>OX376653.1:10000000-12500000 GCA_947386135.1 Melanchra persicariae | reverse complement strand
CTAATCTGAAACTGTGCTAAATTCATCATCAACCAGTTCATTACTTATTCCTTACATTATTGCTTTAAAATAAATTGTATACTTCTTATATTATTTAATTAAATACACTTATTTTTTTTTGTTTGTTTTCTTACATATATGCAGACCTACATACAGGACTGTTCATATTGATCTAAAACGATTTTGAGAAGCCCTTAGGAGTTTTTCAGAACACCCCATGTTTATACAGCGATAATGATAAAGTTTGGAAGAACTTAGCTCTGGGGACTAATTCACGTAATTTTATGACGCGCCGATGAAGTTGTAGTGCAGTTGCAGTAAAGTTCAAGTTTGAGTGCTAAACGGTATTCTTGTAATCTTTGAAAAGCGCGTAAGCTGCGCGTGTACCTACTGCACGTCAACTGCACGACAACCAAACTCTACCAAATTTATCTACGGTGTGGCCACATGAGAGAAAAATATTACTCACTAAATAATCGAACAGAATCGATTACATTTCAATGAATATAACGTTATTGTAATATTAAAATAGTAATTGAAACGTAAAAGCTGTCATTTTGAGATGTCAAACGAATAGTAGAATACCGATCATGGTGCGATCCGAATCGCGCACTAATGACGCGCAACAGTAGAATGCCGTTTTGCGGTGTCCGTTTCGATGGCGCGGCCACGACGTTTTTTTTAAAAAAAATTATGCCACGATTTTGTAAAAATTTGTAAAAGTAGACTCCCAAAACCGTGTGTGTATTCCCAGCGGAAAAGTGTCGTTTTTCTTAATTTCAGTTAATAGTATATTTATGACGTCGTGTAAATGTGTATGGTAAGTACGAATTTGTGCATCCAACCATTGGGGAGTTATTAAAAAAAAACTGTTTCCGCTGGAACTACGTCATCCCACTTTTTTTTCCTATGGACGTACAAGAAAAAAAATATATGCAATAATTAGTGTGTGACGAGAGAGGTAAATGTGTATGTTTAAATGAAATTTGTGTGCCTTAAAACTTCGAAGATATTCAAGTTTCCGCTGCGCTGACGTTTGGCTATTTGATGGAAATCATATAAATCGGTTTAGTGCAAAGTTGATTTTTTTTACGCACGTTGCTATGAATTTATGTATAACTAGCACTTCGCCCGCGACTTCGTCCGCGCGGATTTAGTAGGTACTCCACAAACTTCAACGCCCCCTATACCCCCTTATAAAGGTTAGTTTTGGAAAATTAAGCACAACGATTTTCATTAATTTACATTTATTACTTAGCCATTTCTACTTATTCTATGGTCTCAGGTTCAGCGCAACTGTTCACCCCGTTCACCCCGTCAGGAGTTGATTATGCAAAAATTGTTAGGTACATCTGTTTCAATAATCCCATTTTTAGTTTGTTCATAGCATCCCGACGTAAATTAAAGCAAGCAATAATGTCCTCCCCTAAAATCTTAATCACCCCTGCTTCACCCTTTATTATGTAGGTATGTAGTTTATTTGCGAAAAATCCAAACATTTGTTATTCTTATTGTTTTATCGAAATCATTTTTAACTTCATCGGACCAAGCATTGATATGATTCTTCCCAGTTCGCTCAAGCCGCGACATTTTTCTTACTCCGAGCATGTTTATTACCGTCGTAACTTTTGAACGAAAGGTCCGATTTGAATAATTTAAAGTGTAATTTACACGGAAATGATCAACCTTAATTATCAAACCATTTAAATGGATAAGGATTGATATCATGATACCGAAATCACCATTTTTTCAAATCACCAAGGATTTGCTTGAATAATTTGAACAAAAAGCGGTCATGGTGACTTAACCATAATAGTTAGACATATGGTATCGCGGACTTTTTTGTAGACATTGATGACCTCTATAAAACTGTAGTACATCACTTTGCTCTATTGTCAATAGATTCCGCAGCGTACGCGATATAAGGATTTTTTCTCACACCTTGGGTTGCATTATCGAAGTTTTCATACGGATCCCTAAATTTTTTGAAAATATTCTATAGCCTATGTCCATCATCGATAATGTACAATTCTACTGGTGAAAGAATTTTTCAAATCGGTTCAGTAGTTTCGGAGCCTATTCATTTCAAACAAACAAACAAACAAACAAACAAATTTTTCCTCTTTGTAATATTAGTGTAGATGTTTGTGAAAACAGATTTTGAAAAAAGCATACCGTTTAGGAGATATACACGTAAAGGTGAAATATGGTTATTAGGTCCAAGTTCTTAAAATAGGAACTTTAGAGCCTAACTTTTAACGTTTATTTGTATCTTGTAAGGGTCTTCAACGTCTTGCCAAGTTTCATTTATGTGCGCTTAGTAATTAATAAGCAATGGCATAATTTACTACGAATGGACCACTATATTTTATGACATCCGATTGTAGGACTTTTTAATAGAAAAGCTAAATAAAACATATTCCAATATTTAGTGTATTAATTCAACTATTCATATGTAAAATTTCAGCTCATTACGCTACATAATTAAAGAGATATAATAAAAATACCAAAACAACCGAATTACATGGATAAACTGACCAAGTTTGAATGGCTACAAAAAAGCGGGCGTGCAGTACATAGAGCTAACGTTCTAGAATTTCCAGTATAGTATCGTTATCGTGTTTAATAGATTCGTACAGGCGCGTACACAATCGTTTCGCAGAAAATAAAACAACTGCATTAACTTTGTACTCTTAAAAGTATTTATTAGTTAGTGACTATTAAAATGAAAAAACATTATTAACAAAGTAATAATAATATCAAATAAAATCAAATTATTATTAGACCGCTAACAACGCCACCACACATTGATATAAAGAATCTGTCTTTTATAAATAAGAAATACGTTGCCTACTGTAAAAGCTCAAATACTTATTAAATTCAATCTGTTACTTACCAAAATTTCAGGTCTCTGCAATGCTTAGTTTTAAAGATCTCCGTGGCCGCGCGGTTCGGAGCGTTTCAATGGCGCGGCCACGTTTAAACCCTTATAGGTTTTTAACCATAGCTTTGACAAATTTATAGTTTTGGGAGTCCACTTTTACAATTTTTTACAAAATCGTGGCATAATTTTTTTTTAAAAAAAAACGTCGTGGCCGCGCCATCGAAACGGACACTGTTTTTTGTAATCATTGGTGTATGATCTAGGATTTCCATCCAAGGCCTGGGGCCTGGCCCGCCGACCTCCCTAGCGGCGTCAGCGTGACTTGCTACGCTAACGACACGCTCGTCTTGACTCAGGGGGGGTCGCACCAGGCGGCGGTCGAGCTAATGACACGCGGGGTTGCGATAATCGTGGATAGGATCCGGCAATTGGGTCTCGAGGTGGCCTTGCACAAGTCCGAGGCCATGTGCTTTCATGGTCCTCGGAACAGGCCACCACTGATATCCCAAATCACGGTAGGAGGGGTTCACATCGGCGTCGGGTCGACGATCAAGTATCTGGGACTCGTTCTTAATAGCCGGTGGAACTTCGTCGAGCACTTCCGACGTTTGGCTCCCAGACTGGAGCGGGCCGGGGCTGCCTTCAAGCGGTTTCTGCCCAATCTGGGGGGTCCAAACGCCTCCTGCCGGAGGCTCTATGCGGGGATCGTGCGGTCCATGGCCCTTTATGGGGCCCCAGTGTGGGCACTGAACCTACGGAAGCGTCCAGCCCGACAGCTGAACGCGTCCCAAAGAGTCATGCCCATCCGGCTGGCCCGGGGATACCGCGGCCTCCCGCGAAGCGGCGAGCCTCCTTGCAGGATTGCCGCCATGGGATCTGGAGGCGGGAGCCCTCGCGCACGTTTACACGTGGCGCATGGAGGCGCAACGCCGGGGAGAAACTGCTGCCGCGGCAAATTGCAGCGTGGCGGACGGAGCTCCGGCAAGATACCATTGCGGTATGGAGTCAGCGACTATCGCAACCTAGTGCAGGGCACGCAACAATTGCGGCGATAGTGCCCCTCTTTGAGGAGTGGCTGGAGAGGCGCCACGGCGTCCTCACCTTCCGCCTGACGCACGTACTCACCGGACACGGTTGTTTCGGGAGGTACTTGTTTCGGATTCGGCGGAAGGAAACGCTCGGGTGTTTTCACTGCGAGCATCGCCCGCCCGGAGGACACGGTGGAGCGTACGGTAGAGGTCTGCCCCGCTTGGGCGGAGCACCGCCTTGTCCTCGTCGAGGCGATCGGCGGCGGGGACCTTTCGCGTCCGGCCCTGGTTCAATCCATGGTCCGGAGCGAGAAGGCATGGGAAGCCGTCACCTCCTTCTGCGAAGCAGTAATGCTAGTGAAGGAGGAGGCGGGCCGCGTGAGGGAGAGAACCCTCACGCCCCAGCCGCCGCGGCATAGGGAGACGCACCGGACGTCGGGAGTCGCTGGGCGATTCCCGGCCACCGTAGGTGCGGGTCTGCGGAAGGCGAGCGTTGGGTGGCTCGCCGTCCGATCAAAGCCAGGCCCAGGCCGACGGCGCGTTGTGTTCCACGCGCGCCTCAAAGAGATGTCAGCATCAGCATAGGAGTAGGGGCCCGTTAGGGCCAGAGCCTGCCATGGTTGCGGATTTTGTTCGAAAGAGTTACCTCGACCCTGGAACGTAAAAGGCACTAGGAGGAGCATGGATGGGTTTTAGTCAGTAAAAGTCTGATACTCCCTCCCGCTCCACCCAGAGCGGAGGGGGTCATTGGATGATTTCCCATCCTCCAACCAAAAAAAAAGGGGGCCTGGCCCCTAACCTGAGATGCAACGATTAGACGTTGCATCTCAGGTACAATCTGGATTGGACTTAAAAATATGGAATTTTATAGGCCAGTCAGTCAACGTACACAGATTAACCATAAATCGTAGGTATGCATTACTAATTATTTCTTTGAATTGTTTATTTTTACTCCGGACGCTTTTATCCTGCACGTCTTTTACATCGTTCTCACATATATGTATAATTTCAACATGAATGATATAACCATAATATTGTAACAATATATTATTTTTAAATGTCCGTGGAGTTTCTTGCACGTTCTTGTCCATAGAGATCTACGCTGTGGAACGTGCAAATAGCTTGCATCTTTTTGACCGACCGACCTTGACTATTGAAAGTGCCTGTAAATGGTCTAATTGAAATAAATGCTTTGAGTAGTTGAGTTCATTGCGCGGCCATAACTTCCAAGGTGAATATTTCGTAAAATGTTGATCTAGAGCTTATAATTCTTGACAAATTCAGTCTTCAATTGACAAAAAAAAATTAGATCTCTAACCTAAGTAGTTGCTGAGATCTCCATAGCCGCGCAATCCTCCACGTTACGTTCGCGCGGCCAATTTAAAACCCTTATTTTTACCTTCTTTATTTCTACTTTGGACAAATTGTTGGTTTGTTCCCTTCGATTTTGACAAATTCTGACAATTTAACTTGCGAAGTTTTTTTCTGTTTGGATAACTTGGCGGAGCAATCGTAGCTCTATAGGTTGAATAAGTACCTAGGTGACGAGATACAGCTCTTCAAACAATCTGCAAATTATCCCAAAGAATAGTTTACACTCCACCTCGGACACCGAGATATAGAAACCCTTGCCAGGATTGAGGGACCCCTTTGAATTGCTATAATTTTTTTGTTTTTATTCTACAAATTTTGTGATAAACAACGTGTAACAGAACAAAATAAACGCAATACCTCATAAGGGGTCATTGTACTCATCGTTATGAAAACTTTCACTACGCGACCTACACTGAAATACGCGAAAAAAAAGTCGAGCGCCTCATACATTTATGTGCGTATAACTCGACAAAAAAATCACGTTCTAAAAAGTATGAAACAAGAAAACAACCGTGGTCGTATGCCACTTTGCCCTAAACTTTAGTGCTAAAGTTTGATGTTTCATTACTATAATCATACTGTTTTACCAGAATAGGTGGCATACGACCACGGCGATGTTTTCTTGTTTCATACTTTTTAGAACGTGAATTTTCTGTTGTCGCGTTTTAGTTTTTGAACATCTTTTTTATTTACATTATTTTGGGGTGCAAACGACATTTATCAACAATATATATTATGTCACGTAATGGGTAGCCGAGACGCGAAGCACCGGGTCTTTTACACAATCCGACATAGTTTTTGGGTGGACACATGGACACTATCGCAGGCACTCGAACGAAAGATAATTAAAATAACTATTCAGACTAACAGTTTACACAGGAAACAGTCACGTGCGTTGGTTTGGAGCGTTCAGCCCAGGGTGCCCAAGCGCTAGAGCGACCACCCCTAGCCCCACCCGTATTCGCTGTCAAACGACGATCGTGTCCAAGCGGTAGGGCGCGCTTGCGTTTCCGATCACGTGATTATTAGGTTTCGAAAAAAATTGTTAGATGGCGCTGTCCTTAGTCCCACAGTAGCGCCATCAATCTACGACATATTTATATTTGAAATGTGCTAATTAAGGCCTTTAGTTTGATACCCAACACGACCATATTAATAAAAAAAAAATTGTTCATGTCTTTATGCGCCCTAGAGGCCGCCACATACAATTTTTCATATCTTAATGCGCCCTAGAGGGCACCACATGCAATTTATTGCAACATAACCAGCGGACAATTCAGACGCTTCCAATGAAACCTCATTTGTCAAATTATGATAAATGGTTTAGAAGTTATGAGGAAACAGATGAACATTCATACAAACATACCGGTCAAATTCATAACCCTGCTTTTTGCTTCGCCGTAGCCGACTACGGCAAAGCAAAAAGGAGGGTTGTTCAGTACATTTTTACCCAAGTAAAAATGTTCTGAACAGATTTTTTTTCGCAATTTCGTGGTTGGTCCCATAGTAAAAGTGGTTCATAATGATGGGTACAATGACCCCTTAAGAGGTATAGCGTTTATTCTGTTACACGATGTATATGTCGCAGCCAATTACCTTAATCAGCCGTATAATTGGTTGCCTAGCCTTTTCATTTAAATGTGCCGAATTTTCAGCGACCTAAGTGACATTTTTCATTCAATATTGTTTAATGACTTGCCATGTCACTTACGTCGCTGAATAAACGACGCTGTTCAATGAAAAGGCTAGACTTTTAATGATTCAGCTAGTTCGCTGCAACATGTACACATAAAGGATGAATTTTTAAAGTGTGCGTGGATGGCCAAATCCGAAACTATGAGGAATATGGAAAAACACTGAAAGGAGTCTCGAGACCGATTTTGATGAAAAATAAAACTGCATCATTTTTGAAAAATCGGTATTCCTCGCCAGGAATCGAACTGGTTGATTTTGAAAAAAAAAACACCCTGTATTATTCATATATTATTAACCATCCCCGAAAGTGTCGCTAATAAGGATCACATTCTAGGAAGTCATAGTTAAAAATGTGTATGTAGTCCCAGCGGAAAAATGTCGATTTTCTTAATTTCAGTTTAGCAGATATTTAGTGTATGACGTCGTGTAAATGTGTATGGTAAGTACAAATTTGTGCATCCAACCATTGGGGAGTTATTCAACAAAAACTGTTTCCGCTGGAACTACGTCATCCCAGCGGCACTTTTTTTTTCCTAATTTGTGTGTCTTAAAAAAGCGAAGATATTCAAGTTTCCGCTGCGCTGACGTTTGGCTATTTGAAAATCATATAAATCGGTTTAGTGCAGAGTTGAATTTTTTTACGCACGTTGCTATGAATTTGTGTATAATGTTTGTGAAAACAGATTTTGAAAAAAGCATCCCGTTAAGGAGTTATTCACGTAAAGGTAAAATATGGTTATTAGGTCCAAGTTCTTAAAATAAGAGCCTAACTTTTAACGTTTATTTGTATCTTGTAAGGGTCTACAATGTCTTGCCAAGTTTCATTTATGTGCGCTGAGTAATTAACCGCTCAGGCCCAACATGTGAAAATTCCCTAATATAAAGTAAATCTTATGTAATAGGTAAATAAACATTAAATTCGCGATTAATTCGCGATACACCGGTGTGTCGCCGGGGCCTGAGCTATGGCATAATTTACTACGAATGGACCACTATATTTTATGACAACCGATTGTAGGACTTTTTAAGGGAAAAGTAAAATAAAACAATTCCAATATTTAGTGTATTAATTCAACTATTCATATGTAAAATTTCAGCTCATTATACTACATAATTAAAGAGATGAACAAGGAACAACCGAATTACATGGATAAACCGACCAAGTTTGAATAGCTACAAAAAAGCGAAAGAATCAGCTTCTATAATTTCCAGTGTTTTACCATTATTGGACTAGTACAGGTGGGCACACAACAGATTATACTGGTGTACGTTACCCCAACAAGAAAGTGTCTCCTAGAGTTATATGAGTAGAACGTATTATTGGTGCCTTATCTGTTGTAAATGTGCCCCCACATAAAAAATGTGTGCCCCCTGTCGTTTTGGAAAAAAACGGAAAAAACGATTCTTGCTGGGGTAACGTTTTTCTAGCAGGAAAATTCTAAACGAATGATCGGAGAGAGAAAAATTGTGCATAGCCAGAGAGCTTATATGTGTGCCAAAATGTGCCCCCAAAAATAAAATCTGTGCCCCTTCAGGTTTTCGAGATATTGCATTTCCTGCTGGAGTAACGTTTTGATGAATCGTATATCTTCTAAAACCATTGCATGTGCCCCTGTAGAATAAACATACACGAGTAGCTCTTAATGTGTGCCCCTTTGTGCCCCAATTAGATTTAAGAAAATATTTATAGTTTTCAAGTTATCGCGGTTTAATGAAAACCCGAAAAAACATCGCAGCGCCTAAATGAGACAAGGCATAACTTCGCTGAAAACTGTATTCTGTTCTTCTTGACGCTAATAATAACCATACAAAGTTTCAAAACTGTTCATGCATGCGTTTTTGAATAATCATGCTAAAAGTAAAAACGATGGTGTCATAACTTTGACGGCAAAATACAAGGAACTGGCACAATCCCAGATGTGTAGGTGTAAACCAAAATCTTGTGCCTTTAGTCAAAAATATATGGTGAAAATGTTGAGCTTCAAATGTTACGCATTAAGTAAACATAAACAAAAAACCAAAATATGTAAACAACGGCTGGTTATCCGACCAAATCTGAATGACTACTAAAAAGCGACGGATTCATACATATCGATGACCTTCTTTACTTTACTCACTAACCGGTTCACACGTGTTGTGCCTGAGTACACTGAAGTAGAAAAGTAATATCTAATAAAATAAAGTTGTTATTGGATTATATTTTAATAGCTGTTTCTATGACCTTACACATGATTAAGTACATTATAAGAGCCATTTTCAAATAAAATGTACATGTGACTAACATGCTCAAAATCGTGACCAAACTGTTTTGTGACATACCTGTATTTTTATACTAATGTAAGTCACATTTATTGTAAAGCAGAGTTTACATGTAACTATGTCCTACTGCTCAAATTGAGCAGGGTCCGGCAGGGAGCTAAAATGCAGGTTTAATGATCAAATTCAGCATTTATTCGAAACCTCCAAATTATTATTTTAAAAAATTACACTAAAACTCTTTTATATCTATTTTCCGTAAATGTCAGATTTATTTATTAGTGAAACGTTTTGTATGGAGATAACACCGGACGCCGCCGGCATATAATTTGTTAAAATTTTCAGCCGCAGTGTAAACATGTTTTAACTTTACACGTAGATGTGAGTTACGTCATATGAGTGACGAAATGTGACTCATATGTGTAGCATTTTCGTGAGAAACAACCTCAATTAGCCACAATATCAGAATAACTTGTAATATATAGATAAAGACGATACATACATGAATTGTATTAATAGGCTAATGCTATGAAAATAATACTCGCTTCTTTATTTGGAAATGCACTGTTATTCACACGTATTTTTTTTGTACAAATTGCAGCGACGTTTCGTGACAACAAATAAACTGACACTAAATATGTTCGTACTAAATAAAGGCGTAGGAAAAAAGAAAAAACAGAAAAACTCATTCCTACATCTTTATGAACTTAGAGCATTGTATTGATGATATTGATGATTATAATTTTGTATCTACATATGCCTTACAGCCGCGAATAATATTTTAATCAACATACAACCAAGCACTGGCCTGCAAATTGCAAAAAAACTTAGGAAAATTCGAATTTCGCAGGCTGGTTGGAGCATTTACCTTAATAGAAGATTCCCTTTTTTCGCCTCCCCACACCGCTACATACATCTCTGGCCCCGCGGCGTCCGCTAACGTCGTCACGCAAGGAATCGCTTTGTCTAGCTTAGAGAAAGTGAGACAGCTAGTACGCGTACGGTGTTAGTGTGACAGAGACAGTTACGTGTAACGTCGCTCTATTATGAATAATGGGTACAAAGTGTTTATTGACTAGGAAGTGTGTTTGGATTATTACTTGGTATTGGTAAACAGTTGCAGTTATGTTATGACGCCAAGGACACTGTTACGTTGAGTCACGCAGTTGCACTGATACTGTTTGTTTACTTTTTTTTAAGTTGGTTGAAAGTGGCGTATAAGCATTTTATAACAATTATGTGGTTGTAGGGGTGGTGAATTTTATAGCACGATCTGCGGTGGTAAGTATTTAATGGCATTGTTTTGACTTATTTAAAAATACTTGTACCTTATCAAGCACTTGGATTTTTTTTTCATTACTTTACCTATTTATTTATTTTTTAACTAATATGTTCTAAATCATGTTTGTTTTGTTTTCATCTGAAAGGATATACATACTTTCCGATTGGTCCAATAGAAATTTCGTCAAAAGCGATTCAGTAATTTGTTTACTTTTTTTGTATAATACGTATTTAATTCTCTTCTTGTGCTAGGTTGATGACATATAATCCCTTAATAACTTCTAGTTACTATGTAAAATAATAATTCATGACAAGAATTCATGTCTCCAAAACTAAGACTCGACCACAATCCGTCAACACTCAACATGTCACAGTCACAGGGCTGTATCTTTTTAGCCGAAATAACTAAATAATTGATTTGATTTTTACAGAATGTTCTATGGCAGCCATAACAACACATATAGTCACAAGGTGCATTTAATATATTTTTTAATTAGCCCTCAAATCTTTTGAACGCGACTGTACGGACAACAGCTTAGGTATAATACGTCCAATAAAGAAGGTCATCGATATGTATGAATCCGTCGCTTTTTAGTAGTCATTCAGATTTGGTCGGATAATCAGCCGTTGTTTACATATTTTGGTTTTTTGTTTATATTTACTTAATGCGTAACATTTGAAGCTCAATATTTTCACCATATATTTTTGACTAAAGGCACAAGATTTTGGTTTACACCTACACATCTGGGATTGTGCCAGTTCCTTGTATTTTGCCGTCAAAGTTATGACACTATCGTTTTTACTTTTAGCGTGATTATTCAAAAACGCATGCATGAACAGTTTTGAAACTTTGTATGGTTATTATTAGCGTCAAGAAGAACCGAATACAGTTTTCAGCGAAGTTATGCCTTGTCTCATTTAGGCGCAACGATGTTTTTTCGGGTTTTCATAAAACCGCGATAACTTGAAAACTATAAATATTTTCTTAAATCTAATTGGGGCACAAAGGGGCACACATTAGGAGCTACTCGTGTGTGTTTATTCTACAGGGGCACATGCAATGGTTTTAGAGATATACGATTCATCAAAACGTTACTCCAGCAGGAAATGCAATATCTCGAAAACCTGAAGGGGCACAGATTTGATTTTTGAGGGCACATTTTGGCACACATATAAGCTCTCTGGCTATGCACAATTTTTCTCTCTCCGATCATTCGTTTAGAATTTTCCTGCTAGAAAAACGTTACCCCAGCAAGAATCGTTTTTTCCGTTTTTTTCCAAAACGACAGGGGGCACACATTTTTTATGTGGGGACATTTACAACAGATAAGGCACCAATAATACGTTCTACTCATATAACTCTAGGAGACACTTTCTTGTTGGGGTAACGTACACATTATACTGTTGTGTGCTGTTACAGTAGGTACCTAATTATTATGTCCTTAATATTCTGCTGCTTCAAGCATACAAATATTTTAATGTAACACGGTACAATTGAATGAAATAGAAATACTAACAATAATTAGAAAAAAACATTAACAGCAGTAGGTGTACGTTACCCCAACAAGAAAGTGTCTCCTAGAGTTATATGAGTAGAACGTATTATTGGTGCCTTATCTGTTGTAAATGTGCCCCCACATAAAAAATGTGTGCCCCCTGTCGTTTTGGAAAAAAACGGAAAAAACGATTCTTGCTGGGGTAACGTTTTTCTAGCAGGAAAATTCTAAACGAATGATCGGAGAGAGAAAAATTGTGCATAGCCAGAGAGCTTATATGTGTGCCAAAATGTGCCCCCAAAAATAAAATCTGTGCCCCTTCAGGTTTTCGAGATATTGCATTTCCTGCTGGAGTAACGTTTTGATGAATCGTATATCTCTAAAACCATTGCATGTGCCCCTGTAGAATAAACATACACGAGTAGCTCTTAATGTGTGCCCCTTTGTGCCCCAATTAGATTTAAGAAAATATTTATAGTTTTCAAGTTATCGCGGTTTTATGAAAACCCGAAAAAACATCGCAGCGCCTAAATGAGACAAGGCATAACTTCGCTGAAAACTGTATTCGGTTCTTCTTGACGCTAATAATAACCATACAAAGTTTCAAAACTGTTCATGCATGCGTTTTTGAATAATCATGCTAAAAGTAAAAACGATGGTGTCATAACTTTGACGGCAAAATACAAGGAACTGGCACAATCCCAGATGTGTAGGTGTAAACCAAAATCTTGTGCCTTTAGTCAAAAATATATGGTGAAAATATTGAGCTTCAAATGTTACGCATTAAGTAAATATAAACAAAAAACCAAAATATGTAAACAACGGCTGGTTATCCGACCAAATCTGAATGACTACTAAAAAGCGACGGATTCATACATATCGATGACCTTCTTTATTGGACGTATTATACCTAAGCTGTTGTCCGTACAGTCGCGTTCAAAAGTTTTGAGGGCTAATTAAAAAATATATTAAATGCACCTTGTGACTATATAAATGAAACAGCTTGTTGATGTGGAAATTATTATTTTTATTCCCTTAATTTTAATTCTTAAAGTAATTATTGCATCAAATCAAAGATCAAATTTCCTACCTATAAATATTAGAAATTATTTGCACGTTGTGTAGTCATTATTATTTAAATCACAGATCAGTTTTTCATAGCCTAACATAATTATAATTAGTAAATTTGCATCACAAAAAATCACAGATCAATATTAAGTATAAGAATAATATTGTGTAAAAAAATATAAAATTATAAATTTTTTTCTTACGAGTAACTTGCATATACATGATTCAGATAAAGTGTGTTAGTATAGTAAACCGCATAAAGATATAACTGTAAACATCGAATGTGCACAAATTAACTGATGGTTTTTGGCTATAAATAAACATATTTATCCCATAAACGTAACAACATTATCACATGACTGTGGAATGACACTTAGATATCTAAAACGCCATCAAATCAAAATTATGTGACACTACATAATCAGCATTAATATAATCGTTGGTTAATAATTATAAATCCCTCATAGGTACGTAATACGACATACAAAATGGAAACACGTTGTTGCATCACAGATCATATATCAATGAATATTATATATATATAATATAAATATATATATTATATTATTCATATATAAATCAATACAATGCTCTAAGTTCATAAAGATGTAGGAATGAGTTTTTCTGTTTTTTCTTTTTTCCTGCGCCTTTATTTAGTACGAACATATTTAGTGTCAGTTTATTTGTTGTCACGAAACGTCGCTGCAATTTGTACAAAAAAAATACGTGTGAATAACAGTGCATTTCCAAATAAAGAAGCGAGTATTATTTTCATAGCATTAGCCTATTAATACAATTCATGTATGTATCGTCTTTATCTATATATTACAAGTTATTCTGATATTGTGGCTAATTGAGGTTGTTTCTCACGAAAATGCTACACATATGAGTCACATTTCGTCACTCATATGACGTAACTCACATCTACGTGTAAAGTTAAAACATGTTTACACTGCGGCTGAAAATTTTAACAAATTAAATGCCGGCGGCGGCGGTGTTATCTCCATACAAAACGTTTCACTAATAAATAAATCTGACATTTACGGAAAATAGATATAAAAGAGTTTTAGTGTAATTTTTTAAAATAATAATTTGGAGGTTTCGAATAAATGCTGAATTTGATCATTAAACCTTCATTTTAGCTCCCTGCCGGACCCTGCTCAATTTGAGCAGTAGGACATAGTTACATGTAAACTCTGCTTTACAATAAATGTGACTTACATTAGTATAAAAATACAGGTATGTCACAAAACAGTTTGGTCACGATTTTGAGCATGTTAGTCACATGTACATTTTATTTGAAAATGGCTCTTATAAATGTACTTAATCATGTGTAAGGTCATAGAAACAGCTATTAAAATATAATCCAATAACAACTTCATTTTATTAGATATTACTTTTCTACTTCAGTGTACTCAGGCACAACACGTGTGAACCGGTTAGTGAGTAAAGTAAAGAAGGTCATCGATATGTATGAATCCGTCGCTTTTTAGTAGTCATTCAGATTTGGTCGGATAACCAGCCGTTGTTTACATATTTTGGTTTTTTGTTTATATTTACTTAATGCGTAACATTTGAATCTCAATATTTTCACCATATATTTTTGACTAAAGGCACAAGATTTTGGTTTACACCTACACATCTGGGATTGTGCCAGTTCCTTGTATTTTGCCGTCAAAGTTATGACACCATCGTTTTTACTTTTAGCATGATTATTCAAAAACGCATGCATGAACAGTTTTGAAACTTTGTATGGTTATTATTAGCGTCAAGAAGAACCGAATACAGTTTTCAGCGAAGTTATGCCTTGTCTCATTTAGGCGCTGCGATGTTTTTTCGGGTTTTCATAAAACCGCGATAACTTGAAAACTATAAATATTTTCTTAAATCTAATTGGGGCACAAAGGGGCACACATTAAGAGCTACTCGTGTATGTTTATTCTACAGGGGCACATGCAATGGTTTTAGAGATATACGATTCATCAAAACGTTACTCCAGCAGGAAATGCAATATCTCGAAAACCTGAAGGGGCACAGATTTTATTTTTGGGGGCACATTTTGGCACACATATAAGCTCTCTGGCTATGCACAATTTTTCTCTCTCCGATCATTCGTTTAGAATTTTCCTGCTAGAAAAACGTTACCCCAGCAAGAATCGTTTTTTCCGTTTTTTTCCAAAACGACAGGGGGCACACATTTTTTATGTGGGGGCACATTTACAACAGATAAGGCACCAATAATACGTTCTACTCATATAACTCTAGGAGACACTTTCTTGTTGGGGTAACGTACACCAGCAGTAGTCATTTCAAATGTCGAATTAAGTTAACGGTGTAGTAGGGAATCAATAATATAGGTACGCGTCTTCTTAGCGCGCGCTTCCTGTTCTGTTTTGTTTATCAGTCACAAATGTGCACCCAAAGACAACGTGCGTATGCGCTGTTTATTTTGCCATCAACGTAATATTATGTAACTATTGGACTCGGTTATTGACATAGTGTAAGCGACTGTGACATACTTAGTAAGCCAGTAGTGAGAATGATTGGAAGATAAACAAGATAAGACCATAAATTACGTACTTCCTACTAAAATACCTCATGAAAATGTTATCTGTTGGAAGGTATATAGGTTCAAGTTGCAACTGTATTCTGTTACTTTAATCTCGACAACGCCGAAAGCCTAAAAGTTGCCTATATCTGCTATGCATAGATTCCAGTGCCTACAGTTTTTATGACAGCCATATTTAAATACCTATATTGGATGAAAGTCGGTCCAGCTGTTTAAAGTTGCAGTCTCTTTTAAAGTTGCAGTCTCTTATTCGAACTTGTTTCGAATATGTGTAAGTACCTTTTATTTTCTAGGTACTTTGGTAGAGATACTTTGAAGTCAGAGACGGGTACTTCGTTTGTTCTTGTTTGGATTTATTCAAACCACAATCAATATAATCCCGCAATAATATTACGTAGGTAACCTACCTACTTATTTTTAAGAGTACAAAGTTAATGCAGTTGTTTTATTTTCTGCGAAACTATTGTGTACGCGCCTGTACGAAACTATAAACTATTGTGTACGCGCCTGTACGAAATTATTAAACACGATAACGATACTTTACTGGAAATTTTAGAACGTCAGCTTTTTATACTGCAGCGTCGCTTTTTTGTAGCCAATCAAACTTGGTCGGTTTATCCATGTAATTCGGTTGTTCTGGTATTTTTATTATTATATCTCTCTAATTATGTAGTGTAATGAGCTGAAATTTTGTATGTGAATAGTTGCATTAATACACTAAATATTGGAATTGTTTTATTTTGCTTTTCCCTTAAAAAGTCCTACAATCGGATGTCAAAAAATATAGTGGTCCATTCGTAGTAAATTATGCCATTGCTTATTAATTACTAAGCGCACATAAATGAAACTTGGCAAGACATTGTAGACCCTTACAAGATACAAATAAACGTTAAAAGTTAGGCTCTAAAGTTCTTATTTTAAGAATTTGGACCTAATAACCATATTTTACCTTTACGTGTATATCTCCTTAACGGTATGCTTTTTTTTCAAAATCTGTTTTCACAAACATTATACACAAATTCATAGCAACGTGCGTAAAAAAATTCAACTCTGCACTAAACCGATTTATATGATTTTCATCAAATAGCCAAACGTCAGCGCAGCGGAAACTTGAATATCTTCGCAGTTTTAAGACACACAAATTTCATTTAAACATACACATTTACCTCTCGTCACACACTAATTATTGCATGTATTTTTGTTCTTGTACGTCCATAGGAAAAAATAAGTGCCGCTGGGATGACGTAGTTCCAGCGGAAACAGTTTTTGTTGAATTACTCCCCATTTAGTTTGCCATGTGTTAAATTACTTCCCATAATTTGTTAGTTATAGTGTCGGATTTGGCCATCCGTGCAAACTTTAAAAATTTACCGGTATACATATACGGTGTCGTGTGAACGGGGAACAAAACAAAAATGAACATTCACTCGACGTCTGACATCAGCATAACACATGTATGCGATGGGAGCTGACCAAGCAGAAGTTTTAATTTGTAGCCAAAACTTCGTCACTAGTCGTCAGAGGCAGGAAATAAAATAGGAAAATTCTGTTTAAAAAGTATTTAATGAACTTTTAGAAGAACTTTGTTTTAAAGGTAGTTCAAACAAATATTTCTTAAACAACCGACATAATACACTAACAATATCTACATAGTTTTATCATATAGAAGTAATTTATTACAAATATATTCATATAATTATTTGGTTGGTCTTTTTATGACAGCACCAATTCCATTGGTGATTTACCCTCACTTTGAGGTGGTGCACTCATGTTATAATAATTTACAATAACTATTTTAGTGATTCTAGTAATATAATATATAACAATTGAATTATTCCTGTCCAAAGCCTTCAGTTTCTTCAATAGCAAAATTCAATTTTTCGCATAATTGTTCGTAGCTCTTGTAAGGTGGTAAGTCAAGTCGATTGAAACACGTATGTGACCGGGGTAACCAAGTGTCTTTTCCAACCTGCAAAATTACAATGCATCTTTGTAAAGGGTTTATTAAATAAAGAAAACCCAATAAAGCAGACAGTCAAAGAAAGAAAAAGAGATCTTTTGCACCACATATGACGCAATGCAAATGAAAGATACAAGTTGTTGCGTCACATCCGCGCAAACTTATTACCAGACTAAGTTATTTTTTGTTTTTACTTTTAGATTTAAATATTAAGATCATTGAGAAACTTTAACTTAGAATCTCAGGTCAAGTTAACGAATGGTCAACATTCATTGCATCTAAGGATTGAACCTTATTATAGACCTAGGCATCCGTCGCCATTTTAATTACTAATACAGACAAAAAATCATAGGGTGCACAAAAATATCACCACATGAGAAAATCATGTCGTTTTTTGTCATTTAGCCGTTACTTTTCCCACTGCTGTGCATAGACCAAGACCTTCCAGGTAATCTCCACCCGTCTTCTCCCACCAGTCCATGCATGCGTCTGATGTTCAAGCTATTCATCATCATCATCGTATCAGCCTGCAGACGTCCACTGCTGGACATAGCCTCCCCGCGTGTCGCCACAACAACCCTCAGCAGCTGCACGCTCCACCGCGTGGGAGGCCTCCCAACGCTGCGCGCACCGGTACGCGGTCGCCACAACAACCCTCAGCAGCTGCACCCTCCACCGCGTGGGAGGCCTCCCAACGCTGCGCGCACCGGTACGCGGTCGCCACAACAACCCTCAGCAGCTGCACCCTCCACCGCGTGGGAGGCCTCCCACCGCTGCGCGCACCGGTACGCGGTCGCCACAACAACCCTCAGCAGCTGCACCCTCCACCGCGTGGGAGGCCTCCCACCGCTGCGCGCACCGGTACGCGGTCGCCACAACAACCCTCAGCAGCTGCACCCTCCACCGCGTGGGAGGCCTCCCACCGCTGCGCGCACCGATATGCGGTCGCCACAACAACCCTCAGCAGCTGCACCCTCCACCGCGTGGGAGGCCTCCCACCGCTGCGCGCACCGGTATGCGGTCGCCACAACAACCCTCAGCAGCTGCACCCTCCACCGCGTGGGAGGCCTCCCACCGCTGCGCGCACCGGTACGCGGTCGCCACAACAACCCTCAGCAGCTGCACCCTCCACCGCGTGGGAGGCCTCCCACCGCTGCGCGCACCGGTATGCGGTCGCCACAACAACCCTCAGCAGCTGCACCCTCCACCGCGTGGGAGGCCTCCCACCGCTGCGCGCACCGGTATGCGGTCGCCACAACAACCCTCAGCAGCTGCACCCTCCACCGCGTGGGAGGCCTCCCACCGCTGCGCGCACCGGTATGCGGTCGCCACAACAACCCTCAGCAGCTGCACCCTCCACCGCGTGGGAGGCCTCCCACCGCTGCGCGCACCGGTATGCGGTCGCCACAACAACCCTCAGCAGCTGCACCCTCCACCGCGTGGGAGGCCTCCCACCGCTGCGCGCACCGGTATGCGGTCGCCACAACAACCCTCAGCAGCTGCACCCTCCACCGCGTGGGAGGCCTCCCACCGCTGCGCGCACCGGTATGCGGTCGCCACAACAACCCTCAGCAGCTGCACGCTCCACCGCTGCGCGCGTCGGTACGCGGTCCCCACTCCAGAACTGTTCGGCCCCATCGACCATCTGTTCTGCGAGCAATGTGCCACTGCCACTTCAGTTTGGCGATCCTTCGGGCTATGTCGGTGACCTTGGTTCTCTTGCGGATATCATCATTCCTGATTAAAGTTATTAATTTGATATAATTACCTTCTCTATACAGAATCTCTGTGGACCATTAGACCCCATTAGTTCAGCAAATCCACCCACAGGAACTCGACAGGTACCAGTCACAAACTGCAGTAATCTTGCTCGTTTCTCGTTATCCATTTGCCGAACAAACTAAAATTGAACATTTTATCCATTTTTAAAACGAATGTTCAAAAATATAACAAAACTGACACGTTTTCATTAACGAAGACGGTTTTTTTGTTCGAAAAGCTCAAACATAGCTTGCGCTCGACGCCTGACATCTGAACGTAGGCATCCTCAACAACATCAAGTTTCCGAAAAGCGATTAAATAGCCGATTCTAAAAGTATCATGTGTACTTTTGTAGGTATGTGATCTTAAGGGCTCTTTCAATTTAGACGTTTCGTGTCGGACTGCCGCGGCACCGCAGCGGTGTGTTTGTCGTACTGCGCACGTCCAGTTGATTCTTGCCATACAATTTATACACCAAGAGTGCAGTGCGGCGCCGGTGCCGCAACCGCACGACAGCAGGACGAGTATTTGTGTGCATAGATTGTATGGCAAGAATCAACCGGACATGCGTAGTACGACAAACGCGCCGCTGCGGTGCCGCGGCAGTCCGACACGAAACGTCTAAATTGAAAGTGCCCTAAGTGTAAAAATAATACAAACCTGCCAAAACCAAAGAACTTGCTTGCTCGTGCGAGTATAATGTCTATAAATAGTATTTCGTTGCCAGTCATCTACATCCACTTCCTGCATTCCACACAGCATCAATTCTAACTCGCGCTCGTCGAAGTATTTCAGCCACTCCAGAGGTACAACCTGAATGCAATGGAATACATTTATAAGAATCCTGATAAACGAAATGAAAGACAATCATATAATTTTTACGAAAACCGGCCAAGGGCGTATCAGACCGCTAACAGTAAAAAGTTCTGTCGGAATGAGTACCTATACGCCATACATATTAATGGTTTTATAGCTTCCTCAAGAAATTGTGTGCGTGGTCGCAGCGGAAATATGTCGAATTTCTTAATTTCAGTTTAGCAGATATTTAGTGTATGACGTCGTGTAAATGTGTATGGTTAGTACCAATTTGTGCATCCAAAACCATTGGGGAGTTATTCAACAAAAACTGTTTCCGCTGGAACTATGTCATCCCAGCGGCACTTTTTTTTCCTATGGACGTACAAGAAAATGTGTGTTTAAATGAAATTTGTGTGTCTTAAAACTGCGAAGATATTCAAGTTTCCGCTGCGCTGACATTTGGCTATTTGATGAAAATCATATAAATCGGTTCAGTGCAGTTGTATTTTTTACACACATTGCTATGAACTTGTGTGTGATATTAGTGAAAACAGATTTTGAAAAAAGCATACCGTTTAGGATGTGTCCGTTTCGATGGCGCGGCCACGACGTTTTTTTTTTAAATTATGCCACTGTTTTGTAAAAATTTGTAAAAGTAGACTCCCAAAACCATAAATTTATCAAAGCTATGGTTAAAAAGTTATAAGGGTTTGAACGTGGCCGCGCCATTGAAACGCTCCGAACCGCGCGGCCACGGAGATCTTTAAAACTAAACATTGCAGAGACCTGAAATTTTGGTAAGTAACAGATTGAATTAGTAAAAAATTTGTAAAAATATAGAAAAAAATCCCGGGCTTATATTTTAGGAGCTGTGAGACTAATACGCCATGGTCGCGCTATTGAAACGGTGAAAAAATACGTTATCGCGGATATCTCGCTGAAAAAGCATCGCAGAGGTCTGAAGTTTTTTGTAAAACCTAGATCTGAATTTGTCAAAACAGGTAAAAATGCACAAAAAAACCCATTTACATTTCAGGAGCTGTAGAACGGAATCTTAAATACGTCTTGAATATGACGATAGGGTGACCATGGCTTATTGTTTACAGAAAACTTTTCAACTATTTTACTAGAAATTGTTTCTTAAGGATTCTAAATGAAATAAAAGTGAAACGTAAGTATACAAAACCATGTTTATTTGTTTAAAAATCGTTGTTTGCTAGCTGAAAATACTGGTTTTGAGTAAGCGTGCGAAAACCATAACAGATAACTTTGCATAGCGTTCGTAATGACTTATGAGTATAAAATAGCATAATTTGATGAATAAGACTAAGATTAAATTCTGCCAGAAATAATCCCCGTAATTAAGTCATGTATTCTAACATTGAATAGCAGGAGCAAAGGAGCGAACGAAAGGCGCGGGTGCAGCGCGGGAGACGGAGGCTGGCTGTCTAACTAATATAGTGTATAATCTATGTTCTTAGTTTGCATATATCTATGTATGTTACTCGTGTACTTAAATACCAATCCTTATTAATAAATGAGTGTGTTATCAACGAGCAGTCAGAGCGTTTTACTCTTCTCCAATACCCAACCTTACATGGCGACCCTGCCATATTTGGTGATGGGGTGTTGGGTCGCAATGCAGGCGCACAGTGCGTGAGGTACAGACTCGTTCTCCGTAGTTCGTAGCCGTCCAAAAAGAGATATCCCGCCATCACATCCCGTCTTCCCCCGCCAAAAGCTTTTTCTCGATTAGTCGTCGTTTTACTTTCAGTCAATTTTTTTGTTTTTTGCGTTTTAAATTTTGGCATTCTTTTTTACTTCATTTAGAATCCTTAAGGCGCTGTGTACAGCAAACACTAGAAAATTGCTGGTTTTCTCACGCAATTTTAGCCAAATTTGTTTAGTTTCAAGCTGCAGAAAAAATATATTTCAAACAACAGTGTTCTTTGAAATATAATTAAAATTAATATATGTTAATTTTAATTATATTTCAAAGAACACTGTTTCCGAAACATGTTTAAAAATAAAATCCTCGATAGTAATGATCGTCAAAGTTACCTCTAACTTTGACCTTAGAAAAAAAATCCCATATTACTAGCCTACTTATGCCGATAAAAATTATACCAAATAATGAATCGAATCGTAATGCAAAACTTTGTTGTTTTAGATTTTTAATAGATCAACATAGTTTTGAGGAAATCGATAAAATGCTTCATATTTGGCAATAAATTGCAAGCATTTAGTCGTCGCGCTTCTCTTTCTTTTCTATACAGTCCGAGAGTGACCGAGCTTTTGCTGATCACAGCGCCATAAAATACAATATCTAATAGAATAGGTTAAAAGTTTTCTGTAAACAATAAGCCATGGGACGATAGGGTGATCGTCATATTCAAGACGTACCCATTTAAGATTCCGTTCTACAGCTCCTGAAATGTAAATGGGTTTTTTTGTGCATTTTACCTGTTTTGACAAATTCAGATCCAGGTTTTACAAAAAACTTCAGACCTCTGCGATGCTTTTTCAGCGAGATATCCGCTATTACGTATTTTTTCACCGTTTCAATGGCGCGGCCATGGCGTATTAGTCTTATAGCTCCTGAAATATACTGAACCTAGGATTTTTTGTTTTATTTTTACTAGTTTTGACAAATTTAAATCTCGGTTTTACAAAATACTTCAGACGTCTGCGTTGCTTTTTCAGCGAGATATCGGCGAAAATGTGTTTTTCACCGTTTCAATGCCGAAATTTTACATATGAATAGTTGAATTAATACACTAAATATTGGAATAGGTTTCATTTTGCTTTTCCATTAAAAAGTCCTACAATCGGATGTCATAAAATATAGTGGTCCATTCGTAGTAAATTATGCCATTGCTCATTAATTACTAAGCGCACATAAATGAAACTTGGCAAGACATTGGAGACCCTTACAAAATACAAATAAACGTTAAAAGTTAGGCTCTGAAGTCCCCATTTTAAGTACTTAGACCTAATAACCACATTGTAACTTTACGAGTATATCTCCTAAACGGTATGCTTTTTTCAAAATCTGTTTTCACAAATATTACACACAAATTCATAGCAACGTGTGTAAAAAAAATGCAACTGCACTGAACCGATTTATATGATTTTCATCTGAAATTAGGAAATTCGACATTTTTCCGCTGCGACCACGCACAGCAAGAAATCATGAAACAAAGCAATTAACACTTGAGCTAAGTCTCACTTGGATCATTTCGTCTCTTGACGGTCGAGAAAGTCAAGATATAAAAATGTATATTTGAACTGTCCAGAATAAAATTTATTTCATCAATAATAAATTACCTCATTAAATCCATCCAAGAATGCTGAAGTTTGTTCTTCGATTCCCCTAGTCATTCGCCACTGAGTCACCAACTGCAGATATTGCTCCTTATTTGTCTAAAATAACAATTATAATTGATCATGCATATACATACAAAAATTTGTAAATATTTAATGACAGTATTAACAAATTTCAAATTACCTCGGTGACGCGTTCTTTATCACCGGCCGGTTTCAACTCGTGGTGTATGACTTGACCTAACACTTCAAAGTCCACACTAAACCACATCTCTAGGCCGCATTCATCTATATTATTATCTTTAATCCATACCAAAGAATTGTAAAACTCGGGATCTATGGATTCTATGTCTTTCATGGTTAGTTTTTTGTTCAACATTCTTTTATAGAAGGGCATTGTAAATCCTGAATAAATAAATCTACCGTGGTACAACGCCATCGCTATAAACCTGCCAATGAATTTGAAGTAAAGGAGATGGTCCGGGTTGACGTAACTGGCTGGGTTAATCTGAAGACTGTAGTTGTTTTTGTTGGCGTACTCAAACAGGCAGTACATGGGGTTTAAGACTTCGTGAGATAGTAAGAAGAACCACTCTCTACTGACGCCGCCATAATCTAGCCCCTCTTCACCACGGAATATTATATACAAGCGTCTGCGCAACTCGTATGCAGGCAACCTCATTATCTGAAATAGAACAGTAATCATTAGGATTAAGTTAGACATTAATAGTTTTTTTTTTAAATTAACTTAATCTGATTTTAAACGTTTCCGAAAAATCGATTGTTGATTGATTAGAATGCGAAAAAACATCCACACAATTCAAATGGGTCAACCTGGGTCGTCAGTCGCGGTACGAAGGGATGTCGCATGCGCGCAACAAAAAAAGGAGCAGGAAACCGATTCCCGACTTCCCCTGCACGGCCACAACTCAACTCCGGGAAGACTAAAAAGTCGCAAGAGCTTCCTTCGATCTACACAGGCGATCCCGGATATGTCACCTAAAGGGAGAAGCAAAATGTGGAAAGAGAAGTATCCACCACCTCTTCACTTTATAAAACCCAAAGAGCAGTTGCCCCCAGGTCGTAAATTGCAATGGCCTATTTGGAAAGCGCTGAATCGTTTGCGCACCCAGATAGGCCGCTGCAAGCACAACTTGGCGAAATGGGGTTTTATAGATGCGTCGGATACACAATGTGAGTGCGGTGTCCCTGTTCAGAGCATGAGCCGTATATTGGAGTAACCCAAGTGCCCATTCAACTGTACTTTGGAAGATGTAATGAATGCCACCCATGCTGCAATCAACGTAGCCACCTACTGGCCAAGAAGTCAGCAGTTGCTTAGCAGAATTATTTACCTGATGATAAGAGTCCTCAAAAAGCGACTGTCGAGATAATGTTATTTTAATATGACTGGGAAGGGCATTGCTCTGACAGAGATATCTGAATTGACTAAGCTTCCAGCGGAAGGACCGCTCGTAGGCCCTGGGCACGCCGTAGGCCCCCTGCGGGCCCTTGGGTGCGCCGGGCCGCGGGTCCTGGAACGTGGTGGTGCGCGTGTTGTGGTCCACGAAGTAGCGCTGTCCGTCCTCCGTGAATCGGATCTCCCAGCCCGGAGGCAGCGCCTCTTCCAGAGCGCTCATCTCCTGGCCCTGGACATGAAAAAAACAACTATCGTGGTGTATATGATACGGACTACTGTAAAACAGTTTATAACAAATCTTACGAAATTATAAACTCTCGATAAATTGTTTAAAATTAAAAGCATCAAAATACGAAAGTTTTAAATGGTTTAGGCGCAGAATGTCCAATTCGCAAAATATCCAGCGGTCGCAAAATGTCCTGTTAGCAGACTGTCCAACAATAATCATCTACCAAACACGGCGGAATCATAAAACTTTCCTGCGACAGTTCGCAGGCAACTTGTATGATTCCGCCGTTTACATAAGGCGTCGTCAGTTTAAAATGCTCGCAGTTATGTAATATGCCGAAGGCAAAATGATAACTCGTTCAATTGTTATAATTTCGACGCGCGTTGGTTGTAGTTTTATAGTGACTGTGCGGTGTACAAAAGGCAATGCTACTACTGCTACTAGTAGAACTTCGGATGCGAGAGCGAGCGAAGCGAGCTCGGGACTTTGGGCACCCCGACTCGGACAGTTAAGGTTAGAAGGGTCTGAAAGACCCCGCCATCCCTACCGTGTTTATTTTTTTCTAAACCCGACTACGCCCTTTACTTAGGCAACTTTAGTGTTTCGAGGTTAGGTTACAAAAGTGACACGGAAATGAAGGAGTGACAACGTTATGATGAATATTGGGCATTCTGTGAACTGGACATTTTGTTAACTGGACATTCTGCGAACTGGACATTCTGCGCCTAAACTTTTTTAATCTCTTCATGTGTAACTGTCTAATTGTGATGGATGAGGGAACGTAAACTTCGGGGTCAAGGTCGATAGTGATGGATAGCGTGGAATTCTTGCCTTACCCCTAACTTGATGTTTATAATTGTTATTATTTTGATTGAACTTAATTGTATTTTCGTGTAAGTACAGTGGTTTGCTAATATTATTGTCACACTGTAGCACTTTAAACTAGATATTTAATTATATTGCTGTGCCCTAGCAGGGTTCATGTATGAAACCTACCTTTATATGTAACAACTTGTAAACTACATGAATGCAATAAATTATTATAATGATAATGATAAATATACCACAATATGTAGCACTCCCTTTATGGGCACGAAAAATTAGTTTTGTTATGATTTTTCGTCCCAATAAAGTGCACGTCGGCGTCGTGTACGCATACATATTGTAGGACGTCTTAGAAACCTTCGTTTGAGCTGCAATTTACTGCATTTTCATGTTACTTCTACTTCGAAGACATGACTCGAAGAGTTTTTTGCCTATTGACATATTCTGGCCACGCTGACGATTAAGAGAGAGATTTGAGAAATTAATAGGCTGAAACCGATGTTTTATCATAATTTGAATCTTAATAAAACTATTTAACTCCAAACTTTACTAAAAGTCAAAACGACGGTGTCATAACTTTGATACAAGGAACCGGCTCTACCTAGATATCTTTGATTATATACACGTCCTAGATATAAACAAAACATGTAAACGACGGTTGGTTATCCGACCAATTCGAATGACTAACAAAAAAGCGACGGATTCATACATATTGAACATGAACATGACGAACGAACAAAAAGGCAATTCTCACAAATATTTTGTTACAAATGTTGTTTTTTTTTTGAGTTAGTGTTTTGTAAAACGTCGTTAGATACTCGTGGCCATTTGTCAATGCAGTATCTAGGCTCCATAACGGCCTCGCCTTGCCTCGGCTGCAATGACAAAGTTTGCCCATGTGCATCAATATGTAATATTTTCAATATTCTTTCTCCCATTCTCTGGTACATTTTTCAGAAATTTGTTGCAATTCAGTGAGTATAGATTCTATGCATACGACGAACGCTTACTTTTAGGATGACCTAAGAATCCAACTTTTCAAATCTACATATAATAATGATTATTCTGTTTATTTTTTTTTTGTTTCTCACAAACACTGCCACAAAGCTGACCAAACAGTTTGAACATTTCTCCTCTAAGCATAGCCATAAAGACCAATTTTGTGTTCACATTGCTAAGCTAATTATTATTTATACTGATTGTATTGTTAAGTATTGTAAATTGATATACAGCAACAGCAACAGTACAGTAGGTTCCTTTGGTTACGTTTATCAGTATTAGTCATCAATAGAATTGTACTTTGTCATCTGGTGTTATTGTCATAGACATTACTATTTTCAATACTATATTGTGTTAAATCCTAAGATGGACCAAGTGAATGCTAATAAATGTTCGAAACTAGCGATTATAATTCATTTCAGACTTTTACCAGTAACACTTTTTTTTAATGGATGGGAAATCATCAAATTACTCCTGCCGCTCTGTGTGGAGCGGGAGGGAGATTCAGACTCCTACTGACTGAAACCCATCCGTGCTAATCGTAGTATCTTTTGCTTTCCAGGGCCGCGGTACTCTTTTAAACAAAATCCTGTACCCTGGCAGGCTCTGGCCCGGGCCCCGTCTACTATGCTGACATCTCTTGGAGACGCGCGTGGAACACAACGCGCCGTCGACCCGGGCCCGGGCCTGGCTTTGATCAGACGGCGAGCCACCCAACGCTCGCCGTCCGCAGACCCGCACCTACGGTGGCCGGGAATCGCCCAGCGACTCCCGACGCCCGGGGCGTCTCCCTATGCGGCTGTGGGGGGGTGGGGGGGGGGTGAGGGTTCTCTCCCTCACGCGGCCCGCCTCCTCCTTCAATAGCATTACTGCTTCGCAGAAGGAGGTGAAAGTCAAAGCATTTATTTCAATTAGACCATTTACAGGCACTTTTGAATTGTCAAGGTCGGTCGGTCAAAAAAATGAAGCTATTTGCACGTTCCAAAGCGTAGATCTCTATGGAGAAGAACGTGAAAGAAACTCCACGGACACTCTTTTAAAAATAATATTTTATTACAAAATTATGGTTACATCATTCATATTGAAATTATACATATATATGTGAGAGCGATGTAAAAGACGTGCAGGATAAAAGAGTCCGTTGTAAAAAGAAACAATTTAAAGAAATAAACCATGGCAGCCGAGAGATGACCAGTCTCAGCTGACGGCGCCCGTTCACGAACATGACGGATACGCTAGCACCATTCGGCTCAACCATTTTTTAGGGAGCCAAATGATCCAACGCATGCGCCACCATCAGCCAGACGTTTGAGTGAGCATGACATCCCCAATCGCCAGGGTACATTCAAGTCAAAGACCTACCAAATGATCATTATAGTTTAAAGGTACACAGTACTCACACATGAGCATGAAATTATATAATGTTAAAAAAGTTGAGTCTATATACAATGAAAAATATTGCATTCTTACAATCTTCAGCCGGTCCAACAATATTACGAAATGCTAACAGATTACTTTAAGCCCCTTAGTGGCTACCTAGTGGCATTGTGGAGCAGGACCACCATTGAGCCAAGCATTTTTATCTTCAATATACTCCCCTAACTTATAATATGCTTGCCTGCATAGTGTGCGTTTAATACAAGATTTAAATTTTGTCTCATTTAATTCTAATATAATCTAAGGGGAGGTATTTTATTGTAACATTTTAAACAGTACCCCATGAAAGATGTTGCTATTTTAGCAAGCCTGAAACCTGGTTGAACTAATTGGTTCCTATTTCTAGTGACATAGTTATGTCTGTCACCTCGTTTACTAAAAAGATGTAGATTATTTCTAACGTACATGATATTTTTATAGATATATTGACAAGGCACCGTCATGATGTTAATTTCTTTAAACAGTTCCCTTAGAGAATCGCGCCGGCGAAGATTGTAAATGGCTCTGATGGCTCTTTTCTGTAGAATAAAAATAGACTCGATATCAGCAGCCCGTCCCCATAGTAAGATACCGTAAGACATTATACTATGAAAGTAACTAAAATAGACTAGTCTCGCGGTATCAACATCTGTATACTGGCGGATTTTCCTAACAGCATATGCTCCTGAACTTAGCCTTCCTGCAAGAGATGTTAAATGGGGACCCCATTGTAGCCTTGAGTCAAGCGTAAACCCCAGGAAAACTGTTTCATCGACGAATTCTAGTTTCTCCCTGTTCAATACTATGTCACAATCACTACTTTTGACATTTGGTAAAGTAAATCGAATGCACTTCGTTTTTTTTTCCTTTTAATACTAAATTATTAGCAGTGAACCAATCATGTACCTGGAGTAGGGCGTTATTTATATCGTCAAGATTGTTAGCAAGTC
Organism: Melanchra persicariae; assembly: GCA_947386135.1. NCBI lineage: Eukaryota > Metazoa > Arthropoda > Insecta > Lepidoptera > Noctuidae > Melanchra > Melanchra persicariae. Next base: position 12,470,667 of record OX376653.1, on the reverse strand, counting down.
TATTTATTCTAAAATTAAAGATGTGTCGTCAACAAATAACACCATATTAAGTTTATTTTGTAAAATATAGGGCAAATCATTTATATAAACTAGAAACAAACGGTGACGGCTTCTCATACCTCCTCGCTCCGAACCATGGACTGAACCAGGGCCGGGCGCGAGAGGTCGCCGCCGCCGACCGCCTCGACGAGGACACGGCGCTGCTCCGCCCAAGCAGGGCAGACCTCCACCGTATGCTCCACCGTGTCCTCCGGGCGATCCTCGCAGTGAAAACACCCGGATGTTTCCTCCCGCCGAATCCGAAACAGGTACCTCCCGAAACAACCGTGTCCGGTGAGTACCTGCGTCAGGCGGAAGTTGAGGACGCCGTAGCGCCTCTCCAGCCACTCCTCAAAGAGCGACACTATCGCCGCAATTGTGGCGTGCCCAGCTACCAGTAACACTTAGTTAATCTTTAACAGTGACTTGACTTTATGCATCGTTAATTATTATGGGCACACACAACAACATATGTTCCCTTTAAATTTTCATGAATCATAAATATTTTACAACCCTCTTGTACAACAGGTTGACAACCTATGCCTTTGTTAAGTAAGCGTCACGTATGTGCTTGTGGCACTGCATAATGAATTAATTATTTTAGTGACAAACAAAAATTACTTTGAATACCCGGGCCACCTCAAAAATCATGAATTTACCGCAAAATGATCCTACACAGTGATTTTGAAGAGGAAATACAGCTTCATTTCTAAAATATTAGTAAAGCCACGAAATACTCTAGGGGCGTCCGCAGCACTGAGTAAGAATTGACCCGAGCGCTTCGTAGGCGTCGTATGTACTGAAAGTGTTAACTTTTACCTTAATACCACAACGGATTCCAGAACCTTTTTGTTTAAAACGGTCATTACAACAATAGAGAAAAACAATGGAAAAAAAAGTTAAATAGTTTACTGAACTACGAGTAATGATTGATTTCGAGTACTGGCCTCCAGCGACCAGCGTGATATAATATATACATCTATTTAAATAAAGTTGAAGTGTCTCTGTGTAATATCAAAATAACAGCTTTTTACCAAATGCATTTATGTCGCAGTCAATTAGCTTGATCAGCGGTTTAATTAGCGGCCTAACCTTTTCATTGAACGACGCCGTTGAAACAGTGACCTAAGTGACATCCTGGCATTTAATCAAACAGTCAGGAAAACGACTTGGTTCAATATCGTTTAATGACTTGTCTAACCCCATCATTTGGAAACTTAGCGATACAGGGAACGTTCATTTTATGATAAGGGCCGATTTTTCATCAGTCACTATACTTTTACCAGACCAATACAGAAGAAGAAATTGATCAAATCATCGAAAGTGATCAGCAAATGTCCCTTCCGTTGCGATTATGCACCCCAACTGAAGTACAGAAAACTATTAAAATCTGAAAAAGAGAAAGGCTCCAGGATTTGATTTGATTACAGCAGAGGTTCTGAATCATCTGCCAAGAAAGGGAATTGTACTGCTAACTATTCTGTTTAATGCAGTATTAAGATTGCACTATTTCCCACTCATTTGGAAAATCTCAATCATTAACATGATATGTAAACCAGGAAAGCCTCCTTCTGAAGCTTCATCATATAGACCAACAAGTTTACTTCCATTATTGTCTAAACTCTTTGAGAAGGTACTTTTAGTACGATTGCTACCTACACTGGAAGAACAAGGAACTATCCCACAGCACCAATTTGGCTTTCAAGCAAACCATAGGACAACAGAGCAAATGCACAGAGTGGCTCACACAATCCGGCAATCCTTGAAAAGAAAAGAGTATTGCTCCGCCGTTTTCCTTGACATACAACAAGCATTTGACCGAGTATGGCACAAGGGCCTCCTGTGTAAACTTAAAATGTGCTTACCACACCCAGCATATATGCTTCTCAGATCATATCTAGAAAACCGAGTATTCCAAGTTAGGTCTGGAGACTGCCTATCTTCATTCTATCCCATAGAAGCAAGAGTGCCTCAAGGCTCTGTACTAGCTCCTGTTCTATACACAGTGTACACTGCTGATCTACCCACCTCAGACTTAATTGAAACTGCAACCTATGCTGATGACACCGCAGTCCTATCTTGTGATATAGATCAAATAACTGCATCTACAAAACTCCAAGATCACCTGGATAAGATTGGAACATGGCTGAAAAAATGGAGAATCAAAGCTAGTGTTGCCAAGTCGATTCACATTACCTTCAGCCTCAGAAGAGGAGACTGCCCACCGGTGAAACTTGGCGGTGACATTTTGCCTCAAAAAAGTGTCGTAAAGTACCTAGGCATGCACATCGACAGAAGACTTACCTGGCGAGAACATATAAAGACCAAAAGAGACCAGGCAAACCGAAAACTCAAAGATATTCACTGGCTTATAGGCAGATAGTCGTCACTTGGCTTGGAAAATAAACTCCTTATCTATAAATCCATTCTGAAACCTATCTGGACGTATGGGATAGAGCTCTGGGGATCAGCAAACCATTGTAATATTGAAATACTGCAACGTTTCCAAAATAAAGCACAAAAAATTCTAACTATTACTATTATTCTAGCACCTTGGTTCACGAGGAACACTGAAGTACATGAGTACCTAGAAGTATCAACTGTTAGGGAGGTTATAGAGAAGTCTTACAAGAATTATAAAGAAAGACTCCAACAACACGAAAATGAATAAGCTGTGACACTACTAGAGACCTCAGAGTCTACCTATAGACTCAAAAGAAAGCGAATAGCGTCAATTTAACTGACAAGATATGGAGATGACACATCAAAGGGTGTGAAGAATCTCGAACTGTTAATTAAGACATAAAAATCTGATTAAAGTTCAAATGGCTGATTGCAGAACGAAAAAAAAAAAAAAAAGCTATACTTTTACCAAAGGAATAAAAACAGCGGCATTTGAAAATTAAGCTATAGTTGGCGCCAAATAAGCTTGCAATAGCGGCCATTGACCCACCTACATTTTTTGACATTCTTAATTTCAAAATCAGAAAAAAAGACATAAAGCTGTCCTGAATCTACATCTATCGAGATCCTTTACATTTTCTAGTAACGAAAAAACCATTCACAATTTATACCTATGAAGAGATATAAGGGAAAGGTCAATGTCCTTTATTGCAAATTTATCCGGCACCAACCATAGTGCGTAAAGCTGCACTGGCATAGCGTTGCACACGAGGCGTGTCAAAACATAATTATAACAAAACATACGTAGGTACAGTAACGTAACGTAAAATTGTACAATATTATAATACTCGTTTCGCACATATTTATTTGAATTGCCATTCAAAAATATGAATAGTATCACTATTCATATTTTTGAATGGCACAAATTGTGTATTTCGCATAAAATTACACCAAAATACTATGGGGTTGTAGTTTTTTATATTCAAAATTCACTTACGTTAACAATAGTGTAACGTTATTATATGTCAAAACATTCGTGCTAGGCCCTCTGCAGTCGCGTTACGTCGGCGTAAAACATCAGATGTGTTTTGCTGCACAGCCGTTTTAGAACTTTACAGTACGCAGACCCTGTGCGCGCCGCTACACGCGAGGTAAAAACCAAAACGTTTGTGATCTGAGCAGCGAAAATGTTACTAATTATGTAACGTGAAGTGTCAATGTCAAGTATTGTTTGTGTAACAGATTCAGGTTTGCGCCAGCGGGAGGCCGGAGCCTTCGTCGCGGACGTTCCTTATTACGAGCTAAATAATATGTTATTGACCTGCGTCCTCGGGTCCTCCCACTGCGTAGTGCGGTTCTTGTGGTTGACGTAGTACACGCGGCCGTCGGGCTGCACGCGCCGCTCCCAGCCCGCCGGCAGCGCGCCCAGCGAGTCGTCCGGCGCCGCCACGCTGCCGGCGCCCAGGGGGCCCGGCGCGGGGCCCGGCGCGGCGCCCGGGGGCCCCGGGGGCCCGCCAGGGAGCCCCGGGGGCCCGCCAGGGGGACCGCCCGGGGGCGCCGGCGCCGCCACCGCCACGCTGCTGCCGGCCGCTCCACCGCTCCCTGAAATCATGTTTTGTTTCATTTCACTATTTGTACCAAACACTACGCACTATTTGTATAGTATAATAAATTATTATAGTCTGATAATCGGAAGTTGTTTTTATTTTATTTCAATTTTGTTTTCTATTCTCAATCTTGTTTCGGTCTTTTTAATGCATTGCATTTGCAGCCTGTTGAACGTCAGCCACTGCGCCGCCCAGGAACTGATGCTCCTGAGCATGGCGCAGTGACTGATGCCTGCGGACGGCGAGCAATGGGTAGCTCGCCGTCCGATCAGAACAGGCCCGGGTCGACGGCGTGCTGTGTTCCACGCGCGCCGAATCAGCAGCCGTCAGCAAAATAATGGGGCCCGTTAGGGCCAGAGCCTGCCAGGGTCGCGGATCTTGTTCGAAAGAGTTACCGCGGCCCTGGAACGCAAAAGGCACTAGGAGGAGCATGGGTGGGTTTTAAATCAGTAAAAGTCTGACACTCCCTGCCGCTCCACCCAGAGCGGAAGGGGTCATTTGATGATTTCCCATCCTTAAAAAAAAAAAGCATGAAATTCTAACTAGGATAAACTGATTCGACCTAGGCTAAACTGGTTTATCCTATCGGTAACAAGAGGAACGAGTTTGGTCTAGGCTATACTGGTTTGTCCTATCGCGTGTAGGGAGAACTGGTTTGGCCTAGGCGAAACTAGTTCATCCTACAATCGGGTTTGGCCGGTAACATATATATATATACAACGTGTAACAGATTAAGCGCAATACCTCAGACACCCCAATTAGAATATTAAATTATAAGTCTAAAACAACCGTAATTAAATTAATTTAAACCTAACCTAGTATTTTTTTAATAAAATATTTATCTACACTAATATTATAAAGAGGAAAGATTTGTTTGTTTGTTTGTTTGTTTGTTTGTTTGTTTGTTTGTTTGAAATGAATAGGCTCCGAAACTACTGGACCGATTTGAAAAATTCTTTCACCAGTAGAATTCTACATTATCAGAGATGGACATAGGCTATAGAATATTTTCAAAAAAGTTAGGGATCCGTATGAAAACTTCGATAATGTGACCCAAGGTGTGAGAAAAAATCCTTATATCGCGTACGCTGCGGAATCTATTGACAATAGAGCAAAGTGATGTACTACAGTTTTATAGAGGTCATCAATATCTACAAAAAAGTCCGCGATACCATATGTCTAACTATTATGGATAAGTCACCATGACCGCTTTTTGTTAATATTAGTCAAGCGAATCCCATGGTGAAATAAAAAATTGGTGATTATAGTACCATGATATTAATCCTTATCCATTTAAATGATTTGATAATTAAGGTTGATTATGTCCGTGTAAATTACACTTTAAATCATTCAAATCGGACCTTTCGTTCAAAAGTTACGACGGTAATAAACATGCTCGGAGTAAGAAAAATGTCGCGGCTTGAGCGAACTGGGGAGAATCGTATCAATGCTTGGTCCGATGACGTTGAAACACCACGGCATTTAAATGTTTTCGATAAAACAATAAGAATATCAAATGTTTGGATTTTTCGAAAATCAACTAGGTACATACATAATAAGGGGTGAAGCAGGGGTGAATAAGTTTTTAGGGGAGGAAATTATAGCTTGCTTCAATTTACGTCGGAATTCTATGAATAAACTAAAAGTGGGATAATTGCAACAGATCATGTACCTAACAATTTTTGCATAATCAACCTCTGACGGGCTGAACGGGGTGAACAGTTGCGATGAACCAATAATGAGAATCGTTGTGCTTAATTTTCCAAAACTAACCTTTATAAGGGGATATGTATAGGGGCGTTGCAGTTTGTGGAGTACCTACTATCCCCACGCGGACGAAGTCGCGGGCGAAGTGCTAGTCCTTACTAAACGTAAAACGTTTGTGCGTTCTACAACATCTCTACACACACTCATGCAATGTTAGGTACAGCCACAGTATAAATATGGACAGTAGGGAAACTAAGCCTAGTTGAGAACATAATTACCTACGCTCCATTGGAGCAATAGGGTTGTCACTTTTAATGTTTTTGATATATTTTTATTTTATTTTATTCTGTAGTGATCAATCAATCGAATTTGAATAAATAGCTTACAAACATAATTTAAATAGGTAATCTTATGGCGTCGGTTAACCTCAGCAAAAGACGATAGTTTAAACACGGAAATCAATTTAATATTAACACACAACAACTTGTAGAACTAAAGATCTTTAACTTTGTCATTACGGCGGAACCTTTTACAAGTTTTAGCGGGAGCGTACGCGAGCCGCGTTTGGACGAAAAGGTTTCGGGCGCTCGTCGGAGTGCGCGCACGGCAGACGCCGCAGCGCAGGTGGCCCGCGGGCTGGGCGGGTGAGCGGCTACGAACCGTACCGCGTTTCAATCCGAAAATGCGTGTGATATCTAGTAATCAAAAAACCCATTACATAAAAAATACACACACCCATGACGAAAAAATTGATACCTTTTGCAGCCGCCATCTTGGATTCACGTTTTGACAGCACTATCGGCTTCAACACCCTCGAAAACCATGAAAACGACACCCATGACGAAAAAATTGATAACGTATTTAATCGAGGCCCGTCTGTTACTAGCCCTATAACCGCGTTTTCACACAAACAAACAACAACAATGCATACACAACGCATACGCAACGATCATTCGATAAATTCGTAGGTAATCAATCCCACCCCAATCACGGTGTAGGTACTCTCCCGCGCACGCTCCTAGCCTCGTCCCCGCGGCCCCGCAACTAACAGTGTGTTTGATGTCGCCGAAGCGTGCGTGCGCTTTGCGAATTCCGCTTCTCGGTACATCGTTGAGACGTAGGTACAAAGTGCAAGATGACGGACAATTATTCAATTATGTCGAGTTGGTGGAGATGGTCCGCCTGTATGCCATCAGTGGAGACAGCCTACGTGGAGCCATCCGGATGTTCACGGCAAGTACGCGAGTACTTGACCGAAAGTTTTGGTGACCACTGGATCGGTCGCGGAGGACCTGTGGCCTGGCCTCCGCGTTCTCCGGACCTGACGCCTCTAGACTTTTATTTGTGGGGAGACGTTAAAAGGTAGTTTACACGGAGGAAGTGACAAGTGTAACAGAATTACCTACGTGCAAGGGTCATTAGTGCTTTCGACACTTTAAAAACGAATGTGTAAAAAGCCGAATTTACATTACGAAACTAGTTTCATGCATGTTGAAATTAATTTCATAACACTACTTTCAGTACCTGTGAAACTAGTTTCATTAAAAATAATAGTGTCGTGAAACCCACAGTATGTCTGTGTTCATGGCTCCGCTAACATCTAAGCTTAATTTTGCATTGCAAAATGTTGTCATACAAATTTTATTTTATAAAATTAAGAAAAGGTTGTCTCGAAAGAAAAGATGTTGGTGGATTCGAGGCTGGCTAGCAAGAAAGCAAGCACTACTAAAAACATACGTCCTATCAACGCCGGCGCTTTCGTGACACTAGTTTCACGTCGCGTTTATACGATGATATTAGTTGCATGACACTAGTTTTATCCAAAAATCGCGCGCAACACGAAACTGTTTCAGTGTCGTGAAATCGATGCATGCATTGTAAAACTTGACGTTTACACGTGAAATTGTTGGTGACATTAATGTCACGGAACTACTTTCATGCCACTAGTTTCGTAATGTAAATCCGGCTTTAGTGTTACGTAAGCTGAAGGAAAACCAGCTACGTCGTGCTCGATTGTGCGAAGAGTGTGATGGTGGTAACTTTGAACAATACCTCCGGGTAACTTAAGTAGGTAATTTATTTATTTGTACATTTTGTAAATACGTTGTTAGCTTAATCAATTTTATTAGTGTAAATAAGTTGATTTCAAATTTTTAACTACGCCAATAATACCTAAGAGTCGAAAGTATCACCACATACTTACACTAAACTAGCACGTCTAAACGTAGAAACCATTTTTAAACTTAGTAGATCGGTACACCAACTTAGGTAGGTATTATTGCCGGTCCTAAGCCCGTTAAGTAGGAAGGAAAATTTCAAATCAACCAATTTAATCCACAAATAAAAACAAAATCACTACGAAAACTTTTGGTTGAAGGATAAAGCAAAACTAACATTTTATTAATCATCTGATAACAGGTCAATGAACTTTTCTTTGGCGCACTAGTATTACTGTCATTAGTAAGATTTCCGTATCCAATGAAGCTCAAAAATGAGCTAATTATCAAGCGAAATTTATGACAATAATGTAGGTGATTTTCGAAATAAAATTAGGTAAAATTATTGCTAGGTACCGGTCGCGCGGTCATTGCTGGGTCGCGCTCGCGCGCGCTAGCTAGCATTTCGTAGGTAAGACGTCGATACTCACGCACACAGCTGCATTGCCGCTGTGTGCGTAGTCGGGTGATTCTGTTTTTTTTTTTGTATTGAATTAAGGGTTTAATTCTGAAATACTGTTAAATTTCAACAACAAAAAAAAGTAGCGCTTATTAGTTATTGCCCGCTACCGTACTTTCAACTGATTATTTATGTATTTTATGGCAACCTCCTGAAATTTGACGAGGATGCAAAACAACAGCTTGTATATTCGTAATCACCTTTTAAAATCCTTTATTTTGATACCACACTCGATGGATTTTGAAGACATTTTTTTTAACATAATTTGGAGCCCAAAATCCACTATCTTGGTTTTTTTTTAAACCACACAAGTTATTGAGAAGAATCTAACGATACCTTAATTGTCGTAATCCATTCTGCCGTTTGAAAGATACGTGGTAATAAAGAAATTTACATACAAAAAAAGCGCGAAAAACATCTCTTCCTTAATCGTCGGGTAAAATAGCTTGCCAATTCTTCTTCCAAAAATAGATGCACAAATGTTGGTTATAATCATTTGAGTCATTTTGCTCTCCAGTACATTTGCTGTTTACGATTTGCGCACTTTTGGAACTTCACTGACGTTAGGCTTAATGACTGCTATCTTCATTTAAGGCTTAAAGATTCGGAATCAGATAGGCTAATGTAAAGAAAAGAGTCCATTATGGTCAAAACGATAGTCCTGTGTCAGATAGGCGGTATAGTAATCTTAGGGTCTTCTTTTTATACACACGGTTTCCGTTTATACGGCAACCATTCACTAGGCTTTAGAGCTTTTACACGTATGCGGGTGTATGTACCGGTGGGAAAAGGAAGAGAAGTTAAGTTGAATATCGCGGAATTACTCGACCGTGCCGTTTGGAATATTAAACTCACACCACATCGGATAAATTCTAGACCTGTGCATGCAAGAAAAAACTGTGGAAAAGCTGCAGAACTCCCTGCGGGTAAAAGCTGCCACTGATCAGCTAGTAATCCCTAAACCAACTACGAAGCCAGGTGCAGGCTCAAGTCTGTTAGATGCAGGTCACACAAAATCATTAATTACTGAGGCAGAATCTTAAAGAGGCAAACAATAAAATTGAAATCATTGATACAAAAAACATTAATTGAGAGAGGTGAAGTGATGCACAGACAGAGGTAACGAGCAGATACACGTGGACGGTAAACGCGAAGTCAATACTATTCATATAAATAACGTTTAAATCATAAAAGGAAAATGAGATGTTAATATTCTCGAAATAAATAGGTTATAATTAGTTTTGTTACTCTTTACTATAAGTCTACATAGGTAGAATGGTATTAAGGTGATAAGATTGGTTGACGTAGCTAGTGTGATAACATAAATATGCATGATTGTATGCAGATATCAGAAAGACAGCCAAATTAATCATTATATCATACCTATTCTGAATACAAAATGTCTTTTACCCAAATAAATGATTCATATATGAAAAGGCGAGCAGTTTTTTTTAATAGTAGCTTTTACCTCATAGTTATCGCGATGTCGATAGCCATTATACATGGAATACGGCCGGAAATTTTTGTCGATTATGTTAGGTGATACTGAAGAATAGTATTAAGTAGGTGAACACTGAACAAGCAAGGTACCAGCGGTGTTGAGATCGTGCTCGGAGTCGGGCTGGTGCGGCGGCTGCGGGTGCGGGTACAGGAAGCGCTGGTTGCCCTGCGCGACCACGTGGCGCCGCTCGCCGCGCCAGTGCTGGAAGCGAGCCAGGCGCTCCGTGTCGGGGCGCTGCCACGTGGTGGTGCGCGTGTTGTGGTCCACGTAGTACACGCGGCCGCGCGCGTCGCGCCGCACCTCCCAGCCCGGCGGCAGCGGCTGCGGCCGCTCCCACGACGTCGAGCGCGTGTTGTGGTCCACGTAGTACCTGGCGACACCGACACCGACCTCTACTTCAATCTCTCACCGATCATATTTAGAGCTTGCCTTGGAGGTAGCTAGACTGCTCGAACCGTTTCAATATTGCATTGTATCTAGGGCAACTCCACAACCGAGCTCATTTTAATAGGTATCATTGATAACTTCTCGATCATTATACAACTTTTATATTTTTTACGACTTTATAGGTTTGGATCTCCAGTGCATGATTATTAGGAAGCGCAGAGATAATTCCATCAAACAACAGATTGTAACAAAAATTATAACAAGTCATCTACCTGCGTCCGTACACGTCGTAGCGCATCTCCCAGCCGGCGGGCAGCGGCTCCTCGGCGGGGTTGGCGTACACCACGGCGACGCCGGGGGCGGCCGGCTCCTGGTCGGCGTGCGAGGGCCCGGCGCCGGCGTCCGGCGGCGCGCCCGGCCCGCCGCCGCCACCCGGCCCGCCGCCGCCACCCGGCCCGCCGCCGCCCGGCCCGCCGCCGCCCGCGCCTGCAGCCACACTCGTGCCCACAGGCACGCTCGCGCCCATCGCGCCCTGGGGCCCTCCGTGCTGCAGAGTGCCGTTGCTAAGGGGCGGAGGACCCGGTGGTGGCTGGACAATTAAACAGTTTGTTGATGGTTATTTCAGTCAAATAAATAAGCACGCATCAAATTCAAATGACCGTAACACATACTCTTAGGTTTTGTGAGCGAACAATCGACCGCATTGCTGATTCCGCATTGCTCCGTATTCTAATGCGAGCCCGAACTCCGTCATTAAGGGGACCACTGCTATTAGTAGATTCTCCGAGTAACTCATGTGACTGACTTAAAACTGAGGGATCAACTCTTAGGCCGTCCAGAAGTATCACCAATTCAGCTGCTTTTACTTCACCACTTACACTAGACGAGTTTTCTTGGGACACAGTTTTCATCAAATCTGAAAAAGATTAATGATAGGTTTCACTATCCAGTATTATAGTAGTAATAGATCCACAGAACTTCATACCAGGAGAGCTTTGAACTTTTAATCAGTGAAGCTAATCAAACATTATAATTCGTTTTGTTGTCAAGTATGGTCTGTGCTTAATGCTAGTAGTGCGAGAGCCCACCAAAACCATGTGTCATAGCAATACGGTCGGAACTGTTTAAAATCGTCAAATTTTATTATATGATTCTGAACCGGACTATGTGGGTAAAAACGGTCAAAAGTGTAGCAACTGCGACCTTTATCATAGCATATGGCTGGCGGGATTATAAAAAAAAAAGTTATCAGAAATTTTGTATGTCCCAAAAGCGAAAAGACCGTTCCGGAGTCGCCTGGCAAACGCCTCAGAGCTTGTTGCGCTCCTATCATGGCGGGAATGGCTTTTCGCTTGTTACAGATCGCGGCACGTAAGTTGAACTATGAACTTGAATACGCAGTGACACATTTTCGGGTCTCAATCGAAATGCGGTATGAGGTGCACTGCGGGGGGCCACACGTAACCGTAGCAATTTTAAATTTGGGGGGCAAAAAGGATCCACTCTGGCAAAATCTTTACCTGCTTTCCATACCGTGACGTGACGAGGATAAAAAAGACCATTAACAATGCTGAAAAATTCGAAACGCTATCAAGAAGCTTTCGCTGACTTGGGCTAGCTATACTTCTTATACTGAGAGGGTATTCCCCGTTTTGAAAGAATTCGCGTGCAGATTGTACAATGGATATAAAATTAATAATGTCGATTTAGCTCGACTGAACATTTTCACAAAGACGTATAATATTAGAAATGACCAGGCTTCCTTTACCTGAATAAATGAATTCAACAACTCTGAATCTCGATTTATCCAATTACGACGCCTGCAATCGGCCGCCATGCAAAACGGAATTGGAAAAACATTTATTGCGAACTAAATATGTTTATTGCACAATGCACAAGTATGGAGCAACGATCATACTAAAAGTCAAACCGATCTCAACCCAGCAGATTCCGGATGGTATGAAGACGAGGGACAGTTCCAGTTTCCGTGGTTCTACAGTAACCAACTACCAAACTTGAGCCACGTTATTTTGGACGACAAATCAACATCCGCAACAGGGTAACGTGGCTTTTGCTGTTGCATTTTTATACAAAAGTTTGGGTTGGGTTTTTTACACATTTTTATTTTAAATAGAAGAAGACGTCTAAGAGACCTTCAACATCAAAAAAATTTTTTTTTATCAACTAACCCAAATTTACTTGTTAAAAAGATTTTCATGAGACAAAAATTTTGGTTGTAGGCTCTCGTACAAATTAAAGTAAGTTTCCTTCTAGTTGCATTGCACATTTTGCAAATGCACAAGGGTTTGATATTGCAGTAACCAAGATATTTTTATCATCAAAATAATTTCGACCAGAGCTGTAGTTCTCAAAAACGTCTGCAGAAAATTCGACGAAAGTAGTTTCAACAACCATAGTATCATAATGAATTAATGAGTTTTAAAATATTAAGGTTAATGTATTTAATTTTTTTTAAGGCCTAAATGAGTAAATTTTTAAAATTTATTCTTGGTAAAAGCAGGTGAGAGTGATTGCGGAGTGTGGTAGTGCACAGCAAGAATTGCACTTCACAGCTAATATTAGGCTTTAATCGAAATATAGTCATCTCATTAAAAAACTTTCTAATTAATCATGAGCAGTTTCTAAGTGTAGGATTACCATATTTATAATTAAAAGAAGATTCTGTTACCTTAGTACTTTCAACATTCAACTGCTGATCGCATCATTTGATGCAGAACTGTTGGACATATCTTTTCGTACAGAACTACTACTAAAGCCTATCATAATCACACTGGTAGAAGTCAAACCTTATATTTACCTATTATCAGCTCCACATTGTCACATTTTCCATTGCAGTATAACAAAACTTTTAACAAATTTACTCGTTTTTCACCAATCACATTATCTTTCCTGAAACTATGATAGTCTGCAAGCCGGAACAATAACTGAGACTGTGGTGTTACAAGCACTGTAAGATCTTCTTTCCATTTTGGGTGCAGGGTACTCTTTATAACTTCAGTGCGTCTTGAAATTTTGTCATCAATAATCACTTGTAAATATGGATTTGGTTTGAAGAGCCCAGAATTCTTAATGTTTGCTGATTCAACTAATGGAAAATAAAATGTCATGTTAGCAATTATTTACAAATGATTGATAGCTTTCAAGACAATTTAAAGCACTGCCTATAAATAGGTCTGCCTTACAAATTATAATATTGACAAACATTTTGAAAGTCTTCTAATTAACTTAACACCTAAAGTAATTGGATTAAATGTTGCAGTACGGAATCATGTTATTGTTTGATTAAACCTGGACTTCTATGCATGAGAGTCCAGTGACTCTATTAATTAGGTATGAAGGTTTTCTGCATGCTAAAACTCGTAGAGATTAAATATGCAGGGTAGATATGTTGTTCAGAAATTTGTAATTTTTATTGATAAGGAATTTCATAGCATGATGCAAGGAATGAAATGTGGCCTTTAACCAGCAGAGGAGGGTATGAGATTCATTATGAAGTAAAAATACTAGTACTGTGCATGTAAATAATATAGACATTACCTGTCAGACTAAGTTGATGATATGTTGACAGAGAGATTGGAGTTGTTAAAGTTGGTACAGTTTCAGTCATTGTGATGATTTTTTAGTTCATATTACGATAGGAATAGCATTCCAGTTTCAATTTGTTCACCTGAAATAAAATAAATCAATATACTTATAATTAAATAATAACTAAGTTTAAAAACATGTCATAAACATTTTTCAGTAGCTTATGCATCATTGGAAATTAGTAATGATCATGCTTCATTACTGAGTGTTATGACACATTTGTATGCACAATACCAATGCATAGGTATGTAATTAATATTTATATTGAAAAACATAGTGGAAGCTCTAAAAACACCAATGAGGTATCCTTGCTATTGATGAAAATTACACATGGAACAAAAGTAGCACAATACTAATTACTTTTAATGACTTGGAAAGATATAAAAGATAGGTAAATTCTGCTTTGATAAGACAGACAGGGTTTTTGATATGATTATGGAAAGTAAATAATTACTTTCCGAATCTGCTACAGTAATTTTCAACTTGAAGGATTACTTTTACTTCCACAAACACTTTTTTATTGTTTAGTTACTAGGTATTGATTTAGATTATGTAGTTCAACAGTATATTGATTGACGACTCTTGCAAAATAAACAACAATGAAAGTAAGTGTGAAATGAGCGACGTCAAAGTTATAATGTTAGTAAAGCAAATGTAAATAAAATAAAATAAATGAAAATACCATTAATGAGGCGATCCAAAGGACAGAAGTCCTTCAAATTATCTCATATCGTTGTTCTTATCTCACTGAAAGGAAATACACAAAATAATGTCGTATCGTCACGGAACATTCATAACGAGGATTTAGCCTTTAAATAATTCACGGAACATCACAAGGATACAGTAAGTAGGCTTGAGAAGTTTAAAACAAAAATGTGCTTTGAAAAACTAATGTAATATAAATTTAAATTGAATAGAATATAAATTCCTGAAATTAGTCACTGCACTGTTGAGTCTTGAGCACAGTAGTGTTGCCAGCCTTTGATTTTGATTTTTCCTTGCTCGCGTTCGGAAAAACCATAAATTTTGCGATTTTATACATTTTGGTGTAATAAATGAGGTGTAATTGTTATACATTTCATCATCATCATCATCATCATATCAGCCGAAAGGCGTCCACTGCTGGACATAGGCCTCCCCCAAGTGTCGCCACAACCACCGGTCCTGTGCGTCTCGCATCCATCGGTTACCCGCGACACTCACCAGGTCATCGGTCCACCTTGTGGGAGGCCTTCCAACGCTGCGTCTTCCGGTACGCGGTCGCCACTCCAAAACTTTTCGGCCCCATCGACCATCTGTTCTGCGAGCAATGTGCCCTGCTCACTGCCACTTCAATTTTGTGATGCTTCGGGCTATGTCGGTAACCTTGGTTCTCTTGCGGATATCATCATTCCTGATTCGATCACGCAAGGAAAGTCCGAGCATTGCCCTCTCCATTGCCCTTTGGGTGACTTCAAGCCTTCTGATGAGGCCCATTGTGAGCGACCCTTAGAGTTTAGAAATATATAGAGATGCCCTAATGTTCTATATCTACCATGGTTATAGAAATATCTATTAAATCGATATAGAAATATGAAACTATACTTTGTGCCTTTTTAACCAATGAGTAATCTCGTTTGAAGAAAGAGATGTAACGCTGATTGTTTATTCTCTGCCTGGCAACATTTTTACATTTCCGTCAAAGTACCTACCTCGCGTGCCATCCGCCATGTTTTGGCCCACAAAATTTGTAGTACGTCAGCTGTCAAGTGAACAACAACATTGGATTTGGATTGCGATTTTTAGGAATAAAAACGCTCCCAACTAAATTGTTTTGTGCTGTGAGTGTGTATTGGTGCAAATGAAATATGCCTACGTGTTCAATAATTCAGTGTGGTGCAAGGAAAAACACCAATCAATCTCATTTAACCATGCATAGGTTAGTAGCCGTATTTTTATGAAAAACTTTATCATGCTGTTATATTTTTGTTTATTTATGTAATAATAGCTCCCAAATGTAGATACAAATTATATCTGATATTTAACTCTGTTTACTAAATTTGTAACATGTTTTGTTTAAAATACAAATGACAATTCAAAATAGTGATGTCCATTTATTTAATAAGTTATCGATGTTTTTTTTTTTAATAGGAAGACAGTCAGGGTCCAAGATCTTAACTATTTATCTAATTGAAATTAAGCATTTTACTTGGCCTAGATTTATATGTGAATGTATATGGTAAATAAACATACATTTAAAAAATTACTTAGTTGTTTTAATCCTTTTATTGCTTCAGTTTTAATATCTTTCTACAATACTTATTTTCTTTATAAATAAATATCTCCATGGGCCGAAACTGCCTAGAGCGGCCGCTTTTAGAGCTGTCAAACTAACTGAACTGTCAAAGATCTACAAATGACAGTTATAGCCTGTGCAGAAGAGGGACTTTTCTCCGCGGCGTAGAAAAAAGTACGCTCCGTGGTAAATCCGCCGCGGATTTACCGCGTACTCAACGCACACGGTGAGCGATTATTTGCACGCTATGGAAGCAAATATTTCGCGTACTAAAATCCACCGTGTGCGTTGCTTCACCTAGTCACACGAGTTCTATTTTTTTTCGGGGACTCCCACGTACTTTAGTCCGGTCCGCTCCCTGCATGTCCGCGGATATTCGGGGGACTTTTTGTACGGCGTACTTTCAATTCCTCGTTTGCGTTACTCGATACATTTGTAAGCGATCTATTTTCGCGGACAAAAAAGTCCGCGGAGACAAGTCCGTCGTTTGCGCAGGCTATAAATGTGGTACAAATCCTGAAATCGCAAAAAAAAAACTGATGTCATTATAGAAAGACACTCATGAAAAAAAAAATTCAAAGTCAGTCAGTTACTCGATAAAATGTAGCACGCGACCAACAGTGCTTTTAACCCCTTGTGTCCCTTCCCTTCCCTCCCATCCACAATCTCTTGTGTGTTACCTAATATAATTGTTATGCACTATAATTAACCTTTCGTAATTAGACACAATAGAAAAACAAAAATCGCGCGGTAGCCGGCTAACGCAATGTTTGATGAAATAAAAACATGGAAAGAACTAAATTACTTGTTACAGTTAGGCCAAAATTATAATGATCCAAGTTTAAAAGTATACATAAGTTACCAATGTACAAGAAGAAATGTAAGAAACTGGTTTCGATATCGATAATTTTTGGTTTTGATTACTTATGTGCTTCCCTAGCAATGGCTGCCATCTTTAGGACCCAGTCTACAGTAGGTATGCACGTTTATTTTGTAGGTATTTCTGGTCCATATTATTCTAGGTCTTTGGAGCGACCACGTTTCGAGTCCATAGGTCATCACTGGCAGCACGCACTGGTCATAGACTTTCGTCTTGAGACACTGTGGTATGTGAGACGAGATGATACCACGCAACTTCCCGAACGCCGCCCATCCGAGTCGGATTCGACGGTTGACTTCCTTCTCGAAGTTAGCCCTACCTAGCTGGATCGTTTGATCGCTGATTTAATACCAGATACATACAGACTATACTAACGGAAACGACAGCATAAGGGAATCGCTAGTTCTCGCTAATAACGCCATTGGACATCGCTCACTCACTCGCCTTCTGCCGTGTGTCTGTGACTCTGTGACCAAGTGAAACAGCGAAAGAATGAGAATTACCGATGGATAACATATGAACTCATTTCGTTCGATCCAAGTTCCACCACTGCACCTATAGAAAGGCCTCTTTTCCGGAGAAATGGGGCGTCACGCGTCGTGTGCGTCGAGGATGTTGGATGTTTTTCCGTTTACAGACAAGCGGCAGCGGCGGGTGCAGGAGCCAGCAACATCACACGCGCAAACACAAATGGCATGCACGCAGCGGGTGTCGCTACGTTTTACCGTGAATTGCAGGAATAGCTGGTCGCAACGCTGCGTGTGACACCGCGATAAACGTCGCTGGAAACGCCGCGGGCTCCGCATGCATTTCAAGCAAACGCGTGTAAATTCACTTCTCCGTAAACGCAACATTCATACAACGCCATATGTTTGAATTTAGTTAGTGCGTGTGGGCCGCGTAGCCGAACGCGATGGACGACGCCCCGCGCTGCCTTGATCTGGCCATGCCTGAATGACTGAATAATTTATCCCAAAGACGTGATAGAACAAATTTTGACACATGCAATGTTTGACCTTAGAAGCAATTTTTCGTGTAAAATCAATGAAATCTAAACGAAGGGTGCAGCGTTTCAAGAAGTTACTTCGCTTGCTTTCAGTCTTATAATATAGAGTTTTTCATAATAATTAGACACTTAAATTAGCGCATTAGCATAAGACCCAAAGGACCTAAAAACAACAGACAAAAAACTAGAAATACAATCAGAAAAACAACTGAGACTATTAAGACTCCGAGATGCAACGCGACGCGACGATGCTTGCATTGCAGAAGCCAGTTGCCGCACGGCAGAGCGTTTTCCAATCATAAGTAAACGCCGAAAATCAGAAACTTTATCAAAAGAGTATTAGTACCTATTTTGCCAAAGAAGAAGAAAAAAAAAAGAGTTCTGTGGTTGACAGTGTCTGACAGTGATAGTGACACTTACGCAGCGACAGTGACATTTGTATATTAAAACCAGCAGTGTTTTGTATTGATTTTTCGCTAAAATAAAAATAAATAGTTGCCTATCTTACACTAACAGGTTTTTGTCTGCTAGTACATCTGTGCTTACACCAAGATTTTAGATATTTTCATTTCGCCCGGTAAGTGCAAAGCCTTTTTCAAGTGTAAACCCAATTATTTACAAAACATTGAAGACGAAGACAATGATGTCATTTTTCATTTGAAGTATTTCAAAACTTTATTTCAGTATTTCAAACTTTAATAAATTGCTACTTACTACTTTGTTACTATTACGTTACTATTTTGTTTAGTACTTAATTAAAATATTAAGTAATAACGTCTTTTTTGTTGTGTCCTCGGATTACTCAACTGTTTGCCTACCTTGACGGATGTACTTTCTAAACTGAACATATCTAATAAAATATGTACGCAATACGGGTAGAAGTAACGATCACTGTATCTTGGTAGTTTTTCTAAAATTAGGTAGGGACAAACACTGTATCAAGTGAATCAGTAAAGAATGTGAACATGTTGTGGGTGGTGGTTTTGATCAGAATAGTAATTTGAAGATTTTAGATACTATGTAATTGATGCTAGTAAGATTAATCATGTTGTTGTTAAAATTATCCCACTGGAACATACATCTAGGATAAAAGTATCCTTTGTCCTAAAATTTATTTAGAAATGTTATGCCTAAAAAATAGTCACTGGCTGCCTCTGATTACTTCTTATAAACCATGCTAGGTTTGCTAGTTGATTAATAAACATTCAAACTTACAACTTTCATATTTATTGTATCGCATTAGGATGTTACATAATTATTTACCTATTAAAGGTTGGACCATAATACTTGACTTCTTCTAAGGATGAGTCCGGTAGAGAGTGTACCAGTTGCTGTATTGAATTGTATTGATGACTATGTGGAACTACTTTATGATGATATACCAGAGAAAATAAAAGGGTCTGCTCTGATACTGCAACTTGCAAGAAATCCTGATAATTTAATAGAGCTAGCACGAAATGGTAAGTATATGGTCACAGTACTGTATTAATGAAATGTGCACACAATAAACACTACCATAGTGACCTTGACCCAGACCTTGTAGAAAGCAGTGGGTGGGACATGCTAGACATAACTATTAATTTAAAGTAACACTAGCCCAAACTATCTTACCTGAAGATAAATGTTGGAAGGCCTTTGCTCAGCCTTGCGATGATACAATCTCACAGTAACCAGTAGGTACTTCAATTAATTGCCATAACAAGCTACAATGTCAGTTATTATTTTAAAAGAAAATAAGCTTCTTCAATCTTTGCTTCATTTTTTAATAACAAATAAGGAGATCTGCCAGGGGCTCCAAATGGAATGAGGTGGCAATTGTAGCAAACAAACAAACAAGACAAAAACTTGTAGTTTGATACATATTTGTGAGAAAGCTATAAAACTGACCAATTAATGCCCATTTCATCTTGATTGAAATTTCAGAGGCATTATTAAGTGCACTTTCAAGGGTTCTGAGGGAAGAATGGAAAAGAAGCATCGAACTAAGCACAAACATAGTCTACACATTCTTCTGTTTCTCTACTTATAATGAATTTCATCCGGTCATTATTCAGTACAAAATTGGATCTTTGTGTATGGATGTCATTGATTATGAATTAAAGAGATATGATCAATGGAAGGAGAAAGTTGAAGGAAAAAAGCAGGTAGTCACACCTGATAAGGTGAGGATGGCATAATATTTAATCAACAAGGTTAATGTCAGTCCATGTCAAAATAAACACTAAATGAAATTTGTTATTTTAGAATGAGCCACCAAAAAGTCGGATTCCTGAACCAAAGCGTCGCCCAAAGTCTGGCACATGGGCTGTTGCCGATGTAAATATGCAAAAATCTAGGTCACTAGTATCCAGCTACCATGAAGATTTATGCAGTGCATCTGATGAATTTTTATCAAAGAGCGATGAAGAACAAATGAAACGCAAACTAAAAACACTTTCAAAGCGCCAGGAGCAATTATTAAGGGTCGCCTTTTATATGCTACTTAATATAGCAGATAACATCAAAGTCGAAGAGAAAATGCACAAAAAAGATATTGTAGGCCTGCTTATTGGTGCAATGGAAAGACACACGAATATAGATCTTCTCATTCTTATAGTTTCATTTTTACAAAAACTCTCTATTTTCATAGAAAATAAAACCAGTATGGCATCAAGGGGAATTGTTGAAAAATTAGCGCCATTGATGAATTCTACAAATGCTGATCTAGTCAATGTTACTTTGAAGTTATTGTTTAATTTAACTTTCGATACAAAATTACGCAATAAGATGATAAAGTTGGGCTTACTACCCAAGTTTATACAATTTACAAGTATGTATTTCTAAAAATGTATTCTTTGTTTGTTATTTAACACTTTTGTAATAATTTTAATTATTACTTAAAATTACAGGTGATGACAAGCATATTAATTTGGCAATGAAGATTTTATACCATTTGAGCATGGATGATAGAGTCAAGTTGATGTTTACACAATCTGATTGCGTCAAATTGGTAAATATATGAACTTACACACTCATACCTCATATTTGAGAAATTAATCTGGTGAATAAATTTGCGATTAAATTTAATTTCATTGTCTACTAGGGTTCAATTTCCCAGGTCCTTTGTACACAACTGCTCAAAAAAGGATTGTTTGTTGTGTCCTTTTATGTGGCCAAAATTTAACTGGCCAAATGTTGATTACCTACTTCTTACTAATGTATGATACACCTGTTCCTAAGCTGACGGGAAATATAAGTGTGACGTACGTTGTGTAAAAAATAAATGTGTAATTTTGACAGCTCACAGACATGTTGCTGCTGAATGTAAACGCGGAGAGCGTGGGCGCGAAGGGCTGCGGCGGCGGCGCGGGCACGACGGACGTGCTGCTGGCGCTGTGCATCAACCTGGCGTGGTGCGAGCGCGCCGCCAACCAGATGGCCGCCGAGGGCCGCCTGCGCGACCTGCTCGCGCGCGCCTTCCGCCACCGCAATGCTATGCTCATGAAACTCGTGCGCAATCTGTCACATCATCCACAGAACAAAGCGCTTTTTGTTGTAAGTTTACTAGTTACTACACGCAGGGCCAGATTTAAGGGAGGCCGAATGCCTTTTTTTTTTGAGGATGGTAAATCATCAAATGACCCCTCCCGCTCTGGGTGGAGCGGCAGGGAGTGTCAGACTTTTACTGACTAAAACCCACCCGTAGTCCTCCTAGTGCCTTTCTTTCCAGGGCCGCGGTAACTCTTTCGAACATATTCCGCAACCCTGGCAGGCTCTGGCCCTAACGGGCCCCGACCCATGCTGACGGCTGCTGGTTTGGCGCGCGTAGAACACAGCGCGCCGTCAACCCGGGCCAGCAGTGCGATTCTGTAAACATGTCGAAGTGAACACTTGGGCGGGGCGCACGACGGGTGAGTTGTCAAACCATACAAATAAGATGGAATGACAGCTCAGTTGTCGTTCACTCCGCCTAGGTGAACACCGTGAGATGTCGACAGAATCGACCGGCGTTCAACAGGCCGAATGCCTAGAGCAGCAAAAATGAAGGCCGGTAAAAATGAAGGGCGGTAAAATCTAAAACTACTGGTAAAATAAATATAAAATTAAGAATACAGGGAAATTCTCCCATGCTCCCATTTTTTATTGATTCTTCATTTCTGAATTAGCAACGCTTTTCTTTTGATCAGAAAATTTAACTTATCCGAGCCGAGGTGATTAACATTCTCGAAAACACGTCGCGTCGTAGGTACATCCCGCGCTTACAACACGACGCGACACAGTCATGTGCCTGTAGCTGAAGAAAGACATTGTCACATAGGTATGAGGAACCGAGACTACGATATTTACAAAGCCGATTTTTTTCATGACTTAAGGACGCGTTTCCAAATGGGTAGTCAAATCATTACTTTTTTACATAGGTACATTTTCTCAATAAATGTACCAAAATAAAAATTTTCACTTCGGTACATTTATTGAGAAAAAACAAACTGACCTATCTAAAATTATGTTAATAGTTCAGAATCGTACCATGCACATCTATCAACAATTCATGGGAAAAACATTTTAAGAATGCAAAGCATCTTATTTAATAAACATACTTTTATGTAAAAAAGTAATGATTTGACTACCCATTTGGAAACGCGTCCTTAATAATCACTCTACCAACATAATAATAATTTGTCAAACAACTGAAACAATTAAACAAGAACAACAAAACACTCACCTTTACCTACACAAGAAAACCTATATTATCACACGGAATAAGTATGTATTTGATAATTTGCAGGAATTTGTTGGAGATATAGCAGGAGCTGTCACAAATGGTGACGCAACTGAAGAGTTCATGGTGGAATGTCTGGGAACTCTCAATAATATACTGAACACCAATAACAACATCGATATTTTCGCCGTTGTCGAACGATACAATTTGATTCCCTGCATTATGAAGATTTTAGATCCAGGTAATTAAATAAAATCTTACTACTTATTTATAACCCATTGGTTAAGTATCTAAGCTTTATTCTAAAAACAGAGAATAGTTCGTAATCAATTCATAATACTTATAATGAAAATTTCGGTAATGTAATAAGTACAAAGACATTAAATTTATACTAGCAATAGACAGGACATAGCGAACAAAATCGTAATCCGATACTTATGTCCTAGTGGTTAAAAGTCGCTCAGTCTAGTGTGACACCCCTGCATGACACCTCGTATTTATGTCCACTCAATCCACCAAAAGAAAATTTATTTACTGAGAAAACATGCCGAGTTGCGCATTACGATATTGCAAATCCAGATACGGTAAAACGACTGGACCTAATTATGGTTTATTTTCGTTGGTATTTTTTGTATTTACTCGGTAATTAATTAAAATTCAATAATTTTCATAATAAGTTCTAGAACATTTGCTAATTTTGTAAAATACGCCCTCTTTTGACGAATAGCTTAACCTTGCTTTGTAAGAGATGTACTTAATGTTGTTTATCGATAAAATTTAAAAATAATATTTTTAGAACCAGAAGGAGGATTCTATTTAAAAAAAAACACTAGTTTTACAGCTGAAAATCATTTACATCAATTTAATTACTTTGACAACGAATGAACAAATAATCATCACTTCCAAACGAAATAATAACACACGCAATAATACAAAAGAATATCACATGCAATAATACACATCAAAATATTCAAGGAATAATTACGAGTTATTGCAAACAGCGCCGATCACTACTTAGACAACCTTACTCAACGAAATCCGGCAAAGAAAAGAGCAGAGCCTTGTTGGCAGTCGCTACGTCCCCGCAAGGGGACGTGGCGAGCGGTCACGGAGCGTAGCTCCCTGCCCGGGGGGCACCCCTCGGCCCGTAACAACGAGCCCGTTATTTGGTTGCTCCTAGTGAGCGGAGCTTCGTCGGGCGCGCGGCTACTCGAAAACGAATAGCAACGCACGCCCGTGTGAGGGCAGAGCGCGCGGGCGCAACCGCTTGTATACAGGTTGTCAGGCGACTTGTTTACGACAAATCGCAAAAAATAACCTAACAATATAATAATAGCACTTCGTCCGCGCGGATTTAGTAGATACTCCACAAACATCACTTCTACCCTCTTTTATAGGTCAGTTTTGGAAAATTGAGCACAACGATTTTCATTAATTACCCAGCCATTTCTGCTGCTGATTCTGTGGTGTCTGAATCAGCGCAACTGTTCACCCCGTTCACCCCGTCTGGAGTTAATTATGCAAAAATTGTTAGATCTGTTGCCATTACCTATCCCATCTTTATTTCCACGTAAATTGAAGCAAGCAATAATGTCCTCCCTAAAAACTTCATCACACCTTTTCACCTCTTTAGGGGTTTATTTTCCTGCCAGAGTTGCGGATTTTGTTCGTAAGAGTTATCGCGGCCCTGGAAAGCAAAGGGCACTAGGAGGAGCACGGTCGGGTTTTAGTCAGTAAGAGTCTGACACTCCTTTCCGCTCCGCCCAAAGCAGGAGGAGACATTTGATGATTTCCATAGAAAAGGGGTTTGTTTTGGAAAATTTCAAACATTTGTTATTCTTATCAAAATCATTAATAACGTATTTCAACTTTCAGAACCATTAAGATTCTCTGCAATTCCCTCAAACCGCAACATTTTCTTTACTTAGAGCATTTTTATACCCGTCGTTACTTTTAAACGAAAGGTCCGATTTGAATAATTTAAAGTGTAATTTACATGTACTACACCAACCTTAATTAACTGCCGTAACGTTCGCTCGTTTGTTTGTTTGTTTGGTTGCACGCGCTAATCTCTGGATTTGTTTATGGATGGTAAATCATCAAATGACTTCTTCCGCTCTGGGTGGAGCGAAAAGGAGTGTCAGACTCTTAAGACTCTTATTGACTAAACCCCATCCGTGTCCTCCTTATAATATGCCCTCTTTCGAACAAATTCCGCAACCCCTGGCAGGCTCTACGCAACCCTAGTAAGTTCTGAATCTCTGGAACTGCCAGTCGGATTTGGAAAATTATTTGGTATATAATAGCCAGTCATGTCTATATGCAGATGGGCGAACGGGTAAACAACGGGATTGCGCGTACGAAGTCGTAGGCAAAAGCTAGTAACTTGTAATGATAGGTAGGTAGGTAAAATAAATAAATAAAAAAAATGCCAATAAATAATACGCACTGAAACTGCTGCATTTTTTAAAAAAAAAAAATTTGGCATTAGTTTCACTAAAAAGTTATCGATAGTCGATACCTAATACCTAAATGGCTGTTAACATCCCTATAACTGGCTGGCCATCTACCGAGTGATAGTTGAATTTATAAATTTAATTCGTGTGTTTGCTGTTCAAAGTCAGATGGTGTCACTGAGGCATGGGATCACAGTTTTTCTATGACGTTTCTTCTGATAGCCGCTCTATTGTATCTTTGAATCTCTTTGAATAAGTATGTATTTTAGAAAAAAAAACATACTTATTATATTACTGGTACGAAGGTTCAAAAAGTTAGCGGCGCTAGCTGTAACCGGAAGGTACCTACTAAGGCATCATTGTTACAGTTTGCGTTATTTATTGGGAAAATAGAAATAGAGATTATGATGTGATTGTGATTTGATGTCATTACATTCGATACATCGAGCAAAGAGTGCAATGAAAAAAAACCGGCCAACGCTGTGCGTGTGTCAGGCCACTCGCAGTGTAGGGTTCCGTAGCTGCACGTCACAGTTTCCGACTTATATTGGTGCTTTTTGTTGGATTCCATGTTGTTTGGTATTTCATCATTTGATTCAGCCGTGTCGAGGTAAGACTGCATCGAGTAGAAGCGTACCCGTTAAAACATTGTTATTAGTTCAGGGATTATTATTTTTAGGCTGTTATGATTTTATTTTTCCATAATTTGACATGGTTCGTAAATTTATAATTAAGTAGATACTACTACTTTTTACGTAACTAACAACTATATCTAACTAATTTTCAATGGAATTTGTACGGAATCTTCTTTCATAAATCATAAATCATTTATTTATTTGCAAACATGGGTAAAAATATACAATGATGTTTTTTTTTTTATTTTTATAAGAAATAGATTTCTCCATGTTTAACCATCACATGGGTATGCAAATATAGTAAAATAATAAATAACAAAACACAGAATAAAATTTGTCAGTCACAATGTCATGAATCAATTACAATAATATTTACATGTCACACAAAAATAAAAATAAAATAAAAAGTCAATGACAAATTAAATTACGAATAAATATAAATTAAGTTACAAAAAAATATAGATTAAACTCGAAATAATTCAAATAATTCATGATTAAACACTATATTTATAGTTCTGTTAAAAATCCCTATAGTCGAATTTAAAACTAATACAAATATTATTCAAAATAGTTAATTGATAATGCATAAAGTTGCTGGTTTGTTCCTAATATGATAAATCGGATGTAGCAGGCCTCTAGCATCTTTCATTTAAATAGTCATTAATATTGTTACGAGCTTAGGGTTCGTGACAATAAAAACAGCCGATAAAATAACCAAAATGACACTTTAATTAATCAACACTAATTACAACTTAAACTCACTAATTATAAATCACAATTGCACTACTGATCACTTTAATTCGCAGTCGAAGTTCGCTCTCGAAGTTGTCGCTTGTATCGCAAATTCAATACTGACTCGGTCGCAGGCTATGCGGGCCTTATATAGGTCGGCCGATAATTCCAGAACCTTCTAGTATAGAAACATCTAGAAAGTTCGAGTACATACCGGCCCCGACTAATCAGATAACGAAAACTCTAGAATGTTCTAGCATCGAAATGTCTAGAAGGTTCTTGACTCTACTAGTTCTGCTACTCGATACTAGATGGCGCTAGTAGTAACTTTCATCGTCATGTACCCGGTATTAATTCTGGCGCGTAACAATATGATAGTAGCATTTCTCAACTAAAAATTCGTGCAGTTTTTTTTAAAATTGATCCATATTTTTAATTTCAATTATGTGTTCAGGTAGCTTATTATAGATTTTGGGTGCCATACCAAGAATTTTTTTATTAAAAATAGCTTTTTTATGTGGTATTGTGCATATTTTATGTTTGTGGCGTAAACTTTTTGGGTGATTGTATAAGTGTATATTTGTCTTAACATAGCTTGCTACTTCGTATATGTAGAGAGAGGGAAGTGTGAGTGCCTGAAGCTTTTGGAAATGTGGCTTACAACTGTCTGTGCTTTGTATGCCACATATTGCCCTTATGCATTTCTTCTGCGCTTTGAACACCATTTCCCTATCGGGCGAGTTCCCCCAAAATATAAGTCTCCAAGTTCATTTTATAGGTTGGTCGACTATTACTCGTTAACTTGTAAAGCCTACTTAGCTGTGATAGTTTTCCTTTTAAATTCGTTATTTAAGCTACTAGATACTTACTATGTTTTTTTTCACGTCTTCAAAAACAACCGTTTAGCTGGCATTGGGGGGGACACTTGTGACTCTAATAAAAATTAACACTTGAAAGCTTAATATTTCGCAAACGGATCCTTGGATGGAAAAATGGTTTTCGCACATACTAAATATTTTTAAACGACCTATCCAATGATGAGGACACCATAGGATAGACGATAAACCAAAAAAATCATCGCCACTTTACGTGTAGTGTTATGCCTTAATCACACCTAACGAGTACAGTGGCGAGTGGCGAGTCAGTGTCCTCGGCCGAGTGCTCGGTTGGTATAAACACTTAAAGAGTGCTCGGCCGAGTGCTAGGTCGAGCAGAGAGGCGAGAGAGTCACTAGAATCCCAATCTGTTTACTAGACCGAGTACCCACCTCCTCGCTTCATTCTTCTGCACCCCGCAGCGACTTGATATCCCTCTCGGCACGCATGAACACGCACTCGCTTGTCACTCGTTCGTTCGTCACCAAGCAGTGTGCGTGTTTATGTTTTGTGTTTTCAAATAATTATCCTAATCTCAATTAAAATGTCCGCTAATAACAAATGGAGCTTGGAAACAACTATAAAATCCAAGGGCAGTTCGCCTTAACATCCATGTTCTGGTCCAAATTCTTCGGTCTTCATCTTCTAATAAATCCCACAATTCGTTAATAAAGTCTGGTAACAGCCGGTTGAAAACTCGTTTAAATTCCTTTTTTTTGCGCTCCATTGCAGACGTAAGCGTGATCAAAACTGAACTGACTCGCCACTATAGTAAATACGTGTGACCACCCACTCGGTTCGGCGACTCTCTCGGCCGAGTGCTCATTTACTGACTCGCCACTGTACTCGTTAGGTGTAATCAAAGACTATTAAACCACTTGACTGCACATACAGTGCCCCGACGCTCGAAAACGATTAGTGTTTTGTCGCCTATATACATTTAGGCCTATAAATCAAGGATCAGGAACATTTGATGTAGAAATCACTTTATACAAATTTATAGTTATTTGAGTGTTTAATTTCTTTTTCCATTTATCTTCGTGACACGGACTACCTTTATATTTTAATGAAGTTATAACCTACCCTGTCTACAACACTCAATCTAAGTTATACCAAACTTAATCGAAATCCTTCATCGGTTTTGACTGATTTATTGGCTGACATATCAATGCACAGTTCAAACTCTTGCCGAAATTCCTATCGGAACGAGAAAGGGACTGGATCCGCGTACGAAGTCGCGGGCAGAAACTAGTATACTCTATGGGTGAAATTAACCCCTTACTCTAAAATTTTTTTTTCAAGATTTTATTTTACCACTTTGTCGGCGTGATTAATATGAATACCCATACCAAATTCCAACGGTCTAGTGGAAAGAATTTCTGAGCTAAACCGCGGAAAGACGGACAAGGGACACGGTACCCTAAAAATGCTCACGCGTATCAAACGACGATTTCCAAGATACTTGCTAAGAAACAATACCATACCTACCCATATATCGCAATGGCTGAAATGTTAGTAGTCTCCAGAACACTCAAGTAGCAACGGTTTTTCTCCTGGCCTTATTGCCCTTTATCAAAAGTGCAGCTGTAATCTCTGTAGGTATGTCGGTAAATCGCAAAAAAGATCTTCGCTTGAATCCCTGGTTGGATGTGTGCAGACAGCGCGGTGGACCCCGAGCTGGTGCTGGAGGGCGTGGTGGCCACGGGCGCGCTGAGCGGCGACGAGCGCTCGGCGGCGGCACTGCTGCGCGCGGGCGCGGCGCACGCGCTCGTGGCGCTGCTGCGCCTGCGCCAGGCCGACGACGACCACGTGCTGCAGACCGTGTTCGCCTTCCGACAACTGCTGTCGCACCCGCGTGCAGCCGACTACCTGGTTTCACGCACAGGTACGGGACAAACATGTTTTTTGGTTTAGAATACCATAAGTATCTACTAATATTTGTTCGTAAAATAACAGTTGACTTGATAAAAAATATCTCTCTGGCTCTAAGCAATTTATTATTTATTTATTTAAACTTTATGTACAATAGTGGTACATGGGCGGACATAATGCAACAAGGCATTCTCTACCAGTCAACCTTTGGGTTAAAAAGACTGGCTGTAAAGGACCCAATTTATTAAGTACAATCAGTTTTTGGTGCCTGGCTTTCGGTCGTGGTTTAGGCCATGGTTAAGACCGAGAGCTCATGAAGTGATTGTAGCAAATGAGGCGGCAGAAAGGTAGCGGAGAGGTCCGAACCCTCTCCCTATATGCAGCAGACGCACCGGATCGATCTCTGGCCGCCATAAAGCGTGGCCTGCAGGTAACAAACTTGAGGAGTCTTAAAGAGTTGCGTGAAAAGACAAATTCTCAAGACGGCGCGCGGCGGCGCGCTGTGTTCCGCGTGCGCCCCTTTAGAGCGCGCACCCGTTTTTCCGCAAACACTCGTGCACTATAATATTGTAGCGGCATCAATGCCGCCACAAGAAAAACGAAGTGGTACAAAAAAACGCAGGGCCATCTATCCCGCCAGCTGCGAACTACTGAACGAAATCCTGCATCGCGGTATCAGTTTTCGTGCGATTTAAACTTATACATCATCATCATCATATCAGCCGATAGACGTCCACTGTTGGATATAGACCTCCTCCAAATGGGTTGCCATAATCGCCACGCTTGGCAGGCGGCATGGCAATCGCAGGAATCGAATGTAGGTACATTGCTACAGCTACACTGCGATCGCCATGCCGCCTGCCAAGCGTGGCGATTATGGCAACCCATTTGGAGGAGGCCTATATCCAATAGTCTACACCTCTGTACCTACAGTCTATCTGTAGGTGCAGAGAATGCTGCTGCCCATTCTCTGGTGAGTCCCTTTAGTCGCCTCTTACGACACCCACGGGAAGTGATGGGATGGTGCTATTCTTTTACGTTCGACACCATACGGATTCGAAAACTTATACAACAGTCCAAATATCAACTACCAGACAGTTGCCCAACAGACACAACAACCGTCTGGTCGGAGGATCCTCCCTTTTTCAATGGGGGTTTGCGGGACTTTACACCCGGTTCCGCATACCTCTAAAATATCTCCCACATCGAAGGCGAGTCTCCATAATTGGATAGTAAATACTCTCCAGATCAAAATCTTTCTTCAATCTTCTGCTTCAGCATCGAATGAAGGCTTATGAAGGCAAGGAATTCATTCAGATTTTTGGTGTTGCAGAAGCTCCAGCCTATCTTATTGACCTGATGCAAGATAAGAATGCGGAGATAAGGAAAATGTGCGACAATTGCCTTGACATCATATCACAGATGCAAAATGAGTGGGCAGTCAGAATAAAGGTACAGTACTGTAAAATACAATTTTTGTAAACAAATCTTTTATAGGTCATGTCAGACCGTAAGTTCGTGTCACATTGAATCACGAATTCCGATCTGCTCTTTCTACTAGGATATAAATGCGCTGTCTACACTAATATTATAGAGAGGAAAGATTTGTTTGTTTGTTTGAAATGAATAGGCTCCGAAACTACTGGACCGATTTGAAAAATTATTTCACCAATAGAATCCTATATTATAGGTGATGGACATAGGCTATAGAATATTTTCAAAAAAGTTAGGGATCCGTATGAAAACTTCGATATACATTATCGAAGTTTTCATACGAATCCCTAACTTTTTTTTTCTCACACCCAAGGTGTGAGAAAAAATCCTTATATCGCGTACGCTGCGGAATCTATTGACAATAGAGCAAAGTGATGTACTACAGTTTTATAGAGGTCATCAATATCTACAAAAAAGTCCGCGATACCACATGTCTAACTATTATGTATAAGTCACCATGACCGCTTTTTGTTCATATTATTCAAGCAAATCCCATGGTGAAATAATAAATGGTGATTTTAGTACCATCATATTAATCCTTATCCATTTAAATGGTTTGATAATTAAGGATGATTATGTCCGTGTAAATTACACTTTAAATTATTCAAATTGGACCTTTCGTTCAAAAGTTACGACGGTAATAAACATGCTCGGAGTAAGAAAAATGTCGCGGCTTGAGCGAACTGGGGAGAATCATATCAATGCTTGGTCCGAGGACGTTGAAACACCACGGCATTTAAATGTTTTCGATGAAACAATAAGAATAACAAATGTTTGGATTTTTCAAAAATAAACTACACACATAATAAGGAGTGAAGCAAGGGTGATTAAGATTTTAGGGGAGAACATAATTCTGCCCTACTAATTGTACTTGCAGTAATCGACATTTTTGAGAATTTCACTTTTTTGCAAAAATGTCATCCGAAGGATATATCCTATACGTAAAAAATATATTTAAAAGTTTTTACTTATAGAAACGTGTTTTTTATCTAACATGAAACGCAGTACTTGCACCTAAATGTTACTTTTACTAAAAAGATCTGCAGCATTAAGCATATGCTACAAGATTATGCAGTACTTGCTACGTTTACTGTATGTGCTTTTAAGCATTTAACTTTTTGCATCGAATACTAACTAAAGCCAAACGCAGTAGTCACGATTCTTTCATTCAAGTCTTAGTAATACGGTAATGCTCGCAAGCCCAGAAAGTTGATGAAAATGCAGTACTGAGCGTTTTATAAAAATAAGACAATAAAGTAAAGAAAAAAATATGTCATTAGAAAGCTAGATTTTTTTACTATTTTTAAGTCATACCTTAAAAGTTATATAACGGACATTTCTCCATTAGATATAAAGAAATAAGTTTACCGCGTTTATCTCCAAACCGTCATTTTGCAAGTACTGCGTTTGCAATAAGCAGGGTAGAATTGCTGGCTTCAATTATTTACGTCGGAATGCTATGAACAAACTAAAAGCGGGATAATTGAAACAGATGTACCTAACAATTTTTGCATAATCAACCCCTGACGGGCTGAACGGGGTGAACAGTAGCGCTGAACCTGGGCTCGACACAAGTGAGATTCTGTCAACGGTGGCGTGGCTTACGCGATTGTCAATACGTCAAAAATGTATAGGATTGACTAGAAATGACTAAGTAAGTAATGAAAATCGTTGTGCTTAATTTTCCAAAACTAACCTAAAGTTTGTGGAGTACCTACTAAATCCGCGCGGACGAAGTCGCGGGCGAAGTGCTAGTCTTATATATTTATTTAAAACTAGCTGTGCCCGCGGCTTCGTTCGCATGGATGTCGGAAAAAATTGTACGTACAGAAGAATGAGGAGACTGGTTGCTCATGACTTAATAATAACAGCCGCAAGGGTTGATATTAAGGTTAAGCAATGCTTGCCGAGGTCGGCCTGTAGATGGCTGACCATTTTAACATACCGAGGTTCCTTCGTGCCTCGGATAACATGATAAGTCGTTCGTCCGGCTGTCATTTGTAGGTCTTTGGCAGACGTTACGGATTGCCAGAAGCTAGAAAATCTGACACCAGTCTTGCTAAGAGATACCTACCTACCGTGTTTCCCAGTTATTAGGTTGTGAAGGTCAAACAGGCAGTCGCATCACGTACCTAAAACAATGGTAGGTATTCAGCTGAATCCGGTTTGACGGGAAACCGACCCCAGCATAGTTGGTGAAAGGCTAGGCAGGCGGTGATATTTTTAGTACTGAATGAATCGATCCAGTAAATCCATATATCACCCTAGAAAATCGAAATACGTATTTTTTTTGTTTCGATCACTAAAAATAACGTGCCCAAAACCATTATAAGATTTAAATACAATTTAACACATAACTACTCAAAAACTCGCGAAACTTGTGGATAAAGGAAACAAAGGAAGGACTTGTGGAGGAAATGAAAACAAAGTTTTGTTTTGATTTTTTAAGTTTTGCTAAATAATCGTGCCGAGGTCAAGGTCTGTGGATGGGTGACCATCTTATCATATCAGCCGAAAGACGTCCACTACTGCACATATGCCTCCCCCAAAAGGGCCTCCGGTTTGCCATAATCGCCACGCTTGGCAGGCGGGTTGGCGATCGCAGTGTAGCTGTTGCAATGTACCAACAGAGAATGCTGCTGCCCATTCTCTAGTGAGTCCCTTAGTCGCCTCTTATGACACCCATGGGAAGTGATGGGATGGTGCTATTCTTTTACGTCCGACACCATACGGAACAAAACTTTATCAGGCTGCAGTAAAATATATCTACCTCATAAGAAATAATTTAACAATCTTATGGCGCGTGACAAGGGGGCAAACTTGTACAGGTTTGTCCTTAAGGATAATTATGTTATATAAGGCAGCGCATACGGATTATTCCAAACACCGTGGGATTGTGAATCTTCATTAGACAATAAAGTTTCCATATATTGTGAATAGATCATTTTAAATCAATAATTCCCATTCAAATACGATAGTTTACAAAACATCAGTGTAGTATTCGAGAAAAAAAGTTCACAATCTTACGCAATTTATTATAACTTATGGCGTTTGCAATAATCCGATGACATAAATAGGCCCGACACGAATCCATGTGACGGCTGGGTAGCGAACCTCATTTTGTGACGTTTTGTATCGTCCTACTCCCTAGAATAATGGAGATAGAATTATGTTTGCAGTAGTTTGGAGAGTGCGAGTGATAGGGGCAGGGTCGCGGCTGGTATAGTAAATGGCCGTGTCGTCAGCGAATATTTGTTTGGTCAATCAACTATAGTTGTTTTAACATTTCTCAATTCTTAAGCTGAACGCATAATGAACGTGGTTCTAAAATATTTGGAAAATAGTGTGTAACTTTTTAATTTTATTTTAGGTGGAAAGATTCCGCTGTCATAACGGCCAATGGCTCTCAGTAGTAGAGACCCTTGGTGCCGAGGGTGGGACAGGAGATGCGACTGACGACTTGCCTCCATATTTATCCGCCGAGTACCTAACCACTCATCGCCTTACTACTTCAGGTATGTATTGTGGATTAACGCCGGATGTTAATATGTTTTTCAATCCCATCTATAACCGCGGGCGTCACGCGCGGCATTCGTTCTCTCGAATACTTATTCTAGCAAACTCAGCTAGTGATTCGTTACAAAGATTAGGGTTTAGATAACACTGTAAAGTAATGCTATAATGCATTATAGATACGGATAAAACCTATTTTAGGGTTGTCAAATACGACATCATAATCATTTTGAACATGAATGTCCTTTCTTTGGCATGTTCGTCGGTTCGTTGAGCTCCTTTATGGTTCTAAGTTGAGCTACTCGACTACTGACCAAAGCTTGCACTGACTGGACGGGTCCACTCAAATCTGTGTGGTTCTTTCCTCAAAAGACCATTTCAGACACTGATCTGCATGATCCTCATATCGTATTGTGAATGTGGGGACCATGCAGATCGCTATGATAGGGGTTCATTTCATGTTAGTCAACAATGTCTGGCAGTTTGAGATTTTTTTTATGCGGCCTACCCAAATGTCCTTACTTTGGTATTGTTCGTCAAATCGTTGAGCTCCTTAAAGTTCTAAGTTTGAGCTCCACAATAACTGACAAATGCTTGCACTGTCTGGACAGGTCCACTCAAATCTGTGTGGCACTTTCCTCAAAAGGCCACCTCAGACATTAGCCTACATGGTTCTCGTATGATTTGACCAGTACAATTTGGATGGACTTCAAAAGAGACTGTGACCTCTGAGTTTGTTTCGGTGTTTCTTCTCAGGGTAGTCAGCTAGGAAACACCGACCTCATCTAGCTTAAAATGACCAAAAAATATTGACGTGTAAAAGTGTTATGTTTAACCTACTTACAAAATAAATATCATTTATCATTTAATGTTTTATGACCGATTTTCCTATATTTATAGATTCCCAAACATCGTTAAATGACGACTCCGACAGCTTCTCTGGGGATGTTAGTTTGCATCGCGCTAATAGCAGGTAAGTTGCGGCGTTTATTCTCGAGTATTTTTTCATTCGTTATGGACTCGAAAGCACTTGATCTTTTTGCGCCTTCTGAGGGCTGGAACTAGTTAGACAATCCAGAAACATGTAATGCAAGTTAGCAACTCACAGAATCATATTCTACCACATAAAATTGCTGAGAAAGTTTCTGAACTGAGCCACAGATTCAGTGTATCCATGTCGGCTGTCGCTTACCTATGTATATCGAAGAAAGAAATCGAATGCAAATAATCAAATCGATCCCAGGAATAATTTCCATTTTGGTTTCCTTCTAATATTGATGGTTCATCTTTTATACTTATTCGTTATTTGGTCCAGCCTACTGACTTCCGTCGGCAGCTAATTCAGCTCGTGCGTGGTTGGTCACACTTCGAAACTGATCTAGTTAACGCATTTGGCCGGGGTTCGATTGTTTAGTTACTGCGGACTTTACCGGTACCTACTTAGACGACCTGAACCTATAGTAATAGCTATAATATTATATAATTGGGTAAAAAAGGTGATTAAGGCTTTGTAAACTTAATCTCGAATATCTATTACTTCTATCTTTTTTCAGAAACACTTTGGATGATCGAGTAGATGATTTTTATGGTGGAACAGAAAATTCTTTAGTCAAGTCCACTGAAAATGACACTTTTTCAAAGGATATAAATATTTTTGCCTAATATCTCACTTTAAATGTAATAATGTATTTATTATAAAATGTATTGTACACTTATCGATTTAAAATAAACATGTATCCTGGAAGTTTTGTGTAATGTGTATTACCATACCTTTCATTTAAAAAAAACCTGTAAGTTTCCTGGAAGTATTGTGTTATTTGTTAAGTGCAATATCTTGAACAAAAAAAAAGAGATTTTTACTTCCTTATGGCTTAGTCGCAAAATGTCTTTTTCGCAAAATGTCTCTTTCGCAAAATGTCTCCTAGTCGCAAAATGTCTCTTTCTCATAATGTCGCTTTCGCAAAATGTCGCTTTCGCAGAATGACTCTTTCTCAAAAAGTCGCTTTCTCACAATGCCTCTTTCGCAGAATGTCTCTTTCACAAAATGTCGCGTTAGTAACTTAGAATAAAATTTTAGGGTTAAAATAAAAAAATAACATTTGTTGTTGTCATATATTATAAAAAGTAAACAAATCGTATATATCTTCACTTTGGTAAGTACTATAATTTAATAATAATCAAATACAAAGCCAACTTTGTCACCTAATATTTATTTGTACATTGTAAAAAAATATTTTTCTTTAAAAATGCGACTTTAAAAAATGCGAATTGCGACTAAGCTGACTGAGTATTGGAAGGATTTAAAATGTTAGGCGAGCGAAACGAGCTCGAATAGTTTTAACAACTGCCTCGGAAAGGTTATCCCAAGCAGCACACATAGCTGTACAGTCACTGGACAACAGAATTATTGAAAACTCGAGGCTGTAATGCTTTCTGTACAAGGGCTGTATATCCGGCTACACAGCTCTTATAATTCTAATTTTGGCCCCAAATTAACCAGCCCCGAGCTTTATAGTAGCTTGTTAACAGCTTCCAGAGCATTTAAGAGCTGTACAATGGCTTATACTGCTGTCAATTGGCCACTATCGCAGCTCCTTTAATTCTCTTATACAGCCAAAAGATGGTTTACGGCTTAGTAACGGCTATTGTTAAATCTACAATGAAGTTAGCAACAAAAAACTTTTTGTGCTGTGCAACTAAGTGCTACTTCAAGATGGCGTAACTATTTCTGTGTATAAATAATAATTCTAATTTAAAGTAAGTAATTTTTCACGTTTGTTTTGTATCTCTATTGGTAAATTGTACTGCGGGTACCACTTGACTGTTAATATATATAGGTGTTATTATCAAATATTACACGCGCCATCGTAATAATTAGTTTTACTAAAAATATTATACAAAATAGATACGGTGTACGGATTATTCATGGATTTTCACTTAAATTTTTCCATTTGATGAGCATTAATATCTATTTGTAACAATGAAATATTGTGTTTTTACTTTAATAGCTCTCAAATATCATGAAATTTTAAAAATATCAGTGGTTTTTTCATGTGTAATATGGCTTGTTAACATCAAAATGGCGTCAATTTGTTATCCAGAAATAATTCTTATTAAATTCCCCAGCTCTATTCTGTTCAATGGCCATATTAAAGTCTATTTATCAACTGAAAACCGCTAGCTGTATAATGGTTTTCAGGTATTCTAACGACTGGTTAAAGGAGTAAAGTGAGGGTATAGGTACAACATGGTTTTAGGGATCTACAATCTTGATATGAAACCATTTCGGGCATTATTCGACCAAATTAGCCTTGGGTTTATTCCGAGTTTTTTAATTTACACTACACAATTTTGTGATTGCAGATACTTTGTCAAGATAGTCGCTCAACTGTGGAATCAAAATAGCGCGTACTCGCTCTACTGGGCAGGGCACCGTTCGGGCTGACGAAATGCGATGAGGGCGCGTGTGCTTAAAACATCGATATCTCTAAAGTTTTGTATGGAGGCCCTACTTAAAACTTATGTTGTTGGAAAAGTTATGAAATAGGCTATCATTTTTAAAATGGATTAGTCCAGTTTTGCCTTGTAATATATTGGTAATTCTACTTTGAAATCAGTGTGAGCGAAATGTTCCCAGTTTATACATACAAAAGTAGATAGAAATAAAAAAGTAAACCATTGCTTTAAATAGTTTTTATTTTATTTACTGGCCCGGCCGCCGACATCTTAATCTTATCGCAGACAAAGATTTAGATGTTTCAATTGTTTAGTTTACGAACAATAAGTCACAATGCAAACACTTGAAAAAGAGCGATAAAAAAGACCCTCTCATACTTTGGATCACAGAGCAAGTAGGTACTATTGTATAATTA
This sequence comes from Melanchra persicariae, assembly GCA_947386135.1. Taxonomy (NCBI): domain Eukaryota; kingdom Metazoa; phylum Arthropoda; class Insecta; order Lepidoptera; family Noctuidae; genus Melanchra; species Melanchra persicariae. Next base: position 12,432,432 of record OX376653.1, on the reverse strand, counting down.
TGTTTGAAATGTGTCCGGAACCCTCATTTTTAATCGACACCGATCATCGATTTTCACTATCCTAGCTACTTTGCGTTTTGTATTCTTATTTTTAACTGACCAGTTCTCTTCCTTTTTTTCCATGGTTTAGCCGTACCTATACTGATTTTAAATTGTAGTTTATTCGCACACGATATTTATAAACGCGTCGCGTTGTGAGGTTGTGACAAAATTGACATACTGTTTACTCTTCAATAATTCTAGAGGCTGTAGAATAGCTAATATTTACACTACAAACTTTGGAATTAAAGTGGAGTAAAGGTACACTAATTTACAGCTCAAGCAGTCCTAAAATGCTTTTAACCAGCTACTATGAAGCTCATTGAATTAGCATTATAATAGAATTAGTGTACACCATAGAAAAGCGTATGGCAAAATTTGATTCTCCAATACAGCCCACAGCTTAGAAGAGGTTTAACTTGATCGCGTTAAGCAGCCGTTTACAAGCTCTGGTCTTCTTAACCAGCTAGTAGCATTAAAAGTAGCTAAAGGCTGGACAGTAGTTGCATCAAATTCTACTAAAAAGCATTTTGCTGTTTTTTTGTCCATTATACAGCTATTAGTCAGCTGTGCTGAACAATGTAGTGTAATCACCCCTTATACAGTCTCAAGAATTGTCTTATCCGTTAGTACAGCTACATAACAGCCTTTGACTGTAATATAGCTTGTTAATGGATATAATTTCCGCTATTGTGCTGCTTGGGATGTTTTCTTTTGACTATTTAGGTACTCTACATAATAAGTTTATGTTATATGACGAAAAAACGAGCGAGGTGAGCTCGAAAATGTTTGCATTCCATCTCACAGGTTTCTTCAGCTATGCAAGCATGCATATCTTGCCCGTCGCGCTAAAAAATCCTCTATACGAAATAACGAAGTAAATGTCTATTACCCAGATATTATTTTTTCTTGAAACGATGTGTTCATACCGTTTTTTGTTCCGGAAGAAACTAAGCAACTTGAAAATGTTATTATTCTCATTATACAACGTGTTAAAGAATAATCGCAATATGTATGGTAGCTGAAAAGGGGTCCTGAAATGGCTCATTTACAAACTTGTTATCTCTAAGGGACTTGATATACAAAGCGGAGTTTGTATATTAACTCCTTATGACAATAAAACTGTTGTGAGCGGAAAATTGTCAAGCCAAGAAGATTTTCTGATTTGACTGAAAAAAATTTGTTTAGGTGCACGAAATTTGGCGTTTTGTTAAAATTTCCACAATTTCAGTTTTGAAAACTAATATTGGAATTACCTACATGCTGGCCATGCGGCATAATTTTCAATTTACGTGTGCACGTACTTAGATACGGTTTAGACACTGATTATGAATTCAGATTCGGAATTCCGTGAGACTAGCGTAGACGTTCGATTTTCCGTTTTTCTGACCCGAACGCACGGCTTGTTTTCGAAAGGAATGTCAACTTTTTCCCATTTGGAAATAAACAAACGTGTGTGCCTAGTTGAATATTTTGTTTGTAAAGCAAGCATTCAGGTCTCCGAATCTGAATTCCTTATCAGGAAACCGTTCGTATAGTCTATATAGGTACCTAGTTAATCCTTCCATTCGTCATGTCGTGTGAATTGGTGTGAATGAAAATCAGAAAGGAGCGAGGATTGTTAGGTGAAGATGTGCTAGGCAAATTCAAAATTCAGAGCTTGGCAACTGTCCCCTAGAACAAGTATCAGAATAAACGCAATAGCCATATATTTGTTTTGGGCACATTCAACGAATTTGTATATGTCGTAGGATAATTTGATACTTCGAATCTTCGCGGAAATCCTAGGGGTTTTGCGAAAACGCGGATAATTAGACATAGGCGAAAAATTATCAAATCTTACTGGACAAAGTCAGGATTTTTGCGAAAATACTCGTTATTATAGCAATATTGCGAAACGAAACGCTGGCTGTTATGAAATAAGAACGCTGATTGGTCGGTCAGCGCGTTCAATAAGAGATCGTCTCTGATTGGTTGACGTCTTAAATGTCAATCATTTGTTGCCGCACGTTATTTGTTTACGTTTGTGTCTGAGTTAAATTGCAGAAGTGTTTTGTTTTTTATCGTAAATAGTGTACCTACTTGGACTTAAATTTAGTGATTTTCCTTTCTCACCTATTCTAAACCTACATAACTCTATGATACAATACTTGAAGTTAATCATCGGCAAACTAGGAACCAATTAGAAGTCAGCCAGCAAAATTGTAGCCAATCAGTGTTGAGCACATCAAATCTTACTATAGTAACGAGTATTTTCGCAAAAATCCTGACTTTGTCCAGTAAGATTTGATAATTTTTCGCCTATGTCTAATTATCCGCGTTTTCGCAAAACCCCTAGGATTTCCGCGAAGATTCGAAGTATCAAATTATCCTACGACATATACAATGTGTAACAGAATAAACGCAATGCCTCTGAAAGAGTCATTGTACCTACTCATCATTATGAACAATTTTAATTATGTTATGGGACCAAACCTGAAATCTTAAATAAAATATCAGCTGTTCAGTACATTTTGTCGAGATATCATAGGGTAATTTAAGGAGCAGTCGATTTTTTTTTCGCTATTTCAGTGTTGGTCCCATAGTGAAAGTTGTTTTAATGATAAGCACAATGACCCCTTCTTGCGTTTATTCTGTTACACGTTGATAAGTAGTATAACTAGCTGTGCCCGCGACTTCGTTCGCGTGGATGTCGGAATAAAAATGTAAGTATGACTGGTTGAATGAGTAGCTCGTGACTTAATAATTACAGCCGCACGGGTCGAGGTTCCAGGGTTGCGGAATTTGTTCGAAAGAGTCACCGCGGACCTGGAACGCAAAGGGCATTTCGAGGAACACGGATGGGTTTCAGTCAGTAATAGTCTGACACCACAGCGGAAGAATTAATTTGATGATTTCCCAATCATAAAAAAACGGATCGATATTAAAAGTTAAGCAACACTTGCCGAGATCGGCCTGTAGATGGGTGACCATTTTAACATACCGAGACTCCTTCGTACCTCGGAAAACATATTAAGTCGTTGGTTCTGGCTGTGATTTGAAGGTCTTTGCCAGTCGCTACGGATTGCCGACATGTGAAAATTACCAAATAAAAAATAAATCTTATGTAATTGGTAAATAAATATTAAATTCGCGATTAATTCGGCGCACACCGGGTTGTTGCCGGTGCTTGAGCGGTGCAGCCAGAAAATCTGACACCAGTCTTGCCAAGAATTACCGTGTTTCCCAGTTATTGGGTTGTGAAGGTCAATTAGGCAACCGCTTCACCTAAAACAATGGTATCCGGCTGAATCCGGTTTGACTGGAATCCGGTGATGACATTTTTAGTACCTACTGCATGAATCGATCCAGTTAATCGTTATAATCACCCTAGGAAATCGAATATTTATGTAGGTAGGTAGTACGTTTGTTTTATTTCGATATTGCATATAAAAATTCGTGTAATGTGCCCGAAACTTGTGGATAACGGAAATGAAAACAAATGTTTTGCTAAATAATCGTGCACCTACGCGAAAGTTAATCTTTCGCTCGATTCAGAAAATTACATCAAGAGAACAACGCCATCTATCGAGAATAAATTTGAACTTAAAATATTCGTTAGGACAAAAAAATCTACCGTTATAACAAAAAATATTCACTTTTCTCTTGCTACGTATTAAACTTTCCTAGTTAACTCAACTTTGTTGGTGTTATCGTCGCAGATGGTTTCAACGCTCACCACCGCAGCTTCGGCTTGCTGGCCGGCAAATTGCCGGCCAACCTCAGCTGCGGCGGCGGGCGATAAAGCCACCTGCTCCTCGGCTCGCGTGGGACCGCCGGAGCCGTGACAGAAACCATGCCTGCTGGCTGCATGTTGCATGCTCGCTTGCATGCATGATGTATGCTTGTTTGCACGCTTCTTACATTGAAATAAAAACTGACTGTGAACTTTCTGCGGTGTGATGGTTCTACCTTTTAATGACTTTTATTAAGTAAAAAAATACCTATGTACTACCCATACACCCATGTTTTCAAAGAAATAAAAATGAAAAAAAAAATGGCTATCGTTATGATGCCATGATTCTGACCTACAAAATTATGAGTTTTGAATGTATGCTAGGTGAGTGTATGCCAAACGATTTTTTGCGAAATGAAGTTTATACTATCCGTTGTTATCCTACTAATATTATAAATGTGAAAGTTTGTACGTTTGTGAAACAATCAGGCAAAACGACTGAAGGGATTTGGATGAAATTTGGCTCACACGTAGTTCATATCCTGGAATAAAAAATACACTACTTTTTATCCCGGTAAGTGGCATAGATTAATGGACTGAGGAGCATAGAGGTAGTGAGGAGGAAGTGGAAATTCAGAGCCGCTGCTGCCTTAGTACCTACTACAGATTATAAAGTACCAGGAGACCAGAAACATGTCTTAGTATTTTTTGGGCTGGTTAGGGTAGGTAATATTATGACATAAAAAGTTCTGCCATAAAAGGTAGACCTATTTTTTTCATGTTCGTACTTTTATTATCTAAATGTTTAAAAAAAAAGTGAGAAAAATGTGAAAAAAAAATTGTATTTGGGCAGCTAGGTACCAGCGACTTGGGGCTCGACGCTCGACTCATCTGGCAACACTGGCGGTCCTGTCAAAAGAAAGTGTCAAGTGTCTAAAATGAATAAAAATAATTATTGAAAATTCGTAATTTTGCTGGCTACTGAAACATTTTGCCATTTTGCTAGCTCTAATTGCACGATAGAAAAGTATTATCGTAATTTAACAATAATTAGTGCAATCATGAATAATACGCTATCACGATTCGCTGTAAATAAATGTATTAGGTTAGGAGGAGTTAAAAATGTTACTCGCCGTTGTTTGGCTTCTAAAATTCAGGATGTTCCCACCCATACTGGCCAGGTACTTAAATTCAGTGTTATATACTTAATAACAATACTTTAAAAAATAAAGGAAGTACGATATTATTGTTTTAAGTGGAGGACTAATAAAATTATTCTTACATAATAGTAAACACTCAGACCAACAAAAAAAGGTTGTTGGTCTGGGACACAGAGTACATTAATCTATAGGGTAGTCTGAGAGTAAACATTGGAATAAAAACTTCAGTCTGAATTAATATATACCTACTCTTGTCATGATTATAATGACTAGATAATAATATGTATATATATATTTTTTCTGTTGATTAAAATGCTGCAAATGTGTTGTGAATTATCTCTTCTAACTTGGAATTCTAATATAAAGTGAATTTTTCAGTATGTGGATAGCCAAATCTTAACTATGAAGATTTGCAAAAAACACTGAAAGGAGTATTTTGCTAAAAATGAGCTCTTTCCTGTAGCTTGCCATATTAGTGACACCTTCGGATGCTGTAATAATAATATAGGTTGTTTTTGGGCTAGAGACTCCTTTCAGTGTTTTCGATATACCTCATAGTTTTGGATTTGGCAATGCATGGACACTTTTAAAATTCACCCAGTATAGGTACTGCTAGTAAAAGCTTACATTTTTTTTATAGAAATGGCAATCTGATGACTACAGGTTGGCACGATTCATGAATGCTCCTAAGCAAGTCAATCCAAACTGGGCAGTTAATTTGATAGCAGAGGTGCCGCCAAAAGAGGTTACGGAAAGGGTTGTGTGGTGTGATGGAGGCAGTGGCCCAGAAGGTCACCCACGGGTTTTCATCAATTTGGTATGATTCCAGTTTTGCCCTCATAACTGTGAACAGAGTAACCAGTAACTGCAATTACTGGGTTTTCAGTGAAGTTATTGAAAATTAGCAGCAAAGAAATTAAAATTGTTGGTTTGTTTATATTTCTAAAAGGTTATGTACGTAGTACATACTGATCCAATTAAAAAAAAAGTTAAATGATAGGCTATTGCCATATGCCATTGAGTTTGTCCAGGAAACCTGTTCCTGCAGGAAAGGTTATGGATGAGACCTGAGAGGTAGTTGTGTAGATTTTAAATGTTATAGTGTGTGAATATTTATTTTACAGGACAAGCCTGGCGACCATTCTTGCGGATACTGTGGTCTGCGTTTTGTCAAAAAGGATAGTCACTAAATGTTGATAACTGCAATACAAATTTTGAAGCTTTCACAATCATTTGTTTTCCTAAGAATTATTTTGTTGTAGTCTTGTTGAAAATAATAATAATAGCTACTACTAGGTAATGCAGCTGTTTCATTACAATTAATATAAGCTATATTGTCAAAAGATCATTAAAATTGTTTATGCCATACACCATTTCATACAAACTTTTCAAGTTATCACAGAACAATTTCGATTAATGTCTTATTTTAAAAAAGATAATTGTAAATCCCTGTTTCTATTGAAAATTTTAAATTGGTTGAATTTAGTTGTAACTAACACTTTATTTGGAAAATGTTCTCTGATAACTTTTTAAACCTATGTATTCTACTTATGCGTAGGAAGTTTCATTAAGATCTGTTTATTTATTTCGAAAAATAAGGACTTGAAAGTTTGTATGAAGTGCCGTGCGTCGTAAGCGCTTTCAAAGAAAGGTAATTTTGTGACCCAGGCCCAAAAAGGTTGACACCTATTCTAGAGCTTAACTAAAGTTGAGTTTTCTTTCGAAGAAATTTCTGAATGATAGAGATTACAGCAGACGGGACAATCCAGTGTACCCATGAGTAATGAATGACACAAAACCTCGTAAAGGTTGTCTGGTAGAAAATGCCCAAGGCATTAAGTCAGCATCTGTGCAGATTGTGTGCGTAGTCGCAGCAGAAATATGTCGGATTTCTTCATTTCAGTTTAGCAGATATTTAGTGTATGACGTCGTGTAGGTAAATGTGTATGGTACCCAAGTACAAATTTTTGCATCCAACCATTGGGGAGTTATTCAACAAAAACTGTTTCCGCTAGGACTAAGTCATCCCAGTCGCACTTTTTTTTTCCTATAGATGTACAAGAAAAAAAATATATGCAATAATTGGTGTGTAACGAGAGGTATGCAAATGTGTATGTTTAAATGTTTGTGTCTTAAAACTGCGAAGATATTGAAGTTTCCGCTGCGCTGACGTTTGGCTGTTTGATGATAATCATGTAAATAGGTTTAGTGCAGAGTTGTATTTTTTACGCACGTTGCTATGAATTTGTGTGTAATGTTTGTGAAAACAGATTTTGAAAAAGGTAAAATATGGTTAATAGTCATAAAATATAGTGGTCCTTTCGTAGTAAATTATGCCATTGCTCATTAATTACTAAGCGCACATAAATTAAACTTGGCAAGACATTGTAGACCCTTACAAAATACAAATAAACGTTAAAAGTTAGGCTCTAAAGCTCCTAATTTAAGTACTTGGACCTAATAACCATATTTTACCTTTACGTATGTATCTCCTAAACGGTAGGTATGCTTTTTACAAAATCTGTTTTCACAAACTTTACACACAAATTCATAGCAACGTGCGTTAAAAAATACAAATCTGCATTAAACCGATATTTAATGATTTTCATCAAATAGCCAGACGTCAGCGCAGCGGAAACTTGAATATCGTCGCAGTTTTAAGACACACAAATTTCATTTAAACATACACATGTACCTCTCGTTATCTACGCACTAAATTGAATGTATTTTTTTTTTCTTGTACGTCCATAGGAAAAACAAAGGGCTGCTGGGATGACGTAGTTCCAGCGGATACAGTTTTTGTTGAATAACTCCCTAATGGTTGGAAGCACAAATTTTTACTTACCATACCTACCTAGATAGAAGCCAAAGTTTATCTCCATAAAATTATCTTGATGATGAAGTACTTAACTTTCGCTCGATAGGCATATTAATCCTTACGAGCCCCTAATATTATAATGTTCAGACACCACCTTTAATTTTTTGAAAAATTATTTGACCTAAAATGCCTTATAGCTACATTAAGGCATTTTGGCTCAAATAATTTAATAATCCTTGTATTTTGGTTACAACCTAAAATAGCTTATAATTGCTTTATTTATATTCTTTATTTGTATTCTTATTTCAATTTTATGTGCGCCGGTGCGAAATAAATCGATTTCCAGGTGGGATGGAAAACTATTGAAAGCTATAACACTACGCAGAAGAAGAGGCGTTGCGCCTGTACTTTGTCGATGCAAATGGTACAAGGAGTAGCGGCCGTTTTCTTAAGCTATTTTGATTAGCGCTAAGTAAATCGGGACAATCAACCGAGCCGTTTGCGATGTTCACTAAGAAACAGATATCACTGATATTACCTAGGTACGTCTTACTTCCAACTTCGCTTACCACGGAGTTCACAGTTAGCTGAGAATCGCCTAGCCTTGATGTCCAAGTACCGCAAAAATTTCCTTTGAGCAGACTCAATACGAGATTTGTACATCTCATATTGAGGGTTCCATACTTGAGAAACGTACTCAAGGTGGCTACGCATTATAGAACAGTAGAAAGCTGTTAGTGGTTTAGGGAACGAAAGCTAGAACAAGTTCTAATAATATTTTAAGTGTACAAACGGAATTAACAAAAAACAATCAGCGCAACGAATTTAAAAATATTCGCAAGAATATGAGAAGCTAGAAAACTAGTTGTCGACAGGATTTTGCTGGAGTACAACACATACGTGAACTATTTCACTCACTGCGGCCCGAAATGTCTATGAAATCGTGTTTTAAGAATAAATTCAATTAATTTAACACAAAGCTTTTATTCATAATACTAAAGATAAATACTTCAATAAATAAATAAGATAAGTAGGTACATAGATCTATGATTACATTTGTAAATCAATCCTAATTTCAACATCACAATTAATTCCCAAAAAAATACTATTATTATTTTTGGAATCTTGAAAGTTTGGATTAGTTATTTGCAGTTGGTCCTGTATTTTGATTGCGTAGTTCTTGCCTGATTTCTTTATTTGATTGCAGCAACTCTTTCAACCTTTCATGTATATCATCATTTTTTTGTTCCAAATAGTCCAAAGCAGTATTCAGTTCGTCCAATTTGGAATCCAACTGTATGTACTCTGAAAAAAAGCATTACCTCTTTTAAGGAACTTGCATCCTTATTTGTTGACTAAGACTTTGTTATTTGTTATGTTTTCACACCTAAATTGCTGAAAGATTTTATGACAGATGGGACTCAGGTGGTTCAGGATGGTTATAGGCTACATTTTTATTCATAATACTATGGGAAGCACTGCATATTAAAAAAAATCAGCCAAGTGCGAGTTAGACTTGCGCACGAAGGGTTCCGTAGCATTATCTATAAAAAAAAACAGCAAAAAAATCACGTTTCTTGTATGGGAGCCCCCAGGACTCTGTTACAAATGGTTAGTCAAATCATTACTTTTTACACAAAAGTATTGATTTGACTAACCATAATAAATAAAATGCTATGCATTCTTAAAATGTTTTTTGCCAGAATTGTTGATAGATGTGCATGGTACGATTCTGAACTATAAATATAATTTTAGATAGGTACATTTTCTTAATAAATGTTCCGAAGTAATTCGGTACATTTATCAACCATATCAACAAACCATGTATCACATGTATCAACAATTCTGGCAAAAAACATTTTAAGAATGCATAGCATTTTATTTAATAAACATACTTTTGTGTAAAAAAGTAATGATTTGATTAACCATTTGTAACAGCGTCCTTAAATATTTGTTTCATTTTAATTTGTTATAGCGGCAACAGAAATACATCATCTGTGAAAATTTCAACTGTTAAACTATCACGGTTCATGAGATACAGCCTGGTGACAGATGGACGGACAGCGAATACTTAGTAATAGCGTCCCATTTTAGCCTTTGGGTATGGAACCCTAAAAAGTGTTTTGAGACAAATCTCCAAATTCCATACAGGTTTTTTATATTTCTTGGTATTTTTCCCTTACCCTTTACATTTTCTTAGAGCTTTAACTGAATCTAACTATCAACTCGAAAAGAAGAAGAAGGTCGAAAGTGCTACTGTTGAGCATGTTCAGGGTTTGATAGGGATTTTCTAAAAAAAAAGAAAGATTCTATAAAATCTTCTAGAAAGTACCAATGGAAGCAGTAGCAGCCTGGAGTTTGGAAGTTTATAGTGAAACACCTCCATGCTTCGGAAAGTACCTACATAAAAGCTGTTGATCCTGGACCTAATTCCTTTCCAGGTTGTGTAGGATTGTCATCCTATCGGACTAAGCTAGGTAAGCAACTGAGATTGCACCTGTGTTGAGATATACTTAATATATTGCACACATGTTTGCATGTTGTGCAATATAATTATCTCCTGTGTACTTCCGGTTAATCTTCGATAATTAAGTCTGCCGTGGGTGAAATTCGGTCGGGAGAATTGCAGCTTGAATGATAAAAATAAATATACTAACAAGGTACTTCAATAAAACTTGCCTTCAACGACATTTTCATCAGTCTGTTCCGTAGGTTCAATCTCATTGTTATCAATAATGCCATTTTGTTTACTGTTGTTCTGATCCTGGCCAGCCATTCTGAAGAAATTAGAAAACTTTCCTGCGCCACTAACGTAGCTCCTAAATACACAAACAGCTTGAAGGATTTCGCAGTGTTTCGCAGTTTCACAGGCTCACTGTAGGTACAGAAGTAGGCACACTGTCAACTCTGTGTCACATCATGTGACTATGACATTGACAGTTAAGTTCTATTAACAACTCACAACAACTGTATAATAATAAATCCTACTAATATTAGTCTAATCCTATTAAAAAATAGGCTACTGCCTTAGTACGCCACATTCACAAGTACCAGCAGACCAGAAACATCAAGTACCAGGAGACCAGAAACACGTCATAGTATTTTTGGGCTGGTATAATTATGTAGGCACGGCACGCTAACATCAACGACATTATCCGACGTGCTCTTGTTGCCGTCGGCGTTCCAGCCGTACTAGAACCCAGTGGCCTGGCACGCGACGATGGCAAGCGACCGGACGGTATGTCTTTATTTCCATGGAAGATGGGTAGGCCTTTAGTGTGGGACGCTACTTGTGTCGATACTCTTGCGCCATCCCATCTTCCTAGCTCGTCGTGCTGTGCTGGCGCTGCCGCTGCGGCTGCTGAGAACCTCAAACGGCGGAAATACAATAACCTAGTTGGCAATTATATTTTCGAGCCGTTTGGGGTTGAAACTCTTGGACCGTGGGGTCCGAGTGCTCATGCGTTATTTAAAGAACTTTGTAAACGCTTAGTTGACACTTCGCGTGACCCAAGGGCTGGCTTTTACTTCGGACAGAGGATAAGCATTGCCATACAACGTGGCAATGCCGCCAGTCTTTTGGGCTCACTTCCAGTCGACAGCGATACGGATGAATTTTTTGACGCCTTTTAGTTAGGAGTTTTCCTTTTGTATTTTATTTTAAGTGTACATAGTTAAATTAGTATTATATTGTTACTAAATAAATGGGTTTAAAAATAAGAATAAACAAAAATACCAGATATAATTACGATTATGTAGGTAGGGTAGGTGTAGGGAAGGTGTAGGGTAGGTGTAAGGTAGGTGTAGGGTGGGTGTTTCCTGAGTAAGAAAATTACAATACAAATCAGGAAACCTTGCTATTTCCGATATTCACGCGGGCGAAGCCGCAGCTGGTAGAAGCTAGGCACCTGGCCTACCTACATAATAGGTAGGTTTGTATGTTTGTGTAACAATCAGGCAAAAACGGCTTAAGGGATTTTGATGAAATTTGGCACACATGTAGTTCATATCCTGGAATAAAAAAGAGGCTACTTTTTATCCCGGTAAGTTGCATGGATTAATGGAGACTGAGAAGGAAGTGGAAAGTCAGAGCCGCTGCTGCCTTAGTACTTCAGATTCACAAGTACCAGGAGACCAGAAACATCAAGAACTAGGAGACCGGAAACATGTCATAGTATTTTTGGGCTGGTATAATTATGTAGGTAGGGTAGGTGTAAGGTAGGTGTAGGGTAGGTGTGGGGCAGGTGTAGAGTAGGGTAGGCATAGGGCAGGTGTAGAGTACGGTAGCGGTAGGGTAGGTGTTTTCTGAGTAAAAAAAATACAATACAAATCAGGAAACCTTCCTATTTCTGATATTCACGCGGGCGAAGCCGCAGCTGGTAGAAGCTAGTTTTTAATAAACTTAGAAGTTATAATGATATCTCAATGCTAGTCTGTTGGGTAGGTTCCCGCGTATGGCATCCCTGCTGACTTTTGCAATTGGATTTCCGACTTCCTCAGTGAGCAATCGATTAAAGTCGGATATCGGCTACTGATGTTCCTCAGGGGTCTTCGTTCTGCGATTCTATTTCTGCTGCACATCAACGACCTGCTGCAAATAGGTGCAATCGGTTATGCCGATGACAGCACAGTCTCAGAAAGATACCTATCCAGTGCAGGTGCCAGCAGGGAGGAAACGGCTACTCTTAGAGGCCATGGTAGAGCAAATGAATTTGACTTTAAATCTCATTTCAAATCTGATCAAATTCAATGCTCTGAACACAGGCGTGTCTTTTCACTGTCAAAAGGAGTCCGTTTCAGTTATCTCTTACTTTCCGAGTTGTACCTGTTACTGATCGCCTGGAGCTTTAAAGCATGGAGCTGACGTCTAATCTCAACTTCGGCTCAACCAACGAGTCAATAGCACCGACTGCAGCCAAAAAGCTGAGCATCCTAAATAGAATTAGACGATACTTTACATCTGGACAGCTTCTGAGTCCGTACAAAGCCCAAGTTCGTTCCTGTATGGAGTACTAGCTGTCTCCCGCGGCTTCGCTCCCGTCAACTGGCTGCCTATACCATCCAGCTACCCTACGCCTATCCTACACCTTTCCTACTTATGTATTTCTTTCCTACTTGCTAGACAAAATCGCATCTGAAACTTTTCAAATATATTTTCGGTATTCTTTCAGCAAGCTGCACTAACTGAGCTATCAACTTTACGCCCTCATAATTATATGGTTGCTCGAAAACCGTGCCATCTGGCTCACAATCATTTCTCACGGGCTGCGGGGCCCTTAAGTAGCGTTTGAGCTCATAGGTTTTGCCTACATTGTCTTTACATGGACCAACTCCGGGACTTAGATTTCATACAGTATGATCGCTTGAAAGAAAAAGAGTTTATTTATGAGATGTATGCCCCATACCATAAAAATTTAACAAAATTAGAGGCTAATACAGTTTGGGGAAAAAATGCGTTATCTGCGCGCTAAAACGGCACAGAGTACATTATATATACGGACGGTAAAACGGCTATCGGTCAGTATGGTAAGAGTGAGGATTCGTGTGTTGTTTTTTGGCTAAAATTATACACGATTTTCAATTTCACATTGTTATTTTTCTTTGTTGGCACCAGTCAATCAATCAACAACGAGTGAAAAGAGATCAACACAAGAGGCTTCACCCTGTGCACCTAAAAATAATAATGCGCTCGTGTATATGTTCCTTTATGGTGTAATGTCTATGGATTTCTTTTAGAAAACACAAAATGACAAGAGATTCCATGTGTAGGTATGTATAAAAAAATCTAAAACTATGGCAATATTGGCAATGGCAACAACACAACAACCGATGCAAATACGTCATATTTGACGAAGGAGGAAGCCTTTGTTTTGCATTTCAGAAAAAATATTAAGATTCCTTACATTATACGTTGCGTTGTGGTTTTTAACAAAGTAAGATATTATTGTGCATTTATTTTATATTACTAGACTGTCCATTTAATGGTCTACAAGTGTTTAGGATACTCCTACAGCAGATGGAAGTAATTGAACGCAACTAACTGCGTGCATAGTTACAAATAAACTTCCCAGATTTTCCTATATACACTACTACGTACGTAATGAGTTTTATATTTCGTGTGAATATGTTTTTTTTAACGAATATTCTATATACTGCTGTGTTTTGTAACATCGATTAGCTAAATTCTCTGTGTGATGGATGACTCATACTCATACATCAGTACTAAAAAACAGAGAGTTAATCTTTTCAACAACCTCATCAAGGTTGCAGATATTTGGACATTCATAAACACGGTTTGGTTTCACAGAATAAATTACATTGCCCTTTTTTCATTGTATAAAAGACAGGTTAACTTTTAAATATCTTAATGGATTACAACTGTTATCATTGATTATTGCTAACAAAAGTGACAATAATGTAAAATTTTAATTGAATACTATTTTGCATATTGGTTAAAAGTACATTATATTCTGCAACAAATATACATTCAAAATAGTGTAGCTTTCTAAAGTTAAGTTTTCATTGCTTGTTCTGTATTATTGATTAAATTGTTGTTGTGTTGTCACATTGTGACTATCATTTTCAAATTTCATGGTACCTAGCAGTTTTGCTAAATTATGCAACATGTAACATGGTCATGTTTCGCAAAAAAAAAAAATTAAAGAGTTTTAGTCACTAAATTCTGAAACATTTTATTATATAAATACTTGGTTTTTATCAAATCAATTTGATTTGATGATATTATTATTCACACAATTTATGTATTCCTATATTTTATTATTTTCAGAATCAAAATGACGTCAGGACCATACAACTACTCCTACATATTTAAATATATTATAATTGGAGATATGGGAGTTGGCAAATCATGCCTATTGCATCAGTTTACGGACAAGAAATGTTAGTATATTGTCTATTTCTAGGAAGGAGTGGCCCCCAAGTGCATCGGCTGCATTATTTTCAGTTAGGTGAATCTTCAGTTCCACATAGCAATGCTGTTTAGGGGGTAATAGCTGATACTCTCTGAAAGATATCTACAATCAACGCTTTGTGCATGATCAGACTGCCTAATGAGAGCCTCAACAGGTGTCGGCTGAAGCTGTCAATGGAGATAATCAGTAGTCAGTGACTGCTGGTGCTTGTATATATGCCGCAGCCAATTAGCTTAATCAGCCACTTAATTGGTTGCCTAGCCTTTTCATTTAAATGTGTTGATTTTTCAGCGACCTAAGTGACATCTTTTGTTCAATATCGTTTAATGACTAACCCATGTCACTTATGTTGCTGATAAAAAGACACAGTTCAAAGAAAATGCAACAAATTTAATGAAACGGCGGATTCAGCTAGTTGGCTGCGACATATATATAAAGAGACTATCCAACATGTGGAAGTGGAGGGTAATGTATGAATAACCTGAGTAAAGTCAGTAATAATTGGTTCTGAAATTGATAATTCTGGCTTTTAATAGGAAGAAAATAGGGTAGTTTAATACCCTTCCGCTTTTCAAATCAAATCCGTTTATTTGCCAGAATGTAGGTTTGCAATGTATGCCCCTTTACATTCTACCATTACATATGGTGTGCAAATATTTAATTTTAACCTGCACAATGTCATTAAAGTCAAAGTCAAAACATTTATTTCAATTAGGCCATTAAACTACACTTTTGAACGTCATCATTTACATTTAAAATAATATAAAGTGACTACTGTTTTTTTATTTAAATTAATTAGGTTTATTAAAAAAAAAAGAAAAATACACCATCACAACAAATAAGGTCTCATGCATAAGGATTTAGGAACAAATTATTTAATTTTTGACATGCCTGTTGGTCTAGTGGTTAGTGACCCTGACTGCAAAGCCGGAGGTCGTGGGTTTGATTCCCACCCAGGTCAAACTTTGTGTGATGAGCATAATTGTTTGTTCTGTGTCTGGGTGTAATTTATCTATAATATGTATGTATTTATAAATTATATAAGTATGTATATCAGTTGTCTGGTTACCATAACACAAGCTCTGTACAGCCTAAAAGCATTTTTCTTTTAACCTTTTTTTAAACATAATAAAAGGTAGAGCTTTTAAAGCGTCTGGTAATCTATACTATCTATACTAATACTATAAAGCTGAAGAGTTTCTTTGTTTAAACGCGCTAATCTCCGGAACTACCAGTTAGGTTTAGAAAATTCTTTTTGTATTTGATTCATGAGGAAGGCTATGGGCTATCTAGCATTACGCTAAAGCTCTAAGTTACCCTTAAATATTGATATTTGTAAAGTAAGTCGGAAGAGAAAGCGCCATCGAACTAATTTATTGAAATATTAAAGGTGATTTTTGAGCATTAATATGGTAAATAATTTTTGAGGCGAATAACAACTTATTAGGCGACTAACTAATTGGTTACAAAAAATAATGACTTGGCGGCTAATATTAACAGTGGGATGTCATACGTATATGTGTTTTAATTGGTGTAAGAGCGAGCGAAGCGAGCTCGGGTTTTGGGGCACCCCGACTGTGACAGGTTAGGTTAGGTTATTCCTTCGTGGTTATTTTTTTTAAACCACCCAAAAATATTTATTTATTTATACTAGAATCACTGCCAATTTAAATTTAAACAGAGCTCACAACTCTACCTATATAAAGCTGCTACTTTATACTTAAAATGCTACTTCACTGTAGCTGCCAACCTATTATTTTTGCTACCCATCTTAATTATTTTGAAAACCCTATAACAGGTTAGTTTGTCGCCGCGTTAAATACATGCCCATTAATATTAGGAAGGCATATTAATCCTTACGAGCGAAAGTTTCTTCATCATCGAGATAATTTTATGAAGATAAACTGTGACTTTTACAGCATGATAATGGGACTCAACGTTTAGGAGATAATGTAAAATTAAAATAATTCAACATTATTATTAAATCGAAAGGGCGGCGCGGGCGGTGCGCGAGACGCGGCCGCGAGAACGCTTCGTGCGTGCGTGCGACGACGCCGACGCACTCTGGTTCGTGTAGAACAAACTAGCTGGACAAAAACAACTCTTCAATTCCTAGTAGTTAATTACTAATATGAACTCATTAGCCCTATACATTAAGGGCATTATTATACACCTATTAATTTTCGTAACTACCCTCATTAGGACCGCCACTAAGGTACTTGTATATAAAGAATTGATAATTCAAAGAGCATTCATTTGCATTTTTACACCATAATTGATAACATTATTTAAGTAACATAAAGAAAGTTTTGATAGTGTTTTTGTGATGGATTGTGTGCATAAGGGTAAGTAGTTTTGTTTTAATTCATTTTTATCACAGGAACTTCATTCTATAAATTTCTTAAATTAATTGTTTAGATAAAAGTGGACTTTTTCACCCATATTTTTTTAATTCAATGGTCAAAAAATTACATATCCACTCATGTCCACTCAAAAGAATCTATTTTACATGATTCTCACAAGTATCTAGTAGTAATTAGTAAAAAAAAAAAATATTGCGAATTATTTGCACAACAAATTTTTTTCTTTTTTTTTTTTCATAAAACAGTTTTCACCGTCTCAAAAATGAATTTTTTCGAAGAATAACTAAAACACCCAAAGGAAACACGGAATGAGGAGTTGTTTCGGTTTATATCTTTGAGACATGATTTTGATGGTGTTACGGAGCAGTCCCTGAGAGAAGTCAAGGTCATCATCTCAAAATATTCGTCAAAATTAGCTGAAAGTGGAGCAGTTTGTGGAAGAAATCGAGAGCGGTTCCTAGAGAAGAATTCGACGTGGCTGAAGGGAGTTGATATATCTTTCGTTGTGTCCGTTTATTTATGTATACCAACTACATCTACAGAACCGGGACCTGGAAAACCCAAACCTAAACCCGGGTTCGAACTAATGACGGAAACACAGCGCGAAGATTTTTTGAAAATCCCGAGGCAAGTGCCGATATCACAGGGTTAGATGTTTCACTTATACTGCTTCGTGCTTTATCATCGGGATATAATATAAATATTGAAAAATTTTAAACCTTAGCTCAAGAAACCAGACAGACAACTTTACGTAAATCTCTGTCCATAAAATACTTCTGCACAGTGGTGATGTAATTAAATCATCACTTCTGCCTATCGACCAGCTTTCCCCGGAAGAAATTAGGTTCGTTGCCTACCGAAGTCCTAGATTTAATAGTTCAACCTAGATGTTAAGAACAAAATTTTAATATAGTTTCTAGTTTCCATAGTTCTGCCACTCATGATCATGACTATTCAATGGATGATTCATCTGATGACAGTGATGATATTGAGTGATAGGTTAAGTTATTAAGTATTTGTTTGTATCTGTTATTAGATTTTATAGTTACACTAGCTGTCCCCCGCGGCTTCGCTCCCGTCAACTGGCTACCTACCTACCTACCCTACACCTACCCTACACCTACCCTACACCTACCCTACACCTACCCTACACCTACCCTACACCTACCCTACACCTACCCTACACCTACCCTACACCTACACCTACCCTACACCTACCCTACACCTACCCTACACCTACCCTACACCTACCCAACACCTACCCTACACCTACCCTACACCTACCCTACACCTACCCTACACCTACACCTACCCTACACCTACCCTACACCTACCCTACACCTACCCTAAGGATTCTTAAATTTTCTAATTTTCAATTTTTTTTTTTTTTTTTCGTAAGAACCTTCTCCTGACAATAACAAACACAACAAAAAAAGAATTGGCGAAATCGGTTCAGTTATTCTCGAGTTTTGCGCTTACCAACACATTTTGCGATTCATTTTTATATATAAGAAGATTTATAGATAAATTATTTAATAAAATGTTTAAAAAAGTATTTAGTTTTTATTTGACTATACCTGCTCAAACGACCAATGGTCCTCAAAAAAGTATTAAGACCCTCATATCTATGCTTAATAACCTCATTTATGAATAAAAATCGGAACTAATAATTTCGTCCAGCTAGCTTGTTCTACGCGAACCATAGTGCGACGGTGCGAGAAATTCTTTTTGTATATTATGATAGCTACATTCATGAGGAAGGTAGTACGGCAATACGGGAACGGGAAAAAACGGAATAAGAATTTCGGGACGAACCATACCTACATATGTATAAACAATCCTCTTGAATCACTCCGTATAATGATGAACATCGTATTAAAATCCGTTGCGTAGTTTAAAAGATATAAGCGTACAGTAGGCGAAAGCGACTTTTTTATACTATGTAATAAAGATTTACGAAATAATACTTCTGTGAATAAAAAAAGTTAATCTTAAAGACGAGACAGAGCTGCAACGCAATGGAACCTTCCGCGGGCCGCTCGTTGATACCCTTAGCTTTTAGGATATAAGATTGTTTTCTTTTGCTTTAAACGGTAACTCGTTGTTTTCAGTCATGGCTGATTGTCCACACACAATTGGTGTCGAATTCGGGACTCGCATCATCGAAGTTGCGGGGCAAAAAATCAAACTGCAAATATGGGACACAGCAGGACAAGAGAGATTCAGAGCCGTTACTCGGTCTTACTATAGAGGTGCTGCAGGAGCTCTTATGGTATATGATATAACTAGAAGGTGATTATTCCAACATTTTAATTACGTACTCCTTGTTTACACTGAAGTCATACTATGGAAAAGACTAACTATCCAAATCGATTGGCTTTCAATCAACTTATGGAAACACTTTTCTTAACCAAACAAAAGATCTAAATTTTACCCTGCAAAATGTAGTTTATAGTCTGTCAGCAAGAAAGATCTGATGCATAAAACTTGTCGGCCGGAAAAAATTAAATCAACTAGCAAATAAGTAGATAATTGAACAGCCTGATAATTGTTTATTTTTGCGAATAAATAGTTCTAATACAAAATTATTATTTGGAGCAAAGCGGCCCACTCTTGCCCCTGTCATCCACCTCATGTTAAGTTTCTTTAAACTCTGCAGACAGAAATAGGAGTTACTTACGACCAACTCCACCTTCAGAAATAAAATAATACATCGTACATTGTCTGTCTGTAGCCCGTAGAATAATAATAGAATACCGGATTATACAGATTGCTGGTAATGTAAAAAAAAAAGCTTACAGCTTGTCAAAAGTGCTGTATGCAAAATGTTCAACCCGTACGTTGTTCGGGGTACCTTAATGTTAATGTTAAGGTACCCCGAACAACGTACCTACGGGTTGGCCGCGGTAGCGATCGGGGAGCGCTAAGGTCATTATTATTTTGCCCAAGGTTTTTGAATCCTAAGTAATAACATAGGACAAGGTCAGGAAGATTTGTAGCTTTTTTACAGTCAGGTTAGAAATTGACGAAAGGGGGCTATTATCGTGTTGAAGCCATAAGTAATGATAAAACTTCAGTGTAACCATATTCTTACTGTCTTTAACTTTCAACAAATATTTTATGTTTTGCTGTTTCAGATCTACTTACAATCATCTAAGTAGCTGGCTTACAGATACACGTAACTTGACTAACCCCAGCACTGTGATATTCTTAATTGGCAACAAATCAGATTTAGATGGCCAGAGGGATGTTACATATGAAGAAGCAAAACAATTTGCTGATGAAAACGGACTTATGTTTGTTGAAGCTAGTGCCAAGACGTAAGTTTTTACTATATTCTCAGTGAAAACCCCACATAGGGACTGCAATTTTAGCCACTGACTGTTAAAAAATGTACATAATAACTTCGGCCAAGCAAACTTGACCACGGACAGTTAAGGGTTCCGTATTCGGGATGCATTGACTGCAAAAATAAGTCGTATTTGATATTACAAATTCTCCAAGAAAATTGGAATAAATTGTTATTTCTGGCCTATCTCGCCAACTATTGACTTAAATAAAATAGTTACTTACAAAAGTCTCACGCTTAAAAGTGCACTGTCTTTTTTCATATTTAAGTGATTTTCTTAAAGTGTGCATAGATGGCCAAATCCGAAACTGAGGATTAGCGAAAAATACGGAAAGGAGTTTCGAGCTCAATTATGATGAAACAGAAACTGCATCATTGGATTTTTGAAAAATCGATGTGTTAGAAAAATGAAAAAACTATACTAGCCACGAATCGAACCGGTTGATTTTGAAAAAAAAAATACATCCTGTATTATTACACCATCCTAAAGTGTCCATACATGGCAAACTAAAGAAAAGCTCTCATTTTTAACTAATTAGTTTTAAAATTTCTGCTTAAACCTACCCACCTAAACCGTAACTGTTTTTTTTTTAAATCCAATGATGCAGTTGTAGAGTCTCGGGTCCGATGTTGATGAAAACTAAAACTGCATCATAAATTTTTGAAAAAATTACAGTTGATTTATATTTTTTTGAAAATAAAAAAGTATTTTGTTAAAAAATGACTGTCAAAAAACCCGACCGCTAAAAACGACTAAAAAGTTCCAAACAAGTCGCTTTTCAAGCAGTCTGATACACTTGTGGTGTTAGATCTGTGATTCAACTGCATCAGACTGCTTGAAAAGCGACTTGTTTGGAACTTTTTGTCGTTTTTAGCGGTCGGGTTTTTTGACAAAATATTTTTTTTCATTTCCTATATTTTAGTGTTTTTTTTTTCATTAGCGAGCGCCATTTTGAAAATTTATGTAGCCTATGTCACTACCGCAATTCTGACGAATTCAACGACACCTCACATGTCAAAATCCGTCCAGCCGTTTGGGCTGTAGGGCGTGCCAAAGACATGGATATACATACAAACATACATACGCTCGAAAAACATTACCCTCTTTCTGACGCAGTCGGGTAATAATTAGCTCTTTCCTTTAGTTTGCCATGTGTTATTTCTTCCTAGAATTAGATCTTTATCAGCGACACTTTCGGACCGGTGTAATAATACAGGATGTGTTAGTTTTTTTTGCTATTCCACTAGTTTCGGATTTGGCAATGCACGCACATACGCATATTTTTTCTTTATCGGTATTTCACTAAATGACTGTCTCCGAGTAGAACGGCTGTGTCTGGACCAATAGATTGAGGTGAAATTAAAAGGAAGTTTGTTTTTTTTTTATTCGGCTATGGAATCTTAAAAAAACGTATTATAAATATCAAATAAATTGTAGGACTGCAATTGAAAACAACAGCGACAACTGCAATGATCGATTGAAGAATTTCATTGTAGTTCCATCCTTTTTACTCCAAATTTTCTCGTGGTCAAAAGGATAAGAGGAATCTTAATAGGCTCACTGCACGGTCCGTCCTTATGTCAGTCGACTTCTTGAAAACGTGTGGACGCATCAAATTGAAAAATGAATATGAAATACTTGGGCCCTTGGAGCCGTTAAAACTAATTTTTTTCAGGTGAGATAGTGGTCAAGCGCGTGCCTACCAATAATAAAAAATAAAATTAAGACAATGCAGTGTAAAAATACGCCCATTTATAACGCATGTTTTAGTCAGTAGTAAATATATTCAAACCTTATTAATAATATTAGGGTACTTGCCATTGAATTGAAGAGAGCAAAAGTGACGGATTATTTTTTTTTGTTCAGTGGTTATGTGATGACACCACACCACAAATAGTTATCGTCACGGTATTTTCTTCCAGTGGTCAAAATGTGGAGGAAGCCTTTCTTGAGACAGCTAAGAAAATATATCAGAGCATTCAAGATGGGCGCCTGGACCTGAACGCCGCGGAGTCGGGCGTGCAGCACAAGCCGGCGTCGCCGGGCCGCCCGCTGGCCGCACCGCCGGCCGCGAGGGATAACTGCGCTTGCTAACCGATCTCGCGAACATACAGTTAAACAGAAATCATACTTAATGGTTAAGAATTATTATCCTAGTAATAAATTAAATTGTCATAAATTTTGTTTTGTTTTGACATAATTTATATTAGTGTACATTCCACGTTATATTTGTGTTTAGAATGTTATGGATGTTCCATGGGGAGCGCACGATAATACTTTTGAATAAAACTTTTCTTATTTACGTACTAGATGATAATATCTCCTGAATTGGTGTTAGGCACTCTTAAAAAAGCGCAGGCTTAGAGCTCTAGATTGTTTGTTTGTCGCCTATTTCACATTTAATATGATCGATTAGAAAATTCGATTCATGAATGCCATTGGAAAATTCCACTCATTCACTTATACTTATATCAAAGTAATTAGCGACATTCCGCAGATGTTTGATATCGATATCATTGCGATAAACCAAACCAAATCTTTCAAACCTTTTATTTTCAACTACTATCTATGGGATCAATAGTTTTAGTTTCACAGAACTACACAATTACACATCCTACGTTTACCTACCTTTAATTAATATTTTTTTTTATTTTTCTCGTAATGAGTTATCGATACTTATCACATCTGTGGAGTTTCACTAGTCAGAATGTTTTGTTATGAAACTAAATTATAAAAAGCGTCGGCAAAAAAATCATTTAATTCACCCTTCGAAGTTTTGTAGCAATTTCTGACTAATCTACTACTGTTACCTTAGCTGACCTCTAGGAGAGACTTTTAATCCATATAGGTACGAAACTGCATTGATTGGCACTATAAAATAAACATGAGAATGGATATGTTTTGCTAACATCAGTAATTAATGCAGTTTGCTATTAATTTAAATGTTAAAAACAGCCTTCATAAAGCATGTTCCTGTAGCTAAAACGGTTCTGGTATGTAACAGCCCTTGCTGCCCAACTCAAAAATCCGCTGTCAAGTTTTGTCAGTTGTGACGCAGTAAATTATCTACTGTTGCATTACTCTTGGGAGTCTCACGAGCAGCGACAGATACGTAGCAGCAATAATAAGATTAATAAGGTTTGACTAACGCCAATTCATAAAAGTTGTAGCGGCTATCAAGACGTGCACTCCTGATGGAACACCCTTACAGGCGCTGAGGCGTAAAATGTAATAAGTCATTTGGCAATGACTAGGTCTACTTGACAAATGTATTTGCTGCATACCTATTACGAAAGTTGGTTTTGTCCATATTGTAAATGTATTATTATTTATGATCTATATTATACTGTTAGTAATTTTTATAAGTATATTTTTGAACACTGCAGAGGAATTAGAAGAATTAATTAGTCACAAGTGAAGACAATTTGTTATAAGGAAAAGAAAGGATAGACTTCATTCATTCAAAGATGTTAAAGAAAGTAACAATGTAAATAAAATACTACTTCGCATGTATCGTTTTTCCGTTTTGTAACTAAAGCTGGTTACTAGCTTGAGTTAAGTAGTTTAAATTAGTAACTCCTGGTTTCTAAAAGTGGTCAATTCTAATGACAGTTACCATGAGATTGAACAGGTAAATACTTGTAAGTAATTAAAAACCAACAAGATTAATTACATATATCAAGATGTTTCATCTGTTTGAGGGTAAAGTACTTAGGGGTAGGGTACTTTTGGGGCAGATTGAAGGGTCTACATCTATTATTTGCGGGACTTTGTTATGCTAACGTATTTTTAAAATATGAAGCATTACAGATATCCTTCAGATTGTGATTAATATGCCAGTTTTCATTAACATCAAGCAAAGCAACGTCAAACGTAAGCAGTTTTCTAAGCAACCACTCCCGTTTCACCATTCGTTCTCAGCCTCGAAATCTATGTTTTACTACTATAATACTTGTCAGTAGTTTTGAGGCTACGTTTCCTGCCACAAGCTCGCGTGCAAGTTGCATTTCATTGCGAGCTACCGCACCGTGTCTTAATGTGATCAGTCGCTCGTTCGTGCCTTGCAATGGTGTGCCTGACACTGGCATGGCCACTCTCACGGATATTAATTTTGAAACCAAAAAAAAAATTGTCGCTAATTAGTCGAAATCAGTCGCCAAATATCAGAATTAGTCGGTCACTTTTATGAGGGTTTATACGTGGCCGATTTGGAGAGTCTCCCCAGCTTGGCCGAATTTGAATCTCAAAAGCTAGGCCACCTAGCGATGATATGCTATCGCCCAAATTTAGTCGCTAATTAGTCAGGCCATGCCAGTGTCAGAGACACCCAGTAATGCAATTAAACTTGCATGCGAGTTGCTTGCAGGTGAAAACACAGCCTAAGACAAATTCCGTGTCTGTCAATCGAAGGATCGGTTTCAAAACTTAAGTCATCGCCCGTACGGCCCGTAGTTGGCGAGTTATTTTGCACTAGTTAATTGCTGACATATTTAATTTTGGGTGTTACGAACTCAGTGCACAGTTCGTAAAAACCGGCGATTAGTGAGTCACGTTCACGATCAGTTTGCTGTTAATGAAGTTAAATCTCATGTTAGCTGTTATCCAGAAAAAAAATAGAAAATCAGTAAACACCAACCGGCATTCCTTATCATGCAGTGGTTATGACAGTTTTGTCTTATCTAATAAAAATAAATAAAATAAAAAGGAAATATAAAATGTAGGTAAGTAGTTATTTATTTACGTTATACCCCCTTATTAATAAACCCACAATAAACTGCTTACCTTAAACCTCAATAGTGTGGGTATGTTTAAACTAACTTAATCCTAATAATTGGGTGTAACTTGACTCCGCGTTTATAAATAAGGGGGTACAGATTTCTACCCATAAGGTGTACCCAAAGACTTCATTTTTAAT
Source organism: Melanchra persicariae (assembly GCA_947386135.1). Taxonomy (NCBI): domain Eukaryota; kingdom Metazoa; phylum Arthropoda; class Insecta; order Lepidoptera; family Noctuidae; genus Melanchra; species Melanchra persicariae. Next base: position 12,407,140 of record OX376653.1, on the reverse strand, counting down.
CTGTTTTCTGCTAGAGCCAATATGTTATGAGTTAATACAATTTTATTGTACTTTCTACAAAAAGCATCACATACCTACGCAATGAATTATCTTAACCCTGTAAAAAAGAATGTATGCATTTTTAAGCTTTTGCTTTATTGTCATTCCTGCGTTCAATATACTATGTGAAATCTGGTTTTGTTTTTAGTTAGCAGTATAGCGGGTTAAAAGTATAACTTCTATTCTGACACCCTTTTTTAAGGCTATCATTCACTACTCAATCAATTTTATGACGTCGTTTTTACGAAGTCATGTCAAATCCTAAATCCAGTCCATTATTTCAGTCTAAAATAGACTGAGAAACACTGAACTTTAGTCCTTAATTCAATACGGAACCCTAAAAATGGGGGTACCTATGTCCGACTAGAATCCGCTTGAAAGGTACTTTATTTAAAAAAAAACTTTTTTTTTTAATTTTTGCAGTGGTTCCTAGTTGCTGTCAGTCTAATCTTAATATCGTTCCTGATTGTAAATTCGAATTTTTTAGGCAAGTTAACACGCAAGGGCCTTAAATGAATTTAAGGCCCCCAGCTAGAGCAAAAAGCTAGCTACAATCTAGAAACTACTGACCGCTCGCTAAGGGCATTCCCTGTGGGATACGACCTCGGCTTAGCGGCTTCAGTTAGGGACAGGCTGGGTCATTATATTATTAATGGGATTTATGACTAATGGCGACTCAGCGACGCGGGCTGGCTCGTTAGGCAAAAGACGGGGAGGGTTTTGATGATTTTAAGGCTTTTTGAATTGTCCCAAGGTGTGCCCTAGTGTATGAACCTATTAAGTGCGAGTTGTTTAAGTTTTTAAAACTAAAACTTGTCTGTTTACTTATTTACTGGTTATTATTTAATTTTTCCAGCTTTCCGTAAGTACATTTATTTTCTTTGTGTGTGAGTATATTTATTTAGCCCTTAACGCACACAAATGTACAGAGGCGGACTAAATGTCATAGGCATTCTCTACCAGTCAACCTTTGGGTGATGAAGAGAATACTAGTAGGTGCAATAATGGTAGTAAAAAGCGATTGACATTCAGGTGTTGCAGTGGTAGGGAATAGTGTGGCGGGCTTTAAAGGTTAACGTCTTCTAATTATTGTCCACTCATTGATGGCCTTTTATCGAATATGCCTCAGCTCCTGATGCACATCGACACAATGCACATACATATTTGTCTCCCTCAGAGGTGAGGCTGGTTATCAATTCACGTCGACTGGAATCTTCTGTAGGTACCTTTATGTATATATATGGATGGGAAATCATCATATTATTATGACTCTTGCCACTCTGGGTGGAGCGGGAGGGAGTGTCAGACTCTTAATGACTAAAACCCATCTGTGCTCCTTGTTATCTACTGTACCTACTGTTGATTCTGTCGACTAACCGATCGAGTCTGAGCAATCGTCTTTAAACAAGAGAACGACAAGTGGCTCGGTGAAAGAAAGTAAGAATAAAAATTATGTGGTCAAAATAAAGATCACAATGCTGTTTGATGTGAACACATTAAAAAAATGGTACTGGAATTATGAGTAGCCTCTAGCAGGTCAACTTATAATAACAGCGCTAGCCCCTAGCGGCCTTAATAAAATAAAAGCCACCAGGACTACAAAAAACTTTGAGCGAGTAGATACACGCTAAAAGCTCTAGCAAAGGATGTCGGAATTTACGGATAAGTAGTGCTAGTGCTAGTAAAGGCGTTTCGGTAACTGCTGATGGGCAATTTGAGATCTGTACCTACGCGTGAACTCTCAATGCGAACATAGTATGAGTAGGGGATCACACTTAAGTATTTAGCTCGCTTCTACCTACATGGTGATCGTACTGGGTTTTGGAAAACCTAGTTGCGGTGGTAGTTGTGGCCGCAAGTCGTGGTTACTTTAACCAGTATTATTTTCCTATAATTAGGTATATTTTGTGGTAAACAATAAAAAATACTGGTTCGATTTCAATGCTTGTGGTTACTACTATGACTGTCACTCTCACCGACTAAAACCCAAACGCCCGCTGCGAACCCTGGCAGGCTTTGGCCCTAACGGGCATTTGCCCTGGCGATTGGGCACGCAAAGAGCGCGTGCACCACCGTTTTGCCGCCTTCATGCATGCTGCACAGAACACTGTCCGTTCGTTATACCTACTTACCTACCGCAGACCAACAAGTCTGAGTTACCTACCTATCGTGAGGAAGTGAGTGATGGCTGAACTTATTGCGATCGTTTTAATGAAATCAAACTCGTTTCAGTAGGTTACATAATAATATATTTTTTCAAAAGCAGAATACATTTTGACTTACATTTCATTACAAAAATAGTACCTAGGTAGGTACATATAAAAAGTTTCATTTTCGTGATACAAGAACTATACTTATCCTAAATAATTCGATCCGTCACCTTTTTATTAAGTACACCTAAAATTATCAAAATATATAAATCCCACAACCTTAGACGTTAATACTTTGTAGTAGGTACCTAGGTATATAAACAAAAAATAGAAATGTTTTTGTTGTGTCTATGTGTTAATTCAAGTTTTTGGCAGTTACAACCTAACGCCGAATCATTGCGCCGAATACGAAATTATGTCAAATAGGAAGTACACTTTATTTTTTTTATTTAATCAAAAGTTTCAGGTATACCTATAGCATAGTTATTTACCAACCTGCAATAGTATAATAGCAGTTTGTCGGCAAATACATAATTTAAAGATAATTGAAGTTAACTAAACTGATTGATTCCTGGGGCCTGTTTAATAATAAACGACGGGCGATAGCTGAGCTGAGCATAAGATAATAATTTAAAGTTTCAAAGTATATTCCTGAGCCATCCAATATTAGGTATGATGACATTGTTTTTCAGGATTTACTTGAATGCAATCAATACAATTCGGTGTCGGTGTCAGACTCCTCCATGGTCTGTAATAAATAGCCTGCCTATATTGGAGGAAGTTTTCGACTATTATTTGGCGCGACGTCGTGATACCATTTTTATGGTTCCGTACCTCAGTCGGCAAAAACGCAGCCCTTATAGGATCACTCCGTCTGTCTGTCTGTCCAGCTGTCAAGACCCTTTTTCTGAAGAACGCGTGGAGGAATCAAACTGAAATTAATAGCAAATACTCAGGTCTGCTACCCCTTAAATCAGTGAAACAATCAAGCTTCTATTTCAACGCAATCTAAAGATAAGGCCGTTTATGGCACATATTTTGACGCTCGCAAGGGAATCAAAACCTATAGGGTACTTACTTCCCGTTGACCTAGTCATGAAATTTGGCAAGAAGATATATCTTACAGTACAAGTACAGGAAAAAGTCTGAAAATTGGGAATTTTATCATATAATATAAAAATTCTTTTTTCGTCGTTATTTGTCGTCTAATAAACGCATTTATAAAATGGTTGTGTTGTAGGTATTCCATAGTAGAACGTGGCGGTCAAAAAGTTACTGCCACACTGTATCATAATTATTTATCTGCATAGAATAAAAATATCAAAATACTATTCGCACTAGCATTATCATTATCTTAATATTATCATAGCTGAGCGATGTCGATCGATTCTTATGTAGGTACCTACATTTACAAATGTTTTAAAGTTTCGAAGGGACATTCTTTAAGAGCACGTCATGCATATCTTGAAGGGATTGTTCCAAAGCATTTCTGTATTTGTTACAATCGGTGTCTGGATGCTCGACGAATGCGGAGGTTGCGAAATTGATGTCGTTATCTCTGGGATTGTAACATGTTGCATATCCATCAGGGACCAATGGTCCGTAACACATGAATCCATCACACTTGCAAGCGACCTGAAATAAATATATAATATAGTAGGTAGTACAAATTAGTCTTAACTCTGAAATAAAAAAAACTTTTAACACGTTTTATTAGTAGATATTGCTAATTATGAAGACAGAATAATAATATTATGTATCCCATTAGTATTAGACTAGTATCAGTGAAAGTGAGGAGGAGTGGAGGAGGTGGAGGTTCAGTGGAGGTGAGTGTGTGTGGGTGTGTTGTTTGTAGCGCAATAAGCATAAAATATGGAACTCGGTTACAGGGACCGCGAAAGTACTCCGTGAAGGGGGAGGGGGCGAACATTTACACTCTAAAAATATTTTATTTATTACTATTATTACAAACATATTAGATATTAAAAAGTTTGGAAAATCCAAAATTGCACACCATTGTGTGGTGGTGGTGGCTCATTCTTTTTTTTTTTATTGTAATCTTTTACAGTAAAGTGGAAAAGAAACTGCTTTGATGCCTGACTAACTGAAAGAGGAATATTTGTGTTATAATTATTTGTAATTAAGCTAATTTTACTATAATTTTGGATTTAAATGTTCCGCGGTATTTCATACTCAGCAGCATTTCAGCCTTGACTATTAGCATCCAGGTTCGGACTGTCCTGTAAGGGCACAGGTGAGTCCCCAATTTTTCATCCCATATCAGATAGATTTGATTTTCTGTTAACCATTCATGGTTATAGGTAGGTATAGAAGTAACTTTATTGAATGATGCAGGAAAACTCAAGCATATAGTGTAGAATGCAAATTTTTGCACTTCATCTCGGATAGGTTTGATTTTCTTTTTGCTATTCATAGATAAATGGAAGTGTATTTTTGACTCATACAGGAAAGGTCAAGAACCGAGTAAAATTAGAATAAAAAAACTTTTTCACAAAAAAAAACCGACTTCCAAAAAAAACACTACAAAGTACAAAATAACTTTAATTTCGGAAGTCGGTGTCAAATAACGAAGAAGCAACCAAAGACACCGACTTCCAAAATTAAAGTTATTTTGTACTTTGTAGTGTTTTTTTGGAAGTCGGATTTTTTTGTGAAAAAGTTTTTTATTTTTCACTTTTTAGTGGTACCCCAGACCTAAAAACACCACTGGAAAGTCACAGGAAAGCAAAAATATGCAATTTTGTATGATTTTTTCACATATTTTTTCCAGCTATTTGGATTTAATAACCAAACTGCTGAACCGATTTTGATAAAATTTAAATGAAATGAAAAAATGAAATAAATAAAAAAAAACACTACAAAGTACAAAATAACTTTAATTTCGGAAGTCGGTGTCAAGTAGCGAAGAAGCAACCAAAAACACCGACTACCGAAATTAAAGTTTTGTATTTTGTAGTGTTTTTTTTGGAAGTCGGTTGTTTTCTCAAAAATGAACAGCTGTCCGTTGTCCCCGTTGCCTATATGTACATAAAGGGGACAACGGCTGAAGAGGGGCGTGACGTACGTGAACGTGCTCACCAAGGCGAAGGAAGCGGTAAATCTAGGCGAGCAGGCATCGTCGGGGGCCTCCGGCTAAGGGTCACTATGACTGGGGCCCGGATGTTAGAGATCCCCGGGGCAGCCAGCGGCCCGATCGCGGACGCTCTAGCCGAAAGAGGAGGTGAAGGCGGGCACCCTACGTCCTGACAACACGGGCATGCGAACCATTGTGGTGAGCTGCCCCGTGTCGGCGGCCAAGATCGTCTCGGAAGGCCGAAGGCTCTTGGTGGGTTGGGTTTCTGGCAGGCCAAACTGCTGGAACCCACCCCTCTGAGGTGCTTCCGGTGCCAAGTGGGCAACCATATGGGAGCTCTGAGCGGTCTCTGCTTCCGCTGTGGTCAGCCCGGTCACAGGGCCGGCTCTTGCAACGCCGCGCCGCACTGCATAGCATGTGCGGCAGCTGGCAAGCCGGCCGACCACTGGGCTGGGGGCAGAGCCTGCGCTCCACCCGCCAAAGCCGGAAGCAGGAGGAAGCCCTCCACCACCGCCGTCTCCGCCGCGGCCGCCACCACTGCCGCCGCTTCCACCGCGGCTGCTGCTACTGCAACAGCCGCGGTAGAGCCCCCACAAAGAGCTCCGGAGGGGGCTGAAATGGAGTGCCAATAATGGCCCCATTTCGCCCCCTCCTGTTGAACGTCAGCCACTTAAATGTAAGAATGGGCGTCCCCCAGGGCTCAATTTTGGGTCCTTTCTTATTTTTAGTTTATATAAATGATCTACCCCATTTATTGCTAAACAAACTAAACATGGCCTTGTTTGCCGACGATACTTCTTTGATTTTTAAAATAAATAGATGCAGTAATAAACTTGACGACGTAAATAACGCCCTTATCCAGGTCCATAATTGGTTTACTGCTAATAATTTGGTTTTAAATGGGAAAAAAACGAAGTGCATAAGATTTGCCTAAACAAATGTCAAAAGTAGTGATTGTGACATAGTATTGAACGGGGAAAAACTGGAATTCGTCGATAGAACGGTTTTCCTGGGGATTACGCTTGACGCAAGGCTACAATGGGGTCCTCATTTAGCATCTCTTGCAGGACGGCTAAGCTCAGCAGCGTATGCTGTTAGGAAAATCCGCCAACTTACGGATGTTGATACCGCGAGACTAGTCTATTTTAGTTAGTTTCATAGTATCATGTCTTACGGTATCTTACTATGGGGACGGGCTGCAGATATCGAGTCAATTTTTATTCTGCAAAAAAGAGCCATAAGAGCCATATACAATCTCCGCCGGCGCGATTCTCGAAGGCATCTGTTCAAGAATATTAACATCATGACGGTACCTTGTCAATATATCTATGAAAACATTATGTACGTTAGAAAGAATCTACATCTTTTTAATAAACGAGGCGACAGGCATAACTATGTCACTAGAAATAGGAACCAATTAGTTCAACCAGGCTTCAGACTTGCTAAAGTAGCCACATCTTTCATGGGGTACTGTTTCAAATGTTATAATAAACTACCTCCCCAGATATTAGAATTAAATGAAACAAAATTTAATTCTTGTGTTAAGCGCACACTATGCAGGCAAGCATATTATAAGTTAGGGGCTTACATTGAAGATAAAAATGCTTGGCTCAATGCTTGTCCTGCTCCACAGCCACTAGGGCGCACAAATATTTTTTTTTTGTTTTTTTAGTAGTTGTGAGACCCGCTGAATATTGAAAGAACATAGATTTTTCATTGTCTGACTCAACTAATTTTGCATTGTATCATTTCATGCATTAAGAGCGTGTACGCTGTATGTCATTTCATACAAACTTTCAAGTCCTTATTCTTCAAAATGAATGAACCGATTTTAACGAAACTTGGTATGCATACGCTAGATATCCAGGTCTAAATAGTTATCAGAAAACATTTTTGAAAAATAGTTCAGGGGGAAAGATATAGTGATTTTTCACTTTCTATAGGAAACTTAAAATCGCTCTCTCTCTCCCTCTGAAATCTTTTTCAAAAATGTTTTCTGATAACTATTTAGACCTGGATATCTAGCGTATGCATACCAAGTTTCGTTAAAATCGGTTCATTCATTTTGAAGAATAAGGATTTGAAAGTTTGTATGAAAAGCCGTACCGCGTAAACGCTCTTAAGGGCACATGTGTGAGTACTGTGTACCTTCAAGTTAAACTATCACTATACGCTTTGGAACGTGCAAATAGCTTCACCTCTTTGACTGACCGACCTTGACAATTCAGAAGTGCCTGTAAATGGTTTAATTGAAATAAATGCTTTGACTTTGACTGCGCCGCCCTGGAACTGATGCTCCTGATCATGGCGCAGTGACTGATGCCTGCGGACGGCGAGCAATGGGTAGCTCGCCGTCCGATCAGAACAGGCCCGGGTCGACGGCGCGCTGTGTTCCACGCGCGCCGAATCAGCAGCCGTTAGGCGGGGCCCGTTAGGGCCAGAGCCTGCCAGGGTCGCGGATCTTGTTCGAAAGAGTTACCGCGGCCCTGGAACGCAAAAGGCACTAGGAGGAGCATGTGCGGGTTTTAGTCAGTAAAAGTCTGGCACTCCCTGCCGCTTCACCCAGAGCGGAAGGGGTCATTTGATGATTTCCCTTCCTTAAAAAAAAAAGAGACAACGGTAAGGAATTTTATGACGGGGACACAGATTACGGGGAAAACGGGATTACAGGGATTATTTTTTGGTTTGAAAGAGTATTTTCCCGGACTGGTCACATTTCAATGTGTTGAAGATCTGATGAAGAATTTCGGAGGTAGGCAACGGAACTCTTCAATAAATTATAGGAAATCTCCTAGGATCGCTGAAATCACATGTCTTTCTTCTTCTTGTTTATTGTTTACACTAGTTCAGTTAACAGTATTACATATTACTATTTTTATTGTAATTCGCGTACTTATGTTATTATTTGTGGTGCCACAACATGATGGTCACCTATTCGGGGAATCGGCTAAAGGACATAAAGATACCGTCGGGGACAGTAGCCAGCATCATGATTGTTTTACATCTTGGCAAGTGTGTGTGCGTATTTAGTTAAACTTACTTGACTAGTAGAGATCCTCATATGCGCGCTTTTCGTAAATCCGGGATCAGAATATATTTTTGGTATTTCAATGCCATTTTCGATTGCAGTCAGTTTTAATCCTAGTAAATGTCTATCGACACCAAGTCCTTGAAGTGCCTGTAATCAAAATTGTACCGAATTAAATAACCTACTTATGTATTGGTATTTTAGAGTTAAGAACGTGGCAAACAATCTTGAAACTTTGGCAAAGTTTGACAGTTTCTCAGGCTACAATAAAGATGTTGAACAATGTTTGTTTCATGTAGGTCAATTACCTACCTACTCCGATTTTTTATGATAATACTAGCTTTTGCCCGCGACTTCGTACGCGCATATCGCGTTTTTTCCCGTTCCCGTATAGCCTATAGCTTTCCTTGTGAATGTGGCTATCATACCTATACAAACAGAAAAATCTTTTCAAATTCGACTGGTAGTTCTAGAGATTACCGTGTTCAATCAAAACTGAACAATTTAGCACAATTTTTCCTTGAAACGGTGGTTCAATGGATCTAAAAGAGTTAGTTCAAAACACTGTCACCTGTGGAGAGGAGCCGACCAGGGTCTGTTAAAAAGTCTGCTATTTTTATAAATTCGTCATTACAACACGATCCCATTGTCATTTTGCTATAAGTTCGTAATCTGCTAAATTCATAATGATCGATCATTGGTCGGTCAATGGTCTCGTAATAGAATCGTGGTTCTAAATATTTAATGTCTTTGAAAAGCAATGACTAGCCAGTATACTATTGTAGTCTTTGGCAATGACTGCACACTAACGTTCTAATGGTAGGTCACTGATCGAAGGAACTGTCAACATTTTAGCAGATTACCGCATACGTCTGTCATTCATTCGCCATTGTGTACGAGATTACTATTCTATGTCATTTCTTTCAATGGAGTGTCAGTGGTTGACCATTGGAAAGTCATAATGACGCTTTTATATTAGTAGATTAACAAATTTGTCAAAATTAACAATTATGAAATCAAGACCATTCTGACACTATTGTTATAGCAGACTGGAGGCCCAGATATCTAACATAATTCTTTCGTAATTTGCTAGCTGTTAATATGACAGTGGGATTAATATAATCAAAATGAGATATGTAGGTGTCTTTTAAAAATGTTTCTTTGTCTGTTGTCACGTGTGTCACACAATAAAAATATATGATGGTTATACAATTACATAGATATAGATAAGCCCGCTTTTATTATGATTACGACACTCCTTACTGTACCTAAACATTAAGCACACTCTTGATTTTATACTCTTAATGCTCCGCTCGAGCGCTTTCGGCTTAGCGCCGAGACTTGTAAGTCCAACAGTTTAGTCTGTAAAAGGAGCGTGCAGGAACTATATGTGACTGCACAGAAGCGTCAATGTCAAATTTTATACGGAAAAAGTTCCAAATTTGCAACACTAGATGGCACAGTAAAAATAGAATATAACGTAATAGATTTGTATGCAGAACTTGGTTACTGATTATTTAATAAAAAAATAGAACTTGAAACTGGCTTGCAAAAACATAGTACCTAAGTAAAATTTCGTAGACTATTCTATAGTATAAGTTTATAGGTAATAAAGTTAGTATTATTTTTACCTGGACTGTGTAGTTTTTATGAGAATTGATAGCTCCTTTCAATGCAGAAATTTTCTCTTTTGGACTGCTTTGAGAATTCAACATAGTCTTTGCAAATTCTATGGATTCGATTGAGCATGATCGTATGGTTTCTGTTCGCCCTCCAACATACATCCTTGTTGCGGCGGACTCATAATGAGCTCCAGGTACTTTGTGTAACCTAAAAAAAAACAAAAAAAAAGTACCTATTTCACAAGAAAATTGTCAATTTCTACAAAATCTTTTTTGATAAGTAGGTACCGGGGTAGGTAAAGGGGGCAAAGGGAATTTAATAAAATAATTAAAATTAAGTACTTGCCGTTGTACCCGTACGCTGTCCCCGTTTATATACCTATTGTAATATATACTTTTCAAATTACGTAGGTGCAAGAGCGAGCGAAGCGAGCTCGGGACTTAGGGCACCCCGACTCGGACAGTCTTTTTTTTTTAAACCACCCATTAATAGGAGCCCCGCTTAGCCTCCGTCGACTACACTTTGGTATTACTTCGGCTTCGGTGGAAAGAGGACACACCGTCCCGCCCCTGCGTCCATATTAAGGCGATTTTTCCCAGAAATTAACTGTCCGTTGTCCCCGTTGCCCATATGTACATAAGGGGGACAACGGTAAGGAATTATATGAAGTCCTGATGTCCCCGTGAAGGGGACACAGATTACGGGGACAACGGGAATACAGGAATTCGAATACTTAAATTCTTTTTTTCTAATTCCGTCGGGTAGGTGTTGTAGGTGGCTGCGGAAATTGATCGAAAGAGTCACCGCGGCCCTGGAACGCAAAGGGCAATAGGAGGAACACGGATGGGTTTTATTCAGTAAGTCTGAAACTCACTCCCGCTCCGCCCAGAGCGGAAGGAGTCTTTTGATGATTTCGCATCCTTAGAAAAAAAAGGTGTTGTAGGTAGTGCAGTGTGGTCACTACATAATTCTTCAAATCACTCCAAGAAATAGGTGGAGGTTTTAAATGCCTTTTTATTTTTTCTGTTTGAAACGCGAATCTCCTTGGTGATTTTTTCAAATTACCTGAGAATACTTTTGAATGTGACAAGAGAAAATATAGACTTTTTTTGGCAATTGAGTGTTGACATGGGCCAGGCAATGTGACGATTTTTATTCGGAAGATTATTAAAGAAATTGCTGTGAATTTAAAATGATTGACTAAGCTGAAGCTATGGTGCTTATTTCCGTGCAATATATCTACTAACTTTTGAAACCGGGTCACCGGTTTTATCGTACTTCGATATATATCCGAGTAAGCGGGCGAGTTTCTGAGGCTGCCACCCGACAAGCGAGTAGCAGTGAGCTTCCCCGAACAATATCCCAGCGAGTGCTTCGGGAGGGACCTCCTATAGCCGTCGCCAGGAGGACGACGAGAAGGTTTTTTTTAGTATAATACGCCTGTAAATTTCATTCCCTTTACGGTACCTATTTTGGGGATAACGTCGGTCGTCTCCAGTTCGTGCGTGTAAAGACTTTAACCGAGTACTTTAAACTTTATGTAATAAGGTTTCTTTTTTTCTTGTGAGCGAACCGGCCTACCAGCTTTAAATAAAACGTGCTGCAACCGTATTTTTTAAATCTGCTATATCTGGTCAAAAAAAATGGGATTAAATATAATGACCACCATAAAATGCTTTGATACCCTTAGTTCTTTTACCAAAAATATATATTTGACACCAGAAAAATGAAGTCTAAAATTACAATAGTACTAGCTATTTTAGTCACGACTGCACCTCAAATTGTATTCGAACACCAAATGTAGTAAATGATCACCAAATCTTAGCGAGCAAATTAATGCGCTATTTTTGCCTAAATAAACTACTGTGATTGCCATAAAATGTAGGCTTGGGGTTACAAACTGGATAAAATAGGTTAGGTTAGGTTAGGTTAGAGTTGTGACCAACCGCGCGCGAGCCGAGCGAGCGAAGCGAGCGGTGCCGCGGCAGCGGCCGGCGAGCGCTACTTCTCGAATATTTTTTTGGAAAAAGTTATTTATTTCACACTTTTTTAACTCCAAACACCAAACAATAGCTGCCAATAAAAATGAAAGAAAGCTTATAAATTAAAATAAAGCTTTATATTTACTTAAAAGTTTTGGATTAACAATGATTTGTTTGACATTAGTTTGCTTAAACAGGATAGCAAGATGTAAAAACTTTGATTTTAATTTGACATTAAAATGCTGGTATGATTTTGGTGATCATTTACTACTTCTGGGTTAACAATGATTTATTTAGAGTCATTTTGCTTAAATAGGATAGCGAGACGTTAAAATTTTGGTTATAATTTTAAATTAAAATACGTGTTTAATTTTGGTGATCATTTACTATTTTTGTCTCCTAAATGTTACTATATCTGGTGGTAAGTTAAACATAAGCCAAAAATAATTTGATTATCATTTCAAATAAAATTACGTAATGATTTCCGAGTAATAAATTGGGTCTATGTTTTAACAAATTACCACCGCTTTCGTCAACATTCAATTTTTATTTTTTGTACTTTTGTATACCAGTTTTTTATTGTTAATAATTTAATTTAGGTTTCATTTTTAAATTTGGCCCGAACAGGTACCAAATTTTGTAGCGTAAAGTAAGAAATGAACACTCTTTACGCTTGGTACACGTATAATTTCGTAAATTAAAAAAAAAAACCTAAATTAAATTATTAACCATAAATACACTGGTATACAAAAGTACAAAAAATAAAAATTGAATGTTGACGAAAGCGATGGTAATTTGTTAATTTCACCCGGGAACCCCACTGCTACTCGCTTCTCGGGTGGCAGCCTCAGAAACTCGCCCGCTTACTCGGATATATATCGAAGTACGATAAAACCGGTGATCTGGTTTCAAAAGTTAGTAGATATATTGCACGGAAATAAGCACCATAGCTTCAGCTTAATCAATCATTTTAAATTCACAGCAATTTCTTTAATAATCTTCCGAATAAAAATCGTCACATTGCCTGGCCCATGTCAACACTCAATGGCCAAAAAAAGTCTATATTTTCTCTTGTCAAAATTAATCGAATGACATTCAAAAGTATTCTTATGTAATTTGAAAAAATCACCAAGGAGATTCGCGTTTCAAACAGAAAAAATAAAAAGGCATTTAAAACCTCCACCTATTTCTTGGAGTGATTTGAAGAATTATGTAGTGACCACACTGCAGTAGGTATTCCTAGGTAGGATTTGTATGGTTAATAAATCGCTATTTCAAAAAGTGCACGCAGTGTCATTTCTTGGTATGAGCTTACCCATATTATAGTAAATAAAGGAAACGCATAGATCATTTTTGTACCTGTAGAAAGCTAGTTGCATGGCCATCTGTAGATAGCTATCCGGGCTTAACTTTTGCGACTTGATGAAGTTCTTTCCATACTTGTCGTACTGGAAGCAGTTCAACTCTAAGTTTTGAACTAACCTGAAACACATAATTATAAATGCACATTTACTGATAAACTCAGTCACTCAGGTACCTACCTACTTGCTAATCTTTGGTGAATAAAGGGTACCCAGCGGAAGTTTTTCAAGAGATCCCGATGAGTCTGTTGTTTGTGTTTGTGGTCGTTTGTTTCAAGAGATCACTGGTCAGGATGGCACGGTCGCGCCTTTTGTACGAACTTCAATATTCGAGGATTGAGTGATGGGCCGAGCATCGTGGGTTCTAAAGTTCAGACAATAAGAGACAGCGGTTAACCAGGCTCCACCGAAACCATCAGCAATAACGTGCTCATTTGATTTTTCTCTCTATTGCTCTAGCTGTTTATGGAGTGGCAGAGGTTATTTTTTTCCAATAAATCAATCAGCAAGTACGGAGACATTATCTGGCCACCTAGGTTAGGTACATGATCCCACACCGTGCGACTTTTTTTGTGGGGTTATCGCAAATCAAGAGTTTACAACAAAAATCCTCGAACCATTCAAGCAATCTAAGAAACTATTCGTCGTGAAGTTGCTACCATTGAACCCACGGAACAGTTATCGCGTGTTCCGCAAAATTATGAGTTCGATTGAAATGGTGCGTAAACAGGAGTGGTCGGCATTTAGACAACATTATTTTTAAGAAATAAATTCCGCATCGCCAAACATTATTTTGTTTAAAAAATTAGAATCATATTGTAGTTATTTTTTTCTGTAATATAAAACTTGAAAATTTTCCACTGGGCACCTTTTACATGAAGCAGGTCTAAACTTAACGTGTGCACAACGCCTGTCATCTGAAAGTGGACTGAAATGTAACTCACCCGTCCAAATTTTTCTTGGCATTTTCAATCATAGTACTAACATCTGCGGTCACATTAAATTTCAACTGAGTCGGTTGTTTAGGATTTGATGACTGCGTATCGGGAGCTTTATTTTGTTCACTGAAACAGAAAAATATGTCAAAACATAACAGTAATTACAGAACAAGGTTCATACCTATATATACATTTCATATATGAACCTCGTTAATACATTAATTCAAGTTTTGCCTTCCCACCCCCGTCCCCCACAAGACCAGCAGTGCGATTCTGTCGACATCTCACGGTGTACACCTAGGCGTAGTGAACGACAAGTTAGCTGTCATTCCATCTTATTTGTATGGTTTCACAACTCACCCGTCGTGCACCCCGCCAAGTGTTCACTACGACATGTTTACAGAATCGCACTGCTGTAAACATGTCGAAGTGAACACTTGGGCGGGCTCCAGCTCTATTGTCGTTCACTCCGCCTTGGTGATCACCGTGAGATGTCGTCAGAATAAGACCGGCAGTAGTTTCGGAGATAGGGGGACCAACGGCTGTCATTTGTAGATCTTTGGCAGTTGTTGCAGGTAATTGTCAGAAGCCAGAAAATCTGACTCCAGTCTTGCCAAGAAGTACCGTGTTACCCAGTGAATGGGTTGTGGAGGTCTGGTAGGCAGCCGCTCCACGTAAAATACTGGTATTCAGCTGAATCCGGTTCGACTGGAAGCTGACCTCCCAACTATAAGTATTGACTTTTAGTTGGGAAAAATGACTAGGCAGATGATGTGTTTCAGAGATTTATATATTAGCAATGGTCAAATTTTATTTATTTTCTTTAATAACTTCGAAATGGAACATTTTAAAATACTTTGGAGACCCGATGAGGATTACGAACCCTTTGATTTTATAAGTGACCCCATTTTCAAAATGTATTTATTTATTTTCGTTTCGCCTCCGTGTTTGGGTTACAGAAGATGACATGTGTACCAAAATTTCAACTGAATCGGTATAGTAGATTTGGAGAAAATCGGCTGTGACAGACGGACAGACAGAGGTTCGGAACCCTACAAATCAACTTAGGATGTGTTAAAAAACCAACAGGCATGCGTTTCAAAATCAAATGAACAGTCGAAAGAACAACGTACGTTGAATTATGGATTTTGCACGTAACCCGGTTTGCCTCCTAGATCTGGGCCTGAATTGATCTCGAGTAAAAAATCCTCTGGTAGTCGGATGAAATTATAATTTTATCCTATAAAGATTCCGTTCCGCGAACCAAAAATAGCATGCACATAACTAGCTATCAAACAAATGTATAAATTAAGGGCTTACTTACATATATTTAATAATGAAATCCGTCAAAACAGCTATAGGCTGTCCTTCTGCTGGTGAATGTTCATAAGTAAGGCCCGTTACTCCGTCAGCACCAACAATAAACTAGAAGTAACAATTAGAAAATAGAATTTCTATTAAAATACTACAATATTCATCTTCTCGAGAAACAATCGCGCTACGCTGATCCCGAAACATTTGCGAAATATGCTTGTTCTCCTTCTCACCATGAATACGGAACATTAGGTAAGAAAGTATTAATACGGGAAACAGTGTTCTGCGACTTCGTTTCTGCCTTTATAGTAGGTACCATGACAAAGCCCATTCATGTAAATCTCGTTTCAAGTTTGTATCAAAGGAATATAGGATTTGCTATCCACTCTACGTTTTGCTATCCACGGGACATTTAAGGGCACCATATCTCAGGCCTTTTTTGATATGTAATGACCGTAACCAGGATGATTTTTTCAAGTGGGTGTGGATGGCAAAATCCAAAACTATGAGGAATACCGAAAATCAAATAAAGAAGTCTCGGGCCCGATTTTGATGAAGACTAAATTTTTGGATCCAAAATCGAGGTCAGGAATCATGACCATGTAAACTTACCTGTACTGTTTTGTCAAACCAACGGTTGGCACCGTTACTGCGCGAGCCGCCGCCATGTATAGTCTGCGCGCCAGCTAAGTTTCTACGTGCGTTTGCATCCTTACACTTCCATAAGTCAACAGCCCCATCCAAACAAAGAACAACTAGACTTTTCTCTATATCTGCTAAAGATTCTCTGTTTGTTTTGTCTGAAATAATTATAAAGGTATTTTTAATTCCCACCAGAAACCTACCGGTACTAAAACTCACATAAAGAGTGCGAGAGCGAGTTGTACTCTTTCTTAGTAACGCCTGGTCTATAGTAATGTCTTCCATGCAAAATCTGGTTTGAATGCCAAATAACGTCAACCAACAGCTGAATGAAGTAAGAAAGGTCCAAAGTGGTCCGCAGCTAATAAGGCTTGCTTGAAATTTTACGCTAAATACGGAAATAAACTAAACATCAACGATCTTCCGTATTGATTGATGATGAGTACAAGACATGTTCATTCACACGGGCGGCACGGGCCCCACGTCAACGATGGAGCATTGCCATCCACCCCGACAGGAATCGAGTTTTCGGGGTCTCTAGTTGTCGTGCTACTTACCGACTGAATGCTGAAACTGTACCTTTAGAGAGGAGTTGATATGCTTGTGCCCAAGAGTCACGATTTTCGGATGTTAGAATTCCAATGCCCTCATTATTTAGCGAGCTAGACTGATCAATTACTTTTTTCAATTGTTGAGTAATTTGATCTTCATTCAGCATTACGTTGTCTTCGCCCCAGAGGTCAACATGATATATCTGACAAAAAAAAACAAAAAAAGTAGGTACCTACTACACCACAATGCTTACATCAAGGGGAAGAAAAATGTTATATCTTTAGCACAGGTTGTGCTTCAAACGATAATGAACTTTTCAACAAGGACAACATCACTTGGTACGAAAAGGTCAACAACTATCACGGAATCCACAGATGTCGGAATTTTTGAGTTTGGAGATTCATTTATGCAAACATGATTCTGTTATTGTCGATTTCTATAAATATGATAGGAAAAATAATACAAAACATAATGACTAGTTTTCATTCATTTGTACACATAGGTAACATGTGTCTAGACAACTATTGTTCGCTAAAACCAGTGTCAGTTAAAAGTAATCAAAGCTCGTCAATCGGATATCTACGTCATCAATATGAAGTAGGTACCGAAACGGCTTGTAAAGTGATGTGCCGGATATCCGTATCCGTATCTGCGGATATCCGAGGACCGAGGGAGAAGAGAGATCAGTATCCGTATCCGTTACTTTTTGGCGGATCTTTTACCTTATTAATTTTCAATACATAGATGAAATTCTATATATAGGGTGTTCCAGAAGTGCGTGGTCATATCCAAGGGTGATGTTGGGTACCTGATAAAACATTTAGAAAAAAATACCAAAACTTAAAAAATGTGACAAAAAAGAATCGACCACAAAAAACGACTTAACAGTTCCGAAGAAATTACTTCTAAAGCAGTCTGATGCACTTCGTGACATTCAATCTGTGATTAAAATAAAATAAATGCCACCACCAGTAATAAACTGCTTAAAAAATTCATTTCTTCGGAACTTTTTAGTCGTTTGTTCTGGTCGAATATTTTGAAAAAGTTTTTTTTTGTTTTGCTAAAAGGAGGAGGTTCTCAATTCGACTGATTTTTTTTATTCAGCGATATATTCGCCAATTGTCAACCGATTTTGATGATTCTTTTTTTGTTTGGAAGAATGTCTTCCCGGATTGGTCCCATTTCAATTTGGTGAAGATCTGATGAAGAACTTCGGAGATAGGTAACGGAACTCTTCAATTAATGATAGCAAATCTACCAGGATTTTTGAAATCGCATGTCTGTTTATTGTTTACAGCAGTTTATAACATAACATCAAGCCAGTACGCTATGAAGGGATACGCAGATGTGTACAAGTCAACCATAGTTTTGGGGTTATCTATTCGGGCATAACTTTATTGTTTATGAGCCGATCTTAATGATTCTTTTTGCGTAGAAATATAACCGACTTCGAAACAAAAAACACTACAAAGAATAACTATAATTTCGGAAGTTGGTGTCAAAAACGAAGATACAACCAAAAAAACCGACTTTAGAAATAATAGATAAGTATTAACCTTGTAGTGTTTTTTTTGTTTCGTGTGAGTCGGTTAGATATGTTTTTTTTTAATAAAAAGATTTCTTGTTTTACTCTTAATGTATACCAGCTGTCCAACATCACCCTTAAATATGACCACGTACTTCTAGATCATCCTGTATAGGTGATTAGGTAGGAATGAAAAACTATTAAATTTCATTCAGATTATTGTGTACCAACCACAAACGTTTTCTATGCTGCCCAGTGTCACACTAAACTTTAAACAAAACAAACGAAAGACCCGCGCAATGCAAGTTGAGACATGTAAACTGTCACGCAAAGCGTCAAGAGGCGTCAATTTATCGTTTCAAGATCACGCGCACCGACACCGATTGAGTAAGAAAGTTAATAATAATAATTTATTTTTATTACAGACAAGTCCATACATATTTACAAAGATAGCGTTAGTAGGGTTGTTAGTAGTAGTTAATATCCGTATCTGCGGATCTTGACACCAAATATCCGTATTCGAATCCGTATCCGCGGATATACATTTTTAACGATCCGGCACATCACTAGTGGAGATATCTTCAAAATTTTGAAAGAAATAAGTCTTACATGGTTGTTATGGATAACGGTGACGTGCTTGCTGTTATTAAATGACAGCTTGTCTCGTTTCTCGTGAGGAATCCTACATGTTCCAAATATCTTTTTATATTGTGCCATATCCAAAGGATTCTTACCCATCATTTCAACTGGGATTTTTTCGCTAAAAATAAAAAAGCCATTAAGTATAGGTAGGTACAAAAACAAGGTACTTAATGGTACTTTACTATGGAGGCGGAGCGAACTGCCAATCAGCCTAGTGCTAGATGTAACAAACAATTTTAATAGGTAGGTACCTACAGGTTTCACTAATACTAATAGAAAGATCGATAAAAGACGAAGGTTTGTAGAATTTAAAATTAAAAGATATTTATTTGGTCAGTTGCGCGAATTCCGTCGAATTCGCGCGTCTTCTTGGTATGGCATGGAACCCTTGGTGCGCGAGTCCGACTCGCTCTTGACCGGTTTTATTTATTTATAAATAAAAATAAATTTCTAAATGTGTTGCTCAGCTTAAAACTCGAGAAAGGCTGGACCAATTTAACTATTTTTTTTTAAATATTCCGTGAAGTAGGAAGGTTCTTATGAAGAGAAAAAATTGTCAAAAATTCAAAAATGCACGGGAAATCGTAAAAACCACCGGGATACAACTAAGATTGTATATGAATTCTGAACTCCACGCAGAGGCAAGTTTATAATATCAGTACCTCAAGCAGATATTTGGCACATCTTACCTATGCTGTTTATAGACCTAAAAAAAAAAGTAAGTAAGTTATTCGGATTTTGGAAACTTACTTATCTATTAAGCTCTTATAATCCATTGCAGCCAATAAAGTCTTAGCAGCATACTTTAATTGTTCATTTTGGCTTTGAAACTCTCTGAAAGGAAAGACCAGGCCGGGACTGGAATACACAACTACTGGATCGCGGTATTCCAAATATGCTGTATTTAACCACCAGTCCTCAAGCCAGTTCAGATGTTGCTGCGCTCTCTTCTCTAGCAAAACCTAGAACAAAAGTTTTCATTCCATTTGTGTTTGATTACAATTATTGATTCGAAAGTCAGGAGCTAAAAATCTAACACCAGTCTTCTAGGGTATCGTGTAACCCAGTCATTGGGTTGCTGGTACCAACTCAGCTGCAACCGGTTAGACTGTAAGCTGGCCCCAATACATGTAGGTACCTAGTTGGGAAAAGAGTAGGCTAGTGATTAGGCCAGGGATTTGAATACTTAAGTACTATATCTACTTATTTATGTTAGTAAAAGGGTTTGTTTCTCGTATGAATAGACATTCAGGAGGTAGATTAATCAATATATTTGTAAAAAAAATTTGATCCATCGATACCTTTGATGTGCTATGTAATTAGACATTTCTTACTTGTAATTGTTGTCCTGGTCCTTTCTCGAAGTCTTTTATGAAGACCGTAGTCCTCGCGAACTCTTCATCATTTAAAATTGGTCGGACAGTGAGAAGGTACTTCGTCAAAGTATCATTTAGTTTTGGTACCGGTAATCTTGGCAGCTTCTGAACATTTCTTTGCGGAGTTGCGGATGTAAAATTGCAGGATAAATTTATGGACGTGACATAGGGTTCTAAGAACAGTCCTCTGTGTCCCAACTGAAATTTCAACAGGCTCCATTAATCTCCCAATCTTCAATCAGGATCCAGCATCGGTACCTATTTATTGTAGAGATAGAATATAATTTATTTTCCTCTGTTTTATGGTGTAAGTAATTTAGATACGGCCTTATCGCTGTCAACGTTATTTACCAGACTACATTTGGAAAAATAAAAAGAGTGATAACATTATATCGGTAGGTACCTACGTAAATTTATCTAATACACCAATACCTATAATAAAACCCGTCCGTTAAGGAGTGACTGACAGACAACACACAGCCGAAACTACTGGTCGTAAAATGCTGAAGTTTGGCATAGGTGCCTTGAGGAGTGAGTGTAGGCCAACTAACGGTAAAACGGGGCGAATAGGGGGGTGAATAACTAAAGGGTGAAGAGGTTTTTCAGGTTATTTTAATTTTTAAATAGCAGCATTCAATTTTGAAGATGAATGCTTTGTAAGATACCAATAATACGAGTTCGGTTTTAAAGTGCAGAATCCAATCAAAGTTTTGTTTCTATTCAACCCCCGCATTTCTATTCGCCCCGTTTTACGGTACTTAGGTAACCGGTAACTGTAGCCAATTCCAATACAAATATTATTTGTATTAGAATTGGCTACGGTTGGACGTTCCTAATTTGTAATACCTAAGACCACACTTCTATACATAATAATAATTATCGCTGAGACCAGTCATTTTAAGCCGAAAATAAGGCAAACTTAGCATTAAGTACCTAATTCTTAACTCCGATTTTTTGTCGTTAACGTGTCTATTATAGGCAGAGAAGTACCTATGTTAAAATGTATGCCGCGAAAAGTTAACCCCCGGATGTTCGTTTTTTTACCCGACTGCGTCAGAAGGAGTGTAATGTTTTTCGAGCGTATGTATATATGTTTGTATGTCTGTCCATTTCTTTGGCACGCCCTACAGCCCAAACGACTGGACGGATTCTGACATTGAGGTGTCGATGAATTCGTCAGAATAATTGTGGTAGTGAAATATAGGCTAAGTATATAAAACTCACTAAAATGTAGGAAATAAAAAAAAATATTGTCAAAAAACCCGACCGCTAAAAACGACTAAAAAGTTGCAAACAAGTCGCTTTTCAATCAGTCTGATGCAGTTCAATCACAGGTCTGAGGCCTCAAACTGCATCAGACTGCTTGAAAATCGACTTGTTTGGAACTTTTTAGTCGTTTTTAGCGGTCGGGTTTTTTGATAGTCATTTTTTTAGTAAAACATGTAATTTCAATAATAACTCGAGGGGAAAAATATTAACTGGCATGTTAGTTTGGAGCGTTTGTAGAAGAGATCTAGTTTTACGAGTAGGTCCGTAAATTAAACATTTTTAATCCGTGGAACTATCATATTTTATTAAAGATTCATATTTTTTATTTTGTACTTCAAGCTAAATATTTAAGTACTGTTTTCTTTTCATAAAATTACTTACTTAATTAAATATTTTAATTCGCTAACTAGCAAAATTGAACATTATTGTTAGCGCAAGTTATTAAATTAACATCTGTTTTTTACGATAGCGGTTCAGGCAAAAATGTAACTGAATTAAATTGGGTTTTATTTTAGTTTACAGGCCATGTCTGACTAATAAAAGAATTAAACACATCTGATCAATTTTTCAAAATTCCTTATTTATTTTTTAACGACTTTCCTTTTGGCGAAAATGTTTTATTTTGACAAAATCATTAATTTTACCGATTTTCTATACACTGTAAAAAAATTAAAAGATAACTTGCTTTTCCTATCTTTCATTGCAATAAACGTTTTAGTTTTTTCAGAATGACCCGATGATGGAAAATGTTTCATTTTTTTATGTTATTAGAAGAGCTAAGATCAAATACACTATTCAGAGTTAGGAATTTTTGCAAGGTTCAAAGCTAATTTGACTGGCCTAGTTAACAATACGATTAAAACAATGTGAACCGGGACGTATTCAAGAACTTACAACAATCAGCGACGTATAATGAAGTCACTGCTGTTTTATGAGAACGAAAAGACGACCTTAAATCTTGAGTGACTCATCGTTCGTTTTCGCGCGAAAGTTGAAAGCGTCAGTTTAAAACCGTTTTAATTTTTTAATTCATGTATGGTCTATTTTACATGGAACTCTTCACAATGAAAGTAAGATGAAAATATTGCATGTTTCCTATTGTACTGAAGACTTGTAGGCCTAAGTTATCTCCGATCTTGACACGACTATTTCGCTTTTCGTTTGAGACTGGGAACGTGCCGATGGCTTGGAATCAAGCTAAAGTGCAGCTCATGCCCAAGAAGGCGAACTGACCCAACAAACCCAACAAATCCGAGTGGTCTTAGATGGCTGCTCGTCCGGACTGCTGGATATTAATGCTTGGGTTCCTCAGGGGTCGTTGTTCTCGGCAACATTGTTCTTGCTGCATATTAATGATCTGCTAAAACCTGGTGCCTTTGGGTATACAGACGACAGCACTGTTGCTGAGAGATACGTGTCCAACGCACGAGCTGGTGGGTCACAGATACGGTCTCTCCGAGAGGCTGTGGTTGAGCGCTTAATGCTGCAAGCTGTCTCTGAACGGGGCGATAGCAATCTGGTCAGTAAGTTCAATGCTGCTAAGACTCAGGCGTGTCTTTTTCCACTAAAAGGAGCCAATTCCACCCAGCTTCATCTTTCCAAGGTGTAACCGTGACTATAACCGACCAGCTAGAGCTTCTTGATGTTACGTTAACATCTACCCCTAATTCTGGTCCTTTCATAAAGGACCAGAATTAAGGCTAGGCCCAAGTGGCTGCCAAAAAGTTGGGAATCCTAATTTGCTAGATGAGACGGAACTTCACGCCGGAACAGCTGCTCAAACTTTATCACGAGCAAGTTCGATCGTAAATATAAGGAGTACTGCTCTCATCTTTGGGAGGGATCTACCAGATACCAGCTTGATGCCCTTGAGTCAATTGAAGAACGAGCCAAGAGGATCATCGGCAATGATAGGCTCATCGAATCTAAGCTCCAAAGTTTTGAGCATCAACGCCGAGTTGCTAACCTGTTGGTTTTCTATCGGTTGCATTTTGGGGAGTGTGCGACGGTATTGCACAGCTTAATTCCGCCAGGCCCGTTCCATCATCGGACTACAAGACGTACGGCGATGCGCCAGCGGTACATGGTGGACACTCCACCCATATATGCACACAACGTTTTGGGAACACGTTCATTGTGCTAAAGAGTGGAATTCTCTGCCAGAGCATGTTTCCTGATAGCTACAACCTGGGAGCCTTTAAGTCAAGAGTAAATAGGTTACTTATAGGAAAACGTGCTTCATCTTCGACCACATTATCGCTTACCATCAGGTGAGATAGTGGTCAAACGCTTGTCCTGCCTATCAACAGTTTAAAAAAAAACAGAGTTTAAAACCGCAATTTTTGCATTACATTAAAACGATATGAATGATCGTATAAGCGTTCTTTTTTAATTCGGACGGTCGGAACCCTAAAAAGGAGTTTTAATGATGAATGAAGACATGAAATTGATATTGTGATACAGATCAGATGTGTGCAGTGATATAGGTACAATGCGGACAGAACACTGACAAGATAAAATGAATGGCGTCAAATGAACGAAATACTTATACTTAGCGTCCAAACTCCATACATTTTCGTCGACGCGTGCCTGGAGCGCATTGTATATCAAGTCCCTAATGGCGACCATACACGCTAGGGTTTGCCTGGCAGTGACGCATGCAAAGTTAAAACCATCATGCTAACCCTAACGTGTATGGCGGCCAGGTATACCTATGTGATAAAACTGTACAGGGCCTAAACCACCAACTCTTAAAGCAGTATTACTTTAATATTACTTCCAGTGGGAAAGAGATGGAGCTATACGTCCTGTGTAGCTCAGTCTCTTTCCCACTGGAAGTAATATTGAAGTAATACTGCTTTAAGAGTTGGTGGTTAGGCACCTGTTATCGACGAATGCAACCTACCGAATGCCAAAATAGATATTTTTTGCTGCTCGGCTGTTTGCGCGCATGCATACCTAACCGAGCGTGTGGCGGCCGGCGAGCTAGCATGCACGCACAGGGGGCCTACCATGAACTCTTATAGCAGGTCAATTTTAGACGAAAAATAACCTGTCGATGCTAATTTGTACCATGAGCGCGCCTAGTTGCAGGCAACCAGCGATCACGTGACCTGAACCGGTGAGCGACTAGAGTCCGCCCAACAAAAGAAGTCCCGCGGAAATAAATGGAACTAACATGATTTGTGAGGATGCGTACAGTCGCATAGAAACTAGCGCCGCGGTTGCGGAAGTTCTTTCGTTGGACGGACTCTACATGACAGCAGTTCAGCAGGCGGCTCTGCAACTTATCCTTACCATCAAGTCTTTTTGCCATTGCATTCTACATTTGAACTGCCCTGCCGTCATAATTTGCAGGCTAGTGAAAGTAGCTTTTAATGACATGTTTTAATTAAATTTAACTACAAAAACGTAAGTTATTGTAAAATTGTGCATAAAATATAATTCGGACGTCATTTCAAAGTATTGAAAACATAGAAGATCCTCTCTAAGCCCTTTGTACACCGTTTATTTTTGATGTGTGATGGATAAAGATCAATTTTCGAATTTATCGAGGAAGATAGTCGTTGCAACAGCATTACATAGAACGCTAAAATACACAGAAATATTTAAAGAAACGCTATAAAACCATTTGAAATGCTGGAATGCTTTTGTGAAACGATAATAATAAGAGCTTGCTCTGTAATGCTAATGAACTACAAGCCTTCATGCTACGCCCTAAAAAAAAGAAAAAAATGATCCCTTGTGGATATTATGTTGTAAAATGGTGTAGTTTTATGTCTCACGTGCCAATAATGTGAAATCATTGAAACAGACGCGATCTCGGTAAAGTGGAGCTGTGAATTTTATTGTCAGTAGTATGACTACCACAGCGAAGCTTACCGAGAAGGCTGACTCGATATATTTGCTGCCAAATACTCCAGTAAACATTAGAATACTATTACACACGCTTTCTAATGCAAAATAAAAAATATAAAAAGAAGTAAGACTAGGCAGTATGGTCAAAAGACTTAGGTAGCCTTCCCTTCGGGATAAATAAAAGAAAAAAGTAATGCGTTCAAAAATAAATTGAAGTAACAAATTTCTTACTTTATTGTTTTAAGTGAATGGAAATTGTGTGAATGGAAGGGCGTTCGTTCTCATAATTAATGTCAAATTCTTTTTTTTACACAGAACAGTTGTTCCTTCATCACTCTTTTTTTTTTTAAACTGATAAAATAAAAAATAAAAATTTCATTTGTATGAAAATCGTAAAACCACTAAAGTATTTCAGAACGTCTTTTTCAATCATCTTTTTTAATCTGTGCTGCAAGCTTACCGAAAAGAGATTCTGTAGAGTCCGTCCAAAGAAAGAAGTCCCACGGAAATAAATGGAACTAACAAGATTTGTTGGAGGATAGCGTACAGTCACATAAAAACTAGCGCCGCGGTTGCGGAACTTCTTTCGTTGGACGGACTCTAGCAGGTCAAAAGTTGATTTTGATAGAAATGCTGTGGTGAACTGCCTTGCACTTGGCAAGTAGGTATTTTAAAAGTTTATGGTAGGCCCCCAGTTCTCAGTTTTCTAGGAAGGTTGCACGCGCGCCCCTTAGAAGCTTAGAAATGTCCTACACACACCGTGTGTGTCAAAACTGTGTATGCAAACCCTAACTTGTATGAGTAGGTACTATAAGATAGGTAAGCATTTTAGACAGCAACTGTAGATTTGTAACTCCGCAACTCTACATTTGTACAACCACTATTTTTAGCAAAAACAAAAGGAAATCGGTACTTACAACTTTATTAATCCCACGTAACATTTTATTTTCTTCCTGAAAAGAAATCCATTTATTAAAAGATCATCCAGCAAGTAAAGCATTTGTTCAGGTATGTCGAAACCAAATTCGATTTTAGTGTCTTTTTTTTTGTAAATAGGTATATGCAGAATACTATTTTATAAAACACTAGCTTTTACTTTTCATCGCGGCTTTACGCCCAGGCCGGAATGTCTATGATGATAGAAATCAAAGTAAGATTTCTATCATCATAGACATTCCGGCCTCAACTGATAGAAATCTACACTAGCGATAGTGTATCCCTAGTGTAGATTTCTATCAGTATAACAATTTACGTAATCGGTTCAGTATGCTCAGCATCCCTCAGAGATTACTTTAATTTTTTATGTTCCTACTTAATGAACATGCGGCCATTCCCAAATTGAAAAACTACTTACTTATATAGATAAATATATGGATAATTCATACAACATGTAACAGAATAAACGCAATACCTCTTAAGGGGTCATTGTACTCATCATTATGAACAACTTTCACTATGGGACTAATACTGAAAACGTGAAAAAAATAATCGACTGCCCCATAGGTACATTTCTGTGCGCGTAATGCCCGGTTCCTATATTCTAGAAACGATTCGTTTTGCTTACGGATGGTAGAATTGTCTACGAGGCGTAACCCAAAAGTGTTCCTATAAAAAACATTTCGTTAGCAGACTTATCGTAAACGGGTGGTAGATGTTATACAATGACGATCCGTTGAATATAGGAACCGGGCATAAGTCGACAAAATGTACTGAACAGCAGATTTTTTTTTCACGATTTCGGGTTTGGTGCCATACTAAAAGTTGTTCATAAAGATAAGTACGATGAGCCCTTAGAGGCATTACGTTTATTCTGTTACACGTTGTATAGCCAGATCGTTAAATTGGACCTTTCATAAGGCCCTTTGTAAAGTAATGTAGGATACCTGGGGCAAATAATGTGGTATCACCCCACACATGGAACTTCCCCCGAGTTCCATGTGTGGGGTGATACCACATTATTTGCTTAGTTCCATCCTAAGAAATAATATGGGTTGCAACTTTCATTCATTTTTCGGGAAGTTCCATTTGAGCCGCAATTTTCTTTCAGGAATGTTGTTACATTACTATTTGTTAAAGACAATTATTGACTATTGTCCGTAAGTACTGATGAGAGCATTAGAATTTGTGTACTTATGTACTAAAGCGAGCTCGAAAGATTTTACACCCCGCCTCGGATGGGTTTGATTTTTTTTTATCATCCATACTAAGTTCGAAGTAACTTTGTTGATTAAGCGGCTATATAAGTTCAAGAACTAAGACAGATATAAATGCAAGAGAAGCGAGCTCGAAATTTTTTGCACCCCGCCTCGAATAGTTTTGTTTTTCTTTTGATTAATCATACAGAAATAGAATATTATCTTTGTTGACTAATGCATGTAAGCTCAAAAACTAAGGATAGATTGGAAGAGCGAGCAAAGCGAGCTCGAAAATTTGCCATCCCACCTCGGATAGGTTTTATTTTTTTTGATCACTCATACTTAAATAGAACACAAGGAAGAATACAGGAGCCAACTAAGCGAGCTCGAAAACGTTTACACTCCGGATAGGTTTGATTTTCTTTTTTGATTATTCATACTTTATGTGGGTCCCAGAAAATATCCAACGGCATCGCGGCACCACGGAAAGGTTTAATTTTTCATTGCGTCACCCGTTTTACCCTTATTTGTGTACTACTAACACTATTTATAAGGTATTCTACTAACAAAATGGACCATAATGTTGTCTGATGTAAATAAAATTAATAATAAAATAAAAAAGGGTGACACCTGAACGGGATAAAAAAGTCAACGAACGGTCGGATGTCACCCCTAAATGCAGAACAGCTCAAGATCCAAGAAAATTTTGGCACCCCAACTTGAAAAGGTTTTTTTTATCATTCATACTTAACTAAGCAGAAGTGATTTATTCAGAAAAGCTCACGAAGTAAGAGAGTGCAGAATACAAGAGCGAGCCAAGCGAGTTCGAAAATGTTTGCACTCCACTTCCGACAGGGGTAACACTCAACTGAGACAAAAGAAAGTCAACGAACGGTCGGGCGTCACCCGGGACGTGCCCCCTCCCCCCTTCCTACGCTGCAGTAGGTAAGGTAGTGTAGAGGGTGACATGACAGCCAAGACAACCTATTGTGGAGTCATTTTGGACGCGGTGCCCCTGTTAATGAACGATATTCGATGAAAACTTGGCAGTTATCGCCACGAATGGAAGGGCTATTTTGAAAGACTGATGAATGAGGAAAATATCTGGAGTGGTGTTTTAGAGAATAAACCAGTGAATGAGGGGTTAGTAAAAATGGTCAGTGTGGATGAAGTGAGAATATCAGTGAATGGAATGAGGAATGGTAAGGCTTCCATACTTTAATTGGTATTCCGTCTGGACCAAATGGTCCAGACGGAATACCAATTAAAGTATGGAAGTCATTACGGGTAGCAACTTATTGAAGAATAAAGCTAACTACATCCATCCAGGACTTCAATAAGTTGCTGCCGGAAGAAGCCATATCTGATGAGTGGTGTAACAGTTCGTTGGTGCCCATCTTCAAGGACAAAGGTGATGTGCTGGAGTGCAACAACTATAAAGGAATAAAACTAATGTCACATAGTATGAAAGCTTGGGAAAAAGTTATTGACAGGCGGTTGAGAGAAGAGTGAAATCTCACAGAACCAGTTCGGTTTTATGCCTGGACGGGGTACAACAGATGCCATTTTCGCTATCCGTCAGCTGTGCGAGAAATACAGAGCTGTGCATAAGAACTTGCACATGTTGTTCGTTGACCTCGAAAAGGCATATGACCGGGTGCCTCGTGCCTAACGGGCCCCTTTTCCTATGCTGACATCTCTTTGAGGCACGCGTGAAACACAACGCGCCGTCGACCCGGACCTGGCTTTGATCGGACGGCGCGCCACCCAAAGTTCGCCGTCCGCACACTAGCACCTACGGTGGCCGGGAATCGCCCAGCGACTCCCGACGCCCGGTGCGTCTCCCTATATTGCGGCGGCTGGGGCGTGAGGGTTGTCTCTCCCTCAAGCGGCACGCCTCCGCCTTCACTAGCATTACTGCTTCGGAGAAGGAGGTGGCGGCTTCCCATGCCTCCTCGCTCCGGATCATGGATTGGACCAGGGCCGGACGCGAGAGGTCGCCGCTGCTGATCGCCTCGACGAGGACACGGCGGTGCTCCGCCCAAGCAGGACAGACCTCCACCGTATGCTGCACCGTTGCAATTCCTGCTGGAGTAACGTTTTGCAAAATCGTGTATCTCTACAACCACTGTATGTGCGCAAGTAAAATAAACATACACGAATTCTTAATTTATGCGTATCTGTGATAGACTTGGCTTTAAGAAAATATTTTTAATTTTCAAGTAATCACGCTTTTTCGACAACTCGAAAAATTATCGTTGCGCCTAATTGAGTAAACGTAAAAGCTCGCTGAAAACTAAAACTTAAGTAAATTGATCTGCGATTTGATGCCATTATTACTAGAAGAATAAAAATAATAATTTCCACATCAACAAGCTCTTTTATTACCCGACTACGGCGAAGCAAAAAGGAGGGTTATGAATTTGATCGGTATGTACATCTGCCGGTCGATTCTGTCGACATGTCACGGTGTCCACCCAGGCGTAGTGAACGACAATAGACCTGTCATTCCATCTTATTTGTATGGTTTGACAACTCACCCGTCATGCACCTCGCCCAAGTTTTCACTTCGACATGTTTACAGCCGGTCGATTCTGTCGACATCTCAAGGTGTTCACCGAGGTGGAGTTAACGACAATAGAGCTGTCATTCCATCTTATTTGTATGGTTTGACAACTCACCTTTCGTGCGCCCCGCCCGGGTGTTCACTTCGACATGTTTACAGAATCGCACTGCTGTTCCCCCATAACTTCTAAACCATTTGCTGTGGCATACTGCTAACCACTGCTTGCTATCTGATAAATTTCAATATGTTTTCTTGTTTCATTCTTTTTAGAATGTGAATTTTGTGTAGTCGGGTTTTAGTTTTTGACTATTTTATCCAGCGTGTAAGGGACATCGACGCACAAACGGATACCATGAGTTCAGGACATGATTCTGGACCCCCCCCCACGCGTTGGATACTACTTTCACTAAAAAGAGCAATGTAAATAAAACTAGTTACGCATCTGCTAAGCTGTTTTGTAAAAAAGTTCAACGCATCCTGCTTAGTTGTAACACACTAACCCGTGTCCATGTGTGTGTAGCGTCAAACATACCGTCTAGATAACACTGCCCATATGGAAAAAATACGTATCTGCACAAAGCGGGGTAACCGATTTCCGACATTAACTAAACAACTTAGGGTCGGAAATAGGTTACCAAGATTTGTTTCAATAAGAACCCTTTTTGTGGGGGGGCAGTTTGTAGCGCGGCGTCCTTTTGAACACAATGCCGCCAAAAGTCGGCGAAGTCAAAGAAATGTTTAAAAAAACATTTCTTTTACATTTAGCCGATTTTAATGGATTTTTATGTCAGTTTCTTGAAGACCTTGATAGCGAACGAGTGTGTTATTTTTGCAAAATTCGGGAATTCGGGACGTGACGTGACGTGCGTGAGGCAATAAGTTTTCGTTTGATACCTACCTAGCAAAACTAATTCTGTGTTTGTGTCTTTTATTGTTTGTTTTTGAGAGTGTGTTTTAAAAATGTAATCTGGATTTAACGATTACTACAGTGCCCAAGAATACGGTAATATGCTAATGTGTTATGTATGGCGAAACACGAGCAAGCAGGCGGCGGGCGGCGACA
Source organism: Melanchra persicariae (assembly GCA_947386135.1). Taxonomy (NCBI): domain Eukaryota; kingdom Metazoa; phylum Arthropoda; class Insecta; order Lepidoptera; family Noctuidae; genus Melanchra; species Melanchra persicariae. Next base: position 12,375,983 of record OX376653.1, on the reverse strand, counting down.
CAGACCTGTGTATGTGTGTTTGCAAGACGTGTAGATGTAGACAGTGACGTACTACTTTAACCACGTACAACGCTCTCGCGCGTTTAGATCGTATTGTTCCCAATACATTGCGCGCTGAAAAATTTCAATTTCTGTAACCGATCATTAGCGAGATTAATGACTTCTACAATTTGGTTAATGGCATTAAGTGTAGCCTTTTCGTGAAGTTTGCGTTACGATGTCCCAAACACCCTGTATATTGTTTAATTAGCCCCCAAAATTAGGTCATAATAATTGCCGATAAACGTTTGAACGCGACTGTACTGATAACAGCTTAGGTTTAATACGTCCAATAAAGAAGGTCATCGATATGTATGAATCCGTCGCTTTTTTGTGGTTATTCGAATTTGGTCGGCTATCCAGTGTTTTTTGTTTTTGCTTTTTTGCGAAACATTCCAAGCTCAAAAATTTTACTATATTTTTTTAAACGCACTAGTTTTTGGTTTTCACCTACACATCTTGGATTGAACCTGTTCCTTGTAGTTCGCCGTCAAAGTTATGACACCGTCGGCGTCGCGTCGTTTTTACCCGACTACGGCGAACCAATAAGGAGTGTTACGAATTTGACCGGCATGTATGTATGTTCATATGTTCCCTCATAACTTCTAAACCATTTATCATAATTTGACAAATGTGGTGTCATTGGAAGTGTCTAAATTGTCCGCTGGTTATAGGCTAGGCTATGTTGCAATAAATTGTATGTGGCGCCCTCTCGGGCGCTTTAAGACATGAACTATTTTTAAATATTAATATGGCCGTGTTGGGTATCAAACTAAAGGGCTTAATTAGCACATTACAAATACATATATATATATATTGTAATAAGATATTTGAACTCCAACATAATTTAAATAAAAAGAAGTTCAAAAACTAAAACCCGACTACAGAAAATTCACGTTCTTAAAAGTATGAAACAAGAAAACATAGCCGTGGTCGTATGCCACTATGCCACCTATTCTGGTAAAACAGTATGTTCATATTGATGAAACGACAAACTTTAGCAATACAGTTTAGGGCGAAGAGGCATAATAATAATAATAATATTTAGTCGAAGCTGGCGTTACGCAGTTGGGCAAAGGGCCTGATACAGAAGGCAGTACTCCTCGATACGGCTCGTATTGTGAGGAGGTTCCTTTCTCTGGAGCCCTAACCACCGGTAGCTTGGACCCAGCTCCCAACACCGGCGGACTACTATTTTTATATTTTGAAATGTTTTTTTTTTTGTTATTGAAATATTAATACTGTATGTATGAATAAAGAGAATAATATTTTAAAAATATAAATATTTAAAAATGCAATTTAGTAGGTACGTAAGAAAAATTTATAAAGAGATATAATAATAATATTAATAATATTTTTATTGCAGACAAAGTCCATAGGGTTAGTAACAATTAACTTAAAAAACCAGTGTTAGTAGGTACAGACATATACAACTAAAACATACCTACAGCTACACTTTAGCGTGGAGCTGCAACCACCTATGCATCATCAGGGAATCCCACCGATCTGCGAACACACTGAGAATAGTGTTGGTACTGTCGCGAAAACGCGTCATCAGAGAGGCACATCTTTTTCTAATAATGGTGGCGAAACCGTCAATATTTGTGTCCGCAAACATCCCTGATGCACTGCAACGCCACGGCGGCAGCCCCAACAGTACTCTCAGTGGATTATTATATTGAACGCGTAGGTCGCCGTTTGCCCGCTGAGTGGAAGTGACCCTCAGGCAACACGTGTAGAAGGACTGACAGTAAGCTTTAAAAAAAGGAGTTCAAAAACCAAAACCCGAATACAAAAAATCAAGGAAAAAACAAATACCCACAAATTAAGAACTCGTGTATGTTTATTCTACTTGCGCACATACAGTGGTTTTAGAGATACACGATTTTGCAAAACGTTAATCCAGCAGGAATTGCAGTATCTCGAAAACCCGAAGACGCACAAATTAGGTATATTTTTGGCGAACATTTATAAGCTCTCTGCCCATGCACAATATTTCTCTCTCTGATCACTCGGTTTAGAATTTTCCTGCTGGAACGTTACCCTAGCAGGAATCGTTTTTTTCCAAAACGACAAGACGCACTATTTTTTCATTTACAGCAGATTACGCACTAATTATACATTCCACTCATATCTCTCTAGGAGTCTCTTTCAAGGTTTCTGGCTGCAGTAACGTACTCGCAGGTGGGACAAATGTACGAGTCTTTCAGATGGAAAAGATTTTGTAGGAAAAATCTTAGGAAACAAATTACTTATTTGATAAGATAAGATATAAGATAAGATTCATTTATTTGCAAAAACATGTGTAGATAATATACATGGTATAATGTTTATAGGTGTTACAGGATATTCTTTGGCATAACATGTTTGACCATGGCTGGTGTACAAATTAGGTCGGAAGACCATAAAATTTCAAAAAATAACAATTAACATTAAATTATAAATAAAAAAACAATTGGTAAATATTCATGCGATTCAAAATAAATATAATAGATTCAGTCAGTATATCAGAGCGATTTGTCATTTAAAAATTCATTAATATCATAGTAGGCTTTTTCTGTCAGTATTTTTTAAAGGTTTTCTTAAACTGGTCTGTATTTAGTTTTTTGACACAGATAGGGATATTGTTATAAATTATTGGTGCTCTGCATAAAACGCTTTTATACAGTAGTGCTGTCTTAGCTGGCTGAACACGAAGTTTACTATTATCCCGGCGATTTCGTATTACCAGATCCGATATTCGAAGAAACAAATGGGGGTTATTTCTTACAAATAAGACGATTTCTAAAATATAAAGTGACGGCAGTGTGAGGATTTTATGCTTTGTAAAAAATGGCTTACAGCTCACAGTACTTTGGATACCGAACATAGCACGTATGCATCGCTTTTGCATTTTAAATGCCATATCTTTATTTGATGAGTTGCCCCAGAAGATAATGCCATATCTTAGGACAGATTCAACAAGTCCATAATAAGCCGATAGTAACACATTAGTGTTGATAGATGGAGCAAGTTGGTACAAAGCATATGCTTGACTACTGATTTTTTTACATAATGCGTCAATGTGTTCTTTCCAGTTTAGTTACTGTCTATAATTAAGCCGAGAAAACGGACATTAGATACTTCATTTTATAGTGTAGTTATCATGAATTAAATTTATATTTAATGGATTATGCAATCTTTGTCCAAAGTGCATTATATTTGTTTTAGATAAATTTATTTTTAAATTATTATTATCAAGCCAAGAAATTATAGATGTCAGTGAATTATTTATGTCCTTACATGCAATTGAAACTGTACTGTCATCAGCAAATAATGTCATTGGTTGAGTCGTTGCCTTTGGAAAGTCGTTGATATAGATAATAAACAACGGCGGCCCTAGAACACTGCCTTGAGGAACACCGAATGTGACATTTCTCCTCACGGAGCTGAATGTTTCCTCTTCTTTTTTTTTAGGATTCACTTTAGTTACTACAGTTACCTGTTGCCGGTTCGTTAAATAGGATCTAATTAAATCTAAAATATTGCCTCTTATGCCGTATGCTTCAAGTATACTGATTAGTATATTATGATCTACATAATTAAAAGCCTGTGACATCGCAATAAATTGCACAAGCTGGAACTGTTTTGTCAACGTGGCCTATAACATTTTGGATGAATTCATATATGGCCATATTCGTGGTTTTATTTTGTCGAAAGCCCTTTTGTTCATTGCACAAAATTTTATTTTTTTCTAGATATGAACTAAGTTCGCCATATAGATACTTTTCGAAATTTTTTGAAAATACTGATAATAGTGCAATAGGCCTATAATTCACCATTAACTGTTTGCATTCTTTTTTGTATAAAGTTTTTATAACGGACAGTTTAAGATCTTGTGGAAATATTCCAGTTGATATCGACAAGTTCAGAATGTGACTCAAGTGATGGCATATATCCTCATTTACTGCTTTAATTATTTTAGTAGAGATACCATCATACCCTACACTGTTGGTATTTTTAAGGTTGTTTATAATTTTGTTAATTTGGTAGGGTGAACTACCAAGTTCACCCTAATACCTAGTTCATCACCAATTAAATTCAATGTTTCTTGCACCAGCAAGAAACATTGAATTTAATTGGTGATTAATTAAAGACAAAGTCAAAGTCAAAGTCAAAGCATTTATTTCAATTAGACCATTTACAGGTACTTTTGAATTGTCAAGGTCGGTCGGTCAAAAAGATGAAGCTATTTGCACGTTCCAAAGCGTAGATCTCTATGGAGAAGAACGTACAAGAAACTCCACGGACACTCTTTTAAAAATAATATTTTGTTACAAAATTATGGTTACATCATTCATATTGAAATTATACATATATGTGAGAACGATGTAAAAGACGTGCAGGATAAAAGAGTCCGGAGTAAAAAAAAGAAACAATTCAAAGAAATAATTCAAATAAACCATGGCAGTCGAGAGATGACCAGTCTCAGCTGACGGCGCCCGTTCACGAACATGACGCATACGCTAGCACCATTCGGCTCAACCATTTTTAAGGGAGCCAAATGATCCAACGCATGCGCCACCATCAGCCAGACCTTTGAGTGAGCATGACATCCCCAATCGCCAGGGTACATTCAAGTCAAAGACCTACCCAAAATGATCATTATAATTTAAAGATACACAGTACTCACACATGTGCATGAAATTATACATTGCTAAATAAGTGGAGTCTATACAATGAAAAATATTGCATTCTTACAATCTTCAGCCGGACCAACAATATTATCAAATGCTAACATTACTTTCGAGCCCCCTAGTGGCTACCTAGTGGCGTTGTGGAGCAGGACCAGCATTGAGCCAAGCATTTTTATCTTCAATATACTCCCCTAACTTATAATATGCTTGCTTGCATAGTGTGCGTTTAATACAGGATTTAAATTTCGTCTCATTTAATTCTAATATATGGGGAGGTATTTTATTGTAACATTTTAAACAGTACCCCATGAAAGATGTGGCTACTTTAGCAAGTCTAAAACCTGGTTGAACTAATTGGTTCCTATTTCTAGTGACATAGTTATGTCTGTCACCTCGTTTACAAAAAAGATGCAGATTCTTCCTAACGTACATGATATTTTCATAGATATATTGACAAGGCACCGTCATGATGTTAATTTCTTTAAACAGTTCCCTTAGAGAATCGCGCCGGCGGAGATTGTAAATGGCTCTGATGGCTCTTTTCTGCAGAATGAAAATAGACTCAATGTCAGCAGCCCGTCCCCATAGTAAGATACCGTAAGACATTATACTATGAAAGTAACTAAAATAGACTAGTCTCGCGGTTTCAACATCTGTAAATTGGCGGATTTTCCTAACAGCATATGCTGCCGAACTTAGCCTTCCTGCAAGAGATGTCAAATGAGGACCCCATTGTAGCCTTGAGTCAGCCCCGGATCTACGATTTTTCCAAACCGGGGCAAAAACTTAATAGTGCCGCCCTCCTCTCTTCCACAGTCCTTCGAAACGGCTTGACCGATTCTTATGAAAGTGTGTATATTTAGTAAGTTAGGTGTAGGGTAGGTTTTACTCAAATATAATGTACCTACAGGCAATACGATCTTCACCGCGTCATCTAGTTATTATATACATAATTATATGAACCTTTCAATAACTATTTTAACTAGTGGCCGAAATTCGACCACACGTTTTTAATAATTTATCCATTTTTTAAGCATTATTAAAATTTTCCATTATAAACTTTAACTGTTCTGTACCAAATTTCATACTCCTTCTTCCACGTTTTTTTTTTTCATAAAAAGAGGTACAAAGTTTTTGCTTTTGTACTAAGATTTAAGATAACTGATCACCAGAGATCGGATTATGTAGACTATATTTACCTAAAGTTCGGAGAAGTAAGTAACATAGAGTTGATAATAACTTCTCCAAATCCCGGAATCATAAAAATTACCTGGAGACCTGGGATTTAAGAAATTTGAACAAAATTATTATATTGAAGAGTTTTTAGAGTTCCGTACTCAAACTGTTAAAATAAAGAGCTTTGTTTTACATTCCTATAAAATTTATTAACTTTCTTTTAAGCAAATTTCTTACTAAACTCGACTGAAGATTTCATAAATGAAAAATTTACCTAAATATTTGACATTATTGCCTCTACTTAATATTTTTTTATCCCATTTACTGCATTGAATTTTGACTTATATAATTAATCCATGTCTTGTATAACTATTGTCTACACTAATATTATAAAGAGGAAAGATTTGTTTGTTTGTTTGTTTGTTTGAAATGAATAGGCTCCGAAACTACTGGACCGATTTGAAAAAATCTTTCACCAGTAGAATCCTACATTATCGGCGATGGTCATAGGCTATAGAATATTTTCAAAAAAGTTAGGGATCCGTATGAAAACTTCGATAATGTGACCCAAGGTGTGAGAAAAAATCCTTATATCGCGTACGCTGCGGAATCTATTGACAATAGAGCAAAGTGATGTACTACAGTTTTATAGAAGTCATCAATATCTACAAAAAAGTCCGCGATACCATATGTCTAACTATTATGGATAAGTCACCATGACCGCTTTTTGTTAATATTAGTCAAGCAAATCCCATGGTGAAATAAAAAATGGTGATTATAGTATCATGATATTAATCCTTATCCATTTAAATGGTTTGATAATTAAGGTTGATTATGTTCGTGTAAATTACACTTTAAATCATTCAAATCGGACCTTTCGTTCAAAAGTTACGACGGTAATAAACATGCTCGGAGTAAGAAAAATGTCGCGGCTTGAGCGAACTGGGGAGAATCGTATCAATGCTTGGTCCGATGAAGTTGAAACACCACGGCATTTAAATGTTTTCGATAAAACAATAAGAATAACAAATGTTTGGATTTTTCGAAAATCAACTAGGTACATACATAATAAGGGGTGAAGCGGGGGTGAATTAGTTTTTAGGGGAGGAAATTATAGCTTGCTTCAATTTACGTCGGAATTCTATGAACAAACTAAAAGTGGGATAATTGAAACAGATCATGTACCTAACAATTTTTGCATAATCAACCCCTGACGGGCTGAACGGGGGGGTGAACAGTTGCGCTGAACCAATAATGAGAATCGTTGTGCATAATTTTCCAAAACTAACCTTTATAAGGGGATATGTATAGGGGCGTCGCAGTTTGTGGAGTACCTACTATCCCCACGCGGACGAAGTCGCGGGCGAAGTGCTAGTGTTCAATATATTCCAATTATTTTTCATGATCAATAATTTTTTTTTTTTTAAAAACTTTGTACAATATTCTATCAAATAAATGCATTCTATTCTATTCTAACTACACTCAAGTCCAGTTCATGTTTCATAATTTCGGGTTTTAATTGTCATGTTTATGATTCAGGAATTTTAAAGTAGGTATTATCAACTCTATGTATACTTCTTCGAACTTTAGTTAAATATAGTCCACCTATTCCGATCTCTGCTGATCACTCACATCCAGTTGATTTTAGGTCCTCGAAAGGGGAAAAGAACACCTTTCTAAAGTTTGCTTAGGAGTAACTTGTCGACACACCGGTGTGTCGCCCGATTTACGAACTCTAATAACGCAAGGTAATAATTACATGATTTTGAATTTTTACATAATTTTAACAAGGTACCTATATTACACGAGCTTGACCAGGTAAATGCAGAAAAGTAGTGATTCAAGAGAATGCGAAATTCAAGAGCAAGCGTAGAGAGCTCGATCATTTACCACCCACATCGAATAAGTTTTTTTTCAAACATGTGAGTTTGGCGCCCCTTGAACTTGCCGCCCGGGGCATGGGCCCCGGCTTGCCCCCCCCTAGATCCGGGGCTGCCTTGAGTCAAGCGTAATCCCCAGGAAAACTGTTTCATCGACGAATTCTAGTTTCTCCCTGTTCAATACTATGTCACAATCACTACATCTGACATTTGGTAAAGTAAATCGAATGCACTTCGTTTTTTTTCCATTTAATACTAAATTATTAGCAGTGAACCAATCATGTACCTGCATTAGGGCGTTATTTATATCGTCAAGATTGTTAGCATGTCTGTTTATTCTAAAAATTAAAGATGTGTCGTCAGCAAATAACACCATATTAAGTTTATTTTGTAAAATATAGGGCAAATCATTTATATAAACTAGAAACAAAAAAGGACCCAAAATTGAGCCCTGACGTTAGACGTTACTCTTTTCCCGGCACCCGGAAGTGGTTTGACTTTTTCAATAAAATAATTATTAAATGCGTTCGCTATTCCTGTTGGATTATCAAGGATGTTGTTTTCATCAATTTTTATTTTATCTATGGATTCTTTTGGGGTGTTAAGTCTCGTTTTGTTTATAATCCGCCACGTTGTTCTAGTTTTATTTTGAGACGTTAATATTTTATAGTTATTTTGCGCCCGTTTTGTTAGTTTTATAATTTTTTTTAACAACTGACTATAATTTAAGTACTTTAGTTTGTTGTCTTTTGTTGAGTTTAATCTGAATTTGCATAGTAAATCCTTTTTCTTTCGACTGCAAATTTTTACACCACGTGATACCCACTTTGGTTTATGATTGACTTTTATTAGACATTGGGTTTGTGGAAAACAAAGGTCGTAAAAAAGTTTAAAATCATTTATAAAGTGTTGATAAGCTGTGTTTGGGTCATCAGTGAGGTAAATATCCGAGAAAGCGAAGTTCTTAACACAAATTTTAAATTTATCAATATTTTCCTTGCAATAATCACGTTTCATTGAACGCCAATAATGCAACGTCAGACTTTTTTTAACAGGAATTCTGATTAATTGAGCTGTATGGTCCGACAGGCCCAATTCCAAAATTTCAGATTTACATCCCTTTTTAAAGTTATGTGCAAAATTATCAATGCACGATCCACTGGCGAAACTGGTTGGTTCATGTAAAGCCAGTTTTAAATTATAGTTTAACAGTAAACACTCAAAATCTAATGTTACATTATTGCGTCTTAAAACATCTATATTAAAATCACCAGTAATTAAAATATTTTTACAATTCAATTTGGCTATATAAGTCAGAAGTTTTTCCAGTTTATGAAAGAACGTATACAAGTTATTTTGTTTAGGTACCCTATATATACAAACAATGATAATTTTATAGTCAATTAGTTCAACTGCACAACCTTCTAATATACAGTCAAGACAAAATTTGCGCATTTCTGGAATTTCCCTGAATTTATGTTCTTTTTTAAGTAAGATACATGTTCCTCCTCTTTTACTATTTGTTCTACTGTAAAATGAAGCCAAATTGTAATTTGGTAGGTATAAGTTTGACTCTAATCCTGCCATCATAAAGTGCTCAGTAATACATATGACGTCCACAATTTTGTTGTTGTCTACGAGTTCTTCTAAGTTTACACATAATGCATCAGATTTGTTAATTAAACCTGCAATATTCTGATGTAGGATATACATATAATTCTCAGAGAAAAGACTGGTTGCCGGTTTCTTTTTCATTGAATTGAGGTGAGTTGAAAGCATATTTCCTAATAATAAGTTGTGAATGGCAAATCGTAAGAGGTTTAACTTGAGTGATATAATTTCTAGTGAAATGTCATTCAGTAGACTTGGGGACACTCAGTTGAGGTAGACTTGATCCCTGGTTCAAACCTCCCCTAATAATCGACATGGTTTTTTTGGTACGGAACCCTTCGTGCGCGAGTCCGACTCGCATTTAGCCGGTTTTTTCTTATAAAGGGTCTTTCAAATAGGGCGGGTCGATGTTGACAGTTTGTGGCGGCCATGTTGTTTTGGCGGCATCTGTCAAATCTGTTGTTTCTTATTCAGTCATTGATGCCAAATCACCATGGCAAGTTACACGATTGAGCAGCATGTCCAAATGATAAAAAAATATTACAAAAAATGAGTGCTCGTTTTTGCAAACGTTTGGCGCATTGCATTGCTTTCGCAGAGGTGACGTGAGTTGGCCACCAAGATCGTGCGATTTGACTCCGCTAGACTTTTTCTTGTGGGGTTTTCTGAAGTCGCAGGTCTATGCCAATAAGCCGCAATCGACCGATGCCCTGAAAGTCAACATAACGCAGGCAATCGCTCAGATTCAGCCGAATCTATGCAGCAGTCATTGAAAATTGGACCTCTCGAATCCGTGCCACCGTTCGAAGCCGCGGTGGACATTCGACCAATGTCATATTCTATAAATAATGGCATAAATGGGCCTTTCAAATAAAAAAATAATTTAGTTAATATCTAACAGTTTGATTTATTCAATTTCAACATCGACCCGTCCTTGTTGAAAGACACGATACAAGCGTGGTATTTTGAATATGAAAATAAAACATCAAATACCTATTAAGGCCATGATAAGGTAACGCTTGTATAAGAAAAAAACCGGCCAAGTGCGAGTCGGACTCGCGCACGAATGATTCCGTACCATTATCTATAAAAAACCGGCCAAGTGCGAGTCGGACTCACGCACACAAAGGTTTCCGTACCATTATCTATAGAGAACGGGAAAAAAATCACGTTTGTTGTATTGGAGAGCCCATACTTACAACAAACGTGATTTTTTGCCGTTTTTAGGGTTCCGTACCCAAAAGGTAAAGACGGGACCCTATTACTAGGACTCCATTGTTCGTCTGTCTGTGATAGCTAGACAGTTGAAATTTTCAGAAATGATCACGGTTCATGAGATGCAGCCTGATGACAGACAGACAGACGGACAGTGGAGTCTTAGTAATAGGGTCCCGTTTTTACTCTTTGGGTATGGAACCTAAAAACAGGGAAGTAAAAAGCGAAAGCATATTAATAAAGACAAACTTAAATCGGTTTTATGATGTTAAGTAAATAGCTACTATGAAAAATTACTTTGAGGTGTTTAAAAATCATACAATATGTACCTACGTACTGACCCTAAGCCGGAATGTTAAAAATTTAAGTGAAGCAATTTCTATACCTACTGGAAGTTCTTCTTCCAAATATGAACCAAGTAGGTAACAAAAAGGCTGAAGTTTTTACTCAAACGAAAACTTGAACCTATCAAAGTATTTGGAAACCGTATATGAAATTGTATCTGGACTTACACCAAAACTGCCATAATTCTTAAACCCAGAAAGACAAAATTATTAAAGTTTACTAACACCAGACATAATTATGTCTCATTCATTTCAATCATAAACACGACTAACTAGACTATTTACTTTATTTTAGTCTGACCTATTTTATGATAAAACTTACCGTTTGGTTGAAAAACGCAAAAAAAGCCCATATTTGTGAACTTTGACCTTGATTATTTTTCTTTGGATATGTTGGATCAATGGGGACTTTTCACATTTAATTTATAATGGTATTCCGAACATTCATACAAATTTTCAGCTCTATGTGAATTTTTGTAACCTCATGTCTAATATAACTGGACTATAGTATTGCATAGAACTACATTTGAATGCTATGTTGCTATGTAACATTATATCAAAATGGTTTTGTAACAACTCATAATCCTATAATAACTGAATTGACATAATTTCCAGAGTAAGTATATTGTTTTAGAACCTTATTTAATTTTTCTTTTATGACCAAATTAAATATTTTTTGCACTCATTACTTGGGATCTGGGCAACACAAACTAATTTGCCTTAGTAGCCTAAAATAATGATTGTACAAAATAAAAAATAAAGCACAATTTAAAAGTACCTAAGTACCTACTAAACCTTTGGTTTTACCTACTCTACATGCTACATGTCATTAGAGCATTTGTAGATTTACAATGATGAGACTGATAAATTAAACATATGAAATACCAAATACCGACCTAAATCTTGTCTTATTTTTAAAATTATAATTAGAACCTATTGTTTATCAATTACAAATAAACTTAAATAACCTATTAATTAAAAAAAAAACAATAAATTTATTTGAAAACCACTACATGACTTACAATTCAATATCAAGTATACTTACTTCACAATCTTGATAATCAAACTCCTGTACTTTGACACTGATCAACATCTGTTTAGCTATCATCGGTATTCGATACCAAGACACAGTAGGTAGACCGTATACGTGGAAAGTACAGATTTATCTAGAGACAATAGGGATAGACTCGAGTTGTTTGAATATATGTAGTCTGGCAGTTAACGTGTAACACTCACTTTGAAAATTTTAATTGAAAGTGATTTTTGTGGAAGTTATGCCTATGCATATTCATAGGCAATCGGCAATCAGCAGCAATAAATAGGAGGGTGTCGAATATTTTGGTATTAGTTATGAGATTAGTAATATTCCATGGATTCACTTATTAGCAATCCGACGAACTGTTATATGCTAATAATTAATATTCACATGATCCACATACTACTAACATCATAACATGTACAATAATCTTTAACGTATTCTGGGATTCCATTCACTTGGCACCGTAGACAGTTCTGTCTACGCTTGGCACGGATCGGAGGGATCGGAATCGTGAAGTGAGACGTATTATTAGGTATTAGTTAAATATCACTGATCTTCAAAATAATATTAGTTAAGATATTATATTAATATTTCTAGACTAATATATTCATATTAGCTTAGTGTGTGTGGACAGGTGTGACCAGACCAACCAAATAATTTTTTTGGAAAATCGCATGGCCAAACCGCAGGATGGTACTTATAAGAAAAACACAGGAGTCTGATACGTCCTTCCGCTCCATCCAGAGCGGAAGAATTCATTTGATGATATCCCATCCATAAAATAAACCCTTAACTTGAGTTATGTTTCGGCGGAAGGAATTTAGTTAAAATAATATTTATTTATTACAATACACTACTACACTACACTAATATTTACTATACTTCTACACTAATATTATAAAGAGGAAAGATTTGTTTGTTTGAAATGAATAGGCTCCGAAACTACTGGACCGATTTGAAAAATTATTTCACCAGTAGAATCCTACATTATCCGTGATGGACATAGGCTATAGAATATTTACAAAAAAGTTAGGGATCCGTATGAAAACTTCGATAATGTAACCCAAGGTGTGAAAAAATCCTTATATCGCGTACGCTGCGGAATCTATTGACAATAGAGCAAAGTGATGTACTACAGTTTTATAGAGGTCATCAATATCTACAAAAAGTCCACGATGCCGTATGTCTAACTATTATGGATAAGTCACCATGACCGCTTTTTGTTCAAATTATTCAAGCAAATCCCTGGTGAAATAAGAAATGGTTATTTTGGTATTATGATATTAATCCTTATCCATTTAAATGGTTTGTTAATTAAGGTTGGTTACCTACGTCCGTGTAAATTACACTATTATTCAAATCGGACCTTTCGTTCAAAAGTTGAAACACGGCATTTAAATGATTTCGATAAAATTTTATGGGGGTACCTACTTATAGGGGGTTGGAGTTTGTGAAGTACCTACTAAAACCGCGAGGACGAAGTCGTGGGCGAAGTGCTAGTTTAATTATAAAAATATAGGATATTGAGCTGGTGGCTGATACAAGACTGAATATAATGCAAAGAAAAATAATTCTCTCTATTTTCCAGTAAATGCTTAGTTGCAATAGGTACATGATGACATTCCCTTCCGCTCCACCCAGAGCGGAAGGGGTCATTTGATGATTTCCCATCCATAAAAAAGGGAAGTTGGGATAATAAAATCGTATATCTACAGTTTATTTTGGCTGCTGCATAGGTACCCAGCGTAAACGTCTGTTACGATGAGTTTGTTAAGATTGGCCAATTATCTTCTTCTGGCACGGACATGTCGCCTGCTCTGTTTATAAGTTCGTGGATGCTGTCTAGTGAGATATCTTCTAATTGGAGTTCGTATTGTATTGATTGTTCTGAGACTTAATGCTGCTCGGGTACAACGGGATGACCTCGTTGATGACAACCGTGTCGGTGTGAGATCGCAATGTCTTGTTCATGATGTCCATCTGGCAGTCTTAGCTGGTTAGTGTAACGAGATGAATTTCAGACAGCTTCTTGTAATCTATCTTGGTGTTGCATTGTAAATATAAATAGCCAGTTGTTGTCTTTGATCTTCTGAACTTTTCCCCTTCATAAGTTCATCTTAGCGTAAGTGCAATTTGCTGGACGATGCTGAATGAGTGATAATATGCAGTCGTCTGTGTGTTCCATACTTCTGGTGTCGAGGAGCTTGCAGAAGCGTACTCATCGTTACCAAGAGCTAGGTATTTGGATTTGGGGATTATTGTGACGTTATTTTTATTTGGGATAGAATAGAAATGGATAAAGGTCGTAGATTTTTGGGGTAATTAGAGGGGATTTTGAGAATAAAATTAACAGTGTTCTATGCTATAAGCTTTAATTTAATTGACTTCTCTATCCTGTTGTATGTTACTAATACTAATACCAGCTACTGGTTTAAACATAAACATGTTTTCTAAGTTTCTTAACTCTTCTATTAAATTCTGAGGACTTATAATACTAGGATGCATGGTGCCCTTCTGAGCAAAAGTCATAGGGTGACACAATGGGCGGGCTTATCGCTAAAAGCGATCTTTTCAAGACAACCTTTGGATGGATTTTAAAGAGAAAAGGAAAGGCAGTACCTACTGTAGGTAGTCTTAGGTGTACTATTTATATCTATAGTTATGTCGGAGACGGTTATCAAATACAACTATGGGTAGTTGTCAAATCTTATTAAATACAACTGTGAGTAGTTGTCAAAATGTGTTATATTATGCAAACTGAATTGTTTTGTTTGTGTTATTTAATTTAAGTGATTTAAATATCAATTACTGTCTCATAAATCATAACATAATTTATTGAGTACTCGTAGTACACTAGAATTGAGTTTTAGAAACTTGTTTCAATAATAGTAATCGTTTGTCTTCTAAAATACAAATGATGACATGTTATTTTGATGAACGATTTAATTTGCAATGCAAGTCTCATTAGATTATGCTAATTTTAGTGATTCGTATCAAGTAAACACGTGACGCACTTCCGTTCGGCATTGGACAGAGTTGTTGTGGAGGGAGAACATGGTATTATAAAAGAGCGTGCACTCTGTGTGCGAGGAATTACGTCCGATAATGACTTATGCGTGTGCCGTATTCGCACACACAAAGCCAAAGCAAATCCACAGTATGCAAGTAATTCAAAACAGATTTCTCCGAAAAACCACGGGCGCCCCGTGGTATGTACGGAATGAACGACTTCATGTCGACCTCAAAATCCCGACCTTAAAACAGTTTATGAAGCGCCTTACAAAGCGTTTCTTCGAATCCGCTGAAAAGCACCAAAACCCTTTGATTTCAAAGGCAACCCAGTACACTCCCTCTTAAGATTCACCGTCCTCGGCATACACTCGTCGAGTCCGACGACGAGATCACAAAGATTCAGGAAAGCTGTAGGGAAACCAGCACCCTTAGAAAATACAGAAACAGACCGCGTTCCGTATACCGACCTCGCCGCCGAGGTCCGTCGCGACGACCCATTCAAAACCCTCCCCGACTTTTGCCTAACGAGCCAGCCCGCGCCGCTGAGCCTTTAGCTTTAATAACCCTAATTAATGAAACGACCCAGCCTGATTGTCCCTTGCTGTCCCTAACTGACGCCGATAAGCCGAGGTCGTATTCCACAGGGAATGCCCTTAGCGAGCGGTCAGTAGTTTTTAGCTTGTAGCTAGTTTTGTTGCCTTGGCTGGGGGCCTTAAATTCATTTGAGGCCACCACAGGTTAGTCCGGTTAAGCAGTTGATATCCCATGTGTGTTAACTTGCTAGTGGTGATACCTAAAAAAAAAAAAATGTGCGAGGAACCAAAATCGCTTTTCCACTTCGAACGCCCGTTCGAGTCGGTCGCCTCCCCACCTCCACGCATCTCTCCGCGCGGTGACTCGACTCAGTTGCAAGTGTTCAACGTTCGCTTGCTACCGATAGAGCTTGCCCCTTCAGGTGAAATCCACTGTTTGTGGTACTTGGTGGATACCTCACGGTGCCAATGAACCAAAGTGGTGTTGAACCGACACACCTACCAGGCCCCTTCTTTTCAGTGTGCACCTGGTGACGCCTGGGTGTCTCTACCCCTACGTCACCAGCTTGGTCGAAAGACCCATAGGGCCCCACTGCACATTAAGATTGGCAGTGGGTATACAAGCTTAGGTCTCACCTTAGGTACTCACTGTATATTGGTATCTATAAAATGTTATGTGTGGGTATATGAAAATAAACCAGTTGTCACTCGGAACCGCAGTTTCATTAGTCGCTTCCCGCTATAATATTACATAAATACAACTGGCGACGAGGATAACAAGTAACTTACTCACTGCGATCTCTCTATAGATTCAAGCATTTTCTTCCTTCAAGCACTAAAACCACTTTGGTCCAATCACTTGTGCTTCCTATTATTGATTATGCTGATGTTTGCTACTCTGATCTATCCCAAGAACTTCTTAACAAACTGGATCGACTTCTTAACTACTGTATTCGTTTCATTTTTGGCCTTCGTAAATATGATCACATTTCTTCATTTCGTTCTCAACTTAAATGGCTGCCTATCCGTCAAAGGAAATCCCTCAGATCTCTCTGCATGCTCTTCACTATCATGAATGATCCTTGTGCTCCTGATAGGGATTTCGCCCCGGGAGTCTCGATTCTCGAAATCCCGGGAGTCTCGCCACTTTTATCATCGAGACCGAGACCGAGACTTAATAAAAATTCCCGGGAATTTCGAGACCAAATGTTTCGGTAGAAAAACATTAAAATATTCTTAACACCAGAATTTATTTGTACATTTTATACTTATAAATTCTCCGCCGCGCACTATGTACCGCCTAGTGACACTGCCGCTTGCCGAATGCGTCCCGAGTCTGCACTAAGTGTTTTAAGAACATACTATCTATCTGGAAAGCGACTTAACTGAGTGATTATGACAGTACCTAATGTAAAAAAAAAGATATTTAACACTTTTCAATTGGTTGATTTTTATTAGAAGATTATTTTTGTTTTAAATTTTGTTTTGTTTAAACAGACTAATTAGTATTAATAAGTCGAAAGAACTGATTTTAAATTTTCGTTTTGTTTTGTTTGAATGTAACTTTTCGATTGGTTGATTTTTATGAGAAGTTTTGTTTTAATTTGAATTTTGTTTTGTATAAACAAAGTAATTATAATTATTAATAAGTCATAAGATTCTAGTGCAAGAATTATAGAGTTTTCGTTTTGTTTTGTTTAAATGTTTGGTCAGGTCAATCGACATTTATAAGTTTATTTATACCTAAATTACCGAAACTTAAGGAAAGGGTATATTTTTAATATTTTACTAGATAAAACGACTACTTAGATATAAGCTTTTTTAACCAAAGTTCCTAATTAAAAAAGACTAAACATTAGAATTAAGAATAAAGAATTAAGTAATAACCTGAAAGTCTGAATTAGGTACTTCAAATATTGCTATCTTATTTTTTTCTATTTGTTATAATATTCTATTGTAATGTTTGGTTTGGTCAGATTGATCAAAGAGTAAATTTGTAATAAATGTGTTTTATAAACAGTTACAATCGTAATTATCATTTACTTCACAGTTCACCATCACCACCACTCACTTCAGTCAGTTTCACTACTACCCTCACCCTCTTATAGTTTATCATTTACTAAGTCAAACTATGTCATTGCCATTTCTTTTATTTTTACCAAAATAAGTCTAGTTTACCTTCCAAAACAATATTAAAATCACCATTTTCTTGCACACCTGCAATACCTCCTCCATCCATAACGTAACGTATCCGTAAAAAACCATTCTAATATAAAAAACACGTGGGTCTCGAATTTCCCGGGAGTCCCGGGACTAGCTTCCGAGGTTCGAGACTGGTCCCGGGACTGAAAATGCTTCCGAGACCGAAATCCCTAGCTCCTGATTATTTAAAACAATATTTTAAAGTGTTGGGCAGTTCTCACAGTCTTAACCTTCGAGCATCCAAAAACTTACTCCTTCTCACCGCACCGGGTTTATGTCTAATTCCTACGCTATCTCTACCATTAAACTCTGGAATATGCTACCCCTTGACATCAAGAAGGCTGAGTCCAAGTTTTTATTTAAAAGCGTAAAATCCGAAAACACTACTTAAAAGCCTGTCATGCTTAGTTTGGTCTTCGTCATAATTATTATGAGTTCTCTCAATCAGAAATATTATTATATAACATCATATTTATTATATAAATGCTTGGCTCAATGCTGGTCCTGCTCCACAGCCACTAGGGCGCACAAAGTAATCTGTTAGCATTTGGAAATATTGTTGGACCGGATGAAGATTGTAAGAAAGCAATATTTTTTACTGTATAGACTCAATTTATTTAGCATTGTATAATTTCATGCATTAGCGGCACATGTGTGAGTACTATGTAGGTCCCTCAAATTTAAACTATTAATGATCATTTTGGGTAGGTCTTTGACTTGAATGTACCCTGGCGATTGGGGATGTCATGCTCACTCAAAAGTCTGGCTGATGGTGGCGTATGCGTTGGATCATTCGGCTCCCTTAAAAATGGTCGAGCCGAATGGTGCTAGCGTATGCGTCATGTTCGTGAACGGGCGCCGTCAGCTGAGACTGGTCATCTCTCGGCTGCCATGGTCTATTTTAATTATTTCTTTGAATTGTTTCTTTTTTACTCCGGACTCTTTTATCCTGCACGTCTTTTACATCGTTCTCACATATATGTATAATTTCAATATGAATTTTGTAACCATAATTTTGTAACAAAAACTTATTTTTAAAAGAGTGTCCGTGGAGTTTCTTGCACGTTCTTCTCCATAGAGATCTACGCTTTGGAACGTGCAAATAGCTTCATCTTTTTTTTTTTTTTTTGACCGACCGACCTTGACAATTCAAAAGTGCCTGTAAATGGTCTAATTGAAATAAATGCTTTGACTTTGACTTTGACTTTGAATTAGTTTATTATTTTAGCATATGTATGTATTTTATTAGTATTTTAAATATATTATTTCTTTATTATTTCCAAAATAAAATTATATTTTAAATCTTATTTATTTGTTGTACACCTACCACAGTGTAGTCTTTTTGACCCAAAGGTTGACTGGTAGAGAATGCCTTGTTGCATTAAGTCCGCCCATGTACCACTACATACACACAGAGAACAAACACACATACATAGAGTTGTACATAGAGTTTAAATAAATAAATAAATAAATAAATAACAATTAAATTTGTGTGGTTTACATCGTATAAGTGTAGGACTTCAACATGCCTATCGGGAAAATTGAGGAATTTGACCTATCAAGCAAAAAGTGGTTGGCGTACATTAGACGCGTGGAACAATTCATTACCTTAAACGAGATTAAACCAGAATTACAAGTTGCAACGTTGGTGACGTTGGTGGGAGCTGCAACGTATGACTTAATGTGTGATTTGTGTGCACCTAATCATCTAGAAAATAAAACATTCCGTGAATTAGTTAAAATTGTGGGTGATTATCTTGAACCCAAACGCTCCGAAATTGCTGAACGCCATGTTTTTAGACAAAGACGTCAGAATACGGGCGAATCACTCAGTGAATATCTACAAACACTCAAACATCTAGCCAGTACCTACTTGTAATTTCAATACTACTCTGGAGAAAAATCTGCGCGACCAATTTGTATCAGGTTTAGCTAGTGATGAAATGAGATCACGTATTTTTGCGGAACCGTCGATTACTTATAAGAAAGCCGTTGAAGTGGCATTGACGTTGGAGGCGGCCGAGCGACACTCACAGACCAGCGGTGCAAACGCCGCGGGTGCAGCGAACGCAACAGCGGTTGGAACGCGGACGTTTGAGGCGGTGCATCAAGTGGCGACGGCAAAGCGGGCGGGCCGACCGCCCGAACGCGGAACTGCGAGCAGAGGCAACTCGTCTACAGAGGTTAGCGCGGCAACATCGCGCTCAGCTCGTGCTTGTTGGAGGTGTGGCAGAAACCATCGTCCAGAAGTGTGTCGGTTTAAAAATTATTCGTGCGATATATGTGGCCAGAAGGGTCACATCAAAATAATGTGTAAATCGAACAAAGAACGAGGTGTCGAGTCAAGCCAGGACATTTCAACTCAGGCGCGGCGTAGTAATAATTATCTCGGTAATAGTGATAATGAATCGGAATGTGATTTTTATAATCTAAGTGTGTGCGGCGTTAACGACAAACCGTACATGGTTATGGCGCAGGTGAACGGCAGAAAGATAAGTTTTGAACTGGACACTGGAAGTAAGTTATCAGTTATAAGTCTAGACTATTATAATAACAACTTTTGTGATTTACAAATCATCAGCAATGACATTTCTTTGTATTCTTATGTCGGTTCAGTAATAGAACTGGTAGGTTTCGTGTCTGTACATGTTGTAATAGGAGAAAATTCAGCCGGAAATCTCAAATTGTACTTATATCGTTAAAAATGGTGGACCACCACTTTTAGGTCGGTCTTGGCTTTCTAAATTAAAAATAAATAGTTTAAATATTAGTGATTTTTTACTAAAGCTAAATGAACATAATTTAGTTGAAATGTTACAACGTGAATTTCCGACTGTATTTGCATCGGGACTCGGAACATGTACAAAAAATATTACTTTAAAATTGGTGGATAAAAATCCAGTTTTTATCAAAGCTAGGCCGTTACCGTTGGCGTTACGTAAACCTGTCGAGCGGGAGTTAGAACGACTCGAGGCTGAGGGTACCATTAGAAAAGTTGAGTATTCTGATTATGGCACGCCAATCGTTCCAGTAATTAAAAAAAAATGGAGAAATAAGAATTTGTGGTGACAAGGTCACGGTTAATCCGAAACTTATGCGCGAACCTTACCCTCTGCCGCGAATTGAGGAGCTGTTTGCGGCGCTGAGTGGGGGTGAACAGTTTTCTAAAATTGATCTCACGCATGCTTACCAACAATTATTATTAGAAGAGGAATCTCAGGCATGTACCGCTATAGCGACACATATAGGAACATTTGTGTACAATCGCACACCATTTGGACTTACGTGTATTCCGGAAAAGTTTCAAAGGTTTATGGAACAAACGGTTAAAGGACTCAAAGGAGTCGCTGTTTTCATCGATGTTATAGCATGTACTGGGAAGTCCCGTAGTGAACATATTAATAATTTAAAAGCATTATTGAATCGCCTGCGTGAGGTTGGTTTGAGAATCAATCAAATTAGATAAAGGCGTATTTATGCAAGATAGTATTACTTATGTGGGGTTTGTTATTGACAAACACGGCTTGCATCCAGATAAAAATAAAATTAAGGCAATTGTTGATGCACCAAGGCCAAATGATGTAACACAGCTTAAGTCTTTTCTAGGCATGGTGAACTACTATGCAAAGTTTATTTCGAACTTGAGTTCAATATTATATCCCTTACACAAACTGTTGCGAAAAAATTCCGAGTGGATTTGGCCGTCTGATTGTGACGACAGTTTTAACAAAGTTAAAAAGGCTATTTTAGGTAGCAAAGTATTAGTACATTACAACCCGGAACTTCCATTAGTTTTAGCTGTGGACTCAGACGAACAAAAAAAGGTAGACGGCGCACTGCGAACATCAAAGATGAAGCCATCTTTTTATGTATGTGTGTCTCGAAGGGTTGCCATTTTTTATTTTTTTTCCCTATAACTTGGGAAACAATACTTTATGGGTAAGCTAATGTTGTGCAAGTCAGCAAAAGTAAGATATTGTTGAGTATGGTATTGTAACTTAATTTTTTAGAAAGATCTATACCTAAGAAACAAATTTTTACATCACACATACCTACATTCAATTAAGTAAGTTAAGTTATAAAAGGTTGTCGAAGCGTAACAAGCGTAAGTCATTATGTAAATTGTTTTAAAATAAAATAGGTAATTATATCTTTAATCAACTTTAATAAATTAAAAAAGACCACCATAACAATGACGTGTAAATGTTATGTTTATCATGCTTACATAAGAAATATTATTTATCATGAACAAATAAAGTCTTTTTCAACACATTTGCTCAAAAAAATGCATTTACGAAGACTGTATACATTATTCGAAAGTTAAATCTAACGCACCATACAATGGAATGTGCGGTAAAATAGGTACTCTCACCTAAGTACATATTTTACCGCCTACTCCGTTGAATAGCGCCGTACGTATCCTTTACAGTCTTTTTTTAAATTTATTTAAAGGAGTTTAAATAAGTACTAGAATAAAATATAAGCTCAATGATTGAACCTACTTGGAAGCGCTTTTGCACAATACGTTCGTCTCAATTTAATACTAAAGAGAAAATAAGACGAAAGATGTAGTTCCATTTGCAAATTCGCGCTATTTTCATACTACAAACGTCAAAGATTGTTGCGACTTTCCGACTATCAAAAAACAAAAAGTTTTTTTCAATACCTATTGTACTGTTTTCTCGCAAATGTGTTGAAAAACTTCAAATCTAAAATATTTTATACATTAAAAAAAAAGAAAATAGGAATATAACTCGAAGAAAGAAATCATATATTGTTTAATCGAATGGGGAAATATTAAATCGTATTATGGCAACCCTCACACTTAATGTCACTGCTTTCGTTTGTTGACGTTTTTGTTCCAAGTAACCTAAAATTCATAGTGAATTTATAATAAAAACGATGTTATTTCAAGTACTTACAAGTGAAAAGTAATTCCGTGAGACTTATTATGTGCTTTGCTATTGTTTTTACAAATTGTTACTACACAGGAAGGCATAATTATAGTTTTCTATAAATGTTTTCTAGACGACGGCTCGTGACGTACTAAGAGCGATGAGCATGGTTTTAGTGTAGGTGTGTGAGTGAGCTTGTGTATTTACTTGAAGGAGCACGGTTTGGTGGCTTCACTTTTGATGTTCGCGGTGCGCAGTCTACCTTTTTTTGTTGGTCTGAGGCTGTGGATAGTAGTTCGTACGGCATTGGTAGTTGTGTTGTCGCATAGATATCCCAATGGCGAAGAACGCCCCATATGTTTTGCATCTCGAACATTAAATTCGGCAGAGCGCGATTATAGTCAATTAGATAAAGAGGCCCTGGCAATAATTAGTGGAGTCGTAAGCCACAATTGGACAATGAAATTGAAATGTTGTGTCGAGAATGCAGTGCATGTCTACAGCAGCGCGATGCGCCGCCGCGTGCACAGTTGCATCCGTGGGCTTTTCTCACACGACCCTGGCAAAGACTAAATATTGATTTTGCAATATTTCAAAGTAAATATTATTTAATAACGGTGCACATAGTAAATGGATAGAAGTTCAAAAGATGTTAGGAACGAACGCGAACTTCACTATAAATAAATTAAGAGAACTGTTTGCACGTTTCGGAATACCATCACATATAATTAGTGATGGTGGACCTCCATTTAGCTCGTTAGAATTTACGAATTATTTAAATAAAAACTTAGTTAATCACACAATCACAAGCCCATATCGACCAGCCGGTAACGGGGCGGCTGAGAATGCAGTAAAATTAGTCAAACGAGCGATGAAAAAGGCAATACACGAAGGCAAGGATGCAGATGCTGCCATCTACAAATTTCTTTTTCAATATCGCAACTGTGAGCACGCCACTAGCGGAGTGGCACCCGCAGTAGCTATGTTTGGTAGGAGGTTACGAGGTCGATTGGACATGATAAAACCGTCCACTGAGCGTGCAGTGGAGTCGTGTACAGAGCGAGCGGGGCGCGCACGGCCCGGCGCCGAGCGGCACGTGGAGCCCGGTGAGCCGGTGCTGGCGCGTAACTACCGCGCGTGCGCTGACAAATGGGCAGCAGCCACTGTGCTTGCACGAACAGATCCACTCACTTATAAAGTACGTGTATCCGATGGACATGAGTGGAAGCGTCACATCGACCAATTATTACCCCTTAAGAAACGTTATGCAAGACATTCCATAACTAGTAGCACGGATAAGCCAGTAACTGAGATTGATGCTTCAGAGTCAAGTCGGGACACTTCATCTTCATGTGTAGTCGAAACTGATCAAAATCAAAAAAGAACCAGACGTTAAGAGGGCGCCGACCAAACGTCGACCGCGCAGTGGCGCCCTCATCGTTTGTTTGGTTATTTCTTTTATTTTAGAATGAAAGAAATAACCAAACAAACGATGAGGGCGCCACTGCGCGGTCGACGTTGGTCGGCGCCCTCTTAATACGACTGTCAGTCCCAGAAATTTGACAGCAGAACCAACTCCGATTCTCGAGATACAAGGTGTTAGACCTAAGCGTCAATGCTTATTCCAAGGCAAATACGTAAAGTATTGTTATGTCTAAGTTTATGTAATAATATTAATTTAAGTTCAGTGTAGCAATAGTCATAGATAAATGTAAAAGATATAAGATAAAATTAAAAATGTATTGATTGCGGGTCCAATGATAACAACACTTTTAGTTAAGATCATTAGATACCCATAAAGTTACTTTTAAGTATATGTAAGTTCAAATTAGATATACCCATTGTATGTAATGTTTTAAAGGGGCCTCCCCCTTTAAAACATTACATACAATGGGTATATCTAATTTGTAGGGTATATTGGTATCTATAAAATGTTATGTGTGGGTATATGAAAATAAACCTGTTGTCACTCGGAACCGCAGTTTCATTAGTCGCTTTCCGCTATAATATTACATAAATACAACTCTCACCTCCCTGACCGAACCTTGGGAGGAGCTTAGCTCCCCCCCCTCTCAACATGGACGCATCAGGCTTCACGCCCACCCCTCCCCCTTTGATAGCCAGCTTCCTTAAGAAGCAGGCTGCTGCCCCCCCCCACACTCGATCTAAAGGCGATATTTATGACGCTATGTTGGCCACCTTTAAGGTGATCGCCTCGAGACTCGGTGAACCAGTCATCAGTGCCGCCCTGAACTCTTTCAAGGAAGAGCTGAGCTCTCTCTCGCCCCCTCAGGGCTCCACCCCCATGCCCGTTGACATCGCTAATTTCAGCGATTGTGAACGGGCCTCCCCCCCCCATGGACTTTCGAGTCCGAATCGGAATCCCGACTCCGATTCCAACGCCTCCTCCACCTCGGCCTCCTTCCTCCTTGGACAACTTCACAGTTTTCCAGGGAAAGAGGAAGAAGAAGAGGATGGGGTCTGCCACTCAGGCAGCCCCTAAAAAGAGGGTGACCAAGAGAGCCTCTCCAGGCCCTGGCTCCCCTATTCCACCCCCCTCAGCCCCATCGCTCGCCTCGCTGGTACCTCCTAGCAATCGAGCCGCCCCTCGAGCCCCATGGCAATTGCCACTTCGGCTGCCCTCTCCCACGCTTTTCGTCCACGACAAGGCGAATTGGACGGAGCTTTCTGCGGCGTGTAACGAACGTCATATTCGTTACACGCGCGCTCACCCAGTGCACCTGGGAGTAAAGATCACTGTACCGACGGCTACTGATTTCCGTAGCCTGCACAAACTCCTCCGGGAGCGGAACATTCCGTTCCACTCCTTCTCCTATCAAAAGGAAAAACAGGTCTGCGTATATTAATATAACCCGAATTATTAGTGGACTAAAAGATGACTGCAGTGGGTTGGGATAGTATTAGCAATAAGATCCTTGAACAATTCAAGCACATCCTCCTGGTACCACCCTTAACACATACCTTTCGTATCTATTTTTCCGAAGGCATTTTTCCTAGATGCCTTAAAATAGCAGTCGTAATCCCTATTTTTAAATCCGGGAACAAAGACTTACAGCCTTATTCATAAAAACTTTATAACCGTTATTTAGCTAAAATACCGATAAGCAGACTCTTAATTCAAAATTTTCTATGGAGAATTTGAATTTAGAATCTCTTAAACAGTATTTTAACTAAGTAATGGCTGAAAAGTTTTTATGAATAAGGGTGTTAGTTAACAATTATAGGCCAATATCTTACTCCCCTCAATATCTAAAATACTAGAGAAAATTGTAAACAGTAGGCTAGTTAACTATTTAGAAAAAAATAATTTATTATCACCAGCACAATTTGGTTTTAGAGCCAAATTATCCACAGCTGATGCGGTGCACCACCTCCTGACCGATTATGTCTCAGAGGAACTTGGCAAAGCAGATCAGACCCTGGGGGTCTTCCTTGATCTGGCGAAGGCCTTTGACACAGTATCTGTTTCTATGCTCCTGAAAAAAATAGAGGCCATGGGAATAAGGGGAACGCCGCTGAAACTTTTTGCTGATTACCGAAACGACAGATATAATGTGTTAGAATAGACAATATTACGAGCGATGAGCAAAAAATACTGGTTTTGGTGTTCCTAAAGGAAGCATACTGGGCCCAACCCTTTTCCTGGTTTATATTAACGATTTGTGCAATTTAAACATTAAACAAGGCAAAATTGTCGCATATGCTGACGACACGGCCTTAATATTTACCGCTAAAACCAGTAACGAATTGTACATAGGTACAATTCGTTACTGGTTTTAGCGGTAAGCTCAATTAGGTTTCAACACTGTGACTAATTGGCTTCAAAGTAATTTACTAACATTAAATGCTGACAAGACAAAATATATTCACTTCTCCATGCGCAAGCCTCAATTTAACATAACTAATCCTCATCTGTTTGCTCATAAATGTGGACTCCACCCAATCAGTACATGTGATTGTCCTATTGTCTCCCAAACATGCAACATAAAATATCTCGGAGTAATAATAGACGAAACACTCTCTTTTAGACCACATATTGAAATTTTGGTTAAAAGAGTGCGCAAATTAATCTGTTTTTAAAAAACTGCGAGCTATTGCGGAATCAAAATTTATCTAACAAGTTTATTTAGCCCTAGGTCAATCTGTAATCCAGTACTGAATCACTTCATGGGGTGGGGCACCCAAAACTCACTTACTCCCTCTTGAAAGAGCTCAGAGAGCCATTTTAAAACTAGCCAATTTCCATCCCTTTCTCTATCCCACAGTTCTGCTGTACAAATCCTGTAACGTACTGTCTGTTCGCCAGCTTTTCATTATGCACTTTGTATTAAAACAGCACACCATGCTTTCGTACAACACCGAAAATACTAATATGAGACGGAATGATATTATTGTATGCGATTCAAATGCGTTCTCAAAATATGTTTTTGTAAAAAGATTTTTTACATTTTTAGGTCCATTTCTGTATAACACTAAATATATGAGTTAAATTATTATAGCTGTAAAAAGACAATTGTGCAATATTGGTTATTTCTTTTATTTTAGAATGAAAGAAATAACCAAATAAACGACGAGGGCGCCACTGCGCGCTCGGCGCCCTCTTAAGCATTTCTTACGAAGAGACAGAAGATCTTCTTTCTGTCTGTATATGAAATATGACGTGTCCATTAATTTAGATTTTAAGTATAGGAAATAAAATTGACCCATTGTTAATTTATTATTTTAAGTTTATATAGGCTCAATCTAGCCTGAAATACAGGTTAAACCAAGTTCAGGCAAATAAGTCACAGTGTGCTTTAAAACATGTGCCCTATTTTATAAATAAACAATTTTACTATTATTATTATAATTGACCATAATAAAAAAAGTCTGATATCTATGATAAGAATATTTACAGCCCTGTTTATAATACGTATTTATTAAGAAATGATTACTATTAATTTCCTAATTTTATTACTGCTTTTGAGAGTCTGATTATCTGTGATACAAAATACCAGTTTAAATGTTTAATTTTAACAAGTTTATTCATATCGAAATCAAAATATAAAATATTTCAATGCACTTTGTCTTTTTTTAGAGATTAGAGGTGGTTTAGGATAAGTTGCCTCATCCTTTTATTCTCTACGATGGAGAAAGCAATGTACAGCGAAACTGAAGTGGGGGCAATGACTTCCCAGTCACCGCCGGTGGCGACTGGGAATTATTATTCCCATATGCCTTCGGTGGCAATCCCCGCGGGGGCGACTGGGAATGAATGCTCTTTCAGGAGTGGCGGAGAGGCGCCACGGCGTCCTCGAGAGGATACGGTTGTTTCGGGAGGTACCCGTTTCGGATTAGGCGGTAGGAAACGTCCGGGTGTTTTCACTGTGAGGATCGCCCGGAGAACACGGTGGAGCATACGGTCGAGGTCTGCCCTTCTTGTACGGAGCACCGCCGTGTCCTCGTCGAGGCGATCGGCGGCGGTGACCTCTCGCGTCCGGCCCTGGTTCAATCCATGGTCCGGAGCGAGAGACAACCCTCACGCCCCCCCCCCCTCCTACAGCCGCCGCAACATGGGGAGACGCCCCGAGCGTCGGGAGTAGCAGGGTGATTCCCGGCCACCGTAGGCGCGGGTCTGCGGACGGCGAGCGTTGGGTGGCTCACTGTCCGCCAGGCCCGGGTCGACGGCGCGTTGTATTCCACGCGCGCCTCAAACAGATGTTAGCAAAGTAGACAGGGCCAGAACCTGCCAGGGTTGCGGATTTTGTTTGAAAAAGTTACCGCGGCCCTGGAAAGCAAAGGACACTACGAGGAGCACGGATGGGTTTTAGTCAGTAAGTCTGACACTCCCTTCCGCTCCGCCCAGAGCGGGAGTCATTTGATGATTTACCTTCCAAAAAAAAAAAGGATATAGAATCAAATATCTATAGCCCTTTACACCCGCGCTGAAACGATCGTGAGTTTTACTTTTTTTAAATTCTGGCGCCAAACCGTTTACTTTTTGCGAACGCAACCGGCGTCGATCGAACGTCAGGATGTCTCGCATACGATTTTTTGTGTTCATCACTACACTATTATATGTGGTATCATTATTTTACAAAATGACAGTAGCTAATGTCAAATGTGGAATCGAATTATAATTCCGAGTATAGTGCTAGTTTAAAAATTTCGTTTTCTTGACGTTGCCGTGTTTGGCACGTTTTCCTTTGTCGATTAATGACACTGGTTTGTACAAGTTAATTAAATAAAAATATTGTTTTAGTTCTATGTTTATTTATGATTTGTCACATAATTTTATAATACATTTCATCAATATAGCAGTGTAAAATAATAAGAATACATGTAATAAATATTTTATCACATTCAGTGTTTGACTTAAATCTTAGGATAATAACTAATTAAAAAATGAGAATAATAATAAAACCAGAATAAATTTTAACACAATTTCACTCGTCATTTATGATTAATATATACCTGACATAGCTAACTTACTTTTAAAACAAATAGTAGTCAAAAGGAAACTGAGCTACAGTATTTGTAAGAGATCTCTAAGTGTCAATAGTTTATCGTATAAACTATATTACGAAATTCTACACCACATTTTTTATTATTGTTATCCATTCCGAAAGTGATTGTTAACGCCGTTTATTTTACTTTGTTCTAATTAAAATTGCATCTTCCCTAATACAAAATGTACTGTTGAAGACATGTAAGTAGTAACTGGAGGTCGTTTACGTGGAAAATCCAGTCTTCTGTTATTTTACAACACAAATCATAAAATTCACATTATCCACGTTTGTCACTTGCAAGTTATTACTCTTACTACTAACCTATTTTTACCAATTCATTATATATAAATTGCTTGCGGAAAGTCTCGACATAGTTACCGATCGCCTACCGACCAAATTCGGTAAGTCCTAAGGCCGCCCGTACACAGTCAATAGCCGCGTCCACATCGACCGAGCACGGCTCGCTAGACAGCCTCGCGAGCCAATGCCTCGGCCGGTGTGGATGTGGCTTGGGCTGCCTCGGGCGCACATTGCCTCGGCTGAGCGCTGCTCGATCGCGAGCCATATTGTGTCAAAGGCGCCTCAGTCCGAGCAGCTCGCGCGGTGTGGACGGTTGTGACAATGCTCGCGAGCCAATGCAGAACAAAATGGATAAAGATAGTATTCGTTTGGATTTTAGAATGTTGTGGGACTCGAAAGATCCCGATCACTTAAATAAAATAAACGAGAGGATTGCTGGAGGAAGATCGCTAAGGAATTGAAATTTTCTGTACTTATCTTAGTTGAAAAAAAACTTGACTTGTTGACAGGTTCATACCGACGCGAAAAGTCAAAGGAGAAAAAAGGATGAAATGATCGTAGAGGTATACCCAAGAGAAACTAAATACTCAGCAGGCTCACCTTGGCTCGCGAGACCCACTCTTAACTTTTCAAATTTGGTTCGGGTAGCACTGCTCGCGAGCAAGAAATCCGAGGCTGCCTCGAGAGCCGTGCTCGGTCGGTGTGGACGCGGCTAATAGCGAATGCGATCCACGGATCAGATCAGAGACCGAATTCGTTCGGTAGGCGATCGGTAACTATGTCGAGACTTCCCGACCTGGTATCCGAAAAAATATGGAAAATAGATTACCTAAAAATGATTGAAGTAGATGCCTACTTTAACACTTCATAAATATTATTTGTTAAAAAAGAGTCACTTGCGGTTAAACATTCTAAACACAGTTTAACTTTAATACATTTTGAACCACGTGATTGCTAATAACATCGTTCGTGCCATATTACATTTTAATGGTTTGTATTAATTGACTCCGTCGATTGGCGTCCGGAGCTTGATCTTAATTCACGTCGAGGGCATATCGATGGCATTTCTTCAGATGATTTTCGGCTTTTCTTTTTATTGCATCGCCGTCCTCCATCGTGAGAAGACAAATCTCCAATATTAGTATCATCGTCATTGGAGCAGTTGTCTTTTAGTTCATTTTCTAATTTAGCATTAGAGTCTTCAGCCAAAGCAATGTCTTGGTTAAGAACGGCAGAATCATCAGTATAAGAACTTGATAGCTTTGATTGTGATTTTTCATCCTTACCTAAACTAGATGATGATGTTGTCATTTCTGTTGGCGTTAATTTATGAACTGTAGTATCGAAATCAGGTTTCATACCAGTTTTTATAACAGTTGAAGGAGCTATTAAGTCTTCAAGGTCCATTTCGCCAGTGTGCGTAGAATGATCTGGTTGCTTTTCCATGGATGTTTTTTTCTCTGGAGTAGAACTATCTTTTATTTTTTTAGTTGGATTTATTTCTGTTGATGATAGTGCTAAGTTTTCTGGTTCATTCATAATTTCGTCATGGGGTCGTTTGTGAGCCAAAGAAGTACCTAATACTCCATCTTCTGTCATTAATGTCCTGGAAATAAATTCTGAAGAATTTTTGATAAATTTTTCGGAAACGTCCTTGTCGTCTTTACCCTTTTTAGATTCTGCAGAACTCACAAGGCTAGCACTAAGAGCGCCAGAAGCCATTTGCTCTAATAACATTTTACTTATATCAATGTCTTTCTTATCACCCTTTAATAGTTTTTCCTGGACAGCCGCAAATTCCGGAGGGACTTGTGACCTCATTGGATCAAATGGGAGTTTCTTTTTGTCGCTTTTAGAGAGATCGGTTGCTATGGTGTCGTGGTTATCGCTGTCTCGTGGTCTCTTTTCTGGTCTCATGATCGATTCGTAGTTTAAAGATTGTTTTGATAAAGATTCTAAGAGATAGGGATCTGGTGGCAAATGTATTTGTGGCAGTTGACTTGATTGCTGCTGTCGATCAGACACTTTTTGCTGTCGGGACGTTGACGAATTAGTAACAATAGTTGACGACCGTGGTGTAGTTGTTTTTGCAGTACTACGTGAAGCGCTATGACTTGAACCTTGTAATGTAGAAGCACCTGAACTTGCTGCTATATTGTTACTCAATAACCCTAATGCATCATATGCTGACGACATACCAGAATGCATACCAAATGGATTTAGGCCACTAAGTCCCAATTGAGGATACAACATATTTGGGTTAGGGAAAACAAATGGAAACTGTGAATTGGCTGATTTAGAACTCGAGGGATTTCCACTATCAGTAGTTTTTCGGGATTTTGATTTACTTTCACTTGAAACGCTCGATCCAGTAAGATTATTTAAATCTAAAGAAGAGAATCCAGGAAGTCCTAATCCGGCTAAATTCGCAAATATATTACCGCAGGCTATGTTACCTAACAAATTTGGCATACTATTGAATGAGTTAAGAAGAGGATTATTTTTAGGATCAAAACTTCCCAAGCTGGAAAGTAGCTTTGGGTCAAAGGTATTCAATAATTTAGGATCAAATCCTGTTAAATTAGAGAGTGTTGCTGCTAATGTTTTAGGATCAAATGCACTAAGGCTAGAGAGACTTGCCAAAATAGCGGGATTTAAACCAGCCAAACTTTGATTCATATGTGAATTGGAAGACATTACATTTGGAGATGGAGAATCAAGTGTGGGAGGACGACCTTTTTTACGTTCACTCATTCCACTGGTGGATTGCATTGGGGAATGTCGTTGGCTGCGAACATCTTGAGGCAACTTTATGTGTTCTTTTATACCTTCAGTCCACTTAGAATCTATATCATACATAGGATTTTCAGCAATCCATTGGGCTAGATGCTTAAGTTGAGGTGCTTTCGGGCCAACTATTCGCTTTCCAGTTACGCGATGTACTACTGGCACATGTTCTTCGGGAGCGAGCCGCGGTGCTACACCTCGGCGACGCGTATCTACGCTGGCTTGTTCTGCTAGCCACTTGTTTACCTTTGCTTCATGAGAATAAGATTTCATCGGAGGTACGACCGAAGCTTTCGGAATCTTCGCCTGTTCTAAAGATTGTTGCAAAAACGAAGACAACTCCTTGGATGAAGCCTGTGGAGACGGCACATTGGTCACGGTGACTGAAAATGGTTTTTGAGTTGAAGAGGACGCGGACGAAGTAGGAGGTGCTGCTGGAGTCACTGTCACGTCGGGCAGGACGCTGGCACTACGTCCGCGCAGGCTGTCTGACGATGTACTAGGGCTCTTACATTTAGCGGCTGATAAGCCTAGTACTATTTCATCCAACTTTTTTCTTTTCTTTTCTTTTCCAACAATTTGTTCCGGTGCGGGCTGAAAAAATAAAACAACGTAGATTTGTTATGCGGATTCAGTGATGTTATTTGGTGAAGATCTAAAATAGTCAATCCGAGTTTGGTCCTTTTTTTAATGTCCTACAAGCGTAACACTATCTGCGCACTATTTAAAAAAAAAAAAGATTAAGTGTATAAAAAATTAGGACACTTGTAGATAATTTTATATTCTTGAATTTAAATCATGCAAATTGCGCGATGCAAAAATCATTATAGGAAGCGAGATATTTGCAAAAATCCGATTTTTGTGTTGGTTGAGCTTAATATCTCAAGACGCGGACACGAAATTTTATACGAATTTTGAGACCACTTATAGAATATTTACTATAACATATATTTACAGGCATTATTTTTATCAAATCGCATAAGATAACATCCAGCTTCAACTCACCACGTTCTTTCTTTTCATGAGTCTGGAAAGTGTATCGTCGAGTCGGCTGCGCGAAGGCACGGAAGAGGGCGCCGCGTCGGGGCTCTGCGTGCGACGAGCCACCGAGAAGTCGTGCACGTCGCTGAGGTCCAGCGGCGCCGACAGGTCCACGGGCGCCGCAGAGGGCGGCGGCGCGGCCTGCGCGCGCTGGTGCGCGGGCGGCGGCGCGCCGCTGTCGCCGGCCGCCGCGCTGGCGCCGCCGCCCGAGTGCGCGGCCTGCGGCACCGACAGCAGCGCGTGCAGTTTAGCGCGGTCGGTCTCGACGTCGATGGCGATGTGCCGCTTAGGACCCAACTTTCGATCGTCGAGAGCGTCTGGCGCGACACGTGCGTCCTGTTTGGCTGCGGCGGGCCATTCGCGGTTCTGTACGGCGTGCGCGATGTGATGCAGGCGCGTCTCGAGCGCCCGCTCTGAGAACCAGCGCTCCGGAGGCAGTGTCTCTTCGATCCGACCTAGCTTGGCTAGCGTCTCCAGTTCGGAGAGTGCGTCCGTGTCATCTTCGGCGGTCCGATCACAATTATTGGAAGTTCTCTTGCTTCGCCTCAGCGACATGCGCGTTTCGCCAGCTGCCTCTTCAGAGACGGCCGCGTCTTCCTCGTCGGAAGATATCTTCTGAGTTTCGCCCCTAGAGGCGCTTTTGTGATTTGCATACCACTTGCTAGCACAATCAGCAAAAGACATTTTGGGATCACAGAACAGCTTACTATATGTATCACCCAATCCATGCCTGAAAAATATACTTTAGGTTAGATAGAAAATAAAAAGCATTACAATATTACTGTAGTTAAAATGGAACTCCGTCGATGCAAATTAGTAGTTCCTTATCTAAATAAATGTGCAACTTAAGTGTTGAATTTTGAGTAAAATTGCCGTTTACACCATTTAATTCGGAAGAAAGAAAGAAATTATTTATTTGCTGATAATGTAGGTACATTTTACCTTACGGCATGCAAAATATTGGATTTGAATTTAATAATAATGTAACCAAAACATATGATCTCCAGTCTAAAAATTTAAAAAATATTAAAAATTCATAAAATATAAATCACTTGCATACGTATCGTACAATGAAGAGTATAAATGTCATAATAATATTATGACTTATCATTCATTTTATTTGTTTGATGTTTAATGTCAAAATATTCAAAAACACAACAACCACAAATTATAAAAGATAATGTCACAATGTGTAATGTAAAATATTCATGTCAAGTTATTATAACACAAATAATCACACAATAAAAGATGTAACAATGTCATTAGTCATTACATTACACATATTAATCATGAAGATTCGAAATTGCAGATACAGTTTCATTTTATTTTTTTACAAACAACATTTAGTATGGAGTTTTGTCATTTTAAACTTTTTAATTGTGTAATAAGTTTAATAACATTTCTCCAGCAATAATTTTGTTAATTGTTGCTTAAAATAAAATATTGGTAGGTCTTTTAAATTAACTGAAAGGATGTTATTTTTTTACTAAGGCTGTTTTATGACCACCTGTGTACAATTGGTTTTTATACTGGGACCTTATTGGTACTGTGCGTTGTACGTGCGTTGTTGTATGTGTCAACTATTGAGGTAAATAAGTGTTTGTTTGATATAACGAATGGGGCAACTTCTAATATATATCAAGGTAATGTCAGAATTTTTAGAGATAATATATAGGTTGAAAATTTTCAGTAGATTTAAGACCTGTCATTGATCTGAGGCATCGTGTTTTTTAATATTTTTTGGATGAGATTTCTCAAAATTAAAATAACTTGTGCGACCAGATAATTACTGTTGTTTACCTACTTTGACCCGTGACTTTGACATATTGAGTCTACAAGATACCTTACAAAGATAGCCAGGGCGGGAAGCTAGTTCAAATATAAATTATTAACCAAAAAACATCAAAACTGCGTTGAGTTAAAAGCAATGCAAAAAAAACTTACTTGCAGACGCCTAAAACCAGGAGTTTGTCGTGCCGAGCCGGTTGCCACCACGGTGGAGTGTCCGGTGACCGCTCACATAAAGCCAATCGAGTATCTAGTGCAGGATGTGGAGCTACTTCTTCGCGTAATACTCGTAAAAGATCAATCCTGTCAAAATGTACTAGATTAAAATCTAACCAGGGTCTAGACGCAAAACGTCATTCGTGACACGGAGATACCCTGTCGCTTACGCTACTTTCGCTAATATGTAGTTAATTCGTTCCAAGTTAATGAACCATGTAAGTATAAGGATTATTTAGCGTCCATCATCCATAAGGAAGAAGCTTGTATTCAAACCACTATTGTCAAATGGTAATCAGTTTGGAGTTTTAATGACCTAAATAAGGGACCAATTATACTTAAAAGAATTTCTGGAGTATTCCCATCTGTCCCCGAAAGGGGACAAGTGAGAATTTTCGTCGACGTATGACACAAAATTCCCCTATTTGTTCCCATTTGGGGATGAATGGCAATACTCCGAATTTCTAAACTCCCAGGAAGATCGATAGTGGAGAGGGTTCAGATGCTCTTGGACCATGAGTTTAAACTCTTCTAAGTAGTGAATTGATATTCTGAATATTTGTTTCTACATACATTGTGGGTATGTGCAGCTTGTGCCAAATAAACTTTCTTTCTTTAAAGAGATATTATCAAGTTATTCATTTAAACAGACACTTACTTAACAATTATCTCCGATCAAACAGGGTTTCTTTAAATGTATTTTAGAATATTGCAATATTACATTGATGCCCCCCCCCCCCCCAGAACGCGGTGGCGAGGTGACCTGGACGCACACCACAAAGAGGTGTACGAGGGGGAGGCCTTTGCGAAGCTGTGGGACACTATAATAGGCTAAAAAAATAAAACTCATTACCTTTCAAGAGTAGCAATAGCTCTCTCTTCACCTATAGGCTCTGCTTTTAAATCTGCTCTTGTCGGTAGTTCAGCTTCTCCCACAGAAAGTCCACACTGACGTTTGCACATGGCCATAAATGCTTTTAAATAATCAGTTAGAGCATCATCACTTTTTGTGTCCAATCGAGCAAGTGTTCTAAAACGGCTCCAGCGAAGACTTTTAGTAGTTGGGTCGAACTCCACTCCATAGGAAGCAACAGTACGACGGAATGCTTCTTCGTCTGCACGCGTCCAGCGCCATTGTGACACTTCATCTCTGGCTAGCTGATCCATCCGCTCTCGTCGCTCCATCTTCTGAATGAAATTCTTACTTAATAATCTAAAATCTTAAATACAACGTGTAACAGAATAAACGCAATACGTGAAAAGGGGTCATTGTACTCATCATGATGAACAACTTTTAAAATCTGCTGTTCAGTACATTTTGTCGAGTTATTCGGACATAAATGTATGGGCTAGTAGATTTTTTTAAATATGCTGATTAAATATAGAAGTTGCTGAATGTCAAGTTACCTATGATGACAAAGACTGAGTCATCATAGGAACCATGGTCTTTAGTTTTTATATGTTTCAGCCTGCTCCGAGAATCAAACCAAAATTAAAATCCTAAAAGTAGTTCTTTTGCTTTGATTTGATCTTTGTCAATGCGCAGAACTCAAGGCTTTTTTTGTAAAAATACAACAAAACATATTTATTTCCTTTAATTTGCCACATCATATTTTTATTGCAGTAGTTTATCCAGCTACACTATCAGTTGGTGTAATATAATATAAAATATTACTTAACTTTACAATTTGTCCCAACTCTAGGACAAAATGAAATCATCACCACACAATCCTCACCTTTGATTGGTTACAGACAAGGATCGGGATCAAGATTGGGATTGAGATATATTATAGAAAGCGGCCGTTAGTCAATGAGCCCGAGATAAAATTATTTATCTACACTCAAAACGTAATGTTCCAAACATGAGTTCAAAAACGAATGCATAAACACGTACTTTTTTTTCATGATAGGTAAAATTAAAAAAAAAAACCATTACAGTTCAACATTTCCCTTCGATTTTTAAACAACTGCGTCATAAAATAACTTTTTAATTTATTGGCGCGGGCTCATTGACTTAAGTCAATGAGCCAGCTTTTATCTTTGTCTATGTTTGAGCGCGCTGCGCAGTCATTCGAATACGCAATGAGAATATCCGCCATATTGGAATAAACTATTTTTCCACTTATTTTATTTCAACTGTATGAGTGAAGATAAAATAGTGTATGCAACGGCATATAATTAGGTATTAAAACACTCCTGTGATGCTATTATCACACTCGGCTACGCCTCGTGTGATAAACCCACACTCGTGTTTTAATAACCCTTTTTATATGGTCGTTGCATAAACTACTATTACGTTACGCACCTTAGCTCTTTGTTGCATTTTAAGCTCCTCTCGCTTGTAGTTTCTTTGATATGCAGTGATTAGTCTCCGGAGTCTCGTATTCAAGTCTTGCATTGAGGGCCATAAATGTCCACCACTACTGCTTTGAGTACTGTCATCATCAGGCCGAGGAGAAGCTGCAGGGGATGTTGCTCCAGCTCCACTAGACACATCGTCTGTGCAATCTTCGTCTCCCACTACACTACCTCTCACCTTCCTTTCTTCACTCCTGTTACACATCACATAACTATGTCAAAGTCGGACTGGACATCTATACTTATTATGTATAAACAAAGTAGCTTCCCGTCGTCTGTCCCTCTGTTGGCTTAGATCTTTAAACTGAGTAACGGGTTTAATGCGGTTTACACTATCATTTAGGAAATTCCTTCCGGAAGGTTTTGTATAATAGATTGTAAATGTTATGCCCAGTGTCCAAAAAGCGATGTACAGGCGCACATCAGTAAATATTACCGTGCAAAGCCGGGGCGGGACGCTATATTTTAATAAAAAGAGAACAGTTTATTTTACTGTAAAATACATTTAAAATAACTTTTATAGGCAATGTTAATTTGTGATTAAATTACTTAAGATTTGATCTGTGTTTTCGAACGATGTGGTCACTTGACACTTAGTCTAGTCATATTAGCGGTTTCACCTCGGAATGAGAGAAAAGCTAGAAACACGTATACATTTTGGTGTTCTAAAAGTTGTGTCAAAAGTTTCATAAAATTTCGATTTCGTGTTTGAATGTAAAATATTGCCAAGACGACCACATAAGGTTTGCCCTGTGAAAAAGATATCAGATCTCATGTAGAGCCAAGCTTCTGAATCTACACGGCCTAACTCTACCGACCCTAACTTCACACAAATTCTACATATCAGTAAAATATATACCCTTTATAAGAGGGGTATAGGGGGCGTTGAAGTTTGTGGAGTACTTACTAAATCCGCGCGGACGAAGTCGCGGGCGAAGTGCTAGTTACACCCAACCGTCGAAGGCCTTATCTTATTTCCCCGACAAAAGGCTATTTATAACCTTTTTCAGGCAGCCAAAGAAGCGCTCCTTCA
This sequence comes from Melanchra persicariae, assembly GCA_947386135.1. NCBI lineage: Eukaryota > Metazoa > Arthropoda > Insecta > Lepidoptera > Noctuidae > Melanchra > Melanchra persicariae. The sequence goes on along the minus strand of OX376653.1, from coordinate 12,337,329 downwards.
GCGATTATTTCATGTCAGTACCATTGATCCGAGAGTTGAATACCCTCAGATTCCATATTCTTCCCTTTCTTACATGCATGACTGCACATTTGTCCACACCAAATTCCATCCTGATGGCACTACTGAAGGTTTCAGTTACCTTCAGTAGCTCCATCAGTCGCAAATTGTTGGGATCAAAGAGTTTCAGATCATCCATGTAAAGGAGGTGAGATATGGCCTGACCACCTCTTCTCAACCGATAGCCTAGGCCTGAATCCTCCAGCAGTGTGCTTAGAGGATTCAGAGCTAAACAAAACCAACTGTCGCCCTTTTTTCCATTGCCTCATACATGAATCAAGGAAGGTGCGTAGAGTTGCATTTATTTTGTACAACTTCAACACCTTCATGAGCCATGTATGTGGCACAGAATCGTAGGCCTTCTTGTAATATATCCAACATGTCGACAGATCCTTGCGGGATCGACGAACCTGTTGACTTATGGCCATGTCTATGAGGAGTAGCTCCTTAGTGCCGCGGGATCCTTTCCTACATCAATTCTGAGAGGCGAACATAATTGAATTATTCTCATTTTCACTCTCAGAATGGATGTAAGAAGTTTATAGACCGTCGACAAACAAGTAATCGATCTATAATTCTTGGGTTCCGCGGGACTTTCAATCTTATGGAGCAGGTGGATAACGCCAGTTGTTAGAAACTGTGGTAGCGACCTAGACTCTAAGGATGACTGGAATTGGCGTCCGGTCCTGGAGACTTCCAGTACGGTAACGGACGAACTGCTGTGGCTACATCTAGTGGTGAGATGGTAATTTGTTCCATTTGTGGTATAGCTTCACATACGCGCTCGACATCGCGCATCCACCTACCCTCGGCATTACAGACAGACGGGCACCGACCAGATGATTCGCCAGAATGTACTCGAGGCAACGTGATCCGGGCGGCACACGTCCGTCACACTTTAGTTTAGGTCGTTCCCAAGCTCTATACACCCACCTCTCATCGCTCTGGACCAAGCGATTCTGCGAGTATCGGTCAACCCGCCGCTTATACGACAAATACGAATACGGTTTGCCCATGTACGAACTTTCGGCTTCAGGAAATCGATGCGCTCTGTGACACGGGACGTGTATTCTCGAGGGTCCCCGAATACGTATCCGCCTCACAAGTGGTGGAGTATTTCCCTCCCGAAGCAATATAGTTTGCCGATGAGTGCCCTAGCCTCATCGATACGCCGCTCGATACTACACTGCCAGGCTGGTACAGCAAGTTATTATTATTATATCATAATACGTAAACAATGAATAATTTGTATTATTAATACATGGTATTTAATAACATTTGACATTATATCTAATGAAATTTAATACTTTGTGTAAAGAAATTAGAACTTATAGCAAATTGTATGGTACTTTGCTTCAGCTGCGAATGCTGCGATCAATTCATACTCATAAAGTACACGACCTTTGCCTAATTCTCCCAAGTAATCGTTTCGTTTTTCTGACCGATTTTCGGATCTATGACCTTCAAAAACTTACGACGCAGACGAGATTTTATGAGACATTTGACACAACTTTTAGAACACCAAAATGAAGATGTGTACGAGTTTTCAGTTTTTCAGCTTACTACTCTCATTCAAGGGTTGACCCGTTTTTTATCCTTAAATGACTGTATTAACAGTCCCGAAAGGGCGATATAGTGTAGTGACTTATTTGCAATAAGCTCCCGTTGAAGCCAAGGCGTAATCCAAGCTTTATATATTTTTAAATTTTCCATGATTTTGTATTGGCATGGTAGATTTTAATTGTAAAAAAATCACCCAGTTTATAGGAATATTACTCATGTCGGACTGATTTTTGTGACTTACAGTAATAAGTGTTAGTAGGTATAGGTAAGTTATATTGATTTTGAATGGTTTGATTTATAGCCTTAAAAAAACCAGTGCTCAATAAATTTCTGCTTTTGATTTAAATTAAAGTATGAACCTATGAACATACTTCTCATAAGGTGGGTTGTGTGTATTCAAAGTAAAAAAGTAAAAAATATCGTATCTACTCACTTGATATCTGTACATTCAGCATCATCTGGTGGCCCCAATTTGTCTACAAAGCAAAGTTGTGGATCTGAACGCATAGCCAAATAATTTTCGTAACCATGGACGTAGGTTCCTACAAGCAAGGACACGTCACACTCACTATCCCACCACAGCCGTGGAGGTGTGCTGTCCACACCACGAGGTACACGCATTCCCAAAGAACTGTAAAAAAGACCAAACCATTTTATAATCAGAACTCACGAATCTGCCAACTTGTGTGATGTGGACTAGACATAATATTATGTACTTGTTATCGTTATCATCGACTAATGTAAATAGCAACCTAGTCAGTTACACTGATAGCTACAGGTTCCGCGTCCATCTTAACGACTAACCTAGGCGCGTGAGGTGAAGCTGCATGCGTTAGGCGCACAAGTATAGACGATAAGCTGCATGCTTCTTAAGGCATAGCGCTTGATGCAAGACGAGTTGACAGTTAAAACGCAAAATGAACATGATAAGTACAGTGCAAGGAGTAGAAAACTTTATCAAGACTTCTTTCTCATTTTCTCGTAAAATATTGTATCCTTTTTCTTTATAGAGCTTCAAAGGTATCTCCAGTAAACTGAGACACTAACGTGTCACTGGCCAACACCCCGTTACGTGAAAAAAAAAGCTGGCGAAATTTTGGTGTACAATTACGGTAGGTACGTAGTACATTGATGCCAACCGTTAAAGGAAAACGGGCGTAAATTCTACGTCTGACGTCAAATGTAACAAAACATGCGATTTTTGTTAGCATCGTAAGGCGGATAAGGCAAAGATTCTGATTTTAAATGATGGAACATTAATGATTTTACCTGGCATGAACTCCACTTTCAATTTGTGTCGCGTAGTCACCTATAACTTCATGTTTGATGTAATACATCATGCGTACTCGTAGTAAAACCCTAAAACAAAATGAAAAGTTTGATTGTAATTTTCAGAGTAACATCAAAATAGAAGTGTTTTGTAATTTGTATGTCAGGAAATTAATTGTTTGCCACTTTCACCAGCTAATCCCAATAAATTAACCTTCACAAGGTTTAAAACTATGCAACTTTCACATAGACAAAATCCGAAAACGCTTCTGTGATTCTTTGTTTGATATTCGTCGTAATTAATTATGAGTTCTCTCAATCAGAAAAATATTATAAAAACATCATATTTTTTAATAGTTTATTTCAGGGTGAATTTTTAAAGTGTGCGTGAATGGCCAAATCAGAAACTATGAGGAATATCGAAAAACACTGAAAGGAGTCTCGAGCCCGATTTCGAGCTCTCATTGGATTTTTGAAAAATTGGTTTTCCTAGCCATGAATCGAACCGGTTGATATTGGAAAAAAAAGCACAGCCTGTATTACAAGACCATCCGAAAGTTTCGCTAATAAGGATCAATTTCTGGGAAGTAATAAATGACACATGGCCAACTAAAGGAAACACTTATTTTTCAAAAATCAAAAATACGAATTCCGATTATTAAAGTACCGATTAATTAGAATTCCGAAATAATAAAGCCTTATAAAACTGAATAGCAAGACAAATAAACACAATTTACTTGTAGGGGGGTACAATAAACAAATACGAAAAACTTTAATCCGTCAGTCACAAATACGAATTGCAGCATGCATGCAGAATGCAACAAGCATGCAGCATGCAAGCGAGCATAAAAAATGCAAGCAAGCATGCAGCATGCTAGCGATCATGCAACATGCAAGCAAGCATGGTTTCTGTCACGCTTCGATGCTGCGGGGCTCCGGCGGCGGTCCCGCGCGAGCTTATCGTCGCAGATGGTTTTATCGCTCACCAAGCCACCTGCTCTTCAGCTCACGGCCCGCCTCGCCCCTCCGCGCCTGCGGCTTGAATTACACTCTAGGGGTAGTTCAGAAAAGACTACGTGGAGACGGTTTTGCAGCAATTCGTTTCTGTCACTAATATCCCATATTATACTAATTGAATCAAAATCATGATCCTAATTTTAGCAGTTCATTCGAAATATTGAAAATCCGTTAAAAATATGGTACCTATCGTTACAGCCTTTTGATGCAGATATCGTTAACTAAAAAATAAAGTTATCATTTAACGTTATTTCTAATACATTTTATCGTTAAACATATGTAACGTTAAAATCTACAATATAGAACATTTTAAAGTTATGAGTTAGTTTTGTTACCGTCCGTCGCTCTCGTCCAATCGCAAAAGAATATCAGACAGTCATACTGCATCGACCCCGACGCTCAGACTGTGCCGTACTACTATTTTCGTGTTTAATATTCTCTTTGCTATTCGAGTTGTGCTTGTTCTTGTGAATATACATGGTTGGGCTTCCACCAGTAACGTGCAGTTGTAAAAAAGCGAATCTGGTTGAAGCCTTTTCTATAGCCTCAAAATGGGTAAGTTCAATATAATAATCATTGAAGATATTGTAATCAAATCTACGGTACTTGTACGGTACCTCAGAGTTGGTATTTCAAAGCAAGTTGCTGGTGAATAATCCTGGCCACTTGGTTAACGGCGAGTACTTGCCTGTGCAAGTACTCGCCGTTAGCCAGACGAGAACAACCAGAGATAATATGTCTGATGGACTCACCCGGACGGTGGCATGCCCGACACACGTCAACCGTCGTCCTTCATGGCTACGGACGCTAGGAAATCTACATCGGACCCATAAAGAGCCCGATAAGCGTGAAGCTCTTTGCCTTTCCATACCTCCTTGCGGTCATCTGTAGTAAGTATCACAGGTTTGTGCCAGTTTTCTTTAGCCATGGATAACGGGGTGAGTCCCTTGTCCACTGCGATCACATCTCGGTGCATAATGGCTACGGACGCTAGGAAATCTACATCGGACCCATAAAGAGCCCGATAGAAGCGTCCGTGAAGCTCTTTGCCTTTCCATACCTCCTTGCGGTCATCTGTAGTAAGTATCACAGGTTTGTGCCAGTTTTCTTAAGCCATGGATAACGGGGTGAGTCCCTTGTCCACTGCGATCACATCTCGGTGCATACCCACATCGACTTTGAGAAAATATTCTCTGAGACTGCACATCTCGCGGTTGTGAAGAGTCTTAGCATTTAAAAAGCCTCGACCCTCACACTTCCGCGGGATGTACAGTCTCATCAGCGACGATCGAGGGTGATGCATCTACAATATACAGTCAGCAGTTTACGGACTCTCCTATCCAGGGCGTCGAGTTCAGTTTGAGTCCATTTGTGTATGCCGAAAGAGTACATTCATACCGGCATGCGGCATGACGCAACCGTTGAAGGTGCGCACCTTATTTCCGCCCGACAAAAGACTATTTAAAACCTTTTTCAGGTGGCGAAGCGCTCCTTCAGCGATCGCTTTATGTCAGCAACATTAATGCCCAACGCTTCCGACATACCCAAATACTTGTAGGTTTCGGTCGAGCTGAAAGATATAACCAGTATGGAATCCGAGAGTTGAATTCCCTCAGATTCCATAATCTCCCCTTTATTTACATGCATGACTGCACATTTCTCCACATCAAATTCCATCCTGATGACACTACTGAAGGTTTCAGTTACCTTCAGTAGCTCCATCAGTCGCAAATTGTTGGGATCAAAGAGTTTCAGATCATCCATGTAAAGGAGGTGAAATATGGCCTGACCACCTCTTCTCAACCGATAGCCTAGGCCTGAATCCTCCAGCAGTGTGCCAAGAGGATTCAGAGCTAAGCAAAACCAAAGTGGACTCAAACTGTCGCCCTGGAATATTCCCCGTTTAATCCATACAGGCTCATCATTCCCTTGAATCGGTCGACATCCAGGATAACGAAGGACCGTTTTCCACTGCCTCATACATGACTCAAGGAAGGTGCGTAGAGTTGCATCTATTTTGTACAACTCCAGCACCTTCATGAGCCATGTATGTGGCACAGAGTCATAGGCCTTCTTGTAATATATCCAACATGTCGACAGATCCTCACGGGATTGACGAACCTGTTGGCTCATGGCCATGTCTATGAGGAGTAGCTCCTTAGTGCCGCGGGACCCTTTCCTACATCCATTTTGAGAAGCGGATTGAATTATTCTCAATGTGATCATTAATTTTCACTCAGAATGGATGTAAGAAGTTTATAGACCGTCGACAAACAAGTAATCGGTCTATAATTCTTGGGTTCCGCGGGACTACCTGTCTTATAGAGCAGGTGGGTAACGCCAGTTGTTAGAAACTGGTAGCGACCCAGACTCCTAGGATGATTGGAATTGAGAAGCCAGGAGCGCGTGTGAGCTGCTATACCATTTGAGCCAGAAGTTATGCAGACCGTCCGGTCCTGGAGATTTCCAGTTCGGTAACGGACGGACTGCTTTGGCTACATCCAATGGGGTGATGTTAATTAGTTCCATTGGTGGTATAGCTTCACACACGCGCTCGACATCGCGCATCCAACCACCCTCGGCATGACAGACGGGCACCGACCAGATGTTTCGCCAGAATATACTCGTGGCGAGATCATCCGGGCGGCACACGTCTAACACTTTGTTCAGGCCGCTCCCAAGCTCTATCACCCACCTCTCATCGCTCTGGAACATACGATTCTGCGAGTATCGGTCAACCCAATTATTATTGTTTATTTTAAAAAATAGAAAACACGTTGTGCGCGGATTACTATTGGTTATTGCCGGCCGTTAAAACATCTTAACTATGGCGCTTGGCCATTACCTAAGCAATAACAATATTGACAATGCAACCCGAAAATTCCCTAGCGTCGAGGATTCCCAAACATCTGGCTACTTTCTTACGGCCGAACTCCTGAAGGCGGTTGGAAAACCGGTCTTTAAAGCCCTTCAGAAACTGTTCGATTCCGTCATACTCGAGGGGAAACACCCATTCCTATCAAGATTGTAGGCTCTACACTCGAATTTGTAGACACGAGTAGGTACGTTTACCTGGGACAAACGGTCAAGTTAGGTAGGGCTAACTTCGAGAAAGAGGTCAACCGTCGAATCTGACTAGGCAGGGTGGCATTCGGGAAGTTGCGTGGTATCTTCTCGTCTCACATACCACAGTGTCTCAAGACACAGAGGACAGAGAAAGGAAGACACAGCGTTGGAAGGCCTCACACAAGATGGACCGATGACCTGGTAAGAGTCGCTGGATGCGAGACGCACAGGACCTGGGCCCCAAGTCTGCTATTTTTATTCTGATCAAGTGACAACCTGACACTGACCTGCAAATTGCAAAAAAAAAAACAAGAAAATTTTAATCTCACGGGCTCCCATTACTATTCCACCTTAACTCGCAGTCACCAACTGTCTACACATCTCACGGTGACCACCTGTCGTTACTTAAAAATATGAGAGAGTAGGAATTGAGAGGTGTCGTTAGATTCGTCATAATTGTGAGAGTGACACTGGGTATATTAAAAATAAAAGCACGTGCCCATCAATAATAAAAAATATTAAAAATAATGGCCGATTTTTTCGCCATATTATGTCAAATATGTTTTTTTGTTCAAAGCCTATCAAGTGGGATTTTAAAATAAAGGGCACGAGCAGACGATTCCAAAAATGTAATACACTAAAATGTAGGAAATAAAAAAAAATTACTGCCAAAAACCCGACCACTAAAAACGACTAAAAAGTTTCAAAGAAGTCGTTTTCAAGCAACCTGATGTAGTTCAATCACAGATCTGGGGCCAAAAACTGCATCAGACTTGATTTCCGAATATTATGAGACTACGTTGCTTTCTCAGCTCCATAAGGTCTCGGACATCGCGAAATATTTCATACGGCCGCAATATTTTGTTTCAAAATTATGGTTACATCATTCGTATTGAAATTATACATAAATGTGAAAACGATGTAAAAGACGTGCAGGATAAAAGAGTCCGGAGTAAAAAAGAAACAATTCAAAGAAATAATTAAAATAAACCATGGCAGCCGAGAGATGACCAGTCTCAGCTGACGGCGCCGGTTCACGAACATGACGCATACGCTAGCACCATTCGGCTCAACCATTTTTAAGGGAGCCAAATGATCCAACGCATGCGCCACCATCAGTCAGACTTTTGAGTGAGCATGACATCCCCAATCGCCAAGTCACCTTCAAGTTAAAGACCTACCCAAAATGATCATTTTAGTTTAAATTTAAGTCACACATGTGCCGTTAATGCATGAAATTATACAATGCTAAATAAATTGAGTCTATACAATGAAAAATATTGCATTCTTACAATCTTCATCCGGTCCAACAATATTTTCAAATGCTAACAGATTACTTTGTGCGCCCTAGTGGCTGTGGAGCAGGACCAGCATTGAGCCAAGCATTTTTATCTTCAATGTACTAACTTATAATATGCTTGCCTGCATAGTGTGCGTTTAATACAAGATTTAAAACTTGTCTCATTTAGCTCTAATATATGGGGAGGTATTTTATTATAACATTTAAAACAGTACCCCATAAAAGATGATGATTCAATAATAAATTGAGCATATTTTGCTGTCACAACGTTGTCTTTGAACTACAATACGGGGCCGCGGCGAACGCGTTGGTTTGGCGCGAACAAATTCTTCTCCAGCCCTAGCAGTAGGAGTCGAAGTCGTCTCGTCGCCTCTTTCTAGGCCGGCCTCGGCGGCGCCCTCCGTCTTCAGGCTCCCACTTTGTGCCCAGCCGTCACTGTGCATGTGACCCCGCCCAAACTCGATGGCTGGCAGCTCTTTTCCTATGCGTATAATACCCGTTTTGAGCGCGCGTTAGCGTTATTAGCGTGGCGTTTGTTATTGTCATCAACTCAATGTCAACCAAAAATTCACCAGAAATTAGTACAAATTGTAAAACGACAACAAAAACAAACTTGCCGAATGCATAATCTCCTCCTTTTTTTGAAGTCGGTTAGGTATTATTTGTTTTGAATATCATGCTTCATTGCCATTACGTCGACGTCGTGAGAACATCCAAGTATTTTTTCGAAGCTTCGAGAAGACACCAAAAAAAAACTTGATTTGGACGCTTGCCGTGCTTATTAGAAATTAGGATGACGTTAATGTGGTTCACAAGTTTTATCAAAACGTGAGTTTCTCATCAGTTACAATACAACAGCTCTAACTACATGATTATCATTTATCACACAGAATCCTACATACATCCAATGATACGCACGAACGACATAGCACTTCTTAGAAGACGTTAAATACATGTACTTACTTATTTGCATGTCTAAATAAATGCTTTTTGTAACTGTTTTCCAGATACAATTCACAGTCATATTTTTCCGTCGAACTCCAATGAATAGGATCTTCCCATTTTTGAAGATCATTGGATTTAGGTAAATCCTTAGGTCTGTTTTTCTTTTTTGCGTTTCTGCCTCGAGGCACAGGATTGTGTAGTCCACTATGATTTCTAGAGATGGTCACTTCCCCATTTTCACAAGGTTCTATGAGATCCCATATAAAATTTCTTATTTTCTCATCGCCTTTATAATGGCGTAAACAATATAAAACCTGTAATTAAAACGCACATTTAACCAAAAGTTCCAATGCTTGATATTGCGGACATTACGGAAAGTTATCAGTAAGAAATTTAACTCAGTCAAAGTCTTAAACTTTTTCGGTATTAGCATGGCAAATCATCATAAAAAAACAAAGTTTCAGGTACTGAACAGAAAATCCTCATTAAATGTAATCAAAGTTGCACACAATTAGAATGGCTTGGTATGGGGCATATTATATTGTGCGCCGCGTCTATGAAAGAAAATTTGAATGGCGATGTTGCTAGGTAAATTAGGTTCAATTAATAAAATAGAATAATGACGTTGAGTTGCTTATTCAGAACGTGCAGCATGATAATTCTTGAGCAAACCACTACATAATAATAATGAATACACAGCAATATGTTGTTTCAAGTCTTACTATAGCATTGGCAGTGCAAAGATTCTAACTAGCGCCTCTAGTGTCAAATTGTGAAACTGTCTAAGAACGACACTTGACAGTTTTCGTACAGTATTGCCAGCGCGTCGGGAATTTCCCATTCAGCGGGGAATCTCAAGTTGATTGGCGTTATGCGATAAAAATGCGGGGATTTTGAATATAGATAGTCCAGGATAATTTTTCCAGAAATCGAAATACTTATCTTAACATTTTTGTTAGGTTAGGTACACATGGATACCGAATGACTCCCTTTTCCTAAATTGATTTATATAGCTCGACCGATGCGTTCGAAATATATGTCTACCTAGCCTATTTTGTCCCACTGCTGGGCAAAGGCCGCCCTCTCCCTTTCTGATTATTTCTGTCATTTGCTATGTCGGGCCAGAGGGGAATTATTAGGGAATCAGTAGAGTTTTGTCCCCAAATTGGAAAACTTGACTTAGGTTTTCGGGGAAATTTGATAAATTGGTGTTGGCAACGCTGAAGTGTCGTTCTTAGGCAACTTCTAAATTTCGCTGCTGGCGAAAGGCGCGCGCGTTATTTTTGCATCGCCAATATTATTGTTATTTAACTTTCAAGCTGTGAGTATTCAGATGATTCTCAGTTTTAACAACGTTGCTTTTGGTAAGTGACAAACTTGTCCAACATATCCCTTTGGTAAATAAAAAAACAAGTTTTTTAAAATGTAAAAAATGCTCACTATTATTCGCGCACAGTCTTCTATAACAGGAATTGTCCAACCTTTTCTAAATTGATTTTTCTCTACTATTTCTTCCCATCGCGCCCACCTGCACAAACATTTTAAATATGCAACATTAGATAAATGATATTTATTTTGTAAGTAGGTTAAACATAGCACTTTTAATCATCAATGTTTTTTGGTCATTTTATTTTAAGCTAGATGAGGCCGGTGTTTCCTTGCTGACTAACCTGAGAAGAAACACCGAAACTAACTCAGAGGTCAGTCTCTTTTTAAGTCCATACAACCCGTACCGGTCAAATCATATGAGAACCATGTAGGTTAATGTCGGAGGTGGTTTTTTGAGGAAAGAACCACAGAGATTTGAGTAGACCGGTCCAGTCAGTACAAGCCTTTGTCAGTAGTCGAGTAGCTCTACTTAGGAACAAAAAGAAGCTCAATGACTCGACAAACAACTTCTCTTGTAACAAAAAAAAAATCTGAATTGTTTCAAAGAAAAATTAAAAATGCTTTCATTTTAATCAAAGTTTGGAAAAAAAGTTAATGTTACGTTTTGTTACAATAAATCTGTAAAAAAATTGTAAGTAAAACATTTTTTAGAATTAAAAATCCTCAGAAATTTCGATTAAAAATAAATAAGTATGACATTTTTGAGTTGACCTTCAAGCAATACTAGTAACTGCGTATTTTTAAATTAAATATCTAAAATAAATATTTTATTCCACTATCCAACCAAAATAATCAATTTCTACTAGCACAATTATTAATTTTAGTTTTATTGCATAACTGCAAAAAAACTGAAATTCAGACAAAAATGTAACTATTCTCCCAAACGAGTTAGTAATAAATACTCCTACTCAGCACAAAAAACACTCACTTTGCCACTTTGCCTTTGTATTTATCGGGCTCACCAGATCCGCAACAAAATGATAACAGACGGATTGAACAATTTGCTTATAGATAAATAACTAAAAGTCCTTCCTCACCCAAATGTAAGCAGTCCTCTTTCAATTTTAAAACATTCAGATCTTGTCCATGACCCATACACAACCTCTTCATCCACAGGAACACCTTCATGACGAGGTATGTAATCATCACTTGCGTATCTGCGTCCTTTTTTGCCAAGTTTTTCTTTCTTCCTTTTACTTCTCAAACTTATTCCTGAAATACATTTATTTTTACTAATGGAGATGTTAGCGGATTATTGCTAACACTATATAGTACATTACTGCAGCGGCCAGCAAAAGAGGCATTGATGGACGAACATGTTAATGTGGGCCGAGGCGAAGCTGAGGCACACCATACGTAAGTCCATCAATGCTTAGTTGTGGCCAAGGCATGTACCTACTTTTCTCAAATAATGCGCTAAAATTAAAACTGAGTAGTACCTAGGTAGAACTTTTTATTTGAAAGTACAGTTGTTGCATGTACAACTCCCGCGTAAAGTGGTAATTTGTTTTTTTTTTTTAAAAGCTATTTTCCATTTGCAAGCCAGCTCGAAACTTAAATAAAACCTTTGATAAGTTTAACCTCCTTAATTGCCATGTTTCGGAGTAAAAGATCATTTTGAAATTACACGACAGATATGAGTTTACTATGTTATTTATTTGGCCGCTAAACCACGACAGATATATGGTTTTTCATACAACTTTTGCCGGCCGCTGCTTGCATGTATTTGGCCAGTACATCAATTTCGATTTCTCTCGAAGAAGGCTGTCAAATAATGCTTAAATTTCCAAGCATGTTTGAGAAAAAGTTATAAAATATCTCGAGACTTAGGGATGAATGTATGTAACTTGGGCTGGTTTCCGCAAATCCACGACCAAGCACGTATTTTGCTTGCAGGTCAGCTCCCCAAGAAGAGTCAGCAACGCCTTGGTGTTACTATCTCACAGAGGGTACCTGGGACTTAAGGATGTTTCCTGAATAAAATTATATTAATAATCTATTCTTTTCATCAGTTTGATTATTGGACTCGTATTTTTTTGCTTTATCTAATCAATATCAAATAAATACAAACAGAAATTAAAAAGTATTGCAAATAAAGTAATAAATAAAGCCAATATGGTTTTTAACATTATATCCTTACAATGCCAACAATTAACTAGGTTTTATTATTATGTGGCCCTCGAGTTTGACAGATTAAACTTGAAATAATATTGTCATGTCCGTTCTATTTAAGCTTAGTTTTCTCCGAAACTATGATGTTAATTATAATTCATTGTTGAACAAGCACATATGTACATGTTTTTTTGGAAAGCCCTTGGAAAAAGGCATCAATATAAAACCATTTTAAAAACTTTAAATAAATAAAAAATCTATTTGAACCACTGCTATATAATGGTATAATACCCATTATATAGGGTAATATTTATACTTAAGTAACCGGTAGTGATGCCTTTTCATGTCTATTTAAATGTTTAATTTTATGTTAATAATATACATTAAATGTTTTAGTTTGTCATGGTTCTGGAATATTGGAGACAACCTACACAGACGTTATTCGATGAAATGAGTTATTATGACATCAAGCAAGTTGTACAATATTGCATTTCTGAACAAACTTATTTTTGCTCTAGTGTTAAATGGTTTAGGGCTTCCCAGGCTCAAAGAATAAAGAATTTTACCTATATAATATTTTAATTTACTTTTTAACTTTTTTTTTCTTTTGTTTTTCAAACATAATAATAATATTTTTTTTGTATAATAGCCGATCAGCTCTTAATTTCCATAAGGGTATTTATATTGTCAAGTGGCAGTAGAACACCGACTCCTAAGTCAACAGGTATTCCTTGTTTAGGAGACAGGGTTTCAACTTTTGAGCCCCTTTTACAATTAAAAACTTTAGCTAGATATTAAGCATATTGTAAGGATTTGTATCAATAAAGTATTATTATTATTATAACACTCCATTTTAATTGTTGTCTAACTAAAAATCAAATTTGTATAAATAAGCACTTAGTCGATTGTATGGATTTCATTCAAAAACTTAATTAAAGTAAAATTGTATAATTCTCACCTTCCTCATCCTCATCAGAATCTGGAGTGACCTCCATATCCGACATTTCCATAGGGCCATCATCATGGCCATATCTCTTTATGACTGTTCTTTTCCTAGGTTCTGTTACTATCAAATCTTCATCTTCTTTTTTCTCTGTAGTATCAATTTCTGCTTTTTTGGCCCATTTATTCCAGAAATCGGGATCTCTAATGTCAATATCTGATCGTTGGTCTGCAGCTGCAAAACTAGCTTTAGAGAATGTTGATCCTTTCTCTGACTCCATCTGAATAACTTGAGTTCTGCGTGCTAATATCATTTCAATATCTTCCTCACAAAACTTGTCACCAGCATTATCTTCGTCCATCACGGCGCCATATGCGCCTTTTTTAAGCAAATCTTCAATTTCTTTTTTTGACAGCTGTTTTACGCTAGTTTCTTTTCCTTGAGTTGTATTCATACTCTGTAATATTGCTTTATCTAGACCGAGCTTTAGTGACGCTTTATCAAACATCTCTCTTTCGTACGTATTACGACAAATTAATCGATATATTTTAACCATTTTTTGTTGACCTATACGATGGCATCGAGCTTGTGCTTGTAAGTCATTTTGAGGATTCCAATCGCTGTCATAAATTATTACAGTATCCGCAGCTGTAAGGTTTATGCCCAACCCACCTGCTTTCGTGCACAGCAAAAATACAAACCTATCAGAGTCTGGTTTCGAAAATCTATCGATTGCTTCTTGTCTCAAATTACCCCTTATACGTCCATCAATCCTTTCATAGGGGTATTTTCTAAATACAAGGTAATCCTCTAAAATATCCAAGCATCTAACCATTTGACTAAATATCAAAACTCGGTGACCACCTGCTTTTAATTTTGGAAGTAATTTATCAACTAGTACCATTTTACCAGATGAATCAATGAGTGCTTTGTAATAAGCTTGTTTATCTTCCCCATTGGCTTGTTTATAGTCAAATTGTATTTGGTCCTCTGCTCCGTTTAGCAGATATGGATGAATGCAACACTTCCTTAGTTCCATCATGGTATTCATCAAATTTGGAATATTAGCTGCAGAAGCAGTACCTTTTTGTAAAAAACTGAAATTTCTCTCGAGGATTGCTCTATAATACTTTTTCTGTATGTTAGTTAATTCAACTTCAATTATAGTTTCCTCCTTTGGAGCCAACGTTTTTTCAACATCTTCTTTTAATCTTCGTAACATCATCGGTTTTAAAAGTGCTTGCAACTTGAGAACTTCCGATTCAGTTTTAAGTTGACCAAATTCATTTAAAAATGCATCACTACTAGAGAATTGAGATGGTTCTAGAAAATTAAGCAGTGAGAACAGTTCATTTACATTATTCTGTAGTGGAGTGCCTGATAGTAAAACCCTATGCTCTAAATGAAGTTGACGTAATCCCTCCAATAACTTACAATTGCGGTTTTTCAGTCTATGAGCTTCATCAATAACGCATATTCGCCAGTTGAACGATTTTAATTCCTGAAAATCTGTTACAATTATTTCAAATGTTGTTATAAGAACGTTGAACTTAGTAATTTCTTTGATAGGCTCGCCTTGTTCGTTCTTGTAGTAAAATTCATATTCCTGAAGCATACTTTTGCTTTGTTGTGAACCATGGTAAACCACAACGTTCATTTCTGTCCATCCTTCAAATTCTCTCTGCCAATTAGGTATAGTAGATAGAGGAGCTATAATTAGGAAAGGTCCTCTTACACCATATTCCCAAACGGAATTTACAAATGTTAGGCTCTGTATAGTTTTTCCTAATCCCATTTCATCCGCTAATATGCAGTTGCGATTATTATGCCAAGAAAATAACAACCAGTTAAGACCTTCAAGTTGATAAGGCCTTAATGTGTTTCCTCCTTTATACAAAGGTGATTCTTTTAACTGGACCCATTGATCTGCAGACGGTCGCTTTCTGAATTTCCACTTTTCTTTTGGTGGTATTTCGCTAAATGTCTTATACTGTCTTATCTTATCAACATCAATGTCCTCTTCCAATTCCCATGTACTATCTTCATATTGTAAGCTTTTCCATTTGACTAAATAATGTTTCACTACAGTATTATTTGCAGGGTCTTGATTTTCTGACATATCTAGAATTCTTTCCACCTCAACATAGTCAGGATTGAAAGGTTCGTCATCTAACAACTCAAATATATTCATTTGTTGAGCCTGTTTCTGCTTGAATCGTTTGATTTTCGAAAATATTCTTTTATCACCTTTATAAAGTTCTTCTTCAGTTTTCCATTCACAATGTAAATATGAAAAGTTTCTGTACTTCACAAAATATTCTTCTATGTCAACCATCACGGGTTTTATGTTTTTAACTTCTGTATTGTCTTTATTGTTATCCCCAGTATTTTCCGGTTTGGTAATTTCTTGAATGAGCTCTATTTTGTCAGCAATTTTTTCTTCATTCTCTTCTATTTTGGCGTCTTCATCCATTATCGGTTCAATATCATCATTGGTAGCTTTACAGGCATCAACTGTTTGCTGCACTTCGTTGTTAGAATCACTAACTGACGGCTCACTATAACCAATTTCCAGTTTTGGTATAATTTCACTAGTTGATGGCTCAATTTTAAATTCTCTTTTCCCCATACGACAAGCTAATACATGTTGTACTATCATGGCATCTTCTTCTGTTATATTCACGTAAATATAGTTAGGTTTAGGCAAACCTTCAGATCTGCTGTTCTCTTTGGTATCTAAGTCTTCAGACTTGCATTCTTTTTCAACCTTGGGAGTAGCCATTGTGAATTCATCATCTGATAAACGTAACATGACATCATCTGTGTATTTTTTACGTTGTGTGTTTCTAGCAGATCTTCTTTTTAAACTATCATCACCTTCTGGCGGTGGTGACGGTGGAGGCGTAGACATCATATCATCGGGTTCGCCATCAGAATCAGGAATTAACCCACCACGTTTCTTTCTCCTTCCACCTAAAGATTTTCTAAGACTTAGCTTCTTGCAACTTCCCCCAGCAGACGTCCGCTTTTTGGAAGACTTTCTTTTCTGAGTTATTGAATCCATATCATCGTCTTGCTCCCGTTTAGCTTCAGCCTCTTCCAACAAATCTTTGATTGCGATTTTTGAAACAGGAATATCATCAAAATCAGTTACGTTGGATTCATCTAACGAAATGTCTGGCATAGTTTTTGTTACATTCGGAGTTTCAATGTTAGAAATATTTTGAGTCATTGATAATTCACTTGTGGTAGTATCCTTATCAGTTTCTAATAATTCGTAAGACGTAGTAGTGTCCGCCTGTATTTCTGAAGCATCCTTCTTTGAATTTCTTTTCTTCCTAGGCGCGTTTGGATCTTTCGGTTCACGTTTTTTACGTTCTTTCACAGGTTTATCGCCTAATTCTTTAACTTTTGGTTCTTTAGGGATTCGGGGCTTTCGTTCTTTGTTTTTACGAGGTCCTCTTTGTTTCCTTATTTTTCCACCATTTATATCATCTACAGAAATCGCACTGCTGTCTAAGTTAGTAATATCTTCATTCAATTCTAAGTCAAGTTCTGAAGTACTTTGTAATCCTGTCCCAGCTGTTACACAGTCTTCAGATACAGGTAACTGATCTAGTGGTTGCGCCGTAGCCACAAATTTCTCTTTCTTGGCTCTGGGCTTTCTGGGCTTAGCAGGTCCTTTGCCCCGGCCTCGCCCAGTTGTACTAGTAACTTGTGGACTTTCTACCATCTTTGTTCCATATACAGGATTTTGTAAAGTACAATTTGGGCCCCCATTACACTTATCGTTAGATTCATGCTGCTGAATTAAGGCTAAGCGTTCTTGTAAGCATCTTACTTTTTCTTGGTTTTCATTGGAAGGTGGCAAACAGTAAATATCTTGTATTTGTTGTTGTAATGCCATCCGCTCCTGTTGGTGAGACGCTGGGTACATATTTGGGATATTCGGGTGGGGCATTGAATTTGGCCCTAACATTAACATCGTTGGATTCATGTTGTGAGGCATATTTGACATCAAAGTAGGTTGATTTGATGGTATTGGTGCATGTAAGTTTGGAACACTTATTGGTAAGCAGACTGGAACATTCGAAATATTTGTTGCTACATTTGACTGAACTATAGGTGGCATATTAGTGGGTACGTTAGGCATATTTGTCTGAATATTACCCTGGATAGGAGGAATTAGTGGTATATTACTTTGCTGATTGTGAACAGGTATACTAGATGTTACAGTATTAGGACAATTTGCAAGTTGCATCGTATGATTTGGTGGCAAATTTGCTTGTACATTAGGCACTGCTTGCGAAACTGACGTGTGGCCACTTTGAAAAGTTGAAGATACATTATGAGCAGCACTGGTGTGATCAGAAGATGCAATACTAGTTGGTAGGTTTGCTGACAATCCTTGTGTTACATTAGTAATATTTGGTGTCACATTTTGAAGGTTGCTTGCTGAATATGGCGGGTTTCTACTTACATTCATGTTTGGCATACTTTCAAATTGGCTAGTTGTGTTAGTGTTTGTCATTGCTGGTATTTGCATTTGTTGAGCTGTTCTTATTTGTGAAATATCACCGACAGGAGAATTCGTGTTTGGAATTGTAGCCAACGATAATACCGTTGCGTGAACTGTTTTGCTTTCTTGCGAAATAGGGTTTTCAGCTGATTTATGTTTAGGTTCTAACTTTTGATCATTGTCATATGTTTTTTGCAAAGTATTTTCAACATTTTCATCTTCCTTAGCCAAAGCAGTATCCATTTTATTATCTACAGAAGGACGAGATCCAGCAAATTTTTCTTTATTTTCGGCGGTTTCTACAGTAGCAGACAAATTGTTACTTCTCACTAAAGGACTGTTACTTGTTGATGCAATGACAGGAACGTTTTCTTTAACTGTGCTGGTTCCATTGGGCTGGGGTAGAAAACTTCGAGGTGCATTAACATTTTCAGCTGAAGAGACACTTTCAGTTTCAATTTTATCTATGGGCTTGGTATCGGTATTTGTGTTAGTCAAAGCTATATTTTTTACTAAATCTGGTTTCAGTGGTGGGACTATTGCTGCAGCCTCAGAGGACTTTGGTAGTTGTTCGGTATTCTCAATTTGTGTTAAGGTACTTGCTGGAGTTATTTTGTTTTGGTTCCATTGAGATGGTGAAGAAACAACATGTGTCACAGCTGGGGATGATGGATTACGTTGGTATGGGTATTCTGTTCCAGATGGTAAAACCATTTGTTCCAATGCTTGTAGCGTATTCTGCGATGGAAAAGATCCCGGAGTTGCCGGTGTGCCCGTAGAAACTGGTGTCTGTACCATATTGCGAGTTCCATGTGGTGATGCACTAGGACCCTTCACCGGCGACATTACAGGCCGAGGAGATAGTTGAGATTGTGATTGCTGTCTTGGCGATATTTGAGCCCGCGGCGACATTTGAGGAGATAGCTGAGGAAACGGTGGGCGGTATTGTGGACTCCCAGTTTCTAACCCCGATGGTTTCACAGCACCATACTGATTTGAAACATTGACATCTAAGGGATGTTGTATTTGATGAGATTGATAATTCATTGATACCGAGTGATGAGGTGATGCGTAAGGCATTTGTGTCGGTACTGAGGAATGGGACGGCGCTGAGGATGGCGGCACTGGAGACTGACGAGGTACATGATGTAAAGGTGGCGCACCGGGGTGATGAAGATGCACATTGGGATGGTTTTGAATTCCTGGCGTCATACCACCTGAGTGACCACCCATACTTTGATGAGATTGGTGTTGTGGAATTGGTGCATGGCTTTGTTGGCCATGAGGTATACCATACTGATGTGGATTTACATCCATTTGCTGATGATACGTAGGATGTTGACTAATTCTGGATGCAGTTGGTGGATGCATCTGTGTGTAATTAGGATAGTTCTGAAATAATAAAAAAAAACGTCACAATACAAATGGTTCAGCTCTAAAATATAAAGTCGACATAATAATATAAAAGTACTAGCTGCTACGCCCGCGTCTATGTTGGTAATTATCCCAAGGGAACTACTCTCGGGATAAAAAATAATAAATCCTATGTGTTATTCCAGAATCCTATGTGTTTCTATAATCTACCTCTGTGCCACATTTCATCAAGATCCATTCAGCAGTTTTTGCGTGAAAGAGTAACATACATCCATCCATCCTCACAAACTTTCCCATTTATAATATTAGTAGGATTCCTTCATCAATCACTCGTAACCATTGCGCAGTTAATATTTACGCTATTTTTGAAGCTCTACAACAGTGCCTATAAAATAGATATTTTGCGAACATTTTGTATCCAAGTCAGTGCAGCATATACAGACATACTATGTCCTATTCCAGGACAAGGTTTGCTCGCGTGCCAATTTTCATCCAAATCCTTTAAGCCATTAAGACGTGAAGTGGACAAATGAACTCACTTTCGCGTTTATAATATTCGTTTGGATAATAGGTACATATGTATTTGAAATTATTTCATATCATACCCCACTTGACCTAGTTACCCGAATAATAATAATAATATACATTTTCTACCTCCCATTTCGAATGCTGTAGCAACGAAAATGACAATATTTTTTCATTTTTTTTTGCTATTTAAATGTGTGAGCATCGTTTATAATTTAATTGCAGGCTGACGCATTTCTTTTGTCAAGTAAATATGTTGATTGTGATTCGTCAAACGGTACGCTTTTCTATACCCTATCAAATGTTGCGCGAATTAAGTAGTACTATTTCTTGAGGTACAGTTCTCGTCAACTAACTTTGCCCCTCTGAAGTTAGCCATTTGCAAAGATCGCGCAGGTGCAGTCACGTACACGGGAGCAAGCATGCATCGAACGTATAGTACTGAACCAATTACAAACACTGACACACCCCCATTACATTTACAATCATGTAAACAAACAATTTTACTTCTTTATTATATTAGTAAAGATAGTTAAGATTAAGATCAGCGACGATAGTCATGTATTATTATAATTACCTGCTGTTGCCCATATAATTGCTGTGATGTTGGTTGTGGAAAATGAGGTTGCCTTGGTAAGTATGTACCATTTTGAGCTTGTAGACTTCCTAAATTAGCACCCTGTTTAAAGAAAAGAATATTTGAAACATTCTCATTGGCAGGAACGGGGATTAGTATTGAGTATGGAGTTTGTAATTTTTTAAATTATTATTTGTGTTGATTTATTATTTAGAAAATGTTACATTTCTCGTCAAAATCCATTTTTTTCAACAATATTACACATTGGTCCAGATGAACCTAATAAATTATTTGGAAATTAGTAAGAAACTAAATAAGTAAATCGGTCAAGCTTGACTTAATACTAGATTGATGTCTAACAACATATCTTGTTGACGGCAACTTACCATCAGGTGAGATAGTGGTCAAGCGCGTGCCTATCAATAATAATAATAAAAAAAACTATGAAACTGGTAAGTTTATTAGCATAATGTCACCATTATTGAACTCATATTTTGTATGTGGCAGTGAAATTCCTTCTAAACATACGAGGGCGTGTCAAAAAGTTAGCGGAATTTATTTATTTTATTTATTTAAGGAAAAACAAACAGTAGCACAATAAGAAATTGTCATAATGTCTAAAATATACATTTTAAAACAATTATGCTACCCACTGCGTTCTCCACAGATTACTATTAGAAGTATAACTAGCTAGTAACACGCGTGAAATTTAAACAATTTTTCTAAATAAGCCACGGATATATTGAAAACTATTGAGTTGAATGGAATTTACTACTTTTACGGAATGGAGAGGTCAGAGTGGAAAGTGCAGGACTTTCTTACCTGTCACTACTTGGTGACTCAAATCAATATAATAAATAAAACTCTTCCATTATTGGTGACTGACAGACAACGAAACTACTGGTCGTAGAAAGCTCAAATTTGGCATGTAGGTTCCTTGGGAAGTGTAGGGGAGCAGTAAGAGAGAATTTCTCGAAATTCCTACGGGAACGGGAAAAAACAGAATATGCGCGTACGAAGTCGCAGGCAAAAGCTAATGTACAACTATAAATACTACGTTTCAGCCCAATCTGTTCATTAACCTTGAGTTACCGCTGGATAAACAAGTAAATTAAAAAGGCAAGAGAACACAGATTTAAGAGAAAATTTAGTTCCTTACTAAGCAAGGAAAAACTCCTAAAGAGCGTTTACGCCATACGGCATTTCATCCAAACTTTCAAGTCTTTATTTTTCCAAATGAATGAACCGATTTTAATTAAACTTGGTATGCATATGCTAGATAACGAGAGCCTCCTAAGGTGTTATTCGAGGCTCGTAGCTATTAAACCGCTGGCTGACACGACTATCCGTACAATGACTGACGAGTTCACATCCCACATGTCGACAACCTCGCGAGCCAAGTCAAGATATTTGATTCGCTTATCTTTCTCGGCTTTGACGAGGTTCTCGTCAAGCGGAACGGTTATGTCTACAATCATTGCACGCCTCTCGATTCGGTACACCATAACTATATCAGGTTTATTAGGAACAATAATCCTGTCAGTGATGATGGACCGATCTCAGTACAATTGATAATGGCAATGATATTGCAATTATCGAAAATTGGGTCGGGCGCATACCTGTAGTACGGCATCTCCGATTCCACAAGACAGTATTTTAGAGCAAGTTGCTGATGGATAATCTTGGCTTAAAGGTTGTGCCTATGAAGTACTCTAGAATCACCAACCAATCAATAAAAAAAATCAATCATCACTATTTTTTGTTTTTTTTGTTCATTCATTTTCTCGTTATTATTGAAGCAAAGATAAAGAAAGAGAGAAAGACTCTACCGCTTTTTAAAACTGCCCTATAGCTGACTAAACAGATCAATAACAATCACCGTTGCAATAAACTATGTTTATCATAATTCAACAACAGGTACACACATATCCCTTCGTGGAACGGTAACCCCAGTTTAAGCTCCTATTATATGTATACAAAAATATTAATAAAAAAGGACACCAACCTGTTGAGGAGGGTATTGGTGCATTTTTTGTTGGTGCTCATAGCTATGTCTGTAGCTTGGTGTAATTGGAGTATATCTATTCGCACCTGGGGGACCAGACCACACACCCATTTCTCCGATACCTGAAAATATTAATATCAGCATCAGCACATCTTTCATTAAATGAAATTCAATAAGTAATGCATTTAGTTATGTTATCTATTGAAGGCGTTTATATTGAACAAAAAAAGTTTAGACCCGCAATATACGATTTTCACAGGGCCCGGTCGCGTCGGAGTGCAACGAAAGCCAACTGTATCCACCAGATTGTTAAAATCCACTGGAAAATGGCGCACGGCCCGTTAACATGACTTTAGAGCGACCAGTCAAGCAGTCCATTGCAATCAAAATCTGAATTCACGCAACTGTACCCGAACGGACCAGACAGCAGCCGAGGGAAGCCGTCGGCGCACCCTGGAAGCCGAAGCGTGCACACAGATCCGAACGGATTCCAAGATGCGTATGCAAATATGCCATTTGATAACACCGGTATTCACAATGCATCGTAGTATTTTTCCTATAAATCATGTCATTGTCATTGGCAAATCGTACTTATGAGAGCTGATACTATAACTGGGTATTTACATATTATGGATTTCTTTTCGGGCCACTTTAGACTACTTCGGCTGTACTTGGAATTTTTTTTTCCGCTATTTTGATTTAAAAATCTTTTTCACAAAAAACTGACTTCCAAAAAGAAACTACAAAGTGCAAAATAACTTTAATTTCGGTAGTCGGTGTTTTTGGTTACTTCTTCGTTATTTGACACCAACATCCGAAAATGCCCTACACCTAACAACACCATTGGAAAGTCACAAGAAAGCAAAAATACAGAATTTCATATAGGTACATGGATGATTTTTCCACATATTTTTTCCAGCTATTTCGATTTAAAAACCAAACTACTGAACGGATTTTGATAAAATTTCAATGGGACCAATCGAGAAGACTATATCCTTTCACATAAAATAAGATTTTTTCAAATCGGTTCATAAAATTTATGTGTTATTTATGAACCGTTATTTATTTATTTTTGTGTTTACCTCATATATCATTTAATGATATATGAGGTAAACACCACAGAAAAAAAATAATCGAATTGAGAACCTCCTCCTTTTTTTAAAGTCGGTTAACAAACTACAGCACCAATTTTGATTAAATTTCTATGGGACCAATCCAGAAGTTGGTATTATATCCTAAATCCATAAGGTAATGGTAAAGGGAATCATAAAAAAATACAACCGAATTAAGAAGCTCTTTTTTTGAAGTCTGTTAAAAACACTAGGCCGGCTTTTTTGACACTGACTTCCGAAATTTATTTTTTCGTAAAAAAAAAAGAATTAAGCTCAGGTAGCCATGTTTCTTTGGTGTTTCTTCTCTCTGTAATATCACATCTTTCTAATTCTGGATGAAATCCAAGTTCGAGTTATTTTTGAATAAAACTTAGGTAAAGACCCAATAACTTTAGGATTTACATTAGGATTGGATTACAAACCTTTCATTTACAAAGAATAAATTCATTGGCTCAGATCAAAATTTGTTCTTTAAATAATTATTTAAAGTTCTGTGTGCCTTATGGCAAAGGCCTCTTCCAACTCTTTCCACTGCTTTCTGTCTGCCGCCACTCTTGTCCAGAGCGGACCTAAAGTCATTTTAAGGTCATCCTCCCATCTTCTCTTTTTACGACCTCTACTCCTAATGGCATCTCTTGGGTACCAGATTGTCACCTGTTTGCTCCATTTCTCCTTTGTACACCTGAGCATATGTCCAGTCCACGTCCATTTAAGTTTATCAATACGAGCCAGGATATCAGTTGTTAATTTCGTTTTGTGCCTGATGTCTGTACTTCTTACTTTGTCTTTTAGTTTTAAACCTAACATGCTTCTTTCCATACTTCTCTAACATCTTGCAAGTTTTTCCCTATGTTGTTTTGTCAAAGCCCAGGTTTCGCAGCCATATGTAATGCAGTTTAAAATACAGGTATCAAAGGTCTTCTTCTTGATTTTAATGCCTATTTCCTTGCTTTTTGTAATTTCTTTTAAAGCCCAAGCCCAGTAGGTTTTCCATCCTGTTGCAATTCTTTTTTCTATTTCTTTCGACATCTGGTCACTAGGCGAAATTATCTGGCCGAGATATACATATTCCTCTACGTATTCCAATTTCTGTCCTTTAACTGTTATGTCTACGGGAATTGAATTAGTCATCATCTTGGTTTTGCTGGAGTTCATCTCTAGGCCTAATTCTCTACTTTTATCTGCTAGGGTTTGTATCATGGACTCCAGTAATTTTGGATCTTCTTCCAATAGGACCAGGTCATCCGCAAATCTGAGATGATTTAATCTTGATCCATTTATGTTTAGACCCAGATGCTCCTAATCTAACTTCCTGAACATTTGTTCTAGCACTGCTGTAAACAGCTTCGGTGAAAGTGGGTCACCTTGTCTGACACCTCTTTTTATTGGAAAAGCATCTCCTGTAGATTCCAGTCTTATCCCACCTTTACTTTCATTATAAATATTTTTGATGATGTTGATATACGTGTTTTGGATGCCCTGCTCTTTTAGGCTTTGCCATAAGACTTCATGTCTGGGGCTGTCAAAAGCCTTGGCGTAGTCTATAAAGGCAATGTAATTAGTTTTTTTGTATTCATTATATTTTTCTAGAATCTGTTTGATAGTGTGAATATGGTCTATTGTACTGAAATCTTTCCTGAACCCCGCTTGTTCCACAGGTTGATTTTCGTCGAGTTTAATTGAGATTCTGTCCAAAATGATTTTGGCGAAAACTTTATATACATTTGAGATGAGAGATATAGGTCTGTAATTTCCGATATCGTCTTTTGGACCTTTCTTGTGAAGAAGGGATATGGGATTCTGCCCATTGGCTAGGGATGCTGTCGATATGTAGAATCTCGTTAAAGATTTTTCTTAATAGCGGGCTTAGTTCCGTGATTGTCCCTCTCATAAGCTCGTTTGTGATCCTGTCGGGGCCGGGTGCTTTTTCCATTTTTTGGCTTTTTATAGCTTTTTCTACTTCCGATACTAATATTTCTGGTATGTCTTCATTGTCTTTAGTCACATGCTTCTGTTTGTATCCACTATTGTGTGTGTTAAAGTTTGATTGATTTGAATATAGTAACCGATAATAATTTGTTGCTATATTTTGGATTAAACTCCGAGTAGCTGTAGCTGGCAGATCTTTATCTCTTAACTTTGGTATCCATTCTTTCCCCTTATCACGAAGTTCCTTAAGCGCTTTTTTCGTGCCTCCCGTTTTATTAATGTGATTCTCTAAAGTTTTGTTTCTTCTAATTTTTCTGTCTTTCCTCATATTTTCACGAATCTGTTTGCTAAGGTTAGATATTTCTTTTTGGTTCTCCTTTTCATCCTTTTTTGATAACAAGTTCCTTCTATCTTCAATTAGTTTTAACGTTCTTTCAGTCAAAAAGTTTTCTTTACTCTTGTTTGTTTGTTTTCCTGCCTGTGCTTTAAGCTTGTTCTCTATTTTTTTATATTTTTCATTTAGGTCCATATCTGAATTAACGGCTTCCATCAGGTCTTCTATCGTGTTGTCTGTGTCCCTTTGTATGTTAATTGTTTCCATATTGTTCATATGATGTCTAGGAGCTTTTGGACTTTTTTCATTAAGACAGCTGCGTACCATACGATGGTGTGTGTTGAAATTTAGTTTCTGTATTATTTCAGTATCACTAAATATCATAGCTTTGTTAGTTATTATGTAGTCGATTTCGTTTCTAACCTTTCCGTCTGAAGACATCCATGTCCATTTATTTTTGGGTTTTTTACGGAACATGGAATTTAGAAGTGTTAAGTTTTGCTCAAGGAGGAACTCTACTAGTTTTGCTCCATTTTTACTACTTTTGCCTCTTCCATAATTCCCTATTATGTTCTTCTCCTGGCATTTGGACGCCCACTTGGGCATTGAAGTCTCCCATGAGCACGAGATTGTTTTCGGAATATTTTTCGATAGCTTCTCGTAGTTTGTCATAAAATTTGTCGATCTCTGTTTTTGTTACTTGTTCTGTCGGCGAGTAGACTTGGATGACTGTCCATTTTTTCCTGTACTTTGATAATTTAATATGAATCACCGCTATCCTGTCCGATATTCCTTCAAAACCAATTATCTGGCTTTTGAATTTTGACTTTACCAGGAATCCAACCCCTCTGTGTCCGGCGGTTTCGCCATTGAAGTACATAATATAGCTGTTTCGCTCTTCTATTCCTTCTCCTGTTCTCCGCATCTCGCTTGTGCCCAAGATGTCCCACTTCAGGTTTTCAATAGCTAACTCTAGCTCATGTAAACTTTCTGGTGTTCTCAGGGTTCGTGTGTTTAGTGTACATATACAGGGTTATTTGTAAAACACCAGCAACCTTTCAGGGGGTGAAAGTACTCATCATTATAAACAACTTTTGCTATGAGACCAACCCTGAAAAATCGAAAAAAAATATCTGATATTTCATACATTTTCATTGGATAACTATTGCATTTTGTATGAAACAGCTGATTTAATTTTTGATATTTCAGAGTTGGTCCCATAGTAAAAGTTGTTTATAATGATGAGTACTTTCACCCCCTGAAAGGTTGCTGGTGTTTTACAAATAACCCTGTATATAAACTGTTTCGTTTTTGTTTCTCTGTTTGGGTATTTGATTTTTTTGACTGATATGTTGGAGGGTGGTGGTCGACTTCCCCCACGGTGACTGGCCGGATTGGGGGAGTACAAAATACTTGATATTTTTATTTCAAACTACACGCGTTCCTGAGAAAAAGGGTCTTGACATACGAACAACAAAGTGATAAGAGTTCTGTTTTTGCTGACTGCGGTACGGAGCCCTAAAAACGATTTGGCTAATTATTTTTGAGGCGAATAACAACTTATTAGGCGACTAACTAATTGGTTACAAAAAATAATGACTTGGCGGCTAATATTAACAGTGGGATGTCATACGTATATGTGTTTTAATTGGTGTAAGAGAGAGCGAAGCGAGCTCGGGACTTGGGGCACCCCGACTCGGACAGGTCAGGTTAGAAGGGAATGGCGGGGTCAAGTGAGCGAGCGAAGCGAGCGAACAGACCCCGCCATCCCCTTCGTGGTTATTTTTTTTAAACCACCCAAAAATATTTATTTATTATTACTAGAATCATTGCCAATTTAAATTTAAACAGAGCTCACAACTCTATATAAAGCTGCTACTTTATACTTAAAATGCTACTTCACTGTAGCTGCCAACCTATTATTTTTGCTACCCATCTTAATTATTTTTAAAACCCTATATCAGGTTAGTTTGTCGCCGCGTTAAATACATGCCAAACGATTTTGCTATTCAACATAATTTATTTTACCCAAGTAAGGGTATTGATGGGTGTTTTCCAAACCCATCAATAAAAATTAGGCTATAGGCGCCAGATAAATGAAGAATAACGGTAATTGACCTTTCCTTAATATCTCTTCGTAGGTACCCCCGGACAGTAAATTATGAATCGTTTTTCATTACTAGAACAGTAAGGATCACAATAGATGTCGATTCAGTACAGCATTATGTCATTATTTCTGTTTTTGAAATTAAGTTTGTCAATAAATGTAGGTGGGTCAATGACCGTTATTCTTCATTTATCTGGCGCATACTATAGTTGAAAGTGAAACAGTACATTTGATTACAAGTGGGTAAAGTATCTCATTGCATGAAGCGGGGTTGACGAGGTTGACGGTAGAGAGTCTAAAGAAAATTGCTCACGCGTACGATAGCATTTTATCATTGTAAGACCTGAATTATACAGAAAAAGCGTGGTGAAGACACGGCGAAGGCGCGGCGCCTTTTCTGTATATTTCAGGTCTAAAGGTAAGACCACACTGGGCGGTACTGCGCTGCAGCGGAGCGACGCTACACTTCACTTCACTTCACTTCAAAATGTTGTTTCTAAGTAAACTTATTAGACATACCGCACTACGCGGCAGCGGAACTGCACTGCGCGACACTGCGCAACAAGGTTGGGCAACTAAGCAAAATTGACGCGGAGTGTCGCGATGCGCAGGTGCGTTATAGTTAGCAGCGCGACTGCGACGCGTCACCTCATATTTCATGCAATTCAACGTGCCGGACGTGCATTTTGTTTGGTAAAATGAATGAAGAAAATTTAATTTTATTAGTTAGTAATTATTCAGTAATAGTATGATTTACAAAATCACCATTTTAAGAATAGTACGAGAAAGAACAGTATTTGGCTCTTTTCGGAATAGGGTGTCCTCTCTTTTATGAACCTATAGCTGCATAATTCGTACTAACTCGTTAAACTGATGCAGCGACATACTAGAATATGAAATCTTTTTGAGTCTATTTTAAGCCGTGCCATAAAAGATATTCTTCTCGTACATGATATTCTCCTTCTTCTTAGAGGGATTTCGGAATGTCATGAAACTATAGTCTCAGCTTTTTTTTTATTTTATTAGCCGTTCTTCTGCCTCGGTAAAGTATTGACACTAAGATTACGTCCTCAGAAATTTCATGCATCGCGTTTAGAGGTTGCCGGTCAACTAAGGGATAAAACTGTCGAGCCGCTGCAGTTCTAGTGCGGTATACCGAACTTCATCAATAAGTGTCGCGTCGCTCCGCTGCAGCGCAGTTCCGCCTAATGACGACTTACCTTAAAGCTAAATATGATAAGAAAAACCTTTATTTAAACTAAGACGTCGCGGGCTTATTCCCAGCATCTCAAAGACACAAGTTCCCTCGTTTTTTTTTTTTGCTGAAATATTGATTATATTGAGTGAAATCTCTATGGAGTTATTTTAACAAAAACTGTTAAGTAGCCTATTTAAATCTAGGGAGACGCCCCGGGCGTCGGGAACCACAGGGCGATTCCCGGCCAACGCAGGCGCGGGTCTGCGGACGGCGAGCGTTGGGTGGCTCGCCGTCCGATCAAAGCCAGGCCCGGGTCGACGGAGCGTTGATCCACGCGCGCCTCAAAGAGATGTCAGCATAGTAGACGGAGCCCGTGAGGGCCAGGGCCGAAAAAGTTACCGCGGCCCTGGAAAGCAAAGGGCACTAGGAGGAGCACGGATGGGTTTTAGTCAGTAAGAGTCTGACACTCCCTTCCGCTCTTAAAAATGTTTTCATTTGAATTATAAATAGTACCTATAATTTACCTGGTTGTTCGGGCATGGCGTACATAGGCTCTGGACCAGGATGATATCCTGGATATGCGTGTGAAGGATGCACATGATGTGATGGATGTAGCGGGCCATGAGGCGGCTGAGGCAAGCGAGGCCGCGGCGGGTAGCTTCCGTAATCATGGTAATCGGGCGCAGGAGGACCTGTCCCTGGATTAGGCACTGGTTGAGCACTGCCAGCAGGAGGCCCTCCAAACGAAGCCAGTTTTTGAATTGATCCTTCTTGTGGTACAGTATTTTGACTATAAGGCTGCCTGTAACTGAAAGGGAATGGTTGGTAAACGAGCAACCAGTAATTCTGATAAAATTAGTAGTGGTTGTGCTGTTCGTAGTCACCTATTATCAGGAGTATCTTTGCTATCTCCAGCTACTCCAGCCGACGCGCCACCAGCAAAGCTGTCTGATCCACCAAGATCAGTAAGTCCTTCCAACATACCGCTTCCATCATCAAATAAATTATATGAGTCCATCACTCTATTAAGAGTGAATTATGGTTTCTTTTCCTTCAAGAAGTATCCAATGAATATTGGGTACGTCCATTTTATCCTGCAAAATAAAAAAAGGAATTTAACAAACTCGTCAATTCACGAATGTCAGAAAAAGGGTTGTGTTTTGAGTGTCTGTCGCAGTCAATTAGCTTAAGAGGGCGCCGACCAAACGCCGACCGCGCAGTGGCGCCCTCATCGTTTGTTAGGTTATTTCTTTTATTTTAGAATGATATTGCAGAACATAAGCACGGTAAGTTGTGCTCCACAAGATTATACGTTAATATTATAAAAACGGCAGTTTTACATTGTTTAGTTTTATTATAATCACTAAAACGGATAGTAGTAACGGATAATAGTGGCCACTATTTTCCGTTTTAGTGATTATAATAAAACTAAACAATGCAAAACAGCCGTTTTATTGGTGGACTAGCCTTTTCATTTAAATGAACCGATTTTTCAGCAACCTAAGTGACATTTTTTGTTCAATATTGTTCAATACTTGCCGATGTCACTTTATGTCGCTGATTAAACGGCGCAGTTCAATGATAAGACAAGGTTTTTAATGAAACGGCTGATTAAACTAGTTGGCTGCGACATGTCTATTACTTCGGCGCGCTGTGGCCGTAACTTCTTAATGATTTAAAAAAATGAGGTGTTGTCTACAAAATCCATCAGAGATTCAATACCCTATAGTATTGAATTTAGGGTGGATTTCGTCTGTTTTTAGGGTTCTGTACCCAAAGGGTAAACGGGACCTATAGACTATTACTAAGACTCCGCTGTCCGTCCGTCCGTCTGTCTGTCACCAGGCTGTATCCCATGAACCGTGATAGCTAGACAGTTGAAAAACAGAATAAAATAAATATTTAAGGGCGCTCCCATACAACAAACGTCATATTTTTTGCTGTTTTTTTATAGATAGTGGTACGGAACCCTTCGTGCGCGAGTCCGACTCGCACTTGGCCGGTTTTTTAATTCCGATATTGAACTGTTTAATTTCAGAATTCTTAGTTTCCGCAATATGTATATTTTATCTATAAAAACCCGGTCAAGTTGAGTCGTAGTCGCTTATAAAGGGTTCCAATTCTTATAAAATTTCATGATTCGGTAAGCCTACAGGTTTCGCGAGATATAGTCATAAGTGAAATCTGCTGCATTATGAAACCTTGGTGCATGAGTCCGACTCGCACTTAACCGGATTTTAATTTGTTGAACTGTTAGCACTCTATACCAAATGTTAGCGCCGTGGCACTATTTAAATTTTACACGGCGGGGCCCCGCCGGCGTGAAAAATAACCGAATCATAAGTCAAAAACTATGCGGGAAGAAAAATGTATTTTGTAATGGGCACATTTTGTAATATTTTAATTACACTTGACCTAGTAATTCCACTTTAAAATTTTAACATCCCATTTGTATCATCATTAGTCTACAGCAGGCTACAGCTGGATAATAATATGCTTGCACGCCATTCACCTCGGTTCCCGGCAACTATCATACAGCTACTACCAGTCACCCCGTGGTCGCTCTACCTACTAGCCTGAGGAGTGTCCAGGAGTGTCTATACAAAAATACGTCCATACACATTGGCACATCCACACGGTGTCCATATCTCTTTTATTCGACACTCCTTTTGCAGGTATGCCGGAAGAGATTTCTTTAGAAATAAACATCACCTTTGTACCTATTTTCCTGTTTCCTTATCTATTTTTTTTAAACTGTGTGTACTGTTACATAAATAAATAAAAACAGGCCAAGTGCGAGTCAGACTCGCGCAAGAAGGGTTCCGTACTATTTTCTATAAAAAAACGGCAAAATAATCACGTTTGTGTGTCACTGGCAAAGTCCGACTCGCACTTGGCCGGTTTTTTGGAACATATTTGTAGCTCTTAATTTTTTTCAGTGATTAGGATTCCGCACGAAAATGGTGAAAATCCCTTCTGGTACGACGTCGTCTGTCTATGGATATTATAAACTGTTTAACCCAAAATCGAACAATACAAACCGTAATGGAGTCGAAATGAGGGTTTGAAAATTAAAAATGGAATTAGTCACTCCATTTTTAATTTTCAAACCCTCAGGTCGACTGGGGTGTCATATGAAAGGGCTAGAAATGCAAAGTGCAAAACTCAATAAATTTCTTTTTACACCTCAGTTTTTAAAATAGAAAGAAAATTTAAATATCCGTAAAAATACCATCCCGCCGAAGTTTGCAAAGCGAATAATATGTATCTTAAGATATATAGGAACTTCGCTTCGGACATTCACAGCGTACTTAATATAAATAGCATAATATAATGGCCTATTGATCAAATTACATAATGTACCTTTCACTTGGTGAAAGGAGTTTTCACAGAGGTGCAGTGATTCCGGAGATTACTCTCCACACACATTCAATACACAAACTAACAAAATTCACAATCTTTCTTTATAATATTAAAACAAATAGTATGGAAAACATCCGATAACCACATAATATTATTATATTAGGTTGGGGAAAAAGTCTTTTCGCATTGTAGTATGTATGAACTTGTAATAAAATCTCTTTGGCTATACTATTTGTATCTGGCTGGTTTTGGTATCATTGAAAGTTTAAATTTTAAAGAACATAATTCCAAATTCAAATTAGGAAAATGTGTGATTTTCATATTTGTTTTTCGTACTGTCAAGATAAATGAATAGTGGATCTAATGAAGAAATTCGATACATTTTAAAATTTTACTACAGAAAAGGTAAAAATGCAACGCAAGCCGTGAAAAAAATTTGCAATGTTTATGGACCTAGTGCAGTGTCTGTGAGAGTAGCACAAATTTGGTTTAAGCGTTTTCAATCCGGAAATTTTGAAGTCAAAGATGCACATCGCTCTGGTCGTATTACGGATAAAATGGATGCCATTTTTGAAAAAGTGGAGCAAGATATCAGTAGTTACGACGTAGCTGAAGAAATTGACCACAAAACAGTTTTGGCGCATTTGAAAAAAACTGGGTACACAAAAAAGCTCGATATTTGGGTACCTTAGGAGCTCACTGAAAGATATTAGAGAGAGAATACCTAATGAACCGTATACTCATTTGTGATTCTTTATTACGACGTAATGAAACCGAACCATTTTTGAAGAAGCTGATAACTGGTGATGAAAAGTGGATCACGTACGACAAGTACGTGCGAAAAAGGTTGTGGTCAAAGGCCGGTCAGGCTTCACAGACTATGGCGAAACCCGGGTTAACTCGCAACAAGGTGATGCTGTGTGTGTGGTGGGATTGAAAGGGCATTATTCATTATGAGCTGTTACCACCAGGCAGGACCACCGATTCTGAACTCTACTGCGAACAACTGATGAGATTAAAGCAAGAAGTTGAGAGAAAGCGGCCGGAATTAATCAACAGAAGGGGTGTGGTTTTTCATCATGATAACGCTAGACCTCACACATCTTTAGCCACTCAGCAAAAATTAAGAGAGTTTGGCTGGGAGGTGTTAACCGCTCCAGCCCTGTGCATGTGAAAATTCCCAAATAAAAAATAAATCTTATGTAATTGGTAAATAAACATTAAATTCGCGATTAATTCGGCGCACACCGGTGTGTCGCCGGTGCTTGAGCGGTGCATCCGCCGCATAGTCCTGACCTTGCACCTTCAGATTTCCACCTGTTTCGGTGTCTTCAGAATTCTTTAGGCAGTGTCAGGTTAACATCACGAGAGGACTGCCAAAACCACTTGTCGCGGTATTTTGATCAGAAGTCCCAAAATTTCTATAGCAATGGGATCATGTCCCTACCTACAATATGGCAAAAAGTTGTCCAACAAAATGGTACCTACATACTTTAGTTAAATGTAAATAAACTATATTAAAAAATGATTTGAATTTTCTTAAAAAATGCGAAGAAACTTTTTCCCCAACCTATTACAATTAGCTTGCATGCAAAGGTATCTTCCAATTTTCAGTTCTTCCGTCTTCCTGGCGACGTTTCTGGCTTGCATAACCAAGGGGAAAAGCTATACGCTTATGACATTACTATTAACATATAGCAGTACAACTTCTCCCGTTCAGTTACACAGCAGTCTTCAATAGGATGATAACGATTTTTCACCCATAATAACGAAAATCGCTTGACACCTCCATTCGCCAAATGTATCAGTAGTAGTATTCGTAGAGATGCCACGAATATTCGGCTGCAATAAAATGAAAAGTAGCCGAATAGGCCGATTACCGTAATCGGCCTATTCGGAAACTTTTTCTACTATTCGGTATTCGGCCGAATGGTTCGCAATATTCGGAATAATGGTTTTCAAATTACGAAAAAAAGACGCATTAGATTACAAACAAAAACTTTTTATTTTTACAAAAACCCTACGTATTTAAATACATAAATTTATCAGTGGTAAGTTATGAATGAATTAATGATGAATAAAAATTATTTGTAGCGAATAAAGTATTTTAGGATTTATGTACAACACTAAGCAACACAATTTGTTGTAACAATCAACAAATAAGGCGTGTTGTGACACGACAAAATAACTATTCGGGGCCGTGGCGTCTCTAGTTCAGTGCTACAGAGGAAATACGATACGTAAGGGTGTTGGAATTATACATTTAAAATATACATAAAAACCTCAATTCTAGTTGATTAACTTCACGATTATTATGCTTTGCAAACTTCAGATGGGGGGAATGGCATCTTTAATGATCATTTTTCATCGTGAAAACCCCAGCAGGTATTATCTATACTAATATTATAAAGCAGAAGAGTTTGTTTGTTTGAACGCGCTAATCTCAGGAACTGCCAGTCGGATTTGGAAAATTCTTTTTGTACCTACATAATAGCCTCATTCATGAGGAAGGCTATAGGCTATATATAAAGGGTTATTTTTAAAACACCAACAACCTTTCAGTGGGTGAAAGTACTCATGATTGTAAACAACTGTTACTATGGGACTAACTCTGAAACATCAAAAAATAAATCGACTGTTTCATACAAAATGCAATATTCAACCGATGAAAATGTTTGAGACAGTAGATTTTT
The DNA here is from genome assembly GCA_947386135.1 of Melanchra persicariae. Lineage (NCBI taxonomy): Eukaryota > Metazoa > Arthropoda > Insecta > Lepidoptera > Noctuidae > Melanchra > Melanchra persicariae. Next base: position 12,301,932 of record OX376653.1, on the reverse strand, counting down.
TTTTCGATTTTTCAGGGTTGGTCTCATAACAAAAGTAGTTTATAATCGTGAGTACTTTCACCCACTGAAAGGTTGCTGGTGTTTTACAAATAACCCTGTATATAGCATTACGCTAAAGGTCTTGGTTAGCTTTAAATATTGATATTTGTAAAGTAAGTCGGAAGAAAGCCAACTGCGAGTCGGACTCGCGTACGGAGGGTTCCGTATACATTATCAGTAAAAAAAAACGGCAAAAAAATCAAGTTTGTTGTATGGGAGCCCCAATTAATTATTTATTTTATTCTGTTTTTAGTATTTGTTGTTATAGCGGCAACAGAAATACATCATATTCTGTGAAAATTTCAACTGTCTAGCTATCACGGTTATTGAGATACAGTTTGGTGACAGACGGACGGTCAGTGGAGCCTTAGTAAGAAGGTCCCGTTTTACCCTTTGGGGTACGGAACCCTAAAAAAGCGCTATCGAACGGCTTAATCCGCGTGCGCTGCGGTAATGGTTAATTATACGTAAGTACCATGAAGCTATTGGTGTTTTGTAGATTTAAAAAAAAAGTCCGTGACACCATATATCTATCTCTTATAAATAAGCCACATTAAGGCATTCTGTCATTTTTTTTTTAAATTAAAGGTGATTTTTAAACATTAGTATTAGGCAGGCATATTAATCCTTACGAGGGAAAGTTACTTCATCATCAACATAATTTTACGAAGATAACTTTGGTTTTTACAGCATAATTATTGGACTCACCGTTTAGGAGATAATTTAAAATTAAAATAATTCAACATAAATTTTTGACGAACGGGCCGATCGGGCACCACCACCATAACTTGAATTAACAGGTCTGGTCTGGTATATTTAACATGAAGACAATTAATTTTAAACATGTGTCTTACTTCTCCTGGACCTCAGTAATATTGGGCTAAGCAAAAAATTTGCATAGGGCCAGTCGAATCTCCTTCATCTCTTAAACCTAATCTGTTAAACATCAGATTTGTATTGTATTTAATTTAAATCTCCATTTCAATTAAATCTTGATTATTTTATCGTATCTCCGGTGCAACTCACTTATGGAAATATGCACTTTTTCAGCAGAAGCGTTTGAATATTTGGTGTTGTTATGAAAAATAGTACAAAACCGCAACAACACTCACGCCCTCACATATTTTGTACATTTTTAGGGTTCCGTAGCCAAATGGTAAAAAATGGAACCCTTATAGATTCGTCATGTCTGTCTGTCTGTCCGTCCGTCCGTATGGCACAGCCACTTTTTTCCGAAACTATAAGAACTATACTGTTGAAACTTGGTAAGTAGATGAATTCTGTGAACCGCATTAAGATTTTCAAATTTTGGGGTTTCCCCACACTTAAATGAAACTCAAAATTTTTTTTTTCATCAAACCCATACTTGTGGGGATACGTCTATGGATAGGTCTTCAAAAATTATATTGAGGTTTCTAATATCATTTTTTTTCTAAACTGAATAGTTTGCGCGAGAGACACTTCCAAAGCCTGTACCTAACTTCTAAAATAAGAGAAAGATAAAACTAAAAATAAATATATGATGTACATAATCATGTAAACTTCCACCGAAAATTGGTTTGAACGAGATCTAGTAAGTGTTTTCTTTAATACGTCATAAATCGTAAACCGCATGGGTCATGGGCTAGTTCGACTCGCACTTGGCCGCTTTTTTTTTTAAACTTATTTCAAAAGTGACAGTGTTGCACCAGAGGTACGTAAATATAATTAATTCTCCATTTATTTAAACTACTAGCACTTCGCTCGCGACTTCGATCGCGCGGATTTAGTAGGTACTCCACAAACTTCAACGCCCCCTCTACCCCCTTTTAAAGGTTAGTTTTGGAAAATTAAGCACAATGATTTTCATTAATTTCCTTGCCATTTCTGCTTATTCTGTGGTTTCAGGAGGCCCTAGACAATGCGCGACTGTTGCGATGCCAAAATGTAGGAAATTGATCACGTGGCATTTCGATAGCATCTGTCAATATATTTTTGACGTATTGACAATCGCCTTCACCACGCCACTGTTGACAGAATCTCATTTGTCTCGAGCCCAGGATCAGCGCAACTGTTCACATTATGCAAAAATTGTTAGGTATATGTTTCAATTATCCCACTTTTAGGTTGTTCATAGCATTCCGACGTAAATTGAAGCAAGCAATAATATCCTCCCCTAAAAACGTTATCACCCCTCCTTGACCCCTTACTATGTACCTACCTATATACTTAGTTTATTTTCGAAAAATCCATACATTTGTTATTCTTATTTTTAGGGTTCCGTACCCAAGGGGTAAAAACGGGACACTATTACTAAGACTCCGCTGTTCGTATGTCTGACTGTCCGTCTGTCTGTCTGTCACCAGGCTGTATCTCATGAACCCGACAGTTGAAATTTTCACAAATGATGTATTTCTGTACAAATACTAAAAAACAATAAAATAAATATTTAAGGGGGCTCCCATACAACAATCGTAATTTTTTTGCTCGATATTGATAACAGCAACAGGTAGACGCTTGAAATATTCACAGAATAATAATTCACTTTAAAAATAAATAATTAAATTAAAATAATTACCAGCTGTTAATTAGAATTCCCGTTCCCGTATAAAGTCCGGTCGCGGAGCAGAAAGAATTTCGTACAATGACCTCTGCCTACTGACAGAGGTCATAAACATTTTTGTATTAAGTGCGGCCGCTCGAATGCGCATGAAGACTTTTGTCACCCAAATTTAGTTTACGCAATTAGATTTCCTACTTCGAAATCACAACTAAATGATTCAACATTGATACCAAATTGTTCGTAAATAATCATGCTATAATATGGTTTATACACTTTTATTTCTGTACAAAGTAGCAATACACTCGGTTTTGTTACGGTTTTCTAGAGTTTAGCGTTTTTCAGACACTTTCAAACAATGAAATAATTATATTTCTAATTATATGCAGCATCGATTTTACGTCTTTGTTGTGACTCAAGGCCAACCAAAACCACATACAAACAAGAACAAACCTTAGGTACGGTAAAAGGTTTACAAACCCTGATAACGGCCGACATTGCATCTGTGCGTGCGTGACGCATTATATTTACGTGGGAGTGAAGGAGACAGGTAATAAGAGGTCATTGTACGAAATTCTTCGTGCTCCGCGACCGGACTTTACCGTACAGCATTCCTCATGAATGTAGCTATCATATAAAAAGAATTTTTCGCACCGTCGTCGCACGCACACTTGATGCGTTCTCGTTCGGCGGCCGCATGTCGCGCACCGCCCGTTAAATTTAACAGTAATGTTAAATTATTTTAATTTCACATTATCTCCTAAACGAGGAGTCCAAATAACATGCTGTAAAAGTTTGGCTTTTACAGCATGTTATTTGGACTCATCGTTTATCTTCATAAAATTATCTTGATGATGAAGTAACTTTCGCTCGTAAGGATTAATATGCCTGCCTGCCTAATATTAATCTAATTTTTCGATAAAATATTTGCCACAAGATGCCTTAATGTGGCTTATGAGATAGATTTGTCGCAGCCAAATAGCTTAAACAGCCATTTCGTTGGCTGCCTAGCTGTTTCATTAAACGGCGCCGATTAATTAGCTGCCTAAATGACATCCAGCCGTTTTGTCTAATACAACATTTAATTAAATGTTTTAGCAGATGCTTCCAGGCCGTCACAAAACACATTTATTTTAAAATAATAAAAGTACTTTATATACGAATACAACATGGATTATACGATAAAATACGAAAACACAAACAAAACACGATATTATTATGTACCTACCTTGATGTTGTTGGTTAATCTATGAGTTTATTTTCAAAATGTTCGCAGAAACATTCGTAAGAGTTTTATACACCAATATTTTCATTTAACACTTAGCATTTACTGAAAAACATCTACTAACGTTGATTAAAATTTTGAATTTGAAAGAAACAACAGAAATGTCACAGCTGGTCAGTGTTACCAGCTCTCAAAATATATTTTCGCTAATACCAAAGTAAAAACGGGTTAGGTTTAGAATCAAGTCTTTTGAATTTTACGAATCTGTCACTGTGGAGGGGTCAAGGTTTCCAGCTGTGACATTTCTGTTGTTTCTTTCAAATTCAAAATTTTAATCAACGTTTGTAGATGTTTTTCAGGCGCCTCCATGCTATTTCAGCTGCCGAAGCCGCGTCGAAATATTTTATAAAAATATTTGTAAATCACTATTAAAACGTGAAACGGAACTATAATTACTCTAAATTCTTACGTTTTTGAAGTTCTATTTGTCAAAATCCGTGAAATGTGCTCCATATTGCTATTGTTATCTGCCTCCTGTCTATGCTACCCCTCTGGACACCGAATGCTTGCTATTAATGACAAGTTCGCTACGCCTTTGGATACCGATTAGATTATAAGTTTTTTTTTTTTTTTTTTTTCTTCTTTTCTTGCAAGCAGTCCTTCTAAACTATAAGCAGATGAGGTGGGTGGGTGCTTAAGATTATAAGAAATTAACATTTTGTTTTATTTGGTGCAAGACCGAGCGAAGCGAGTTCGGGACTCGGGGCATCCCGAATCGGTTTTTTATAGAACCACCCAGAAATAGGAGCCCCGCGTCAACTACACTTTAGTATTACTTCGGTGGAGGGAGGACACATCGCCTCCCCCTGCCTCCCTATTAAGGCGATTTTTCTCAGTAATAATTCAATAAAAAATTAAACTTCAACAATTAATATAACAAACCACGCACCTCCGGCGGCGAGAAAAGGTCGGCTAACCCCCTAATAAGAGGACTCGATTCTTAACTTAAATCTTTTTAATTTCCAGTAAGCATAGACAAAGTAACCACAGACGATATAATAATTAATCCTTTTTTTAAGGTTAACACTAGTGATAGTTATTTTTTCTTTAAACAACTCCGCATTCTTAGTCACAAGGAATTATTCTAAAATTGATTACGTATCGCTAGGTCAATAAATTAAACTTATACATATATATAAGGTGCTATAAAATTATCTGCCATCCTCTTGAGGGGTCATTGTACTCATAATTATGAACAACTTTTACTATGGGACCAACCCCGAAATCGCGAAAAAAAAATCGACTGCTCCATACATTTCTGCACGCGTAACCGGCGTAACTCGAAAAAATGTACTGAACAGCTGATTTTTTTTTCGCGCACCTTATATACAACTTACTGACCCCTAAATTTGGGAGAAAACCCCTAAGCTGGGAACCCTGCGGCTGGTCGACGCAATTATGACAGTTCCGACTAAAGCGCGCCAAGTGTCAGAAAATGGAACTAAATTTCAGTGAAAATGGCTAGGCAAACCATTAAATGTTAGTGAGCCAAATCACAGGCGTAGCCGTTCAATTAAATGACGGGATGGCATATAGGCCGCTAACTAAATGGCGCCGTTTAATGAAATGGCTTGGCAGACAATTAAATGGCTGATAAAACCAGTTGGCTGCGACAGATATATAATGTCGCGGACTTTTTTTTTGATCTGATAAAAACCAATATTTTTGTAGTACTACTTACGTATAATTAGTCATTACCGCAGCGCACGCGGATAAAGCAGTTCGATAGGGTTTTTTCTTCCGTTTTACTTTACAAATATCAATATTTAAGGGTAACCAAGAGCTTTAGCGTAATGCTAGGTCTATAGCCTACCTACGAATAATAAAACTCAAGAAATGTAACTCAAGCATAAAAAGGTCTACGGACGGCGAGCGTTGGGTGGCTCGCCGTCCGATCAAAGCCAGGCCCAAGCCAACGGCGCGTTGTGTTCCACGCGCGCCTCAGAGATGTTTGACGACACGGTTGGCGCAGAGGTTGAGCGATCGGCTGCTGCGCTGCGCGTCGCGGGTTCGATTCCCGCACGCAACAAATATTTGTATGGCCTACAGATAGTTGTTCCGGGTCTGGCTGTTTGTGTATGTGACTTTTTATGTTTGTAAACGCAGTCACGATACAGGAGAAATTCCTAGTGTGGGGCAACGTTTTTAAAAAAAAAAAAAATGGGTAGGAGCCCGTTAGGTCCTGAGCCTGCCAGGATTGCGGATTTTGTTAGAAAGAGTTACCGCGGCCCTGGAACGTAAAAGGCACTAGGAGGAGCATGGATGGGTTTTAGTCAGTAAAAGTCTGACACTCTCTCCCGCTCCACCCAGAGTGGAAGGGGTCATTTGATGATCCTTAAAAAAAAGCATAAAAATGGCACCACGCATACTGTACCGCAGTGGGCGTTTCCTACATACTGTACCACGCGCTAAAAGTTCGCCGGTGTCATTGAATTCTTGTATTTTAGAATACGATTGTGATTATTCTTGTGTTCTGCGTGATTTCAATTAATTTTGGTGTATATGTCGCAGCCAATTAGCTTAAACAGCCGTTTTAATTGGTTGCCTAGCCTTTTCATTTAAATGTGCCGATTTTTCAGCGACCTAAGTGACATCTTTAGTTCAATATCGTTTAATGACTTGCCCATGTCACTTATGTTGCTAATTAAACGGCACATTTCAAGGAGAAGGCTAGACTTTTAGTGAAACGGCGGATTTAGCTAGTTGGGTGCGACATATACATTACTACAACACATTAAGAAACATTTTAATTTAAAAACACTTGAATCTCAAACTTTTTAATAATCATAACAATTAATGGCTATAACCTTCCTCATAAATGTGGCTTTCATATACAAAAAAAAAGAATCCAAATCCGAAGGGTATGGGTAGTTTCAGAGATTAGTGCGTTCAAACAAACATAATTACATACAAACAAACAAACTCTTCAGCTTTATAATATTAGTTTAGATTATAATATCAGCTGTTTGATTGGTTGCCTAGCTTTTTCATTAAACTGCGCCGATTTTTCAGTGACTAAGTGAAATCTTTGGTTTAATATTGTTTAATGACTTGCCCATGTCACATAAGTCACTGATTAAACAACGCAGTTTAATGAAAAGGCTAGGCTTTTAATGGAACGGCTGATTAAGCTAGTTGGCTGCGTCATATAAAGTGTGCATTTTTTAAGTGTGCGTGCATGGCCCAATTCAAAACTATGAGCAATATCGAAATACACTGAAAGGAGTCTCGCCTGATTTTGAGGAAAACTAAAACTACATTGGATTTTTGAAAAATTGGTATTCCTAGCCAGGAATCATACCATTCGATTTTGAAAACAAAAACACAACCTGTATTATTAATTTATTACACCATCCGAAAGTGTCGCTAATAAGGATCAAATTCTAGGAAGTAGATTACATGACAAACTTAAGGAAAGAGCAAATTTTAAGCAAAATACTTTTTTAATTTTCAAAATAAAAAATATCAACTTACATTTTTTTTCTAAAATCTATGATGCAGTTTTAGCTTTCATCAAAATCGGACTCGAGTCACAGTTTAGATGAGTAGGTTTAGTCAGAACTTTAGAGTAATTTGTTAAAAATGAGCTCTTCCTTTTAGTTTGCCATTTGCAATCCTGGCTAAGGATATCGATTTTTGAAAAATTGTGTGATGCAGTTTTAGTTTTCATCAAAATTGGGCTAGAGGCTCTTTCAGTGTTTTTCGATATTCCTTATAGTTTCGGAATTGGCCATCCACACACACTTTAAAAAAAAGACCCATATGTTTCTTGCTAGAAAATAATCAACTTTTTATCTTGCTATTTTCAAACAATAAAATTCCATGTTCATCTTTAGGCCCAAGTAAATTAAAAGTAATAGGTTCATTACATCCAAAATGTATGAGAAAATGTATTTTCTTCTATTTATATCTACTAAACCTAACTATATATACAAACTAGACTAAAATTGCAAAATTATGTACAAACGTGTAAAAAACAAAATAAATCATTGGGCATCAAAAAACTCATCCACATCGCTGTCAAAGACAAAAGTATGAGAAAATGCCAAAAAAAAAAGATTATAAAGCCATTCCCTGCACTTTTGAGATAAACAGTGTACAACTAACCCGCCTTTGTTTCATATAAATGTACATATAATTACAGTGTACCCTTGGTAATCCAACAAACGTTTTGCAGGGTGATTTCGGACTATTGAATTTGTTGGATTATATGGTACTGCCATAGACCCCCTATAGTCTGGATTTTTTTAGAAAGTGTACCTTGTTATCCAACAAATTACAAGTCACAGTGATAAGATTCTATCTGAGTAACAAATCATACTGCATATATGTATGTGGAATTTAGTAAATTAAACAGCACAATAGAGAGCTTACGTTTTAGCTTACAAAAATTAATAACTAAACTTATTATGGAAATGGTTAAGTACAAACAAATGTACTAAAAGTGTAAGTGTTAGTGTAGTGATAGGCAACTCGAATATTACAGTGGGACACCGGATTACCGGGGTCCACTGTATAGATTTATGGGTGACTTTTTGATTGAGCATTGCAACTAAGTTCTGATTTAGCTGATTTTCTCTCCAAATATCTGTGTCACAAATTCACAATAGGAATGGAACGTCAGCAGTGAAAGTCGATTAATTCTTCAGTTTATAATCAGAATAATGACACTCATCTGAATTGTATGTAAGAGATAATCCCCGGAAGTAAGTAGGTACCAATCCGATTATTAAAATTATTTGATAGAAAGTTATTGACAAACTATATGAAATATCATAGTTTTAGTCAATTACTTTCTATCTAGTTTTCTAGTATAATAAAATTGACATTCACATGAACATAGGTGCATGCAGTAGTACCTAGTTCACTAATATTATATCACCTGCCTACATGAAATTAAATGCAAACCCGTACGCAAAATACGAGCTTGGATGTGGAGTTGCACACACTAGTTAGACCGTTAAGTGAAAATTTATAAATAAATGAAAAGTATCGATACATGAAATGTTGACAGACAGTGCTGCAAATATTTCTGTTACCTACACAAAATTAGAGGGATGAGAACGTCGTTGATGCGAACGTAAAATGACAGCCAAGCCATTTTTACTGTGTACCTCATAAACCTTTTATCCGAGCTTGTAAATGTGAGAATTAAAACATAATGCGAACACCGAAACTAAATTTTGAACACTAACATCGACTAAAAGCCACTTATTTGCGGAATATGCGCGACGATACTGTAATACCAAGCAGAAACACCAAGTATCTAGGTATGTATACAATACATGAGAAAAATACCTTTTTAAAAATATGATGTCAATCATGAAATATAATTAACATTTTATAACGAAGAATTAAATAGAACACTTAAATTACTAGTATATCACATATAATGTGGACAAAACTTACCTATTATTAACGCCACACAACAAGTTGTTCACAAAATGGATACCATACTCCAAAAATCTAGGTCCATAAAATGATCAATGAAAGACGGTCACAGTTTTAAGAATAATATAACGGCCGCGATGATTTTTACCGTATATCTTCCGGATATCTGAGATTAAATGCCCAATTAAGCATAATATCTCACATCACTAACAAATACGAGAAACGCCATTCAGACACCGTCCATTTTGTTTCCAAAATGAGTTTTTTTACATGTGCGCTTTCGATAAATGTTGCTATAGCAAATAATATCAATAATAAAATATCAATCAGGAATCAGAGGCAATAATGCACTACTGTCTGTCAAACTATTCTTCTGCCAGTTTTGGATCTATGATTAGCAACAAAAGATCAATATTTTTTTAAGTACTTAGTTTTTCACTAAACTCAAAAAATTGCCGTTTGATCAAATAGTTTGATTTTGATGCCGATATGATTGACGAAACAATTGATTAATCGGTCCTGCGCAATTTGAAACTGAACGAAACTGTTATCGGACTTGTGAATGCGACATCCTCTCGAATAGGGATCATGATTTTCTTGCATTTAATTTAATGTCTTGTTTTTTTAATTTCTCGTAAATCCGGAGCATCGGCCATTTAACGATGAACGACGGAATGTGTGTACAACTTTACACGAGGGGCCGAAGCCTACTTGCAGAAACCCTCTACCCAATCTAGCCAATTTTTTACAATGGATATAAACAAACCGCACTTTTGACTTCACTTCGCAAATCGCAAAGCAAAATACGTGCTCTATTGGCGATGCAAAGATTACGCGCGCGCCTCAAGCGGCGATATTTAGAAGTTGCCTAGGAATGACACTTACAGTGTTGCCAAAACCAGTTTATTGAAATTCCCCAAAAATCTAAATCAAATTCCCTAACTTGAGATTCCCTGCAGTTTGGGGAATTCCACCATTGTCATTCTTAGACAGCTTAAGGGCTTGTCAACGTTACCAAATAACAAAATAATAACCGTTACATAACGTTAATTTCAATTGTGATACCATAGTAACGTTACAAAATTTACCGGTATTTGATAACATTACCAGTAATATAACGTTAAGTAACATTTAACGTAAAATACGAGTAATTAATAAAAATAATTAGTGTTATTATAGCCCGCGAACTTTCTTGTATTTTTTGCTATTTGAAGGTCAGTGTCAGGTTGTAATTTAATCAAAATGTGATGCGCAACAATAACAACTATGTATTTACATAGATGTAACCATAAGAATCATTTACTCATCATCATGAACTTAGATTTGATGTGTATAATAACTAGATTTCCGAAATCTAGCTAAGAGAAAAAAATGTAATTATGGTTATAATTATGTACCTACTTACATATTTTTACCGTCGTGAATCATATTTTGATCAAGATACAATCTGACAATGCACCACCTCACAGAGATAACCGTTTAAAAATAACGATAAAATTAACGTTAAACTACAAATAACGTTATTAAAGAATAACGTTAAAATGGTGCATAAATAACGTTAAACCTATTACCGTTATTTTAATATAACGTTAACTCCTGTCAATGCAAGGTAACGTTATTAATTTTTACCGGCATTTAAAGCCCTGCTGAGCTTCACAATTTTGACACTAGTTTCAAAATTGAAACCAGTGTCAAAATTTATTGTGAAGCTGCAAATTGCATCGCCAATCCTCGATAACATTTTATCAGCATTAATGCTGCCATAAAAAACCAACGTAGCAAAATCTACATCGCAAGTTCGCAACAAAAAAAACCGCAACGCCATCAAAACCGCAACGCCATCTATCCCGACAGCTGCGAACTAACTGAACAAAATCCTGCATCGCGGTATCAGAGTTCACGTGCGATTTGAACATATTATACAACAGTCCGAATATCAACTATCGGGCAGTTGCTCACCAGACACCACAACCGTCTGGTTGGAGGATCCTCCCATTTCAATGGAGATATGCGGGACTTTCCTCTCTGTTTGCGACGTCTGCATGCCTATCAAAATTAAAAATAAAGTTAAAGTGTGTGAAACTGATTATCATTTTAATAAAATTGATCCTATGAATTTAAACAAGCTAAGTAATTGAAAGTGGGCTAAGATCTGTTTGTGTAAAGGGTAGGCTATACCTACGACGTAAAAAAAACTTTTCTCAGCAAAAGTATAAAATAACTTTTATTTCAGAAGTCGGTGGTTTTCATTGTTTCTTCGTTTTGTGACACCGACTTTCAAAATAAAAATTATTTTACACTTTACAGTGTAAAATAATACACCGATTGGAAGTCGGTTGTATATTTTTGTAATTTTTTTTTTCGTTTTTACTTTTTGTGGTACATAGTACAAGTTTTATTTAAGTGTTTGTACGGGATTTACTTTGGGCTCAGGCAACGTATACTCGGTGTTTATGATGCAAATGATTTTTTTTGTTGGCAAGCGGCGCGACAGTTTTGTCCCTCTTGTTTAGAGGTTGCCGGTCAACTACCGGCAACCTCTAAACGCGATGGACTTATGAGAACGTGATCTTAGTGTCAATACTTTTACGAGGCAGAAGAACGGCTAATGAAATGAAAAAAGCCGAGACTATGGGTTCATGACATTCCGAAATCGCGATAAGAAGAAGGAGAATAATCATGTACTAGAAGAATATCTTTTACACGACACGACAAGAGACTCAAAAAGATTTCGTACCTACAAAATATTTTAGATTGTTGCTGCATAAGTTTAACGAGTTAGTACGAATTATGCTGCAACAGGTATGTACATAAAAGAGAGGACACTCTATTCCGCAAAGAGCCAAATACTGTTCTTTCTCGAACTATTCATATAACGGTCATTTTGTAAATCATACAGCTCTAGCTCTGGATAATTACCAACTAATAAAATTTAATTTTCTTCATTCATTTTACAAAACAAAATGCACGTCCGGCACGTTGACTTGTATGAAATGAGGTGCAGGTGATGCGTCGCATTCGCGCTGCTACAATATAACGCACCTAGCGGCAACGGAACTGCGCGTCGCAACATCGCGCGTCAATTTTGCTTAGTTGACCAACTTTGTCGCGCAGTGTCGCACAGCGCAGTTCCGCTGCCGCGTAGTGCGGTATGTCTAATACGTTTCTTTAGAAACAATATTTTGAAGTGAAGCGGCGCGTCGCTCCGCTGCAGCGCGGTCCTTAATGGTAATTTCATTATTTTGATTGTACCTAATAAAAAGTTTCGCACGTTTCATAGCTGGCAAGCCTCACGTAAAGAAAAAACACAGAAACGTGCGAACTTTTGCAACACCAACTTCGATATTTTCCTAAAATTTAATCTGGCTATACTGGCGGTGTGCGCTTTAGGGATGTGAGAAGTGTAAAAGAAGTTACGATTTTATGTATTCGATGTTCTTATTCTTATTGCATTGAAAAACAGAAAAAAAACACTTTTCCCATCATAATATTGAAGAAAACGTTCATTACATAATGGTCTCTCCACCTTTTGTGGACTACTGGTATTTTTCATCAATAGATAGTCTGTGATTCGTTAATAAAACCACAACAAAACACTCAATCAATAGGCTTCTGAAGCAATTTTTGATTTTTTTTCCACTTTCTTTTACCAAAATTTATGAGGTTATTAATAAGAACTGTTAGAAGTGATTTTTTTCACATTCTTTATTAAAGTAATCATATGGTGCGGTAATCACAATAAAATAATTTTATTGCAACCGGTCACCGGCAATATTTTACAAGTACAACCTCGATAATCGATATATTTCTATCTTAGTTTTGTACAAGCGGACAAGCCTAGTAGTGCGTGCGCTTCGTACATTAAATAATAATTTATTGTGATTACGGTTCACATTTTGTATTGTATGTATTTAATAGAAGAATAAATAGACATTTAAACTGTGAGGCAAACGTTTAAACAAAACATTACAAATGATGAAATTAGTCGACCCTGTTGTTCGAAGTTTCAAAGTGGCGAAAGTGTTTCGAGAAAACACAGACAAAATAAACAGTATAGACTTTTCTCCTAGTGGAGAAACGTTAATATCTTGCAGTGAAGATGATCAAATCGTCATATATGACTGCGAAAAAGGCACACAAATGATCACAGTGAACAGTAAAAAGTATGGTGTCGATCTTATCCATTTCACACATGCCAAGAACACAGCTATCCACAGTTCAACTAAAGTTGATGATACCATAAGATATTTGTCACTTCATGACAACAAATACATTAGATACTTTCCTGGACATACGAAAAAAGTTGTCACCCTTTGTTTGTCGCCAGTTGAAGACACATTTCTATCTGGATCTTTAGACAAAACATTGCGTTTATGGGACTTGCGTTCACCCAACTGTCAAGGTTTAATGCACTTGTCAGGAAGACCAGTAGCAGCTTATGATCCTGAAGGTCTCATATTTGCAGCTGGGGTTAACTCAGAAAGTATCAAATTGTATGATTTAAGATCATTTGACAAAGGCCCCTTTGTCACATTCAAGTTGAATCAAGAAAAGGAATGTGACTGGACTGGATTGAAATTTTCCCGTGATGGCAAAACAATGTTGATTAGTACAAATGGATCCATTATTAGATTAGTAGATGCCTACCACGGTACTCCACTGCAGACCTTTACTGGTCATCTTAATAATAAAGGCATACCTATAGAAGCATCATTTAGTCCTGACTCACAATATATCTTTAGTGGCTCGACAGATGGAAGAGTTCATGTCTGGAATGCTGATACAGGTTACAAAGTGTGTGTCTTAAATGGTGATCATCCAGCTCCAATACAATGTGTACAATTCAACCCTAAGTTTATGATGTTAGCCTCTGCTTGCACCAACATGGCATTTTGGTTACCTACATTAGATGATGTTTAATATAATGTTTGCTAGTATCATCAATATAAAAAGTAATGTCATCTTCAGTGATAAAGAACTTTCAAAGTGAATTTTGTGATTGCTATGACTTAATTGTATACTGACAAAAACCATAACAAAAAATTTACACTTTTTAACATAAAATTACAATGTGGTGGATGATTATGATTCTTTATACGAACCATATTAATAAATAGGCATTAAGGCCTTTATAAATGTCACTGGAAAATGGCAAACACCGTAAGATTGTAAAATATTGCTTGAAATCATGTAAGTACTTACTATTTTTTCTAAATAACATACGGATGTATTGAAAACTATTGAATTTGGATGAGATTTATTGTATTCAAAACAACTTTTTCAGCATACTTATTTCCAGAAATTATAATCAAATCACAATTTAATACAATCTTATGTATTCTTAAATTTTCCAGTGACAAGACGCCACTCATTTAAAGCCATTTCATTGGTTGAATCCAGCTTTTAGTAATGCTTACTTGTTAGTAAGGTTCATCAGCTTATGAATCAATATTAATTGCCATGAAATGAATGTACTTTAAAACCTACAAATGATTGTAATAATGAACACAATAATTTTTTGAAGTTGTCAATGTATTTATTAGTTAGCATATGTGCATAACACGCTCACAATCCCTTACAAACTAACAAGAGTTTCATTGTATTATGACTTCTGTAGACCAGACAGTTTTTGAAAACAGCATTAGCAAATCATCAAGTAACAGCCATCATTTATCAAAATTATAGGGATTTTTAGTGAATTATGCATTAAAAGTGCTTATCTAATCTTGCTGAGAATACTGTTAAAAGTATGAAGAAAAAAATTTGTTTTATTTTTACTGATATAAATGTATAAAATCAATTTAATCTCTAAATAATAGTAATTGTGACTGAATACATAATTCAGGTTTTTCATAAATTGATTTTAAGTACCAAACTGTTTAGTAAAAATGATAGATTTAAAATAAGTAATATGTCAGTACATTATGGATTATATGTGTATTAGAAGTGTTAGAACCCTATAGTAGTAGGTATATGCATTTAAATAGTTTTCATTCCAATTAAATATTCACCTAAAAATGTTAGGTAATTAAAATCAAAATCCACATAGTTTGTCATCCAAATGTGGCTCTACAGTACATACTACTAAGATAGAATGTCTTGCTACCATATTAACAAAAAAATTCAACTCGATACTCTGCATGTCAATTTTTGAATGGAAACATTCCTAATTGAAACCAGTTAGACACTATTAAAAACTGTTTTATAATCTAACAATGACTTTCTTTTAAAAATCTGGCCATTTTTAACCATGAATGTGCGTGAATCATGAAAAGAGGCTTGTGGCTAAATAATAACAGCCAGATTTGTCGATTCATTGATTGTGTGTAGACTGTGGTGATATGAAAGAAAAGAGAGTCAGTCAGGAGCCCGTACGAATCTCCCGGACAGCTGTGAAACCATCCCAAGGCTAAGTTCATAATTGTGACGTGACGGCGGCGCGGCACCGCGCGTATTTATTGAACGAGTCAATGTAGGGTTTGTAGAACTTGTATCGCGCGGTAATGTAGACAATAAACGAAGTTGACTAAGTTTATATGACCGCGCGGATTTGCTAACCACGCGGTACAAGTTCAAACTAAATAAAGTTTATCGTCTACATTACCACAGTATATATAATAACAAAACTGGTAGATAATATATATTATTTATTATCTACCAGTTTTGTGTCTCGGCCCTAACCTTGAAATAATTACCTACGGCTGCGCGGTACGTAAACACGCGATAGGGCTGCCCGCCTACAGTATTTTTCATCTATACTCGGAATTATAATTCGATTCCACATTTGACACTAGCTACTGTCATTTTGTAAAATAATGATATCACATATAATAGTGTAGTGATGAACACAAAAAATCGATAAATAATCGCGATTTATGTTTATGTAATCATAATATTGGTGTGCCAATTAAAGACTAAATTATTGATTTTTATTTAAATAAATACATAATTATTCATAATAATTATTTATTAATTAGTAACCGCTGCTTTATTTAATAAAAAGTTAATATTTTTGTTTTTTATATTAAAAACAAAACTTATAATAAAAGAGAACTCATAACTAAATTATCCGTTCAGAAATATTTAATTTCCTGATATACCTACTTAGTTTCTATTAAAGTAGTAGTTGTTTAAATATGTAGTATATTTAAACAACTACTACTTTAATAGAAACTAAGTACTTTAGTATAAACGAGAGGAATCGATCCGGAAATATTCCATTTCCGTATCGAATAATTTCGCAACGTCACTATTTAGTACTTGTCATAACGTGCCAACACTGAAATTGTCAAATCTGGAATCGAATTAAAATTCCGAGTATAGTTTCATTTTAGTTGTGTGATTGTAAATTTATTAATTAAGTAGGTATGTTTTATTTAAAATATGAAGATCGCCGTGAATGAAAGGAAGGAAGTGTTAAATAAAAATACATCTTGTGTATTTGATTAATAGATTTGTATATAAGACTGAAATAAATAGATTTCCGCCGAATGTTACCATACTCGAATCCTTACAAACTTCAACACCTACCTACTCAACCAAAATGTAAGAAACAGCTGACGAGTAATTATAATATCTTTTTTAGTCTCGGCTTATTAACATCCCCATGACTCGAAAGGTTTTTGGCCACCCATCCGATGTCGAAACGCTGCAAACCAACCATCTCATCGCGTGTGCGCTACCTGCACGAATCAAATCAAAACCTCCAACTATCAACTACAAAATCTTACTCGGTTGGTTGGTACTGTAGACCACAGGGCTATGGCCTGGGGTCTACGTATCAGATAATATAAAAGAAACTCAGTATTTTAACTATATATGAGTATATTGGAGCACCATGGCTCGAAGAGACGAATTACATCTCACACTGCTTAAACAAAAACGTTCTATTAATATTTCCGAATTCAAATATTAGCTTATTCTTACCAGCCACTTCCACAGTAGATACGAACAGCCAGAGGCTGCGTAAGGAGCATGTTCTGTGGTAAGGAGGCTCTTACATGAGCTACGCCCCTTCGAATAGAGGAAACGTAGACCAACGTAGACCATCTCTCGTTATCATCTATTCAGCCTTTGGAAGAGTCAAGTATAACCTGCCTAACCTACCACGATTTCCCTACTTACAGTGGTCAATGACGAACAGGGGTGCGTATACTTCTATAGAAGCAGCCGCGCTTTTATCGCGGTCATGACCTGCGATAAAATATTGAGTTGAAAAATTAAATTGAAATTACTACGCGCCACTTGCGCTCATCAATTACGCGGTCATGCCGAAGCCCCGCTGGAGTAAAACCACTGGAAAATCTCCAGTCGCATCGCGGTTTGATTTACAGTTAATGTGAGAACTCACATTCATCCTTATGGGATTTACAGCTATATTTTACATCATCATAACATCAATTTCCTCGGACGCTATTGTGTTTCGAGAAAAGAAAGGTCATAATCAGATGAAATAACTTCCTATCTTTGAACCTACTCCAGCGATTATCATGTATGAATAAAATTAATTATAGTTTATCTTTACCATCATTGACTATGAGCTGTGGGCCACTCAACGTCTGCTGAACCACTGGTGACAACCTGCCACCCTTTGCGAAGGCTATGCCTCGTGAGCAAAGTTGGAAAGGTTGTTACCAGTGGTTCAGCAGACGTTGAGTGGCCCACCATTGATTAGGTACTTACTCTCATAATGTAAAGACTATCTTGAGGACAAAAAGGCTTGGGATTGAGCTGCTTCATTGATGTACATGGCCCAGTATTTATTTTTGCTTTTATCCTATGTACTGTTATATTTTGCACAATTATATTTTATATATTCTTATTTTTGTACTTATACCTACTTTTTGACATGAATGTTTTCTTTGTAACGTATTCTTTACCTACAGAAACGGACACAAATAAAAGATATAGTCTCATAACTCATAACTATAGTCTCAGCTTTTTTTTATTTTATTAGCCTTTCTTCTGCCGTGTCCGTTTCGATGGCGCGGCCACGACGTTTTTTTTTTAAAAAAATTATGCCACGATTTTGTAAAAGTTTGTAAAAGTAGACTCCCAAAACCATTATTTTGTCAAAGCTATAGTTAAAAAGTTATGAGGGTTTGAACGTGGCCGCGCCATTGAATCGCTCCGAACCGCGCGGCCACGGAGATCTTTAAAACTAAGCATTGCAGAGACCTGAAAGGAAAATAACAGATTGAATTTGTAGAAAATTTGTAAAAATATAGAAAAAAATCCTGGGTTTATATTTTAAGAGCTGTAAGACTAAAACCCCATAGTCGCGCCATTGAAACGGTGAAAAATACGTTTATATATCTCGCTGAAAAAGCATCGAAGACGTCTGAAGTTTTTTGTAAAATACAGATTTGAATTTGTCTAAACAAGTAAAAATACAAAAAAAAATCCTAGGTTTATATTTTAGGAGCTGTAAGACTAAAACCCCATGGCCGCGCCATTGAAACGGTGACAAATACGTTATCGCCAATACCTCGCTGAAGAAGCATCGCAGAGATCTAAAGTTTTTTGTAAAACCTGGATTTGAATTTGTCGAAATAGATAAAAATGCACAAAAATATCCTAGGTTTACATTTCAGGAGCTGTAGAACGGAATCTTTAATATGTCGATAGGGTGACCATGGCTTATTGGTGTACGTTACCCCATCAAGAAAGTGTCTCCTAGAGTTATATGAGTAAAACGTATTATTGGTGCCTTATCTGCTGTAAATATGCCCGCCCCTACATAAAAAATGTGTGCCACCTGTCGTTTTGGAAAAAAACGGAAAAAAACTATTCTTGCTGGGGTAACGTTTTTCTAGCAGGAAAATTCTAAACGAATGATCGGAGAGAGAAAAATTGTGCATAGCCAGAGAGCTTATATGTGTGCCAAAATGTGCCCCCAAAAATAAAATCTGTGCCCCTTCAGGTTTTCGGGATATTGCATTTCCTGCTGGAGTAACGTTTTGATGAATCGTATATCTCTAAAACCATTGCATGAGCCCCTGTAGGATAAACATACACGAGTAGCTCTTAATGTGTGCCCCTTAGTGCCCCAATTTGATTTAAGAAAATATTTATAGTTTTCAAGTTATCGCGGTTTTATGAAAACTCGAAAAAACATCGCAGCGCTTAAATGCGACAAGGTATAAGTTCGCTGAAAACCGTATTCGGTCCTTCTTGACGCTAATAATAACCATACAAAGTTTCAAAACTGTTAATGCATGCGTTTTTGAATAATCTTGCTAAAAATCAAAACGATGGTGTCATAACTTTGACGGCAAAATACAAGGAACCGGCTCAATCCCAGATGTGTAGGTGTAAACCAAAATCTTGTGCCTTTAGTCAAAAATATATGGTGAAAATATTCAGCTTGGAATGTTTCGCATTAAGTAAATATAAACAAAATATGTACCTAAGCAACGGCTGGTTATCCGACCAAATTTGAATGACTACTAAAAAGCGACGGTTTCATACATATCGATGACCTTCTTTACTTTACTCACTAACCGGTTCACACGTGTTGTGCCTGAGTACACTGAAGTAGAAAAGTAATCCTACTAATATTATAAAGGTAAAAGTTTGTATGTTTGTATGTTTGCGTAACAATCAGGCAAAAACAGCTGAAGGGATTTGGATGAAATTTGGCACACATGTAGTTCATATCCTGGAATAAAAAATAGGCTACTTTTTATCCCGGTAAGTGGCATGGATTAATGAAGACTGAGGAGGAAGTGGAAACTCAGAGCCGCTGCTGCCTTAGTACTTCAGATTCACAAGTACCAGAAGACCAGAAACATCAAGTACCAGGAGACCAGAAACATGTCATAGTATTTTTGGGATGGTATAATTATGTAGGTGAAGGGTAAGTGTAGGGTAGGTGTAGGGTAGGTGTAAGGTAGGTGTAGGGTAGGTGTAGGGCGGGTGTTTCCTGAGTAAATAATGTACAATACAAATCAGGAAACCTTGCTGTTTCCGATATTCACGCGGGCGAAACCGCAGCTGGTAGAAGCTAGTGAGTAATAAAATAAAGTTGTTATTGGATTATTTTCTACTAGCTGTTTCTATAACCTTACACATGATTAAGTACATTATAAATAGTAGCCTAACTGCTATTCCAAGGTAAGCTATCTTCTCCAATCTAAATTTCATTAAAATACATCCAGTAATTTATGTGTGAACGAAAGAAATACATCCAGCCGGTCGATTCTGTCGACATCTCACGGTGCTCACCTTGGCGGAGTGAACGACAATAGAGCTGTCATTTCATCTTATTTGTATGGTTTGACAACTCACCTGTCGTGCGCCCCGCCCGGGTGTTCACTTCGACATGTTTACAGAATCGCACTGCAGATATTTGCTATTTGCCAGGTCTTTGACCCAAAATTTGATTGGTCCCGATGTCTAAAAAAATATACCTAGTTCATGAAGTGTGTACTACTAAAAAGAGGTAGCTCTTTTTTGTAAATATATAAATAAAAAGCCCGTATTTGTCTTTTTATATACCTATATGTAGGAACAATGAATGAGTTATTCCGAGCGGTGGGTAAGGTATAGTGTCAGGATATTGGCGTCCCCATTTTATTGGGATAAACATGTCAGTATATCAATAACAGAGTCTAATTACACTTTAAAAACACACACAATAAAAACAATAAGTAATAGAAATACAGTCACTCGAACAGACCTTTAAGGTCACAGTTCGTACAGAAACCTAAGCCACCCAAGTACAAAGTGTATCAGCAAGCCAATACAGCTATGTAAATATACAGCAGTGCTGTACCAGGTAAACCGACAGTTTTGTCGGGAGCAGGAGCTCTATAGTGAGTCGAATCCAAGATAAGACTAAAAAGTGTACTGGCACATTTTTTTTTTAGGTATGACCACTAGCAAGTTAACACACTTGGGATATCAACAGCTTAACCGGACTAAACTGCCGGTCGATTCTGTCGACATCTCATGGTGTTCACCTAGGCGTAGTGAACGACAATAGAGCTGTCATTTTATCTTATTTGTATGGTTTGACAACTCACCCGTCGTGCGCCCCGCCCGGGTGTTCACTTCGACATCTTTACAGAATTGCACTGCTGTATACTGGCACACAGAGTGCACGCTCTTTTATAATACCATGTTCTCCCTCTACAACTCTGTCCAATGCCGCACGGTAGTGCGTCACGTGTTTACTTGATACGAATCACTAAAATTAACATAATCTAATAAGACTTGCATTGCAAATTAATCAAATTGTACAATAATAATTATCGTAAATAAACAACAGTGGTATAGCAAAGTAAACCGTTTTGAATCAAAATAACATGTCATCATTTGTATTTTAGAAGACAAACGATTACTATTATTGAAATAAGTTTCCAAAACTCAATTCTAGTGTACTACGAGTACTCAATAAATTATGTTATGGTTTATCAGACAGTAATTGATATTAAAATCACTTAAATTAAATAACACAAACAAAACAATTCAAATTGCACATTTTAACAACTACCCACAGTTGTATTTAAATAAGATTTGACAACTACCCATAGTTTTATTTGATAACCGTCTTCGACATTATATATACATATATATGTTACGGCTAAAGGTGGGTGTGAATATAAGTCGATTTTTTTTTCGCCATTTCAGTGTTGGCCCCATAGTAAAAGTTGTTTGATACATGCTAAAAGACAATACGAAATAGAATATTGGCTTTATTCAACATTAAAATACAATATGAGAAAATAACAGATAGTGACAAACATACTTAGAGTATGACAATATATCATAAATCTTCCAAATAGGCAAGGAGTTCATATCATTCACCCCCCTTAAGAAGAAACGTAATCCCAGATCATCGTTTAAGGTCCTTGGCAGTGGTGCTAGAGACCTGTTAGAGACCGTCGTTTGAGACGCCCATCTGGTAAACGAACAAAGGAGTATTCAGGATTGCTTTGTAGTAGCTGAACTTCTATAGCTGGGTTGTATTTAGAGGTCCTTACGTTTTTTTTCATATAAACAGGTCCAGGCGAATGAAGCCAAGATGGTAAAGATTGGCCATTTATCGAGCGGCGAGGATGGTTGAACATACGCTCATGCGGGGTCGCATTGGTTCTTGTACACAAAAGAGATCTAATGGAGTGCAGCGCCGGTTGTATAGCTTTCTCCCAGTTTGCGATATCCTCGTTATTGGATCTGAGCGGTAGTTGGATTGTGCGCCACAGTGTACCATTTAAGCGCTCTACCAAGCCGTTTCCTCGAGGATTGTAGGGCGTTGTGCGACTACAAGTTGTACCGAGTGAAGTTAAGAATTGTCTTAATTCGTCAGATAAGAATGAGGTCCCTCTGTCCGAATGAACGTAAGCTGGAGTGCCGAACATAGATAATAGGTCTTTCACAAATGTAATTACTGTTTCGGAGGTCATATATTAACAGGCATAAGCAAATGGGAACCTGGCTATATTCATCGATTATCGTGAGGATGTATCGGTTTTGAGTGTTAGAAGGGATTGGCCCCTTGAAGTCAATGTTTAATCTTTCGAACGGTGCAGTTGCTTTTATGAGGTGTCCTAGATGACCAGCATAACGTGGTATAATTTCGGCACAGATTGGGCATGCTGCCGTAATTTTCTTTACTTCTTCAATCGAGTGTGGCAAATTTTTCGATCTGACCCAGTGAACCATACGAGTGATACCTGGGTGGCAGAGAGAACGATGGAGCTCGACGAGTCTGGAGTGAGAGGTCGCAGTGTATATGTGCATACACACACGCGAAAGTGCGTCAGCAACTAAATTCTGTTTACGGTCGATAAATAATATCGTATGATCTAAAACATGACAATTCTAGGCGCCATCTTTCAATTTTTTAATTTTTAATTTTATTTTCAAGAATGCGTTTGGTTGAACATAAACGCAACTGACTGTTTGTCAGTAATTAGTAGAAAGTGTCTTCCGATTAGGAAATGTCTCCATTTGCGTAAAGCTTCAACAATTGCGCTTGCCTCCTTTTCAATTTATTTTTCAATTTATTTTAAATTTATTTTTAAATTTAATTTTTTTTTTAAAAATTTAAATTTTAAATAAATTTAAATAATTTAAATTATTATTAATTATTTTTTTATTATTATTTATTTTGCAACAAGACGTCCTTTCTGCGACAATGTCGCTGCGATTGCGAAGTCCGAAGGGTCGGTTTCAACAGAAAATGTCTCGTTATCGTCTTAGATTCCAGCCAAGGTAGCCTCGCAAATATCAGTTTTAAGATTGTTGAATGAATTGATAGCGTCTTCAGTTAACGGTAGAGTAGCCTCAATTAGTGGTCTTATTTTGGACAAAAAGTTGTAGATCCATTTTGAGTAGTGGGCAAATAGTCCAAGTGATCTTTTAAAGTAGCAGTATCGTTTGGGATTGGAAGATTCATCAGTGGTTCCAAACGAGATTTTATTTTATTTTATTTTATTTTATTTATTCATTTGGGAAAACAAACAATTACACACTAGAAATAAACATAACAGTGGTAGACATTTACATATTATAAGTGTGTAACTCACTACGTTATCCACAGTTTATGTATGTCATACAATTTAGGGAACGTCTACAAGTGAGACACAATTTCAGTTTCTTAACTAATTATACAAGTCTTTGATTTTGTTGTTCAGAGTATTTCTAAATTTACTAGCAGACAGAGAGAATATGTCTACATCTGAGAAGTGTATGTTATAATTTTGTGCCAAGCGACGAAGAGGCGCGCGGACACCAGCGTTTGTGCGACAAGAAGAAACTGCAAACAGGGGACGCGCGCGCACCTCTCGTCTCACTACAGTTCTAGGTACAACATAAGACAAGCTGTTCGTTAAATCCGAACAATCATATCTATTAGCGCAAAGGTCATAAAGAAACATAGTTTCGAGAAAAGTGCGCCTGGACTCCAATTTTGTAAACTTGTAATGAGTGAGTAATTCTTTATAAGTTAGGGTTCTACGATAGCATCGGTAGTGTGTAGCTTTCAAAAATTTGTACTGTACTTTCTCTAGGTTGTTTATATATTTCCTATATAAAGGGTTCCATATCATAACTGCATATTCCAACTGTGACCTTACCAAGGATTTATATAAGAGTGTGTATGTGTGTGTGCGTTTAAAGTCAACGGTCGATCTCATAATGAATCCATACATTCGGAATGCGTTGCTAATAATTTTATCAATATGCTGATCCAAATGAAGCTTACTGTCCAACAGTACTCCGAGGTCTCGAATTGAAGATTCTTTTCTTAAAGCGGTGTTGTTTAAGTAGTAGGTATTAGAGAAGATATTTATTTTTTTTGTAAATGTTATATAAAGGCATTTAGGTATGCTTAGTTGAAGCTTATTATTACTGCAGTAAGTTGATAGTCTATTAAGATCGTCTTGAAATAGAATGCAATCATTAGTACAATTTATTTTCCTAAAAACTTTAAGATCATCAGCATAAAGTAGAAATTTTGAGTGCTTAAAACAACTGGTAATGTCATTTATGAACAGGACAAAGAGTAGGGGACCTAGGATTGAGCCTTGAGGCACACCAGAAGTTACATTAATGGATTCAGACTCATGACCCTGTATCACAACCTTCTGAGTTCTATTTGTAACATATGATGAGAACCATCTCAATAAGTCGCCTCGTATGCCGTTGTACGCAATCTTTGCAAGAAGTAGTTCGTGATCTACCTTGTCGAAGGCTTTTCGAAAGTCTGTATACACAGCATCTACTTGTGAGCGTTGATCCATTTTATTAAACAAATAATCCGTAAACACTAACAAATTTGTGGCTGTAGATCTTTTTTTGACAAATCCATGCTGCTGTTTAATTATTATGTTATGCAAGATAGGATTGATCTCATCATGGACAAGCCTCTCGAAAAGCTTCGACAAGGCAGACAAGATAGAAATTGGACGATAGTTTTCCACTTCATGTTTAGAACCAGACTTATGCACCGGCGTAATATTAGCCTTTTTCCAGATGTCTGGAAAAGTACCCTCCGTGATACATTTATTGTAAATAATATATAGGGGCATAGATATTGTACTGGCGGTATGTTTAAGATAATATGCTGGAACACCATCCGGACCAGGACCTTTGGTAGTATCCAGAGATTTTAATGCTGTTATGATTTTATCCATTGTTAGATTAATATTATTAATTATAGTAGCGCCCTCTGAGTATGCCTCGGGAGGAGACCAGGCATCCCTCACAAATGTGGACGGTTCATATACAGAGTGAAAAAATTTTGAGAATAAATCGCAAACTTCTTTGGGGTTATTGGCGCTCTGGTTTTTATATGTCATTGAGCAAGGGATACCCGTATTTGATTTACGATTTGAGATATAACTCCATAAATATTTGATATTTTTATGTATGTTATCTTCCACAGAATTTATGTATTTATTAAAACTTGCTTTACATTCCACACAGAATCTGCGCCTTAGGAAAGAAAATTGTTCATAGTCAGACACGTTTTTATATGTCTTCCACTTGATCCATGCTTTATTTTTGTTGTTAAATATTCGTATTAATGACTTTGAGAACCAAATGGGGAACTTAGGAGAGCGTGGGGCTGACCTAGGAACATACTTTTTTATTGTTTTGAAAATATAATCATAGAAAATGTTTAAAGAGTCGTCGGCAGACACACCCCTAAAGATTTCAACCCAATCTATAGTAGCTAAATCTTCGTTAATTAGATCAAAATTGGCTTTACAGAAGTTATATTTTATAGATTGTGCACGTGGTAACATTTTAAGTCTGGCTTTATAACTAATGAAAGAATAGTAGGGGGGGTGATAATTGTCAGGAGGTATCAAAAAAGAAGGAGGCGCATGGACATTACAGCTCGCGTTACTAATCAATAAATCCAAAATACGTCCCTTACAATTTTTTATGGAATTATATTGATAACCGTTTATTAAGGATATAAAGTTATCCATTTGTTTACATAACGATTTGTCAGGTTTGATATTGTTACGATGAATGGTGTAACCAAGAAGATTGATCGAGTCTGTTTCAAAGGTGCATTTGCTAGTATTCAAAGTGAGTTTGTATTTCTTAGCGGCTTCCATGAATTTATGAAGGTTTGTGTGGTGATTTTCCTTATCTTTTAAACAAACGGTTACATCATCAAGATAAGCATATGTGACTTTTAGATTTTCAGATATATTGCAGAGTTCGCTGAAACGCCGCTACACCATTCGTGACCCCAAACGGTATTCGGGTGATAGAGGTTACCGTCATTGATAGAGGTTACCGCATGCTTCAAAGGATGCAGCAGCAGAGATGGTCGACAGATGAGAGCCAGGGGCTTCAGATTGAGAGTTATCGTCGTTCGTACTGATAGCGTTTGCGGCGCGTTGACTTTGTCCGATGCTACGACATACGTTGTCGAAATGTCCTTTTTTGGAGCAATTGAGTCTTTGGTGGATATTACCACCGCAGAAAAAGCATCGACGGCTATTTAGTATAGGCCTGTATAGGCCTATGTTATAATTGTTTTGAGTGTTGGAGGCTCCTAGATTTTGCCGTATTGACGTTTCTTGAGTTTCAGAGACTGCATTGACAGGAGCAAACGACATAGAAGGACAAGGCACTGTTAATAGTTGGGAGGTATTTTCAGCTGTTTCTAAAGATATAGCCAAATCCAAGGTTTCTTCGAGAGACATAGTGGATTTCTCTAAAAGTCTTTCTTTAATTTTTTTTGCCGATATTCCAGAAATACATCGCACACAGTTTCATTTTGGTGCCCATTGGCAGTTACTTCCTTAAAGAGGCAGTCACGAGCGATTATATTAAGATCTCTCGAGTACGCCGCCAACGATTCGCCAGACTGTTGTTTTCTAGTGTTCAAGCGAGCAAGTGACGAGCAAGAATAATATTTCGCCTCTTTTCGTAGGCTGTGTTCAGAGTAGTAATTGCATCATCGTACGTAGCGCAGGTGCGGATATAGTTAAATATCGATGGCGATAAATGGTTGACAAGAAGTTTAAACTTGAGGGAATCGTCTGCCGAGGAAGCTTCTAGTGCGAAAAAGTTCTCGAACGAATACTTCCAGTGAGCCCACTTCAAGTCCGAGCCAGCCATGGAAGGTTCTAAGCTATGATTAATACAGTTCTAAGCTTAGATTATATAAAAACGTTCGGGCCGTAGGTACCGCGACATCGAAGATTTTTCTTTTTCGGTAGTAGGCATATTAGACACGGAAAATCACAAAATTAATGTTGAATAAATTGAAACATGCTAAAAGACAATACCAAATAGAATATTGGCTTTATTCAACATTAAAATACAGTAGGTATGAGAAAAAAACAGATAGTGACAAACATAGAGTATGACAATATGACAATCTATCATAAATCTTCCAAATAGGCAAGGAGTTCATATCATTGTTCATAATGACAAGTACAATGACCTCTTAGAGGTATTGCGTTTATTATATTTCTTTAAAAATCACAAATCTTTTGGCGGGGGAAGACGGGGTGCGGCGGCGGGATATCTCTTTTTGGACTGCTTTGATTGGTTAGACAGCCAGCCTTCGTCTCCCGCGCTGCACTCGCATTCCGTTCGCTCCTGTGCGTTTGTGGCCATGTAAATTCCTGCAGTGCTATTCAATGTTGGAATGTATGACTTAATTACCGGGGTTATTTACGGCAGAATTTAGTCTTAGACATACTTAGTTATGGGTTTGAGTATACCATTATTATTCATCAAATTATACTATCTTACAAGAATTACGAATGCTGTGCCAAGTTATTTGTTATGTTTTCGCACGTGTACTCAAAACCACAGTTTTTCAACTATCAAGCATCGATTTTTAAAGAAATAAACGTGGTTTCGTATCTTATCATTTCATTTTCAATTAATTTAGAACCCTTGAGATATTCTAATACCATAAGTGGAAAGTTTTCTGTAAACAATAAGCCATGGTTACCCTATTGAAAAGATGTAGGTACTAAAAATTATAAAATATGAAAAAAAAATAAGGAAATCATGAATAAAGGCACTATAAAAGAGACACTAGGTACCCCAGGGCGGTCCGGACTGCACAGCAGTCCGGGAATCCGCCACGCCTCGTGCGTCAAGCCCCTCGTATTCTGGGGGGGGCAAAAGTGCTCATTATTCTCCGCTTGCCAAGGGCAACAGTGGCCGAGGAGGCCCCCGATCCAAGCCGTCCTTTGAGGACTTGATCGGGTTCAATTTTAGTTCGCCCGACAAAGCGTCGGTCGGGCAGAGCGCGGGCAGAGGCGCGCTATATTGGGAGGAGGGCTCGCTTGAGCGTCGCGCGGGTGCAGAGTCGGAGTCGGAGTTGGACTCCGACGACCTGGCGACCATCAGCTCGGCGAGCTCGGGACCCGAGGGGGCGGGGACTGCTGCGGAGGACTCCAGGTCCTTCCGCAAGTGGCCCAGACTGGAGGACGACCGGGGGTCGTCTTGCAGCGAGGAGGTGGCATCGGCTCGCAAAATCCCCACCAGCAGGCGGGGTAAGGGCCGAGAGGGAGGCAAGGGCAGAGTTCTTGCCCCCAAGGAAGCTGGCCAGCGAGCCGAGGAGCTCGCCGATGCTGGACGACCCCCCGGAGATGGCGGTCGCGGGGCTCCTGGTTCGGAGTCCTCCGGCGGTGAGCCGGATGACTCCGGACAGGAGCGAATTCGGAGGGCCGGGTTTGCGGAGGTAGTGCAGGTCGCGATCCGCGATGTGGCCTTGAAGAGGAAACTTTCCTCTAAAAACAAGTCCATAAGCGCAGCGCTGGCCTCCATCCTGGCGGCAGCGGAGGCTTACCGAGGTGGGCCTCCGGCGGACGAGATGTCCAAGCTGCGGGCGGAGGTCGCCCGCTTGGCTGCCGCCACGGAGCGTCTCCAGAGGGAGAATGCGGGGCTCCGAGCAGACCTGGCCAGGCTGCCAGGAGATGGCTGCCTTCCAGGCGCGGTTCTCCGTCCTGGAGGGCATCGTCCTGCGCCCCCCGCTAGCGAGTGCGGCGAGTGAGAAGCAACCAGGCCGGCAAAAGGCGGCCTCGTACGCGGCCGCCGTGGCTCCCACACCAGGGTCGTCCGGCCAGGACAAAGGGTCCGGGCCGGCACCCGCGAAGCCGGTGTCGGGGAAACCGGACCCGTTAACCCAGGATAACGTTTAGATGAAGGCGCGTAGGTCTTCGTATTTATTCTGTATCCGTTGCACTTCGATGTCGTTCTTTGGGTCTACTTTCGGTTTTTCTTTTGGGATTATCTTGTGGTAATTCTTATAGGTTTTTGCTTCTTACTTTATTATTCTTTCTTCAGGTTCTTATAAGTTGGTCATTCATTTTGCTTTCTTGTCCTTCTCATTTTCGTTTCTTCTGTCGCAATGGTACATACGTCCTTTTTTTTCTTAGAAAGGGGGTAGTTACTGCAGTGTTGTACAGTCCGTTGTCAACATTTTCTCATCCACCCTAAAAACAAACGAATTTAGACCCTCTACTTGTAACAATAAGATTTATTCAATTTATACGAGCTTACCAGACAAGACAAAACTTGTAATAACCCACTTATTACAAGTTTTGCGAAAATATTACAGTGAACAATGAATACGTATATTTATTTTTCAACTAAGTACCCACTTATTATAAGTTATGAGAAAATATTTCCACAAAATAAATATTTAACGTATATTTAGTTGAAAAATAAATATTCGTATTCATTATAAAACTGGTATTCAAATGCTACTAAGGGTATGTGACTACCTACGCGCAAACATATTTTACCTTGCCTTACTTAATTGCAAAAACAACGTCTCTTTACAATTTTTTATTTTCTATTTTAAAGGTAGTTTTTTTATTGACATGTCTCAATGGAGTGATTATTTAAAACATAAAATAATCTATTTGCACGAGAAGGTTGACTGCTTGTGCTGTGCAAGAATAAACTTTATGAAAGCACACAATATGGTTCAAATTCTTTAGAATATTGCGTCTAACATTACAAATAACATCAAATTTCAATGCGGCTGATAAGAATTGAGTTGGTCTTGTGGTCACTAAGGTAGTCTGGTGATCATAGTTGTCTGCGTTCGAAACCAAGTGTAACCTAAATGTAGCTTTTTGCTCAGCGGTTTTTTTTTTTTTAATTATCATATTACACTTTTTTTTTTATTTCTTTAATGGATGACGTAGGGTCTTGTCTTTTTAAACGGGCAGTTTGTATAGAAATAAAACTAAACAGTTGCAAGTTTAAAATGTTTATTATTTCATTAAAACGCTTAGGTAAGATAAAGTAAGTAAATGCTCATATAATTCCAAATTAAATACATTTTATACTAGTATGTCATAATCAAATCTAACCATTTATTAACATTAAAAAAGGCATGCTTATGCTTAAAAGTTTGTTATCGGGAAAATTAATTCATCTATGAAATGCTTTACAGATTTATAACTGCCTATATGTAGTGAATAAACATGTTATTTAAGGCCAGGTTATCCGGAAAAACGTTGTTTTGCATTGTGTAAAATTGTGTTTTATTCGTAAACAACACGGATTTAAATTTTGAAAAAAATATATTACATATTTCACACTTCGATCTAGATATTTCGGCCGTGCGATACACGACTACTTGCACTTTACTGCATCCAATTAAATCGCAAAGACAAGTCAAAATCAAGATGTAATTATCATTTCATTTGAGTTATATAAGGTTTTGAGTAATAAAACTTATACCACAATAAAGGTCGTAAAAAATGTGATAAAAATCGGCCGTCATAATGTGAAATATGAAAATACGTATCCCACTAATTCCAAAATCAAGTAATTTTGTCTTTTCATGCGCGCGCCCCGTGTCATTTAGTCCCGAGCGGAACGTGTTGGAGGTCGGACGTGTGCCAATTTTTGCGATACCGCCACCCCCGCTAAGTTCTGTTACTGGCTAAGCCTAAATTGATTACCGCTCGAGCACTGCCGGCACACCGGTGTGCCGCGAATTTAATGTTTATGTTTATTTACGTAAGATTTATTTTTTATTTTGGAATTTTCACGTGTCGAGCGGTTAAATAATAATACTTGTATACAATTTAGTGTTCAAACAGTTTTAATATAGTTAGTTTTTATTTGATGTAGCTATAACTTTGTAAAAAAAAATGGGGGAATAAAAGTTGTCATCAACGGCTCTTCGTTGCAGCGGTGACTACTTTTTTTTTGTAAACTTTGGCTGAATAAACAAAAAGGTATATAGGTATATATTTAATTTACTTTACTAACTAGGTAAGTACCGACACGGAACAGATAAATTTACACACCGCGAACATGTAAACAGTTTAATTTAAACCTTATTTCAATACGCATAAAGACGTACGCTTTAGTGGTTTAGTTTTGCGCGAAATAGATTTACCAACCGCATCAAGTATGTAAAACAATTGAATTTGAACCCCATTTCAGAGTACATAAAGCCACCTCGCGCGCACATGACACAATGATTTACTGTTTTCAAATGTCAAATAGGTAGTTCACCCCGCTACGTTAGTCTTGATGGTTTCGGAGAGTTTGTATAAGTCTTATAATATTTGTTATTAATTAGAAATGTCCGTTTTCACTTATCTTACTCCTAAACAAATGCCAAAATAATAGCTCGTATTTCCTACATGAGAGTTGAATATCGGTGCAATAATGTTTTGGTGTTCATGTAGAGAAGAAATATAAGTGTAGTTATACGCTAGGTGGGTACCTACTCACAGCCACCACAACACAACAAATAATAATATTTATGGTGTCTGCAACGTTTGTGTAGGTCTCGTCTATGCCAACCAATACGCGCAGCGCACTCGTGAGTCGCGTGCCATAGTGTAAAAGTGTTACAGTATGACCATTTCCTATGAAAATATTATAATAACATACTTTTGGTAACGTTTGGGCTACCGGACCAGCTCATTTATGCGCTGTACACTAGAGTCCATCCTCTTACTAATTACTAACAATGTATCAAGTTATGACAAAACATACAAAAAACTATGTGGTCAGTTTGGATAGTTTTTCCAATCCAATGCGTAACTTTATCGGCGTTTATTGGCAAGAGGAAAAATGTATAGAAATTATGTATAGAATTACATACACTAAACTTGACTATTGTATTGTATATTATTAACCGACTTCCAAAAAATAAGAGGTTCTCAATTCGACTGTTTTTTTTGTTGTATGTTTGCTCAGCGATATTTTCGCCAATTGTCAACCGATTTTGATGATTCTATTTTTTTTTGGAAGTGTATCTTCCCGGACTGATCCCATTTCAATTTGGTGAAGATGATGAAGAACTTCGGAGATGGGTAACGGAACTCTTCGTTCCCGTATAGCCGTACAGCCTTCCCCATGAATGTAACTATCATAAATTCATAATCATAATACAAAAAAGAATTTCTCGCACCGCGTCGCACGCAGTCACGCACGCTCGACGCGTTCTCATTTGGTGGACGCGTCTCGCGCACCGCCCGTTCGATTTATTTTAATTTATTTAATTGTTGAATTATTTTAATTTTACATTATCTCCTAAACGGTGAGTAAAAATAACATGCTGTAAAAGACAAAGTTTATCTTCATAAAATTATCTTGATGATGAAGTAACTTTCGCTAGTAAGGATTAATATGCCTGCCTAATATTAATGCTGAAAAACCACCTTTAATTTTTAAATAAATTATTTGACATAAAATGCCTTAGTGTGGCTTATTTATAAGAGATAGATATAGGTGTAACGTCGGACTTTTTTTTAGATCGAATGAAAAACAATATCTTTGTAGTACATGGTACTTACGTATAATTAGCTATTACCACAGCGCACTTAGCGCACTTCCACTTTATAATATTATTTAGTATAGATTTGAATAAAATAGTAAGTATCTCATTATCATTATTGTAACACCATAAAAATACATAAAGAAATTAAACACACACCCCCACATAAGTACATACCTACGTAATTATTACAATTCTATCCTATTTATTTAAAACGGTTTGCTATCTATGTTTCTGTGTATGTGCGTCTGTGTGCCTGTGTATCTGTCTTTGGCACTGTAGCTCCGTTATCTTTATTAAACAGGGATATTTTGTAAGTTTTTAAAATTTTACTTGTTAATTACCAACAAATCAAAATCAAAATTTGCGTTACAGGTCAATAGAGCATGCGGAAGGGCGTGACTTGTCTCCAAAATAATACTCATTTATTGGGGTTACCCCCGACGGTATAGTTGGGAACGACACCATTGTTGAAATTAAATGTCCCGTATCGGCATTTAGAAAAGGGAAATGCTGCTATTGAAGAAAATAAAATACATATATTTAAATTCGATAGAATAAAACATACCAGAGTTATAAACAAAAAAAGTAATTGGTATTACCAAGTGCAGGGTCAACTTCACGTAACAGAAAG
This sequence comes from Melanchra persicariae, assembly GCA_947386135.1. Taxonomy (NCBI): domain Eukaryota; kingdom Metazoa; phylum Arthropoda; class Insecta; order Lepidoptera; family Noctuidae; genus Melanchra; species Melanchra persicariae. The sequence goes on along the minus strand of OX376653.1, from coordinate 12,268,292 downwards.
GAACCAATGCATTTTTGGAATATGGTCCTGTGAAAACCAGTAGTAGAAAATATTTCAAGAGATGACGAATTTTGGCGGGTGCATATGGAGAAAAAAATTATAGATTTTTATTTGAAATGTATATTACCAGAGATTGTGGATCCGCGCCAAAATCGCGCTATGCCAATACGAGACATAATATTGAAAGAAAACAAAGAAAATGTTAATGATAAGCCTGTGCAGCCAGGTCTAAGCAAATCCAAGGACCATATTCCGTGTCAATCTACTCAGCTAGGTCCATACAAACCGAGACAGCTACAGTTCAACGAATTTTAGCCAGTTGCATTGGTAACTTTTATTATGTTATCTATTTGATTAAAAAATATAAAAACGTTTTTGTTTTTTTTTAATAGCGTCTAGGCAAATTCCAAACCATTTATACTTCTAAGCTTTCTTGAATTATAATATTCAAGAATTGTAACATAATTTTCCTAAAGTAATTGTGCCTACCTACTACTTGATTTTTACGAAGGTATCGCGCCAAAGCCAAATAGCGCGCGACGCGTAGTTTTGTATCGTACTCGTATTCATAATTTTCGTGTCAGTCAGATTTTAAATCCACCATATACTCTAAAATCAATGAGTATTCTTACTGATTTTTAATGATTAGTAATTGGATTCAATTTTGTACAATACGTACTTAATCCATCTATAACCTTAAAAAATACTTAATAGAAAAATAAAACAAAATAAACTTATACTAATCAATTCAAGTTGATCTACTGCATTACTTTATCCTGTGACGGAACTTAGTACCTACCCGAGTCTGTGAACTCATGAGCGAGCGGTGCGCTTGGTGCGCGCGTCTCCCGCGCATCGTAACTTATTACATATTGCTACTCCTTGCGGGGCCTGGGGTAAGCGTTAGATGCCTACGCGCTCAAGTTAGGCTCGCCTTAAATAGAAAAAATCCATTTATAACAATAACATCACCACATAATCTGGAACATTTTAATGGTTTAACAATCAATCCATTGAGCATTTACTTACATGGTGTGTTTAAAAATACCTACTAGATTAATTAATAGCGGAGTGGCCAGGCGCGGATCCACCGTTGTGGAGTGCCCACAACGGTGGATCCGCGCCTGGCCACGCCCACAACCCTAATTCACTAGTTGTAACCGGTAAAGTCTCACTTTCATGGTCTATTTAGATCAATAAGCTGTCATCAGCCTATCGATCTGATCTAAAAACGCTAATAAAATGCATGAATTACCTGATTCAACTAAAGCTACTACTAGAAAAACACTGGGTAACCACCTAACTATGATTTTCCGTACCAAGTTTTGCAAAAGAATGGGAAAACGACGAAAACGTACAGAAAATATGTCCAAAAAACACATCTTGAAAAATTCCATTGGCTTGTGTTATCACATAAAGATCAGGGACTTTATTGTGCCTTATTTTTTACGCCATCTGGCACTGATTTCGTCAGATCGAATCCTGGACGTCTTGTGAAAGAACCATGAAAAGACTATAACAACTTATTAGGTGAAAGCGGGTTACTACTGCAACATCAACCTTATCAATACCATACGAAGGCCGTTGAAATTGGGAAGGCCTTTTTGACCCATTATCATAAACTTGAGATTGATATTGCTAACCAGATTTCTACTCTTAGAATGGCTCAAGTGACAGAAAATAGAAATCGGTTATGCCCAATTATAAAAACTATAATCTTATGTGGTCGTCAAAATATACCATTACATGGCCACAGAGATGACTTTCGGAAATCAGTATACATACCCCTATTAGATTCAATCATTAATGATATTTTGGAGGATAGATTATCTCCGGAAGTACTCGACCTCTTTCATTTGGGAGTAGGTATAAAAACCTATTGACAGTGACAATTGACAGGAATTTGAATATCGATATTGTTAAAGTGAAAAAAGCGTTTCACATGTACTGCCAGTTCATTAGCGATGGTGAATCAACAGCTTTGAACTAATACCAACTCTGGATGACCAAATGGAAAAGATAATCGCAAAATAATTTGGTCATACCAGAATAATTTGGTCATACCAGAGTCGATAGCTAATTCTATTGAGGTGTGCGAACGAGATTTGTACCCAAACATAAAAAAAATCTACAAATTGTGGCTACACTCCCGGTCAGCGCGCTACTACGGAAAGATCGTTTTCAATTCTCCGTAGGATCAAACCTTGGTAGCGCGCCTCAATAATATAGGTAGGTAAATTCTTAAATTACAAATTCAAGCTTGACATAAAGATTATCGGGGCTAGCCCTCTTAAATATACTCGTATATGAGATGTGCTCCTGGATGTCGACGAAATAATTAATGTTTTCGCAAAAAAGAAGTGTAAGCTTACTATAGATAAACGCTTGAATTACAAATTCAAATTAAAATTGTATATTTAAAAGAACTAGCTCCGATAATCTTTATGTCACGCTTGAATTTGTAATTTAAGAATTTACCTATATTATATACTGTATACTGTATAGATAAATAAATAAGTTACAAATTCAAGCTTACGCTTTAAGTTTCCCAAAGAAACCAGGCACTGGAAATAAAATTAAAAATTTGGATTTTCTATACAAAGCTGCTCCTGCGGATGCTAAATTTGTATGGGAAGTAGTTTTTTTTTTATTATTTCCGGTATATGGTTCCTTTGGGAAAGTTGCTCAGATTGATGATCTAAACTCTTAAGTCCATGGACTTAGAGCATAGACTTCATACCATGGTATGAAGAATTTGGTCAATTTTCCTAACACCCTGTATACAATACTATAATATTATAAAAAAGTAAAGGATTTAATTATAATTTGGATGTTTGTAACAAATATACTCAAAAACCACGGAACCGAATTTTTACTGATTGTGAGCACCGCTATTAAAAATAAATGTCCACTCGTATGAAGCCGGTAGATGTTGCTAGTTTTTGATAAAGATAATTGATGTAAAATGGTGTTTCATTTAGTTAGTAATCAATGTTATCATTTGAAGATGTAAAAATATAAAATTAAAGAATCGTTCAAAACGTAGGTAAGGCCATGATTGTCCATGAGTGAGTTCGTACTCCGAGTTGCACTTGGCCGATTTTTGGGCGGCTGTGCCCACAACCTTTTTTGAGGGCTGGATCCGCGCCTGGGAGTGGCGCACCGTCCCCTGCAATAACTTGCTGTAAGCGGCTACGCATACCGCGCACCATATTCCAACACAAATCTTTGCCTCTCATGTGCTCCCAAGTCGATGTCACGATCTCAGCCAAGTTGTGTTTTCCTCTGCTTCGCCATAAGATTTTACGTCCATCTTTATCCGATTTAAATGATTTTTCATCAGTGAAGATCACAACATTTTCTTCCCAATTAAAATTTAAATATTTCTGGGCAAAACGGACCCTTTCTTCGCGATGAGCAGGTGTCAATGCAATTTTCTTTGCCGGTTTGTAATTCTTTAAATCCCAGCAGCGTGTAAATGCCTTCTCACTGTTTCCACTGAAATATTGTGGTTTAATGCGGTTACACGAATGGGCAAATATGGATTCAACATGGCTTGAAACAATGGCCCGGTGGCGTTCGAATTCGGGAGTATAGTTGATGGCTTTTGCTCCTGGACGAATCCGTTGAATATTTCCATTGTCTCCATAACGTCTTAGCCATAGTCTGACCGTATTTCTCTAAAACAAAAAAAAAACATTTTTGGAACCGTGTGTGTAATTTGTAAGGAGTGAATGTAATGGTAACATAGCCAACTACGCGTTCATTAATCAAAATAAAATAAAATAGGTATAAAAGAACACTTACTGCTATATTAAGTCGACGACCAATCTCTCTAATTCCAACATTCTGCTCATGTAAAAATATGATTTGATGTTTGGTATAGTCATTAAGTTGCGACATGATGCTTTTTTTTACACCAAATTACTTAAAAATACTAACGATATTACGAGTTATGTGAAAAACGATTTACAAGCGCAGTCACTGCTATATGGCGCGCGTATCTTTGTCACTTATTTGTGATCTACCTCACGAAGCAAATGTATGTTTTACTTCGTACCCAACCATTCTTGGTAAATATAAATTCTGTGAACTTAGTTTTTTAAATTACCCACCTGTTTACAAGAAAAGTTAATAGGCTTAAATCATATTGGTCGTTCTTTAATAATGCAAGCAATATTGTAGAAATGAAAACAAATTAAAAAAAGGAACTGATGTGTGAACTGTGTTTCGAAATCACACGTCGCCAATCCAGCATCAAACGATTCGATTCAATAAGAACTTGTTGAAAATACGCGAAATTAAAGATTGCGTTATAATTATGTAGTGTGACTTAAAAAGTTTTCAACGAGTTAATGATATGCCGGTGGCTCTGACAATGTTGGCGAGCACTTGTGTTACAAGTAGAGGGTCTAATTTCGTTTGTTTTTAGGGTGAGTGAGAAAATGTTGACAACGGACCGTACTACTGCACTACCTACATGATTCTTTAAATTATTTTTTACTTAAACTTTAGACCTCTGAGTCTGCGATGCTTTTTCAGCGAGATATTGGCGATAACGTATTTTTCACCGTTTAAATGGCGCGGCCATGGCGTTTTAGTCTTACAGCTCCTAAAATATAAACCCAGGATTTTTTTTCATATTTTTACTATTTTTTTGCAAATTCAATCGGTTATTTACCTAAATTTCAGGTCTGCAATGCTTAGTTTTAAAGATCTCCGTGACCGCGCGGTTCGCCGTGTTTCAATGGCGCGGCCACGTTCAATCCCTTGTAACTTCTAACCATGGCTTTGACAAATTTATGGCTTTGGGTACTTATCAACTTCTACAAATTTTTACAAAATCTTGGCATGGTTTTTTTTTATCGTCATGGCATGGCGCATGTTTCAATGGAAACAGACACTTACTTGAATTCATTATTTTGACATGAATACCTACTTACTTTCGTAAAGTATTAAATTTTTTAATTCACTATTGTTAATATGAGGACTATTATGGGGATTATAGTCAGGTATTTTAGCCTGACATTAAAGGAAGTTGTATCTGCTTTTCTATCACTAGAGCCTGTGGAGAGAGCTGACGCAAACGGACTTGTGGCAAGCTTAGTAAAATGTCTCAATTCCAATAACTCAATTGCCAATAAAAAAAAATGGTCGGTATTGGCACCGATAATGCTTCTGTCATGACAGGACGGTACAACAGCGTATATGAAATTCTGCGAACACAATATAATCTGCCAAACTTAATACCTACTGATAAGATGCATTTGACATTCACTTCAACTGGCTGTTAGTCATGCATCCGAACAAACAATTCCGAAACATATTGAATTTCTTGTTAGAGAGGCTTATAAGTGGTTCTCAGTTTCCACGAAGCGCCAGCAAGAGTATAAAGAAATATACAATCTTATAAATTGTGGAGAACGGCCCCTGAAAATCTTAAAGCTGTGTGAGACTCGCTGGTTATCAATAGAACCAGCTGTTTCACGGATTTTAACACAATGGGAAGAGTTTAAACTCCATTTTCAAGTCACTACCCGGCTTCCTCGCCTTCTGAACCTCCCCCGGCTCAAGCCGAATGGCAAGTGGCCGGGGAGAAGAAGAAGGCGGGAAAGGCAGCCAGGGCGGCAAAGAGGCGGGAGAGAAGGCGGCGGCAGAGAGCGCGAGGCGTCGCGGCTGCGCTCCGCGCCCCGAAGACCGCGGCTGTAGTGATAACGCTGCAGCCGGACGCGGTGAAGAGGGGCGTGACGTATGCCAACACGCTCACCAAGGCCAAGGAGGCCATCAACCTCGGTGAGCTTGGCATCGTCGGGGGTCTCCGGCTCAGGGTCACCATGACCGGGGCCAGGATGCTGGAGATCCCTGGAGCAGACAGCGGTCCGGCCGCGGACGCTCTATCCGAAAGGCTTAGGGCGTCCTTGGGCGCGGATGACGTCCGAGTGTCCAGGCCCACGAAGTGCATAGACATGCGCATTTTGGGCCTGGACGACTCCGTCACGGAGGGGGAGGTGTTGGCCGCCGTCGTCAGGACGGGGGGTGCTCTACAGAGGAGGTGAAGGTGGGCACCATCCATCCTGACAACACGGGCATGCGAACCGTAGTGGTGAGCTGCCCCGTGTCGGCGGCCAAGAAAGTCTCGGAGGGCCGAAGGCTCTTGGTGGGCTGGGTCTCCGCGCAGGTGAAACTGCTGGAGCCCAGACCTCTGACGTGCTTCCGTTGCCAGGTTGGCAACCACGTCGGAGCACTCTGCACCTCGGAGGTGGACCGCAGTGACCACTGCTTCCGCTGTGGTCAGCCCGGTCACAGGGCCGGCTCGTGCGACGCCGCGCCGCACTGCTTCGCATGTGCGGCAGCTGGCAAGCCGGCCGATCACTGGGCTGGGGGCAAAGCCTGCGGTCCACCCGCCAGGGCCGGGTCGAGGAGAAAACCCTCCTCCACCGCCGCCGCCGCCGCCGTCGCTTCCGCCGCAGCCGCCGCCACCGTCGCCGCCGCTGCCACTGCTCGGGAGGGGGCCGAAATGGAGTACCAGTAATGGCCCCATTTCGCCTCCTCCAGACGAACGTTAGTCGCTGCGCCTCTCAGGAACTGACGCTCCTGAGCAAGGCGCAGTGACTGACGCCTGCGGACAGCGAGCAATGGGTAGCTCGCTGTCCGATCAGGTCAAGCCAGAGTCGACGGCGCGTTTCACTCCAAACGCGCCGTCAGCAACGAGCAGTCAGCAACGGAGATGGGGCCCGCCAGGGCCAGAGCCTGCCAGGGTTGCGGAATATGTTCGAAAGAGTTACCGCGGCCCTGGGAAGAAAGGCACTAGGAGGACTAAGGTTGGGTTTTAGTCAGTAAAAGTCTGACACTCCCTGCCGCTCCACCCACAGCGGGAGGGGTCATTTGATGATTTGTCAGCCTATAAAAAAAAAAAAAAAGGTATCTAACTACTTACCTAAGTCCAAAATATTTAAATGTCAAAAATGATTAAATGTCAATATCAACAGTAAACATCAATTCTAAATAATTCATCATTTTAAGTTTAATTAAGTTAAATGTCAAAAAAAAAGTAATCCAAAATATTTAAAATGTCAAAAGATATTAAATGTCCAAAAGTAAACAATTCCAAACATTTCATCATTCAAGTTCAAAGCATAAAAACAAAGACAAAAAATTCACACGCAATATAATAAATTAATAATATGTAACATTATTTTGTTTAAATTGAGCCATCATTCAAAAATTCATCTAATGTGTAGTAACATTTGTCACAAAGCAACTTATTAAGAGCGTGTAGTGTATGTCATTTCATACAAACTTTCAAGTCCTTATTCTTCAAAATGAATGAACCGATTTTAACGAAACTTGGTATGCATAGGTACGCTAAATATCCAGTTCTAAATAGTTATCAGAAAACTTTTTTAAAAAGAGTTCAGGGTGAAGGATATACCTAATGATTTTTCACTTTCTATAGAAAACTTAAAATCGCTCTCTCTCTCCCTCTGAAATCTTTTTCAAAAATGTTTTCTGATAACTATTTAGACCTAGATATCTAGCGTATGCATACCAAGTGTCGTTAAAATTGGTTCATTCATTTTGAAGAATAAGGATTTGAAAGTTTGTATGAAAAGCCGTACCGCGTAAACGCTCATAAGTGCCTTTTTGAATTTTAAACTTAAACATTAACCACCTAAACCCGGCCCCCTATCTTTCTCTATAATTGGGATTTGACGATGAAAATATTGATAAAATATTAACACAGTGGCATGGAATTCAATACGTCAAATGGGAAGATGATGGTAATGATACAGTGAAGTTTTGGGCTCGAGTCTCCAGATACAAAAATGCGGCTGGGATGAATGCCTTTCAAGAATTAGTGGACTTGGCTATCACCGTGCTGTCACTTCCACACTCAAATGCCGAAGTAGAGCGAATCTTAAGCGTTATGAACATACCTAGTCAAAAGTAAGCTACGTAACCGAATGTCAGCTGAAACAATGAACTCAATTGTAATGATACATCATCAATTGAAAATTCTTAAGCAAAGCTGCCACACTTATAACTTACCTGAAAATATCCTCCACAAATTTACCAAAACTGTGAAAAAAGGAACAGCAGCTGGTGTAGGCTCATTATCGGCATCTGGGGGCGATGATGCCCATGCATGAAGACGCAGTGGAATTGTTATAATGTAGTTGATTTTTAGTACTAGTATTAGTTAAATAAACGAAAATGTCTTTAAATTATCGCATTTTTTAAATTATTTGCATTAAAATTTAGAACATAACTTAGTGGAATTTAGTGGATTTTAATAACGGGATTTTCGTCAAATCTAGTGCAATTTTGATTAGGGTTTAGTGCATATTTTTTTCTTCATACGGCAGCACTGTTTGACGTTTAGTCAGTTTTGACATAATAAACGCACCCCTGTGCGATTGACGTTAAAATGTTTATGTGGCGTTGATTGAGTAGAATTTTATCTGATTGATACTGAATCCAGGAACGTATTGTTATTTTGTCATCAAAATGATCATAATGGTCATAGTGAATTCCAAGGTATAGGTTTTTACGATCTAGCGATTTTTCCATTGTAATTAAAGCGTATGTAAGTTCTGTACTACAATGGAAGATCGAGCAGCCAAGTTAGCGTTAGCACGAAAAAAGGTAATAATCACATTTTATGTTTTCCAACGCACATAATAATATCAACAATAATAATAGTATAACAAATTGTAATTTCGATCAGTCTTGTGTGTATTTCAAAGTATTTCTTTAGTACTATCTTTTCTTAGTGACACGTCATTCCATCATAGCTGAGTACCAAAAGGTTCATTCCATATATCCGTATTGTGCTTGGTATTACTATCACGTTTAGGTCAGAGATCATCCTGACCTTTTATGTCTTCGGCGCAGTACCTATGTATTCCGCAATAAAATTCATTTAAGTATAAAAGCTATTGGCGAATTTGTTGGTTTGAAAACATGAGTGGTTGTTTTATCTATAACATAATATTAGGACTGTTGTCTCACTGCCTGGCACACTGACAGTTTAATTTGTGGGCTAAAGAATGAACTGAATGATAAAAAATGGATGGCTAATACTGCTAGCCTGTGATATGGCCCCATCACAGTTCAGTTTAGCATAATCTCTTTATTAGTTCTGCCTTTTTCTGCTTGTATTTTTAAAGAATTTCCTTCATTTTGTTTCATTATTTCTATCTTCTTCAACTACTCAATTCAGAAGCCAGCCCTGTGTCATATTGTCTACATGTGTATGTTTATCAATTTGAAAGGTTTTATATTCTATTAGGTATTAGTACTATAAGTATAATATATGATCTGGCAAAAAATGCAAGGCCCTGTAAATGGTGTGCTGTATCCCTGCTTACTTGAATTTAGTATTACCCAAAAAAATTGTCTTGGCCAACTGTAAATTGGCCCTCCCCTATGGTATGGCCATGTAAATAATGCATCCACCTGCATAAAATACTGTTCTTATTATGATTGCCATGTTTCAGCTGAAAGACCACCAAGAAAAAAAACAATTTTCTGGACAAAAAGATGACATTATTTATAAATCTGAAGGTTTAGGAATCGATGATAATGTGAATTCAGTGCATTCGGCATTTAAACAAGAAGAAGGTGTTGTCACTCAAACCACACAAGATACTCTGGACAATCATCAAAGTGATGTGTTTGAAACTAATAAAATAAGTTATGTGACATCACCTGTAAGCAATACATGCCATTTAAAAAATGTGGATGTTACAGAGGATAATTCAATTCAAGAAGCAGATGTCAACATAACAGAAATCTTGATTTCAAATAAAAGAAATCTGGAATTGCAACTACATCACTTACAGACAAAACTGGGCCAACTAGAACAGAACCATGCTTTAGTTGTAAATGATTATACAAAATGCAACCAAAAACTCAATGAATTAGAAATTGAAATTGAAAATATAAATGAAAAATACTTGATTGCTACTCAAGAGATAAAGATAAAAGATTCAAAACTCATTGAAATTAATTCTGTGAATTCATCATTATTAGAAGAAAACGGAAATTTGGCTGAACAACTAGAATTTACAAAAACTGTTTTAAACGCTAAAGAGGCGGAAAGTGATTCCCTTCACAATCAATTATTTAATCTCCAAAACCAATATGATCTTATACACTTGCAGCTACAACAACTAACAGATGGTTCACCTGCTAGTCCGCCAACCGCAAAAGCTAATAATAGTGATAAAACAGAAGCCATGTTACAAAAAATTACGAATTTAGAGCAGCAATTGCATTCACTGCAAAAGGAAAGAGATCAGATAAACCTTCACTATGAGCACTATGTTGCTGAATTGAATGAACAATTAAGATCAGTAATTAAGAAAAATGAGGAACTAACTCGTCAAGTTGAAAATCTATTAAATAGAGAAACCAGTTTAATTGAGCAAATCAGTGACATGGAAATCAGAATACAGAACTATAACCAAGAAAAAAAAAAATTTGAAGTGGATCGTAACACAAGCATTGTAAAAGACATGCAAGATGATTTCAGAAAAACTCGGGTAAGTATGACTCTTATCTAAAAATATCTCAAATTAATGATTTGGTTGTTTTTAAAAATTATTATGGCGTAAGGGTGGTAGTCCTAAGTGTGAACAGGGACTACTCTATCCTTACCAATATGTGGCACTATTTACTCAATACTATAGAACTGAACTAGAACATTGTTTTTGTAGGATGATTTGGAAGAATTGCAAAGCAAGCATAAAGAACTTCAAAATCAATACGCTGAAAGTCTTGCTAAAGTTCAGGAACTATCAGAAGTTAAAGAAGCAGAATGTAATCATGACAGTATTAGTCTGTCCAAATTAAATGCTGATATTACAAGTGATAAAGTTGCTGCACAAAGGGCTACAGAACAAAACAAAAAATTAAAACAAGATATTCAGGGATTGGAAGACGCATTTGTAAAAATGGTATGGCATTATATTTTTATGATTCAAATGAACGTAATTGTTTCATTGTTATTATTTGAGTAATTTTCCCTAACGGCTTAGCCCCGACTTTGGGCTTAGCAAAACATGGTGTGGTGCCGGCTGGTAGTGTTACTACATTTTTGATGGGGCAATAAGTTGTCTACATTGCTTTAATAATGTAATTTTTTCATGACTGTAAAAAAAACGGTTGTAGTTGGTTATTAACCAAGTATCGATAGCTGACTACTACAGAAAACATATTAAGTCGTTGGTCCTGGCTGTAGTGTAACGATGGACGATTGTTGCAAAAAAAACAATCGACTGAATCGAAAATTGTGCTATTGATTGCTCATTCGATTGTCGATTTAGTAGTTCCTCATCATTCACGCATTCGAATAACATCCGACAAACTACTAACGCGCGGTGAACTGCGTAAGGCCGCGCTGGGCATGTGTGTAGTCCCCGCGGAAAAATGTCGATTTTCTTCATTTCAGTTCAGCAGATATTTAGTGTATGACGTCGCACGGTGGGCTGAAAATCGGCTTTCATAGACTTAGGGATTTCAATTTGCAAGTCGGATTTTTTGCTGGATATCGCTTCTATTAGTACCATATACAAAAATGACACCCGAATTAATTCTGCCCAAAAACGAAGGTATTATATTTTTTTTACGAAAAGTTTGTATGAAGCGACTATGAAAAATCTAAATATCTCTTAAACGACAAGGAAAACGGTAATATCCTTACAGGTGGTTATAGTACTAATTATTTATGAATTTTTGTCATACTTTATATCATTAAATTCAATGCTGTTTTTTATTTATTTTAACATATGAAACGGTTCCTTTCAGAGTTTAAGTTGAGGAGGAACACGGACTTTTAACAACACGTAACATAAAATAGCATCACCCCTATATATTCCCGAAGGATTAGGCAGGTTTATACACACCCACACTTTGACAACTATGTTTGATAATAGTACATTACGATATTAGTGCGTTAAGATGGTTATAACATGCGAGGCCGAATTTCAGCCCGAGCCGAAGGCGAGGGCGTAATTGAGCCGAGCATGTTATAACCAATACGCACGTATATCGTACGACGTTTTTTAACACATTTGCGAGGAAACAGAAAAAAAAAACATTTTTAGATAATTATTCACAATACAAGTTCAAAATGAATGAACCGATTTTAACGAAACTTGGTATGCATACGCTAGATATCCAGGTCTAAATAGTTATCAGAAAACATTTTTGAAAAAGATTTCAGAAGGAGAGAGAGAGCGATTTTAAGTTTTCTATAGAAAGTGAAAAATCACTATATCCTTCCCCCTGAACTCTTTTTCAAAAATGTTTTCTGATAACTATTTAGACCTGGATATCTAGCGTATGCATACCAAGTTTCGTTAAAATCGGTTCATTCATTTTGAAGAATAAGGACTTGATAGTTTGTATGAAATGACATACGGTATACACGCTCTTAATGCATACGCCGTATAGTCCTGACCTTGCACCTTCAGATTTCCACCAGTTTCGGTCTCATCAGAATTCTTTAGGCAGTGTCAGGTTAACATCACGAGAGGACTGCCAAAACCACATGTCGCGGTATTTTGATCAGAAGTCCCAAAATTTCTATAGCAATGGGATCATGTCCCTACCTACAAGATGGCAAAAAGTTGTCGAACAAAATGGTACCTACATAAATTTTCTTAAAAAATGCAAAGAAACTTTTTACCCAACCTATTATTTTTGAATTGCAAATCATTTAATCACCTATTCAGACTCATTAGAAGACTAAACAATTTGTTCGTTGGTATTTTGGTTGTATACAAACTCATTCTCTCTCTCTCATTCAAACATAGGTAGTTGTCAAAGTGTGGGTGTACTATAAACCTGCCTAATCCTTCGGGAATATAGCGGTGATGCTATTTTATGTTACGTGTTGTTAAAAGTCCGTGTTCCTCAACTTAAACTCTAAAAGGAACCGTTTCATATGTTAAAATAAATAAAAAAAATTGACGATTAAAAAAAAAACAGCATTGAATTTAATGATGTAAAGTATGACAAAAAATCATAAATAATTAGTACTATTACCGTTTTCCTTGCAGGATTTTTCATAGTCGCTTCATACAAATTTTTCGTAAAAAAAATTAGGCCGAATTAACTCGGGTGTCATTTTTGTATATAGTAATAACTATATAGGTAATGGAATCCAGCAAAAAATCCGGCACTTGCAAATTTAAATCCCTAAGTCTATGAAAGCCGATTTTCAGCCCACCGTGCGTCGTGTAAATGTGTATGGTATGTACAAATTTGTGCATCCAACCATTGGGGAGTAATTCAACAAAAACTGTTTCCGCTGGAACTACGTCATCCCAGCGGCACTTTTTTTTCCTATGGACGTACAAGAAAAAAATACATGCAATAATTAGTGTGTGACGAGAGGTAAATGTGTATGAAACATATTCCAATATTTAGTGTATTAATTCAACTATTCATATGTAAAATTTCAGCTCATCATACTACATAATTAAAGAGAAATAATAAAAATACCGGAACAACCGAATTACATGGATAAACCGACCAAGTTTGAATGGCTACAAAAAAGCGATCGTGCAGTATAAAGATCTGTCGTTCTAAAATTTATTTTTTCAAAATCTGTTTTCACAAACATTATACACAAATTCATAGCAACGTTCGTAAAAAAATTCAACTCTGCACTAAACCGATTTATATGATTTTCATCAAATAGCCAAACGTCAGCGCAGCGGAAACTTGAATATCTTCGCAGTTTTAAGACACACAAATTTCATTTAAACATACACATTTACGTCTCGTCACACACTAATTATTGCTTTTATTTTTTTCTTGTACGTCCATAGGAAAAAAAAAGTGCCGCTGGAATGGCGTAGTTCCAGCGGAAACAGTTTTTGTTTAATTACTCTCTAATGGTTGTATGCACAAATTTGTACTTACCATACACATTTACACGACGTGATACACTAAATATCTGCTAAACTGAAAATCGACAGTTTTCCGCTGGGACTACACACACGCGCTGGGCGGTGCATGCGGAACGGTGTTGCGTCAATTGTATATGTTACAAATAAATTATTTGACCAAATGCCCTAATGTGGCTTATATAAAAGAGATAGAAATGTAGTGTCGTGTACTTACTTAAAAGGCATTACCCCAGGCAGCGCACGTTAAAGCTAACCAAGAGCTTTAGCGTAATCCTAGATAGCCTTCCTCATGAATGTGGCTATCATATACTTACCTACAAAAGAAATCCATTGCTAGTTCCAGAGATTAGCGCGTGCAATCAAACAAACAAACTCTTTAGCTTTGTAATATTAGTACAGATGAATTTGTAACATTACTAAAGTTTAAAATACCTTTTTCAGACTAAAGATAAATTGGAATTAACAGAAAAAATATCAGCTGAGAAGTATCTTAACAGGGAACTTACAATTAAACTATCTGAAGTAGAAGAAAAGGCAAAAGAAATGCAAATTAAATTGAAAGCCAAGGATGAAGAGATGATGAGATTACAATCAAATTATCGAGCAATCGAAAAACAGTGTGAAGGGTTTATAAATCAGGAGAGAAACGGAAATGTAATAGACCCAGAAGTAGAAGATCCAAGTACGGAAATGAATAATGGCGTTGTTATCGAGCCGGACAAACATTCCGAACCCGATTACAAACCTTTAATGAAGGAAGTAGGTGATAATAGCAGCCAGAGCCACAGTTTTCAGAGAGCAGACGCGATGATGAAACTTCAGGATCGTTTCCTTAAAATAATGGGAGAAGTTGCTGACTTATCAGATGAAAAGCACAGGTTAGAGCACATAATTTTACAGCTTCAGAACGAAACTGATACCATTTGTGAATATGTTGCATTGTACCAGCAGCAACGGAGTTTGCTGAAACGACGAGACGAGGAAAGAGGTGCTCAGTTAAAGGTTTTCCAACAAGAATGTGGAAAACTCAAACGTGAGTTAGAAGAATTAGGTGGACTTCTTGCTCGATTTGCTGAAGATAAGGAATTATTATTTTATTTTGAAAATGAGTCGAAACGATTGGATATGGAAAAAGTTATGACTTTACTATTCAATCTTAAAAGTAATTCTTTAATTGATACTACCAAGAAAAATATTGAATTCAAAAACTTTTACCCTTGTAACTGTTGCTCTGGTAAACTAATCGATGTATAAATATTTTAAACTATTATATCTTATTGAAAACAGTCTGCAAATCTAGTTTTTCACTATAAGCGGGTTGCGAGTCGGACAGTAAGATTATGTATATTATTTTATCTTGCATTGTTAATTAAACCTAGGATTTTCATTATGTAAATTGATAAAGTATAATATTAACCAATATTAAGTTTGTATATACAACTGATACTAATTATGTAAATATTGAGATAAAAAGAACTCCTGGGCGTCAAATAATAATTTACATCGCTGTGAAAGGACAGGTGCCTGGAACACTGGCAGCATTATCACGTTGGATGCCAATGTTGATCTCTTTCCCAAAGAAGAGCCCAACCGCTGATGTCCCGATAAACTTGATGAGCACTCATATCCCATAAGCCACATGCAGCCACCCTGTTAAGAAGGCGGATGTATCCCTCACTAAAATGCCTATCCAACTTCAAAGGTATTATGGTCATCTGGTCTGGCCTCTTTCCATTGTCACATGACAAGCCATTGAGTTCTAAAACTAAACTTGCAATAGGTCCAGTTGCTACTTTTGACAAAATATTCAGATTTTTACGTGGGTACTACCTACAGTAGGTACGGTACTTATTGTTACGCGCCAGAATTATTGCCAGGTACTAATGATATTACTTACTCCTGGCGCCAGCTAGTACCCAGTAGCAGAACTAGTAGAGTCAAGATCCTTCTAGACTTTTCTATGCTAGCACATTCTGGAATTCTCGACATCTGGTCAGTCGGGACCGGTATGAACGCGTTCATTCTAGAAATCTAGATGTTTCTACGGTGGAAGGTTCTAGAATTAACTGCCGCCCTATGGCTCGCGTAGCTTGCAACCGAGTCAGTATTGAATTTGCGATAAGAGCGATAACTTCGAAAGCGATCTTCAACTGCGAATTAAATTGATCAGTTAGTGTTTTATAATTAGTGAGTTTTTAAGTTATAATTGTTATTTTTGTTAATTAATCGACTGTTTTTATTGTCACAAACCAAGCTCGTAACAATTGGTGTCAGAAGTGGGGTGGATATTTAAACTATGCCGATTCTACCAAAGGACGACACGGAGGGTACCCGTACCCGAACTGACCCGGAATCAACGCCAGCAGGAGACGGAGGCCCAGCTGCGGATCATGGAGGCGGTCTGTCCACAGCAGCTCCATCATCGGCAGCACCAGACTTTGCTGTTCTGATGATGATGCTGCAGGAGCAAGCCCTACGCCAAGAGAAGCAGGTCCCGCCGCCAGGAGAAGCAGGCCCGCGGCCAGAAGGAGCAGGCCCGCCGACAGGAGGAACAGGCCCGTCGGTTGGAAGAACAGCTGCAGCGTGGCAAGGAAGAACAGGCCCGCCGACAAGAGGAACAGGCCCGTAGGTTGGAAGAACAGCTCCAGCGTAACAAGGAGAGACTCGTAAACGCTGGACAACCTTAAAGTAGGGGTTGGAATAGCAACTGGAGTAGTAGTAGCTACGCTACTACTCCTCCGCTACGTGGATTCAAAATGCCGCCGTTCGATGGGACATCTTCCTGGTCGGCCTACAAAATACAGTTTGAGGCTGTTATGAAGGCGAACGGGTGGAATGGAAATCAGGCCATGACTGCACTCACCAGGCCTTATCTGTCCTGGGCCTGCAGTCTCGACATAGATAGCGATAGCCTACCGACCGAGTTCGGTCGATAAGTCCTAAGGCCGTCCGTACACAATCAATCTGGAACGCGGTCCACAGATCAGATCATTCATTTTGATCAAAGTCAAAGTCAAAGCATTTATTTCAATTAGACCATTTACAGGCACTTTTGAATTGTCAAGGTCGGTCGGTCAAAAAAAGATGAAGATTTGCACGTTCCAAAGCGTAGATCTCTATGGAGAAGAACGTGCAAGAAACTCCACGGACACTCTTTTAAAAATAATATTTTGTTACAAAATTATGGTTACATCATTCATATTGAAATTATACATATACTAGCACTTCGCCCGCGACTTCGTCCGCGTGGGGATAGTAGGTACTCCACAAACTGCAACGCCCCTATACATATCCCCTTATAAAGGTTAGTTTTGGAAAATTAAGCACAACGATTCTCATTATTGGTTCAGCGCAACTGTTCACCCCGTTCAGCCCGTCAGGGGTTGATTATGCAAAAATTGTTAGGTACATGATCTGTTGCAATTATCCCACTTTTAGTTTATTCATAGAATTCCAACGTAAATTGAAGCAAGCTATAATTTCCTCCCCTAAAAACTTATTCACCCCTGCTTCACCCCTTATTATGTATGTACCTAGTTGATTTTCGAAAAATCCAAACATTTGATATTCTTATTGTTTTATCGAAAACATTTAAATGCCGTGGTGTTTCAACGTCATCGGACCAAGCATTGATACGATTCTCCCCAGTTCGCTCAAGCCGCGACATTTTTCTTACTCT
Source organism: Melanchra persicariae (assembly GCA_947386135.1). Lineage (NCBI taxonomy): Eukaryota > Metazoa > Arthropoda > Insecta > Lepidoptera > Noctuidae > Melanchra > Melanchra persicariae. The sequence continues at coordinate 12,250,691 of OX376653.1, read as the reverse complement.
GAGCATGTTTATTACCGTCGTAACTTTTGAACGAAAGGTCCGATTTGAATGATTTAAAGTGTAATTTACACGGACATAATCAACCTTAATTATCAAACCATTTAAATGGATAAGGATTAATATCATGGTACTATAATCACCATTTTTTATTTCACCATGGGATTTGCTTGACTAATATTAACAAAAAGCGGTCATGGTGACTTATCCATAATAGTTAGACATATGGTATCGCGGACTTTTTTGTAGATATTGATGACCTCTATAAAACTGTAGTACATCACTTTGCTCTATTGTCAATAGATTCCGCAGCGTACGCGATATAAGGATTTTTTCTCACACCTTGGGTCACATTATCGAAGTTTTCATACGGATCCCTAACTTTTTTGAAAATATTCTATAGCCTATGTCCATCTCTGATAATGTAGGATTCTACTGGTGAAAGAATTTTTCAAATCGGTCCAGTAGTTTCGTAGCCTATTCATTTCAAACAAACAAACAAACAAATCTTTCCTCTTTATAATATTAGTGTAGATGTGAGAACGATGTAAAAGACGTGCAGGATAAAGGAGTCCGGAGTAAAAAAGAAACAATTCAAAGAAATAATTAAAATAGACCATGGCAGCCGAGAGATGACCAGTCTCAGCTGACGGCGCCCTTTCACGAACATGACGCATACGCTAGCACCATTCGGCTCGACCATTTTTAAGGGAGCCACATAATCCAACGCATACGCCACCATCAGCCAGACTTTTGAGTGAGCATGACATCCCCAATCGCCAGGGTACATTCAAGTCAAAACCTACCCAAAATGATAATTAAAGTTTAAATTTGAGGTACCTACATAGTACTCACACATGTGCCGTTAATGCATGAAATTATACAATGCTAAAATAAATTGAGTCTATACAATGAAAAATATTGCATTCTTACAATCTTCATCCGGTCCAACAATACTTCCAAATGCTAACAGATTACTTTGTGCGCCCTAGTGGCTGTGGAGCAGGACCAGCATCGTTCGATTGACTATGTACGGGTGGTTTTAGGACTTATCGACCGAATTCGGTCGGTAGGGGATTGGTAACTATGTCGAGACTTTCCACCCTGGAAGAACTCGGTAAGGAAGTGACTAACGAGCAACTCCTTGAGGCGTAGAAAGCCAGATATGGCGATGCTCACCTGGAACACGTGTTTGGAGCGCAGCTAAAGGACCGCGTGCAACGCAGCAGTGAAACCTGCAGAATTGGGCCCTTGAAGTGGAGCCTGATGCAAGCATTCATCGACGGCATCTGCGACTTTAAGGTTAGGGCTGCTGTGAGGCTCGGGCATCACGAGAAGCTTAAGCACGCCTTGGCTCATGCGCTGGAGGTGGAAGCAGTGCGGCAGGATTATCGTTCCCACGGCCCACCTCGTCAGGGAGTTTGCAGCAGTTACGATTCGCGACCGTTTTAAAGGGTATATCCCTAGATGCTACGGTTGTGGTGAAAGATGAAGGTTCGAACCAGTTGCCCTAGGCGAACTACAGAAAGGGAATCTGTGCAGCAGGATCATCGTTCCCCCCGTGGCAGGGAGGTTACGTGTGTGTAGTCCCAGCGGAAAAGTGTCGATTTTCTTAATTTCAGTTAAGTAGATATTTAGTGTATGACGTCGTGTAAATGTGTATGGAAAGTACAAATTTGTGCATCCAACCATTGGGAAGTTATTCAACAAAAACTGTTTCCGCTGGAACTACGTCATCCCAGCGGCACTTTTTTTTCCTATGGACGTACAAGAAAATAAAATACATGCAATAATTAGTGTGTGACGAGAGGTAAATGTGTATGTTTAAATGTAATTTGTGTGTCTTAAAACTGCGAAGATATTCAAGTTTCCGCTGCGCTGACGTTTGGCTATTTGATGAAAATCATATAAATCGGTTTAGTGCAGAGTTGAATTTTTTTACGCACGTTGCTATGAATTTGTGTATAATGTTTGTGAAAACAGATTTAGACTCACAAAAAAAAAAAACTTTTAAGACTCACAAATTTCATTTAAACATACACATTACCTCACGTCACACACTAATTATTGCATGTATTTTTTTTCTTGTACGTTCATAGGAAAAAAAAGTGCCGCTGGGATGACGTAGTTCTAGCGGAAACAGTTTTTGTTGAATAACTTCCCAATGGTTGGTTGCACAAATTTGTACTTACCATACACATTTGCACGACGTCATACCTACACTAAATATCTGCTTAACTGAAATTAAGAAAATCGATACTTTTCCGCTGGGACTACACACACGGAGGTTATAGCAGCTCTGCCAGTTCACGATCGATTTGAAGAGTACAGCCCTAAATAACAAGTAGCCAATTCGTTGGACATAAAGGTTGTTCCACGATCTGAATGCATAAACTGTGGTCCTTCAAGCATTTTATTACGGCACCAGCAGACACATCTTTGCATGGATAGGCAAATGGGAATCTTGAATATTCATCAATGATCATCAACATGTAGCGATTTTGAGTGTTATTTGGAAGAGGTCCTTTAAAATTGATGTTGAGTCTTTCGAATAGAGCAGTTTATTTTAGTAGCGTTCCCTGCTTTCTTATAAACCTTGGTTTCATTTCTGCACAAATACGACACTCAGATGTTATCTTCTTGACATCATTTACAGAGTAAGGCAGGTTCTTTGAAAGAAGAAGAAAGAAAAAGAGTTTATTTGAACGCATCCAGTGAAACATCCGTACGATACCGGGATGTCCCGAGATTTTGTGTAACTCTCATTCAGTCTATCCTGTGGTCATACTTAAGCATACACGGGAGAGAGAATCAGCCGTAGTATTGTGTTTACCCGGCCGGTAAATTGTATCATTTTTTTTCTTGTTTTCTATGCTGGTGTCCTATATGGGTTAAATACCGGAAATAAATGTATATTATTATTATACTTAATTTGATAACTCAAGACGCCACCTCTCTATCTTTTCATTTTTGATCTTGCTGTTATGACTTATGAGATTGATTATAAGAGATAGATCGTTAATAAAAAGTGTCTACCAATGAGGTAATGCCGCCATTTTCATATTGATTCAACGATAGCACTTGCTTCTTTTTCTATGGAAGAATGTCGGCGTTCAGAAGTGTTGAGTGAGCGTGAAAAAAAAGCTACGGGACGCCCATTCTAAGACAGCGAAACTGCTAAAGAGTGTTCTGAAGCATCAGTTTAACGGTGAATATCTCGTTCTGATTTATGACCGTTAGGGCTGATTGCATTACCTATATCAGCCTTCAGATTTCAGAAGGAGTCGACAGCGTCTTTTCCAAGAGGAAATTCAGGAACTTTAGTCAAGGGCTTATCTTTTCCGAGAAATTCCAAATCCATTTGAGTAACGGGCAAACATACCCAGTGTCCTTTTAAGTGATCGCGAGTCTGTTGGCACGGGTGTGTTAATTAAAGGATTAAGACGGTCATCATCAGGTCTCTAAAGTATTCTTTTCAATTTTGTATCCAAGTAACTTAATAAACTCTTGTCCGTATACACATTGATCCTCATTTAGAGTGATATTATATTGTTACGCGCCAAAATTAATGCCGGGTACATAAAGATAAAAGTTACTACTAGCGCCATCTAGTATCGAGTAGCAGAACTAGTCAAGATCCTTCTAGACTTTTATATGCTAGAACATTCTAGAGTTTTCGATGTCTGGTTGGTCCGGACCGGTATGTACTCGAACTTTCTAGATGTTTCTATACTAGAAGGTTCTGGAATTATCTGCCGACCTATATAAAGGCCCGCATAGCCTGTGACCGGGTCAGTATTGAATCTGCGATACAAGCGATAACTTCGAGAGCGAACTTCGACTGCGAATTAAAGTGATCAGTAGTGCAATTGTGATTTATAATTAGTGAGTTTAAGTTGTAATTAGTGTTGATTAATTAAAGTGTAATTTTGGTTATTTTATCGGCTGTTTTTATTGTCACGAACCCTAAGCTCGTAACAATATTTAGCTACAACCTCCTCGAATTGAGACAAATTCTGATCGTGTTCTGCTGCTGTTTTGCCACAAATTGTAACGTCATCTAAATATGTAGGTATAGGTGCCTGTCAGTTTTTCTTTCTTGATCTACGAATAATAAGTCGGGAAGCGAACACAATCAACTAGAAATTCAGCACCAAACTTCACTACATTGACAAATTATTTCGAGTATTCGAACGAAAGAACACAAGCAAATAAGCCAGAGCTGCGCTTGCGTAACGCGTTGTATTCCGGCAAGCCCGGTGATTGGTTGTCGGCACGACAGATAATGGTAATTGGTCGCGCGCCTGCTGCAGTGTCAGATGCGTGTGAGAGGATAGTCATAATAAAAAAGAATGTATTTTTGCACCATATTAGCTGGATTGGATTAATTATCAGTCACCCATATTATAACAAAACCGTTCTTGAATATTTATGCCTATTAAAAAGTTTGAGATTCGAGTGTTTCTTGAATGAAATGTTTAACGTGTTGTAGTAATGTACCTATAGCAAGGATCTGAACTTAGAAATATTCGTGTGTGTATTCCCAGCGGAAAAATGTCGATTTTCTTAATTTCAGTTCAGCAGATAAGTATTTAGTGTATGACGTCGTGTAAATGTGTATGGTAAGTACTTGTGCATCCAACCATTGGGGAGTTATTCAACAAAAACTGCTTCCGCTGGAACTACGTCATCCCAGCGGCACATTATGCCAGACAAATTAGATGTCGATCCGGGGACTCCAACCGCCGATCTAAAATATCGTCACTGGAAGGAGACGTTCACAAACTAGGTATTTGTCGGAAGAAGCGGATGAAGCAAAAATACCAGACGGTATAAAATTAAAAATACTTTTTAACAATATTTCACTTAATGTCTACTCATTATAATTGATGAACACCTCACGTGGAAAGAACACGTAGATAATATTTGTAAAAAAATTAATAAGTTTGTATTCGCGTTAAAGAAGGTCAAAGAAACAACTTCTAAACATACCGCTTTATTGGTATACCACGCGTATGTATGTTCTGTAATACGGTATGGTATAGTTGTTTGGGGATACACAGCAGATCTATCGAGAGTACTAATATCCCAAAAGAAATGCTTGCGTGCAATATTCAATATGCGTTGGACTGATTCTTGCCGACCTGTTTTTAAATCAGCGAACCTTTTAACCGCTCCTAGCATCTACATTTTTGAGATAGCTAAATTTGTTAAGTGCAATATGAAACTCTTTCAAAATAAAAATAACACAAATAAACGTAAAGTTAACCATTCATATTTAGAATTACCAGTACCCAGAATTGAGGTCTTCCGACACAGTTGCCTATACATGGCACCATTAATTTATAACTCCCTTCCTAAGAAAATAGTTGACCTACCCTATCGTAAATTTTGCATTTTCCTACAAAACTGGCTAGTACAAGAAAATTTTTACAGCGTCAATGAATTCCTAAAAAAATACTCTTCGGATTCCTACCATTTTAGAAATGCATTGTGAACTTCATTCTATGGTCTTTCGTGTTTTGTTTTATAAATTTTATGTCCGTTATTTTACTTTTATTGTTTTCCTTTTTAAATTTTACTTCGTTCGTACATACCTACCTAATTTATTTTACATGGTTATGTGTTTTATTAGTTTTTTTTTAAATAATTGATGATGTGTGTAATGTAACAACATTCATTAAATTTTATGTATACCTACCTAAATATTTGCATGCTATCATATTATGGCGAAATGTGTCTTGCACCAAAAACATATTGTAACATCTTTTTACCACATTTTTTGCAAATAAAAAAACTTACTTACTTACTTACATCCGAAAGACAAGAATTTTCGAGCGCTTTACGTCTAATAAAATATACCTCTAAAATCGAAAAATTAAATCCATGCTCGCTACATAGGTCCTATCTTCAACAAAACAAAGATCAGAAGAGGCAGTTGCAGACTATATACGCACGCTACAACAACGAGCGTTTGAGTGCTCTTTCACGTCTGTTACTGCTGAAGACTATAGGATCGAATATGGTCTACGTTCTCAGAAAATTCGTCAAAAGCTACTTGAAAATTTAGATGTACCTAAGCCTAAAAGATGAGACTAATCAGGCCATACAGCTTGAAACGGCTGAAAAAAATTGTAAAGAGATCGGAACGAATGGCGTTTCTAAGAAGGAACTCTATCAAATCAAAAATAATGATGAAGTGGGAAACAGCTCGCATCTGGTTGCGACTCCATCACGAAGACGCTGCTTTTTTTGCGGGGGAAACGTGCATCAGAGAATTTAATGTCCAGCCTATCATGCAACTTGTCAAACCTGCGGAAAAAAGATAATAATTTTGCTCTGTCTGAACCTGAAATGTTATCCCTGTAAAGGAAACAATAACACTGGCTTCAAATAAACGGACTTTGCTCATAGATGGATTTTACTATGCAACGATCACATTTACAAGGACAAGCCTCTTTACGCCTTAGAAGATCACTGTGCTGATGTGATCATTGGTCATGACATTCTAAGCGACCCGACCGATTCAGGAGCTGTAGAACGGAATCTTTGATTACGTCTTGAAGATGTCGATAGGGTGACCATGGCTTATTGTTTACTGAAAACTTACCACATATTTTATTAGAAATTATATCTCAAGGATTCTAAATAATTTAAATTAAATTATTACTGGCAGAATTTAGTCTTAGACATACTTAGTTATGGGTTTGAGAATACAATTATTATTCATCAAATTATACTATCTGTTATGGTTTCGCACGCATACTCAAAACCACAGTATTTTGAGCTATCAAGCAACGATTTTTAAAGAAATAAACATGGTTTTGTATGTTATCATTTCATTTTAATTTAGAATCGAGATATTCTAATACCATAAGTGGAAAGTTTTCTGTAAACATTAAGCCATGGTCACCCTATTAAAACATTCAAGACGTACTAAAATTATTATAAATTATAAAAAAAAAGTTTTTTCCTTATATCGGTAGTTCTACATATTCATAGGTGTTACCTATTTACAAAAAAAGATCTCGCTATCACTTACTTTCATCGAAAGATAAACACGACTTCGTCCTATATTTACTGTAGTAATATAACCGAGTAATTGAGACTCTTGAATAGATAGGTTCAGAGCTGGGCAAAATACATGCTTTGCTTTAATTAAAATACAAATTACAAAAAAACTATCTCGCATTTATTTAAAATACGAAATACAAAATACTTTCATGTCGTGTATTTAAAATACTTATGAAATAAAAAATACAGTAGAAAGGTTAGGTTAGCTTTTGCTTATGAAAGCAATCGAGCGCTGTTTTCTGCAGAACGCACCCATTAAAAGTTTACTAAATGTATTTTTGTTCAAATGTATTTTGTCAGTATTTGAAATACTAACTACAAAATACCTCAGCGTAAGGCGTTTGAAATAAAAATACCTAATACTTATTTGTAGTTCAATTACTTATTTTAATTACAAGTAATTCATATAAGCCAGCCCCGGATAGGTTAGATTCGAATGGTATGACGAGAGCTAGAGTGAGCGAGCGAAGCGAAAGAAGTTAGCTCCCATTAATTTACACAGATTTAAGTCCCGCAAACCTCCGTTGAAAAGGGAGGATCCTCCGACCAGACGGTTGTTGTGTCTGGTGGGCAACTGCTCCATAGTTTATATTCGGGCTGTTGTACCTATGTGTTCGAATCGCACGGTAAATGGTAGGGGAGCCCTAGAAGGGATTTTTAGATTAATACAGGGGAGGATACCTTACATATTGATAAGTACCTTCAACCAGTATGAGCCCTTAATGTAGGGGGGTACGCTCAGGAGAAGCCGTCAGATTAGTAAAAAAAAATCGATCATCTGAAATACTCGAGCGCGTCAGATTTATTAAGATATGGGGGATTAATTAGGTACTAACTAAGTGACAATTTTGCAATCGAAAAATCGACAAATTTTTAAACACAAACGCAACCTAAGGAGGCGGGAGGGTAAACAAGTTGCAAAAAAAAAAAAACGATGTCTGGTCTTACTCGAGCGCGGTTGTTTTTTTATTTATGTTAATGGTAATAATATCAGAATAACAAAACACATAATCTGACGATTTCCGCAAGCCGAAGAATCGTCAATTAAGTTCAGAACGTGCAGTAGGGTACCTAAAGCATGTGTTTCCCACTCCGCGCCTCACGGTCCCTTTCACTTTTCCCGTATCTTTGACTCTCTCGCTCCTTCCCCACACAGTTTTACGACGCTATGACACCATTGCAGCTGTTCATCATCATCTGCCTAGCCTTTTCCCAACTATATTAGGGTCGCCTCCTAGTCAAACCGGATTCAGATGAATACCAGGGCCTAAACCACCAACTCTTAAAGCAGTATTACTTTAATATTACTTCCAGTGGAAAAGAGACGGAGCTATACGTCCTGTATAGCTCCGTCTCTTTCCCACTGGAAGTAATGTTGTTGTGTGGTTAGGCCCCTGTACCTACGAGTATTTCACGTGGAGCGGTTGCCTGCTAGACCTCCACAACCCATTAACTGGGTAACACGGTACTTTTTGGCAAGACTGAAGTCATTTACTGGCTTCTGACAATCCGTAACGACTGCCAAAGATCTAAAAATTACAACCAGGACCAACAGCTTTTTATGTTTAAATAAAAAAAGTAAGCAAGTAGTCAGGTTACCAATACGGTAGTATAGTGGTAAGTATCCCCGCCTGTCACGCGGGAGACTGGGGTTCGATTCCCCGCCGGAGAGCCAATTTGTAGCGTAAAGAATAAAAGAGTAGAAAAATGAAGAACACAACTTTCAGATTTTTGGTCACTATGGCTTGGACATTATGATGAACCTTCAGTAAGTACCTATGCTAATCTGACGCGCTCGAGTATTTCAAGATGACAATTTTTTTTTTACATCTTCAGGAATTCGCTGCCAGCTTGCGTCACTTCCAAATCGTCAGAAGAAATGGGAGCATCTGTATGAACACCCCCTCTGAAAATCTGACGTGCTCGAGTAAATGTATTTTTTACTTTTTTTCACCCCTCCCGCATGGCCACCCCCACCCAAATCGGCAGATTAATATATATTTCGTATCAGTGACATGTTGGAGGCTCCAAAATGTCACTGATACGAAGATTTTGATATTTTTCAATAATTTAAAAATATCAAAATCTGACACGCTCGAGTATTTCCATGTCATAATATTTTTTTACAACTTTGAAAATCTGTAGACGCTAACCCCACTGCTGAAAGTGGAAACATGAAAGGACCATTTATTCTTCAAGTCATCCAATCCAAAAAGGTTTCCGCGACGCTCGAGTAAATCCACATTTAGCATCATGAGCTCCAAACTCTACCAAAACTCAATATCGCGGTTCAGGATTTTGTGAAGTTAGTTCGCAGCTGTCGAGATAGATGGCGCTGCGAGTGTCATTTGTCGATTCTGCTACGTTGATTTTTGTGGCGATATTACTGCCGATGCATCACTCCGCTCCGGAGACCGGAGGTCGATAGTTGGATGTGTCGTCCATACATCTTGAGATGCTTGCCAGGCCCGTGAAAGGTTGGTTCGAGTGAGTCGGAACCGGGATTCGCAAGAGTTCACGGTGAGTCGGAACTGTCTGCGGGTCGCTGAGTTCACTGTGAGTCGGAACTGTCTGCGGTGCCTCAGTGAGTGGGTGATGATATCCTAGTGAGTCGGAGTGGTGCTGCTGGCTCCAGTGGGTCGGAGCTGTGCTGAAGTGACTGCTGGGGTCAACCAGGAGAGGTTCTTCAAGGCTCTTCATATGACTGGCCGAAGGTGCAGTGTGCTTGCCAAGGTCGCTGTTGAGGTTGAGGATGCTGACCAGGAATGCGCGTCCGCTGCATGCTGGTGGTCAATATACCTGTTGCTCGTGAGTTTCTGGTCACGATTAGGGCATGCAGAACCGGTTACGGTTCCAGATTTTTGACACCTGGTTCTGGGAGCTGTCCGGAACCGGACAGAGGTCATTGTACTCAGCATTATGAACAATGGGGAACTATGGGGCCAACACTGAAATCGCGAAAAAAAATCGACTGTTCCATACATTTCTGCAGGCGTAACTCGACAAAATGTACTGAACAGCTGATTTTTTTCCCCATAGTAAAAGTTGTTCATAATGATGAGTACAATGACCCCTTAAGAGGTATTGCGTTTATTCTATTACACGTTGTATAATCAAATAAATCACAGAGAAATTGAAAGGAAACGACATTATTACAAGGTATGAAATAAATACTTCGTAAATAATACCATATTAACATTTATTTGGTCACTCTAGCTTACTAAACAATCAGTGGCGTAGCTTGGCGTCGGTGAATTCGGCCCTCGCCCACGACCTCGCACTTAAAGGGCCCTCGCGAGGCCCCTTTAAATGCTATTCCCCCAGACTTTTTATTACAATGGATGACGCCGTAATACTAGTATTCAGCTGAAGTCGGTTTGATTGGGAGCCGACCCCAATGTAGTCGGGAAAATGCTAGGCAGATGATGATGGTTGACGCCATAATATAAGACTTTAACACAAGATTTACGGCACTCACTGAATATTACATCAACTTGGATCCTTGTTCGACATAAATAATTTAAAATCTTTGCCAAAAACCGATTTTTTAAGCACTTCAATGATTTAGGTGTAGTACTTCAAGATGGAGAGAGCAAAGAAGATGAAACAGTATGTTGCAGGACCGACTGCCTACTTAAGCAACACTTTCAATCGAAGCAAATTTAGCTGCAAAAATAATTAGGTACAAACCTTTACTAGAGGAGTAAAGCAAAAAGGCGAAAAACATTACTTTTGCAAAAAAAAATATGCCGCAAATTACAAAATAAAAACGTTTTCAACACATTTGCTCATTACGAAGACTGTATCTACATTGTTCGAAAGTTAAAAATTACGCACCACACAATGGAACGTGCGGTAAAATAGGTACTCTCACCTAAGTACATATTTTACCGCATACTCCGTTGTATAGCGCCGTGCGTATCCTTTACGGTATTTTTTTTTAAATTTTCATAAAATATATTAAAGAATTCCACCAAGGAGAATCATATTACGAGAATAACTAAGCTGAATGATCAAACCTCCTTGGAAGCGCTTTTGCACAACAAGTTTGTCTCACTTTGATACTTAAAGAGAATATGAGACGAAAGATGTAGTTCCATTTGCAAATTCGCGCCATTTTCATAATGAATGGACGAAGAATGTCGCAATAATCTTTGACGTTTCTACGTCAAAGATTATTGCGACATTACTACTGATATTTAAAAACAAAAAGATTTTTTCATAACATAATTATTGTACTGTTTTCTCGAAAATGTGTGACATACCTACGTGAGGAAATTGGTACTTATTTACAAACTCGAGACTATGGTAAGCTCGTCTACTCGTTAGTAAAACCAACTTACTGCACTAATATCATAAATAACTATTTTCAAATCTATATGCTTTTCAATATTCTCCCACCGCGCATTTATATTTTTTCGCTCTCATGCGTGTCAAAGCACCAAAGAGGTAGAATAGATCTATTCTTTCGTTTCCAAGATCTACCCAGATCTTGGAAACGAAAGAAAAGGGGTCTCGCTGGTGCGACTTCGCCCACGACTATATTAGTTCACGCTACGCCTCTGTAAAAAATCATTGTTAATTTGTTATCTTTAAATAACAGTTACAGGAATAATAAAGGAACTCTAAAACAAATAATTACCTATCTAAACAAAAACAAGACAGTAGTATTTTTTACAATGAGGATCAATTTACGTTCTTTATTTTTTTCTTTGTTTATATTTCTGTATTCTCTCTTAGTTTACTAGTTAACTTTTACTACGAAATAATCAGCCTTATAAACCGCCACCATAAAAATACGAAGAATTTAGTTTTTTTTAATATGTAAATCAACACTAAAAGCAAAATATTTTTCTCCCTAAAGCAACAAATCATCAAATCATCATATGGAAACCAATGTGCATAATATAATTAAAACATAACTCACCAGACAGGTTTCCAGTTCTTTTAAGTATCTAGAGAAGGTACACAAAATAGCACGATCCAACAATCCATAAAAAATAGCAAACAAAGCGTGCGTTCACTTCACAGTTAAATCGTCACTGGAGTAGTGATTTGAGCGAGACCCGCGGCGAGAAAAAGAGGGTTATATATATAAATTATAGTCCTCTTCACCGTATCCGGCGACAGCGACCCAGACTAGTTCTCATTCCTTTCGTGAGCTCTTCTGATGACTGGCAAAGCCAAATTTGGTCTTAAAAACCGAGCTGAGAGCTGATTAGCATCGTTGTATTTGTTGTAGTTGTATGAAGGCTTTGGGCGATTTTTGCGTATTTGGCGTTTCTTATCCAGATCTTCAAGACGATTGGTTTCAACATTCAGTTGCTTTGTGGACTGAAGTGCGCCATCTTCCTCGGTTTCCGGCAAGCTCCTGCCACCTATCAACGGGTATGCCACAAGTCGCAAGGTGACGTTTGAGAACGTCTTTGTAGCGCAGGTATTGCCCACACTGTGCACGTTTTCCTAAGGCAAGCTCTGAGTAGACAACGGTTTTAGGTAGGCTATTGGTATCCATGCGTTGTATATGACGACGGCGGGGGACGACGCGAGTGTGCGCCGTTGCGAGGTCGTGTAATTGTGACATCGTCGCTTGACTTGTATGCTATTTATTAATACGGAATTTCGGATTTTTAAAGAACCGGGGTAACTGGGTATACTTCTTCAGAACCGGTTCTGCAAAGACCTCGACAGAACCGGTTATACCCGGGTATTCAACGGAACCGGGTATAACCTAGGGTGCATGCCCAAGTCACGATGAGGAGCAGTGATGATGATGATGACGTCATGATGAAGTAGCTGCACGAAGGCTGCGCTGACGTTCAATGTCGAGGGTCACCAGTATGGAGATATGCGGAACAGAGAGTTAAGTCCCGGAAACCTTCGTTAAAAAAGGGAGTCCGAAAAGAGAGGATTCACCGACCAGACGGTTGTTGTATCTGGTGGGCAACTGCCCGACAGTTATATTCGGGCTGTTGTATCTGTTCGAATCATACGGTAAACTCTGATAACGCGATTCAGGATTTTGTCAAGTTAGGCGCTGCGAGTCTCATTTGTTGATTCTGCTACGTTGATTTTTTTTGGCGGTATTACTGCCGCTACACCGCCCTGCAGACAGAAATACAACATTATAATCAGCCTTGCCATGCTTGTTTGTCTTTTCAGGTACTGCATTTATTCTGTTACTCGTTTTAAAGTGTTAGTTACGAGTATTTAGTAGGTATTGTTGCCTATTTTGAACGTCTGCCTTATTAAGGGTGCGAAAAGTTGGAGAAGCGTTGGATGAAGTATTTAATTAGGCGATATTTTTTATTTAGAAGACGGTTGTATTTTTTGTGTATGTAGTCCCAGCGGAAAAATGACGATTTTCTTAATTTCAGTTTAGCAGATATTTAGTGTATGACGTCGTGTAAATGTGTATGGTAAGTACAAATTTGTGCATCCAACCATTGGGGAGTTATTCAACAAAAACTGTTTCCGCTGTAACTACGTCATCCCAGCGGCACTTTTTTTTTCCTATGGACGTACAAGAAAAAAAATAAAAGCAATAATTAGTGTGTGACGAGAGGTAAATGTGTATGTTTAAATGAAATTTGTGTGTCTTAAAACTGCGAAGCGAAGATATTCAAGTTTCCGCTGCGCTGACATTTGGTTATTTGATGAAAATTTTTGGGATGCATGAAGGAGCCTCCTCGTGTAGCGCAATTTGTTCCATCTGACACTCAACTGAACCGAGCGCTCGGCGCATCCTGGACTGTCTCACCTAACACCTTATAAGACTGGCCAATCCTTCCCTTGCGGTGGTAGGGCTAAAGCCCGCCTGGTTCGCGATCGCGACCACCCTCCCACCGGAGTTCGGCGTCAAGCAGCCTGCTGTGTTTCGTTGACGCGTGGGAGTACCAGTGCCTCAAGGCATCTTCTGGGCACGCTCGCTTTCATTATGGACCTCATCTATCGCTTTCCATTAGGCGTGATCGAGGTCAAGAGCTAGCCCATTCATAAATAAAAAAAAATAAAAAATCATATAAATCGGTTTAGTGCAGAGTTGATTTTTTTTACGCACGTTGCTATGAATTTGTGTATAATGTTTGTGAAAACTGATTTTGAAAAAAGCATACCGTTTAGGAGATATACACGTAAAGGTAAAATATGGTTGGACCACAATCCATTCGTAGTAAATTATGCCATGGCTCATTAATTACTAAGCGCACATAAATGAAACTTGGCAAGACATTGTAGACCCTTACAAGATACAAATAAACGTTAAAAGTTAGGCTCTAAAGTTCTTATTTTAAGAACTTGGACCTACTAACCATATTTTACCTTTATTATGCTTTTTGCAAAATCTTTTTTCACAAACATTATACACAAATTCATAGCAACGTGCGTAAAAAAATTCAACTCTGCACTAAACCGATTTATATGATTTCCATCAAATAGCCAAACGTCAGCGCAGCGGAAACTTGAATATCTTCGCAGTTTTAAGACACACAAATTTCATTTAAACATGCACATTTACCTCTCGTCACACACTAATTATTGCATATATTTTTTTTCTTGTACGTCCATAGGAAAAAAAAAGTGCCGCTGGGATGACGTAGTTCCAGCGGAAACAGTTTTTGTTGAATAACTCCCCAATGGTTGGATGCACAAATTCGTACTTACCTTACACATTTACACGACGTCATACACTAAATATCTGCTACTAAATTAAGAAAATCGACACTTTTCCGCTGGGACTACACACACGTATTTTTCCCATCTCAGGAACGTGAGAAATATCAATGTCAAACAAATACGAAGGTCCCTTGGAGGTCTAAAAATCAAGTTTCTAAGTCATCGCAATAAAAATATCCGCTCCAATCAGGTGTGTCTATTATTATAGCAAAATATATATTACCTATATAATTTGGAATTTCACATGTCCGGCGCTGGAGCGGATATATACAGCAATTCATGCGATTTATTTATTTTGATACTAGTAAATAAGATATAACTCCTATAGGGTCCCGCTTGACCTAGAATCATAACATTTGGCAAGAAGCAAGGTCTCACAGTCACAACACACGTAAAGGAAAATCGTCAACTTGTTTTATAAAAAGACAATTTAGGATTACAAACTTAGATATGCATTTAGAGAATTGACCGTGTTGTATGTCGTATGGGAATACATTTTTCAAATACAAACTTTGTTCTTCAAGCCAACGTATTTTAACTTTTTGTCGGAAAATATATTAAAATTACGAGGGAAACCCAGTGTGCGAGTCAAGCTCGACGTTGTTTTTGTTTCATGCCCTAACATAGTTCGGTATCAGGCTGCAAATATTGTACACAATTTTATTTGTATCATTTTATTTATTGTACGCATATTCTTGAAAATATTCAATTGTTTAATTCGGCTGCGGATTAGGGGCACTTGGAACGGCCGTATTGCACAAAACGCGATGCGCCGCAGTTTGTTGGTCTCGACAGGTTCGGTAGCTCATCAGATTTCAAGCAGCGAAAACACCCTCCTGTCCCGTCACACGGTCACACCGTTTTTCAAACGCTTTAGGATTTAGCGTACCTACCGGTTATGTTACCCGCACAACTGTCTTTGATCTACTACAGTCTTTGATACTTGCAGCCATTTCAGAAGAGTACACCAGTTACATTTACCTATAAGTCACACTTGCACACAATTCACTAAGAGCACTAATCCTGGTGCTGACCTTTCAAATCGTCAAACACATCACAGAATATACTACCTACTTTATGAAAGTTTCCTTATATCCAAGAAGTTAGCTCTGAAAAAAGAAAAAAACAAATCAGCATTTTTAATTCGATGAATGATGATAAGAAACGAATGTTATTTTGATAACCTACGGTAAAATAGATATTGACATGAGCTCCTTTTTAGGGTTCCGTACCCAAAGGGTAAAAACAGGACTCTATTACTAAGATTCCACTGTCCGTCTGTCTGTCACCAGGCTGTATCTCATGAACCGTGATAGCTAGACAGTTTAAATTTTCACAAATGGCGTATTTCTGTTGCCGCTATAACAACAAATACTAAAAACAGAATAAAATAAATATTTAAACTGTGGCTCCCATACAACAAACCTGATTTTAGCCGTATTTATAGATAATAGAACGGTTTTTTTATTTGCCCTGAAGCACGTATTCCCTTAGATCCGCGTAGGTATTATAAAGTCAGTGACGCCATATAAGTTCGTGACCTCTACCTACATCAAACTATTGCTTTTACATATACCTACCTATACATTCTATTGTTTGCAGTTGTAACTTAACAATGACTTGTTAATTTGTTTAGAAACTAGAATACGAACACTTAAATAGCTCCGTTTTTCAGAACTCCTTTTTTATATTTTAGGAATGATAGGATATGATGTGGAATTAAACGAAACAATGAACTAAAGAAAAGTACAAGCTGTATGGAAACCGAAGTTGAACTCCAGGACTAGGACTAATAGGAACTAATAAACTACCTAATTGATTTGTCGAAAACATAGCGACACAGAAATGTAGTAGGTATAATCTAAAATAACACACTACTTCCGGTTGACGGCACCTCCTGTTTATGACGATCAAAAGTTGAAAATTATGTAAAGTTGCAATGAATTACGAAAGTCAATATTATAAGTCTCATTAGGGTTGTACTTTCTGTTCTAAAGAAAAATAACGCATGAATTTGCAGCTTTCAAAACATAAATGGACAAAAGCCTTTGAACTCACCAACTTTTAGTTCACTTTCTTTGGACTCTCTGCATTGGAGTCACCATTTGGCTGTAAATAAATAAAAATTACAATAAACAAAAATCTTCAAATTGAGTAGGTACTTTTTTATTTAGATCAGGCGGATAGCGTCCGTTGTGTTTCTTGAGAGTAGTAAGATGAACGATTTGTCATTTGTCGTAAGAGGTGGTTAAGGGTTCACCGGCGCACCGGACAAAGTAACACAATTACTCGAAAACTGACTCCTAAGTCCTACTAGTGTAAAAAAAAAATGAGCAGACGACCCTACCCTGTTCAATTTATTATATTTACTAGACTGGCTGTCCCGGCGAACTTCGTACCGCCACAGAATTCATTTTGGTGTGTTTTGTCTGTCATTTATCAGAGATGGCGTTGCATACCAATTGTACCTATACTTACTAATATTATAAAGCTGAAGAATTTGTTTGTTTAAACGCGCTGATCTCTGGAACTACCAGTCGGATTTAGAAAATCCTTTTTGTATTTGATTCATGAGGAAGGCTATAGGCTATCTAGCATTTCGCTAAAGCTCTTGGTTACCCTTAAATATTGATATTTGTAAAGTAAGTCGGAAGAAAAAGCGCTATCGAACTGCTTTATCCGCGTGCGCTGGGGTAATGGCTAATTATACCTACGGAAGTGCCATGTACTACAAAGACATTGGTTTTTATTATATCTAAAACAAAGTCCGCGACACTATATATTATCTCTTTTATATAAGCCACATTAAGGCATTTTGTGTCAAATATAAAAAAAAAAAAGTGATTTTTGAGCATTAATATTAGGCATGCATATTAATCCTAACTTTTATTTTATTTTATTTAACATAGGCACACCAACGACTTATTTACAAATCAATACTAGAAACAAAAAATTTAAGAGGATGAGTAAACAAGTCACTTACATGCACATCATTGTCGAGCTTACGAGCGAAAGTTACTTCATCATCAAGATAATTTTATGAAGACAAATTTTGGCTCTTACAGCATGTTATTTGGACTCACCGTTTAGGAGATTATGTAAAATTAAATTAATTCAACATTACTATTAAATCGATCGAGCGGTGCGCAAGACGCAGCCGCCGAACGAGAACGCATCGAGCGTGCGTGCGACGACGGTGCGAGAAATTCTTTTTGTATATATGATAGCTAAATTCATGAGGAAGGCTGTACGGCTACACGGGAACGAGAACGGCAACAGCTAGTATAATTATATACTAGCACTTCGCCCGCGATTTCGTACGCGCATATCCCGTTTTTTACCCGTTCCCGTAGGAATTTCCCGTTTCCGTATAGCCTATAGCCTTCCTCATGAATGTGGCTATCATTTATATACACAAATAATTTTCCAATGTAGACTGGTATTTCCAGATTTTTTTCGCGCGTTCAAACAAACAAGCTCTTCTTCAGCTTTATTATATTAGTATAGATTAAAGAAATATAGATATCAGACTGGTCGCCTGGACTGTGTGAGGAGCGATATGAAAGAAAAGGGAGATAGTGATAGGGTGACGGCTGATAGAACAGGGAGCCTGCCGTTTTGCCGAAAAGATTTTGACAAAATTTCACTACCCAAACTTAGAAACCTTTTTTTATACCAATGCAATAGTTGGAATGATTTTAGTACACACTTTTTCATTTGGAATGATTTTAGTACGCACTTTTTCATTTGGTCTAATTTTTATCGGCACAATAGGTATTACCTTTGGTAGGTAATACCTATTGTGCCATTATGGCATAATGTCACTATGGCATATAGTCTTTAATCAAATGATTTATTACAGTAAACAATCTTCAGACAATAAACGTTAGGTCAAATGATTTGTTATAACAAAAAAAAGGTTAATTATTAAAAAAAAATGTTTAGGTTAGGTTAGAACTGTGACATACGCACGAGCCGAGCGAGCGAAGCGAGCGGTGCCGGCGAGTACCAAGATTATATAGAAAGAAATATGAAAAAAAAAACCTAAAAAAAGGCTACCCGAAACTGAACTAGTTAGACGTTTTGCGTAAAATGTGTTATTCCAACTGAAATATTTGACTACATAAAAATTGGTTAACAAGTTGTAAAAAGTACTGGTTGGTAAACAAGTTATTGTTTAAACGTTCTTTTGCCAAATATTAGGTTTGCGTTACAATTAGGTATTATTTGTGAAGAAATTTTTTGATAAGTAATAATTTGGCAAATGAAATTATGCGGAAAATTGTTTGGGAAGTGATAATTTGTCAATTTCTCTTCGATGAAACATAGGTAACCCGATAGGACAGCATGGAAGAAAAAAACGTAGTTGCACCGACCCCAAGTAACATGGGAAAAGGGCAGGAAGATGATGATGCGACTGGTCGCCAGGCATCCCCAGCGAAAATGGACCACAGCTCACGAACAAAACCCCGCGGGCCGGTTTTATAACGAGAATTTACTACGTGTTTATGAATGATTATTATTTACGTTTTTCGAGTGTATCATCAAAATGTACTATTTTGATTACTCTGGTATACCCATTAGCTTGAGCTTATTTGAATCGTCATGATGGGTACTAATCAGTAGTTTTTCTTGGTACCTATCAAAGGTTTAATGATGGAGACCAGAAGGTTAGATATTGGATCTCTTACTTGGTAACTAGTATAGTTATCGAATTTGGACTTATTTGGTATTGATGGTTAGGTACTATTTATTGTAGTAAAAAGATCTGTTAATGTAGATCAGAAAAGTGGGTAGTGGATCGCGTAGTTTGGTACAAGTATTCTCATCGTATTTGAGTCGTCTTGATGGGCTTCACCATCTAACATGTATAAATCGTGCATCGAGATCATATCGACTACGGCGTCGTAGACAGTCGTAGTGTAGGTACGCAAAGAACTACACACAAAAAAAAATCATCTCCCAGATATATTTTAAAATAGTCACGGTGCATTTATCAGGTCTGATTATTTAGGTACTTACAGGGACAATGATTTTTAATACTTAATAAAAGTTTCTTACCTCAAAATATCTATGGTATAACACTACACCGTACACACAGCCAATTGAGACTAGAATTTGGATGACTAGCCATACAATTACATTGCACACTTGAGCTTGACCAAAAAGTTCTTTGCCATTCTTGATGCACAACATAGACTCGGTCACCATAATAGCTCCATATACCCAACACTGGGTACCGACACGCTTACAATTTGGATCCGTGACATAAGTGTAATATTGTCTGAAAATAATGTAATAGAAAAGTTTGTTAAACCTAAGTACATGCATACTTAATTATTAATATCTTCCTGAGCGAGTTTTGGCCGCGGCAACTAATCTCAAAATCTCATAGTAGGTAGGTACTTAGGAACGCGTAGTTTTTGATGACATTTTTAATTTGGTAGATATAAAATATCATTATATATCTAATATATTGTTTTCATAGTGCTTACTGTGTGTGCGCAAACAGGTGCACACTTGTCAATCCACGTTACTAGAGTCGTGGATTGCCGTCCCCATCAACCCTAAGGCGCTTCCCTGACCAAATGACCTTGAGCATTTGTTCCCGCTTTGCCGCACCCCGCCTCGTATCATAGAATTAACACGTTTTTTGGAAGTATTTTAATAAAAATAGAAAAGCGATGTTTTGAAATTAAATAAAACGTGAATAATTTAGATTTCTAAATTATCTATCCATTAGTGTAGGTAATCCTCAAATGATTAGAGCGTCGCCTTTAGCATCAGATGCATGTAGTCAATTATTTTAGTAATTTTTGATAAGGTATATTTTAAATGTATTTATTACACATAAAAATAAATTAGAACGTGGAATGTAATGATAGGATATCGAACATCAATAATGTGCTTACAGAAAAAGTTTATTTCTCTTAACTAATGAGTTAATAGCCTCTGAATAACGAAGAAAAACACACTATCGCTAGGTTTTGGTCGGGGTAGTCGACTTTTGTGATTTGTCGACGGAGCAGCGGCGCAACATCAGCATGCTCGGATGCCGAAAACGTGCCGCGTCGCCTGCACCTACGCACATATCGGTAAGAAATTATGCGGTGCCGCTTGTGCCGTCGCGAAGGATGTCGTCTTCGAGTTCGAATAAAGAAGATGCTTTAGTTTGTTACATTTATAATCGTTTACGTAAAAAAAGCAATCTTTATTGCGTCATCCATAAATCGAAAATAATATTTACTGTCGAGTGTTTGTTGCGGGTAAAAAACTTTTTCAGGATGACGATAAATTTTAATCCACGTACAGAATGAAAGAAGAAACATATCAATAGCTTTTTGTAGTACTTATTCAGTCCTTTTAATAGTATTTTTTGCGTTTTATTAGACACTTCAGCCCAGGCTCCCTGTGTCACATCCTTCCTGGAATATTCAGCTATTTTATAATTGTACCATTCGGCATACTTTTCTACTTCCAATACTAGCGCAACATGAATGTCTACCATTTTGCACACGGCGCGCGCGGCGCGCTCGGTGAAATGCAGGGCGGTCACTGGACGTGCATGCCGAGGCGCGGTAAAGCCGAATTTACATTACGAAACAAATTTCATGCATGATGAAATTAATTTCATAACATTAAGCCGAATTTACATTACGAAACTAGTATCATGCATGATGAAATTAATTTCATAAAACTACTTTCAGTACCCGTGAAACTAGTTTCATTAAAAATAATAGTGTCGTGAAACCCACAGTATGTCTGTGTTTCATCGCTCCGCTAGCATCTAAGCCTTAATTTGCATTACAAAATGTTTTGATACAGATAAGTTTATGGTAGGCCCCCTGATGTCATTGTATAAAATTAAGAAAAGGTTGTCGGGAAAGAAAAGATGTTGGTGGATTCGAGGCTTGCTAGCAAGAAAGCAAGCATGACTAAAACACACCCGTCCTATCAACGCAGGCGCTTTCGTGACACTAGTTTCACGTCGCGTTTATACGATGACATTAGTTGCGTGACACTAGTTTTATCCAAAAATCGCGCGCATCACGAAACTGTTTCAGTGTCGTGAAATCGATGCATGCATTGTAAAACTTGACGTTTACACGTGAAATTGTTGGTGAAATTAATGTCACGGAACTACTTTCATGCCACTAGTTTCGTAATGTAAATCCGGCTTTACTTTCAGTACCTGTGAAACTAGTTTCATTAAAAATAATAGTGTCGTGAAATCCACAGTATGTCTGTGTTCATGGCTCCGCCAACATCAAAGCTTTATTTTGCATAGCAAAATGTTGTCATACAGATGTTATTGTATAAAATTAAGAAAAGGTTGTCTCGAAAGAAAAGATGTTGGTGGATTCGAGGCTGGCTAGCAAAAAAGCAAACACGACTAAAAAACACACGTCCTATCAACGCAGGCGCTTTCGTGACACTAGTTTCACGTCGCGTTTATACGATGATACTAGTTTTATCCAAAAATCGAGCGCATCACGAAACTGTTTCAGTGTCGTGAAATCGATGCATGCATTGTAAAACCAAACTTGACGTTTACACGTGAAATTGTTGGTTACATTAATGTCACGGAACTACTTTCATGCCAATAGTTTCGTAATGTTAATCCAGCTTAAGCCCAATCTGTGCCGCGCCGCTCCCGCGTGTACCGAGCCAATCAGGAACGCTCCATTGAAATATAGGCGCTCGGTAAGCTTTCAGTACCGCGTATACCGAGCATCCTGATGTCGCGCCGCTACTGTGCCGACAAATCAGAAAAGGGCCTTAGAGAGCAACGAAAGAAGTGTGCACCAGTGTGAAGAGGTAGATAAGCCGTGGGGTCAACGACTTCGAAGCACGCCTACATTGGCTGCTTTACTAATGAAACCATCGTAAAAAAACCGTATAACATTCTCGTCTGTCCTGGGAATCAAACCTACGACCCCACGCTCAGAATTTGTGCTAACGACCACTACGCCGCCGGTTTAAATGCATTATGATATCTACTTCATACCACATATAGCGTGTATTGTATGTAGCATCAATGCCGCCATAATAAATCAACGTAGCAAAATCTATATCGCAACAATAAGACGTTAGATATCTATCCCGACAGCTGCGAACTAACATAACAAACTCCTGAATTGCGCTTTATCAGAGTTTACCGTGCGATTTGAACAGATACAACAGTCCAAATATAAATTATTGGGCAGTTGCCCACCGGACCCAACAACCTTCCGATCGGAGGATCCTCCCTTTTTAACGGTGGCTTTACTCTCTGTACGGTTGTACCGCATACCTCTATACTGGTGACCCCGACGTGATCCAGTATAGAGGTATGCAATAATATCTTCCACCCAATTCCACTTTTCTCGATCGTGCCTCGCACATCGCGGGACACGATCGTGCGATTGCCTTGTGCTAGCTTGAGCACTCTCTGCATTCCGGGTTCTAGGATTATTTGGCTCGCGTGACATAAGACATTGTTTTATCCGACCCAAGCAGTGTGTCCACAGAACAGATAAAAGAAGTTAGAAGGGCCTTGTGGGCGGGGCAGGCGCGCCGCACTTATGATCGACCGATCATATGTCAGCCGAAATTGGCTTCACCGGTCAACAGTCGCGCTCTTAATATGACAACGTCCGAGGTTCCGTGGAAAAATATTAATAGTGGCGTGTTGCACTATTATAACGTGTCAGAAAAAAGCCAGGTGAGTAGTGTAGCCCGAGAATTAAGTCCAAAATCCTTAAAATACAAGTTATATTTGTAATTATTTCAATAGTATTATCACAGTATAAATAACCACCAGTACTATGACTCGGCCCTCACCTTGAATTAACTACCTACAGCTGCGCGTTAAGTAAACAAGCGATGGGGCTGCCGGCCTACCGTATTCTTGTTCTTTATTGTACACCATAGTAATTATTTAAATACTTTAGTGAGTATTTTAATTTCATCTACCTACTTGAGTTTCTTTTTAGTTTTGTCGACTACACTTTCGCTGTCGACTACACTTTACTTCTTCAGCTTCGGTGAAGGGAGGACACACCGACCCCCCCGCCTCCCTATTAAGGCGATTTCTTAGAAATTATTCATTAAAAAATTAAACAAAAATTTACATTAAAAAAAAACCACGCACCTCCGGCGGCGGGAAGTGGTGGCTAACCTACACCCCTCCCCCCACCCTAACCACCACCTCCCACCACCTCCCACCCCTAATAAGCGGACTCGATTCTGAACTTTTACCAAACTGAGTCTTATTCTCATTAGCATTACGTTAATTTTTCTGGACTAATGATATACGAGTAGTACGAACTTATGATTACCTACTACCTATTGTTTTTATGTGAGATTTTGATGCGGTTATTGATAAGTAACCAAGACTATTGTACTGAGTAATAAACTGTATCAAGAACAATACATTTTTATAAAAAAAAATATATTACCTTACAGATGGAGCTACAATAACTCCTATTAGACAAAGTCGCGCGATGACTAGAGGATGTGAAGGTGGCATTTCAAATATATGTTTTAAGAAAAATGTATTTAATTCAGAAATTTGCCAAAACACCACCAGTTGGCTCAATGCGCAATATCTCATATATGTGCTTGTTGGATCCAACCACCGGACCGGTGTCCATTGTACAGGTGTGAATTGCAAAATAGCTCGCTTTATTTTTCCCGTGGTAGATGTGATGTCCCTTAAATAAAATAAAACAGGTTTAGATATACACAGTAGTATTCTGCAAAATTTAAAGTTTAGTTCCTACCTACCTGTTGGGTAGTATTCTGAGCGGAATTTCGCAAAAACATAGGTACATTTGCCTACTCCTTCATCCAAATTGATTTATCATTGTTCCCTACAAATGACCTGAATGGCCCTATATGAACTTCCATTCCCATTGCGAGATAATTTTGCCAAAGGAAATGAGACAAAATGGTCCAAGTAACTAAAAGCAGTCTGTTCTATTTTCTGAAAGAGTACCCACCTAGCTACTCTATTTCATGCAATGGAAGCTAAGGTCCAATACGTCTAGGTTTTAAAATATGTATTAGTAGAGGTAAACGTACACAGCGCACACGTTGTTTACGATTAGGATGCACGGGGTGACCAACAGTTATGAAACTAACATTTCCCAAAGGACTTTTTAAGAACTTTGTTCTTTTTTTTTGTTCCAAAACTTACGTTAGATTGTGTTAAAGTTTTAAAATAAATAAATAAACGTGTAATGGCAATAAAAACAATGGCTAAAGAAGAATTAGGTAAGTACCTAACCAACAGTTGATGTTTTCTAGAAAGGCTTCACACGCATAGGCACTTTATTTTTTTTTATCTTGAAGCTAAGGTCAACTGTGCCCTAGTTCTGAAATATCGGGGTAAACCTAAAAAGCAAACGTAACAAGGGGTAACGTAATAACAATAGGTTAAGGCAGAGTGAGTAACCAACACCAACAAGGGTAGCCCGCGAAATTCAAATTTTCTTATGTATTTTGCAATTTGCAGGCACTCTTTCAGTTAGAATTGATGCCAAATGTAGTATTTCATGACATTTAGCATCAATTCTAACTGAGAGAGTTGTATTGATGATTTTAATTCTATAAATACATACTTGCTACGGCCGCGAATCATATTTTGACCAAGAGACAACCTGACACTGACCTGCAAATTGCAAAAAACGTAAGAAAATTTGAATTTTGCGGGCTACCCTGGCGCTTCCACCATAAGGGCCCACCCTTGAATTAAAAAACTATTGCTATCAGGATTTAAGTAGTAGAAGTTTAGAAAAATTGTAGAACCTATGCAATCATTTTTAGAATAAAAACAAATTATAGCAATTCAAAGGGGTCCCTCAATCCTGTCTCAAAGGTTTCTGTATCTCGGTAAATCGATGCAAACTCATGCTCTATAGTTGCAATATCAAGACTTAGTAGAAATACAATAAATAAATACCAAATATATTAAACACCTACAAACTTCAGCACTATCAATGAACATAGAAAAATTTTACAAGGGTTTAAACAGATCCCTCAATCCTGATATATTGTCTGGACTGAGGGCCATTGCGTTTTGGCAAACAGGCTTTGTTTACAAATTATATTTTTTCTTCACTATTTAAGTAGGTACCTAGTAAAGTCGTCTTATAGTTTGTAACACAAAAAAAAATGTTTTATGACACGGTTAAATGTTATAAAGTAAAAACGAGGACCCTCAATCTTGACGCTGTCAAAAAAAACATTTGATCAAATGTCTCGAATACTCTGGAATATTCGAGCTTGCTTCGCTTGATTGAATATTCCAGCTCCCTAGGCATGTCTTACCTCGACGGCATTATCTTTTTCGGCAAAACGAAATGCCATGACAGGCTTAATCCAAAACATCGAACATAATGATGATGATTATGGTTCTTGTTTCCCTCCCAAAAAATATCAAAGAATCTAAAGTAAAATTTTATAAATAAGTAACAAAAGGACGGACCCCTCATGAAAGGACCCCTTCCACTCGGCCTTAAAAGAAAACTCATGGACATGTGCAATTGTGCATCCTACCCACCCCTCACCTACGGAGCACAAACGTGGTCATTAACGCAACGTCAAAAGTCCACTCTCAGGGTCTGCCAGCGAGCAATGGAACGAAGTATCCTCGGAGTAAGGGTCACAGACCGTATAAGGAACAATAAACTTCGTTCCAAAACTCAAATCGCAGATGTAGGCAACTCGGCTGCCAAATTGAAGTGGAACTGGGCGGGCCATTTCTGCCGCATGCCACATGGGAACTGGGGAAAAGTAACCACGGATTGGGTCCCGAACATCAGGAACTGGCGACGCGGTAGACCCAAAAGGAGATGGCGAGACGAACTGGACTCCTACCTAAATGATTGCACTCAGATTGCTCAAGATAGATTGAAGTGGAAAGAAAGAAGGGAGGCCTTAGCAGTGGGCAAAGGCCTCCCTTCTTTCGGGACTACGGGCTTATAATAATAATAAAAAATAAGTAATGATAAATTGAAACTAAATTATTATAAATATGTACATTGTATACATACTATTTTTGCAACGATTTACCAATAATACTAAAATAAATAATCATTGCAAAAATATAGTCTATTTTACTCCCAAAAAAAGGTGGTAACGCTAGGTGGAGCCCTCAATCCTGACGCACATACACCAACTAACACAACTCATAGGTATTTGCAGAATGAGCTACATAAGTTCAACATTATATATGTAAACAAATGTCAATTTTGTCCTTGTACTGAAATATTGAGGTAAACGTACACTGGCATTATTTAATGAATTAAGACAGACCGCATTACCAACACCAGCAAAGCTCATATTTACTTAAGCGCTTCATACATTGTTATGAAAGCTTAGGATAATGTCTTCACAGTAGGTACTGAAATATTCACAGAAAATTGAATTTCGACTGTTATTTGGTTGCCGAAGAAGAAACAAATGTAAAAAAGGTTTTCAAACCTTATCCTGTGTGACACATCTCACACATCAAATGAAAGGGCTTATTACGTGGCGTGGGGAACCGATTTCAATTTATTTTTATTTGAGAAAAATAACCAACCCCATCCCTCCGCTTATTTTGGAAACTACAGAGCCTAAAATTTTATAATTCGTCCGAACTCTTTGAAATATATAATTCGTTCCAGCTCTTTGGCCTGTTGTTTTAAAAAACATTAATTAATATCTATAATTGAAATACTCCCACGACGCCCTGTAGGTACTGCTACACTGCATGCACCCATTAAGCACATTTTGGTTTCCGTCCGTTACACAGCGCGCTACATCAAGCATTGATTAGGTACCTAATTTTAACCTTCTGTATCAAGAGTGGATCCATGATTGGGTTCTGGGAAAGGCCACTAAGGCAAAAAAGGAGTCTCTCAGCAAAGTTTGTAATGTTTTGTTACAACCTTGCGATCGTAACCACTAAAGTTACTTGAACTAAATTATAAGAAAGTGTCAAATTACTCCCTGATAATTTGACACTTTTTAATAATTTAGTTCAAGAAACTTAAGAAAATTTTGCATACTCATAAAACACTATTAATCTTTAACAAGTTTTTTTCGCAGACAACTAGCTATATCAGCTGTTTCATTAAAAGCCTAGCCTTTTCATTGAACTGCGCCGTTTAATCAGCGACATAAGTGACATGGGCAATTCTTCAAACAATATTGATCAAAATATGTCACTTAGGTCGCTGAAAAATTGGCGCATTTAAATGAAAAGGCTAGGCCACCAATTAAATGGCTGATTAAGCTAATTGGCTGCGACATATTCAAACATTCTATTACTTACATTTCATAAATAATATTTTTTTTGGAAATATTGAAATAAATCCTTTTCGTCTTGCAATCATATCAGATTCATGTAGGTAGGTCCCTACTTACAATTTTCAAAATGGAAAAATATATTTCTGAACCCATAGTGGACAAGTTCAACTCGCTCTTTACTTGTTTAATGGTAGGTTATGACTATGAGACAAAGATACAATCAACAAACCAAATTGATATGTCACCGGAAAATTACAAACGCCGGAAAATTACAAACGCCGTAAGATTGTAAAATACAGCGTGAAATTGTGAACTATTTTTTCTAAACAAGACACAGACATATATAAAACCATTGAATTTGGATGGGATTTAATGTAAACTAAATGATTTTTTTATAATATATTACAATTTTATGGAGTCTGCAATTTTTGGTGGACAGATACAATATTAAAGTCTTACCTTATGCTGACCCATTTGTATTCTCTCATTTCTAAGGCTTTACATATCTTTAGCCCACACCATATTCCTAGACCATTGCAAATCAATACATCCAATATAACAGAGTCCCACCAACATTCCAGGAAATTAGGAAGCAAGTGTGCAAATGCTATTTCAGTTATTTCCCACATTATAGAGATAGCCCATAACAGACCTGCATGCCTGAATAATATGGCTTTAAACATCCACCCTAAAAAGTGTCCCCAAGCAAATACGTCTACATGAGACCAGAATTTTGCTAAGCTTATATCTGAGCAATTAACCGCATATTCCTGAAAATATAAAATCTAAAATAAATAATAGTACCTAACTTTAAAACAAGGTCAGAAATTGCACTGACAGAGTAGGATTTTACTATAGAAGAATAGTATGGATGAATACCACGGGCACCAGTCAAATGCCCATTGACAGTAATACTTAAGAGCTTGCCAATAGAGTTAGTACTTATGTTTTGACATATAGAAACGTTACAGTATTGTTAACGTAAATGAATTTAGAATATGAAAATCTACAACCCATAGTATTTTGGTTTAATTTTATGCAACATACACAATTTGTATCATACAGAAATATGAACAATTATCTAACTCAAAAAAATATTATGTTCAAAACGAGTATTAGGTATAGTTATAGTAAAATTGTATGTTGCGTTATTATAAGTCAAAACATTGTGCAAGGCCGTCTGTTTATATATTTTTTTTAAACGGGAGTTATACCTACTTTATATGCCAAGAATATGTACCTTAAATGTAGTTTTATTAATTGTTTTCTTTAATCACCATTTGCTCTTTTATCCACAATTTATACTTGGTAAAGTTCAAAATGCTAGGTAGACTTAGTTGATGTGTGAAGTCACATACCTTATCCATGTCAATGTGAAAGTTGCGGAGATTTGGATCAATCCAATACATGACTTCATAAACAGTAGAATAACTTTGGAATAAGAGAAACAATAGTGCCAACAGGTATAGTACTGATGTGCCAAATACAATCCTCCAAACAGCGGGATGTGGTCGTGTAAATGGTCCATTAGGGAATGTAAGTACTGATACTATAAGGAAAAAAAACACTACACAGCATATTCCCGACCAAATATTATCTTGAATACTGGTTTCATCTCTGGAATAATAAGAAAATGTGAATTGCACAATAGATGAAGCTACCAACTTCAGATGTAAACATTAATTCAAAACTTAATACAACATGCTAACTTATGCTGAATTTGCCGCTCCACAAAATAAATTATCTATACTTAAGTACCTGTTTATTACACACGAAAACATAACAATGAAAGACTTGAAGTACACACACGCCCATCAACAAGCAAAAATAAAAAAGGGTTATAGGGAAGTTAGAAATAAGAGATTTTGTTGTAGGTATCTGAAGAAGTGTGGTTACATCATAAGTTATCATCTTAACTTAATTATAAAAATATACTACATAATGTTGAATACCTTACAAATGCTGTGTAGATTACTGATGCAATAGATACAGCTAACAGCGTAATAGTATGAGGTTTATAGAAAAATTCTAATGAAATATCGTCCACCGGTCTCTCATTTATTGAACTAAAAGCGACCGTATATTCATTACTAAGCATTGTGCTGCTACCAGACATTGTCCTTTCTTTTGTATCCTTCATGTTTCTATTGTGGCCTGAACAAATTCTGTACCAAATACCAGAACACAACACTCAATAAATAATCACGTATTATCACAGACCATGCTGAAAACTTTGTAGCGGAGTGTAGTGCCACCAGTCGTCACACTATCACATTGTCAAATTAATTGTCATGCATGAAATAGAACGAACGAATGATAAAGAAAATTATTTCCAATACATTTCCAATACCGGTGTTGCAAAAGTGAAATTAAGAAAAAACAACGCGAGATTTGCCACCATGTATAATAGTATGTAGGTATAGAGCGTAGACAGTCCAAAGCTTAGAGTATAGAAATATATAGAGATGCCCTAATGTTCTATTATCTACCTTGGTTATAAAAATATCTATTAAATCGATATAGAAATGAGGAGCGTCGGAACAAAAACCGATATGTCGCATTTATGCCATTATTTTTTTATATTTTTTTTCCGTTGCAAAATGTTGTATTACATACCCTTCAGGAAAGAAATCTATTCAAAAACAGACATTTCCAGCTTTAAAAAAATATCACAAAACAGTGGTCCAATCAAAACCCGACACATACATATCTAAGGAGGTTCAACATTAAAAAAGTTACAAACTTTTTTCTAATTTGTGTAAAATACGGTAACTTGGATATATATCGTTCTTTGTTCCGATGCTCCTCAAATATGAAACTATAATTTGTCCCTTTTTAACCAATGAGTAATCTCGTTTGAAGAAAGAGATGTCATGCTGATTGTTTATTCTCTGCCTGGCAACATTTTTACATTTCCGTCAAAGTCAAGGAACTTCTATTACAACCTGGAATGAGCATTATCAATTTGACACCAATATAAAAATAAACCTTATGTATATGAAACTAAGTTCTATTACAGACAATCACTTGGTCAAAGAGAAATCCGGTCCGAGGGAGAAAGCGCTTGGAGAGCCCTGTGTCCCTTTCTAAAGTGTTGCCAGGAGGATTATTCCTGAATTTAGTAGGAATGGTAGGAAAAAATAATTTTGTCGTGTCTTATTAAAAAAACATTAACTTTCGTTCTGATATATTTTTAAATTATCTGTTAGAATGGGAACATTTTTTTAGCAATAATTTTGATACTATATTGAAATGTAATTAAAAAAGAAAAGATTATTAGTAGAATATATAATTATATAAGTTAGACTGGTAACCCACCAGCCATATTTATTTGTTGTTAAACAATCAATTTCTTTATTCGGATGTAATAAAGATGGTTAAAAAGTGTGCGATTCAAAAGCTGTTCGGTTGCAAAAGCGAATCCTATGCAGGATGCGGTGTTTCTTTCTTCAAGTAAGTATATTGCAATTCTTGAAGTAGGGTGCCCGTAATGAACGAAATTATAAGATTATTTACACAATGCAGCATATAAATAGGAGGTAGTCTTCAACGTACTTTATATGGAGTGTTGCTTTATATGGAATGTGAAATTTCATGATCACGTTTTTTAAGTATTCGGTAATACTTAAAAAACGTGATCATGAAATTTCACATTTCCCGAGGAACATTGTACGGAAATGGCAAAAAAGTTTCAACTTCCCATATTAATTGCTGATTTAGGTGTGTCACTTCGTATATTTGAAATAAATTTAAAAAATATAATTTCAGACTGCCTGGAGAAGAATCAGGGAGAAAAAATGGCTTGATGTCATTCCATGTCATTCAAATATCAAATATTATTCCGTTATTTGCAGTCTTCATTTCAGGCCCCAGGATATAATAAAACATAGTTTAATGTGTTTTACTTTAATCCATCCTTAAAGCATAATTATTATTAACTCATGAAATCAAATTATTGGTTAATATATTATATCCTATTATATTAGTCTCAACCTACATTATATTGGTTGGTCACCCTAATGAAAGGGACAGAGGGCTCTCGCGAAGCTATCTCCCTCGGACCGCGTATCGACAGCCTGTGCACATTCCAGGTTGTAATAGAAGTCCCTTGGTCAAAGTACCTACCTCGCGTGCCATCCGCCATGTTTTGGCCCACAAAATTTGCAGTACGTCAGCTGTCAAGTAAACAACAACATTGGATTTGGATTGCGATTTTTAGGAATAAAAACGCTCCCAACTAAATTGTTTTGTGCTGTGAGTGTGTATTGGTGCAAATTAAATATGCCTACGTGTTCAATAATTCAGTGTGGTGCAAGGAAAAACACCAATCAATCTCATTTAACCATGCCTATGTTAGTAGCCGTATTTTTATGAAAAACTTTATCATGCTGTTATATTTTTGTTTATGTATCCGTGGTTCATTTATGTAATAATAGCTCCCAAATGTAGATACAAATTATTTCTGATATTTAACTCTGTTTACTAAATTTGTAACATGTTTTGTTTAAAATACAAATGACAATTCAAAATAGTGATGTCCATTTATTTAATAAGTTATCGATGTTTTTTTTTTAATAGGAAGACAGTCAGGGTCTAAGATCTTAACTATTTATCTAATTGAAATTAAGCATTTTACTTGGCCTAGATTTATATGTGAATGTATATGGTAAATAAACATACATTTAAAAAATTACTTTGTTTTTTTAATCCTTTTATTACTTCAGTTTTAATATCTTTCTACAATACTTATTTTCTTTGTAAATAAATGTCTCCATGGGGCGAAACTGCCTAGAGCGGCCGCTTTTAGAGCTGTCAAACTAACTGAACTGTCAAAGATCTACAAATGACAGTTATAGCCTGTGCAGAAGAGGGACTTTTCTCCGCGGCGTAGAAAAAAGTACGCTCTGCGAATAAAAACTCCGCCGCGGATTTACCGCGTACTCAACGCACACGGTGAGCGATTATTTGCACGCTATGGAAGCAAATATTTCGCGTACTAAAATCCACCGTGTGCGTTGCTTCACCTAGTCACACGAGTTCTATTTTTTTTCGGGGACTCCCACGTACTTTAGTCCGGTCCGCTCCCTGCATGTCCGCGGATATTCGGGGGACTTTTTGTACAGCGTACTTTTAATTCCTCGTTTACGTTACTCGATAAATTTGTAAGCGATCTATTTTCGCGGACGAAAAAGTCCGCGGAGAAAAGTCCGTCTTTTGCGCAGGCTGTAAATGTGGTACAAACCCTGAAATCGCAAACAAAAACTGATGTCATTATAGAAAGATACTCATGAAAAAAAAAATTCAAAGTCAGTCAGTTACTTGATAAAATGTAGCCCGCGACCAACAGTGCTTTTAACCCCTTGTGTCCCTTCCCTTCCCTCCCTTCCACAATCTCTTGTGTGTTACCTAATATAATTGTTATGCACTATAATTAACCTTTCGTAATTAGACACAATAGAAAAACAAAAATCGCGCGGTAGCCGGCTAACGCAATGTTTGATGAAATAAAAACATGGAAAGAACTAAACTACTTGTTACAGTTATGCCAAAATTATAATGATCCAAGTTTAAAAGTATACATAAGTTACCAATGTACAAGAAGAAATGTAAGAAACTGGTATCGATATCGATAATTTTTGGTTTTGATTACTTATGTGCTTCCCTAGCAATGGCTGCCATCTTTAGGACCCAGACTACAGTAGGTATGCACGTTTATTTTGTAGGTATTTCTGGTCCATATTATTCTAGGTCTTTGGTCCAAAGACCTAGAAGACAGTCCCTCTACGATTTAAGGCCGGGTCACACCGGATGCGAGGCGTGACGTGACGCGTGACGTGACGTGCACATGCGCGTGAGAGCACTGTCACACCGGCCAAGACCGGTGCAACACAACTCGCGCACGCACGCATCGCGTTACGCAGAACTGCTGCACGCACGTGCGAGCCGCCTTGCCAGCAGGCATTTGGAGTTGAGATCATTTAGCGAAAAGATGTTAGACAACAGCAGTTCTTCTGATGAAGAAGCTTTATTGCTGCTATTATGCCAAGAATCTTCGGCTGCTACAATAATAACTTGTAACTTTTATTTTTGTACTCTTTATGTTTGGTGTTGTAGAGACACTCATATTTGAGGACGATTTCTATTAGTTTTTCCTTTAAAATTGTCTCCATTGCGAAAAAAAAACACTCGTAAATTGCTTTCTGTTTGTAAATAAATACAACTTTGCGTGCGTGCGCACGTGCAGCAATGACCGATGCGTATGTGTGCGTGCCCGGTCTGGCATCTAACAGGGAGCGCCATATAGTACAACGTCATCACTGCAGGCGCGTGTGCGACGTTGCCGTTCCGCTACACACGCGCACGGACTCGGTTTGTGACAAGATGCGGCTCTGCGTGCGTGGGTCACGCGCGTGCACACGTCACGCATCTGGTCTGACACCTTTCTTACAGTTTCATACATTACAACTGGTGCGTGCACGCATCACGTCACGCCACGCATCTGGTGTGCTTCGGCCTTTAAAGTAATGCCGGTCACTCACACACATGCGCACGAATACGCAAACCCACAAGTGTAGGACGACATTTGGAAATGGTAATGCAAAGTTTTTGCTGCATTCGCGGTTTTCCAAGCTGTGTCGGTTTTTTAACGGACATCAAAGTGCGCGAACCTCGATTCTTCGCGTAGTCTCCCACACATTCAAGCGACCAGTTGCGCACACGATTGCGAACGTAACGGACGCTTCGCCATTTTCATAGTTCGTGACGTCTACTAACTGTAGCGTACTTATCTAAATTCATCATGGATTGGAAGAACACCAAGGTGTTGGAGTTTATTGAACTCTTTCACCTTGGTGTTGTTGTTTGAATGAATCTTCTATAAGGGTTGCTCAAAAGAAATCCCATAATACAGAATGCCCAAATGACAGAATGAGAAACGTTTGGTAATGGGCAGCGTATCATCATCATCATCATCATATCAGCCGAAAGACGTCCACTGCTGGACATAGGCCTCCCCTAAGCGTCGCCACAACAACCGGTCCTGTGCGTCTCGCATCCATCGGTTACCCGCGGCCCTCACCAGGTCATCGGTCCACCTTGTGGGAGGCCTTCCAACGCTGCGTCTTCCGGTACGCGGTCGCCACTCCAAAACTTTTCGGCCCCATCGACCATCTGTTCTGCGAACAATGTGCCCTGCCCACTGCCACTTCAATTTGGCGATCCTTCGGGCTATGTCGGTAAACTTGGTTCTCTTGCGGATATCATCATTCCCGATTCGATCACGCAAGGAAACTCCGAGCATTGCCCTCTCCATTGCCCTTTGGGTGACTTTAAGCCTTCTGATGAGGCCCATTGTGAGCGACCACGTTTCGAGTCCATAGGTCATCACTGGCAACACGCACTGGTCATAGACTTTCGTCTTGAGACACTGTGGTATGTGAGACGAGAAGATACCGCGCAACTTCCCGAATGCCGCCCAGCCGAGTCGGATTCGACGGTTGACCTCCTTCTCGAAGTTAGCCCTACCTAGCTGGATCGTTTGTCCCAGGTAGACGTACTCATCAACAACTTCGAGTGCAGAGCCTCCAATCTTGATAGGAGTGGGTGCTACATGACCTTGGTTTTGTCCATGTTCATTTTAAGACCCACTCTTTCGGAAGCTCGAAAGAGTGGGTCTTATCGAGCATTGTATTGAGGTCCTCCGTGGTCTCAGCCATGACGACTATATCGTCGGCAAATCGAAGATGAGTGATGTACTCGCCATTTACATTGATGCCTAGCCTTTTCCAGTCCAAAACCTTGAAGACGTCCTCCATTGCGGCCGTGAACAGTTTCGGAGAAATAACGTCTCCCTGCCTCACACCCCGCTGCAGGAGGATAGGTTCTGATGTCTGATCCTGAAGTCGGACTGACATGGTGGCGTTTTCATACAAACACTTCAGCACCTCGATGTACCGATAGTCGATCTGGCACCGTTGGAGAGACTGCAGCACAGCCCAAGTTTCGATCGAGTCGAAGGCTTTCTCGTAGTCCACAAACGCTAAGCAGAGGGGCAGATTATACTCTTCGGTCTTCTGTATAACCTGCCGCAGCGTGTGTATGTGGTCTACGGTGTTGAAGCCTTTTCGGAATCCGGCTTGTTCGGGAGGCTGGAAGTCGTCAAACCTGCGTGCGAGACGGTTTGTGATGACTCTGGAAAACAGCTTGTAGACATGACTCAGAAGTGAGATGGGCCTGTAGTTCTTAAGCAGGGCATTGTCGCCCTTTTTAAAGAAGAGTACCACCACACCTCTGCTCCACGCTTGTGGCGTTTTCCCCTCGAGTATGACGGAATCGAACAGTTTCTGAAGGGCCTTACGGGCAGCGTATGATTTAAAATTAAATGTAAGTATATGAACATAGGTAGAACAGTCCAACCGCACAAATAAAATCATCTTCATTGTCCTTGATTCACAAAATCGCAAGCAGGACTGAGGCTAAGAACTTACGGAGCGATTTTCACCCGCGACCGCCCGCCAACCAATCGCAGAGCGCGCGGGCGCCACCCGCCTAGGCTGCGGGTGACCGCGGCCCGCGCGATTCTACTAGTTGTCCGCCGGTGCAGCGGGAACCGCAAACAACCGCGCACACCGCGGGCGTAACACGCGTCGTGAGTTGTGCTTTAATTTTTTATATATGTATCTGCATTCTACAGGAGCTGCGGGCCCGCAACCGCGGCGGACGCGGGCGAAAATCGCTCCGTGAGTTCTTAGCCTGAGAAATTCGTAAACAAGAGTGTAGGACGAAGCGCAAACGGGTTCTCAAATTGAGTATGCGAACCGTTTTTTTATTTAATCACTCAAATCAATTAAATCAATAATTTGTAAAAATATTAAGTTAAGATTGTTGCTTTTATGTTACCTATTGTACGTAGGAAGGCTGTAGATCGACATCATTGACAACTGTAGAGAGAGCTTCCAACCCCAGTTCTTGCAACTTGAAGACTGTCTGCTGTGCAGTATGAGGTCGCGCGTTGTCGTGCAGGAGCAGCGGAGACGAGCGATTGATCAATGCTGGTTGGAGATGTGCCAGCTTCTCCATCATTGTGTTCAGTTCTTCACAGTACACATCTGCAGTAATGCTCACCCCGTTTGGTAAGAAGCTGTGATGAATCACACCGGCGCTAGACTACCAAACAGTGACCATCACTTTTCTAGGGGTAAGTTTTCGTTTGGGGCATTGTTTAGGTGCTGAACCAGGATCCAACCAACTTGCTGAGCGCTTGCGGTTATCAAACAGAATCCATTTTTCATCGCAGGTAACAATGCGGTTCAAAATTCCTTCATTTGTGTGTCTGTTGAGCAGTGCAAGGCACGTCTCGACGCGTACTTCGCGCTGGCGATCATTAAGTTCGTGGGGCACCTTTTGGCAAGCTTTTTTACCTTGCCAATTTGACGCAAATGGACCAATATTGTTTTGACGCTAACGTCGAAAGCTGCTGCTAATTCAGCCGTAGATTGTGTATCATCAGCTTCCACAATCGCCTTTAACTCGTCATTGTCGACCAGTCTTCGGACGACCGCGAGGTTCATTTTTCAGGTCGAAATTTCCAGAACGGAAGCGAGCGAGCAGGTGGTGCGTTGGTTTGTAGTGTTAGCTCCGTAAACGTCGTTGATGTTGCGTGCCGCTTGTGCCGCGTTGCTGCCACGACGGTACTCATATTCCATAATTACTCGAATTTTTAACGTATCCCTGATGACGAAAAAGATTGAAATGCGATGAAAATGTAACACTAATCAATTAACAAATGACTACTTTTGGAAAAAAAGCCATGTTTTTAAAATAAAATTAATTTGAAATTAGAATTCTTAGCCAAACAAAAATTATTTTGATTTGAAATGGCCAGTACTGCAGAACGGCAATTTCATAGGTAAAGACCTAATATTATCGCTTTTAACTTTTTAAATTTTATTATAGCTGCGCTATTGTACGAAATTTGTTATATTGTATTGTAAGAAAAGCATAATATAGGTAATTGAATAAAAAAAAATATTTTGTTTTAGCGAATTTGGGTAACGAAATGTAATTTCTGGAACGCGCAGCGAGCCGTCAGTGCTCAAGGTCACGCTCTGTTGAATGCACCTCCCGAGAAATATTTAAAAATGACAGTTTGTTGTATGAAAAGATGCTCTAACACAACCGGAAAACTGAAAAAATGAGATAAAACTACGTTTCACACCTAAGTACTTACATTAAATCCATTATTTTTACGTAAATCAATCTTCAAATAAAAATTTTCATAACCTAATTTGTCACAATGTATTGTTGCCAGTTGTAAAGAAAAATTACCCATAATACACTGACGGGGGGCCGACCGCCGACCAGTCTTTCATGGGTGTCATTTTCGTGATTTCTGGGGTCGCTAAAACCGATTATGGGGTCAAAATCGTAATCCAAGATGGCGCCGACGGCATTTGCTAACTTCTCGTAATGGGTGTTATTTCCATGGTTTTCTGTGGTCGCTAAAACCGATTATGGGGTCAAAATCGAAATCCAAGATGGCGATGGGTCTGTACTCTCCTTTTAAAAGTAATTGTTCAAGTTTACACTTCTGTCCGCACTCCCGAAGTGCCACTGCATTTTTTTTAACGGGTTAGTTTCATCGAACAAGCAAACATCTAACACGTTTTTCTAGCGAATAGCAATGATGCCGAATCTTTTGTTCACCACCTCAACTAAAATAAGAATTTTGCTATCTCTTACTGCAGACCACGAAAGAAGCAGACAAGTGATATGACTCCATAATCGATTTTAACGACCCCAGAAACCATCAAAATGACACCCATAAATAAAAGTTAGCAAATTTCGTCGCCGCCATCTTGGATTTCGATTTTGACCCCATAATAGATTTTAGCGACCCCAGAAACCATAAAAATGACACCCATGACGAAAAGTTAGCAAATTTCGTCACCGCCATCTTGGATTTCGATTTTGACCCCATAGTTGATTTTAGCGACCCTAGAAACGTGTGTGTATTCCCAGCGGAAAAAGGTCGATTTTCTTAATTTCAGTTAAGCAGATATTTAGTGTATGACGTCGTTTAAATGTGTATGGTAAGTACGAATTTGTGCATCCAACCATTGGGGAGTTATTCAACAAAAACTGTTTCCGCTGGAACTACGTCATCCCAGCGGCATTTTTTTTTTTCCTATGGACGTACAAGAAAAAAAATACATGCAATAATTAGTGTGTGATGAGAGGTAAATGTGTATGTTTAAATGAAATTTGTGTGTCTTAAAACTTCGAAGCTATTCAAGTTTCCGCTGCGCTGACGTTTAGCTATTTGATGGAAATCATATAAATCGGTTTAGTGCAGAGTTGATTTTTTTTACGCACGTTGCTATGAATTTGTGTATAATGTTTGTGAAAACAGATTTTGAAAAAAGCATACCGTTTAGGAGATATACACGTAAAGGTGAAATATGGTTATTAGGTATTAGTACTTAAAATAGGAACTTTAGAGCCTAACTTTTAACGTTTATTTGTATCTTGTAAGGGTCTACAACGTCTTGCCAAGTTTAATTTATGTGCGCTTAGTAATTAATGAGCAATGGCATAATTTACTACGAATGGACCACTATATTTTATGACATCCGATTGTAGGACTTTTTAATGGAAAAGCAAAATAAAACATATTCCACTATTTAGTGTATTAATTCAACTATTCATATGTAAAATTTCAGCTCATTACGCTCAATTATTAAAGAGATATAATAATAATACCAAAACAACCGAATTACATGGATAAACCGACCAAGTTTGAATGGCTACAAAAAAGCGGCCGTGCAGTACATAGAGCTAACGTTCTAGAATTTCCAGTATAGTATCGTTATCGTGTTTAATAGATTCGTACAGGCGCGTACACAATCGTTTCGCAGAAAATTAAACCACTGCATTAAATTTGTACTCTTAATATTATTTATTAGTTACTGACTATTAAAATTAAAAAACATTATTAACAAAGCAATAATAACATGAAATAAAATTAAATTATTGTTAGATTTATTGTGCCGCTAACAACGCCACCACACATTGATATAAAGAATCAGTTTTTTATAAATAAGAAATACGTTGCCTACTGTAAAAGCTCAAATACTTATGTATAGGTAAATCTTAGGTATTAAGTACCTACTAGTAAATTTTCGGAAGTTGGTCTTCTCGTTCGAGCTTTTACAGCAACAAATAAGTACGTCTTACAATCACAGAATCACAGATCAGTACCAAGTAATTGACTCAATTTGAAGGTAGGTTTATAGTGTAGTGCAGTACCGACCTACTTACCTACGTTCTAGCGCATATTCTTACGGGAACGTGAATACCTACGGGAACGGGAATTCCAACGGGAAAAAACGGGATATGCGCGTACGAAGTCGCGGGCAACAGCTTTTATTATATAAAATGCGGGCGGGGGCTTGACTGTTGTTCTGTGTTTCGCGCTTGCAATGCCTGACAGGTTAAAAATAAGTAGGTACCTACGTAATATTATTGCGGGATTATACCTATTAATTGTGGTTTGAATAAATGCAAACAAGAACAAACGAAATTCTCGTCTCACACTTCAAAGTACCTACCTAGAAAATAAAACGTACCTACTGCAGTGTGGTCACTACATAATTCCTCAAATCACTCCAAGAAATAGGTGGAGGTTTTAAATGTCTTGTTATTTTTTCTGTTTGAAACGCGAAACTCCTTGATTATTTTTTCAAATCACGTACAGTAGTTTTTTTTTAATGTCATTCGAATTTTTTAACAAAGAAAAAAGTAGACCTTTGTTCTGGACTCGTGTTTTGTCAGCGACCCGGAAATCATGTTTTATTCGGAGGAATAATAAATAAAAATTATGGTGTGAGATTTAGCCAATTGAGCTTAAAGCCATGGCACATATGTCCATGCACAACTTGTGAACAACTCTTGGTAAGTTTCGTTTAAATTCTCTGCAATCTTTATTCGTGATTTATAGGTTTCATTGACTTTTTGTGAATTGGGTTTTAATTAGTTCATTCTTTGTCATAGAAGCCGGATTACCGGTTTTATGGTCTGGTGATTGTAAATTGCTGATTAAGCGGGCGAGGTTCCCAGGCTGCCACCCCAGAAGCCAGTAGCAGGGAAGGCTATATCCCCAGAGGATACTGCGGGAGAGGCGCCCCATTGCCGTCGTCAGGAGGACGACGGGGAGGTTTACCTAAAAATATTCACCCGAATATATTTTTTTCTTTTTTCGATACCCACTTTTGGGTTGACGTCGGTTGTCTTGACTTCGGGAGTGAAAAGACATTTATCGTACGCATTTAAAACTAATGTAATAACGTTTCTTTTTTTCCTTGTGAGCGAACAAATCATTACGAGTTTCTAATCCTTTAGGAAACCGGCCTTATCGGGTTTAAAATAAAACGAGTTGCAACCGTATTTTTTAAATCCGCGATATTCGGTCTAATAAATTTATTAACGTTCTCAAATTAATAATATAATGATTTTCGTATAATAAGATAGATCTTTGTTTTATAAGATTAACGGTCACGACAACACACAATACCTTTTTTTGTACTTTTATATACTAGTTTTCCTATTTTTTTTATCATCAAATTTAGTATTATATTTTTTTCCTTAAACCAAAATTATACGTATTTGAAGCGTAATGAGTGTTTCATTTCTTTTTTCATCATAACGCTACACTACCTACACATATTATTATTCGAAACAAGTTCGAATAAGAGACTGCAACTTTTGAACAGCTGAACCAACTTTCATCAAATAACTATAGGTATTTACATGGCTGTCATAAACACTGTAGATATGCTCTGGAATCTATACATAGCAGATATAGACAACTTTTAGGCTTTCGGCGTCGTCGAGATGTAAGTAACAACGAGTGTCACTTGAACCTACCTTCCAACAGATAACATTTTCATGAGGAAGTATTTTATTAGGAAGTACTTACCTTGTTTATCTTTTAATCATTCTCACTACTGGCTCAATAAGTATGTCACAGTCACTTACACTATGTCAATAACCGAGTCCAATAGGTACATAATATTACGTTGCGGCAAAATAAACAGCGCATACGCACGTTGTCCTTGGGTGCACATTTGTGAGTTGACTGATAAAGCGCGCTAAGAAGACACATAACAACTACCCGTACGCGTTAACTTGGCACCTGGCTCGACACATGTCGAATGACGTTTTAATTAAAATTGAACAATTCAATTTCGATGTACCTAAATAATATAATTGCAATGATAACAGTGATGCCAAGTAAAGCGTTTCGAAACGTATCGAGCCAGGTCAAGAATTGTGTTCCGACCTGTACTAGTCCAATAATGGTAAAACACTGGAAATTTTAGAACGTTAGCTCTATGTACTGCACGGCCACTTTTTTGTAGCCATTCAAACTTGGTCGGTTTATCCATGTAATTCGGTTGTTTTGGTATTTTTATTATATCTCTTTAATTATGTAGCGTAATGAGCTGAAATTTTACACATGAATAGTTGAATTAATACACTAAATATTGGAATATGTTTTATTTTGCTTTTCCATTAAAAAGTCCCACAATCGGATGTCATAAAATATAGTGGTCCATTCGTAGTAAATTATGCCATTGCTCATTAATTACTAAGCGCACATAAATTAAACTTGGCAAGACGTTCTAGACCCTTACAAGATACAAATAAACGTTAAAAGTTAGACTCTAAAGTTCCTATTTTAAGTACTAATACCTAATAACCATATTTCACCTTTACGTGTATATCTCCTAAACGGTATGCTTTTTTCAAAATTTGTTTTCACAAACATTATACACAAATTTATAGCAACGTGCGTAAAAAAAATCAACTCTGCACTAAACCGATTTATATGATTTCCATCAAATAGCCAAACGTCAGCGCAGCGGAAACTTGAATATCTTCGAAGTTTTAAGACACACAAATTTCATTTAAACATACACATTTACCTCTCATCACACACTAATTATTGCATGTATTTTTTTTCTTGTACGTCCATAGGTAAAAAAAAGTGCCGCTGGGATGACGTAGTTCCAGCGGAAACAGTTTTTGTTGAATAACTCCCCAATGGTTGGATGCACAAATTCGTACTTACCTTACACATTTACACGACGTCATACACTAAATATCTGCTTAACTGAAATTAAGAAAATCGACCTTTTTCCGCTGGGAATACACACACCCCAGAAACCATAAAAATGACACCCATGACGAAAAGTTAGCAAATTTCGTCGCCGCCATCTTGGATTTCGATTTTGACCCTATAATCGGTTTTAGCGGCCCCAGAAACCATGGCTTATTACAATAAGAACGTACCGACAAGTTACGTACGTAACATTTTTTTTATGTTGATCTATGACTAGTCCATTTTTCCCGATTTTAGGGAGTGTTCATTCCTAGCAAATTTTTTTTACGTCTGTGTGCGTGTCTGTGGCTGTAATTACATACTGCTCACTCACATAAAAGTACTAAAGTTGCTTCATTTTTTAGTAGGGAGCGTGTATGAGACTTTCCTTCTAGGCGTTATTATTCTAAGGCTTGTAATTAAATTGAAAAACTTTGGTATTAGGCCGAATTTCCATTGGCTTATTAAAAATCTATTAAAATACAGCGACTCATAACTAATACACATATTAAATAAACCAATTATTATTATCTAGCATCTAGCATTAGCAATTAACAAATAAAAATAAATGTTAAAATTTTAGGCTACCAGTTTTAGCTACTTTGCATTTCAATAGGGCGAATTTAGGCAAATTGATATCAAATTTTCGGCGACTTACTTGGGGCTCGACTCATCTGACAACACTGTTTAATTTTCTTAGTTGTTCTTGTTGAGTTTTTGGCGGGATTTTAACGAGTGAAGTTTAGTGGCTGTTTTCAATTATTTGTAAATTGATTCTTAGTGGTTATCAAAAAGTGTAAAAAACAAATTGATCATTGGGTATCAAAAAACTCAACCACATCGCTGTCAATGACAAAAGTGCCCAGAACACTGGCAGCATTGCCACGTTGAATGGCTATGCTGATTCTTTGGCCAAAGAAAAGCCCAGCCCTCTGGTCACGTGAACAGTCGACAAG
This sequence comes from Melanchra persicariae, assembly GCA_947386135.1. Classification (NCBI taxonomy): domain Eukaryota; kingdom Metazoa; phylum Arthropoda; class Insecta; order Lepidoptera; family Noctuidae; genus Melanchra; species Melanchra persicariae. Next base: position 12,206,552 of record OX376653.1, on the reverse strand, counting down.
TCGTTTGCTGATGTCCCGAAAGACTCGGTGAGCACTCGGACCCCATGGGCCTAGTGTTTCAACCCCAAACGGCTCAAATATATAACTCCCAATAAGGTTGTTATATTTGCGCCGTTTGAGATTTTCTGCACCTGCAGCAGCCGCTCCAGCGCAGCCCACCGTGCTAAGAAGATGGGATGGCGCAAGGGTGTCGACACATGTTGCATCCCACACCAAAGGCCTACCCACCTTCCAAGGCATTATTGTCATCCCAACTGGCCTCTTCCCATCGTCACGTGCCAAGCCATTAGGTTCTAAAACAGCTGGCACCCCGGCGGTGACAAGAGCCCGACGGATGATGTCATTAATGCTGGCGTTCCGCGCTAACCGACCAGCGCTCCTACTGGAGGACAGGCCATGGTGTCCGAGGCGGTCGACTGCTTCACCGCATTGACAACGATGTGGAGCTCCGCTAGGAGCACCCAGACGCAGACACGTAGCGATCCGGAAAGTACCGTCACTCAGCATGGTACCTATGTTGGGTGACGGTAGGGCCTGTAGCCAAAGACCCGACTCCCATTCACCCACAGCCAGCAGGCGGGCACGCTCCGCAGTATTGGTGGACGTATTTATGAGATTATTCCGTACCAACCTGCAGAGCGGCTCGTCCCATTGTCTTTGGGAAAATGGGTTATCGGGCAACGCCGTGTTTGGGCAAGCCACTTTCCAGGCGCTCACTGCATCGGTCAAGCACGGCACTTCACAGTTAACCAAGGATGAATTTAAAATTCGTTTGGTCAACTTTTCAGTGCTGTGGACCGAAGACAGGAACGCCGGTAGGCTAACACTAGAAATTTTGCGGATGCCGAGCCCACCAAAACGAACGGGCAGTGTGGCTTGCAGCCACGCTCGGTCATCCAAAGCCACATTTAGTGTTCTGGGCACTTTTGTCATTGACAGCGATGTGGATGAGTTTTTTGATGCCCAATCAATTTGTTTTTTACACTTTTTGTACATAATTTGCAATTTTTAGTCTAGTTTGTATATAGTTAGGTTTAGTGGTTATTGTGGTGTAGTTTTATGTCTCAAGTGTATGACCACAGCGAAGCTTGCCGAGAAGGCTGACTCGATGTATTTGCTGCCAAATACTCCAGCAAACATTAGAATGTATTACACCCGGTTTCTAATGCAAAACAAAAATATAAAAATAAGACGTTATGTTAAATGACTACGACTGAAGGACTTGTATCCATGGCTTCTTTCTTCTGTGGCAACTGAGCCGATGACGACTATTCTGCCAATGTCATGTGGTGACAGCAGTGCGGTGAAGTGAAGTGAGCCGTCGACTTTGCACTGATTTGCACATTGCGGTAGATGTAGTGTTAGTAGAGCTGAAAGGACACTTTTCTTTTTCTTTTTAGGTTTTTTTTTCTTTTTTTTAGCATTTTCTTTTCTTTTTTTTTTACTTTATAATAACATCACAAATTACTAGTACAGATTACCAGTTTACAAACTATGTACCTACAAATTACCAATTACATATTTACAGACACTACTACATTTTAATATCGTTTGTACTTTAAAAAACTGTTAAGGTTTGTATTAGTCTGGGGAAAAAGTAGGTCAAGACGGAACTGAAGTTTATAGGAAGGGGGATTTTAATTTTGGGAAGCTGACGGTACAAGTCAAAGGATTGGGAATTTAGGGAACATGAATAGAAGATATGATCCAGAGTTCCATCATCGAGACCATAAACACACAGGAACACTGGACTGGAACAGAAACCGAGTCTAAGTCTGCACAAGGACGAAACAGTTCTCTTCGATAATTTCAAACATTTAAAAAACCAAGGTTTCCACTCTGAATGTCGGCTTGTATACTGGCGTAGTAGGCTCCTTTCTGTTTTGAACTTGACTTCCACCCTGCTGACCATGAACTAAACAACTTACGTCTGCAGTCCGAACGTAAGTCGTAGCCATGGACAGTGTAGTGTTTCTGATCGACAGGGTTAGTGATGGCAAACTTAGCCAGAGAATCAGCGCACTCATTGCCTACTATACCTGAATGACCAGGAACCCAAACAATCTCTATGTTAAGTGAATTTTTAACATTCATAATAATTTTGCTATGGGTTTTAGATCTAAATTGATTTTGTGTTAAAGCCTGAATACTACTGAGTGAATCAGAAAAAATAACAGAATTTTGAATGTTGAGGGTTTGTATAAAAAGGATGGCTTCCAAAATACCAACACATTCCCCTGTGAATACTGTAGCCTCTGGCGGACATTGAAATAAAAGTGCAATTTTTGAATTCTGGAAATACGTTCAGACACCTGTACACCCCGATGGAGATTGTTTAGACGCGTCTGAAAAGAACAGGTTCCAACCTTCCCAGTACCTTTTAATGGCCTGATAGAAGTCGCCTTTTACGTCCTGGGAGTTTTTGGAGATGCCAAGTCCCAAGACAACCTTTGGCCTGAACTGGACAACCTCATATGCGGAAGAGAAGACCGGAAGAATAGGGTTTTAACAAATAGGTGAAGAGAGCTGTTTAAGCTCCCTGAACCTATTCATCAATGGAAAGCATTTATTATTCCAATAGGAAGAGGCATGTAGTGATAGGTAAGTTTGTTCCAAAATGGGGAGTAGAAGATGGGACGAAAGAGAGAAAACTTTTGAAAGGAAACGATGTGCTAGTATTGTCTTCGGAGGATAAGAGGGGGTTCCGCACATTCAACCTGGAGAGCATTTATCGGGGAAGACTTCATGGCACCAATAACGATTCTCAAACATTTGGCCTGAACAGAATCTAATCTACGCAGAGCTGCTTTGTTGCATGGCTCGATTAAGTAGCTGCAATAGTCCAAAACGCTTCTGACCAGAGCATTGTATACCAATTTTTAGGTGAATGGGTGACCTCCCCACCAAACACCTGCCAAAGCCTTGAGAACAGAAACAGATCGTTCACATTTGCTAACAGTGTTATTAATGTGGTCTACCCCCGACAACCTGGTATCCAAGGTAACGCCCAGAAACCTGGCCTTCTCCTTGACTGGAATATCTTGACCATCAATACTAATTTCCACTTGTGGGATCAGACGTCTACGGGAAAAGACAACTGCTGAGCTCTTTGGAGCACTTAAAGATAAGCCGTGATCAAGGAGCCATTGGTTTAATGAAGTCAAAGAAATGTTCATTGGTTGCGCGGTATCCTCGATGGAACTACCACAGACCAACAACGCAATATCGTCGGCATACTGGAAAATTTTACAGTTAAAATGTAGGCAAGAAAAAAGATCAAATGTATAAATATTGTATAAAATAGGACTAAGTACAGATCCCTGGGGTAATCCTCGCCAAACCCACCTCGGTTCTGAGTTTTCCCCAGGAGTTCTGAGTTGGACGCTACGTTCAGAAAATATACTGCATATGATTTGACGAATCCTAGCCGGGATTCTCAGCTCTTGCATCTTCTGCCTGAGAACTGGGAGGAGAACAGAATCATAGGCAGCAGAAATATCTAGGTTAACGGCTACCACAGACTCATTCCTGCTAAGGGCCAGCCGGATCTCTGATGTGAGGGTACCCACATTATCAGCTGAGCCCTTCCTAAAGCCGAATTGAGTCATTGGAAGCAGTTTTCCGTTTTCTATGAACCACTCTAGACGGTTTTTAACTAAATGTTCTAATAGTTTTATAAGTATGGACGATACGGCAATTGGTCTGTAAGAAGTATGATCATTGATCACGGATCTTTACCGGGCTTTAGAATAGGGATAACAGCCTGAACCTTCCAATCAGGAGGAATAATATACCCGGAAGTAAAACAATAATTGGCCAAGTCCAGGGGGCCTACCACAACCTCTTAAAACAATATTACTTTAATATTACTTTGCGTTCCGCTCTGTTGGATTTTCAACGCTCGGATCAGCGCCGAGAGTTGAAAATGCAACAACAGAAATTACAAAGTAATATTAAAATAATATTGTTTTAAGAGGTTGTGGTAGGCCTCCAGATAGTACTGAAGAGTCTTGTCACCAGCTTTAGAAATAAAGGAGTAGGGGAACCCATCCACTCCAGGAGCCGAATCCTTCACATAGGCAAGTACCGTTCTAAGTTATTCCAGGGTAAATGGTAAGTCGAGAGGATTGTCTGATGTTAGTTGGGAGTTGGAAGAAACACATTCGTCTGCACCAGGAACATACACTGGGGCCAGCCTAGAGAGAAACTGATTGCTCAGTTCCTCAGTCAGTTTGCCCCCGGTGGACGGCCCTAGACTCTTTCTGAAGTACTTCAGAGTGCACCATACAACTGACGCTGGAGTGGATAGACTCAGCGAGTCACAGTACTTCCGCCAACCTTCTCTTCTTTTTCTTCAGAAATTTCTTGGACTTAGCCAATGCGTGTTGAAAAGCAACTATGTTTTCCAGGTTCATGTCAGCATTAAAATTAATTTCGGCCTCATTCCTGGCCCTGATCACGGCAGTGCATTCCCTATCCCACCATGGCGGGGACGGAATTTTGCCTGTAGTCGGTATTTTTAAGGGGAAGCAATCATCTGCTGTACACGATACTGTGCTGGAAAATGACGAAGAGCATTCCTGAGCACTTTCAGCATTGATGGGTGGAAGAGAGGAAACACGTAAGTCTAAAATTTTGGAGTATAGATCCCAATCCACGGAGTTTAACTGATATTCCAACAAGGAAGGAGGGATTTAGAGGGAATTTCCACCATGACAGGATAGTGATCATTACCATAAGTCATATTCAAGCGTTTCCAATTTAACAGACTGGCTATATCAGATGAGTAAAATGTCAAATCAACACAGCTGGGATTTTGTCCTGGTGTGGACCTGCGTATGGCACTGCCATCATTTATGATAAGGTTCAGTTTATCTAATATATCTGCTAGTCCATAACCAAAGTTGTCGCAGACCTCTGATCCTAAATAAAAAATATAAAAAACAAAAAAATTGTTAAACAAATAAACATGGTTTTGTATACTTACGTTTCACTTTTATATTCTCTTAGAATCCTTAAGATACAATTTCTAGTAAAATAGTTGAAAAGTTTTCTGTAAACAATAAGCCATGGTCACCCTATCGTCATATTCAAGACGTATTTAAGATTCCGTTCTACAGCTCCTGAAATGTAAATGGGTTTTTTTGTCTTTTAATGGGTTTGTTTGTTTTTTACCTGTTTAGACAAATTCAGATCTAGGTTTTAAAAAAAACTTCAGACCTCTGCGATGCTTTTTCAGCGAGATATCGGCGATTACGTATTTTTTCACCGTTTCAATGGCGCGGCCATGAAGTATTAGTCTTATAGCTCCTGAAATATAAACCTAGGATTTTTGTTTTATTTTTACTAGTTTTGACAAATTCAAATCTCGGTTTTACAAAATACTTCAGACTTCGCCGTTGCTTTTTCAGCGAGATATCGGCAAAAATGTGTTTTTCACCGTTTCAATGGCGCGGCCATGGCGTATTAGTCTTATAGCTCCTGAAATATAAACCTAGGATTTTTTGTTTTATTTTTACTAGTTTTGACAAATTCAAATCTCGGTTTTACAAAATACTTCAGACGTCTGCGTTGCTTTTTCAGCGAGATATCGGCGAAAATGTGTTTTTCACCGTTTCAATGGCGCGGCCATGGCGTATTAGTCTCACAGCTCCTAAAATATAAGCCCAGGATTTTTTTCTATATTTTTACAAATTTTTTACAAATTCAATCTGTTAGGTACTTACCAAAATTTCAGGTCTCTGCAATGTTTAGTTTTAAAGATCTCCGTAGCCGCGCGGTTCGGAGCGTTTCAATGGCGCGGCCACGTTCAAACCCTTAACTTTTTAACCATAGCTTTGAAAAATTTATGGTTTTGGGAGTCTACTTTTACAAATTTTTACAAAATCGTTGATTTTTACATAATTTTTAAAAAAAAAAACGTCGTGGCCGCGCCATCGAAACGGACACGTTATTGCTATACAAAACGGACGCGGCAAACGTGTGCGTTTGTGGCGACAGGCGGCCGGCTACTAGATCAAACTGCGTGGCATGGCAAGAGAGTCGTTACGTTTTTGGCATTAGCTGGCAACATCGCGTATGGCCTGTAGGTACTATGGTTCATACGATACACGTGGTTAATTGGCTACCACTCTACCTACATAGTTTTTTTTATAACGAATATAGTATTAAGTTAATTTCTTGATGCCACTAGAGGGTACCTACTTATGTTGTTCCGTAACAATTGAAATGAGGATTATTGTCCAATAAAAACACATGCAGAAATAGTTTATAAAAACAAAATATTTTATTTAATATTTAGTGAGTAAGTAGGTAAATAGAATTAAGAATACGAGTATATATAATATTAGACTGTCTAGGAAAATGTTGAGAGCCACTGTATCGTCAATTTGAAAGTGACATTGTTTTGTTTACATTTTTTTAAATCTCGATTAAGGTCTCTAGTTTTGGTACGTAGACACGTAGTTAAAAAGTGTGAATTGTATAATTTAAACTTATTCAAGAGTAATAAACACAACAATTAGGCACTGAAAACATTTTTTTACCCAGTCACTTACGCTTTCGAAAATTGCTGGTCAGTTGAAGGCGTCACTAGAGCATAGGTAGGTATATTTTTATTATAGCCACCGTATAAAAATGGACCGTTTTGAGTGAAATCTAGAGTTGGCTCGATAAAAATGGTGGTAGGTAGGTAGGTACCTAACTACTTACAATAGCCAACTCTATATCATTGTGTACCCAGTTTGATTGAAACACTTGCTACGTGCTAACAACAATCATCTGACATCATTTTTACATGCATTAACTAGACCTTACGTGTTTTGGGGGTACGCAGACTTAAGGAAGTTCCCGTTAACTTACCTGGCAGAATTCAGTTAGTTTTCATACAAATTGTGTTCCATTTTCGTATTTATTCAGTTAATAGTGGCTATTTGGACATTGTGAAACTGGTCCTTAGAAAATAATATGTAGGTATGCTCCTTTACTGCCATGTAGGTCATATTGGGGTTCCTAAGGGGTGGTTTCAAAGGAAACAACCACATCTGTTGAATACTCTTTATTGACTGAATGAATAATTATAAAATAAGCGCATACCTAGGTCTATTGTAACTCAGCATACATAAACAGATTTTTTTATAATGGAGTAGGATTAAAGTAAAGGAGCATAGGTACATATTATATTCGTACACTCTTCAGGATATCAGTAGTGCCGCGTGCCGCTCATTAAAAATCTCACCGTGATAGCTTAAATGAAGTGAGTAGGTATGAAGCGAACTGTCAACACCCTAGTGTCAGGTACCTATTCTTACTTAAATAAAAAAAAACTCTTGGTCACTTTATATGAACAGCCTTCGTTTGAGTACCCCTGGTGTAGATTATGGACAATTTTGTTTGACTATTTTATGCATTAACGTTACACAATATTAAGGCATTTGTATCACACAGCTGAATATAATTTATGGTAATTTATTATCAGTATTATCACTTATCACATTTAATCACCAAACACCCATAGCAATGTGGGTGACGAACACTGTAGGTAGGTCCCTCAGATTAGAGAATAGTTCCTATTCTTTAATCTGAGGTAGGTACGATTTTATCAAAGTCAAAAATCAAATTTTTTAAAAGCGCATAGGTACTTAATTTCAATTTTAACCATTACCCACTTACATTATTGTAACATTCATACCTACGTAGGTACACAACCAATTCATAAATATAGAGTCAATCTAACAACACTTAGCACCACTTGTACAAAACAGAGTTGGCGTTTAACTCTGAGTGAGTTGCTATCTCGAGTGTGGTGTGCGTGGATGGCCAAATCCGAAACTATGAGGAATATTGGAAAAACACTGAAAAGAGTCACGATCCCGATTTTGGTGAAAACTAAAACTGTATCATTGGATTTTTAAAAACTCGGTTTTTCTAGCCAGGAATTAAATAGGCTGATTTTGAAAAAAAAACACCTGTTATTACACCATCCAAAAGTGTCGCAGTGTCCAGTGTTTTTCGATATTCCTCATAATTTCGGATTTGGCCATCCACGCACACTTCAAAAATTCACTCTGTCTGTAGGTATAGGTATAGACTTATGTACAAAGTGCTATACCTACTGTCCTACCGAACCTAAACCTAACCTACAGAGTTCAAGCTTTTCGAGTTTTGCTGAACTTTATTCATTTAATCGTAGGAGAACCAACAGCTTTATCAGATAAATAACAATTGTACTTATATGAGACATAGAGCCATAAATTGGCTCTGTCTCATATAAGTAGGTTAGTAGGTATAAGTAGATTCGGGTTCGGGAGGGCAGTACCAATAATGGAGAAAAGCGAAGTGACGTGTGTTAGCTTTTTGAAATAGCGGTAGGTACATTTAAAGAACTTGATTTTCTACTCAAAAATGGAAGGTAGTTATATACCTAGGTAGGTATATTTCAGTGCCATACCAAATCGAAAACACCCCGCGGAATTTAAAATTTGTTTTTTTAAGATTCTCTCATTGTCTAGTGCGTAGCTTTTTGTGTACCTACCTAGTTAATACGAAGGGAGGTCAAAAAGTTCGCGGAATGAAAAGGAAGGGGGTGAAATTAAACAAAAAAAACTCGCGAGAACAATCGATACGCAGCTGTTTTAGAAATGGTGTGAACATTTTCGGCACCCACCTTACCTTGAACTAAGACATGCCAAGATGGTCATGGAGAATGCTTAAAATAGTCGTAGACGATACTTCAGCCATCTCTGCGATCTGTTTTTGCTTCAGATTAGCATCTTCGAGAACAAGTTTTTCAACAATGTCTGAAGATTTTGCTTCAATCGGCCGACCAGAGCGCTGATCATCTTCAATTAAGTCTCTGCCTTGCTTGAAAAGCCTATGCTACTTGTTAATCATCGATTTTCCAGGGCAAGAGTCCCCATAAATAGATGACAACTCTTCCATAATTATTATTCCACGTGTTCCCATGCGATGTTTAGTTAGGAACTTTATCACGACACATCAATTTTCAGTCAGTGTTCTCTTCCCTATTAACTTGATCCAGCGATATCTGATATCTCAAAGGTTTTTATGAACCCATAGGGCTGAAACTTAGTATTTATACTTAGTTGTATTAGTCACCAAGTAGTGACAAGTAAAAAAGTCCTCCCCTCCGCACTCTAACACCTCCATTCCTCAAACTTTATGACCCACCCTCGTAAAATGCACGCGCAGTATCGCGTCTGTGTCAGTGTGCGTAGTCGCAGCGGAAAAATGTCGAATTTCTTAATTTCAGTTTAGCAGATATTTAGTGTATGACGTCGTGTAAATGTGTATGGTAAGTACGAATTTGTGCATCCAACCATTGGGGAGCCATATTTTACCTTTACGTGTATATCTCCAAAACGGTATGTTTTTTTCAAAATCTGTGTCCACAAACATTACACACAAATTCATAGCAACATGTGTAAATAAATTCAACTCTGCACTAAACCGATTTATATGATTTTCATCAAATGGCTAAACGTCAGCACAGCGGAAACTTGAATATCTTGGCAGTTTTAAGACACACAAATTTCATTTTAACATACACATTTACCTCTCGTTACACACTAATTATTGCATGTATTTTTTTCTTGTACATAGGAAAAAAAGTGCCGCTGAGATGACGTAGTTCCAGCGGAAACAGTTTTTGTTGAATAACTCCCCAATGGTTGGATGCACACATTTGTATTTACCATACACATTTACACGACGTCATACACTAAATATCTGCTAAACTGAAATTAAGAAAATCGACATTTTTCCGCTGCGACTACGCACACTACGGATCCTTAACTTTTTTGAAAATCTTTTAGAGCCTATGTTCATCAGGGATAATTTAAGATTCTACTGGTGAAAGAATTTTTCAAATCGGTTTAGTAGTTTCGGAGCCTATTCAATTCAAACAAACAAATCTTTCCTCTTAATAATATTAGTGTAGATATCACTAGCATTTGCCTGCAACTTCATACGCGCATTTCCTGTTTTTCCCCGTTCCCGTAGGAGTTTCGGTAAATCCTTATGCGTACTCCTCTATAGAGGAGTGTAAGGAACCTATATGACACATTTCAGCCATTTCAGCTTTCTACGAATAGCTGTTTCGGCTGTGCGTTGTCTGAAAGTCAATCAGTCAGTCACCACTAAAGGAAGAGTTTCATAGACAAGGTGAAGGTGTTTCCAGAAATGCGTTGTCATATTTATCGGTGATGTTGGGTAACTGATATCATCATCATCATATTAGCCGAAAGGCGTCCATTGTTGGGCATAGGCCTCCCCCAAATGGGGGTTTACCGTAATCGCCACGCTTGGCGGGATTGGCGATCGCAGTGTAGCAGTAGCAATGCACCTACAGAGAATGCTGCTGCCCATTCTCTGGTGAGTCCCTTAGCCGCCTCTTACGACATCCATGGGAAGTGATGGGACGGTGCTATTCGTTTACGTCCGACACCATACGGAACACTACCTAACTGATATACTTACATTAAGGAAAAAATGGTAAAACAAAAAAAACCTGCTTTTTTTTTCAAAAAATCGACCAGAGAAAACGTTCCGAATAAATTACTTTTCAAGCAGTTTGTTACACTTTGGTGGCATTTACTTTAGTTCAATCATAGATTCGATGTCACTAACTGCATCAGACTGCTTGTAAAATCATTTCTTTGGAACTTTTTACTTGTTTTTTGCTATCGATTTTTTTTTAAGTCACATTTTTTATGTTTTGATATTTTTTCCTTAATGTATATCAGCTAACCAACATCACTGATAAATATGACCACGCACTTCTGGAACACCCTGTTTATAAAACTCTTCCTTTACTGGTGACTCACTGAGTGTCTGTTTTACTGAGTGACTGACAGAAAACGCACAGCCGGAACTACTGGTCGCAGAAAGCAGAAATTAAAATATGACCACGCACTTCTTACTATCATTTCGTATACTTACAAACATTAGTTAAACAAACTTTCGACATAGGTATTGATTTTTTGGCATAATTATTTTCTGAGGTTAAGTGAGGTTATTACTGGTGACTGACTGGAATGTCTGTTTTAACCATTTTTAGGGCAGATCCGACACAGATAGATAGATAGGTTTGTTAGGTCCTTTTTAACCCTTAAACCACTTCTAGGCTAAATCCGACACGGATTAGGTTATAAATACTTACATAATTTTGCGATTTAATCGTTAAAAGTCAGTAAATTCGATTTTTATTTTATAGTGTGAACTTGCTGAAATAGATCATAATAATTATGATCGTTATATTAAAATGTTGATTTGATCAAAGAAATATTATACAATACGAGCATTATAAGCAGAGATCGGAATAGGTAGACTATATTTACCTAAAGTTCGAAGAAGTAAGTAAGTAACATAGATTTGATAATACCTCCTCTAAAATCCAATTTTATAGGTATGTAAAACAAAGCTCTTTACACAGTTTGAGTACGGAACTCTAAAAACATATTAAGATTCTTCAATATAATAATTTTGTTCAAATTTCTTAAATCCCAGGATTCAATGGTCATGTTTATGATTCGGAGATTTTAGAGGAGGTATTATCAACTCTATGTTACTTACTTCTTCGAACTTTAGGTAAATACAGCGTGTAAGGGACATCGACGCACAAACGAATACCATGGATCCAGGACATGATCCCCCGCGTTGGAATTTTTCGTCGGCTTTTTCCCATTTTTTCATTTTTTTCAGGCGTTTTTCTTACCCAACCCAATGTGATTTTTTATAAAAAAAATTGTTAAATCACTACTTTCACAAAAAAAGTAATGTAAATAAACTAGAATTAGGCATCTGCTCAGCTGTTTTGTTGCAAAAGGTCAACGCATCTTGCCTAATAGCAAAACACTAACTAAACCATGTGTGTGTAGCGTCTAACATACCGTCTAGAAAAGACATTTTTCATGTGTGGTCTGTAAACCGATCATTAGCGAGATTAATGACTTCTACAATTTGGTTTATGGCATTAAATGTAGCCTTTTCGTGAAGTTTGCGTTACGATGTCCCTAACACCCTGTATAGTCTACCAATTCCGTTCTCTGATTATTATAAGTTATAACTTTTAATCATTAGTTTCAGTGTAGTATCACATAATAATAAATCAACTGAAGCTGAAATGAAATTATTAGGTATCTTTTGGATGTATTATACAAAAGTTGTTATATTATAACAACAGATGATTATAACAAATGAAAATTATTTCAAATGAAATTACCTAAGTACCTACCTACCATTCGTTGTTATATTAAAAAAATTGTATACCTACCTACCAAACATTACACACCCGTTAGAGACTTGTCTCACCGCCGACGATAAACGAAAAGCGAGTACCTAGAAACAAGTTAGCGAGTGTATTGTTCCGATAGTTAGGTCGCTGGGCTTAGGGCTATACTAAGCGAGTGTACTAGTGCGACGGGCGATTACTCGCATCACTCGTTGACCTTACCGCTGGAACCTCTCGGCGAGCGTTCCGACTCCACTTGAGCATCATAGCTCTTTTCGTTGCCTAACTAGTGAGGAGAGTTCTCGTCTGCAGAGGGAACAGTCAGCGATTAACTTTTAATATTGTCTGTTTCATACACACTGTACAACTATTTATATTACTTATACCTTTCTTGAGCGAGATAGGTAAGTCGATAATTCGTCGCTTCCTCGTCGGCGCGGTGGGACAAGGGCCTTCTTAAAAATACCAACGGTAAGTTTCTCGAAGACTATTAAAAAAAACCGGCAGTGAGAACTCGCCCGCCTTGGGTTCCGAAACTTGTTAGGAATAAAATTTTTATTAAAGTTATTTATTTTTGACCGCTTATCTAAGTTCGTTTATAAAGGGTTTTGCGGATTAGGCACCTCACCTGCTAAAACTGCTAGTTAAGACATTATTTTATTTTCCTGTAGTAATCATATATTAACCAGTTTAAAAAAAAATCCCTTTTAAGTATTTTGACCCACCTTGACCATTTTTAATTTTTCTATATGCCTTCCGAGGTACGGAACCCTCGGTGTCGGTGGGCGAGGCCGACAAGCACTTGGCCATGGACAACAATTAAACCTAAAACCCTAGGTAGTTACTAGTTACATACCTAAACATTATTAACGAAATATTTACAAGTACCTAGTCAAGCGATCCAAACTTCGTTGTTGGCGAAAAATAGAACAGCAATTTAAGTTTTATGAAAAGCTTCTGCCTCAGTCAAAGATAAACAAAACCCTCTCCGACCACGACCCAGTGAAAAAAAACCCCATGAAGTTTATGTACAAAATAAAAATAATTAAAATCATCAACTCAACTCTCTGTTCGTTAGGAGGCTTGTCTTGTTACACACTTGCTCAAGTACCTAGGCATCGTTGGCCGAGTCAAATGTACCGATGTGAACGATCTTTGACAAATAACTAATGAATAATTAATGATCATTTTAAAAATAACATTTTACAAACTAATCATTTGACAGACATCTCATTTCGCAAACATACCTATAAGTCATTTGACAAAATACAGTTATCGCAAATGTTTTACTTTGCAAATATTTCAAATGTAAATATCATACCAAAAATATTCATTTGAACAAGTAGCTACATACTTCGTTTTTTTGCGACTTTAAATGAAGTAGGTATTTACCCACCTATTACCGTAACTATTTCATTTTATTGCACTGTAATTTAAAGTGAGTGAGTAGTAGACCGGTGGACTATTTCTAAATGGTTTGATAAAAATCTAACCTAACCTGTCCGGGGTGACCTGTTACTTTACCAAAAATTAATTCAAAAATTTTTACTTGACAAGCAATGATTGGCAAAAACATTAGGTACCTACTTATTTGTCATTTCATCATTACAACAAGAAGTTTACCAAATAATTCACTTATTAAAATAATTATCCGTTAAACTTTTATACAGGGTGTTTGGGTCATCGTTACGCAAACTTCACGAAAAGGCTACACTTAATGCCATTAACCAAATTGTAGAAGTCATTAATCTCGCTAATGATCGGTTACAGATATTGTAATTTTTCAGCGCGCAATGTATTGGGAACAATGCGATCTAAACGCGCGAGAGCGTTGTACGTGGTTAACGTAGTACGTCACTGTCTACATCTACACGTCTTGCAAACACACATACACAGGTCTGTGTCGCCGCCGCCGCCGCTACCGGCGGGGCGGCGCCGCGCTGCGCTTTGATGTAGGTACCAACGCATATCGCGTATTGCCGAAAACAATAATATCGCATAAAATCATTTTAATCACTCAGAAATACTTACCGACTGATGGTAGGAACATGTTTAAGGAGAAGTTAAGAGAAAAAAGGAGCCATAAGCTCAGTCTCCTATAACCACAATTCCGATAAGGATTTCGATAAGCTTAGAAGTACATTGAGATCCGGTAACGTAGGTATTATCTAATGAACTTCTAAACCCACTTTGAATGCAGGTACGAATATCGCCGATTGCAATAATGTCACATAAACTCATTTTAATCACTCAGAAATACCTAACCCACTGATGGTAGGAACTTGTTTATGTAGAAGTTAAGAGAAATGGAGGAGCCTTAAGGTAGGTAAGTCTCTTTAAATCACGATTCCGATAAGGATTGATAAAAAAAGGTTTTAAGTATGTACATTGAGATCCGGTAATGATGTAGGTATATAAACTAATAAACTAGCTAACTCACCCCTAAACAGGTAGGATTCAAACTGGCCGCCCGCCGCCTGCTTGCTCGTGTTTCGCCATACATAACACATTAGCATATTACCGTATTCTTGGGCACTGTAGTAATCGTTAAAACAAACAATAACAGACACAAACACAGAATTAGTTTTGCTAGGTAAAATAAATGTTTTTTTCAAACATTCCTTTGACTTCGCCGACTTTTGGCGGCATTGTGTCCAAAAGGACGCCGCGCTACGAACTGCCCCCAAACAGAAAGGGGTCTTATTGACACAAAACTTAGTAACCTATTTCCGAATCGGTTACCCCGCTTTGTGCAGATACGTATTTTTTTCATATGGGCAGTTTTATCTAGACGTTATGTTTGACGCTACACACACATGCACACGGGTTAGTGTGTTACAACTAGGCAGGACGCGTTGACCTTTTTTACAAAACAGCTGAGCAGATGCCCAACTAGTTTTATTTACATTGCTATTTTTAGTGAAAGTAGTGAGTTAATTGTTTTTTTTAATTAAAATCACGTTGCGTTAGGTAAGATAACGATTATGAAGTCTAAAGTAAAAAAAACAGCTGAAAAAATTTGGAAAATGAGGAAAAAGCCGACGAAAAATTCCAACGCGGGGTCCAGAATCATGTCCTGAACTCATGGTATCCGTTTGTGCGTCGACGTCCCTTACACACTGTATACCTACGTATTATTTGACAAACAATTTAGTACTTTTTCATTTCATTTTATGCATTCATTATCTGTGTTCTTTAAATAACTCAGTGCCAATAGACATTTGATTTCTCTATTGGATTGTGCATTTTCCGCGTATTTTTGTCATTCCGCTGCTCTGGACTTTTCTTAAAAAAAAACCAAGTGCCAACCTTAAAAGGCCAAGTGCGAGTCGGACCCGCGCACGAAGGGTTCCGTACCATTATGATCTATAAAAAAACGGCAAAAAGATCATGTTTGTTGTATGGGAGCCCCACTTAAATATTTTTTTTATTCTGTTTTTAGTATTAGTTGTTATACCCCTACAGTGTAATTTAAGCTCGCGGATGCGCGGAGGGGCGAGGCGGCCCGCGAGCGAAGAGCAGGTGGCTTTAACGCCTACCGCCTCGGCTGAGGCTGGCCAGCAAGCCGAAGCTGCGGTGGTGAGTGCTGGCGAGCGTTAAAACCCTCTGCAACGACAAACTCGCGTGGGACCGCCGGAGCCCCGCAGTGCCGGAGCTGTGACAGAAACCATGCCTGCTGCATGCTTGTAAACTACATGCTTGCTTGCTGCATGTTTGCTGCATGCATGGAGCATGCTTGTTTGGATGTTGTGAATATAAACTATTCATTTAAATATGAAATGAAAAATGTATAATGATTAAATATCATCCGATGCATATGTAAAATGAAGCGTTTGCCAAATAAATGTTTGTAAAACGAGTGTTTTTTTAAATAAAGCATTTGCGGAATAAGTTGTATGCGAATTATATAGTACCTACCTATACGAAACGTTGGTTGAAAAATGAAAATTTGTCAATGGAGTTTTGGTGAAACTTTAGTAAACCTTATCCGTGTCGGGGTGTCTAAGCTCCCTTTTTTATAATATTATTTTTAAAATGATCATTTGTCATTCGTATTTTGTCAAACATTATTGAGTACCTAAGTAATTATCAAGCAATGCATTTTGTCAAACGTTATTTATGCTTTGCGTTTTTTCACCAATTAACACGATTAAAAAAAGATAAGTTTGTCAAATGATGTTTTGATACAATATAAGTATTTACTTATTAAAATTTTGTCGTTAATTTTTTTTTGACAAATATTTATTTACAGAAAGAATAGTTTATAAAGTGATAACTTTATCAAGGATAAAACTTAACGTTATTTATAAAATGAAAATTTGTGGTTCGTTATTTGTCAAATGACAGGACACCGTGCTTTCACGTCTTACGCATCTAATTTCTTTTTGTTGCCATACAACTTTAAGGCCTCTGCCTCGAATCTTGCGGGCAGCGGGGCGGCGACGGCGGCGGCGCGGGAGCGGCAGAATCTAATGCGTAAAATCAAATGAACCGGCCCTCGAAAACAGCGGCGCGGCAGCGGCACGGGGGCAACGAGCGTTGCACTCCAGTCAAGCGGTGACCGGCCGCGCGTCGGCATTGCAGTGCAGTGTTGTGCAATTTATTTTTGTGACGTGTCGATATGTCCTCAGACGTGCTCTAGAGTCAAGTATAATTTTTCTGCTGGAGATATACCTCTATATCGTTTTCGATTAATTCCAGACTCTAAATCGCCCTTGATAGCTTCAAGAATATAGGCAAAAGTTTCTACACTCGTTCTGGTCATCTGGTGTAGTCGTAGAATTTGTCAGGACATTCTCTGTTCTTCATAATTTCGATAAAACTCGCCTTTTCTTTTCCTTGCCCTATAGTAGGGATTCTTCTTTTGCCCACAATAAATCGAGTGTTAGGAATAAATTTGGACCGATGACCTGGTGAGGGTCGCGGGTAACCGATGGCGAGACGCACAGGATCGGTTGTTGTGGCGACACTTGGGGGAGGCCTATGTCCAGCAGTGGACGTCTTTCGGCTGATATGATGATGATGATGATGATGAATAAATTTGAATAAAAAAGATATTGTCGCCGTTGTTCAGACATTTCGTTCGCGAATCAAATATCTCGACGACACAACCACGAACACAACACTACGCCGGCGCCGCTATAATGCCGCGCGATCTGCCCGCTGGTTTCGAGAACGGGTCTGCGTTGCCCGCCCCGATCCCGCACAGCCGCGGCTGCCGCCGCCCCGCTGCCCGCAAGATTCGAGGCAGAAGCCTAACGGCCGCTTTCTATAACATATCTCAATCCCAATCTTGATCCCGATCCTTGTCTGTAACCAATCAAAGGTGAGGATTGTGTGGTGAAGGACACAAACTCGGCCGTTGATTGGTTACAGACAAGGATCGGGATCAAGATTGGGATTGAGATATGTTATAGAAAGCGGCCGTAAGTCACCAGCATAATGAGCTGCAGTTGCAAAATGTAATATGGGCTTCCCAGTTTTAATACTTTTGTTGGGGTTATAATAATATAATATAGACAGCTTTTAATTGATTTTAGTGGAAAATACATCTTCTTTAATAGTGATCGAAGTCTATTATATCCCTTCGTTCACGAAGAATAATTAAAATAGTTTACATCATAAGGCCTGTTATAGTTCATATCAAGGGGTTCAAGTATCCGTATGGATAAAAGCCCCTTACTTACATAATATTTAATTTAAAAATAAAGTCGTTTAGTAAGCAGATAAGTAATTGTAAGCTCGGCAAACTTCTTCGCTGCAGGTCTGTTTCAACAGTTACACAATCAGAAAAATGAATTTTACAGCAGAAGTATCTACCTGCTCGTATTTGCCTACTACAAGTTTCTACAACATTTGTAGTACCTAACAGAAATTGAAGACTGTTATGCATTAAACAACACGTTAAGTAGGTATTAAAATAAAAAAAAATATTTTCTGACATCAAAATAGAAAAGTTGCAATAATTGGAAAATGGGCATCAAAGTATGGGATTTTATAATTTTACTCACCCGCCAAAAGCCATTAGGTACTTATACAATTAAATAGGCACCAGTAGTAATAGAAATATCTCACTAAGGAGTTTTTCTAACATTTTTTGTCTCATTTATTAAATTTGTCGGTTCGAAGTTACCTACAGCAAACTTAATTTTACTAGTATCCTATCTAATCGTTATAACACTACCTAAATATCTTAACTTATTATTGTTCAACTCATCTTATTGCTATTGGCGGGTATGTAGGAATGATTTGCTTCATTTTCCTTTAATCTAGCATTATTAACATAAGTAACTTAATTGGTACTCTACATATTATGTAATTCACAATTGCTTTCATCTTTTATAGCAAAATATTTAACCTATTCATATTAATTGATTCAGTAGATGTGGACGAGTGTTAGTTGTACCTACTTATAAAAGATGTATACCATTTTGGGCATTTTTTCCTAGGAACGTTTCTGCGCCCACTTCATGTCGTCAGCTCGGGGTTTACAACCAGTTAATGCTTCTATCATAGCCTCTAGGATAGACCAGAAGTGAAGTAATTCCAGAGGCCAGTTCAGCCAGCCAGTGGTGATACAGAAGTAAGTCTCGTGCGGCGCTACGTGGTGGATACGATGGTGACGACGCGGCAACACTATGTGCCATTCTTGTAACCACACCACCCATACTGGTAAACCAAAGTATGTATGGGACCATTTATGTATCTGAAAAAAAAAAAATATTGATTAATACAAGTAATTTAAAAAAAAATACGAGTTGCACTCTTGGAGTGCCGACAGAAGTGAAAACTTGGACATTAACGTTAGGGAATGCAAATCTCGCGAGATTGGGGCTCAACCGAGATCCCGCGAGTTTATGAATAACAGTACTGTGAGATCTCGCCAATATTGAGATCTCGCGAGATTGGCAGTTTTGTGTGTTTTTTGCAAATAATCACAATTTTTGAATAAATTAGGAAAAAATAATAAAAATTATAAGTATTATAAGATAAACATTTATTTTCACGAATATTTTTAAAAGACTTTTATGCATCAAACATTGTTTAACGTATCTGTCAATATTTTTTTAATAAACTTCTAAGTAGTAGTAGTAGTAGCTAATATCAAACAAAAATCTTTTAGTAATAAAACAGTTCTCTCAGTCTGCGCTTCGAATAAGACGTTTTTATGCTCGAGTGCAATCTCGTTAAACTCGCGAGGTCTCGCCCTTTTTTCGTCCGAGATCAATCTCGCTAAAAAAGGCCGAAATCTCGCGAGAACGAGATTGCATTCCCTAATTAACGTTGTGCATTTTTGAATGATTGGGGAATAATTTCGCACGAATTGCTTTATTACTTATCAGTATAAAAGTACTATAATTTATGTGGCCAAATAAAATATTCATTTATTGCGCTATCGTACACAAACATGACAATTTATATTACATTATCCGTCTTACGAATTTTCGATCAGATCACGAGTCCTGCGGTCACGTGTCCTGACGAGAGTTTACATTTTTTTACCCATCCCAAAAAGTGCACAACGCCGCTAAAGAAGTTTTCACTTCAAAAATAATGCCGTACACGGTTCTAACCCCAAACGTGTACTTATGCAAAAAAAATCAGTTCATTTGTTCGGGAATTACTGTTTTAAAATTCATTTGCAAGATGGAATACGTACCTACATATTAACTACCAAGACAAGGTAAATAAAAACTGAAAAATAAATATATACCTGATTGGTCATCGCTACGAAGATGCAACACAAGTACCAATAAGCAATCCAGTGAAATTGTGAATTGATGCTTTCATCGTCATAGGTAAGGAGTTGCCACACAATCCTCGCTAAAACTGGAATGGTAATGGCGAAGTTATCACCATTAGTCTCGATAAAATCGTGTCGAGTTATTGACGTCGGATCGATGTGATGTTCACGAAATGGGCGCAGAAAATTCTGTAATAGATAAAGCAGGCATAAGAAAAATACGGTGTGTTTTCCGAAATGATAAAATTCGTACTCAGGTAGGTATCTTACATTTTAATTGAGTGTCTTGTAAAGGAACATTTCCACTAAGCAGTAAGCAAGTAGGTAACTAACTGCACGTCACATGCAGGACCTGTTCCGCGATATCTTCAGATACCGCACGGCACATTTGAAACCAAACCGGCTACCTAATTGCGTTGTTCTTATAATAATGATGAAGTTAGTTTAATTATTAGGGAATCAGGGCAGGAGGGTGATGATAATGACAGTTAACAAGAATTCAGTGATAACAAGCACAATTTAACTCGGAATGGACGAATAATTCAGATAGTTGCAATTGTAGGTTAGTAATCTAATAAGAAAATGCTCCCTCAGATTAACTCATGGAGAATTTTGTTCTCTTGATGAAATATTAAATATAAAGTGTAACAGAATAAACGCAATACCTCTCAAGGGGTCATTGTACTCATCATTACGAATAACTTTTAAATACTTATCTATATTTAAAAGTTGTTTTTTTCTCGCGAAAACAAAAATCAGCTGTTCAGTACATTTTGTCGAGTTATGCGCACAGAAATGTATGGAGAAGTCGATTTTTTTTGCGATTTCAGTGTTGGTCCCATAGTAAAAGTTGTTTATAATGATGTGTACAGTGTCCCCATAAGGGGTATTGCGTTTATTCTCTTACACGTTGTATAACAGAAACTTCCATTTCTAAGTAACGTTAATTTTATTATTCGATCATTCGGAGCGATAGTGAAAGATGTTGTGTCCAGAAATGTAACATCTTTTGTTTGGTTCACTAATAATTATTTTTTTATTTATTTTGTAGTAGGTACCTACACTACAATTTGTAGCAATCCGCCACGAAGTGATTAACTGATTATTAGTTCCGTACCATTATCTACAAAAACGGTAAAAAAATCACGTTTGTTGTATGCGAGCCCCTCTTAAATATTTATTTTACTTATTCTGTTTTTAGTATTTGTTATTACAGCGGCAACATATTATACTTTTACATCATCTGTGAAAATTTCAACTGTCTAGCTATGACGGTTCATGTGTTATAGCCTGGTGACAGACAGACAGACGGACAGAGGAGTCTTAGTAATAGGGTCCCGTTTTTACACTTTGGGTACGGAACCCTAAAAACGGCAACAAAATGACGTTTGTTATATGGGAGCCCCACTTAAACATCCATTTTATTTTGTTTTTAGTATTTGTTGTTATAGCGGCAACAGAAATACATCATCTGTGAAAATTTCAACTGTCTAGCTATCACGGTTCATGAGATACAGCCTGGTGACAGACAGACAGGCAGCGGAGTCTTAGTAATAGGGTCCCGTTTTTATCTTTTGAGTACGGAACCCTAAAAAAGCAGAAAAATTAAATTAAAAGAAACTAAGAATAGGATGAAAAAAACCGCTTCGGAGAGGTTATGTTCAAGATCCAAGCCCATTTAAGGTGAAAGCGCCAGGGTAGCTCGCGAAATTCAAATTTTGATTTTAATGATAATTCTATAAACACATACTTGCTACGGCTGCGAATCATAGTTTGACCAAGATACAACGTGACAATGACCTGCAAATTGCAAAAAACAAGAAATTTTGAATTTCGCGGGCTACCCGGGCGCTTCCACCCTAAGCCATATAATATGTAGTAGAGTCCTACTTAGCAATGCGAGTACCTGTGTGGACTCGCCCTTTCCCGAACCTCGCTTATTTTTACCAGACTACGGCGAAGCAAAAAGGAGGGTTGTGAATTTGACCGGTACCTATGTGGTATGTTCATCTGTTCCCTCATAACTTCTAAACCATTTATCATAATTTGACAAATGAGGTGTCATTGGATGCGTCTAAATTGTCCGCTGGTTATGTTGCAATAAATTATATGTGGCGCCCTCTAGGGTGCAATAAGCATTTTTTTAAATTAATATGATCGTGTTGGGTATCAAGATAAAGGGCTTAAAGCCAATTAGTAAAATCAGCCGTATTTTTAAAAGCCTAGCCTTTTCATTGAACTGCGGCGTTTAGTCAGCGACATAAGTGAAATGGGCAAGTCATTAAATGATATTGAACAAAAGATGCCACTTAAATCGCTGAAATCGGAATGTCGAAATTTGAACCCAAAAATAATTTAAATAAAAAAGAATTTCAAAAACTTCTTTGCCCTAAACTTTAGTGCTAATGTTTGATGTTTCATTATTATAAAAATACTTACTGTTTCACCAGAATAAGTGTATACGACCACGGCTGTAGATAAATTTCAGATGAGAATGTTTTCTTGCTTCATACTTTTTAGAACGTGAATTTTCGGGTTTTAGTTTTTGAACTTCTTTTTTTATCTACTTGAACACAGACTCGACATGCAGAAATAGTTAAGGGCAACCAAAACTTTTCGATAAGCTTAGCAAGCGCAAAGAAAGCAACGCAACCTTATATTAGCGTGGCTCCAGATGGCAGTGCGTGTTAGGTACAATCAATCTTTGGGTGTTCCTACATGGGCTGTGGCACAGTATAGATGCTGTGGGCTGTGGTTGGTGAGTAAGTATCTTAGTTTTAATTTACCTTGTATAATTACGTTTTGAGAGAATTGTTTCAAATTTTTCATTTCGCTATACCAGGTCTAGTTATCTAATCTTTGATAGTCAAGTGTACGAAATGTTTGATTTCCCTATAGGTACCAATCCTATTTATCTAATCTTTGATAACAAAGGCACGTAACTTGTATCAATGAATGACAAAATGATTTACATATAAGGACCAAAATATCTGCACCTAATGAGTGACATAGGTATGTAGATATAGATATAAGCATGTGAATTATGTAGATATAGGCATAAGACAGTAACAGGAACATAGCCAACAATAACTAGGTACTTTAAGGTTTTAAAGAGTATAGGTATTATTACTTTGCCTATGACAGGTAGATCAACTGCTCCCCAAGTGTCAGCAGCCCAATGCACTACGCCTGAAGCAAAATCTGCTGTTAGAACACCAGAAATTGCTGCTAAAAATAATGAGGCATCCGCTTGTACATGTCTGGCCATGAGAACACCAGCACAGACACACAGCGTGCAACAAACCACCACACAGACCCATTCTTGTAGTCTTTTGCCTGTTAAAACAAAAAATTCAGTCTGAATCTTCTTTATATTCTAAATTTGTGATAAGTACACGGAGCACAGAGTCGCCGCACCGGCTGTATCGAGAGACGGCAGTAGGTATAATAAAATTGGTGGCGCCGAGCTTTCGTCACTGATGCCCTTCAATTCTGTCAGTTACACGCAGCATGTCGCGTGTAGTGCTAGTACACGGTGACAGGCTTGGTATAAATGCCTCTAGCAGCGGCCGATGCCGACGCGTCTCTGTGCTGGGTGAGTAATATGTAGCACATGACCTTTAGGTGAGTCAACACTTAAGTACCCACATACATTTGTAAAATCATTAATTACATCATTCATAAGGGGTATATAACACTATCATGTAACTATGAATCACAGCTATTTATGACAATGTTAAAGAGACAGTTATGAACATTTTTGTGAGCCGAACTAATGGTATAAAATATTTTTCGTTCAGCTCACAAAAATGTTAATACTTCCCAGGTAAAAATAAGTGCTTAAAAATCTAGACATTGCAGTAAACACATCAACAATCTGTAGGGATATTTTGAACTAGGTACTCGTTTACAGAACATTGTATGGGTCAAACAGGGGGAGCCCGGGAGAGTTTAGCAGGTGGGAGACAATAGCCACTGCTCATAGAATCTTTGTGGAACTAGATATTGCGACGTTTCCACACTTCTTAGAATCCATAGGCGCCTCCCACCATGCTCACGCGACGCCGCCGCGCCGCCCGTTGCGATCGGCACTTTGGTTTAGGAGTGAGAAGTGACAACATATTTTCGTGACCGTAAGTAGGTAAATCTGCTGGAAGAAATTTCTTTTGAAATAAGCAGTACTTTTGTTTCTTTTTCTCTGTATACAATTTTCTTTTTTTAAGTTTATTGTGTGTACCTACACAAATAAATATACATTTTCAATTTTCGATATTATGTTATTTCTGTTGCTTACTGTGAATAGATTCCAGTACCTCTACCATGAGACGTCATCGAAAAATTACTCGCTAGCGTACTAACGTGGATCGAACAGATTTCGATAATGCTTGCACCATGAGATTTACGGAGTCTTACGCATTCGCTAAGGTAAGCTCAATATATCGCGTTGTCTAGCTAACTTCACTCTACTCGTTAGAATGCTTTACTACTTATGTTTTGTTTCTTTCTTTCTCACTAATAAGAAGAGAGAACGGCTCATAAGCTCAAAATATATCGCGCGCTAATATCGCTATGCTAAAAATGTTAAGACAGTCAATATCACAAAATAAACCGACTAAATAAAAAAGTTGACGGTTAGTGGACTACATAAGGTATTTAGTGGTTATTTATGATAATAGCTACATTATAGGCGATTTAAACGAACAAATAAAAAATCTCACGATTCAATTGGCGAGCACACACAATGAAATAGAGAATCTGAATAGCGAAAACTTTCGTTTAAAATCTGACCTACAAAAAATGATTAAAACCACTAACACATACAAGAAAATATGCTCAACGCCATGCAGAAAAACCATGTCACCGGTACACAGTAATAAAACCCCAAACCAAAATAAGGAACGAAGCTGGCGAAACATCAATGAAACGATTATGAGCGAAATCAACTGCTCAAGAACTGAGACAAACATGCAAAATAAAGAGACTCAAACCATTTTCACACCGAGTATCAAGAACAATAAAGAAACTCAAACAACTATCTCACCGAGCAAACTTGAAGAAGGTCCCGACCATGTCGTCACTAAACGGAAACATATTAAATGACAATGATAAGGAGCCGGCTAACAAGATAATAAAACCTAGGCAAAACAACAAATTGTGTATATTAAGCAGTGGAACAACTAAGGGGTCCCTATCTACTATAAAGGAAGTTTACTCAAATTACTCTCACTATTGCCGCTACATCAGGACCAACAGCACCGCATCTGGCCTTCTCAGCGACATTGAATTAAAACTAAAAAAGTTCACTAAAAACGACTACTGCATACTTTTTATTGGGGAAAATGATATAAAAGAAGAAAGAGACTACAAAGACATAATAAACGAAATAAGAGCATCCCTGCGAAGAGTAAACCATGCAAATGTAATTGTATGTGCAGCCACTTATGTGGCAGTAGCTCCTATATATAATTACAAAGTAGACATGTTTAATAATCTCCTGTATTCAGATATACAAAGCAATGAATACGCATATTTCTTTGATAGCAACTATGATCTGTCCCTTGAAATGTTCTCCCACAGAACTGGTAAAATATCTAACCACGGAATGAGAAACATACACGACCGAATTGTAGGAAATATACTTTACGATATAGATATATTTGAACAGGCAGACAAAACACCAATAACACCTAAGCATATAAATAAGGGTGCTAATAACCACGACTTTTTTCGTTTATAATCATATATTTATAATGCACCAAAACATAAATGGTCTAATAAATAAATCGGATCTATTAGGCTTACATCTTAGTGAACTCTCAGAGGAGGGTAAGTCAGTTGATATCCTTTGTATAACGGAACACAATGTGAAACAGGGTGACCATCAACAATTACATATTGCTAATTACTCACTAGCAACATCCTACACTAGAAATGATAGAAATGGGGGGTCATGCATCCTAATCAAACACACACATAAATTTGAGGCTATTAATGTAAGGAAGTGGGCCATACCCAATGTAATAGAATGTTGTGCGATTAAGCTTTTGTCTCACCCTATCATAATTATTTGTATTTATAGGCCGCCAAATAATAAAAAAGATAAACTATCTACGTTTTTTGAACATTTGGATGCGATCTTAAAAGAAATTTGTCTGAAACCAAGTAATAAGATCATACTATGTGGAGATTTTAATATAGATATTTGCAAGAATAGCAAAGCCTCTTTCACTTTTCAAAACATATTACGCAGCCATAATCTAATTTTGGGTACTCGATCACCAACACGTCTATGCAGTGGTACCTGCATCGACAGCATAATTCATAATACTAGAGGCAGCAGATGTGAGATTAAAGAATTATCATTATCTGATCACACGGCACAACTACTAAAATGTCGTGTCAAAAAAACGTGCACGCTATCTCATTGGTTTATTTGGAAACGTGACTATGCGATGAAAATATCAAAAAGTTTAGAGAATGTCTTCAAAATTTAACTTTTCATGATGTATATATGTGCTCCGATCCCAATGACGCATTTAATGAGTTCCATGACATATATAAACTATTCTATGACTTATGTGTTAATCAAATAAAAGTTTCGGTAATTAAAAAACCTAAATGGATATCAACGGGACTAAAAAAATGTTCCAAACGGAAAAGGGACATGCTATGGGAATATCGAAAGTCACCTAACCCAGAAAACAAAAACGAACAAGTAGGTTTTGAACCTACACTAATCGATTGAAACACATAATTAAACAAACACAAAAAGCTCAAAATTCTCATACTATACACAACTCTGAAAATAAGAGCAAAGCTGCATGGAATATAATTAATCAACAGAAAATAAATTATCCAAAAGAAGGAATAAACCAGATAATAATTGACGGTAGAGTTATTAACAGTCCAGAACAAATAGCGGAATCATTTAATGAATATTACTGCACCTCATGATTACTGCACCTATACTTAGTCACATTATCAATTATTGCATTGAAAAAGGCATATTCCCAGATAAACTAAAAATCTCTATAATAAAACCAATGTTTAAAAAAGGTGACAGACAAGATCCCAGTAACTACCGGCCGGGTCTTCTGTAAAATATTTGAAAAAATAATGTATAAAAGTATATATTCTTTCTTAGAAACCAACAAAATCTTAATCAGCGAACAATATGGTTTTAGGCAAAGTAAAAGCATTAATTCTGCTATATATGCGCTTGTCAAACACGTACTTACTAATATTGACAATAAAACTCGCATTATTTATGGACATGACTAAGGCCTTTGACCACGTTAGCCACAAAATACTCCTTAATAAATTGGAAAAATGTGGCATCAGAGGTAATGTCCTTCAACTTATTAAATCATACCTAATGAATCGGCAACAATATACATGCGTAAAGAAAATCTGCCCCTATACAAAAACAGAAATTACGTATACGTCTGAATATCGCAAATCCTTATTTGGGGTACCGCAGGGCGGTGTCCTAGCACCATTATTTTTCATCGTATATATTAACGACATGCCAAAAATCATTCCCAATCCGATGATCTTATTCGCAGACGATAGCACAATACTATTTAGAAGCGAAAATGATCTGACTATCGAAAATGAAATAAATAATAACTTAAATAACATAATATCCTGGCTGACTGAAAATAATCTCAAAATAAATCTAGGAAAAACCAGTTTCATTTCGTTTGAACAAAGAACAAACAATAAAAAACTAGATGTTCGATATGGTGACAAGCATATTCAGGAGACAGATAATACTAAATTCTTAGGTATCTGGATCGATAAAAGTATGAACTGGAAAATACATATTGAAAATGTATGCAAAAAACTTAGCCAGTGTTCATATGCCCTTTATAACTTAAGGAAAATTACAAATCGGTCAACATTATTAATGGCGTACCATGGATATGTATCATCAACATTGCGATACGGACTTATATTTTGGGGGAACTCGCCCGATAGGGAAATGGTGTTCAAAGCGCAGAAGAAATGCATAAGGGCAATATGTGGCATACAAAGCACAGACAGTTGTAAGCCACATTTTCAAAAGCTTCAGATACTCACACTTCCCTCTCTCTACATATACGAAGTAGCAAGCTATGTTAAGACAAATATACACTTATACAATCACCCAAAAAGTTTACGCCACAAACATAAAATATGCACAATACCACATAAAAAAGCTATATGACACCCAAAATCTATAATAAGCTACCTGAACACATAATTGAAATTAAAAATATGGATCAATTTAAAAAAAAACTGCACGAATTTTAGTTGAGAAATGCTACTATCATATGAATGACTATTTAAATAAAAGATGCTAGAGGCCTGCTACATCCGATTTATCATATTAGGGACAAACCAGCAACTTAATGAATTATCAAATAATAATTTTGAATAAGATTTGTATTATTTTTAACAGAACTATATATAGTGCTTAATCATGAATTATTTGAATTATTTCGAGTTTAATCTATATTTTTTTTGTAACTTAATTTATGTTTGTTCGTAATTTAATTTGTAATTGAATTTTATTTTATTTTTATTTTTGTGTGACATGTAAATATTATTGTAATTGATTCGTGACATTGTAACTGACAAATTTTATTCTGTGTTTTGTTATTTATTATTTTACTATATTTGCATACCCATGTGATGGTTAAACATGGAGAACTCTATTACTTATATATAAAAAAAAACATCATTGTATATTTTTACCCATGTTTGTAAATAAATAAATGATTTATGATTTAATTTTACTCCATAAAACATGTCATGTTTTGTTTGTTGGCGTTGTGTTACAGTTGTGTGTGTGTGTGGTTTAAAAGTTTACAACAATAGATTATAATTGGTTTTGTTTTGAGATAGCTGCATATCATACCAACTTAGGTACTACCTTTAGTTCTAATGAAAACTCGTTGTGTTCAGTGTTGACGTCAAATCCGTACCTAACATTATTCAATAATATAAATGCACAAATCCTCAAACGCTTCTCTATAGAGTGTGTAAAGTTTAATAAATTTTCTTTCACTTATATTTTCCAATCGATTTCATTTTGGCTTGAAATTAACGTTGTTCACGTCGTTGGTCTTCAAATTCAGCGGAAACTAACATATTCCATGCTAAATAAGCTCTTGCAGACATTATTTTGACTTCATTGTACTCAAAAACGTGTATAATTTTAATGTAAACTTATGTTTCACACGGCAAAATGCTAGTGAGCTACGTAACTAATATCGTAAGCGTATTGTTCGATAGCTTGTGTCTAATTAGTGACTCATGGTTCCGTTTTGTATGGTGACAGCTGAAAAACGTTGGTGACCATCGAATAGATTACGTTAGGTTTTTAACCTATCGAAATCTATAGTGATCATAGTACGAATTTTATTTTTTTCTGTGACCGCTAGGGGCGCTGTACAGTATGTCATACAAATAATTTACGGAGACGCTAGCGAGTTTTGGCTGCATAAACTCATGGTAGAGGTACTGCATGTCATTTATATACAAAGTAAGCGTAATTATCCTAGTAACATTTACGGCAGACAGCTTTTACTTAAGTGTCATAGTTTTTTATAAACGATAAAATATAACTATAAAATCAATAATGATCATATTAATAGTGACCGCGGTGCGGGACCTTGGGGTCCAATTTGACAGTAAACTTATTTTTGATTCTCATATTACCACTATGAGCAACAAGGCATTTCGCATGTTGGGATTCGTAAGCGTACCGGTATTGTTCGATAGCTTCTGTCAAATTAGTGAGTCATGGTCAAGGAACTTATATCCAACCTGGAATGCGCACAGGCTGCCGATACGCGGTCCGAGCGAGATAGCTTCGCGAGAGCCCTCTGTCCCTTTCATTAGGGAGACCAACCAATATAATGTAGGTAGAAAGACTAATATAATAGGATATAAAATATTAATATGGGAAGTTGAATTTTTTTTGCCATTTCCTTACAATGTTCCTCGGGAAATGTGAAATTTCATGATCACGTCTTTTAAGTATTCGGTACACCATTCCATATAAAGTTTTATGCGTGGCGTGTAGGTACTACAGAATATTCTCATCACACATATTACCTACTGAAATAAATGATAAAATCAGCCTAATATAAACATAAAATACCTATAACAGACATGCTTAATTAGACTTAGGTGACAATTCATCCGCAAAAAATTTCATCCGCGGATGAAACGTGACCCTTTTAAAATTGTAAGGCGACAATTCATCCGCAAGTTCGATATTATGCTTACGTTGAAGACTACCTCCTATTTATACGCTGCATTGTGTAAATAATCTTATAATTTCGTTCATTATGGGCACCCTACTTCAAGAATTGAAATATACTTACTTGGAGAAAGAAACACCGCATTCTGCATAGGATTCGCTTTTGCAACCTTGAATCGCACACTTTTTAACCATCTTTATTACGTCCGAATAAAGAAATTGATTGTTTTACAAGAAATAAATATGGCTGGTGGGCTACCAGTCTAACTTATATAATTATATATTCTACTAATAATCTTTTCTTTTTTAATTACATTTCAATACAGTATCCAAATTATTGCTAAAAAAATGTTCTTATTCTAACAGATAATTGAAAAATATTAGAAATATATCAGAACGAAAGTTAATGTTTTTTAATAAGACATGACAATATTATTTTTTCCTACCATTCCTACTAAATTCGGGAATAATCCTCCTGGCAACACTTTAGAAAGGGACACAGGGCTCTCGAAGCGCTTTCTCTCTCGGACCGGATTTCTCTTTGACCAAATGATTGTCTGTAATAGAACTTAGCTTCATAAACATAAGGTTTATTTTTATATTGGTGTCAAATTGACAATGTACATTCCAGGTTGGATATAAGTTCCTTGGTCATGGTACCGTTTTGTATGGTGACAGCTGAAAAACGTTGGTGACTATCGAATAGATTTCGAAATTTATAGTGCTCATGGTACGAATTTTAATTCTTTCTGTGACCGCTAGGGGCGCTGAACAGTATGTCATACAAATAATTTACGGAGACGCTAACGAGTTACGGAGACGCTGCGTAAACTCATGGTAGAGGTACAGTTGACGTAGAGAAGTAGTTTTCGGCGTACAAATTAGGGGAGTCCGGGAGAGTATACCCGCCTTCCACTAAAATGCTCATAAATCTACACTAATATTATAAAGAGGAAAGATTTGTTTGTTTGTTTGAAATCAATAGGCTCCGAAACTACAGGACCGATTTGAAAAATTCTTTCACCATTAGAATCCTACATTATTGGTGATGGACATAGGCTATAGAATATTTTCAAAAAAGTTAGGGATCCGTATGAAAACTTCGATAATGTAACCCCAGGTGTGAGAAGAAATCCTGACATCGCGTACGCTGCGGAATCTATTGACAATAGAGCAAAGTGATGTACTACAGTTTTATAGAGGTCATCAATATCTACAAAAAAGTCCGCGATACCATATGTCTAACTATTATGGATAAGTCACCATGACCGCTTTTTGTTCAAATTATTCAAGCAAATCCTATGGTGAAATTAAAAATGGTGATTTTAGTATAATGATATTAATCCTTATCCATTTAAATGGTTTGATAATTAAGGTTGATTATGTCCGTGTAAATTACACTTTAAATGATTCAAATCGGACCTTTCGTTCAAAAGTTACGACGGTAATAAACATGCTCGGAGTAAGAAAAATGTCGCGGCTTGAGCGAACTGGGCCCTGGGGAGAATCGTATCAATGTTTGGTCCGATGAAGTTGAAACACCACGCCATTTAAATGTTTTCGATAAAACAATAAGAATAACAAATTTTTGGATTTTTCGAAAATGAACTACATACATACTAAGGAGTGAAGCAGGGGTGATTAAGATTTTAGGGGAGGACATAATTGCTTGCTTCAATTTACGTCGGAATGCGATGAACAAACTAAAAGCGGGATAATTGAAACAGATGTACCTAACAATTTTTGCATAATCAAACCCTGACGGGTAGAACAGGGTGAACAGTTGCGCTGAACCTGGGCTCGAGACAAGTGAGATTCTGTCAATGGTGGCGTGGCGTACGCGATTGTCAATACGTCAAAAATGTATAGGATTGACAGATGCTATCGAAATGTCACGTTTCCAAAGCTAACCTTTATAGGGGGGTATAGGGGGCGTTGAAGTTTGTGGAGTACCTACTAAATCCACGCGGACGAAGTCGCGGGCGAAGTGCTAGTCTTTCTATACTTACAAAACGCTATATTCTATAAATTGTATCGCAAGCTGCATTATTTAGCTAAGTTTTCTCTTAATAAAGTTTGATACATCTATACTAATATTATAAAGAGGAAAGATTTGTTTGTTTGTTTGTTTGAAATGAATAGGCTCCGAAACAACTGGACCGATTTGAAAAATTCTTTCACCAGTAGAATCGTACATTATCGATGATGGACATAGGCTATAGAATATTTTCAAAAAGTTAGGGATCCGTATAAAAACTTCGATAATGTAACCCAAGGTGTGAGAAAAAATCCTTATATCGCGTACGCTGCGGAATCTATTGACAATAGAGCAAAGTGATATACTACAGTTTTATAGAAGTCATCAATGTCTACAAAAAAGTCCGCGATACCATATGTCTAACTATTATGGTTAAGTCACCGTGACCGCTTTTTGTTCAAATTATTCAAGCAAATCCTTGGTGATATGAAAAAAGGGTGATTTCGGTATCATGATATTAATCCTTATCCATTTAAATGGTTTAATAATTAAGGTTGATTATTTCCGTGTAAATCACTTTAAATTATTCAAATCGGACCTTTCGTTCAAAAGTTACGACGGTAATAAACATGCTCGAAGTAAGAAAAATGTCGCGGCTTGAGCGAACTGGGGAGAATCATAACAATGCTTGGTCCGATGAATTTGAAAATGATTTCGATTAAACAATAAAGTAAGAATAACAAATGTTTGGATTTTAATATAAATAAAATATGCAAATAAACTACATAGGTACATAATAAGGGATGAAGCAGGGGTTGCAGCAAGTTTTTAGGGGAGGACATTATTGCTTGCTTTAATTTACGTCGCAATGCTATTAACGAACTAAAAATGGAATTATTGAAACAGATGTACCTAACAATTTTTGCATAATCAACTCCTGACGGGGTGAACGGAGTGAACAGTTGCGGTGAACCTGAGACCATAGAATAAGTGGAAATGGCTAAGTAACAAATGTAATTATTGAAAATCGTTGTGCTTAATTTTCCAAAACTAACCTTTATAAAGGGGTATAGGGGGCGTTGAAGTTTGTGGAGTACCTACTAAATCCGCGCGGACGAAGTCGCGGGCGAAGTGCTAGTCATTAATACACTTCTCATCTGAAAAATTGAAACACTTCCGTTTTTATGGTTTCTGTTCTAATTTAACACAAAAGAGTTTTCATTCCATGAAAAATATCACATCATTGTATAGCTGGCAGTTAGGCCATTACAGTGATAAGCGAAAATTCAAAATTAGAATTGCATTTATTTACCCTTTTTATGAAATGATTCACTGTTTTGAAACAAATGTGTGTTTACGAGTTGGAGCACATTTTCACCTTTGAAAACTAAAAATTAGCGCTTATCTTAAAACTCTTTGTTCTTTACTTGTTTACTGTGACTTTGGGACGTGTAAAAATTTTTTTTTCCTAAAAACATGGATACTTCTCCCGCAGAAGCCGCCCAAGTGGTGGCATTGCTGGATTCTGGACTTAGTCAGCGTGTTGTGGCTGAAAGATTGCATCTAAGCCTGTCGTCTGTTCATAGAGTCTACAAACGCTATCGGGAGACTGGTTTGTTCACGCACCGTTCAGGATCCGGCAGGAGTCGGGTCACTTCTGAGCGAGATGATCGATTTATTGTAACAACTTCTTAACGAAATCGACGCCTTAATACTTTTCAGCTGCAGCAGCAGCTTCATGTTGTACGTATGGTGGCTGTAAGTGACTCTACAATTAGAAGAAGGTTGAAGGAACGTGGACTGGTACCGCACAAGTCATCAAATGGGCCGAAATTAACTGCAGACCATCGAAGAGCGCGCCTTAACTTTGCACGTGAGCACCTAAATTGGTCATAACTCCAGTAAACAAAGTCCTCTTTCTTGATGAGTGTAAAATTATGCCATATGTTAACGACGGAAGAAACAAGATCTACAGAAGAGATGGAGAACGCATTGCACAATACAATGCTGCATTGAAGAAAAGGTCAGCTATGGTGGCGGTTCGTGGACGGTTTGTGGAGGAATCAGCGCCGACGGTAAGACAGCTTGTCTTTGTGTCTGGGCCACGTCTGCCTGCACTAAACAGTCATCGGTACATCGAACAGTGTCTTGAGCCTCACGTGACGCCTTATGCACATTGTATTGACAACGGTTTCATATTCATGCACGACAATGCTAAGGCTCACACCGCGGGCATCGTACGAGATTATGTTACCGAAGTCAGTATCTCCATTATAGAATGGCCAACAAGAAGCCCGGACATGAATCCGATTGAACATCTATGGGATGAATTAAAGAGACGAATTCGTGCAAGAGATCCTGCCCCAGAAACACTTAGCCAGCTGCAAAATGCAATCCAAGAGGAATGGAATGGAATGCCACAACATTTGATCGTGACTCTCATCTCATCCGATCGATGAAGAACCGTATGGAAGCAGTAATAAGAGCTCGGGGAGGGAATACAAGTTACTAAATAAACATTTCTTAGTTTTTTTTTTTATTTAGGTACGTGTGTTGTTTTATCAATTTCCTTTATACTCCAGACAGGGTAAAAATGACTTTTTAAACAACAAAATACGAAAACCTATGATCACTAGCATTACTGCTTCGCAGAAGGAGTTGACGGCGTCCCATGCCTCCTCGCTCTGGACCATGAATTGACCCAGGGCCGGACGCGAGATGTCGCCGCCGCCGATCACGGTATCCCGCTACTAAGCGAAATAGGCACGATTAGGAAAAAAGGCAAAAATAATGCGCCTTATCATTTTTTTAACGCCTTATCAAAAGAGGGTAGAGGGGGCGTTGAAGTTTGTGGAGTTCTTATTAAATCCGCGCGAAAAAATAATAAATAATTATTTCATAATAATTATTTTTATTATTCTTTAAGTATATTTTTTTTTGTTTAAGTCTGCTGCACGGCAATCTGTTGTACACAACAATCAGCCACTGTTTTGTCTGATATTTTATAACCGAACCTCGGGGTGCCCCTGACGTCAACCTGTGGTCTTCTGGTTCAAAAGCATAAAAACAGACAAAATTTGTTTTTTGATGAAAATGTTAAATCTTTAAAGTTTAAAGCAAAATATTTCAAAATTGCCTAAAAGGCGTAGTTGAAGCCCTGCGAAATGGGGCTCAGGGGATGATATTATAATTAAATCCTCATAAAATGTCAATCTCTGAAAATCACTAGTTACTTCCAATCTCACAAAGGGATGCATGAAGGAGCCTCCTCGAGTAGCGCAATTTGTTCCATCAGACACTCAACTGAACCGAGCGCTCGGCGCATCCTGGACAGTCTCACCTAACACCACCTCACACCGTATAAGACTGGCCAATCCTTCCCTTGCGGTGGTAGGGCTAACACCCGCCTGGTTCGCGACCACCCTCCCACCGGAGTTCGGCGTCAAGCAGCTTGCTATGTTTCGTCGATGCGTGGGAGTACCAGTGCCTCAAGGCATATTCTGGGCACGCTCGCTTTCATCATGGACCTCATCAATCGCTTTCCATCAGGCGTGACCGAGGTCAAGAGCTAGTCCATTCATAAATAAAAAATAAAAAAAAAGAGAACTCTTCGCTGGTTTAGATTATGTTCTACGACATAATCTGCTAACAGGTTTGATTTATGTATATTTAGTTTTATTATTTGACAAAACTCTTCAGTTTAGGCGCTGTGCTCGAAAAACTCTTGAAAGCAGTTTATAGTCATTAATTAAGCGTTACTTTAAACAATAGTTTTTAAATATGTTATTATTAACCTAATATAATTCCGGGTGTTTTTATTGTGAGGATCACCCGGAGGACACGGTGGAGCATATGGTGGAGGTCTGCCCTGCTTGGGCATAGCACCGCCGTGTCCTCGTCGCGGCGATCGGCGGCGGCGACCTCTCGCGTCCGGCCCTGGTTCAATCCATGATCCGGAGCAAGGAGGTATGGGAAGCCGTCACCTCCTGCGAAGCAGTACTGCTAGTGAAGGAGGACGCGGGCCGCGTGAGGGAGAGACAACCCTTACGCCCCAGCCACCGCAACATACATACGGAGACGCCCTGGGCGTCGGGAGTCGCAGGGTGATTCCCGGCCACCGTAGGCGCGGGCCTGCGGAAGGCGAGCGTTGGGTGGCTCGCCGTCCGATCAAAAACAGCCCCGGGTCGACGGCGCATTGTATTCCACGCGCGCCTCAAAAGGATGACGGAGAAGAAGAATTATGATGAGTGGAGTTTAGTGCTAGAAGGCATGATGCAGTACATCAAGCCAGTGCCCGGTACTGAAACAAAGCCCTGCAGGCTTTGTTTCGAAGACGCAAAAACGAAGGCAAAGCTAATTCTAACTATCGATTCCGGATTGTATGTTCATATTAAAGAAACAAAGATCTCGATGGAGTTGTGGACAAAGCTAAAAAACATGTTCGACATTTAATTTCAATCAGGCAAGAAAGTTGTGAAACAATGACTAATTACGTAACACAAGTTGTCGAGACAGCACAGAGATTGAAAGGAACAGGATTTGCAGGGTTTGCCTGAAAAATATTCTCCCATGATCATGGCAATCAAACATTCGGGAATACAGATTACTACAGATGCAATAAAATCGAAATTAATTGATTTGGAAGTTTCTATACATTACACTAATTCGGACACCAGTGGCGCTGCATTCGCTGCGAATAGATCATATCCGAAGTCACGGAACAACAATAAAAAGCAAAATGGCAAGCAGTAATTACGTGCTATAAGTGTAAAGAAAACGGACATTTCAGAAATTAATGTCCTTTATTGCAGAAAAATAAGCAGTTCAACGCGTTCAGTGTAGTATTCCTAAATGGACAATATAACAAAAGCGAGTGGTACGTTGACTCCGGCTCAAGTGCGCACATGACGTCAAACAAAGAATGGATAAACGATGCAAACTTTACGCCGAATTTACCAGAAATTACGGTTGCTGGACAATTCAAAGTTGCCCGTATTGTGTTCCGGAGATGTGCAAATAACTACAGATCGCAACAGACTATGACATCACAGTTAAGAATGTCTTGTGTATTCCAAAGTTGTCAACAAATCTATTATCGGTGAGCGAACTTATAAAAAACAAAAACAAAGTTGTGTTTGAAACTAATTATTGCAATATTAGAAATGTGAAAAATGAGCTGGCGGCGACGGCACAATTAACCAATGGTGTATACAAGTTGAATATAAAACAGCAGATTGTATGTTAACAACACCCGGCATTGGCGAGTGCGGAGACATGGCACAGGCGTCTAGCACACATTAATAGCAGCGACTTAAATAAAATGAATAATGGCATCGCAGAAGGAGTAACATTACGATTTTGTGTGCCTCACGGCTGCTCCAAAATAGGTAATAGGTAGGTGGTATAGGTGGTAGGTGATAATGTAAAAATAATAGTAGCTGCATATGTTGATGATTTTTTGATATTTTCTACATGTAAAGATGAGACAAAAAAATTGAAAACTGTATTAGGTTCTGAATTTAAGATAAAGGATCAAGGTAGTGTAAAAGGCTATTTAGGTATGAGAATTAATTTAGATAAAAGGTCTTGGTATTAGACCTTTAAACAATAGATCAACAGCAGTAGGTACATAGAACAATTATTGTTCAGATTTGGAATGTTTCATTGTAGGTCTATCGATACTCCTAAAGAATGTAAATTGAATCTGGAAAAGGCAGACAAATGTGTATCAGATGTACCTTATCAAAGACTTATAGGAAGTTTAATGTATTTGGCTGTCATGTCTAGGCCTGACATAGCATATTCTATAAGTTATCTAAGTCAATTTAATAATTGTTACAATGAAACTCATTATAATCACGCTAAAAGGGTATTAAAGTATTTACAGAAAACTAAACATTATTGTTTAAAATATAATAAAGATAAAATAGAGTTAAAAGGTTTTGTTGATGCTGATTGGGCCAGTGACACTTTGGACAGAAAGTCATATACTGGTTGGTTTCTACTTTACCATGTGTGGTTCTATGATATCATGGTAGAGCAGAAAACAGAAGACAGTTTCTTTATCAAGTACAGAAGCTGAGTATGTAGCATTGTCAGAGGCAACTAGGGAAGCTATATATTTGGGAAATTTGATGCATGAGATTACAGGTAAATTATGCATTGTCATGTTGCATTGTGACAACCAAAGTGCATTGAAATTGGCAACAAATCACCAATCATTATATAGAACTAAACAGATATAAGTTACCATTTTGTCAAGGATGCTATTTAAAAACATAATTTGATTGAAGTTAAATATAACTCAACTCAAGATATGCCTGCTGATTTATTTACTAAAGGATTTGTAAACTTGTGTCAAGTAAACATTATACATTTTTAGAGATGATAGGTCTTTTCTCTAATTAAATTTAAGTTTAAAATATGTACCTAATGTTTGTCATATTTTATTTTGTTTTGGAATATTTTATTAAGTGGGGGTGTTATACTTTAGTAACAAAATGTAACAACTAGTAACGCCATCTATGTATACTTTCATAGAATGCTTATATCATTTAAGTCAGTCGTTAACCGAAAGTGTGCCTTTTAATACAAATTTTATTAAGTATTATTTTTACAAACATAATTTAAATAGGTAATCTCATGGCGTCGGTTAACCTCAGCAAAAGACGATAGTTTAAACACGGAAATCAATCACACAACAAATTGTAGAACTATAGATTTTTAACTTTGTCATTACGGCGGAACCTTTTACAAGTTTAAGCGGGAGTGTACGCGAGCCGCGGTTGGACGAAAAGGTTTCGGGCGCTCGTCGGAGTGGGCGCGTGGTAGACGCCGCAGCGCAGGTGGCGCGCGGGCTGGGCTCATGAGCGGCTACGAACCGTACCGCGTTTCAATCCGAAAATGCGTGTGATATCTAGTAATTAAAAACCCATTACTTACATAAAAAAAATACACACACCCATGACGAAAAAATTGATACCAATTGCAGCCGCCATCTTGGATTCACATTTTGACAGCACTATCGGCTTCAACACCCTCGAAAACCATGAAAACGACACCCATGACGAAAAAATTAATACCAATTGCAGCCGCCATCTTGGATTCACATTTTGACAGCACTATCGGCTTCAACACCCTCGAAAACCATGAAAACGACACCCATGACGAAAAAATTGATACCTATTGTAGCCGCCATCTTGGATTCACGTTTTGACAGCACTATCGGCTTCAACACCCTCGAAAATCATTAAAACGACACCCATGACGTAAAAATTGAATCCAATTGCAGCCGCCATCTTGGATTCACATTTTGACAGCGCTATCGGCTTCAACACCCTCGGAAACCATGGAAACGACACCCATGACGAAAATATTGATATAGAATACCTATTGCAGTCGCCATCTTAGATTTACCTATTGTTACCACTATCAATAATGCACTATCAGCTTTAAATACCCTCAAAACCGCCGCATTCATTATGATCGATCACACGGACTTATACGTAATTTTCAATATCAGCAGGAAGTTTAAAATACGATAGCTCCGGTTTTGATGAAGCCGAGTTCATACAGTACGCAATACATTCCTGGCATTTTCAAAACGATCGCAGAGATAAACTTAAACGTGACCACTCGTCTTCTTGATGCGGCACTCACTACTGCGAGTCCTGCGAAGACAGTTGTCGGTGCGACAGGTGCGAGTCTCGTCGGTGTGCATGTTTGTGTGAGTGTGCCGTTTCGAGCGTTTGTAGGCAGTTTCCGTACTGTTCATATTTATACTGTGGTTAGGGCCTAGCCTGCCAGGGTTGCGGATTTTGTTCGAAAGAGTTAGGTACCGCGGCCCTGAAAAGCAAAGGGCACTAGGAGGAGCACAAATGGGTTTTAGTCAGTAAGAGTCTGACACTCCCTTCCGATCCGCCGAGAGTGGAGTCATTTGATGATTTGGGTACCCATAAAAAAAACCTAGTATAATAACTATTATCAAACAATCTCAAATGAGTTAATATAGTGTTTAATTGCTTTTTAATCCTATTCTAAAACTAAAATCAGAAGTTGGTATATTACAGGTATTCTGCCCGTGAATTAATATTTAGAGCAATTTTTTAATGTGCTAGCTAGTAAGGATGATCACCAGAAGGAAGTATATAATTTTTTTAATATTCAGTTTGAGCGATTTTTTGAGATAGGTACTTATTTTTGCAGTCGGAAGTGGAGCATTTTTGCTACTTCTTTTTTACAAAAAATACAACCGACTTCAAAACAAAAAACACTACAAAGTGAAAAATAACTACAATTTCGGCAGTCAGTGTTTTTGGTTGTTTCTTCCGTTTTAAAAAGTATTGCTAGACGTTCATTGTCACATTTTCAACATCTCATTATATCGCCTAGAATCAATTAGATTGCTATTTCTACTTTGATAGAAATTAAAACCATTACATCAATAAAGGTTCTGATTTGAAAAAGAAAAGGTTTCTTCTCACAGCTAATTACAGCAAAATAAATGGGTAACTCCTTTAGAGGTACTTTTTTGTCCATGGATTTTTTGACAAAAGGAGCGTGAGTTGTATTAACCTATTATGGTATTTTTGTTCAGTTTAGTTTGACATTTCATCATGACAAAATTTTGTTTAGTTATAATAAGGCACATTTCTGGCTTAACAAATATGTTAACAAACAAAATTGTCTTATTTGGTCTGAAGAGCAACCTGAAAAGATTTAAGAACTGCCATTACATCCAGATAAAACAACAGTTTAGTGTGCTTTATGGGCCGATGGAATGTCAATGGTGACCATTATTGTGCCATGATAACGGACTATTTGTTTCCTGAAATTAAAACCCATTGATATCTGGGGCATTTTGTACCAATAAGACGGCGCCACTTGCCATACAGCAATGAATGAAACCATGGCTTTATTGTGAGAACTATTTGGTGAACAGTTAATTTTGCGCGTCGGACCGGTCAGTTGGCTGCCTACATCCGGTGACACCCCAAGACTTTTTCCTCTGAGGTTATGTAAAGTCCAAGTCTATATGGATAAGCCACGTACATATGAGCTACTGGAAGCCACCATTACTTGCGTTATTTGTCAAATACCACTCGAAATCCTCGGAAGTTTTCGAAAATTGGAAGTGCAAAATGGGCCATGTTAACCGCAGTTACAGACACATTAGAAACAAAATAATCTGTAAGAAATAAATGTAAAGAATTGTTCTTTTGTATGATAATAAAGATATTAGTTTTTTTTTGTTTGAAAAAAGTAGCTCCAAATGAAACACCCATTACAATCATTTATGTTTATACATATAATACTTTGACATCATTCTTAAACATTGTTGATGTGAATACCAAATGTAAGTGTTAAACCCCATTATAAATAAAAACAAGTGTCAATAACAGAAAACAACTAACCTGGACTATACAGTTCAGCTAGTTCTTGGGCTCCACGATGTCGCGGACCCCAGCGAGGTTGTTTACCCACAACGCTTGGTAATTGCGTATTTGCATTTGGGTCGTCTTCCGACATAGAGTGTTCAAGAATTTCACGTTCTGTTTTGACCGGTGCCAACAACGTTGTAGCCATAGTACTAGCATAATCGAAATGTTCACAACTTATGCCACTTAGACCATCTCTTTTAGCACACGGAGGTATAGGTAACGGCAAAGCCATCACTTACGTTGCCAATGACAATAGAGAACTGAAACAAAAAGAAGTACATGAATTAAAACTTTTTACCATTAATCCTCGATTGGTCAACTTAAAAAAGCAGTGCTTGGTGAGCCCAAATTTGAGAGTTAAAGTTGAAAGACAGAGCAACGAGTTACAAAAGAATTAAAAGAAAATCCTTACAAGATAACTGAAACGATAAATAAAAAATTAAGCAAGTAGAGGTACGTATTAAACCCTACAGAAATCGTGAGAAATGAAAAACCTGTTCAGTCAAGAAATGTCAAACACACAAACGGCAACAATACGCCAATACGGTCAATTTAATCAATGTCAAAGTCAATGTCAATGTGAAAGATACCTATTTATTTGTCAATCTTTTTTTTTCGGTTTTTTCATAGCCTGGCTACTGAGGCTTTCAATTCAAGTTTTTAGGGTTCCGTACCCAAGGGTAAAATCGGGACCCTATTACTAAGAATCCGCTGTCCGGTTGTCTGTCTGTCACCAGGTTGTATCTCTTGAACCGTGATAGCTAGATAGACAGCTGAAATTTTCACAAGTGATGTAAGTATGTCTGTTGCCGCTGACTGAAAA
Organism: Melanchra persicariae; assembly: GCA_947386135.1. Taxonomy (NCBI): domain Eukaryota; kingdom Metazoa; phylum Arthropoda; class Insecta; order Lepidoptera; family Noctuidae; genus Melanchra; species Melanchra persicariae. The sequence continues at coordinate 12,164,065 of OX376653.1, read as the reverse complement.
TTGATTCACTGCTAATAATTTAGTTTTAAATGAAAAAAAAACGAAGTGCATAAGATTTTCCTTACTAAATGTACAAAGTAGTTATTGTGACATAGTGTTGAACAAGGAGAAACTGGAATTCGTCTATAGAACAGTTTTCCTGGGGATTACGGTTGACTCTAGGCTACAATGGGGTCCTCATTTAACATCTCTTGCAGGACGGCTAAGTTCAGCGGCATATGCTGTTAGAAAAATCCGCCAATTTACGGATGTTGATACCGCGAGATTAGTATATTTTAGTTACTTTCATAGTATCATGTCTTATGGTATTTTACTATGGGGACGGGCTGCAGACATCGAGTCTATTTTTATTCTGCAGAAAAGAGCTATAAGAGCGATATACAAGGGAACTGTTTAAGGATATTAACATCATGACGGTACCTTGTCAATATATATATGAAAACATTTTGTACGTTAGAAAGAATCTCCATCTATTAAGTAGACGAGGCGACAGACATAATTATGTTACTAGAAATAGGGATCAACTAGTTCAACCAAGTTTCAGACTAGCTAAAGTAGCCTCATCTTTCATGGGGTACTGTTTAAAATGTTATAATAAAATAGCTCCTAATATATTAGAACTGAATGAAACAAAATTTAAATCTTGTATCAAACGCACACTATGCAAGAAAGCATATTATAAGTTGGGGGATTATATTGAAGATAATAATGCTAGGCTCAATGCCGGTTCAGCTCCACAGTTACTAGGTCGCACAAACTAATCTTTTGGCATTTACAAACATTGTTGGACCCGTTGAAGACTGTAAAAAAATATATTTTCATTGTATAGACTCAATGTAATTAGCATTGTATAAATTAATTAATTATCGGCACATGTGTGAGTACTGTGAATCTTATACTACTTTTATTTATTTTTAATTGACTTGACTGCCCTGGCGGTTGGGAGTGTCATGCTCACTCAAAAGTCTACCTGATGGTGGCGCATGTGTTGGGTCATTTGGCTCCCTTAAATATGGTTGAGCCGAATGGTGCTAGCGCGTGCGTCATGTTCGTGAACGGACGCCGTCAGTTTGGACTGGTCATCTCTCGTCTGCCACGGTTTATTTTAATAATTTGTTATTTAAATTGTTGTTTATTTTTATATTTTTTTTTACTCCGGATACTTTAACGTGCATTTCTTTCTACATCGTTCTCACATATATGTTTGTATAATTTCAACAGGAATGATGTAACCATAAAATTGTAAAGAAAAATGATTTAAAAGAGTGTCCGTGGAGTTTCTTGCACGTTCTTCTCCATAGAGATCTACGCTTTGGAACGTGCAAATAGCTTCATCTTTTTGACTAACCGACCTTGACAATTCAAAAGTGCCTGTGAATGGTTTATTTGAAATAAATGATTTGAATTTGACATGTGAAAATTCCAAAATAAAAATAAATTTTACGTAATAGTTATAATAAACATTAAAATCGCGAGAATCTCGACAGTGCTCGAGCGGTTAACAAAAAATACTAAAAAAAACAGATTAAAATAAATATTTAAGTGGAGCTCCCATACAACAAACGTGATTTTTTTGCCTTTTTTTTATAGATAATGGTATGGAACCCCTCGTGCGCGAGTCCGACTCGCACTTGGCAGGTTTTTTTGTGATACATTGTTTTGCATTACAATGCGGATGTGTGTGACACATTCTTGCCTACCTGACCTAAATAAATAGTAAGTTAAGTGATGTCATAATTAGTTTTTCAAACCTGGCTGCCCTCCAATGGGGGTGTTAAATTTTGTATTGAAGAATCTTAAAGCTTGGGCCGATGATTTTGAGAAAGAAATAAGAATAGAAACGTGTTTTTGTATTTATCGAAAATGAACCCTCCGGTTGAGCTCCGCCGACACACCGTTGGCGGTGTGTCGTATTGAAAATGTCATTGAATGCCGGCGACACACCGGTGTGTCCCTTGATTTACGCGTTTTAACCCTATTTTTACTACAATAAGGTATTATACATACATTATAATAGGTCTTTACCTATGAAATTGCCGTTTTGTATGAAAAAATTTAAACGATTTTTTTTCATGTATTTTTTATTTGTATTAATCAAAGTAATAACCCATGCAATCAATGCATCTTTGCCAACGCAGTGGCAGTTTATTGATGCCCTTGGGTAGTTCTTCGAAATTTGATTCTTTGACTGATTCATATGGCCAAAATTTAATTTCACTTTCAGCTCAGTAACACATGTTCACATGAAAATAGGTATCCCTTTACACCCGATGGTTTTTTTTTTCGAAATCCTCTCTGTCATGATTTTTATGGCTTTCTATACAGCCTTAGGAGCTAAGAAAAAATTCTGGAAGAAATCTCTGGTTTATGGCTAACCCAGGAGTTAACCCTCACGATCGTGAGTTTTAGGTACAACCAGTCCCGGATCTACGATTTTTCCAAACCGGGGCAAAAACTTGATAGTGGCGCCCTCCTCTCTTCCACACTTCTTCTAATATATAAAATTCTCGTGTCATGTCACAGTGTTTGTTACAAAACTCCTTCGAAACGGCTTGATCGATTCTTATGAAATTTTGTGTGTATATTCAGTAGGTTAGGTTTAGAGTAGTTTTTACACAAATATTATGTAGGTAATCGATCTTCACCGGGTCATCTGCTTATTTATACATTATTATTATGAAACTTTCGATAACTATTTTATAACTTATTTATATTTTTGATAACTATTTTTTAACTTTCGATTACTATTTTTCGAAATTCGACTATACGTTTTTAATAATTTATCAATTTTTTAAGCATTATTAAAAAAATATTAGCTTTCTGGACTCATTCTCCATAGACTTTATCTGTGCCTGCGTTTTTTTCGTAAAAAGAGGTACAAAGATTTTGCTTTTGTATTACTGAAGTAGGTCTATATAGATAACTCTGATCACTCTCACATTCAGTCGATTTTAGATCCCTGAAAGGGGAAAAGAAAACGTTTCCAAAGTTTGCTTAGGAGTCACTTTTACGACTTAAATGCAGAAAAATAGAGATTCAAGAGAATGCGAAATTCAAGAGCGAATGTAGAAAGCTCAATAATTTTACCACCCACATCGAATAAGTTTTTTTTCAAACATGTGAGTTTGGCGCCCCTTGAACTTGCCGCCCGGGGCATGGGCCCCGGCTTGCCCCCCCCTAGATCCGGGGCTGGGTACAACTTGACTACTCACGATCGTGAGGGTAATTTAATTCGAACGTTTATCTTGATAATTGGATGGAAAATAAAACTAATGTTTACATGTTTAGGAGCTCAGTACTAATATAAGTCATTCTAGTGTCAGTCCACATTATAAAATTTACTACCAAATTCTTCATTCTTAAAAAAACAACATTGGTAACAAAGGTCGTTATTTTTTTTTTAATTTGCAACAAAACAATAAAAATAACTAAAACTTAGGAAATTGATATAATTTAAAAACAATGAGGAACTATCAAAATTATATTTTTGGTGATACGGTTGATAATAGTCAATCGCAAACAGTTTTTTCCATGTGAGATGCATAAATATGTAGGTACTATCACATTTTCCACATCGTATCTTCGTGCGACTGCTACAAGTTTCATGCCGACACATCCTTGGGGTTTTTATTTCGTCAAACACTGGAACAAGCCAAGCCCGAGTGGTGAGTCTCCAAACATGGTTTTAGCCCCCTGATAAATGTCCAAGTCAAGCATCAAGCCTTCACTTGTGGACAGTACAAAATTTTAAGTCCAATGGGGCGTGGATTGTTTCTAACTGCTTGACGAAGACTGCACCTTCCAGTAAATGGCACCATTTGTTCGTCAATCGAGTAAAACCCAGGGACTCTTTCAAGTTTGTTGCAAGTAGCTTTTACTTTGTTTATCATCGGCTGTACCTTCTACAATGGATTGGTTCTTTCACTTGACGGAGCTTCGTCTGAATCTACAACGTGCGGTGCATTGCGGATAGTTAAAAATTGGTCACGAGCCATTTGCTTGCCAATGACCTCCAATCTTAATCCTGCTCTCCAGTACATTGGGATACGAGGCTAATGAATACATCCAATGATAATGTGAATCGAAAGGACTTTGGCTATATCGACTGCACTAGTTTCAAGTTCGCAGCCGTTTTTCTGAGGTGATACAAGTCTGTGCACCTAGATATTTCTTCAAAATAGACTTTTTCAAAGTACTTACGCAGAAAAATATTCAATACAAACTGGCAGCGAAGGATAGTCATGAGAAGAATCTTGGAAAGGTACCTTTTTCCAGACCCGCTTGCGAGGAGCTAGACGCGTAGTTCTTTGACGGCGTTCAGCTGTTGAAGGTGAAGCCAAACACTCGCCCTGTTACTTTCGCGTGACAGGGCGAGTGTTTGGTTTGGGATCCAGCTCAGCTTCTTCTTCGGTTTCTATGCCAGACAACAGTTCGTCAAAATTGAGGTTTTCCAGGACATTTGGTTGAAAATTATCATCCTCTCCATCACACTCCACAATTTCGGAAAGGTTTGTCCTGAAAACGTGCTAAAACATATCATTTTAATTAAATTCAGGCAAAAATAAATAAATAACGGTTACCATGTTTTGAATTTATTGCTCGCACGCACAACCGAAGCCACACGATCGTAGCAGTCAAATTATATGACTAAATTGTATCAAAATTACAATGAAATCCATCAAACTAAAATAACTCACTTATTTATTGTTCTTTTAACTTGTAATTTTCGTAAAAATACTATACATTACAAAACAAATAATACGTGAAAAAATACTTACCCGTGACGCTGCGAGGGTCCAAAAATGCCGCCAACTTTCATCAAGGCAAGGACACTGATCGCCCGCGCCGAACCCGCGATTTTCTTAGCGTATGCGAGACATCCTCACGTTCGATCGACGCCGGTTGCGTTCGCAAAAGGTTTGGCGCCAGAATTTAAAAAAAGTAAAACTCACGATCGTTTCAGCGCGGGTGTAAAGGGGTATGCCAAATAACATATATTTGGATGAGGGACTCGTTTTTACAAAGTAGTTTTCAAGATATCGACGTTTAAATATTTTGTGTCCAGATGAATCAGAAACAGAAATAAAAATGAAAAACTTTGAATGTAAATGGGCTCTGTATTAATAAAATAATCATCTACACTAATATTATAAAGAGGAAAGATTTGTTTGTTTGTTTGTTTGAAATGAATAGGCTCCGAAACTACTGGACCGATTTGAAAAATGCAGTAGAATCCTACATTATCGGTGAATGCCATAGGCTATAGAATATTTTCAAAAAAGATAGGGATCCGTATGAAAACTTCGATAATGTAACCCAAGGTGTGAGAAAAAATCCTTATATCGCGTACGCTGCGGAAACTATTGACAATAGAGCAAAGTAATGTACTACAGTTTTATAGAGGTCATCAATATCTACAAAAAAGTCCGCGTAACCATATGTCTAACTATTATGGATAAATCACCATGACCGCTTTTTGTTCATATTATTCAAGCAACTCCCTGGTGAAATAAAAAATGGTGATTTTAGTATCATGATATTAATCCTTATCCATTTAAATGGTTTGATAATTAAGGTTGATTATGTCCGTGTTAATTTCACTTTAAATTATTCAAATCGGACCTTTCGTTCAAAAGTTACGACGGTAATAAACATGCTCGGAGTAAGAAAAATGTCGCGGCTTGAGCGAACTGGGGAGAATCGTATCAATGCTTGGTCCGATGAAGCTGAAACAATGTATATAGAATAACAAATGTTTGGATTTTTCGAAAACGAACTACATACATAATAAGGAGTGAAGCAGGTGTGATTAAGATTTTAGGGGAGGACATAATTGCTTGCTTCAATTTACGTCGGAATGCTATGAACAAACTAAAAGCGGGATAATTGAAACTGATGTACCTAACAATTTTTACATAATCAAACCCTGACGGGTTGAACGAGGTGGACAGTTGCGCTGAACCTGGGCTCGAGACAAGTGAGATTCTGTCAACGGTGGCGTGGCGTACGCGATTGTCAATACATCAAAAATGTATAGGATTGACAGATGCTATCGAAATGTCACGTGACCAAATTCCTACATTTTGGCATTTCGACATTCGCATTCGCTAATTAAATGGTAGGTACATTGTCGAGGGCCTCCTGAGACCATACAATAAGTAGAAATGGCTAAGTAATTAATGAAAATCGTTGTGTTTAATTTTCCAAAACTAACCTTTTATAGGGGCGTTGAAGTTTGTGGAGTACCTACTAAGTCCGCGCGGACGAAGTCGCGGGCGAAGTGCTAGTAATATTATAATATTCTCTCTTCTGTGATGAGCTGGGAATTTCCGGAGATCTTGGTATGATTGAAATTCCTGGAGATGATGGTAATTCCAAATCTAAAGGATCATTTATTTCAGTATTGATTGCTGGGTCACATTCGTCAATTATTTCCTCTTCTGAATGAATATCACGTTCTTTAAATTTATTTTTAGCATACCATTTTCGAGTACTTTCTCTGCTTTTCTTCCTAGCTAATTTTTGTTGTTTTGGTGTCAAATTCTGAACTGATACGATTTTACCTTCTCTCTTTCTTTTTAAATATATTTCTTTCATTTTTAATTTCCACAGAGCATACTTGTCTGGATCATTTCTTATGTTTTCCATCCTCCCGTTCTACGAGTCTCTTTTTCTCCTTCTTTTCTTCTGTTGATAGTGGCATATTGTTGTTACCTGCAATATCAAAATAAAAAAATAGATAGAGTTTGACTTATGAATAAATAGGTTTTAAGATTGTTGATTCCGAAGAATGTCAAAATTGCTATTTAAGTAGTACCGGATCAATTTTATTACCTACTTTATTGTTAGTAATAAATACACTGTTAGTTAATGATTGTTAACTAAGAAATATCAAAAATATTATGTAGAACAAGTACCTATACTCTTGTGATTTTTGAGTTATTTAAATGGTTATTTACATCGCTATGTAAATATATAACAAATAAGACTAGAACTACTGACTTGTGCGCAGTTAAAAGCACTGACATACACTCTACTGACATGGACAAGGAAAATTACGCAACAAAAGCGCTGCTTTCTTGCTGGAAAAGGGAAATAGTTATTTGTTATACAAGAGTGCAAAGTTGCTTTTTAACCGCGTGTTCAATTTTGATGACCGAGCAAGCGAAGGATTCTAAAATTGAATCACGAGCGCAGCGAGTGATTCAAAATTAGAATCCTGAGCGTTAGCGAGGGAATCAAAACAGCACGAGGTGAAAAATCTTTGCACTCGAGTGCAACACGTAACTTTTCATTCCACCTCAGCGAGGAAATGATTAAATGCAAAAAAAAAACATTTACAATCACAAGATAGGTACACTTTTATTTCAGTTTAGGTATTAATTACTACATTATGACAGGTAAGTATTACAGAATAATCTTTAAGTTATAACAAAATAATACTAAGGTATAATTAAGAAAATTTTAAAGTAACGTTGCTACAGTTATTTAAATTGAGTGTAATATTTTTGTTTGGTACTGTAATATTGGTGTTAGTCACTTGTGTACTGTTTTTCGGTAAACTATCTGTCATACTTAATAGTTGTACTGATTCATCGGATTCCCTTGGCGTGAATGTTGGAGAGAGAGGGAGATGGTTAGGTGTTTCATAACGGCTTATTTTTGATGTAGAAGGGCCAGTCCAAGGATCCGATTGAGGCTCTTTCAGTGTAATGGCTCCTACGATACCTTCACATATTTTAGACTTATTTTGGATGAAATCCTCTATGTATCCCTCTACAACTGCATTGGACTTTCAGCCTCCGTGGCGCTTAAGGGACAGGAGATCAGCTCCGGAATCAGCCAAAAGTGTGGCTGAAGTTCGTCGGAAACAATGACCCGTGTACAACAGGGGTTCTGGAAGTTCAAGAAATGTTGCTATTTCTCGTGGGACCCATAGGCTGTCTAACACACTTTCCATTGCGATACTGTAGAAAAACGTTTTCTGAGAAAGTTTTGGCTCCTTTTGCTAGTCGCCACGTGTTGAACATATCGTACTGTTTTAAATACTTCTCGCGTGATTGTTGAGGGAGAAAGCTCATTTGCGCATTATTAACAGTTTCAGTCAATTCTGTTGGCGTCAAACAAACTTCCTCGTCGCTAGAATCACTCATTTTAGTTTTTTCACTTGTTTTCAAGTTTCTTGTTTTTAATATAAGGTTTAACAATGACGTGAATAAATGCCGCGTAAAGAACCGCGTACAAAGCAAATTGAAAAAAAACACCAAGAAGGTTCCGAGTCTGAGTTTTTAACAAATTAAAAAAAAGTTGTATGATATGTTCGGCACCAAAGAGGGGTTTAATGTTTTTTTTAATTCACAAACTTAGTGCACACGATGTTCTAAATTCAATTTACTTTATCCTCTAGAGAATAAAAACGGCTTTTCCACTCAGATATTGAAGATTAAAAATACTCTTTCCGAGATGGTGGGATGAAAAACTAATTTATTTTCTGATTCATATAGGGTTTTGAACATATCAATCAGGCACAGATGAATCATGATTTTGCCTAAAATCATGCATAACTCATCACACATACAAACTTCAGTATTGTCATTTTTCTACACGAATCTATAACCCAAAAGCATCACACAAAACTCTGAAGTTTTAAAACAACAAAATAAATTTTTATAATGTAGGCATTGTAATCAGGAAGCTACCTGAACCAAGCACAGATGAATCAGATATTTACCTTCGTTACACCGGGATCTAAGCCAACCAGCCGCACGTCCGCCTTCCAGCTCGTTGGTTGCACGAGTGGCTTCCCCCCGCACGGGATCCCAGACTCTCATTGTTATTACTCGACCAAGTGCGGTCAAGCGCAGCTTACCTACTCCACATTAATCAGTATTATACGACGGACACTTCTTTTTTACTTAATTGTAAACACACTAACGTGGTTATTACTAATACATATTTTTTTTGTAAGAGGTCAATTCATTGCCTTTCGATATAACTTTAATTTATATTGATGAATCAAAGGGAAAATGTGACATCAACCATTTTGTTCCGGAAAATGGCAAACGGACGCCCTATATGAATCAGGAGAACAAACTTCAAATATTTTAATTTTGTATCTAGACAGCAATTATTAAAAAAATATAATTTGTCCCAGTTAGAGCTAAAGCTAATTTCTATTAAAAAAAAATATAACATGCCATTTTGTTAGTTGGTTACTGAAATATACCCACAGACATCGAAAATTTTGTCTCTGAAGAACTACCCCCTTCTTAAAGAAATCAGCTGGACGGGAGGCAACTAATTCTTCAAAGGCATTTTGTACTGCCTCTCGGGTATTGATTTTTTTTCCCGCCAAGAAGTTATCCAAATTCTGGAAAAAGTAGTAGTCTGTAGGCGCAAGGTCTGGTGAGTAGGGCGAATGACGGAGAGCTTCCAACCCCAGTTCTTGCAATTTGGAGACCGTCTGGTGTGCAGTATGAGGTCGCGCGTTGTCGTGCAGAAGCAGCGGAGACGAGCGATTGACCGATGCTGGTTGGAGATGTGCCAGCTTCTCCATCAATGTGTTCAGTTCTTCACAGTACACATCTGCAGTAATGCTCACCCCGTTTGGTAAGAAGCTGTGATGAATCACACCGGCGCTAGACCACCAAACAGTGACCATCACTTTTCTAGGGGTAAGTTTTCGTTTAGGGCATTGTTTAGGTGCTGAACCAGGATCCAACCAACTTGCTGAGCGCTTGCGGTTATCAAACAGAATCCATTTTTCATCGCAGGTAACAATGCGGTTCAAAATTCCTTCATTTGTGTGTCTGTTGAGCAGTGCAAGGCACGTCTCGACGCGTACTTCGCGCTGGCGATCATTGAGTTGGTGGGGCACCCATTTGTCAAGCTTTTTTACCTTGCCAATTTGACGCAAATGGACGAATATTGTTTTGACGCTAACGTCGAAAGCTGCTGCTAATTCAGCCGTAGATTGTGTATCATCAGCTTCCACAATCGCCTTTAATTCGTCATTGTCGACCAAAGTCTTCGGACGGCCGCGAGGTTCATTTTTCAGGTCGAAATTTCCAGAACGGAAGCGAGCAAACCAATAACAGGTGGTGCGTTGGTTTGTAGTGTTAGCTCCGTAAACGTCGTTGATGTTGCGTGCCGCTTGTGCCGCGTTGCTGCCACGACGGTACTCATATTCCATAATTACTCGAATTTTTAACGTATCCATGATGACGGAAAAGATTGAAATGCGATGAAAATGTAACACTAATCAATAAACAAATGACTACTTTTGGAAAAAAAACCATGTTTTTAAAATAAAATTAATTTGAAATTAGAATTCTTAGCCAAACAAAAATTATTTTGATTTGAAATGGCCAGTACTGCAGAACGGCAATTTCATAGACCGGTAAAGACCTAAAGCCGGATTTACATTACGAAACTAGTGGCATGAAAGTAGTTTCGTGACATTAATTTCACCAACAATTTCACGTGTAAACGTCAAGTTTTACAATGCATGCATCGATTTCACGACACTGAAACAGTTTCGTGATGCGCGCGATTTTTGGATAAAACTAGTGTCATGCAACTAATGTCATCGTATAAACGCGACGCGAAACTAGTGTCGCGAAAGCGCCTGCGCTGATAGGACGTGTGTTTATTAGTCGTGCTTGGTTTCTTGCTAGCCAGCCTCGAATCCACCAACATCTTTTCTTTCGAGACAACTTTTCTTAAGTTTTTACTATAACATTTGTATGACAACATTTTGCAGTGCAAAATAAAGATTTGATGTTGGCGGAGCCATGAACACAGACATACTGTGGGTTTCACGACACTATTATTTTTAATGAAACTAGTTTCACAGGTACTGAAAGTAGTGTTATGAAATTAATTTCATCATGCATGAAACTAGTTTCGTAATGTAAATCCGGCTTAATATAAAAATGCGGGCGGGGCTTGACTGTTGTTCTGTGTTTCGCGCGCGAAACCTGACCGGTTAAAGGTGAAGTGTGAGTATATATTATTACGTAGTACGATACCTATATGTGCGCGCACTTAGCTATGTAAGCAACTTTCCTTTATATTCCTTTTTATTGTACTTAAGAGTTAGTCTAATAAAAGACACCTAACTGTAAACAGTGTTTTCCTTTACTACAAGCCAAGGTTCCAACATCACATGGCGACCCTGCCAGGGCTCTGCCAAGGAACTTTGTGTTCTTTTGATTCAGCTTGTAGGTGCTAGTTGCACAAGTAAAAAATTTAAGCTGGTTTCAAATGCGTTCTCAAGATGTGCCAGTCAAAAGTGGAAAAGGAAGACGTGTTTCTAACACAGAATTCTGCGGGCGATAATGCGGCTCAGTTGAAAGATTTTGGAAACCCCATTCAAACTACGAGCACGGTAACATATATTTTGCTGGCCCTGGTTTTGGTACTTGTACTATTTTTTGGTTGCAAGTTATATAGGGCGTGCCATCGACGCCTAATTCAAGAAGAAATGGGTATGCAGGCAATATCCCGCATCAGGTCGTCTCTACGAGCCAGGCGCAGCGTTGAGGAGACTACTGTTACTGCGTAAGCAAATAAACTTTTCGTGAGTGTTTAAACCCTATACACACATTTATTATCTCAAAAAAGTGCTTCCAGTGAACTATGAGTGTTATTTAAAGAGTTTAGATTATATTCAAGCAGTTTAATAGCGTTTCGGAAGACAATATTGAGTGTAAAAAGTGATCAAATTTCATTACGCTAATAATTATAACTCATAAAACGGCGCACGGATACTCATCGAACATGATACCTCGCGGCGAATAGTGCTTACGCATTCCGTTCTTTTGTCAGTATGTTACGAAATAGTGTTAAGTTTTACCTAGTTGTGTATAATTATAGCAATGTTTTAAAAATATTATATGGATTATGTTAGAAAGTTTAGAAGAATGCCAAAAGTTGTTATATGAAATACGAACATATTTGGTAAAAAGAGGTCAAAGTAGATATAAAGGACAGACTATTGAAATAAAATTGGAAGAAGCAAATGATGTTTTTGAGAAGTGCAAATCATTACTTTTAGTTATAGGTAAAAGTAGCGATGCAAAAGTAATTCAATTAGGAAAGGATATTTTTGAAAAGAGCCAGGAATTGTATGACGAAATAAAAAAAATATGTATTTTTCCAAAGTCAATAGCAACTAACAAAATGGAATTCGATTTAAAGGTGGCATGTAATTTGATTCCAGTTATGGATGACACTGAAAGCACCACTAAGAGAATGATTGACTCAATCGAAATGTACGCGAATTGATCATTATTATCTTTATTGATCATTTTCATTTTAAAAAGTAGACTTTCGGAAAACGCAAAATTGCGTATTTCTGACAAATATGGGAAGGTTTCAGAATTAATTAAAGATTTAAGGAATAATTTAACAACAAAAAAGTCGTACACAGCCATTCAATCCCGGATGCAGGCTATGAGACAAGGACAAAAGTCTGTGGAGGAATATGGTAAGGAAATAGAGCAGTTATTTACTGACATGACGATTTCTCAAGCAGACGGGGATTCCAGTGCTTATTCTGTACTTAAACCCATAAATGAAAAATCTGCGATAAAAACATTTTCAGACGGACTACGCAGCTCGAGACTATCCACAATCATCGCGTCGCGCAATTACAACAGCTTGAAGGAAGCAATACAGGCTGCAAAAGACGAGGACAGGCCTGCCACACAGCAACAAGGTAACGTCATGCATGTATCAAAGCAAGGACGTACTTTCTATAACAATAGACGCTTTGGTAACAGTCGCGGTAGCGGTGGTAGACATAATTATAGTCAAAACTCAAATTATTCTCATAGACAGCTAGGACAAAGTAGAGGTAATGGATGTCAACGTGGAACAGGGCGCGGAAATTATTATAACTATAGAGGAAACAATTTTAATAACAACTCCAGAGGAAATTATAGTAATCGTAGACCTACTAACAGTTTTCAGAAAAGCAGGGGTAGACTTAATACACAAAACCGTAACTTATATACGGCGGAACACAATGTAGAGGAACCCCAAAGTAGTGAACAATCAAATAATAGTCAGATTCAGTTTTTTCGATCTTAAGAATACCATCTTATCATGTAATAACGACACTACATACGTGACATTAAACGTTAACAACATCAAATACTATTGGCTTGTTGATACTGGCGCTTCAATATCTGTTATAAAAAATGGATCAATTCCCTTTAACACGCCAGTGCAAAGAGACAATACATTAATAAATGGCTTTGGAGGGAAGACCATATCTAAAGGATCGGTTAATTTAACTTTAAAAACCCGTGACAACATACATTTTAATCATAACTTTTTAGTTTTTGAATCGTTACCGCTAACGGCTGATGGGATTTTAGGTATAGATTTTCTAATGAAATATGGAGCTTATATTAATTTACAAACAAATTTAGTTACTTTATATAAAGACAATTACAGTTATTCATTTTAAAATTAACTAATTATGCTAGTAAAAATAACAATTTCATAGTTATTCCCGCTCGATCCGAATCGATACACTATATTTATGTGGATAATTGCATAAATGGTGATGTTGTTGTGTGTGGAAAAGAGCTGAGCAAAGATATATTTTTAGCAAAAGAAATTACAAGAGTAATAAATAATAGGATTCCTATTAAGATCTTAAATGTTACTGAAGAAGACGTAGAGTTACCATTGTTTACACCAGAGTTACAATCTTTAAATGACTATCATATATGTTCATTTAATAAAACTGGCATAAACGTTAATAGAGTTCAAAAACTACTGAACGAATTAAATTTATCTCATTTACACGATGAAGAGCAAAAAAGTATTGAAGCAATATGCGCAAAATATGCAGATGTGTTTTACGTAGAAGGTGACAGGTTAACAACAACAAATATTTACCAACAATCAATTACTATTAAACCAAATGTGTCCCCAGTATATGTTAAACCATATCGTTTACCACAAGCACTAAAGCCCGGAATTGAAAATCAAATAAAAAACTTGAAAGAAAATGATATCATAGAAGAATGTAGCAGTGCATGGTCAAGCCCAATATTGTTAGTACCTAAAAAAAGTGTTGAAGGTCAAAATAAGAAGTGGAGACTAGTAGTAGATTATAGGAAACTAAACGAGATCGTGGCTGATGACAAATTTCCATTGTCAAATATCACTGAAATATTAGACTCTCTTTCTGGCGCAATTTATTTTAGTCACCTTGACCTTCACCAAGGTTATTACCAAGTAACCTTGAATCCTGAGAGTCGTAAGTATACGGCATTTACAACTAGTTCAGGACAATATCAAATGAAACGTTTACCGATGGGGCTTAAAATCAGTCCAAGTACATTCAGTCGTATGATGTCAGTTGCTATGTCGGGCCTAGCATTTGAAAAATGTTTTGTGTATTTAGATGACCTAGTCATTTTTGGACGTAATTTGACTACTCATAATCAAAATTTAATAAGCGTAATGGAAAGACTTAGAAAAGTAAATTTTCACACCACCTGATCGAAAACGTCAAATTATATGTCATGCCAACCTAACCTAAAGTGAATCATTTTTGGCCGGTGGCACAGCCGGGCAATAATATTGTACTGGATTTCATTATAACCCGCTGGTCAATAATGTGATTTAAATTTGGAACCTCATCTGTCTGCTAAATTGGCGGTACATTAGGTACTTACAACGCCTTCTGTCTCTGTCTCTCTCTTTCTGTTGCAGAAAGAGGAAAGATATTCTCGATAGTCTTACTACTTAGGGATGATATTCTCGAATTTCTACAAAATCATTAGGATTGACCAGGGTCCAGGATTGAAGACAATATTATAAGAATAATTGGTTATGTACGGATTATTGTATAAAAGGATAAGAATAACACTTAAAACCCATTTATAGTCGATTTATTAATTTAAAAACTATTTTCTCGAGCATCTCCTATGACGTTCTAAATTCAAAATGCATACAGCCAAGCGTCCGAACCCATTCTACCAGCTGATATAAAGCTCTGTATAAAGCTTTGTGTACACATAAATTGTATTAGGTTGCTAACAATAGGCCTGCACATATTTACTTACCCACAGTTAAGTAAAAAAAAAAACGAAAATCGAGTTGGTCGTGGCCGCTATGTGGTAGGTATACCGAGTGGAACGCAAAAAAAGGCGCGAATATTGCAAATCCGTATGGTATTAAACTAACTTTTTTTTAAGTAGGTATACAGTATAGTTCTAAATACATGTCTCTACTTAGTGTTTGTAAATTTAAAATACTTTGTTTTTCGTATTATGACTTCTTATTTTCTCACAGGAGGTGTGAAAAGTAGAGTATCCTCCTCGGGGATAAAGGTGTCTTTGTCTTGGGCTAGCTTGAATCCCTCGCTGCATTCAGGATTCTTGTATTAACTCCCTCGCTTCGCTCGTGAGTTAAACTCTAAACCCCCTCGCTACGCTCGGGAGTTAACTCCCGAATCCTTCATTGCGTTCGAGATTCAATATGACGCCCGTGACACAAGACACTGCTTTATCCCCTGGGTGCATAATCTACTATTAAAATTAAACCCTCAAAAGTGCGAATTCCTAAAAAAAGAACTTTTGTATTTAGGACACGTGGTTTCAGAGAAAGGCGTTTCTCCTGATCCAGAAAAAACTACAAAACACCAAAAATAATCCAACCCCCAAAAATTCAGATGAGGTCAAGCGTTATGTCTTTAAAAAAATTATGCAGAAAAAACGAACCATTTCAATGGACTGATGAGTGTCACAAAGCGTTTGAAATCTTAAAAAAGTTGTTAATGACGCCCCCGATATTGCAATATCCTGATTTTTCGAAAGACAATGAATTTGTAATACAAACAGACGCATCAGGAATAGCTATTGGTGCAGTTCAATGCAACAAAGACTTGAGACCCATAGCATACGCAAGTAGGCCATTAAATAAGGCAGAAAAGAATTACCCGACCATTCAAAAGGAACTTTTGGCTATTGTTTGGGCTGTGAAGTACTTTAGACCATATCTTTACGGTAGAAACTTCACATTAATGACTGACCACAAACCCTTAGTGTACCTTTTTGGAATCAAAAATCCTTCTAACAGATTACTTAAATTTAGACTTGCTTTAGAAGAATATAAGTTTAAAATTCTTTACGTAAAGGGGAAAGAAAATAGAGATGCTTTATCAAGAGTTAGTATGACATCGGATGATTTAAAAAATATGCATGAACAAGTTGTAAATGTGATGACTAGAGCACAGAAAAAAAGGATGGATGAGATGAATGATAATAACGTTTTATAAGGGAATGCGGATCTAAGTAAATCTAAAGACGATTGGCCTGATCAACCAAAAGTCGTAGATATATTAAGAAAACCGCGTGACACGATTGAGATGATGTTTATGGATGGCAAAACATTAGATAAATTGAGAATGAGAAATATGATTACTACGGAAATAGAGTGTTTTGCTTTTAGATCAGATATAAAACATTTATACATTAATCTTAATTTTAAGGCGCATTTCTCGCGAGTCGAATTTGTGCAGAAATTAAGTTTAGTTTGCAAAAAGATAGGTATCCAAGAAGTTTGCATAGTAAAAGATGAACAAAATGTTGAATTTATTAAACATATTTGCAGTGAAATAAAGTCACTAAAAGATTGGACAGGACCCCGCATATGTATATTGCGAGGCGTTAAAAAAGAATAACGGACGATAAAGAGAAAACTCTCATTATGAACGATTTTCATTTACTGCCATCTAGCGGACATGCTGGTATGCGCAGAATGATAAATACTATTAAGAAACGATATTTTTGGCCTAGTATTGAAAAAGATGTTCAAGAATTTGTACGTAAATGTACGAAGTGTCAGAAAATGAAACATAGTCGTTACACTAAAGAGCCAATGGAGATAACCAGTACGGCATCTTCAGCCTTTGAAAAAGTATATCTAGATGTAGTAGGACCCCTAGACAAGTCCATAGATGATAATTCTTATATTTTAACTATCCAATGTGAATTGACCAAATTTGTACAGGCAATTCCTCTTGTAAATAAAGAAACTACGTCCATTGCTGATGCATTCGTGCGTAATTTTATTTTGGTATTTGGTATTCCTAAGGTAATAGCCACTGATCGAGGAACGGAGTTTATTTCGTCTACAATGGAACAAGTATGTAAGATTTTGAATATTAAAAAACTCTCCTCTACGGCTTATCATCATGAGTCAATAGGAGCTTTAGAAAATACCCACAAAGTGTTGGGTTCATTTTTAAGAATTCAGTGCGACAATCATCCAGAAACTTGGAGTCAATGGTTACCTTTTTGGTGTTTCAGTTTTAATAATACTATACATTCGGAAACAAATTACACGCCACATGAATTAGTATTTGGTAAACTATGTAATATACCTTCTAATTTGTCTAATCATGTAGAACCATTATACAATGTAGACAGTTATCCATTGCAATTGAAATACAGATTACAGTTGGCGCAAACTGAAGCTAAAAATAACTTGATAACTAAAAAACATAAGAGAAAAGCTAAGTATGATATTGCGATGAATCCTGTTAGATATAAGGTAGGAGATTTAATATTAATTAAGATAGAAACTGGACGTAAGTTGGATCCTCTGTATAAAGGACCATATGTAGTTGTAGAAGACTTAGGATGTAACGTTAAGATACAAAATAATTCAAATAAAGAAGAAATAATTCATAAAAATAGGACTAAACCATTTTATGAATAAAAGTAAACTATACTTTCTCTTCCTTACTTTGTTGTAGATTGATTTTTTTTTTTTTTTATGTATAACATTATCATGTTTATTTTATAATTTTAATAATAGTATTACAGAGTTTAAAAAAAAAATGTAATAATGACATTTTTTTTCTTCGCCCCCGGGAGTTGAAGTGTGAGTATATATTATTACGTAGTACGATACCTATGTGTGCGCGCACTTAGCTATGTAAGCAACTTTCCTTTATATTCCTTTTTATTGTACTTAAGAGTTAGTCTAATAAAAGACACCTAACTGTAAACAGTGTTTTCCTTTACTACAAGCCAAGGTTCCAACATCACAAAGGGTTGATAAGGTGGACAAAGTTTTTACGGGAGGATTTTACCGCTTGCTTCAATTTAGTAGAGTAGGTAGGGTAGGAAGGGTAGGTTGTGTGGCCAGGTCAGGAAGGGTAGATAGGGTAGGTAGGGCAGGTCGGGTAGGGTAGGCAGAATACGGAAGCGAAGTGGCGGGGGACAGCTAGTTTAATGATAATGAAGAATTATGATATATAGGGAACTCCGTTAGATTGTAAAATATCGAGTGAAATTGTAAACTATTTTTTCTTATTATGACACGGAGATATTGGGAACTATTGAATATGGATGGGTTTTTTGTACTCAACTCACAGTTATCTGTTCACAATACATCGAGAATCGAGAATTGTAATCTTACTAGCTTTTGACTGCAACTTCGTACGCGCATATTCCGATTTTTCCTGTTCCTGTAGGAATTTCCCGTTCCCGTATATCCTCATGAATGTGGCTTATCATAAACAAAAAATTATTTCACAAATCCGACTGGTAGGTAGTTCAAGAGGTTAGGGCGTACTGGTTCTGGTTCTGGTTCTGGTTTTAATGCGTTCACGTTCGACGCCGCATCTCGCGCACCACGGGCGTTGTTGCACCGCCCGCCCGCGCCACCCGTTCGATAAATAGTAATGTTGAATTATTTTAATTTGACATAATCTCCTAAACGGTGAGTTCAAATAACATGCGAGAAAGCCAAAGTTTATCTTCATAAAATTATCTAGATGATGGATTAACTTTCACTCGTAAGGATTATTATGCTTGCCTGATAATAATGCTCAAAAATCTCAAATCTCACATTTCGGGTAGTTACTGATTTGCGTGGATCATTGTAAATTCACTTGCACATCCCTAACTTCGCGGCCCGATGTTGCGTCATCCTAATTCACGTTACAACTAGTCGCGCTTCGACGTGCTTGTGTGATGAGTAGTGATGACGCGTCGCGTCGAGTTTCCGAAAAATTAAGGTAAGAATCTCGTTTCGTGGGTATGGTTTCTCAAATCCACAATATAAATATGGATATATATATATATTAGGTCTTTACCTATGAAATTGACGTTCTGCAGTACTGGCCATTTCAAATCAAAATAATTTTTGTTAAGTTTTTGTTTGGCTAAGAATTCTAATTTCAAATTAATTTTATTTTAAAAACGTTTTTTTTTTCCAAAAGTAGTCATTTGTTTATTGATTAGTGTTACATTTTCATCGCATTTCAATCTTTTTCGTCATCATGGATACGTTAAAAATTCGAGTAATTATGGAACATGAGTACCGTCGTGGCAGCAACGCGGCACAAGCGGCACGCAACATCAACGACGTTTACGGAGCTAACACTACAAACCAACGCACCACCTGTTATTGGTTTGCTCGCTTCCGTTCTGGAAATTTCGACCTGAAAAATGAACCTCGCGGTCGTCCGAAGACTTTGGTCGACAATGACGAATTAAAGGCGATTGTGGAAGCTGATGATATACAATCTACGGCTGAATTAGCAGCAGCTTTCGACGTTAGCGTCAAAACAATATTCGTCCATTTGCGTCAAATTGGCAAGGTAAAAAAGTTTGACAAATGGGTGCCCCACGAACTCAATGATCGCCAGCGCGAAGTACGCGTCGAGACGTGCCTTGCACTGCTCAACAGACTCACAAATGAAGGAATTTTGAACCGCATTGTTACCTGCGATGAAAAATGAATTCTGTTTGATAACCGCAAGCGCTCAGCAAGTTGGTTTGATCCTGGTTCAGCACCTAAACAATGCCCTAAACGAAAACTTACCCCTAGAAAAGTGATGGTCACTGTTTGGTGGTCTAGCGCCGGTGTGATTCATCACAGCTTCTTACCAAACGGGGTGAGCATTACTGCAGATGTGTACTGTGAAGAACTGAACACAATGATGGAGAAGCTGGCACATCTCCAACCAGCATTGGTCAATCGCTCGTCTCCGCTGCTCCTGCACGACAACGCGCCTCATACTGCACAGCAGACGGTCTCCAAGTTGCAAGAACTGGGGTTGGAAGCTCTCCGTCATCCGCCCTACTCACCAGACCTTGTGTCTACAGACTACTACTTTTTCCAGAATTTGGATAACTTCTTGGCGGGAAAAAAATTCAATACCCGAGAAGCAGTAAAAATGCCTTTGAAGAATTTTTTGCCTCCCGTCCAGCTGATTTCTTTAAGAAGGGCATCAATAAACTGCCACTGCGTTGGCAAAGATGCATTGATTGCATGGGTGAATACTTCGATTAATACAAATAAAAATACATGAAAAAAAATTCGTTTAAATCTTTTCATACAAAACGGCAATTTCATAGGTAAACACCTATTATTATACTGTGTCAAAACTTTGATTTTCGTGGTACAGTTTTCTCCGGTGTCTGTGAATTTGTTTACTGAATAAAATATTGTAGCGAACAAATAAGGTAACGCAACGTATATTCAGGACACAGTATATTTGCTTAAAAGGTATTTATATATTTTTAGAATAAAAGATTTATTTTGATTTCCGTGGTCTTGATTTGCGTGGTTTACGTGGTAGTTTTGACTCACGCAAATCAATTATTGGCCATGCAAATTAAATAACTTTTAGTTTTGTAGTAGTATTGTATGATAATATTTTTTATTACTTAAGTTAAATGTAAATTCGTTTAAATCAAACTTAAAATGACACAGCTGATGGGTTTCTGATTTTATAAGTACCTAATAATAATAAAAATAGTGTCAGATTAGCTAAAATAGTAATGAATTATTTTTTAGACCAAACTGCCATTAACAAGAGAGAGGCTTAAAAATAATGAAGAGCATAAAAGGAAAGCTGAAGGAAAAATTGGTGTTTTGTGATTTACGTGGTCTCCAATATTTTAACCTCGATTATCTCTGTAAGTATATCGCTCTCTGAGGTGCCTCTTCTATAAAAAACATTACTTTTACGTATATGTTAAGAAACAGATGCCGATTCAAAAAAAAATATTAAATTTCAAAATTGCCACGCAAATCACCAAAGAATGCCTTGCTCGAAGAAGCACCCAGCCAAACCCCTGCACAAGCTAATCGAGGAGAAGCGACATTTCTGCTGGGATGAAAGTTGTGACATCGCATTCCAGGAGCTAAAAGACCATCTGTGCAAAACTCCTACTTTGGGGTATCCTGGTATTTCTGCCCGTATAGCCAAGGAATTTATAGTTGACACAGACGGAAGTGACGTAGGACTTGGCGGTGTGTTATCTCAACGGAATGGCAATCAAGAGGTAGTGATAGCGTACTGTAGCAAGTCGTTGTCGAAACCAGAAAAGAATTATTGTGTTACGAGACGGAAATTGCTTGCTGTAGTAACGTCATTGCAGCATTTTAGCAAATATCTGCTTGGGCGGAAGTTCCACTTACGAACTGACTATTATGCACTGAAATGGCTTTTGCGGTTTAAAAATCCAGAGGGACAAGTTGCGAAATGGATTGAAGTACTGCAGGAATACGACTTTGAGATTGAACATCGCAGCGAAATGAACATCGCAGCGAAAGAATGACTTTGTCAAGAAGACCTTGCCCTGAAGACTGCAAGCATTGTACTAGGCAAGAGGGTAAAGAAGTCGTACTGTGAGAATGCTCAAGACAGACCTCTGCAACGAGTGGAAGGAACGCCAACGTGCACAGCAGGAAGATTTGGACATCAAGCCGATTCTGGAGTGGATGAAGGACAGTGCTCCTAAGCCAACGTGGAGCGACGTCTCAGCGAGGAGTTCGACTTACAAAACGCTATTGGGCCCAATGGGACAGCTTAGTGATTCAGGATGGAGTCCTGTGCCGTATTTAAATGGGAAAATGCTCGAGAAGACAGCTGTCATTTGCAAAGGGTTGTCCCTAAAGCTAGAAGTACCGGATGTTCTACAGCTGTATCATAATGGTTTTTCAGGAGGCCACATGCGAGTTAAACGGTCCACTGTCGTGACGATGTCAAAGACTGATTTCGTAAATGTACAAGTTGTGCGGCTGTAAAAGGACCGCAGACTCTCAGAAAGGATAGCCCTAGACGTTGCTGGACCGTATCCGGAAAGTGAGAGTGGTAACAAGTATTTCATGGTTGTAATGGATTACTTCACTAAGTGGCCGGAAGTCTTCGCCATTCCAAATCAAGAAGCTTCAACAGTTACAGATAAACTAGTTCATGAAGTCTTCTGTCGTTTTGGAGTACCCTTGGAGATTCACAGCGATCAAGGAAGGAATTTTGAGTCACAAATATTCCAGGAAACTTGTCGAGTTATGGGTACTCATAAAACGAGAACAACTTCTTACCACCCACAATCGGATGGAATGGTGGAATGATTTAATCAGACATTGGAGAGATAACTACCTGACAAAAGTGGTGGAAAACCGGCAACGGGATTGGGACAAGCATATCCAACCGTTTTTGCTGTCATACCGAAGTGCTGTTCATGAAAGCACATCAGTGACACCAGCTTTCGCAAACTTTGGTAGAGAATTACGGCTGCCTGCAGACCTGATTACCGGAATTCCACCTGATGCCCCTCGCAGTATAACCGATTATGCGAATGACTTGCGGAACAAAATTAATGACATTTATGAGCACGTCAGACAATCGGGCCAGCAAATGACGAAAACCCGTTATGACCGCAAAACGAACAATATAGAATTCAACGAAGGTTTAATAATGTGGTTGCACAATCCAGTTCGCAGCAAAGGGAAATCTCCTAAGCTTCAAGCTTAATAGGACGGGCCGTACCGGATTGTGACGAAAATCAATGACGTAACCTACCGTATACAGAAAGGTAGGGGTAGGTACAAGAAGTGTTCCTGAGATCGACTATATGGATCGACTCATGGGACCGATAATACTCGGGACGAGCATGTCTTAGGAGGGGGCAGTGTTACGCGCCAGAATTAATGCCGGATACATGACGATATTAGTTACTACTGGCGCCATCTAGTATTGAGTAGCAGAACTAGTAGAGTCAAGATTCGTCTGGACTTTTCTATGCTAGAACATTCTAGAGCTTTCGACATCTAGTTAGCCGGGACCGGTAAGTACGCAAACTTTCTAGTTGTTTCTACAGTAGAAGGTTCTGGAAATATCTGCCGACCTGTATAAGGCCCGCATAGCCCGCGATTTAGTCAGGTTCCTTATGCAGTTAATAGCCCTAGCGTTTTAAACTGCCAGTGGTCATTCCTTAAAAAAAAAAGCGGGCGAGTCATGGATTTGCGATATAAGCGTTAACTTCGAGAGCGATCTTTAACTGCAAATTAAAGTGTCTTTTTTGGTTATTTAATCGGCTGTTTTATTGTCACGAACCCTAAGCTCGTAACAGTAATCATCCAGAGCTTTATGATTTACAAAATGATCATTATATGAATAGTACGAGAAAGAACAGTATTTGGCTCTTTTTGGAATAGAGTGTCCTCTCTTTTATGCTTTTATGTATGGCTGCATAATACGTACTAACTCGTTATACTTATGCAATGACATTCTAGAAAATGTATAAAAACTATATTCTTCTCGTAAATGATATTCTCTATCTTCATATCGCGATTTCGGAATGTCATGAACCCATAGTCTCGGGTTTTTTTGTAGGTACTTCATTAGCCGTTCTACTTCTTCGTAAAGTAGTGAAACTAAGATCACGTCCTCAGAAATTTCATCTATTGCGTCTAAACGCAATGGATGAAAAATCTCTAAAGGTTGCCGGCCAACTAAGGGACAAAACTGTCGCGCCGCTGCAGTTACAAAATCAACTATAATTTTCAGCTCTAAACTTCACTGCATTCCACGGAGCCCAAAGTAAATATACGTGCCGCGAAGCCGAACACTCCGGTATACATCTCTCGCCTACACTACACCACTAAGGCGGAGGACATCGAGGAGTACCTGCGTGCGCCAAAAGTTAAGTTACGTCATGGAAGAGGACTTTTGGCCGCAGGACGTGGTGTTCCGTCGCTTCCGCGGACAAGTACCTACCACCAGAACCCACAATGACGTAGTTCTAAGTGAAGTGAAGTTTTTACTAACATAGGCTTAAGTTTCTGTAAACTAACACAAACTGGACTATAATATATAATTATAATGTTATTTTGTAAGGTATATACCAGCAGTGCGATTCTGTCGAAGTCGTGTAAACATGCCGAAGTAAACACCCGGGCGAGGCGCACGACAGGTGAGTTGTCAAACCATACAAATAAGATGGAATGACAGCTCTATTGTCGTTCACTCCGCCTAGGGTTCACCTAGGCGGAGTGAACGACAATAGAGTTGACTGTGAGATGTCGACAGAATCGACCGGCAGGTGGGCCAAAAGAAATCACCCTATTGCTATAAGCTCTTATTTTTGCAAATGACAAATCTGTTTTGACATTTGTGGAATAGACAGATGTAGAATACAAGTGAACAAGCCATGGAGCGATACACTCCCCAAGAACGCGGAATAATCGTATATCTATTTTTTTGCGTAACAATTCGCCTGTGGTGTTGGCGCAGCGCGAATTCCGTCGCCGATTCCCCAGTCGTCCGACGCCGACTGCGCAAACACTGCGCCGTTTGGCCACTAACCTTGAAGAGTATGGGACCACACGAGACGTTGCCAAGAGTGGCCGGAGAACGCCGCTGGTCAAACGACAACAGTGGACGGTGCGCGCTATAGGGCCATGTTAACCGAGTTTTTTCTGCCGCAATTGGACGAATTAGGACTGGAGGACATATAGTTCCAACAGGACGAAGCAACGGCAGACACTGCGCGAGCCACAACCGATATTCTGTAGGCAGCGTTCCCGGGTCGCCTCATCTCTCGTTGTAGCGATTTGCACTGGCCCTCAAGATCGCCCGATTTAACCGTTCTAGACTTCGGATGACTTCTTTTGGCCCACCTTGTATCTATGGGCCAAAGTAGCCTGAAAATAAAGAGTAGGTATTATTATTATTATTGACAAATTATGTCGACTATTCGAATGAAGGAACACACATTGTATGCAAATAAGCCAATATTAGCTGCGCTTGCGTAATTGCGTAACGCGTTGTATTCCGGCAAAGGCGATGATTCTCGGCAGAACAGCGGCCCTACCATGAGTAGTTCGAGCGAGAAAGAGGGATGGAGCTATACACCCTATATAGCTCCATCCCTCCTTCTCGCTCGAACTACTCACGCTTTAACACGTCACGGTAGGGCCGCAGATAATCCCCACCAACCGTGTCTCCACGTTGCCGTCGTGGTGGGGCTTGCGTGTCTCAGTGATCTTGGGGGCTTTGCCGGTAGAGCCACTCATAAGGAGGTCCCAAGTGAGAGACCAGACCAAGAGAGACACAAGAGGGGCACACCGTTCGGAGACTTGAGCAGTGTTCGGGTCCTCGGACGGTGTGCGTCTCATTGGCTTGCTCGCTGCTCTCTGGTACGCGTCTGATCATCAGACGTGACTGTGAGGGCAGCGAGCAAGCAGTGAGAGAGGGAGAGAGGAGGGGAGACAGGGACCGCACCCTTTAAAGGACAACTATGGATAGCCTTGAAAGAGACAATATACCCCAGGGCGGTCCGGACTTCACAGCAGTCCGGGACTCCGCCACGCCTCGTGCGTCAAGCCCCTCGTATTCTGGGGGGGGCAACAAGGCTGTCCACACTCCGATTGCCGATGGCAACAAGGGCCGAGGAGGCCCCCGATCCGGAACATCCTTCGCGGAACTGATCGGCTTCAATTTTAGCTCGCCCAACAAAGTGTCGGTCGGGCGGAGCGCGGGTAGAGGCGCGCTAGTTTGGAGGGAGGGCTTGCCTGAGCGTCACGCGGGTGCAGAGTCGGAGTCCGAGTTGGACTCCGACGACCTGGTGACCGTTAGCTGGGCAAGCTCTGGACCCGAGGGGGCGGGGGCTGCTGCGGAGGACTCCAGGTCCTTCCGCAAGCGGCCCAGACCGGAGGACGACCGGGGGTCGTCCTGCAGCGAGGAGGTGGCCTCGGCCCGAAAAATCCCCACCAGTAGGCGGGGTAAGGGCCGAGAGGGAGGCAAGGGGTGATTGCCCGCCTCCAAGGTGGCTGGCCAGCGAGCCGAGGAGCTCGTCGCTGACGGACGACCCCCCGAAGAGGGCGGTCGCGGGGCTCCTGGTTCGGAGTCCTCCGGCAGTGAGCCGTATGACTCCGGACAGGAGCGGGTTCGGAGGGACGGGTTTGCGGAGGTGGTGGAGGCCGCGCTTCGCGATGTGGCCTTTAACACGTTCAGACCGGCACCTCATGAGTAGGTACGTGGTATCCTACGGCGCAAATCTTCACATGGCCACCGGTGGTACATCACCGCCCCATGAACCGAAAGTCTTGCCGGGCGGGGTGCGCCTCCGGTGGACACGGACAGGATTAGACAGGAATTATGCTTTCTCTCTCTTTCTAATAAGCTAGTAATATAATATAGGGTGGGCCACATGCACAAAGAAAGCCAAAACACAAGTTAGAGAAAAACAATATATATATAAACTGAAGGAAAGCTCAGAGATACCCGAAAGAGATGCAGACCTTGTTACGACCATTTTACAACAACCGAATTTGCGGGTATGGCTAGAAAAAAATCGAAACGCGTAAATACATTTTGCTCTGCGTGTGAAAAGTGAAAAACCATCGTGTTTGGAATGTTTCAATACGATTATTCATACAAAATAATTTTCATTTCATACCATCCATGATGGCATTTCATTTTATATTTTTTCAATTTTGATTTAATTTCCTTATTATCAACGTAATTTATCATAAATAATTTGCATTTCGTATAATTTATGTCGTGATTATGTAATTTTTTTTCAAATAAATACAATTTTTTGAATGTTGATTTTAACTTACTTTTTGAAATAATATCCACCTCCTGAGCTGCACTATGAAAATTTGTCAATTTTTCTAGGCGGGGACGGTAAATACAACACTTTCTCTCAAAGCGGCGCGAATTTCTTAGTAAATTGAAAGTATAGTGTGACGTGGCCACCGGTGGTACACCTCGCCGGGTCAGCAAATACTCCGTGCTCCACCGGTGGTACACGCCGGTCTGAACGTGTTAAGAGGAAACTTTCCTCAAAGAACAAGGCCATAAGCGAGGCGATGGCCTCCATTCTGGCGGCAGCGGAGGCTAACCCAGGGGGGCCTCCGCGGGACGAGATGTCCAAGCTGCGGGCGGAGGTCGCCCGCTTGGCTGCCGCCACGGAGCGTCCCCAGAAGGAGAACGAGGGGCTCCGCGCAGACCTGGCCAGGCTCCGGGGAGCCGGCCCACAGGGGGCGCCTCAAAGGGGGCGCAGAGAGGAGAGCCGACCCCTGCCGCAGGAAAGCCAGGTGCTGGACCTGGTGCGGCAGGAGATGGCTGCCTTCCAGGCGCGGTTCTCCGTCCTGGAGGGCATCGTCCTGCGCCCCCCGCTAGCGAGTGCGGCGGCGAGTGGGAAGGCCCCCACAGGCCGGAAAAAGGCGGCGTCGTACGCGGCCGCCGTGTCTGCCACACCGAGGTCGTCCGGCCAGGACAAAGGGTCTGGGCCGGCACCCGCGAAGCCGGTGCCGGGAAAACCGGACCCGGCCCCGGGAAGGAAGAGGAAGGGTGGGGTTGCTGCGCGGACGGCGAAGGCTCCTGCGCCGTCTGTGCAGCAGCTCCCCCCGGCTTCCTCGCCTTCAGATCCTCCCCCGGCTCAAGCCGAATGGCAAGTGGCCGGGGAGAAGAAGAAGGCGGGCAAGGCAGCCAGGGCGGCCAAGAGGCGGGAGAGGAAGCAGCGGCAGAAGGCGCGAAGCGTCGTGGCTGCGCTCCGCCCCCCGAAAACCGCGGCTGTAGTTCTGACACTGCAGCCGGACGCGGCGAAGAGGGGCGTGACGTACGCGGACGTGCTCACCAAGGCGAAGGAGGCGGTGAACCTTGGTGAGCTAGGCCTCGTAGGGGGCCTCCGGCTCAGGGTCACCATGACTGGAGCCCAGATGCTGGAGATCCCCGGGGCAGCCAGCGGCCCAACCGCGGACGCTCTAGCCGAAAGGCTTAGGGCGTCCCTAAGCGCGGACGATGCCCGAGTGTCCAGGCCCACCAAGCGCATCGACATGCGCATCTTGGGCCTGGACGACTCCGTCACGGAGGCGGAGGTGGTGGCCGCCGTCGTTAGGATGGGGGGGGTGCTCAGCAGAGGAGGTGAAGGCGGGCACCCTACGTCCTGACAACACGGGCATGCGCACCATTGTGGTGAGCTGCCCCGTGTCGGCGGCCAAGACCATCTCGGAGGGCCGAAGATTTTTGGTGGGTTGGGTTTCCGCGCAGGTCAAACTGCTGGAACCCCGACCTCTGAGGTGCTTCCGGTGCCAGGTGGGCCACCATGTAGGAGCTCAATGCACCTCGGCAGTGGACCGCAGCGGTCTATGTTTCCGCTGCGGTCAGCCCGGTCACAGGGCCGGCTCCTGCGACGCCGCGCCGCACTGCGTAGTCTGTGCGGCAGCTGACAAGCCGGCCGACCACTGGGCTGGGGGTAGGGCCTGCGCCCCACCCGCCAAAGCCGGAAATAGGAGAAAGCCCTCCGCCACCGCCGTCTCTGCCGCGACCGCCGCCACCGCCGCCGCTTCCTCCGCCGCCATAGCCGGTTCCACTGCGGCTGCTGCTACTGCAACAGCCGCAGTGGAGCCCAGTAATGGAGCCAGCCAGTAAATGGAGTGCCAGTAATGGCCCCATTTCACCCCCTCCTGTTGAACGTCAGCCACTGCGCCGCCCAGGAACTGATGCTCTTGAGCATGGCGCAGTGACTGATACCTGTGGACGGCGAGCAATGGGTAGCTCGCCGTCCGATCAGAACAGGCCCGGGTTGACGGCGCGCTGTGTTCTACGCGCGCCAAACCAGCACTCGTCAGCATGGGTCGGGGCCCGTTAGGGCTAGAGCCAACCAGGGTTGCGGATTTGTTCGAAAGAGTTACCGCGGCCCTGGAACGTAAAAGGCACTAAGAGGAGCATGGGTTTTAGTCAGTAGAAGTCTGACACTCCCTGCCGCTCCACCCAGAGCGGGAGGGGTCATTTGATGATTTCCCATCCAAAAAAAACAAAAGGGCCGCAGATAATGGCAATTGATCGCGCACCTGCTGCAGTGTCAGATGCGTGGACGGTGTTATGCATTATGTATGTATTATGTATGTAGAGGATACTTTTTTTAAGTATCTTACTTTTAATTACCTAGCTCAGGCACATAACACGTGTGAACTTGACATAGATTTAAGCAGAACTGTATTTATTGTGTACCTTATTATTTTGAATAAACTTTATTATTATTTCCTTTATTCTTTTGTACAATACATATAAATTACATTTTTAAATATTAAAATACAAAGTTATAAAAATATTTAAAAATATAAAAAATAGTAGCCCACCGGTATCGGGAACAGGGTCCAAGCTACCGGCGGTCA
Organism: Melanchra persicariae; assembly: GCA_947386135.1. NCBI lineage: Eukaryota > Metazoa > Arthropoda > Insecta > Lepidoptera > Noctuidae > Melanchra > Melanchra persicariae. The sequence continues at coordinate 12,134,605 of OX376653.1, read as the reverse complement.
GGGCCCCAGCGAGAGGAACCCCCTAACAATCCGAGCCGTGTCCAGAAGTACTGCTTTCTGAATCAAGCCCTTGATCCAGCTGCCTAACGAGAGCCTCCTGAGGTGTTGGTCGAGGCTCATGGCTATTAATTGGCTGACACGACTATCGGTACAATGATTGCCGAATTCACATCCCACATGTCGACAACCTCGCGAGCCAAGTCAAGATATTTTATTTGTTTATCTTTCTCGGCTTTCACGAGGTTCTCGTCATGCGGGACGGTTATATCTACAATCATTGCGCGCCTCTCGATTCGGTCCACCACCACTATATCAGGCTTATTTGCAAGAATAGTCCTGTCAGTGATGATGGACCGATCCCAGTACAGTGTGATACTGCCATTATCGAGAACTGGGTCGGGCACATACCTGTAGTACGGCACCTCCGATTCCACAAGACAGTATTTCAGAGCAAGTTGCTGATGGATAATCCTGGCTACAAGGTTGTGTCTATGCAAGTACTCTCCGTTAGCAAGACGAGAACAACCAGAGATAATGTGGCGAATTGATTCTCCCGGACGGTGACATGCCCGACATATGTCAACCGTGCCGTCCTTCACAATAAATCTCCGGTAGTTTTTCGTCATGATAACTTCGTCCATAATTGCACAGACAAAACCTTCGGTTTCCCCAAAGAGGTCACCAAAACGTAGCCAGGCTACGGACGCTAACTGATCCACATCGGGCCCGTGCAGGGCCCGGAAAAAGCGTCCGTGAAGTTCCTTGCTCTGCCATACCGCCCTGCGATCGTTAGTGTCAAGCACCGCAGGTTTGCGCCAGTTCTCATTTGCCAAGGAGAGCGGGGTGAGTCCCTTGTCCACCGCCACTACATCTCGATGCATACCCACGTCGACAGCTAGGAAATATTCCCTGAGACTGCATATCTCGCGATTGTGGAGAGTCTTAGCATTTAAAAAGCCTCGACCTCCACACTTTCGCGGGATATACAGTCTCATTACCGACGACCGTGGGTGATGCATTCGATGTGCAGTTAGCAGTGTACGGACATTTCTATCCAGGGCGTCAAGTTCCGTTTGAGTCCATTTGAGTACGCCGAAAGAGTACATCAATACCGGCATGACCCATCCGTTGAAAGCGCGCACCTTGTTTCCGCCCGATAGAAGGCTGTTAAAGACCTTCTTCAGGCGACCAAAGAAGCGCTCCTTCAACGAATGCTTCATGTCAGTAACACTGATGCCTAACGCTTCCGACATACCCAAATACTTGTAAGTTTCGGTTGGAGAGAGGGATCTCAGGTTTATGAAATCCGAGAGTTGACATCCCACGGATTCCATAATCTCTCCACGCTTTACATGCATGACCGCACATTTGTCCACACCAAACTCCATCCTGATGGCACTACTGAAAGTTTCAGTTACCTTCAGTAGCTCCATCAGTTGCAGATTATTGGGGGCAAAGAGTTTCAGATCATCCATGTAAAGGAGGTGAGATATAACCTGACCACCTCTCTTCAACCGATAGCCTAGTCCTGAATTCTCCAGCAATGTGCTGAGAGGATTCAAGGCTAGGCAAAACCAAAGCGGACTCAAACTATCGCCCTGAAAAATACCCCGCTCGATCCTTACCGGTTCGCTATTCCTTTGGATATTTCGACATCCTGGATAGCGAAGGACTGTCTTCCATTGCCCCATACACGACGTCAGGAAGGTGCGTAGCGTTGCATCAATTTTATACAATTCTAGCACCCTCATGAGCCATGTATGAGGCACCGAGTCATAGGCCTTCTTATAGTCTATCCAACATGTCGACAGATCCTTTCGGGAACGTCGAACCTGTTGGCTAATGGCCGTATCAATGAGGAGTAGCTCCTTAGCACCGCGGGACCCATTCCTACACCCATTTTGAGAGGCAGACATGATGTTATTGCTGCTTATGTGATTATTAATTTTAGCTCTCAAAATGGATGTAAGAACTTTATAGACCGTTGGCAAACATGTTATCGGTCTATAGTTTTTGGGTTCCGCGGTGCTACCAGATTTATGGAGCAGGTGGGTATCTCCTGTCAAAAGGAATTCGGGCAGCGAGCCAGACTCCAAGGCAGTTTGGAACCGAGATGCCAAACAAGCATGCGACCTTTGTAACCACTTAATCCAAAAGTTGTGCAGTCCGTCCGGCCCTGGAGACTTCCAGTTAGGCAGCGGACGGACTGCACGGGCTACATCTTGGGGGCTGATTGTAATTGCCCCCATTTCTGGTATTGGGTCGCATGCTCGTTCGACCTCTCGCATCCAATCTCCTTCGGTGTGACCGACAGGCACTGACCAGATGTTGCGCCAAAATGAATACATGGTTTCATCATCCGGCAGGCGCGTGTCAGTCACACCTTGTTCCGGTCGCTCGATAATTATTATTATTATTATTTATTATTATTAATTACAACCTTACCCAGTCTACCCCACATGGCTTCTTTTTTTTTTTTAGGTATGACCACTAGCAAGTTAACACACTTGGGATATCAACTGCTTAACCGGACTAACCTGTAGTGGCCTCAAATGAATTTAAGGCCCCCAGTCAAGGCAACAAAACTAGCTACAAGCTAAAAACTACTGACCGGTCGCTAAGGGCATTCCCTGTGGAATACGACCTCGGCTTAGCGGCGTCAGTTAGGGACAGCAAGGGACAGTCAGGCTGGGTCGTTTCATTAATTAGGGGTTATTAAAGCTAAAGGCTCAGCGGCGCGGGCTGGCTCGTTGGCAAAAGTCGGGGAGGCTTCTTATTTTCTCACAGTAGGTGTGAAAAGTAGAGTATCGTCCCCGGGGATTAGGGTGTCTTTGCCTTGGGCTAGCTTGAATACCTCGCTGCGTTTCGAAGTCTTGTATTAAGTAACTCCCTCACTTCGCTCGTGAGTTAAGGCGCTTCCCTGATCAAATAACCTTGAGCATTCGTTCCCTCTTTGCCGCACCCCACCTCTACAATACTTCGTTAAACACTACTAGCGCCATCTAGTGAACAATTTACGAATACAAGTAAAACTCACAGACCTTAGAATTCACAGACACGGCGAAGCAAAAAGGAGGGTTATGAATTTGACCGGTATGTATGTGTATGTTCATCTGTTCACTCACAACTTCTAAACCATCAACTATTCGATAGATGATGATCGTGATGGGTCGTGATCGATATCTGAATGAATTAATGTGGTGAATTTGGTCAAAATGAAAATCCAAGATTGCGGCTGCAAAAACTTTCATAATTTTTCGTCATGGGTGTCGTTTTCATGGTTTTTGAGGCTGTTAAAGCTGATAGTGAAGTAAAAATGAAAATCCAATATGGCGGCTGCGAAAGTTTTGTTTTTTATTTAAATCATACGTAAGAAGGAACTTCGTTCCTGACATTTCTAGTTTACATATCCCCAAAATCTAAATAACGGGAACATGTAGGTGTGTTTACGTCAGAAGGTTCGTTACCTACACTTCTATCTATAACTGCTGTCAACTCAATCTCTTTATTTAATTGAGGTTCAATATTTTCTTTATTTTTTTCTTACTCCTCATTGCCTTTTCGATGTATGAAGGATTTCTTATATTCATACCTCGAGGGTACCGGGGGTTGACTAATTCTGGCAACAAACAATCTACATAAAATGATGAAACATTTTCTTTCATATTCTCCTTCCAGAATTTATCATCTCTATCGATGTATTCCGTTTTTAGCGGAAGGTTCTCATTTGACCAAACTGCAAATAAACACTTTGATCGTTTAGTAACGTGTAGCTGCACTTGAACTATCAAGTGCAGAGGCAACTAAAAGAGCAGGAAATCAATAAAAACCACCAATGAAAGAATAAAATAAGTCACCGTAACAGCAACAATAATGTTCACAAAATAAAATCACATTTTTATGAAAAGTTGCGGACGCGGGCGTCGCGATGACAAAGAAAAGAAAAGTGGATAGATAAGGTTAATAGGGAACATTGGTTTCCAACAAAGTACAGTCAGTGGCGGGGCAAGACCTAAATTTGATGTGGGCAAGATATATTTTGCGAGGCCCCCTGATGAATGACGCAAGAGGACGGATTTTGTTAAGAAAAATTATTTTGATACTCAAATTTTTCTTTATTCCCGTTGCCCCCGTATGCCATATCCCCGTCACGGGGACAGCGGGACGTGATTAAATTTATTTCCCGTTGTCCCCTTAACGTACATCAGAAATATGTAAAAATAAGGCTACCCGAAACTGAACTAGTTCCATGTAGGAGCTCAATGCACCTCGGAGGTGGACCGCAGCGGTCTATGTTACCGCTGCGGTCAGCCCGGTCACAGGGCCCTGTGATCGCTCCTGCGACGCCGCGCCGCACTGCGTAGTCTGTGCGGCAGCTGGCAAGCCGGCCGACCACTGGGCTGGGGGTAGGGCCTGCGCCCCACCCGCCAAAGCCGGAAATAGGAGAAAGCCCTCCGCCACCGCCGTCTCTGCCGCGACCGCCGCCACCGCCATAGCCGGTTCCACTGCGGCTGCTGCTACTGCAACAGCCGCAGTAGAGCCCCTACAACGGGCTCCGGAGGGGGCTGAAATGGAGTGCCAGTAATGGCCCCATTTCACCCCCTCCTGTTGAACGTCAGCCACTGCGCCGCCCAGGAACTGATGCTCCTGAGCATGGCGCAGTGACTGATGCCTGTGGACGGCGAGCAATGGGTAGCTCGCCGTCCGATCAGAACAGGCCCGGGTTGACGGCGCGCTGTGTTCTACGCGCGCCAAACCAGCAGTCGTCAGCATGGGTCGGGGCCCGTTAAGGCCAGAGCCTACCAGGGTTGCGGATTTGTTCGAAAGAGTTACCGCGGCCCTGGAACGTAAAAGGCACTAAGAGGAGCATGGGTGGGTTTTAGTCAGTAGAAGTCTGACACTCCCTGCCGCTCCACCCAGAGCGGGAGGGGTCATTTGATGATTTCCCAATAAAAAAAAAAAATAAAAAATAAAAACTGAACTAGTTAGACGATATTATTATTATAATATCGTCTAACTAGTTCAGTTTCGGGTAGCCTTATTTTTCCGTATTTCTTTCTATATGATCTAATAGTCGTTTCTGGCATTCGCTGGCCGCTACCGCGGTACCGCTCGCTTTGCTCGCTCGGCTCGTGCGTAGGAGGTCACAGTTCTAACCTAATCTAACCTAAACATTTTATAAAACAATTAACCTTTTTTTATGTAAGTTCCATAAATAACCTAATTGCTTATAGACACGTTTTCTCTGCTGATCAATCATGAAATCTTGCTGATCAAGTAGTTATTTTGTGGACTGAATGTTTATTATCCAAACTCATGTTATTGTAAGCTGCCTATTTATGATTTAATTTTTGACCTTTTTATCAAAATTATTTGCATAACAAGGATTGCTGCCTGTTTTTTTTAATTGCAAACAAAATCTTTGTATGCCGAAATTATTTAAATGCTGTTTTCTTGTGGCTCACCAAATTTTATAATTGCTAAACATTTAATTACTACTCATTTGAAAAGTATATTTAATTATTACAATAAATTAACGGGGACAACGGGAAGTAATTTTAATTATTTCATTAAATTCCTTTTGTCCCCTTTAACGGGGAAATGGCCTAAGGGGACAACGGGAATATACTCAAATTTTTATTCTTAAAAATGCAACCTTCTTCATTGTCATTGTGCAGGACAGCCGCACACAAGTTAACCACATGTTATTTTTAGGAAACAAATACCATTTACTTAAGAACATATGCTTAGAAAGTAGCCAGATGTTTGGACGCTCGGGAACTTTCAGGTTTCATTGTCAATATTGTTATTGTTTAGGTAATGGCCGAGCGCCATAGTTAAGATCCCTTGCTTTCTATAATTTTTGTAAATTTTTTTATGTCCGTGTCCATTAGAAGAATTGTGCATTTGTTTCGAATATGTTTTAACAACCGGCAATAACCATTTGTAATACGCGCGTTTAAAGTTTTCTATTTTTTTAAAATAAAGAATACCGTAGTGAGTACCGTTCTACGCCTACTAAGCAGGGTGAAACTGACGACAAAGTTCCATATAAAACAGGTCAGTGGGTCCAAACAAGTCAGTTCCCACTTGAGTTCCCTCCAGTTCCCAATCAGTACGACACACTGGACTTGGCTCAGTTTTGCAGGGACAGCACTCGCTACTATCGATAGTGGAAATAGTATTTTCATTTAAATACTTCCAACACGGTAGCACCTTCTTCACAGTGACAGTATTTTGTCGCCTTTCAAGCCTCCAATCCAGCACACTTGTACGACCCATCGTGCAAAGTCATCTTCATTATCTTTAAAAACGAATGTGGTAGGTTAGTATTGCCCGATACTTGCTAGCCGGTTTTTTATTATTTATTGCTAGATGAGTCATTATATCTATATTTGCATTCGCGGGCCTTCCAGGCGCGAGGCCCCTTGGACCGCGAGGCCGTAGGCGGTGGCCCACGTCGCCCACGCCTTACGCCGCCTCTGAGTACAGTAGGTACTTACTGTTTGTTCAAGGCACTTCACTCTCGATTGTTTTGAATATTTAAAACAGCGCAACCGTTTATTTAGTTCAGAGATACCAACGATGTTTTTGCCTATTTTGGTGTTTAGTTTTTATTGTTATAATGTTGGAAAAGTCAAATCGTTTGAAAGTCAAATTAATCCCTGGATATTAATTATCATCAAACTGAAACTTAATCAACAAATCATTTAATTGAATTATAGCAAGATGCATAATTCAGAAATATTTAGACGCTTGTCTATCATTTTTTACAAAGAACAATCAGGACCCTAAAACTTTAATTCGAAAAACATAGGTAAATTAATTCATTTTAAAAATCAATAATAACAGGATAGATACTTACTTGCATGTTTTTTGTATTTATTGATTTTGATATAATATCATATAGGTATACGATCTAATTGAGTATTTTTCATAATGTTAAAATCCATTTTATCGATATCGAATATTTTCCCTTAATCAAGACAATTTAAGCTGCCCTAACGTGCGCATACCTACGCAACTTGACCTAGAACTGACCAGTAGCAGACGCGCGTTCTTCCTCGCCCCCAGGCCCGCGGTGGTGAGTCGTGCGCCTAAGAGAAATCGGTCTATAGGCTCTCTAGTGGTTATATACTCTATGGTAGGTACTCATATAATATTAAAAATGTTTGAAAACAAAACACGAAGGGAAGACGACGAGAGCGACACGGCCTCCTCGTACGAAAGCATGTAGCGCACTGCCGCCCGCACCCCGCGCATGCTTTTTTATCATAGAATTCACACAATTATTTTAATAAAAAAAGACAAGCGATCTTTTGAAATTAAATAAAACGTGCATAATTTAGACTTTTAAATTACCTATCCATTAGTCTAATCCTCAAATGATTAGAGCGTTGCCTTTAGCAACAGATACAAGAAATCAATAATTTTGGTCATTTCTTAAAAGTCTATTTTAAATGTATTTATAACACATAAAAACAAATTAAAACGTGGAATGTGATGATAGGATATCGGAAATTAATAATGTGCTTTTAGATGTAGTTTATTTATCTTATCTAATGAGTTAATAGCCTCTGAATAACGAAGAAAAACGCACTGGCGCAAGGTTTTGGTCGGGTTCATTGCGTTCGGGATTCAATATGACGCCCGTGTATGACTCTGCTTTATCCTCTCGGTGTATTAACTATGAGTTCATGAATATTTTGTTTTCCACTGTCCTAAATCTGGTATATTGAGAATCAGGTATTATGAGATTAAACCATGAGGTATTGTCATTGCAGTATCTCGACGCCATACCGGGCGTCTTTTCCGCCTCGGCTGCAATGACAAAGTTAGCTCCCGTGGATCAAAAAAATAAGTACCTATACCTAGCTACTAAGTATTTTTAAACTGTGCTGTTATCTCAGACCAACAAAAAAAGGTAGACGGCGCACTGCGAACATCAAAGATGAAGCCATCTTTTTATCTATGTGTGTCTCGAAGGGTTGCCATTTTTTATTTTTTTTCCCTATAACTTGGGAAATAATATTTTATGGGCAAGCTAATATTGTGCAAGTCAGCACAAGTAAGATATTGTTGAGTATGGTATTGTAACTTAATTTTTTAGAAAGATCTATACCTAAAAACAATTTTTTTACATAACACACACCTACATTCAATTATATAAGTTAAGTTATAAAAAGTTGTCGAAGCGTAACAAGCGTAAGTCATTATGTACATTGTTTTAAAATAAAATAGGTAATTATATTTTTAATCAACTTTAATAAATTAAAAAAGACCACCATAACAAAATCACTGACTAAAGAAAAAGTAGGTAATATCAAGATAAAACATAACAACAGAACAATGACGTGTAAATGTTATGTTTAACATGCTTACAAAATAAATATTATTTATCATGAACAAATACAAGTCTTTTTCAACACATTTGCTCAAAAAAATGCATTTACGAAGACTGTATACATTATTCGAAAGTTAAATATAACGCACCACACAATGGAACGTGCGGTAAAACCGTACCGCATACTCCGTTGAATAGCGCCGTACGTATTCTTTACAGTTTTTTTTTAAATAACTTATAGGAGTATAAATAAGTACGAGAATAAAATATAAGCTGAATGATTGCACCTACTTGGAAGCGCTTTTGCACAATACGTTTTTCTCAATTTAATACTAAAGTGAAAATGAGACGAAAAATGTAGTTCCATTTGCAAAATCGCGCTATCTTCATACTACAAACGTCAAAGATTGTTGCGACTTTCCGACTATCTAAAAACAAAAAGTTTTTTTCATTACCTATTGTACTGTTTTCTCGCAAATGTGTTGAAAAACTTCAAATCTAAAATATTTTATACATTAAAAAAAAGAAAATAGGAATATAACTCGAAGAAAGAAATCATATAATATATTTGTTTAATCGAATGGGGAAATATTAAATCGTATTATGGCAACCCTCACACTTAATGTCACTGCTTTCGTTTGTTGACGTTTTTGTTCCAAGTAACCTAAAATTCATTGTTAATTTATAATAAAAACGATGTTATTTCAAGTACTTACAAGTGAAAAGTAATTCCGTGAGACTTATTATGTGTTTTGCTATTGTTTTTACAAATTTTTACTACACAGGAAGGCATAATTATATTTTTCTATTAATGTTTTCTAGACGACGGCTCGTGACGTACTAAGAGCGATGAGCATGGTTTTAGTGTAGGTGTGTGGGTGAGCTTGTGTATTTACTTGAAGGAGCACGGTTTTGTGGCTTCACTTTTGATGTTCGCGGTGCGCTGTCTACCTTTTTTTGTTGGTCTGAGGCTGTTATCAATTGAAAGAACTCACTGAAAGAAAGAAAATTATTTTTTAACTATAGGGCGGTAAAACCTATATGACCAGGAACGCCAAATCTTTAATTACGCCGCTGCCGCGTTGTTAGTAACTTACATAATTTATTCTCTACTCATCATACTACATGTCGGAGTCAGAATAGGTACTTCTTCCTCATCATGTGTTTGGGGATAGGGACAGAATGCGTACAGATAGATACTTATCTTCAATGTGTCATACATTTAGTCCAACATCTATAGATATACACCTACAGCCCAGCGATGTTTCAAAGCTAAAAATACCAAAAACACATACGCGCATGCGCACTATGCGCAGCACGTTCGCTCCACTCATTCCACGGTATAATATGCGTTTGAAGAAAACAAAAATAAATGTTTTTGCTTCTCATGGCTTTTTGTTAGTGGTTTTGGCAAAATCCTCTTTTAACTGGATAATATTATTATACCGGATACGTTGAGGTCACTATAAGTTGAAGGAAGAAAATTATGTCGGTAAGTAACAACCTTATATTATCTACCTACCTCAATAAAATTATGAGAAAAGTTTATACCAGCAAGTTATAGATACTAGATACAAGTTATAGATACAAGTTATAGTTATAGATAGCCTACTGCAGCATTTCGAGAGGTCAAAATTGAAATATATAAACGAGATTTAGATTGTAAAGTGTAGTGCTATGTGCGAGAACGTCCGCTCCGCTTATAAGAGCTACTGCTTACTACTAATACGACAACGGCCGGTTTTGGTATGCCGCCGGACGTCGGATATGGTTCGCTCTGTTCCAAATCTATCCGCCTATAAAGCAGTCTGGTGACAATATGTATTACTAGCACTTCGCCCGCGACTTCCGCCGCGTGGATTTAGTAGATACTCCACAAACTTCAACGCCCCCTCTACCCCCTTTTAAAGGTTAGTTTTGTAAAATGAAGCATGGGAGCCCTAGAAGGGATTTTGGGTTTTCCTCGAGCGCGGCAGCCCAAGTTACATTCTCTGTGTGTGAGTTCTGACAAAGGCCTTTTAATCTTGTAAAGGACGTATATTGGTTACTGTCTTGCTTTAAGTTTATATTTAGGCAAAATCAATTACAAACAGGTAGGTATTAGAACCAGTAAGTTTGTAAAAAATCGCAAAAAGTCAGAACAACGTTGTACTTGCTTCAATTTCAAACCCAAAGCTTTTGAGACCATTAGGTTTAGGAGATGTTCTATTTTAGCCATATTTTAGCAAAAAAAATACTAAAATAAGATAACTTTGTCTTACACGTTACCTTTTCACAACCACTTGGCCTTTTAATAATTGAAAAACCAATTAGCACTATACGCAACCTATCCTAATGCAATTATTTTAGTTTATTTTAAGACTTAAGAACTAATTATGGGCCTTTTAGACTATTGTACAGCCAATCACTTACTAAACATTCTGAAATTCATCGTCGTGACTTCTTAGCAGTAGGTAACACGTTCCAATTTAAGATCGGTTTGGGACTCTTGTTAAACCTACGAATCTACAGGTGATGCCCTGGCAACAAATAGTTACGAGTGGACATTTCAAAAGAAATGCTAATATTGCTAATGCTAATATTATAAATGCGAAAATGTGTATGTTTGTTTGTCTATCTCTCTGTATACCTATCTGTATGTTCCGTTTTCACGTCAAAACGGCTGACCGATTTTTATTAAATTGGCTGTACTTATAGATAGTTTGAAACCCTAAGAAGGACATCTATAGGCTTCTTTTTACCGCGGAAAAATATCTTATACCTACGGGAAAATCAGTTTTAGCGCATGCGAAGTCATTTTTATTTACGTAGAAATCTTTGAACCAATTTAGATGAAGTTTGGTACGAAGATAGTCTGATTCCTTCGAAAAGATATAATGAAACTTTTTACTGCGGGAAAGTATCTCATTCCCATGGGAAAATCTTTTATAGCGCGGGCGAAGCCGCGGGGCGAAAAGCTAGGAAAAAATACAAATAGAAAAACAATAACTTTTTACAGATGTAACTTGTACCTTTTTAAGTTGTTACCTTAGAATAAGCAGAAATGGCTAAGTAGGTACCTAATTACCTAATGAAAATCGTTGTGCTCCAAAACTAACCTTTTTAAGGGGTATAGGGGGCGTTGAAGTTTGTGGAGTACCTACTAAATCCACGCGAACGAAGTCGCGGGCGAAGTGCTATAGTTACTTATAATATACTATATGTCGCACCCAATTAGCTTAATCAGCCGTTTAATTGGTTGCCTAGCCTTTTCATTTAAATTTGCCGATTTTTTTGCGACTTAAGTGACATCTTTTCTTCAGTATCGTTTAATAACTTGCCCATGACACTTATGTCGCTGATTAAACGGCACAGTTCAATGAAAAGGCTAGACTTTTAATGAAACGGCTGATTCAGCTAGATGGCTGCGACATATCTAATATCTATACATATATTATGATAATACCAGAAGAAAACAGTTCTTATTTAATTTCTATATCTATAGAAGCCCTTTAGTCTTCCATCCATTTTGTCAATTTATATAGTACAATATAATAATATAAATATTTTTTTACTGTTTCAGATGAATATGATGTCAAGGTACAAGCAACCTAAAAAGCTAGAGACGCTAGCAATAAGTAGACTTGGAGATTGGGTGGCTCAACAGGCTGAGCTTCAAATGTTACCAATCGCTATGCTTTCGCAGCGAGATACTAACGAAGCCCAAACAACACTGGCGCGCAATGTGGAGATCATACGGACGTATTTAGATATTAACGTTCCTTGGATGCTTCACGATTTACTGGTTCAGGAAACCATCAGAGCATTATCAGAACTCCTGGAGAAAACTAAACAATCATTAGGATTTCGAGGCTGCATGGGAAAATTCGTCAGTCAAATGAATGTAATTATAAAGATGGCAGAAGTGTTATTTACCAAAAATTTAACTGTAGTATCTATAGACACCATTCCAAAGATATTACGGTCAATATTTTATTCTAGGTTAAACATGCTGAACGGGCTCGTTTGCCTTAATCTAGGTTCACTATCAGGTGGTTGGAAAACTGCAGATATGGAAGATGCAGTCATTAAATCTTTAAAAGAACTTCATTGCTTAAAATATTTAACTATGAATTATGATTGTACCAATAACATATTGCAGTGTATCGTTGATAATTGTAAGTTATTAGAAAAATTGGACGTGTCTTGTTCGAAATGCGTTACCAATGACAGTATGGATATAGTTACCAAAATTAAAAACTTGAGAAGCATTCAATTATACAGAACTTTTGTAAGTATGGAAGGCTTCCTTAAAGTGCTTCTGAAGTGCAAAAACATTGAAGATATTGGTAGATGTGACGAAATCGGCCGACTTTTAGAGCACATTGACTTAAATTACTCTGAAGTGTTAACATTTAATTTGAAAACATATGTCAGTCGTTACGCGACACACAATCAATTGCAGTTAGCAGTACAAATGTGCCCCGACATAAGAAGTATGACCGTTTTTCATAACAGAGATTTACAAAGCGACTTGTTGGTTCTTATAGGGCTAAGGGATCTTAGGGAACTTAAATTATTATCATGCGACTTTTACGCAGATCAAATAAAACAAGTTCTTCAAGTAAAGGGCTGCAATATTGTTCATTTACACCTGGAGCATGTTGATCAGATTGATTTGAATGCATTGATGTATATAAGCCAAATGTGCCCTTTTTTAGAAAGCCTAACTTTATACAATTGCTCCTTGATACAACACACGTCTTTGTATACAAAAAAACTAGAAATAACCCCATTTCGCAACCTTAAAAATATTACATGTGTGTCTACTTGTTCAGAAGAGCAATTACTATTTATTTTTACAAATTGCTTGAATATACAATTCATTCACATAGGTACCGCAATACAACTTACCGACGACGTAATGTTTAAAATACTCGACAAAAATCCTCTAATTCATTTAAAAGAACTGCGTATAATGCAGTCCGATTTGTTAACAATGATTTCCGTGGAGAGAATAATACAAAGCTGTATGAGTTTAGAAATATTGGTCGAGTTAGAGAGTTGGTCTCTGTTAACGGAAAGTGATCGTGACTATATTAGAAATTATATAAAAATTAACAATTATAACATAGACACAGCTCCAATCAGAAGATATGACTCGTAGTAGAAAGTATGTTGACGTCAAAGCCTATTACATATTAAGTACCTAGGTAGGTAGGTAGGTAAGTACCTATCTATTATTTCATTTATGAAAACTTTCGGTACTTTTGTTTAACTTTTTGCCATCGACTTCCGAAACCGAAGTTATTTCCCATTTTGTATTGATTAAATACCTACTTACTTACCTACCTATTTTTGAAATAAGTAGGTAAGTACCTACTTACCTACTTACTTTTTAGTTTAAGAAAAATACAATTTACTTTACTAGGTACCTACTTACCTATATTTTTCACTTTTTATTTTCAATTCCCCTCACCGACTCATGTACCTACCTACCTAGGTATCTACCATTAGATAGATATAATAAGAAGTGAATTAAAAACATAATAAATAACTCCAAACCTACAAAACCAGTTTTAATGATATGTGCCTTCTAGTAGGCTAGCAATCTGAGAAACACAATCCGTCAACCTAAGTGTTCCCTAAGAATATAATTATGAAATTAGAAATATAATATTTCAAATATTATGTTTCTAATTTCATAATTATAAATAGATACTTATTACGTGGATTAACAAACTTGATACTGGTTTATTACTGAAGCCCAAATAGACTAACGTGAACTTGCTAACGTAGGTATCCGAATAAAGTGCAATTCCAATTATAGAAGAGCCGAGATACGGCACTAACAAACGCCCAATATGTTAATACAACAATGAAGATATTTTGGTCATTTTTCGTCTGGGCCACGTCGCACGAATTTCTGTATTAAGAGCGTTTACGCGGTACGGCTTTTCATACAAACTTCAAATCCTTATTCTTCAAATTGAATGAACCGATTTTAAAATAACGAAATTTGGTAGGTATGCAAACGCTAAATATCCAGGTTTAAATACCTAGTTATCAGAAAACATTTTTAAAAAAGATTTCAGCGAGAGAGAGAGCGATTTTAAGTTTTCTATAGAAAGTGAAAAATCCCCCTGAACTCTTTTTCAAAAATGTTTTCTGATAACTATTTAGACCTGGATATCTAGCGTACGCATAGGTATCAAGTTTTGTTAAAATGGGTTCATTCATTTTGAAGAATAAGGACTTGAAAGTTTGTATGAAATGACATACAGCGTACACGCTCTTAAATGACAAAAACTCAGATCTAGATGTAAAATATCCTTTAGGTCCTAATCTTGCCGCTGCTGACCCATATATATTTAATAAGGCTCGCAGACGCGGCTCTACAATCAATGCGACGGAATACAAATCTCTCCTAAATCTATGCCATTTATTTAAAACGCTCCTATATAGGTACCTACTAGCACTTCGCCCGCGACTTCGTCCGCGCGGATTTAGTAAGTACTTACTCCACAAACTTCAGCGCCCCCTATAAAAGTTTAGTTTTGGAAAAGCACAACAATTTTCATTTCTACTTTTTCTATGGTCTCAGGAGGCCCTCGACAATGTACCATTTAATTTTATTAGCGAATGCGACTGTTTAAGCCAAAATGTAGGAATTTTGTCACGTGACTTTTTGATAGCATCTGTCAATCCTATACATTTTTGTGGGGAAAAAGTCTTTTCCCATAATAGTATGTATGAATTTGTAATAAAATCTCTTTGGCTATATACTATTTGTATCAAATTAGGAAAATGTGTGATTTTCATTTTTGTTTTTCGTACTGTCAAGATGAGTCAATCTCCCAGACTGGGGCTGCTTTCAAGCGGCTTCTGCCCAATCTAGGGGGTCCAAACGCCTCCTGCCGGAGGCTCTATGCGGGGTCATGCGGTCCATGGCCCTTTATGGTGTATGTATTCCCAGCGGAAAAGTGTCGTTTTTCTTAATTTCAGTTAAGCAGATATTTAGTGTATGACGTCGTGTAAATGTGTATGGTAAGTACGAATTTGTGCATCCAACCATTGGGGAGTTATTCAACAAAAACTGTTTCCGCTGGAACTACGTCATCCCAGCGGCACTTTTTTTTTCCTATGGACGTACAAGAAAAAAAATACATGCAATCATTAGTGTGTGACGAGAGGTAAATGTGTATGTTTAAATGAAATTTGTTTGTCTTAAAACTTCGAAGATATTCAAGTTTCCGCTGCGCTGACGTTTGGCTATTTGATGGAAATCATATAAATCGGTTTAGTGTAGAGTTGATTTTTTTTACGCACGTTGCTATGAATCTGCGTATAATGTTTGTGAAAACAGATTTTGAAAAAAGCATACCGTTTAGGAGATTTACACGTAAAGGTGAAATATGGTTATTAGGTCCAAGTACTTAAAATAGGAACTTTAGAGCCTAACTTTTAACGTTTATTTGTATCTTGTAAGGGTCTACAACGTCTTGCCAAGTTTCATTTATGTGCGCTTAGTAATTAATGAGCAATGGCATAATTTACTACGAATGGACCACTATATTTTGTGACATCCGATTGTCGGACTTTTTAATGGAAAAGCAAAATAAAACATATTCCAATATTTAGTGTATTAATTCAACTATTCATATGTAAAATTTCAGCTCATTAAGCTATTTAATTAAAGAGATATAATAAAAATACCAGAACAACCGAATTACATAGATAAACCGACCAAGTTTGAATGGCTACAAAAAAGCGGCCGTGCAGTACATAGAGCTAACGTTCTAGAATTTCCAGTGTTTTACCATTAGGTATTGGACTAGTACAGGTCGGCACACAATTCTTGACCTGGCTCGATATGTTTCGAAACGCTTTACTTGGCATCACTGTTACCGTTGCGTTTATATTATTTAGGTACATCGAAATTGAATTGATCAGTTTTAATTAAAACGTCATTCGAAATGTGTCGAGACAGGTGCCAAGTTAACGCGTACGGGTAGTTGTTATGTGTCTTCTTAGCGCGCTTTATCAGTCAACTCACAAATGTGCACCCAAGGACAACGTGCGTATGCGCTGTTTATTTTGCCGCAACGTAATATTATGTACCTATTGGACTCGGTTATTGACATAGTGTAAGTGACTGTGACATACTTATTGAGCCAGTAGTGAGAATGATTAAAAGATAAACAAGGTAAGTAGGTACTTCCTAATAAAATACCTCATGAAAATGTTATCTGTTGGAAGGTAGGTATATAGGTTCAAGTGACAACTGTATTATGTTACTTACATCTCGACGACGCCGAAAGCCTAAAAGTTGTCTAAGTATATCTGCTATGTACAGATTCCAGTGCATACAGTGTTTATGACAGCTATGTAAATACCTATAGTTATTTGATGAAAGTTGGTTCAGCTGTTCAAAAGTTGCAGTCTCTTATTCGAACTTGTTTCGAATAATAATATGTGTAGGTAGGTACCTTTTATTTTCTAGGTAGGTACTTTGAAGTGTGAAACGAGAATTTCGTTTGTTCTTGTTTGCATTTATTCAAACCACAATTAATAGGTATAATCCCGCAATAATATTACGTAGGTACCTACTTATTGTTAACCTGTCAGGCATCGCGAGCGCGAAACACAGAACAGCAGTCAAGCCCCACCCGCATTTTTATATAATACAAGCTGTCGCCCGCGTACGAAGTCGCGGGCAATTCCAACGCAATTCCAACGGGAAAAAACGGGATCGTTTTTTCCCGTTGGAATTCCCGTTCCCGTAGGTATTCACGTTCCCGTAAGAATATGCGCTAAAACGTAGGTAAGTAGGTCGGTACTGCACTACACTATAAACCTACCTTCAAACGTAAGACATACTTATTTGTTGCTGTAAAAGCTCGAACGAGAAGATAAACTTCCGAAAATTTACTAGTAGGTACTTATTACCTAAGATTTACCTATACATAAGTATTTGAGCTTTTACAGTAGGCAACGTATTTCTTTTTTATAAAAGACAGATTCTTTATATCAATGTGTGGTGGCGTTGTTAGCGGCACAATAAATCTAACAATAATTTGATTTTATTTGATGTTATTATTACTTTGTTAATAACGTTTTTTAATTTTAATAGTCAGTAACTAATAAATACTTTTAAGAGTACAAAGTTAATGCAGTTGTTTTATTTTCTGCGAAACGATTGTGTACGCGCCTGTACGAATCTATTAAACACGATAATGATACTATACTGGAAAATCTAGAACGTTAGCTCTATGTACTGCACGGCCGCTTTTTTGTAGCCATTCAAACTTGGTCGGTTTATCTATGTAATTCGGTTTTTTTGGTATTTTTATTATATCTCTTTAATTATGTAGCGTAATGAGCTGAAATTTTACATATGAATAGTTGAATTAATACACTAAATATTGGAATATGTTTTATTTTGCTTTTCCATTAAAAAGTCCTACAATCGGATGTCACAAAATTTAGTGGTCCATTCGTAGTAAATTATGCCATTGCTCATTAATTACTAAGCGCACATAAATGAAACTTGGCAAGACGTTGTAGACCCTTACAAGATACAAATAAACGTTAAAAGTTCGGCTCTAAAGTTCCTATTTTAAGTACTTGGACCTAATAACCATATTTCATCTTTACGTGTATATCTGCAACATAAAATACCTCGGAGTAATAATAGACGAAACACTTACTTTCAGACCACATATTGAAAGTTTGGTCAAAAGAGTGCGCAAATTAATATACGTTTTTAAAAAACTGCGAGCTATTGCGAATTCAAAATTAATCAAACAAGTTTATTTGGCCCTAGGTCAATCTGTAATCCAGTACTGTATCACTACATGGGGTGGAGCACTCAAAACTCACTTACTCCCTCTTGAAAGAGCTCAGAGAGCCATTTTAAAAGTAGCAAATTTCCATCCCTTTCTTTATCCCACAGTTCTGCTATACAAATCATGTAACGTACTGACTGTTCGCCAGCTTTTCATTATGCACTTGGTATTAAAACAGCACACCATGCTTTCGTACAACACCGAAAATTCTAATAAGCGACGGAATGATATTGTATGCGATTCAAATGCGTTCTCAAAATATGTTTTTATAAAAAGATTTTTTACATTTTTAGGTCCATTTCTGTACAATAGGTTAAATAGAAAATTAAGTATCTATAAGTTAAATTATTATAGCTGTAAAAGGACAATTTGTGCAATATTTACTACGCATCTCTTACAAAGAGACAGAAGAGCTTCTTTTTGTCTGTAAATAAAACATGACGTGTCCATTAATTTTAGGTTTTAAGTATAGGCAATAAAATTGATCCATTATTGTTAATTTATTATTTTAAGTTGACATAAGCTCAATCTAGCCTGAAACACAGGTTAAACCTAGTTCAGGCAAATAAGCAACTGTGTTCTTTAAATTTTGTGAGATATTTATTGTAAATGTGTCCTATTTTATAAATAAACAATTTATTATTATTATTATTATTATTATTATTTATCTCCTAAACGGTATGCTTTTTTCAAAATCTGTTTTCACAAACATTATACACAAATTAATAGCAACGTGCCTAAAAAAAATCAACTCTACACTAAACCGATTTATATGATTTCCATCAAATAGCCAAACGTCAGCGCAGCGGAAACTTGTATATCTTCGCAGTTTTAAGACACACAAATTTCATTTTAACATACACATTTACCTCTCGTCACACACTAATGATTGCATGTATTTTTTTTCTTGTACGTCCATAGGAAAAAGAAAGTGCCGCTGGGATGACGTAGTTCCAGCGGAAACAGTTTTTGTTGAATAACTCCCCAATGGTTGGATGCACAAATTCGTACTTACCATACACATTTACACGACGTCATACACTAAATATCTGCTTAACTGAAATTAGGAAAAACGACACTTTTCCGCTGGGAATACACACACCCCTTTATGGGGCCCCAGTTTGGGCTCTGCGGCTGGCCCGGGGATACCGCACGATCTCGGGCGAGGCGGCGAGTCTCCTTGCCGGATTGCCGCCATGGGATCTGGAGGCGAGAGTCCTCGCGCACGTCGTTATGAACTATCTATTATTAACAATCGCCTACGCCACGCCACCGTTGACAGAATCTCACTTGTCTCGAGCCCAGGTTCAGCGCAACTGTTCACCCCGTTCAACCCGTCAAGGGTTGATTATGAAAAAATTGTTAGGTACATCTGTTACAATTATCCCGCTTTTAGTTTGTTCATAGCATTCCGCCGTAAATTGAAGCAAGAAATAATGTCCTTCCCTAAAATCTTAATCACCCCTGCTTCACTCCTTATTAGGTATGTAGTTTATTTTCGAAAAATCCAAACATTTGTTATTCTTATTGTTTTATCGAAATCATTTAAATGCCGTGGTGTTTCAACTTCATCGAACCAAGCATTGATACGATTCTCCCCAGTTCGCCAAGCCGCGACATTTTTCTTACTCCGAGCATGTTTGTTACCGTCGTAAATTTTGAACGAAAGGTCCGATTTGAATAATTTAAAGTGTAGGTAATTTACACGGACATAATCAACCTTAATTATCAAACCATTTAAATGGATAAGGATTAATATCATGATACCAAAATCACCATTTTTTATTTCACTAGGGATTTGCTTGAATAATATGAACAAAAAGCGGTCATGGTGACTCATCCATAATAGTTAGACATAATGATGAGTGCAATGCCCCTTAAGAGGTATTGCGTTTATTCTGTTAAGCCGGCTTTTGACTACGGGATGTAATATATATTACATCTTGAGCTATATATTACATCCCGCGATTGCTATTCACACTGTAATATATATATTTATTATATATAGATATTTCCTAACACTTTCTATAAAATGTTCCTTAACTTAATGCGTAGGTGGATTGCGTACCTACTTCAAATACCTTTATTTAAAATCTATGGAAGGAAAAATAAACAAAACAAAAATTCAAAACACGTGAGTTTCCTGATTGATTGTTGATTTCCCGAAAACCAAATAGCAATATTGATAAATAAGGAAGTCCAAATTGTAATTATTATGCCCAGGCATCATTGATGTATTATTTTATATATACATGCCATGCCAGGCATTATGATTAATGTCCCAATTTATTACTTGGTCCATAACACACGGCTTCTTCTTGATATAGTCAAACATTAGTGATCGTGTCCGTTTCGATGGCGCGGCCACGGCGTTTTTTTTCAAAAAAAATTATGCCAAGATTTTGTAAAAAATTGTAAAAGTAGACTCCCAAAACCATAAATTTGTCAAAGCTATGGTTAAAAAGTTATAAGGGTGTGAACGTGGCCGCGCCATTGGAACGCTCCGAACCGCGCGGCCACGGAGATCTTTAAAACTAAGCATTGCAGAGACCTGAAATTTTGGTAAGTAACAGATTGAATTTGTGAAAAATTTGTAAAAATATAGAAAAAAATCCTGGGCTTGTATTTTAGGAGCTGTGAGTCTAATACGCCATTGAAACGGTGAAATACACATTTTCGCCGATATCTCGCTGAAAAAGCAACGCAGACGTCTGAAGTACTATTTTGTAAAATCCAGATTTGAATTTGTCAAAACTAGTAGAAATAAAACAAAAAATCCACGGTTTATATTTCAGGAGGTATAAGACTAATACGCCATGGCCGCGCCATTGAAACGGTGAAAAAATACGTAATCGCCGATATCTCGCTGAAAACGCATCGCAGAGGTCTGAAGTTTTTTGTAAAACCTAGATAAGAATTTGTTAAAACAGTTAAAAATGCACAAAAAAAACCCATTTACATTTCAGGAGCTGTAGAACGGAATCTTAAATACGTCTTGAATATGACGATAGGGTGACCATGGCTTATTGTTTATGGAAAACTTTTCACCTATTTTATTAGATATTGTATCTTAAGGATTCCAAATGAAATAAAAAAAATGCCAAAATTTAAAACACCAACAAGCACTACGTACGAATTTACTGAAAGTAAAACGACAACTAATCGAGAAAAAGCATTTGGCGGGGAAAGACAGGATGTGACGGCGGGATATCTCTTTTTGGACGGTTACGAACTACGGAGAACGAGAGTCTGTACCTCACACACCGTGCGCCTGCATTGCGACCCGACACCCCATCACCAAACATGGCAGGGTCGCCATGTAAGGTTGGGTATTGGAGAAGAGTAAAACGCTCTGACTGCTCGTTGATAACTCACTCATTTATTAATAAGGATTGGTATTTAAGTACACGAGTAATATACATAGATATATGCAAACTAAGAACATAGATTATACAGATTATTGGTTAGACAGCCAGCCTTCGTCTCCCGCGCGTTTCGTTCGCGCCTTTGCTCCTGCTATTCAATGTTAGAATACATGACTTAATTACGGGGATTATTTCTGGCAGAATTTAATCTTAGTCTTATTCATCAAATTATGCTATTATGCTATTTTATACTTATTAGTCATTACGAACGCTATGCAAAGTTATCTGTTATGGTTTTCGCACGTCTACTCTCAAAACCAGTATTTTCAGCCAGCAAACAACGATTTTTAAACAAACAAACATAGTTTTGTATACTAACATTTCACTTTTATTTCATTTACAATCCTTAAGATATAATTTTTAGTAAAATAGTTGAAAACTTTTCTGTAAACAATAAGCCACGGTCACCCTATCGTCATATTCAAGCTCCTGAAATGTGAAAATGAAAAATGAAAATGAAAAATGTTTTATTTGTTTAACAAGTAATCTTAACAACTAGTGATTGGAGCCTCCTTTTAAGCAAAAAACCCTGTGTTAGGAGACTCCGCTCTTCCAAAACTTAAAATGTTAACATAAAATTACTTGTTTTACGTGTTATAAAAACAGGCGATTTAAAATAAAAAGAGAAAATTAAAACTAGACAAGAAGCATGCAAATGCGTGAAATGTAAATGGGATTTTTTGTGCATTTTTACCTGTTTTGACAAATTCAGATCTAGGTTTTACAAAAAACTTCAGACCTCTGCGATGCATTTTCAGCGAGATAACGGCGATTACGTATTTTTTCAACGATTTAATGGCGCGGCCAAGGCGTATTAGCCTTATAGCTCCTGAAATATAAACCTAGGATTTTTTGTTTTATTTTTACTAGTTTTGACAAATTCAAATCTGGGTTTTACAAAATACTTCAGACGTCTGAGTTGCTTTTTCAGCGAGATATCGGCGAAAATGTGTTTTTCACCGTTTCAATGGCGCGGCCATGGTGTATTAGTCTTATAGCTCCTGAAATATAAACCTAGGATTTTTCGTTTTATTTTTACTAGTTTTGACAAATTCAAATCTGGGTTTTACAAAATACTTCAGACGTCTGCGTTGCTTTTTCAGCGAGATATCGGCGAAAATGTGTTTTTCACCGTTTCAATGGCGTATTAGACTCACAGCTCCTAAAATACAAGCCCAGGATTTTTTTCTATATTTTTACAAATTTTTCACAAATTCAATCTGTTACTTACCAAAATTTCAGGTCTCTGCAATGCTTAGTTTTAAAGATCTCCGTGGCCGCGCGGTTCGGAGCGTTCCAATGGCGCGGCCACGTTCACACCCTTATAACTTTTTAACCATAGCTTTGACAAATTTATGGTTTCGGGAGTCTACTTTTACAATTTTTTACAAAATCTTGGCATAATTTTTTAAAAAAAAAAACGTCGTGGCCGCGCCATCGAAACGGACACGATCACTAATGTTTGACTATATCAAGAAGAAGCCGTGTGTTATGGACCAAGTAATAAATTGGGACATTATTCATAATGCCTTGCATGTACCTATATATAAAAATAATACATCAATGATGCCTGGGCATAATAATTACAATTTGGACTTCCTTATTTATCAATATTGCTATTTGGTTTTCGGGAAATCTACATTGGATGGGAAGAACGCGCGTTGCCGTTTAATCAGGGTCCTAAGTGAAATCCCGGCATTTTATTGAACAGCTACTAGCTGTTCAACATCGTTTAATGTTTTTCCCAGCCAAGTAGCGGAACAAGGCACACAGAGCTTAGGGCACCCCAACACGGATAGGTTAGATTCGATTGGTATGATGAGAGCTAGAATGAGCGATCGAACTTATCTATGCCATTCATGGTAGGTTCCTTAAAATCGTCGAGGTCAGAAAGTTGAAATTGTTTATTTTCGTCACACAAAAAAAAAAAAAAAAACACAGTTACCCTATTCTATTAATGGCCTAAGCATCTGCCAGCTACAAATTATGAATCTGATTCTTGATATGGTAAGCCCAAGTTAGTTTAAGTTAAAATTACAGTTACAAAACCTGGTTTTAATTACTCTGCCCCATAACGTGATTAGCATTATAAATAATGCCAGGTCAATTTGAATATTACAAAAGTTA
Source organism: Melanchra persicariae (assembly GCA_947386135.1). Classification (NCBI taxonomy): domain Eukaryota; kingdom Metazoa; phylum Arthropoda; class Insecta; order Lepidoptera; family Noctuidae; genus Melanchra; species Melanchra persicariae. Next base: position 12,110,882 of record OX376653.1, on the reverse strand, counting down.
TTATATCATATTTGTTACAATATCCTAATCATTTTTTCCACTCTACTGTAAAATTAGTCGAAATTACTTGAGCGGTATTGTTAGCTAAGCAATGATTTATCAGTTGGATCAATACAAAAAAAATGGCTTAAATTTTATTTCATAATTCCATTTCATTTCGTGGAATATTACAAGAATTATTATTGTTAAGTACAGTATTTGTCTTAGTTAGTGACCTTTCTAGTTCTTTATGATTGGGTACTAATGCAAACATATACACAGGATATATACCATTAGGAAAGTTAGCTTGTTTGCATTGCTTGATTCTCTTCAAGGAACACTTTTTAAATATTCTAATATATTGCTTGAATGTTCGTGTGACTGATGAATCTGTAGAATCCTTTTCTATTTTTCCAGATGATGTAACATTTTCTTTTACAACAATGATGCCAGTTGGAGACAGGGAATCCCTGAAACAAAAAATAAATTAGAATAATAACTACTTAGTTAAAATTAACAGTTTAAGTTAAGTTTTATATATTATATTTAAATTAACTACCTGCAACGTATTAAATAAGCTTCTAAATCCTCATCTGTAAGGTATCCTAATACCCACTGATTCCAAATGACGTCATATTTTCTTGCAGGTATAAACTCTTGCAAGCCAACTCTATGCAATGTGCCCAATTTTGAGCCCAGCTCTCCAACATATTCTTTAATAGAATTGATAAATTTTTCATCAGGTTCCACAACATCAACTAAATCAAAGTGAGGTAACAATAGCTGTTTTGTTATTCTACCAATGCCGGCACCGCAGTCTAATGCTGTATTAGTAGAAGGGGGATAGTCAGAAGAAAACAAAGACTTTAGGAACAGTTCAGATCCCTCAATGTCTGCATTTGAAATAAATCCAAATCCCCCTAGTACTCCATCGACCGTAGGTGGAATGTCTGCCCAGTATTGTAAAGATTTTTTATAATTAATACTAAAGACATCCATTGTGATGAAAAAACCTACGCTGTGACAAATAACACAGTCCACTAGTAGTGAGCGAATGATATAAAATTATATGTCACGGTCTTAGTTTTAGAATACGTAAAATGCTAACACCATTCTATGTACTGTCAATATTGCTTGTAATAGTAAAATATATTATTGCTAATTTCCCAGTCCAGATAGACAACAACCAACACCAACAGACAAATCAAAACGTCAGATGATGTACGTCAAAGTCAAAACTCTAAGTTCAGATGTGACATGTCACTGTCAAAGTCATACATCCGTACCATCTATTGTCCATACATTGTATTGTCCATTGTGGAGACCGGACCGTGACCCAGTCATGTTGCCTCTGATTTTGGATTTACCCCGAGCGGATCCATTGTAAAACAATAAAAAGCTAAAACCCAACTACAGAAAATTCACGTTCTAAAAAGTATGAAACAAGAAAACATTCTCATCTGAATTGATGTTCAGATGATAGCTGTGGTCGTGTCATGAGTATGACTGCCTCCGTGGTCGAGTGGTTTATGCGTTTGCCATGTGACCCGGTGGTCGTGGTTTCGATTCCCACGGGAAGCATACTTTGTAAAGTTGTTTCTAGTTTGGCTAGTAGGACATTGCAGGCATGAATCACCTGATTGTCTGATAAAAAGATGATTCCATGCTTCAGAAGGCACGTATAAGCCGGTGGTCCCGGCCGCCGAATGGCGGTCGTCAAACCATGTAAGAGGCCTTTGAGGCGGTTTAGAAACTCTTGACACTAGGGTCGTTAGACCTTACCACCCACAAGAAGAAGACATACATACATACGTACTTACATTGGTACCTACATACATACATAATACAAACATACATACAGATCAAATTCATCATTTTTGCTTCACCGTAGTCGGGTAAAAGGCACCTGTATAGAAACGCACGTTTTGCTGAAATTGTTTGAAAGAGTCACCGCGGCCCTGGAACGTAAAGAGCATTTGGAGGAACACGTATTATGAGTTTTAGTCAGAAAGAGTCTGGCACTCCCTCCGCTCCACCCAGAGCGGATTAGCGGAAGGACTGGGAAGGACTCATTTAATGATTTCCTACCCAAAAAAAAACAGTACCTATGAATAAAATGCCATGTGTGCCCTATAAATCTCCAAATGACAACATAAAAAAATCCTTTAGTCTACGGTACGATTCCCTTCAATTTGCAGTTGGCAATACTGGTTCTTGACCTCGTCTTGTTCTTTATGGTTCTTTTCTATACGTCAAAAACGCGAGTCAAGACGTTTTCAAAATGGTTTGTGAAAATATTTTTCATCTTTAAATTTGCGACCAATCTTACTAAATATGACAGAATGTCGAAGGTTAAAACAAATTTGTGCAATTAGTTGGATACTTGATTTGATATATTTCGAGTCGAAATGCCGTGTGTCATAAACATACTAAACCGGCCATACCTGAATGCTTCTGAATGTTTTAATGTTTTGGTGCTACATGTGTATTTCATTGAATTATTTTCGTTCCATTTATTTATTGTGTGAGTTAAGTGGAGTGGTATCCTCTATTTTTTATTGAGTGTTATTGTTTTTATTTCAGGGTAAGGTTAAGTGTTCAGAATTGCGCACTAAAGACAAGAAGGAGCTGTTCAAGCAGCTCGAAGAGTTGAAAACGGAACTGACCAATCTTCGTGTTGCTAAAGTGACAGGAGGCGTTGCATCCAAACTTTCCAAAATGTAAGTTTTTATAATATTGTCCTAGGAAACTCTTAGACCGAATTTCGACACCTTGCGTTTTGTGAAAGCTCAAAGAGAAGTAAGTACGTAGGTACCAATAGTTCAGAATAGAGGCTAAATTAATGACGGTAAATTTATGACACCAGCTTATTTAGTTCAAATGAAATACATTTATTTGTGTATACAGGTATAAAAGGTGGAACAATAACAGGGTAATGGGTCTCTGTGTCCTTAGTTATTACCTATATTTATATTTAGAAATTTTCATTTATAAAGAAAAGACTTGCTTTCCTTTCATAAGATTATACATGTCACCGGATAATTTATTGCAGATGCAATAAGATTGTAAAATATTACTTGAAATTGTAAACTCATTTTTCCCATTATGGGACAGATTCATGTTGGAAACTATTGCATTTAGATGGAATTTGTTGTATTCAAAACGAAATGCTCACAATAGTAATGCTCACCCTTAAAAATGGCACCATATTTATCATACTGCGGCCAGTAGGCATAGCTAAATACCGTACCATGCAGTGCTGAGTTTGCTGGTATCATTGAATCAAAGTGTTCAGTGTGTTGTGGAGAGATTTTGTTCAGTGTTATGTTTCCTGACTTTTATTATTCATAAGCTGGGTACCAATAAATACTACAATCAAATACTAATTTCTTTCCATGGTACACATTTTACACACTAGTATATTCTCAATTCCCTTCTGTGTTGTTAGCAGTACATGCCCTTGCCTGCTTAAGAGTTTGCCATATAGGTTCAAATGAAATAGATTTAATTTAAATAAATTTCCTTGAATAGGGCATTAGCTTTTTGATTGATTGATTTTAAATTTAATTGAACAGCTTTTTTTAAGTATGGAAATCATCAAATGACTTCTTCCGCTCTGGGTGGAGCGGAAGGGAGTGTCAGACTCTTAATGACTTTAACCCATCCGTGTTCCTTCCATTGCCCTTGCGTTCCAGGGTCACGGTAACTCTTTCGAACATATTCCGCAACCCTGGCAGGCTCTGGCCCTAGCGGGCCCCGTTTCGTATGCTGACTGCTCTTTCCGGCGCGCTTGGAACAAAACGCGCCGTCGACTCGGGCCTATTCTGATCGGACAGCGAGCTACCTATTGCTCGCCATCCGCAGGCGTCAATCACTGTGCCATGCTCAGGAGCATCAGTTCTTGAGAGGCGCAGTGACTAATGTTTGCCTGGAGGAGGCAAAATGGGGTTGTTATTGGCACTCCATTTCAGCCCCCTCCTGAGAGAGACTTGGAAGGCGGGAACTTAAAAAAGGCGGTTGCACTGCCAGCACTGAAGCCTTTCTCGGTGCCTTTTTTAATTTTTTATTTATGAATGGGCTAACTCTTGACCTCGATCATGCCTGATGGAAAGCGATAGCAGGAGCCAAGCCCAGCCCCTGGGTTGGCCTGACCGGTCGATACCGGTTTGGCAGCCGCGTAAAACGCCGCCTTCTGGCTCGCCGCCTTTTGGCTGGCCTCTAGCGGGGGGTGCAGGACGGAGAACCGTTCCCGGAAGGCAGCCATCTCCTGCCGCACCAGGTCCAGCACCTGGTTCTCTAGCGGCACGGAATGTCCATCCTCCTTGCGCCCCCCTTGAGGCGCCTCCTTCGAGCTGGCTCTCCGGAGCCCGGCTAGGTCTGCTCGGAGCCTCTCATTCTCCTTTTGGAGAAGCTCCGTGGCGGCCGCCAAGCGGGCGACATCCGCCCGCAGCTTGGACATTTCGTCCGGCAAACCCAGCCTTCCATTCACTCCTGTTCAGACCCACCAGCGTCATCCGGCTCACCGCCAGAAGACCCCGAGACACGAGCCCCGCGACTGGCAGTCGCGGGGCTCGGGGGGTCGCCCGTCGTTGGCGAGCTTTACGGTTCTTCGCATTTTTTTTTCATTGTTCATTTTAGAGGGTGAGGTCTCTCTCCCTTTCCTCTTCCTCTCCTACTTCTTGCTCACTGTCCTCACAGTCACGTCTGATGAATAGACGCGTACCAGAGAACAGCGAGCGAGATTCCTCCAGCGAAACACGCCTGTATCAGCTTCTATCATTGGCCTTGTTCAGTCCTGGAAGGTAATTTTTATTTTTTCTCTGATTCTCATTTATCTGTTTTATTTTGTTTTAGACGTGTCGTGAGGAAAGCGATTGCACGAGTATACATCGTATACCACCAGAAAATGAAAGTTAATCTCCGTAACCATTACAAAAACAAGAAGTACAAGCCCTTAGACTTGAGGACCAAGAAGACACGTGCTATGCGTAAGGCTCTTAGCAAGCACGAATCTAAAATCAAGACCAGGAAGGAGATTAGAAAGAAGTCTCTTTTCCCTCCTCGTGTTTATGCTGTTAAGGCTTAAAATAAATATCTAAATTAAATTTTGATTTTAATTTCTATCAGCAACTATTTAACCCACAAACTAAATTGTCACTCTGATCTTTAGAGATGGCATGATATCAAACCAAGAGTACAGTATTAAGATAGGGATCTTAGCCAAGTGCTAGGTACAAACAACTGGCGAGTACTCGGCCGAGAATGCGACGCCAGACTGCCCAAGTCACTTTATCCACAATTTGATTGCTAGGCTGAGTATAGTAACGCAATTACCATAGTATAATCTGAGTTTCAAGTTTTTAGAATTAAGTATTGAAACCCAATGTACTTTTCTAATATTTTTTTTATGAGCGCCATTGCAGTTTTGAGAAGTCTCTAGAGACAGATTGTATCGAGTCTAAAGTAGGTACGGTTCTCTCGTCCAGTCTCTGATGAATAGATAACACATCATTTTTTTTTTAGGATGGGAAATTATCATATGATTCTTCCGCTCTGGGTGGAGCGGGAGGGAGTGCCAGACTCTTAGTCCCGGTTTCCGCCAAAGCAGAGGAGAGGAGATGTGTTGAAAAAACCAATCAGATTTTGTTACTTCCACATCTCATCTCCGCTTAGAGCCTATCGGATTGGTTTATTCAACACATCTCTCCTCTCCGCTTTGGTGGAAACCGGGCTTTACTCGACTACAACCCACCCGTGATCCTCAATGCCCCGTTCCAGGGCCGCGGTAACTGTTTCGAACAAATTCCGCAACCCAGGCATGCTACGGTCCTAACGGCCCCCGTCTAGCGGCTACTATGCTGATATCTCTTAGAGGAGCGCGTGGAACACAACGCGCCGTCGACTCGGGCCTGGTTTTGATCGGACAGCGAGCCACCCAACGCTTGCCATCCGCAGGTCCGCGCCTACGGTGGCCGAGAATCGCCCTGCTACTCCCGACGCCCGGGACGTCTTCTGTTGCGGTGGCTGGGGCGGAGGTTTGTCTCCCTCCTCGCTCCGGACCATGGATTGAACCAGAGCCGGACGCGAGAAGTCGCCACACTACCTAACTAAGAGCAACTGTCAATAAATTCGTGTTGTCATTCATTCTTAGTTCGGGTTCGGGACTAATCGTACCTAAGTCCGTAGATGATGCGGAGTAGAAAACGCCTAAGACTAAGGCCGAAACTATGGACTTCGGGCTTAGAGGTCGCCGTCGCCGCCACCGATAGTCTCGACGAGGACACTGCGGTGCTCAGCCCAAGCAGGGCAGACCAACGTGTCCTCCGGGCGATCCTCACAGTTATAACACCAGAAAGTGTCTTCCAGTGCCTGCCAGGGTTGCGGAATTTGTTCGAAAGAGTCACCGCGGCCCTGGAACGCAAAGGGCATTAGGAGGAACACAGATGGGCTTTTAACCGACTTCCCAAAAAGAAGGAGGTTCTCAATTCGACTGATTTTTTTGTATGTTAACGATATTTTCGCCAATTGTCAACCGATTTTGATGATTCTTTTTTTGTTTGGAAGAGTATCTTCCCGGACTGGTCCCATTTCAATTAATATTCAGTTTTCTCTTTTCCACACATAACTCAACAATGTTATTAGTGTACCTATTCGATAGTCTTCTTATCTTATATAGGTTCGTTATCTTTGGACTTTGGTACGGAACCCTACAGGCCTGATTCGCAAGTCGAACCGTCCAGTTCAGTACTGCTACGCAAGAACCACAATTGTTCAAGGCCGACAACAAAAAACCGGCTAAGTGCGAGTCGAACTCGCGTACGAAGGATTCCGTACCATTATTTATAAAAAAACCGGCCAAGTGCAAGTCGAACTCGCGCACGGAGGGTTCCCTATCATTATCTATAAAAAAACGGCAAGAAAATCACGTTTGCTGTATGAGAACCACTCTTAAAAATTTATTTTATTCTGTTTTTAGTATTTGTTATTATAGCGGCAGCAGAAATACATCATCATTGAAAATTTCAACTGTCTAGCTATCACGGTTCATGAGATACAGCCTGGTGACGGACGGATGGACAACGGACAGCGGAGCCTTAATAATAGGGTCCTGTTTTACCCTTTGGGTACGGTCGGTAGTCGGAACCCTAATTAATCATCATCTTCCTGCCATTATCCCATGTTACTTGGGGTCGGCGCAACACGTTTTTTTCTTCCATTCTGTCCTACTGACAGAGTCCAGAGTCCGTCAAACTATCACTTACTAACCCTAATTAATGAACCTGAACAAATTAGAGATTTTTTACGAATTTGGACTCGAGACCTCACCCTCACAGACTTGAAAAAGTTTTTTGAGACCGTATTAAATTTTAGCGAACAACAATGATGTTTTTTTTTTTTTTTTTAGGTATGACCACTAGCAAGTTAACACACTTGGGATATCAACTGCTTAACCGAACTTACATGTGGTGGCCTCAAATGAATTTAAGGCCCCCAGCCAAGGCAACAAAACTAGCTACAAGCTAAAAACTACTGACCGCTCGCTAAGGGCTATTCCCTGTGGAATACGACCTCGGCTTAGCGGCGTCAGTTAGGGACAGCAAGGACAATCAGGCTGGGTCGTTTCATTAATTAGGGGTTATTAAAGCTAAAGGCTCAGCGGCGCGGGCTGGCTCGTTAGGCAAAAGTCGGGAAGGGTTTAGAATGGGTCGTCGCGACGGACCTCGGCGGCGAGGTCGGTATACGGAACGCGGTCTGTATTTGTTTATTCTAAGGGTGCTGGTTTCCCTACAGCTTTCCTGAATCTTTGTGATCTCGTCGTCGGACTCGACGAGTGTATGCCGAGGACGGCGAATCTTACTAATGCGAGAGGGAGTGTACTGGGTTGCCTTTGAAATCAAAGGGTTTTGGTGCTTTTCAGCGGATTCGAAGAAACGCTTTGTAAGGCGCTTCATTAACTGTTTAAGGCTAAGAACTCACGGAGCGATTTTCACCCGCGACCGCCGCGGTGGTGGAACTGCGGTTTTATTTCTAAACTCACGAGACCGGTTATTTGCGCGACGCAGCCGTCGCGCTTGCGATCATCGCCCGCAGATTACTGTACCCCCTACCCCCCGCCGGCCACCGCAGTCGCCCGCCAACCGATCGCAGAGGGCGCGGGCGCCACCCGCCGAGGCTGCGGGTGACCGCGGCCCGCGCGATTCTACTAGTTGCCCGCCGGTGCAGCGGGAACCGCAAACAACCGCACACACCGCGGGCGTAACACGCGTCGTGAGTTGTGCTTTAATTATTTACATATATATCTGCATTCTACAGAAGCTGCGGGCCCGCAACCGCAGCGGACGCGGGCGAAAATCGCTCCGTGAGTTCTTAGCCTTAAGGTCGGGATTTTAAGGTCGACATGAAGTCGTTCGTTCCGTACATACCACGGGGCGCCCGTGGCTTTTCGGAGAAATCTGTTTTGGATTACCTGCATCCTGTGGATTTGCTTTGGCTTTGTGTGTGCGAATACAGCACACGCATAAGTCATTATCGGTCGTAACAATTATGTTTTTTTTTTTTTTTTTTTTTCGGTATGACCACTAGCAAGTTAACACGCAGGGGCTATCAACTGCTCAACCGGACTAAACAATGATGTTAGAAGTCGTGTGAGAGACATAATCTGACGGAAAATCTTAACACCGCGATTCAGAAAAAAGCGTCATCAGTGCAACGCCATCTATTTGATCATGTACTGACAAAATATTTGGCAGAAGAACACGTTAAATTAGGAGCCCATTTGCAACAATAACTAACGTCATGGTATTAAAATGTTCACTTTTATTTTACTACTTTTTAAAAGTTTCACAAATAACTCAACAATTTGTTTTGATGTTATTTTCAAGCTTACCTGCTTTTTATTTTCTCAATAGATGGCGCCTAAGAGTCGGTCACCGCAAGCAAGCGCTAAGCGAGCGCTGTATGAAGTTCCTTACTTAAATTAAAAATTCAATATCTTGATTTTGTGGGTCGATTTTGATTAAATAAACGCTAAATGTTATTCAGGTTAACACTTAATATTTTTAAGAACTTAGCTTTCGAATCCAATCAGTGGTTTTTGCGTGATGCTGATTCAAACATAAGGACAAACAGACAAAAATTTCAAAAATGGCATTTTTGCGTTTTATACCTTTTTCCTAACATTTATCAGTTATTTTTATGCAAAAATATTCAATGTACAGACACAGCAAGTCTACGATTTTATTATATGTATAGACAAAATACTGGAGGTACCTACCTATTTTAACTATTCAGTGTTCGGATAGGTTAGCCCTTTTGCTTACGAAAGCTATCGAACGCGGTTTTCTACAGTGGCCTTAAGGTAGAATTCCGTAAGCTGGCCGACCACTGGGCTGGGGGTAGGGCCTGCGCCCCACCCGCCAAAGCCGGAAACAGGAGGAAGCCCTCCGCCACCGCCGTCTCTGCCGCGACCGCCGCCACTGCCGCCGCTTCTTCTGCCGCCATTGCCGGTTCCACTGCGGCTGCTGCTACTGCGGCAGCCGCAGTAGAGCCCCTACAAAGGGCTCCGGAGGGGGCTGAAATGGAGTGCCAGTAATGGCCCCCGTTTCACCCCCTCCTGTTGTACGTCAGCCACTGCGCCGCCCAGGCACTGATGCTCCTGAGCATGGCGCAGCGACTGATGCCTGTGGACGGCGAGCAATGGGTAGCTCGCCGTCCGATCAGAACAGGCCCGGGTTGACGGCGCGCTGTGTTCTACGCGCGCCAAACCAGCAGTCGTCAGCATGGGTCGGGGCCCGTCAGGGCCAGAGCCTACCAAGGTTGCGGATTTGTTCGAAAGAGGTACCGCGGCCCTGGAACGTAAAAGGCACTAAGAGGAGCATGGGTGGGTTTTAGTCAGTAGAAGTCTGACACTCCCTGCCGCTCCACCCAGAGCGGGAGGGGTCATTTGATGATTTCCCATCCAAAAAAAAAAAAAAGATAGAATTCCGTGCATCGCGATCGATCGCGGCCGCGCGCGACCTACGACTGTGGTCGATCGCTCGCGACAATAGTCGAATTATGAAAATGTATGGCACCGCTGAGCCGCGCGCTTAGTAACATCGGGTATTTCCTGGCGCAAACATGTCTAGGAACACAGGAGAAAACTTTTCGGTCGAGGAAGACGAAATAATAGGTCTTTACCTATGTAATTGCCGTTTTGTATGAAAAAATTGAAACGATTTTTTTTCATGTATTTTTTATTTGTATTAATCGAAGTAATCACCCTTGCAATCAATGCATCTTTGCCAACGCAGTGGCAGTTTATTGATGCCCTTCTTAAAGAAATCAGCTGGACGGGAGGCAACAAATTCTTCAAAGGCATTTTGTACTGCCTCTCGGGTATTGAATTTTTTTCCCGCCAAGAAGTTATCCAAATTCTGGAAAAAGTAGTAGTCTGTAGGCGCAAGGTCTGGTGAGTAGGGCGGATGGCGGAGAGCTTCTAACCCCAGTTCTTGCAACTTGGAGACCGTCTGCTGTGCAGTATGAGGTTGCGCGTTGTCGTGCAGGAGCAACGGAGACGAGCGATTGACCAATGCTGGTTGGAGATGTGACAGCTTCTCCATCATTGTGTTCAGTTCTTCACAGTACCTACACATATGCAGTAATGCTCACCCCGTTTGGTAAGAAGCTGTGATGAGTCACACCGGCGCTAGACCACCAAACAGTGACCATCACTTTTCTAGGGGTAAGTTTTCGTTTAGAGCATTGTTTAGGTGCTGAACCAGGATCCAACCAACTTGCTGAGCGCTTGCGGTTTTCGAACAGAATCCATTTTTCATCGCAGGTAACAATGCGGTTCAAAATTCCTTCATTTGTGTGTCTATTGAGCAGTGCAAGGCACGTCTCGACGCGTACTTCGCGCTGGCGATCATTGAGTTCGTGGGGCACCCATTTGTCAAGCTTTTTTACCTTGCCAATTTGACGCAAATGGACCAATATTGTTTTGACGCTAACGTCGAAAGCTGCTGCTAATTCAGCCGTAGATTGTGTTGTGTATCATCAGCTTCCACAATCGCCTTTAATTCGTCATTGTCGACCAAAGTCTTCGGACGACCGCGAGGTTCATTTTTCAGGTCGAAATTTCCAGAACGGAAGCGAGCAAACCAATAACAGGTGGTGCGTTGGTTTGTAGTGTTAGCTCCGTAAACGTCGTTGATGTTGCGTGCCGCTTGTGCCGCGTTGCTGCCACGACGGTACCCATATTCCATAATTACTCGAATTTTTAACTTATCCATTAAACGATGACGAAAAAGATTGAAATGCGATGAAAATGTAACACTAATCAATAAACAAATGACTACTATTGAAAAAAAAAAACATGTTTTTAAAATAAAATTAATTTGAAATTAGAATTCTTAGCCAAACAAAAATTATTTTGGTTTGAAATGGCCAGTACTGCAGAACGGCAATTTCATAGGTTAAAGACCTAATATTAATAAATTTTGTGTCTCAAACTCCAATCATATATGACATGAGGCATGCAGATTACAAAAATTCATACTAGATTGGTACCTACTCTATTTTCATAATATAGCAACAGCAGCTCGTCATCCTTCTCGTCTTCAAGGATGTCAATTAGCACTTCGATCATGATTTTGACTTCGGTAGACACACGTCTAGAGGGAACTGACGAACAACATCTACTAATTTCAAGACACTGTCGCGCGCGGAGTCGAAGTTGAAAGTTGAAGCCTTATGTATGTATTTGAAACACTAACTACAAAATACCTCGGCGTCAGGTACCTATTTGATATACAAATTACATTTTTTAAGAAGTACCTAATTATCCTTTTCAGCGCCAACGTAGGTACCTACACAGAACGCGATGCCTCGCCAGCGCCAAGCTATATATCCACCATTTATACTAGTCTAAGTATGAAGCTACAATGTAGGTACCTACTTATAACAAAATATACAGTAAACAGTAGTGATGGGGGTATTGTCATATCGACGAATGAGATTAAATACGCGTTAAATTTTATTTATAACTAGCTGTGCCCGCGACTTCGTTCGCGCTTGCTTTTCGTATTTAGGAAGATATTAAGTACCTACACAAACTCACTAAATGTATATAGGTACTCATCGTGATTATGACATGACTTACAAAATTACGAAGAACGAACGAATATTAACACTTAAAACATTTCTTCGTAAACAATATTACTTGTTATGTGATATTCATCAGTACGTATACACAGGCTTTGCGCGCTGCTTGCGACAAAGCGACATACAGCCTGCCCGTGCAAGATACAGGACTACCGCAGATCCACACCAACACGACTAATAGTTTGTCCCTGAGCTTGATTAATGGTCATGCCGAAACTATCAGAAGATAAGTCTCCGCAGAGGACATGGTGGAGTATACGGTGGAGGTCTGCCCTGCTTGGGCGGAGCATCACCGTGTCCTCGTCGAGGCGATCGGCTGCGGCGTCCTGGTTTACTCCATGGTCCGGAGAAGAATATAAGAATTAATGACAGCACGATTTGATAGTTATTCCTAGTTCGGGACCAATCGTAAGTCCGTAGGTGATACGGAGTAGAAAACGCCAAACACTAAGGCCGAAACTACAGACTTCGGGCTTAAGAGAGTAGACCCCCTCAGCCGCCGCAACAGAAAAAGACAACCCGGGCGTTGCGTCGGGAGTCGCAAGGCAATTCCCAGCCACCCTAAGCGCGGGCCCGCAGATGGCGAGCGTAGGTTGGCTCACTGTCCGAACACTAACTACTGTTGCTGAATTTGTTCGAAAAGTCACCACGGCCCTGGAACGTTAAAGGCATAAGGAGGAATACGGACGTGTTTTAGTCAGTAAGAGTTTGACACTCTTCCGCTCCACGCAGAGCAGAAGAAGTCATTTGATGTTTTCCTATCCATAAAAAAACCCACAACGGATAGAGTAGAGTAGAGACTCCGTTGTCCTGGCTAAGTTTGCAAGCCTAGCTCCGCCCAAATGTACAAAAGCCACCAGTGTGCTTCACAGGTTGAGCGGAGAGACGACCGATAATACTCAAGCCGCAAGGGAGTGATAATCTGAGATAAAAGTCAGCTCAGTCACTTAGCATTCACAAACCTATATTTACCACCTGTATATGTACATTATGGATTGCAATAAACGATTTGATTTGAAACCTGCACCTCACCGTTCCGAGGATTTTTTCACGTCGGAAAGTCATGGCCAGGATGACGTAGCCGGCGTCGAAACAACCTCCGCAAATTGGGCTGTTTGTAGTGCAAAAGTTAAAAAAAATTAAGGGCAATGATCCGTAATAATAATCCCTATTATTACGGAGATAATTTTTACTTAAGCTGAGAAGTCAATTAGTTAGTCACGTTTATAGACTTGTCATTGCCATTTTTCACTTTTTTCACCATTTGTTGTCATGAAGTTCAGTTGTTCTCTGGCAAATTCATGCACGAAACTGTGTGAAAGAAAGAAAGAAGGAGGAGCGGGTACGGGTCCAGCACTACCATCTCGAAACCTATCTTGGCGAGTTCTTCTGTGGCGTCATTGCCCAGGGATCCACAGTTCCCCTTGAAGCTCTGGAGTGTGAAACCCGCTACTGGTAATTTCTGGCCCTAGGCTGGTCACGACGAATCACCAGCTGACTGGGAATTTAACAGTTTTGTTTCAAAATTAACAGAAAATAATTAGTAATGAGGGAGATCCTGGGAAAGAAATTCAAGAGGTGAAAGTCTTGAGCATCGAAGCCGAGTTTTTAGCCTTTCGGTTTTCTATCGGTTGCATTTTGGGGAGTGTGTGACGGAATTGCATAGTTTAATTCCGCCAAGCTCGTTCCATCATCCGACCACAAGACGTACGGCGGTACGCCACCGGTACACGATGGACCTCACACCCACATGAACAAAACGTTTTGGAAACACATGGCGTGGAATTCCCTGACTGAGTCCGTGTTTCCGGATAGTTACAGCCTGGGAGTCTTTTATCAAGAGTGAATAGGTTACTTATAGGCAAGCGTGCTCCATCTTCGATCACATCATCGTCTGCCATCAGGTGAGATAGTGGTCAAACGCGTTCCTATCAAAAGTAAAAAAAAATGAAAACAAAGTCAGTGGAGCAATTTTATTTTTGCATCAAATGCGTAACGCCTGGTAAGTATCAAAAGAATCTTTAACTAAAAAATACTTTTTGGTGTAATTCTCGTGCTGTTGATGGTAAGTACAGTTTCGCTCAACAGATGGCATTGCAAGTGTCATTAAAGATACTTACCCCTTCTTACTATGCATGTAGATAATAAGTTGATTTCTTCTAGATTGCCATAATCCTATCAGGTTTATGTGAATGTTTTCTACATTAGTTTTGTATTTTTTATCGCGATGCAAACGAAACAGAATACATATAAACAAAAAAATAGGTTCTGCTTGTCTTTCTAAAAAGATATGCAAAATACAGCAATAACATATTATTAATATTTGAAAATATTAGGATTGGTAGGAATAAAAAAATAAGGAAATAAATAAGATAAAAATAATTCAAAAATTATTACAAAATTTGTGGGATTTGAACCCAAACCTAGTCTTTCGAGAAGCAGGGTTTAAACTAAACGGACTATGAGATCAGTTGACAATTGATTAAAATAGCCGATAGCTTAGCTCCCTGAAAGGGTTCCACATCAGATGCTCTAGACCTTCATTTTTTTTACGTCGACAGATAGTACTCATCATGTTGACCAACTATTCCTAAAGCGGTATATTAATATCTCTTATAGATTAGCCGGGCTGCTAAGGTTCCACGTCTTCTATTCAGATATTCAAAATAAATTATAGCCTATATGTTGGCGAGGACTAATAGCTATACAACAAAAAAAGTTTCATTAAAATCCGTTCAGTGGTTTTTGCGTGAAAGACGAACAACAGACAGACAGACAAAAAAATAAAAAAAAATATTTTTGGCTTCTACTGTTTGTATAAAGCACCCCTGGAGTATTTTTTTTAGTTTATATTCAATGTACAGAATTGACCTCTTCTACAGTTTTATTATATGTATAGATTTTACGAATATAAATGTAAACTCAGATCGCTCAAGACAGATTGAGGTGGAAAGAAAGAAGGGAGGCCTTTGCCCTGCAGTGGGACACTACGGGCTTATAATAATAATACAAAATCAAGCGGCCAATAAAATGATAAAAATTGCAAAAAACTAAAACAGACAAGCAGACTGATGACATATGTCATTACGATGAACTGAAACGAAGACGAAATGAAAGAAATACGAGTAATACTTGAAATATGATAACAAGAGCAGCTGCCCGACGCGTACGCTCACCACCCCCGGACTCGTCGCTCAGCTCCGCCTCGCCGCCGCCGGACATAGGATTACCAGTGTCACCGGCGGCTGCAGTCGCGTCGAGCTCGAGCGACGAGTATTTCTCTCTGCCGACGTCGCCAACACCTGTGCGTCGGCAGGGGAGAGGCCGGTCACCGAGGGGCTTGGGACCTAGGGGCCAACAGGCCCCGAGCCGGGTCCCCGCTACCGGTGGTTGTGTGCAGCGCATGAGATGGACGCAGTCTATGAACGAAAACATCATGCGCGCATATTACGGGTCTACCGAGGGGGGAACTAACCTCACAGCGTACCGTGTCAGGATGCTGTCTCTGTTTCAGGACCTGGAACCGACTGTCAACGTCTCGGCCCAACGATTGTCGGATCAAGTGCGAGTCATCCAACGTAATCACAAGTTGGACGATGCCGCGCTTGATAGGCTGCGCTCAGAGGTTCTGAACAACGTTATCATCTCGACCCCGACACAGACCGCGGTACAGACACCAACCAGTGGCGCAATCACACCGCGGCCCAATAATGATAGTGATGGGGTAGATGATAGGGTTGTCACGGTAAGTAGCCAGTGCAACGATCGACTGAGGAGCTCGCTGGAGGATGCGCTTCGCGAGTATAGATCAACTCCAACCGAACTTAAGCCCCGATTACCACGGTTACCTATGCACAAAAAGAATAGGGCGCTGGTGTGTGCCTTGGACTCGCTGCTTCAGAATATCTTTGAAAGCAGCGAGAACCTCGTTGATACGCACTCAATCCTGTATTGCGGGGCTATTGCGGCATGTCGTATAGCAAATGTCAAGTTCCCAAATTCTGACGAGGTTATGCGACCAAAACCTGCTGTACCAGCCTGGCAGTGCAGGATCGAGCGGCGTATCGATGAAGCTAGGGCACTCATCGGCAAACTATACTGCTTCAGGGAGGGCAATACCCGGCCACGTGTGATGCGCTTTGTGAGGCGGGCGTTTCCGGGGACTGGAATCAGCCCTCGAGAATACACGTCCCGTGTCACAGAGCGCATCGACTTCCTGAAGCAGAAAGTTTGTGCATGGGCAAACCGTATTCGGCGGTATAAGCAGCGGGTTGACCGATACTCGCAGAATCGTATGTTCCAGAGCGATGAGAGGTGGGTGTATAGAGCTTGGGAGCGACCTGAACAAAGTGTGACAGACGTGTGCCGCCCGGATGATCTCGCCACGAGTACATTCTGGCGAAACATCTGGTCGGTGCCCATCTGTCATGCCGAGAGTGGTTGGATGCGCGATGTCGAGCGCGTGTGTGAAGCTATACCACCAATGGAACTAATCAACATCACCCCATTGGATGTAGCCAAAGCAGTCCGTCCGTTACCGAACTGGGAATCTCCAGAACCGGACGAACTGCATAACTTCTGGCTCAAATGGTACAGCAGCGCACACGCGCTCCTGGCATCTCAATTCCAATCATCCTTAGAGTCTGGGTCGCTACCACAGTTTCTAACAACTGTAGTTACCCACCTGCTCCATAAGATAGGTAGTCCCGCGGAACCCAAGAATTATAGACCGATTACTTGTTTGTCGACGGTCTATAAACTTCTTACATCCATTCTAAGAGTGACCAGTGTTGGCCAAAAGCTAACAGGTTCGTCGATCCCGCAAGGATCTGTCGACATGTTGGATAGACTACAAGAATGCCACACTCTGTGCCACATACATGGCTCATGAAGGTGCTGGAGTTGTACAAAATAGATGCAACTCTACGCACCTTCCTTGAGTCATGTATGAGGCAATGGAAAACGGTCCTTCGATATCCAGGATGTCGACCGATTCAAGGGAATGATGAGCCTGTATGGATTAAACGGGGAATATTCCAGGGCGACAGTTTGAGTCCACTTTGGTTTTGCTTAGCTCTGAATCCTCTTGGCACACTGCTGGAGGATTCAGGCCTAGGCTATCGGTTGAGAAGAGGTGGTCAAGCCATATCTCACCTCCTTTACATGGATGATCTGAAACTCTTTGCCCCCAACAATTTGCGACTGATGGAGCTACTGAAGGTAACTGAAAACTTCAGTAGTGCCATCAGGATGGAATTTGGTGTGGACAAATGTGCAGTCATGCATGTAAAGAAAGGGATCTCCCCTTTCTTTACATGCATGAGCATGCAATGGAATCTGAGGGAATTCAACTCTCGGATTCCATACAGGTTAGATCCCTCAGCTCGACCGAAACCTACAAGTATTTGGGTATGTCGGAAGCGTTGGGCATTAGTATTGCTGACATGAAGCAATCGCTGAAGGAGCGCTTCTTTGGCCGCCTGGAAAAGGTTTTAAATAGCTTTTTGTCGGGCGGAAATAAGGTGCGCGCCTTCAACGGTTGGGTCATGCCGGTATTAATGTACACTTTCGGCATACTCAAATGGACTCAAACTGAACTCGACGCCCTGGATAGGAGAGTCCGTACACTGCTGACTGCAAACCGGATGCATCACCCACGATCGTCGGTGATGAGACTGTACATCCCGCGGAAGTGTGGAGGTCGAGGCTTTTTAAATGCTAAGACTCTTCACAACCGCGAGATGTGCAGTCTCAGAGAATATTTTCTCAAAGTCGATGTGAGTATGCACCGAGATGTGGTCGCAGTGGACAAGGGACTCACCCCGTTGTCCATGGCTAAAGAGAACTGGCGCAAACCTGTAATAGGTACTTACTACAGATGACCGCAAGGAGGTATGGAAAGGCAAGGAGCTTCACGGACGCTTCTATCGGGCTCTTTATGGGTCCGATGTAGATTTCTTAGCGTCCGTAGCCTGGCTACGTTTCGGTGATCTCTTCGAAGAAACTGAAGGTTTTGTTTGTGCAATTATGGACGAAGTTATCTTGACGAACAACTACCGGAGGCATATTATGAAGGACGGGACGGTTGACGTGTGTCGGGCATGCCACCGTCCGGGTGAGTCCATCAGACATATTATCTCTGGTTGTTCTCGTCTGGCTAACGGCGAGTACTTGCACAGGCATAACCAAGTGGCCAGGATTATTCACCAGCAACTTGCTTTGAAATACCGACTTGTGGATTCTGAGGTACCGTATTACAAGTATGTGCCCGACCCAGTTCTCGAAAATGACCATGTTACGTTGTACTGGGATCGGTCTATCATCACTGATAGGACTATCATAGCTAATAAGCCCGATATAGTCGTGATAGATCGATTAGCGCGCCGCACAATGGTAATCGATGTTACCATTCCACATGACGAGAACCTCGTGAAAGCTGAGAAAGAGAAACAAATCAAGTATCTTGACTTAGCGCACGAGGTTGTCGACATGTGGAATGTGGACTCGGCTGTCATTGTGCCGAAGGTCGTTACGGCCAATGGACTGATGGCCAAAAGCTTCGACGACCATCTGTCGAAGCTGGCATTGCGCAATTGGATAAAGGGCCTGATACAGAAGGCAGTTCTCCTCGATACGGCTCGTATTGTGAGGAGGTTCCTTTCTCTGAAGCCCTAACCACCGGTAGCTTGGACTCTGCTCCCGACACCGGCGGACTACTATTTTTTAACCGACTTCAAAAAAGGAGGAGGTTCTCAATTCGGTTGTATTTTTTTTATATATTTTTTTTTTATGTTTGTTACCTCAGAACTCCGTCGTTCATGAACCGATTTGCAAAATTTTTTTTTCCCTTGCTTGATATGCAGCCATATTGGTCCCATTTTTTCAAAATCCAGTTCTGATGATGGAATCTATGAGAAATCGAGGGAACTCCTCAAATATTATAGGCAACCATATAGTTATTTTGGTATTTTCATCGAGAACTTAAGCATCTACAGTCAAAAAGTAACATTTGATGAAGTGGAACTGGTGGAGGAGATCAGAAACCAGTGGCCAACGGAACTTGACACTCGCATAAATATCACAATGCAACTATGACAATGCAAATAAACAAATGATTCTGAATAGTTATGTTGAGAATGGTATCATCGAACTGGGGCTCGATTCTGCTATTGCAATCGTGTCTCAATGATCGGTCAGTGATCGAATATTTGACAACTTTGACAGTTTTTGTATGGGAAATGTGTCATAAGTTTGACGTTATACGTCAAAAACCGATCATTGACCGGTCATTGAGACACGATTGCAATAGCAGAATCGACCCCCTGATCTGATGATGATGGAGCTGGATGGTAGGCACCGGAACTGCGTAATTAATCAATGTATCCCAGCCGTGTTTGGGCTTATTAGAATTGTCATGAGATGCACTTTGGCTATAAGGTACTATCAGACTGTTCTGATGATGGAACCGGAAGGTAGAAGGTAGGCATGGGAACTTCATAATAAAACAATGAATTCTAGCAGTGTTAAGGTGAGAAAAATGCCTACTGAGTACTGCTAGTTTTTCGGTTTTTCGGAGAACTAATTCGAATTTGTAACAAAGGACATTTTTTTAATTTGAAATAGACACATCGGTAGTAGGTATTTTATGCGGCGTATCATCCCTTCACGGGAATAAAACGTTTAAAAAAAAAACAGTGTACCTACAATATTTACGACATGGTACCTTTTTCATAAGAATATTCAATGTAGGAACGATATTAACTTCTTTGCCTTCATTTTAATAAAAAAAACACTAACCCGCGAGAAATAAAAAAAAAATATACAAAAAAAAACAAACAAAAACCGTTCCCACTAAAAAGTTGAAAATAAATATTTGAATTGCTTTAAAGAAACATAATTTAAAAGTAAAGCTGAGGAAACCAGCTTTTCTGCAAACCTGTTTGAAATTGTTGTATTAATAGGTGTTTACTTGTTTAGATATTGTAAATTGAGTAAATTAAACTAATCTTCTTATTATCGTGTGGGCAGTAAGGTCTTACGCGACCCCACACACCCTAGTGTCAGGTCAGAGTTTCTAAACCGCCTCCAAGGCCTCTGACATGGTTTCACGACCGCCGTTTGGCGGCCGGGACCACCGGCTTATACGTGCCTACCAAAGCACGGAATCATTTTTTTTTTCAGACAATCAGGTGATTCAAGCCTGCGATGTCCTAGCCAAAAAATTCAAAATTCAATTCAAAATTCAAATTATTTATTTCAAATAAACCATTCACAGGCACTTTTGAATTGTCAAGGTCGGTCAGTCAAAAAGATGAAGCTATTTGCACGTTCCAAAGCGTAGATCTCTATGGAGAAGAACGTGCAAGAAACTCCACGGACACTCTTTTAAATTGAAAAAAAGAAACTGGAAACAACTTTACAAAGTATGCTTCCCGTGGGAATCGGGTCACAAGGCAAACGCCTAAACCACTCGACCACGGAGGCAGTTAAACTAATACAAATGTAATATGAGAGCCATCTATGAAAAGTTTTTGGAACGTAGCTCAGAAACATGAATAGTTTATTTTTTTTGAAGGTAGTGTAGCGTAAAGAAAAAAAAAAGAAATGAAGAACACCATCTTTCCGCAGAACGCGTATAATTTGTAGAATAAAAAAAGCCTAAATTAAATTATTAACAGCACATAAAATAAAAAATAAATGTTGAAAGTGATGAAATTTGTAAAACATATAGACCCTATTAATCGCTCGGAAACCATTACGTAAAGGACAATGACAGAAATAGGCTCAACGTCGGGTCGGCGGACTAAAAAACATAAGTCAAAAAGTTGCTTTATTTTTTCTTTGTACCAAAATTATTAATTTATATCAATACATCGGCAGACTAAAGCACATAAGTCATATTTGCTTGTTCGGGCTTGAATCTAAGTGGCGTCCTTTTTCAACCTCTTGAATCGCACGTTATAAAAAACATAAGTTGAGTTATGTTAAAAGGAACACTTGAAGCTTTCGGACTTCATGGACACAGAAAGTGACTTATGTTATTAGGAGCGTCAAGTGCGTCGTGTTATCTCGATTTTTATTTCGAGGGTAGGTACTCAAATTATTATTTATTGCTTACAAAAAACTGAAGTTGTAACTGTAGTGATTTGGGTCACACTAGTCGAGTTAGTTTTGCTCTGATTTGTTAACAGAACAGTTGTGGTGTGTGACATTTCATTTAAAAATATTCCCAATTACTATGGATTGTCAGCGAGGAAAGAAATTAGTTGAGATGGTGATGAGGAGAAACACAATGTTGAAGGTAAGTTTGCCATGTTTGATTTGAATCAGAAAGTAATATATTTATTTTTCATTGTAGTTTTAGCAGAAATCATCAGTGATTTGTTCATTTTAGCATCAATCATAAATTAATGATTAAAATAAATTTTTTTTAGCCTCTACAGTACCTATGTTTTTATTTTTAGATGAACGAAATGAACAGCAATCTACAGGCACAATAGCGGAAGAAGAACCAATGCCTTCCACATCATCAGGCCACACTGGCGTCATGTTTATTAATCGAGAAATGGATTTCTCAAGTGAAGCGATTCGAAATGTGGATCCAGAACAGAACAGTTCAGGATCCACGTTTCGAACTTCCTGAAACAGCAGTAGATTCGTCGACATCCACCGATACTGACCGAAGAGCCGACACGCCACATGCGGTCGAAACATCTCCAAAAAAAAGTATTCGCATTACGAAACAAGAAAAGAAAATAAAACGCAACACAGGTCAATTATATAAAACATTAAAAGGTAAAGTTGTTTCCAGCAGAACAATGAAAGAGCTAGGGACGTGTCGAATGAAATGCAAGGAGCGTATATCATTGAACGATAGACAAGCTATTTTCAAAGAATATTGGCAAATGGGAACATATCTCAAGAGAACAACTTATATGGCATCGTTAATTGAAATACACGACAAGGCCACTCAAAGACAACGCACACTAGATTCTGACCAACAAAAGAATCGCATGAAAACATACAAATATTTTTTATTAATTCACGGGAAACGTGAACCCATTTGTCGGGGATGCCTTTTAAAGACGTTAGGCGAAAGCGATAATTTTATAAAAACAGTTGCCACGAAAAAACGGTCGTCGATAGGTGGCACTCAAACAGATGATAACCGTGGGAAGAGTAAGTATACCCAAACATAAGATTTCTGATGAAAAAAGACAAGAAATTAAGGAAATTATTTTATCAATTCCATCGTATGAGAGCCATTACACAAGAAAAACTACATCAAAAAAGTACTTGCCTTCTCATCTAACTATTACGAAAATGTATGATTTATTTTGTGAAAACCGCGACCACCTTCAGTAAAAATTTATAGTCAAGAATTCCACAAATTAGGATTATCGTTCAAAAAGCCCCGTGCCGACACATGTTATACTTGTGATAAATTCAAGATTCAAATTCAACTACGTCAGGAAGATCAGGTGAAAATTGAACTAATTGCTCAACATGAACATCACAAGACTGCTGCAGATCAAGCATACGAAATGAAAAAATGTGATACTCAAGTAAATAAAAGTGACAGTACTGTGCAAGTTTACACATCTGACTTACAACAGTGTTTACCCACTCCAGCCCTCAGCTCTTCTGTAGCTTTCTACAAACGCCAGTTGTGGACGTTCAACCTGACTGTCCATGACAACAAAACTGGAAAAGCTGTGTGTTACATATGGTATGAAACCATAGCTACTAGAGGAGCTAATCAAATAGTATCATGTATTTTCAAACATCTTCAAACATACGTACCTGAGAATACAAAACATGTAATATTTTATTCTGATACTTGTGGCGGTCAGAACCGAAATTCTCATGTCAGTTCAATGTTGACTTGGGCTTTGCAGAAATTAAACATAGATGTCATAGACCACAAGTTCATGGTTCCGGGTCATAGCCACTTGGAAGTGGACACGGATCATAGCATCATTGAAAAAAAGGAAAAGAAAACGGATTTGCAGATTTATCACCCGCATGATTGGATTCAAGAGTTTGTCGAAATGCGTAGTTCCGACTTTTTGGATTTTTCTTCATTGTTAAAGGGTCCTTTAGTATTTAGAAACAAAGATGTAGAAGGGCGACAATTTAAATGGCTCGATAAAAAGTGGTTGCACTATAATTCTGAATTTGGCGTAATCTCCTACAAAGACACATTGGACACGGAATGTAATTTTTATAAATTTAACTTGAAACGTCGAGTTTCTGCCATACCTCACACTATTCCTGTTATATCGGTACAGCCCTTACCGATATCAAAAGAAAAGAAAGATGATCTGATTTCTTTACTCTCCTTAATACCCGACGTTTTTCATAGATTTTATTTAGATTTGCCTTCTGTGAACAATGTACGTAATACTGACCCTGATATTTTAGATAGTGAAGAAGATGAATAAATAGTTGAATATAAATTATAAATATAGGCTAGTATATAAATGATGCATGCTAAATTAATTTTACGTTCATAGAAGTAACTTTTGAATGTCAACTAAAACATAGTTTATAATTAAATTTACTGTTCTCATACACTTAAGTCACAAGTACCTACTAGGTACACAGTGTTCTTTCTAACATAAGTCACTAAAATCGCTTTTTATTATATT
Organism: Melanchra persicariae; assembly: GCA_947386135.1. Taxonomy (NCBI): domain Eukaryota; kingdom Metazoa; phylum Arthropoda; class Insecta; order Lepidoptera; family Noctuidae; genus Melanchra; species Melanchra persicariae. Next base: position 12,087,108 of record OX376653.1, on the reverse strand, counting down.
TTTATCAAATTATATTTACAGGCATGTTAGTATCAATTAAAAACATCTCAATATTCCAATAAAGTTGAATTTATAGTTTAACGCTATTTTTTATACAGTTTTTAGTTGTTCCTGAGAAGTTTCACTTTTGGACTTATGTTTTTTAGTCTGCCAACCCTATAGCGTCCGACAGACTTTCTACAATAATGATAATTCATAATAAAAAACAGTAATAAAACAACACAATAAATTCCTAGATGCAATTTCTCTATGAAATGTTGCTGTTACCAAAATAAAATAATATCGATACGAAATTGCACTTGAAAATTGATTACAACAACATCGATATTAAACTACATGTATTACGCATTACCAAAACAAAATAATATCGATACATTACCAAAATAAAAATAATATCGATACGAAGTTGCACTTGCAAATCGATTACAATAATATCAATATTAAACTGCGTTCTAACTTGCACAGAGTCTAAGAGAGTAATTAAAACAAAGCATACTATTAAATCCATAAATAACTAGTAATTTAGTCACGATTCCAATGATTTAACTGGTAGAGGGCTAACTATCTTAACTTCCGAGATATCGTCGTTTTATAGTAAGGTAATAACTAAAAATAATTTAATTCGAAAATCGATACCGTTTAGAATAGTTAATTCATAATGTTATCATAGTGCTGGCAACTCTTGATCTAAAACTTGTATTTTGTCTGTTCAGTTGTCATTACCAAAAAGTTTGACTATCCTTCACCAAACAGTACCCTTTACCTTCTTGATATCACGAGCGACGAAGTGTTTCCGTTTTTTTTGAGTTTTGCGTTGATTATTGCTCCGGACTCTGATTTTTCTACCGCTTACGACTACCTTGGCTGTTGAAACTAAACCTGAACCTGTTTTACTCGTAATTATCTAGTTTCAATGAAAAGAGACATAATTTATAACAATGAAAGTGGGATAGAGAACGTTGAGCTATACTGTTGTAATTGCGTAGTTGGCGAAGAACCGTGGATTGCTGCGCACATACAATGACAATAATGCGGTACCTCGGTTGGGCAAGATATCTAATAAATATAACTCCTCCAGCCCAGTTTTTGGATGTTTTATTAATAATAATAAACAGACAAAAACATTGGAATGGACTCAGAAGTCACTTCATGGAAGACATCGCCAAGACCTTTGCCAGCCTAACGTCGACAAGCTAGCGTCGAACGAATGGCTCAGGCGCGGTGACTTATTCCCTGAGACTGAAGGGTTTATGACAGCAATCCAGGACCAAGTTATTGAAACCCGTAACTACCAAAAGCACATCATGCGAATCCCCTTTTCCACAGATATTTGCAGACGTTGTCATAGTTCTTCTGAAACTATACAGCATATTACTGGGGCATGTAAGGCAATCGTTCAAACTGACTATAAACATAGACACGACCAAGTAGCCAATATAATTCATCAAAAACTTGTCATTAAATATAATATAATTGCAACACCATCAGTTCCCTACTACAAATATAGCCCAGAAACAGATCGAGCCATCCTTACAGACAGAACCACACATTACAATAGGCCAGACATAACTTTACGCGACAAAGTTAATAAAAGCGCGCAAATTATTGATATAGCAGTTCCAAACACACACAATCTACAAAACACAATAGCAGAAAAACTGTCAAAATATATAGACCTAAAAATAGAAATAAGCCGAATGTGGCGATTAAGCAGTGTTGCGATTATCCCTGTAGTACTTTCAACTACAGGGGTCATACCTAAACAATTACATCAATCACTAAAGTCACTTGACATAGCTCCCAACACCTACCAAACCTTACAGAAAGCTGCTATATTGAACACTTGTAGAATTGTCCGGAAATTCTTGCAGAACGACAACGGCGTACAAAGTACTGTCACGTAGGTTAATATTCTCAAGGGTAGCACTTGGCTTTGGCCCGTGTTATCCTTTAAACCCGGCGATCATTGCCGAGAAACAAAAATGAATACCAACAAATAATATTAATAATCTTTATTTCAGACCAAGTCCTTAAGCAATATAAAAGTTATAAAATAAAAAAAAGTTTACACAATATGAGCGCGAATAAACGTTTTCAGGATATTTGAGTCCTGTTTATCCGCAATGACTTGTAGGATGCTGTTAGTGCTACCCCGGACTCTGCTTAATAACGCTGCGAGCCGCTTGCGCACGGTGGCATGGAAGCCATCTACCCTGGCCTCCGTAAACATACCGGAGGCACTACAAAAGCGGGGCAACCCCAACAACATCCTGAAACCATTGTTATATTGGACACAAAAAGCACGGAGCGACCTCTGCGTATACCTGAACCACAGCCTGCACGCGATGTTAAAAAGTATAATTAATGTGTTTTTTTTTCATATTTTCTAAAATAATGTAGTTATGTTCTTTAAATATCTATTTCAAAATCTTTTCTGATAACTATTTAGACCTGGATATCTAGTGTATGCATATCAAGTTTCATTAATTTTGAAAAATAAGGATTTGAAAGTTTATATAAAAAGCCGTACCTACCGCGTAAGCGCTCAACGAGTGAAGTTTAGTGGCTGTTTTAAATGATTTTATTTTTTTGCAAATTGATTCTTAGTGTGGTGTAAAATTGGTGTAGTCTTGTCTCAAGTGTCTACGCAACTGGCCAATGTGTGAAATCATTGAAACAGACGCGATTTCGGTAAATTGGAGCTGTGAATTTTATTGTAGTAGCACTACCACAGCGAAGCTTGCCGAGAAGGCTAACTCGATATATTTGCTGCCAAATACTCCAGCAAACATTAGAATTTATAACACCCGCTTTCTAATGCAAAACAAAAATATAAAAATAAGACTAGTACGCTGCCCTGCCAAGCCAATACACTGTAACTTTTAAACACCACATGTGAGATTTTTGAAAATATGTGTTTTTGATAAATAATTGCATTTTTTAATGATTACTGCTAAATATAATATTATATTGTTTTATGCATTCAATAGTACGTGTATATCTCTACCTACATAGCCATGTAGTTTTTTTTTGATAAATTTAGTAAATAAAAAAGATATTGCCACTAACTTGTATTGGCAAGACAGAGTTACCGAGTTTATGTACAACTATAACAATGCAAAACACTGTAACACAAATTACAGTGTTTTGCCTTGTTTAGAAGTGGGTTACTTATCATGCCATAACACTGTGTCCAATGATAGTCTTTTAGAAAGATCAATAATAATAAATAATCTATAAAGTTCTTACATCCATTCTGAGAGCAAAGACCATCATATTGATAGTAATTCGATAATGTCTGCCTCTCAGGATGTATGTAAGAATGGGTCCCGTGGTACTAAGGAGCTGCTCCTCATTGATATTGCCATTAGCCAACAGGTTCGCCGTTCCCGAAAGGATCTGTCGACATGTTGGATAGATTTTAATGATTTTTGCCTATGACTCGGTGCCACATACATGGCTCATGAAAGAGCTAGAGTGTTGATCCAGTTCTACGTACCTTCCTGATGTCGTGTCGTCGTGTATGGGGCAGTGGAGGACGGTCCTTCGCTATCCAGGATGTCGACAGATCTAGGCGAAAAGCGTCCCGATAAGAATCAAGCGTTGCATATTTCAGGGCGACAGTCTGAGTGCACTGTGGTTTTGCCTGGCCCCTAGCCAGCCCCTGCCCAACCCTCTCAGTAAACTGCTGGAGGGTTCGGGCCAAGGCTACCGGTTGAGAAGAGGCGGTAAGGTTATATCCCACCTCCTTTACATGGATGACTTGAACTCTTTGCTCCTAAGAACTTCGAACTGATGAAGCTACTGAAGGTAACTGAAACCTTCAGTAGCGCCATCAGGATGGAATTTGGTGTGGACAAATGTGCGGTCATGCATGAAAAGCAAGGGGAGATTATGGAATCCGTGGGAACCCAACTCTCAGATTCCATACACCTTAGGTCCCTCTCCTCAACCGAAACTTACAAGTATTTGAGTATGTCGGAAGCGTTAGGCATCAATGCTGCTGACATGAAACAATCGTTGAAGGAGCTGCGCTTCTTTGACCGCCTGAACAAAGTACTTAACAATCTTTTATTAGGCGGAAACAAGGTGCGCGCCTTTAACGATTGGGTCATGCCGGTATTGATGTACGCTTACCGTGAAAGGGATGCATCACCCACGGTCATCGGTGATGAGGCTGTATATCCCGCGGAAGAGCGGGGTCGTGGCTTCTTAAATGCCAAGACCCTGCACAAACGCGACTTTTTGAAATGTTATTTTACAGTCATTTGTAAAAAGTGCCCTCCATGTCTTTGTGTTGGAGTACGTTGACATCTAAGTTTTTTCTTGACTGTTTAATTTTGGTTACGAAATCTTCAAGGATATTTTATCAACACTTCTTGATAAAAAGTCGCGGCGCCGTTGTCGGTCTAAGTTCGAAAATTGTGTCCATACAGATTGCCTTTCAATCTCAGAAATCTTTTGAATGCACTGTCTTTTACATGAACAAGGTGGCAATAATGAATGTTCCAATCTTCGTGTCTCTAATATAGTTACTGGGTCTCTATTTATCTTAAGTTTCTTTGGTGTTTGACAGTTCTCTACGATGGCAGGTTTATCAATGGCAGGGGATTTTTCAAGGGAACTACATTTTGTTTTTCTTGTCTGTAGTTCAGTTTCATTATGTGCAATAGGACTTACAGAAGCGAAAGAAGTTGAAGGCTTTAGCGAAACTGAAGGTGGTGAAGAATGTGCTAAACAAGTTGAGGGTTGGATTTCAGTCGATAATTCAGTGGATGTTATATTTTGTGTCGCAGTTGAAAGATACGAAATATTTTTCAAAGTATCAAAAGGTTCGGATCATCTTGATCTAAGTTATGTATCGATCCATCCTTATTGGTTTTGGAGGTAAGATTGCGATATGAATCAGATTGAACGCTATTAAATTGGTAAAAATCTTCTCAGGAAATATTTCAGACGTTTATACTCTTATCACAACTTAATGTATCAGTTGGGCGTAAACTCCTTCTCCTATTTATTCTGAAACGCTTTCATTAAGCTGAGACTCACTTAATGGAATAATAGGACTTAAGTTTCTTAACCCCAAATCATCTTGAAGGTAATTTTGTACTCATTGTTATTATTGCAGTTTATATTTTCTTGTTCTAGACGATCACTTATCACACTGGACACGACAGTAACTGAGTCTGTGTTAATTTAATGTTTAATATTTTGTTTCGAAAATCTAACCAACATTTTACTACAACTCGTATTCATCGTCAAAGTTAACACGAAATCGCAGTAATTAAACAAAATACGACAGGCGATCACAAGACGATACACAATTAAATCACACAATTACCGGTATCACTGCGCGACCCACGTAAGCTGAACCGTCTTCAAACTAGCCGAGAAGGCGAAAGGCTAAAGAAAGAGCGAGATAGCAATGATGTTGTCAGATCATATTATGCTGGCGGGACGGTATCAACGTGCGAGTATATGCGTCAGTTCAAAACACTGTATCTTCAGCACTGTGCGTAGTTTGTTACGGCAAAATACTGTAAGCTTTGTTACAGTTTTTCGGCATGTTTCAACCTTAATTTGAACGTTATACAGTGTTTTTTAGTACTTTTAAATAAAAAAAATATTAGTCAGGGGTACTAAACAGACTTACAGAAACTGATTGGGCGTTGTTAAGCTAAAACACTGCAAGTCGAGTTACAGTCTTTTGGATTGGCACGGCAGTACGGCTTTACTACAAAACGCCGTCTAACTTTAAACCCAGGTTTAAACCAACAAGCCATTTTTGAATTTCGAACTTTATTCTAATTGCGGTAAAGTTCTTGAATGCACATTGACAACATAGACCGGGATCTAAAATAGGTTTTTGTATTAATAACTTTATACTAGTCGCAATATAGTTCAAAATGCAATAACGGGCTTGAAAGTTTAGGCTTGGACTAAAGTTAGAACTCGTTTTGTAGTAAAGCCGGTAATGTTTAAAGATTACGACTTAAGGACTTGTATCCATGGTTATGAAATAATATAAAAAAATTAGTAATAATACCTATAAATAAAAGTACTCTATGGTCAATATTAAAAATATAGTCTGTCACAAAGAGTACTATGTCTGTCAAGAGTGTCAAGTCCAGCGAGCGAGGGAACTGTTATAGTTGATTTTTTTTACTCTTAGGGCGACAAAGCAACAAACGTTGTTGCAATAAACAAACATCTCACAACATAACTAGGTACTCGCGCCAACGGCACCGGCATCATGTCCACAAAGTAATTTATTTATAGGTGTCCATGTTTTATGCTCAGACCAACAAAAAAAGGGTCCAATGAGAATTTGTAATAAATTAATGCCTAAGTTTCTTTCAAAATGCTAAAATACTACATCTTTTTATTACTCTATTTTCTTAACAATGAAATTGTCTTCTGCTATGACAAAAATGGCTTCATACTATACTGTCCTTGTATGGGTAAGTTTAGCACATTAACATTAAAATTTAAGAACTTAACTTTGTACTAAACTTGCTGTTTTTGGTATGTAAGTAGTAGTATAATATTAAGTAGTATACTTAATGCGAGAATCTTTGAACTTTATTTTTAGGTAGATTTGGAAATCAAGCAGATCACTTTTTGGGAGCATTGGCATTTAGTAAAGGCTTAAATAGAACTTTGGTACTTCCTCCATGGGTGGAATACAGATTTGGTGAACCTAGATCAGTGCAAGTACCATTTGATGCATATTTTAAAGTTGAAGGTCTATCTCTATATCATAATGTGATCACAATGGAGAATTTCATGAATGATTTGGCCCCTAATGTTTGGCCAGTTACGGAACGAATATCATTTTGTTACACTCAAAGAATGGGTGAACATGAAAAAAGTTGTAATGCAAAATCTGGAAACCCATTTGGTCCATTCTGGGATACATTCAACATTGATTTTGTTGATTCTGAATTTTATGGGCCTTTGAATTATGATGTATTTAACCAAGCAATGATGGACAAATGGAAACAAAAATATCCTCCAGAAAAGTGGCCTGTTCTGGCCTTTACAGGTGAGTGCATTATGTTTATTATCCCACCACATGAATGTCAAATATTATCCCAAGCAACCATACTACCGGAATATTAAATGACCTATGTTATTCCAGACTTATAATCTACATGTATGTATAATTGATTTGATAGAATTCATTCATTTAGGTTTAAAGAATTTTATTCTCATAACAACATAAATATTACAGTTCACTTAAAATGAGACACATTACTTTCTACTTTACATAATTAATTTAATTAGGCATCATGTTTTAGTGTTAATAAAATTGTATTAAAATTTTGTTAATCACAGGAGCCCCTGCAAGTTTCCCAGTACAGAAAGAAAATGTACATTTACAAAAGCATTTATGGTGGAGTAATGATATAGCTAATAAGACAAGATTATTTATAAAGAAAAATATGAGTGGAGGTGGTTTCCTTGGTATTCATTTGAGAAATGGGCAGGATTGGGTAAAAGCTTGTCAGCATGTTAAAGACAGCACTATGTTATTTGCCGCCCCTCAGTGTGTGGGATATAAAAATGAAAGAGGACCACTATCACTATCTATGTGTCTACCGCAGCCTACTGATATAATCAAGTAAGGAATTCCCTTAATGATTACTTTGTTGGGTACATTTTTACAGAATCCTGTGTAATACTAACATGAGTAAAAATTACAGGCAAGTGAAGAGGGCTATCAAGAAACTGGATAACATGAAATATATTTTTGTGGCATCAGACTCAAATCACATGATAAATGATTTCAACAAAGCACTACAGAATGCTGAAGTATCAGTAATCAGGTTACAGCCAATGAATCCACATCTAGACTTAGCTATTCTTGGTCAAGCTAACTATTTTATTGGCAACTGTGTGTCATCATATTCGGCATTTGTGAAGAGAGAAAGGGATGCAAAAGGTTTACCTTCAGAATTTTGGTCCTTTCCACTCAGGAAAAAAAGTAAACATGAAGAATTGTAATTTTACAATTATCTGCTATGGGTATGGTATTACTACCTGTTTTTATACTTTTTCGTTTCCAGAATATCTTATACCTATCAAAACTATGACCATCAAGCAATATTCGAAATGCTCTAACACAGGTTTTCAGTGATTGATATGTTAAAAAAAATCGAAGTATTTTACAGGGACTTAAGCATTTCGGATATTGCTTGATGGTCATAGTTTTGATAGGTATCAAATATTCCGGAAACGAAATGGTATAAAACAGCCATAACTTTGTTTTGAGTAACTTTTCAAGTCCCTGGTTTTTTAAAGTTAAATAAAAATATATCAATTGTCATATTATATTCTCTGTATATATAATTAAGCAACTTCATTTTTTTATCAGCCTATTCTGTCCCACTGCTGGGCAAAAACCTCCCCCAACTCCTTCCAGACAATTTTGTCCCGAGCCACCTTGAACCAACCCTTGCAGTAGGTGTCTTAGGCCGTCAGATAAAGACATTAATGCAAAGCGTGATGTAGTTCTGCATTTTTGGTATGTGTTAGGGTTGTGTGAATTCAAATTTCCAACTTCGAAAAACCTGTAGAAACTGAGAAAATCGAGAAAAACTTAAAAATTTTGGGGCTTTTATCACAATTTGCTCTCCAGGGCCAAAACTATGCATGTTTTTCGAACGCTGTTTTCAATACTTATAAACTGTATTAAATTACCTACAATTTAAGCTCAATCGCAGCTCTATTGACCCCATAGGAGCCAAGCTATGGCACTTCGAAGATAACCAAGGTTGTACTTACTTATTTCGCGAAATATTGGCAAAACCACTTGCCCTACGAAGAAAGGTTACTGAAAATGTTTTGTAGTACATTTGTTTAGCTTTTATTAGAGCCCAAAACGAAGTCTGTGAGACTAACGATTCACTCACAAATTCAAAAAAACCGGCCAAGTGCGAGTCGGACTCGCGCGATGAGGGCTCTATAAAAAACGGCAAAAATATCACGTTTGTTGTATGGGGCCCCACTTAAATAATCATTTTGTTCTGTTTTTAGTAGTTGTAGCGGCAACAGAAATACATCATCAGTGAAAATTTCAACTGTCTAGCTATCACGGTTCATGAGATACAGCCTGCTGAAAGACGGACGGACGGACAGCGGAGTCTTAGTAATAGGGTCCCGTTTTACCCTTCGGGTACGGAACCCAAAAACGAAGATTAGGTAAAATGGGTTATATACAGAGGCGAAAGACTCAATGTATACAAGGTTATTGGAAATTAGACCGGAATCTTATAAGGGGCGATGGGAGGAGGTCATTTGCAACTAGTGATGGGCGACTCGGAAAGTTTCCATCATTCCACCCGGAATATTCCTGGGAATATTCCCAAAACGGGTATTTACCCGGGAAAGTTCCCAAATCGTAGGTTAATCAATTTCTATGACGATTGAGTTAGTAAGTACTGAATAAAAACAAAAAATACTAACTCCAAAATCATTTAATCAACAACAGAATGGTTCAAATATGAAAATTATTGTTTAAATATCAGGTTATGGCTGACAAAAATCACTATAGTAAGTAGGTAAAATGTTATTGAGATTTATTTAATCACTGTCTAGATCACTGTCAATGGAGAATGTTTTTGTTATATCTCAAAACTATTTCTCTTGTATTTCTTTCAGAAGTTGATAGTTGTGGTTCAATATTGTTTACGGTCAATGGGCTAACCATAAAAGGACTTGAAGTGGGTGGGTGGGTTGAAATTGTTTTTTTAACTTTTTGCAGCAACCTGACAGTTTGTTTATTTAATACTTGTTTCTGCAGGTACACAAGAGGTACCAAATCTACTTACAGAGTGTACTTAGCTACATAATATTGGTTAGCAGTACACCCGCGGTTCTGACATCAGAATGGCGGGTGTACCTAATTTTTAAAATATCATTGTATGGGTGTAGGTACACAGATTTTCAAGAGAGGTAGGTACGTAAAGGTACACAGAAAGGTACCAAATAATTGCAATAAATTTAGGCTGATCTGAAAAGTACACCCGCGGTTCTGACGTACCTACATAAGTTTTCATACGGATCCCTAACTTTTTAGAAAATATTCTATAGCCTATGTCCATCAGGGATAATGTAGGATTCTACTGGTGAAAGAATTTTTCAAGTCGCTCCAGTAGTTTCAGAGCCTGTTCATTTCGAATAAACAAATCTTTTCTCTGTATAATATTAGTGTAGATACCCGTTAGTTTCTTTATTATAATGTACTCTGTGGCTTCTTTCGAAAACAGGCGAGAAAAGGAAATCGATCGCCAGATCGAGAGTGCCTGGAAAGGCTGCTGCAGCTGGTCCATGAAGACGCTAATGAAAGGTGATCTGCCGATCTCCCTGAAGCGCCAACTCTTCGACATTTGTATTCTGCCCATACCTAATCCCAAACCCAAACCTAACCTACGGTTCTCAAACCTGGAGGCCTACTATGAACTAGGTATTATTGCCATTCAATTGACGACCTAAAATAACCTGTTAAGACGTCGTAGTATGAAATCAAAGCGATCCAGTTTAGGTGGGAGCCAAATCAAGTCGGCAATTGGATCGCAAACTGTTCTCGTTCGTTTCTTTTTTCGTACCATGAGGTAACATTTCAACCTAAATTGGATAGCTTAGGGCTTAGGTGTCCAAGTAGGTAAGCAAACCAAAAAAAGTTGCTACTTTCTTGGCGTGAAGTGAATCGTTTTGTTAATAACTAGTATATATAGTGAAAATATACGTGATTCAAGGTATATTTTCACTATTTCAGTTGAATATTTAGTGTTTCTTAAGTGTTTGTAGCCACCACTCATCACAGCACGTTTTATGACTATCGTCAAGAAGCCAAGAGACAAACAGTTCTCAAAAGAACTCTTTTTCACAGTTCTCAAAAGAACTAGAATTCTGATAAAGGAACAGGAAACGCTGAAGACACGCCGCCGTCGTATTCTTCGGTCTTCGCTCGCCGCGCACGCGAACAACAGCAGAGGTCTTCTCTCTTCAAATGCCACGCAGAAAAGGATCGCGAACTACAGTTCTCGTCAAATAACTTTGCCCCTCTGAAGTTGGCTACGAGTGGCTGCGTAGTAGTCAAAATTACGAACAAACTGCAACTGCGCATGCGCAAGAGACATGATTTTGGCGGCGCGATTTTATGTCTCAGTCGCTCGTTTACGTTCGATGCATGCTTGCGTCCTGCTTGCTCCTGTCTACGCACCTGCGCGAACTTTGCAAATGGCTAACTTCAGAGGGGCAAAGTTATTTGACGAGAACTGTTTTTTTTTTTTTTTTAGGTATGACCACTAGGAAGTTAGCACACTTGGGATATCAACTGCTTAACTGGCAACAAAACTAGCTACAAGCTAAAAACTACTGACCGCTCGCTAAGGGCATTCCCTGTGGAATACGACCTCGGCTTAGCGGCGTCAGTTAGGGACAGCAAGGGACAATCAGGCTGGGTCGTTTCATTAATTAGGGGTCATTAAAGCTAAAGGCTCAGCGGCGCGGGCTGGCTCGTTAGGCAAAAGTCGGGAAGGGTTTAGAATGGGTCGTCGCGACGGACCTCGGCGGCGAGGTCGGTATACGGAACGGTCTGTATTTGTTTATTCTAAGGGTGCTGGTTTCCCTACAGCTTTCCTGAATCTTTGTGATCTCGTCGTCGGACTCGACGAGTGTATGCCGAGGACGGCGAATCTTACTAATGCGAGAGGGAGTGTACTGGGTTGCCTTTGAAATCAAAGGGTTTTGGTGCTTTTCAGCGGATTCGAAGAAACGCTTTGTAAGGCGCTTCATTAACTGTTTTAAGGTCGACATGAAGTCGTTCATTCCGTCCATACCACGGGGCGCCCGTGGCTTTTCAGAGAAATTGTTTTGGATTACTTGCATCCTGTGGATTTGCTTTGGCTTTGCGTGTGCGAATACAGCACACGCATAAGTCATTATCGGTCGTATGCACGTAGTGTAGATGCGCAGTTTACATTTAAGGGATAGCTTGCTGCGTGCATTCAGCATGGAGTGGAGTCTACCTAGAGCGAATGCATCACGCGAACGTACCGCACTTATGTGCTCAGTAAAGGTGAGTCTATGGTCTAATATCACACCTAGATATTTGGCTCGCTTTTCCCAAGGGATCTGCTTACCAAACATGGTGATCGGACTCGGTGACGAGAACTGTACGCGGAACCCTTATTTATACCGACCTGCGGCGCGCGAAACATTCCGCGCACCGCGGTCCGCGACACGAGTGTCTGTAGCGACACCACACGGATCAAGTAGACAACGAGTGCTGTGACGTGATTGGTTGGGAGTTCTTTAGTTAGTAATTTTTTATTGGTTAAGCTCATAATTGTAATTATTCCTAAACTGTACGTAAGGGACACATTTTTAATCAATTAAACATTCTTTTTACAACCTTCGTGACTTACCTACAACTAGGAGTTTTATTTCTAACTAGCTTCTACCAGCGGCTTCGCCCGCGTGAATATCGGAAATAGGAAGGTTTCCTAATTTGTACTGTAATTTTTTTTTCTCAGGAAACACCTACCCTACTGCTACCCTACACCTACCCTTCACCAACCCTAAACCCACTCTGCACCTACCCTACATCTACCCTACGCCTACCCTAAACCTACCCTACACCTACCCTACACCTACCCTACATCTGCCCTACACCTACCCAACACCTACCCTACACACCCCCGGCAATACTTTCACTTGTTTCTGGTCTCCTGGTACTTTATGTTTCTGGTCTCTTGGTACTTGTGAATCTGTTGTACTAAGGCAGCAGCGGCTCTGAAGTTCCACTTCCTCCTCAGTCTCCATTAATCCATGCCACTTACCGGGACAAAAAGTAGCCTATTTTTTATTCCAGGATATGAACTACGTGTTTGCCAAATTTCATCCAAATCCCTTCAGCCGTTTTTGCCTTATTGTTACACAAACATACAAACTTTCACCTTTATAATATTAGTAGGATAGTAAGTAATTTATATAATTCTTTTACAAAATAAGGGTTTGCTTAGTGTTGTCGTAAAAATAGATTGATTAGGAGACCAGAAACATCAAGTACCAGGAGGAAACATGTCATAGTATCTATCATATCTTTTGGGCTGGTTAGGGTAGGTATAGGGTAGGTGTACGGTAGGTAGGTGTAGGGAAAGTGTAGGGTAGGTGTAGGGTAAGTGTAGGGTAGTGTAGGGTAGGGTAGGTGTTTCCTGAGTAAAAAATGTACGATACAAATCAGGAAACCTTCCTATTTCCGATATTCACGCAGGCGAAGCCGCTGGTATAAGCTAGTTATTTAATAAGTACTAAAAAGGGCTTAATGGTAAGTATATAATTTGATGCTAAAAAGCGCAATTTTAAAATATCTTTATTGTTATTACCTATTACATAAAAAAACGATAAAATCATATCAACTAGGTTTCGAAACTAATCGAAACGCATCGCATAATGGTTCGAGTAAAAGAGACAGACTTATGCAACGAGTAACGACTGTACAGCGTCATCTCTTTCTCACACCGCGGACCACAGACAAATTTTGTTCGTTCATTCCTCCGTGAGCGATTCAAACGCCAAGGCACTTCATGGTACGAATCTTAGCGATTCAGTTTAGGCACCTAAACTGGATTTCATCGGAATTGGATGGCTAAGCAAAAGTTGATGGTCGGCCTCCTGGTCGCTCACTGAGTCGCAAAAGTTCCGCCTTGGAGTTTGCCAAAGAGCGATGGAACGCAGCATTCTGGGCGTAAAAAGATGAATTAGAAACACCGCGCTGCGTTCCAAAACTGGAATGGATGTAAGAAGGCTGCCAGGCTCAAATGGGCGGTTGACCGGGTCACGTTAGCCGCATGCACTGTGATCGTTGGCCGAGTCTTCACACAATGGTTGCCCAAAGGTGGACGGCGACGCAGAGGCAGGCCCAGAAAGAGGTGGCGAGACGACCTGGACTATGAGGGCTGGTACGAGGTGGCGTGTGAAAAGAATTCTTGAAAGAACTTGGGGGAGGCCTCTGCCAAGCAGTGGGACAGTACCTATAGGATACCTAAATAAAATTTAACTCTTATAAAATCGGTAGGTACCTATTTTGTTTTTTGTAGAATTGCTTTAAATTGTCTGTTTAGGCGTAAACAGTAGAGTATCTTCCTCGCATTTAAAGGTGTCTTTGCCTTGGGCTAGCTGTAATCCCTCGCTCTCACTCACGACTCGTGAGTTCACTCTGGAATCTATCAATAAGCTCGGGATTCAACATGGCACCCGTTCAAATATGTTGATCTTTAAATATCTGAGTGACGAGCAAAATGAAAAACAACAAGAAATATTAATATTATACTTGTGTATTATACTAATCCAGAAAAGAAATCTGATGCATTCTTCAAACTGCTTGATGGTAAATTATTGCTTAGGTCTCGTCTTTTATTTTGTTTTTGATTAACGTCGATGATGGAATCAATAGATTCGAAGTATGAAATATTCCAAAATTTGACGTCATTGTCATGTGAGCATGAAGCAACATATTGGCCATCGTGACTTATATCGAGGTGTTCCACAGGAAGTCTATGTTGACCTACTACACCTAACTGACGTTGCGGGAACATATGTGCTGCTCTCAAAATGCCATCTTCACCTGACGTCACCACAATATTCTGAGTGATAGGTATCATGCACTGAATGGCATGTTTATGTCCAACATATTCGTCACTGTGCAGTCCAAATTCTTTCCAATTAAATAAATATAGTTTTCCTGTTGACGAGGCTACAAGCAGCTTGGTGTCTGATCGAAACAATCCCAAACAAGTCAACTCTGCATCATATTCTTCCGATGTTGTATAAATTTTACTGAAAATAAAAAAAATCTAAGTATTAAAATTTAAAAACTTAAGTACCTACTTACTTATATTACATACACTATCATCTTACTCTTTATTAGATAGGTATTTAAAATTACCTTGGTAGGTAGGTACTATAATAGTAGTTTTGATACTGTTGCATTGCTAGTAATGTGTAGCTAGTGAAAAACTATTTTATCTATTTTGAATCTGAAGCAATTTAATCAAAAACATAATACTTACTTACTTACAATAAGATATTTTACTACCTAATGTCAAAAAAATCTACATAAGTACTTACTTAAATGAGTATCTATTTTTTGGAAGTTTTTACCAACTATAGTATGCGCCAGTGAAGAATAACGGTCATTGACCCACCTACATTTATTGACACACTTAATTTCAAAAACAGAAATAATGACTTAATGCTGTCCTGAATCGACATCTATCATGATCCTTACTATTCTAGTAATGAAAAACGATTCATAATAACTGTCCGGGGGTACCTACGAAGACATATTAAGGAAAGGTCAATGACCGTTAGTCTTCCTTTATCTGGCGCCTACTACAGAGTAATACGAATTGTGAAAAAAAAAATACAATTGTTGGAAAAATAGAGAAGTAACACGCTTCCAAAGTTATTCTTATGTCCTTCTTTCGCAAAACGTCTTTGGTACTGGATGGCGCGATTTGCGATGTACGTCAGGCAGGCTGAAGGGCAGGAATACCGCCCCAGGACCCGACGGATTGCCTGGGTCCTAGCCTCGGAGGCTCTCGGGCCTCGACTAAGGGGGTTCTTCAGCGCATGCTTGGAGAGGGGCCAGTTCCCACTTCGTTGGTAGACGGGGAAACTGGTCCTCATTAAGAAGCCGGGGCGCCCTGCGGACTCTCCGTCCGCATACCGGCCCATCGTGCTGCTCGACGAGGTGGGCAAGCTCTTTGAAAGATTAATTGCAAACCGCCTCGTCGCGCACCTGATGAGGGTGGGGCCGGATCTGGCGGAGAACCAGTTCGGTTTCCGCACGGGGCAATCGACGGTGGATGCCATCATGCGCGTGAGAGCTCTCACGACGGGGGAAGCGGTATCCCGGGGCAGGGTCGTCTTGGCGGTGTCTCTTGACATCGCCAATGCCTTCAACACCCTGCCCTGGAGTTGCATTAGGGAGGCACTCCGGTATCACCGGATGCCGGACCTACCTCCGTCGCGTGGTCGAGGCCTATCTGACGGACAGGGCCGTCATCTACCCCGGTCATCGGGAAGTGTGGATTCGGCGAGAGATGTCGTGCGGTGTTCCACAGGGCTCGGTTCTGTGGCCGTGTCTGTGGGACATCGGCTACGACTGGGTGCTGCGCGCCGATCTCTCTAGCGGTGTCAGTGTGATCGACTACGCTGACGACACGCTCGTCTTGGCTCAGGGGGGGTCGCACCAGGCGGCGGTCGAGCTAATGACACGCGGGGTTGCGATAGTTGTAGATAGAATCCGGCAATTGGTTCTCGAGGTGGCCTTGCACAAGTCCGAGGCCATGTGCTTTCATGGTCCTCGGAACAAGCCACCACCGGGATCCCAAATCACGGTAGGATGGGTTCATATCGGCGTCGGGTCGACGATCAAGTATCTGGGACTCGTTCTCGATAGCCGGTGGAACTTCGTCGAGCAGTTCCGACGTTTGGCTCCCAGACTGGAGCGGGCCGGGGCTGCCTTCAAGCGGCTCCTGCCCAATCTGGCGGTCCATGGCCCTTTATGGGGCCCCAGTGTGGGCATTGGACCTAAGAAAGCGTCCAGCCCGACAGCTTAACGCGTCCCAAAGGGTCATGGCCATCCGGCTGGCCCGGGGATATCGCACGGTCTGCCTAGCTTGGGCGGAGCACCGCCGTGTCTTCGTCGAGGCGATCGGCGGCGGCGACATCTCGCGTTCGGCCCTGGTTCAATCCATGGTCCGGAGCGAGGAGGCATGGGAAGCGG
This sequence comes from Melanchra persicariae, assembly GCA_947386135.1. NCBI lineage: Eukaryota > Metazoa > Arthropoda > Insecta > Lepidoptera > Noctuidae > Melanchra > Melanchra persicariae. The sequence continues at coordinate 12,070,307 of OX376653.1, read as the reverse complement.
TCACCTCCTTCTGCGAAGCAGTAATGCTAGTGAAGGAGGAGGCGGGCCGCGTGAGGGAGAGATAATCCTCACGCCCCAGCCGCCGCGGCATACGGAGACGCACCGGGCGTCGGGAGTCGCTGGGCGATTCCCGGCCACCGTAGGTGCGGGTCTGCGGACGGCGAGCGTTGGGTGGCTCGCCGTCTGATCAAAGCCAGGCCCAGGCCATTGTGTTCCACACGCGTTTCAAAGAAATGTCAGCATAGGAGTAGGGGTCCGTTAGGGCCAGAGCCTGCCAGGGTTGCGGATTTTGTTCGAAAGAGTTACCGCGGCCCTAGAACGTAAAAGGCACTAGGAGGAGCATGGATGGGTTTTAGTAAAAGTCTGATACTCCCTCCCGCTCAACCCAGAGCGGAAGGGGTCATTCGACCATCCCATCCTTAAAAAAAGGGTCCCACTCTTGAATTGAAAAACTATTGCCATCAGGATAAATTATCGGGATATTATTTTTTTTCCACTAAAGTAGAAGTCCAGAATCCTGAAAAGGGTTTCTGTATCTCGGTAAATTGATGCAAATTCATGCTATATACCTACCTATAATATCAAAATTTAGTAGAAATACAATTGACGACACGGTTGGCGCAGTGGTTGAGCGATTGACTGGTGCGCTGAGTGTCGCGGGTTCGATTCCCGCACGGAACAAATATTTGTAAGGTCTACAGATAGTTGTTCCGGGTCTGGCTGTTTGTGTACGTGAATTTATATGTATGTAAACGCACCCACCACGATACAGGAGAAGTTCCTAGTGTGGGGCAACGTTTTTTTAAAAAGAAAGAAGAAAAAGAAAGAATTAAACACTAAGTACAAAGATTTTACAAGGGATTAAATGGGTCCCTCAATCCTGATACCAGTACCTACCTACTGTCTAAATTATAATAATAGTAATAATAAATATATAAATAAATAACCTGACTGCAATATTATTAGTACGGCCTTTGTGTTAATCGTCCAAAAGATTAACCTACCTTCCTTTAAGATCAATTGATGTTAAAACACCATCTCCACTTGCACAAACTAGATATTTCTGAGCTTCATTTGTTATCATATCACTAACATGTTCTTCACCAATTTTTATACTAAAAACGGGATCTGGCTTTCTCATGTCCCATAATTTCACTGTTCCTCCATCATCACCTGATTGAAAATAAAGTGATTAAAATCATCACACAAAGAAAATAAAACAAATTCTACCTTTCAAACATAGTCAATTTACCAGTAACAATTTTATCTCGGTCTAGATTCAGAAGTCGGTAAACTGGTTCATCATGGGCATTTTCGTAGCACTTCTTCAGCTTCCCCGATTCAACATCCGTGGCCATAATTGTCTTATCCTTAAAAAAAAGACAAATTTCATAATTACCTATGGGTTAAACCTTTGACCGCTACACACACATTAGCGAGCAAGGTTAGCCACGCTAAAAAGAAAATTGTGTGTCACCAAACATTAAAGACCTAAAATATCTCAAACGACCCAACTAGCAATTTTCTCTTGTAGATGTGCTGATTTAAGAACTAAGGTGTTACAACTGACTTACATGTGTCTTGACTATGACAGAACATCTTATAAAAGCATGATTCAAGACGTTTTGTACTTAAAGAGTACTAACACTTAGTACGTGCTCTTATAGATGTATGTAAAGAATCGTTGTAACACATCTATCAGTACAGTTGTCTTACAAGCGCATTTTTACAGAGCAATTGCTCTTGAATATTATTTACACTTAAAAAAGCATCTTAAAAGTACATTCTTTCTTAGTAGAGTCTGCATTGAGTGGTTTATAACACTTATGATCTTAATAAACTTTTGCATAAAACTACTATGAAACCAACTCGTTCTAAGTGTAAATTGTCTTCTCTGAGTCAAATTAAAGAGAAAGCGAATAATAGTAGAGCTCTATCAGACTATTTGGTCTTATGGAAGACTTGTGAACACTTTATTAAGAATGTCGGCCATTATATTCATGTAAACAACGCTAAGTGTTTGTAAAACTAACAGTTACCTATGGAGTTTGAAAAATGGAAAAATATCATATAATATACTGATGCATATTTGTCTCATCTAATATTACACCTACCACAAAATGGTAATTTGTAAGCCATGGTTTTAAAAGGAACCCTAAATTTATTAAATGGCTGCAAGTAGTTCTTTTATGTAAGAGCTCAATAAGTTCAAAAGGCTTAAAATTAACTTAAGTAGTGTGAAATAAGACATTTTAGTATTAAAGTTATCTTAGAGAAGAGTAATTGGTCTTATAAATCTCTAATGGCGTCAGTTTTTATTTTTATAATAAGTTAATATGTTTTTACTAATATTCTAAATACATAATTAAGTGGGCCTGTGAAAAAATTCTACTTTATTCCACAAAACATTCGAAGAAATGTACACCGCAAGTCATTTAAGTTCATAGACACATAATTATCAAGCAAATGAACTAAATGGTTACAAGAAATAAAAATACTACTAATACAAATAATACAAGTTGACAGTTAAACTTGTTTTTATTTTATTTCAACAGCACTCGCGCACACACTTTCGGTTGTTGTGATAAATATTCCGTTATTGAGCTTCCAGAGAGCAATATAAGGGGAATTACACTTGCAAGTGCAGTCCTAAGAGTGCTCTAAGTCTATTTTCCCTCAAACCATGCTGTTATAAGACCATCATAAGTTATTTTGGTCTTACAACAGCAGTAACAAGATTATTGTTAGTGTAAAGTAATCTTCAATAAGAGCGTTATTAGTTGACTGTAAGTGAGAATTCTCTTATAAAGTGCGCCTAAATCGACACTTACAGTTGTCTGTAAGTATGCTAAAAGAGTAAAAATTATTGGTCTTAGGACACTTGTAAATTAAAATTTTGCTAGTTGGGGATTATACAGCGTGTAAGGGACATCGACGCACAAACGAATACCATGGATACAGGACATGATTCTGGACCCCCCCGCGTTGGAATTTTTCGTCGGCTTTTTCCTCATTTTTCCATTTTTTTCAGGCGTTTTTTTACTTTAGACTGTTCATAATCGTTATTCTTACCCAACCCAATGTGATTTTTTATAAAAAAATTGTTAAATCACTACTTTCACTAAAAAAGCAATGTAAATAAAACTAGAATTAGGCATCTGCTCAGCTGTTTTGTTGTTGTTGTTGTTAGTCTACCCCAAGACCCAGCCCTGACGTAAAGACCGACACCGAGACCACAGAACCGACCCAGACTGACGACCGTGACATGATACAACTGGAGGAGGAAATGGCGAGGGCAGCGATGACCGATGCGGAGACTGACTCTGCACCACCCACATCACCCGGGTGGACGTCGCAACTGCTCGCATCCTCGCCGAGTCGCGACAATTGGCCCGGAACAGTGGAGGAGGAAGGAAGACTATCCGATGGATCCTCTTCCTCCTACCTAATTCCACACCACCACCGCCCATGGCGCCCGCACCCAGCACCCCCACACCCAACACCCCAACACCCAACATAATCCAGATTATTCAAACAAACCTCCAGCATAGCCAAACTGCCACGGCAAGCCTACGCAGGGCGCTGGAGGTAAAACCACGAACAATTGCACTCATACAAGAGCCGTGGATCAGAAGCGATAGGATATGCGGCCTTCGAAACATCGGAGGTAAATTGACAGTCAACACAAAGAGTTCGAATAAACCACGAACCTGTATATACACACCTAAAGACGTACCCATTACGCCATTAACCCAATTCTGTTCCAGAGACCTGACAGCGATCAGGCTTCAAACCAACAGAGACATCCCAGATCTTGTACTAGCCTCGGTATATATGCCAGGCGATGACGAGAACTGCGCACCGAAGGAGATGACTGATTTGGTCCAACACTGCGAGCGCGCCAACCTGGACCTGATCATGTGCACGGACTCAAACGCTCATCACCCACTTTGGGGTAGTGAAGTATCAAACAACAGAGGTGAGGCACTATCGACATACTTATTCTCGACTAACCTTAACATCGTAAACCGTGGCTCTGAACCCACTTGGGTCACTGCCAGGGGACAAACGATCATAGACCTAACGCTAACCACAGAAAACGCAACAAAGATTATCTCAGATTGGCGAGTATCCGACGAACCCTCCTGCTCTGACCACAGGAGGATTCGCTTTGCACTAGTAGCCAACACAAAAAAGCCTGAACCCAGGCGTAATCCACGCCGTACAGACATACCTAAATTTAAACGCCTCCTAGCCTCTTTGCTAGCCAGGCACCAACTGTACCAAGCTCCAATCACAGATCGCACAGAACTAGAAAACACTGTAACAAAACTAACTGACTACATAACTGAAGCATATCACACGTGCTGCAAACTAAGGGCATCACACACCAGGGGTAAGGGTAACCCCTGGTGGAATGCTGAACTCAACAAACTCAGATTTACACTACGCAAACAATTCAACAGAGCAAAAAACACCAGACTTCCAGAAGACTGGGAAATGTACAAAAAAACACAATACACTTTCAAGAAACAAATCAGAACCGCCAGGAAAACTGCCTGGCGGAAATTCTGCGAATCTATTGAAACAAACTACGAAGCTACCCGAGTAAGGAGGATCCTATCAACAGAACAGGATCGCACTCTCGGCGCACTGAAAAAACCCGATAACTCGTACACACAAACAGATCAAGAGGATGGGGAGGAGGAAAATCCTAACACCATGGCTACTAGCAATCTATCAAGCCTGCATAGCACACAGATACATACCCCTAGCATGGCGAGAAGTAAAAGTCATTTTCATCCCCAAGCCGGGAAAAACAGACTACACACAACCCAAAGCGTACAGACCAATAAGCCTAACATCCTTCCTACTGAAAACCCTGGAGAGGCTCTGTGATAGATACATCCGGGATGGACCCCTGCGACAATACCCACTTCACAGACAACAACACGCCTACTCCGCGGGGAAGGCGACAGATTCTGCTCTGCATAGCGTGGTCTCACAGATCGAATGTGCTATACACCATAAATGCTCCTCACTAGCTGTCTTTATTGACATCGAGGGCGCCTTTGACAAAACCATGTTTCAGAGTATTGGCACAGCTCTCGAAAGGCATGGTGTGGACACCACCCTGAGTGGTTGGATCACAAATATGCTCAAGCAAAGAGCTGTGCAAGTTACAATAAACAACACAACAAGGGCCATCGTGGCGAAAGGTTGCCCCCAAGGGGGCGTCCTCTCGCCACTACTATGGAACCTGGTCGCAGATAACCTTATTAGAAGACTCAACGATAAAGGATACTTTACCGTGGGCTACGCTGATGACATAACCATAATAATAAACGGGACACACGAAAACACGCTATGCAACCTCATGCGCCAAGCCTTGAAAATAGTAGAGGACTGGTGCAAAGAATATCAGCTAGCAGTGAACCCTACCAAAACTGAACTTGTCCTCTTCACCAAAAAGAGGAAACTGCCAACACTAGAACTACCACGGTTTTTCGGAACCACCCTAAGCCTTTCAACTGAAATCAAATACCTGGGCATTTATTTGGATAAACAGCTGAATTGGGCGAAACACACGGAGTACACCACCAAGAAAGCCAGTATATGCATGTGGCAATGCAAACGCATGCTGGGTAGGAACTGGGGCATCAGTCCCAATATAACCCACTGGCTATACACCACAGTTATCAGACCAATAGTCACATATGGCTCTCTAGTCTGGTGGCCCAGGACAGACTTGAGCACGGCACAAAAAGACCTTGAAAAGCTGCAGCGACTTGCCTGCATGGCAATCACTAGCAGTATGAGAACAGCACCCACTGCGGCCCTGCAGGCCATGCTGGGACTGCCACCACTACATCTTATAGTACGAGAGGAGGCAGCCTTAGCGGCTTTCAGGCTCAGCACATCGGGAACTTTACGTACAGACTCCAGAATCAAGCACACACGCATCATGGAGGACGCTGTCAAGCGTCAACCCATGATGATAGCACCCAATGTCAAAGCTCAAAAGACATACCATTTCCAGAGGCACTACAACATAGTGCTAACACAGGAACTGGATGACCACTCGGGTCCCAAAGAGTTGAGAATATACACTGACGGATTTAAGACAAGCACTGGAACTGGAGTTGGAGTCTACTCCAGTGACCTCAACATAAAAATATCCAGGCCGCTAGGAATGCTAAACACTGTCTATCAGGCGGAATGCGTGGGCATTATCCAAGCGGCCCATGCCCTAGAAGCCAGGAGAGTCACGGATACGCATATTCGCATAGTCTCCGACAGCGCCTCCGTTCTCCAAACCCTGGAAAAAAACTACGCTACCTCGAAACTCATACAAGAATGCCACAATGCACTAGAACGCGTCACAGTGACCAACCGCAACACTGTGACGTTGCAGTGGATCAAAGGACACAGCGGATCACTAGGAAATGACGCAGCCGATAAGCTGGCCAGAAGGGGATCTGGTGCGATGGCTGTTGGACCCGAACCCATTGTACCACTCCCTGTTACCCAGCTGCGCACGTGGCTACAAGAACATACCCACACACAGGCAGAACGATGGTGGGCCTTGGCACCAGGCTGTAGGCAGTCCAAGGAGGTTATGCCATCCTTAAATAGGAAACTTACCAGGCGCCTTCTGCAACTGGATAGAGGCAGCCTACGAGTGGTGGCGGGGACCGTCACCGGACACTGCTCGCTGAACAAACATTACCACACGATAGGTATAACGGACAGTCCTCTGTGCAGAGCCTGCATGGAGGAGGAGGAAACGGTATCGCACGTGCTCCTTGAGTGCACAGGCGTTACCGAAATACGGAGGCAAACAATAGGGACACCTAACTCACTCACAGACATCCTGAACACACTGAATGGGCTGATCTGCTTCTGGAGAGAGGTTGGCTGGTTTGAATGACGGCCGACATGGCTCACGCACAATGGTCCACAGCAGGACTAAGTGCGGAAACCATACTCGATAGATAGATAGAGCCAAGCATTTTTATCTTCAATATACTCCCCTAACTTTTAATATGCTTGCTTGCATAGTGTATAATATGCGCTACATGTGTGCCAAATTTCATCCACCTCACCTTTATAATATTACTAGCTTCTACCAGCTGCGGCTTCGCCCGCGTTAATATCGGAAATAGCAAGGTTTCCTGATTTGTATTGTACATTTTTTACTCAGGAAACACCCACCCTACACCTACCCAACACCTACCTTACACCTACCTCACACCTACCCTACACCTACCTTACACCTACCCAACACCTACCCAACACCTACCCAACACCTACCTTACACCTACCCTACACCTACCTAACACCTACCCTTCACCTACCCTACCTACATAATTATACCAGCCCAAAAATACTATGACGTGTTTCTGGTCTCCTGGTACTTGATGTTTCTGGTCTCCTGGTACTTGTGAATCTGAAGTACTAAGGCAGCAGCGGCTCTGAGTTTCCACTTCCTCCTCAGTCTTCATTAATCCTCGCCACTTACCGGGATAAAAAGTAGCCTATTTTTTATTACAGGTTATGAACTACATGTGTGCCAAATTTCATTCAAATCCCTTCAGCCGTTTTTGCCTGATTGTTACACAAACATACAAACATACAAACATTCACCTTTATAATATTCTTCTTTTTTTCTTCTTTCTTTTTTTTTTCTTCTTTTTTTTTCTTCTTTTTTTTTCTTCTTTTTTTTTCTTCTTTTTAAAAAACGTTGCCCCACACTAGGAATTTCTCCTGTATCGTGGGTGCGTTTACAAACATACAAACTCACATACACAAACAGCCAGACCCGAAACAACTATCTGTAGGCCATACAAATATTTGTTCCGTGCGGGAATCGAACCCGCGACACGCAGCGCAGCAGCCAATAGCTCAACCACTTCGCCAACCGTGTTGTCGAACTACAATACAATACAAATCACTATTACTCCGGTTAAGCAGTAAATAGCCCTTGCGTGATAACTTGCTAGTGGCCATTCCTAAAAAAAAAATAATTCACAAGTCATTCAACGTCAAGAAGTTGGACGGTGCGGAGCTCCATAATATCGTGAGTCATTCTTTGTAGTTGACGATTATTTATGGTGCCATTGTGTCCACCAGCAAGAATATAAGTTGATACTGAAAACAATTATTTCATTTTCGACATGAGTAACCACCACCAGCACCATGATGATAATGGAAATAGTGACAACGTCAGCAAAGCATACGTCACTCTTTTTTAAAAATAACCAGGAGGCCCGTCCCCCGTCATATATTATGTAAAAAAAGATGGCATATAGGGTATTTGTTTCCCCAAAAGTCAATAGGGAAAAGTGGGATGATCCTTGTGATATTGCCAATGGCATATCACATTAAGCACACTGTTAGTATTATATTATTATAACAGAGGAAACATTACAAACCTTGGCAGTTGAATATAGAGTGGTTCCCTCATCATCAAATTCTATGTCTCTGCAGGCTTTTAAATGCAATTCTAATGTATTGGCTACTTTTGTTTCTTCATTGTTATATTCATACATCAGCACATCTCCTACAATGTTGGCAATGGCTATTAAATTCCTGGAAGGATGAAGGGATATATCAACAATAAAATCTTCACATATAATAGTTGGAGGGTGATCACGGGGCTTATTTTTTTCGGCTTTTATAGCTTTAACAACAACATCCTCTTCATCTTCCTCTTCAATTTTGTTTTCACTAGTTTCATCTTCACTCATTTCATTTTCATCTAGATCTGAAAATAATAGATTACTTATATTTGGTAATATGCATTTGTAGTCCACATTGTGTTATAAACAGCTATAAAAAAAGATGTTACACACGTGAGCATGTAAATTAATTGATGGAAATGAAATGAAAGCAAAACAGCTTACCATTGTTATCTGATAATATATCATCATCACTGGAATCATTGAAGATGCTAGATGAACTATCCTCATCCGACGAGTTTTTATCGAATTCCTTAAAATTTTTCGTCATGTTTTTAGGCTCAGTTAGAATTTATTTAGAATTAAATCCAAACCACGCATTCGCCACAACGTAAGAACAACAGTAGCACCTGTCAAATTTCAGGGCCTGAGGGGCTTTGTCAGTGTCAGCTTGACCACCCGGACCGCGTGTACCGCGTGTACCTACCACAGACAGAGTACTTCAGGGGGGGGACAGAGCCTAATAAATGACATTTCTAAAAGATGGTAGCTCCATCTGTTACTTGGGTGTGTAACGAAAACTATCATTAGTACTCATTTTTTTTACAGATGGCGCTGCATTCTTAAATATTTTAGATATTCAAAGTGTTTTTAAAAAAGCGATCATTTAAAAAAAAAACACATAACTTATTTAACCAAATAAATAAAATATCATAGATATAAATATTCTAATTTGTTACATAAATATTATAATTTGTAATATTTTAAGTTGTCACACCACTTCCTACTTCTCAAAATGGCGCGATGGCGGCTACTTCTTGTGTAGTTCTCTGTTCCATTTTGTGTATTTTCGCTGTGAAAACCTCCCTCCCTCCAGTAAGTTGTCGAGTCGAGCCCTCTGTTCTTCCAACTTACTGTGTTTATTTATTGTAAAATCTATTTACAATAGATTTTACAGTAAATTGTGTTGGGTTGGTTTTGCTACAACATGAAGAAGCCGATATAGTACTATCTAGGTATGGGTAGGTATATGTACTGTGATTAGTTTCGGGTCCAATATCCAGATGGAGCTCGTGTTCAAACATGATTGCCTTAGAAAGCCTGAAGAGGGCTCTCTTTACCGATATTAATAATATACTCTTTGGAGTACTTTTATACATGGAAGTACCTACCCATTGGTACCTACCTCTGACGCGTTCTGTTTTTGCATTTTGACAATACGGCTTCTTGCGTGAAAATTTCAAATAAAATACTATTTATAATTCGGAGGTGTTAGCATATATAATGTGATACTTTTGTAATGCTTCCCTTTGTATGATAGAACATAAACGGTAGATTTAAAAAAAAAAAAGCTTTTAAAATACGTTGTATTACTTCAGGCACAGATTACTGAATAGTTACCACCATGCTATGGCAACTTAGATTAACAAAATTAAAATTCCGTTTTTTTATTGAAAACAGCGCCATCCAGTTTTTAGTTAAGAGAAACAAATTGCGGTCTTTTTACGGTTATTTTTTTTTTTTTCTGGGAGTTACTTTATAACATTAATCAAGAAAAATAATATAATTTCATGATCTTCTTATTTAAAAATAATAGAATATATGAATTAGTACATCATTAGGTTTTTATTATGAGCTTTAATAGTGAAGAAGTTATATTTTGGTTATTTAAACGTGCAAAAGTTTGTTTTTGAATGGCCACACTTGAATTGCAAATGGCTGCGTGAGAGTGTAACTACTCGTGCGCATTTATTTTCCTTTTGCAATAGAGTTTTTGTTGTTTCGCTAGTGCATCTGCAGGTTGAGTTGAGCTTTCGTTTCTCCATGTTATTGAGCCGGGTTACAATTCCTTCGTACGTTCGTGTTGTGTTGTGTTGTGTGTGTTGTTGTTGTAAACAACTGGTGCAAAGATATGAATAATGTTCTCACTGGCAAAATAACCTTTTGGGATATAAACGATTCAATGAAAGAAAAGGCTAATCGGCACTACCCTAATCATAAGGGACGAAAAAGGCGAACATACATTTTTATTGTAAATATGTGATGTTTTTCTAAATAAAATGGTTTAATATTCAATTATGTGATTTTTTTTCCTTTATGTAGTACGTATGTTTGTAGTATATAGCGGATACACTCATCTCTCTACCTAATATCATAAAGGATCAGACAGCAGCTTAATATACCTGCCAACCTATACATTTATTTATATATATTAGTTCCCTTAACTAAAAACTAGATGGCGCTGCGTTCGACCACTTCCTAATCCTACTAATATTATAAAGGTGAAAGTTTGTATGTTTGTATGTTTGTGTAACAATCAGGCAAAAACGGCTGAAGGGATTTGGATGAAATTTGGCACACATGTAGTTCATATCCTGGAATAAAAAATAGGCTACTTTTTATCCCGGTAAGTGGCATGGATTAATGGGGACTGAGGAGGAAGTGGAAACTCAGAGCCGCTGCTGCCTTAGTACTTCAGATTCAGAAGTACCAGGAGACCAGAAACATCAAGTACCAGGAGACCAGAAACATCAAGTACCAGGAGACCAGAAACATGTCATAGTATTTTTGGGCTGGTATAATTATGTAGGTAGGGTAGGTGAAGGGTAGGTGTAGGGTAGGTGTAGGGTAGGTGTAGGTGTTAGGTAGGTGTAGGGTAGGTGAAGGGTAGGTGTAAGGTAGGTGTAAGGTAGGTGTAGGGTAGGTGTAAGGTAGGTGTAGGGTAGGTGTAGGGTAGGTGTAAGGTAGGTGTAAGGTAGGTGTAAGGTAGGTGTAGGGTAGGTGTAAGGTAGGTGTAAGGTAGGTGTAGGGTAGGTGTAGGGTAGATGTAAGGTAGGTGTAAGGTAGGTGTAAGGTAGGTGCAGAGTAGGTGTAGGGTAGGTGTAGGGTAGGTGTAAGGTAGGTGTAAGGTAGGTGTGGGGTAGGTGTAGGGTGGGCGTTTCCTGAGTAAAAAATGTACAATACAAATCAGGAAACCTTGCTATTGCCGATATTAACGCGGGCGAAGCCGCAGCTGGTAGAAGCTAGTATTAAAAATAAGGTAGAGTTGCCTGTCTATAGCCAGTATACTATTGTAGTCTTTGGTTACTACGTAACTTGAACTTCAGGTTCGCAAGAACTTGAAAAAATATATCACATTTTCACGTTTGGATATTAGTGTTCTGTGGTCGTCATCAGAGATGGATTAGTACCGGTATTTATTAGTATTAGCAAATCCTACTAATATTAGTAGGACGTGAATGTTTGTGTAACAATCAGGCAAAAACGGCTGAAGGGATTTGAATGAAATTTGGAAATTTCACATGTAAATCATATCCTGGAATGAGACATATGCTACTTTTTATCCCGGTAAGTGGCATGGATCAACGAAGACTGAGGAGGAAGTGGAAATTCAGAGCCACTGCTGCCTTAGTACTACAGATTCACAAGTACCAGGAAACCAGAAACATATCATAGTATTTTTTGGGCTGGTAAGGGTAGGTGTAGGGTAGGTCTAGGGTAGGTGTAGGGTAGGTGTAGAGTAGGTGTAAAGTAGGTGTAGGGTAGGTGTAAAGTAGGTGTAGGGTAGGTTTAGGGTAGGTGTAGGGTAGGTGTAGGGTAGGTGTAGGGTAGGTGTGGAGTAGGTGTAGGGTAGGGTAGCGGTAGGGTAGATGTTTCCTGAGTAAAAATGTGAGTACAATACAAATGAGAAAACCATCCTATTTCCGAAATTCACGAGGGCGAAACCGCTGGTAGAAGCTAGTATTAATATATTAGTCTAAGTAATATTATAATATCTTAAATAATATTTGAGGTATTGAGTTATCAGTGATATAATATAACTAAGACCTTATAATTCGTATCACTTCCGTATTAGATTGGTGTTCATTTAACTGCATCTCGGTAGTATTTATTATTAGTAGGTGAATAATGACTGTAAATACTGTTACTAATAAATTATACAAAATTTACATCGGGTCGTGATAAGGGATTAGAATAAATAAAATAATCCCGAAAAGATTGTGTTTACAAAACCATTTTTTTTACTTTTTTGAATAAAAAAAAATCATAACCATATTTGTTTGTCTTGCCCGCAGATATTCGTCTCATTCTTACATGGGTACTGTTGTGGTAAAATAATGAAAAAGATTCATATTTCACACCAATACACGTATAATTTTTGTAAACATAAAAAAAACGCCTAAATTAAATATCACCAAATATATAAATAAATAAACAGCAACATAAGAAAAAAAATTTGGAAGCAATCGTCCACTTATATATGTCGTAGTAGTGAAGTAAAAGGCTTGTTTATGTACTAGTAGCGCCATCTAGTATCGTTTGTGATACTTTAATCGATTAATCAAATCGATAACAGCTGTCATTGAGTCAGCAGTTCGAGTCGGGGTTGTCAAACACCACACACGACAGATCATAAGTCGTGTGTGGTGTTTGACACCTGTCAGATGCCAAGGTGGACCAGTGTGCTAGCGACACGACACATTTGACATCCAGACCTCGACCGCGCCGGGTGTTCGCACTGATTCTGTTAAACCACGTGCAACATGGCGAATACCGATAATATTTTGGGTTTAAATCCCTCTGCATCTCTGACATATATTTTAACGTGAAACATAACAGGGCACAGAAACTGTGTTAGTTCAATAATTTTGTTTTGACCAATATACGCAGATTTAGAACACGGTTGCAACACGTTTTTTAAAACTGAACAGTCAGTTTAATTAACGAAAGTCGTAAAGTTTTCTTACCTACAAGAAAAGTAGTGAAATTTTATAAAATCTAATTAACGATGTCTTGACATACGCGAGATCCACGACGACCCGCCTTGCGAGGGAACGAACCTCTTCTTTTTCACCCCCAACCTCTGCACCGAGCTATTGCTTGTGAGTCTCCTCGCCGATTCACAGTTACCTTACCAACGACCATATGGGATTACGGTCAGTGGGACTTTCTGCTGTTCGCTTCACTGGGGTAAAACTGCAGTTGCAGATACCATAAGAACTCGTCGCATAAGCCGCCGATCAGCCGGTCAATTCTGTCGACATCTCACGGTGTTCACCTAGGCGGAGTGAACGACAAGAGCGCTGTCATTCCATCTTATTTGTATGGTTTGACAACTCACCCGTCGTGCGTCCCGCCCAAGAGTTCACTTCGACATGCTTACAGAATCGCACTGCTGGTCTCCAAAGTGGGTAGACGGATATTTTATATATACCCTAAAAACCGGCGAACCGGTTTCTACTGAAAACGAAACGACTAATTAAATACTATTTCACAAAAAGTCTGAGAAACAGATCACGAAACATAAGCAGAGTCGATTAAGAAAAACTTTCTAAGGGATTATTGAGAAAAGACACACCAATAAACTGATAAGTACTTGAAACTGAGGTAATTTAGATTTTCTGCTCCAAAAAATATTAATATGCCGTATTAATATTTTTTGGAGCAGAAAATCTACTGAACAAAAATCTCTGACTGATGACTGCTTAAAACAATTTATTTATTTATTTATTTATTCAACATAGGCACACCAACGACTTATTTACAAATCAATGTTAGAAACCAAATTTTTGAGAAGATCCTCTGTAAACAAGTCACTTACAGGCATGCACATCATTGTCAGAGTAGGTCTAATTTAATTAAGGTAATAAGTATTTAAAATGAACAAACATGGACAAAAAAAATAAAAAAAAATCATTAATAGATGTCCTGAATTAAATTAAATTGAATTGAGATCACAATATTATTATTAAATAAAATTATTAAACAATTGAATTACATTTTTAACATTATAATTACACTATTAACAATTAGTTCAATTAAATTAAATTAGTATTATTAGATTGTTAAATTACAATAGTTACTATAAGATTGTAAAATACGATTTGAAAATATACATAGCAGTAGAAGAAATAGATGTAGGCGGCTGATCACAGGTCAATTTTAATGATTTTGTTTTTAAATTTTGGCAGACTATCGAAGAATATATCGATGCTGCTATCGATAGCACAGGCCTTATTATAGAGAGTCAGCATTCTGTTTAGGGGAGCATGCCGGCCTAGGTTTGTGCGACATGCCTTAGTAGCAAACGTACTAATGGTGCGCTTGCACCGGAGGTGAGAATGACGAGGTACGTCCAATCTGACTTTGCTAAGTAGGTCTGGCGTTGAAGATGTCCCGTTTACAGTTTTATGAAGTGTCAACAGATCATTTAGAACCCTTCTTTTTTTCAGTGAGTCTAGTTTGAAGTAACTGAGTCGTTCTTCGTAATCGGCTCTGTAAGGGCATTTGTGGTCCTTGAATCGCAAGCACCTAGTAAATTGTTTTTGAACGCGTTCAATACGATCTATGTGAGTGTTATAGGTCGGGCTCCAGACGGGAGATGCGTATTCTACTAGACTGTGCACTAAGGAGCTGTATAACATT
The DNA here is from genome assembly GCA_947386135.1 of Melanchra persicariae. Lineage (NCBI taxonomy): Eukaryota > Metazoa > Arthropoda > Insecta > Lepidoptera > Noctuidae > Melanchra > Melanchra persicariae. Next base: position 12,055,200 of record OX376653.1, on the reverse strand, counting down.
TTCAGAGCCGAGGTTCCCCTAAATTCTTTGCCAACTCTATTGATGAATCCTACCATTTTCATGGCTTTTTTAATTATGTTATCAATGTGTGTGGCAAACGAAAGGTCACTACTAAGCATTACTCCTAGATCCTGTATGCTTTCAACTTGTTGCAGTGATGTTCTATCGAGAGAGTAAGTAGATCGTATGGGGTGTTTTTTCCGTGTAAATGTGATGTGATAGCATTTGCTCGCGTTCAAACTCATCCCATTCACCACACACCAATTCTGCAATGAATTGAAATCACACTGGAGTAGAGCAACGTCTTCTTGGGTGTTTATTGGACGATAGATCTTGAGGTCATCAGCAAACAAGGAACATTGGCTATATTTGATGCAGTCGACAATATCATTAATGAACACAATGAAGAGGATGGGCCCGGTATGTGATCCCTGGGGCACACCGGATGTTGCAATGTACTCAGAAGACTCGTACCCGTTCACCACCACTCTTTGTGTACGCTTGCTCAAATAGGATCTGAACCATTCCAGAAGGGGTCCGTGTATACCAAAATCATGTAGTTTTCGCAGTAGCATTTTGTGGTCGACCCTATCAAAAGCGCTGCTGAAATCGGTGTACAGAGCATCAATCTGTTGACCAGAATCAACTTTCGTTCAGATATCGTCGAGGTATGAAACAAAATTGGTGACAGTGGATTTGTTGCTGCAGAAACCATGTTGTTGAGGGGAGAGTTGCGCTTTGACATAAGATGTTAATATAGGGCAGATCATCGATTCAAAATTTTTTGAGAAAATGGATAACATAGAGATTGGTCTGTAATTTTTAACATTTGTGAGATCGCCTTTTTTGAAGATTGGGACCACATTAGCTTTTTTCCATTCTGTTGGGAATGTCGAGGATTCAAGTGATCTGTTAAAAATTAAGGTAAGCGGACATGCCAGACTACGAGCAACCGATCTGGACCAGCGCCCTTGGTAACATCAAGTCCGTTTAGTGATTTAAAAATTTCTTTTTCACTAAAAGCAATTTTATGGAGTGTAAATTGAGGAAATATTTGAGAACCCGTTGGTGCACCATTTGTTGAGCTATTGACAGAAAACGTAGATGAGAATTGAGTAGCAAAGACCTGGGATATATCATCACCTGTTGTAGCTACTAGCTCGTTTAATGTCATCTCGGAGGGTACTGAACTAGATTTCGAGTTCTTGGTTTTGACAAAAGACCAGAATGCTTTGGGGTTTATCCGGATGTTTTTCTCCACAGAATGGACATATTTTTTGTAACAGCTCTTAATAAGCAACCGTGCTATGTCGTCGAGCATTTTATACTCGATGTTGTCACGCGGGTTGCCATATTTCTTAAAACGTTGTCTTAACTTCTCTTTTTCATTGAGAACACTTACTAAGGTTTTAGAGTACCCCGGGGGAAAGTTATTGCTAACATGCTTAATTTCGGGAATGTTCTCATTAATAATTGTATGAACAGATTCATAAAGTGCCTCTACCATATGATCGACATTCGTACACGATTCCAGTCGCTCTCTCCAGTGAATTTCTCTTAGTTTTTTATTTATTAGTGTGTAGTCCGCCGCCTTAAAATCAAAAGTAGGTAATTTAACACGTTTTAATGGCACATACGCCTTGAAAGCAAAATCTATTTCTAAAGAGGGGTGGTGACAATCTTCTTTACAAATTGGTGAAATAGCGCTTCTGACCTCTGCACATTGTATGTTAGAAAATACTAGGTCCAATGTTCTATTATTCAGGTTTTTAATTACATTAAGTATATTGTAGCAGATTGTTTAAGGACATAAAATCTATGAGTGAGTATCCTAGGTTGTTAGTGAAGTTTGCTGGAATAGTGGTGGTTGAACAAGAGTGACTCGGGTCCTGTTTCCACTCGATGAAGCCAAGATTAAAATCTCCGACAATTATAATTTCTTCACCAGTGGTTTCATTGACGCTCGTCACTGAGCCGAGAAACTTGTCGAGATGCTGCTGTGTAACCGGCGGCGGTAAGTAAAATAATAACCAAGAAAAAGTTTTACTTTGATCGCGTCAAAAATTTTCGATCTAACTTTAAAAATTCGAACTAGGTTCACTTCCAAAAAAGGTTTCAAATAAAAAAAAAAAAATACGAGTATAACCGCATTGAGAACCTCCTCCTTTTTGTATTCAGTTAAAGAATCATGTGGTGATATCACTGCACTACATACGAAAAAGATGGATATACCGATACAATAAGTTCATTATTGTTGACGAGTTGACGACATTTGGCATTCGTTGTTAGCTTTCGAATGTCAGAGTGATCCGAATCCGATCCCACCGATCCGTGCCAAGTGAATGGAATCCCAGATTATGTGAATCCTACTTCCTGCTAATATTATAAATGTGAAAGTTTTTATGTTTGTGTAACAATGAGGCAAAAACAAATCCCGTTCCCGTCTAGCCTTTAGCCTTCCTCATGAATGTATCTATCATAAATACAAAAAGAATTTTCAAAATCGGTTCAGTAGATCTGGAGAACCCCTACAACCTCACAAACTTACTACCTCTATATAATATTAGTATAGCAGTACAGATTAGCATAATTATGACAGTTCGTCGGATTACTAATAAGTGAATCCATGGAATATCATTAATACCAATATATTTGTCAGACTCCTAGTCAGTATCATGTATGATCATGGTCCCCTCTCTTTATACTATGTCATGATAATATTTCACTGACACTGACAGTATCACCTGACACCTTTACACAGAGTACTTTAAGCTTTAAGCAACTGAAGCAACCATCAGTAAGTCCTGAGTGGTCCTGAGTACACTACACAGTCGGTTTAGTTCAGTAAACGTTGAAGTAAACTATGAAATTATTAGTACGCCCTTACGTGAGTGAGGTGTAGTGCTAAAATATAGTGTTGATTTAATACCTCGGTGTGCTGCATTCGGAACAGTTTTATCATTTTTATTTCTGGGATGAGAATCAGTTACTAGAACCATATTCGTGTTTATCATTGTGTCCTCAGATCACCTGCTGTAAGTATTACGATTAATATGGTATAATTTAAACTCAACATTATAGATTTGTACCTTTTAAGGATTTAACGGAGACAGGAGGTTTTAAGAGGAGACAACTTTTATCCTTCCCAACTAAATTTAATCTTTTGTTTGCTTTATAAACTACTTATATTTGTAAAAGGTAGTCTATGGAAGTTCAGATCAGATTTCCAAACAATCTTTCACTGATAAATGATAAATTATGTTTTAATATAATAAGTTGGGGAAAAAGTTTCTTCGATTTTTTAAGAAAATTCAAAACATTTTTAATATAGTTTATTTACATTTAACTAAAGTATTTAGGTACCATTTTGTTCGATAACTTTTTGCCATCTTTTAGGTAGGGACATGATCCCATTGCTATAGAATTTTTGGGACTTCTGATCAAAATACCGCGACAAGTGGTTTTGGCAGTCCTCTCGTGATGTTAACCTGACACTGCCTAAAGAATTCTGAAGAGACCGAAACAGGTGGAAATCTGAAGGTGCAAGGTCAGGACTATATGGCAGATGCATTAACACCTCCCAGCCAAACACTCTTAATTTTTGCTGAGTGGCTAGAGATGTGTGAGGTCTAGTGTTATTATGATGAAAAACCACACCCCTTCTGTTGATTAATTCTGGCCGCTTTCTCTCAACTTCTTGCTTGAATCTCATCAGTTGTTCGCAGTAGAGTTCAGAATCGGTGGTCCTGCCTGGTGGTAACAGCTCATAATAATAATGCCCTTCCAATCCCACCACACACACAGCATCACCTTGTTGCGAGTTAACCCGGGTTTCGCCACAGTCTGTGAAGCCTGACTGGCCGTTGACCATGACCTTTTTCGCACATTCTTGTCGTACGTGATCCACGATTCATCACCAGTTATCAGCTTCTTCAAAAATGGTTCGGTTTCATTTCGTCGTAATAAAGAATCACAAATGAGTACACGGTTCATTAGGTTTCTTTCAGTGAGCTCGTGAGGTACCCAAATATCGAGCTTTTTTGTGTACCCAGTTTTTTTCAAATGCGCCAAAACTGTTTTGTGGTCAATTCCCAGTTCTTCAGCTACGTCGTAACTGCTGATATGCCGATCTTGCTCCACTTTTTAAAAAATGGCGTCCATTTTATCCGTAATAGACCAGAGCGACGTGCATCTTTGACATTTCCGGATTAAAAATGCTTAAACCAAATTTGTGCTAGTCACACAAACAGCATTAGGTCCATAAACATCGCAATTTTTTTTTGCGGCTTGCGTTGCATTTTTGCCATTTTTGTAGTAAAATTTTAAAATGTATCGAATTTCTTCATTAGATTCACTTATCTTGACAGTACGAAAAACAAATAAAAATCACACATTTTCCTAATTAGAATTTGGAATTATGTTCTTTAAAATTTAAACTTTCAATGATACCAAAACCAGCCAGATACTAATAGTATAGCCAAAGAGATTTTATTACAAGTTCATACATACTATAATGCGAAAAGACTTTTTTAAAGGTGTTTCCTAGCTGACTACTCTGAGAAGAAACACCGAAACAAACTCAGAGGTCAAAGTCTCTTTTGAAGTCCATACAATTGTACTGGTCAAATCATATGAGAACCATGTAGGTTGAAGTCTGAGGTGGTCTTTTGAGGAAAGTACCCCACAGATTTGAGTGGACCTGTCCAGACAGTGCAAGCATTTGTCAATTATTTTGTAGCTCAAACTTAGAACTTTAACTCAACGTTTTGACGAACAATACCAAAGTAAGGACATTTGGCCAGGTTGCATAAAAAAAAACTAAACTGCCAGACATTGTTGATTAACATGTAATGAACCCCTATCATAGCGATCTACATGCTCCCCACATTCACAATACGATATAAGGATCATGAAGATCAGTGTCTGAAAGGGTCTTTTGAGGAAACCACTAGTTAGTAGAAGATCATTAGGAAGCTACACACTACCGCTTAGTGTAGTCTATTTTTCCTATTCCTAAGGGATAGGCCGCAAAGCATTTGAGGTTCAGTGGGTATAGAGGCGTATTTTAAAATTTGGCACCCCGGGCCACTAAGTTTCGCCGCCCCAGAAGCCATGGAAAAAAATGATTTAAATAAAAAAATACAAATTGTTTATAATTTTTTAATAAGTACTATTAGGCACATAGGCACTTATATTTTTTCGCGGTGTACAAAGGATGATGGGAGTTTGGTACCCATGTCCAATCAAAATGAATTTACCATCGTTGTATAGCTCTTTTCAAGAGTACAAAAAACTTCTTGGGCAAAAATTGTTTGTTTTGAAAAATACATTACACATATAATACACATGTATTTTCAGAAGATACTGGATATTTAGTTTGAAATAGAGTTTTAAAATGACCAATTTTGGTGAGATTTGCACAGATTTTGAGCTAAATAAAATTCAGTTAAAGGATGAAATTCACAACAAACTCGGTTTACTTATAGTATTTTTTCAGTTAGGGTTGATCATGTATTAATGCAATACATTGAAGCTAAGTCGGGCATGCTGTGAGCGCTAGCGCGGTTACCTTGCCAGTTGTTCGCTGATAATTGAAGAGTGATTTAAAACGGCTTATTTCGTGTTTTCAGATTTTTTATGCTAATAGGTACTTTGTGTGTACCTATATCGTATTATGAGAAGTGTCCAGTGATGAAATTCTATTTTTAACCGACATCCAAAAAAGGAGGAGGTTCTCAATTCGATTGTATTTTTTTTTTTGTGTTTGTTACCTCATATCTCCGCCATTTATGAACCAACATGCACTATTAAAAGAAAAGTCGTATCCTTGGATCACGGATACGATTAAATTAATGATGCGGTTACGGGACGACGCACTTAATAGTTACAGCAAAACTAAATCAGCATCAAAAGGCGAATACTACAAAGTTTTAAAATCCCTAGTATTAAGTTCTTTGTACAATCAAAGAGTGGCGTACTACAAACATAACATAAATAATAAAATTAAAAACCCAAAATTATTATGGAAAAATCTTAAATCCACTTTAATCCCCTCTAAATCAAGACAAGACCTTCCGTCGCATTTTACAGACCCTGACTTAATTAATAATAACTTTTTGACTGTCCCTGGCAACGCCGTGGCAAGCTTGGAACTTGTTACTTATTTTAATAATCATAGGCATAGCGAAGCAACTTTTACAATCGCTCCAGTGGGGCAGGCTGACATCGCTCGCATTATCGCCAAACTTAAAAGTAATGCTGAAGGTTACGACAAAATTACCCTGGACATAATTGCTATGACTCTGCCGCACACTTAATATGTAATAACGGCAATTATAAACCGCTCCATATTAACGTCTACATTCCCTGAAAAATGGAAGGTTGCCTCCGTTAGACCTCTACCCAAAAATCCTAATCCGACTGATTTGAAGGACCTACGACCCATTAGCATTTTACCATGTCTGTCTAAGTTACTGGAGCAAGTCGTCAGTCACCAGTTAACCCTTTTCTTGGAACAGAATAACATATTACCAGATTTACATCAGGTTTCAGAAAGCAGCGCAGTACCTCTACTGCTTTACTGGATGTTACTGATAATGTGTTGTCTGCCCAGGATAAGGGGATGTGTACATTGCTGGTTTTACTTGATTTTTCCCGGGCATTTGACGCAATAAATATACCATTACTACTATCTAAGTTGACATATTGGGTCAGAGCCCATTCGTCCCCTAAGATTCGCACCCTGGAACTTTTGAGGGGCCCATTCGTCCCCTGAAGAATATTTATTTTTATTCGTTCTTCTAATATAAGTACATGTATATGTGTATACTGCAGCTTGGTAGTCCTGGTACAGTCGCGCAGAAAAGGCTAAAATAAAAAATATAGTAATTCGGTATATATCATGTTTATTTCAAATAAGATTAACACATACAAAATCACAATGTCCTAGAAACTAACAAAATACAACTCTTTTACAAAAATCTGCCTTGATTGACCATCATATAAATCAACATTAAATATAAAATATGCAAAAAAATAGAACACATATCAACAGTAAATAATCACTTCTTATTTTTTTGTATATTTACCAACTACATACATGCAAAATCATAATAACTTAAATCTAAAAAATTATAACAGTACAAAAAAAATACTAAAATCACGGTAATTATTGAAGACTAGATAAATCAACATACATTTTTTTTGTATATTAACCAACTACATGCAAAATCGTAATAACTTAAATATAATAAATTGTAACTAGAAGTACCTACATAAAAATTGGCTAAAATCACCGTATTTTTTGTATATTTACCAACTACATGCAAAATCATAATAACTTAAATCTAACAAACTATAACTACAATAACAAAAAATGACTAAAATCAAAAAATTATTTGCTCGCGCGCAGATACTCTGGCTAAGATTACCCCTCCCGCTTCGGCATTCCACACCCCGCGCACATCTGGAGAGTACTTACCAATTTTAAACACCTTATCTATTATTTGTAACCCGTTTTTTTAACAAGCCATTCGTAGTGAGACAATTTTACATCGTAAGCCTCGACAGGTTATATTATTATCATGACGGATTATCATTCATCATAGCTCTTTTTTCAATGATCTGTTATGATTTATTGAATTAATTCCGTTAATAAACTGTTCACAAGTGTACTATGTTAACCGTTTCTTATGTAAAATATAGCTAATTTTATGTCAGGGGACCAATAGGCACCTGAATAGGTGCCGAATCTTTAACTTATATTGTATATAAATTAGAGGGGACGAATGGGTACCTTAAAAATAATATTTTTATTAAAATATTAATTGGTCCCCTACCAGGAGACCAATGGGCACCTATATAGGGGCCGAATCTACAACTTTTATGCTGGGGGACGAATTTTAGGGGACGAATGGGCTCTGACCCGACATATTACGGTTTTGACCCTGACGCTGCACAATGGTTCCGGAGCTACCTCAGTGATAGGAAGCAATTTGTAGATCTACGTTTGGCGGATGGCACCTCACTGAGATCGGTACTCAGATGTATAGAGAGGGGAGTCCCACAAGGCTCTATATTAGGACCAATACTTTTTATACTCTACTGCGCCGATATAATTAAATGCCTTCAGAAATGCAAATACCATATTTATGCCGATGACGTTCAACTATATATATCATTTTACCCAGACGAGTATGGTAGTGCTATAAAAGACCTAAATGATGATCTTCGCAGAATCGCCGCCTGGTCCGAAGATAATTGCCTGTCACTAAACCCAAATAAAACAAAATTCATGGTTCTTGGCACAAGACAGCAGCTAGCTAAACTACCCGCAATATTCACGGTCGAACTAATGGGCAAGCCAATAGACAGGGTCTATGAAGCGCGAAACCTTGGTCTTATTGTGGACAAGGACCTTCGTTTTGAAAAGCATATTGCCGACTCAGTAAGAAACTGCTTCTACCGCCTCAAAGTTCTGTATAAAATGAGGCCGTACCTATCTGAGTCACTTCGGGAACAACTTGTGGAAAGTCTGGTTTTGTCCAGGCTTAACTATGTATATACGGTGTACGGTTCGCGCCTGCTAGCTCGTACAGACCAGCTCATTCAGAGGGTTCAAAACGCTTGTGCTCGGTTTTGCTATAAAATTCTTCCCAGAAGCCACGTTACTCCATTCCTCAACAAACACTTTACTCTCAAAATGAAATCGAGACGCAAACTACACTTGGCTTGCCTATTGTTCGGTGTCATTGAATTTCCAAAGCCAGACTACCTCTACAACAAGCTGAGCTGGATCGCTGGCAGACGAGAATGTGGAAGAAGGCAATGTTCGCAGCAACTTTCTTCGCAGCCCCATGGTACAGCAGCTTTCAGAGGCAGTTTCCGTTACGCGGCATCCAAAGTATGGAATAATATACCACCGCCTATTAGAGAAATAAACACTGTACATACCTTTACACACAAAAACCAGCTGGGATGCCATAAGCAGGAAGCTTGCTGAGTAGACCTGCGTGCCAGACCCTGTCAAAAGCCTTCGAGATATCGAGCGACACGGCAAGTGCTTCGCCGTGTCTCTCGATGGCTTCGCCCCAGCAGTGCGTGACATACACAAGAAGATCGCCAGTTGACCGTCCCCGGCGAAAGCCATATTGACGGTCACTGAGCAGGTCATTGTTTTCAAGGTAGGTCAGCAGCTTACTGTTCAGAACCCTTTCCATAACCTTGCATAGGATGGAGGTAATGGCGATCGGAGGGTAATGTGCAGGGTCAGCACGATCTCCCTTTTTGGGCACCGGTTGCACATTCGCAAGCTTCTATGATTTCGGCACCGTTCTTTTTTCAAGAGAGTAGCGATACAGGCGTATCAACACAGGAGACAGTTCAGGTGCACATTGCCTCAACACTCTCGCCGGAATGCCGTCAGGTCCGCTGGCCTTATTCACGTCTAGACTGCACAATACTCTTCTGACCTCTTTAATGTGAATTGCGATCTCCGGCATCGAAGAGTCACAGCGAGGCAAAGTAGGTGGTTGCTTGGAGCCAGCGTCCCCAGACGCGAGTTGCTTGCAAAGAGAGTTGCAAATAAATTTGCTTTCTCTCTTGCAGAGTGAGCCAGCGAACCATCAGGTTTCAGCATTGGAGGCAAAGTGGGTCGACAGAAATTCGTTTCAACCGCTTTCGACAGGGACCAAAACTGCTTACTACCACCCGGAGGGTGCGATGCTAGTTTGGCCCCGATACGTCCGACATGGTCAAAACGTGCCCTACGTAAAACCCGCTTGCAGAACTTGGCGGCAGAATTGAAGGCTCTTTTCCTCGCGCGAACCCTACGTGCTTTAGCCTTTCGGTCACGGGCCTTGATCCAGGCTTGGTAAGCAGACTCTTTACGGGCCTCAGCGTGGGCACATTCTGCATTATACCAAGGCCGGGACTTGTGACCGAGCGGGATGTCGGAGAATGGAATAAAATACTCCATCCCCTGCCGAATCACGTCCGCAATCACATCAGCACAGCACGAGGGGTCACTCGAGGAGAAGCACACTTGCCGCCAAGGATAAAACGCAAAAAAGTGCCGCTTCTCATCCCAATCTGCTGACTCGTATCGCCATACTCGTCTCGTGCCTCTAGGACTCTTATCTGGAGGAGAGCAGGTCAACACGGATATCACCAGGCAGTGGTCAGACGTTCCCAGCGGGGCTGAGACCGATACTGAATGACTGCCCGGATCTGTTGTCAGCAGAAGGTCCAAGCAATTGGGTGTATGGCCGTCAACATCCGGTACCCGCGTTGCCACATTCACCAGCTGGGTTAGATCTAGCGTTACAGCAAACTTGCGCGCCTCTAACCCGGCATGGGTTTTTTCATTCTTACAATCTTCATCCGGTCCAACAATATTTCCTAATGCTAACAGATTACTTTGTACGCCCTAGTGGCTGTGGAGCAGGACCAGCATTGAGCCAAGCATTTTTATCTTCAATGTGGCACCCCACACCTAACAACACCACTGGAAAGTCACAGGAAAGCAAAAATACGCAATTTCGATAATGGATGATTTTTCCACATATTTTTTCTAGCTATTTGTATTTAAAAACCTACTAAACTACTGAACCGATTTTGATAAAATTTCAATGGGACCATTTGGGAAGTATACCCTTTCCAACAAAAATCCGTTTTTCAAATCCGTTGGCAAGCGACGGAGTTATGCGCGAACAAACATAAAAAAATAAAAATAAAAAAAATACAAACATCCGAATTGAGAACCTCCTCCTTTTTTAAAAATTGACAAAGTCAATTTTTAACCGAAAAACCCGACCGCTAAAAACGACTGAAAAGTTCAAGTTCAGACAGTATTTTTTTTTGGAAACGGAATCGTCTGTTCGTGCCCTTTATTTCGATACCCCACTTGATAGGTTTTGAGCAAAAACAACAAACCGGGATAGGTTTGTTGTTTTTTTTTACATTTGCGGGCGCCAGTTTGAAAATTTATTTAGGTTATGTCACTGTCGCAGCCAACTAGCTTAATCAGCCGAATCATTGAACAGCGCCGTTTAACTTGCTGCCCAAATGACATCCAGCCAACTTGTCTAATACAACATTTAATAAAAGGGCTTAGCAGATGCATAGGCCGTCACAAAACACATTTATTTTAAAATAATAACAGTGCTTAGATACGATTAGGTACAACACGGAATAAACGATAAAATACGAAAACACAAACAAACTACGATAATATACCTTGATTTTGTTGGTTACTCGTTGAGTTTAATTTCAAAATGTTCGCAGAAACATTCGTAAGAGTTTTTTACTCTATTACTTTTAGCATTTACTGAAAAGTATCTACTAACGTTGATTTAAAATTTTGAATTTGAGAGAAACAGCAGAAATGTCACAGCTGGTCAGTGTTACCAGCTCTCAAAAAATATTTTCGCTAATACCAAAGTGAAAACGGGTTGGGTTTAGAATCAAGTCTTTTGAGTTTTGCGAATCTGTCACTTTGGGGGGGTCAATTTTCTAGAAATATTTGTAAAAACGTGAAACGGAACTATAATTACTCTAAATTCTTACGTTTTTGAAGTTCTATCTGTCAAAATGCATGAAAAATGTGCTCCATATCGTATATTGTTATCAGCCTCCTGTTTTTGCTACCCCTCTGGACACCGAATGCTTGCTATTTATGACAAGTTCGCTACGCCTATGGACACCGATTAGATTATAAGTAATTGACATTTTGGTTTTTTTATTTGGTGCAAGATCGAGCGAAGTGAGTTCGGGACTTGGGCACCCCGAACCGGTTATTTTTCTGAAACCACCCAGAAATAGGAGACCCGCGCAGCGGGGCTCCGTCAACTACACTTTAGTATTACTTCGGTGGAGGGAGGACACATCACCTCCCCCTTTCTCCCTATTAAGGCGATTTTTATCAGTAATTAGTCAATACAAAATTTAAACTTTAACAATTAATAAAAAAAACCACGCACCACCGGCAGTGAGAAAAGGTGGGGGGCTAACCCCCTAATAACCACTCGATTCTAAACTTAACCTTTTTAATTTCCAGTAAGCATAGACAAAGTAACCACAGACGATATAATAAATAATCGTTTTTTTATGGTGGACACTAGTGATAGTTGTGTTTTCTTTATTAAACGCCGCATTCTTAGTCACAAGGAATTATTCTAATAGTAGTTTATGCAACAACCATATAAAAAGGGTTATTAAAACACGAGTGTGGGTTTATCACACGAGGCGTAGCCGAGTGTGATAATAGCATCGCACGAGTGTTTTAATACCTAATTATATGCCGTTGCATACACTATTTTATCTTCACTCATACAGTTGAAATAAAATAAGTGGAAAAATAGTTAATTCCAATATGGCGGATATTCTCATTGCGTATTCGAATGACTGCGCAGCGCGCTCAAACATAGACAAAGATAAAAGCTGGCTCATTGACTTAAGTCAATGAGCCCGCGCCAAAAATTAAAAAGAAAAAGTGTGCTATAAAAATTAAAAAGTTATTTTATGATGCAGTTGTTTAAAAATCGAAGGAAAATGTTGAATCGTAATGGTTTTTTTTTAAAATTTTATCTATCCACGAAAAAAAAGTATGTATTTATGCATTCGTTTTTGAACTCATATTTGGAACATTACGTTGTGAGTGTAGATAAAATTGGTTACGTATCGCTAGGTCAATAAATAAAACTTATAAATATACCACTTATTTACCCCTAAATTTGGGAGAAAACCCCTAAGTCGGGAACCCTGCGGCTGTCAGAAAATGGAATTAAATTTCAGTGAACATGGCTAGGCGAACCATTAAATGTTAGTGAGCGTTGTCATATGCCTAGCCGTTTAACTAAAGCCGGAATGACATATAGGCCGCTAACTAAGAGGCGCCATTTAATGAAATGGCTAGGCAGCAAATTAAATGACTGATTTAGCCAGCTAGCAGCGACATCTCTACCACAATTCTGACTAATTCAACGACACCTCATATGTCAAAATCCGTCCAGCCGTTTGGGCTGTAGGGCGTGCCAAAGAAATGGACATACATACAAACATACATACTATGTACATACATACGCTCGAAAAACATTACCCTCCTTCTGACGCAGTCGGGACACAATGTTCTGAAGTGTCACGTTATTATTTACAACATTTTTTGTATTTTATTTTTAAAGTAGCACTTCGCCCGCGCGGATTTAGTAGGTACTCCACAAACTTCAACTTCAAAATTAAGCAGAACGATTTTCATTATTTACTTAGCCATTTCTACTTCTTCGAGGCCCTAGACAAATGTGCCATTTAGGTAATTAGCGAATAAAAAAAAAAAAAAAAGCTATTTTATTTCATGCATTGATAAGTAGTAGGAACACATTATTACATGTGTGTGTTTACATTTAAATACTTATACATGTTTATTCTCCATATTTTCCATTTTTGTTTTGTTTAAATTGATTGCATTAAAAATTACAATTATTAAATATTTAAATTAAATCCAAATTTCAATTTGATTGCAATATAAATAATAAATCAAATACGCGTATAAATTAAATGTCAATATTAATATTCATTAAATAAATTTAAATTAAATAAAAAATATACATGCATGAACCCCTCAAGTATAGAGGGTAAAAGCCTCCTCCAGAGAACCCCAGCGGTCGCGATCTTTGGCTTCTGTCAGCCAGTTTTTCCCTGCAACTCGTGTGATGTCGTCTGTCCATCTAGTAACAGGTCTTCCTCTTTTCCGAGTGCCTCTTGGACCTGGCCATGATGTCACGCGGATTGTCCATCGCTCGTCAATCATTCTCGCCACATGTCCTGCCCATCTCCATTTTAACTTTAGAGCATAGGTGAGAGCATCTATCACTCCTGTTTTTTGTCTGGTGGTAGTGTGGCGGATTTTCTGGCATTTCCTTATTTTTGCGACACTTCTTTCCATGCTTCGTTGGCAGGACGTGATTTTATTTTTGACTCTTCGTGTGACCTTCCACGTTTGACAGGCGTAGGTTAGTGAAGGCAAAAGACAAGAGTCCATGACTTTGCTCTTGATTTTCATTGGCATCTCATCATCATCATCATCATATCAGCCGAAAGACGTCCACTGCTGGACATAGGCCTCCCCCAAGTGTCGCCACAACCACCGGTCCTGTGCGTCTCGCATCCATCGGTTACCCGCGACCCTCACCAGGTCATCGGTCCACCTTGTGGGAGGCCTTCCAACGCTGCGTCTTCCGGTACGCGGTCGCCACTCCAAAACTTTTCGGCCCCATCGACCATCTGTTCTGCGAGCAATGTGCCCTGCCCACTGCCACTTCAATTTGGCGATCCTTCGGGCTATGTCGGTAACCTTGGTTCTCTTGCGGATATCATCATTCCTGATTCGATCACGCAAGGAAACTCCGAGCATTGCCCTCTCCATTGCCCTTTGGGTGACTTTAAGCCTTCTGATGAGGCCCATTGTGAGCGACCACGTTTCGAGTCCATAGGTCATCACTGGCAACACGCACTGGTCATAGACTTTCGTCTTGAGACACTCTGGTATGTGAGACGAGAAGATACCGCGCAACTTCCCGAACGCCGCCCATCCGAGTCGGATTCGACGGTTGACTTCCTTCTCGAAGTTAGCCCTACCTAGCTGGATCGTTTGTCCCAGGTAGACGTACTCATCAACAACTTCAAGTGCAGAGCCTCCAATCTTGATAGGAGTGGGTGCTACATGGGTATTTACCATGACCTTGGTTTTGTCCATGTTCATTTTAAGACCCACTCATTGGCATCTGACTTTTTAAAATTAGCGAATGCGACTATCGAAATGCCAAAATGTAGGAATTTGATCACGTGACATTTTGATAGCATCTGTCAATCCCATACATTTTTGATGTATTGACAATCGCCTACGCCACGCCACATTTGACAGAATCTCACTTATCTCGAGCCCAGATTCAGCGCAACTGTTCAACCCGTTCAGCCCATCAGGGGTTGATTATGCAAAAATTGTTAGGGACATCTGTTTCAATTATCCCACTTTTAGTCTGTTCATAGAATTCCGACGTAAATTGAAGCAAGCAATAATGTCCTCCCCTAAAAACTTAATCACCCCTGCTTCACCCCTTATTATGTATGTACCTAGTTTATTTTCGAAAAATCCAAACATTTGTTAATCTTATTGTTTTATCGATATCATTTTCAACTTCATCGGACCAAGCATTGATGCGATTCTCGCTCAAGCCAGCAAGACTTCGCTCAAGCCGCGACATTTTTCTTACTTCGAGCATGTTTATTACCGTCGTAACTTTTGAACGAAAGGTCCGATTTGTATAATTTAAAGTGTAATTTACACGGACATGATCAACCTTAATTTTCAAACCATTTAAATGGATAAGGGTTAATATCATGATACCGAAATCACCATTTTTTCATATCACCAGGGATTTGCTTGAATAATTTGAACAAAATGCGGTCATGGTGACTTAACCATAATAGTTATCGCGGACTTTTTTGTAGACATTTATGACCTCTATAAAACTGTAGTACATCACTTTGCTCTATTGTCAATAGATTCCGCAGCGTACGCGATATAAGGATTTTTTCACACCTTGGGTTACATTATCGAAGTTTTCATACTAATAACTTTTTCGAAAATATTCTATAGCCTATGACCATCACGGATAATGTAGAATTCTATTGGTGAAAGAATTTTTCAAATCGGTTCAGTAGTTTCGGAGCCTATTCATTTCAAACAAACAAACAAATCTTTCCTCTTTATAATATTATTAGTGTAGATGTGCAGGCTCCATAAGTTTTGAAGACATGGAATGGAATGGTCAATTTTCACAAATTTTCTTAAAATTAAATAACTTTAAAACAAATTTTCTTTTATGAAAACGAGAGAAAAACCCTTTGATATCTCACGGCGGCGTTTGAAAAACTTACATTTTTCATTTTCTATTTTTCCTCCAAAATTGATGAATCCGCACGTTCCGCATCCGTGTTTGGATTACGGAACGTATACCAAACAACTAAATCTGTCTAGTAGATTACGAGAAAATTGATTGTGACAGGTGGACTGGCATACGAGGGATCCAAAGTCAAAGTCAAAACGTTTATTTCAATTAGGCCATTAAACGGCACTTTTGAACGTCATTAGCAGTGCGATTCTGTAAACATGTCGAAGTGAACACCTGGGCGGGGCGCACGACGGGTGAGTTGTCAAACCATACAAATAAGATGGAATGACAGCTCTATTGTCGTTCACTTCGCCTAGGTGAACACCGTGAGATGTCGACAGAATCGACCGGCAGTTCACATTTAAAATAATATAAAGTGACTCTACTGTCCGTTCGCAAGGGTAGATTCAAAAAAAAGAAACCGACTTCCAAAAAACACTACAAAGTTGAAAATAACTTTCATTTCGGAAGTCGGTGTCAAATAACGAAGAAGCAACCAAAAACACCGACTTCCGAAATTTAAGTTATTTTCAACTTTGTGGTGTTTTTTGGAAGTCGGTTTCTTTTTTTTGTGAACAAGTTTTTTACAATATTTGGAGTATAAAAATTAATTTTAATACTTATATTATATGTGAGGTCGATGCACCTAGAGTATACCACTTATAGAATCAAAGTATTACCAGCAGAGGTAAACATTTCCATTTTCTTAATAAGTATATGGTACACACATATTTACAAATATTGGAATTTATAAAACAGTGTGTGAGTAAACAGAAAAATAAAAACACTTTTACATCTACAAAGTTAATACATAAATTGACCAGTTTATTTTGCCTACACTACATACTTGATTGTCCTATGGAGCAGGACCAGCATGTTTCCAAGCATTCTTATCTTGAATGTAATCCTCCAACTTGTAATATGCTTGTTTACAAAGTGTGCTTTTTCATACGTTTTAAATTTTCTTTCATTTAATTCCAATATGTCACAAAGTATTTTGCTGTAACATTTAACACAGTATCCCATGAAAGATGTGTGTACTTTAACTAATCTATAAAATGGTTGATCTAATTTATCTTTATTTCTAGTATTAAAATGATGTCTATCACTAATTTTATTAAAAAGATGTCGATATTACCGTACATACATAATATTTTCATAGATGAAATGGCAAGGGACTGTCATAATATTAATCTCTTTAAAAAATCCCTAAGAGAATCACGGCGACGCAGATTATATAGGGCTCTGTCATAGATTATATACAACTCTCTTTTGTAAAATAAATGTGGATTCAATGTCAGCAGCCCGACCCCACAGCAATACCGTAGGAGATAATACTGTGAAAATAACTAAAATAGACCAAACGTGCGGTTTCTACGTCTGTTAACTGTCTTATCTTTCTGACAGCATAAGCAGATGAGCTTAGACGACCCGCAAGAGATGTTATATGGGGCCCCCCATTGTAATTTCTCGTCTAAAGTAATTCCTAGGAAAACCGTCTGATTAATGAAGTCCAGTTTTTCTCCATTCAATATGATGTCACATTCGCTACTTTTAACATTTGGTAAAGTAAATCTAATACATTTGGTTTTTTTTTTCATTTAGTACCAAGTTGTTTGCCGTAAACCAATTTTGAACCTGATGAATAGAGTTATTGACGTCGTCAAGATTTTGTGAACGTCGGTCTATTTTAAATATTAGAGATCTCTATTTTGAAATAGTTGGGGCAAATCATTTATGTAAACTAAAAAAGGAATGGACCCTATATTGAACCTTGAGGAACGCCCATTTTCATTTCCGACCCTAGTGAGTTTACACCGTTTACTTGAACTTTAACCTGTCTGTCCATCAAGTATGAACTAATCCAAATCAAGGGCTCTATTCCTAATCCCATAGTGCTCAAGTTTCAACAAAAGCGTCTCATGGTTAACGCAGTCGAACGCCTTCGAGAGGTCGCAGAATATTCCAATGGCGTCTTGCGACTCCTCCCAGGCGTTAAAAATGTTCTTTATTAGGGTAACACCGGCGTCAGTTGTACATCGCCCATTAGTGAAACCGTACTGTTGTTCATGAAAGATGGAATTTTTCCGATCCTATAATGATGTCGTCTTGTCACCCTAAAAACTTAAAACATGAAGTTAAAAATTTGCGAATTTGTGTTAGGTGCTGATCCAAATTTTCACTCATGGCGGCAAATGTTCATTGAAAAAAATATTGTGATTGAATCGAATAAGAAGTAGTTTTTTGACGACACTGGGCTTACGTGAAAATGAAATTATCTCGAAAATTTTAGCACGGATTTACGAATGTTTTCAACATGATTCTTACATGCTTTGCTTCCAATCTACCTAATTTCACGGAAGGAATTAATAAATGGGTTCAGTTTGCCCAAAATAGACAAAAATGGAAAGATGGGAGGGAGGGGGAGGCCTTTGCCCTGCAGTGCGACATAACAAAAATACCTACCTATCTAATGAATAATATAGTGGAGACTCTCCTTATTAAGCCCTTTCAACGATCCGCAGCTGTGGGGGAACGACAAAAAGAGAAAATTGATCATGCCCAAATTAATAAAATGAAAAAATACAACTGACTTAAAAACAAAAAACACTACAAAGTATAAAATAACTACTTACTTATAATTTCGGAAGACGGTGTTTTTTGTTGTTTCTTCGTTTTTTTACACCGACTTCCGAAATTATAGTTATTTTATACTTTGTAGTGTTTTTTGTTTTGAAGTCAGTTGTATTCTTTTGTAAAAAAGTATTTTATTTTTCACTTTTTAGTGGTTAGCTTTAACTAAACCCAACGCAAAAAGAATCATCAAGATCAGTCCATAAACAGAAATGCTATTTCAGCAACCCCGGCGGCAGGTTTGCTACCATTTATTGAAGAGTTCCGTTACTTATTGTAGCGTAAAAAAATGAAGAACACCATCTTTACACTAAATACGTATAATTTTGTAGAATAATAAAAAAGCCTAAATTCAATTATCACAAAATCAGATACAGAAAATAGTGGAAGGATTTGATTAATTGTAACATCCAAAAAAACCTATATGGCATAGAAACTATTAAGTACCTATAATAAGTAAGATAAATTATAAATTTACGTTTATGTAAATTTATAATTTATCTTGTTCGGACCAATTTAAACAGATTTAGAAAACGCATGCAACACGTTTTTTAAAACTGGGAGGTCGTTTCTTTTATGAATGGGTCGTTTATTTTTCGTATTAAATCGAAATTTCTCGTGCTGTTCTAGAAAAAATATCTGTAGATAAGAAGACAGATAAGTACCTATATAAAAGTAATACCTACTGTAAGTGCTTAGGTATTTTTATTTTCACTGTAAATAAAAGGGGATTATTTTATTAAGTAGGCACATATTATGAAATAAGTATTATTCCAGTCAATATATTTCATACCAGCATGAAAAACTTAGGAGGAAATGGTAGTAATTTTCTGCCACTCATTGTTCTACACGGGCCGTGGCGTAGTACTTAATAACAGCGCACAGACGTCACCGGAGGCACGGGGAGTGGGAGGAAGGAGTAGGTACGTACGTAGGTGGCACCTCGCCCCGTTGACGACGAGCTGGCACGTGCAGTGTACACGCGACCGCGTAAACGTGACCTACTGTTGGCGCTCTGGAAAACGTTGTTTTACTCACGTGGGATAGCTTGTTCAGATTGATCCTTGAATTCAAGGCGCAATTTACCAGTTGAGCCTACCTACTTACTAGCCGTTTAATAATACATACGTTTATAGATTTAAGTAGGTAGGTACCTATTCAAAACATGTTTGTGTTTAAACAGACGTTGCACCAAGATTGTTCTTGTGTGTTTACATTTGCATTCGAACACTTAGTGGCAATTTATATAAGTATTACCCATGAAGAGTAAGTAAGTAGGTAAGTATTTATAAATACTTAGCTTAGTAACGTAGACATATCAAGGCTCGCAAAGATTTTGCTACAGACAGACTTTAACATATAACAAAGGTACCGCGTACAGTAGGATCACGACTGCGTAGGTGCACACTTGAAGCTAGAACATCCAAATTTCAGGTCTATAGAATTAGTAGGTACTTACTTAGTTTCTTAAATATGCAGATGTGATGGACAGAAAGACGCAGTCGCACCATAGGTGCTCCTTTTTACCATTTTAGTACGGAACCCTGAAAAGGAACTAAGTACTTACCTATGCTATTGATTTGATAATGAAATTGTATTGCTTGACCTTACATAGCAATTGAAAGAACTAAAAAGTGGGGAATTAACATTTTTTGACAATTAATACTTACAGTTTCATTAGGTCATGTATATTATCTATGTGTGCAAAATTAAGGGACGGTCACAATAAAAAATGATATAAGTAATTTATTGTTACAGACACAAAATGGAATGGGTTCTTCGAAGTCCACAAATTCACAGTACATTCAGCAACCTTGGATTCTTACATCCAGATGGATATCACGTGAACGAAAACTGCAATGGTTGATATTTATTTTTGTAATTTTGGTGTTTGAGTTCAACTTTTTGATCTCTCCTTTCGCACAATAAGTGATGCCATGTTTTTACACGTTTCAGTTGCTTTGGAGACAATTCTTCACAATATTTTAACGGAAGATAAATACTTGAGGACATATCGTAGGAGTATTAGCTTTGGACAAAACATCAAGAAAGATCTGATACCTCTTTTAATTCACGCGAAAGATGAAGCAACAATAGAGCTGTTAATTCGAATACTAGTTAATTTAACCATTCCAATAGAGTGTCTGCTATCCGTAGACGTTATTTCGAGAAATGATTTTGGAAGACATACAATATTCGAAATAAATAATTTGCTTTCTTCCACCAAAGTAGCTTTTACGGATCAGCGAGCGACTAAAGTGGTTATTGACTTTTTAAAGAAAAATGTTGATTGCGAGCAAAAAGCAAGGTTGACACCCGACCAATGCACAAATATAAGTAATAGTCTTTTGTTGCTGCGTAACATCTTACACATACCAGAGGAGCCTAGTGGTCAAAGTCTAATCTACAATGGACCTCCTCACGCCGTACAGAATCAAATTCTGTGGAACATATTTAGCCAAAGTATTGATAAAATTCTCATTAAGTTAATGATAATTCCTGATGCGGTAAGTGATACTAAAATATATTCGTAGGCATATATATAAGGTAAACATACTAATTTTAATATGACTTTATGTGTAATGAATGCTGTATTTAATTAATTTTATTTGTATTCATCTGTTTTAGACTGCATGTGTATAGACGCAACAGTGTGGCAGTGAAATACGTAACTTGTTAACAAGTAAGGTACGCAAAAAAGTTTAAAGAGTCGAGATGTGTGTTTTGTATTTGTTTTTCCTTCCAGAATAAATGGGCAGTAACAATGGTCCAACTAATAGCATTGTTGTACAAAGACCAACATGTTGTAACGCTGCATAAACTTCTCAACTTGTGGATTGAAGCCTCTCTATCCGAAAGTTCAGAAGATAATGAGAGTAATACTTCGCCACCAAACAGAGGTATTTAAAATATATTTGATCTACAAAGTGTGTAATAATGTAGAAGATAATGCGTATTCAGCCGAGTCTGTGATTTTTGAGGCTTACGTATAATTTTCAAACAAATGATTGGCATATTTTGCTAGCAGGTTTTCCTAGTTTGAACAAATTAGGAGGAAAATTTTCCAGTAATTAAGCAATAATGCCACTACTAATTACAAACAGATCCTTAGTAAAATTTTCAGTTAAGTATCAGTTTGTAAGAAGGTCTATTTCAATTTCAACACTTCTTGCACTTTGCCATCAACTTCATCCACTTGGATTTCTTATTTTCTCCTACTTTCAACACCCTCAAAAACGAACTACCCCTTTAAAGATGACATGATCTTTGTCATCATGTAATTTTTTCATGACTATTTTTGATGTAGTTAGAGTAAAATGAAAATGCATGTTTCTTTTTAATTTATTGCTGTGAAGGGCCATCGCAACGTGTAACAGAATAAACGCAATACCCCTTAAACATGACCCCCTCCGCTCTGGGTGGAGCGGGAGGGAGTGTCAGACTCTTACCGACTAAAACCCATCCATGCTCCTCCTAGTGCCTTTTGCGTTCCAGGGCCGCGGTAACTCTTTCGAACAAAATCCGCAACCCTGGCAGGCTCTGGCCCTAGCGGGCCCAGCCCTTTTTGCTGACTGCGCTTACCGGCGCGCGTGGAACACAACGCGCCGTCTACTCGGGCCTGTTCTGATCGGACGGCGAGCTACCCATTGCTCGCCGTCCGCAGGCATCAATCACTGCGCCATGCTCAGGAGTATCAGTTCCAGAGCGGCGCAGTGGCTTATGTTCACCTGGAGGAGGCGAAATGGGGCCGTTATTGGCACTCCATTTCAGGCCCCTCCCGAGTCGTTCAACACCTTAGGAGGCTGTCGTTAGGCAGCTGGATCAAGGGCTTGATTCAGAAAGCGATACTTCTGGACACTGGACTCGGTTTGTTAGGAGGTTCCTTTCTCTGGAGCCCTGACCGCGATTTCGCTGTTGGTCCCATATTAAAAGCTGTTCATAATGATGAGTACAATGACCCCTGCCATGGGCTGACTCGACTATCGGTACAAGGATTGCAGAGTTCACATCTCATAATATGTCGACAAACTCGCGAGCCAAGTCCAGATATTTGATTTGCTAATCCTTCTCGGCGTCAATCATTGCAAGCTTCTCAATTTGGTCCACCACATCGTATTATCGTATCAGGCATAGTCCTGTCAGTGATGATGGACCGATCCCAGTACAATGTGATATTGCCGTTATCGAGAACTGGGTCGGGCGCATACCTGTAGTACGGCACCTCCGATTCCACAAGAGAGTATTTCAGAGCAAGTTGCTGATGGATAATCCTGGCTACTTAGTTAGACGAGAACAACCAGAGGCAATGTGGCGAATTGATTCTCCCGGATGCTGACATGCCCGACATATGTCAACCGTACCGTCCTTCACAATAAATCTCCGACAAAGCCTTCGGTTTCTCTAAAGGGATCACCGAAGCGCAGCCAGGCTACAGACGCTATTTGATATACGTCGGGCCCATGTAGGGCCCAGAAAAAGCGTCCGTGCAGTTCCTTACTCTGCCAATCCGCCGTGCGATCGTTAGTGTCAAGCACCGCAGGTTTTCGCCAGTTAGTTCTTATATTTCAATATTTCAGGATTGTTTTAATAGGAACCTGGCGTAGAATAAGACATTTCTTATTTTTCCGGACTTTTATGAATATTGTGTACCTAGTGTAATAGGTACGTCCCTTCACGTTCACAACTACTGTACAGATCCTGGATTTGCTCATTTGTTTTAAACTCCGGACATTACTCAGCCAGATTATTAAATAAGGTACATTTGGTTGAAAATACTTATTGTGTTTCCGATAATCATCTGGCAAGTCAGTACCTATTTTCATGGAATGGAATAATATTAAAAAAAACTTTTTGATCACAGGTAGTGATTCTTCGCCGATGTGCACCTCTGAACCGACATCGGATTCATCTGACACGGGTGGTAGTGGCAAGAGTAACGACGATCCTAATTCTCTAAATAAGGACTGGGATGCGTCTTCCCAATTGAATAACACCAGTGAGAATGATAATACGGTGCATTATTACCAGACACCTGAAGAAAAAGAGTCAGATACAGAAGAGAAAAATAACGATTTAGAAAGTCCCAACGAAATTATTGTGCTATCCGATAATGTACGCTGCAGTGGCGGACAATCTAACAGAAACAACCAAGGTCAATCTTCTGGCAACACTGAAACGAAACCTGTGATTTCGGAAACTTCTGATTGCGGTTATGGTACACAAATTGAAAATCGAGAGTCCATATCTACATCCAGCAATGAGGATGAATTACCGTCAAAGAAACCTGTGCACCAGAAGCCACACAACCCCAAGCAGAGGGTCAACACCAAGGCACGCGTCGGCGTCTCCATGCATGATCGAAAGCGGAAGAAAATTGTCAAGAGAGGCAAATCTAACATGTAAGCTCATTCTCTGATGCGCTGTCGGTACGTACGCCATTTGTGGAAGATGATGTAGTAATGCTAATTTTGATTTCAGAATTAACGTTCAAGGATTATCGCATAAGACTCCGACAGATGATGACATTTCTAACGTCATAAAAGAGTTCACTGTGGATTTTCTTTTAAAAGGATACAATTCATTAGTCCAGACTCTTCACAACCAAATTCTTTCTAATCTTCAATTAGAAATAGACACATCACACTTCTTCTGGCTGGTCACTTACTTTCTGAAGTTCGCGACGCAAATTGAACTTGACTTGGAGAATGTTGGCTCGGTTCTGTCTATCGATATCGTGTCGTACTTGACTGCAGAGGGGGTCAATCTATGTGAACAGTTTGAGCTGGCCATAAAACTTGATGGAAATGACTTAAAACCTAACATTAGGCGACTTCATTTGGTAAGTGTTCAAAGTTGCTTAAAGTACTATTAATAATGGGTACCAACTTATACTAGGTATACCTACATGGTGGATTTTTGAGATGAAGCAATTACTGCTTAATCTTGTTTACATCTTGTATCAAGTACCTGTTGAGTAGGTAAAAAAAAGCTTAGCGCGCATTACAGCGTCATCGGGCAACGCATTATAATAATAATATAAAACAGCGCGGTGCGTCCTACTGTAGTGTTTTTTTTTGGGACAAGCCCGCCACACATTCGCAAACCACTGCAACTCCTGAAAGCCAGAATCAACAGTGGCGACCACCTGAAAAACGCCGAGTCAATGAAGCTCGACGAGTCCCAGAGAAACGATTCAACTGTCTTGGATCCTGCAACGAAATTAATCAGAAAATAACAGCGAAGGAGTAGGAAAAAATATAATTTCCACTTCCCTCCTTAACAAGCAGGAGACAGAACAGAGCTAGGCCAAATAGGTACCAAGGAACATTTATATACAACTGGGTTTAGCTCAGTTGCCAAGCACCATGGATTATACATTTACACTAATACTAATTAATGGGTCCTAAATTGTGAGCTACTTTTGATTCCAGTAATAGGTATGGAAAAATCGCTTAAACGCACGGAAATCTGTTCTGGTTTCTACAAAATCCGTATAGTAAACAACTCCAGCAGTGTGATTCTGTAAACATGTGGAAGTGAACACTTGGGCGGGGTGCACGACGGGTGAGTTGTCAAACCATACAAATAAGATGGAGTGACAGCTCAACTGTTGTCGTTCACTCCGCCTAGGTGAAGACCGTGAGATGTCGACAGAATCGACCGGCTGAATACTATCTAACATTATATGGCGTTCAGTTTGCCAAAGAATACACTCCCATAAGATATGATGCGCGGATTGTTCGTACTTATTCAAGGTCAGATGTAGAACATTCTCAGAAAGGAGAAGCCACAAGCTTATAGGAAAATAATTTACTCTAAAAGTTGCCATGACCTGTGAGAAATTGGGAGTCCTCCTGTAGTGTGCGATGCTTATAGAAATGTACGAAGTGTTGTAGAAGGGTTTTTGCGCCACACATACGAAAACTTTTCATATAATATTAGCTGTGCGCCAGTCTTTAAGCCTGTACCTACTAGACGGTTTAAAACGGCGGTTTTGACATCGGAGTCGTATAAAGAGTCCACTGAGACAAAAAATTCATGGGATATTTTAGCCGCAAAATTTAACCCAGCGGCAAAGGCCGAGACTGAAATAAAAAATTGAGGGCCTAACGATTTTATTCCTAAGGGTCATATAAGTCGTACGGTACGAGCGTAAATATGTTCTCTCTTCAAAGCGGTCTAAACATACTGAGATTTGGAGTTAGTTTTAAACCGTGTAGCCAGCAACGCCTTACTCACTTGGTTCTTTTCAAGGTGGCCTTGGTTTAAAACCGTGAAGCACAGGCTTATGGCAAAGCTATACACAGTAATTAAATCCAAATTAAAATAATTGCTGTGTATGTTACACTGTACTTACGCCAAATATAGCTGTAGCTAGCGATTTTCTATTTGTTACCATTTTTACGAGCTTGGGGTTCGTGACAATAAAAACAGCCGATTAAATAACCAAAAATAGACACTTTAGTTAAACCACCCTAATTATAACTTACGGTGTCGTTTTCATGGTTTTCGGGGTGGCTGATTGATTAGGATTACGAATTTTCGTCATGGGTGTCATTTTCATCGTTTTCGGGGTTGCTTGTAATGAACATGAACTCAAAATCATAAACACTAATTATAAATCACAATTTATTGCACTATTGATCACTTTAATTCGCAGTTGAAGATCGCTCTCGAAGTTACTTATCGCTTGTACCGCAAATCCAATATTGCCTCGGTCGCGGGCTATGCGAGCCTTATATTGGGCAGTTATTTCTAGAACCTTCTACTGTAGAAACATCTAGAAAGTTCGCGTACATACCGGTCTCGACTAACCAGATGTTGAAAACTCTAGAATGTTCTAACATAGAAAAGTCTAAAAGTATCTTGACTCTACTAGTTCTGCTACTCGATACTAGATGGCGCCAGTAGTAACTAATATCGTTATGTGCATTAATTCTGGCGCGTAACAGTATGATAGTATGATCGGTTCCACCAAAGATGTAACTTCATAAAACGAAATGTTTTTTATTACCAAAATGTTTCTTCAGGTTGTTACAGCCATAAGGGAAATTGTACAAGCTATTGATGTGTACAAAAAGCTTCCACACATATGCAAGGAGGATCAGGATGCACTGTTCAAGTTACAAATTAAAATGTGTGAGACTGAAGAGCTCAGATCACTTCTTGTGCTACTACTGCGTCATTACAATCCGAAGTACCACTCGAAACAATATCTACAGGTAAAATCAACCAAACTCTTGCTCTTGACACGACACAAAAGGAACACCAAGCTATCGCTTCGTTACCCCACAGTATAAAAATAGATATTGTTATTCTAACGAGTAAATTGTGTTTCAGGATATCATAGTTACAAATCACATACTGCTGATGTTTTTGGACGGTGCAATGAAGTTGCCGGAATACAAAGGTTCTACGAATATGGTTGATCATGTTAGACAGTACGTATTTTGTTATTTATTTATTACTAGTGCTACATACTTAATGCTAAATAATTAATAACACATCTATGTCCAGTAACAGTGAATATGAAAACCATAATAATAAATCCTTACTATCTACCTATACAACATGTAACAGAATAAACGCAATACCTCTTAAGGGGTCATTGTACTCATCATTATGAACAACTTTTACCATGGGAGAGTGAAAAAAAAATCAGCTGTTCAGTACATTTTGTCGAGTTATGCGCACAGAAATGTAGGTATGGAGCAGTCGATTTTTTATTCGCGATTTCAGTGTTGGTCCCATAGTAAAAGTTGATCATAATGATGAGTACAATGACCCCTAACAGGGGGTCGAGTCTGCTATTGCAATCGTGTCTCAATGACCGGTCAATGATCGATTTTTGACGTATAACGTCAAACTTATGACACATTTCCCATACAAAAACTGTCAAAGTTGTCAAATATTCGATCAATGACCGGTCATTGAGACACGATTGCAATAGCAGACTCGAGCCCCAGGTATTACGTTTGTGAAATACTCGTGTGATGCTGTGGGTTTATCACACTCGGCTACGCCTCGTGTGATAAACCCACACTCGTATTTTAATAACCCCTTTTATATGATCGTTGCATAAACTACTATTATCTACACCCATGATATGAATCCTCTATGAAAGGTTCTCTTCTAATTAATGAAATCATGGTACTTACGCCTTTTCATATTGTTTTCCCGACTTTTCTGGTAATAATTGGTTAGAAAAGTCCTTTGCTCCATTACAAATATCTGGTGGTGTGTTTTCAAAGTTTGTATCGCTCATTTTTGTATTTTTTTTGCAATAATAATATCGAACAAAAAAAAATGGCGAAAATTCGAATAACAAGATTTTTTTTTTAAATTACGACCTTTGGTGCTTTGGTAGTGAAACGCGCGTGCATGACTATGTTCTTTTTTTGAAATTCATAAAGATACCAAGAATTGAGTAGTGAAAATGAGGCTGTTTCGTGATTCCTTTGCTTTTCGATCCCATATCAAAAAAGCGAAGTTGCGTAATGAAATTTAGTACAATATTATACACTAGGTGTTTTAATGTTGGCAAAGGTTGGCAATAAGCTGTTTCAGAAACTTGTAGGATTTATAGCATGGAATTAAGCACCTAGATAAAATGTTTTAAGTTTAGGTTAAAAAAAAAATGAAAAAAAATAAGCGCTTTTGCACAAAACGATGTAGTTACCTACATTTGCAAATTCGCGCCATTTTCATTTATATATTATTGCGACTTTCTGATTGATAGGTATCTAAAAACAAAAAGATTTTTTCATTACCTACCTACATATTGGACTGTTTTCTCGCAAATTTGTAGAAAAACGTTGTACCTATGACATACGTGCGGAAATTGGTACTTAACCTACATTTGCAAATTCGCGCCATTTTCATTTATATATTATTGCGACTTTCTGATTGATAGGTATCTAAAAACAAAAAGATTTTTTCATTACCTACCTACATATTGGACTGTTTTCTCGCAAATTTGTAGAAAAACGTTGTACCTATGACATACGTGCGGAAATTGGTACTTATTTACAAACTCGTGACTATGATAAGCCCTCGTCTACTCGTTTGTAACCAACTTACCGCACTAATAATTATCATTATTTTCATAAAATAACTATACTTATTCTTCGTTCGTCCTGAAGTTTTGTCCCACATTCCACAAAATTCTTAGTTTGTCCCATAACACATTTGACGTTGCGCTTCGTCCCAAATTACAAGTACCTACTTAAAAAGGTACAGTCAATAAAAAAATAAAGTAGGTACTTAGGTATTTGGATTTTTTTAGAATAATTCAATAATAAAACAATTGTTAACATTTAAGTAGGTATAAATCATCTTTACTACCCAATATCACAATCAAAATACCGAAATGGTATAATCATCTTATCATTACTACAGTTTAATTAAATATACCTACAGAACAGTCAGATCTAACTAAATAAATTAAGACATGGTCATGATCATTTTAATTACAGAAAAATTTACCGACATGCAACTAAATGAGAGTAGGTAGTATCAAAAACGGTCTTGCGCTTTATAGATTATGCTAAGGCTTTTGACTGCGTACAATGGCGAATGTTTACGTACTCATTGTAATGGGCGTTCCTCCGCATCTAAATTTTCTGATCCAGAATCTGTATCTTGATGCCACCAGCTTTGTGAAACTGGAAAACATGAATTCACAAGTTTTTCATACGGAACGTGGCGTGCGTCAAGGCTGTATTCTGTCGCCAAAGCTATTCAACCTCTACGGGGAGTACATTATGAGGAGAGCCCTTGATGGTTGGCGCGGCGGAATCTGTATTGGCGGTGAAAGACTCACTAACCTGAGGCATGCGGACGATACCACTATACTTGCGTCGAGTGAAGAAGAGATGGCGGATCTACTGAAGCGAATAGAGGTGGAGAGCGCTAAGCTCGGGCTAAAGGTCAACCATGCCAAGACCAAAGTAATGGTGGTAGACCGTGCTCAAGTTCTCCCGAGATACAATTCTCTTGACGGGTATGAGAAAGTCGATGAGTTCGTGTATCTTGGATCCTTGATCACGAGTGAGGGCAGCTGCCTTGAAGAAATCCGCCGTCGGACTGATATGGCCAAAAGTGCAATGACCAATCTGGGAAAAATTTGGAAAAACCGTGGCATCCGAAGGAACACCAAAATACGATTGGTCCATGCTCTGGTATTCTCTATTTTTTTTGTATGGAGCAGAGACATGGTGCATAAAAAGTCGCGAAAGCAGAAAGATCGACGCTTTTGAAATGTGGGTTTGGCGAAGACTTCTTCGTATACCATGGACCGCCATGAGAACGAATGAGTCCATACTGGCAGAAAATCACCAAACGGCTTTCTGGAATATGCCAGGAGCGTGCCCTCAGCCTTTTCGGACATATTATGCGTTCATCCAAGCATAATCTGGAAAGGCTCATAATATTGGGCCGGGTCGAAGGAAGACGCGCTCAAGGTAGAACACCGGCAAGATGGCCGACGCCATAAAGAAGGCTGCTGGAGGCAGTATGTACAGAGCGGTCCACATTGCAGAAGACCGCATGGCTTGGAGACGCGTCGTATGTGGTCGCGATCCTCAGCAGTGAGGGAAAGACGAAGAAGAAGAAGAAGAGTATCAAAAACAAAAGGTTTAAAAAAACATTTAATTTTACCTGCTCTTCTAAACAGATTCCAGTGACGTCAGCCGTATACGTATACTTGCTCAACAAAGTGTTATTATAATAATACGAGTAACTTTTCTCTCGCGGATTAGACAGAGGAGAGGTTGTTTTAAATAGTTGATTGATGTTAAATACTTATTTAATAATACGTGACCCTTTTTAGCTGATTGTACAAACAAAGTTTGGCATATACAAAAAAAAATATGGGCCGTGGAAAGAGTATAAAATAGGACGAAGCGGGAACAAAACACTTAAGATTTATTTTGGGACGAAAGGAAGCATATTGTTTGGGACGACCCATGATTTTTTTTATGGACAACTCAGAGGACCAAACCAAGAATAAATCGAAAAATAAGCAGAAGCGGGCGCATTTTAATAAAACTTTATTTACTAGTCGGAATCAAAATTTAAAATTAAAATTTTGTCATTTAAGTGTGTTTTTGTTTAGTAAATAAAATACCATTTAAAGTGAACGCTTCGTTGCGTCGCAACTTATACCGCTGTGACGTTTCTGTCTGTTTTTCACAGACTCATGAAATGGAAATTTTAACTACATTTATGTACCTAGTTAACATTTCCATAAACCTAATATGTTACGGGAAAAATAACTGCTGTATTTATACAGGGTTATTTGTAAAACACCAACAACCTTTCAGTGGGTGAAAGTATTCGTGATTATAAACAACTTTTGTTATGAGACCAACCCTGAAAATCGAAAAAAAAAACTACCGTGTCATACATTTTCATCGGGTGAATATTTCATTTTGTATGAAGCAGCCGATTTATTTTTTGATGTTTCATAGTTTGTCCCATAGTAAAAGTTGTTTATAATCACGGGTACTTTCACCCACTGAAAGGTTGTTGGTGTTTTTCAAATAACCCTGTATAGATAGGGTGCGGTATGTGATTATTAAAAGAGAGGGTTTCCAATAGGTTTGCTTCATCTGAAATAATGTATCAGTACGGATTGCTGCTGGAGGACTACGCCGGAAACGGAGAGTTCGTCAACGACTGTATATTTACAGTGATGCATCACGTGGGGGGCGAGCTGGAAAGCTTGATTACTTTATTTCAGCCAAAGATTTTGAAGACATTTACTTCCATTTGGAAATCAGAATTCGAGATTTGTGACGTAAGTTTTTTAATGATTATTTTTTGCTTATGAATAAGTATAGAAAGCGATGGCCTGAAAAGTTACGTCCTAACTTGAGTTAAAAAAAAAACACAAGTAGGTAATTATTTTTAACTGCGCCTGTACCTACTCTTACAAGCGGAGTCAAAAAGCTCAATTTCCAAGTCGTGTATGTACAAATATTTTTTGTTTTTATTCCTACCGCCAAGTTTCATATAATAGGTAACTATTCAATATACACTTTGTAAAATAGACACGGAAGTTCAAGTAGGTACCTAATTGGATTGATTGTCCAACTGTCATATTCGACTCGCTTCTAATTCTTATGTTTTCAATTTGTTTTAGGATTGGTCTGATCTTATTGAGTATGTGATAAACACATTTATTAAAAAACCTCAGTCTCTACAAAGTATGGCGAACTTTCGTCTTGAAATTGAGAATTTCGATGAGGTTAAGCTCATACCAAAACCGACCGTCGCTCCAGATACACAAGCCAAACCAGTTAGCTTTGAAGTTGAGGCTGGCGATAAGAAAAAGCCTACTGACGGAAGTGCAAGCTGCGCTTCCAAAGGAAAGGAGGAGTCGAGGTAGGTCTTATGTTTCGATATTTAAATGCACACATACACAACACATTTTTATAAGTCATATATTACTTACATGTTAACTTTAAATTATTATGTAATGCTACAGGTGGTCGGAAGATGAACTATCATCGTTAAGTTGGAATTACATGCAGTGTAGTGCTCTTCCTGACGTAGTCGGGGAAATCATTACGCTATATAAGGAAGACGGTATCATTAAGTCGAGAGACTCCGTAATCAAGGAGCTTTACACGCAAAATCTTATAAACAAAGAAGATTACGATAAATACGTGAAAGGGGAAACTGACAGGAATATCAAAACTGTACAGGTTATGAAAGAGATGAGAGACGATGAAATTAATAAGCTTTGTGAACAGCTTACACAAGATGGCAAGTCCAAGTTTTTAGATTGGGTGCAAAAAGTATTGTTGGAAACTTGTTTCACTAAAATATATTTAGATAAACTATCCAGACAAAGTGAAAATACCGCAGATGAAACAAAATTGACCACATTGAAGAAATCAAATGATTTACACATACTGTCTCCAGTCTCATATCACTCCCTGCGTAAGTTTGCTTTTTGTTTTTTTTATTTATCCAAATGCTGCACTCAAAGTAACCACAGTTACAGACAACGCTTATCCTCATCATCATCTGCCTTTTCCCAACTATATTGGGGTCGGCTCCCAGTCAAACCGGATTCAGCTGAATACCAGTATTTTGCGTGGAGCGGCTGCCTACCAGACCTCCACAACCCATTTAACTGGGTAACGCGGTACTGTTAGGCAAGACTGTTGTCAGATTTTCTGACTTCTGACAATCCGTAACGACTGCCAAAGATCTACAAATGACAGCCGGGACCAACGGGGACAACGCTTATCCTACTGAATACAAATACCCTGTATCAGCAATCGACATTAGTAATTGCTATAAAATTAATTACTATTAGACCACCGATGATTAATATTATAAATGTTTGTAGTTCTCAAGCAATCCGTACCACTGGTACCATGGAACTGCAAGCAAGCATCTATTTGTAAGGATCTGAAGTTTCTACAGTTACTGCACAAGTTGGGATTCCATATGCCTGTGGATTCCGGGAAAGTTTTCATTCGGATTCCCCAGTTTTGGTCTGCTGATTTTCTGTATGACGTAGCAGGCAAAATTTCGCCGATAGATAAATGTAAGTTATTTCATATGTACCTCAGAAAAGTTTATTGTTTTTCGTTATGCAATCTAATCTTGAATCATTTTTTCAAAAATCGATGTCGCGGACGCAGTTTTAGTTTTCATCAACATCAAACCCGAGAATCTACAACTGCAACATTGGATTTTTGAAAAAATATAATTAATTACATTTATTTTTAATTTGCGGGCGCCATTTTGAAAATTTACATAGCCTATGTCACTACTACAATTCTGACGAATTCAACGACAGCTCTTATGCCAAAATCCGTCCAGCCGTTTGGGCTGTAGGGCGTGCCAAAGAAATGGACATACATACACATACAAACTTATATACTGTATACATACGCTCGAAAAACAATACCCTCCCTCTGACGCAGTCGGGTAAAAATAACAGATGGAAAATTAAATGAAAAATCCTTTAATTTTCCATGTGTTATTTTTTACTTCCCCATCGACATCGCGGTAGACCAAGGCGAAGGTGGAGAGACGAACTCGACTCTTACCGGAAGGACTGGCCCGCAATGGCAGAGGACAGATGCGTGTGGAAAAGGGAGAGGGAGGCCTTTGCCCAGCAGTGGGACATAACGGGCTCGATTAGATTACTTCCCAGAATTTATTAGCGACACTACGAAACCCTAAAAAGACTATATTTATTTTGTCCTTCTTCCCAGAATTTGAGCCTTATTAGCGATACTACGGAACCCTAAAAAGACATAAAACTGATATTTCTATGTATTTTGCAGCTAAACTTAAGTTCTCTATAAATGATATATCGGACAGCAGCATTTCAAACTCAAAGAAGCAAGAAAGTTTACTATTGTTGCCTGATATCACAAAAGACATCACTATGATGGAGAGTCCAGAAAATTTCTATCAAATACACAAACAGAAACACCTTGCTACTATGGTTAACTTCACACCAATGTGAGTATTTCTTGTCGTATAGTCGTTTTAAAATAAGTAGGTAACTGAAAACCACTTAGGCCTCTGCCTCGAATCTTGCGGGCAGCGGGGCGGCAGCGGCGGCGGCGCGGGAGCGGCGCGGGCAACGCAGACCCGTTCTCGAAACCAGCGGCAGATCGCGCGGCATTATAGCGGCGTAGTGTTGTGTTCGTGTCGTCGTGATATTTGTTTTTATTCGCGAACGAAATGTCTGAACAACGGCGACAACAATATGTGTTTGATTCAAATTTATTCCTAACGCTCGATTTATTGTGGGCAAAAGAAGAAGTGAATCCCTACTATAGGGCGAGGAAAAGGAAAGGCGAGTTCTATCGAAATTATGAAGAACAGAGACAATGTCCTGACAAATTCTACGACTACACCAGGGGGTCTACTCTCTTTCTCTGAAACGAAACTTCGTAAACGAACGAAATATAAACGAAGTTTCGTTTGTGACCCTACTCTGTTTTGTTTTCGGACACGCAGACGAAGTTCGGATCCATAGACTATTTTCGTGAACGAATGACATGAAAAATATTGTGTGGGTCTTTTATGATGTCATTTAAAGTAAATTCCGGTTTTTACTTCAACTTTAAATTTATAAACTATTTTGATTTATTTTGAAATTTTACATTTAAAATGTGGTTTAATAAATATTTCTTGTAATATTGATGCAGAAAGAATAATTCAATAGTTTATTTTTATATTTTTGGTGAAATGAACCGGGACACTATAAAACACCCTTTCACGGTCATTGTTAACAGACTAAATTAAAGAGTACTATTTCTTGCCACCAAATGGATTTAATATATGACAACCAAAATTGTATGTATATTCACACTCAATCTAATCACATGTCAACTTACGATTTTTTGTTTGAATTCTTTAAAAAGTTTTCAGTTTGGGTTGGGTTTAGAATCGAGTCCTCTGAATTTGAGGAATCTGCCACTGTGGGGGGGTCAAAGGGGCTTATCTCAAGCGCCCCCATGCAATTTCAGCTGCCGGAGCCGCGTCGAAATATTTTTTTAAAATATTTGAAAATCACTATTTAGTTTTCAGTTTGTTTCTCAAGTACTTTCTCAATCGCGATAGGTACACATTCCGCCAGAAAGTTTCAAGTCGTATTGTGTCGCAGTCTGCATTTTGGGTCTCCACAAGTTTTATTTTGGATTTAAAAAATTGTAAGTAAATATCTTAAAATATACTGTCGGCGATGAGACCCCATCCACGTCCCTAGGCGCAAGTAGTGGTAGGGGCGTCCATGTGAATAGGGAAATGTTGTCTTAAAGTTTGAAAAAAACTCATTAGAATTTGCTAGATTTTAAATAGCAGTTTAGGTTTAATTATTGTCTAATTAGTTTTATAAGTACTATTTGTGCATGCTAGATCCAACAAGACTCCAATATGATAGTATTTTTAGATTTTGTAAGGAAATTTTTAAGTAGAATTTTTGACGTTACGAAAAAATTACGTAAGTTAAAAATGAGGTTTTTTGTTTGTAGAGATATCGTTTTGAAATTGGTGTCAAAATAAAGGTCTCGACCCAAAACCTATTTTACAAAAAGAATTAAGTCGATAGGACTTGTAGTTTTATAGATATTAAGGAAAATGTACAGTGAAAGTTTGTTATGATGTAAATTTTGCAGTTTTTGTTCTAGAAACTTTTTATTGTGTAAAGTTAGCAATAAAATTTGTATTCTAGGTTATAGGGTAAGGTCTAACGAATCTAAATATATATATATTGTAAGGGTTTTTTACATAAAAACAATAAATAAAGGCTCCAAAGGTTTCGGCTCAAAGTAAAAATAACAAGCAAAATGAGTCTAAAAATCACGTAGAGCCGAATTTTGGCTCAATCGCAACCATAGACTCAC
The DNA here is from genome assembly GCA_947386135.1 of Melanchra persicariae. NCBI lineage: Eukaryota > Metazoa > Arthropoda > Insecta > Lepidoptera > Noctuidae > Melanchra > Melanchra persicariae. Next base: position 12,019,235 of record OX376653.1, on the reverse strand, counting down.
CTTTGCTGAGCACATTAGTGCGGTACGTTCGCGTGCTGCATTCGCTCTGGGTAGACTCCACTCCATGCTGAATGCACGCAGCAAGCTATCCTTTAAATGTAAACTGCGCATCTACACTACGTGCATTCGACCGATAATGACTTATGCGTGTGCTGTATTCGCACACACAAAGCCAAAGCAAATCCACAGGATGCAAGTAATCCAAAACAGATTTCTCCGAAAAGCCACGGGCGTCCCGTGGTATGTACGGAATGAACGACTTCATGTCGACCTTAAAATCCCGACCTTAAAACAGTTTATGAAGCGCCTTACAAAGCGTTTCTTCGAATCCGCTGAAAAGCACCAAAACTCTTTGATTTCAAAGGCAACCCAGTACACTCCCTCTCGCATTAGTAAGATTCGCCGTCCTCGGCATACACTCGTCGAGTCCGACTCCCGGCGAGATCACAAAGATTCAGGAAAGCTGTAGGGAAACCAGCACCCTTAGAATAAACAAATACAGACCGCGTTCCGTATACCGACCTCGCCACCGAGGTCCGTCGCGACGACCCATTCAAAACCCTCCCCGACTTTTGCCAACGAGCCAGCCCGCGCCGCTGAGCCTTTAGCTTTAATAACCCTTAATTAATGAAACGACCCAGCCTGATTGTCCCTCGCTGTCCCTAACTGACGCCGCTAAGCCGAGGTCGTATTCCACAGGGAATGAACTTAGCGAGCGGTCAGTAGTTTTTAGCTTGTAGCTAGTTTTGTTGCCTTGGCTGGGGGCCTTATATTCATTTGAGGCCACCACAGGGTAGTCCGGTTAAGCAGTTGATATCCCAAGTGTGATAACTTGCTAGTGGTCATACCTAAAAAAAAAAAATGGCTCAATCGCAGTTGTCGAGCAGCCGTTGAAGAGGCAACATCAAGAAAGGGAGCCGAAACCTGCGGATCAAGAAACCCCAGGAAGAAGCAATATTTTTTTTATTTCACCTCCTCCCGGCTGTCCGTCTCAGTCTCCCGAGGTCCCAAGAGTTCAAGTAGAAGCACATACGCATTCAGGGGTGCGTGGCGGCGTACGTAACCAGCGCAAGGGAATTCAAGGGGCGTACGTCGAACTACGTGGGAGATTGTCCCAGGTCGACAGTGCGGACACTGGTCGTGTCCCTGCCGTCCGAAACATATTAGCTCTTTTCCATGACACCTTGCGTTTGGTGGTAATAAAGGCACTATTTCCTGGCACAACTCCTCGAGTAATTGCCGACTGAGTCTGTAATTTCCTACAAACTCTAAGTCGGGAATTTCCTTAATATTTAGTTGATTGCGCAGGCGACGTCGGTTCCTTCTACGCTCTAAACGTTCTTCACGTAGAGCAGCCTCGATTAAGAGCATTCTTGCAGCCATTTCAACCAAATTAATAACAAAATCCACACTTAAGAATGGCAAACGAAAACAAAAAGGTAACACTTTTGGTTTCGTCAATTTGAGGTTAAAATTCCGAACAATCATCTGTCAAATTCAAATTTTCGTTCGCAATATTTATGAATTAGAATAGGTTTGGAGAACGTAAATGTCAAACAGTTTTCGTTCGAACGAAACTTCGGGAACGAAGGGAACTGTAGTAGGAAACACGCGAAGTTTCGATCGAAACTTCGTTTTTCGTTGAATAAGAGTAGACCCCCAGAATGAGTGTAGAAACTTTTGGTTATATTAGTTATTTTGTTGACTTAAATATTTTTTTTTATTTGTTCGTTTTTAAAAAATTAAAAACGAACTGAATATTGAAGGTAAATCTTTCAATATTCGGTTCGTTTTTAATTTCTTCCCATAACTGGTTAATTACTCTTCTATTTTTATGGTTCATGTTTACTGTTCCATATCGGTGTCCTCTCAAAAATTGCTGAAATAATTTCCTCTAGCACGTTCGAGGACATTTCGACATGTCACAAAAATAAATTGCACAACTGCAATACAGACGCGCGGGGGCGGTCACCGCTTGACTGGAGCTCACCGCTCGTTGCCCCGCGCCCCTGCCGCGCCGCTGTTGTCGAGGGCCGGTCCATTTAATTATAGGCATTAGATCCTGCAGCTCCCGCGCCGCCGCCGCCGCCGCCCCGCTGCCCGCAAGATTCGAGGCAGAGGCCTAAGGGTCAACTCTTGCCTTGACCTTGCTTTTAAAGAAGACGTTTGCATGCGTCGCAGGCGCAGCGCGACGCCCCCGCCTAGGCCCCTTTTCGAATCTCTCACTGAAATGTCTAGCTTTTTAACCGACTTCTAAAAAAGGAGGAGGTTCTCAATTGGGATGTTTGTATTTTTTTTGTTTTGTTCGGGCATAACGCCGTCGCTTGCCGACCGATTTGAAAAATTATTTTTTTGTTGGAATGGGTACCTATACTTCCCAAATGGTCCCATTGAAATTTTATCAAAATCGGTTCTGTAGTTTCGTTATTAAATTCAAATAGCTGGAAAAATATGTGGAAAAATCATCCATGAATACGAAATTGCGTATTTATGCTTTCCTGTGACTTTCCAGTGGTGTTGTTAGGTGTGGGGTACCACTAAAAAGTGAAAAATAAAAAACGTTTTCACAAAAGAATTGAGAACCTCCTCCTTTTTTAGAAGTCGGTTAAAAAAGAAACCGACAAAGTTCAAAATAACTTTAATTTCGGAAGTCGGTGTTTTTGGTTGCTTCTTCGTTATTTGACACCGACTTATGAAATTAAAGTTATTTTGAACTTTAGTGTTTTTTGGAAGTCTGTTTTTATGTAGTCAATTCTTTATTTTATCGTTATCCTAAAAATGTATCATCTTGGTGTGGTGTGAGCAGAGCCTTAAGCGGTCGTTGTACTCATTTTATTAGCAACTTATACGCTTACTATTACCGAGTTATGCAAACTGAAATGTATCGAGTGATTGTTTTTTTTGCGTGTTGGATCAGCCCCATAGTAAAAGTTGTTTATAATCATGAGTACAATGACCCCTTGCGCTAAAACGATTTTAGTTAATTCGATTGCTCCTTGTATAAAACCAGCCTGAGGCAACAGACTGCAGATCATTAGTTCTTTCTTATATAGAGAAGAAAAGAAACGAGCACTCAATCACCATGCTTGCTCAAGGTAGGCTGGAAGGCTTAAGTAGGTATATTAATTGAGTCCTTTTTTCTCACGATATTTTTTTCCACCGATGTGTTGTGTCATTGTGTCTAAGATAAACTAAAAGGTAAAAATAATAAAACCTGGATGAACTTGAACCCATAATCTCATGAAGTGTACCATATGAGAAGTGCACCAGTTGCTAAGTTCACCATTTGAGCATGGTGTACAAGTTGAGATGTGCACCAAATGCGTCAAACCCTAAGAGAGGTTAAACATTTATTATGTAATCGTACGTCCGTGGCCCGTGGTTTCAATTTGATGTGGCAGGATGGGCGGTTTTCGTCTGCACGTAATCATTCGCTAAACACGAAACTGTTGTCGTTTTTCGTGTTGAATGCAAATACCTAATACTTATACATTTTAATTTACTCGTAATAAAGATCTGATGATAGTTTGTGGTTTGGCGGAATTATGAATGGCTCAATTTACATTCCTTTTTTTGTAGCATTTCTTTTCGTCATTTCGTCACAAGTCGGAATTAGTACTTACCTGAAATATGGTTTGTTTGAAATAAATGCTTTGAATCAAAATTAAACATTGCATTGCAACATTCTTGTAATGAATACCTACATAAATTTAAATAAATTATGTTTCAGGCCTGGTTCTTCGTTCAACTCGGATAGTGGTGATGTCGAAAAGCACAACTGGTTGGAAGTGGTGCAAAAATCACAAGAGTACAAAATAGCCTTGGCCTTGACCAGGTAAAGAAAATATAATATTATTATGCTTACAAATTATTAAATTCAAATGTTTGAATAATTACTTACTTTTAAATGAATATTGTGGAATAGAATAGATAACACGGCAAATGTTCATAGTTAAATTCACTTTGACATATAGTCATTTGGGAAAAGTGCGCGGGTAGGTTAATTAAATTGAAAACAAAGTCACTCGAAAAACATGTCTCGTTTTTTAGTACCATCATCAAAAGCGACGAAGACGCTCAGTCGGACATCGTCATGCAGCAGCCGGTGAAAATCGCGGCGGTGCCAGTGCCGCCGCTGCTGCTCTGCACGGCGCCCGAGGCCATCAGCGCCGCCGCCGCCGTCCCCAGCGCCGCTGTCCCCAGCGCCGCCGTCCCCAGCACCGCCGTCCTCAGCGCCGCCGTCCTCAGCGCCGCCGTCCCCAGCGCCGCCGTCCTCAGCGCCGCCGTCCCTAGCGCCGCCGTCCCCAGCGCCGCCGTCCTCAGCGCCGCCGTCCTCAGCGCCGCCGTCCTCAGCGCCGCCGTCCCTAGCGCCGCCGTCCCCAGCGCCGCCGTCCCCAGCGCCGTCGTCACCAGCGCCATCGTCACCGCCACCGGTACCAGCGTCACCTTCCCCGGCGCCGCGCTCATGATGCCCACCATCATGAGCATCAAGCAAGAGACCACGCACTTTAACTTGCCCGTCCCTGACTCCGAACATTATAGGTATGATAAGAATTATCTTTAGATACTTACCTGTTCAATTCCTAAAATAAAAGTTTTAAGTAGTATGAGTAGTACCTGAGTACCCTGTACTTAATGAACATTAGTTTATTTGGTCTCGCGAATAAGAGATTAAAATAAAATTTTAAATTATTGTAACGTTTCCTTTAATACAACATGTAACAGAATAAACGCAATACCTCCCTCTCAAGCGCCGGATATGTGGAAATTCCAAATTATATAATAAATCTTCATAATAGTAATAATAAAGATTAAAAACGCGTAAATCAGGCGACACTCCGGTGTGTCGCCGGGGCTGGAGCGGTTAAGGGTACCCTAGTCAGTCATTGTTTCATACAATCGTAGTATGGCGATTACTCTACTGGTTGACGGTGTATGTTCAGAAAAAAAGTCACATTTATTTATCTCGGTATTATCTAGCCCTGTATGGAATCAAAACAGAATAAAAAGTTGATGTACAAGTTATTCGTGTCGAAACTTCCAAATTTTAAAACAACTGGGCGTAAATAAATAACTTATGTAGTACGAAAATGGCAAAATATTGGCCATACAGGGATAGATTATTTCCTAAATTAAATATAAAAAAATATTTTTAACAGATACATTCAGCACTTTTTTCAAAATATCCTTGTCCAAATGTTTTTCAATAAATTTTACGAGCTCATTTTCGTTATAAATCATCTTTTATGATATTTTTATTTATTTATTTCCCAAAATCCTTAATCTATTTTATCAATGCTATTGCCACACAACGAAAACCTCTCAGGGTTTATCTGTGTTCTGGCGAGCCGTTCCTTTAGTTATATACAATACAGATTGATGTTAACATACAATAGAATTTGCCTGATAGTAATTATACAGTAACTTTATGTGTAAAGAAATATTTTGACTTATTCTTGTAGCTTTTCGAACTCGTTTTGTATAATGTTTGTAAGTCTTCTGGAAGTTTATTAAGAAAGTAAGGCACTAAATATTCTGCAACCCTCATTCCGTACACATTGTTCGTTTTTGGTAGAATGTATTTATTTTTTTGTGTTATGGATCTCAAAAAGTCAGGTCTTGTTTTTTCAGTTAGCAACTCAGGCCTATTAACTTCTGCAAGGGTGAAAAACTCAACTTTATTGAACACATTCATAATGTTACAGTATTTAAACAGATCATGATCGTTGTTTCTAAATTTATTTTTTATATGTTTAGGTGTAATGATTTTTAACATTCTTAATTGCAATTTATAGATATCTGATAAGTATGTATGGTAGGTTCTCCCATAACTGCTGAGGCCGTAGTTGATAACCGAGTCTGCCAGGGCCATGTATAACATCCTTAGTGTTTTATAAGGCAATTTGAACTTTAAGATGCTAAGTTTACCTATAATAGACCTCAGCTTGTTGCAAACGTATTCTTTTTGGGGTCCCCAACAGAATCGGCTATCAACTATTAGACATGGAACTGTAAAGTGTGTGCACTAGCTTCATATTGCTCATCACAGCGTTTATTTATTCCTTTAAATGATGTTGGATGAGATGAGATAGCATGCATTTAACCGCGCCCGTCAACGAGTTCAGCCGTTCGACTAGGGCACCCTTAAGGGGCCATTGTACACTGACTTTTTTGGGCTATTTCGGGGATGGTCCCATAGTAAAATTTGTTCATAATGTAGAGTACACTGACCCCATGAGAGGTATTGCGTATATTCTGTTACACGTATTTCGAAAATATGTCACAAAAATAATTACGTCTGCCTATGTTCACTTAATGTTTATTTAAACTTTATGTACAATAGTGGTACATGGGCGGCCCATTTTTTTTTTATAATCCTATAAGTAAAGACAGAACCAGTGTCACTTTTGGTGTCAAGACGAATTTAAATATCTCATTTGTTAAAACCAATCAGGCCGTGACGAATAAATACAGAAAAAGCAAAGAGAAATTCACTCTACAAATCATTGCACTCCATCTGGGGCAGTCGGGTTACAAGAACATACAGTGAAGCAGGAAGTTGGGTTACGTAATTAATTGGAAAATTGTCCCCAGTGCGTGTGAGACGGCGTCAGTCGCTTCCGACCTGACTCGGATGTACGTGTCCGACGAGGACGAGAAGCCCGAAGTGGTGCGACCCATCATCAAAGTCGACCCCATCGTTGATGAACAATGCGCTGATATGGATGAAGATAATTCAGGAAAACGCCCACGAGGAACTCTCTTTTCTCCTTTTCAAATTTCGTAAATTGTTGTCGTATCAGGTAGACATGTTTTAGTTACTTCTTGACATTATAATCTTTCAAATCAAATGTAGATCCCTATTTAGCTATACTGTAGTTTTTACAGATTTTGGTACCTACCACTTATACCATTCGTTGTGTTTTGCTAATAAATAGATAATATTATACACACGTTACGTAAATCTAAGAAAGTTTTATTTAGTTTACAAGTCCATAGTTGATTATGGGAGTGGAGTGGTATTTGTTTGACGGTGTAGCGTAATTAGGAATTATACAACTTAATCATTGTGAAATATTTGTCTTACAAAAGGACTACAACTTGCCGTCAACACATTTAGGACTTTGTGCACTCCTAAGTTTTAAGTTACTTAGTTAATTAATGTTTGTAAGACGATTAGGTAATATGAAAAAATAATGTATTTGTTGTGTGTTGTCTTGCAGTGAAAGGTATTTACATAGGTACGCTGTCTTTGCATAAGTAGGTACATACTTTTAGTGTAATATTTTTATTAGATGTGATAGTACTTAAATATTAAAAATAAAATAAAATTATTTTAAATATTTTATTTATAATAATTTATTGAAAAATCAACAACAATCCGCCATACACATCTAGCAACAACAATAGAATACCTAACAAATTAAAGTAGTCATACAATGATACTACTGTTTGAACACGCCGCTCGTACAAGTCACACTCACAATGCAGCATTTATGTACAGGAAATAAACGTAAACTATTACATAACAATCCATTCAGGTACTACATAATTTTACATACCTACAACTGATTTTAATGGTAGTTAAAAGTGTTGCCCCCAGAGTTATCTCCACTTGGGTTCAGTTTCTGAAGGTATTCTTTAATAGCTTGATCATAATTTTTGGATTCAAAAGATTCTGCATCATTCCCGCCAGAATTTCCATAATAACTGTTTGACGGTGCTCCGTAAGAATTACCAGAGGATCCCTCCGAAAAATACTCATCACTGTATGGTGCAAAACTTTGGCTGTGACCAGAGTTTCCTCCTCCATTGTAGGATTGACTTTCAGGTCCGTAAGAGTCATCGTTTGCAGGTCCGTCGCGGGAATGTGCTTCTTGCACCTGGTAAGAACTCCCAGGATAGTGGCTCTGGCTACCTTGACTGCCGAGCGCCTCATGTGCGTGCACTTTCGGAGGAGATTCAACGTGAGGAACCTTTACTATCTGTGGCACGGGTACTGGGTATGGCTTATTAATGTGAACAGGGTAGGGTACCTTTTCGATCACTTTCACTGGATATGGCACTGGAACCTTGACAGCTACAGTTTTCGTGATTTTTACAACTCTGACGGGGGTTTCGGGGATTTCGACATGTTCACCAAGAACTTGTAATTCAGTTTCATAGTTTTCCACAGGTATGGTCTGCACGTGGTGTGAATGATGTGATGCGAATCCATAGTACGAGCAGCACAGCAATATTATTAATTTCTGAAAGAACAAAATAACCAATTATATGAGAAACTAATAAAATGTAGGTACCTGCTTACAACTTCTTATCCAATTACGTACAAATATTTCCATTTCAAAGCGTAACCTTAATTTCAAAATATTGTCCAGAAACTATTAAAACACTACAATAATAGGAGCATTTAATATAAGTTAGGTGTATGTCGCCGCCAACTTGCTTAATCAGCCGTTTAATTGGCTGCCTATCCATTTAAACGCAGCCAGTTAAACGGCTGATTAGGCCAGTTGGCTGCCTACTCCGAAAAGGCTGGAACGGCTGATGTTATTAGAAGTAACTTGGAATAGGGTTCCGTTCAAATTAAAACCCAAGCACGTTTCACGCGGGCGAAGCTAGTTATATCACGCTTGTTTTTCCGAAGAGGTTAGCAGCCGACCATAGGTGTTATCTATTCTACAGCCACATTTTACCAATAATTTGTAAATATAGGTAAATATAAAATAGTTACTACTTATTAACTATTTTCAAGACCGTTTACATTATCACGGTGGGTATTTCATTCAAAGTGGCAGGTGCTTATTCTTGGAAATGAATAAACCGATTTCAATAATAGGTACGTAAATACGCATTGGCCAGATATCCAAGTCTGAAAAGTTAGTTGAAAACATTTACGGAAAGAGTTTAGAGAGACCAATTTTAAGCTTTCTGTGGTGAAAAATCACTCTCTCTCTTTCCGAAACTTTATTATTTCGAAGAGTAAGGACTTGCCCTTTTGTATGAAATACCGAGATGAGCAAACGCTCTTAACTCATGGGACTTATGGCAAAAGTTTCACCACCTCACCTACTGATATGGGATCATTAGGTGAGAAGGTATCAACCGGACACGAGCCCAGCCTCCGGGATCCTTAGTGAATGAGAGGGATAATACATAGGTAATATATAAACTTCTTAGGTAACAGGCGCTTTAAATGTTAGGTACATGAAGTCTGCAACTATATTGTCAACGGTAGGTACTCTTTTTTTTCCTGGCCTACGTAACACCTAGTGTATTATACAAGAGGTTATATAAGATCGACAACTTCAGAGACATGACAAAAAAAGAGCGCAATCGTGGAAGTGCAATAAGAAGAATTGTTTACTAACCGGTAATTCCATTGTCGTACAAGTGTGCGTCTGCGGCGCAGTTAAAAAACTACCGAATGGCGAGTCAGCTTAGTTGCTTATATATCGCACATTCTCTCTGGCCGAGAGACAGGCTTACGTTCGACGCTGCGATCGTCCAATTACTTTCTTCAGCAGGCTTGAGAAGTGGTCAGACTCGCAGTAATTGTAGCCGTATTCAGTGCTATTTATATCGCAAATATTTTTGAGACGTTTAAACGTTAAAAGTAGGTACCTAGGAATATAAAACGTAGGTAATCTTATTTCTAAACAGTGGCGTCGCGGGGGTGCAAAGGTGCCCCTTAAACACCTGCGCTTTCAATAAATATACGAAAAGTTTAAAATATATCCCCATATCTTCATATTAGAGATCCTAGCACATCCGGGCGAAGTAAAAAAAGGACATCATCCGGGTTTCATAAAAAATTGGTCCAAATGTGAAAGTATCTACCGGCAAAAAAGTGCTCTAGGTACCCATTCTGATCGAACTTGTTCCCCTTAGCAAAAGCGGTGACACGGTTAAAAAGTATTGAATTTTCGAACTTTTTCGACTAAGGGTTTCACTAAAACAAAATAAATAAAATATCCTGATAAGTATATGATAAGTAAATAAGTAGGTAGGTATGTACCTACCATAGACAATACCTACTAAAACTTAAAACGTGACATTTTTTTTTGGAATTTAAGTAGAATGACTAGGCTGATAGCAATTAGGTAGGTAAGCTGGCAGAAAAATATAGTGAAATAGGAACTCAAACCGAAAATATGGGGAATAATCAATCATACACATTGCAACGAGTTATTTGGGAAATTAGTAGGAAGTGAAATGAATCATATAAATGGACAGGCACGCTTTGAGTTAATGTCCAAAATATTGTTATAGAAAAGAAGCAAATAAGAAATAATAACTAAATATTATAAAATAAAGAACAATATTGAATAATAAACCTTATTTTATTTAAATCACCTTTAAAAATACTGCTTCGATAAAACCGGTGATCAATCGGTTTTTCTTCGGTGTTTTTAACGAATAATTTCACCGGAAAATAACCGGTAATTCTCCGGTAGGTACTCATTGCTCCGGTGCAAACCTCTAATTTGAATTCGTGAAGTCGAGTGTGTGCATTTTTGACCCAGCTGAGACATTTTTGTAAATAATTTCGAATTCACGAAAGTTATGTCGTGCTATTTTTTTATATGTTGTAGATTATGAGTTTTTGTTGTGGTATTGTCATATTTCTGTGCAGATAATTGGATATTTTTTTTATAACCACCTCTAAAAGTATGTGGGAGAACTGTGTCCATTGCCTGACTAGTGGTGGTGATTGTGGGAGATATATGCCCCCAGCCTGATAATGCTTTTTATTATTACAGGGGGGTGCGCCAAAGTTCCCCTAAATTTTCAACTCCGATAATAGGAAATCCGAAAATGTTCTTCCTAACATTTTTCATCCTAACAATCACAGTTCCTAACTACTCTGTCTCTAATGTTCATAATTCCGAAGCATTCAACTTCATAATGTCAGTAGCAATAAACATCTATTATACTTTTATTTTGTTTTCCTATATTTTCTCAACATAACCTTCTTTTACACTATTATTCAGTCATATATTTTTTGTTTAGATTTCTTTTTATTCATAATACCTAATCAGTATTTTATACATTAATTTTGCGTAACTTTATTTTCACATAACATGAATAACATATAAAAATAATAGTACCATGGTACAAGTAGTTAAATACATGTTTTCATATCTACTCAGAAGTAAGAGCACCGCGAAGCGGGGCTCCGTTGTCTGACCAAGTGAAGTGCCATTGGATGCAAGAGCGAGCGAAGCGAGCTCTGGACTTGTGGGCACCCCGACTCGGGTTAGGTTAGAAGGGGATGGCGGGGTCGAGTGAGCGAGCGAATTAACCCCGCCATCCCATTCGTGGTTTTTTTTTATAAACCACTCAGAAGTAGGAGTCCGTCGACTGGACCTCCCTTGACTGTGCAATGTTGAGCGAATATAAAACGTTTCGAGGTTAGGTTACTATAAGTAATTAGTTTTCTTTCTGAGTATGAGTGAAAATATTATGGTAATTATGTTTAGGGATAAAAGCGTTATGATAAAAAAACAGTAGAAGTTTAAATATATTTACATTAATGATATTATTAATTACAATTAGTGTTATGAACATCGCCGGTAGCACGACAAACAGTATGAATGAAAACTTTAGGATAAAAATTTTAGGAAAAGCGATCATTATCCTAATGATTTGTAATCCGAGCCAATATGGACCCATAACAGGGACATGTAAAATACCACGAAATTGAGAACTTTTACTTAAAATGTTTTCAGTCAAAGTAATTATATTATTTATTTACAAAAAAAAAGAATATTTTAGGTTCAAATATTATGTAGTCGCAGTAATATTCTTCATTATCTTGCCAGGCACCGGATTATGTTTTCCCACACGACTTTATCTCTTGCCAGGCAAAGGGATTAGGTTTTCCCACGACATTTTCTTTACTTTTCCATTCATTTTTCCAATTTTCACCGACTACACGTCATACAAGACGCAAATAGTACTTAATTTAAATCCATAGAAACCACTTGCCCAGCTTTAGCGGTTTTCTTGGGCCGTTAAGCGTTAAAGTGCATCGGGATTTTTGGCACCTTTTGTCTAAAAAATCGGAATTTCCTGTAGGTAGGTACTTTCGATACTTTAAGTATATAAGCCTTTATAAGGTACCTAAGGTAGTAGGTATAGAAATGAGATCCTTTTGCAAGTAAATAAGCAATAATATTTATTATAAAGAGGTAGCAAGTGTTGTACCATTTTGAAATCTTGATTAAATGGGCCATTTTAAATAGCTTGCCTAGGGTAGCAATAGTACCTACATTTTTTTAACGTTTTATAGTCATGACTTTTTTTTACTTAACTGACAATATTATTGGATTTGTGACTGAAATCAATAGCATAGTTAGGTATATACAACGTGTAACAGAATAAACTCAATACATCTTAAGGGGTCATTGTACTCATCATTACGAACAACTACATCACTCTAGATGACATATTTAGGTAAGTAGGTACTTATTGTGATCACAAATTTCCCAATTTTGCAGTGATTTTTAAATGTATCTAACAACGTGCGTTACACGTTGTAGATTACATTTAAAAAAATCACTGCAAAATTGGGTTTGTGATCACATAAGTCTGCAGTAAGTACTTACCTAAATATGTCATCTAGAGTGATGGATGGTATTCAAAATTTTCATCACTCTAAATTACCATTTCATACTTGATAATGGATTTATTTTTTGCTGGTAGGTACTGGTATAACCTTGCCTATCGCCCGTACCTAGGTATCCGCTTGACGTTGAGTTTCGGGATATCCTGTATATTACAGAAAAGAGCTGTACTGCATCGCCTTGATCCCTCGGGCCCTCCCGCACCCCGCTCTCTACTTGAGTACTCAACCTGTCGGCTAGGCATGACTGGTCATCATCCGATCACCATCATCTTATCTCACACGCCTGACGACTCTATCGCTCTCAGTATAGCGACTTCTCCACCCTCTTGGGCTTGACTCCGTTATCTCAGCGGGCGATCTCAATGCCGAGCATCCCGCGTGGGATTGCAATACGACCAATGTCAGAGGTAGAGTAGTGTTCAGCCGAGATGCAACCCTTAACTTCGACGTCATCGCTTCGATGACTCCGACTCACGATCACATAACTAAGTCCCAATATTCTCGATGTTGCGTTGCTAAAGAATGTAAACCTCCGTTTGCAATCTACAGAAACGCTACACTAGCCCAATTCCGATTACTGCCCAGTGATCATGCCCCTAGGCTCCCGTTCGGGTTAGCTAGATCCCAACCAGCCTCCCCCGTCTCAAGTGATCACCGACTGGAGGAAAGTAAGCGAAAGGCTGAAATCCACCACGTCAACTCGCCTAGACACCATATCGTATCAGTCGCTGACACACGGCGGCGATCGACTCGCTTACGGATCACGTTCAATCCGTCCTGAACGAATGTCAAGGAAGTCCCAGTAGCGGTCGGAAGACCACCGCTGGAAACTCCCGAAAGATTTACGGAAACTGATAACAGAGAAAAGCGCAGCCATTCGTGCGAACAGCGCCTTTCACTGCGACGTGAACAAAGCTCACGTGTGCAACTTGCTGCAGCGTGCTGGCTGTGAGGGAACGCACTGCTGAGCTGCGTACCGCGCGCTAGGACAAGATGCTTAGCGAACTCGAGCCCACCCACCTCGCCTTTTGGCACTTTCAAACGAAGTGGCCATATCCGGGGGGTTTCGGGCGTCCCCGCAGTCTCCAACTGAGTTCCCCATAGGTTGGTTTAGCTCTAGTGTTCAACTTGGTTCACTGAGCAGCGCCGCGACAGTTCGACTTTTTCCCCAACTACTCAAAAAACTACAAATGACCAAAGCAAAAAGGAATAAGGTTAAACAACAGCTGCACTTCCTCCCGCTCAAAGTGCACCTCACCAACATCAGGGGGTTGCACTCCAATCTCGATCCGGTCTATCACCATCTTGAGACCGAGAAACCGCACCTGTTTTTCCTAACGGAGACGAAGATAACAACTCCGTCGGACGTGGCGTACCTCAACCACCCGGGCTACTCTCTGGAATACAACTTCAAGAAGCAGGCTGGGGTCTGTGTGTACGGCCGCGATGAAATTTGCTGTCGTCGTCTCCGTTGCTTTGAGAAATCGGATTTTTCTGCCATATGGCTACTAGTGGATACTGGCGTGGAGAAACTTCTCTATATTGGCGTATACCGATCGCACAGCGGTGACCAGGAGACAACAGCGCTGTTTAATTCCCTCGTGGAGTCGATGGACATAGCCTAGCAATGGTACCCAACAGCGAAGCTCATTTTTCTGGGGGACTTTAACGCCCACTGACCATGCCGGGTTAGAGGCGCGCAAGTTTGCTATAACGCTAGATCTAACCCAGCTGGTGAATGTGGCAAAGCGGGTACCGGATATTGACGCCCATACACCCAATTGCTTGGACCTTCTGCTGACAACTGATCCGGGCAGTCATTCAGTATCGGTCTCAGCCCCGCTGGGAACGTCTGACCACTGCCTGGTGATATCCGTGTTGACCTGCTCTCCTCCAGATATCCTCCAATGCTAAAACCTGATGGTTTGCTGGCTCACTCTGCAAGAGAGAAAGCAAATTTATTTGCAACTCTCTTTGCAAGCAATTCGCGTCTGGACGCTGGCTCCAAGCAACCACCAACTTTACCTCGTTGTGTCTCTTCGATGCCGATCGCAGTTCACATTAAAGAGGTCCGAAGAGTATTGTGCAGTCTAGACGTGAATAAGGCCAGCGGACCTGACGGCATTCCAGCGAGAGTATTGAGGCAATGTGCACCTGAACTGTCTCCTGTGTTGATACGCCTGTACCGCCTCTTTCAGTGACCGTCAATATGGCTTTCGCCGGGGACGGTCAACCGGCGATCTTCTTGTGTATGTCACGCACTGCTGGGGCGAAGCCATCGAGAGACACGGCGAAGCACTTGCCGTGTCGCTCGATATCTCGAAGGCTTTTGACAGGGTCTGGCACGCAGGTCTCCTCAGCAAGCTTCCTGCTTATGGCATCCCAGCTGGTTTTTGTAGCTGAATATCTGACTTCCTAAGTGAACGGTCGATCCGAGTAGTCGTTGACGGCTGCTCCTCTAACCTCATGGCCGGAGTTCCTGAGGGGTCTGTTCTCTCTGCAACTCTTTTCCTGCTGCACATCAATGACCTACTTCAGCCAGGTCTTGTTGGGTACGCAGATGACGGTACGGTTTCAGAGAGATACTTGTCCAGCGCAACAAACGGCGGGGATGAAGTCCGTTCCTTGAGAGAGGCCATGGTAGGGCGGACAAATTTGACCTTAAGCGTTGTCTCCAAGTGGGGTGATGACAATCTGGTCACTTTTAACACCACTAAAACACAGGCGTGTCTTTTTACCGCAAAAAGGAGTCGTTTTGACTAAACTCCTACTTTTCGGGGTGCATCTGTTCCTGTGACTGATCGGCTCGAGCTCTTAGGCAAGGAGTTGACATCCAGTCTCAACTTCGGTGCCACCATCGAGTACAAAGCCCAAATTGCGGCCAAAAAGCTGGGCATCCTAAATAGGGTGAAGCGATACTTCAGGCCTGGACAGCTTTTAACCCTTTACAAAGCACAAGTCCTATCCTGCATGGAGTATTGTAGCCACCTTTGGGATGGCTCAGCTAAGTATCAGCTTGCCGCGCTTGACTCGGTGGAACGCAGAGCTAAAAAGCTCATCGGTGACGTAAAACTGGTGGATGCCAAGCTACATAGCTTGGCTCATCGCCGTTTTGCCTGCTTATCGGTCTTCTACAGATTGTACTTCGGTGAGTGTGCCCAAGAACTACACAACCTCATTCCACCAGCCCCCTTCTACCATCGGACATCCAGACGCACTGTATCTTACCATTCCTACCTTGTAGCTGTTCCGCCAATTCGCACTAAGCGTTTCCAAATGTCTTTTATAATGCGCACAGCAATGGAGTGGAACTCTCTGCCTGCGTCTGTGTTTCTAAAAGCTTACAACCCTAATCTCTTGAAAGTTAGAGTGAACAGGCTTTTCTGGGTAAGCACGCTCCATCGTAGATTTTGTCTCTGTCATCTCTGACATTGACTAGAGTCACGAGGAAACCCATCACAAATAAAAAAAAAAAGTTACGATCCAAAGAAGAGGCCATAATGCCCCCTCTCATTCGCCCCGATAAGTGTCGCCTTCGACAACTCCGACAAAACGAAATGTCTAACCGACAGTCTACGAGTCCAATGCCTTCCCAGTTCTCAACCAGTAGACAAAGCTCACATTGATATGGTGGATGCTGAAGTAGAAGACCCTGATGATCCTCTGTCCCGCGTCACTCCCGGCGAGGTGCAGGATATAGTCAAAAGGCTAAGTCTAAGAAATCCGCTGGCTCCGACAGCATCACCAACAAGGTGTTCCCGCTCAAGCACCGGCAACACCCCGGGGTGCGTCGAATTAATCGCGAATTTAATGTTTATTACCTTTTTTGGGAATTTTCACATGTCGGGGCTGGAGCGGGTAGGTGATGGCAGGGGTCTGTTCACTCGCTTCGCTCGCTCACTTGACCCCGCCATCCCCTTCTAACCTAACTCTTCCCCGCCTAACTCATAGTGCTTATGACTGCCATCTTCAATGGCGCATTAAACAACAACATGTTCCCCAAACAAGCATAGAAACAGGCCGCCGTTATCGGTATTCCCAAAACAGGTAAGCCGAAGTCTGATCCCGCCAGTTACCGTCTCATCAGTCTATTCAACGGTCTCAGTAAAATCTACGAGAGGCTTATTTACAAGCGGCTCAAAGATTATGCCGAAGCAAAGGATACGTACTTAGGTCGAAAAAGTTATCAACAGCTAAATTCGACTGATTTTAATTTTTCCATAGAAACAGAGATTTGAAATTATCTTTTTTTAAATAAGACATTAATTTCGAAAATGTTCTCTGGTAACTTTTTAGACCTATTAAAATTGGTTCATTCATTTTGAAAAATAAGGACTTGGAAGAACTTCATAAAATTAGAAATATTCTAGTGTCATTTTTCGAAAGTACTGGGATTTGGTTTTCAAAATATCGGATCGGTTCCTAAAATGACGCAAACTTCCGGGACTATTCACTAATAAGGAACGGGTGCTCAATAGTAAGTTCTTGGCATAGGTACCTATGTGGAAGTGGTGTGGTAGAACGGCACGTTAGTAACCTTCAATAAGGCTTCCGCCTAAATCTGTGTGGGAAACTTCTATTGTAAATGTCTGGAGTGTGACCATCGATTACCATAAGTGCTGAACGATGAAATAATGCAGACGAAAGCATTTTTGATGAGAAAAACGTGTCTAACGCACGAGCTAGTACCTAGGTTACAGAGCCAGTAACTCCGGCTATTGTTGATCGCTTGGGAATACTTTCATTGTGCATAGGTACAACTAAGGAGTCGAATTGCCTGCCGGAGTCCGTGTCTTAATAGCTAAAAAAATAATTACACATTTCCCAATTATCTATAGACTGTTATAGGAGAATGCCGATCTATGTATGGAAATTGGACCAAGTGCTGCCCAGAATGAACAGTGCAATTTGTTCCTCAGCCCGAAGCGCTTTAAATTCTGTCCCAGGAGTCAAGAGAAAGAAGTTTTGTTGTGAATTATTTAGTGACGAAAAATTATCAGAGCTCTCACCTCTCTCTTGCTTCTATTGGACGGTATGAGTGGAGATTCGCTAGAGCAAATATGCCCAGGAGGAGGATGTAGAATCCGGTAAAATGCTGGTAGAGATCTTGACCACACTTTCGGGATTGTCCTGAAAGCCGTGGTATACCTCTCCACTCCTCAATCCTCAAGCACCTCAGGATATGTTGCCCCTTGTCGCCACGTCACTAAGTTGCAAGTGATCGTTTATGGGGGCCCATTTATTGAAGGATGGACTTTGGACTACAACTACAACACTCAGAAATGTGAAATTTTGGTCACTATGACTTCTTTAGGATTACTAATTTTTGTATAAATTTGAGGAGAAATTACAGTTTTTAACCGCTCAGGCCCAACATGTGAAAATTCCCTAATATAAAGTAAATCTTATGTAATAGGTAAATAAACATTAAATTCGCGATTAATTCGTAACACACCGGTGTGTCGCCGGGGCCGGACACGAAAATTTAACACACTACCGCCACCCCACCAATGCCATGGTATATCTCGTAAACTACTGGAGTACTAGTTTTGAATTTTGGGTACTAATTCTATCTTGCAGGGTAGGTAGGTACTAATTTTCTATGTAGATTTGAGGAAAGCGATAAGCTCCTGAAACTTGGAATCGACATTCAAAGTCGTGGTCCTGCTGAACGCCCGCTCGAAAGTTATCATCGTTGATTCAAAACCCTACCACCCACTATTTATTATAGTATTTGTATACTTAGAATAGCTGTAGCATGCCCCCTTTTTCTGCGCCCATGGTGGTCCTGCTGAAAGGAGCGTGATTACCGCAGGACCACTTTCAAAGTCGATTTTTTCGAAAACTACTACTAAAGGTACCAATTTTATTGTTCGAGTACCAATTATGTAGTACCAATTGAGTACTAATTATTTGCAAAATATGGAAGCGATTGGAGTTCGTGGTCCTGCGGTAGTCACGCTCATATACAGTTCTCACGCTCGATGACGATGGACACAGAAGTAAATGTTGGATCTGCTTGAAAATATTCTAGGAATGTCAATTCTAGTTCGTTCGTCCAAATCCGGCTCATATTGATGCTTAGTAAATACCAAACAACTGTTCTAATCGGCGAGTCGTCCGCTACTGAGAAACATGCGATTGTGGAGTCAATACAAGTTCTCGTCTGTTCTCGCGTTCTTAGCTCTTTTGTCTCGTGCCAAAAAACCGACAAAAATCTGAGAACAAGGCGAGAACCTGCGAATATTATGTGAATCGGATCCACATTCAGGTTTCTCGTGTTTTTCTCGCTTTCTCGCGTGAATGTGGAGCGCACTTTACACGTTGTATTATAGAGTTTTATTGATTGATTTGATTAGGCATATTTATCGTATCCTGCGTTTTTTCTGCCGAAGTATTCCCCAAAATCTAATAGGTATTACTTTGAATATTACTATAATAGGTATTTGGAACATGACCGAAGTTTTGTAACTCTAATCTAGATCACTCGCAACAAACAGCGGGTTATAGCAAATGTCGGATTACCGAGTGGCAATTAGCAAGAGAGTACTGCAGGTATTATGTAAAAGTAACATACAATAGTAGACTTCCATTGCTGAGGTACATAGGGAAAATTATAAAAAAGATGATAAACATAAGTAGATTATTTTTAAGGTATTAAGTTTATTTTAGTTTTTATTAGGTGTGGCTTTCATTCTTTATATGTGGAATGTGTTGACACCACAGATATAGATAGATAGACATAGATAACGAAAGTGTCACGATCTGTATGAAAACCAAGCGTGCTATTTTTTTACTAGGTATCTAATATGACGTCAACACAAGCACTAGGTGATGGGAACATCAAAACGATTCAAGACGCCGCCACGTGTAGCACCTAACTGACCTAACTGACGTCCGACTGGCGTACACTAATGCAAATTGATCGCGAAAGTGGCGGCTTACGATTTTTGATTGTAAGCTGGTCAACGATGGGCACGCGAATTATTTGCTCTTGCGTTATCAATGCCTATCTATATCTGTGGTTGACACCTTTGATACAATTCAGTTTATCTACTTGCAGGCAGGAGCACAAATTACACCAATATTCTTATTGTATCTTATTGTTGCCGTTATGCCATCAATACTCTGCACTTATGAATTAGCACTTATACAAAAAAAAAATGAACACAAAATAAATTTGTGTTCAAAAAAATAAAAACTTGTCATACATAAAACATTTGAATATTAAAAATACTGTAACAGGAAAATTAAACTCTCATTCGATCAGATAGTACCCTGACTATGGATCCAGATCCTCCAACATTAAATGCTTTTTCATGCCAAAGCAATAGATGCCCACTTGATCCTTCAGTGGGAAATTCAAATCCTCTGTAAATGTATTTCATCAGGATGTCTACATCATCCAAACACAGGTTTCCCACTGCCTCTTCAATTTGAGTGGACTTTATGGCAAGCAGCACTTTCAAAGTTAGTTGCAATGCATTATCCTGAAAATAAAAGTAGTTAGATGAATGTATTGATAATAAATTCATATTTTACTTCATAGGTGGTATTCGTAAATAATAAACATACTGATGCAATCTATTTACGCATTAATTCTTTAATTAACTATTCTTTAATTTAAAAAAAAATCTAGATGTACCTCTTGGGCATATTTTTAAGTTGCATAAAAACTTAATAATAATAGATAAAACTTTAAAATACAATTATAAATATAATTGGTGCTGTTTATTTACAATACATCTTTTAAATGAACTAGTGGCCCGCCCCCGCTTTGGATGTTCTTGTTTTTCAAATGTTTGATAATTATAAACACAACAAAAAAATAAATGTTTAAATTGTTCAAGTTGTTCACAAGTTATGGCATGACCAATGGAAACAGGGATTCATTTTTATAAACATATAAATACAGATAGATGACTTACTTTGATTTGCTGATTGGCTGATCCCACTGGGGCATTGTTCAATACAACTTTCAAGGCATCAATATACCGACCTGTATTGTAGAGTTAAGGATATCAACCATAATAATTGTCATAGGTACTAAGTAGTATAAGCTTTTGCATCCTTATTACAAACTGATGCAAAAGTTTGAAATGAATGTTTATCTTTAGACCCAATCAAACCATTTTTGATATCAAACAAACTAAGTTCAAGTTCTAAATGCAATAATGTCAATTTTTTTATTTATTTTACCTCTATCAGAATGTTACCCTATTGGTTTAACAACGAAACATAAATTAAATATACACAATGCACAATGATAAAATATGATGATTCATATGAATCGTTTCAAAAGGAAAATGAATGATAAACATTCGGTTTGCACAGCTAACTAGTTAGGTACCAGAAGTAGTTTTTTTTTTTCTAAACATCAAATAAATTGTAAACCCTTGTGTAAAAAAAGAAATTTTACTTTATATTGAAAAGGATATTGATTCAGTAAAGCGCAAACTTCTCCTTCATCCGGTCCAGTGGGTACGGATTGTTCCGCTTCATCTTCTCTAAAGTTATCTTCATTATATTGATCGATATCGATTTTCCGGAAGGCAGAACTAGAAGTATTTTTCGCCATTTCAGTGGCTTTTCACAGTGTTTATAATAATTATGTTATAAACCACAAAACGTGTTCCAAAGTACCTTCGTGAACTCGGGCGTTTGCTGCTATGCTGCTGACTGAATTGCTATTGCTGATATGACTTTGACAGTATCAAATTGTCAATTATGACATTGACATTTTTTTAATTTAAATTTAGGGGTGCGTTTATGTCATTTATCCAGTATTTTAGACTGACTAAACTTCACACTCCGTTCAATTTAGTCCGGTTGCACTTAAGCAGTTGATATCCCATGTGTGTTAACTTGCTAATGGTCATACATAAAAATAAAAAACACCCCGTTCAAGCACACCACGGATTAGCGCCATACGATTGAGGATATGAATATTTTAAACGAGTCCTTGCTTACTATTATATTATTGTATTGTGCGTGGATCTTATGAAATAATGATGCAAATTGTTGTAAACGAAAGGGGCAGAATAATTGACAGATTTAATGACAGCTAACATTGATAAAATCCTATGACTCCGTTCAGCAAACCCGCGCTAGCACAATTTTGCCGTCTTACTTAAACGCACCCCAGTCTACAGCACCAAGACGGATTATTTATTGTCTGTGAAATTTGAATGATTTGTAAATTGTCTGTCAAGTCTCAAGTTTCTGTCAAACTGCTGATTGCTAATGAATACAGAAAGTGGCTATCTTTCTTTTGGTTTTCTATAATATCAGCGTAATATTGAGCTGTGTTTTTGCACATTGATAAATAACAATTTCGTAACCACAATGACAATGGGTGATGAACTACCTGTTACTTCTTTAGTTTTACCCGTTCTCATACGTCCCGTTTTAACTCAGGTATGTTGCATTCATGATTTCATAATATCCCAGTTTTTTTATATATAGTAAATAAGTGCTGTTTCTATTTTGTAAATAACATTTTTTTTTATAATATGGCGAATTAAGTTAATGAACTACTATTGCTAAAGTTACAACTATGTTAGTAGGAAATCATTGTGACAGCTTTTTAATTAGGTACCTATTTAATGAATTTTGTTGCGAAAAGCTAAAACCCATACGTTTTGGTTATTTGCCTTTCGCCCAGTCGTGTTTTTTTTATGCAGTAATTAATGGAACATATAAGATAGGTGTTTTAATTTTAATAACGAAGTATTGTAAAACAGTATAAGTATATGATATAATATAGAAATGAGTGAAATGAGACTTATAAGTTTATACAATTATCATGAAGCAACTCAGTGATGGCACTTCAGAACTAAATCCAAAACTATGGATTGTGGAGCAAAGTAGTCAAAGGAAACATGACCTAGATTAATACTGCTAAGGAATATTATGTTAAAATCAAAGGAAGTCCAGTTTTCTTTGCAATTCTCAGTTTTTATAAATCACTCTAGCCATCCCTT
Source organism: Melanchra persicariae (assembly GCA_947386135.1). NCBI lineage: Eukaryota > Metazoa > Arthropoda > Insecta > Lepidoptera > Noctuidae > Melanchra > Melanchra persicariae. The sequence continues at coordinate 11,996,621 of OX376653.1, read as the reverse complement.
TGATTTGATACATTCAATTGAGATTCTTGTGCAGTATGTTTTATGTACTGGTTTTGGATTTCCTAGTGAAATCCAATCTCTTAAACTACCCTGCTAAAACTGATTGAATTGACTGAGCAATTTTCCACCTTACCACATTCAGTAAGTTATTTTCTGAAGTTTGGTTAATGTTTGTCTAACAGAATAAAACTACCAGAGCAATTATTGGGTTTTTTCCACATACATCAGGATTTCTAAAGTGTGCGGGGATGGCCAAATCTATGAGGAATACTTATCAAGAAACTATGAGGAATATCAAAAAACACTGAAAGGAGTCTCGAGCCCGATTTTGACGAAAACTAAAACAAGCATTATTCGTTTTCATCAAAATCAAGCTATTCCTCATAGTTTCAGATTTAGCCATCCACACACACACTTTAAAAATTCACCTTGTCTATATGTTTAATAATAACATAAGACAGAAAATGTCTTATTTGTGACCAATGAGTTGTAACTTGTTTGTAAATATATAAGATAGTGCTCAAGTTACAAGTACACACAATATCTAGGAACAAGATAAGATTGTGAAATTCAGGGTTTTATTGTAAGTGCTTTACATGCTGTATCATTGATATAAATCAATGATTCATTGCAATAACAGATAGATAGACATTCTTAACTGTACACTGAGGGGAGGAACACTAAGATACAATTACCTATATTATATAATAGAATTGTAAAAATAGTTAACTAATATATTTAATGTTATTTTTCAGTTAGAGAAGTATGATTTGGGAGCTTCTCAGACACTCCGTGCTGCCCTTACGAAGGCTGAAGCAGCTGTTCCTGGCTTGAATTATGATTTGGTAGCAGGTATCATGCGAAGAGCTGATATACCTGTCAACATGAATGAAAGCTTGCTACGACTGCAAGGAACCTTGACAGAAGCTGAGTGTTAGTCTTTTCAGATTTAATGCTTATTTTTGTGAGAACACATTATGATAAAAATATGATACATAATTATGTTGCAGCCAACTTGCTTAATCAGGCATATCATAAAAGCTATATATGCCTGATTAAGCAAGTTTTCATTGAACTGCGCCGTTTAATCAATGACATAAGTGAAATGGGCAAGACAGAACAGAAGATGTTACTTAGGTCGTTGAAAAATCGGCGCATTTAAATGTAAAGGCTAGGCCACCAATTAAACGGCTGATTAAGCTAATTGGTTGCCACATAATATATAATATGAAAAAAAAAGTAGTGACTTTCCAAGTGTCATCCATCAGTAATTTTCCAAGAATAAGGGAGACTTCTCTATGATTTAAACAATAAAATGACATTTACAGCCAGAATGAATACAATTATAATATACTGTAGTTTTGCTTTTTTCTTTAAATGTGCTTTCAATATATTACAGGTGCAGATTTAAGACTGAACAGGACTGAAGAAGCATTCCAAGAATTGAACAAAAAGTCTACAGCTTTGAAGAAAATTTTGAGCCGCATACCAGATGAAATTACTGACCGGAAGACTTTTTTGGAGACCATCAAGTAAGTGTATATTTGAAAAAAAGGTAGTTTGTTTACTACCTGTAGGTACGTAGTAGGTAGGTAGGTGTTTAAACTATCATGAATTTTACAACAGGCTGACTACTTAATTGATAATGGTCGTGAGGTAGCTGTGCGATGCGAGAGTGTTGTGAGACCCAGCTTTCCATTTACAAATTTAAAAAAAAAAGTAAATTTTCTTTCTTATTTTTTTTTGCTTCAATTAAGTTTGTTCTGTTCACAGAGAAATTGCTTCAGCAATCAAGAAGCTGCTGGATGCTGTTAATGAAGTATCCACATACACACCAGGAACAGGCAAACAGGTGCTAGAACAAAGGAAGCGTGAATTTGTGAAATATTCCAAGAGATTCTCTAACACTCTGAAGGAATATTTCAAAGAGGGACAGTGAGTTCATTTTATTAACTGTTGTTTTGTGTTAAATAAAGCAGTGCTAGTTTGTGCCATTTGCTAAATGCTATAAGAATAGAAGTTGAGTAATGTAATAATGTGGTATTTGAAAGTTTGTGAATATTTAAAGTTTGCCATATAATCTTAGTACTAATTATCAATTCAACAGTTTGATTAGTATTTTGTTACTCAATCATTCCAGCTTGAGGTATCTGGATGAAACTTGGCAAAAGATAGATTGTAATCTGGAATAGCGCATAGGATAGGATTTTTATCCCGGAAGTACGTTCCATTGCGATCATTTCCGACATAGACGCGGGTGAAGTCGCGTGCAGCAGCTAGTATTAAATATTTAGTCACACTTAAAGCAACAATTGTTCAGTTTTATTAATATATTTTTATGTGATTACAGGGCTAACGCAGTCTTCGTGAGTGCTTTATATCTGATACATCAAACCAATCAAATCTTATACACTGTTAAAAGTAAGTCTGAATAAAATTCATCAAAACAGTATTTTAAAGGAGACTTAGTAAAGAAGAATGCTCACGGCCCTTACAAAAATCCAACTTCGACAGAAATCAAACATATCCTAGGTTCATCGTCGTCTGAAATCTAAGAAAAATACGTTTTTTTTTTCGATTCATAAATTATAAATATACAATGTGTAACAGAATAAACGCAATACCTCTAAAGGGGTCATTGTACTCATCAATACGAACAACCACTATGGGACCAAGACTGAAATCGCGAAAAAAATAATCAACTGCCCCATACATTTATGTGCGCATAACTCGACAAAATGTACTGAACAGCTGATTTTTTTTTCGCGATTTCGGAGTTGGCCCCATAGTAAAAAGTTGTTCATAATGATAAGTACAGACCCCTTAAGAGTTATTGCGTTTATTCTGTTACACGTTGTATATGTTTTTTTTGGTGTTCGTTCATACACTCGCTAGCGTAACCATCGTGTTTGGGCTCATTACTACTAGAAGACTGTAGGAGTAGTCAACTAAGAGAGCCACTACTCAACTTTATGGGTTCCATCATCAGACCCTTGTTACCAACTACAGTGAATGGTACCCATCAGTATGATTCAATGGGCGCAGACATCACAGGCATACTTATAAGAGTGGATGAAGAATTAGTTTTCTGTACTTTGTCTAAAGAAAACTCAAGCTCATATTTTTATCTAGGCGTTAGCCATCGTAATCGAAAAAAATATCATATTCTTGCTCTACTTCAAATGACAAAAAAAAATACGATAGGTCTCAATTTTGTCGGACTTTGGGTCAGAAATGGCAACAAACACGCTTGACCGCTTTCTTTCTTTCTGCTCTTCATCATCAGACCCTTGTCAACTATGCATAATACCCATCGGGACGATTTAAATGAGTTCAAACACGACCTGCATATTTGTAAGAATGGATGAAAAATAACTTTTCTTTACTTCGCCATGTATTGACGTATATGACGAAGTATAGAAAAGTTATTTTTCTATACTTCGTAAGCCATCAAAATCGAAAAAAAAATACATATTCTTGATAAAAAAGCTATAATAGGTCTCAATTCTTCTATTCTATTCCAGGTATTCAAATTCTAGGTCAGAAATCACCATTCTTCTTTATGATATAGGAAATGGCCTATGGACTTACAGCAATACGGTTTTAATATTTGCGAAAGGATACCCCATCTACGCTTTTTAAATATACCTGGGTAGATACAGAATATTCGGACGGTTAGCTGTTGGTCCATAAACCACGTCTTCCCAGTCTCCTTTATCAATTTTATTGTAACCAATTATATTGTATCATATAACGTGTAACAGAATAAACGCAATACCTCTTAAGGGTTCATTGTACTCATCATTATGAACAACTTCCACTATTGGACCTAAAATGATCTTGTGAAAAAAATCGACTGCCCGATACTTTTATGTGCGCATAACTCGACAAGATATACTGGATAGCTGATTTTTTGCGCGATTTCGGGATGTGTTCCGTAGTAAAAGTTGTTCATAATGATGAGTACAATGACCCCTTAAGAGGTATTGCGTTTATTTTGTTACACGTTCTTTAAATGACTGTCTGAAACATATATTGCGCCTGTTACTGTTTTGTTGTTAAATAAGCTGGGCACCCTAATATTTGTTCTATAATATATTGTGTCAGTGGGAGGAATTTACTATATTTTTATCATAGAAAAACAATATGTAAATAATATAGCATAATTATCGTTATATGCAGTGGTAGACAGCTAATTATAACAGAGTACTAAATAAGTTGGGCTTTCGTTCTAGGTCTCAAATGTTCTATATTGGATTTGATTCTTATGTTAATTTTTATAAATAAGTAGTAGTATCTTAAACACAAGTACCTATGGTGTGGTAAATTTAGCAAATGTTTCATACAGGAACTGAGGCATCACCTCCTGAACATAGTATTTGACCGCTGGATAGCTGTTAAGGGAAGTTTGTGGAAACATACCAACAAATAAACCCCGAAACGAAACATAACCAAAAGTATATACGCATGTTTGTGTACGTCATTGTTCTAACAGGCAGTGGAGTTATGTTAAAATGTTCTATACAATAAATGTTAACAAACACTTGTTTTGTGTATAAAAATAGAACTTCTCGTGTAAATCATTACCATACGAATGAAATCCACATGAATCATGCATTAATATAAGACATTGAACTAAAAAACGATCAAGTTAAATATTTGGTTCTAGTGTTAACAGTTAACTGTCCGTCACTGTAACTTTGTAATAATATTCCAACAATAATTTTATATTATTTTAAAACAATATTCGTATGTTATGTGGTTTGGGGTAATCCCTTATTATTTTAAATCATTGATTTATTGTCAAGTACATAAAAGTTACAATCTATTTTTGAATGGCCTGTTGTATTCATGCGCAACTAGAATGGTAGATAGAAAGGTAGATACATAAAGAGTGCATAAAACAAAGCTTATTTTGTTTATTTTATAATATCATCCCTCGTTGGCGCAATCCTAAAATAATATAAAACCTAACGACCGAACCCAGTAACGAATCGATTAGCTCACTAGTTATAGGATTCGTTTTTTATAATGTCAATATCATATTTCTAATGAGCAAATCCACTTACATTATTCGTTATTGGCGGGTTCGACCTATAGAGAAAGTTGTGCAGCATAAGCTTTGTGGTTAGGGTTGCTTTTAACGAGATATCAAGTAGGTAATTTAATGATCATTGTTTTGTCATACAAGTCTATCATTCATACGTTATGTTATTTGCACCTCATGGTTTTTATTAACTAAAGACTTGTCGCATTTCTGCTACATTTGTGTATGGTTCAGTCAAAAACGGCAAGCCAGTATCTATAAATTGAAGTTTGGAACAGAAGTTCCTGGCCCTTGTATATTATAAAATCGATTACACCGTTTGTATCATACCTGCAGAATTATTGATGAATGAAAAGCTATGATAGTGATTTATCACTTTTCGTTCTTAGAACTGTTATTTCATCGTACGTGTGAACACAATTATGTAGGTGATAATACTGATAATATCTTGTCTAGCTAAGCGTCTTTGTTATTGATTTACTTTGTATATGAAAAATTTTAGTAGTTACAATAATTGGGTACCTACGTGTTGTATTTTTAATTTAATTAACAATAAAGTGCAAGATAAATTATTTTGTTTATCTTATTTAGCATTATCTTCGGCAAAGTGTGAGTCTCGTAAATCGTATTTTTAGGGTTCCGTACCAAAAGGAACCCTGAAGGTGCGACTTTGTCTGGCACAGCTGGATATCTCAAGAACTACTAATGCTATCAACTTGAAATAGTTTTAGATGACGTTTGCCCATTTATTTTGCAAATAAGAAAGAAATAATATTTTTTTATGCAAAGTGGTCTTAAAAATTCGAAGTGGGGCTTAATGTGGGGTATCTATATACATATCTGATAGAGCGCTATTTGCACCTTCTCAAACATTTTTTTATTTTTTTAGGTTACCTACATAGTTTTCGACTTATGACGAAAAATGAAAAAAAAGAACCTGAGTAATAATATATTCAAATCTAAAATTATTCTATGTGATAGAAGTTTATGTGAAGATTACAGGAAAAATATAACGATGTTTCTAAATAGCACTTTCAGAAATCGTCAACAAAAATTACATTAGTTCCACTATCGGCCAAGAGATGGCGCTACTTTTGAAGGACTACGTAAAGTTACACATCCAATGTAACTTTAACGTACGTATGTATGTACGTTTAACCCTCGGTGCACGAGTCCGACTCGCTCTTTTCCGGTGCTGGCTTACGAGGTTTTCACTCAACGCCGACGTTTTAAGGGTAATCATATTTTTTAGCTTTGAGGTTATTGGTATTAGCAAGGTATTAGCATATTAAGCAACAATAATATATTTTACTGATCATCTGCTGTCTCAAGAGTCTTTCCCGGCGGGCGTTTCCATTCTGGAAGTAAGCAACGTTTGTACATAGCTGTCTAATATTTATTATGAATTTATTAATATTATTTGCCTGAGAAACTCTCTGCACAATATGCAGTAAAATAACACTGAGATATAAAAAAAAAGAAATGTATTAATTTTAGGTATTTATTTAAATACAATAAAATTAAATTTCTCAACAAACTATTTCTATATTAACAAAAAACACTACAAAGTACAAAATAACTTTAATTTCGGTGTTTTTGGTTGCTTCTTCGTTATTGGACACCGACTTCTGAAATTAAAGTTATTTTTTACTTTGTAGTATTTTTTGTTTTGAAGTCGGTTGTATTTTTTTGTTAAAAGCTTTTTTTTCACTTTTTAGTGGTTCGCATGTGCTTGAACCCTTCACAGCGTACCGGTGTGATGTTATGTTATGAACTGGTGTAAACAATAGACAGACATGAGATTTCAGCAGTCCCAGTTCATTTGCTATCATTTATTGAGGAGTTCCGTTACCTATCTCCGAAGTTCTTCATCAGAACTTCACCAAATTGAAATGGGACTACTCCGAGAAAGTATTCTTCCAAACACTACCCAAATCGCTTCAAGTGTGCCTATAAAATTTGAAGAGCTCTCTATTTCTTCAGGATCCCATCATCAGATCCTGACTTGATGATCATGGGACCACTTGGGAAGTTTCCCTTTCAAAGAAAACAAAAAAAAACCAAATCGGTCCAGCCATCTTCGAGTAATCGGGGAACATACATAAAAAAAAAGGTTCTCAGCTTCAGGCTTCTTTAGCGGCGTTGTGCACTTTTCGTAAGACGGATAAGGTAATTTGTAATATAAATTGTCATGTTTGTGTACGATAGCGCAATAAATAAATATTGTATGTAACCACATAAATGATAGTACTTTTGTACTGATAAATACAGCAATTCGTGCGAAATTATTTCCTGACCATTCCAAAATATTCAAAAATGCACAACGTTAATGTTCAAGTTTTCACTTCTGCCGGCACTCCTGGAGTGCAACCCGTTGTTTTTTTTAGATGTCTTCGACTTATATAATTAAACTAGCTTTTGTCCGCGACTTCGTGCGCGCATATTCGGTTTTTTCCCGTTCCTGTAGGATTTTCGGGACATCCTCACTTAATGCTCCCCAAGGAACCTACATGCCAAACAGCTTTCTACGACCAGTTTTTGGCTGTGCGTTGTCTGTCAATCACTCAGTCACAGTAGGTAACGGAAGAATTTTTTCACACCACCTGATCGAAAAATTCAAATTACATGTCATGCAAACCTAACTTACAGTGAGTCATTGTAAGCCGGGGGCACGGCCGGGCAATAATGTTGTACTGGATTTCATTATAACCCGCCGGTCAATAACGAGATTTAAATTTGGAACCTCATCTGTCAGCTAAATTGGCGGTATAAACTAAACTAACTAAAAAACTTAAAACGCTCTCTGGCGTCAGAAACAGGAAAGATATTCTCGATACTCTTAATAAGTATGGATGATACTTACAGTACTGGCCATTTCAAATCAAAATAATTTTTGTTTGGCTAAGAATTCTAATTTCAAATTAATTTTATTTTAAAAACATGGTTTTTTTTTCCAAAAGTAGTCATTTGTTTATTGATTAGTGTTACATTTTCATCGCATTTCAATCTTTTTCGTCATCATGGATACCTACGTTAAAAATTCGAGTAGGTAATTATGGAAAATGAGTACCGTCGTGGCAGCAACGCGGCACAAGCGGCACGTAACATCAACGACGTTTACGGAGCTAACACTACAAACCAACGCACCACCGGTTTGCTCGCTTCCGTTCTGGAAATTTCGACCTGAAAAATGAACCTCGCGGTCGTCCGAAGACTTTGGTCGACAATGACGAATTAAAGGCGATGATTGTGGAAGCTGATGATACACAATCTACGGCTGAATTAGCAGCAGCTTTCGACGTTAGCGTCAAAACAACATTGGACCATTTGCGTCAAATTGGCAAGGTAAAAAAGCTTGACAAATGGGTGCCCCACGAACTTAATGATCGCCAGCGCGAAGTACGCGTCGAGACGTGCCTTGCACAGCTCAATAGACACACAAATGAAGGAATTTTGAACCGCATTGTTACCTGCGATGAAAAATGGATTCTGTTTGATAACCGCAAGCGCTCAGCAAGTTGGTTGGATCCTGGTTCAGCACCTAAACAATGCCCTAAACGAAAACTTACCCCTAGAAAAGTGATGGTCACTGTTTGGTGGTCTAGCGCCCGCGCCGGTGTGATTCATCACAGCTTCTTACCAAACGGGGTGAGCATTACTGCAGATGTGTACTGTGAAGAACTGAACACAATGATGGAGAAGCTGGCACATCTCCAACCAGCATTGGTCAATCGCTCGTCTCCGCTGCTCCTGCACGACAACGCGCGACCTCATACTGCACAGCAGACGGTCTCCAAGTTGCAAGAACTGGGGTTGGAAGCTCTCCGTCATCCGCCCTACTCACCAGACCTTGCGCCTACAGACTACTACTTTTTCCAGAATTTGGATAACTTCTTGGCGGGAAAAAAATTCAATACCCGAGAGGCAGTACAAAATGCCTTTGAAGAATTTGTTGCCTCCCGTCCAGCTGATTTCTTTAAGAAGGGCATCAATAAACTGCCACTTCGTTGGCAAAGATGCATTGGTTGCATGGGTGATTACTTCGATTAATACAAATAAAAAATACATTAAAAAAGTTCGTTTAAATTTTTTCATACAAAACGGCAATTTCATAGGTAAAGACCTATTATTGCTTTTTCAAACCTTTGTTGTGTTTTCGAAAACATAATATTGTGTACGAATCATTGTATAACAAGATAAGAATAACACTTAAAACCCATCTAAACTCGATTTATCACATTTGTTAATTAAAAAGTATTTTCTGGAACGTACCGTCTCCTTTGACGTTCTAAATTCAAAATGCTTACAGCCAACCTACCACCTGATAAAAAACCCTGTTTATAGCTAAGTTTACCTTAATTTCGCCAAATTAGGTTGCTAACGATAGGCACATGTACAAAACCACAAAACGTGGCCAAGTGGTATACCGAGTGGAACGCAAAAAAGGCGCGAATATTGTAAATCCTTATGATATTTAACTAGCTTTTTGTAAGTGTATATGTAGTTCTATATAGGTACCTATAGTATATATCTACTGCTTGTAAATCGAATTAATACTTTGATTTTAGTAATATATATGGCTTCTTATTTTCTCACAGTAAGTGTGAAAAGTAGAGTAGGTATCCTCCTCGGGGATAAAAGTGCCTTTGCCTTGGGCTAGCTTGAGACCCTCACTGCATTCAAGATTCTTGTAGGTATTAACTCCCTCGCTTCGCTCGGGAGTTAACTCCCGAATACTTCATTGCGTTCGGGATTCAATACGACGCCTGTGACGAAAGACACTGCTTTATCCCTTGGGTGCATAATCTACTATAAATATATTGATATCATTTACTAGCCTCTTCCCGCCGTATAGTTTCCCACAGAAATGGCTTTGCCGGGATACAAAGTAACCAATGGCATTCCGCGAAAGATTATTTTCGTAATCACATACCTAAGTGGTTCCAAAGATTACCTTTTACCAACAAAAATAAAAAAAAAACTATAAAATGCTCCTAAACCTCTTTGTTTTATAAATTGCATGGATAACGTACTTATTTCCTATCTTAGAGCGGATTTCACCAATGAAACTGAACGCGATCAGTACATCTAAACTGTGTTCAAGAGAGAACTGTTAGCGTCAATATTTCATGGAAAAATAATGACACTGACAGCTCATAAACGTGGTTTATACGCTGATCGCGTTCAGCTTCATTGGTGAAATTCGCCCTAAATCTGTCTAGCTCACAGTTTCAGCTATGTCTGTAGTCTCGACTTTAAGGCTCAATTTAGGTACACTGCCGCCGAACGGAATGGAAACGAAATTGTATATAATAAAATGATTTAAATGTCAATTGTGCAGCGAACAAACTAGATACGATCAAACGGGGAGTACCTACTCGCGCTTTCTCTAGGGTTCCTGAAGCTACTTTCGGCGCCGTCTTTGGAATGCGCGGGAAATCGCGGGAAGGAGGAGAAGGGAAGTAAAAGATCGTGAATAAACAACTGAACGTCATAGCTTCCAAGGACGCGAGAATTCTCGAGCATTCTTGACGCGGTAATTTTTGTGAAATTTTTGTGAACTCGCGCGAGTTGTAATTGACGCCTTCGTTCCGTTCCGTTATGCGGCAATGTAAATAGAGCCTTATATGCTGTCTGCACCAGTGCACTTTCCTGTTCATCTTGCGTTTTCCATGACGCATGCCTGAGCAACCATAGCGCATGTAATAGCTCATGCGCTAAAACTAGTTCGACAATAGCTCATGCCGCTGATCCGTCAGCGGTCGGTTTGCGTGCGACATATCGCTAAGCTAAAAAAATGGAATTTATCGAAGATTATCGAACTTATCAAGTTTTGTGGGACCACAAGCACAATTATTATTATGAGCCTGTTGAGCCCCACGGCAGGGCAAAGGCCTCCCTTTAGGACCTTTAAAGGACTTTTCTGTGTCTGTTGCTTCACCTGGTCAATCTTGAGTTTCCTTTTGAGGGAAAGTGGAAGCACAATGTAATGACATTAAATAAAAATAAAACAACGCGTTGATTTCTTTGAAGAGGTACCTTATACCTAAGTCTATCCAACTACCTACTTCATGCCCAACACTATGGAAAATCCTGTAGATATCCATTGGTTTATTATATCTAAACGTCTACTTTTTACATAGAAAATCGATTAAAATCTTCAAACGTAGATAAATCGAAAATAGCTTCACAGTGAGAGTTCGTGGGAACAAAACAAGGTTTTTGGCAGTTCAAGTTGGTGGCTGGTGTCAGTGAAAGAGTCCGGTAAAATGATTTCGTGACCGCGTTTAATGGGTCATGATGCCTGCGCTGCGATTCGTCTCGTCGTGCGTCGCACACAATGGCTGGTCGTGCCCGCTGGCCTCCATGCCCCACCGCTCCGCCTGCCCGCGACACTTGACACAGGAACCCGCACTCCACGACCTCCAAATATTTCCGCGTACATCTTTTTTATGTAAGTACCAGAAACGTGGACTACCTACCTACGCATCAATTTACTGACCCAATGTAAAAACGACATCATCGACTTTAAAATTGGGACCGAAAAAAGTATCGTAGGTTGTCGATAACTCGACTATATAAATGTTTAAAGAATGAGAACCAAATCGTTTTTCAACCTGTTTTTGGGAACCCTAACTTCTGCGATCAAAATTGGCGGGAGATAGTGACCTAAGGTCTATAAGACGGTATCAGAATAAATATATAAGGGTGAAGTTAATTTTGCAATCGGGAAATGGGAACCGGTTTTTCCAAAAAGTTGGGTTGTATAATAGTTACCTACGCTTGTATTCGTTACCTAATGGTTTTACAAGATGATCGAACTTCTTATCAACTCAAACCACAACGAATTTCCTCGAACTTAAATTAGGTACCTACCTACTCTCTTTTTTAGCGAAAAAAATAAATGAATTCGTACCTAAAACGTAGGTACCAACTTGTGTAAGCTTATGGTATTTGTTACAATAGATTGCTCATAACTTTCTTTCTGGATCATATTGGTACCTACTAAGGTTAGGTACCTACTTCTTAATTCTTCTGACACCGAAACTTAACAATGAGTCAATCACACGGATCATTTAAAATATTCATAGCTTTCAAGCGGAGGCGTAATCGATTTTAACTTCGACGCATTCGGGCCTGCGCAGGCGCCGCGCTCACTTGATGAAAGTGTGTGATACGACGCCATTATTTTAATCCAAACTTGGTACTTAATATATTAAAGAGGTAAATTGTTTGTTTATCTATAAATACTAAGGACTCGCGTGTTATAAGGGTCCCGAACGAATGATATTTTTTAACCAACATCATTAACGTGTTAAGTACTTTAAAACCATAGATTTCTTATAGGTTTTCTGGTATTATTTTTCAAAATGTTAGGCTTTGTAGTGTCGGAGATAGGAGGGGGGAATGGTAAATTCTCAATATATATATTATTTTCTCTAAATTTAAAATATACAATTCTGAAGTTGTAACTTCAGAATCGTCTACTTTAAAAATTATGAAAATACCTAATACATTTGAGACCCGTACAATGAGAGGGCATTCCATTTACAACAACTACAAAGAGAGACTATTTAAAAAATATTTATTTCCGAACTGTGCGTCCGTGTTTCGGGTCACAGAACTTCATATGTGTACCAAATTTCAGCTGTGACAGACCGACAGTCAGACCGACAGTGATCTTAGAAGGGTTTATTTTCTCCATATGGAGGTTCGGAACCCTAAAAACAATGTGCGTGAAGTACACTGTATTACGAATTTGTGAATCTCAAAACGATGTGATAAGAGCCAGTTTTGGAGTAGACCGTCAGGTACTTAGGTACTTGTGTTTACATTTTGGGCAAACTTTGTCTGTGTCTGGAAAACACTGCATTGTGATTGTGAGCCTAAAAAGGGTGCGACAGGAGCCAATTACTTTCTTTTGGAAAATATCTAATATGCAGGTATTTCCAGCTATTAGAACCGAGACTCCTCCGCGCTTCGGTTTAAGCACGTTAAATTGTCCCGACTGTCAAGCTCGAAAGTCTCGCCAGTCTCGCCAGTAAAAAGGGTATCGTGTCACCAAGTTACACGGTTGTGGAGGTCAGATAGGCAATCGCTCCATGTAAAATACTGGTATTCAGCTGAATCCGGTAATCCGGTTCGACTGCTAGCTGACCCCAACATATTAGTTGGGATAAAGCTTTGGCAGATTTATTGTATTAAGGATAGAGTGGAAAGTTGAAGATGACACTAAAGGGGTCTGGGGTCATCTTCAACAAAAAGGGTTAAGGTATAGATACCTACAGGGTGGAAACCCTGTAGGTAGGTATCTTACCTTAACCCTTCTTTTCCAGAAACAATACTGAGATAAAGAAAGCGTCATGTCAAGCGGATTACAAAATATACTTATTCAGAATATAGCGTTATTACAGATAGGTAGACCAGATCATAAAAATCACATTCGATATAAATGTAGACACCCGATATAAATAAACACAGATAAAATGTAAAGTGGGACGATGGATTGATCCTGTGTGCTACCAATTTATTTCCACGTACGTATTAGCATCACAGACATAAAAAAAACTGTTTGTCGATGCAACACATTTTGAATGTATGGCTTCAGGAGTATCCCGCCGTAATTGTTGCACATCAATCTCCGTTCGTAGTTGCAAAAACAAAACATTTATTACTGAACATATTAGGATTCTGGTTACAGAAACTGTATTCGTGATTTATACCGACCATTTAAATTAGTACATTATTCAGTTCGAAATGCATGAAAGTTCAACGACGAGCAGAGTACCTACTTAATTCAGGACGGATGACGCGACGCTGATGTCCAAAGTGTACCTACCTACGGGTCGGTTTATTGTTCCCATTCGAATATTACGTACCTACCTGTTCTCTGATGTCTTATAATAACATACCTGTGGCTTAAAATAAATCTGTTTTAAATGCGAGTGCATAGATATGCCAAAGAAAATGAGCGATTACGATTAATAAGAAATGGATACCTACCTATATTATTCAATGAAATTGCGCTAGCTGAACAATGGAGCTCTAAAACTATAAAGTATAAAATTATTCAGCACAATATTTTTCAGTGAATACCTACGCATGTAGGTAGGTACCTACAAGTGAGAGCGTGTTTTGGGAATCAGATGCATCTTCATCATTTAAAAACGGTTGTTGACTGTATACCAGACGTGTGCATGCATAATTTATGTGTCCATGTCTAGATTTCCCGTTTAATAAAAAGAAAATCTAGGAGGATATTGATAGACACCAGTAGGTACCACATAAATTTCCTTAAATGTTTTCAGGAGATGATAAATTTCCATGTTTCAGTAGACAGATGTCTCGCTGAGAAGTTTGATGGTATAGCAACCGGACTATGAATTGATGTTTAATGTTATGCCTGATACAATATTAATGGAGCGGAGCATCTGCTGGGTGGCGAGGTTGGCGGGGCAGGCGTCGGGTGCGGGCGGCGTCGCATATGCAATGGCGTCTCATCCCATCCGCAGCCGATCATGAATATACGACACACACTCAATAATGTGCTGTTTTGACGGGTCAAGTGTCTGATTTTTGTACCACAATTCATTTTCTGGAGGCACCCTTTTCGTTTATTTATAAGCATAGGTACTTATGGATAGCGATCCATAAGCTGTACCTATGCTAATAATAAAAATGCGAAGTAATTCTGTCTGTCTGTCTGTTATCTTTTCCTGTACCTAAATATTTTCATATCAATAACGTTCACGAGATGCCTATAGGTAATTAACACAAGATTTACTCGTAGCTGTTACCAGCAGTTGAACGACGTAGGGATTCGAAGGCGCAGCAGTGTAGCTACCGATGGCCAGGTGAGGACCGCAGAGCCCGCGGGAAGCACAGGAACGATCTTAAATTGTAGCGACGACGCTTGGATGTCCAGTTGTGGACGTCTTTCTGCTGAAATGATGATGAGTATAATAAAATGCAGACATCTTTTTAAAACAATTAATATGTATAAGTATGACATGCATGGTACATACATTTAAAAGGACTAAGTATTAATTACAAAATCAATAGCTCAATAGACACACTGCCTATGGTTTGACATGTATCTACTCAGCATAATAAATTGTGCAACAGTGATGAGCATTGTTATTCCCACAGGCGGCTCTATTTGCCGCAGCTCTCACGGGGTCACTGGTGGAGTGGAGAGACAACAATGCGAGTGGCGCAGGCGCGGGCGCCGGGCATCTGTTCCCTGTCGTGGGAGTGCGTGCGGAAACCGATCGCACCACCGCGCCAACAATAACACACAAATCAACGAGCCACCCCTCTGGAAGCTGTGGGAACCACGCAATTAATAATATCATTCGCAAATCCCCATCTAAATCTAAACAAACCGTTCTCGAGTGCGATGTGGGGAGGATGATGGGTAAACTTTTGTATACAAGTACACTGACCGGAAGTAGCTCTGTGCGTGATGCTTTACTGAGCAAAATGCTTTTATTTAAAGGGATTAAATTAAAATAATATTACTAACAGGCTTATTCATAAAAAAAACTTTTAACCTTATAATGTAGATACCTACTTAGTTAGAATGCTGTTTCAAAGATTCTAAAGTCAAATTCTCCATATAAAATTTTGAATAAAGAATCTAATATTTTGAATAAGATAGATAAAGAAATATTGTATTTTAATCAAATTTTATTTTGAAATCACCATTTGGCACTTCTCAGCGATTAGTCACTGCTGACAAAAACGATAATATTATATACTTCGAAATAAATTGTCGGTCAAAACTTAATTAATTAACTGATGTAGATGCATTTGGGTCGGCATTGCAGGGGTGGCCAACCACCACCATACCACCTGACGCGGCTGCCCTGATGAGCTGATTGCTGTGCGTGTCCGCAGTAAACGCGTGCGCATGGACGATATTATCATTTGTAGTTAATACTCCGTAAGTAACATGTTTTTAGGTAGGTATGTAATTTAGGACTAATAATATTATAATAATTTAATTCATGGATTATGCGTTGATGTTCTTGTTGGCTCTGGTTTTAATCACGTCTTTGCCTACGTGCCTTATGGTTGCTAAGATTTATCTAAGATTAACTGCTGCGGTGTTCATTTTATTGTTTGTTTTTACTAACATAGGCTTAATTTTCTATATATTAACACAAACTGTATTTTGTAATACTTACCTATAGGTGTATGTTATTGTGTAAGGTATGAATCTATGGGCCAAAGATAGCCTTAAAATAATGAGATTTATTACTATTTCATGTCGTCCATCTGTCCCGTGAGGTCGCGTCTGCTCACCCGTCTGTACCTATATGTCAGGCATTGGTACGCGAAGCAGGATAGAAAGGTGTGTTCTTCTTTGAACCCGGGATAGAATTGTGTAATGCCTTTACGATTTATACCGAAGTAAAAAGGAGGATGACAAAAATAATCGGTAAACATAAGCTGGTCGGAGAATTAAAATAATACCTATTAAGTTTCTAATTAGAATTTGTATAACAAATGCTAATCAGAATTACATTATATATTACTTTATTTTATTATACCTTTATGCTATTAAAGTTGCAAAATTCGAAAAATTGTGAAAAACGTTGAATAGTGTGGTATCTAAACTTAAGCTCATTAAAAACATTTCCAAATAAAAGGTTTATTAAAAAAAGAAATGACGTCGTGAAGTTCTTGAGATACTTATATCCCTAAAACCTATTCTATAGGCTATGATATAATATTTTCAGTTGCAGCTGTTTTGAGTTGAGCAACGCAGAATTTCGGAAAGACCTGAGTATTCGATGTTTCCCTTCCTAAAAACGTGTCTAAAGTAGAAAATATAATATCTCGACCCTTAGGTAGGTACCTAAGGGTCGAGATATTATATTTTCCATGTAGTTGAGCTAACATGTAACAAAAGGAGCATCAATGTAGAACCTACAGAGTAAATAAACATACAAGTTGACTAGTGTTACGGACCATAAGTTTTTCGATTAGATCAGACGCGTGCGCGCCGCGCGCAACTGTCATCGGTCGCGTGCCCGCTTAATAAGCCCTTAATGAAATTAACGACTGTGCCATATTGATAGGGATGACCAACAAAAACGTAACAATTACAAATGTACTCCGTTGTTTGATACGCTACCCTCTGTTATCGCATAAATTACTGTTAATGTTACCTGCATGCTTCATGCACCACATCGGAAATGAAAACGTATTATCGAATTAAACAATATGTAATTTGTATTGCCGACTTTTTCTAAAAAAGAGGAACTCATTTTTAACCGACTTTAAAAAAAGGAGGAGGTTCTCTGCCAGGTTTGCGGATTTTGTTCGAAGGAGTTACCGCGGCCCTGGAAAGCAAAGAGGACGGATGGGTTTTTACCCTAATGGACGATATTAGAACACGTCCGGGATCTGTTAGATCGCAATATAAAAACCTAATGTTCACAGGTAGGTTTAAAACAGCATTATTAAGAAAAAGCTTTTTATCAATGGGGTCAGTCATTTATAATAAAATACTTCATGCGTATAAAGAAGAACCAATAGGTATATTTAAAAAGAGGCTAACATCCTTACTTTTAGATAAATGTCATTATTCAATACAAGATTTATTGAGTGATGAAAGATTATAATGTTATATTATTTAATTATATTTTATTTCAAATTTAATGTAATGTTGTTTAATAATTATAATTTAATGTAGTTTGTTGTACGTGTAATGGAAGCAAAATAGTCAATATGATTTAAGATTGTTGTTTTTTATGTTAATAATTTATGTGATTTATGTTATGATCCAAATATCTGTACTTTTGCATGCCGTAAGGTAGTGTGTTGGCACTGTTATTTATTGCATTTATTTATTTATTTATTTATATAAGGTACAGTTACAGAATACAGACCAAGTTGTGATAAGGATTATTTTTACAAGATAACATTTTTAAATCTGCACTCCAATTATGACTGTACACAGCATTCAAGATTTAAACAGCCTATAAGATGTAAGTGAAAGCTACAAAAATAAAAGAAAAAAAGAAGTTACAAATAAGCCAAGATAGCACATTAACATTAAACAATATCGACATAGGCATTATCGACATCTTAATTTTGTATACCCACATTCATCGCAAAATAAATTATTTCTATTTCTGTTTTAATCAGTAAGAGTCTAACACTCCCTCCCGCTCCGCCCAGAGCAGCAGGAGCCATCCATAAAAAAGCCTACCTACTACTTCCTACTATTACAAAGTCAAAAATAAAAAACTTATTTACAAAAAAAATATAACCGACTTCCAAATAATAAAAACATTACAAAGTACAAAATAACTTTAATTTCAGAAGTCGGTGTTAAATTACGAAGAAACAATAAAATACATCGGCTTCCGAAATTTTTTTTTGTAAAAAAGTTTTGTCTGCATAGATTTATAACTACTCTGGGTGAATTTTTCAAGTGGGCTTGTCTGGCCAAATCCGAAGCCACGAGAAAAACCGATAACACTTGAAGGAGTCTCGGGTCCGATTTTGATGAATTTACCCAAGAACCGAACCCGTTGATTTTAGAAAAAATAAACACCAACTGTAATAATACACTAAAGGTGTTGATTTTAAAGAATTTAGGCTTAAATTCTGGGAAGTAATGGCTAACTAATGAAAAAACTCGTTAAAAAAAACACCTTGCGTAATTGGATTCTGGCGTAAGGAACTCGTGGCTAAATACAAAGATCCGCACGGGTGTGGAGTTCGGTCCGCGGTGGATAGGTAGCTCATTTTTTTTAAATTGTACACTTAGACAACCAAGCGGTAATCTGGCGTCTTTGTTGTCAATGTTGTGTTTACCTCTAATTGGCAAATATATTAAAATCTGATCGTATGATTTACTATTTCTATGTGTATGTATGTGCTGTGGGTGAACTAAGTAAATAAATAGGTGACCATCAAGGCAAGGCAAGCTGTTAAAGCTGTTATTTGATGATCTTTGACGGGTAGTCAGAAGCCAAATTATGCTTCCCATATTACTATATTGTGGAGGTCAGATCGGCTGATGTTCCATTTTAAATACTGGTACTCATTTGCATCCGGTTGGACTGGAAGCCACCCTGGAAGGTAACAATATTTAACCCACCCAATCGACACCTAACATAGTTGAGAAAAGGTTCGGAGGATTGATTGACCCATACAGGGGCCGCATCAATTTTCCATCATGTATAGATAGGTACAAAAATTTATATGCAGTCAACAAAGCTATTTGGTATGCAGGCAGCTAACTTGCAACTACTTTTAAATAAACTTGTGAGTGTGCTGAGTAGACAATTATTGTGCGCCACACGTAAGTATGTATGACATAAGCTTAAAAAGTTATTATGCACATACTAGAAATAGATATTGATAGTGCAGTGGAAAAATGAATATTTTTGCCTGTGTACCAAATAGCTTTGTTGACTATCTCTACGGCGTTTCCCTCAATTTCTTCTATTACTTACCTCGTTTTAACTAAAAATAGCAACTAAAAGTGCAAAATACTTTAGTTTCGGAAGTCGGTGTCCAAAAACGACATAACTGACTGTACGTCTGTCTATCCCAGGCACAACTACAAAACACCACCTGCTACGATCCTGATGGAATCGCTTTTTGATTCTATAGGATGGTAGGGTTAGGGGCAGGGTAATAACCTTTCCTTGCGCCCTGATTTCGTTCAGCAAATAAAGATACGATAAAAATATTATTTACGAAATATGAGCATATTTCCCATGGAAACCTCATTTCTTTTATCATATTTCCACGTTCTACATACAAATATTGTAAGTATTGGTTGGTACACCGGTGGAGTACAAAGATCTTCTTTGTAAACACTATCAAGGGCCACACATGGGTGGTGTTTACCAATGGGTTGCTTAATGTCCCTCCGTCAGAATACAAGCCCTCGCAAGACGGGGGACGCGAACGGAGAAGTGAGTGAACACGTGCGGTCTCGCAAACACAAGTGGGCCTGTGTTCACACTGGCTCTTTTCAGAACCTGATTAGATAAGCAGCAGCTCTGGGGTAATTAAGTGAACGATTGCAAAGTTAGCGAATGCTTACTTGCACATTTGGCAACCGGAAAAGGCGATGATAAATTCTATGATAAAAAAATGCGATGCTACCTAAACTTATGTTGGTCAGCGTAATCGCTGGAAACCCTTAAGAAATATCAAGAACAAATTTGATTTCTAGACTTATAAAAATAGGAAGCTTGAAAGGGCAAACTTCGAAAGAAAAGTATTATGGTAGCTACATGTGTGCTGTGCTGGTCATAAAGTTTCGCTGTGATTGTCACTCTATTGATTTTCCAAGAGTTTTTTCCCGGGATAAAAATATCCTTCCCCAGGATATATTCTATCCTTGTGCTAAGGTTCATCCTAATACTTTCAGCCGCTAAGGTAAGAGGTAATAAACAAATAGACATACACTTTTGTAAATTTATGTTATTAAGTACGTACCTTTGGATTATCTAGTCTCCGTTGTCGAATGGAATAATAATATTATCTACCCATAACTTTAAAGATCAATAAAACGCTTTTTCAATCTGTAGAGTGGCGCTTGTCACGCAGGTATCAGTTAGGGGAAGTAACTATATTTAAATACATAAGGGCAACACATCTGGTTCACTGAGGTGACTCGACTAAGTGGGTTCCTCAGTCCACATCGTTCATTTTAGAAAAAGAAGTAGATAAGAAGAAGAAGATATACTTTGTGAATAAAACAAGGACATTTTGTATTGAATTTTTCCTACTTTCTCGTTATACAGGAGGAGTAGCAAAAAGTTTTCATAACTTGAACTTTCAAAATGCACCGAAACTTTTTTAAATAATTCGTTTCAGTCAGTAAAGGAATAGGCCAAGTGCGAGTCAGACTAGCGTGCAAAGGGTTCCGAATTAATAATATTTTTAAACGTGTTAATTAAAAATCATAGACTCTTTTCTCTCTCTTTTTCCTATAATCTATAGGTAAAGACATATCTGTATTTTTTTTTTAATTTTAGGCTTTGTAGTTTCGGAGATAAAGGGGGTGGTCAGATTTAATTTATTTTCTTTAAAAACTTCGGTATGGAATATTTTAAAATTATAAAAACAATACTTTTGAGACTCTTACGATGAGCTCTTTGATTTGTGACACACGGTAGAGTTGGAAACACTTTTTATTTAAATTTTCTAATTTTCTCCCCAAAAAGTGAGCACATCTTCAAAATTTATTTATTTTTGTTACGCGTCCGTGTTTGGGTCACAAAAGGTTAAATGTGTACCAAATTTCAGCTGAATCGGTCTCTTACATACGGAGAGAATCGTCTCTGACAGACTGGTAGACAGACAAACAGACCGACAGACAATCGAGTGATTCTAAACCTTCCGTTTTTCCATACAGAGGTTTGGAACCCTAAAAATTATAATTTTAACGTCCATAGTAGAATAGATTTCTGACAAAGATTAGTTTTTGGTTGAGAGGTGTAAAATTTTAGAATAAAGTGTAATTTTCAATAGCTACTGCTATAGCAAAAAACCATTTCAAGGAATGAACTCCCAATTAGCTGATCAACCTGTATGCAGGGTTGGGCAGTATTTGAATTACTTTTAATTAAAATACGTAATTGAAATACAAATACGTATTTGTTTTCAATTATTTACTTCTTAAAAATGTCATTGGTTTTTCAAATACCTGACGCTGAAGTATTTTGTAGTTAGTATTTCAAATATTTATGGCTTCAAAATGCATTTGAACATAAATGTTCGTTCTGCAGAGAACAGCGGTAGCGAAAACGTAAGCAAAAAGACTAATATAAAGTACCTAAAACCAGACTGTATTTTGTATTGTAATTGTAAATGAAAATAGTTAAAATACAGTTATTTGTGTTTTATATTTCAAGTTATCGGGTTGAGATCGTTGCAAATTAGCTTTAAACTAACTCTTGAACATCCTATTCGAGGGAATGCTCTCATCACCTTCCGCCTGACGCAGGTACTCACCGGACACGGTTGTTTCGGGAGGTACCTGTTTAGGATTCGGCGGGAGGAAACGTCCGGGTGTTTTCACTGTGAGGATCGCCCGGAGGACACGGTGGAGCATACGGTGAAGGTCTGCCCTGCTTGGGCAGAGCACCGCCGTGTCCACGTCGAGGCGATCGGCGGCGGCGATCTGTCGCGTCCGGTCCTGGTTCAATCAATGGTCCGGAGCGAGGAGGTATGGGAAGCCGTTATCTCCTTTTACGAAGCATTAATGCTAGTGAAGGAGGAGGTGGGCCGCGTGAGGGAGAGACAACCCTCACGCCCCAGCCACCCGCCGAACATAGGGAGACGCACCGGGCGTCGGGAGTCGCAGGGCGATTCCCGGCCAACGTAGGCGCGGGCCTGCGGACGGCGAGCGTTGGGTGGCTCGCCTTCGATCAAAGCCAGCCCCGCGTCGACGGCGCGTTGTGTTCCACGCGCGCCTCAAAGAGATGTCAGCATAGGAGATAGGGCTCTTTAGGGCCAGAGCCTGCCAGGATTGCATTTTTGTTTTTGTTCGAAAGAGTTACCGCGGCCCTGGAAAGCAAAAGGCACTACGAGGAGCACAGATGGGTTTTAGTCAGTAAGAGTCTGACACTCCCTTCCGCTCCGCCCAGAGCGGCATGACTCATTTGATGATTTCCCATCCATAAAAAAAGGGAATGCTCTCAAATACTCATCACCGTGTGTATAAGTAAGTTTAAGTTCTATTACTACTGCAGTTGAATTGACATAATATATAAATACTAGCTACTGTCACGTGAGAGTATTTCCACTTTACGTTACACTATGAATATTCAATAAAAAAGATTTATTGAATATTTGAGTTAATTGTTGTAACGTATGTTAAGTGCTCCACATCGTGTGATATTGTGGACGGATTGGGCTCGTCGTATCGCCGCACACCTGCTTCCAGCTTCCGATTGGGAACGTACCAACTTTGAAAGGGAGAGCCCGTAAACCCGGCAACCAGTCATCGTTATTCTCCCAAATAATGTAAGTATACTGGTTTATAATTAATTCAACATAAATATGCACTAGTTTTTAATCGGGCTTCTTTTGTTATCTACCGATCGATTTAGTAGTGTTGTACGAACTTCTTGTTTGAAGAAACGTGATATATTGTTGCCGGTTACAAATCCTTTGTCACGCGAAGGGTTGCATTTGGTATTATTATTTTCGTTCCATTTATCTTGTATACCTACGTAGTTACCTACTGAATTAACATATCGGAATAGGTCATTGTGAAGATAATAATGTATGTATGTACTGTCTTTGAGAATAATAAAAAAAATATAAAAAATGAGCGTACCTGAAGATGCAACTTCATCTATCTCTAGGTATTATATACATATTTTCGAAGTATTTTTGAATGTCCTCAAACAACTCATTTTTAACCGACTTCAAAAAAAGGAGGAGGTTCTCAATTCGATTGTATTCTAAATGTTTGTTACCTCATATCTCCGTCATGTATGAACCGATTTGAAAAATTCTTGTTTTATGTGAAAGGATACACTTCTCGATTGGTTCCATTGAAATTTTACCAAGATCAGTTCAGTAGTTTGGTTTTTAAGTCCAAATAGCTGGAAAAAATATGTGGAAAAATCATCCAAGTACACAAAATTGCGTATTTTTGCTTTCCTGTGACTTTCCAGTGGTGTTGTTAGGTGTGGGGTACCACTAAAAAGTGAAAAATAAAAAACTTTTTCTAAACCTTCGACAGCCGGTTTTTTGGGACTCGATACCATAAAAAACTTTTCACATAGTTTTTCTAATGCCTGAAAAATATAATCCCGGAGATAAATCTTTACTATGATTAATTTAGCTGATTTACCTTTAATTCCAATTATTTTCCTGGGTTAAGGATGTTGTGCCTGTATGTTGATATTTGCTACTGAATGGCCGGCCGTTGGATCCCCAACCAAACACAGACAGATCTATACTACTCACTATATTGGACAGATCACGTTGCTAAGTCAATAAATCGTCGGAAGTCGTCGGCAGGTGTGTTTAATGTATAATATCCTATTGCTTCACTTCACTAAAAATAGTGTGTTTCATCCGTTATCGGTACAAAGCCCACACTAAGGTCTTCCATATTCAATGTGCGCCTCGGCACATGTACCTATGCAAATAAAATCAAGTTGTAGGTACCAAAGTGGCCGGTACTCGCTCCTACTCCGGATGTAAGGACTTCAAATACGAATCGTATTTACGTAAGAGCGAGGGCACACTGGGCACATACAACACGTGCTCGCCACATAGGTGTTCAGGAGAAGGGGAGCGTACAGCTGTTTCCACAAGAGTAACATTACCGAAACCACGCTTGCCTTGTGCAACGCTTTAAGAATTAACAGTCACACTCACTGTTGCCGTTTGTAGGAATAGCGGAGATCTACTATGTTTTGAAGTAATGCATAGGCAAGGTAATATACGTAACTAATAACTTTTTGTTTGGTCATAATTAAACAGCTTGAATATGAAGTCCTGCATTATCATATTTCTGGACATGTGATTGTGAATTTGCGATGATGATGATGGTATTCATATTTCATTAATGACTAACCAATAGAAACAAAAATCATGAAGGATTTTCCATGATTATATACAGGGTGTTCCAGAAGTGCGTGTTCATTCATCACAATAAAGAAAAAATAGAGAAACAAAAAAATCTACCACAAAAAACGAAAGTTCCAAACAAGTCACATTTCAAGCAGTCTGATGCAGTTGGTGATATTAAATCTGTGATTAAACTAAAGTAAATGCTACCAACTGTAACAAACTGCTTGAATTATTTAGTAGGTACTAGTAGGTAAACTGAGAATTATTTAACTAAACTGCTTTTTTGAAAAAGTCACTATTTTTGTGTTGCTATTGTTTCCTTAATCAGCTACCCAACTTCACCCTTAAATATGACCACGAACTTCTAGAACACCCTGTAGTTATGTAGGTCTACATCCAGAAGAAGCCACTACTGAATTGCATACGTGATAAATCCCACGTAGTACCTAATTTCTAGATAAAATATGACACACACTTTTTACGTACTTCTACGGTTCTATAATCGCAAAGTGTTGCCGGTAAATCCATTAGAAAATCTCGGTAGTAGCAAGTAGTGTGATACTTGGGCTTTGACGGAATGTAGGTGTAAGTTCTACTGTACTCACCGAGTGTCTCATCGTAGAATAGGTACAGTGTGACGTTATGCTATGGTAGTTTATATAACCCAAACCTAATCACCAAAGTCATCAATATCGCGAACGTTTATTTTTATCGTCGTAATATGCTGCGCTGAAAACAAAAATCAAAATAATCAAAACGTTTGTTGATTTTCAACGATAGTCGACAAAAACATCGATGTTGAAGTTGAACAATCACGGTCGTACATTGTGTGGCTGCATTCGAGCGAAGGTGAATTTCTTCGAAAGTGAGACCATTTGCTGCGCTGCAACAACCTGCAAAGAATCCATTGTCAGGAGGGATCAGACGCGCAGCTGCCGATCCGCGGCGCGCGCACACTTGCATCAACTTCTATTGATCTGCAAGACGTATGCTGCAACTGATGTGGATATATGGAATCTCCACATGATCTTTTGTCACATTGATTACTCATTAACATTACATTGTAGTTTTATTGTTAAAAATAGGTACTTAAATACATAATTATCTTTTTCATAATCACGTTTTTACCATAAGGATTAGACTATTTAAGACTGTATCATTATTCGATTAAAATCGAGAAATTCATTTATAATAAATACTACTACAGTAGTTACAATTAGCAATGGATTTTGTAAACTAAGTAACTAATTGTGTCACTTTCTGATGGTAAGCAATAAAACGGACCCCCGTTTTATTGCTTACCATCAGAAAGTACCTACTTACCTACCTACAACTTGTCCATTTTCATTAAGTTTTATACAAGAAGAAAGATGAATGAAGGTCGTTCTGATTTTACGACATTTTTTGTGCTCAAGAATTTATATGAAAACGGCTTTTATTTATTTTGTGACATAAAGAATCTATTTCATTGTGCTCACCGTTCTACCTGTGCGTCAGCACATGCCAGTTTTTGTGCGAATACTGAGGTGAAGAATGCTTTGTATGCGTCCATGTGCCGCTATGATTTCTGTAAGAAGATTTTTCTACAAATCTCGCATTAACATGAAGTTGCGCAAACGTCGCCAGATCCGTGGCTAGATAGGCGCGCTCGTAGCGCAGGCCCTGAACTCCGCTAACCTAATTGACAAGCGGTGCCCGCGCACGCGCACACATCATCGATCAACTTGACCACCTCACAATCGACTTACGAAATTCACATTCGTCTAGATATTGATCCTGTACAATTACCGTAACAGCTGGAGCTGGACTAGTTCGATTACGAGGAAGTTTAAAGGCATTTAGGTAATGTTTGTTGCAATAGATATCGGCAATTAGGTCCTTAGATAACGTACTCGTATATAAAGAGTATGTAATCTATTATACCTGCCTCAAAAACTAAACCCAGTGCATTGAACACATCAAGTCATCGTTAAAGTAGGTAGGTACTTACGGTATTTACGTGTTTGTTTCGGGATTGCCGAACAAGTCGGGAAAACCAGAATATGTCAGTGCAAACGTAGACATGAATAAATATGAATGTGTCTCACGAAAGTTATGATATGAAAATATTTTATTGGTTGGTTATTCAAACGTGTAAGTATACACTATACAGTCAGACCGAAAACAGGTAATAAACTACCAATGGAATATTTTATTATTAGAGTTTATGGTAAACAAGCTATTGCAAACACGTAGTTATATCTACTCGTAGCTAGGCACCAATTCTTGGTAGCGACGACGTAAACCCAATAATAGCAGAATTTATTATTTATTGCGATAGTTATAGGACTAGTTATAGAACTGGCCTCTATTTCCGCAATTTTGCACGGATTACAAACAATGGAACAAGTGACCAGGGTGGAGTCAGCCCGGGTATTAGCTCGTTTAAATCTACAACAGACTCGAAGCGCTCTGCGATGTGGCGCGTGCGCATGCCTGCCCCCAGCGCGCCCACGCAACGCGATCGTCAGTTTTTTCATAAACTACGTCAGTACCTCAGGTGACACTTCGGCGCTAGATAAATCTGTAGGCTGCTGTAAAACTGATGCTGTGAATTGCCTAGATCGCATAGTATTAGCATGAAATGATACATTATGATTCATTAATGTAGACAGACAGATGTGGTCTAGAAAAAATCTATCTTCAAATACATCAATTATTTAAACATTGACCGTAAACACCTTTTAAAGAAAAATAACGGGATTTTTCCTGCTTTTATTTGTGGACAAATAAAGTCAAGTCTAAAGTGCTAATTTAAAAATGCAAATGCTGATGCCAATAATACTATGTAAACTCTTTGTATCTGTTTCAAACAGGTATGTGTATGAATAACAATTTTATTCAAAGTTAATTAAATTTTAGATGTCCTATCAAGTATCGATAGTAAATAACTATGAAAAAGATGGATGGATGGTGGTAATTTAGAATAATCAGCAGTTATTTAAACAGTAAGTGTAATTTAAGATTCTACATTGTTCTAGAAGTCGTAGTGTTGGCCTCCAACAAGCTGGTAGTCACCTGGTGAGAGCCGCGCGAGGCCACTGGACGTGAAAAGCACTGGATCGCTCGTTGCGACGACTCGTGGGACAAACTTGTCACCAGCAATGGAAGACTTTCGGCTGAAATGAATATTATTGTAATCAGCGTGAGTAGCTAGATAATAAAGGTAGCAGTTAAATGCAGTTGGACTCAAAACTGGAGAGTTATGTCAATATATCTTATTAGCACATAGCAGTGACATGTTGCTCGTCGCGTCGAATGGAGGAACAATCGGCAAGCGGCGGCGCCCGTGCGCCGATTTGATCTGCACTCCTGCGCAACGGTGCAAGTCAGCGGCGAAACATATTATGTATTTATATGTATTTATTGTATTTTCTACATGAATAAAAAATTAATACCGTTCGTTTCTAACTTGAAAACGGCTTGACCGAATTGGCATTTAAAAAGAAATCTACGTGTAGTATCATTTTAGGGAAAGATTAATCGAAAAAGCTGCCGACTAAGTTTGGAAAACTCTGAATGTGCTTTTCCACGTACGTTTGGCGAGTCAGCTCTGAGAGCAATCCGTTTCTGTTGCTTAATAGTTAGTGTGTTTGAATTTGAATGCTTTGATGCCTGTCGCTGAAAACTGGTTTTCAGCTGCGTTCTGTGAGAGACTGGAATTGGTCGGGATAAGGCATGATGACTGCGGCTTTTGACAGGATGTCATTGTTATTGCTTTGGCTGCACATAGGCATACCGTAGCCACTACCAACTAAAAAAAGTTCAAACTGTAAAGTATTGATATGACACCGAAACACGTGGCAAGATTAAATTTTTCTTTTCGACGATCGCTAATGCTGATAGAATGTCTTTTTGAATCCAGCCAGAGTTGGCGTAAAAAGTTGCCTACTAGATTTCATGCATCGACTTAACACTCCACGGGTTTCAAAAGATATGCAAATATCTTTGGAAACCCGTGGAGTGTTAAGTCGTTTATAACTTGAGGCATCCGCTCAGCGCTATGGTATTGCTTACAATCGTTTCCTGCACGCAATGCGCAATATTATACGTACATCATTATTTCTTGTTACTGACAGCGCAGATAACTGAGTGAAGATGTTAACTGACGCGCTCTCCTTATTATATTGTTACAAACTGCACTTCATTTCAGTTGTACCGTTTTTTGTATGATCTAAAGTTGACAATCTGTGGTTTGATGGACGTTAATCAGTTAAAATGGCTTCAGAAGTCGAGTGAGGACTTGGTGAGGTGAAACTTGGTTGTTTTATAGATGCAGATAAATAATTTATTCACTTTATCAATAAATACCAAGGGACTGTTTAGGTGACCAAAGCGCTGGCCTTGCTGGCAGCTTATATTTCGACCAAAGAATCAGCGTTGACAATCTTCGTGGCAATTCTGTCAGTCTTAGAGTAGAGCACTTTTACCACCCTCACACAAAGCGATGGACGAATTGATTTTATATCAATTTACCAAATCGAATTACAGGCTAATCACATGTAAATAATTAGCGAAACAGCGACTATTATATCAATTGCAAACCTACTGAATTTAATTTATATGTGAATGAAAAATTTAATTAAAATTATGCGATTTCTACTTCTTGGCGTCTTAATCTTAATTACAGGCCGTGGGTATAGTCCTAACTTAGAACTCTTAAGTAATAGTGTTGAAGCTACTCAGTACATTGACAGACACGAAGAGGAAGTAACTTATTCAATGAGTGCATTAGAATTTGTAATGCTTAGATAATTTCGAACGGAGAGCCGGTTTAATATTCAAGAAACAAGAATCGAAGTGACTACTATGAGTACTAGCAGTAGTGGGAACATGACTAATGAACTGATTACGCTTCAGGCGTCTGGCAGGGAAACGTTCGGCGTCAGCAAGTATTCATTGATCGCGGCGATCAGATTCATTCATGGCTTATTTGTCTGATCGGCGTTCATTCCGTGATGTTAATTGCATGACGTTAGTGGTCGGTATTGGATCAGCTATCGACAGATACCGGCTGTAAACACGTCCTATGTATCGCAACAATCTATTTATAATCACCGGCCGGCGAGACCACTGTGTGTTAAATGTCTGATATTTACGATTACGAGCCGAGACGCCGGCTCTAGTGTTGTTTGACCCATTCCGAATTGAACATATCGATACTTTTTATTATTGCCTTACGAGGAAAAAGCACCGTCAAAGTAAGCATTTCAATAAAATAAAATGTTGCACTCAACTTTTTTCTTTAGAGGATGTTTTTCGAATGCCTGATTTTAGGGATAAATGTATCTAATGACTATTCCTTTAATACATAGGCCAAATAACAATTACGTGGTAATTATAACACTAATAACATTTTCACATTCTTAATCAAAATTTTTTAGTATGTCTGTTCGCTCGTTGATGTCTTTTTATAGAAAATAAAACGTTAAACAAAAATGTTGTGAGTACATTGGTAATAACTTGTTGCAGTGTGTAATTAGCACTTGTCTCGTGTAGAGTAGAAGTTATCGACATGATTGTTAGGTGAGCACTAATCTAGGAACGATTAGCGCAGCCGCGGCGCGGTGCGGCGGCGCGGGCGCACGTGCGCGGCCAGCCGGTGAGTAAGCTCGCGCTCCCAGATAACTTTGTTTATCAAACTAAACTTTTACACCACCGAGCGCTTTATTCCCACCACATAAGGTCCGATTTCCATTGACACATTCCTGTGATATATGCAAATATGAAATTGTCGCTGCACTGGCCCTTAGCACAACTATCTCTAGACTGTCACGCAAACAAAATCCAAGTAAACAACTGGTCACAAAATGTGTCTCGAGTATTGTAATTGTAATAATTGTAAGCAGTGTAGGATAATTGACCACCTGTTTTTGTAAAATTTGCCAACGCAATAACACTACATTCTTGGAGTAGGAGTGGATTTTAAATATAGGTTACCTTTATTATTTCTGATTGTATGCCATGCCTTTAATCAGGCCTGAACAGCTGGGAAGTTTTATTTGAATAGGTTTGTCCCCAAAGACCGAATTCATAAAATGTTCCACTTTTTGTAATATTTTTTACAACTGAGATTGTTAAGTGTTAACGGACCCGCTACGTTAGTAGCTATTTAATTTTGCAATTATTAGACATGAGATATAAGAACCTGCAAAAGGCATTAATTTATTTATGTATTTGTGGTAGGTATGAACTTTACAAGATTTTCAACACAAAAACAAAAAGTGTATTTTTGCACTGATTTTAGATTGGTACCTAATGAAATTTTAACACCCGCACTTTATATTTTGTACGCCAAATCATCCTAAACGAAATAACTGAAAACTGTTTGGGGTTATTGCACTTATCATTACCTACTTCTTTTTAAATTTGGATTGAACTTTAAATTTGAAATCAGGCGAAAAAATCAGCATATCAGTATGTTTATGTTTATGTACTCGACGAAATGCTGTGAACAGTAATTGTTTTCCTTTTTTGATTTTCATAGGTTTTGTTTTTACAAGATATTGTATTAATTAGTGTGTCCTATAAATAAAAAAAGAATCATTTTCTCTGACCCGAAGCCGCCAAATGCCGCCAAGTGCCTTTCTTGCAAAACGGAAGGCAAGGCGAATTGACAAAAATCAGCATAGGTATTATTGTATAATTAGTTATACTATTAAGAATCATCATTGGTTGCCTTAGTAATAATACCTACCTACCTATGTACATGACGTAGTAACATTCATCGAGGCGACCCCGGAGGCCGGGTGCTACGGTTACAATTTACAAGTAACACAATGAATCAAAGGTTAGCAGAAAAAGCGCGATAGATACACAAAGCGCCACAGATGCGCGGCGCGGGTACCTACTGTCACCTGCGCGAGCGCACGTGCGCCGCAACAAACACGCTGTGACGTCAGCATGCGAACAACAGACAAACATTGCGCACAGCTACGCAGTGTTTGTCATATTTGCAAGTACAGTAACTTACTAGAAAATTGTTTTTTCCATTTCCAAAGCAAATTTAAGCCTCGTATAGAAGCCACAGAAATCAAATCGCATTCGCATTTACAATAGATTACATGGAAAAAAACATTCTAATTTCTGAAAATTTAAAGTTTCTTGATTTAAATATTATATTGAAATTACAGCGAAAATTATAGCATTGACTACTTACTGATTAGTGATTAGTGATACTACAGTAATGTCAGCAACAAAAGTCGATTAATATTCTGTAGTCAAAAATATATATCAGAACAGAAGTAAATTTAAAAACCAGAAATCAAAACAATGTCTGTTTATATGATGTGTACAAGGAGCTGCGTTAATCGATTTTGGGCGCTGACCGTACACTCAGTAGGTACTAACAGTTAAAATGTATGGTGTTTATAAATACCTATCTTCATAGGTAAGTACAATACATACCATATAGGTACAAATATATTCGCTGCTTCAAATTAATTAAGTGAAAGTAACATTGTAATTAATGTTTCAAGCTTTTACTGAGAAAGCGTTGATTTGATGATCCTGGCGATTTAATACAAGACTACAGGGTCAAATTATATTAACTAGATAAACACCGCAGACGCTGTGGGTATCTATCAATGCCTAATGAATAGAGATCGGAATAGGTAGACAATATTATTTACCTAAAGTTCGAAGAAGAACAGAAGAACAGATTAACAGAGTTGATAATACCTCCTCTAAAATCCCGGAATCATAAATATGACAATTAAAACCCGAGATTATGAAAACGTGAACTGGACTTGTATAGTTACGAAAAAAATATTTGAGGAATCATATTCCAATTTTATAGGTGTGTAAAACAAAGCTCTTTATTTTAACAGTTTGAGTACGGAACTCTAAAATCATAATAAGATTCTTCAAAATAATAATTTAGTTCAAATTTCTTAAATCCCAGGATTCAATGGTCATATTTATGATTTCAGGATTTTAGAGGAGGTATTATCAACTCTATGTTACTTACTTCTTCGAACTTAAGGTAAATATGGTCTACCTATTCCGATCTCTGCTAATGAAGTATTGACGATAAAAGAAACAGAAAACATGAATTTTATTTTCAAGTAACTACGTCACAAGTAGTTTACCCCGTATTCAGCTATAATTGTTGCTGGCTGTACTCTTTTTATCTAGATGTTCTATCGCACATAACGTTTGTGCAAAAGTCGAAAAGTAAGGAATAGAAATTATGATATTTCGATAGCGCATGTCCATCTCATGCTATTTGACTTTTCGAAAATCTCTAAATATTGCTGATAGAATGTCATAATTGATATTCCAACTCAACTTGAACTCCAACTCCATCGGAGCTTCATAAATTGAAGTTTTTGCATTTATTTGCTCATTTCTCGAGTACGAAAACGTAAATTGGAAATTCACGACATGTGAAAATTGTACGTAGCACTAAAGCAATATGGCTTAAACTCTTTAAAATAACACTAGCATCGACTCCCCCATACATTTCTTTGCGCACAACTCGACAAAATGTACTGAACTGCTGATTTTTTTCCACGATTTCCGGGTTCAACCCATTTGTTCATAATGATGAGTACAATGACCCCTTTTCAGGTATTGCGTTTATTCTATTACACGTTGTTAACTTATCGAGCGAGAGTGGAGTTTCACTAACTAACTTCGCTTGGTCGTCGGTCGTCTCGATATCACCAATGTTGTCTGCTCATCTTACCGCCGGATGAATGACACTTCTTCCAGTTCGCGGACGCCACTCAGTCAGCGCCTTACTCAACCTAACAACATTGCACCTTGCCAGGTGTCCTGCCCAACTTCACTTCAGTTCCGGACTCATAGGTACCTATTTTTTTTTAAATGAACATGTAGTAACAAAAATTGATATCTACAAAATAACGTGTTCCACCGGTGTTACCTGCGCACACGCATTAGTGCCGCTCATCACATCACTGTTGTGCGACCACCCCTTCTCTCCGAGCGTGCCAGTCTCGATTAATTTTCATTAACCAATACCCATTTACGTTCCCTAATTAATTTAAGATGATTCTACGCTATTTTGTTAGTCCCAAGTGAATTAATAAATGTTTAATTAAAATGCTTTATGAAACTTTCGTGTTTTTACTTACGTTTTTTGAGCTGTGTAAATATAAAATAATACTACGGTTGTTATTGTTGTAAGTACCGATAGTAATGTATATTGCATTGTCCCTTTTGTAACTCTAACCTTTATTTTTCAACGGTTAAAATTGTGTCCTTTGTTACACCTTGGTCCGATTACAGAGTTATAAGTTCGTCCAAATAAAACCATTTGAAGCTCTTTCAATCATATTGAAGCTTGATATAATAAAATGCATTTAATGTAAGCGCTACCCGTTATTATAATTTTGATCCCTTCATTAAGGCACAATCGGAAATTTGAATAATAACATACCAAATAGAAATATTCTCATGGGTGCACCAGATTCAGGATTGCTTCATTTCAAGTTCACAGGGGAGAGCGATTAGGTATCGACAAAACATTCACTCGAGACGAACAAAAGGAAATTGCACCCATTATTATACAGAGCGGTTATAACTGTGCCCGCAAATCAGTTGCTAAAAGGGTTTAAATAAATTATTTCCCATGCAATGTGACCAAAAGAACAAATACGAATAATTACGTGTATTATTGTTTACGGGATTCCCGCGGGGTTGTTTTGGGAATGCCCAGACTAGTTTAGGCAAAAAAGAGAACAAGTTGGTAACTCTGAAACAATCGCAGGTAAATGGTATGTATATAGTGTATTGAACCTGTTAGTATGGCCGTTGCCTTCCTATGTCTGAAAATATGGTAAAAGTACTAGATAAAAATTCACTCTTCAAATTTTTACACGGAAAAAGAACACAACAAAAACCTAAACAGAAGCATTCAATTTTACAGTAGAGGTAGGTAGGCCTAGCCTCAATATTTATATAATTTTATCGACTTTTAATGAAATCCCTGGCGCAGTAGGAATGGCAATTACCCGCCTCTTTGTCAAGCGCGATAAAGGGCTTGGCAGCGCGACACTAAATAAAAGATAGAAAGTGGCTTTATTTCACTACAAGAATAGATTCAAGGAGCTAATTTACCACTCGTTTATATCGTGCAAACTAGTTAGAATACAGTTTTGGTCTTATTGTGCGGCTAGTGGCTGTTTCAGAGATGTAGGAAACAATGTCGTTGGTAGTTGCACTTTATCAGTTAGTCAGTTTAAGAGTTTCAAGGTTTTGTGTAAAGCTTTTTGTTGCTTTTATGGCTCCATTCTACAAAGATCGACATTAATTTTGTACGAATTGAAAGCTATTTACACAGTTTGATTTTGTATGTTACGTAGATTCTAATTAGCAGTTAAACGATTATTAGTGGAGGATAACAGTAAACTCCGTTAGTACAGGGTAATAGTAAACTCCGTTAGATTGTAATACAACTTTATTAGATTATAATTTCTCGAAATAGTATATCGTGAAGCATTTTTAATAGCTACATTAATTAAATCCCATCCAAATTAAATAGTTTTTAATATATCCGTAACGTGTCTATTAGATTGAGAAAACTGAGTTTATAATTTCACGTGATAAGAAGTATATTACAATCTTACGGAGTTTGCAATATTATCCGGTGATGTAGGTAGGTATATGTCACCGGAAAATTGCAGACCCCGTTAAGATTGTAATAAATCTTTATTAGATTATAATTTCTCGATATTATCATGAAAATATCGTTTTTTTACACAATGTGGCATCCAAATTCAACAGTTTCTAATATTTAGTTATAATATATCCGTGTCTTAAGAAAAAACAGTTAACAATAACTGGCGATATTTTACAATCTTACGGCGTTTGCAATTTTTCAGTGACATACACACAGAAATAAAAGCTCTTTCCTAGGCCGCAGTGACGTCGTCATTCTTCGTTTATTTAATTGCAATTCATCTGCGAATACATCCTTTGAATCCTACTAATAATATAAAAGTGAAAGTCGGGATGTGTAAAATGTTTGGATGTTTGTTAGCCAATCCCGCCACAACAGCAGAAAGGATTTAGATTACAATCATTTGGTACACATGGAGACCATGACCTGGACTTTTATATATAGAGATTTCTTAGGGATAACAAAACAATTTTCATGCGGGCAAAGTCGCAGGCAGAAGCTAGTAGTTTACATTAATTTAGTCGAGATTGAGTTAAGTGAATGTTGGAAGCGCAGGCGGCGCGGCGGCGGCGGCGGCGACTGCGCAGCGCTACGATAAAGCGCGCGCCACGTTAGCGCTAAGTGAGCCTCGATAGCCGCTGACGAGTCAATCGCGCCCACGCAAACTGTCGCCGCCGCTGTCTTTAATAACGTTCCCCAGTCGCCCAGTCCGAAACAAACCTTGTAACGATTTAATTTAAAACAGCTTTATTGTTCTTCAAGTTTTGCAGAACACGAAATAAGGTTCGTATCGTGATTCAGTCGCGTTTTTGCAGATTTTTCGGATTTTAGTGATGATGATATGGTACGATTCTCTATCCATTTGTTTAATTATGGGTAGAGTCAGATTATATAGTCCTTATTTCCTACAGGTCTTGCTGTAGTGGCCTAGAAAACAGGTGACTTCAAAAAGTAAGGTTCACAACCATTTTTGGTTAACAATAAATAAACAAAGAACACCTATTCGCTAAGAAGAAAGCTTGCAATTACTGATGCGGAGCACAATAGTACACTACGGCGTGCATTAATCTCAGGTGACCTTATCTGTTAAATCTAAAAGCAAGCGCTGAAAACTTATTCCATATTTACATGTATATTGCGACGGGGCTTAAATAATTAACTGCCTTTTAAGTTATTCTTTTAGTCTTTATTTGTGCACACAAAAGAGAAATGCAAGCGCGATTACATGTTAAATGCGCTTATGGCGGCAAAGGAGCCGCCGGGCGGGCGCAGGCGTAGGGCCCTAATGCAGTCTCTATGTACGCGGATAGCCGCCGGCTATCTCGCCGCCCGCGCTCTCCGCACCGCCGGCACCGCTACTCACACAGAATTACAATCGATAACCCTTACGACGATGCTTCGAAGATCTTATTTAAAAGCCTCACTAATCACCCTTGCTACCTTACGAGGTTTCTAGAAAATTACGGCTCTGCAAATAAGTTTTGTAAGCAAAAGATTGTGATTGTAAATTTAGTACCTACTCCTAAAGGCCAATTTTCGCACTTTAAATACTTTCCAATTTAAATCGCAATACCATCGCAACGACATCAGCGTCAAAAACTAGTCGAAAATTAGAGAGGTTTTAGATTGCAACTGTTGACAAGCAAAAGCAAACGTTTCTTAAAATAACGGGATTGGCCCTCTGAAAGACTGAAAAGACCTGTCATCACTGCATAGAATGTATTAAAAACGCAATCGCAAAACGTTGCATGCAAAACACAGTACTTAGTGTCAGCCGGTACTCTATCGTTACAGCGCTAAAACAATTGAAATATAAAAGACTTGGAACAAAACGTTTCACAACTCGATGATGGGCGAAGTGTGATGGCGGACTGGGTACCTACGTATTCATTAATTGAAAACCGTCTGTAAGATGGCGTGTGGCAATAACGCCAGCAAGCCACAATTATCTCGTCACAGTTCTGAGATCAATCAAACCATATCACGTTATGTGGGTCATTAATTACTGTAAACAGTAATTACTTTAATTATTCTTGACAGTCTTTGTGTAAAGTCGTGAAGTCGCCGCACGCCGTCGAAGGTCGGCGCTATCTATTACAAAGAGGACTCGAGAGTGGTGATCATTCTGCTGCCCTGTCAAATGCAACAGTTTCAGAAGGGGTACTTACTTATTTATTGTTGCACAATTGAAAATATTGCAACTGGTCAGCAATGTGTGGCTGAACATCATCCACCTGGAAAGTTTGGTGCCTTTATATTCCAATAAGAACAATTTTGCGTAACACCGTGGTCGTTTCAACTTAGGTGCAATACCATTTTTAAAAGCTCTTCTGTCATAAGTGTAGTGGTTTGGGTACTAATATCTCAGCCATCAACCATGTACGGATAAAATGGTTTTCCATGAAAAGAGAGAGTTCTAAAATCATCAATGGATGTAAGTAACATCCTCAGGTCCATTGATAGAAAACCATTTTATCGTAAATGAGGTGTAAATTAAAACTGTAATTTACTACACAACTTAATAGCCGACTATGTAAGTTATACGAGTACAACTAATAAAGACTATTTTCAAACTTTTTACACACTCATTTTATTTTTTGTTGCTCACACTTTTTGCTTTGGCGAGTAAACGCTAAATTGCTACCTTTTTGATTATAGAGGCATACCCCCGGGAGCCCGGGCCGCAGTAACAAGGTGCTAATTTCGATGTTTTGTTGTGAGTTTCAACACATAATTTGATAAAACGCGCAGTTTGTGATAGCATTACATAAACGTAGGTAAGTGATGAATGTGACGCTGATGATTTACTTTGAGCAATTATATATTAGCGTTGTTTTGAAGTTTTGTTACGTTAGAGAACGGATATAAATGTGATTGATAGACTGCTTACAGAGTGTGTGTGGAAGGCAGGCACAGTTAGGTGGTCGGTGTGTGCACTGAGCAGGCGCAGGCGCGCGTGCGAGCTGGTTCGCGCGCTGTCAAAAGCACCCCGTCAGGTGATCTTTGGGTCCGTGACTCAACAGTTACACTAACGAACCGGTGCACGGTGCGGCGCGTGCTTCATTGTGCCGTATTATCTATCATTATCTCGGTTAGCCTAGATACAGACGTATTCAATAACGCATGTAGCAATATGAAATGTAAAACAATACACTTTTAATAAAGAGAATGCTTACCGCAACTTCTTGTGTTGAACCGGATTAATAAGTTGTGTAACTTGGATCGCTGTGTCATGAAAGGTTGCTACGAGCATAGCTGCGGGTCAATGTTACAATTACAATGTCCAATACTTTTAGCATTAATTGTTCGCCTGTAATTGTGCAATTCTACTATTATAAGTTTATAACGTGCCCATAAAGCTAAAATGTAATTTATTTCATTGTTCCATGTATTTCCAGTTAGAACACTAGCCAAGATTAACCGTATCTGGATGGTACGTTTAAGGTGCAGTGGCTGAACAATATCGTAGCAGGTGTAAATAAATCACCAGCAGATTACAGATACTCACCTAGTGCGGCGAGCTAAACGTTTAAGGTCCGTGATTAATTTCATTATGTTCACTTTATGATACTTATCAACAGTTATTATGTTTCATTAGCGTTGTAAACTATCTGTACGGTCAAAACGATCCATCAAGGTGTTAAGTAGACTCATCGGCGGTTTGGGCGCGAGCACCTCGAGTGTGCTAGCAGCCGATCTATAACACCTGCCACAGATATCCAATCGTAACATATGAGGCGATTGCATTCATCGCATCGTTAAATCATCGGTCAACATACAGGGTGATCTATGTATGATCGACGCCGACGGGTCAAAATGAAAAAACTAATGTAAATGTTTAGGATTCCGATTCTCTTAACCGTAACGTCGACTCGTGGAGTCGATGCGCTATTGTTTTACTATTATATTGTGTCTGCTATTATGGCGGCTGAAGATTTTAAGCAAAACTTATAAAACAAAACGGTTTTAACATAACTTAATTCTAAAATATTAGTCCAATTGAAATTGTTCTGTTAATCAAATAAATACTGAATGATAATAATATACGTGAAGCAAAAACTTTGTACCCCTTTTTACCAAAATTACGCCGATGAAGGAGTATGAAATTTGGCACAGTTAAAGTTTATATGGAGAAGGAGTGCAAAAAGCTAATATTTTCTTATAATAATGCTTAAAAATACATTAAATTAATAAAAAACTATGGTCGAATTTCGACCACTGGGCGACCACTAGTCAAACATAAAATATGTTACAAATTAAAATACTTTTTGCGAAACATCCTGTGAAGTGTTTGTCGATGGAATTGATGACGTGGTAAAAAGTCAATCTCACACATTATTTAGATAATTACGACTGATACCGGAATCATTTCATATTTTAATAGCTTTAGTTTTACAAATAAATATATACTTAATAATATTTTTGATCATGATTGGTTTTCCAAATCGTTACAAAAAAGTAGCGTTTAATTTGTTTGTTTGTCTGCTAAGCATGACCTTTTCCGTGATTGTGTGGGCGGTTCACAATCCACAACATGCGGATTGCCGCTGAACCGCCCACAATCATACAAAGGTGTCAAGCACCTGCTTAACTGAATTTCAGCAGAGTGGATGAGCGCGCACGTTGCTTATGTGTTATCGGCTAGCGCACGTGCACACTTTTGAAAGCCTCGCCGTGCAAAAAGTTGCTGCAATACTAGTCTTTATTTCATTCCAGCTTGCGCTCATGTAAACGATGATCCAAACCGTTAGTCACGATCAGAAGATTAATAATATTTTATGCGGTGTCGCAGTTGTTATCGAGACGAGCGAGGCGACTTTTTCACAACGCGCTATGTGTACCGGTACGAAGAAGGAGGCTAAGTTTGGCATCACGATGTCGCTACTCAACTTTCGACTACGGCTGTCGATTAAGAATCACTTGCGACAACCCAGGTTGATCGATGTAGCCCTTGGCATTTGTGCGACATAACTGTACACTTTATAACAAACAGATGACATAGATAGTCCGCGGCACAGTTACGAGTGTTGCTCGATTGACACGATGTTTATATTGATTAATCATAACATTCATAACGCATATACATTCGTAATGAGAGTCGCGGAACCGAGTCGCAGCGCGCACAGATTAGGAGTAGGTGGGCAATCTCAAGACAACGCGGTACGTGGAATTCGCCAAGTGCTTTTATCCAGATGCCTTTTAAATCTGCAACGTGAAGGCATTTCTTGTCGTACGTATAAACAACCGTAAAACGGGTAGCCTCTTCTTAATAAGCTTAACATGAGAACGGGTTGTGGCGACCGCACGTGGATAACCGCCGTGGCCGGCGGCACATCAAAGCAAACACTCGTTTAAGCCAATTGTGCGTGCCGGCGCGCGCGCAACTACAACGTGTAATTATACGGTTATAGGGCGCACCCCCGCGCGCGAGGAGCTCGAGTCAGCGCCCCATCACCGCGACCGATAAAAAACAACCATCTGTTTAACCGCGGCCAGGATAACGCCTGCTGGGTCA
This sequence comes from Melanchra persicariae, assembly GCA_947386135.1. Classification (NCBI taxonomy): domain Eukaryota; kingdom Metazoa; phylum Arthropoda; class Insecta; order Lepidoptera; family Noctuidae; genus Melanchra; species Melanchra persicariae. The sequence goes on along the minus strand of OX376653.1, from coordinate 11,955,800 downwards.
GTAATTGACCGCCAACATTGTGTTTTCTACATTAAGTTTTTTTGTATGTAAATGATTACAAATGAGTGAATTGTCATTAAAATTGGGCTGTTCACCAAACTATATAAGCTACAATATTATTATGGGTGCATTTCATTAGGTAGCACGTCCATAATTAAGATGAGGCTACCTAGTGTTTCTTCTGTGTAGGTGGTTACGTTAGTTGAATAAGTCTGATACCTACGATTATATCCTCTACCTCTTTATTCGTATTTCAGAGGTTGGACAATGTGTATTCAATCGAATTTAAAACGGTATGGTTTAGAACTATCTTATCTTGAAAAAAATTAAAATCGTTTGTTCCATTAAGATAGATTAGATAGGATTTTGATAATTTTAGTTAGGGCAGGTGATGAAAAACTAGTCCAAAAACCATGTCTACTTATTTTTCTATTTGACCAAAGCCCAATTAAATAAACTTTAATCACTACTTTCTTCAGTAACAATAGGTAATAAATTTTGTGGATTAAAATTAATATTTGTTTTCTTAAATTCAATAAATTTCCTTTAAATCAACGTACAATTAATTCAGGTGTCTATAATTAAACATTTTTTCTAATGATACAGGGCAGCTTTTTGGAAAAAAAATCCTACTGGAACATCGTATTAATATTATTAATAGCATAATTTAAATCAATTTCCGCCGCTCGGGTTAACCCTTTTAGTGAGGGCGTTACAATCATTTATGTTTCATAATAGTGTGTAATCGCCTTATGATCTGTGGCGCTCACCGCACCAGCTGTGATTCTAACTGAATTCTATTTTGGTCCACCTTGATGGGTGTTATGATTTTATGAACCGTATCATTATTATAAAATAGACTGCTTCGCCGCGGTAAACAGTACAAATAATTGTGATTTAGTATTACAATGTATGCCTTTAAGCGAAAGTATTGACATTCGATTGGTTGTAAATTGGTAAATTTTCACTATTCTAAAGTTTTATTATTACCTCTCGGACCGAACATTTAAAAAATAACAAGTGTGAGAAAACAATTCAATAAGCAGGCTGGAGTGCCGCTGGTCAGTTCCTATTGGGCGTGGCGTGTGGCTTACTCTAAAATGGACAAAACGAGAGTTTTAATTGTGAAATTGTGCTTGATGTCAATATTGTCGATGCATAGAAAAATCTCCATCTCCAATAACATATATGTAGAACGCACTGGAAAATTTTATATCAATTCATGTTGTGTCCATTCTACAAGGGGAATGGTCGGCTTGCTAAACTGTGTAACAATCAGCTATCACAAAATGACTCAGTCAAACGAAGGCAAGCCACCTGGAAGAAATACGCGTAGATACTAAAACTGTAGAGGACATGTTGTTGTCTGTTTGTTACTAAGCTGTTTTAAGATAACAAACCTTGGGTATAATTTCATTCAGGAGAAGAAACAAGTAAATAGGGAATGACATCTGGGGTTAAACAAAACAATTTGTGTTGTTTGAGATGAACCTGTTAAATGGTTGAACATCTTGAGTATTCTTGAGACAACCGTGTGAAATTAGAGACAGCGGGCCGCCGGAAGAGCGTCCCGTTGTCTCAATGTCACGTTTAAGGGAATTACGTAGTAAAGTAATTTAAATCAGGTGGTCGCAAAGTCTTTGTGCGTGTGTACTGGCACCACGTGCTGGTGCGACAATAGTGTGGCCTTTGGTCCATTGTTCCGGCAGTAAAGCACGGTGGAGTCGCCGCGCCCTCGCCGTCTGGCCGCCAAGCCGCGCCTGGCTCGCAGGTGGCGCAAACATCCTTCTTTTAAAATGAAAGTCGATTGTTTGTATTTTACGATTATTACTCAGGCTTTACAGTGATTTTCTTAAATATTCAGTTGTGAGAAATATTTTAGTGGGAATAAATTGGTTCCTATCGAGTATTGTGGGATGAAGCGAAGTATGAATATAATTAATTAATTGATTTCAAACTTTTTTTTATTTATCTAATTATTTATGTTGAAATAAACCAGCGATTCCGTGTTCTATAAAAAATGGCAAGGAAACACAATCATTTCCGATTTAAAACCTAGTAAGACAAATAAGATTCAGATTTTCACAAAGTCCATGGATTTATTAGCCAGTCAGCAAGTTTGAAAAAGGGGTTAATGTCCTAGGGTGTGCCAATCATAACCAGAATCACAAGAATTCTATCATAAGAGCAATTTTGAAACTACGGGAGCGACATACCCCTGCATACATTTTGAAGTATAGAAAACCAAAATCGCATTTCTTAGTTCTCGTTTAAAATAGAAACAAAAATTAATGAGAAGATGACACAGTAAGATTTTTAATATCGATCGCGGTCGCAACTATTACCATCTATTACGTAGATAAACTATTAATAATTCTTGGACCATCAATCACCGTAAGGTCAAAGCTGCACGCGGAAACGGAATGTTCACTGTTAGCAGTTTTTTATGAATTGTTTTTGTGTTAGATATCATTAAGTATGGAAGTGTACCGGCCGACGTTGGTGGGCGCCGCACTGACACGTAGCAACGGATTATTTCGACGGACTATTTATAATGTGGGGCTCGGAGACGCGGATTGCGGACGATGGAATCTGCTCCTTTGTCATTGGAGCAACCTGTTCTCTCGGGTTGGAGCTCACGGCGAGCACAATGTAATATAACGGGCCACCTGATTAACCGCCATTCCGGCCGGCATGCAGATATCGAGTGCCGACTGCCGAGCACACCACCGCACCGCGCCGCCGCGCCGCGCCGCGCCGCCGATCACTGATCATATTAATTTCAAATGATAGATTGCTTTTATATTGTTAATGCCTTATTATGATAAAGATAAGAACATCAAGGTTACTGAACTTTCTACGGCTTAAATGGAGGCGGGCCCGATATTGTACTACAGATGATGCTCCTATGATCGATAAAGCACTGTGGGAACGGAACCCACAAGTGCACGACTCTAAATACTTTTTTGTATGATGGTACATACTCATCATAACCGGCACCATTTACGTTTCCTTTTTATGTTTTTTTGCTTTGAGTTTTTCAACCGCGACACTGTAGCAGGTGAAGGGAGCAGAATTTCACACGAGCTACGTTACGGCTTGAAATAATGACGTTTTGTTTCTACGGAGATTTCGAATGTAGGTATGTATATATTTTTTTTGTGACTGTGTTTGTACTCTAAAAATTCGTTTAGTCGTGTGCAGGAAAAACTCGAATCTTTAACTTATGAATGTGTTCTAACTGAGGCCGTGGAGCCTGGCCTAATTTTGAATAAATTCATAAGTTTAACTTATAATGTCGTTGTGTCATACAGATGACACTACAGCAATTTTAAGGTACGACGTAAGCACGTTGTGATCTAATGATAGAAATGCCACTGTTCCACTACATTCCAACCATATTGTTCAATCATAAATGGAAGAGCAGTTCTCAGGAATGACTAAACAGGAGACGGAATCACCCTTAATCCCATTTCATCAATATGTAACACTTATAAAAAACGGGCACCTTTTGCAACATCCGCTGTCAATTCTCACGAGACAGGTAGCAGCTTCCGTAGAGTCTTTTATTAAATTCTGAGGATAATCATTACAGTGTGTGTTCAGAGTGTAATATGGGTAACTGTACCGGTCGGGTTACATTCCCGGCTCGTGATTCAAGCGAAATGTATCACAGTTAATGAGACAGCTCCAATTTGATCTGGCTCGGCGTCCGACTTTTGATTGTTTTGATATCGATATGACTGAGCCTTACGGATCTATTTACATTTGAAGGATTATTGACGCACAGGTCACCGTGCGGACAAAGTTCAGAGAGCTAAAGCTTCATTAAGCAGCTGTGTTATTGTTGTATAGGATGAGTAGAAAAAGCAAAAAACCGACCATGTGGGAGTCCGGCTCGCGCACAAAGTGTTCCGTACGATTAATATATTTAAAAAAAAAAACGTTGCCCCTCACTAGGAATTTTTCCTGTATCGTGGGTGCGTTTACAAACATATAAACTCACATACACAAATGGCCAGACCTGGCACAACTATATATCTGTAAGCCATACAAATATTTGTTCCGTGCGGGAATCAAACCCGCGTCACGCAACGCAGCAGTAAATCGCTTAACCACTGCGCCAACAATATTGATCTATTAATACAGGCTGTGAGAGACTATAAGGGTTCCGTTCTTTCACTCGGACGTACGTAACCCTAAAAATAAAAGTGAATGCTATAGTGTAGGTCGTGTAAGTCAGTAAAGTTTCATAAGCATCGATTTGTGGGACATAATGAAGTAGGCTTGTTAGAAAATATTTCACACATTATCAATCATAACATGATTTCATATTCCATAAAATTATCATAACCATAGGCACTGCATTTTCATGAATGCAAATTCCGGGGTTCATACTATCTGCATAATTATGCCCAAAATTATAATATGTAATATCTTTTAGAAACTGTAACAATCAAGTATTATTTATTTAAATGATATTCCGGGTGATACTTATTAAAAAAAAAGATTATGCAGGTACGGTAAGATTCAGTGTTATGCAAAAAATAAAGTGCATAAATTGCATTAATAATTGAGGAAGTAATTTGACAAGTTCCTTAGTTCAGGAACTGGTTCACAGCAACAAGTTGTAGCATGCAGACGGAACAGGGAGCTCCGCGCCGGGGAGCAACCACATGTATATAATGGGGTCGTAGCGGCTTGCCCACTGTTGAAGTTCGTTAGTTTACTCCTTTTACTCGCAGTACAACGTAGAATGGACTTTCATATCCATGAAAATAAGTAATTACAAGTAATATACACATCAAAACCAGTTATTTTCCAATCGGCTACCAAAATATGTGTGTGTGATAACACTAAAATAACTTCCTGCAAACATATTTTGGTGTTTTTTTTTATTTTGGAGTCTTTTTTACAGTTAATAAAACACTTTTTTACAAAAAATACAACCGAATTCCACTTTCCTAAAAAAGTTATTTATTTTTCACTTCTAAGTGCTTCTTTCAAAAATTCCAACCACTTCATATCTATTTAATTACTTTTTTAAGTCGGTTAAAAATCGGTTTGGATTTTGATACAATTTTTGTAACCTCTGAAAACCCATTACACTTAATACTATTATTTTGTGGAATCTTACACCGTTGAAAAGATAAAGCCAATAAGGAACTTATGTAGGCCAATACTCAACAGCGTCACTCTCTGCACGCACTACATGAATATCGGTCGCTCGTCGGTCGGTGCGCGGTACTTTCAACCCTCCATACATCCGCGCTCGGTGATCTATTGTTTGCCAGAGAAATGAAACGAGAAAAAACCTCGTTCCCAAACGCATCGTGAGAATTCATCAAATGTGCTCCCGATTCACTGGGAGATGCACTAGCGGGCATCGATCGAATAATATCAGGTTACCTTTCACTGCCCGATACTTTTTAAAGAATTAAGATGGTCGTACCTTGAAGTCTGTGCCAATCAGTCAGCTTTTGTATTTTTCTATGACGTGACTGTTGGGTTTACCTTTTATTTCGTAAAAGATTGCAGATGCTTAAATAAATAGGTGCCTGGTGCCTGCCTGCAATACGAGCTAATTCACTGTAAACACATAATCAATTAGTTAAATGTTTTTAGAGTATTTTAAAACAAAGTTATACTTTTAATTTAAGTTTTTGCCAAAACTTTTCTCCATTTCGTAGCAAGTGCTACGCGGCGCGCTACGTACTACGCATATTTAAGTAATATAAACAAAGAATTGCTACGCAAACCTTGTTGCGAAATGCTGTGATAATTTCTAGTGAAGAACATAAGTAGTATATGTACAAGGTAACTTCATGGCAACCTATGAACTTCCCTGGTTTGTATTACCATAACATCCCTATTCCGTCTAGAATTTTTTCTGTCATTTTTTGTTTATGTTTTTTCGCATTTTTGTTTATTTTTGTAAAACGCCGGTGCTTTTTGTTGTTCCGTTACAAGTCTCGTTCCCATCCTTTTTTTCCAAAACTTAGGAAAAGGAAGGTTAATGAGTTTAACCGTTTATGTACGTAGCTATGAATCTGATCTTAGCTCAACTACTGATCCGATTTTGATTAATGTGATGTTGTTTCCTATGTCCGTAAGTGATGAAAGTGTCGTAAAGTCATATTAAGGCTATGTTTACACAAACAATTTGTATTCACACGAACAATGTTTTAATTTAGATTTGAGTAAAGTACCTGTCCATAGTGGTATACTCGTGACCAAAATATGGCCAAGGTGGCAATCTCAACGAGGACTATCCATCGACACGTGTTATCACCCGCGTCGATGCATGGATAGTCCTCGTTGATTTGCACTATTATATCTAATAGTGCACATCATATGTGTGAACAAACACAGATGCACTGATCAGCGTTGTCTCTGTAATGGATCCAGAATACATCCTTATTTTGGATTCATAAGAGACTAATCCGGCTTTTTATTAGAAAGCTGTGCTATTTAGAGCTGTTGCGGCTTTGTTCGAAAGAGTCACCGCGGCCCTGCTGGAACGCAAAAGCGCACTAGGAGGAGCACGGATGGGTCAAACGTCAGTAAGAGTCTGACACTCCCTCCCGCTCCACCCATGAGCGGAAGGAGTCATTTGATGATTTCTCATCCATTAAAAATACTATTTAGAGCTAGGGGGCCCGGCTGTGTATAAAATAAAAATCTGCTGCTTTAATAAATACCTAGGTATCTGTATAAAATCTAGGAAACAGAGTCCTTTTTTTCTATTTATGGCTGGTAAACTGTTAAAGTTGGTCATAATGATGATTACGACGAGAGGACCATAAGAGGTTTTCAAATTTTTTCTTGAATAACACCAAAAATGCGATCGTTTGTGTTGTTCGAACGTGTGGTCGTGCCGATAGAGGGCGCCTTTTCTGCTTTGCGAACAAATGAGTGACAAGAACGAGATAAACGCTTGTATAAGGACGCTAGATAAGACATAATCAAGACTTATATCTATTCTAATGTGTCTTAATAATAATATACAAGGTAATTTCTGGAAGTACTGAACCGATATGAAAAATTCTTTCTCTGATACACAGCTTGACTAGCTGTCGCTGAGTGTCCTAGCCTATTTTTATCCGGAAATATGCAACCTTCCTGTATGATTGTTCACGGGAGCGGTGCGGCGAGTAAAAGCACATAGGTACAGGGAGACTCATTGCTGACGTAAGTCAGTTGGATGATCGAAAATCCGGATAGTTGAATGAGGGAAAAATCCCGGTTTTTATATTACACATAATTCATTAGTATAGCTTTTGTCGTTCGTGTAAGGTTATTTTTTAGACTGAAAAGATTTTTTTGGTTGTGGTTGACATTCTGGATAATAACCAATCCGTATAACCGAAGTCCTTATAATCGAGTCTCCCTGTACCGACGTCCGCGTAGCTCACCTCGACACTGTCAATACGGGTGTCAGCGGCACTGGTGTTGCGCCACGCGGAGCACACGCCACTGCGCCACCGTGCCGCCACCGCTCGCCTCGCCGCCTGACTCATGCCCAAGGATTCCTGTTTCGTACCAACTACCACTGTACTATCACCGTAACATTATGCCCAAACGATCTGCCAACGCATTGTCTTTGAACTTACTGTTTGGCGATAAATGTCAGTGTTGATTTACAGTTGTTAAATATCGACGACCGGCGCATTGTGTACCGTTCTCTGATTATTGTAATATTCATATTGACTAAGTTCTGTTTCAGTCAAATTATTGTTGCGATTCTATTTAAAATACATTGAAAAAAGACGTAGCCTGCAAGTTAAGTACGTCTCTATTCTTACGAGCACCAATTAATATTCGATGAGTGATTTATTGTACGATTGATTTATCTACGACACTTCCACAACACTGCTACGACATTGCTACGATGTCGCTACGACAATGCTACGATGGTGCGACGAAAACGCTACGATTTAAAATATTTGTTTGTTTTTTTTATATTTTGAACAGTCTTTGTATTGATTGAGTGAACGAGAATTTATAACGATTCGACGCATAGGAAGTCACCTACCTTCTGTAATACCTACAAAATTATATTTGGTTACAACTATCGCTGACCATGCAGCTGCGTCACTTTGATATAAACAAGCGCCGTCTCTAGACTGTCATATTGTGTCATTGCACGATGTATTCACCTACTTATTCAACCAGGGGCCTATTTAATAAAACCGCCACAAGCGAACTACAGGTGATAATCAGATATTTTTGTAAGACATTTTTAATACTGTTTCTTCCTTATAACAAAACTTTCGCAAAAATAAACTGAAACTGTCAGTTATTTTGATTAAATTGGACCCTGATCGTCGAACGTTATAGTAAACCTATCTACTTACATAGCCTAGAATATCGTTTGGTTAGGATCAAGTTAAAAGACTTTTCTTTAATTCAGAATTCGGGCTTCTACGTAGTTGTACTATTGGACGTGGTGGTGGTGGTGTACTTCCACTACATAATGATCGTTATTTAGACCTGTCCCAGTCCCACAAGCATCACCTTTCGATCGTTAGCAGGTAAGACCCACACGCGCTGTTGCAAATGCCGACTGTTTGTGCCCGGAGCCCATATGCCACGCTCGACATATTGTTCTCTCGACTACGTATCATTTGTCACAATTAAAAGTTTGTCATTCTGGTTATTTATTATAGAGATGGATATTGACTGCGTTCATTAAAATTTAAATATAAACGTCGCAAATAGTAAGTGGGGCGGCTGGCGGGCAGGCGCGGCGCTTGTCGCGGGAGACGCGCCTGCGCAGGTACCACGTAGCCGGGCCAATCCGCGCCATACTGATTTTATTGCGATCTTGATTAATATTTATGATTCAATTCTTTGTACCACTCGTGAATTACATATGACAGTACGGTCTGCTCAGCTCGCGCTGACCGTAATTTGATAAATCGGTTTAGGCAAACTCTTAAGTATTAGTGATTCGCAACGCATTTCCACGGGTGATGTAGGTGTTCAAGAGTCGTAAAATCAGCATGAATCATGATTAAATATAACAGTAAATAATATGCAAATAAACCTATACTTTAAATTGCTTTCACCCTTTCGTAGGTACGTATGTAACAAGTCAAGAATGTTGTCAGCGTTCATTGTTGTTCAAACACTGCATTTACTTTTTTTAGGATAGACTAGCATCTATCTGCAGCAATAGCATTTTGCAGTGCAAGATTATGCTGGTGTTTTGCTTCTAAAAGATAAGTACTGTCGAGCTTATTGATATGAAAGTAACAATTGTCCCAGGCGGCTGCAGCTGCCCACCCACTTTGCGTCATCTGATAGAACAACTTTCTCGGTTTTTTTTTTGGTTCAAATTCAAAGGGTAATCCAATCTGACAAGCACGAATGATTTGCGACAATTGTCAATCATGTACCTACTTACAAATAAATCTGAGATGCGAATAATTACCTAAATACTTATGCAAATTCCCGCACGTGGTGCCATTAGAAAGTCGGAAGAAAATAGTGGGTTGTTCCGAGTGATGGACAGCTGATAGTGGAGTGCGGACATGTCCTCGTTGACAGCGCCGGGCGGTGTTTGTGCTAGCGGTGCGGCGGACGCGGCACAGTAGCCGTGCGTCTCATAAACAAACGCTCCTGTTTGACAGATACCATCAGCGTCCGCGCGCCGACGATTGTCAGCGGGCCATTCTATTGTGACAGCCACGAACTGTGCCAAAAAGAAAAGTCATTACAATTAACCGGTTACATTTTTAGTTCACTTATCAATTGAGACTAACTAAGGTGTTCATCTATATGCACGGTGCTCTCATTCAGGTATCAGAACATTCGGTATAGTACAGCAGCACACAGACAAACCGCAGTACCTACCTATCGTCAGTAAGAACCTGCTTTACAGTTAGCAACGGAATACTGTGTTTCAGAAAAATTTACTTGGGGTGCCTGAATTTGCTTATTTATTGAAGTACTTACTAAAATCATTTTAAAAACCGTAATTATAATTGGCCTTCATACCTGCTACTGAATCGTTGATGAATGAAAGAAATCTTTTTAAACGTATTAAATCATCGCCGTCGTGTCCTTGGATCTGATTGAGGAAACTTCCTTCCGCTCGAGCACTGCTGGCACCCGGTGTGTCGCGGATTTTCGCGATTTTAATGTTTGTTATACTATTACGTAAGATATATTATTTATTTTGGAATTTTCACATGTCAGTGCTCGAGCGGTTAAGGTTGATTCACACATATCAGGCACTTGCCCGTGACGTGACAGGACCGTGTTCCGACAGGAGCTCGAGAAAATATCGTTGTATACAATTTATGAACTCGTTCATACACGTCCGTGTCCAGGTAGGCAACGGAGCTTCCGTGCCCGGGCTGACGTACGGACGGACAAAACAAAAAATAAAATCTAGCGACAATAAAACCTATTTGGATATTCAGCTAGTTTGCTCGTCATTTATAGCGATTTATTCCAATCCAACACGAAATTGAAAACAAGCATCTTCTGGGCACGCTCGCTTCATCGTAGACCTCATCTATTGCTTTCCGTCAGGCGTGATCGAGGTCAAGGGCAAGCCCATTCCTTAATAAAAAAAAGGCATTTTCTCAAACTGGTGACCCCGACGTTTTATAAAATTGCATGAATAGTCTTTTGAGACAGGACGAATAAATTGATGAAAATTTCGTCTGTACCTACCTGTCAAATCGTGTTGTCATTCATTCTTAGTTCGGGTTCGGGACTAATCGTAAGTACGTAGGTGATACGGAGTAGAAAACGTCCGACACTAAGGCCGAAATTACGGACTTCGGGCTTAGAGAGTAGACCCTCTGACACTGTCCTAGCACGTCCCTGATATGTGTGAATCAACCTTAAAAGTTGTACTTACTTTCTTACTTTTTCCTTTGTTTCAAAATGTTTGGTTGTTGACGGGTTCCGAAAGATTAAGATTATTACGGTATTCGCAATATGATTCACTAAATAACTTAACACTACTTATACCTAACTGTAAATTATTTATTAATAAGATGGAAAAACAACAAAGGAAACATGTCATTTATTTTTATTTGTTTGCATATTAATAGGACCGTATTTACGATAGAAAGTCGTATTTTGCACTCACCTCAATAAATAATGTCTGTAGTTTGTTACTGATAGTCTAGAACTCTAGAAAATCAATCACACAAAGCCAATAGATGCAGCCAGGCTTAATAATTAAGCTGTTATTCGGAAAAGGCAGGATTAAATACAACATCGGAATTTTAATATTGATCTCATAATACAGTTTCGATAGTCGGCCAGTATCGCCACTCAGTGCTACGTTTGACACCCGGATCCAGGAGCAAAAAACAAAGCCTTAATTAACCATTATTATAAATACAAAGCAAAATTTAATAGCGTCGTGAATTAAAAGGCTCCGTTAGCCTGTTATTTATGAATTGATCGACTTCTGTCCGGCGGTCGGTGACGAAAGCAGTCCACGTCGTGATCAACGGTGCTCCAAAATCAATGCTAAACACAGTTGTCCCAAGCTTATCTTTACGACTGGATTGTATGGGCTTGGGCACATTGGGTACCCACTTACAGCGGAATTTTAATTCGTCATGAATTCTTTCTTATCTGACCTATTGAGACTGTATCATAATATTTTTGATACTTAATGAGTTTAAATTGCGGTTTGAGGTGTCGTGAAGTGAGGCACGGCATAGTGTGGTGGGTTATTTTTTGTGATATTCTTAATTTGGGGAAAATGGAAGGAGTTTTGGAGTCCTAGCGGCCAAATCCCTACGTTCCTAGCGCCTATTTAACTAAAATGAGTCGGGGCCTTTTTTTTTTTTTTTTTTTATAGGATGGGAAATCATCAAATGACCCCTCCCGCTCTGGGTGGAGCGGCAGGGAGTGTGAGACTTTTACTGACTAAAACCCACCCTTAGTCCTCCTAGTGCCTTTCTTCCCAGGGCCGCGGTAACTCTTTCGAACATATTCCGCAACCCTGGCAGGCTCTGGCCCTGGCGGGCCCCGTCTCCGTTGCTGACTGCTCGTTGCTGACGGCGCGTTTGGAGTGAAACGCGCCGTCGACTCTGGCCTGACCTGATCGGACAGCGAGCTACCCATTGCTCGCTGTCCGCAGGCGTCAGTCACTGCGCCTTGCCCAGGAGCGTCAGTTCCTGAGAGGCGCAGCGACTAACGTTCGTCTGGAGGAGGCGAAATGGGGCCATTACTGGCACTCCATTCTAGCCCCCTCCCGAGCAGTTGCAGCGGCGGCGACGGTGGCGGCGGCTGCGGCGGCGGCGGTGGAGGAGGGTTTTTTCCTCGTCCCGGCCCTGGCGGGTGGACCGCAGGCTTTGCCCCCAGCCCAGTGATCGGCCGGCTTGCCAGCTGCCGCACATGCGAAGCAGTGCGGCGCGGCGTCACACGAGCCGGCCCTGTGACCGGGCTGACCACAGCGGAAGCAGTGGTCACTGCGGTCCACCTCCGAGGTGCAGAGTGCTCCGACATGGTTGCCAACTTGGCAATGAGTCGGGGCCTAGGATACGTACATGATAAATGAATAAGAACATGCCTTTTTTGTTTACACATGAATATTACAGTGATTTCATAACTACTCTGTAGTGGAATCACACTCACTCACTACTACGCATATCTGTGCATCAAACATGACCTCACGGTGAAATCACGTAAACATCGCGTAAAAACAAAGACATTTCGTAGACGTTCGTGAGCTAGTCAAACGCGCAAAATGAAGTTTATTGCGGAGCCGGCGCTCGATAGGCTAATAACCTGTCGCCACTTACGAGTTACGCGTAGTCGTGACCCCTGACCTATCATTCATTGCGTTTACTGCCGCTACTCGGTAGTTGCGGTGCTAGTGCTATCAACCGGTAGCGTGGTACAACATTTAATATTATCTAAGTACTTTAGATATATTTTTTATCAGAAAACTAATTAGTGGTATCAGAATATGATACAATCCAACTTAGCTTCATATAAAATTTTGAGAATGTTAATTTATGTATTCGACAATAAAATTATAAGAGTACAATTAATTAGATATATGGAGGTAGGTACTTAATCTGTAATGTATATTTGTGAGGTGACGTTGTTCTAAAGGACCGACGCGCGTCGCAACAAATTTTCATGCGGTTTTCACCGTTATTTAGAGAATGTATTCCTTACAACAACAATAGCAAAGAAATATTATTAAAAAAATCGAAAAAGTCGTAATCACAGTGCGAATCACGAGCGGGTTGCTAGTATAAAAAATCCACTTAACGACGAGGATGGGATTCGAACCCACGCGTGCAGAGCACATTGGATTAGCAGTCCAACGCCTTAACCTCTCGGCCACCTCGTCTTCTGCGTGTAAGTGCAAATAATATACCCAAAATCTTTACGACATCTTTCTTACATAGAAACTACTCCATATTGGATAATATTTAGTTATGTATTACACACCTTGTATTAATTCTTCTAATATAATGAATATTGTAGAAAATAATATAATTGTTTAAACGTTATTCCTGATTCTAACGCTCATACCGATTGATATTCTATTAATATCGGTACAGTACAATGCCTTGCCGTATTCCTAAAGTACCTAGGTACATATTTTATGGTCCTAGACTATATTATTGCTGATCATATGATATCCGGACAGGGCCCTTATCTTTATTGCCTTTCTATCTTTGTTCAAGTCTCCCCTTCTATCTATATGTCAATTTAAAATCAAAATATACGCAAATAAGATGGAATCAATTGTATGGCAATTGTTTACTTTGTTCGTTATCTGCACTTCCGGAGATGTTCAAGATCATTAGTATTTTAATGATTATATGTGAGCTGTGTGTTTGGTACCCGTAATGAGATACCATATAAATAAATTGAAGAACAAATAATTCAAGTTATTATAAAGTTTCCAAACTTTGTTTTCTCAATTGTCACTGTTGTCAGACATCGAAATGTTTTCCTTTTAATTAAAAGTCCTTTTATGTTGTAACGCAGAGACTGTATTCAATTATCCATTAAGTAATGGCTTGATCCCATTGGAATGGAACTATTAAAAATGATCGGGGGTAGGCACGTCCGGGTCACAAGGTAGTGTTGAAAAGCGGTGGACGCGTGGCCTTTTGTAAAGTGTGTCCACATTCTCGTTGGCTACGCACGTAGCACCGCCCTGCCGAATATCTTCTCGTAGGTGACAGAAAAAAATCTAAGAAGTAATATTGTGTCGGGGGTTGTTCGCGCACGGTCAACAATTTACATTCCTCACGACTTGAGGTCGGCATGCCGGGGTCGGGTCGATTACTACATGTAAAGGATCATAAAAAATCGTGACAAAAGAAATCATTAGGAATTTAGAGATTTCGGAAACCTGCGTGATTCACGGAATGGATTGTTAAACTGACCATAGCAATTTTTGAGGAAACTGGTATAAATTTTCAATTGCCGAGAGGTAGTTCGAATAAGATGAGGGCACGAGTTAAACAAATAGCTGGGAGGAAGGGGCGCGGGGGCTGCGGCGAGCGAGGAGCGGTCGGGCAGGATCAGGGGTCACGCAGCGTGCAGCCAGCCCGATTAGTTAGTAGTACGACGTCGTGCACCCTCCAGCCGACTACTGGACGTACCTGACTACTGATAGACTGCACTTGCCGTAGAAACGACACATTCATTTTAAAGGACAAGGCTTGTATTAGCGGTAACTGTTGTCGGTTATTGTTGTTGAGCATTCTTGTTAGGGAAATAATTAACATGGCTTGTAGCAACACTAGGTTGCTTAAAAAGAGAAAGAGATAAGTTATAAGTTTTTAATTACAGGGCACCTACTTATTTATGTCATTGTCTTGATTGTATGCTGGTAGAGGTAATAAAGTCTTTAAACAACTACTAAAATCAAATTATGTTTTAAAACAATAAGTAGGCTCATTCCTACATAACCTAATTGTTTTAAAACATAATTTGAAATGTGCCTATCGACCTCATTTGGATGTGAATACATATGACATGTGATTATTATTATCATTCAAAAGGTCAAGGCTGAATTTCATGAATAAATCCAAATTACAAAACTATCACATAATTATCAAAATTTACGTAGGTAATAATCAATATTTTTTACGTAGGTGCAAATGTAAAACAATTTATTTCATTAGAAACTCGTCCGATTCTTTGACAACATGTTTTAATATCGCACAGTACCTCGATACCGGTCAGAAAGCGGTTACATCAGGCTATTGTCTCAGTTTATTGACTTTGCTCAGATAAGTGAGCTATTAGCCAGCGATCGGCTCTCGACAAATTTGGCAATACATTGGGTGCGCTTCGTGCGGATAGCAGGATTAATGACGAGATGTCGCAGTAGCCGCCTCGGGCACTGGGACTTTGTAAGACCGTTGCTACAACTGCATTCTAGATTTTAATTGTCATTGAAGTTTTTAATTATAACATTTGTTTACATATATAACACTGCTTCAACTTTTCGGATATAATTTTTAACAGACGGTATTGTGAATGGCAATCGTTGGCGCTATTTGTAATTTACTTTTTTCAGTTATTGGACTGACAGTATTGTGAAATTTATGCTCCCACGTTCTGTCCTTACATTTAAAGTCTACACAAGCATTGATTTGCGAGTTAGTAGTTATTTTTGATTTGCTGTTGCAATAAATACTAAGCAGTAGGTATACTAATCCTGTTTTAACCACTTCAAATAAGCTCTCTAATCACTAAGCTAAGTCTGTAGTGCTGAGTGCACATAAGAATCAAGCCGAACTCTGTGCATCTTGGGACGATCGTTCCATGTTTAACCTCACCTTTGCTTGCCAAATATGAAAAAAATATTATGAATGATTGTATGAGGTCTTAAATTCAAAACTCAGTCCGGATTGAGTTTAAATACCAGTTTAAAGATAAACTAATATTTCATATAAAACATATTATGGAAAAAATCCTGTATAACATCATATTTTTGACGCTCCCAAGCGACATTCACTATTTAGTTGCCTACTAACTAGGTACCTACAAATCTTTAAATACATGTTTACATGTTGATATTTTTTATCTTTTTATTACGTACCTATTGGTTTTTTTTTATGGGAAATCATCAAATTCCGCGAAGGAGTGTCAGACTCTTACCGACTAAAACCCACCCGTGTTCCCTTTGCGTTCCAGGGCGGCGGTGACTCTTTCGAACAAATTCCGTGACCTTGGCAGGCAAAGGACATCTCTTTAAGGCGCGCGTGGAACACAACACGTCGTCGACGTCGACCCAGGCCTACGTAGACATCTTAGTGTGATTCTGTAAACACCTCACCGCGTAAGCTGAGGTGAAGTGAACATGAAGTGAGCTGTGAATCCATACCAACAAAGTGGAGTGACAGTTCACTTCATGCTCACTCCACTAAGTTTACACGGTAAGACGTTGACAGAAATGACCGGCTCGTCCTAATCGGACGGCGAGCCACCCATTGCTTGCCATCCGCAGGCCCACGGGGCGCACATCTACGGTAGCCGGGAATCACCCTGTGACTCCCAACGCCCGGGGCGTCTTCGCCTGTTGCGGCGGCTGGGGCGTGAGGTTTGCCTATCCCTAACACGTCCTGCCTCTTCCTTTGCTTGAATTACTGCTTTACAGAAGTAAGTGACTGTTTACCATGCCTCTTCGCTCCGGACCATGGATTGAACCAGGGCCGGTCACGAGAGTCCCCATCGCCGATCACCTCTACGAGGACACGGCGGTGCCCCGCCCAAGCAGGGCAGATCTCCACTGCTGTGCCGGATTAGCCATGTAGCAAGAGAAGCAAATGCTACTCCGCCACCTGTACGCGTCCTACGCGTCCTACGCGTACAGGTGGCGGACTGGTCGTGCCTCAAAGATAGCGCCCACACCGTTGCATGGACTGCATGACCCCCGCGTAGATCCTCTGGGAGGAGGCGTTGGGACCCTCTAGATTCAGTCCCTCCTACCGTTATTTGAGATCCCAATTAATGTTGCAACTCCACGTGTCATTATGTCAGCGGCTGCCTTTTTTTTTTTTGTTTGCGCTGGGAAAAAATGCATTACGCATACCCTCCCATTGGGGGAATGGGGGGCTATGTGGGACTCCCCGGGCTGACCCGGTATACCCACTAAAACAACCCAGCGGCATTCCCGTATCGTTTGAGTGGAGGGGACTGAGAGACTGGGAGATCGGCGTAGCCTTTGCGTCCAGTCCTCCTCCGACGTCCGCCCGCCTACACGGCGGGCCCTTCACACCCTCCCCGTGGGGGGAGGGCCGGGAATGACCGGCGGAGGTGGTGTAGAGTGCAATGCGGGCGGAGGCTCCCCCGCACCTGTCGCCCGCCTATCACCACCATGAGGAGGGAGAAGACGGCGTCTTCTCCGACCTCTTCCCCGCCTTCGGAGCGGCGCAGCGAGAGAGTCGTCCTCCCGTACGCGCTCCGCCGCCTCCTTTTGCGAAATAACGTCCTCGCAAAAGGAGGCGACCGCTGCCCAGGCCCCCTCACTATCCAGCATGGAGTTGACCACGGTGCAGGTGCGTGCCGAAACAGCCGTGGCCTGACAGCACCTGCACCAGACGGAATAAGAGGAAACCGTGTGGCCGCTCGAGCCAGTCCCGCAGGACTGGACCGAGCGCGTCCAGGGTTCGGCGGCCAAAGGTGGCGGAGGCGAGGTCCTCCGTCCAATGGACGATGATGGCGTCCCTCGCCTCCCACCGCACGGACTCCCGCTCCTCCGCGACGGGGCGCTCCCCGAGGGCCTTTCGCCGCGCCGTCCACTCGTACACTCTGGCGAGCACCCATGCCTCCAGCTCCCAAGGAGGGGTGCCAGCCAGAGCGCACGCCGCCGAAAAGCCCGTCGAGCGGTAGACCCTCGCCAACCGCAGTGCAATGGCCCTTTGGGGCCTGCGCAATGCTGTCGCATTCTCCCTCCTATGGAGGGAGTCCGCCCAGATGGGGGCCCCGTATAGGGCCATGCTCCGCAGGAGCGGCCGCCTGGTCCAACCCCCCCTGCGCCAGGACCAGCGTGTAGTCAGCGTAGCCGACACTACGCCGCTAGGGAGGTCGACACATAAGGCCCAGTTGTAGCCGATGTCCCACAGGAGTGACCCCAGAACCAAAAAGTCGAAAACATCGCACGACATTTCTCGCCGATTTCACTTTCCCTGGTGTCCGGAAAATATGACGGCCCTGTCCGTCAAATAAGCTGCGCGACGGAGGTAGATTGGCATCCAGTGATACCGGAGTGCATCCCTGATGCAACTCCAGGGCAGGGTATTAAAGGCATTGGCGACGTCAAGCAAGAGACACCGCCAAGACGACTCTGCACCGTGACACCGCATCCCCAGTCGAGAGATAGATGAGAAATCATCAAATGACTCTTTCCGCTCTGGTCGGAACGGAAGGGAGTGTCAGACTCTTACTGACTAAAACCCATCCGTGCTCTTCCTAGTGCCCTTTGCTTTCCAGGGCCGCAGTATCTCTTTCGAACAGAATCCGCAACCCTGGCAGGCTCTGGCCCCGTCTACTATGCTGACATCTCTTTGAGGCGCGCGTAGAACACAACGCACCGTCGACCCGGGCCTGGCTTTGATCGGACGGCGAGCCACCCGTCGCTCGCCATCCGTAGGCCTGCACCTACGGTGGCCGGGAATCGCCCTGCGACTCCCGACGCCCGGGGCTCTTCCTTTGTTGCGGTAGCGGGGGCGTGAGGGTTGTCTCTCCCTCACGCGGCTTCCCATGCCTCCTCGCTCCGGACCACGGATTGAACCAGGGCCGGACGCGAGAAGTCGCCGCCGCCGATCTCCTCGGCGAGGACACGGCGGTGAGGGCTCTCATGCGCAGGTTGCCGTCCATCGCTTCTAGCGGAGACCGAACTGGTTCTCTGCCAGATCTGGCCCCACCCCCACCAGGCGCCGGACGTAGAAAATGGTACGTGCCTTTGTGCGCGCGAGTCCGACCCGCACTTGATAGGTTTTTTCTCTGTAACTCAGTTCGGAGTTCAGACTGAGTTTATGATATAATATCCAATACAATATTTTATTTGTTACTTATATTATTCTGCATCACTTTTTTTAGCGATCGACTGCCGCCAAAAAAACAAAAGGCACCAATTTTAGGCATACAACTATCGTATTGTAATTATCGTTATAAAAGTAAAAATAATTGCATACAACAATGACGCCTAAAGACTAATTCTCGTATTAATCATGTTAAATAAAAACTTAGGGGTGACTCAAGTCTCGCAAAGATTCAACTGCGAAAGTTCTTGAAAAGAAATACGGGAACTCTCCTTTGATGAGGGGACCGAACGTTATATTATTAGTATGAAGAACCTGTGATCCGGTCTTTAAAAAAATAATCTGACCAGAAACTGAACCCACAACTTCATGAAAGGAACTCGCTTAATTGCTGACAGAAGAAAAATTATGAAATTGGGCTACCCAACACAATGTCACAATGTGTGGTATCGGTGTTTTAACAATGATAATGAATCTTGTGTTAATCGTTTTAATTTCGTTGTACCTTGTACCATTAGAAAACGATCTTCCGCTGTTGTGCCTACTTATTCAACATCGCTGTGTCAACAAACTTGGTCTTTTTTCATAAAACAAAAGAAAATCTGTTTTTTTTGTAAGTAGGTAATTGAGTACCTACTTATGATTTTTTGAAGATTTAAACAGCCGATTTAATGGTTAAATTAAAAAAAAAAGTTTTGCGATGCTTGATCGATTAGTATAAAATTCGAATACGTACCATTTTATACAACGATAGCAATTTTTTCATAAATTTCCTGGTATTGTGTGCGTAGGTAGGTACTACATGCTATAAGATGCGCGCAATAACTTATAGTACTCGTAACTATTCTGTCTCGATCCACATGAACAATTTATTAAAATAGCCGTCAGATGCGATCTCATTCCTATATTATTATCCGACATAATTAGACTAACGTACCGTGTAAACAAATAATCTCAACTGGCGAATCAAGGGGGGGGCAAACAGCTCTAGCCCTCCCCCCCAAAAGACTGATAACTTAAAAAAAAAATGTACTGTTTGAGCAATAAGTAAATAATAATAATTACGCTATATGTTTATACATTCTATACCTTCCTGTTATAGTAACCTAGGTACTGATGAAAGTTAATGTAATAAACATCCATAGATTTTCTTGAAGTACCTAGGTACTTACCATAAACCTAATACCACCAACCGACATTCAAACAGATTTTTTTTCAAGATTTTTTCTTTTTCCTGTCCTCCTGGCACCGAAATCAGTTAAGTAATTTTTTTTGCTTACACTATGGACACGACAAGATTAAAACTAATAAATAGTTACCTGGTTATCATGTAAATTAGCTCTGTATAAGTACCATTTGTTCCACAGGTCTAATTATTAGGTCAAGCTACGATTTTTTGTTTCTAAACGATTAACAATGTGTTAGGGCAACATACCCAACAAGTTTCTAACGATATTTAAAAAAGAAACATCAAAAAACTGTTTTCCCAAAAATAATGCTCCAGGTGAGGCTCGAACTCACAACCCCGGCATTGCTCACGAACACTGTCTTATAAGTACCGTGCGCTAACCAATTGCGCCACTGGAGCGATGGACTGGCAGTCGAAATTACAATATGGTTGCCCCGTGCCCCCTCTTACCCCGCGCCTCGACCCTTGCCTCATCATCCGTTCAGGAGGAAGTTTGTATTATTTAGATCTTTGAGAATTGCGTCATATTTTATGCAAATTACTACGGTTTTATGGCGTTACCAACGTATCATGGTGTTTAACATAATAATATTATTATGTTTGATAAATGACTAAATCGAACAGTGTTAATAGTTAGATACCAATAGAATCACCGCACCGATGGAATTACTTCGTTATCTTATGACTATGTACTATATTCTCATATCAGTCATTCTGTACACTTTATTACTGTTAAATTGTAGCATTTATCAAACTAACTCATTGTTGTTATGCGATACCTAATAAATTAATTAAAAAAGTGTGTCGTTATGTATAAATCATTTTGTTTTGGTTCATTGTATTTTTATTGTTTATCTTCTATGAGTTGGAGTTAAATAAAGTAAATTAAATAAAGCGAATTTACTTACTTTCTTGTAGAACACGATAAAAAATACAAAAAGAAAACCATAAACTAAAAAATCTTACAACTTGCGGCCTTGTCGAATGATGGTGAAAATAACGTAGTTTCTATGATTCGGATAGTCCCAGTCCAGTACTGCGCTAGTCCAATCCATGAGAGGGTTGGACTGGACGAGTTTATAAACACCAACGTTTTTCGTTTCCAAAAAGTTTTTTTACAAAAAAGGATTTTGGATATCGGTTGTATTTTTGTTTTAAAAAAAGTTTACTTACTTAAGTAGTTTTTGTTTTTCACTTTTTAGTGGAACATTCATAATTCCCATAATGAGCGGGGCGCTATTTGCCGTCATCGTCCAAGTACGCAAAAATTACATCATCCAAGTAAGCAAAAATGCAAATAAAATGAAAACTTCTGAGCATAACTCAATTAAATTTTTACGGGTCCTTGATAAATAATGGAATACCTAACGATAAGTTCATTAATTACTAAACTAACTAATTAATACCTACCAAAAAGTAATTATGAAAAATCTGCAAAGCATTTGCAAACTTTTGAAACACATTGATGATGACGAGTATTGTCGCAATGCTCGCCAACATGTTTCTCTATGATTCACGTGTTTACATTCAGACGGAAGTGTTCAATAATAGGTAAAATTAAGAACACCCATAACTTTACCTGTTCTCATCAATGACCTCATCAATGTTTACTATACAGGGTGTTCCAGAAGTGCCTAGTCATATTTAAGGGCGTTGTTATGTATCTGCTATACCTACAATTAAGATAAAAAATGTTTTTTTTTAACCGAAAAAGTCTCTTTTTTAGCTTCCCGATGCAGTTAGTGTTGTTTATTGCATCAGACTGTTAGAAAAGTGTTTATCTACTCACAACGTAATGTTCCAAATGAGTTTATAAAAGAATGCATAAACACGTACTTTTTTTTCGTGGATAGGTAAAATTAAAAAAAAAACCATTACAGTTCAACATTTTCCTTCGATTTTTAAACGACTGCATCATACTGCCTACCTAGTAGTTTATGCAACAATCATATAAAAGGGGTTATTAAGACACGGGTGTGGGTTTATGTGTTTTAATACCTAATTATATGCCGTTGCATGGGTACGTATTAAAATCCCGAAATTTCATAATAACTAAAAATAAAATAAAAAAAATAGCGACGTCCAAAACAACGAAATTTAAAATACCGAAAGTTTTAAAAGCCGATAGCCGTTATATCGAAACATAAAATACCGATGTCCAAATGCTCGAAAGGATGAAACCCCGAATAGGCGAAATACCGACGGATGAAATCCCAAAGAGCGGCGACGTAGTTCCCGCGATCACTCATAGATGGCACATCAACACAGTTATAACGGTGGGCATTCTGCTTAACATACTTTATTGTCAAAATTTAGCGAGTTCGGGACTTGGGGCACCCCGAATCGGACAGGTTAGGTTAGAAGGGGAGGGCAGGGTTAAGTGAGCGAGCGAAGCGAGCGAACAGACCCCGCCATCCCCTTCGTGGTTTTATTTCTTTAACCACCCAGAACTAGGAGCTCCGCGTAGCGGGGTTCCGTCGACTACACTTTAGTATTACCTCTTATGCTGCTAAGCTCCTTTTTTGTCATTGTCTTAGAAATTTTAGGCTTTGGGATGTAATTTCGGGATTTTGAACTTCGGGATATGGACCTTCAGGGCAAATGAACTTTCGGGATTTAAAACTTTCGATCAAACAATCATTCGGCTCTTCAATTCGGCAGTTCAATTTTTCGAGTTTTCTTCCATAGATATTTTAAAATACGGTCTTTTAAATTTCGGTATTGTAATACGTACCCCCCGTTGCATACACTATTTTATCTTCACTCATACAGTTGAAATAAAACAAGTGGAAAAATAGTTTATTCCAATATATGGCGGATATTCTCATTGCGTATTCGAATGACTGCGCAGCGCGCGCATGATAAAAGCTGGCTCATTGACGGTGAGCGCTTCGAGGTAGCCCGCGAAATTCAAATTGATTGACAAATGTTATGATTTCATGAAATACTACATTTGACATCAATTGTAACTGAAAGAGTTATATTGATGATTTTCATTATTGTAATTCTATTAATACATACTTACTTATATACTGCAAATTGTAAAAATCGTAAGAAAATTTGAAGCATTGAAGCGATCACATCAGTCAATGAGCAGAGAATTATTTAAAAAATTAAAAAGTTATTTAATTATTGATATGGTTCCTTAACTCTGTAGCAGCTACAAAAAACGACTCTTAAATACGTAATTCTGGAAATTAGGGTGATTCCCACTATTGTATCTGTCTCATCGTCTCGGACAGTGTATGTGGAAAGTGAGTGTGGTGGTGTTGAAAGTTTTTAGAAAATAAAAAGCGGCATAATGTAGACAGTTAGTCTACTCTCACTTGACCAGAGGACTGGCTTTTTCTTTGACCAAAGAATCAGCATTGCCATTCGCCTGCCTCATTGACAACGTGACAATGCTGCCAGCGTTGTCGGCACTTTTCCCGTCGACAGCAATGTGGACGAATTTTTCGATGCTCTGTAAGTTTTTCCCGTCCCTTTTCATTCCGCTTGTCCGTCCATTTATACATATTTTTAGTAGCTTGTATATACTATTTAATAACTTTATACATAATAATAATAGCCTTTATTCAACAGTCTTACATATTTTCTAAATATTAGACACCAGTTTCGCGAAGATTGTCTTGCTTATCTAACTTTATACATACTCGTACCTATCTGTCCAATGTTGTAATGTTAGAGAAATAAACTTTAACACGGTATATTTCATTGAACTGTTAAACTAGTAACGAGTAGCTTCGGTAGTTGTTGCTGGCTGGCAGCGGTCAGGCTTCGCCGGTACACCCGCGCTTGCGGCCATTCGATTAGCGCACCACAATGATATGTTAATGGCCTATCGAGAAATATAGTTTATTGTTCGAGACCTCAACCGCGCATCCTGCTACGACTGCTACCAGCCGTGCGTCGGCGCAACGCCAACATCGCTGCAGGCGTTATTAGTGATTTGTATTACCTACCTATAATTATTTTGTTTGGTGGTGTGCGGGGTACCATTCGGACTACCTATCCATTTAAACTACTGGATTGAACAATGAAGTGGAATTGGGCAAGGCCAGGGACAGATACAGCTACAACACAAAAGAGTGTACCTGTAGTTCTGGATGAAATGGTGAACAAGATGAAGGAGCATAGGGTAAGCGCAACATACTACTAGGGAGCGAAAGTGTTGAAGATACCAACCATCCTGCCAATGACGCGATGACACTGCGCACGCGCGGTATATATCGATATTTGTAGAACTGTTAGAAAACATGAATGAAGAAGGCATATGCACGACTAAAAGATCATAATATAAAGGCCTTAGCCAGCTTGTCGACACGGTTGGCGCAGTGGTTGAGCGGTCGACTGCTGCGCTGCGTGTCATGGGTTCGATTCCCGCACGGAACAAATATTTGTATGGCCTACAGATAGTTGTTCCGGGTCTGGCTGTTTGTGTATGTGAGTTTATATGTTTGTGAACGCACCCACGATACAGGAGAAATTCCTAGTGTGGGGCAACGTTTTTTTAAAAAAAAAGAAAAAAAAAAGAAAAGAAAGAAAGCTGGATTTTGACGCCTGTAACTTTAATTATTTAGGAAGTGATCCAAGTGAAGCCAATGGTGAATGGTCAATTCTCTTGCAACATGTTCAGTGAATGCAGTTGAAGGATATGCCTAATGCTTATGCAGATACTTACGAACAGACACTTATTTTAAATCAAAATAATAATATAGTCTTTACCAGGTCATCAGTCTTACTTGTTGGAGGACTTTCAAGGCTGCGACTTCTGGCAAGCGATCGCCACTCCTGAACTTTTCAGCGCGATCTGCCGGTCGATTCTGTCGACATCTCACGGTGTTCACCTAGGCGGAGTGAACGACAAGAGCGCTGTCATTCCATCTTATTTATATGATTTGACAACTCACCCGTCGTGCGCCCCGCCCAAGTGTTCACTTCGACATGCTTACAGAATCGCACTGCTGGTTTCCCTTCTGTGAACAATATATCTCGCCCTATCAACTGACACTTTAGTTTTGAAATTCTTCGGGCTGTTTCGGCCAGTACCTTTTGGCTACCGTCCACTGTGGATATTTTCATTTCAATTAACAAGGAGTTTTAGTGTCACAAGCACAATAGTTTAGATAAATAAAGTAACAGAACCCATTGAATGTCAACATTGGTCATTGTCAACTAAATACAAGGGTCACTAACTATCACAAACTAAATTAAAGCTCAGATAGGCTCATGTAAAGCAATTCATGTAAGAGTTGCGTCGTCCGAGGCGGGCTAATGGTATTGAGTAGAAATATCGAGCGGCGGCAAACTGACTGATCAGACCGATTGAGCAGGACAATTGCCCTTAATGAAAGTAATTAACACGACGCGATCGGCCGGCTTCGATAGCGAGCCGCCATGCCACGCTGCGCAAGCGCACCGACCGGCCAGACACCACAATATGCGCCTAAATCAACCTACACACGCTCAGATTTAATTAGAAAATAAATCACTCTTCTATTACACCCAATTCAGTCGGTATAAGGATGCAGAACATCTGTACCTGGAGCTCCGCGATGACATGTGAAAGTTACAACCCAACAGTCTCGCTGCCTACTTATTACTTATCTTTAAGTGCACATTGATATTTCTCCCACAGTAAGGTGCCAGTTTCTCAACGCAATTTCAATTTATGAACAGGTAGTTGCTCTGAGGAATATTTTTTCTGTGTTCATTCAAGCCGTTCAAATTCCCAAAATCAGCTGATTCAGGTAAACATATTCCGCAAAGAGAATCGCTTTATAAAAACGATTTGGAGTCATCCGCTGACTGCGTGAGAAAGTATATTATTGGTGGTACACACCAGACATGAAACATATCCTGCCACAGATGAACCAGATTCTCGTTGGTCGATTTCTCTTTGTAGATTATTAGTTTCAATATAATCCCCTTTTTGCTGCGATCGATGTGCAGAACAGAAAGTCAGCACCCAACATCCTTTACAGAACTCGCACAACACTGCGTTCTTACTTATTATCACCCACAGGTGGTAAGTAGGTAAGAATGTAGTGTTGTGCGAGTTAAGTGAAGACAATACTTAATGAAAAGCATCTGGTGACAATACTTAATGGAAAACTTTTTTAACCGACTTCTAAAAAAGGAGGACCTTCTCAATTCGGATGTTTGTATTTTTTTTATGTTTGTTCGCGCAAAACTCCGTGGCTTGTCAACCGATTTGAAAAATTCTATTTTTTTGTTGGAGAGGTATACTTCCCAAATGGTCCCACTGAAATTTTATCAAAATCGGTTCAGTAGTTTGGTTTTTAAATCCAAATAGCTGGGAATAATATGTGGAAAAATCATCCATGTATACGAAATTGCGTATTTTTTCTTTCCTGTGACTTTCCAGTGGTGTTGTTAGGTGTGGGGTACCACTAAAAAGTGAAAAATAAAAAAACCTTTTCACAAAAAAAAACCGACTTCCAAAAAAACACTACAAAGTTCAAAATAACTTTAATTTCGGAAGTCGGTGTCAAATAACGAAGAAGCAACCAAAAACACGGACTACCAAAATTAAAGTTATTTTGAACTTTGTAGTGTTTTTTAAGAAGTCGGCTTTTTTCCCTACAATTTGACCGATAGAGTAGGTACCTACGTTAAAAAACTCGCACTAAGCCCTCTTTTCTAGGAGAAATCGCGTATCCTACTCATTCAAAACCACAGTAGGTAGGTACGTACTCTATCTTGAAGGTTAATCCATATTATTGTTGACACAACGTTATATAATTCGTGGAATACGAACTGGCAAGCAACACTAACCCACCTTTGTTTGCTCACATTTTCCAATATCAAGATGTGTGTAGATCAAGGTTACGGCTGCATTTATCTTTTATGGGCACTGTAAATCAAGAACAAATTTATCGATAAAATGGTATAAAGCTAACAGTGCGACTTGTTGATCTGTTTGTTTATGATATTCTACAGATATCTATGCGTATGTAAATACATAAAATAAATATTAACTATGTCCCGGCCGAATTATTCAAGGTTAACTTCACGAGTGTAGGAAAAACTGTCGTTATTTTAAGTAGGTATGGATACACCTAGCATGAAATCTATGTTAAGGAATTAGTAGGTTAGGCGCTATGTTTGCCGAACTAATAATGTAGGTTGGTTCTTTAAATATTTGTGTCTGGATATATGTGCGAAAGACTTAAAGTTAAGAGCGCAGGCGAGTCGTGTGGAAGTGTCGGGTTTAAATGGACCATCGGTATGCGACAACGCCCTGCCCGCAATGTGTTGACCAGCACTTTATCAAGGTTACCGGTGGCACGTGACACGCTCTACTAAAATATTATGGAACTGCAAATTACATCCCAAAAAGTCACGTGTGACAACTCAAGATTTTTTTTTGTTTAAACCGTGATATAATAGGTTCAATGTAATCAATTTCTTATTGCATGTAACCCATGTAGGTACCTAATGTATTACGAATTACTACTCTCCAATTTCACATAGCAGTAGGTATCTTCGTTTCTTTGCGCTTGCGGAGCATAATTAATTGCTACACCTGTGTTACGTTGCTATGCTTGTTTATTATGATTTTACATTTATGTAAGTATAGTGTTATGCAGGTTTTAAATCGATATTTAACTTTAAAAGTCGTCACGTCATCCATGTTTTTGCCAACCATCTAATTAATTCGAGGTTATTTTCGATAAGGAAGCTATGCGTTAAAACTAAATATAAATAATCGTCGATCTACATATAAATAACTATGATCAATAAGAAAATCTCCATTACCCTCATGGAGGCACGGTCACATCGTCAATGTGAACGAACGAGACAATAAAAATAAGATCGAGTTCGGCCAGCAAATATAAAAGAATTCCTCGGCGAACGATGAATGAATCGGGGCATCATTCTCAACCGAGCATGTAGTTCGTTTTGTTTGATTGTATGTCCGTAAGGTCTATAATGAAAAAGTTTGTCTGGGCTCAGGTGCACACCTGTTGAGGCGCCGAGGCCGTGGGATACGACTCATGCAGGTAAGGAGACTCGCAAAAACCGACCTATTGTACTTACGATCTGTAATGCCGAATATCTCAAGCTAGACAGCTTGATTAATTTCTAATGATGTACGTACTTAGTCGGTATTCTTCTCTCTTTAGTACTCAAGTAGTGTAGTTACAGAACAAGAACATCATTACTAAACCGACTATGTGCTGGACTCACGCTGCAAGTTCCGTACCTTATTGTTTATTATCAATTGTTAAAATGGTACAACCTTGTGACTCTTGTGACAGACGGACGGGGTTTGGTTTAGTAAGGGTCCCGTTGACAACTTTTGGGTACGAAACCCTAAAAATATCCGCAATTAGTAGTTGCCCTGCTTGCTAATGATGTGATATATGACTTTTCCCTAATTCGGCCTTTGACACGTCACAAAATTTGTCAATTGACGAGTTCGGATGTCCAATATGTCTATGTATCTAAGTGGCTATGGCTATCGAGAACAAATTTTTGTTTTGGCTTTTTGTCAGGTTCGCGTTTGTCTACTGTCTCGATAATGGTGTTATTCTTGACCGCTTCGTCGCTGGCCCAAATTCTACGAGTGTCATGGTATTGGCATTACATTCGAGTACCAAACATAAGAACGTTTAGTACTCGAATGCAATACCGTTTTTTTAGTCGTATGGTAACCACCTGAAGCTTGCATAAAGACCAACACATTATATCCAAGAGGTAGGTACATATCGTTTGCTAAACATTGGCAATTATACAAGTAACTAAGTACATTAAATAAATTACCGCAGTTATGTTAAGTGTTTAATTGAGGATTGAGAGTTGCTGATTAAGTGCCGATGTATTTTAAAGTATTGCTACTTAAGAGAGTTAAAACTATTTTCACTTAAATAGAAATTTGTAGTAAAAAGCCTGTGAAACCAGCGTGTTATGCAGATCGCCGACAAGATTTTATTTTCTTTACCATACTGGGGCGGGACATAAAGAAAGCACGAACGCAACGCTTTATGTGTAGGCAGAGGCCCACTCAGATATGTACGTTCCGTGTTTCAATTTTTGCCCATATCTGGCAGCGGCGTTGTGCCGCCGCGTGTAGACAGATTCAGATATGCTAAGAACGTGCAGATCGGCTCGGCAGGCGCGAGCGCACCTCGCCGCGGCTGCGCCCGCGATGTAGGCGTGAACAGCGCACCGGCCGCGGCCGCGCGACCTGCAGATTTATGCACACAGCTCCCAACTCTACCTGCACCCTGCGCAATGCCACATACCTACTGCATAACGCCTCAAACCCACTCACGAATTTGCTAGCTGTCTATCCCACGCACAGAGCTTCCCGGCTATACCAAATTTCTCTTTGTGGAGAGATATTTTATCTTCAACATTTTTTCATACCGTGAGGCGTAAATATTCTTTTTACCCTACTATTGAATAATCGGGTATGTGTGATTTAATGCGTTGTTGATTTTATCCACATTCTTCGCCGTTGTACAATACGCCGACTGGCGCAATGCGAAATTCCATTAAGCTTTTTGAATACGAATAAAAGGAGATTTTGGAAAAAATCCGACGCTGCACTCGAACAGGTTATTGTTCAAGGTTTCAAGACGAACAATCGCACTGTTGTGTTTCCAGTTAACCATGACAAATGGTGTTGTTTAGTTTACCTGCGGACTTCTTTGTTATTTCACTTGTTGCATAATTGTTACAAATGTGATTTGATAAGACGATTGTAGAGGTAACATCTACTTACACCTTGTTACGAAACATAACACTTAAGACAGATAATTGTGTATTACTTACCTACATCATGTAGGTATTTGGCACTAAAAAAACAGGTACTTAATCAATTGATTATGGAGAGCTGGAAACCATTTATACAACTGATCACTTTTGTTAAAAAGGTTAAACTAGGTCAAAGTCCCTTGAACTCTAAATCTCACATGTTCATCACAATAATAAAAATGCACAGATTAACGAAGTATATGCGGCTAATGCTTAGGTGTCGCCGTCTCATCTGCTGATTCATTATAATAGGAATACCTACTCACGCTTTTAAAAACGTGTGGCAAAGATATGCGATAAATTGATCTAAAATTTTGCATTTCGTCAAAATAAATTGCTCACGAGACCAAAGAAACACGCGACATTTGGCTTTAGCCTGGGTTATTGTATCTATAATAAGTCAATAAGGCGAGGATGCATTCTATATGCATTTATATTTAATGAAATAGCACTCCAAGTTTTAATGAACAGTACGCTCAACTCTAGCTTAGAGCCTTTAACTCAGAACTCCAAGATGTTTATGGCAATTGTTTCAAAGGTGCTCTGGGACGACAACGACGGGTGAAACACTTGTCACTGCTTATTGCTTTAGTGATTGCAATCTTTATAAAACGGTACAGTGCCTCATGATGATATCGTTCGCAGTTCTGCATGACCCATAACATAAAAGAGAGCAACATAAGCTTTTATTTTATCTTTGGTGCATCACATCATTGTCTCCGTTGCCCTTGATATGACACAAACTTCCGTGTTCAGTGTGATGTTGATTTGAATTTGAAACGAGCATTTTATCACGTGGTCACCGATAGGTCGATGTGATCGCGATGAGGACGGGGATACGCGATAATAGAACTGTGTTAGTTGGATAGCGCACGTCCGAGCGCCGAACAACGTGCGGATGTCCTCGCCAACAGATAAGCCCTCACAACCTGTCCACGCCTTATCGACGTACCTAAGTTCAGTCAACAGTGCCTATGCAAATAACACGTACATACGATTTTTATTATTAACCTTAACGTACAATAACGCGATGCAACCCTGAAGTGTCAATCACATTCAGATATGTTACCGATATGTATTTTCACATGTAGATAATAAAATTCCCATTGCAGTATGGTAAGTGGCAGTTTAAACAAACCTGTATTGTAAAATTGATACAGAATATATCAAAATGCAGGTAGGTATTCCTGTTGTGCGCAATTCAATACTATGCAGGTATACCTACCTATCTAGTAAATTATGTATTTTGGGTTTCTGTTATGTAGAATGTTCCAGTTCGAACATCGTAAATCGCGTCTCAATTTGTTTATAGTGGACAGCGGCTGCTGATCTCCGAGGCAGGTATTGACAATGACATTGGCTGGTTACGAATGACCGACCACAGCTCTGTTGTAAGCACACGGTGTATTTGGCGCGTGCTCTATTGGGCTGGCGAAAGTAACAGAGTTGTAGTACAAGTGGTGGGATAAATAGATAGTATAGAAATACGCGAAGGTCGCGGTAAGTGGGTCGATGCGAGGCACTTCCGGCCGCGTGGCGGCACGTGCTCGCAGGATGCGCATGTGCGCAGGAGACGCCCTTCCGACGCGCTGCAATTATGTAACGAGCGATTCTCCCATGCCGCACTCAGATACATTATCACATCTATGTAATGCACTTGACAAGCTCACATCGCGCCGCACTCGGGTAAGTTTACCTAGTAGTAAACTGTTTGACTCGACTATTTCAGTGTTTCATTGAATATGTACTTATTTCATATTTTATTTTTATTTCACGTAGTTTTAATGTATGTAAGAAAAAATCCCTCATGTTCGGCGGTACTTCCTCGTCGTATCAGCGAGGTCGCACTCGATGTATTTATGTGTAAGTAAAGGTATTCTATTTTGGGTACGAAGCATAGTCGTAAAACATCACAATTTACAATTGAAAAGTGGTTACGAAAGCGCAACATAAGAAGGAATATTTCTTTCCAGTTGTGATAAACGACGACATTCATAAAGGTGAAGAAAAAAAATTAATTCGTGAATTCCTTAAGTTATTGGCACAAAAAGGGAAAATTTAAGACGTGCCAACTCAGACAATGCGGAGTGGTGTTAATCTTGCCACGATCAATAAACTCTCTGATTACACATTCATGGAATACTTTGTGGCGCGTCTCTCTGAGCGCTGAACAGTCTGAACAGTCTGACCCGTGTCGTGTATGTACTACGTATGTACGCGACTACCTACTTACATTGTAATGTCGTGCTAAGCATATAAGCGACTGTAAGTAATTCTTTAAACGGTTATAAATGCTTCTTATTGTTTGTCGAATCTTTTTTCTTAAAGGTGTTTCATTTATTTAAAAACGTTTATGTGGATGGAAACAAGGAATATCAAGAATGAATACGGTTATAATACCGTTTCTTATCGTTTAATTCAAAAGGTAAATAGTCCTGTTTAGCCAATTTATCAAGTGTTTCTTTATAAGTCCCTCATCAATTTTAATGCTCATAATGGCCTGGTTTCTTTTAATTTATATAGCGTATAATTATTACATTGGTGTGTCGGAATTCGTTACATTTACGAGACATATGGGTCAGCAGACGCATAAACTTCGACCAACTGATCCAGATTAGTTAAAAAAATATGCCAGCTGACCGTTTCCTATACAGACGAAGTTAATAGTTGTGGGGAGGCGGGCGAGGTGACACGGACTAAATTGGCACATCTGTCATTAGTACGCACCTAGCTGAGGCGGCAGGCCTGTGGGCCCGGGGCCCGTGCTACGGCGTCATCTGCGGACCACTGTCAATGGTTCTCAGAAGATATTTACTTTTTTATAGGTTCAATAAGTAAGGTTAGCCCAACGTTGGTTTGTGTTAATAATTAAAACCAATTTGAATTTAAATTAAGGTTCACAACTTTATTTTAAATGTTACGCCATGGTTTTTGAATGAAAGGAAGCTGTGCCGAGCTCAAAGATTTACCTCATTTAAATTGCACTTACCTACTCAATTTGTTTGCTATTTGTCTACTATGCTAATGATTTAACTACGGCTATGAGAGCTCATGCAGTATTCGCGACATTAGCATATCTCTGTGATGTAAATTATGCTGCCAACACTAGATTAGTGACGTGACAAGGCAGCGCTTGCTAAACAGACAATTGTTTATGATTATCGTGGAAACGAATTCTACAAGTTATATATTCTTCAAATGAAAAAAAACAACAGAACTAAAGCCTTAGCTCATTTCTGTTTGAATGCAGTTGGTAAGCCCCCACATGAATGCCTGGCCACGCAACGCGGCGACGATCTCACGCGCAACAAAGTCTCACATTTGACAACATGTCGCTCTCTATAGTAAAATCCGATGACACATCTCAGTTCTTCATCGCTCATTTGAAGCGGGTGACCATACAAATGATAATCTCCAATGGCATTTTATGGTTTTATTATTTCACAATAGCTTACTAACTTCCCTTAATTTCAGCCACCGAGTCTCCGATCATGATTTATACGATTGTTGTAACAACGTAGCGATTAGATTAGATATTAATGGCTTTTTAGCTTTTGAACAGTTCATGCAAACAAGTTTCTGCTACTTATTTGTGCCGCAATCAAAATCAATATGATAAAGTAATTAACAATTCAGTTGCATATTTTAGTATGGTTAAATCTGATACTGTAGCACGAACTTTCGATCACTGAAATTTCAAAAGCCTGAGCCAAAATATGAATAATGTTCGGGTTACGAGACGTCAGAGATCAGCGACCGTAAACCTCCTAAGACACACCTGCTCTCTATTCAGAACGCCAAACAGCGAGTACAATAAGACCTATTCAAATGTTAAACAAAAATGGCGTTCGATAGACAGCAGCACTATATTGAATTAAGTCGAAGGCGGAACAATGCTTACATCGATATCTCTACCTACTTTCTTTTCGAGAAAGACAACAAAGTTCCTTCTTGCGAGGACGCTGACAAGCGAGCCGCGACACAAAGAAGATCGACGGCGGTTGCCCGTAATGCACAAAGGTCAGCGCGGCTCAGATCACCTTACATCGGTCGCCGCCGCCGCCGTCGCCCGCGCCGCACCGCTTACCACTATGCATCGTGCGCCTATAGTTTTGTGAGTCGACGACGAGTATTATCGCGCGATCTGGGAGCGGAGATGCTTCTCATAATGCGTCCAGATAAACCCGCTTTGTGTCGTGTGCTCTCTATAACAAGAACAATATTCCATGAAAGGAGTGCGCAACGCAACAGGTACATGCCCCCGCGATTATCTTCTAGTTTAGGTGACGTGTGGTCGCCTCTTTTCAATTCTCTAACTATACACTTTTTTCCATTGGAAATTTGGAACCACAGAAACCACCGCAGCCTTTACAAGAACGGTAAAAAGAATCACGGATTATTGTTATACCAACTTTATCTAAGAATTTAAAATAAAAGTTAGGAGTGACTTGATCAGGATCACACACGCGTGATGATCTAATCGTTTTACCATTGTATTAGTGGTGCAAATCTCATAGGGCGCGAAGACTCCGAATCAAAATTGCTCTACCTAAATATTAATTTACTAAATACAAACTAAACTAATATCTGAGCGGGCTTATGAATCAAAGAAGTAGTAGTGACTGGGCGCATGCGCCACCAGCCACGAGCCACGACACGTTTAGACGCACTGAATTAGACAATCACGGCTGAGTCATAATACCGGTTGGCTATAAAGACAACTCAAATAATCTGTGTCTAGTTTATTTCTCAGACAAAACGCCATGTTACTACGATAGCATAATTTAACATTGTTTTATACTTACTCCCAAAGCTTAAACAACATTATCGCTGATTCATAAATCGCTGCGAACGGTGATTCAAAATCATCCAATTTGTACTGACTGCTGCGTTGGTTTCCTGATCCCTTGTATCTGCTTCATAAGTTACGATAATACAGTTGTGAATGGAGTAAAAAGTGTATTTGATGAGCAAAGTAGATGCTGGTACCGTACATCTTCATAGACAGGTTCTTGTCTTCTAACTTTACCTCTACGGTTCATACGAACGAGTGACAAAGGGAACAGAGTCTCGTGATTATCGGCCGTAATCCCGATCTAAGAAAGCGAAACAAATTGCGCAAAACGTATTGTCTGTGTGTTTATGTTCGTAGAGTGTGGTGCGATGCAGCGGTGCGGCGATGCAGCGCTGCAGCGTAGTACACTGGTACCTGCGGCGAGCAATGTGGAGCATGCGATAGAGCGGCCCACCCAGCGCGGTGCACCAACAAAGGCAACGCGACCGTGAAGTGAACGCATTCACGCAATCTGCGAACCAACCCTAATAAGTTATCTACCTACCCGCTGTCCGTAGCGCCCGCCAGCCCGCCAGCCCGCCAGCCAGGCACACTCTGACACACTACCTTCATGCTAGTTTATACGAACTGTTTTCTTAAGACTGCGGCCACTGTGATCCTACGTAACTATTCTATAATGTTACATTATGTCTGGATGATGCTGAGATAACAAAATGAGGTTCTTATAATCGCTACACGCGAGGCAGTATCTCCTACATGTTCGGAATTTATTTGATAGCTTGCGATATGGGAGTCATAAACATGGGGCGGATATTGTAGCTGTGTCTCAATTAGTGCGTCCTACAGCTGAATGTTGAGTGAATATTGATCGCTACGCTTACGCTACTACAACACATTTTCATTATACATAATTTCTAATTGTCAATTATTTTAAGAAAATACATGAAGTTTCAACACTGTACACTAAATTAAACCTGAGTTATACTTAACTTAAATATAAATAGACTATTAATCACCCTAAGATATTGATCTAATTAACTCTATCTAATGCTAATGGCATTTTACGAGCAAGCGGGTGTAGGCAAATTGAAGTGATTGAATGTGACATGCAAATAGTATAGGTTCGCATACACTTGTAGCTGCCAAGTGGCGAGAAATTGTGCGGCGAGTCGAAACAGGCCAGTTGCGGGCACTGGCGAGTCACCGTCGGTGTGGTACAATTAAATCACGAGAAACAACCGCGCTTGCGCAGTTCCCGAGGGTGCGGCTATACGCGAGCCTCGCTTCCACAGTACCGCGCCGGTTTGACGTTAACTACCCATGTTTCTTACGAATGTATTTATAACTCCGTTTGCTATATTATTTGGACAATAACAACATCTTATTATACGTCGTAAATACTACACATTTTGTCTTTGTACTCGTTCACTCAACACTCTTGACAAAATTCAATGGGCATTCATCAAACCTGACTCTCGGTTATTCCGTTGGTTAAAATTATATTATGTGCATAACTTCTCTGTTTATTTATAGGTAGTTAATTCTGTTACCAAGTAGGTTTAACAATTTTCCAATAATGATTGCCTAATGCTAACCTGAACGGCTAATGAGATCTGATTAAGTTATGGTGTCAGTGAATATAGATCAAGCGATGCGGTAACTTGACGTCGCATTGGTTTCACTGTTTCATCGGCGGAGCATCGATTATTGTGATTGCGCAAGCGTCGGCTGCGGCGGCGCGGTGGCGGCTGAGCTCGACGAGGTCTGGCCGTGCCCGATGCGGCCACTACTGTGCAAATCGGTCCAATTATGCAAGTGACTCGATTAGAAAATGAGATGGCCTGTGCGATATTTGAACTCGATTGATTTACTTACGTAATGGATGCCGGAAACAATGTCAGAGCTGCATTCTAAGAATAGGATCGTTAGGCATTGTTACAAAAATGTCAAACTATAATACGTACCTATGAGTGTAGAGCATATTGTGTTTGGAGCTGCTGTTGCATACTCGTATATATGCAGAATTATGACCTGCTTTTTAAAGGAATAAGTCATATCATATATATAATCTTGTCTTATATCTTTACACTTAGGTCAGAAAATGTGGAAATAATCGTTAATGATGTGATTAATATCATTATTAGGCTTTTGAACCATGGTACATTCTTATGTGTATAACTAAGTAAACAATTAAAACTATGGCGTAATGAAATGTTGTAGTTATGAATTGACATTATTTGAAGCATGGCATCTACGTAGGTATGTGCAGAGACCGGTCGAACAATCATGCGCATATGCACGTCACGTACTCTCCGCAAACGCGCCATAGTAGCCGGTGAATTAGCTTGCTTCTGACTATGGTAAAAGGATAATTTCGGCCTGATAGTGATAAGACATGATCGGCTGTTTTTATTTTAATTTAATGATCGACGTTTATTTTCTTTTTGTTTTGCCTACCATTACATAAGCCGGTTTAGGTGTAATTTAAAAATAGTAGTTGTGATGTCGTAGTAGTAGTTGTAATGATGTTGTATGATAGTAGAATTGTAATGATTTCGATTTGTATGATATATTACGGAAAATAGGGTACATACGTTATAAAATAACTAGGACTTGAAATAATTAATTGAAGAAATCAATTGTTTATTAAACAAAAACGTATTAGTCGATGTAATGGAAATATTTGAAGAGCAAACTGCCAATACACCAACACGCTAATAAATAAAAATGTTAAAACATTTGTACTGTGATACTTTTGTCGAATTATCTAATTATCCCATAATCAATAGGAATGGTATAAAACAGTTTAACTATGTGAGAAAATTGAGATGTACGGCGTAGCTACCATTACTTTAATCAACAAATTATGGTGTTGTATGTTTCAATGAGTACATAACCACAGACTCGCCGCCATGTAATTGATGGGAGGCTTCGTAGTTACACGATAATTACACAGTCGCCGTTATTGTTATTTATGTGATTTTTATTTAACAATTAAGTGGTTTAATCTCTGTTGATCATTATTTGACATTTGCATACATCATTCAGAACTTTTTTAATATTTGTTTATGCAATTTCCGCAAAGACGAAACAATCGTAGCATGCAAAGTGTTTGTTCCTACAAATGAGATTAACTAAGCAAATAGATAACCTACATACGATGCACTTTATGCACAAAGATTGTATCGACGTACAAAACGTTTTACTTTTGAAAAATTCGGTACAGTTGACAAAAAACAGCAAATTACTTTAGATGACCATGTTTTGCTGTTCAGTATTAACAGAAAGTACTTAAACTGAAAAACTTGTTTCCAGATCATGATGCACCTGAGTTTTTTTCCCCATGTACCAACCACCAACCCTGCCATATGATACGGATCGGAAGAGATCGTTATTCTTCTCACTAAGCTCCGTAAAAGTAAGAGAAAGGTCAAGAACATATGGTTCCGATATTTTTGAATTTCATGAGGGGAGCAAGCTGCGCGCCGGGGTCAACGCTCTGTTTGATGCAAAGGAGGGTTGTCACCGCGCGGTGCGACGCTCACGTGGGATAATGTGAGGTCGCCTTGAGTGCGAGCACTGTGAGCACTTCGGGAAGCGCCCGCGCAGGTGACGACCTCCTACACACTCCCGTACAGAACTCCTCACAATCCCTCCACGTTCAATACTATTGAATTCCGCAACACAAAACGACTCAAGATTTTTCTTTAGGCTAATGAACTTTTCACGCTTAACGTTTGATTGCTTAATTGAACCATTTATTTAGTAACTTATTCTAAGTAATTATGATGATCTGAGGTAACCATTATAAAAATGTAAGTTACGTTTAAACTATAACAATTTATTATTTTTCACGCCTGCGTTTGCATTGATGACGGTAATTTCCACAAAAATAATTACCTTATAAATAGAACACTGTTCAAACGAAATGAAAAAAAATGCTTACATCACTATTGTGCGATAACTTTCCTGCCACATCTGTTATGTAATAAGCATATATAAAATACCTATGTTTACCAACAATGATATTATGTTTTCTGTTACCTAAGTATAAACAACATGAAACTATCAAGTTTCAGCTTTCCTGATTATGTAATAAATAACAAACAAACCCACAGAAAAATGTTAAATAATGTGATGATAACGTATTAGTATAGGCACCTTGTTTTACTTTGTGACGTAGATATAAAATATGTAGAGTTGGTAGGTATATAAGTGCAACACATAGTGAAAACAAGCGGTAATGCTACAATATCGTATTTTACGAAGCCTAGTGACTGGCCTATGATGATGATTTATAACGTTTGCCGATTTTACGATATGTATTGATGCCCTGTTAGATCAGAGAGACATTGCCAATAAAATAAACAATAAACAGATATATGTATGTACGAGCAGGGCGATCTTGTTCGCGATATCAGCCGGTGTACGATTTCCTTACAATGATATTTAAATTTTATGGTACGTGCGCTTGTTAGTCA
Organism: Melanchra persicariae; assembly: GCA_947386135.1. NCBI lineage: Eukaryota > Metazoa > Arthropoda > Insecta > Lepidoptera > Noctuidae > Melanchra > Melanchra persicariae. The sequence goes on along the minus strand of OX376653.1, from coordinate 11,916,545 downwards.
CAACATAACGTATACCATCCAAAGCTTTTCTACTTCATGTTTATGAGCTATGATTTACATGTTTACCACTTCATTGAGGATTAGAGGCAGATTTTAACGGGATCTGTCATCTATAGATACAGTTTACGATACGTCATTCTTTATTTCTTTATCGCGAGTTAATTTTCAGACCTTGTTTTTCAGGGAAAAGTTTAATTTCAAAATGTTTAAGTAAGGTAGGTAATCGCAGGTAATTTCAAAGTATTTTTTTTTATAACTTGAACATAGGTACTAAATTATGTATGTATTCGGAAGCCGATAACATTTTTACACATTTCACTTTACTGAACATTTTGAAAACCGATATTTCGTAATAATGCGAAATACCGAAATAGTCATGGAACGTTAATTGTTTGGATCAGTTTGGAATGTAGATGTTATTGATGAAGGTGGTCGTCGTCGCAAGTGGCTCGGTGGCTCGGTGGCTCGGTGGCTCAGTGTTCGGTGGCTCGCTGCTCCGAGCCATTAGCCGCCGCGGTCGGCCGGCGGCCGCGCCTGTGCTTGTCTCATGCGAACGCCATAATCTTCGCTCCACTGCTCTTTATAATCGCTCAGTATTGTTTCCAACTCCATTATATTGTCAGATATACTCCTTCGATAAATTTAGCCGTCGTTGAGCAATATTGTGTTTGATTGAGCGAAACAGGATACCTATCAAGTTAATTTCCTCAAGACATGATTGTTCGACAACTTTTATGAGAATTTATCTTCGCCTCATAATATTATGTAAATAGTACCTGCATAATCTGATTTGTATCCTGAACGATCGCATGATTGAGTGAAAACCTGCAGAGTGGCACTTTGTGCTAAGCGACGCTATTCAAAATGATGGACTCGGTCGGTTTATCAGTGGAGACAGACGCGGCGCGGGCGCACAGATAGGTGAGGGTGACAGTAATTGACAGGTCGGCGCAGGACACTTGACGCACGTGCGAGAGCGGACTGGGCCCCCGCACTAAGCAGGATGTCTTTAAATAGACTAAATGCCTTTGTGAAGGCATGCCCTCCGAAGGGTGGCGGCATCCGGCTCCGATCGCGCACACGATTCGCTTCTAAAGAGGAAACTTATAAATAACTTCTTCAATTATTCTGAACCATTCAACTATAAACATGAAATACTCGTTGCGTCTGAATCAATGCAGCGCGGCGCACCGGGAGTCGCTGGCGAGTCGCGCTACCGGAGTACCAGACCCTTATCGCCCATCTTGCCGACACACTGTTTCACGGAATGCCTATTGTTTGATTAATAATATCTGAGAACAACATGATATATTATTATTTGTCGCGGGTGATGTAACGAGGAGTTCGTAGATTGGCCGGTGTGTCCTCATTCTGTCCTAAACTTGTTATACTACGTCATAGTAAATTATCTTGACATCTTTTGTTAAAGGTGCTGAGAATTAAAGGATTGATGGTATAGGCAGAATACACACCTGATGCAAAAACATTAAGCATTTACAGCCATTTTAAAGGAATAATTGGAAATGCGTTGTAAAAATAATAAATGAATCAAATAACGATCGGATTTGATAATTTGGTGAACTCGTGAAGTTAAGTAGGTACATGTGCGTGTTAACTCCAGAGTAGGTCACACAACATAGTAGTCATTGTACAGCGAGTACCTACTTATGTGAAAGACTTGTAAACATTCAAAGAAGAACGACGCAATAAAATCCGGATCTGAGCGAGGGGATTACGGTGAGTACGTTCACTGTACATGCACGTGTTCAAGTAAAGGGTCCCGCGGAACTCCCGCTTGTATGAATGTATGTATGTATGGGAACCTACCTGCGAGTACGCACAAACAAGTGTTTCCGGTCATGGCGCGATATCCGGCGCTCTTGCGCAACTTATCCTACGATTTATCGGCGGATCTTGTTTCAGTCGGTGTGTCATCGTCACGAATACCGCGAACAGATTATGAGCGAACATTGAGATGGGACGGAAGTGTACCTGTAAGGCGGTCACATGTTTGTTGCTTGTAATGGGTTTGGAATTACAAACGTACGAGTTTAATTTAGGCACATTTCATACGCATAGCATAACATTAAATCACGCCTGTATTCCTCGAAGGGACCGTATCTATAGTATACTTACAATTCGCCAGGTTTGTTTGAGACCCATGTAAAACGTAGCGGGACATCAACCGGGAACAAATCCATACTCCGGGCTCGCTCATTTAATATAAGAATATTTGCTCTATTTTCAAAAGCTGTGGCTCGAATGACATACCGTTTTTTTAGTACAACGTTCTTTTGATCTAATTCTAAATCTAACCGAGAACTTAGGGCAACCCGACACGGATAGGTTAGGTTCGAATGTGGTGACAGAAGCTAGAGTGAGCGAGCGAACATAGCTCCCGTTATCCCATTCATGTTAGGTTCCTATAAACACTGCAGAAAGATATAGGAGCCCCGCGCACCGTGGCTTCGTAGATTTTCCTTGGTCACGACCTTTATTTAAGCCGAATATATATTCGATAAAATTATAATAGGTATCAAATAAATCTTATACACTATGAACTTTTAATCATTAGTTTAAGTGTAGGTATGTTATATCCACTGAAGCTTACATAAAATGAAATTATATCAATCGTTATTATATCATTCGTTGTTATAGTAAAAAATCATATGTAAGTACCAAATAATATATTACACATCCTTTTTCAATAGTAGCCAACAATCGGAAATCGACTAATGGTTGATCCACACATAGCCGGACCGTGGCCCCGGGCAGTGTCAGGGCCGTGGCCGTGCCGGGACCGTGCATCCGTATCTGTACGTCCGTGCGTCGGCCCGGGCACGGAAGCTCCGGCGCTTGCCCGGACACGGACATGTGTGAAAGTTCATACAAAATGTATAAAACTATATTTTTTTGAGCTCCGGACGGACCACGGCCCGGCCACGTCCCGGACACGGCCCGGCTATGTGTGAATCAACCTTTATACAAAATGAACAAACAAAAGAATTTTACGTCTTTATAAAATTTGTTTCCATTTAGAATTCACAGTGATAAACTAGTTTCCTGTACCTTTTTTTATGGATAGGAAATCATCAAATGACTCCGCTCCGGGCGGAGTGGTAGGGAGTGCCAGACTCTTACTGACTAAAACCCATCCGTGCTCCTCCTAGTGCCCTTTGCTTTCCAGGGCCGCGGTAACTCTTTCGAACAGAATCCACAACAGTTTCCTGTACCTAATGAGTACCTGAAAATAAATACGCGACCGGTTCCTTTACAAACGTATTGGTCGGGGCTTAGGAACCGCTTTTATCGTAATATGAACAGGGTCTAAATATAGGGTGACCACATTTCACCTGTGGTTGAAAAATAAATAGTTACCAAAGTATTTATAAGCCTATTAGAGACGTACAGCTTTTTGGAAATTACTGTTAAATTATATCCAAATACAATTAATTGACAAATAAAGACGTAATAGTGACAATTGCTATTGAGATGCGAATACGAACGTTGCTTAAAAATGAGTAGAATTGTCCCTCTGATTAAATTCAGTATCATTCTCGAACCGTTTACGTAGCGGTATCGTAAAGATTGCTAAGCGTAGCCGTATCATTTGTCGTAGCGCGGGCATAGCGTCTACGTCTCCTTGGAGTATGCGTAGCGTTGTCGTAGCACATGCGTAGCGTTTCCGTAGCGGTTAAATTGCATAGTACCTATTTGTTCCGTAGCGTCTACGAACTGGTTGCGTAACGTTTTCGTGGCGAGGGTCTACGCATAGCATAGCGTATCATAGTGAGGCGGCCGGCAAAGTCAAAGTCAACGATCTTTATTGTGAGACAGTGCAATGATTACAGAGTTGTTATTCAGTTATTTTGGTGTGCTTTTGCACTGTTCCACCATGTTAGGCATACGATCATTTAAATCATAATTAGATTAATTCAAATATACACTTTAATTGAAATAGAGCTATATTTTACATCAAAACATAAAAACAGTTTGGCACTAACTCATGCATACGGTCATACGGTCTATTTACCAAGAAGTCATTTATTTTGTTTTATTAATGTTTTCAATTTCTCTTATTTGTTTGTGAAGACATTCCGAAGAAACTTGGAAAGTGAGGCTGTTTTTTGGGCATATTTGCTATTTTGTCGGCATGTCGACGGGAGTGCAGGTAAGCAAACTTTTCCTTATTGGTTTTTACGAATGTAACCACCTCATAGATGCAGCGTGCAGGAAAGGATAAATCTTAAGCTTTTTAAAATATGGCTATCTGGGGCAGCTATCTGGGGCACGTATGCCACAAACAGCTCTAAGACATTTCTTTTGCGCCCTAAAAACAAGTTCCCTGTCTGTAGCATTCCCCCAATGAATTAGTACATATCTAAGCGTAGACGTTACACAGGCATGATAGGCGGTTAGTACTGCTGCTTTTTTGTCAATCCACAGTCCTAAGAATTTGATGGTATCTGTTACCTCTATTTTTTTCATTTCATAATTTACATTTCATGTCAATGGGGTTTTTCTTTGGGAATAGCTGACTATTTAACCAATGTATAATGTCATTTAAAGTATCGTTTATGTCATTTTTAAATGTGTTGATGTCAGTCAGAGAAAATACAGCAGTGCTATCATCAGCTAACATAATTTTCACAGCTCTTGGTAAATCGTTTATATAAAAAAGGAAAAGCACCCAAAACACTTCCTATGTAACATCTCTCGGGTTTGATAAATACTGTACTTCAGTTTTCGTCACAAAAAAGCTTATTTATTAATTTCAGTTAATTGTAATCTCTGGCTTAAATACCATTTTATCAATTCCAGGGCATTATAATTGATAAAATGGTAATATTACCCCGTATCTAAACAGTTTTTGACCAGTAATTTATGACCCACGTGGTCGAAAGCTTTGGTCATGTCCATGTGTATAGTCGTTACTGGTGTCCTATTGTTCATATTTTTGTAAATCCTAATAAGAAGATCGTAGATGGCCATATTGATAGGCTTGCTTTTCCATTTTGTTTACTGGCCAAAAGATTAAGAACGTAGCTGATCTGCCGTGTTTTCGTAGCTTTGACGTAGCAAAAGCGTAGCGTTATCGTAGCCGATGTGCGTCTACGTCTGCCTCATATTTAGTTTCATAGTGTTTACGAAACGCTTGCATAGCGGTTCTATTTCGCTTTCGTAACGGATTCGTTTTGATCCTGTAGCTAGAGCCTACGCATAGCCTAGCGTGACTGTCGTAGCGGATGCGTCATGCTCTGTAGCTTGAGCGTAGCAAAAGCGTAGCGGATGCTTCTTGTATATCTTGTAGTTTCGTTGTGACTACGAAGACTACGAAACGGTTGCGTGGCGGTTCTATGGCGCGGCTGTATTAAATGTTTTGTCCGTAAGAAGAGCCTACGCAAAGCGCAGAGTATCGTAGAGCAAATTGTCGTAAGCGGATACGCCGTATTGCGTTGTTTGGCTGCAATAAAATCATAATAATATATAGCTTTTAATTAGCGGTTACTTGCAGTCTGCATAGAGGTTGCGTAGCGATGGATCATGTTAGCATTGTTTTATTTACTACTTATGTGTCACAATTTTACTGCTTCTTGAAACGTGGTGGGTATGCTTGCAAATGATTACTTATTCAATGATTAATTAAATTGCCGGAAAAGTACAGTAGTAGCAAATCTCATAAATTAGTTTCATCATTTATTTACATGATAAGTCTCATAAGAATGAGTATATCCGTCAGTTGTTAGAATTACAGACGGTTTATAAAGACCATGACTGTTGGCGACCCTAGCAGAGCACCCCGACGCGACAAAACGAAGGCGCGGCCCGTGACGTTATTCAGCCCCGTCTGTCCCGAGCTACAACGTAGACAAATACAGAAGAACTAATCAACATAATGAGTGAAAATGCACACACATATGGACATACGTCTACATGTACACAGGGAACGTACTCTCCCGAGATTCATTTTTTTTTCTTGATATCATAGTACGTTTATAGCTATATGAGCTCGTGTGTTTGCTTGTCGGCCTTCTGTTTCCACCTGTGCTGTACCTCAGAGCTCAAAGTCACAATACCAGCGAGTCCTGCAGGTGACGGCCGCTCAATAGCGCTGATTACCCCGCCATTCAACTGCGCCATACTACACAACCTGTTCCTATTAATAAATCACGTCTATGTTATTATGTAGATATATAATCTAATATGTTAACTTGTTCTAAACTAAACCCATTCGACTTCGAATCAATTCATTCCTGTTTTTATTTTTTAATGTTCATTTAAAAATAGAATAGAATACCAGGTTTCAAATCATTATTGGGTTTTTCCTCAAGGAATTTTAGATGCGAGATTGTTATGTTAAAAAGTCAGACTAAATTAGAATTACTGCACAACAAAAAAATAAGCCACTATCTACAAATGTGAGCATTGGTTGTTAACACTAAGAGACGGATTTGTCCCTTGCCTTACCTTTATGACAATCTTTGTTAGACCCAAATGTTATGGAAGTAATAAGAACATTATTGTGTCGGATGTATCAACCTACAAAAAGTACGTTTCCTTTATGTTGTAAAAAACATGATTATTTTTATGCCACACTATATAATCTTAATAGTAATAATGCAAATATTAAAGTGCCATTTAAAGTATTCATTTACAGTGTAGATTTATTGAATGCAATTGCCATATCCGCTTCCGCTGCAGTGCGCACGCGCCGCGCCGCGCGACGCTCTCTGAGCGCTACTTCCGCTGCTCTCGACTGAACGATTCTTCCCCTTTATGAACGAACGACTATAAATCAACTGAAATAAATTACCTATATTTTTTTCTCCCGCACGTGTTCAGTGTTTACTATTATGACTAGACTAATTCGAAGACCAGTACTAGGTCAACAAATGTATTGAAGATGGTTATTTATCGAACCAAACTAATAGAAAGAAAGTAAGAAAGAAAGAAAGAAAGAAAGAAAGAAATCATTTATTTGCTGTAAATGTAGGTATACATATAGGTTGGAAATGAGATAGAGAGGTAATATTTGTTAATTTTCTTGTAATAAGTAATATCTGAAAGCCTGGTATAAAGTTGCACTATACTTTTTATCCCAAAAAAATCAGCGTTCCCGTGGTAAATGATAAATCATATTTATTTTGTAAGTACTCGTAGGTTGTAAAAAACACTTTTACACGTCAATTTTTTTTTGGTTGTTTTAAACTAGATGAGCCCGTTGTTTCCCAGCTACCCTGAGAAGAAACACCGAAACAAACTCAAAGTCCATTTTGAAGTCCATACAATTGTACTACTGGACAAATCATACGAGAACCATGTAGGTTGATGACTGAGTTGCTCTTTTGAGGAAAGTAACACACAGATTATAGTAGACCTGTTCAGACTGTGCAAGCATGTGTCAGTTATCGTGTAGCTCAAACTTAGAACTATAATGAGCTCAACGATTTGACAAACAATACCAAAGTAAGGACATTTGGGTAGGCCGCATAAAAAGCTCAAACCGCCAGACTAACATGAAATGAACCCCTGATTTACTTGGTCCTCACATTCACAATTATTTATTTAACACTTTAGCTCACATATATACAGAGGCGGACTTAATCTGTGGTTATAGGCATTCTCTGCAAGTCAACCTTTGGATGATGTGAGAGAATAGGGGTAGGTGCAATAAAGAGAATTAAAAGCGATTTATTTAAACAAACATTTAAATAAATAATATACATATATTAACAATTTTACAATATAAATAATTATATACTTATTTATATTGTTAACAAGATAAAAATGAAATACTTAAACCATTAGTACAAATAGGTAATTGGAAAACATTAGCGCTGTGATGATACTACTGCCAACTTCATACGCATATGTTCACGAACTTTAACTTTGAAGCCTGGTTGGTTGCATGGTGGCTGTCCTGATTTCCTCGGGGAGCGCATTCCACAGAGAAATAGACTGAACGAAGAAAGAAGAGTGAATAAAGTCAGTACGGTGAGTGGAATATTGAAGGAGGCGGTTGTTTGATGAGCGTAGATTACGATTGTGACTGGCGCAATGTGTTGAAAGTTTGGTGCTAGATAACTGGGGAAGTTGGGAGAGTCAAGAAATGAAAACTAGTTAGAGCCCTTAGTTCTCTGCGCTAGCGTATGGGCAACCACTTTAAAAGCGACCGATGCGCAGAGACATGATCAATAATGATCATATTTACGCAGATTGAAAACAAATCGAATGCAGTAATTCAGAAGACGGTCAAGTTTGTTGAGGAGATCTGAATTCAGGGCATAGTAGCACACGTTGCCATAATCGATGATAGGAAAACTTAAGGTCTGTATTTACTTTCTGATTGACACTAGCGACTTCAGTAGTCATAGTCATCATTTATTGCATTCACGTACTTTACAAGTACATATACCTATAGGTTTCATACATGAACCCTGCTAGGGCACAGCAATGTATATAGTATAAAGTGCTACAGTGTCATCAACTCATCACACACCATGTAAACCATGTTTAAACAAATAAAATTTTACTTACTTACTTAGCAAGCTTACACCCGTATTTATAAAGAAGTAATTACTTGTTGCTAAGTAATTTCTTAATTAAGTCATTACTTAAGGTTAGAATTCTTAATTAAAAAATCTTATTCTATAGTGGAGTAACACGTTACTTAGGTACTTGAGCAATTGCTCAAGTCACAAATCGTCGATTGCGAAATATGCATGATATCTCCACATACAACCTGAAAGCTTCCAGTGGCATAAAAACGCAAAGCAGTAAGCAACTGACACAGTGGAGTTATAGGAAGCCCTGTTTGTGTCTCTGATTGTAAAGAGTCTGTAATTCTCGGTAAAATCACATTTATCACAACACTTTTGGAGAAACGAAATCTTTTATTAAAACAATTTTCCGAATAGTCATGAAATGGATCCACATCACGAAAGTAAACTTTGGGATTTCTAGGTTTAGCAACTTCTACCTCTTCTAATATATTATCATCTATATTGTCTACAACAGCAAAAACCGCTTCAATGCTATCTAAAGTATCCATTTTTAACCAAAATAACCTCAAAACAAAGACTGCTATAGTTTACTGGGTAGCGCAAAGTAAAGGAAAAGAAAATAAAAGAAATAGAAAGTAAAGGAAATGGTGACTATTACTTGGTTAAGAATTCTAACTTTTGACAGTTCTAACTTCGAGTAATTTCTTAACTATAGAATAGAAATCGTTATTTAAGTAATTACTTTTACTCAAGTAATTACTTTTACTTGTTTATGAATACGGGTGTTAGTGCTGTTTGTCAGGTGTCCATCATTTGTTATTTAACTAGGTAAGAAAGGGTAAGAACAATTTTAATAGGTCGGTTACATTGGTTGGTTTAGTACGCCAGTTTAAGGTACTATCAATGTGCAAGCCCAGATTCTTCACATCAGTGCTAAACGGGACAATCGTACTGTCGAACAGGACATTTGGCAAAGCTTTTTTATCCACTTTAGACACTTATCAGGGTTTTACAGCAACGCCAAATCTATCCGACCATGTTTTATGGCTGTCAAGTCCCAGTTGATTTTGTCTAATGTCTGTAATGTTTTTTTGAAGAAAGATCCACACAGATTTGAGTGGGCCTGTCCAATTAGTGCAAGCCTTGGTCAGTAGTATATTATTTTTTTTCGTCAATTTTCTAATGTTTTTAACCATCACTCTGCTATTCTGGACGGAGATAAATACAACAAGTCAAAAACCATGAAAATCTATCTCTTATAATCTAATATAATATAGATAGATTTGAATTTATTTATGCTTAGTTGTTGAGCCTGGTTTTAGGAACAACAAAATTGTTTTTGTTTTTAATATTATGTTATGGATAGCACTTATGTAACGCCACACGAGTAAAGGTAGACTACGTAAACCGAGTATATTATTATCAAGAAGACGGATGTTTACTATATGAATATCTTGATAACTATTAGTAAAACAAAAGAACAGTACATTTTCCGTCCACTGTCGTCGGTCTATTCGAGCGAGTCAAGTTCCAGTCAAGTGGCGATGCGTAAGTGCGCCCGCGCAGACGAGGCGCGACGCTGCGCCCGCGCGCCCTGAGGACCATCCCATTGTCTTCCATATCATTAAGGCCATTATATTTGCTTGTTCAAGCGTGCTTTTATCGTTTGTTATTATAACTTTGATCAGTGGCTGACAACTTCATAATGATTTTCAATAATCATTGTTTCATGATTCACAAACAATAGCTGTAATCACAATGCTAATAATAACCTCGACTCTTTTATAATTTGCTTAAACAGAAAGCGATATCGGGGTTGCTCCGGGTACGTAGGATGTGAAAAGAAAGTGGGTTACATGTTACATGAGACTTTCTATTGTTTCAGACGTTCGCATTAATTGATTGTAATGTTTGTGCTGTCTATCAATACGGCTATCGAGAACTTATCACCAGGATTATACTTAAGCTCATTACAATGGGTACCTATACTACCTATGCTATGTAAGCATACCTATTGGAATTATAATATATTGGTAGGTAATTAAAAGATCTTATTACAATTTTTATGCAATTAACAAAGTCATAAGACACCGTTGAACGACACAAGTTTGGCATACATTTTTGTAATTGACTCCGCTTAATATTGCTACAAAATTCCTGAGTCAGGCGAAGTAAAGAGGTCAATGACAAAGTACAAAGGAGAATTATTATGTAATAATAAACAACGGCTCAAGTTGTAACCGGAGTCCTTTACTATATTGTAATTTGTATCGATCCATTGATTAACTGTTTAGGGTGAACATAGAGTCCGCATTACCAGGATATTTGATAAGGGATCACGGGTAGGTTATAGGCACTATGGATTGAAATGTCATTTGATTATTTTGAACACCGATTGTTTCATTATGTTGGCCGAGCATGAGAAAGTCTAGGTTAATCCAATTCCTTGAAACCGCCAGCCAAAGACATTAGACTCCGACTAAAAATAAATATCTGGTAGGTACCTAACTAACAATGTTATGATACCTAACTAATCGACAATGTATTCAGATCGTAGTTTAGTTGTTACACTTGTTACTTATTTCTCACGTACCTACCTACCAAGCTTAAAATTAAATTCAAATCCTTAGCTCTTCACGTCAGTAACATTTTCAATCTCAAAACGATCATACACGAGCATGATTATTATTTACTACATATTAAGAAAAATCTGTAATATGTTGGGGAAATTACCGACTGGTCGTCATTTATTACGAGCCCAAAACATCGAGTCCTTCTCAAATCACGGATTTAACTTCAAGACACGTCAAAGTGATTTACCTTTCTTTAGCACTTAAAATTCGAAGGCTATTAAACCGAACGAGATTTCAACGGAGACGATGGCCCGTAAAAGTTTCGCAAGAGTCGGTCGTAACCCATTTTGGTTATAACTCGCCGTGACGCGCCGAGCTTTTACACGGCCAGCGAAGAAAATAGGGAGACGGCCATCGCCGAAAACAACAATGAGGTACTGTTACCATAATGACACTTTATGAGCACAAACATCGGGCCGCAGCCGAACACGACACGGTCGCGGCCGCGATGCACGAATGTGGTCCGCGCATTGTTTCCGCTTTATACTCGAACCGCCAACGAGGACGACATTGATGCCTCGCGGACAAAGGCACCCATTGCAACAACGGCGGCCGCCCCGCCGGAGCCGACCTCCATCGACATTCAGATCAATTCTCTGAAATGGATTTGATTGCTGAACTCATAATTTCCTTGCTCCTGTATATTCAATAACTAAACATGTCTATTTGATAAGAAACTAGCTCAATAACTGATTCCGAATCGCGACAAGACGTAACCTTTAAAGCACAAGCACGATGTCGCAGAAATTCTATGTCATTCCTGGACCCTTTTAGGTATATGAAACCTACTTGATGCTCACAGCATGTCTGTGAGACTGATCACTTAATTAGCATATTAAAAATTCAAACGTGGCTAGACTAAGTAGTAGATAGGTACAGGTTTCGTATAACACTGAACTCGTTTTTAATTTACTGTTCACATTATTTTCTGCTCATTTGGCAGCCGGACCGTTTAATCGCTACACGTAATGTAAACCGCATCATTGTATGTATCATTATGCAAGTGCATTCTTGAACCGTTCAGCCCAGCTCACGTCTGCATCTTTATGTCCGGGATGATGAAGTTGTAAATAAATACTTACGTGGCCACAAAATTGGATGATTTTACTCATTCCTATATACGTGTAAACGATAATAGCTTTAAATTGAGATATAAACTTTCTGATTTCGTGTAGCTTTCTTCGTTAATGATATTGTGGTAAACGGTCATTGTGGGTCAGTGGAATATCATGATGATTGGGTTGGTGCATGCACCGCTAGGTAAACGACAGTATCGTAGGATATGGGACCACATAGTCAGTGCTCGGTGGGCGGTCGATAACATGACACGTATCAACATTAGCGTACACGAGGACCGCAGCGCTCACCGTCCAGCGCGCGCACGCAATGCTCTGCACAAAGTGACGCAGTGTCTTGCGCTATGCGCTTGCGCACAAGATCACCGGCCGTGTGGTCCTGCAGTTAACGCTACGCTCAGCAGAGCCCCCAGAGCTTACTAATATTACGACATAATATGTCTACTAGATTGTTGCAGTCGCGGCAACTTTATGTATAATTTCTTACTTCGTACAGCAGAGGTACCTTAGTAAACTATTATGAATGTTAAGAGTAAGGTGATACGACGAATGAATGTTAAGCTTTAAATTTCGTAAAGACAGATCGTAATATGAACGTATGGTAATTTAAGAATGTTGTACCTACACATAGAACCAATGCCTATAAAACAAAGCACATTGGTTCAAATATAAAAGCTCTGTTTCTGGAAAGCTTTTCATTGTGTTCAACTTATCAATTCAACTTTCGAAATGAAGCAAATCGCTCAAAATTAATTAGATTTTTAGGTGCATGGAGATGTTGTATTAGCTATTTAAAGTCACTGCTAACAAAATCCTCTATCCAGGCCTAATCGATCACAAGACAAAAAGCTTTTAAGTTATTATTAGTTCAATAGAATCTCTTCTAAGCATCGGCTGGATAGCAAATTAAACAAAAAATCATTGAGATGTTAATAATTTAACGGTTTTGATATATATGTATTATTCAGATCATTATGCATAAACATAATTGACAAGGGCAGAGGATACAGTAGGTACATACGAGTACATCACATGTGCTGAGCAAGCAAGGCGCGCGCGTGGGCCAGGTGCGCGCAACAATCTCGGCAGTTGTCGCTGCGCACGCGCACCCCTGCCTCGGTGCGCTTTTAATAAATTTCAGTACCTATAAAAAAGGATCTATCAAAAGATGGCGACTAAATCAACCGGTGTTCGACTGTTCGGGTGCAACTATGCAGCGCGGATCGGCCTCCCTTCGCAAACAAAGCACCGTTTGTTGGGCGCGCAAACAAGTTCTGATTAAATGAAAAGGTGTCCCGGAACGGGTGTGTCCGTCGTTTGCTCAAAGTAATTACATTTCATTTGATATCTGCGCCTAAATACATACAACTATGTCGTTTGAACGACACTGTTAATTAATTTTCGTGGCTAAAATGTAAGCTACGTCGGTATACATACGCATTACTGACAGAGGTAACTACGCCTGTACTGTATGAGGTTTTTCTCGGTAAGTATTGCTGTTGTTTGTTATGCCGAGAAATTACAGAGTGTCATCAATTAATATTAACTTTATAAGAAACGCGTTTTAAATCCTTATCGTTCCTAATTAGAGCTACTCGAATACTAACCAAGGCTTGCACTGACTGCACAGGTCCACTTAAATCTGTGTGGTTCTATCCTCAAAATACCACTTCAGACACTGATCTGCATGGTCCTCATTTAACGTATTGTGAATGTGGGGATCATGTAGATTGCCATATTAGGGTTTCATTTCATGTTTGTCTGGCATTTTAAGTTATTATATGGCCTACCCAAATGTTCTTACTTTGGTATTGTTCGTCAAACCGTTGAGCTCCTTAAAATTCTAAGTTCGAGCTTCACGATAACTGACAAATGCTTGCACTGTCTGGACAGGTCCACTCAAATCTGTGTGGCACTTTCCTCAAAAGGCCACCTCAGACATTAACCTACATGGTTCTCGTATGATTTGACCAGTACAATTTGTATGGACTTCAAAAGAAACTGGCCTCTGAGTTTGTTTCGGTGTTTCTTCTCAGGGTAGTCAGCTAGGAAACACCGGCCTCATCTAGCTTAAAATGAACAAAAAACATTGACGTGTAAAGTGACAGTCAACTAAAAAAAGTAGGTAAATTTTTTCTTTAAACAAAATGTTTTCGCTAGACAGAGATTATTTTTGTGATCATTTTGGAAATTCTATACTGTTTCCGGTGTAATGACGTCGAGGAAACCAACCATTTCTCATGATCAACTTTATCATCAACGCGGAAATACTGTAAAAATAGTAAAACTCTTGCATCAGGTAATAATAGTACCCCATTTGTTGCAGATAAAAAATAATAATGTAACCGTTATTCGTCATTTACGGTCCTGTTAATCCTGTACGAATGATCTACTTGTCGGAGCCTGCGCCGGCGCAGGGATGCAGCTGTTCCCGCGACCCCAGGTCTCTCTCCCCTTCATTCCGTAACACTATAAATACCTTTACGGGCTCAGAAATGCAAAAAAATCCCAATAACGGTGAGATTTCCGAAAAAAATATCGAATGTGGGAAACGGACGATTCCCGTTTCCCTAGATTGCAATGTTATTGTTCCTACGTTGTAAGTGTTGTAACGGTATGAATGGCATCACATGTGCGGATCAACGCAGCTATACGTCACGCCTGTGACGTGTGCGTGCATTCTTTTTAAGTGATACCAGTAAATATTTCTTAAAATCTTCTCATCAGTCGACTAAGGAGCAGTTGTTCTTAAAGTCTTTGTATCAGTAGTTTATTTGCGTAGCCTTTTCCCGACTATATTGAGGTCGGCTTCCGTCCTATCAGACCTCTACAACCTAATAACCAGGTAACGCGGTAGGATAATTCCCTATTCGAAAAGTTCGTCATGGGGAGTTTCAAAACACTGCCAAGATTACTTTGCCTAAATCTGGGAACGTTGGCTGAAAAGTAAATAGATATTTGGTTAAAGACGTCGCTTGCAAAGCTATTTGTTGAGCAGTTAAAGCTGTTAACTAATTCTTAAAAATAAAATATGTAAGTACCATTTGAATAATATGTACAACTTTTATAAAACTCAGGAAAATCCCGTCCAGTAAAGCAATAAACAAATAGTCTGCTGAGAAAGAAAACAAATGACATTCATAAGAAAATAACTGCTAAATAGCCTAAATCTCTTTAACGCAGTAGTATCCAAACTTGTCAAATGAGTGGTTAACTAACAAATTAATTATGTGTGCTAAAGCTTGCCAAATTGTCGCAATAAAAACTGTTAGTGCTCATATTTTACTTAGTTTTTATTTATTTACAATACAATGTAGATAATAACATACTTAGTAAACACATACTAGTAGATACTAATAATTTTGTACAAACGCGTGTAAAAATAAATCATTGGCAATCAAAAATAGTTTTTCCACTTCGATGTCAACATATGTTGATAACAAAAAAAAACTTCTAACACACAAATTCGCTTTATAAAACTAATCTATTTGTTAATTAAATGTTAAGAGTATTGAATAGGAACTTAAATTATACTGACATTATATACTTACCATAGACAACTATTAATCTTCTGCATAAGTTAAGTGCTCGTTATAAGTACAATTACAGAGGACGTTGCATGTATGCGTAGATATAATATTTAATGTCAATATTTCTCTCTAATATACCCAGATTGAAAACAAAAAGGCGAATCATATCATCTGAAAAACTGTACGAAGTAGGTACTTAACGGAGTTTTTTTTTGGGAAGGTGAAATCATCAAATGACTCCTGCCGCTCTGGGTGGAGTGGGAGGGAGTGACAGACTCTTACTGACTAAAACCCATCCGTGCTCCTCGTAGTGCCTTTTGCTTTCCAGGGCCGCGGTAACTCTTTTTAACAAAATCCGCAAACCAGGCAGCCTCTGGCCCTAACGGGAGCTTTCAATTACATTGAGAAAGCCATAATCTCCTGCATACCTACCTCAAGTAAGTATTGTTACACAATAGATGTACGAGGGTGAATCAAAAAGTTCTTAGAATAGACTAATAAATAAGACAAAACTTTTGAGGGGTACTTTTATTTTATTTCAAGCAGTGTTAATACACAATTACCGAGCTGAGTATCGTTTCAATCGCTCTTTCTGTTCCTCAGATATTATTTTTTGAATACGAAGAATGATTGAAATTGCGACGAAAATTACTACTAAGAAATTTTTTTTAGACATGATACAACCATTAGGCGATAGTGCGTTGCAGTTTTCCACAGTTGCTTACTGGGTTTAAAAGAGGCAGGTCTTGTTGTGAAGATCGCTCTGGCCGGCCCTCCACCTCCCTTACTGAGAAAAACTTCCAAAATTGCTGAGATCCTCAGGATTTCTTTTGGAAGCATTCATAATATTTTAACAAATGAATTAGGGTTCAAAAAGGTTTCGGGTATCGTATGTGCCAGATAAACAAAGAATAACGGTCATTGACCCACCTACATTTATTGACACACTTAATTTCAAAAACAGAAATAATGATATAAAGCTGTCCTGAATCGACATCTATTGTTTTAGTAATGAAAAACGATTCATAATTTACTGTCCGGTGGTACCTACGAAGAGATATAAAGGGAAGGTCAATGACCGTTATTCTTCATTTATCTGGCACCTACTATAGATGGGTACCGCGTATGTTGACAGAGAAAAACAAAAAACGATTGGACATTTCGAAGCGCAGTCTCGATATCTTTCAACGTGATCCTGATCAATTTTGTCGTCGATTTGTAACAATGGATGAAACATAGGTCCATCATTTCGATCCTGCAACAAAGAGGCAAAGCATGTCCTGGAAAAGACCATCATCTCCACCAACGAAGAAATTTCGGGTTGTTCCATCCGCCGGCAAGATTTTGGCCTCTGTCTTTTGGGATAGTAAAGGAATCCTTTTCATTGATTATATGGCGAAGGGGCAGACGATAACTGGTCAATATTACGCTGGTTTGATCCCAAAAGTTCGCGAAGCAATAAAAAAAACGCCAAGGTAAACTGACATTGGGCATATTGCGTATTGTGTAACGAAGAGCCGGAGCATTATCTTGGTGATAACCAAGATAATGCTCCGGCTCTTCGTTCGGAAGTGCCGCTCATGAAATCCACAATTCTGGCTTTGAAATCCTAAACCACCCACCATATTCTCCAGACTTAGCCCCTAGTGATTTCCACTTATTTCCAAAATTAAAGGAGCAAATCCGGAAAAAAAAATTGATGACGATGATGCGTTTATGGCTGCCGTAGAGGAGTTACTTGAGTCTCAATGTTTTTTTTCGGAGAAAATAAGGAAGCTAGAAAAGCGATACTTGAAATGTATTGAGTGAGAAGGAGACTATTTAGAAAAATAAATTATTTTTTGTACTTTATATTATTTCTAAGAACTTTTTGATTCATCCTCTTAGTACATATGACGTTGCGCATGTGCGTTGATATTTAAAGCCAATCTATTCCTCCAATATTCCAAGATTAAAAACAAAAAGACATTCATGTGACAATCATTTCTTCTGACAACTGACAAAATACAAAAAAAGCTTTCCCTACAAAACAAAACATTTTTCCCAATAAATGACGCTTCCAAATCGGAGATTTCAATTAATTGACATTTATGTACTTCCAAAAAACATTAATCTCCACAAGCGATAGTTAGACATAGGACGTGGCGCATATGCGTAGATATTTATAAATGGTGCGTCTGCGCATACAAGAAGGCCGCAAGTCGCAAGGGAATGCGCGAGGGGTGAAAGGTGGCCGGTGCGAGCGGTGACGCACCGGCCGCGTAGCGTGTGCCCAAATCTCAGCTGTTGCCGCGACACACTGCACAGGGTGATGCTTTTAACAATTCTAGTATTTATTGTTTGAAAATTACAAAGCAATTTACACTTTTAGATATACTTACTTTATTATATGTAAGTATACCTATTGGGTTGAGAAGTATAAAAACTGAAACGAACTTTGTATTATTTAATTAAACCTGCTATCGGCGTAGCACAGTTTGCTTAATAAGTGATAAATGATGTTTATTTTGTAAGTAGGTTGTAAATAACACCTTTAAACGTCAATCTCTTCTTTTCAAACTAGATGAGGCCGCTGTTTCCTAGCTGACTACCCTGAGAAGAAACACCGAAACAAACTCAAACTCTCTTTTGAAGTCCATACAATTGTACTAGTCAAATCATATGAGAACCATGTAGGTTGATGTCTGAGGAGGTGGTCTTTTGAGGAAAGTACCACACAGATTATAGTGGACCTTGCACTGGCAAGCATTTGTCAATTATATAATATTAATTAAGTATAATTTACTTGTATTTATCATGTTATTTTTTCCGCTAAGAAAGCTTAGGGTTATAAAAGTAGTACCTATGTACTTCTCCATACTTACTATATTTGGAAATAAAGTGAACTTCAACTAGCTAGCATATTCAAATTCCGTAAATCCTCAAAAAAATTGCTCACAAATATCTTTAAAATCAAAGCTTATGAACAACCTGTATAAGACTCAATCCATCTGTATTAAAAGTGTTTATAAAAGCGTTGAATGGCCCTGTGCGCTTTATATAGAAAACTCTACAGCTATGCCATTATTTAAAATTAAACTACTCACCTACCTGCACGCAACACCCCGAGTACTAAAACTGCATAAGTCATACAACATTTTTCAATTCAATTTTGGACCTTAGGATCAAAATTTTATTTTTAATAAAGCACCCTGCTGCAACCGATTTAAAACCATAAAACGGTATCCTTACGGTTTAACTTTGCTGCTTCCCCTATTACAACGATATAACCGAAATATAGATTCCTCACTTCCAAAGTGACTAAGTTGCTTCGAGCGGAGCGGTACTTGAAACCTTTCGTTGTCCGGGAGCGAAACAGTGAATGGGGGAGACCCTAATCGAAGTTCCTTATTTCCAGAAGGTGCTACGTATCGTTGAGTTGTAGTAGTTGGTATGGCGCTTAGACTGTTTGGTTGCTGGCCGGTGGTTCCATGCAGATGTGCGATTCGGGTACAGACATGTGATTCTGCACGCGCAGCCAGCTGCTGGCATAGCTGTGCACTGATTCAATACAATGCAGGGTCGGACTCAGCTCGTGGGTGCCTACGCTTTGTATAACATTGATGTGTAGGCAAGCTCAACAAACAATGATACAAATCCGTACAACAACAATGGTAGGTACGGTTCAGGTGTGCCATGGGTCGGTCGTTAGTTCGACGTGCTAATAATAACAGATATTGTCTAGATAGATAATAATACTGATAAAACTTTATGGCTTACTTATTGTCTTACTTTTGCACGTCTATTAAATTATTCTGCTGATATTATTATATTGCTACCTATGTATTTGGTCTATATTTATTGTACATTTACTTTATATATTTTAATAAGCTCAATTTATTTTTAGAAACATAGTACGTATAGGCAAATATCGTCTGGAAACATGTCAAAGCCTTATGAGCTTTCGGAACAAATGGATCCTTAATAAGATTTACTTAGACTTGTTATAATGACGATAGCAAGTGTACTGACATCTTAATAGGTAAGTTGGTAATATCAAATGCTGACAATGACATTCCTCGAATAATGCAATCAATCATAGATACCCTAGAAATAATACTAGGTATACCTATTACATTTTTAAATGATTTAAAATCAACATCAATAATAAGTTCCATCGCACATTAAGTTCATTTATAATGTAATGTATGCGAGGAATTAACCGCCAATTGTGTGACATTGAGCGCTGTATGGCACCACCTGCCCCGGGCGCGGCGCCCCTGTCCATCGCTATTTCCGCTATACTCCATAGCGCACGGGCCCCTGCGCCTGCGCCCCGCCGCTCGTGCCGCGACCGTTACGCACGCGCCCTGCCCCCGCGACATCGCACCTGGTCGGGCCGCTGCCGGGCCGCGCGCAGCCGCCCCGACGCATATCGCACTTGTTAATAATGAAGATCCGATGACACCAACGTATTTAACACCTATTAGGTACACAAGAAAAGAGTACCTAAATAATATATAATTACCTATCGTTTTCCAAAAAACTCGTTTTTCTTTCACGTTTTCAATTAGGTACTGGAGCTTTTCCTTTTTTTGTAGACTTCTTTGCCGATGACTAATTTTAGTGACCCACAAACACAACAAGGAATATAAAATTTTACTGAACTCATTCTACAAATTGGTTATTGGTTCAGTCAATACGGTAAATAAGGTGATAAACATTAGTGAAGTAAGACAATTTTATTCTCTTAACGAGTTGTCTAAGTACTTGTCCATTATCAATATGCCATTCATTTCGATAAAACAATATGTCTAATGTTGTTTACCATCAACCATCTTCCGGTGTTATGTTTACGTTTCCCAAGCATAATCGAGATAATGTTTCATTCACAGGGACCCGAAATAATTAGTTAATGAGTGATAGTTTGTTTATTATAGTGGTGTCATTATCGCCTACTTACAGTGTCGAAAGCCTGCGATGAGTCGGTAATGAAGAGCTCTCGTTTTGCCATACCGAGTAGTGTTGTTGACGATCGATCGATCCGATTAGTCACAGTATTAATAAATACCTCTACAATCGAGATGTTGATGTCAATTACACGTCGTCCCTTGACACATACTTACTTGTAGGTACGCTGAGTCACGAGGTGAATTTCACCTCGCGCCATGATCCTCGTCATCATGATATCATAAACGATTTGAACGTTGAACTTGCACAGCCAGCAAAATGTACGGTGAAATCATATCGCAAAGATTAACTTCCTCGGTTATTCATAGAAATCTCACAATGAAACGGGGATGATATTACCGAGAACAAATGCATATTAGATTATAAAACCAAGTCAATTTATTTATGCATATCGTATCCAATGAGCGTACCTACTATTATTTACACAATAGGTTGAAAAGTTAGTATTATTATATCCTTTTCAATAGGTGCTTTAGTTTTGTTCCGTATACGCATAGGATATACAAAACAAGACATTTTATAGTAGTTATAAGCAGTCAACTTAAATGACTTTAGGTGGCATGAAAATTCGGCGACGAGTTTAAGAGGGGCTAACAAATCTCCAAAAATAGAACAAAAGAAATTGTAATGTATCCGTAGGTAGTTCGTCGGCGGCGCTCGTGACAGAATCAGCAGCGTCACGGTCAAGGTTCATGTGCACTGATTTATAAACTTGGTGCTATAATTTACCAACTTTTAGTTTCTGAAATAATGTAAGGTAAGTGGGATACTCATATCAATGGTGGTCTACATACATTAGTGCATAATAGCCTGCCTGAAAGCGATGCACATAGCACTTTACTATTGTATCTGTGAACTTGTTCTGTGAGAAACCCAAATTGCCCGACGAGTAGTCTGACCTGTGGGAATTAACACTGGTGGCATAAAAAATATGACAAAGACTCTATGGACGTTTTATTTCCGCGTTGGGAAGGGGTTGTAAAAATATCTTGTTTGGTTTGATATACACAAGGAACGGTTTTTGTTAACGATCTGCAGTATAAACGGGTTCTCAGCCTTCCGGTTCCCGTTTATTACTATTATTGAATTAGTAATCCGTTAGGATCGTGTGATTTTCGGAGTGGACATTTCAACATGATTCTGTCACATGTACCTACCGGGAGGCGTCTTTATCTGAACCCTGTATTGTTGAGTTCAATTATTATATTTACAGTTAGATACACTTTCACACGAACTTATTATTACGATATCTGACCATTGATATATTCATACATAATTAAAGTAGGTACTTAAACCGACAGTTAATATAACTGCATTGAATGAACACGTTTCTACAAGAATGTAGGTACCTGCTTCATAAGACGTTTTAAAATGTTAATCCAGCGTTCCTACCACAAACACGTAGCTCTTTAATATAACTATGTATCGTCTATACACGCGCAACTCATCCATTAAATGACGTTAGTTCCGATCAAGGCAAGTGCCGGTGAGATATGCAAATAAAATTCATTCCGTGTAACTTGTGGAGTTATGATAAGACTAGTCTTATGTAACCGTTGGTTCTGGCGCAAAAACGTAAAAGGAAGACGAATCGCAACAGGAAGGAGGACAAGGTCAAATGAGACTCGTGTCGAACAATTAATAATAACTTGCTGTGTGTCATCGTGGTCTCATATAACATACCTTTTTCGCTAACTAGGCCGATACCTAATCGCTCCTATATGATTCTGATTACTGTAGCCTTTCGATCAAGTTTCATTTATCTGCGATCCCTGTCATCCCTGGTAGCCTGGTAGTGACATATGGAGGTGCGCTCTTTGTTTGAGGACATGTTAGCTGTTAAGTACTACTTGAGTACTTGACTCATATTGTTTATTGCTTTGTTTGTACGTTCATTTGTTAAGTTTACTGAGTGAATCTTTCAATTATGTAGGTTTCTGCCAAGGATGCTTTCATAAATACATATTTAAAACGCGCGTAATTCTACCAAAAATCGGCACCTAACTAGCTCATAATTTTATGGATGCTTAGTTACATTTTCATTCTTAGACACTTTGTTAGGTATAAATAAGTACTTGTGCGTACGAGCACTTGGAAATTTTAATTATTTATTATTTTCTATATTTTATTTATGTTATTGTCATACCAGTAGTAGAATTTATTCTGCTATAATGTATTAGCAGTGCACAAAATATTCGTTTGCCTTATTAATAAAGATCGTATCATATGGTGTGCCAGCGCCTCCCCGTGCTTTTATGGAAGGAAATTTTTAAATGTGTCATCTTTGTTCTTAACTATTACTGACAAGGTGTAGGTACTACGTAATTTGTAAGATAAGCCAAATAAACTATTGTCGTAGGCGTCGGTAGATACCATTATTTCGACTTATGTAAGAGGTACTGACATAGGAAGTAGAAACAATGTATATAGGTAGGTACATACCTATCTATTTAGGCTCTCTTTATGACGCAGAGTAAGAACTAGGTACGGAAGGTAAGTACTTACTTCGCTAACTGTCATTGTTAAAAAACGGGATACGAGAAAATAAGATAGGTACAAAGGTAACTGTAATGTGATCAGTAATTTATTGTTATTGTTTGTATATATGTAACAAGAACTTGATTGTTGATGGATGTACCTACTCGTAACATTGTTTCCTCTTTTCTAAATCTTATAACTAGGTACATAAGTTTTCTGGGTACAGATTTCGTACGAGAAAAGTCCAGCTGTTGCTGATGTCGTCAAGTTAAATTTACAATGGATGGAACCGAACAAAGGTATCGGAGGCATTTCATAAAACGGCATTGGTTCAGTTCAAAGGTGCTTAACCCCAAGTTTTGTGCAAAAAATCTTTTCGTTTGCAGCGAGAGCTTTCGCACCGGTGCGATGGAGAAGCTGGGCATATCGCACTGAGAGGCAGCGGTTCCGCCGCGCTGCGCCGGGTGCGGAGGCGCAGGTGCCGGCCGCCCCGCGCCGCGCCTCGCCGCCATTGGCCGCGGCCCCGCGCCCGCAGCCCATTGGGCACGGCGCACGTGCGAGGCCTACCCGCCGCCACCTGGCTGCGCCGTCGACGGGGAGCGCTTTATAAGCGGCGAACCTTCCCTCACCGCACCACTCGAGCTCAGGACGCCGACGAGTGCACGTACACGTTTGTCGCGTCCCGAACACGACACTGTAAACGCGATTTCGACGATATCTTGTGATGTTTGGATTGTTACGATTCTAAGTGAACTTGTGATACGTTTAACGAACAATTTTTGAAGACTTTTATTAAGTGTTAGTGAATATTGTGCAAGATGCTCGTGGAGGATTCTCAGACCACTCGCGCGCTGATGACGAAGAAGTACGCGCATTGTCCGCTGAAGAAGCGGCCGGTGCTGGTGCGGGAGGAGCGGCCGGCGACGCCGCCCACCACGCCGCCTCACCCCGCCCACCTCGCCACGAGACTTTACTACGATTATCATTGTAAGTATCGTGTTATGTGATCAATTACTTATCAATTACCGTCAAATTGAAACATATTATAGTCAACAAATGTTTAAAACTTGGTGTTCCTGCCTACTTAGAAGAAATAAGAAGTTACTTAGAGACCGGCGCAAGTTGTAACTTTAATAAATATAATTTGCATTTATAGAAAATATTGATCTTTTAAAATCTCTTAAAATAAAATCAGATCCGTCCCAATACCTACCAAAAATATTAAGGGTATTAAAAATAGCATCACTAAATTTCTCCTTTTTTTGTCTACAGGTGACACAGAAAACGATGAACCCCAAAATCTAAGTACAAAACCAGAAGACCTTTCTAAAACTGGCAACTACCCAAGCAAAGCCTCATCACCCGTATCTACAACAGCGGTGAAGATGGAGCCCCGCGAGTGGCCGCAGCAGCAGCTGGAGTACCTAGCGGCGTGCCGCGCGCGCCTGGAGCCCGCGCCCGAGCTGGCTCGCCCCACGCCGCAGTACGCCTACCTGCCCTCACTGTACGCGCCCTACCCTCTGGAGGAGCTGTACCCGGCGGCACCGGCCCTGTCACCGCCTGCGCACCCGCAACTCTACGCGCATCACTACTCGCCCGCCTCGCCACCGTCATCAGTGTCACCGCCACCTTGCCCAGAAGACCTGCGCTCACCCGGATCAGTCTCCTCAGACTCCGGAATATCCGTGTCAGCACCACGACGCCCTCGCTATCAGTGTCCGGATTGTGCGAAATCCTATTCGACTTACTCCGGTTTGTCAAAACATCAGCAATACCACTGCGCCGCCGCTGAGGGTAGCCTTGCAAGGAAATCATTTAGCTGCAAATACTGCGCTAAGGTGTACACATCTCTCGGAGCGCTTAAGATGCACATCCGAACCCACACGCTGCCTTGTAAATGTCACCTCTGCGGTAAGGCATTCTCCAGGCCGTGGCTGCTGCAGGGCCACATCCGCACGCACACGGGGGAGAAGCCGTTCTCTTGCCACCACTGTCACCGCGCTTTCGCCGACAGGTCGAACCTACGCGCTCACCTCCAAACCCATTCAGACGTTAAGAAGTATTCCTGTTCCGGATGTGGCAAGACATTCTCGCGAATGTCCCTGCTGAGCAAGCACCTGGAGGGAGGCTGTGGAGTCCCCGGGGCTTCGCCCTACGAGTACCGGCCAGAGACGATATCCTCGCAACTCTCGCACCAGCCACTCCAACCACCCGCTCCTGTCCACGCCTATTAAAAAGACTGAGCTGGCAGGATCCTCGATCTCTTATTAGCTGTATCAACCTTTAGGTGTTAGCGTTAGCTGAACGACGCTCTAGTAATTTAAGTATTTAAAATTAAATTATTTTTGTAAATGGTTTAAATCTCAACTGTGTGTAAATTTACCTATATTTTTACGTTTCATGTATAGGGAACCAATGTAAATTTAGACTTTTTGGCGTAAGTTAGAATAAGTTAGTGTAAGGTTATATTCAGTCGCGTCACCGTGGCTACGCTAGTCATATGGCATTTGCCGAGTGTCATACACTTATTAAAATTATATTCGTATCCTAAGCCATGTACAAAGTGCCTTAAGTATAAATGATTAATATATTCTGAGAAAAGTATAACAATACGCTATTATTTTAATGTACTGTATTAAAATAATACTTATCAATGAGGCTATAGTTAAGCCGATGGTCTAATCGCGTTCCTTTCTGTTACCTCCGTACGCAGAAAATAAACATGTCATAAACTCATCTAGCTGTATTCTTTTCCACAACCCTAATTTCCTAGCATTTCACAATCTTAAGGATTCGTTGCATTGGCTGTATCTGTATCTGTACCTAAAGCGGGATGCGCGTGATCATGATCATGATACGTGATCTCCATTTTAGGAAATAAGCGCTTTTACAAGTTTGTTGTGTAGAAATCACTACTACAACAACAACACGAAAATTTCTCTTATCTTACATAATTCGAAATACCAGTAAAGTTTTGCATCTGACGAATGTCGTTTGGAGATTGAAGATATGAACAATGTCGATCAGAATTGGGAACCATTTGTGTAAATAGTTCCGTATCAGCCTCTTCGTAGTAAACTCCAACGAAGGTAAATACAGCAGATATAGCTTACTATCACAAGATTCAGAGGACTGGTAAAATGGATGTAAGCCTGCCCTGCCATGGCAGTGACCACACAAGCTATCAGTGATAGGATCAATCAAGATGTTATAGGTTCGGGTGAATATTGAGATGAGTCTCATCGAAATGTAAGTATAAAATATTATATACCATCTAAGTTCGTGCCTACGAAAAAAAACTGTACCTAGCAACCCTATAGGGCAGGAAGACGTTGATGACGTAACAAAAAAAAATGTATGTAAGTGCTGAGAGACATCACCTAGTCTTTTAAATCCTAGAGAGGGTGTAACGATCATTCTGTAGACAAAAAACACAAAAACTTCTTATAAGATACAAGCAAACAGCTCTTGATGTATCAAAATGGAAAACAATCTAATTTTACTGGCACTCGAACCTTCTATCATTTACCATACCGCTAAATAAACAATATAGGCTCAGAATCTAAACTTTAAACCATAAGCAATGTTTTAATAGGCAACAAACAAAGTTCGCGTCGCGTCTACTTTGGACGCAATTTGTGGTTCAGTAAGTGGTTATTTAGCGGCAGCGAGTTTATCGAGACAATAGCGCGAGCACCGGGGCACCGGTCTGATGTGGGTCGCCTGGCGGGCACTAGACGGTGGGCGCCAGCCGCCGACGGTCACCCGGCCACGAGGTCACCACAGCCCCCTATGTCTAATTAGTGGGAATACCTAAAAGTCCACCAACATTACTCAACACTTGGCTTCTAAACTTTCCTCAGCTTTGTCGTCACCTAAACTTAAAGCGAAAACTTTTAGTTCATTGGAGGTAATCTCTGGAAGTACTGATCCAATTTCGATTTTTTTTTACTAACTGAAAGCTACACTATCGCTGAATGCTAAGGTAAACAAAAAGTGCGGTCTACAATAGCAGCAATAGCAGGTGTTAGTGCTAGTTTTTGAAATGCGATACTTTTTTTAAAAACTAGAATCGCATTGCTAACACATGCAATCCTTAGAACATAAGGTTTGTCTAATAACCTCGCATATAAGTATTTAAAGCTATCCTTGAGATATCAAGGCGACCGTTATAATCACTTTTCTGCGCGTGCGCGGTAAGAAGAAAAGACAAAGTAGTATGCAGGTACTTTACGGTTCACAATAATGAGGCTACGAGCTAAGTACTGTCTCGTAACCCGTAGCTCGCATTATTTTCTTATAATCTAAGACACATAAGATTTTTCAAGCAAGATGAAAATGATAAATATTCCTTCTAATAAGTGTCTTGCAAACGGTCGTGTGGGTGTCATTCTGATTAGACTCAGAAAAGGCCCTGCAAACGAAAGAAGGAAATTTGTGTCATCTGGTAAGTCTGACAGCACTAAGGCCCTCTTAATCTGGTATCAAAAGTTCTGATCTGCTCTGAGGTCATTTACCTACCTGTCTTTCGCAGAAACAGCTTAGGGAAATTGAAAAACCCCAATGACCCGTAAAGATGTCATTTTCATAACAATTTATTGTAAAAGTGAGCTCTTCTCATTCAAATTCTAAATGACCGCTCCAATAGCTTTGAATTGATGTATCACCGAGTTAAACTTTGTAATTCAAATCATCAAGCCAAAGACATTGTTTCCCAACATTTACGCAAACCACTGACTCATTCAATGAATAAACATTTAAAATTTAATTGACATCATAATCCAATAAGTTTATCAGAACATAAAGCAGATCATGAGGGTTACTGGTACGAAAGTTGTCCAATAAGATATTAATCTCTCCGTTAACCTTTGACCCTGTCAGGCAAGTGCACGTTTCTTAGATGTCAGATAGGTACTTATTATTGGCACTTTTCTATAGGTTTGTTTGAAATTAAGATATTATCGAAGCAAGTTACGAAACTTTATTGTAACAATTAAGCATCGAGACATTCTTAAATCATAGCGACATCTGTTGACGAGTAGTGACAATTACGGATTGGGAAAAATCACAGAAGCCGCATTGACTTTCATGTGCGTGGCTGAAATAATTATTTATTTATTTCGAGGTAGGTAACTTAAAACTAACTTACAATGAGGAAAAGTGACCTTTTGAGTATTTCATCTAATTAGTCCTTCGTTATGGTACGATAATCAACGCAATCTTCCTGGATCCTAGTTAAATTTACGTTAAAGATAGTGCGAGGACACACACGGCTGTAATAATAGGAGAAAATACACATTATCTTATAGTCGTGCCAATTAGTGGTAGTTAGTGAAGACGTGTTGTTGAGAGCGCGAATGCGTGTGCGAGTCGCAGTGATTGGTCACCGACGACTCCAACGCGCCGGCCGCTGCGCGCCGCCGCCCGCAACGAGCGCGGCGCGTGCGCTGCGTCGCCGCACTCCGGCCAATCCAATGCATTCTCATTAATTAATTCTGTTCCTATTTGCATCGTGATTATCTAATCCGATATCGATCGCTGATATGCGGTACCAATTAGAGTTCACACCTAATAGTCTAATAGAACTTTGAACTTTTCTATTAGTTATAACTTATAAGTGATCGCCTTAAAGATAACGCAAACGGGTTTCGACACTAATTTGGCCTCGTTCGAGAAGAGCTTTGGTATTGCTATGTTTAATTATTTATATCTTTTAAACTAGAAACATTATTAATGTAGTGCGGAGATTCCAGGTAGATAATAACGTGAACGTGTGTACGTAGGTACTTGTTCGTGAAATAAACCAATTTGCAGAGTTGCGCAAGCGGCTCGGCGTACGTAAGTATCTAGATCCGTCTAGATTTAGGGCTGGCGGCGGCAATGGACCAAGTCAAGCTGCGGCGATAAGCATGATTTGTAACGTCGCGCGTCGGCGCGTGCGCACAAATAAATGTGATTTCAATGCGCACCTCTCAATAAATTATGTAACCCACTCTTGATATGACATTGTAACGATTTATAATCTCCTCACACACTCGATACATTTTGATGTTGAAGATTTCCGCCTGCAAGCCTTTGTCTGGAACATGCAGGGACGTCAGTGTGATGTTGTTTACTGTCACATCGAGCTTTCCAGACAGAACGGGAATCAAGAGAACATTTTAAATCACTATAAACACCTTGTTAGATCATACAATAATTTGAGTGTTGATTGCTTTTATTAATAGATGTGTTTGTGTGTGTGTAATATGACTCGGCGTGTCTATACGGCGCATTGCAATTACACAATAATAAAATCATAGCACGATTAATCAATAATGTGAACATGGCCAATAAAGTTGGTAACAACTACATGCACTAATCACATTAATACGTCTCGTGATAGGTACAGCTTTATAGCAGTTATTTGATTTGTTTGGCATTAAAATGCTATCAATGGGATTAAGTTGTGCCTTTAGTTGGAATCCTACTAATATTATAAAGGTGAAAGTTTGTATGTTTGTATGTTTGTGTAACAATCAGGCAAAAACGGCTCAAGGGATTTGGATGAAATTTGGCACACATGTAGTTCATATTCCGGAATAAAAAATAGGCTACTTTTTATCCCGGTAAGTGGCCTGGATTAACGCAGACTGAGGAGGGAGTGGAAACTCAGAGCCGCTGCTGCCTTGGTACTTCAGATTTTCAAGTACCAGGAGACCAGAAACATGTCATAGTATTTTTGGGCTGGTATAATTATGTAGGTAGGGTAGGTGTAGGGTAGGTGTAGGGTAGGTGTAGGGAAGGTGTAGGGTAGGTATAGGGTAGGGGTAAAGTAGGTGTCGGGTAGGTGTAAGGTAGGTGTAAGGTAGGTGTAGGGTAGGTGTAGGGAAGCTGTAAAGTAGGTGTAGGGTAGGTGTAGGGTAGGTGTAGGGTAGGTATAAGGTAGGTGTAGGGTGGGTGCTTCCTGAGTAAAAAATTTACAATACAAATCAGGAAACCTTGCTATTTCCGATATTCACGCGGGCGAAGCCGCAGCTGGTAGAAGCTAGTCCTACTAATATTATACAGGTGAAAGTTTCTATGTTTGTATGTTTGTATGTTTGTATGTTTGTATGTTTGTATGTTTGTATGTTTGTATGTTTGTATGTTTGTGTAACAATCAGGTAAAAACGGCTCAAGGGATTTGGATGAAATTTGGCACACATGTAGTTCATATTCTGGAATAAAAAATAGGCTACTTTTTATCCCAGTAAGTGGCATGGATTAATGGAGACTGAGGAGGAAGTGGAAATTCAGAACCGCTGCTGCCTTAGTACTTCAGATTTACAAGTACCAGGAGACCAGAAACATTAAGTACCAGGAGACCAGAAACATCAAGTAGCAGGAGACCAGAAACATGTCATAGTATTTTTGGGCTGATATAATTATGTAGGTAGGGTAGGTGTAGGGAAGGTGTAGGGTTGGTGTAGGGTAGGTGTAAGGTAGGTGTGGGGTAGGTATAGGGTAGGTGTAGGGTAGGTGTAAGGTAGGTGTAGGGTAGGTGTAGGGTAGGTGTAGGGTAGGTATAGGGTAGGTGTAGGGTAGTTGTAGGGTAAGTGTAGGGTAGGTGTAGGGTAGGTATAGGGTAGGTGTAGGGTAGTTGTAGGGTAAGTGCAGGGTAGGTGTAGGGTAGGTGTAGGGTAGGTGTAGGGTAGGTGTAGGGTAGGTGTAGGGTAGGTGTAGGGTAGGTGTAGGGTAGGTGTAGGGTAGGTGTAGGGTAGGTGTAGGGTAGGTGTAGGGTAGGTGTAGGGTAGGTGTAGGGTAGGTGTAGGGTAGGTGTAGGGTAGGTGTAGGGTAGGTGTAGGGTAGGTGTAGGGTAGGTGTAGGGTAGGTGTAGGGTAGGTGTAGGGTAGGTGTAGGGTAGGTGTAGGGTAGGTGTAGGGTAGGTGTAGGGTAGGTGTAGGGTAGGTGTAGGGTAGGTGTAGGGTAGGTGTAGGGTAGGTGTAGGGTAGGTGTAGGGTAGGTGTAGGGTAGGTGTAGGGTAGGTGTAGGGTAGGTGTAGGGTAGGTGTAGGGTAGGTGTAGGGTAGGTGTAGGGTAGGTGTAGGGTAGGTGTAGGGTAGGTGTAGGGTAGGTGTAGGGTAGGTGTAGGGTAGGTGTAGGGTAGGTGTGTGTGTTTTGTCTTGGATATCTAACTAGGAGCATTCATTTAGAGCTCATAAATGTAGACGTAACGAGTAGAGTAAGTATATCTTTGTATATTTATAAAATTGCAAGTCAGAGCACTAATAAGTAATGGATTCACTTGCACTACTTTTCTGTACCTGTTTTTTTTAAGATAGATTTAATTCGTTTTGTAGCGAATAGTTTCACATAAAAGTCCCACGAACCCGATCTCCCGGGCGATGTCCTATTCCTCTTCTCTGGCATGCCTTTATTGGCCAGAAGGAGTTAGAACAGAGCTCCCACTTATCTCTTGCCTTTATTGGCTGGCTAAGTGGAGATTCGTGAAATCGTGATAGCAAACGTACTCGGAGAAAGGAAGTACAATCCAGTCAATTGCTATCAGGGATCTTGACCGTACTTTTGGTACTGCCTAATAGCAATGGTAAACCTTTCCACTCCGCAAGCACCACAGGATATGTTGTACTTGCGCCACTTTAGTGGCGATACTTCTCTAAAGTGTTAGCGACCGTCTTTCGGGGCAAATTTTTCGAGTGTGCAAGTTACCTAGCTACATCGGGATCTCTGCAAGTTTGTTTCGGCCCCTGGTACGCCTTTCAAAAGTCCAGGACCTCAGGGTCCTTAGATGTAAAAGACATTTATGAATAATAACATTGGGTAAAATCTGCAGCTTTCAGCAGATTTGACCGGCTAAACCTAAATTATTTGAATATCTGAAACATGGCACATTTCAAAACGCTTTCATTATTGAGAAATTACAAATATCCAATTTGTAGTTCCTATTTATAAGTAGTTTCGCCACATACCTAAGCATGAACTGTTACAATTACAACCCGCTGTCAATATGACAGCCGTGTCACAAAGTCACAAGTATATTACGGTTCCAATACCAATAATTTATAGTTGTTGCTGTTAATTGAGTTTGATATCCTTTGCTCCAAGTTTCACAATAACTAATAATATTATTGATCAGATTCTAAGTGAGTACCCATAAAGTCTTAATATCGTGGTTAAATTGTGTTGTAAAACCACTGGACTGTGGCACTTGTTGCACCGGCACCGTCTTGTCTATTACGTAACTAAAGGAGTTTTACTTCCGTGTATGGCATTGAAAATGCAAACATAAAACAAACGAGGTAGGTATAGTTTCTAAGTGTCGTTTTAAAATATCTGTCATGAATACATTAGTAGCGGTCGACTACAATCAGAGAATGACAGACTAAACACGCGTGAGTATGTCATCTCGTACGTTTCATGATTACGCGGGAGACAGATGGTGTCGTTAGCGCGCTGATCGAGGCGTGAACCACGTGTGTAACCGAGTGTCGCCGGTGTCCGCCGTGTCGCCGTGTCGCAGTGTCCGGAGAGTGAATGTCGCAGTGTCCGGAGAGTGAGTGTCGCGGCGGAGGTGTGACGGCGACGCGATAAATCCCGCGATCCTGTGCCAATAAGCACGACACAGCGCCTGTGAGCTATGGGTAGCTGTGCGCGTGGGCGGCGACGCGGTCGCGCTTCAACGACTCTGAAAAGATTATTCACCGGTAGCGATGCTTTGTGGATCCGCGTAAATGGATTCTGATGCTTTATTTCCTTAAGCTTGGAGGCTGTGATTGCGTAATCTAAGTTTTGTATCAACTCGATAAACAGAAGTGAAATAAAAGCAAATATTTATAGCTTAGATGTCCATATCGCATTGTTTTGATGAAATACTTACCAGATATTTTAATTTATCGGCCAGGAATTCGATGTGGATTTGATAGCAAAAGACAGACGCAAAGTGCATTTGTGTTCTTGGCACTTATTATGTGCTAAGTACTAAGGTTCAAGCATCTGTTTCTTGTCATTTGTAGGTACCCAACCAACTTACTAATTTAACTAAGAATGCACGAAGTTGAATAGGGAACGTAATGAATTTCAACAGAATTACTATACTTTCTAAATTTATCTTAAAAAATCAAAGTTAAAAGCGAAAACAGAATGAGATTTGTTCAATGTAAATGTTAAACTTCGAAACATAATTGAATTCGATCAAGTTTAAACCTTTCGTTCATAAAAGTAACATTATCATAAATAATTATCGGACGGTGAGTGGACTGCGGCTAACAAAAGACATCAACGGGCACGCGTTTACATCATCAACATGGACATGTCTCAAAGGTTATAAATGTGAACGGTTTTCAACATAACATTGTTTAATTTATCACGATAATGTAAAATCGGAAGTAGGAATAATCTGCTATTCGTAACTTTCATTGACATTTTTTTATTTGATAGCAATAAATAAACAAAGATTATGGAAGTGTGTAGGCTGTGTGAGTCACGCGGCGAGCATCTCAAGCCTGGCAATAAAAACATGCTCAAGCACAGTGCTCGAGTGCTCGAGTGCTCGAATACTCGGCAGTCGAGCACCCGCGAACATTAGCATCCGATGTTAATTACGAAGCGTCCGCGACCCGAGTCGTTTCTCACTGTACTTATATGCGAACCAGATAATAAAATATGCAGCCAACGTATCCGCTATTTTTGTCATTGTTCACTGCAAATTCTTTTAATCATTAAAAAACAAACAGAAAACAATAAATTAAAAAAAACCTTCTACATTTTGCATCAATCAAAAAGTAGGTAAATGAACTTATTACCCCCCTCGTGGAAATTCCGAAACGACGACGAGTTTTTTGGTGCCTCAAAAATAAGTAATTTCATGATTTTTTAATTTTCCTGTCCCACATGGAATGTTTTTGTAAATGGTCACAAAGAAAGATGCGAATCAAACGAACATAAAAATCCGTTATCTACATTTTCTGAGTGACGTGACATTTATGTGAAACTGTGATCCGAATTTAATATGATTATTACAAAGCGCTCGGGGCTTGAGTTATTTTTTACATTTCACATCGAGACAGTTACTCGGATCAAATCGAAGCGGTCTTTTGTTCTCGGTCGGTTTCCTTGTTCGCTAGGGGGCGCGGGCGTTAATACAATAATCTGGTGTCTGCATAAAAATTAACCGGTGTATAACGGTACCGCGCGTAGGAGGCGCCCGCACTCGCGTCGCCGCCCGGCCTCACCTCCGACCTGCCAGCGCCGCATCTCGGCGACGATACATCAGGTTCACGTATTACTAATAATTATGTCATTCCAGTATTACGCCTTTTTGAAGCTTACTGCATACGTAAACTCTCGCAACACACTGCTTCTTCTTCTCAGCAAGTTGGTGGAAAACATAACTTTTTGAATGTGAAATTAGTTAAGCCCATTATTCAGGTGAGGTAATAATAAGGCTGCGATTTGTACCTAGTGTCGGTAAGAAGGCAGATATCTCTGCGCTGCTGCATGTTTTGAATTTTTGATACTAGTGTCTTAGGTTACGCCATAAACGTTTCGGATTGCCGAATTCATTTGGACAATGGCATACTACGAAGTCATGTTAACAAGACAGGTGGTCATTCTATCGCTTAGGTAAGTGTCGAGAAGTGTTCCGATGTGATTTTTGTGACACAATAGGATAGTTAGATTCTCAATGGCGCTATACCTACTTGAAAAAATACTCTTCCAAACAAAAAATATTCATCAAAATCGGTTGATAATTCGTGAAAATATCGCTGATGAAACATGCTTACAAAAAAAACAGTCGAATTGAGAATTTCTTCCTTTTTTAAAGTCGTTTAAAAAAAAGCACTTCCTGTTATTGTTTCGAATCCTGAAATTCAGTGCGCCATGAGAAGGATTACTTTCAGAGCTATCACATGAACGACTGTTAATGATTTTTGTTACGATACTATATAAATATCACCATAACGTTAGTTACACAAGTTCTTAAACAAACAATTACTTAAGTATGTAGAAAGTATGTCCTGACATGAGTCGACGTTAAATTGATATCCCAAAAATATTAATAATTAATGAAAAGGATCATCAATATCCACCAAAGGAACAAGAACATTTATTATATGAAAGTTAAACATTAATGGTAAATTCTCTTTTACTTTCTTTTTACATTGTGTATCTGGACTGGTGGAACATTAAAAACATAATCATATCAATTAAATCGGCACCGCTCACTATAAGATGAGATCGTTACACGTGCGCGTTTATAAGGAGAAATCAGCACGGAGATAAGTCTCATCATTAAGAGCCATTCGTTAAAACCTACAGACAGTAAAATCTGTAACAAGCAACGTAATAAATGCAATAACAATGAATAAAATGGCAATAATAGCAGGTGAAATCGCGACAGGTCCGGGTCTCGGGTCGTCGTCCGTAATTATAAATAAAATACGGCAACCGCGCACGCGCACTCCGCCGCGGCGACGCCGCCCCCGCGCCTCGCGTGTCGCGACCGCCGCCGCCGCACCGCACTGTACTGCGTAGCGTCGCACCGCACTCCTCCCAACACCTAGCCTGTATCGCTTTACTCACTGCTTTCAGAGCACAATAGTGCATTATTGTCCTTATAAGGAATTTTATACACACTCGTTCCAAATTTTGGTACGAATACAAGCTCACCCACTAATGCAAGGATACGGGCGCTATTTGGACGTTTTGTTGTTTAATAAAAGTCACTTGGTCATGCCGTTTTAAGGTAACTTGTTAGCGTAGATACAATTTAAAACTGTCGAAAAAGTATGGTAAAGAAACCCAAAGCCTAATAATTGTATGCAGCGATGTAGATGTATCTATCTATGCTAACCTGTCTGAGCGGTAGCTGCTGGTTTTCTGTTTAGAATTTGTTGCTTTTACTGATGTAATCGCTTTCCCAAAACGAGGTGAAGGTTTATGTCAATCTGTCTTCAAAAGTTTCATATTTTACGGTCACGTGTTTTTTGGACAGGAAGTCGTATAATTTAAGCGTTTCTGCGCATCGAAAAGATTGACGTCGCGTAGACGCACAGTCGCTTATGGGAAGCGCATATATTCGACGAAAGCCTCAGTCTGTTATATGCTATGGAGACTTGAATTTTAAATAGGGTATGGTGTGCAACGTATGTTACGAGTTACGACCACATAAAATAACTATGCTGGTCTCGGACCAGTTGATATATTTAAATGTGCGCAGTCATAACTTACGCATCCCCCGTTGTTTAATTACACGGGCGTGTTAATGCTATAGCAGCGTTATCAGTTATCAGCGTCTAAGTCCAACTGTCGCGCACATGACAGTTAGAAGAGTGTTTGTAAAATTGTAAAAAGTGGTGGTGTAGAGGATAGGGGTAGAGGGTGTGATGCGGCGGAGCGTGGCGGCGGCGCGTGCGCAGGCCATGCGCGCGCCGACACACGACCAGCACGTGCTGAATTCATCAGTTTTTCCACTCACTAGACCGTTGGATGTTGTTTGTCGTTACCGCACTCGAGTAACGAGCGAACTCAACTAATCCGTATGTTGCGTAAACTCTTTTGCACGGCAACTGGTGGTCGCTGATAACCTTTGGCGCCTGCCTCACTGAAGTTAGCGTAGGCGATCTAGTTGTTTGTTCACAGCGGCCACCCAGTGTGCAGATATTATCCTTCATATTTTTACATGTTTTATTGAATTTCTTTATGGCCTTTTACAAATATATCAATTATTAAACCCACGCTATTTGCCGAAATAAAAATATTTTATTCTAGACTGTTAAGGTGTAAATGTTTATTTTAAAGAAAATTATACATCTTGGCGTTGGCTTCTTTCGCTACATATTGTAATAATTTAATTAATAAACGAAGATAGGTTAGGTACTAGTTAATGTAAAAAGGTGATCTAGGAGGTCAAGTCCATCTGCAGCAAAGACGAAGCAATTTTTAAACGTTGTCTTATAAAATCTTTATTATTAAATAAACGCAATGATCAATATAATCTAACATCTTGTCTATTTCTGGTTAGAAACAGGTGAATGTGTGCAGTTAAGCGGGTACCCGCATGATTTCTAGAACCCATGTGCCGTGGGCCCGTGGAATTGAATTGTAGAATTGTTGTAGGAACACTTGCCGATGCACTGGTTATAATTTGCTGAAGGTGTAATGATGTCATCAAGCCAATTTAATATTAGATATTTAACTGCAGGCTAGCTGATACAAATTCACCATTGCAGACCTTCAAACATTTATGGAAAGGTTTGAAAGAGGTTCGCAGATTACGTTTTACTACAATAATTCAAAACACAATAAAAATACTTTTAAATCCCAGTTTAATAATAATGTAGAAGTACCTATTTATAAGCATAATATATGGGTTATTATCATGTTAGGAAAAGATTCTGATGATGAACTAAACTGGGATACCTCCATTGTACAGAAGGGAAAGTAAAATTTCGGAGGTTTGTCCCCAATTACAAAAACAAGCATGTTTGTGATGTGGGCTTTGGTCGCGCTATCGTGAACCGATCACCCCTGGACAAACGAGCATTTACTATAATATAGGTAATGGTTCGGGATAACGGTATCCTGGCGTTACACAATGAAGGTCTCGGTAAATCAGACAAACCTGATAAATATACTTTGAACAACAGGCAAGATAACCGAAGGTAGTAATATGGTACA
The DNA here is from genome assembly GCA_947386135.1 of Melanchra persicariae. Taxonomy (NCBI): domain Eukaryota; kingdom Metazoa; phylum Arthropoda; class Insecta; order Lepidoptera; family Noctuidae; genus Melanchra; species Melanchra persicariae. The sequence continues at coordinate 11,878,714 of OX376653.1, read as the reverse complement.
TAACTAAGCCATTGTGGATGGAGGAAGAAGAATTACAATATTCAGATATACATGATGCCTGCATGCTTTCATCTTCAGATAAAAAACCGTTACCCAATGAACTTTTAATCCGTACTTACTCAAATTTAAATTAATACTTGGATATGGGTTGAATGGACTGACACATCAGCGAAAATTCCATTAACTAAAACTTAGCATACCTAATTAAATTTTAAGCACATAATGTGCCACTGCAGGGCAAAAAATCCCTCCTTTTCACGTCTGTCTACCTTGGGAAATCTTAGAAAACTCAATAGGTGTGCAAATATCCCTGCAATCAACCTCTTAATGGCCGGCCAAAGCGTCCACCTTTAGGTGTGTATGTTCTTCCTGAAATGGATTGTCATAGCAACGTCGCGGGTGACGCTATGCGGCGCTGGTGGCGTCAGGTGTTGTCCACGGTGGGTGCGTTCGGCGGCAAGTGCAGGCGACCGCCGCGCGGCCCGGGCCGCCACGGTTGAGCGTGCTGGCAGTTGGCACGCGCACGCGCCGGCACGCGACAGGTGCGCGTCACGCTACGTTACATACATGTACTAATGTCACTACTTCTACACTAACTCATACTTATTGGAAAGGCTAGAAGAAACAACAAAGTGTCTTATTTCAGTTGTCAAAACTCGTCTATGGGTTATGTTTTGATAAAAGGTGATGTACCGGTCTACTTAAGGTAGATACCCAAAGTATATTCACTTCTAGCAAGGCTCATTTTCATAGTATTTTTTCCTGGGTTGTGCTGAAAGCTTATATAGTTTTGTTTTGTTTTGTTTATATAGCTTATATTAACTGGTGTACCTTCTAAAATGCAGAAGAAACAATAATGACCCAACGTGTCTACGTAACAAAAAGTTCAGTTTTATTAAATTCTGATAACTGTCTGACTCACTTCCTAATTCCAACGTCTCATTATCGTTTTCTGTTACTTTTCCTTAAACTTCAGTTTTGTAGCTGGTGCTAAAACGTACTTAAGTAGGTATGGTAGGCGCCAGATAAACTTGTAATAAAGTACATGGACCTTTCCCTAATATCCCTTCGTAGATACCGAACAATAAATTATAAACCGTTTTGAGAACGTAAAGGATCACGATAGAAGTCGATTCAGAGCAGCTTTATGTCTTTATTTCTGTTTTTGATACTAAGAAAATCAATTAATGTATGTGTGTCAATGACCGTTATTGCACATTTATCTGGTGTCTATCACATAGCGGACTTAATGTTTTAACTAAAAGTGGCCTTGGTGTGGACTTAACGAGTGCTTTATCTTCATGTATAACAAACGCGACATTAAGTTTTAATGTCACTTTTAAATATCAATTTTAAATGTTACAGAAGTGGATCAATCGTGAAGTCATGACAAGTGTAAATGAGTCGCATGTTTTGGCGATTTATTTGACGGCCACCGATCCTTCGAGCCGAGTGTGGACCCGGCTCGAGGGACCGCGGGGCCTGCTCGAGAGTGCTTCGAACTCACGTACCACAATTTACAGCTTTATCACCCGTTATTATTCTTAATAACATGTTGTAGGTACGGCGACAACACATTAACCTCGCGAAATTCGTGAGCTTTTTCACTACCTACGAGATTATAATTTAATATAGCCTTTCCATTGCTGAATCGAATAAAGAAAAGGCCTTTATAAATATCTAAGCGTGCTCTTAAATAAATATCTAAGTCCAGCAAAGCAAGGCGTTATTTCCAGTTTAATAGTTTCCCGAATGCGAACATAAATCACATGATGCCGTGAAGAATCTTTCGGAGAACATGAGTCTCACTATAAACAAGTCCAGCGCATCGGGTGTACATCTTGGATCTTCAGATTAAGATCCTGCCTGTTTGTAAAGATTTTGAATTCCACGGACCAAAAAACTCTTTAAAACTCATTACACCACCGTTATGGGCCGATAACAGCGTGAAATTCTGGTAATTGGTAATGTTGAGGTACCTGTATATATCTAGTAGATATGTATATATCTACCGTCGGAATATACCCATGTTTATGCATCTCCTTCTCCGGTATCGGCAAGAACAGTGCTCTGTGCCATCTTTTTTCTCAATCAAAACAATGTGAAACTTTACCGACCACAGCTTTCGTGTTAAAACCATAAATATTTTATTAAAAAATAATCGCAAGCATCGTCCATTACGCATGCTATGCTAAATTATACAGGTACCTACATAGGTACCTGGACAGGAAATCACCACCTTGTCTATAAATGTGCTATTCTTAGTTACCAATCACCATGAGACTTCTTGTACAATTTCGTCTTCCAAGCAGGTACTGCATTAATTAATAATCGCTTAATTTTCACGTTGAGAATGATTAGCAAGCATTTTCGAACTCACAGAATGAGATTTTTTTTAACTATATCAACGAAGGCGGCAGTAGCAGGAATATTTGCGCTCGCATTACAAATTCCACAGTGTAGTCGCAATGGTATTTAAAATACCGTATTGAGTGAGTCGCACTCGCAGGCAGGCGTCGGTGTCCATTACGTTATAATCAATCATCGTGTACGTTCAGGTTTCAATCTGCTTTGCGCCGCTTTTGGCCGGGCGAGGCTTTCGACACGGGCGCAATCAATATAGCAGATAAGTGCGATAAGATCCGACGCAGCCTCCTCGCGGCCGAGCTCGTCGCTTTGCAGCGCACTTCCGCGCCCCTCGCACCGCCGCGCTCATCCCCCTTCCTCACTCAACTAGCCCCAAGACATCTTCATCTGAAACTTTAACTATCGGCCACACTGACTGTTCTTAAAAAGATGTATTTGGCTGTTAAGATTTATCCCTTTTAAGTGTGTTTAATCTCTTTTTTAATCCAACAACGTTTCAATCTTTTAAACCCGATTATTAGAACGGAAAGATAACAAAAACGCAAGAAGAAGAAGACGACCTTTATCAGACCTATAGTAATTCGTTACAGCTCCGCAGTTTGTCAAATATCTTCGTTAAGTAGTAAGCTGTCAACAAACAGATTAAAATCAAAGAGAATGAAGTTCACGTTTCTCAAATTTACCAATTATCGTGACTCAACATTTGTAAAAAAAATATTGGAATCCACCGTAATACGTACGACGACGTAAGTGCAGGCAGTAGCGCGTGCGCAGTGTTATGTGAAGTGCCCTTAACGACTTAAGTGTTGATGTGCGGGAGTGGGATCATTTATTATTTTATCGTATGATTGAATCTTGTTTTTGATTCAGTTCATGTTACAGACAGACATATCTCAGATATTCTTGAAAATACACTGATTCAATTTAAATACAGCCTCATAACCTTCCGCTGTGTGTTCGACATGCAACGGTATATTCACATGCTCATCAAAACACAATGTTTTCAATTCTTTTAATCGTTTCATATTTGAATGAACGCGTGGATGTCGGAAAAAAATGTGTCGCACAGATTATTGATGTACGTACAGTCTCAATACCCTGCATTACCTGACCCCTCTTAAAATTAAGAAAATAATAATAATAATAGTTTATTCAGAAAATACTCATTTTACAAGGATCAAAAGAAAACAGTGTAGATAGTAAAAGTGGTAACGACATAAAGAGAGTATCGTTGGTACCTGTACTAATGAAAATCATTGTATCACATGCACAGGTACCAGCGCCTTCCATACAAGTTTAGACAAACAGTTTCGAAGAACATTCTATTAGTAGTTAACTGTTCAATGAGAGGTAAGCATTAAAAAATTCTAAACAAGACAGTTATATAAAAATAAGAAATAATTTAAGAAAAATAAAAGAAGGTTACACAGAGCACTAACTACATCACATCTTCTGATTAAAATGACGACCATCCTTGATATATCCTAGTACCTCGAATCGAGTCGATTCTTCCGTTTCATACTTCTTCAAATGAATTAATGATACTAACCAGTAACGCAAACTAAAAAAAAAAACAAAACGAATAAACAAACACCCAAGACATTTTTTTTTTATGACACAGAAGATTTAGAGAAGTTCGTGGCAAAATAATATACGGATCGATCTTCTAGGTTAATTACTTAGTAACCTTGTACTTGTGCACCCTTCGCTTGTATGCTATGGTTTAGGAATTTAAGAAAATGTGCAATAACAGACATCAAATGAAAAACGCCATCTACCGACCATAGAGTTGAACTAACAAAATAATAGTTCGGACGGTATGACGATAAGATAGTAAAAGGCTAATTATTTTCGAGACGAATAACAACTTATTAGGCGACTAACTACTTGGTTACAAATAAATAACTTGGTAGCGATTAAATATTTTTAGCACAATTATATTATATGAGCTACAAAGGGCAAGGATCTATTAAAACTAAATAATGGCTGCTACTATAAGATAGCAAATATATTAAACAAGGCCAATGAAATAATAGGGTAGGTATTAAAAATACTGACTTGGCTGCTAATATTAACAATGGGATATCAAACATTTTGGTTTAATTGGTGTAAAATCGAACGAAGCGAGCTCGGGACTTGGGGCACCTCGACTCGGACAGTTAGGTTAGACCCTTCGTGGTTATTTTTTTTAAATCGTCCAAAAACATTTATTTATTTTTATGACCATGTTCATACTTTCTTCTCATCTCAGTTAATTTTATAAACAACCTCATTGTATAATAAGTATATGAAAGCCTATTTTCTACTTCTTATCCGCCGTTAAGTTGTCGCCTAACAATAAATTCAGTTGCCACAACAAAAACTCACTGCCAATTTAAATTTAAACAAAGCTTACAACTCAATATAAAGACTACTTTATACTTAAAATGCTACTTCACTGTAGCTGCCAACCTATTATTTTTGCTACCCGTTTAAATTATTTTTAAAACCCTAAATCAGATTATTTGTCGCCGCGTTAAATACATACCATAATAAAATATTCACTTTTCTTTTGCCATATCTTAAAAGTTTCACGAATAACTTAACAAAATGTTTTGTTGTTATTCCCATTCTTTCATTCATGCAATGTACCTACCAAACTATTACCATTTTATTTTAATAGATGGCGTTACCTGTATGTGCTTCACGTTATGAAAAGTAGTTTCTTCTTGAACATTTTAAAAACAAATATCTTTTGATAGGATGAACCGATTACGATGAAACAAAAACTAATTAATAATCTGAGTAACGGACAATTTAAAACAATTTAAAAGTTATCTACATTCATCCAAACAGACAAAAATTCCAAAAACGCTGGAAATGGGTCCTGTTAGTTATCCTTTAATTCCTTGGGAATTTAAAAAAAATTATTTACTATGTACAAAAATGGCTCTTCAACAGATTTATTATAGTTTAGATATAGATAAAGAAGAATATAATATATATAGATATAGGTATGTTTCTACAATAAGGTAGTTGTGTTATTTTTACTTTCTACAATCTGTGCAGTATATTGCGAGATAGTCGGTGTTCGTGACAAACGCAGAGTTGGAAGTAACAGGCTTCTCACCTGATATGGTGATGAATAGGTTCATTACGCTGCATGTGGCGTGGTGTGTGTACGATAACGCTCGAACCCACGTAGGTAATAATAATAAATCCAATTCTAAATGTAAGTATTGTATGTCGCGAGTGGACGAATGCATCATGCTGCGTGTTTGTGTGATCATCATTTATGTAGGAGCATGCGGGCACAGGTGCGCACGCGCCGGCCGCCAGGTAGCCGCTTTGCCGCTCACACCTCGTATCTCCTGTCCACCTGTGTTCTTCAACACTGACCAACGCTAAAACTAAAGATTAACAAGAAATAATTGTTTCCACAGATGGTGCTGATTAACACTTATAACCAAAGGGTGTCAAAAAACAACGATAGTCATCTTTAACGGTCCCGCTGTGTGCATTATTAGTTTAATCTAAAATTGTTGTGCCATAAATATACGTGCGACTTGACCTAACCCGCTGGATTTCAAATGGTTATTTAATAATAGTCGAATGAGATAATTAGGTGCCTACCAGCCTCTTAAATAACAATGTGAAATGTTGTTTGAAGTCGATTAGTAATGGAAACTATCCATTAATGAGCGACATGAGACGGCTGCTATCGTCGGCAATAAGTTACACGAGCATTAGTAAACTAGGGAGTAATTGCGGAGGCGGGCCGATTTCCTAGCTAGTGCTGAAGCAATTAATACTCACAACGTGATCAACAGCGCCGATCCGCTCTTCGCAGTACATTACAGATCGATGACACAGTTCACAAATAACGATCTTATTTATCTATGTCCCACACTTTGTTGCCTTATTTAGTTGTGAATGTAATTAAGAGGCTGACAATATTTTTCAAAATAACCTGACCAGGAACCGTAATATTTTAAACATGCCTATATGGAAACATACAAGATCATAATATGCTCTGCGTGACGTCGAATTGGATGAAATAAAGAATAAACCGTTTATCAATACAAAAGAAGGAACAGGAACTAAGGTGATGAGATGACTTGACACGTTATTTAAATTTGAAACAGGTCCATACGTCCGATTTTTTATTCGTTGTCTGACTGTTTTGTGGGTGTAGTTCCATCCTGTTTTTGCACAGGGACACAAAAAAATATTGCACCATATGGAGTATTATCGTCTCTAAAATAGGCTGTTTAATGAACAACGAAAGCATATGGCCAATTAATTTCTGCTAGCTTCTAAATGAACACATTTGGAACGAATTTGAAAGGTGCAATAAAATGTTGGATCTGCACTGCCTTATGGCACGAGCCCATAGCCCTATTACATAGAATGTACTCGTTTTAAATGAGACAAGAAGCACGTAATATCGGTAGTCACTGGGTGCCATACTGCAGGGCTATGCAAATTATAGTATGCAGACGAGGAGTTACGACCTTGAATAAATTTCTCCACCTACAGTGTAAGAGACATTTGGCTGTTCACAGTTCGTAACGATTAATCGTATTTGTTATTCAATTTTCCCTGTATTCAAAAGCGCGAATAAATATGCGTGGTAAGTCACAACCTGCTCAAAAGCGGGTTTCTCGACGCGTCGAGGCGACCATCTGGTGGGCGAGAGCTTTTTTTGTTTTCCAAACGTGTCGTCTTGGATTCTCGTTTTTTGCACTGGCTGGCGCTCGCTCCTTTTCTTTTTTTATATTGCTGAGTTGCAGTTAACAGGTGGCTGGCCGTGTGCAGGTGAGACCTGAGATTTTAACTTGCGTCAGGTTCACCTCAGTGTGAAAAATTACGCGTGCTACCAGGCCAATTAACTTGTTCCAAATTTTTTATTTAAAAAGTGTAATCAAGTTACATATTTTTGTAGTAATTCGATCCGATAGTTAAACTTTACGGTTTATGAAGTTTTATTTTTATTCCTTAGTTATTCATTATTTTTATGTATTTTTATGGACCAACCTACTCACGCAAAGGATTGGTTTATTTATCTGTTTTGCCAAAATTTCAAATAATTGAAAACCTTATTACATATAATGTATACAGTTATATCTCATTTTAAATCCGATATAACGATAACTAAAATTCAAAAATGGCACATTGCAAACACTCATGGAGTTATGCGCCGAAAAGCTTCGTAAGTCATCAGAACCGACCATGCATGACAGTTCCAACAAGATGTTTTTTAACGGATAATCAGGTGGCCCTCCCACCTGATTATCGCGGAGGAAAGACTATGTCCACCGGTAAAATAATAAAGCTGAGATGATACCATACCGATACATAAAAAATTGAGTTGGTTTTTACATTAATTATGTTAAGTGCATGTTTTCGTTACTTTTTATGTTCACTTATTTTATGCAACTAGCTTTTTACCATGACTTCGCTCTCAGTATCCTACAAGTATAGTGAATTAAAAAATAGACATAATAGGAATAGAAATCCTATTGTCGGTCAGGCAGTCACCGCTAATGTAGCAGTTTTTTATTAAAAGCTTTTATCAGTAAATAATTTCTACAAACGAGTCAGAACTTCGACAGATTGCTTCCTTAAAATAAACAAACAATCTTACCCACTTATAATACACAGCTTAAAAAGGATCGGGACTACTTGAACAGAAAGAAAAAAATAGTAAAATAAAAAAATGAGCTTTCTGAACTTTCTGAGACATTTGATTATGTTACATCACGATCTATCCTAAAACAGAAACACTACGATACACCTACGTTACGGAAGATGATATTGGAACATAGGTAAGCACAATATTTGCTAATCAAAGCGAGGAGTAAAAATTGTCATAATGATAAACGCTTCTATAACATAACAAGATAAAAAAGGTATTCCCCAAGGAAGACATTTGGGGCCAATATCGCTTTCTTAAAGTAAGAAATTGTTTTTTTTTTCAAGTTTTGTATAACCTAAGTTAAAAATTGTATTTTTCCTTGCCCTTTTTTTCTAAAATCGTGTCAACAAGGATATATCATATGCATTAACATACCCACATGTCGGTCATACATAAAAAACCGATTAAACAAGAAGCCAATCCTAATAGACTTGCAAGGAGGCTAAGCTGATGATCAATTTCAGACACTCATTACTTATCGAATGATAAGACGTACGGACCTACTTTGTTTGGTGCTGTGGCGTGACTTAGACGGACCTCGCCATGGATCGCGGAAATCTTGAGCTACTTTGGTTACAGTTATAAGAAAAGAATAAACAATTTTGCAAATAGTGGAAGTTTTGACAATCACCTGTACAGTGTAGTAGGTATATGGAGATGATCTTAAATGTTGGTCTGTACTTATAAATCAATAATATTGTAATCTGTGAACAGGTCATGCTTTATGAGGCAGTGCATTAGAGTTAATCTATAAAGCCATATAGGTATAGTATGTACATAACAAAGACTATTTGTACTTTTTAAACGTACAACCATTAATTAACAGCTATTTAATAAATAATCAGCAATCTTGGATAATACATCATTCATGGGTTTTCGGTTTAACCGGTATTAGTGTGGACTTATGTGAAAGCTTGAAAAATTGTGCCTATTACAGAGAGCGCACTCAATAGGCTCGCAGACCTGCACCGTTAGACTCCAGATCACGACGCGGCGGATTATTTGAGAACACAAAGAGATCGAGTGCCGAGCGACGGACGGACACAATCACTCATAGCGTTGCGTTTGTCATAGAGAGCGAGCGCGACAACGACGCGTCGATCACCGGCCGACACGCTTTGTCAGCCTGCTCCGATTTGTTAACTGCGACACTCGGGCCCGCCCGACCCACTGACAAGCGTACGTAAATATCTCACCCGATAAACTTATCTGAATGAAACCACATACAGCCTGCAGGCATAATGAACTCTACGTAACCTGCGCTTGCTCTACATCTAATTCCTGCTCATCAAATATGAAGTAAATACTCAATGAAAAGTTAGCAAGTCATGAACTTGAGGTCATTGCAATAAGGAAAACTTGGCTTTCTGAATTGTCTGATAATTTCGAAACAATTTCAGAAACTTTCTACACAGCCGTAGTCATTTGGATTGTCCGCGAGAAGGCTGTAAAAATCGTTCACCCATAAAGTGAAATATAGGTTAAGACGGTCTCTCTCTCAAAAATTCATTCAAAGTACCGTAATCTCGTCCTTTTATTTTGTAATTTCTTCTTACCACCAATTTTGAGCAGTCGTTTAACATTTTAGGGCTCGTTTTATGGTCCTGTGTCTGATGAACATCCTCTTTTATTTCTTGTTTTGACTCCACGAATACGAATCTGAACCGCTACAATGCATGAATTCCACACGTCCCCAGGAACATGCTACCTACTATTTGATATTCATATACAACTTCCACATAACGCTAAATCTGTTTAGAATTCCACCTCTAAGCTGTTTGCCATAAGTATTATATTTGATATATGAGTTTGATGATTGGAGCAGAAGTAGCACCTCCTACTGTTAATTGTCAAGACAACATTGTGTGACATTTGCGGGTGGTTTTCGGAAGTTGACACGAATGGAACAATAGGTTTGTTAGTATTGGCGAGCGCGGATGAGGCGGCCAGCGCGTGTGGCGGCGCCGGCGGCGTATTGTCGGGGCGGAGTACGGGAGCCGTGCGCCCACGCAGCCGCGCCGCCGCACCGTGCCAGGAACAGCGCCTTGTCCGTGTCACCGGTACGATGCTCAGCCGCTTAAATATCTTACTTTCACAATTGTAATAAGCGAACGTCAAGTACTCATCATGTTGGACAACAATAAGGCACGCGTCTGTCAGCTACGTGCATTGCGATTTACAATCTTGCAGTGATCGCTGTGATGCCTTGCCTTTTACATCCATTTGCATTGATGTCATTTAACTTTTCAGATGAAAAAGAAATGGAATTATTGAAATCTTTGAGCAAACTGCCTCCGTGGTCGAGTGGTTTAGGCGTTTGCCTTGTGACCCGGTGGTCGTGGGTTCGATTCCCACGGGAAGCATGCTTTGTAAAGTTGTTTCCAGTTTGGCTAGGACATTACAGGCTTGATTCACCTGATTGTCTGATAAAAAGATGATTCCGTGCTTCGGAAGGCAGGTATAAGCCGATGGTCCCGGCCGTCAAATAGCGGTCGTCAAACCATGTCAGAGGCCCTTGAGGCGGTTTAGAAACTCTGACACTAGGGTGTGTGGGGCGTGGGGTCGTTAGACCTTACTACCCACACGAAGAAGAAGAAGAAGAAGATTGACATCTTTTGGATTATTACACATCTCATACACTCAATCGATTTTGGATTTAGGATCAACTGAGTTTGGCATAATCATGAAACAACTCAGAACTGTAATATTCACAAAGCAAGTCTAATAGATAAATAGCATTTTATTTTTCATGACACTGCAGTAGGCCATCTATGAATGCCTTTGTCTATGATATCAAGCAGACTTTCTCAATTAGGTACTTAAAGTTACTAATACATTCTCCACAGAGATATTATTATATTATAATTTTGATGGCTGGCATGATAACTATAGCGTTTAAGATATGCAAATAAAGAACTTTCATTTCGTTGTCGGAACAATGGTGATGTATTCGCGGGGGTTTGTCTAGTTGACAGTGGAGATAATGATACGATGAATAGTAATAGTGTGAAAGCAGTAACTTTACACTTAGCATTTTATTATAATCAGTGATCAATGGCTAATTCTTCGAATGCCGATTGTTTTTTGTATGCAAATTCCAGTTTATAGAAAAGTTCTCAAAACACACTACCCTAGTCTGATTACGTATGTAGGGGAGAACGGGACTGGACGATCCTATTTTCAAATAATATTAAGTTTTATTATGTCAATGAAGAGTTTGGTTTACAATATTTTCGCTTTATACGACGACTGACATACTGGAAAAGTAAAAGAATCAATTAAAAAAATATCCAAACAATAAGATACCTTACTAATGTAACTACAATTTAGGAAAGTTACGCGTGAATCGGTCCATAATCGACAGAGGTACCTAGACCAAAAAGATCATGAAAATATTTACTTACGTGATGTTTTGACAGCACCTTACATACGGCTGTGTTGTGTGAAGGTTTAGTGGCTACTAAACCCTCGTTGCCAAATAAACTAAAATTACTGTCGACGCTGCGCGTCACCTAACGCTTTTAAAACGCACTTTACCTACTTGTATTTAATTGCTAATTTGCTATCTCTTTTCCTTGCTAAGTTATTGCCGTCGGAACACCTTACCCCTAGTACTTGGAACATTCAAGCCCCGCTCTCCCCTCTAATAAATAATGCTTTGATTATTGAATAATGATTTGACATGACGTTTGTTCTGTTTACTAAAAATACCTAAGTAAAACTAAGTTTACACGAAAAAGTATCAATTTTACAAACGTCACCATAGTCTGCCGCCGTCTGTTAACAATGTAATAGAATGCTAATCATTAGATGCAGTGGTTTATGATGGTACGAGACAACGCAAGCACATCTCGCCACGCCCTCTTCCTTCGAACAAGTGAGTGCACTAATGAAGCCCAACTAAATATTCATGGAACCAGTCATCGCGCTCGCTCCCAAAACTGGAAGGAAGCATTAACGCACGTAGAATGCCCTCTACAAAAGGAGCAGGGGATATGCGGCCGTGTCTAACAAATGCCTACACATGACATGACAGAAACAACCACTACTTAATTGCTAAGACTTTCTATGGGAATACCGCTTAAGTAATTGTTATATATAGTTTTGTAGACAGAACAAACGTTTAATAATAATCGCTTTAGGCACAACAAGCATCTTCTACGTTATAATTGGTTGTATGAGTAGTATCCTATCATCAGATTCAGCGCATTTTGTGGAGCATAGGTGGTCATAGATAGGTACATATAGGGTTACTACTCCATGTCTTCACACTTTTCACGTAATCTATCTCTTAATATCGTTTCGAAATTGGTCCTAGATATGTAGTCGGTAACTTGGTATATTAGTCCTAGTTACGGTACGTAGTGATTTTGTAGTAGTTAGTATACAAACACTGTAGTAGGTAAACAATATGTATTCTCAAACCATATGCTGGCTAATTATGGATCTCCCAAAGACTGTTATGAACGGTCTTCTTCAAAATCACTGCGGCTTACAAAACGGTTGAAAATGTAGGTTTTATTAAATAAAAAGAATATTCTGAAAAAAAAAACAGTTTTTCGGCACTGTGGTAAACCGCAAGTGCAAAGCCGAATCCATCTTTCCCGGTAGCACATACAGAATGATTGACTCTTAGTTACTAGTGTCTTGAAATGCTATGATCTATGTTGAAAGCCCTAACTTTCTCTGTCAGCAAAATAAATGTTATGGATAACATAGTAGATACAGATGGAAGAGCAGAGGTGGACTGAGAAATAAGCACTCAAGATTGCAAATCAGTACGGAGGTCGCGCGGTCTCGCGCCGGTGACTTGAATGACTCATAAACACCTTGATTTACTGAACACACCGAAGATTTGTAGTGTATTAATTCCAATGTCGCTGGCCGGAAGATATCCCGAGCCGCAACATCACTCGCAGCACATGTTTACACTCAATTACACATTGTTGTTAGTGCGGCCGCGCCGGCTAGGACACACCGACGCCGACGTGGTGCTCCACCAACATCACCAACCATTAAATCACGGGTGGCACTGGCACGAGCTCTCCTGATAAACATAAAAAGTCTTATCTTTATTATCTCATTGAAAAACGAACGCGAGTAGGTAATACATCTATAAAAGTGACAATATTTATGACCATGATTTATGGATGAAATATTTTTACGTGTCGTATTTTTGTGTAATCCATCGTAAATTGCTTTACACACATGCCTCGAATCGTTTACAAGATATCATAACACAGGTGATAGAATCGACATAGGCACGTTACAACAAACAATAAAATTGAACAATGCTGTATTTCTTATCTTTACAGGAGTACATAGGTTCCTAATTTCAAAAATGTTTAACTAAATGTGTACCTACTTCACTGGTGTTTATTGATTAATCTTCATCATGTGCTGAAACCATGCGCAGTTATCATTTAAAAAAAACAACCGAATGGAGAACCTCCTTTTTTTGAAGTCGGTTAAAAATGGTCACCATTTAAACGTAAGTTTCTTTTATAAGCTTACTAGCTGCCTCCCGCGACTTCGCTTCCGTCAACTGGCTACCTACCTATCCTCCACCTACCCTACACCTACCCTACACCTACCCTAACCAGCCCAAAAACTACTACATGTTTCAAATCTCCTGGTATTTGATGTTTCTGGTCTCCTGGTACTTGTGAATCTGTAGTACTAAGGCAGCAGCGGCTCTGAATTTCCACTTCCTCCTCAGTCTTCATTAATCCATGCCAGTTACTGGGATGAAAAGTAGCCTATGTCTCATTCCAGGATATGAATTATATGTGTGCCAAATTTCATCCAAATCCCTTCAGCCGTTTTTGCCTGATTGTAACACAGACGTACAAACATACAAACATACAAACATGCAAACATACAAACATACAAACTTACAAACATACAAAGGAACAAACATACAAACACAAACACAAACATACAAACATAAAAACATGTAAACATACAAACATACAAACATACAAACATACAAACATACAAAAATACAAACATTCAAACATTCAAACATTCACATTTATAATATTAGTAGAATAAGTACTTTTTTATTTTATAAGTTTTCAGTTATTTTCTTTTATTAGTATAACAGAAAATGACTACATGGAACACATACAAATATGAATTCTCCTCAAACAATTGAGACGTGTAAAAATTCAATAAAAACGGAATGTGGTTGTGAGATGAGCAACCCTAAAGCTCACAAACTAAATTGGATCGTAATGCTCGTATTAATTTTATTGCTATTATAGAGCAAGCCGCAAATCAACGATTGTAAAAGCAAACTTTGTAAGGGACGAAGTTCTGTACACTCACAGATACGGTCACACAAACATGCACTTGATTCTTAAATTTGATGACTGGAATTTTATGATTTTCCATGACTAAAAGATTTTGTAGATTTGGAACTAAAAGTACCGCTAGTATTAAGGGCTTTTCTTTTGTAAGTCATTACTTACAAAAGAAAAGCCCTTGATACTGGCGGTACTTCTACATTTTTGTTTTTTTTATACTTTGTTACATTTTTATACCAAGTTGTAAATCAATCTATCTTCGTTGATGTACTAGGTACTAACAAACTGCAGCGTAACAGCTAATGAAGGCAACGAATGCCCTCCTAAATTTTGTACAGACTGATTTATTGGATTATAATTACACATGAAAGTACTCGCTGTACACACAACAATTACTTTGCGTTTACGAGAAGCATAATTTGTACGTTAATGTAATAAATGTTTAAATTACTTAGCGTTCGTTAAGTGACACACGGGACAAACTAGCAAATCCATTTGGCAGTTGTAAGTGGCAGTGTTCCCCCGTCATAACATTTTATTGCTGCTCGTGAAATCTAGTCAACAATCTACGTACAGCACATTACCATACCTAAAATAACCTCGTGAATGATGCAATGTTTTCTCTTTGTGCAGCGTTGCATCTCAGCATCCACTTGTGACGTGACGCAACGGTCTTACGTTAAATATCAATGGATGCGTAGTCGAATCTCTTCCACGAATAAAAATATGAGCATAAATTAATATACATATTTTCCCTTTAATAACTGTGTGATAGATTGTGATCGATGGTCCCCTTATATCACAAACGCCTGTAATTATTCAGATGAAATCGGACAGTTAAGTCATTACGGTGTGACTAATATGCCTGTGGAAATCCGCGGCCGCACAAATTATAACTTGGCGTAGTGAGCAGTATTGACATGTGGCATATAAATACCAATGGTGAAGGTCCCTAGAAGTTAGACATTCGTTAGTTTCTGTTGATGGCTTCGTTCGATATTAGAATATTTGTTAGTTATTCAAAAATATGCGCCCTCGTTATTGACTGTAGCAGCGGCGTGAGCTATTATTGCCAGTTGCTCGAGGAATTCAGTTATAGCGCTATTGATCGACATCTATTTGGGTTTCCAACTTAAGAACAGAGCAAACACCCATTATTATATTAGCGTGTAATAAAAACGAGTCGTGAACTCTGTCCGTCGCAGTTTAGTTAAACCGTTATAAAGATCACGGTCAATCGTCCTACAAAGCCCGAGTTTAAACTATATTGAGATAGTTGCCTTTCTAAATTTTCTAAATTATTGATTTTTCATGACTGCATTGTGATGAGCCCAAATTATTACCGAATTTATGTTCACGGTTTTGATAGTTATTAACTGAACTAGAGCTTCATTAATATTTGTTTTTCTGAAAACCAGAAGTAGATTATTTATTTTTGAAATCAAAAACATTTAACGTCTCTGGAGCTAAACGAAACATTTTCAGAGCAGTAGCAAACAGACAGGTTCATGTTATAACTTAGGATAAAAGAACCACTACCTTAAATATAGTTCGAAGTGTAAGTACTATTGTCGCTATTAAAATGACGAAGGGATGATTTTTACGAGTGTCAATAGGCATTAAGTGCGGGACTCGCCATGTTTATAGAGCTGTAGATTCAGATTACGTGCCATTAGTTCGCCGCGGCTGGACGCAGCTCGTACGGCCCGTGTCATTAGCGTCCATAGCAAACAACATTACCACGATAATAGCTCATGAGACCGGTTCTTATCATGCTATTGATAAACCCTTTTTATATGGACTAATTTATTTTGCAATAGATTTGGATTTCACGGTAAAGATTTTTAAAAATACAGTTCGTAGAGATGCAACGAAATGTTTATTCATGTTGACTGTTTATGCAGTACTAAATTTCAATTGTGAAAATTATTCAAATTCATGAGTATTTTCACGGCCTGAAATGAAAATGAATTAAATGTATCTAACGAGACTTTCGATAAGTTTCGACTTTTTAGAGCTATTGAAGCTGTTCGCTCATTCGCTGCATACTGCGACATTCAAGTGTTATGAAATGAAACACGAAAAGAAAACTTAACAGTAAACAATTTTCTTGAAGACATGAAAGCTCGTCATACCACTGAGTTACAAGTACTCGAATGTCAGGAGAAAGCGCATAGTGTGAGCCGCGAACCCGACACGTGTCGTAGTTGCTAATTAGTGTAGGGTGTCGGGGGCGACCGCCACCGCAGCCTGCAACGGTTACCTGTGGCGACCGCCGGAGACCGGCGACCAGCGGCCACGCCGGAACGAAACGCGACACCGCAACCTTACGGGGATCACATGCCGATCACTCACACGCTTCCTGAAACTTTCCCAAAATTTTCCTTCTTGTTAATTTTCCGCTTTTTGTCAGTGTTGTTCTAACAGCGTGTAAGTTGTGTTGTGACTGTGTCGAATTTAAAATGTTTTATATTCTATACTAAGTCAAAAACTGCTTCACAAACTTTATGCTTTCTTAATCCAATACTAACCATCATCTTCCTGCCCTTATCCCATGCTACTTGGATTCGGCGCAACACGTTTTTTTCTTCCATTCTGTCCTATCAGCCGTCACACTATCACTTACTCCCTTTTCTTTCATATCGCTCCTCACACAATCCATCCATCTTTTCTTTGGCATCCCTATTACTCTCCATCCATCCACATTTATATTCATAACCCTTATAGTTAAATTTGTTAATCCAATACTGCCGCCAAAAATACTAACATATTGTTAGAACTTCATTGACATTGTGGATGTTGGAAAGTTACACACCCATGCAAGGTGAGACGTATTCAGAAGTTTAAAAAGTTATGGTTAAAGAATTACAAATTCACTTATAGAGAAAACATAATAGACATAATTTTATCTACCAGCAAGTTATATAAAGACGAAGTCCGAAACCAACTTAGTCTGCTACTTGGAGCTTTCCTTAACTTTCCCATCCCTATCTAACGAGAAGCTTTAACAATCAACTCGTGTCAGACGATATGTTGCGATTTTGTTATCCTTTTTCTACGATAAACTAAACCCAAATCAGAGAACACTATTTACTAATCACTTCACTGTATATAAGCCAACCTGCACATAACACTTAAAGTGAACTCGATTGTGCAAGCTCACTTATGCTTTGTTAATTTTCATCAGAGCATATTTTAAAATTAATGATAGGTATACACAAATGAGTTATGATTAGATATCTATAAGTTCTTTTGTGTTAAAAGCGTGTATCGTGTTAAGTAACGAAGTTGGCTAAGTCACGCTCAACTTTATCGCTACGGCATCGGCATCGCGAAACTGACGTAACTGCAAAAACAATCAGGTTTCGATTGTAGAGAAGACGTACCGAAGGAATCACTGATGACGTTTACTTGTGGTTGCCGGCACCTATTTGTTTAATGTAAACTGTCCCTCTGCTGGGCAATTCTTCCTTGCTTTTCCATTGAGCTTATTATATTGAAATTAATTCTGTTAATTCTGCTCTAAAAACGTGAGAAAGAAACATTGTTAAGAAACCTTATAGAACAAAAAAGTCGAGGAGCCCATAATTGATGACCTATTAATTCATTATTCCACATCAATTATGGGTTACGGTCATGTCCCTTTTACAGAGACAAGACCTGTGTCTCAGCAGTCAGATAATTACAGGAGGATAAAGCTATGCTATATCATCTCAAAAACAACTGCAGAATCGAATGTGAGAAAAATTATAGACTACTGAGGGCCTAGCACTTATGTTAAACTCCCTCGCGCTTCCATTACTCCCTTATACCCCTTCCTCGTAGAACAGTACTTGGTACAAGCTCTATTATCCCTCGGCTTTACAAACTATTAAACAGTACATTATAATAAACAGCTTCAGCGATCTATCTGAAGTGCATTTTGACTCATTTGGCAAGTTCCACAGACTACAAAGTATCCGTTAACAGTATTTATGTATTTTTAATGTTGTAATTTTTCGGTAGTATATTTTAGGTGAATTTCATTTTAAATTGTTATTCTTTTTTAATTTTATTTAGCTAAAAGCTAAAAAACTTGCAGCAATTTAGTTTTTACAAGCTTTTATTTAACTTGCTATGTGTGTATGTTCGGGTGGATTCTTGCAACTATTTTTTTTTACAAATGGGTCATGCGGTGCTAACCTATAAAAAAATGTAATACTAACCTTAGTTAATAGAAAAAAAACCTTATTTAAGCATGAACAGTAATTAACAGTTATTGGTTGGCCAATTATAAATAAGTAAATAAATGTTTTGACGTATGGTAACGTTAACGTAAGTAAATTGAATATAAAAAAACTGCAACCCCATAGTATTTTGTTTGGTTTAATTTTACGTGACATACACAATTAGTATCATACAACTATATGAATAAACATAATATATATTTCAATTATTAAGTAAGGATACTAATCCTATTATGTGCGAAACGAGTATTATAGGCAAAGTACAATTATAAGTTACGTTACTAAACATCAAAAATATTCGTGCTAGGCCCTCTGATCATAATTGAAACTCCAAAACCATTTACATTAAAATTATCACAAAAAAAAGATTCTCAAAATTAAAAGTTTTCATTTAATATGTCGCACGGTACTGTTCTAAAAAAAATATTCCCTAAAGTGCCCTACACTAATATTTTTTATTTTCATTTCTCCATATTTGGGCCACAGAATTTCACTAGAGTACCTGATATATTGAATTGGTCCAGTATATTCGGAGCGAATAGGCTGTGGCGGACGAACAGAAATACATACGACTGATCCTTTAGGGATTACGATTTTAGGCACGGATCCATAAAACAATCTTCTTTATTTACTCACATTGCTGTATTTGCGGGAATTAAATCATTACGTGCAGTTTTGGGCGATGACATTTGTGTTGATTTAGCCTAGCTGGAGGTTTCATGTGTTGCACGCAATCACACAGATGCGAGTTTTATTGACGAATCATGTCATAGATCACCACGGTTTTAAAGTTTGTTAAGATGTTGAGCGAAGTAATATAATAAAGTGTTTTTGCAGTATTATTTGTACTTTGTTTACTTATAGTTGTGCTGGTAATATTATATCAATAATAAAAAACAAAATCCTCAAATTAGATCGTTGATGATGAACTCGGGAAAAGTTAAAGATATTATACTAAATCAATGTATTTATTTTACAAAAACCTCTAATTTACATATTTAGATACGAACTATTCGTACGTATACGAACGTTCAATTAAAGAAACAATAATGGTTTGAACTTATTTAACCCAAACCAAAACTCCGAACAAAAGACATCAACGACATCAAAAACTTTAACGATCAAAAATCAAGTACGGAAATAATATTTCACTAGCCGTTATAACAATTTGTCTGGAATTGTTATAAAAAGTATCTAGTCCACTCCGTGTTACGATGCTAGTCCATTTCCCACATAGTTGGAGGTCCGCACTAGAAGAAATCGAAGGTGGTTCGGCATAAATCGTGGGAAGATCTACATAGTTAGCCGGCGCGGGATCGGGTCGGCGCGTGTTGCTGCGCCCGCGCCGCTCGGGGTGAACGTCTCACTTAACTGTTGTGTGCACCTGAGCGCCGCTCCGCACCGCGCCGCATCACACCGCACCGCCCGCCGCTACTTACAACCCACTACCACGTGTTAATCCATCATCATTTAAAATGCTCCTAATTTCTTTAATCATGTCAAGTAGCTCTCTATCTTAGTCCCACATCATAAATGATGGCCCGTTTGAGTTAGACAAAGCAGGTTGTGGACGTTGTCGTGCCATTCGAAATGAGGCCTATAGGGAATAGACATATTTAAATATCCTTGTTCTAGGTGGGTAGCAGTACTCTGCGACAGAGGCACGGGGTTCATTGATTATCATGTAAATTGTTAAATTACGACACACTAAACGCTATGAAGGTTGTAGGAGCTACCCTCGTAGTCGAGGCACAGCGTCCAAAACTTTAGAAATAGTGGTACTTTCAGATATTATAAACCGTAACACCATTTAAATCTGTAGCAACACGATATCTATTCATCGAACAAGGTGATAAATCCTACGTTAGATAGATATGTATCGAAAAATTACGTTCGCTGGGCCGGCAGGGCACCGGCACAACAATCGGACACCGGCGCTTTTGAGACGTCGTTCCACAAATACTTGGAACAAATATTTTTATAATGAACATACGTTACGTGTTTTCTATAAATACTGACAATTCTTTATATTACAGGTCGTAGGTATGTGGAGGTGTTCGGAGATCAAAACGAGACTGAATGTAGGCTATCGGAGAGTATAAACAACACAACTCTTTGTCTCGCTTCTTAGAAACTCTAACGAAATAAAATCAGAATACCAGCTTTTTACAATGTTGCCATAGACAAAGCTTATTCGCCTGTCAACGTCCCAAATTAATAGATGTTATTAATTTTAACATAAATGTTAATTGGTTATTTTCTGTTTAGATGTTCAGAATTATTATCGTTGCGACATTTTACGATAGTTAAGGAACAAAGAATTTGAAACCTTGTTTTGAAGGATTTTGTCTGTATAACGATATATGAAGAAAAAGTTAAATTTAAAATCAGAATTGGTATCAATAAAATGTTTTTGTTCCTAAAGTTTACTCTACACAAGTTTAGCAACTACGATCTACAGACGCAGATACCTGAAAAGAGCGCTGAAGGCTAGTTTATATTTGCACTGCAACTATTCGTGGGTAACGTTCACTGGTTTTGGAACAAAACATCATAAAGTAAAGATTGCACAAGCACAGCCGTCGTAACGCAACCATCTACAGACAACACACGCTCGTACTCAAGGCTAATTCCTAAAAACCAAACAATGTAGGTAAAGCATGCAAATGAAGTGAATTGTAGATCGATTGAAAATAGATCGTGTGTCAGCGATCGGGAGGCTTCGGGGCATGATCATCGGTCCACGAGCGCACGCGCACGATCCGCGCCGCGGCCCCCGGCCTCCGCCCCCGCCCCCGCCCCCGGCGACACTCACCGAACTCAACATTACATTCCCAACTATTTTGCTAAAGTTCACGCAAAAAATAGAGTCCAGTTACAAACTGTAGTAACCACTTGCCGTGACGTTTGGTGCCATTTTGATGTATTGATGGAATGCCTGTGTGTGAGCCATTGCGAAGTTGAACGAGCGGAGATTTAAATATTAAACTTTGCTATTTGTGTTAGAATAGAAGCCGACGAAACTAAGACAATAAAGTAAAAGCTTTGCAATAAATTGGACATCATAACGATTAGCATCAGACATAATTTCAATACAATCAAAATTAAATCAGAACCAAAAACCATGTATTCTATTTCTGAGAGGTTATTAGGAACCAAAAACATACATGAAAGCCTTAAACGGCCACCATTCTTTAAATTGGCGCTTTTGGACAACACGGTTTATTGGTGAAAGTGCATTTTAAGAACAGAAAATAAAACGATTTCTCACTGACCTTACCTATTGTTCGTGAAACAAAGGAGATCGAAGTAACCGTTGTATAAACACGCAATTAAAGATTTCTAAAAAATAATAATTTGTTTCAATGTTGTGACATGTGACCATCTCATTAAAAGAAATTTGTTGCCTTAAAGACACATAGCTTTGTGATTTTATCGTATGGTTCATAGAATTAGCATTAACAAATGAATAACTTAATAGAAAATCTAGATACAACGATCCAAAACATAAGTATTGCCTACTCTAATGGGTATTCAAATCACATGCATACCTACCTACTTTGGTACATTCAAATTCGTCGAATAAAGTTTGCACACATCATGTAATTATAGGTAGAGTCGTAAACAAATCAATGTAATATCAGATATTGATATTACGAATCAGCTTTAACATGAAGTTGAGGCCAATAAATCTCCGCCACCTTAGCCGCTTGACATTGAATTATGGAAACACAAGGCGCCAGTTGAATAGGTAAACCGTAAGTACAACATTATGATGAAACGTAATTGCCTATTTCATCCAAATGTCCGTCTAAGGTGTCCGAATGTAATTACCAAAAGTCAGAATGGACCCGCCCACGAGTGCTCTCACGCGCCGTGACCTCACCTCACTGACAACCTGCTCACAAAAGCAAATTACACCACTATATTTAGTGGACTGCTTTTTGACTATTATCTTTATTATAGGTTTGTAACGTAATGGCTCATTTTTGTTTATATTGCCAATATACACGTACGGTTAACTTTTGTCGATTAGTTTCCTCGCCGGCTCAGCCACGCTGACCATAAACAGTCTATTAACTTAAAATATTTAAACCAGTATGCTTAGCGAGTTATTTTAACGTACTTATAAGAGCTTTTGTTTCTTAAAATTATAGAATTTTACACTGCAATTTTTGCATATCAATATTCTATACATTGCTCTGGATCTTATCTTAATTATGATAGAAAAGCCGTTTTTCACAAGTGTTGTCTCTATTTAAATATTATCATACATGCATTCCCGGAATGGGTGATCTCACATAAAGCAAATGTACCTTGTGGATGGAGCGCGTAACTCCGGCGGAGTGACAAGACAATCATTGTAGTGCGCCAGTGTACGACGCGCGCATATATCTACCCAGACAAATTTACGTTTGCGCCCGTGATAGACAAACAATTCAACTACAAACCTTGCTATTCATTCCACTTGGTATTCTTCAATAAAACTTCATTTGTCGAAATACTAGCACATTAATTTCTAGGCAAATAGATTATACAGATGCTAAAGATAAAACAGACCACTGCTTCTACAACGAATTTATTGAGACTGCACGACACCATTCAGCTAACTATTGAGCATTAAAATCAGTAAAACTCAGTGGCTCATGGATAAAAGCACGGTGTTGCTAGTACTATGTAAATACTCATATCAGTCATTGCACTCGGCAATTTAATAAGTAGTACATTCTTTGATTCAGCAGACCGCCCCGCGCCCGCTCCGCTCAGTTCCATCAATTAGAGTGAGCATTTAATCGGATAATGATGACAGATACCTAATAATCTCGAGACCGTTAAAATATTTTAAGCGTTTTAAAATAATAATGGCTGGCATTAGTCTCTGCTAGAAGCGAATTATTATTTATTATGATACTTTACGTCTTTTAATCTTCTGGCTTCATGCAGCGTGAACTATTTAACATTCGAAAGTATTCATTTTTATGACGATGTGCGAAAGAAATAAATGTCTCCACGAAAATAAAAACGAAAGTCATTAAAATCGTATTTGCATACATCCTGGATTATGAAATGCACTTATCAGACGTTTAGTAAGATACTTCATAACAAGTTACATTAACGCAGGTAACTACTGTAAAACTATGCTGGTAAGTGGCGTTTAAAGTCTCAAACATTTACGCTGGACCGTTTAGATGTTTTCTTTTTAATAACAACCCTAACAATAAAGATCGACTAATGGCAACCTAAAAACACCGGCCATTTACTTTTTAGATCACAGCTTAAAACATCACGACATTGTCTCGGTTGAAAAGTAGATGATATCATTGGATCAGTGAGTGGTGCGCAGCGCGGAGGCTCCCGCGCCTGCGCAGTGCGCCACGTCCGCGTCCGCGCCGCCGACAAGTGAACGCAATCACTAATTGAATCAGTCGCTAGTCATCGCCACCGGCATGCACCATGTAGGGCCTCCATCTATGTTTCTAAATACGGGACATTTAAGGGACAGTGCGATACCCAAGACTCTAGATATCTCACTAACCAAAACCTCGTTCATAAATGGCTGTCAATATATTTTATTTATTTTAGATATTATTTATTTAATTAAAACCTGTCTATATACATATTTCCACAAAGTTATGTCTATGAGTCAACATATTACTTAGATTACTGTATTAAAGCAGCTTGTACAATAACGAGTATTGACATTAGGCATGTTCCATTCGCGGGTCTCAAAGCCGATGCACTCATTTAAAAATAAAACAATAACAGAAAATGTTGAATCAAAGAACCGGCAAAGAGCAAGTTGGACTCGCAGACCAAGGGTTTGGTACCATAAATTTCAACTGCTCACTTTGAAACTATCGCATGAACCATATTCGGTTCCTAAGATCGAGCTCGCTAACAGGCGGATGGACCGTCAGCGAAGGCTTAGTAATAGGGTTCATTTGATACTTTATTTATTTATTTTAGGTTCACCAACAATTATTTACACTGACTTCACATAAAGTAACACATTCTTAAATATACATTTACAGTACAATAACCACTTATGCATAAAGCAAAAAAAATCTGAAATTCAAGCTAACTTAAGTAGTAATAAGCGCTAATTAAAATAATTTAAAAATGATGAAGTCAAGTATTGAATTGAAATTTGTAACATTCATATAAATTAATATCTTTGAATTAATCAAATGAAAATTAGAACGGCTTAAAATCAATAAAAGTAACATAACATATTATAAGTTTATAATGTAATACTTCGGGTATGCAAATCAGAAAATTATTTACAACCTTTCTCCTGTGCAAACAAAAAGAAAAATTAACCAAACCAGGGTGCTACGATGTGCTACGCATGAAATTGCTACGAAAACATTATTTCTGTTTTTTTTTCTTAAATGTTGTTAAGTAAATACTTTACAACTGTAGAATTTATAAACAGGGATAGAATAAAAAAGTTTTTATCAGCTTTCTTCTACAGGGTACCTGTGCTCTTTGATATTACTACTTTCGTAGCTGCTACGAAAGCTACGATATATTCGTAGCCGCAATGCAACTACAACTCATGATTAATGTGAAATGAATAAAAAAAAACGGAAGCAATTTTGTTCATAACCCGAGACCTACGAGCCCCAGCGTTGTCTCAGGAACAATGAATGCATGGTAACTTTACATCACTTTCAGTTGACGAAATTATGATTTCTTCCGCGTTATCACACTAACAGATTTCAAGGAATCCTCGATGAAACCGCGATACCAGCGACAATGCGTGGCTATGAGTGCTCAAGTAGCAGCCCGTAGCCGCCCGATAAGCAACTATGGGCATCTTAAGTCCTATCTCATCGGATGGAATATAATGCATCAGTTAAGTTCAGAGACAGTTTCTAAATCAGCGATGATCACGATGCACAGTTAGTGTCGCGAATTATTCGTTTCTATGCTAATTAATGTTGCAGATATGAAGTGTTGTGTCACTCCGCATATTGTGAGCGTCATCATAACTCTGAGTCAACATTGTCTCTATTTACAGACACTTGTTCCTCGATACTTATCTTGGTCTTATTGACCCCGTTCAGTTTGCTTGAAGCACCACCCGCCGATATAAGCTGTTATAACAAAAGAGCATTTCCTGTTTCGGCGCCTACGAAACGTATAGGCTTTATTCTATATGAAAAGTTAACGGTTTCATTCTGTAAAAGTTCAGTCATTCATATGTCTAGTAACAATTTAATTTCTGTCACTTTTCGAAAGCAAAATTAGCATACCGCACCTACACATCATTGACTTGATAAGTAGATAGTACCGACACGCGCGTGGATTTGTTACAAGCCGGTGATAATTATTATTGGCCGACAAATCTTCACTTAAGGGAACCGTTACTCGTGTTTTGTTGCAGTGAAAACATTCATTACTTCATTTGCATACAATGGTCTGGTGCCAAAAAATATTGGAGTGTAAACGCTTACCACGAACGCTTTTATGAAAGTTCTCTTTAGATTTATTATTATGAATAAGTATATGCATACAGCACATTGTGACAATGTAGCAACACTTGTATGTGTGTGACTGTAGGTAGTACATGCCTACCAGGAGTATGTATGTACTTACATCGTTGACGTATAACTAAGATTAATGTAGCTACTGCTTTCGGTTGACATTCAAGCAGGTTGTTGTACTGACATGATTTTAATAGTGGAAGATATCGATCACCGATCTGTTTAAGACATAAACTATTTATAACACCGAGTATCTTTTTTGTCTTATCCAGCTTAAACGATAAAAATAAATCCTAAAAGCTAATGCAAAAATGCTGGAATTTGTATATTATATAGTTCGGATATTCTTTGCAAAACACTTTTTGAAAAGTCAAGAAAATTGGAAAACTGTAAACATAACGTACAAAGTTAAGTTTAAAGTATCGTAAAACAATAAAAGTAGGTACCTATATTAAACAGGTATTCACGATGGCCCATTCACATTTGGACCTGCTATTAATTCATATAAAAAATAAACCGTAATTAAATCGGCCATTGTGATTCCTACGTGCGTATGCAAATGTACTTTTTATTATTATCTGGTTCAGATGCAGCAGTATGGAAACAGATTCATTGTATTACTACCGGAAGCGGAATAAACCGCCTACAAAATTGTCCAAAACCTACGATAAAAGGATTCATACATTGTTGGGATAATTCGATTCGCAGATGCTCTTTGAACATTAAGACATTACAAGAATGTAGAGAAAGATTGGATTTACCTAAAAACAAGCCGCCTCCATAGTTGGCGAGCCGTCTTGTAGGACTCTCGAGCGTTCGATCTGGTGATGGTCGATAAACATATTTCGGCACGGAGCTCTCTTGACGCAGATAGAGTGAACTAACGGAGCTTTTGTAAATGCAATTGTTTCAAACTATTAATTGTAACGATAGTGGCACGAACAATACACGCACTAAGTAACAATGAAACCGGAAAAATCTTTGCACTGATGTAAGGTTTGGCCTCTTAAACGTCTCACCATACGATAAATTATGGTACGCATCGTGTCTCTCGCTACGTGGTTATTAAAGTATATTTCATATACTTGTACAGAGGTTGAACTAATTTGTCAAGGTGAGCGAGATTTGACACAGCTCTTCTTTGATCGTCGACAGAACAGACTTAACTCTTTAGCAAACTTTGTTTCAGGAAGAGTTCCACTTTCATAAATTACATTCTGATCAAGCAAACACCTGTAGGCGCACAACTTTCATAACATGCAACTTCATAAAATTCACGCAAAGTACCTAAATGACAACTTTCACTGTGACAAGTGACATTACCTGAACATCCTTTTGAGAGAATCGCGTCGGTTGAATAAGTTTTTATGTCCGTCATAAAGGTATAACAGCAAGTGTTGTAAGCCGTGTGTGTATACTGTATATGTGCTATATCGTTAAAGATTAGGAGTGTGGGGCGCAATGATTCGGTTTCGCGGGCGGAAACGGGCGCGCCCACGCGCAGGTCAGAGCAGTGACCCCGGAGCTCACCTCGCGCGGCGCTCGCGCACGGCTCCAGTGCGCTGCAGCCTGCAGCCCCATTGTTCCACCTCCCGACCTAT
This sequence comes from Melanchra persicariae, assembly GCA_947386135.1. Classification (NCBI taxonomy): domain Eukaryota; kingdom Metazoa; phylum Arthropoda; class Insecta; order Lepidoptera; family Noctuidae; genus Melanchra; species Melanchra persicariae. The sequence continues at coordinate 11,851,045 of OX376653.1, read as the reverse complement.
GACGAGTGCTGCTCGTTACGTGTCTAACTCGACATCTTACTCATACATTAACTAGTAGCAAGGAGCTCTTAGCTGTCTGCCACATTAATCCCTTCAATTTCCGTTATGTCTGAGGGCCAATTCTACTAATTTTTAAGCAACGTTCGCATTCGATTATATATCAGTCGCAATTTGTCAAAAATGTATGGAAATATTTGGCTTTTTTGACAGATTGCGATTGAGATGCGGATGCGACCGTTTCTTAAAAATTAGAAGATTTTCTCACAAAGGTGTTTTTATATTCTACTTAGTGTAAAATATCGTATTTGGGGAATATTTGTTTAATATTTCTATGAATTAGACCTAATAGAATATTCAATTCACTTAGTACCTAACGATAATAATAAATTTCGCTAGTACCAAATGAACTGAGCTAAAAGCCATAAGCACACATTTATTGTTATGAGTTATTCGGTGGTTCGCACTGTCATCTACGCTCGTCCCAGTCATTCCATATTCATAAGTCGTTGAGTAAATCAGCTGTACAATGTCCGTCCACGTCGCTCGTCGCGCGTCGCGCCGTGTTAGTAGATTGGAAATTGCAACATTAGAACCCTACAGTTAACACACACGCATCGTACAAACAGTTACAATAAAATTATATTCTCTCTCTGCTGCACTCATATTTACGTTTCATTCGTTGTATATTAAAGAAACCGATTCGATTCTATCTGAGTGTACAATACAAAGATCTCACGATATAAAGCGGTTAATTTAACTTCAGTAATTAGAAACAGCAATAGGGCAGAACGCCCATCACTGCACAAATTACACCTGCGTTACTAATACGTCTGGCTCGGATGTTTCCTCTCTCGCAAGTAATTCTTTCTCCTAAGCGTGCTCAAATTGTATTTATTACCAGCATCTGTCATTGCGGTAATGGCTGCCGCGTGATACCTGCCCGAGTGGGCGAGTGCTCGCCGCATCAAACAATCAATTAGCCTGTTTGAGAAACATACTCCTTAATGATGTTAACAAAAAACCTTACCTGATAAATATGCTTTTTGCTGAAATTTTAATAATACATAGTTACTTATCATTACTCTCGGAGAAATGGAGGAGTAAGGGCCGATTTAACCGTTACATCATAAATTCGTTTACTTCGAGCAAAAATCTCTTACATATAAACATCGAACTGCGTAAACCGGAGCATTACAATCAATATTTTCGTTTAAGCTACAGTTCGGATCTTGATTTATGGATGTGCGGTTTAAACCTGCGCCTGCGGTATTATTAACAAGTTGTAAATCATTGATCGGAATTAAGACCACGTTCGACTGATTCCACGTTCAGAATTTGTTGACGAAGTCGATAATAATGGCTGAAATGTGTGACTAACTTAAACCAGTGATCTGTTAGCCACATAATGAGTAGATACATAATTATTTAAATTAAGCTCTGCGTTTGATAGCCACAGATGGAAATCTCTTTGTACAAACTAAATCCAACATTTTTCCATTTTTTATAGCTCTTCAAAAATGTTTATAAGTCTCAGAGATATCTCAATAGTATAACTGTTGTTCTTTGCTATTTTATATTTTTTAATTCTACGATAAATTACTTTTTTTCTGGAAAAAGAAATTAGTAAGTCGGCACCTATATTAAAAAAGTGTTACCGTAATTTCATTTTCCTAACATTAATTTAATCTAATTTGCATCAACGCTATAAAGTAGGTACCAAAAGATGTATTCAAAAACCAAAAAGTATTAAGTTCACACAAGTGGCGCTATTGAAAACGAGGAATATTTATACCTACTTGAAAACATGATTGGAAAATTACGAGTTCTCCCAGCACTGAACAATTGTGTATGATCTAACATATTTATGTTTGAGTCCATATAATTTAATGGTATTGCTGTGTTGGTGCCTACTTACCGTCCTTGCATGTCTCAATTGATTCAACTACGTTTTATTGTGAAGCTGTAAATTCAGTAAATCAGTTATTTACCTACCGATGTGTTTTTATTATTCCCAAGGACTATACAGAGTACGGCACGACCCTAATCAAATTAAAATGCGAGAAACCTGTTACTTCAAAAACAGAATCATTTAAGTTGACTACTGTTGTTGATTCATACTATTAAGTTCATGAATTATTAATGCGAACTCCAGGAAACGACCGAATCTTATTTAAATTGTGTTTTGAAGCTGTTTTTTCAGTGTGATACGTGTCAAGGTAAACCTCAGTGTTTCTATGCTTCAATAGACAGGACATTTTGTTTCTTGTTGCACTCAAAAATGCAGTCAGCTTTTGCTGCACCTTTTTTTTTTTTGAGGATGGGAAATCATCATATGACCCCTCCCGCTCTGGGTGGAGCGGCAGGGAGTGTCAGACTTTTACTGACTAAAACCCACCCATTGTCCTCCTAGTGTCTTTCTTAAAGACATTTTGCTGCACCTTGTCTTTATTTTCAAGTCTTTTGCGCAGCAAAATTGAATGTAAAGGATGTCGCAAAATACTATGATGAGTATTGGGAACTTTGAACAATACTTAGAAGCAAATAAATACAAGAGCTCTACATACGAAATCAACGATGATTGTTGGTACATTGGAGAGCGAACATTATGGGACACGCGGCGACGGTGGGCGGCAGGCGCAAATGCATCACGCGCGATAATGAACCAGCTCGTGTGCACGACTCGGCTGCGCACTCACACGTAATCCACTATCCTCACCCGAGTCGTGCTCACAGCTCACCAGGCTCCTTATACAACAACCCTCCGCATGATATTCGGCTGAACACCTTACAAGTGTACCAGATAATATCAGCGATTGTTTGGCATGTTGCTATTATAGTTCGCCGAGCACTTGGAACAGTCAAGGCTAGGCGTAGTTACTGAAACATAAAGTCAAATGAAATCGATATCATACCCACTGTGAGTTTTTAACAATAACAATTCAATTCTTAACAATTTTAGATCAAGATTAAAGTTAGTTACTCAGTTGCAAAAATAAGTAGCATGTTATTACAGTCACTACCTATTGTACTAATCCTAGTATTTTAATATTACTCAGAAATATTATTGATACTATAATAGGCCATTCCACATTTTGCTCGACCAACTATCTCAAGTACATTTTATTATATCCATATTTCCACATGGTAAACTATAGTACCTGTTTAATGCATTTCCAGGACAAAGTTGCAGTGAAAATGGACGCCATTTGTAAACAAGACAGGATCTCGGATTTCTTAAACTGGCACCTCCCACGTGGTGTCTTGTGCCCTTAACCTTTGCAACGGCCGTATCGCGGTTTATGCGCCTTATAATGCGCTCTCCTTACAGGCTTATACGGCTGCGAGTTTTGTCTAAATTTGGAGCAATAGCTACCACTTCACAATTAAGGAAAAAACTCTTTTATGCCCGATTTCTGAGTTGCTTTATCAGTCGTTTATCTATCCGTTAACGCTAGTTATCGTAACGCCATTGGTTGGTTAGTGGTTAACGGACGGATAAACGACCGATAAAGTAACTCAGAAACCGGGTATTAGACATACCTACAATATTTTAACGTGCATAAAAGCAGCTTTACTAATTTAAGAAGACGAGTATTTTAATTTGGTAATAACAACATTTATAGCGACTGGTGTTCTTTAAAATTAAAATTTAATTGTGGGCATTTGCGCCCACAAAAATAATGTAACTTGAGACCGACTACTGTTCTTTAGACAAGCAAAATTGTTATTTTAAAGAACACCAGTCCACTCGGTTAGTGCTACCGGTATAACAACAGGCATAAAACAGCACAATCGAAACAAAAACAGAACGAGTGTCAAAAGTATTTATCGCACCGTTTTAATTTAATCTCGGTTTCTTTATCGTACCGTTTTAATTTAATCTCGGTTTCTAAGTTAGTTGCAAAAAGAATCAAAAATTTTTAATGTAACAAGCGGTAACAAACTTATAATTTATGAACAGCAAAATATCAAAATTCTTAGAAAAGACTGCACTATGAACGAACTTTGTCATTTGCAGTAAGTAATCAAATGGTTATAAGATAATACCAATCCGATAGTGCGTAATAGGAAACCTGAGTAAAGTGTTGAACCTATGGACATTTATTGATAAATCACCAGGTAATTTTACAGGCAATCAATTGCAATAGCGTAGCGCACAAGTGTTCGGAGTTTGATCTTGTATTTAAGCTGAATGCTGCGGCGTTATCTGCGCCGATCCGCGACAATCGCGCACCTGCGCTCGCCGCGCCGGCGCCGACGCCGACGCACTTTCAAAAAAGGCTTACGTACGGACATAGTAACCTAACACTAGTCGTTTGTTTGTAAATTGGTCTATTTTCCAATTTGCGTAAGCAGGTGTTCAGAAATTTAATCTTTGTGCAGAGTGTATATTTCAATGTTAATGTTTGCTTGATTAGGTACTCATCTAGGAACTTTTTTGAAAGCTTTTTTGGGTTCCGAACCTGTGTATGGAAAAACGGAACCCTGATAGGATCACTCGGTTGTCTGTCCGTCTGTCACAGCCGATTTTCTCTGAATCTATCGATTCTGGTAGGTGTTCCAAATTATATTTTGTAATTTTAAAATATTTTGTTCCGAAGTTATTAAAGAAAATAGGTGAAAAATGTACCATTCCCCCCCTCCTTATCTCCGAAACTACGTGGCCTAAATTTTTGAAAATAATACCGATGCTAATAGGTCTTTTCCTAGCGAATTTTTTTTCCTGTACTAGAAAGGACTGAAAAAAATATTCGCTAAACGCTTTGCACGCGAGTTCGACTTTTTTTTTGTTTATAAGTGTCTGTACTTCTTATGTAGATAATGTGGGTAAGTTACCTATTATATTAGGCTTCAATAAAGCTAGGAACATGATTTTCTTAATCCGTGCACAATTAAAAAAATGAATTACTGCAAATTTAAGCTATTCTTAAATTTCATTAAGCACCTGTAAAAGTAAAATGCCACTGACAAGGTAGCGGTAGCGTAGGTTTTATAAAATATTTTATTAACCGACTTCTTTTAGTTGTATCGAGTCTCCCACGCCATTGGATTCAATTATGGAGGAAAGGCAGATAGGTCGGCGCGCGAGTGGTCCGCTCGTGACCCGTAAATTGGAACGGTCCGTCGCACGCCCTTGTCGCACCTCGGCCACGGCGCGGCAGCGGCCATCGCCGTCCCGCGGGTCGCAGTCGCAAGTCGCAACACAGCCCGATACATATTGTAACGGCATCCAAATCTACACCGCTACAACACACATCCCATACTAGGTTCTCTTCACGCACAACCAATTTAGGAGCCCTGCTGCAAGTGTAAACGCTCCTTTTGTGGAGCTTCGTTTTCTACCTACAGCGACGGATGCATTTTTTTGAGCTGTAAAAGTATAGATGGAAACAATGCAAAAATAAAACTAGATCACACATAAGTAATGACTTCATTGTTTTTGATGATGTATATTAAAGATTAGCCCTTCAGCACATCATTATAACAAAGACATAATTATCTGTAATCGCGAAATAAGTACTATTTGGATTTCACTAACTATGCAGGTCTCTAATTTCATACTGCCATATTCGTTAAAAAATCAGTAATGGAATTACCATACCGTGCGGACTTTCTAACTTAACTAAGTAATCTGGTATACATTTATTAGAGTGCTAAGTTAATAAAGTAGGTTAAGTTAGTAAGGTATCGGGCAACGCTAACAGGTGTGCACGCCGTATTTGGGCCATAATGTCTCAAACAATGGCCGACTGGGGCTCGAGCCTTAACAGAAATTCAAATCATAACTATTCTTTATTTAAACGTGTTCAAATTCGTTGGCTCTCCTATCTAACATCGGTAACAGTGTGTTGTATAATGAGAGAATATATCGTACACCTATGTTAGGGAACGTGTAGGTAGTAGATTTCTATTTAATTGTCAACTAAATATTTCCCTTCCCAATATGGAATCTGTAACGAATTACATCCAACAACAAATTAAACTGAGATCATGATGATTCAATTGTAGTATTCATAGTACCTATGAATCATCTGATTCAGCTGCATTAAATGTACGTACATTTAATGCAGGTAAGTGTCTAAGTATTAAGGAATTAAAGAAAACATTATATAAAACCATAATAGTTGATTATGCACCCAGGGGATAAAGCAGTGTCTTGTGTCACGGGCGTCATATTGAATCTCGAACGCAATGAAGGATTCGGGAGTTAACTCCTGAGCGTAGCGAGGGAGTTTAGAGTTTAACTCACGAGCGAAGCGAGGGAGTTAATACAAGAATCCTGAATGCAGCGAGGGATGCAAGCTAGCCCAAGGCAAAGATACCTTTATCCCCGAGGAGGATACTCTACTTTTCACACCTGTGAGAAAATAAGAAGCCATAATACGAAAAACAAAATATTTTAAACTAGCTTCTACCAGCGGCTTCGCCCGCGTGAATATCGGAAATAGGAAGGTTTCCTGATTTGTATCGTACATTTTTTTCTCAGGAAACACCTACCCTACCCTACACTACCCTACCCTACCCTACACTACCCTACCCTACCCTACCCTACCATACCCTACACAACCCTACCCCACACCTACCCTATACCTACTCTACACCTACCCTACACCTACCCTAACACTTACCCTACACCTACCCTATACCTACTCTACACCTACCCTACACCTACCCTAACACTTACCCTACACCTACCCTACACCTACCTTACACCTACCCTACACCTACCCTGCACCTACCTTACACCTACCCTACACCTACCCTACTCTTTCCCTACACCTACCTACCGTACACCTACCCTATACCTACCCTACACCTACCCTACTCTTTCCCTACACCTACCCTAACCAGCCCAAAAGATACTGTGACATGTTTCTGGTCTCCTGGTACCTACTTGATGTTTCTGGTCTCCTGGTATTTGTGAATCTGAAGTACTAAGGCAGCAGCGGCTCTGAGTTTCCACTTCCTCCTCAGTCTCCATTAATCCATGCCACTTACCGGGATAAAAAGTAGCCTATTTTTTATTTCAGGATATGAACTACATGTGTGCCAAATTTCATCCAAATCCCTTCAGCCGTTTTTGCCTGATTGTTACACAGACATACAAACATACAAACATACAAACTTTCACCTTTATAATATTAGTAGGATTTACAAACACTAAGTAGAGATATGTATTTAGAACTATACTGTATACCTACTTAAAAAAAGTTAGTTTAATACCATACGGATTTGCAATATCCGCGCCTTTTTTGCGTTCCACTCGGTATACCTACCACATAGCGGCCACGACCAACTCGATTTTCGTTTTTTTTTTTTTACTTCTCTGTGGGTAAGTAAGTATGTGCAGGCCTAATGTTAGCAACCTAATACAATTTATGTGTTACACAAAGCTTTGTAGAGAGCTTTATATCAGCTGGTAAAATGGGTTCGGACGCTTGGCTGTATGCAATTTGAATTTAGAACGTCATAGGAGATGCTCGAGAAAATAGTTTTTAAATTAATAAATCGACTATAAATGGGTTTTAAGTGTTATTCTTATCCTTTTATACAATAATCCGTACATAACCAATTATTCTTATAATATTGTCTTCAATCCTGGACCCTGGTCAATCCTTATGATTTTGTAGAAATTCGAGAATATCATCCCTAAGTAGTAAGAGTATCGAGAATATCTTTCCTCTTTCTGGAACAGAAAGAGAGAGACAGAGACAGAAGGCGTTGTAAGTACCTAATATACCGCCAATTGAGCAGACAGATGAGGTTCCAAATTTAAATCACATTATTGACCAGCGGGTTATAATGGAATCCAGTACAATATTATTGCCCGGCAGTGCCACCGGCCAAAAATGACTCACTTTAGGTTAGGTTAGCATGACATATAATTTGACGTTTTCGATCAGGTGGTGTGAAAAAAATATTCCTAATGATTTCCTGAAATAAGTATGACAAGTAGTCATCTTTTATGGTAACCAATATCCATCATAATGTTGGTACCGTCGTATCTAATGGCGGTGATGCATTTGTGTACAACATAATCATACCAGGTTTGGATTCCTTCTAGATTTGTTACGGCACTGATGACTGCGACTATTAAGAAATTATATATGAAGAATTTGGAGATTTCTATAGTTGTGATGTTAACTAACGGGGAACAGTTATACGAAGAAATATCAAATGTTCGAATGCAAAAAAACGTAAATCTAATGAAATCTAAAGAGCTACTTGAATTTATTGTGCACGGGGGCGAAAGTGTGGCTTTCCTACATCAATATTTTTTTTCTTTTCCTAGGTCAACCAAATCAAACCTCTTCGAGGTCGAGTACTCGTAGATACATTTTGCGAGCTCGCTGCGCTCGCTCTTACATTCTACAGTAGTTCTTGAGCTTTCCTGCCTCAATCTAGAAATTAACTTCTGTAAAAGTATGAATGGTACCTATAAAGAAAATCTCAAACCAATCCGAGATGGGGTGCGGTTTTATTTAGTGTAGGTACTTGTTTTTTATAAGGGGTGCAACAATGATGCGTGCCCTAGGTGCCATTTCCTATTGGTACGCCAATAGGCCGACTAGAAACAAACAATACGACTACAAAGGACAGAATAACTCCTCTTCCCACCATTAAAGTCCACTATTTCAAACAATTACGTTCCCAAGTAAAGGTTACAGACAAAAACTGGCATTAGTGCGTTACCATCTAGAGAGAAGAAAATAATTGACCCTGCTTTTTCAAAATGCACTATAAAGACTCAAAAACAAGTTTTACAGAGAGGTAAAATTGTAAAACAATGTACGTATGTGAGGCAGCAACAAGACAGAGCTATCACAGTTAATCTCATTGCCTCACTGTCAATTAGCCATACACGGCGGCGCGGAGTATTTAGTTCCAAAAGATAATATCTCACTTTTAACATGTCCGTAGCGTAATGCAACACACGCGAGTATCAAACACTCTGTATATTTACGGAAATGTCGGCTGTTTATTATTGTAGCTTTTATAGCAGAGTATTTAAGTTTAAGTAGACATTATTCTTGTTTTGTTTAAGAATTATGATTGCTTTAATTGTCGTCTCTGAGCTGCCGGCAGTTAGCGCATGCTTCTTAGCAAATTTTCCAGGTACGCTAATAGTGCTTGATTAAATGGGAATGCAACAGGTCTCGGAGCGGTTGTGGAATAGAGATGCGGGTTTGTTGTAACACAGAAATTTTAATAAAATAAAAATACATTTTCTGGTTATTAAGCGCAAAGCGTCGGTTTCTACGAAAAATAATGAAACCGTTTAGTCTCTCACCTTGCTTAAATTGGTTGCCTGGAAGAGATCGCGGAATGCGATAAGGCCGCCCATTGTACATGTGTTTTAGTTAGTACCTAATGTTCATTTTATGTTATTATCGGTGTACAATAAAGTATATAATAAATAAATAAATAAGGAAAGCTTGAGCTCAGCGGCCCTACCGGGCCTACTAGGGCCGCAGCTCTTTTTCATTATATTAACGATGGGTAGCAAGATTCAAATCAATGGTCCGATATTTTAAATCTCACTTATTGTGAGGAAAATAGTGCACTGGTGGAAAGTCATTGTAGATTATAATTATAGTCATACAATTATAGCCAAAACTTAAGGGAGAAGACATTTTTCTAAAAAATAGGTACCAGTACTTAGAGATCGCATTCGCTACGAAAAAAAAAAATTAACTGTTTAACTCAGTCTATAGCATTCATTACAGAAAGGGCAATTTAAAACTTTTGAAATAAAGTGTTTAAGTGGTAAACAAATAAAATTAAAATATTGATAATTTTCGTTATTTTTAAATCAACTAGCCCTTAATTTCTACAAACAGCATTTCTGTTTTAGGTAGTAACGGGGGAAAACATTTTTACTTTTAAAAACACAACCGTCTGCCTGAACTATAACCTATCCTACAGTAAAACATAAACAACCCATATAGCAATAAATGTAAAGAAACTTGATACATTTTGCTTCATCTTTCTTACCAGCAGATTTTATGAACAGATAAAACGGAGTATCTAAGTAAACGAGTGATAAAATGTCAATTACTAGTGCCGCTCTATCGGTTAAGGCGGGCGGTGCGCAGGCGCAGAGCGGCCAGTGGTCGCGTGCCCGCTGACAATTACAGTACTTACCGCTTCAAGAAAGTAGAAAAATAAAAATCTCTGTTCTTAAATACATAAACATTTTCTACACAAGGTTGTTGTGCAACTCTCGGAAACTATCTAGCTACCTACGAGCTTTTATCAACGACTAGCTTTTGCCATGCTATACTCGCGGTAAAGGCGAAAAGTATCCCACAGAAACGAGCTAACGGGATAGAAAGTATACATGGTCTTTCCATGTTTTAAACTTTATTCAAATCCGTCCAGCCGTTGCGACGTGATTACAAACAAACAGCCGAATATAAAGAATTTCGCATTAATAACATTAGTAGGAAGTAGGGTAGTAATTTGGTATCCTACTTCTGTCATAAAGTAGAAAATACAAAATAAAAAGAAGGGTTTTAAGAAACTTGTGAATCAGTCACTTTCCCCTTATTGTTTTCTGGATAAACCAAGCTCTTCTTGGTATTAATTTGATAAAAGGGCATGCGACGGCTTCGTCTCAGTCGTATGTTAATGTACAGGAAACTCTACTTGAAAAATATGTCGGTACACAAAGTGAAAACTGTATTTAAAATTCACACAGTAGTTTCACGTTCATACATCATCTTTACATTAAGGGTCGGTTTCTGAATTGAGAATTTCGAGTTAAAAACGTGTACTACCTTTTTTTTAAGGATGGAAATCACCAAATGACCCCTCCGCTCTGGGTGGAGCAGGAGGGAGTGTCAGACTCTTACTGACTAAAACCCATCCGTGCTCCTCCCAGAGCGGCCGCGGTAACTCTTTTGAACAAAATCCCTGGCAGGCTTTGGCCCTAACGGGCACCATCTTCCATGCTGACTTCTTCTTTCGGCGCGTGAAGAACACAGCGCGCCGTCGACCCGGGCCTGTTCTGATCGGACGGCGAGCTACCCATTGCTCGCCCTCCGCAGGCATCAATCACTGCGCCATGCTAAGGAGCATCAGTTCCTGAGTGGCACAGTGGCTGACGTTCGTCTGGAGGAGGCGAAATGGGGCCGATATTGGCAGCGGCGCGGCGGCGGCAGAAGCGGCGACGGTGGCGGCGGCGGCCGCGGCGGAGTCGGCGGTGGCGGAGGGCTTCCTTCTGCCTCCAGCTTTGGCGGATGGAGCGCAGGCCCAGCCCAGTGGTCGGCCGGTTTGCCAACTGCCGCACATACTACGCAGTGCGGCGTGGCATTGCACGAGCCGGCCCTATGACCGGGCTGACCACAGCGGAAGCAGAGACCGCTGCGGTCCACCTCCGAGGTGCACAGAGCTCCCACGTGGTTGCCCACATGGCAGCGGAAGCACCTCAGAGATCTGGGTTCTAGCAGTTTGATCTGCGCAGAGACCCAACCCAACAAGAGCTTTCGGCCCTCTGAAATTATCTTGGCCGCCGACACGGGGCAGCTCACCACAACGGTTTGCATGCCCGTATTGTCAGAAAGTATAGTGCCCGCTTTCACCTCCTCGGCAGAGCACTCCCCTGTCCTGTCGACGGCGGCCACCACCTCCTTCTTCGTGACGGAGTCATCCATGCGCATGTCTATGCACTTCGTGGGCCTGGACACTCGGGTATCGTCCGCATTCAGGGACGCCCTGAGCCTTTCGGCCAGAGCGTCAGCGGTCGGGCCGCTGGCTTCCCCGGGGATCTCCAGCATTCGGGCACCAGTCATAGTTACTCTTAACCGGAGGCCCCCGACGATGCCGAGCTCCCCAAGGTTCGCCGTCCCCTTCGCCTTGGTGAGCACGTCGACATACGTCACGCCCCTCTTCACCGCGTCCGGCTGCAGTGTTACTACTACAGCCGCGGTCTTCGGGGGGCGGAGCGCAGCCGCGACGCTTCGCGCTTTTTGCCGCCGCTTCCTCTCCCGCTTCTTGGCTGCCTTCTTTTCCCCGACCACTTGCCATTCGGCTTCGGCCGTGGGAGACTTTGAAGGCGGGGAAGCCGGGGCAGCTGAAGCACGGCTGGCACAGGAGCCTTCGCCGTCTGTGCAGCTGCCCCACCTTTCTTCTTCTTGGCTGGTGCCGATTTTCCCGATGCCTTTGCGGGAGTCGGGCCAGCCCCTGGGTTGGCCAGACCGGTCGACACCAGTTTGACAGCCACAGCTGAACGTGTCCTACCTTAGTTTAATGCCTTAATTTCACAGATTTTCTGGCCAAAGTAGATGAGAGTTTGACAAAATTTAATAAAGTAACTACCTACTCAACGTTAATTTCTTATCTTCGATCAAGTCGTGTACCAAACCGGCAAACATAAAAGATTTGGCTATTGTTAACCGACTTCAAAAAAAGGAGGTTATCAATTGGACCCTTGTAATATTCTCAGAATTGCACAGTTTTTATATATGTTAGTCTATACCAGCGTCTAAACATGTGTGCCTTTCATAAGTGTATGTGTTTGTATGTATTTTTGGACTTACATAGATATCATTATATGTTTGTCCGCGCATATCTCGAAAACTATAAGTTGGATTGCAGAAATTGTATATAATCGAATAGGACTAGGTATAATCTATCTTAGGTAACAGTGCAAGTTTCATTAAAATCCGTTCACTAGTTTTTAAAATAAAGTTACGTATGTATCAGTCACTAGGAAAACGTGTCGTTGGCAAAACAGCGCAGCGTAATCAAATTCTAAAACATATCATTATGCATGTTGTTTCAATGTTTGCATGCAGTTAGACTTTAACTAAATAATGTCGTTCAAAGTTTCAAAAACTGGCTTCAATTTAGTCGTGTAATCGTTAGATGCCAACATAAAAGTGGTTCGTCACTTCATGCATATATTTAATGATGAAGAGATAAATACTTATTCTTTTTTAATTAAGTAATTAGTTCCAATCACCACTGAAATTAAAAAAAAAGAAATACAAAGTACTTATGTAGGTAATTTGAAAAAATATAATCTACTTCAAAACTGTACCTAATTTATTTAATTAGTTACTAAAAAGGGAGAAATAAAAGTTATCTGTTTTAAAAAATCTAAAGTATGGCCAACCAGTTGTTTGAGGTCGGTGCCACCCTAACTGCGGTAAGCGGGGTAAGTATACCGATATACTACTACGTTTATTTCAAATACTAAGGCTAGCACCGATCTCAAAAAATAGTTGGCACTTTAGATTTTTTAAAGATAAAACCTTTATATCTCTCATTTTAGTTACTTACTTACGAAATAAATAAATTACAGTTTTGAAGTCGGTTTAACTTTTTAAATTACTTTTTTCTCGTAGTACACATAACAATCTTAGTACCTAGATACCCAGTAGACGTTTTTAATGCTTTTGTCCACCTTCCGATTCTTTACGCAACAATCAACACCCACGTTGAACACGAGCAGGCGATAATCGAGAACACACAACATTGTGTTAAGTTAGAGTTGTAAACTTCACGGTAGGCCCATCATCAACGACCATTCAAAATAATATCAGTATCTCCAGAATATGCCTAGATCCGTGGTTATGTAGTTTATTTGATATCTTCTCTCCAATAAACGCACCGGTTATTCCGGATTGAAAATCTAACCTACATACAAATAGTGCCAATGATAACACCTGTCTCGTACCTACCTAGGCCTCTGATAAAATAGAGCTTATAGCTATTAACATAATTGTAAAGACAATCCGAAAACTTCGTTTCTAATAAATCAACTATACCTAGTCTCTTGATTCAGTGAGTCGAAAAGATACAAATTTATTACTGGTGGCTCTTACGAGATTATTAATTCTGCATCGTCATCATAGAAAACGTTCACGAAGCCCTCCCTGCATAATAATAAGTATTTGTGTCTTAATTATGTTATCATTCAATGACGAGGTACCGAATGGGTCGCATTCATAAATATTTAAATAAGGTACACGTTTATCAGAGCCGTCAAGTTGTTCGCGGAAAGCGGCAGGCGTGGTCGCGGCTCTGCAGCGCGAGACACTATTATACTGAGGCCATTGTTCGCCGAGCGCCGATCTGCGCCGCATATACTGCTAACGAAGATACCTTCTCACATATCATCTTTGATACATTCAAATCAATTCATAAGCACCGCCGCGAAACATTTAGCCGAACACAACCTTTGCCTGTCCCACATTCGTTCGCAAAAATAATCACATCAACTTGTTGCACAGCGAGGAAAATGAAGCGCAAGTATCAAAGTAATTGAAAGTAAGTATTACTCAAAAGATACTGCTTACAACGTATGTTGTCAAAATAAAAGGACGTAATTTATGGAAGTCGAACTTCGAATAATAAATGAATCGACGCAATAAAAAATTATTCACGTCGTCAGCTTTCCCTTAATACCTACTCATGTCATACATATTTAACAATATGAATTTTGTTGAAAACATTGTTCTCCGAAAACAAAAACATTTATCACTTTTATCAAGTCGGATGAAGATCTTTCAAATTAGGACAGTAAATAAAGACACGGCGTGACTTACATAATAGTGTGCAATATGATTATAAATCTATCTTAGTGGTACTATGCTGACCTGTTTCGTCGGTAGGTGATCTGAAGCATCAACGTCACTAACAATCAAAGTTGTTTTGATTGTCCGAGTTAAAAGTAACCAGTCAAATAATTGAAAATGGTAACGGTGTGATTTATGCAAATCGATAGCTTGACGTTCAATTTAAACTGTGAGGCACGTTGCGCCCGCGGCGATGTCGGCCATTAGGCGCTTCGCAGGACACGCGCTGCCTCCCGCCTTATCTTGTGCATCAGACGTGTCCACAGCAAACGCCACGCACTCGCTATCTGTGCCGCGTCACATACTATGTCATGTTATTACCGTTCTCAAATTGATAATAAGCGTAAACTCGCAACGAGTAACACTGAAAGGTTTTCAAAAATGGTGTATCAGACTGACAGACAATTTTCGGAATACCGAAGTATAAATGATGATTTATACTTCAGTATTCCGAAAATTGTTTCTGTTACAATTAAATGCACTTTGTAGGTATGTTCGCACTTCATGTAATCACATTCCATGATTTAAATGTTTGGTTTTCTATTCCTTATAGCCTTATAGGTAAAGCAACTCATGTGACCATGAGATATTTAAAAGAATGCTACTGCTAATTAATATAGATCAACACAACGAATCAAGCTACACGGTCTACAGCGGTACAGCCCAGAGTGTGACTGAGTCATCTAGTTGAGTGAAAGCGGGGCACAATTTTCGTTCAAGATACTAAAATCGATAGCACCTGACAATCAACAATAAATCACATGGATCGAAACCACATAAACATGTCACACATCACTGCATGGCCCCGATAGATTCTTATAACAACAATGCTTTGGTATACCAAGAAAACACTTGAGAGTGGTAAAAGAACGAACAGTCAGATACCACAATGGCTTGTTGAAGAGCCGCACGTGGACAAAAGGTTAAGAGTCATTGAAACCTTTACTCAGTTCATTATATTTTGTTTACGGACAGCACCCACGCCACGCTGAGCTTAGTGCTTTCAACCAGTGCAGACATTCAATACTCTATAATCCATTCAAATTGAAATCCGATTCTATATTCTGTTCGGACTAAATTACTTGTAGATTAGATAGACACCTATATACCGAGCGACGAGCCTGATGTCTTAATTTAATCTCTCACGCATCATCCCACGAATCGATTTGCAATGTACCGCGCTAATATAAAATCTTTTATATTAATTCAATACATTTATAAGCACCGTAATGTATAAATTTCATCACATCGTAAGAAGATAACTCATTGAAATATTACAATAGTTGTTAATAGAGCACCTTGCAATATGAGTGAAACTTACCAAGCAATTGACAGTAGGTAACCTTGCTTGTTTAATTGAGTGCTACTTCCACACAGACGTTTATTGGGTAGATATATGCCAATACCTTGACACGTGGGGTCATTCACTGAGTTTTTTGCCTTTATGTGTAGGTGCGAAACTAAAGCTGATTGACGCAAAATCTAAGCATAATTCACCTTTGAACTTTTAAGAGCATCTATTCAGAAACACACTTCTCGCTGTCACAACCTTTTGTATTGATCTATATTTGCAAGTCAATAGCATGAGTTGATTATTTGTACTATAGTAGATAGGTATCATTGAAAAAATAAATGTACCTAAGTACTGAGGTTCACTATGGAAAATAAATACAATAAAAATAAATTGAGTAACACTTTCTTTTCTAGTGTCGACTACTACTAGCGCCGCACGGATATCGCTTTCGTCATCGTCATCTTCCCAGGTGCTCTCCCAAGCCCTGACCTGTAGCGGAATTGTTCGAAAGGACTGGAACGCACAGGGCATTTGCAGAAATACGGGTGGGTTTTAGGTAAGGGTCTGACACTCCCTCCCGGTCCGCCCAGAGCGGGAAATCCTCGCCCACTCTGATGATTTCCCGACCAAAATAACGGGCCCTGTCCTGTGTGCCCTTAGCCCATTGATCATTTACACTGAGTCATCAGAGGCGTAGGTATAGGTACCGCCTTCGGCTTGCAAGCGTCCATACCGCTAGACGCCTAACTTGGTCGACTTCGGCTCGTCAGACGACTAGGCGGTTTATAGGCCAGTCAAGTTAGCTTTAAACGTTGCAAAAAATTCTCTCTGATTTTTTTCTTGAATACTGTTTTTGATCTTAGCTTTTCTAATAGTAATAACACAAGTTATCTATTTTTTTTACATTAGGTATGTAGAGAATCGTTAAATTAATTTATTTTGTCAGAATTAAAAAAAAAGTCTTAAAAAAAAAGTAGTTACAGATTTTTTTTAAATTTGATCAGTGTGTGTAATTTTCTTTATTATTAAGTCAGACATGGCCTATACATTACAATTTAAAAAGTAGTTTTTTAATCAAATAGGATAGTTCGGATTAAAAGTGTTTAATTTACCTACTGACCTACTTGTAAAACTCGATCTCTTCTCTAAAAATATTAACTGGCATGTTTGTTAGGAGCATTATTTTGTCTCCAAACAAACATGCCAGTTAATATTTTTATCGACACTCACAACGTAATATTCCAAATATGAATTCAAAAACGATTGTATAAATAAAACACGTACTTGTTTTTCGTGAAAACGTAAAATTAAAGAAAAGTAATTGTTTATGCAACGGTGATATAAAACGGGTTATTAAAACACGAGTGTTTAATACCTAATTATATGCCGTTGCATACACTATTTTATCTTCACTATTATCCGTTTTAGTGATAATAATAAAACAAAACAATTTAAAACTACCGTTTATAATAATATTAACGTATAATTAAGTAGGTATTAAAACACTCGTGTGATACTATTACTCGGCTTCGCCTCGTGTTATAAAACCACACTCGTGTTTTAATAAACCCTTGTAAATTACCGTTGCACAAACTACTATTCCAATCGAGTTATTATTGAAATTAAATGTTTTACCTTAAAAATTTAACATCCGAGAGTTAACTTTTCTCGGGGTAGGTAGGTAGGTAGGTAGGTACATTTTAACATACTTCTCTGCCTATACTCTACATGTATAGCTAAGGGCAAAAAATCGGTGTTAAGAATGAATGCTGAGTTTGCCTTATTTTCGGCGTAATTTGACTGGATTATTACGCTAGTTCGGTTGCACGCCTAGTCGTCATAAGTATCGCCTCGGAAAAGCGGCGCAAGCGATTTTATGCAGAGGACAACAAGCTACGTGTCACCCTCTGGAATTCTGACAAATCATCATCTGCCTAGGCTTTTTCCCGACTAAATTGGGGTCGGCTACCAGTTAAACCGGATTCAGCTAAATACCAGTATTTTACGTGGAGCGGCTGCCCACCAGACCTCCACAACCCATTAACTGGGTAACACGGTACTTCTTGGGAAGACTGGTGTCAGATTTTCTGGATTCTGACAATCCGTAATGACTGCCAAAGATCTCCAAATGACAGCCGGGACCAACGGCTTAACGTGCTTTCCGAAGCACGGAAGAGTCTCGGTATGTTAAGATGGATGATGTTAAGCCATCCACAGACCAACCTCGGCAAGCGTTGCTTAACCTTGAAGCGGCCTGTGCGGCTGTTATAACATCCACTCAACACTCTTAATCTTGTAGCAGAGGCGATAGATATTTTTGCTTGTACACCGAGTAAATTCACAAGGATAACATTATAATTATGAAATAAGTTTTAGAAACTAAGTTCTTACTATTAGGTTTGCTTCACCATTGCATTGGATTGTAGGTAATAATAGTTGTAAATGATGAATAAATAAATAAAAATAATTCAGCCACGAGCTCCACTGTAATCCTGACAAATAACAAGAATAAATATAATATCCAACTGCAGAGAGACACTATTAACTGTTGAATATCTTTACTGCACTAAACAACCCAGCCCCCTTATTGTTGCCCTGCATTTTAAGTCAGAACTTGCCCCGTCAGAGTAAGCTTTTCACCTGATTTTCATGGGGTTATTCGAAGTCAAAGTTCTAAGCCAACAATCCCAGAGGAGATTGATTAAACTCTGTATCAACGCAATTCAGCCACATTTTTTTATGTATTTTAGTACATGGAGGACTTACAGCTAATAAAAAGAAATAAAACAGGGAACCATAGTCACCAAAAAGCCAATTACAAATCCTCATGTAAGTATAGACCTATAGATAATAATAATTTATGATGTGAGCACAAAAACAAAAACACACCGCTTTTAAATAAAAATAATTGGTTTTTAATCAATATTTAAACTGAAATAATATAAAAAACTTTTAAAATATTTTGTACTTTGTAGTGTTTCTTTTTTGTTCAAAAAAAAATTATTTTTCACTTTTTAGTGGTACACCACACCTGACAACACCACTGAAAAGTCACAGGAAAACAAAAATACGCAATTTCGTATACGTGGATGATTTTTCCATATATTTTTTCCAGCTATTTGGATTTAAAAACCAAACCGCTGAACCGATTTTGATAAAATTTTCATGGGACCATTTGGGAAGTA
The DNA here is from genome assembly GCA_947386135.1 of Melanchra persicariae. NCBI lineage: Eukaryota > Metazoa > Arthropoda > Insecta > Lepidoptera > Noctuidae > Melanchra > Melanchra persicariae. The sequence goes on along the minus strand of OX376653.1, from coordinate 11,831,981 downwards.
TACCCTTTCTAACAAAAAACTTCTCACTTCAAATCGGTTGACAAGCGACGGAGTTATGCGCGAACAAACATAAAAAAGTACAAACATCTGAATTGAGAACCTCCTCCTTTTTTAGAAGTCGGTTAAAAAACAAAAAAAAAACTTTTTTACAAAAAAATACAGCCGACTTCGAAATAAAAAACACTACAAAGTATAAAATAACTATAATTTCGGGAGTCGGTGTTTTTTCACTTTTTAGCTAACCACTAAAAAGTGAAAAAAAAACGGCTTTAACTAAACCCAACGCAAAAATAATCATCGAGATCGGTTCATAAACAATATAGTTATGCCCGAATAGATACCCCAAAACCATGGTTGACTTGTACACATTTGCGTACCCCTTCACAGCGTACCGGCGTGATTTTATGTTATGAACTGGTGTAACAATAAACAGACATGCGATTTCAGCAATCTCGGCAGGTTTGCTATCATATATTGAAGAGTTCCTATCAACACCAAATTGAAATGGGACTCTGACGACGAAGTCCGGGAAGATACTCTTCCAAACAAAAAAAAATCATCATAATCGGTTGACAATTGGCGAAAATATCGCTGAACAAACATAAAAAAACAATCTTATTGAAAACCTCCTCCTTTTTTGGAAGTCGGTTAAAAACAAATATAACCTACCGCTACTTTACAAAATTGAGGCTTAAGCACCTCCTGGCCGAATTCACACTAATTGTGAATGAATCTAAAATCATACCTATGCAAGGAATATGATCATTGAACTGCATTGCTAGTGATGTGCCAGCAAAGCTGTGGCGGCAATTTTCGCGATATGCTATTAACTTTATCCCTGTATACTTTATGATACTTACAGCAAAAAAAAACCTTTTTAATTTAAAAATAAACTGTGCTTTCTATCTAATTTATACCTTGCGTAAATTTTAGGACATCCTTTAACTGACTGCACTGTCAAAAGTCAAGGAATGAAATTAGCAAGTACTTAAATCATTTAAGATGATCGTATGGTGGTGGGAATCCACTATGTTCGCGAACTATGGCTATGTGGAGCAGGTTGCAGGAGAGCGGAGCGCAAGAGGTTCGCGAACATGGTGGAAAACCACCATTAGAAGAACGTTTTCCTGTAATAAAGCGCTCTCTTAATGATCTATCTCTTTTCAGGAACTATACTGTATTTATTCGAAAGTCTCGCATTTAAAAAGCTCACCTGGTACGGAGCCGATGGTGCTCGCTTGCAAAAAACTAATAAATCTATTTTATAAATGCGGTCGAGGCCCAACGTAATAAAGTCAACACCGACGACCAAAAATAATAAAAGATGATTAAGCAATGCTTGAATCGATATCGGTTGCACGATGCGCTTTTCAATAAACATCGATTGCTATTCAAGCTGGACAGGCGACAAGTTCGGGGTCAAACGTCAATCTCATCATCTAATCTTGTGAAATTCAAATAATTGTGAGATGACATTACTGGCTACTTCATCAAATCTGTGCAACTTATTTTTCGTATCAAAGATAACATTGACCTTTTGGAATAGTTTTGGAAATCTTCTACAACCGTAATGACCTTGCGCGTCACACAAATTCACTATTCGTATCATCAGCTTGCAACCTTTATAAAGCATTTATGGTACCTAGGTTATTTTGATTTAGTTGAACCGAACAGCATGAAGTATGGCTGTAACCTACCCTTATAATATAACTCTTCAAGAGTTATACACTTACTTATTACAGGAAGACGCCAATGTGTCAAAATAGGTGACTGGTTGAGCGACGAACTGCCTATAACCTACGGTGTGCCCCAGGGTAGTATCATCCAGAGTCGACGGCGCGTTTCACTCCAAACGCGCCGTCAGCAACGAGCAGTCAGCAACGGAGACGGGGCCCGCCAGGGCCAGAGCCTGCCAGGGTTGCGGAATATGTTCGAAAGAGTTACCGCGGCCCTGGGAAGAAAGGCACTAGGAGGACTAAGGGTGGGTTTTAGTCAGTAAAAGTCTGACACTCCCTGCCGCTCCACCCAGAGCGGGAGGGGTCATTTGATGATTTCCCATCCTATATATATAAAAAAAAAAGGGTAGTATCATTGGTCCGACTTTGTTTATCATCTATAGGGTAGGTTGGTGTAAGATTGCGCGGGCGATAAGATAGCGCACACGTGTTTACTAGACATCGGCGAGAAACACGCTGCCAACTTTAGCCGTGTTTTGATTGCTTTGCATACAGGCATGCGCTCCGGAAAAAATATTGAGATACGAGAGAAAATAGCAAGTCCAGATGAGATCAAAGTTTTTACAGCCCTCGGATCTAATTTTTTTGCCATTTTGCAAACTAGTAGGTATAACTGATAAAAAACCTGTTATAATTATACTGTTTTGCTGATCGTTTTACTCGTGTTTGGATTCGAACATGCGCCTAGAGACAACGTAGTTCATTCATTTTCTAAGAGATGGCTGTAGTATCAGGATGATTGCGTTGAATGCCAAGTGTTTAAGTTTGCGCATTTAGAGGGTGGATATGATTGCGCGCGCAGACTTATACACTAAGGTAGAATGTTAATTTATATTTATGAAAATTGGTTGTTTTCAATTATTTTAAATAGCGCTTCACTTTGATGTAGAATGTCACGAACATCACGCAAAAGTATCCGTGAAGTTTGCTCACCTTCCATCATCGAGGATGATCGTAAACGTATTGCTAAAGGAGAAAACAAGAGACAAGTTCCTTTGTCTTCAGGAATAGCTGAGTCAACCTAAAGTGCTTTCCGTCAAAAGAAAACGTGCTGTAAATAAAATATCAAGGGCAGAGAGAGGCATCAATGTGACGTTTAATTAAACCAAAATAATTATGGTGGTATGGAGGATGCACTGAAGTCTTCGTAGAGCCTATTGTTGAAGCTTGGAACCAGTGCGATACGTGGCAGGTGTGATGGCATGAAAAGTGTACTGATTCTTTGGGTTTCGGAGCATTTAAATGTGAATTATGGAAGTAATTTGCAAAAACTGCGCAATCTAGTGTGTAAAGTTGCGCAAGTCCCAGCTTCTGCTTTTTTGTTAATTATGTAAATAGTGATTATGTTTGCTCAATAATTAGTATTAAAAGTTATTTCCAGATAAGTACCTATAGATTTAATTATAATACAGAAACCTGTGATTAATCCCTATGGTTTATTTTTATGGTCGATTTTTCACCCTACCCTATTAATGACCTCTGTCATCACAAACTTACTAATGGATCCATCTTTACCTACACCAATGATTGGGGGGGCATTCCTGGGAGTCGACATTTCAATACGCACAACTAGGACTCAACATTGTTACCTACTGACTGGTTGTCACAAAACCTACTCAATCTAAATGTAGAAAAATCTATATACATACCTATCTTACCTTTTCTCTGTCAATATATCTCTGTGGGTAAACTTTCATCATCCCCTTTTTCATTGATTGCACATTCATGTAATGCATCACTACAATCACCCTGCAGCTGTCCTCATCTAAGTCGCATTGAGAGTGTAAAGTAATTGGGTGTTCAGATAGATGACACATTATCATTTCATAATCATATAGACTTACTTACCTCCTGCTACTACTTACCTACTGCGCAAATTGATATTTATTTTTAAGAATCTCCGCCATGTGGCCGACACACAGGTGCTTAGACAAGTAGGTATATCTAGCTCTTTGTCAGTCAATTGCACAGTACCTACTGTATAGTTGTTTGAGGTGGGGCAACAAAACAACATTTATTAAAACTGGAACGTGTCCAAAGAGCGAACCTTAAAGTAGGTTGGTCCCTTCCCTATCAATTTCCTACCACCGAACTTTATAAAACTTGTAAGGACTCCGCAGGATGAACAATTTCCGAATAGAGAGTACTCTATTCGGAAATTGTTCATCCTGCGGAGTCTTAGTATCTAATAGGGTCCCGTTTTACCCTTTGGGTACGGAACCCTAAAAAAACCCACCCAGTTACACCATCTGAAAGTGTCGCTAATAAGAATCAAATTATGGGAAGTAAATGAAAGTAAAGAACACATGGCTGATTAAAGGAAAGTGCTCATTTTTAACAAAATACTTTTTAATTTTCAAAAAAAGAAAATGTCAACTGATAAATTTTTCAAAAATCTATGATGAAGTTTTAGTTTTCATCAAAATTGGGCCCACAGAGTACTTTTATATATATGGATTGGGCCCGAGAGTCTACAACTACATCATTGGATGTTTGAAAAAATATCAGTTACGGTTTAGATCTGATAGCATATTAATCAAACATAGTTATTTGTTATACAAGAGTGCAAAGTTGCTTTTTAACCGCGTGTTCAATTTTGATGACCGAGCAAGCGAAGGATTCTAAAATTGAATCACGAGCGCAGCGAGTGATTCAAAATTAGAATCCTGAGCGTTAGCGAGGGAATCAAAAGAGCACGAGGTGAAAAATCTTTGCACTCGAGTGCAACACGTAACTTTTCATTCCACCTCAGCGAGGAAATGACTAAATGCAAAAAAAAACGTTTACAATCACAAGATAGGTACACTTTTATTTCAGTTTAGGTATTAATTACTACATTATGACAGGTAAGTATAACAGAATAATCTTAAGGTATAATTAAGAAAATTTTAAAGTAACGTTGCTACAGTTATTTAAATTGAGTGTAATATTTTTGTTTGGTACTGTAATATTGGTGTTAGTCACTTGTGTACTGTTTTTCGGTAAACTATCTGTCATACTTAATAGTTGTACTGATTCATCGGATTCCCTTGGCGTGAATGTTGGAGAGAGAGGGAGATGGTTAGGTGTTTCATAACGGCTTATTTTTGATGTAGAAGGGCCAGTCCAAGGATCCGATTAAGGCTCTTTCAGTGTAATGGCTCCTACGATGCCTTCACATATTTTAGACTTATTTTGGATGGAATCGTCTATGTATCCCTCTACAACTGCATTGGACTTCCAGCCTCCGTGGCGCTTAAGGGACAGGAGATCAGCTCCGGAATCAGCCAAAAGTGTGGCTGAAGTTCGTCGGAAACAATGACCCGTGTACAACAGGGGTTCTGGAAGTTCAAGAAATGTTGCTATTTCTCGTGGGATACTGCCAATTTTATTAGTACCCATAGGCTGTCTAACACACTTTCCATTGCGATACTGTAGAAAAAATCGATTGATTGGAGTGTTAGGCGGGCGTAAGGCTTGATATTTCTCAACAATCGTTACGTATTCTTTGCGAATGACGAAGTTGTGGTCTCTTTTTGTCTTTGTATTAGGTAAATTAATTAAAAGTAAGTCATCTGAATGTTTCTCAATGTGTTTGACATTAAGTTGTGTTAGTTCGACATGCTCCGTTTATTCCAATAATAAGAACAACCTGTAACGTAAAGAGTATTGTAGTAGATAAATGAATAAAATTGATATGAACGCATAATTATGCCTATCAACATCTACTAAGTATACTATTTTATTGAGATTAATATACTTAAGTAGATACTGAATGTACAACTGACTTACTTTTGCCGCCAAATATACGGAATCGGGTGCTTCGTTAAGAAACTTTTCAATATCAGATACTGTGAAAACCTTCGATTTTTTTGGTTGATGACCAGATGAGGCTCTTTTTAAAAATGCCACTAATTTAGGATAGGTATCGATATGTATGTCTTTTTTCATCTTTATTGTTGCTTTTAGCATCGAATACGTACTCCATAGAGTGCTTGCTTTCTTGTTCTCGGATAATTCTATAAAATATGCCAGCAAAACGTTTTCTGAGAAAGTTTTGGCTCCTTTTGCTAGTCGACACGTGTTGAACATATCGTACTGTTTTAAATACTTCTCGCGTGATTGTTGAGGGAGAAAGCTCATTTGCGCATTATTATCAGTTTCAGTCAATTCTGCTGGCGTCAAACAAACTTCCTCGTCGCTAGAATCACTCATTTTAGTTTTTTCACTTGTTTTCAAGTTTCTTGTTTTTAATATAAGGTTTAACAATGACGTGAAAAAATGCCGCGTAAAGAACCGCGTACAAAGCAAATTGAAAAAAGAACACCAAGAAGGTTCCGAGTCTGAGTTTTTAACAAATTAAAAAAAAGTTGTATGATATATTCGGCACCATAGAGGTAGCAGTAAATAGGTTTAATGTTTTTTTTAATTCACAAACTTAGTGCACACGATGTTCTAAATTCAATTTACTTTATCCTCTAGAGAATAAAAACGGCTTTTCCACTCAGATATTGAAGATTAAAAATACTCTTTCCGAGATGGTGGGATGAAAAAGTAATTTAAATAGAGGACATTGACAGGGTCGGACTGGGCATAAATTCGAGTTGGGGTTTGCCAGCCGGGCCGAAGCCTACGCAGGCCCCCACGTCCTGGCTTGCTGCAAGTCCTGGTAGGCAGGGTAGGGTAGGCCCGTGCAGCCTATGGGTTACCGATAACTATTACTTACAACCTTCATATAAAGCAGAAGATAGTTCATCCAGGACGCAAAATTTTCGAGCTTGCTTCGCTCGCTACGGCATTCTACACATTTTAAGGTCTTGAGCTTTCCTGCATTAGTCAAGAAAGTTACTTCTATATAAGTATGCATGATCAATAGAAAATCAAACCTATGGCAAAAACCTAACCAAGATCGCTCGAACGACTCACGCTTTAACACGTCATGGTAGGGCTGCTGTTCAAGTCAAAAAGTCAATTCTATTTATCTGTGAATGGCTAAATGAAAATCAAACCTATCCGAGATGGATTGCCAAAACTTGCAAGCTCGCGTCGCTTTCTCTTGCGCATTCTACACTCTCTAAGTTCTTGAGATTTCCTGAATCAGTCAACAAAGTTACTTCTATTTAAGTATGAATAAGAAAAAAAAAATCAAACCTATCCGAGGTGGGGAGGAAACATTTCTTATCCCCCTAAAAATTGGCAACCCTACTAACAAATAATGAATCATTTGTATAATACATACATTCATTCTCCCCAGCCAGAGACCTTCTGAGCCATACGTCCTTTCCCTGGCGAGAAAGAAAGGCAGGTCAAAATATCATTAGCAATTACCTACCCAACTTAAAGATTATAGCCTTGACGTCGCTGAAAATGGAGAATCTTTCATAGAGTAAATATATAAATCATTTATAATTTTTCACTGAGAATCTGTTACCAGACAAGGTGGTGTCTAGTAACAGATTCCCTTACTTGGGAAGAATTATTCTCCCTGTCTAGCAATGCAATATTCCACATGGAAAATATTATCAAACATTACCTGCTGCGGACGTTCTCCAAAGCAAACTGTCAAATTAATTAATTGGGCCAAGCACAAATCGTGCACGGAACGACATGTTCAGAAACAGGAGTCGAGCAGCAGGTATGAGTTATTGTAGCTGGCGTGTGCTGGGTGAGCGTCGCGTCACGGCACGTCACGCGTCCCTCGCGAGCACTTGTGCGCCATAGGACAGCGCTGCCAGTCCGCCACCCGCTCCACTGCATCGTGTCGCCGCTATCGCTTTCACGTCGTGGTTATCGCCCCAGTGATAATCTGCATAGTGCGAACCGTTATTGAAAGCCACGGTACTAGTTTGTGCGTGAAGGCTACAATAGCGGCACTTTAATCTGATATTTATTGACCGAGAGATCGAATGAAGCTGGCTGTACTGAGAGGTGACCTAAATATGCAGGCTAATAATATGTGTAGCTTAGACACCTAACATTATAACCTGTACAAGCGTACAACAAACTATGCCTATACTCTTACGCGGTTATCATTGTTCGCATTTTTTATATCAAAGGAAGGTGGTTGAAGGTAGATTTTCTACTGCATAAATATTTCCTTGTATTGGTGTTATTAAAATAAATTGCCAATTTTCAGATACAAAGTTCTTGAAATTAAAAAAGAGTTACCATTGTGGTGGGCGTGGGCTGGTGGCAGGCGGCAGGACGCGCGCGCGCCTCCTATCAATGATCAATTTTGGTTCCGGCGAGATTATCTTTTGATCGGAGCAATTTCTCTTCGGTCTTGTGTCTGATAACATCTGGAGAACAACGGTTTGCATCGTTCTGCATAATTATAAACCTGGAATTTACTCCGTGATTTTACCGTGTGAGTACACACTCATGACATTCGTTATTATTTTTGATATGCTGTTGTTAACGTCCGATCCCAAGGGGTCATAAACCTTAGTAACATTGTTAACAGATAATATAACAAAAATATTGTACTGGATCCCGATATTAAGCATCTAGGTACTAAGCGTGCTCCATCTTCGACCACATCGTCGCTTACCATCAGGTGAGATAGTGGTCAAGCGCGTGCCTATCAAAATAAAAAAAAAAAAAAACTACTGATAAAATTTATCAGCGGACAGCGATCGAGATTTTCGTGGATTAAAGGCATTAGTCATTACATTTAACAGAAGGGCTACGCAACATTGGTGCGGTAACGGAACAAACGAAAGATCAGTACCATGGGTACCTAGTAAAAATAGGAACGTGGACGAGTAGGCGATCAAAGTAGGTAGAGAGCGAGGCAATCAGAAACAATTTTCTATTACTATTTCTCGTTGGACATATTCCGACAACAAACACGATCGTCCCGAGAGCCGTGGGAATGCCCCAGTCGAGTAACGGACGGACGGACAAATGATGTTGGGCGATCTATTGCCTGTAATTGATGACGACTATTGTGTGCCTTTGAAAGAGCCACGAATGTTTGTCTTCGTTCTGTTACCTTCCGTTTGTTTGTTGCTATTGTTAATCTGAGACTTGTTGCCTTAATTCGCACTGCTATTATATAAATAACTGCTTGTAGACTCAAGATTAATTCTTTTTCACGTTGGTACACTTGGCATTCTCAGGTGCCGTTAATCCACTTGACATAGTTGATTGTAAACACGGTTCAATCCGTTATGTAACTGTTGAGGATATTGGAGCATCAATTTATTCTTTCTTCAGTAGGTAGGTACGAATGTCGAAATTTTTTGCTTCGATTGGAAAAAATTAGCATTTGCATTATAAGATCAACTGCAAGAGTTATTGCCAGTAAGTGGTCTAGGATCAGCGAGCTCATAGTACACGTTTCAGTCACGGATGAGATATTAAATTAGATTGTCTGAAATTAGTGTAGTCGTCATTGGTTGCAGAATGAAGCATACAACATTACGCTAACCACTTCAAGGAGCTTTTGAGTCATTCTGAGCTTTGACCTTAAATCTGAAATGGTTCTTCGAGTCTGACAACACTTGATTCAGTAGATATTTTCACCTCCTGATTTAGTGCTAAGTAGGTACAGTTATCGGCGAGGCTGCCTTTGTGGTCGAGGATGTCAGGTGAAGCGGGGCTCTGCTCAAGTCAAGGCTTCAAAACATACTTTACATCTGATTAACTTGTTTTCAAAATAATTCTGGAGTATTTTATTCAATAATATTATGGATTCATAAATCAGATCCAAGTTCAGATCGAGCTTCGATCTTTTCTACAGCTAGAATTATAGATGCCTTTATTCAAAGCTGCAGTATCTACGCGTGGTAGGCGAATACGAACGGTGATAAATTTAGAAAATAGCGCTGGGCGCCGGCGCCTGCGATAGCTATCAGCGACATGAATCAGCGTCGTCGCATCGGCGACCACCCGCTCTGCGCCACCGCGCGGCGCCCGAGCCCGCGCCCGCGGCCGGCCTGCACTGCGCCTACACTACGCCTGCCCCTTGCCCTAATGCATCTAATATCTACACACGCCCTCAACATTATTCTCCGCAGAGAGTTTACCTAGTCGCACAAGTAAACTTACACATAACTTTATAAACAACTGCCCATTTTCGTCATAAGCATACTGACGTAATTTTGGACCTAACATTGGTACTTCTTTTCATAGTTCGTTGGAATCATGAACATTAATCACTTACCTACATCCCCCTTGCGCAATACTTTACTAAATCTTTGTTTTGCAGGGTTTCTGGCCTCTTTCTGGGTAAAAGAAATAACAATAATTTATTTAAAAAACTTTTATTACAAAAACGTATAAGTACAAAACATTAGGTCTTAATTACTATGCAATTAATGTAATGATCACTATAATTATGTTCAATGCGATATTACAAAAAACAAGACATTAATATCATCAACCTGAATGCATTAGTTACACTTAGGTACATAGAGCAATTTAAAATTAAACTACCTCTACTTAGGACTTTAGAAAGAATATCATTATGTTGCAGCCATCTGGTTATAATCAGCCGTTAAATCGGCTGCACAGCCTTTTCATTGCACGGCGCCGGTTAATCAGCGGCCGAAATGCAATTCCGAACAACGCGTCTAATACAAAATTTTATGAACGGGCTGGCAGATCCTCAGGCCGTTCGTAGAATAAGGTAAAATGTCTGACGAAAATACATGTAATACTTAATTTTGGGAATTCTAAATTCAAACAACAATCAATTTCAACATCCTAACCTTGACGACAGAACCCACTATGCGGAGCTCCTATTTCCGTCTGCAGGGTTTAAAGGGAACCTATCCATGTCGGGGTGCCCTAAGCTCCCTGCGCAATATGTCCTGCTACTTGGCTAGGCAAGTCATGAACCGATATTGAACCAAGTCATTCGCCTAGCTGTTCAATCAAATACCGGGATATCACTTAGACCGCTGATTAAACGGCACCGTTCAATGAGAAAGCTAGGCCGCCAATTAAACTGCTGATTAAGCTAGTTCGCTGCGACAAATACATTGTTTATTTCCCCTCATAGGTACCTCCCACAGATCACAGACATTAATATATAAGTAATATAACACATTCAGCTTAATTTAATTTAAAAAAAAATATGTACATTATTTCAATTATCTTCTTGATTTTTATTTCGCGATACGATCTGGTTATGCCAAAAAGTTATGAGCGCCTGGCCCGAGGGCGCGCGCGGCCATCTCTCATTAATTTCCCTCTGCAAATATTGCCTCCACATTATGCGATTGTTTTACGATTTAATGCTCTCTCCTCCGACCTCTTTTCGAATTAGGGGTCCGTAACGATTTTAGTGAGAAAATTACACAGTATTTGTACTCAATATAATATCAATGATTTTTTTAAAGAAAACTACGACTTGTCCTTGTAATTTTCATTGCCATTTTTATTAAAAACAAATAATAATAAATACGGCCATTTAAACATCACTATGTTTATTACTGACATTATGTTGCTCTCACGGGTTTTTCAGACAATCTAACTAAGACGTTAAAGTTAATTATAATAAAATAATATTGTGTGCTTTTCTTATTTTGATCAAAATAATTATATTCATATGCTAAATAAACATACCTATGCATTTCTTAATTACTCATTATAGTGACAAGTTTGTTTTTTGACACAAATCTTTTTGTGAAACATTTAAAATCGACTAGGAATACTGTGTATTTGCCAATTACTTTTAGAAATACAATAGCAAGATATAGATAGCTTGTCTGTCTTGTCTGTCTTGTGTTGTTAAGTCTTGTGTAATTAAATCCACAATGTTTAGTAAGAATAAGAATCAGGTGGTGAGCCTAAATATAACTGTAGCACTATTGCTATAAATTTTTATACAAATTGTACGAAGGAGGTGCCATGTATCACTATGGAAGAATCATTTGTTAACGTGGGGTCTACAAGTAGTTGCAACTCACTCTTTCTTTACATTGTTCTTACATTTAAAGGAAACAATGATCATGTAACCAGTATTTTCGTAATTCATATAAAATGGTTTAAAAGAGTTTCCGTGGAGTTTCTTGCGCGTTTTTCTCCATAGAGATCTACGCTTTGGAACGTGCAAATAGCTTCATGTTTTTGACTGACTGACTGACAATTCAAAAGTACCTGTAAATGGTTTATTTAAAATAAATGCTTTGACTTTGATCTACACCAATTGAGAATCTAATAGAGAGCCATTGGAAAAAAAAAACAATCTATACATATAATAAAATCGTAGATTTGCCGTGTCTGTACATTGAATATTTTCGTATAAAAATAACTGAGAAATGTTAGGAAAAAGGTAAAAAACGCAAAAATGCCATTTTTAAAATTTTTGTCTGCTTGTCTGTCTTGTCTGTCTTGTCGGTTTATCTTTTTGTCTGTTTGTCATCACGCAAAAACTACTGATTAGATTCGAAAGCTAAGTTCTTAACTATATATTTCTACACTATACTCTAAGTTCTAAATATTAAGAGTTAACCCGAGTAACATTTAGCGTTTATTTCATCAAAATCGGTCCACAAAATCAAAAGATATTGAATTTATAATTTTAGTAAGGAACTTCATACAGCGCTAAGCGTTGCGGTGACCGACTCTTAGGCGCCATCTATTGAGAAAGATAAAATGCAGATAAGCATGAAAATAACATCAAAACAAATTGTTGAGTTATTTGTGAAACTTTTAATAAGTAGTAAAATAGAAGTGAACATTTTAATACCATGACGTTACTTATTGTTACATATGGGCTCCTTATTTAACGTCTTCGTATGCCAAATATTTTGTCAGTTTACCAAATGGTCGATAGATGGCGTTGCACCGATGACGCGTTTTTCTGAATCGCGTTGTTAAAATTTTCCGTCAGATTATGACTCTCACACGATTTTTAGCATCATTGTTGTTCGCTAGGGATCTAACGTTCGGTCTCATAAAAACTTACAAGTCTCTGATGGGTCTCGAGCCCAAATTCGTAAATTAAAAAAAGTATATTCATATAAGACGTGTACCTACTACGTCATCTAAGTTCATTCAATTTCGCTCATTCCTACATCAATCAACTATTTAACTTTTCTTTGGCATAATGTGACTGAATCCTTCAACTGTGCACGATTATTTAACATCATCAATTCATCATGTGCCTAGCCTTTTCCCAACTATATTGGGGTCGGCTCTTAGTTAAACCGAATTCAGCTGAATAACAGTATTTTACGTGGAGCGGCTCCCTACCAAACCTCCACAACCCATTAACTGTGTAACACGGTACTTCTTGGCAAGACTGGTATTAGATTTTCTAGCTTCTGGCAATCCGTAACGTCTGCCAAAGCCCTACAAATGACAGCCGGACCAACGACTTAACATGTTATCCGAGGCACGAAGGAATCTCGGTATGTTAAAATGGTCAGCCATCTTCAGGCCGACTTCGGCAAGCATTGCTTAGCCTTAATATGAACCCTTGCGGCTGTTATTATTAAGTCATGAGCAACCAGTCTCCTCATTCCTCTGTTACGTACAATTTTTTCCGAAATAACGCGAACGAAGTCGCGGGCACAGCTAGTATTTAATAAAACCTAATTGTACCTACTCACTTTATTTTAATGATAATAAATGAAAAAACACATGAGAGAATCATTTTAGCTTAGTGTTATTTGAGTTTGTGATATTGCGATCTCTACTTACAATTCATTTAAAAAAATACAGCAAAAATTAACATCAATAAAAGAATTGCAAGATCTCAATATGTAGTGTAACTGTACATGTAAATAAGTCAAGTGGACACAGGCTCTCTGCCGACGTTGAGCACATTTATCTGAATATCGCGAACTGTAATTATGGAACTTAACGTTCGACGCGCGCTGTTACAATTAAACTAGCGGTGCCTTCACCAAATAATAAATTAAACAGATTACATCAACAACATTAATTGTAATTTTTCAACGCTTATTGCCTGTAAGTTACTGCCGACCTTCACTTTAAGTTTATGTAGGTAGGTTTTATTATTATTTACGTGCAAACAATCTTCGGTTTTGATAAGCAGACAATTTGGCCTTTGTAAATGGAAAATAAAAACATAAGTTTTATCAATCTAATATATACAAATATTATAAAAAATGTGAAAGTTTGGATGCTGTAGCGTAAAGAAAAAATAAATAAATGAAGAACACCATCTTTACGCAGAACACGTATAATTTAGTACATATTAAAAATAGCCTAAATTAAATTATTAACATGAAAATAGAAAACAAGTAGGTACCTAAACAAAAACATATGATAATAAAAAAAATGTTGAAAGTATTTAAAATAAATTAAAACATACAGAACCTAATTGCACGGAAACCATTACCTAAATTTATGTGAATTTTAATTGAAATTGTTCGGACCAATTTATGTAGATTTAGAAACACGGTTGCAACTCGTTTTTTTAAAACTAACAGGTCGTTTCATAAAAGGGAAAAAATGGAGTCTAGGTGTTAGTTCGCTCACAAGAGATTATATATAGGTATGATATAGAATTATAAAACCATATAAAAAACTACGTACAGACTTAACACGCGCGAATTGGAGACGACCGTCGTAAAAGTCCAAATAGAAACCGCACAGGAAAAAAATAATTTGCTTAAAAAAACCTTCTCGTCGTCCTTTTCGCGACGGCTATACGACGTCCCTCCCGCAGCACTCTCTGGGATAGTGTCCGGGGGACCTCGATGCTACACGCTTCTCGGGTGTGAGGCTGCTGGTGCAAGAACCTCTCGAACTCGCCCGCGTACTAAAGGTAATCCTGATCTCAGTAGTCAAACCAGGAATCACTTCGGGGGTGGGTATACCGGTGAACCGGTTTCAAAAGTTAGTAGATAAACTGCTTGAACTTAATACCAGTTGGTGCAATTCTCCTTCCGAAAAAATCAACGTCTCTTGACCACGATACTTTCAACATTGAATCTCAAAACAAACCTAGATTTTACTTGTCAAAATTTATCGATTGTCATTCAAAAGCATTCGAAAAGAAAATGATAAAATAACCAAGGAGATTCGCGTCACAAACAAAAAAAATAAAATAGCATTGGGAACCTCCACCTATTTCTTGGAGTGATTTGAAGAATTATGTAGTGACCACACTGCAGTACCCCTTTCTAAGAAAAAAAAGGACGTACGTACCATTGAGACAGAAGAAACGAAAATGAGAAGGACAAGAAAGCAAAAGTAATGACCAACTTAATAAGAACCTGAAGGAAAAATAATAAAGTAAGAAGCAAAAACCTCTAAGAATTACCACAAGATAATCCCAAAAGATAAACCGAAAGTAAACCTAAAGAATGACATCGAAGTGCAACGGATACAGACAAAAACGAAGACGCGCCTTCATCTAAACGTTATCAGTGCAAGCTCGCAATGTGTTGACTATATTTAAAGAAAAGAGGATTCTAGAAATTAATTAACCTGAATTAAACTAGCCTAATGTAATTGAACAATCTATCTTAACTTGTCAACAAGAAAAAGCAGGAATTCCAATATTTACAAGGTCAATACGTTAGGTTTGACCTTAAACAATGTAACAAACTCGGCCTCAGACACGAGTTAAGTCTAAAATACGACATAAGTCCAAAAATAGCGACTTAAATCAAAAAAAAAATTCCTAAGTCAAAGGCTCAAGTCAAAGGCTCGAGTCAAAGGCTCCAGTCAAAGGCTCAAGTCAAAGGCTTAAGTGAGATGAGAATAAAAAATTATTCTGGTTAAAGAATAATTAAAGAGGAAAGTGGTGAAGTCCAATAATAGAAGAGAGGAACGGGAGTAATTATATTCCTGAGTGTAAGTAATTATTAAACATGAAAGTTAAATGATACGAAATCTGAACTGCATCTGTGCCCATCCCATCGGGGAAACGAGGCTTGATACTATAAAATACTGCATTTCACTAAGTATCATAACACTTAATTTCATTGTATAATTAATCGATGAGCATTCATCGATAATAACAACACTAGAACAATTAAATTTATCGACACACATTTATCGACAATGTCACATCACTATTCAGAATGATGTCATTAACTGACAACAGTAAACAAAAACTAACTTTGTTGCTTGGCAACGAAAAGTTAGTTAAGAAATGAATCTGTTGATTTACGTAATTACAAAAACTTTTTAGGTTTTTTAATTAAGTGGTTAATTACATAAAAATGGGATCAAAAGAGAGTTGATTAAACCATAAAAATAGTCTTCTAAAGGAAATCTTCTAGAATAATCAAAAGATAAGAGAAAAAACGCGTCTCGAAGACTTCAGAAAAATCACTTTAGCATATCCTTGATATGATAATTACCGGAGTGAACTGAATCACAGTCCTCTAGTAAACAAGTGGTTTTTGAAATAACTCTAGCGACGCGACACTTAATAAAGCGTGGTGCAAGTTTACCAGAAAAGTAATCAGCCCCAGACGACTTATAAAAATTTCGTCTCCACACAGTGTCACCTTCAGTCAGAGTGATATCTTTTCGATTCGTATTGTAAGCACGCGAGTTACGAATGGACGCTAACAATAGATTATCAGCAACTTTCGCATAAACTTCACTTAGAGAGGACTGATTTGAAGCGTGCCTATCACGACTGTCAGCTAAATTAGCGCTTTGAGTCTGATTATACGCACGGCTTGCTTCCATACAAACCTCTCTACCGAACATAAGAAAATTCGGAGTATAACCAGTGGCTAAGTTAATACAAGAATTAAGATAGAGTTAAACTTTAGGCAACAACTTAAACCAATTATATATAATATACCTAAACATGTAACCACACTTTGGTTATAACATTCAACTGTATTTGCTTGAGGGGAATAATAAGGAGTGTAGATTGAATCAATATGAAATGATCTGAGGAAATTTACAAAATGATTACTACGAAAAACAGTAGCATTGTCGCAAAGTATAGCTCGAGGAACTCCGAAATTGAAAAATATTTCTCATTCTAAAGCTTTAACGATAGAACTGGCGTTAATCTTCTTTATATGGGGAATAAGCCAAACATACTTAAAGAATACGTCAACCATGGATAAAATGTGTTTATACCCATAGTAAGCGATTGATAACGGGCCGATCAAATCGATGGAAATTAATTGTAAGGGTAACGTAACGACTTTAGGATATAACATTTGACCACGAGGTTGGGTATTAGCGATTTTGTAAGCCTTACAAACTTCGCAATGCCTCAGAGTCTCAGTAACATCCCGGAACATATTCGGCCAGTAAAATACCTCTCTGATTTTGAGATATGATTTAGTGACACCAGGGTGTACCGATGGAAAATTGTTATGTACCTCCCATATCGCAGCAGAAACCTTCTCGGCTGGTAGCACCACACGCCAAGGATCTGAAGCTAAAGGACATCTGACAGGTATGCGTCTTAAAAGAACACCATTCTGAATGGCGTATGCAGGAAACATTTGGGGTGTATCACGGGCACCTAAATAAACCTTTTTATACCACCTATCGGTAGTTTGGTCAGGTCCTTGATCAAACGTGACTGGACTAGCATAAATTCTAGACAGAGCATATTGAACAACGTGTTGTGACCCCTTGCGATGGACAATGTCAAAGGTATATTGCGAAATTACCGTTGCCCAGCGCGCTAAACGACCAGAAGGGTTGTTTAGGGTCAGAGGCCACTTTAAAGCCATATGGTCGGTAATGACTGAAAACTTCATTCCATCCAAGTAGCAACGGAAATGTTTCATAGAATCTAAAACAGATAAAAGCTAAAGTAGTAAAGTAACTAAAGAAACTAAAGTAAGTAATTATGTTCAGCTTTAAAGAATAGGCGAGAATAATAAGGCTATAGGATGTTCGACGTTATCAATTGTCTGTGAAAGTACGGAACCAAGACCTACAGAAGATGCGTCACATTGTAAAACGAACGGTTTGGTAAAATCTGGACAGGACATAACAGGAGTATTAATCAATGCCTGCTTCAAGTTAACGAAAGCTTTATCAGCTGAATCATCCCTGTTTATCGGATTACCCTTTCTCTTACCAATGAGAGCAGTTAAAGGCGCTATAATCGATGAAAAATCATCAAAGAAACGTCTATAGTAGGAACACATTTCGATAAAACCGCGAAGGGATTTCGCAGTAGTAGGAGTTGGGAAATCTCTAATGGCGTAAATCACCATGGGCGAGTCTAACGGCGACTCGCCCATGGTAAACGTGAAGGACGGATGACCCCCATCTCCAGCATCTTATTTATTTCCTCATTGAGTATTTTCAATTTTACTGGAGAAAGTGGGTAAAACCTTTGCCTAATTGGCTGACCACTGGTGTTTATTTTGTGTGAAAGCCAAGTGGTTTTTCCTAGACCGATTTTGTCTGACGAAATGACTTCGAATTCGTCAATGACCAGCTGTAAACTCAGCTCTTGCTCGGGTAATAATACATTACGGGGATGTATGTAACGGGTGTCACAAACACTAGATACTAAAGGGGAACAATGGCTAACAGTCGGAAGAAACATGTTACCTTTTATATTCTTGTTAAAAGCTTTACTAATAAAAACTGAAGTTAGACCAAATTTATTCCAAAATTCAACTCCTAAAATAACCGAAGACGTCATACATCATGCTACCAAAAACTCAAGGACAAAGGTGGCCATTGAACTGAACTGGGAGATAAACAGTTCCTAAAATATCAATAGGCGAGTTATTAGCTGAGACGGCACGTGGACACGACTCATCAGACCTCAAAAAAATACCGAACTCGTGGGTTAAACACTAACTAGGGACATTAATTGAGCGCCTGAATCTAGGAGTGCATTAACTGAACGATTACATAACATATATAACGTGTTGCCGGTGAATTAAACATTTTTTGGATTGCAATTAGGGCAATCACAAGTTATAAAACCAGGTGTGCGGCATTTGAAGACAGACACATCATCCCAGGCACTTCTGGACAAGAACGGTAAGAATGTCCGGTTTTTGCATTTAAGGCATTGTTGTGTCTGACTACAACTCGGACATTGATTGTAATTATAGCTAGAACCTTGATAAGGCTTGTTCGGAGGTTGTCTTGCAACACTTTTAATACTGATTAAAAGTGTTGTTTTTGTGATTTAGACTGTGGACAGAAATCGTTTAGACTGGAAATAGCCTTAGGTTTTTGTAAAAAACATTCAAAATGAGTAACTGACTCAATAAGTGATTGAAGATCACTAAATCTTTGTATTGATAAACATGGGGAATATTTCGGTAACATATTATGTGAAATTATCTCTATCAAATCAGATTCGATAATTGGCTTACGCAGTTTGTCGTTTAAATAGGACATTCTTATAACAAAGTCTCTTATCGACTGATTGGATCCTTGTTTAAGGTTACGAACCTCTTGCTCTGTCTTAAACTCGAAATCAGAAGATCCAAAAGTTTTAATGCACGCCTGTCTGACCTCTAAATACGATAAATCTGACCGACGAATCGACCTATAATACTACAGCGCAATTCCTGTTAGTACCTCATGAAAACGTTTATTGAGGTAAGCATCCGTTATATCATCGACCTCCTTACACTCGTCAATACTAGCAAAAAATTCACGTACGCAAGAAACTCCATCAAAACGAATTCTCCACTTTGTGAGAGAAAATTGCTTCCTAAATAAAAAATTGGGGACAATCTTCGGTAGTATAGTGGTAAGTATCCCCGTCTGTCACGCGGGAGACCGGGGTTCGATTCCCCGCCGGAGAGCCAATTTGTAGCGTAAAGAAAAAAAAAATAAATGAAGAACACCATCTTTACGCAGAACACGTATAATTTAGTAAATATTAAAAATAGCCTAAACAAAATTATTAACATAAAATAGAAAAACAAGTAAACAAAAACACATGATAATAAAAAAAATGTTGAAAGTATTTAAAATAAATAAAAACATACAGAACCTAATTGCACGGAAACCATTACCTAAATTTATGCCAATTTTAATTGAAATTGTTCGGACCAATTTATGTAGATTTAGAAATATGGTTGCAACTCGTTTTTTTAAAACTAACAGGTCGTTTCTTAAAAGGGAAAAAATGGAGTCTAGGTGTTGGTTCGCTCACAAGAGATTATGAAACCATATAAAAAACTACGTACAGACTTAACACGCGCGAAATAGAGACGACCGTCGTAAAAGTCCAAATAGGAACCGCACAGGAAAAAAATGAACTTCCGAATTAGCTTAAAAAAAACCTTCTCGTCGTCCTTTTCGTGACGGCTATACGACGTCCCTTCCGCATATTTTCATAATAAAGTGTGAAACAACAATTACCGCATCTGAACGACAACTTGGACCATAAAAGTTTGACAACATTTGACCGATCCGAGGACTCCGCCTTTGGTTTATTAATTGATTTCTGCCGCGGCAGAAATTGTCCGGGACAAAGAAGCGAGCCAGCTCTGCCAAAGAAATATGAGGTACATCGAACGCCAATGGGCTATTTGAATGCCGACAGTCTTCAATAAAAACAGGAGTTATTCTACACAATAGTAGTAAGTACGCGACCTGTATAGATTACTTCCTATTGACTATTCTGTACATTTAAATAGGTACTGTGAAATTTGAACAATGTACTGATCATAATAAACTATGTCCAGCACGATTAAAATATGACCTGTGGAAATCTGAGCTAGCATAAACCATTTTCTATGAAAACCTTTTTTAATACTTACTAATTATTTTTTTTCAGAGGGTGGTCCTTATTTTTCCAGAAAACACTAACAAGTTTCCTAAGCAGTTCAAAGCTTGGGTTCGAGTTGTTTGTGACCAAGATGAATGTGATTTTTTAGATTACAAAATGACTGGCAACTAACGTTTTCGATTTTTGCTCACGAGCTCTATCTTCCGCCACTCTAGTCCAGTATGGCCCCAAGGTTAGGCGGATGTCGTCTTTCCATCTTGTTTTCGGCCGCCCGTCTTCTAGTGTCCCCTCTTGGGTACCATAAGGTTACTTGTTGGATCCATTTCTTTATTTCGCAACGTAGCATAATTATGTCCTATCCAACCCCATTTTAAGTGCTCTATACGTGTTATTATATCTGCTACTTTAGTTTTCCTTCTTATTACGCCACACTACATTCCCAAACCACTGCAACTCCTGAAAGCCTGAATCAACAGTAGCGATCACCAGAAAAAACGATTTTTTCCTGGAGAAATGATTCTACTGTCTTGGATCCCGTCTTGGTCCCGTCGAGCTTCATTGACTGGTTAAGCCCAGTTGCCAAGCACCAGGGATTATACATTAACACTAAAGACGGCGGCCGAAAACAAGATGGAAAGACAACATCCGCCTAACCTTAGGGCCATACTGGACTAGAGAGGCGGAAGATAGAGCTCAGTGGAGGGAGCTGGAAGAGGCCTATGCCAAGAGGCACGCTGATTTGCGAGACATACTATAAAAACATAAGAAACATTTATTACCAAAATTGTAGCAAATTCAGAAAAAAGGGGCTTGTTATATATAGACAAGTATAGGTTGCTTTACGTCGTATATCGACTTATTTTTGGTTCCTTATTTGGCGTTCAGAGGGCGCTGCTCGTGAACAAAATCGAAAACGTTAGTTGCCAGTCTATACCATTTTTCTACAAAGTTCTTTTATTTTCTATTATATAAGTCTATGATTGCGATTCCGATCCCTTTCTGTGAAATATCTGTCACAAATTCTTATGTTTTTGTAATCTAAAAAATCACATTCATCATGGTCACAAACAACTATATCAATTTTATATTTTCAGTCGAAGAATTGACCGTGACGTGTGAACATTTTTCCAACAACAAACTTAAGGGAGACCATTCATATAGGGCCCAAAATCGAAAGTCAGCCAGTAAAAAAAAGGTTTTAATCTGTTTGGGACAGCCTTTTAAGCATTTGGTACTATGCAACAAAACTCAATCATTATTTTAGTGGCTTTAAAAGTTCAAAAATCAGATTTATATTTGACCTAAAGTAAATGTAAATATATCATTTGGGTACATGGTTAAGTCTAGTGAGTCATTCTGGTCATTTTTACTAGTTTTGTTATCTAAGCCTATTCATTTGTTTGTGATAGCTATCTAAGCATTGAGTTAGAAATATAGTAATCCAGAAGTGGTATGGTAATCCATTTGTTAATCCAGAAAGTTCCCTCAATGAAAGAAAGCTAATAATAATAAATTATAGATGGGACTTACATATACATACAAACAAAAAGTTCCAATTACTTTTTTCAAAGAGAATCATACAGCACAACAACAAATATAGGAACTTAGTAAAAACCTATTTTAATCGTTTGTTGTGATGGCTACATAATTGATCTTTCTGGTCCATATTCAGCTCGTACCAATGACGCCACAATAATGAACAGTATCGTAGAAAATGAAGACGAAGATAGTGATGGTAAGTTTAGTTGGCTCTGCAATAGTGGCGATGTAATTATGTAGTTTAATCGCGATCCGTAATTTTGAAAAATTGTTAAAATGACGACGCGGCTATCTATGCTAAGGTTCTATCCCCTTTCCAAAAAAAACAACACATGATTTAATCAGCGAAATTTCTGTTTTTCATTATTACAAAAAAATATTGGTACGATTTGTTTCGAAACACTTTGAATGCCCTTCATTTCTTATAAACTAGTCCAGTAAACTATAAAATTAATAAAAACCTGCTTTATCAACTGTCTGATCTGTAGACTGTATTGAATTTGTCGTCATCATAAAAATTAAGATTAATTTTTAATAATTTATCATATCGTTAATTTAATCATAATTTCGTGAAGAGTCAGACTATCCTCACGAAATTATGAAACAGATACCTACCTACATGGATAGAGAGAAAAAGGATGAGTGTTGAAATTGGGAATGCTCAGTTTTTAATTTTAATTAAGCCAAGTTGTACTATGTCAATGTTTTTAATTAAGTACATACTTATAGTGCCATCGGTATCGTTAATGACCTACTGCACTTAGCTTATCATATCATACTGCAGACCCGCGGAGTCAGTGCGCCATGCGCATTTAATACTGGCATTCAATACGATTTGCATTTTAACGAGATTCAAAATACGTAACAAACTATACTACTGTATACTTATACTTAATTTCACTAAAATTGGAATGATAAAAAGAAAAACAATTAGATATCACAAGTTAGGAAACATAAACTATGATGGCCGGCTTACAACTCTTCGTGTGCTCGTCGTACTCCGGAGGCCTCTAGGAAATCATTGAAGGCATTTTGTTTGCGCACATGTTCCGCACATTTCTTCACTAATCTCAAAAACTCACGCACGTCGAAGGAATAGTTCGTGAATTTGGCATGAGAGCCGCCACCAGGCCCGTGACCCTGGAAATAACGTTACATTATTAGAAAGGCCTTTTTTAAGTAAGTAATAACTAAAAGTAATTTACTAAGACTGCCGCTTTATCAACAAATACTAAAAACAGAATCAAATAAATATTTAAGTGTTGTTCCCATACAAGAAACTTGATTTTTTTGCCGTTTTTTATAGATAATTACGTACGGAACCCTTCGTGCGCGAGTCCGACTCGCACTTGGTCGGTATTTATTTTTTTATTCAGTAAGGACTAGTCTACCCAGTAATGTTCTCTTCTAAATATGTCCGCTCGTGCAATTGTTAAATCATTTGCCAGTCAGCCTGAGCAATATGATGGCAAGGCTGAGTACCCAAAGCACATTTAATTCTACACAAAGCTGATTACACATGCATCCTTGGTAAAATCAAAAATTACCTGATCTTGTTGCACAAGTTTCGTTTTATCTTCCCAAGTTACATATTTAAGTCCACGGAGCCTCGTAAGATCTAAGTAGCAGTTAGGATCCTCGCAATTATAACTGGAAAAAAAAAACAGATTAATGATTTAACAAAGTTTTTCATTCAAACAACATTTTTTTATCATCTATTGTGCCACTGCTGAGCAACGTCTCGCCCTTAGCCTTCCATTGTTCCCGGTGTGCCTTTTCCGACCAATCAGTCATGAATACGACGACAATACTCTGGCTCCTACTGCGTAACGACTCAGGCCCATCTGTTTTGATGCATTCTACATATATGACCCGCCCAATCCCACTTCAGGCGATTCAAGTTTTGGAGCGAATCGTGGTATTACGTATTCGGTCACTGAGCGTAATACCTAAGGGCTACGCTGTATCGCCCTTTGGAAAACCTTAAGTTTGGACTTTTGCGATTCGGTCAACATGTCGATGAGCTTGCGCTTCAGGGACAAAAATAGATTAACCTATATCAGACTTCATGGACCAATAGCTCTTCCTGGCGTTCTCGACACGTCGGTAAACATATTATTGTTTGATGTATTTCTTTACTTAAAATCATACTCACACTTCAAACACGGCCGCCCAATCAGGTAAGAAGAGGAGATGCGTTAATCCGGCCCCATGCATACCAATGAAAACATCCGTATTATGAGTTATTTCCAGCTGCTTCAGGAACGGCACAGTTTTATCATACACCACTCGTTTCACTTCGTACCCCTCAACTTTAGTCAAGGCGTCAATGATAGCCTTCTCATTCAATATCGATCGATATGTCGTACCTCGGGTTAGTAACGTTACTCTTACTTTGTCACTGGTCCGTGGGTATAGTTTGATGTTTAAAGAATGAATAATGTGTTTTGAGAAGGCATGGAACAAGCCACTCCTTTCGCAACCATATATCTGCAAATGACAAGAAGTAATAAAATAGTACATTTTATTCAAGCAGTCAAATTTTAGACATTAAAAATATGGTTTTCCTACACATTCGAGAACATAAATAAAATTACATAAACATAACATTTTGTATCAAAATATTTGTGATAAATGGCTTTATGACTTAGACATTATGGCCGTGACCGTTTTTTACATACAGCCTAATATTTTAAAAGGGTTACCTATCATATTATGTTCTAAAAAATTTTGACCGAATTTCATTTCACCTTAAACTTTTCAACTATTATCGTTTCGTTTTTTTTTTACTTAATCGAAGGAGGTCAACTGATACAGATAGATGCAGAGGCAGATGTGACCCACTGTATCAGTTGACCTATTATCAATTCGACTTTTTTCGTTACTCCGACGTTTCATTTGGTCGAAAAACTTTTTACCAAAGTTACACTTAGCCGAAATAACATTCGTTCGAAGTATAATAAATACTTCGAACATTTCTTCGAAGTATTATGGTTCCGAAATACAGAACAAAACAGTTGATTATGAACAAAAGTGGTTTTAAGCGGTTCCAGTAAGAAGCATGCAAAACAAGGATGCTTGCTTCAAGCATGCAAAACAAGGATGCTTGCTTCAAGCATGCAGCATGCAAGCAGGTATGCAGCATCAGCATCAACTCGTGGCCGGCCCACTCCTCTGCGCCTACGCGGGCTTAAATTACACTCTAGGGGTGGGGCAGACAAAACTGCGTGAAGTCGGTTTTGCAGCGATTCGTTTCTGTCAATAAATTTTGTAGCACAACATATTGACTCTTTATGACACTACATATTTAATTTTGAAAATGCCACCAAGTAAGTAACCGGATATATTTTATACTCGTATTTGTGACCAAATAAAATTCCGAAAAATGTTATTTCGGTGTGGTGAAAATATGGCAAATACATCATTTGGCAAATGAAAAGAGTTCAAGAGGCTTCGGCCAATAGCAAAAAGTTATTTTGTAAATTGGCGAAATATAGTTCGGTAAAATAATAGCTATGTATGTTGTCATACATAGGTATTATTTTACTTGTTTGCTATATAATGCATTATTTGACTTGATATATTTGTGTGTATCAAGTCAAATAATGCATTATATAGCAAAAAAGCCGTCGGTCATTTTCATTTGTTTTTGGTAAAATGAAATTCGAACAAAAAAAATCGGAAAAGTGACACTTTGGAAAGTAAGACTGTTTTTTTTTGTATTTATGTCACATACGAGTAAATATGAATTAATTTGTTGATAAAAGTAAATAATTTTATGAATTATAATATTTATTTATAATCAATTAATCAGCCCAGTATTTTTTTTGTTTTTAATACAAATTCCCTCTTATAAATCAGCTTAAAACACAAATAACACTAAAGCCGATACTTAAGACCTTGAATCATGAATTCAAGCATAAACAATTATTTATTATTGTCTCTAAATAGGTCCTCCTATTCCATCCGTTAAAATATTCATATATGTATTGCTAAGAGCATATTATGGCAGGATCTTAATTGTCCTGCCTTTTTTGACCAATATTTGTATAACTGAAAACAACTTACCAAAGGAGTGTTATAATAAAGGCCGAAAATCATTCTAGGCAGAAGAGGTAACACAACATTTTTGAAACATACTACTTTTCCTCTGAATTTTTTTAAGTCCCAGATAGGATTGTCTGTAAATGCTTTAAATGTTTCTTGAAAGGCCGATTCATAGGTGAATGTTTCCCATACCAATATGTGATTGTCTTTAGAAAAAGTAGATGGATGCGTGGAATTCACATGCAGAGATGCATACAAGTTGAAAAAGTCACAGAAATGGTGGTACATGTTAACAGCTGAAACACAGAAAAATCTCATTGATTTAATGTAAACATGGTTGATAATGAAGCAGATTACACTTTAGAAAACGATCATACTTGCATCTAATTTCATTATGTATGTTGGTTTATTTATAACTATATCACACATTCCATCAGTTATGGGTCTCTGAGGGGTTTTGACAAAATGTACAAGTTCGGGACCCCATGACTGTAGAGCACTCATGTGTTCTGCTTCTTTAATTAGCCTCTCTGAATAAAAATTACAGAATCCACCTGGAACATTAGAAAAATGCATTTAAACTATGAGAGTTAAGAGTCAATTTTGCCTCAACTCATCAACTTATTTTATGAGCGAAAGCTTTACTTATTTTATATTATTAAACTACAATTTTTCTAATAAATTCTATAGTAGATTTAATTCTTCTGCACAAATATTAGCACAGAAAAAAAACAGCGTTAAGAATTATTACTATTACGAAAGTTTGAGCCGAAAGTGTAAATAACAAAAATATTATACATACCTATCTGACCAGGCCCAAGTATATCCATTTTATAACGCAAATTGTCTCCACGACCCACGAGGCCTGTAAAATTTAACATCATGTTCCGTCCGCGACAAAACCTGGAAATCAAGCATATTTAAGTTTGGGGACTATATTTCTTGTCACCAAAATTTATATTTGTCATCAAGTTGCATCACCTAATAAATAGATCTATCGCCACGAAGTATTTTCGTTCTCAGATATATAAAAAGTGTCGCCAGGTATGAATTACCAAATTAATGCCAATATGTATGTAAAATAAGAGATGGATTATCAATAAAATCGTAGTTCATTCCTTGGATAAAACTTTGTTCTCAAAATAATAGGTTTATTCCTTTAACTTCGTACTCAGAAAGGTATATCTGTCACCAAATATTCGAACATAGGGCACAGGGAGCTTAGGGCACCCCGACTCGGACAGGTTAGGTTAGAAGGGGATGGCGGGGTCAAGTGAGCGAGCGTAGCGAGCGAACAGACCCCGCCATCACCTTCGTGGTTATTTTTTTTAATCCATCCAGTAATATGGTTTACTTCCCGTTTTATAATAAATCCCAACCTATTTATTTGATACTTGATAATATATCCCGAGGATTACATGTGATTTATTATGGAATTGCTTTTTACAATTATTTGGCAACTACATTTTGGTGACAGATCCACTATTTTGAGGACAAACCCTATTATTAAAGAAATTCAAAACGAATAAAATTGGCGATAGCTTAAATCATACCCTTTAAGTTTAACTAAGAGCTTAAGGGCACTTATAATAACTTAGAACAACTCAAAGTAGAGTAGAGTGGAAAGATCAGCTCTTTCCACTCTACACTACTTTGAGTTGTTTTAACATTAAAAAACGACCTTACTCAAAAACACCCCGTTTCTTTTTTTTAATTTTAAAGATCTTTTATTATGGTAATTTCCGCCTCACGGTATTCAATTGTCGATATCTGCAAAATGCGCAGCTAAAGTAATTATTATTATTAACGCTAAGGTTCTTCCTCAGTTTTTAAAACTACTAGCAGAAACATTAGTTAACATTTTTTTTTAATTGAAAAAGAATATTATCAACTTTTATCTGTATGAAAGTAAACTCACTAAAATGTATCTGTTATGTTAGGAAGATAGTTTATTTAAGCATGAAAAGGTATCTCATGATAGTCCCATCACAAAAAAGAAGTCATAAAAAGAGCTTGTGCAAAAAAGTTATAATTTTTTTAAGATGTCTCTGAAGAAATATATCCAAAAATAAAAAATAAATACGTCAAAAATCGCGGACATTATATATGATATAATATGATACATGGGGTATTTTCGGATACCCCTAAGAGCTGGTTCACATGAGGTCGGACCGACAGTTTGCCGTTCACCGACTGCCGGGTGTTACTGTTCACACTAGACGCCGCCGACCCGACCTAATGTGAATATAACTGTCGGTACGGTCGTTTTACTGCCCGGCCTGGGTCGTCACAAAACAGTTGTGAGTTGTCTTTCGTATAGGATGGACGACGACGACGTTTTCATTGCAATGTGGGATTTAAATAAAAGGCAGAAAAAAAGAAAAAGGAAATATTGGGTGCATCCAATAATTGCCGAGCGAAATGAAGTTGGAACTTTTCAGACTTTAATAAGCAAATTAAGAAGTGACGAGCTAAAGTTTTATAATTACTTTAGAATGTCTATTCGTTCCTTTGATGACTTAATCGCAAAAGTTAAAGCTGGTGTAACAGTACAAAATACAAGATTCAGAGATTGTATTTCTCGAGAGCGGGGTAAGGGCGGGTGGGAGGTTGGCAGGCGGGTGTCGCCGCCGCTTCGCGCCGACAAATGTGAACGACTTGCTAGTACGCCAATATTATGTCCGATCCGACAGAAATCGTGGCTCGACGTACGGTAATTGTGTCGGCTCCGACAGTTTGGTCGGGTCGCCCTAATGTGAACGGCGCTATTGACATACATACGCCAATATGGATCCGACACGTTTGTCGGGCCGGTAAAACTGTCGGTCCGACCTAATGTGAACCAGCTCTAAGTATGAGGAATCAATTTTTTTTTTATTGACGTCACTATTCGGACCATCCTGTATAATAATGTTGTAATCACTTTTATTGAAATTATGTTGGCAATAAAGGCCTTATTATTATTACCTACTAGCTTTTGCCCGCGACTTAGTACGCGCAGATCCCGTTATTTCCGTTCCCGTAGGAATTTCCCATTCCCATATAGCCTTCCTCATGTGTGGCTATCATATACAAAATGAATTTTCCAATTCAACTGGTAGTTCCAGAGATTAGCAAATTCAAACAAACTGTTCAGCTTTATTTTATAAGTATTACCTATCTATTATCTACACTAATATTATAAAGAGGAAAGATTTGTTTATTAGTTTGATATGAATAGGCTTCGAAACTACTGGAACGATCCTACATTATCCGTGATGGACATAGGCTATAGAATATTTTCAAAAAAGTTAGGGATCCGTATGAAAACTTCGATAATGTAACCCAAGGTGTGAAAAAATCCTTATATCGCGTACGCTGCGGAATCTATTGACAATAGAGCAACGTGATGTACCTACTGCAGTTTTATAGAGGTCATCAATATCTACAAAAAAAATCCGAGATATCATATGTCTAACTATTATGGGTAAGTCACCATGATCGCTTTTTGGTCAAATTATTCAAGCAAATCCCTGGTGAAATAAAAATATGGTAATTTTGGTATCATGATATTAATCCTTATCCATTTAAATGGTTTGATAATTAAGGTTCGGACCTTTCTTTCAAAAGTTACGACGGTAATAAACATGCTCGAAATAAGAAAAATGTCGCGGCTTGAGCGAACTGGGGAGAATCGTACCAATGCTTGGTCCGATGAAGTAAAACACGGCATTTAAATGATTTCGATAAAACAATAAAAATAACAAATGTTTGGATTTTTCGAAAATAAACTACATACATAAGGGGTGAAATAGGGGTGATTAAGTTTTTAGGGGAGGACATTATTGCTTGCTTCAATTTACGTCGGAATGCTATGAACAAACTAAAAGTGGGATAATTAAAACAGATGTACCTAAAAAAATTTGCATAATCAACCCCTGACGGGGTGAACAGTTGCGTTGAACCTGGGCTCGAGACAAGTGAGGTTCTGTCAACGGTGGCGTGGCGTAGGCGATTGTTAATACTTACGTCAAAAATATAGGTATGGGATTGACAGATGCTATCGAAATATCACGTGATCAAATTCCTACATTTTGGCATTTCGACAGTCGCATTCGCTAATTAAAAGGTACATTGTCTAGGGCCTTCTGAGACCACAGAATAAGTAGAAATGGCTAAATAATTAATGAAAATCGTTGTGCTTAATTTTCCAAAACTAACCTTTATAAGGGGGTATAGGGGGCGATGAAGTTTGTGGAGTACCTACTAAATCCGCGCGGACGAAGTCGCAGGCGAAGTGCTAGTATTAGTATACATAGATTATAACAGCTTACACTCAAATATAAATCAAAATCATGCTCCCCGGATGAGAAGCTGTTAGCCCAGGCTATTATTTGAATATCTTTAACAGTAGTTTCTGGAAGTCTAAAGCCAAGAAAACTGACACTAGTCTTGCCAAGGGGTATTGTTTTATAGAGTTACTGGGTCATGGAAGTCAGATAGGGAGTCACTTTATCTTAAATACTGGTACTCAGCTGCATCAGGTTAGACTGGTTACCTACCGGACACAACACTATCCAAAGACACACACACTCACATATTTCCTGTTGTTTATTATCAATTCTCTTCCTCTCAATACTTAGAGCTTTCACAATGTTGTAGTAAGTAAGTGCATCATAATACTGTAATTTTAAGGGTGTGAGCCCGGAGATCTGTCATACAGGTTATGAACCCAGTATAGACTCCAGCTCTCACAAAGGTTGGAATTTGCCTGTAACCTACAAACTATGTACCAAAATTGTGCCTTTTTGAGAGAAATAAACAACCTATCTACTATCTACTACTGACCCCAAAATAGTTAAGAAAAGTCCCGGCAGATTTATTGATATCTGATGGCGTTTTGCAGCAGAACTTAAATTCTTACATCCAAAAATACTGCTGGAAAATCAAAGTGAATACCTTAAATACTTGGAGCATTCAAGTGAAGTGTCATCAGGGTAGGTAGCTTCACACATGACCATCAAGTCATCTATTTGTTCCTTTACATAGCCTGTAATTAGAGAGAAACACAATTTACTTGATGCAACAACTATTATATATTCTTGTTTAGCTTGTGTGGCCCTACTGCAGGGATAACCCATCTCTTCCTTATTTTAAAGAGTTGAGTAACAATCATTCTAGGCAAGGAGTATGCAGTCACATTTGGTAAGGTGGGTGGTTATTGTGTATTTAATAAGTGGTTCCTATCTGTGGCTAAACCATTCTTAACCTCTATCATCCTCGGGAACCAATTTTATGAATATACATCTAACTAAACAAATGAAAATTAACTGTAAAAAAGTGGAATTTAAGTAACCAGGATGTTAGAACTTAAGATAAACATTATTTTATAAAATGTTTTCTTTTACTATTAAAACAATTATTTGTCCTAAGGATAGTCATTGAGCATAACTATTATGAGTGAAGATATATTCCAACATCCATATGATGGATTTTCAAGCATTGAGACGATTGGGTGGGTAGCTTGAGCAGTGGCTGCCAAGGGCAGTACGAGTGGGGCGACCGCACTGCGTGCCGTCACAGGGGAGGCTCCAAAATCTACCGCAACAGCTCCGTTAAAACCTGTGATTTTTATCACATTGGTTGTTTGTTTGTCTTTTCTTAAAACTAATTACTGGTTCCAGCTTAATAGTTTAAATTAAAATAGCCAGTCAAATTGTGAACTGTAATTTCATTTCTGTCACCTTAGATATATCTGAAAACTAACCAGTATCATATTCACATTTAGGTCATTGTGCAGTGGCAGGCGATGAGGATAGCGAGCAACCTGCCTATTATCTTGAAACGTGCACTACCTTAATTTTCTAGGCTACCGCCCTGTTACATCTTGTCTGTCAAAAAAAAATTCAGGTGACCTATCAGTGGGGTGCAAAAAAATTCGAGCTCACATCACTCACTCTTGCATCTGTTGTAATTTTAAGCGTTCATCGACAAGGTAACTTCTACTTCTGAAATGCACCTTGCTTTGCCTAGCCGATGAAACTCACTTTTTGACTCTGACCTTTGTCTAGTATTGTGAGATCAGTACTTACCAAAATCTGCTTGAGTGTAGAATGTATCATACTGGGCCTCTTTCGTCTTTACCCAGCCTCGGTGATCACCAGGGCAGACAGGTCGCACAGGGTATGAAACATTTTTATAACACTCATGTTCATAGCCCCAACATCCTTTAATCCCTGCTAACTCTTTGTACATGCATTGAGGTTCTGATAAACAAGCATCAGCTACACTAGGGAAAGCATTGAAAACATATGTTACATGTTCTAGAGGTACATTGAGATCATCAAGACCTATTGAACTAATGCTATTAAATAGTATAAAAAAATAAAATAAATATAGCGGCAGCCACATTTTAATAACATTCATTTAAGTGAGGTTTATCGCGCCTAACAAACACAACAAATATTATAATTTATAATATAGTTTGAACAGAAATAGAGAAACTGAGAAACAAACTTTGAAAGCAAAGGCAAGGCAAAGCTTTGATTTTAAAAGCTTTGACAAATGACAATAATGACATAAGTATTGCCGACCAACCCAACCGCACCAACCAAATTTCCGATGACATTGACATGTGCATTGACGTTTCTTTCAAAATCTGTTTAGAGATGGACTCAGTGCGCCAGATTTCAAAATCCCGAATTGGGTTTTAAAAAATCCGGACGGAGCAAACTAAAACTCGCGCGGGTTTTTTCACTTGCATGTTTTTTATAAACAAATAGTATGAGCAGTGTTAAGTGGCGCTGCCGCGGAAACTGCTGGAACACAATAGACGGCATTTCGTCACATTACCGGCTAAAGCTGAAGTTTTACCGGTTTTGCATTCATGACTCTTCAAAATCTGACAGAGCGTATAGCCAAGTCTTGCCGATCAGTAACATTTTCCAAGCGACGATGGAGGGAAAAAACCTCCGGCACCAATGATGACCCCACCTGAAATCATGACAATATCCTCACTGGATGTCACGCATGCTAGATACGCCACTGCTATTGAAATAATTATTGAAGCTAGCATCATGCACTTGTTCTGTAACCACCCATTTGTGTGTTTGTAAGGTTTGTTGTATGCAAAAAATGCGAAGAGTATGGAGCCGGTTTTACAGTCTCTCAAGCCATCTCGCCCATTATGTAGCACTGTTGCTGACGTTGAAGAAAAAGTTATCTCAATGATGAATCTGCAGACTTGTATTTTTTTTGGTTTCGAGCAAGCAGTAAACCACTGCTTTTGGATAAAATGGCACTCGATGTTAGTTCTCTATTTCGAATAGTTCTCGTTTCGAATAGGTAGTTCTCTATTTCGTCACTTTCACTTAGGTACCTACATGAACGGACTTCGGATCGTACCTACCTACGTCGGATCGTACCCATCATGTAAAAACTAAAAAGACCAAATACTGAGTTTTTAATTTAAAAAGTTGATATTATTGCCATCACAAAAAGTATTAGTTCATAGTTTACTCAATAGATGACAGTGTTATCAAATTTATTTGGCGCCTTTTCCAGAATACAAAATTCCCGGCGGATGCCACCGCGATTACCACGTGAACACAACAGCAGTTGTCCAATCAGCTGGTAAATCATAAAACCGCCCGCCCGCCTCTTTCTATTTACTCTTCCGTTGTTTTAAATATTGGGCTTTTACATGTGTTGTTTATATTATTTGATTGTGGTTACCGTTTTGTTAACCTGATGCTGACGGGCTCAGTGGTATTTAAAACAGTGATTTTAGAGAATAAACAGTAGAATTTCGTTTGATTTTTCTGACCTTCGAAGTTAACCCAAAACTAATGTCGCCATTTTGACCATACAAATCGAGTTTAGTAGGTATTATTATTTTGTTTGGTCATCAACAAATGTTTTGCTACATTAGTGAATTGCGTAAATGGACGTACATTTGCGAAGAATACGGAGAAAATGTCTCAGACGAATAGTACTGTAAATTTTCTTATACATGACGCTAATGGTTAGTAGCCAAGCTATCTTCGTGAAGCTTATTTTTACTTTATTAACATTACTTATCACTTAATAATGTTTACAGTTCTGCTCGTAACTTTCCATGGTCATGCAATTAATAAAAATTTACAGAATCTGTAAAGTGGATACATGACGCGCCCGCTTGGGAGTGTTTCCCGCTGTCAGTTTATTTGTGCATTTGTTACTCGCCAAAGTCGTCGTTTTATGAATATTTCTTGCTTTAAATGTGATAATATTTCCATAGTAAAGTTTTTATATAGTACCAGTAATTTCTTACGAAAGATTGAGTCACGCTCGTCATTACTAATTTAATGTTTTATTTTAGGGCATCCACAAATGGTAAAAGTTGTTCAAAATAATACAAACAATCAGTCACTCGGTCAGATTAAAATTAAACCTAATCCTGTGAAAATTATAAAACTGCCTACTGTAGCAGAAGGAATTAATAAGGTATGTGGTGTGCTTCATATTTTTACAAACAATTTTTTTTGCATGAAATGAGTGTTCAAGTCTTACCTTACCATACCTGAGCCCTTAGCAAAGCTAGCTAGAGTGGGGTTTAAATTAAATGCTCAACACTTTAAGAAGCCTCATTTTTTCTATGCATGTAATAATATATCATTTTTACTTAAATACTACTGACACCTGAAAAACTGTTCTACACTAGCATATATTGAGTTTGTACAGTCAACATTGATTTTGTTTATTGATTTAAAGCCATGTGCAGTCATCAGTTAGCCAAGACATGCGAGAACTCATTGGAAACTACTGCTAGCCCATAATGTTAATAAACTGGTTTCATATCTTCAAGATTTTGACAATTTGTGTATTTCCACTTTGTGAAAATGACATTCAAGCAAGCCAAACAATGAATCTATTAATAACTAAGGATCACACAGGGAGATGGTTCCTTAGTTGATTGGTACTGTCAGTTACTGATAATTACTGAATTAGTTCTGATAGGTTTGTAACAGCAAAATATATTTTAGCCAGCATTCAAATCAAATGTATCATTTTAATTATTAATCTTCATTCTGACTTTCTAAATACAATTACTGCCAGTTAATTGTAAATCTTTTAGCAGGAAACCTTTGTGAAACTGAAAAAAAAAGGCAAAAAAATAACATCCAATGAGTCATGCTTGCTTGTAAATAAGAAACTGACGTTATAGTTTCAAGATATTTTTCTGTTTGAATAGCAGCATCCTAGACAAAACAATGCAAGTAAATGATTATTTTTTTCTCTGTTTATATTACAGACGTCATTGTACAGAGCAGTGAAGTTGACTGGACTCAAATGCGCATCAAGTAAGAAACTTATGTCTATTGCAACATTTTTACCCAGTCACAATAACTATCATAATCATTTCGTATTGTTATCAGTATAGCCCATTGGCTATACTGATAAATGCACTGCCTGTAAAAACACCTGTTTTTTAAAACAATGAATAACATTTTATTTATTGTTTTAAAAAACGTGTTTTTACAGGCAGTGCAGTTTTCCTAGTATGAAGAATGATTATTGCTATCTCCCTTTCTGCCATTTCTGTCCATGGTAAAAAAAGCGATGGTTGGATTACAGAACATAGCTTTCACAATCTATTCATTTTGTGCAACATTTGAAGATTAGTAAACTAGCCTAATTTTCAAGCATGATGTTGGTATTTAGAATCTGGGCTTGTAGAAGAAACACTGGACAAAATCACTAAAAAGCATGGTGTACAAAGGGGGGAGCTGGGTGGGCCGTGCCCACCCCAGAATGGTCTGATGCCCACTGGGACGTTTGGTGACCAATTCGAAGTTCGACACTTATATCAGTTCAAACTTATTATTACATAATACATAGACCTGTCATCAACATCTTAGGTCGTAATACATTACACTGTCTTGATTTTTTGGGATGTTGTTAGGATAGAATATGCCAATAGGGGTACACTGCATGGTGCTTATAAATCTTCAAGTTTATGATATTCAAGATATGAGAATTTTTCAGATTTTGGCTCATAGCTTCTAAATGGTGCATTGCAGGTAAAAAATCAATCTGTACCTACACTTTAAAAGTTAACAAAATTTTCTATATTTTGAGTGCTAGCTTAGCTTAACCTTGGTTTAACCTCTATCGTCTAGGTAACCAATTTTATGAAAATAAACTCAATTTGCAATATATACTGGATCCACCCGGATGTAAGTCGTCGTATTGAGGTACAGCATTTCAAATATTAGCCATGTTTCCCTAATTGTTCCAAATTGAAGTTTAAAAAATGGAACCATTGTGAATTGCAGGACTTTCGAAAAGTTATGAAGGACAACTCAGTGGTACAGTTGATAAAAACGTATTTTATCTATCTTAAATATTACAAATATTTTGGTAGTATTGCAAGTCAGAAGGACCTTTATGGGAAGAATGTACGTCACGTGATGAGAGGACAAACATACTTAGCAAATATTGAATATTTTAGATATAAACCAGTCAATAAAAACATCGCTGGTCGCAAAACATAATGCATTTTGCTGATTTTTGGGATGTGGTTAGGATTCCTATCCACATTCTAGGTGGGGTTGCCAGCCGGGCCCTAGCCTACGCGGACCCCCACGGTTCTGGTTTGCGGGGCTTGCCGCAAGCTGGGTGATAGGGTAGGTGTCCGCGCAGCCTAGGGCCCGGTTTTTACCGAAGACTTACGACCTTCATATGAAGTAAATTGATTATCCAGGGTAAGAAAAAAATCGAGCTCTTTCTCTACACTCAGTTTTTGACCTTTCCTGCATTAGTCAAACAATTTTCTTCTATTTATGTATGAATCAAAATATATTCGAACCTATCCGAGGTGGAGTGTAAAAATTTTCAAGCTCGCGTCGCTCGTTTTTAGGGTTCCGTACCCAAAGGGTAAAAACGGGACCCTATTACTAAGACTCCGCTGTCCGTCTGTCTGTCACCAGGCTGTATCTCATGAACCGTGATAGCTAGACAGTTAAAATTTTCACAGATGTATTTTTGTTGCTGCTCTCTCAGAATAAAATAAATCTTGTGGGGCTCCCATACAATAAACAGAACTTCGTGCGCGAGTCCGACTCGCACTTGGCCGGTTTTTGAGTTCTACACTCTCTCAGTTCTTGACTTTGCCTGTATGAGTCAAAAAGTCACTTTCACTTTGCACCACTTACAAAGAGGTTTCCTGCAATATTCTAAAAAGTTACTTTTATAGTTTTTAATGGTTACTATAAAATCAAAGTTATCCAAAGTTTGGTTTCCTCCTAAAAAGTGGCAATCCTACTAGCAATTTAATCATTTGTAAAGTAGCATTATTTTCAACCCTAATCTCTATGAGGTAACAAACAAAAAAAAATACAACCGAATTGAGAACCTCCTCCTTTTTTTGAAGACGGTAAAAAAACCGATACTATCCCATTCATTAATAACTAAGGAACCGTTCAAGTATTACGTAAGCCCCAAAGGGGGAGGGGGGGGTCTTTGGTTTGCTTACTTTTGATGACATGGGGGACGGGGGAGTCTGAATGGTGATTACGTCAGCAACATTTAAAAAGAGCTTGCTAAAATAGTTTATTATTGCTTACTGGCTCTTATGCGGTGGTCCACAGTTATAGTTCAAAAATCGAAGTATGGTAAGGAAGTACCTACTGTGCTGTGGGGGGGTAGAAGCTTTGCTTATTATGGCTGACAAGGGGGAGGGAGGGGTTAAAAAAGACTAAAATTCTGCTTACGTAATACTTGAACGGACATAACCCTACCACACCCGGACCACCACACGGAATAAACCTCTTTCGAATAAATAAAGAATTGCAAATCCATCTAATTATGACGGAGTTAGGCCCGAATATACCTACATTAAAAAAATAACAAAATAAACGCACTAACTCATATGGCCCCCCGTCATTGTACTCATCATTATGAACAACTTTTACTATCGGACAAACACTGAAATCGCGAAAAATAATCGACTGCTCTGCTCCATACATTTTTGCATACACGAAACCTATTCAACCTTCAGCAATACTATTTATAGTTATTCATGTTTTGTCTACTTTAAAAGTGTACGAATTGACTTTTCCCGTCAAGTGCACCGTTTAGAAGAAATAAGCTAAAATCTGAAAAATTATAAACAATATGAGGTTGTTTTTAGCACCACGAAGTTAGCACAGGTCTTTCAAAGCTCGCAGAGGGTGATGGCCGGCAGAGTCATCAGGGGTTATCGCACGATCTTCTACGAGGCGGCTTGCGCACTGGCCGGATCTCCGACCTGGAGGCAAAAGTCCTCGCGACAATGCATCGGTGGCGCGAGGACGCACGGGCGCACGGTGAGCGAATGACGCAGCGACATTTCGGGCTGCATCGGTCGCAGCTGCGCGAGGTCCTGGTGGCGGAATTGCGGGACAGGCTCTCACGCCCTACCGCCGGCCTCGTCAGTTATCAGTCCTCGACCTCTGGCTCAGGAGAATGCACGGCTCCCTGTCGTTTCGTGCGACACAGGTCCTCACGGGGCATGGCTGCTTCGGGAGGTTCCTGTGTCGGGAAGGTGTGTAGGGTTCCGTACCTCGAAAGGAAAAAACGGAACCCTTGTAGGATCACTT
Organism: Melanchra persicariae; assembly: GCA_947386135.1. Taxonomy (NCBI): domain Eukaryota; kingdom Metazoa; phylum Arthropoda; class Insecta; order Lepidoptera; family Noctuidae; genus Melanchra; species Melanchra persicariae. The sequence continues at coordinate 11,793,450 of OX376653.1, read as the reverse complement.
TGTTGGCCGTCTGTCCGTCGCGCGTCGGTCTGTCTGTCAAGACCCTTTTTGTCATAAACGCGTGGAGATATCAAGCTGAAATTTATATCGAAAACTCAGGTCTACTGTCCCTTAGAGCTGTAAAAAATCAAACTTCTAAGCCAACGCAATCAAAAGATACAGCAGTTTAAGCCGCAAATTTCCGCAAATTTTCGATACTCGCAAGGCAATCAAAACCTACAGGGTACTTCCCGTGAACTCAGAATCTTGAAATTTGGTACGAAGCAACGTCTTATTGCACAGATAAAGGAAAAATTGCGAAAACCGTAAATTTTTAGCTACATCATAATATAATAACAAAAATATTTTTAAATTTAAAAATACCATAACTATGACTCGATTGTCGTGATGGGTGAACTTTTAGTTATTATACCTACAGGTTTGTACGGAACCCTCGGTGAGCGAGTCCGACTCGCACTTGGCCGGTTTTTTTTCTTTTTATGACCGTTGACCAGGCTTCAGCGTTTGGCTCGGCTGTGGTCTCAAGTTCCGCGCCTCCCTCAGGGACGGGTTGCCTCCTCAGCGGACTTTTTACCTGCTCTGCTGGCTTTTTGGGAACCTCTGCTGCCTTTTTGGCCCCAGCCACTGGCTTTTTGGTCGCCTCCGCTGGCTTTTTAGTACCAGCCGCAGGTTTTCTGGCCGCTTGCGAGGAAGTGGCGGCCGGAGGTCCTGGGCTGGGAGAAGCCTCGACTCCAAACACTGGTGGTGGGCATTCATCATACCCCCTACTTGAAGCACGGTCAGGGTGATTTCTGCGACCAGCTCAGCTTGCAGAGAGCCAATTTTGGTTCCGATAAATTTAAATCGGAAGTTATAACGGAGGTCGATGCAAAGCGGCGCGGCGGCGGCGTCTGCTACAAGTTTAGTAGCAAGCGAACAACTTGTAGTGGTGCTGGCCTAATCTATGACCACTTGATAAATAGATTGGACGGAGATAAAGCTGCGAAACTTTTCATCATGAAATTTAATTCGCTTTTGGAGGAGTCGCTTTATCTATCCTAACGACAATTTATTTCGACCTAACGCTAACGTTTAATCTGTCTGTGACTGGCCTGAAAATCCAATTTTTATCTTGCCCACTGACTGTACCTTTATTGTGCGTCGTCGCGTTTATCGTGCGTATTTCAAGTTAAGGGCCAGCCCCCAAAAACCCTAGATACGCCAATGCTAAAAAGTAAAAAATGGATAAGAAATAATACCACACTCCAATGAAAAAAAATGCTGAGTGCCCTGCCTATTTGAGGGACCATAACGATGCACGATGGTCCCTTTAATAGGCAGGGGCCTTCGAACTATTGAAGGCAGCTAGGTGTGACTAGGGTAAACTTTGGTGACCAACTTTTTTCATACTAACCTATATATATATAACTTAGTATTATTCTTTTTCAGAGTTCGTGCATATTAATAACTTAGCAAGTTTGCAAAAAATCAAAGTTGAGCCAAAAGACGTTGAAGAAATTGAGGTAGTTATTTTTAACTCATCAACCACAACCACACATATGAAATTGTTACCCAACTGAATAAAAACTATTATGTAAAACTTGCTTTTCTAGGTAAAACAAGAGCCCCTGACTGAACTCAATTATATACAAACTGTACCAGATCTAGTTTCATTACCATCAAATTCAGAAAACCAAGTAACAAGCACTAGCACTGCAAATAGCATATCTCCAACTATGTCGCATACCTCAAGAAGGAGACATGATTCCGACAATGATCCGCCAGCAGAATAGTAAGTATATATATAAGTAAATTTTCTCAATAAATGTACCTATCTAAAATTATATTTATAGTTCAGAATCGTACCATGCACATCTATCAACAATTCATGGAATGCAAAGCATTTTATTTAATAAACATACTTTTGTGTAAAAAAGTAATGATTTGACTACCCATCTGTAAACGCGTCCTTAATAAGATGTATTATTATACGAGTATTCCTTGATTACCAGCACATAGTCAATCCTTTTTTTAGGCACTTTCAATAGTGGCTTGTTGCTCGGTCGCAAATAACTGCAAAACTTTTAGGAAGTTGTTAGTGTAATAGATGTCGCAGCCAACTAGCTTAATTAGCCGTTTAATTGGCTGCCTAGCCTTTTCATAGAAACCGTTCATAGAAAAGAGTCACCGTGGGATGAAATATTTAATTTTGGGAATTCTAAATTCAAACAACAATCAATTTGAACACTCTAACCTTGATGACAGAGCCTCACTGTGCGGGGCTTTTATTTCTGTCTGCAGGGTTTAAAGGAACCTAACATGAATGGCATGACGGGAGCTAAGTTCGCTCGCTTCCTCTAGCTCCCGTCATACCATTCGAACCTAACCTGTCCGTGTCGGGGTGCGCTAAACTCCCTGTGCTCTATGTTCCGCTACTTGGCTAGGCAAGTCATTAAACGATATTGAACTAAGTCATTTTCCTAGCTGTCCAATCAAATACCGGGATGTCACGTAGCTTGCTAATTAAACGGCAGACTTTAGTTGGTTGCGACATACATACCAATAGTATAAATCCAAGTTTGCAATTTCGAAAGAATTGTGCAAACTACGTGGTGCTATGAAAACCTCAAATTTTCAGAGGTTTTGGCTTTTGTAACTTATAAACGGTGCATCCTTAAAAAAGACTCAGCACTTTTGAAATAGATAATATTTGCTATAGTTTGAGTAAATCACAAGCACATAAAAAGAAAACCCACCGAAATTTTTATTTGTGTTCACGACGAAGTCGCGGGCATCTAGCTAGTGTAAGCCTTGACATTATTGTAAAATCCAATGTTTTTTTCCTTAAAAGTCGCCTTTTAGGTTACCTATTTAGGTCATTAACTCCAAACGAACTAACAATTAGCAAAAGTCGTTTTAGTAGGAAATGTTCATCTTGAAAAGTGTAAAGTGGTTTTCACGTCTCTTATAAATGGTTAAATCAAGCTGAGAACAATTAATTGAATACAATCGAATGCATATAAAAAGGCACCCACGTAGATAGTAGTTATTGCTGCATCGTTTTCACATGGTGATCTTTATCTCCAAATACCTCGGCAACGTGACACGGCCCCCATATTGCTAACATTTTTGTTTGTTTAAGTGTTCTCTAGCCATAAAATTAAATGCATGTTAGATCGTGTAACGCACCTTAAAAAAAGAAAATGGCTGCGGGGGGCTATGCCACAAAGGTGCTAACTCCTTTCAAAGTTGTCGTCATCGCTTTACTAACGTCGACATACTGAATATCAGTCTTTTAATATATTTTTTACACGTTTGTTTTCAGTACCACCAAGAGACGTAAACATGCGGACAAAGTTGGCAAAGGTTTAAGACATTTTTCAATGAAAGTTTGTGAAAAGGTCAGAAATAAAGGCTTCACTTCTTATAATGAAGTAGCAGATGAATTAGTGCTAGAATTTGCTGCAGGAATGCATGGCTCAGCAGATAGCCAAGTATGTATTTATATAAATTATGTATTAGGTATTACTATTTTACGTACATTACGCGCGCAATTATCGGTCACCCTTTTTATTAAAACGTAATCATGATGTAGGTGATGATGTAGTATGTATTGCGTTGTAGTATTATAAACGGTTACCGATAATTATTGCGTACATACCTTGAAATGTTTTATACCTCGTGTATTAAGTCTTGAGACAAAGTAAAACTTGAAATAGATTGTCGCGATGTTAAATATTATTTTTTTGTTTACATAAATTATAACTACTGACATGATAAAAATAAGTCATTCATAATGGCCACCCTTGTTTTCAATGCAGGCCTTAAACGCGTTGCCATTCATCTATAGCGGCATAAAGCTTTTCAATAACAATAGGAATCCGTTTGGATTCCTTGATAAGAGCTTGCTTGACAGAATCCAGGTTTGGGCGTGACCTTTTGTGTGCCCTTAGCTTCAATTCAGTCCATAAAGAATAATCCCAAGGATTTGAATCAGGGCTCGAAGGCCAATCTTCGCTCAGCATGTAGGCTGGCCGCTAGCCAGCGTTGGGTAGACTTAGCCGTATGGGAGGGTGCACAGTCCAAAGCAGTGTTTTCCGGCAAATTGCGTATCACTTCATGATTTAAGTACTGCTTCCAATATGTCATTTTGGCAATTTCGTGACTTCATCTTGACGTCTTTCTGGCAAAAATTAAAGTGACACCCTTGTATGAAACACCCCACCAAACCGACACCCTTGCCGGATGATGAGTGTTGGTGCGTACATACTCGTACCTGGCTTGACGCCCTTCTAACTTCTGGCGTAAACCTTATTGATCTCCCGGTTAAACTTTTCTTCCACCAGGAAGATCTTCATCGAAACTGATTCCCATTGAAGATTCTTGCCGTCATAGGTGAAAGGCCCTCGCGTTGGAAGGCTTGCATTTAAAAGAAGGGTGGCCATTATGAACGACTTATTTTTATATTTATATCTAGACGTCAGATAGCGACAAAAATATTTTAGTTTTACTTTTCGTCTTTAAAGGTATTAGAACTTCAGTAACTTTGGGTCCAAATTGGGTTGTTTGGAGTTATCGAACTTATTTCGATATCTGGGAAAATTCATACCGTGCAAATAAAGCTGCTAATTACAATCTACTCCACCCTTAATCGGGTACTTTTCTGGTAGCTCATGCACAAAAAAAATCCGTCAAATCACAATTTTTCTAAATAACAGCCTACCTTTGGAAATTAGGCGTCGTAAAGTTCCTGATATGAAAATGCTCGAATCTTCTCTTATTTATCAAGACAGATTAACCTACTCATAATAAATGTATCGCGTTTGACGTACAAATTACAGGTGATACTTTCTTGTCCGCTCCGGCCCCGGCGACACACCGGTGTGTCGCGAATTAATCGCGAATTTAATGTTTAATTACCTATTACATAAGATTTTTTTTTTGGGAATTTTCACATGTCGGGGCCGCAGAGCTTAAAAATGGTAAAATAGTGGCTCCTTATAGCAGCGCGTATCACAGGAGACAGCTATGTAAAGTGGCACAAGTTTCCAATCCTGCTCAAATTACGACGATAAGATAGAAGAAAGGTACTGCTCGCACTCACGCACGAAGGATTCCGTACCATCATCTATACAAAACGGCAAAAAAAATCACGTTTGTTGCATGGGGGCCCTTACTTAAACATTTTTATTTTATTCTGTTTTTAGTGTTTGTTGTTATATAGCGGCAACAGAAATACATCATCTGTGAAAATTTCAACTGTCTAGCTATCACGGTTCATGAGATACCGCCTGGTGACAGACAGACGGACAGCAGAGCCCGAGCCTAATAGGATCCCGTGTTTGCCCTTTGCGTACGGAACCCTAAAAATGACTGTTTGTTTAGTAGATTATTTAATACTGTTATTATGTGCCTCAAGTCTCCAAAAGTCTCGTTATTCCCGTGACCGAAAATGTTAGTCTCGAATCTGGAAAATACCAAAAAATCGTCGAGACTCGAGATTTTCGAGACCAAGATTCCCGGGATGAAAGCCTTAGTATGGATGTTATACATTTATTTACAGTAAATGCCTCGCAATGCCAAAAAATTCAAGGTGTTCCATAATAATGAAAATTATGGGTAAAAAAAAAGTTATGAACATTGAAGTAAAAATGTAATTCAGATTAATTTAACATTACAGCAATATGACCAAAAGAATATCCGTAGAAGAGTTTATGATGCATTAAACGTCTTAATGGCAATGAATATAATATCTAAAGAAAAGAAGGAGATAAGATGGCTTGGGCTACCGACAAATAGTGTTCAAGAATGTACTGCATTAGAAAAAGAAAAACAGTCAAAGCTAGAGCAGATTCAAAAGAAGACACAACAATTACAAGAACTCATATTACAGGTACTTATCCTTAACCTTAAATAACCCTGTTCAAATACCTACTCAATTTTTGCCCAAAACTAATAAAACATTATCTTCTTCTCAGCACATTTCATTTAAGAGTCTGATAGAAAGAAACAAAGAAGCCGAGAGCAAAGGAGTTAAACCATCCCCATCATCAGCAATCCATTTGCCATTTATTGTTGTTAATACTAGTGATAAAGCTTTAATCGACTGCAGTATTTCTAATGATAAGTAAGTAAACAATATTTTACTAAATAAATATTAAAACAATAAATGCCTTAACTGATATACATTTATTGAAATTATTACATAGAATTCGACTATTTACAGAGGAGCTTGTGGCTAAACATAACCAGCCGTACGGGCCCATCTTCAAGGTTAGGCAACGCTTGCCGAGGTCGGTTTGTGGATGGGTGACCATCTTAAAATACCGAGATACCTCTGTGCCCCGGAAAGCACGTTAAGCCGTAGGTCCTGGCTGTCATTTGTAGATCTTTGGCAGTTGTTACGGATTGTCAGATGTTAGAAAATTTAACTCTAGTCTTGTCAAAAAGTACCGTGTTACCCAGTTAATGGGTTGTGGAGTTCTGGTAGGCTCCACGTAAAATATGTACTGGTATTCAGCTGAATCCAGTTTGACTGGAAGCCGACCCCAATGTAAAGTTGTCAAGAAGTAAAAGGCCAGTTTTGACAGCAGGATGGCAGATGAATTCGACAAATTACTAATTTTATTTATCAAATTGTCTTACAGGACAGAATATATGTTCAATTTCAACAAAAAGTTCCAAATACATGATGACATCGACATTTTGAAAAGAATGGGTCTTCTGTTTGGTAAGTGATGATCATTTCGTTGATTTCTGGTAGTGGTTTGATAACGTCAAATGACTATTAGTAGCCGAATATTAAATGAACACAATTAAAACTATTAGAAGAACATTTAATCTTTTGTTAAATATGAAACAAACTTGAATGCGAGATTTGGTTCATGGATCGCAAATTAGTAACTGATACTCTGGTAAGCAACTTTACACGTAAATGTTATAGCAATGTTAGCTATGATAAGCGATATTAGAGCGAAGATCATATGGTTCCTCAACCCGAAAATACTTCTTAAAAAAAACCCTTGCCGTTTCGCGCCTGTCTGAATCAGCTTCAAGTCGTGTAATAAACTAATGATAATAAACAAGAGATACGAAATACTGTTGCTGGCAATATAATAATTATTTCATTTCTCAAATTGAGACCACCATTTGAAGTTTCATATGTTGTGGTATATAGCTATTAAAACGAATGTTTTTTTTCTGTTTCCACACACAAAAAAAAACATTCGTTTCGCTAAATAAATGCATTGCTACTAATATTTTATCCAATTCATTAAAATCAAATATATTTTAGTTATTAATTCTTCATTTAAGTTATTTTTTTTACTTTCCACAGGGTTAGATAAAGGTGAATGTTCAGAAGAGGACATAGAGAGAGCAAAAAACATGGTTCCAAAGTCTTTAAAGACATACGTAGAACGTAAGTATCCATGTAACATTTCGTTTGGGCATCAACAAAGCGTGCGCGAAATTCCCATTTGCGCCTAGTTCGCGAACCCTGGAGCCCGTGTTGATCATGATTTAGTGCTGCTTGCTGTGGCTGTTGTCCGCGACTTCGTCCGCGTCAAAAGTAAAACAGCATTTGTGTATATCACTTTTTTAATAATTTGATGGATTTTTTTTTTTGCACGGAACTAATTCATTTTCTAAAATAAAATAGCTTTAGATTTCCTTAGAACATAAGCTATGTGCCCGTGAAAATCGGTCGAGGCATTTCGGAGATTAGCGGGAACAAAAAGACAAACAAAATTTGTTTTTTTTTTATAACTATTGTAATATCGCTTATAATTCTAAACTAATATTATAAAGAGGAAAGATTTTATTCGTTTGTTACGATTAGGCTCAAAGCCTACTCAACCGATTTAAAAAAATCTTTCGCCATTAGAAAGCTACATTATTATTATATTAACTTAAACATATTTTTAATTTTCGAAAAAAAATAGTGATCCCCACGAAAATTGCAATAATGTAACCCAAAGTAGGAACATTTTGTCTAATAAATTCATTATTTGGCATGCGCTGAGAAAACTATTGATGATACATAAAAATAACGTACATAACATGATTAAAGAACTCATTATTAGTATCTATAAAAAGTACGCGAGTGTATAGGTAACTATTATGGTTAGGTTATCCTGAGGCCACAAAATGGCTGGGTAATTAATGAAAATATTTATGCTTAATATTCCAAAACTAACCTTTAAAAGGGGGTAGAGGGAGGGGGCGTTGAAGTTTGAGGAGTACCTGCTAAATCCGCGCGGATGAAGTCGCGGACGAAATGCTAGTCGTTATCATTCATAACTTAAGATTTCACTGAGCTCTTTCCCTATATGAATTACTACAAAGGAGATAAAGTATAATTTCCACCAGGTGCTCACTTACAATTATTGCTTCAATTTGCCCCAAAAAGTGTGAAGTGGTTAAGCATTACATGGGCAATTGTAATTGTGCAATGGCAATTTCAATACGAGTCTCATATAGCCGTGAATTGATCAATACATGGAAATACACCAAGAATTTCTCAAATATTCCTAGACATGTCAAAATGTTCTGAAATCATTCATAAGATTAATATTCACTATTTTCACTGACTTCAGAAATGGGCAGGGGAGTAATAACAAAACTTTCAACTATGCTTGAAGAAGAAGAACTTGACGATGAAGCAGGTGAGGAGGACGACACGTTAGAGGCAGAAGCCGAGGTGGAAGAGGAGCACGAGGAACCGGAGGGCAACGAGTACAGCGACGACAGCAGCGACGTCGACGTGTAGTGAGCACGCGCGCGCGCTCCCGCGCATTTATAACTACTTTGTTTATATTAACTAGGTGTTACTGTTGCATGTGGGCTAAGTTTATGTAATATGCCACACAAGTTCAAACATTATATTAGCTTTTAAACATATTTTGACACAATGTAATAATTTAATACTATATTTAAAACAATTCCAACGACACAAATATGATTTCAATATTTGTTACAAGAATTAATCATCACATACGATACTTTTTATGATAATATAGTAGACAAAAACAGAAAGCTACCTTTTTGCTATGCCACTTTTATTGTAATGAATGATCTCAAGACCTAATACTACAGATTCAAGTTTTGTTATGATTTTTCTTGTTTTAGTTTCTTAACAATTTGGGAATACGTAAATAAGTAAATTTCAATGCATAATTTTGTTTGAACAAAAATCAATAAATATAAAACTTTTCCGTGACTGACAGACAACGCACAGCCGAAACTACTAAAGAACAATGGTCAGTTTGGACTAGGAAAAAACAGAAATTAGCACCGAGATGAAACTATCACCAATATGTAGTGCATTATTAATGTAATTATTGGATATCTTCCTTTTCTTTTTCTTAATGCTGGGGAAATATAGAAAATCTTTTTTTTAAAACACTATTTATTAGAACGCAGTATAAAATATCTAATTTCGAACGTAGCCGTGATTACTTACGTTACTAAAGATGTCCATACTTTTTCTAGTCTACTATGATTGTATTTCTTAATCGAAATTAAATTCCAGGCAATGTCAACCGTATAAACTCACGTTAATTATTATATACTAAGCTTAGCCACTAACAGTATTTAATGTTAGTTCGTGGTAAATTGTTTTAATAAAGCCATGAATTAAATAAGAAACTAAATGATTTTACATTAAAAAATCTACACTATCAAAAGTCGATAGATTACGTCCCTCCCTATTTTTGACAAGTACATAAACAATAGATGTGGCAGACCATGATTAGCTCCGATATTAGCCACGCGCAGACTTATCTGACGTGCAATCTACTTATCAAGAGTAGAAAACACAAATGCTACAGATTAATAATATGTAAACATAACCTCAAAAATATATTTCATAGTTCCTTAATTCTCCGACCTTTTAAAAATATATTGAAGGCCGTACTCAGTTATATCTAAATAGGCGAATGAAACGACTTATATTCATCAAGTTACGTTTTATTAGATTTTACTAGTCCAAGCATGTTAGCCGAGTGGCCATTGTTCTTTGGCATATAGGTTCCTTGTGGAGTGTAGGGGAGTACTAATGCCTCGTTTACAGAGACGCGGGGCGGTGCGTTCAGCGACGCGGCCCGCACTAAGGGCGGGCCTTTTTACTGTTATGCGTGTTTGCGTGCAGGCCAGGCACGCAGGCGTGCTGCCCGCAACCTATCGTATCATACATGTTTTTATTGTCATGCGCGGCACACGGGCGGATCATGGGTGGCTCGCACGGATGCGTGCCGCCCTGCCGCCTGTGTGCGTGTGGAGAACCTTGATAGTCAGTGTTGTTTTTACTGTCAAGCGGGTCGCACGCACGTTGTATAATCAATATGAAAATCTATAGAGAGAGTCTTCTCTAGCTCTCCAGATAGGGGTCGACTTGGAATTTTCTCAATTTTTATTCTGTTCTTAGAAATTAAGTAAGCAACAATTACTTTTTTTACATTCATTTTGACACGAGATCTCTTCCTGGCGACACGCACAATACTGTGGCGGCGTGGCGAAAATGATCTGCTCCGCGTGCGGCCCGCAACAAGCATGCGTGCCTGGTCTGAACGCGGGCGCAAACAAAGGCAAGACAATAAAAAGGCCCTAAATCCAAACAGCGTTGTATGAGAGCGTTAACAGAGAAGCGATTTAACACGCGTTTTCTTGAGATGCAGGCGGAGCCCGCAGACGTCATCTACATCGCACGCGGCTGGGCTCGCGGCAGTACGAACTTATGATGTATAGAAGCAAATGTCAAACTCCAAATTGAAAAGCAAACAACAATCACTTGAGATGTCAAATTAGTCACTGGGATTAAAAAACGAACGTCCCCTCCCCTCCGATCCCAATGCCCTCCGCCGCAGCGATGAACGCCGCGTACCTACTACGCTTACACGTTAGAGGATCCGTCGCGTCGCAGCGGCGGGCACCGCTACTCTTCACAAGCACGCCCGTATCTTCATAAACAACATCGTACATTGCCATGTTTGTTTTTGCGCGTGTGATGATGCCGGCCGCTGCACGCGCCGCCTTTCTATAAACGGTAAAAAACGGATACGCGGGGCGTGGCCCGCGAGGTGGCCTTTACAGAGGATTTCCCGAAATTACTACGGGATCGGGAAAAAACTGGATTTGCGCGTACGAAGTCGCGGGCAAAAGCTAGTAGCTACAATATAATCACAGTGAACCAATTCAGTGTGTGAAATGAAAAATCACTTCCAATTGAAGCTCTCACTCCATATAGATTTTTGTTATATAGAAATGGAATTGTTTTAATGATAAGTGAAATAAATGTCATTAAAAAATCATTGTATTATTTATTATCTAAACTCAATTACAGGATTTCTCACTTCAAATCATCATCATCAAACAAATCGTCGAAATCTGAAATAAAAAATAATAAATTTTAGATGCATTGTGAGGAATGAGGATTCATTTAAATTCTAAGTAGTTTCGATCACAAAGACCTAAGTAGATCGGTACTCGATTTAAAATATTTTTTTTTTCTGAAGATTTACGTAAAATTTATAGAAATCTACAGAAAGTTGTAAGCATGCACAATTTTTTGACTTAACAAGTAGACCTACATTGAATACAGGATGTTTACTCATGCTTAACATTACCTATCTAACAATCAAAATACCTGAATGTTCTTTTTTTATGGATAGGAAATCATCAAATGATTCCTTCCGCTCTGGGTGGAGCGGGAGGGTGTCAGACTTACTGACTGAAACCCATCCATGCTCATCCTAGTGCCCTTTGTGTTCCAGGGCTGTGGTGACTCTTTCAAACAAAATCCGCAACCCTGGCAGGCTCTGGCCCTGACGGGCCCTGTCTACTACTAACGTCATAATACCTCATAAGTACATAATCTTTCATCTTGATTTGAGGTTATAAACTTTTTCTTCTCATTCTCAATAATGACGCTGGAGATTTTATATTCTAGCAAGATTTAGTAGCTAGAGGTGTTTACACTAAATTAAATGTTCCAATGTGGGTGTGCATGATTTCTCTTTAGAAATAAATCCAGAGAATATTTTGGGAGGCAGAAAGGGTAAATTTTCATCATATTCTTACCATTATAGAAATCAGAATGTACAGCTTTTTCATTAGCAGCCAAGTCCATAAGTAGATTTGAGGGACCTCCAGCCTGTGGACAAAGAAAAATAACGAGGTAGTTTAATTTTTAAAATACTACAAATTTTTTACTGCATATTTGGTTTGTTTTTGTTTTGAAATTGTTACCTGCCAAGATTTTTTGCAAACGACAACAAGAACGGGTATATACATTAATATTTGCAATACCTACATAATGAACTTAAAACTTGGAATTAGTCGGTAGTAGACCTATATCGTGTCCGTTTCAATGGCGCGGCCATGAAAATTAAAAATAAAAAAAACCAGGCCAAAATTTTGTAAAAGTTGATTCCCAAACAAAACCATAAATTTGTCAAAGCCATGGTTAAAAAGTTATAAGGGTTTGAACGTGGCCGCGCCATTGAAACGCGGCGCACCGCGCGGCCACGGAAATCTTTAAAAGTCAGCGTTGCAGAGATCTAAATTTCAGATCTCCTCTCCTCTCCTGTTTTGACAAATTCAGATCTAGGTTTTACAAAAAACTTCAGACCTCTGCGATGCTTTTTCAGCAAGATATCGGAGATTACGTATTTTTCACCGTTTCAATGGCGCGGCCATGGCGTTTTAGTCTTACAGCTCCTGAAATAAGGATTTTTTGTTTTATTTTTACTAGTTTAGACAAATTCAGATCCAGGTTTTACAAAAAACTTCAGACGTCTGCAATGCTTTTTCAGCGAGATATCGGCGATTACGTATTTTTTCACCGTTTCAATGGCGCGGCCATGGCGTTTTAGTCTTACTGCTCCTGAAATATTAACCTAGGAATTTTCGTTTTATTTTTACTACTTTTGACAAATTCAAATCTGGGTTTTACAAAAAACTTCAGATGTCTGTGTTGCTTTTTAAGCGAGATATCGGCGAAAGCGGTTTGAATGGCGCGGTCATGGCGTATTAGCCTTACAGCTCCTAAAATATAAGCCCAGGATTTTTTTCTATATTTTTACAAATATTTTACAAATTCAATCTGCTACGTACCAAAATTTCAGGTCTCTGCAATGCTTAGTTTTAAAGATCTCCGTGGCCGCGCGGTTCGGAGCGTTTCAATGGCGCGGCCACGTTCAAACCCTTATAACTTTTTAACCATAGCTTAGACAAATTTATGGTTTTGGGAGTCTACTTTTACAAATTTTTACAAAATCGTGGCATAATTTTTATTAAAAAAAAACTTAATGGCCGCGCCATCGAAACGGACACCCTATATCTTTATAGTAACAAGTACTTCGAAAACTATTCGTTTTTAACCTGTAGTTTGAAATAAAAATAGTTATCTACATTATCGCATTAGGTGATAAACCTGTTAAGATATTATTGTATCTTTTAAAATACAATTTGACAACAGGAGGCAGATAACAATAACGGTATGGAGCACATTCACGTAAACTCTGAAGCAAAGGAATGACCGATGACGCGATGTCGAGTACCTATATTAGTAGATATAACTTCAAAAACGTAAGAATTTAGTGTGATTATAGTTCCATAACACGTATTTCGACGCGGCTCGCGGCCCAGCTGAAATTGCATGGAGGCGCTTGAGATAAGCTCCCTTGACCCCCCACAGTGACGAATTCCTCAAATTCAGAGGACTTGATTCTAAACCCAATCCTACAATTTGTATGGCTGGAAAAATAATACTTACTTCTTCTAAATCCATGTAAGGTCCAACACCTTCGGGAAACATTTCATCAGCAGCTACTGTTGGTTTCATGTTTGAATATTGACTGTAAAGCAGCAAAGGCAAAGTTAATATAAACGCAACGACAAAACAACTATAAATATTATCAGGTTTCGTTAGTTGTAACTTGAAAGTAGAACAAAATAATATTTCGCTTTACAACATGAACGAGTGAAAAATAAACAATGTCACTGTCACTGTCTATGCTCAACTCACTGACCATTGCCTCAATGACACTGACAGACAACCACAGAGAGAACGTTCTCGGGTCTATGTCTATAGACAGTGCAGGTGTTGTTAAATTCTTACTTTTTTTTAGTTTTATGGCCTAGTTTAAAGAGTCAGGCATGCTGTGGCAACTTAGAACAAAATTAAATTTTTTATTAAAAACAGCGCCATCTAGTTTTTAGTTAAGGGAAACAAATTGCGGTGTTGCTACGGTTAAATTTTTTTTTTTTCTGGGAGTTACTTCATAACATTAATCAAGAAAAATTATATAATTTCATGATCTTCTTATATAAAAATAATAGAATATATGAATTAGTACATAATTAGGTTTTTATTATGAGCTTTAATAGTGAAGAAGTTATATTTTGGTTTTTAAACGTGCAAAAGTTTGTTTTTGAATGGCCATACTTGAATTGCAAATGGCTGCGTGAGAGTGTTACTACTCGTGCGCATTTATTTTCCTTTTGCAATAGAGTTTTTGTTGTTTCGCTAGTGCAACTGCAGGTTGAGTTGAGCTTTCGTTTCTCCATGTTGTTGAGCCGCGTTACAATTCGTTCGTACGTTCGTGTTGTGTTGTGTTGTGTGTGTTGTTGTTGTAAACAACTGGTGCAAAGATATCAATAATGTTCTCACTGGCCAAATAACCTTTTGTAATATTAACGATTCAATGAAAGAAAAGGCTAATCGGCACTACCCTAATCATAAGGGACGAAAAAGGCGAACATCAAATTTTATTGTAAAATGTGTGATGTTTTTCTAAATAAAATGGTAATATTCAATTATGTGGTTTTTTTTCCTAGTACGTCGTATGTTTGTAGTATATAGCGGATACACTCATCTCTCTACCTAATAACATAAAGGATCAGACAGCAGCAGAGCTATACACCTACCAACCTATTCATTTACTTATATAAATTAGTTCCCTTAACCAAAAACTAGATGGCGCTGAGCTCGACCACTACCTAGTAAAATAAGGTAGTGTTGCCTGTCTGTAGCCAGTACCTATACTATTGTAGTCTTTGGAGTCAGGGTTGTATCATTTTAGTAAAATGCTTTACTTACTACAAAAAAAAAATACCGTCTTCCAAATAAAAAAACACAAGAACAGTCAGTCAGTGTTTTTGGTTGTTTCTTCGTAATTTAACTCTGACATTCGAAATTTTGTACTTCGTAGTGTTTTTTTATATTGGAGGTCGGTTGTATTTTTTTATCCGTGAATACCGCAGGACCGCGAACGCCAATTGCTTCCATATTTGGTAAATAACTAGTACTCAATTGGTACTTGAACATCAAAATTAGTACCTCAGTAGTTTTCGAGAAAATCGACTTTGAAGGTGGTCTTTGGCGGTAGTCACGTTCCTTTCAGAAGGACCACCATGAGCGCAGAAAAAGGGGGCATGCTACAACTGTTTTAAGTATACAAATAATTTGCACCCTTATAAGTGATTAATTTCGTAAAAAAACAGAACTGAAACATTTGTATTTACTGTGAAATCAACGATAATAGCTTTCATGCGGTTGTACAGCAGGAACACAACTTTGAATGTCGATTCCAAGTTTCAGGAGCTTGTCGCTTTTAGTACCCTGCAAGATAGAATTAGTTCCCAAAATTCAAAATTAGTGCTCCAGCCAGTAGTTCACGAGGTAGGTAATGCGCGGAAGCGCGCGCGCGTTCTCACCACTACACGTCGACGTCGCTGCTGTCGTCGCTGTACTCGTTGCCCTCCGGATCCTTGTGCCACCTCGGCCTCTGCCTCTAACGTATCGTCCTCCTCACCTGCTCTATCGTCAAGTTCTTCTTCTTCAAGCATAGTCTCTTATAAGTTTTGTTATGACCCCTGCCCATTTCTGAAGTGTTAGGTTTTTTGGCATAATTGAACTAACTACTTCTATTATTTTAAAGTAAGAACGATGGGTAGTCAAATCATTACTTTTTTACACAAAAGTATTTTTATTACATTACATTTTCTCAATAAATGTTCCTTATTAAAAAAAATCAATTCGGTACATTTATTGAAAAACTGTACCTATCTAAAATTATATTTATAGTTCAGAATCGTACCATGCACATCTATCAACAATTAATTGTAAAAACATTTTAAGAATGCAAAGCATTTTATTGAATAAACATACTTTCGTGTAAAAAAGTAATGATTTGACTACCCATCTGTAAACGCGTCCTTAATAGTCTAATTTTTCAAATAGTTCCAATGTCTCTGTTCCAACTCTGTTCACGTCATAGATAGTGTATTGACTCAACTGTCATTTGGGCACTGACAGTTCACTCTCAGTTCAAAAAAGCGATTGCACTCGTGAACCGAGGTCCGTAGGTGACCGGGGGCATTCCAGTTTGGTCTCTCGTCGAGTAAGGTTGATTGGATTTAAAGTGCAAAACCTAAGTGAATAAAATAGTTATCCTGAAGAACTGTATTCTCATTTCCTGACCTCCAGTGAATATTAATCTTAAGAACGATTTCAGCACATTTTTTGAATTTTTGAAATTTTCATTTCAGGATTGGTACCTTCAAACCTCTGTAATTTCACCCCATATTTATACAAAAATTAGTACTAAGGAAGTCAAGTGACCAAAAATTCATATTTTTTCCAAGTGTTGTTGTAAATCAGCTATAATTACTTTTCCATACTAAATCTGCGCATATAACCCGACCAAATTAAGTTGTCAATGGTTTTTTTATGGATGGGAAATCATCAAATGACTCCGTCCGTTCTGTGTGGACTGAGAAGGAGTGTCAGACTCTTACTGACTAAAACCCGTCCGTGCTCTTCGTAGTGCCCTCGTAGACCACCTTAAAAGTCGATTTTCTCGAAAACTACTGAGGTAGGTAGGTATCAATTTTGTTGTTCGAGTACCTACCAATCAGCACCAATTGAGTACTAATTATCTACCAAATATGGAAGCGATTGGCGTTCGTGGTCCTGCGGTAGTCATGGACATGTATTTTTTTTGTAAAACAGTTTTTTATTTTTCGCTTTTTTGTGATAGGTCAACACCACTGGAAAGTCACAGTAAAACAAATATGCAATTTCGTTTACTTGGATGACATACTTTTGCAGTTACCTATTCGTTTTATTATTATAAGTAATATGATGAAACAATCATAAAATAATTTTTTCAAATCGGTTCTTAAATGACGGAGTTACGAGGTAAAAAACTTCCTCCTTTTTTGAAGTCTGTTAAAAATTACCAAACAACGTTGCTTAGATAGAAGAGGTGACTCGATGACAATTTACAAAACGGCGCGATAAGACCTATTAACAGCAATTAAAAGTTACTGGCAATGGAACCCATATTGTTAGCTAGTGATCACACTACACTAAATTGGATTCTAAATAGGTAGTACAGACCACGCATAATATGTAGTAATAACGTATTGGATTGCATTTGTCAAAAAATAGAACCTTCTGTTTTTTCGGATCCAATCTGTTCTACTACGATTTCGCTTACTATAAATTTATTAGTGTAATAACACTAATAACTCCTTTAACCAATGCGAAGATCGTGGAACATGGTTAAAAAGGGACCCTATTACTAAGACTCCGCTGTCCGTCTGTCGGTCTGTCACCAGGCTGTATTTCATGAACCGTGATAGCTAGACAGTTGAAATTTTCACAGATGAAGTACCTATTTCCGTTGCCGCTTTATCAACAAATACTAAAAACAGAATCAAATAAATATTTAAGGACGCGTTTACAGATGGCTAGTCAAATCATTACTTTTTACACAAAAGTATGTTTGCATTCATAAAATGTTTTTCCCATTAATTGTTGATAGATGTGCATGGTACGATTCTGAACCATAAATATAATTTTAGATAGGTAAGTACAGTTTCTCAATAAATGTACCGAAGTGATTTTTTTTACTATACTACTGTAGCATGGAACCCTTCGTGCGCGAGTCCGTTTCACACTTGGCCGGTTTTTATTTTTATTATTCAACACTGCTACTAACTTATTACTTTTCATGGCAGTCGAGTAAAATAATTATATACCTAGGACCTATTGTCTGAAATCTTAGTGTAGGCCGCGTCCACCCACAGAGTACTTTTATATAATTATATGTATGTGGGCCGCGTCGCTGAACGCAACGCACCGCTCGACGCCCCGAGGCCAAAGTAGGTATTTCTATTTTGACTTTGACAGATTTTGATAATAATATTGACATGCTCATGCTCAGTGCTCACAACACGTTTTTCTGTCTCAGATTGTAAAATGTATTACGAATATTAACAGGTTGTGTGGATAATAGGTACCTACACTATAAACGGAGACCTAAGTACAATGATATCTTATGAAAATAAAATAATACTTGCGCCTATGGTGCGTATTGGGACCTTACCGATGCGTCTTTTGGCACTACGATACGGTGCCGACTTGGTTTACACCGAAGAACTAATTGATTGGAAGTTTTTAAGATCAAAGCGCAAATACAATGGTAGGTGTTAATTAATTCATGTACCTAATTATTGTAGAAAAGTTCTGTAGTGATCTACATAGGTTTATGTGTATACAGAAGAGAAATAAGTACTTTTTATTAGGTAAAAAATAATGTGGAGCCAACATAACCTTAGTTTTAGCTTAACATTCAATTACTTAATAAACCAGACATTTCTGATTTCGTATGAACATATCATAATTTATGCTACAATCTATGCATAAAAGAGTGGCAGATTCTAGACATTGAGATAGAGACAGATATCAGTAGGTATGGATATATTCTATTCAGCAGTAAGTATTCCATTTAGCAATGTTTCTTCAAAAATTCTAACATAGGTCAAAGTCAAAGTCAAAGCATTTATTTCAATTAGACCATTTACAGGTACTTTTGAATTGTCAAGGTCGGTCGGTCAAAAAGATGAAGCTATTTGCACGTTCCAAAGCGTAGATCTCTATGGAGAAGAACGTACAAGAAACTCCACAGACACTCTTTTAAAAATAATATTTTGTTACAAAAATTATGGTTACATCATTCATATTGAAATTATACATATATGTGAGAACGATGTAAAAGACGTGCAGGATAAAAGAGTCCGGAGTAAAAAAAGAAACAATTCAAAGAAATAATTAAAATAAACCATGGCAGTCGAGAGATGACCAGTCTCAGCTGACGGCGCCCGTTCACGAACATGACGCATACGCTAGCTAGCTAGCTAGCTATATAGGTATACTTATTATAAATATTTTTTCCAGAAATATTAGGAACAGTTGATTATGTAGACCAGACTGATGGAACAATAATCTTTCGGACTTGTGATCAAGAAAAGGATAAAGTTATACTACAGTTAGGAACATGTAATGCTGAAAGAGCTTTAAAAGTAGCCAAACTAGTGTAAGAATAAATTGATAACCATTTTTTCAAAGCTAGTTTTTGTACATTTCTTATTTAAAAATCCTAAAGTATTTTTTTCTGTTTTTAGAGAAAAGGATGTGGCTGCTATAGACATAAATATGGGATGTCCAAAAGAATTTTCTATAAAAGGAGGCATGGGAGTTGCCTTGCTAGCTCAACCAGAGAAAGCCCATAATATTTTAACTACTTTAGTTGATAATTTATCTATACCTGTTACTTGTAAAATTAGGATTCTTCAAACACCAGAGGAGACATTAAAGCTTGTAGAGAAACTGGTGAGTTCAGGAATTAAAGCAATTGGAATTCATGGCAGGACAAAGGATGAACGGCCACAACATGCAGTACACACAGATATCATGAAATATGTTGCTGAAAGGATTTCAATACCAGTCATAGCAAAGTATGTCTCCTTTCAAAACACTTCACTTAATCTAGCTTTTCAATAGCCTAATGTGTTATGTTTAGGTACAATTATTATTATCAATATCTTAAAAAATTTCAGTGGAGGTTCTAAAGAAATCGAGAAGCATAATGATATTTACAAATTCAAAGAAATGACTGGATGTTCCAGTGTGATGATTGCACGAGCAGCGGAATGGAACTGTTCCGTTTTCAGGAAGGAAGGCATGCTTCCTATGGATACTGTTATTAAAGAGTATCTTATGCTGGCAGTTGATTTTGATAATTCACCTGCAAACACAAAGTACTGTGTGCAAAACATTTTAAGAGAATTGCAGGACACTCCAAGGGGAAGACAATTTTTAGATTGTCAAACACTTCAACAAATATGGTAGGTATTAATTCAGTAATTTAATGGTTTTACACTAGACATCAAATAAACATTTCCTGAAGACTTAGACAGGACAACCACATTTGGAGGACAACACTGTAATGTAAAAAATCATTAATATTTTTTTTTTAGTGCTATTTGGGATTTAGGAGAATATTGTCAAGAAAAACAATCAAGTTATCAGAAAAGCGGAATACAGGGACGGTGGCAAGTGAATCCTGATGATCTGGAGCCACCACATAAGAAGATGAAATCTTTTAATACTGATCTTACTGATGTTAACCAAATGAAGGTAACGGTTTTGAAAAATGAAATATCATAAATGATAAATGATATTTATTTTGTAAGTAGGTTAAACATAACACTTTTACACGTCAATATTTTTTGGTAATTTTAAGCTAGATGAGGCCGGTGTTTCCTAGCTGACTACCCTGAGAAGAAACACCGAAACAAACTCAGAGGTCAGTCTCTTTTGAAGTCCATACAAATTGTACTGGTCAAATCATACGAGAACCATGTAGGTTAATGTCTGAGGTGGCCTTTTGAGGAAAGTGCCACACAGATTTGAGTGGACCTGTCCAGACAGTGCAAGCATTTGTCAGTTATTGTGGAGCTCAAACTTAGAACTTTAAGGAACTCAACGATTTGACGAACAATACCAAAGTAAGGACATTTTGGTAGGCCGCATAAAAAAAATCTCAAACTGCCAGACATTGTTGACTAACATGAAATGGATCCCTATCATAGCGATCTGCATGGTCCCCAAATTCACAATACGATATGAGGATCATGCAGATCAGTGTCTGAAATGGTCTTTTGAGGAAAGAACCACACAGATTTGAGTGGACCCGTCCATATTATATCATTTGTTTTTGCCAGCAGCAAGACTAAAACTTGATTTTTAGTGTCCAGGCTCCTATTGTTTAGTACTTATATCTATAGATATATTAATAAAATAGTAATTCTTATTTTTCAGGTGTGTTTTGTTCGAGCCAATTTCAATGACCTGGATTTGCCCAAATCCAAACTTCATGCATGGGCAGGAAAAAATGGTCAAAAATTGCCTGTGTATGAAACACAGCAAGTGGAAAAGTTGTTCCGTACTATAATTACTTTTAATGGGAAAAAATACACATCTTCATTTTGGGAGAAGAACAAGAAATTTGCTGAGCAAGGTGCAGCTTTAGTCTGTTTATTCCATTTGGGCTTGATGACGGAAGAAGATTTGGGGAAGGTTGGCAGTATAATAAAATGAGTGAATTAATCAATGGAGTTATTACATTACACCCAATTGCAACTATTCTCTACCCATTGAGACAATGTGGTGGAAACAGGTTCTAATGATGTCTGAGTCAGATCTACAAAGAAGAATATTCTAGTAAATAAAAAATACTTTATTTAATTTATTTTTTATATAGTAAAATTATATACATATTAGTAAAGTGCTAATACATCAAGACATTCTAAAGTAAGTGAAATCATAAAAGTATGGATGTAGCGGAACAGAGAGTAAAGTCCCACATACCTCCACTGGAAAGAGAGGATCCTCCGACCAGACGGTTGTTTGTGTCTGGTGGGCAACTGCCCGAGAGTTGATATTCGGGCTTTGCATGTGTTCTAATCGCACGGTAAACTTTGATATCGCGATTTAGGATTTCTCAGTTAGTTCGCAGCTGTCGAGATAGATGGCGCTGCGAGTCTCATTTGTTGTGATGTTGATTCTGCTACGTTGATTTTTGTGGCGGCATGAATGCCGCTACACTTTCATAATAAAAAATCAAAATCTATGTTTGTTGTTTCAAATTAGCTATGTTTTCTACTAGTTTTTGATTTAGTTCGTCTAATTTAGAATTCAGTCCATCTTGTTTCATTACATCCTCTTGCAATTGCTTGAAATTTTTAAAACAACTGTGTGCTTTTAATAAATTTTCGTTACCTTCAGCTACTTTAATAGGATGATCTTTCACTTGCAAAATCTCATGATCAAATAAATCTTCTAAGACACCCTGAGTAGTTGGAATGTTCGGCACAGTATATTTCTCCATAATTTTTGCCAAATTTTTCAAAGTAAAGTGTACAAATATTACTCGATACTCTGCAAGTCTTCCCTGAAATAGACAACAGTATTGACAACATGCATGTGAATTTGTACGATTCTTGAAATATGTATAATGCTAAGTTCAATGTATTATAGGTAGTTCACTTATCACTAAATCATACCTTAGCAAAATGATTAAACGTTTTTATAAAAACACTGAAATTGAATCGAATAGTACCTATTGAAGATAGATGACATTGACATTTCAGTTTGACGTCTGACAGCTTTAGTGCTGTGATATTCAATATTTGGTTACGGTTATTTTTAGTCGATTACTGGAATTTTCCTAGTCTGTACTGTTGGCAACATTATTTTATGTGTGGACGGTGGCCCTTGGTTAGGCGATCAGTATAGCAAAAATTCGATTTATCAATCACATTGACATGCTTGTGCGTTTCTAAGTAATAAATATAAGTCTAACGAAGGTTTGCTGACGTCGGTTCTTTGATGGTTCCATTTAGTGGCCGTCCACCCTGAACGTAACCTAACATAGGGTACGGTAAACGGCTGTACGTCTTTCTTGGTTGCTTTCGTCTGTAATTTGTTGCTCTTTGTGCAAAGATTACGCGCGCACCTCTAGCTGCGAAATTTAGAAGTTGCCTAAGAATGACACTAGCAGCGTTGCCAACATCAATTTATCAAATTCCCCGAAAATCTAAGTCAAATTCCCTAACTTGAAATTTCAGCAGTTCGGGGAATTGCCCACGCGTTGGCAACACCAAAAAACAATTACCAACGTAACAAAGTGTCGTTCTTAGACAGCTTCACAATTTTGACACTAACGGCGCTAGTTAGAATCTCTGTATCGCCAATATAGATAAAGTCAGAAGCCCTAAAATCCGATTATTTTCGTCGTTGCTACAGAAGTCAGATAAACCGTCGCTCCAAATTTATTAGCCGTTCGAGCAATTTAGTGTATTTCAACGGTATTGCCGGCTATTATTTTAAACTAGCTGACCCGGCAAACTTACCGCCGTTACGAAAACGTACCGCCTCAGAATTCATTTTTGTTCGTGTTTTGTTTCTGTCATGTATCAGAGATGGCGTTATAAACCGCAGTAATATGAAATCACAAAAATACAAACATTCGAATTGAGAACCTCCTCCTTTTTTAGAAGTCTGTTAAAAAATGTATTTAACGCGGCGACAAACTAATCTGATTTAGGGTTAAAATAATTAAAATGGGTAACAAAAGTAATAGGTTGCAGCACAGTAAAGTAGCATTTTATTTGTAAGCTTTGTTTAATAATCTTCTTCATATTTTTTTATGAGTTTTTCCGACGTTTTTTTCTATTCGGACTTCGGAGTGTACTAGTGTAGACCAATTCAAAAAATCAAAGCTCCTAAATTTCGGTCATACTGTTCCTGAGGTTTTTAAAAGTTGTAATTAGTCAGACTTTGTTTTACATATTTTACGATGTTAGTAAAGGTCACCTTTAATGTGTCAGGGTACTTTAGTATCCGTTCAAATCATAGATGCCGCGAAATATTTGAAATGGGGATCATTCAAGGATCGCGAAAAAAGTATAAGCTGTTCAGTACATTTGTCGAGTTAACCTTAAGCGCATAGAAATGAATGGGGCAATCGATTTTTTTTCGCGATTTCAGTACCTATTGGTCCCATAGTCTTAAAAGTTATTTATTATTGCATTTATTCTGTCACACGTTGTACCTAGGTACCTATACCTATAGTAAAATCTCATAATAAGCAAAGGAAAAATTAATACTCATTTATGATTTTATGACTACAATGTCTTTTCGGCTTTTTCTGTTTCTTTTTATTTTATTTCTGTTTTAGCTTTTGTCCACAACTACGCACGTTAATTAGTGTCTATTTCATCCCAAAGGAACATTGTACTAGGATCTCGTCCTATCGACTCGATGATTAGGTTATTATTACTTAGTTTTATCAGTCGGAACCGGGTGGAACCGGGTTACCTGGTTCCGACAGCAGTTCACATATTACACAAAATCATCTAGAAGGAAGTAGGATATGGATGATGCTTTTTAGGGTTCCTTAGCCAGATGGCAAAAACGAAACCCTTATGGATTCGTCATGTCTGTCTGTCTGCCTGTCCGTCCGTATGTCACAGCCACTTTTTTCCGAAACTATAAGAACTATTACTGTTGAAACTTGGTAAGTAGATGTATTCTGTGAACCGCATTAAGATTTTCACACAAAAGTAGAAAAAAAACAATAAATTTTGGGGGTTAGACATACTTAGAACTGAAACTAAAAAGTTTTTTTCATCAAACCCATACGTGTGCTATGGATAGGTCTTCAAAAATGATATTGAGGTTTCTAAAATCATTTTTTTCTAAACTGAATAGTTTGCGCGAGAGACACTTCCAAAGTGGTAAAATGTGTGTCCCCTGTAACTTCTAAAATAAGAGAATGATAAAACTAAAAAAAAATTATATGATGTTTACATGTACCTACATTACCATGTAAACTTCCACCGAGAATTGGTTTGAACGAGATCTAGCAAGTAGTTTTTTTTTAATACGTCCTTAATCGTAAATCGCAATTTACCTTTCATTCAATCAAATCAAATATAATTTTCACAGATGATGTATTTCTGTTGCCATTATAACAACAAGTACTAAAAACAGAATAAAATAAATATTTAAGTGGGGCTCCCATACAACAATGTGATTTTTTTATAGATAATGATACGGAACCCTCCTTGCGCGAGTCCGACTCGCACTTGGCCGGTTTTTTTACTCTGTCAAAGACGATTGTTAATTTGGCTTCACTGGGTTATTTTAACAATATGGTTAAAACTACTTGTATAAAGGACATTAGGATTAGAGGGCTTATTTATAAAGGTTAAACATTGACAGGGATAGGTTTAAGCCCAACATCTGAAAAATTACTTAAAGTTTTGAGATTTACCGAGCAACTCGAACACAGGTCTTTTAAACCTACATAATCTTATATAGGTACTATAACGACCACCCAAAAAATCAGCACAGTGCATTTTTTTTTCGCCAAACTGTTTTTCAACGACTGGTCTACTTATATCTAAATACATGTGGGTATGCAATACTTTCTAACTAGGTATGGTAGATGAGAAAAAATATTGATACAATATTGGTTAACACTAAGCGGACTCTTAATTTCTGTGATAGTAGTAAAAGCACTTTCCAATAGGTATCATGGCTGTGAGGGCGGTACAATTTCTTAACTTCGGTTCTCAAAATTATTTACCTAATTACTTACTCGTATGTCCTAACTCCGAACGTTCCTGAGTTCCTGTCAATTAGTAAAAATCGTGTCAGTAGCAAAGTTTCTCTTCGTGGCGCCTAGTCTAAATGGTTAGCGAGTTTTATAGATGAGGTTGTTGTTTTGTAAGTTTCGGAAATAATTAAGTTGTTCGTCATGCTGCTTTGCTTATAGTATCGTGGTCATTATTTGCCTTCAATGGGTTTTGAACCGTTTATCTATGGACATCAAGGACTGTTAAGAATTTCACTATCAAGCTTTTATTTTGTTTTTTTTACCTTTTCTTTGTATTCCAACTGGAAGGTTTGTTTTACTATTACATAGGAAATAATACACGTCCAACATATTTGTTTTTGTACCTACAGACTGTTATCCGTATTTATGTAAATACCTACTTCCAATTTTAGGCTAAGCGGTTTGTGCGTTGTCTTGAATATATAGTTTATTAAATAAATGAATTTAAGAATATTACGAAGTAGAACTGAAGCAGTTGGCTGTTCAATGTCCAACAAAGTAAAAAATAACACAAGTCTGGTTCACTGTAGTTATTTAGATGGATAGTTTGCGGTTTCCTGTGGTAACCGCGACTGGATCGACCTCGATTTCATGAGCTTATGTTACGCTCATTTACTACAAAAATAAAACACGTTGGTAACGTCGTTGGCCGCAGCAAGAGAAATTTATTTACCGATGGGTTTAGACGAGAACCTACATAATTTATTTGCACCTACATAGGTTCATCTGTATATTTCCTAGGTCCACATCAATAATATGTGGTGACATAATGTCAAAACATCAAGATTTTTGTGCTAGATACGTACCTATAGGTGGGTTCCTCGGCTCTTTACTTAAATGGGGGAAGACCGAAGAAACTTATAGCTAGAAAGGTGTTGAATTAAGTCATACATACCTACCTAACGGCTGATAGAGAACTGAGGAAAAAGAAGACATGCTGCATGCTTCTACATTGGTATTAGGGCAGAAGGATCATGCATGACCTCTAAGTAAGTACATAAACCTTTCGGAATAAATTATTTCACTAAATGATGGTGATGAATTTAAGGCGCGCCAGAAACACACACCGCGCGCGCGTTCAAACAGCACATGCATGTGTGTTCTATGTATTTTGTTCAATTACTTTTATGAATATATACCTAGTTGAGAACTTCTACCTCATCATATACTTAGGTAAGTATCCAATTTATTCACCTGTAGTCAGCGCTAAATTATCACTTGCTGTACCCTCCAATGAAGCATAACAATAATCTCTTCTACTCGTATAGTGTCAAAGTCTCGTTCTAGTCGAGTGCACGGCATGTCTTGTGTGAAGTTGTGTGTGATAGCCGTCTTGATATCAGCCGACCACAACACGTGTGGTCTCCGATCTATCAAATAGTTACGTTTCGATGCCAAGCGACAGGCGTCGGGTTTCACTCTGGCCGTATCATCGTGAAACGCTTCTGTGAATCTGTGATTATTAAACTTAAATACTTAATTATAAAATGTCGGTAGCTAGGTATTGAAACAGTGAAGCATTATTAGTTTTGTTGTAGAACAGATAAGTATTTATAGGTCCGAAATGACCATCCAGACGTCTAGTAGGTCTCTTCAGACCTTACTAGGTATTTTGCATCCATAATAATAATGGTGGGTAAGGGACTCACCCCGCTCTCCTTGGCAAATTAGAACTGGCGCAAACCTGCGGTGCTTGACACTGACGATCGCAGGGTGGTATGGCAGGGTAAGGAACTTCACGGACGTTGTTTTCGGGCCCTACATGGGCCCGTCGTGGATCAATTAGCGTCCGTAGCCGGTCTGCGTTTTGGTACCCTCTCTCGTTGGGCGGCTGGTTCAAGGGCTTGATTCAGAAAGCAGTACTTGTGGACACGGCTCGCATTGTTAATTAAGAGGTTCCTCTCTCTGAAGTCCTGAACGCCGGGTGCTTGGACCCTGTTCCCGATACCGGTGGGCTACTTATTTTAATGTTATTTTTTGTATTTTTTAAGAAATATTTTAAAAATAGCTTCTACCAGCTGCGGCTTCGCCCGCGTGAATATCGGAAATAGCAAGGTTGCCTGATTTGTATTGTAATTTTTTTACTCAGGAAACACCCAGTCTACAGGTGTAGACTGGGTGTTTCCTGAGTAAAAAAATTACAATACAAGGTGTAGGGTAGGTCCCTACACCTACCTTACACCTACCCTACACGTACCCTACACCTACCCTACACCTACCCTACACCTACCTTACACCTACCCTACACCTACCCTACTCCTTCCCTACACCTACCCTACACCTACCCTACCTACATAATTATACCAGCCCAAAAATACTATGACATGTTTCTGGTCTCCTGGTACTTGTGAATCTGAAGTACTAAGGCAGCAGTGGCTCTGAATTTCCACTTCCTCCCCAGTCTTTATTGATCCATACCACTTACCGGGATAAAAAGTAGCATATGTCTCATTCCAGGATATGAACTACCTACATGTGTGCCAAATTTCATTCAAATCCCTTCAGCCGTTTTTGCCTGATTGAAACACAAACATACAAACATTCACATTTATAATATTAGTAGGATGTGTGAAATAAATTAAAAAAAAAAAGAATAAGAGATTTATTTCAGACGTAGTCCATATACCTACTGCACTATATAAAAGCCACAGAAAGAAATAAAAATCACAAAGTGGCACCGCTTTATAGTGCCGCAGTTTATGCCAAACCCTGGACGCGATCATCCGCAGTGTGTAGTCCTCCAATGCATCCAGTGCCACCATCGGCTCAGGAAGGAGGCTGTTCGAGCTGGCCCGCCTGTGCCTCATAAGAGACGCCCAACGCTGCCGCATGATGGCAACAAAACCATTATTTTCACCGCAAACATTGCTGAAGTGCTGCAGTGGCGCGGCAGCCCGAACTGTATCCTGGACGCGTTGCTACAGTACACCGGCTGCAGGTGTAAAATGATTGATAGAAGGCCTTAAATAATGTCATTATGTATTAAAGTGCTCGGTACACCGTGCAAACCTGCGGGCCAGCATGTTCCAGCGCAGATACAGCGCCCTGCGCTCCCTCTACAAGTTATAACGTTGTCAGCTAGATCCTCTGAGACCCAGTGACCCAGATATTTAAAACTAGAGACTTTGTTTAAGCTGGCACCGCAAAGATACTAGGGAGGCACTTTAGCGAAGGTTACCAGCCTTAAACACCATCACTTTTTCTTCTTTACATTGTATCTGAGTCCATAGGTTCGTGCATACTTTTCAAAAATATCTAGCAGTTTGCGCATGGCACTGATCGACGGGCTCAGCAGCACCGCGAGAACTATGCGTATCCACTTTCATTAAAATCGGTTCATTAATTTCCAGGAAAAAGGGCTTGAAATTTTGTATGAAATGCCGTGAGGCGTCAACGCACTTTATAAGACTGGAAGAAAACAAGATTTTGGTTCCTTAGCCACAAATTCAAAATGTTGTCAGTGATAAAGTTCGTATAAGCTACAATGCGATAAAAGCCGTTGCAGGTCTAATGAGTTTTTTGATTTACAACCGCTTTCGCCAGCTGAGAATAATGTCCGCATATTTGAAAGAAACCGCGAAATTACAAGTGAACGCAGCTATCGACATCAACGACCGCGGCCGCGACGCAGGCCTGTGCCGGAGCCGGCCCAACCGCAAGCTCTTCGTCCCGACACCCGCATACATCGCCGTCCTTCCTAAGAATCTGAATTATCTTTAGAAACTTCGCTGTTGCGGTATTTTATGGCTGTAGACCACAGAAAGTTATTAAACGTAGAAAAGAATAATATAATAATATGCAAAAATATTGCCAACGCTCAACTGATGCTGGGAGAGCATAAGCTTTGTTTTGACTCGGCAATGACAATGGTACTTCGCGCACTCGTGATGTGTCACCCTACACTGTATTGCATATTTAAATGACAAGCAATGTGACACTGGTGCGCAGTGCGACGTGAAAGGCATAATATTTTCGACAATTCAATGAATGCCTCTCGAAACAGCAACTCGAAGTATCTCATTTACTGCAAATGAAAATGAGGGTCACAAATATTCAATTGAAATATTTGAGAACTTGATTAAAAAAACCGACCAAGTGCGTGGCGGGCCACGCGCATTGTAGGGTTCCGTAGTTGCAACTATTACTCATTAACTTGTAAATCTTACTTAGCTTTGATAGTTTTCCTTTTAAAGACTGTATGCTACTACCATGATTTTTTCACGTATCCAAAACTCCAAAAACAAGCGTTTAGCTGGTAGAGGGGGGCAGACACTTGACTCTAACAAAAATTAACAATTTAAAGCTTAATATTTTGCAAACGGATCCTTGGATTGGAAAATGGATTTCGCACACCCTCAATATTTTTAAACGACCTATCCAACGACTCACCACGGGATAGACGAAAAAAAAATCATCGCCACTTTACGTGTAGGCCACACTAAAAACATTTTATTTTACCGCTTTGTCGGCGTGATTAATATGTAGGTACCTACCCATACCAAATTCCAACTTTCTAGTGCTAGCGTCTCTGAGCTAAACCGGGGACAGACAGATAGACATGGCCTTGTTGACTACGGAACCCAAAAAATCGTGTCGTAAAAGGACTCTCGAAGATTATTTTAATAAAGGTGTCATGATATTTTTTATAATAAATATTTAGGTTGATACTAATGATTATGTTAATTTCAGTGAAAAACAGTTTAATTTTAACAAATGATTCATACATACTTTAAACATGTATAGTAAGTATTGTTAATGTTTTTTTAAATAGGTAACTTACTTAGGGCTGATTTTCCAAAAGTCAGATTACTGTTATCTGAGGAATAAAAATAGCGGTTTGACATATTTTCTATAGATAAGCTGTCAGACCGCCATTTTTATTCCTCAGATAAAAGTTATCTGACTATTGACAAATCACCCCTTAATCGGTAAAATTACCACCTGGATACTAAGTACATCTTTAAAACAAAATTAAATAGAGCTTAAATAACACTAGGTTTATCTTATTTTATGTAATTTTATTGCCCTTTTGTTTTTGTCAAAATAGACTTGCATAAGTTCGAGGAACCCAGAAAATAAATTTGTATTGGTGGGTGAAAGTAGTCAAAAGCTATTAAATAATTGAATTTTGTGACAATTCATAATATGAATAGAAATTCATATTATGAATTGTCACAAAATTCATGGCTCGTAGCAACAGAGCTACGAGGCTACGGCGTAGACGGGCGGTTAGCAAAATTATAATGTTGGTCGCAGCTGTATCTTGATATTTATTAGTCATCATCATCATTTCAGTCTGAAAGACTGAAATGATCTACGGCTGAACATGGGCGGCCCCCAAGTGCTGCGCATCGATCGGCCCTGTGCGTCTCGCATCCAGTAGGTATATCTATTATTGCCAAGTTTTAATTAGTAGGAAATTGTGATTTGACTTGACATTCAAGGATAGTGAGGAATGGCTGTGACAGAGGACATTACACAAAAAATAAAATTTTCACGTCTTCATCTACATATTGCTTTTCCATTACCATACATATATTACCAATTATTTCAATCTCACCAATGTCCTACAACGAACGAAAATCCTCAATTCTAGTTTTAACCAATTCTTGTTTGACAAAAGCTTGAGATATTTAAGAGATTTCATTTCGTTGAGAGCGATTAGGCCGAGACGCGTGTCAGAGCATAATCGGTAGATCTCATAAATAAACTGAGCGCTTTGTATAGAAAAACAAAAGGGGGTTAAGTTATTAGTCTGTAGGAGTAGCTGTCTCGTAGGGCGCGTGTCGGCGCGGGTGGCGGCGACTATGAACGCGCCGCCCGGCCCGCGCGCCTGTCTGCTAATATATTGCTTTCGGAGACAGATGATCCTAACGAAGAATGTTTTTTTAATACTTTCTGTAGTATCACTTTAGGCTGCTTTTGTAAGACGACGTTCCGAAGCATCTGCCCGCTTTTCTGTTTCATTCATTTTATTTTAAAATCCGTTCATTGCAAATAGGTTCAGATTGCAGATAGTATTTTCAAATGTTCTGCTGCTTTCCAGCAAAATACAACATTTTTAAGTATTTGAACGGTGATAAGCAGTAAGGGAAAGAACATTCTTTCCATTTTCTATTGGTATTATGTCGCAGCCAATTAGCTTAATCAGCCGTTTAATTGGTGGCCTAGCCTTTTCTTTAAAATGCGCCATTTTTTCAGCGACCCAAGTGACATCTTTTCTTAAATAACGTCACCTAAGTCGCTGATTAAACGGCGCATTACTATGTAAAGGCGAGGTTTTTTGTGATACGGCTGACATATAATTATACTAGGTTACTATCCCAGGCGATAATCTCTGAAACTGTTTTTGTATCACTTTTTTTTTTGGTGGTTACGTAAATGTTTATTTTTTAGTTACTCTTTTCGTAGTTCGTTTCTAAGCTTTCGTTACATTTCCACTTGAGATAAAACAAATCATAAAAATATTATTTAAGCCATCTAAATAAGTACATAATTATGTTAAAGATTAAAAGGATTAATTACGACAGCTCTTCAAAGCTCCAAACAAAAAAAGGAAAACAATCATGTTTAGACAATTTAGAGCCAAATGATAAATGTTAAACTGCGACACGAGCCAACTGCTCAGTTGTCTGGAATTTACGAGCGCGCTTCAACACGGCAAATACATTTGTTAATAGACACATTAGTCGTTAAATGCTCCTGCGCCGGTTCTTAATTGCCGACACGTTGGCGTATGTCGCCCGTCGTTCCTCTTCACAATATGGCTATTGTAGATTAAATACGTACAAATTAAGTGCCTACACGTTTCTAATTGATTTATCACAAAAGGACTGCAGGCTCTAACCATTGACCAAAACTGAGATAGAACAAGGATTGACAGATCAAAAGCATAAATGTGAAATGAGAGCCAAGTTTAATGTTAAGAATATACGTCGTTGTCGTTTTGCCCGACCAAAGAATTGAGATCAATATGGGTGCCAACTTGCCAAGTTTTGTAGATATTCCGAAAATAAGATAAATTAAGAAGAATTTACTTGGCTAGTTTTCACATACATGTAATTTCATTATATTTTACGGAACTTAGTTTTTTTATTGAACAGACAACATACTCTTCTTTTACTCTTCAAAAAAATTTATTTGCTAGTCTATTACTGCATGCTTCTCTCATGCTTGTCTCTGGTTGACATTGATAGTAAATGTAGCTAGCCAGAGTTAGACCTGGCTAGAAGATATAACTTCAAGTAAGTAGGTACAATATTCGGACACAATACGATTTGTTATAAGTGGTCATTAAAAATCTTAAGTAAAAACTGGTGGATTGAAGCTCTTAAATTGATAAAAGCTGGTAGTGAAAATTGAGAATTTTAATTGGTCCCACGGTATAACTCAAACTCAAAGCATTTATTTCAATTAAACCATTTACAGGCATTTTTTAATTGTCACCATGCATCGGTCAGTCAAAGAGGTGAAGCTATTTGCACATTCCATAGTGTAGATCTATAAGGAGAAAAACGTGTAAAAAAACTCCACGGACACTTATAAATCAATAAATAGTTACAAAGTTGTGGTTACATTGTTCTTGACGAAATCCCTACAAATATCCCCACTAATATTATAAATGCGAAAGTAATTGTCTGTCTGTCTGTTACGCTTTCACATTATAACGGCTGACCAGATCGTCATGAAATTTGGCAGATATGTACTTATAGCCTGGGATATGGAGAAGGATATAGGCTACTTTTTTACGCGATAACTGACATCCACGCGGGCGCAGCCGCGGGTAATAGCTAGTATAAAATAAACCGTGGCAATTGAGAGAGAGATGACCAGTCGCAGCTGACGGAGCCAAATGATGAAATACATGCGCCATCATCAGAGAGACTTTTGAGTGAGCATGACACTCCCAACCGCTAGGGCACATTCAAGTCAAAGACATAGGTAGCTACTCAAAAAAAAAAACGGCACATGTGTAAGTACTGTGTGCCGTAAAAGTTTATGGCACAGTACTTACACAAGTGCCGTTAATGCATGGAATTATATAATGCTAAATAAATTGCGTCTATCCAACGAAAATATTATGTTCTTACAATCTACAACGTGTAACAGAATCGCAATACCTTTGGGGCTCGAGTCTGCTATTGCAATCATGTCTCGATGACCGGTCATTGATCGAATATTTGACAACTTTGACAGTTTTTGTATGAGAAATGTGTCATAAGTTTGACGTTATACGTCAAAAATCGATCATTGACCGGTCATTGAGACACGATTGCAATAGCAGACTCGACCCCCTGGTCATTGTACTCATCATTATGAACAACTTATACTATATGGGACCAACACCGAAATCGCGAAAAAAATATCAGCTGTTCAGTACATTTTGTCGAGTTATGCGCACACAAATGTATGGTGCAGTCGATTTTTCTTTCGTGAATTCAGTATTGGTCCCATAGTGAAAGTTGTTCATTATGACGAGTACAATGGCTCCTTAAGGTTGAACTAGTCACGCGCTCGAAATCACTGGTATGCGTGGCCAAAAAGCACGCTGTCTCACCGGGCATCGTGCCCGACGGAGACAGTATCAGCGATGAGCAGTTAGACGCTAGTCTACACGCAAAATGTCTAGTTCCCACGCACACAAAACCGTCCCGAACGGAAACAACGTTAGACGATGCACGAAAAGTCAATTGGAAAGTTGAGTTTTAAGAAAAAACCACTGTATAATCAATTACAAATAAAGTTTATTAAACTCTTCTATAATTGAGATTTGTCGGTGCCGACTTTGTTTTTGAGATTTTACACTTCTTTTATTACTTATTTGCGCCCAAAGTTGCGTAAAAATTAGCAAGAATAACGAATCTTTGTTGGCTTATAACTTTTTAATGGCTTTTTATTTTACTATTCTGTTTCCGTACAAAATAAATAATGAGATAAAACGATATCATGTTTAACTATGAATGTAAGTACAATGTCAAACTGTGGAGTAATACCCCCCCGAAATTTGTATGGACAAAATTTCGACTAGTGTAACCTTAACAGGTATTGAATTATAAAATTCCTCCCAGAAGCCACGTTACTCCATTCCTCAACAAACATTTTACTCTCAAAATGAAATCGAGACGCAAACTACACTTGACCTGCCTATTGTTCGGTGTCATTAAATTTCAAAAGCCAGACTACCTCTACAACAAGCTGAGCTGGATCGCTGGCAGACGAGAATGTGGAAGAAGGCAATGTTCGCAGCAACTTTCATCGCAGCCCCATAGTACAGCAGCTTTCAGAGGCAGTTTCCGTTACGCGGCATCCAAAGTATGTAATAATATACCACCTCCTATTACAGAAATAAACACTGTACATACCTTTAGAAAACATCTACGGCAGTTTTTAATAGATGCTCAACGAAAACTTGACTTGATCCACTTAAACGTCTCATTGATATGATGTCTTTGCATGCATTACAAATTATTTAATTTTTTTATCATTTTACAATGTAACTGTTTGTAAATCTAATACTAACTGCGCTCAACCGATGGCTGACAGTGTGTCGGGATTGGGATTCTCACAAAACCGGTCTCTGTTTATCTTGCGGTAATGCTTCAAGTGGGTAGATTACTTTTACACTAAATGAATCTGACTACATTTATACTTTTTTTTTATTTGTTTTTCTTATAACTTATGTAAACTTTACCTATCACTAGTATTATTCATTATTTATCATTTACATTTATTTATTTACCTTATTTACCTATACAGGGTGTCCCAAAACTCAACGTCAAGCCGAAACGGGGTGACAGGATTGATCATAACCATCACGAGAAAAATCTGAAAAAAAATCTATCCCATGCAGTTTGAAAATTATGGGCATTTTAAGAAAAACCTAGAAATTTGATCAAACTGTACCATTTTTCGGTTATTGTGGTTATTATTTTTTATTTTTGTTCATTTGAACTTTAGAAACGTAATCCTAAATAACATTTCTAGAATCCCAATAAAAAATAATGACACAATTGCCTTAAGTTCCCGAGAATTGAGACTATTTGTTAAACTACGAATTTAAAATTTTCAAGATTCGTCGACTTTGACAGGCCCTCCTATAAAAAAAATGTACTAGAGTGCCTTGGCAAGTAGCATTAAAAGTTGGCGCATTTAATCAGAATTCTAAAATGGTACAATACTTGTTAGTTCCATACAATAGAAAAGAGTAAAAAAATTAAAACCTCAAGTAACCCGATTTTTGCTATCAGATTTTACTCAGTTAAAATGTTTTTAATTCGCACAAGCTCTAGGTAGGTTCTTAATTTTAAGGCAAAATGATGAGAGAGATGGATAATGGGTATGTTTACCATGAGTGAGCGAGACAGATAGTGACGCCACGCATTGAGACGGAGATGCGTCGTTTAAACGAGTGCGAATGAAACAGATAGATGCTATGGCATCTATCTGTTTCATTCGCACTAGTTTCAGCCAAGCAAATGGCTACGCTACCAGTCCGACACCAACCAGTTAGTACGTTTCGCTCATTCGTCTACTGCGCACGTTCGTATTCGCTTGTGTTGATTTAGTACTGACAACTTTGGCTTCTCTTTTTGGACTTGAATCTTTGTGAATTGGACTTGTTGATAACATACCGGCAACTTTGGCTTCTCTCTGGACTTTTATGTTGTATTTCTCTATCATCTGACTTTTATTCCAACAAACCTAATTATTTTACTAATTTTACTAACTTTTTTTCACTTTGGTAAAAGTGGCGTCACTATCTGTCTCGCTCACTCATGGCGAACATACCCATTATCCATCTCTCTCATCATTTTGTCTTAAAATTAAGAACCTACCTAGAGCTTGTGTGAATTAAAAACATTTTAACTGAGTAAAATGAGATAGCAAAAATCGGGTTACTTGAGGTTTTAATTTTTTTACTCTTTTCTATTGTATGGAACTAACAAGTATTGTACCATTTTAGAATTCTGATTAAATGCGCCAACTTTTAATGCCACTTGCCAAGGCACTCTAGTACATTTTTTTTATAGGAGGGCCTGTCAAAGTCGACGAATCTTGAAAATTTTAAATTCGTAGTTTAACAAATAGTCTCAATTCTCGGAAACTTGAGGCAATTGTGTCATTATTTTTTATTGGGATTCTAGAAATGTTATTTAGGATTACGTTTCCAAAGTTCAAATGAACAAAAATAAAAAAGAATAACCACAATAACCGAAAAATGGTACAGTTTGATCAAATTTCTAGGTTTTTCTTAAAACGCCCATAATTTTTAAACTGCATGGGATAGATTTTTTTTCAGATTTTTCTCGTGATGGTTATGATCAATCCTGTCACCCCGTTTCGGCTTGACGTTGAGTTTTGGGACACCCTGTATACTTAACACCTCACAAAACTGATTTACATCCGTACACTTCAACGTAAGGTTCTGTTGAAAACCAGCGTCAGGCAACTCCTTGTTTGTCTGGCATTTTGCTGAACTGGACCTATTTGGCGCAGCCGTGGGGCACACAATATCATTGTGTCGAATGTGGTATGGCTAGGTATATAATATATGTAACATTTTGTGTGCTGTGTGTGCCAAATAAATAATTCTCTCTTTCTTTCTTTCTTTCTTGTATTGTGTTTATTCTGGTACACGTTGTATGTAGATACCTATTTGAAACAGACAATGCAGTGAAACAGTCATAATTATGTTTTATCATCATCATCATCTGCCTAGCCTTTTCCCAACTTTATAACTTTATTGGGGTCGGCTTCCAGTCAAACCGGAGTCAGCTGAATACTAGTATTTTACGTGGAGCGGCTGCCTACCAGACCTACACAACCCATTAACTGGGTAACACGGTAGGTACTTCTTGGCAAGACTAGAGTCAGATTTTCTGGCATCTGACCATCCGTAACGACTGCCAAAGATCTACAAATGACAGCTAGGACCAACGCCTTAAAAGATCCTTTTCGAGGCACTGACGAATCTCGGTATGTTAAGATGGTCACCCATCCACAGACCGACCCCGGCAAGCGTTGCTTAACCTTGAAGATCGATCCGTGCGGTTGTTCAAAATCAAAAGTCATTTATTCAAATTAGGCTGAGAGCCAGCACTTTTTGAACGTCAAATTTTACATAAAGACAGTCCCCCAAAACGCCCACCCGTCACCACTTCCTAGTGTTTTAGCTGGGAAGAAGAAGTGGCGCAACAAACTCCCCAGCAACACATCTGTCTGTTACGTTTTAAGAACTTCAATTTATTAAACAATAGTACGCAAAGTATTTTAAGACACGAACAAAAAATAAATATGTATCCAACAAAAAAAATTATATGAACTCATATAACCTGTCATAAGCTAACTAATAGAGAAAGAAAGAACATGATAAAATTACATTGTCTTGCGTTCAACACTGCGACCAACTATTCTTATCGTCTAAATAGTCATTAATAGAATAGTATGCCTTTGAACAAAGGTTAGATTTAACTTTAGATTTAAATGAGTTAAAAGGCAGGTCAAGAAAAGAAAGTGGAAGTTTATTGTAGAAGCGGATACCGAGCCCCACAAATGAGTCATGGACCTTACGAAGTCGGTGTGAAGGAGCATGTAGCTTGTGCTTGTTTCTGGTATTAAAGTTGTGGATGTCGCTCGTTTTAGTATATAAGTGTATATTTTGCCTAATATATAAAATGTTTGCAAAAATGAATTGTTGAATTAATGTTATTAGTAGGTATATGTGTTTTATGAACTACTCCAATGAGGACCAGACTTTAGATAAAATACGATAAGTGCAGTGTTTCAAGGCATTGATATGCTATTTGTGTTCCTGTATTAATTAACTTTAAATGTAATTATTTCTTTTACTTATCTAAAACATTTTATTTTTTAATAATTGGAATCGAAAAAACACAATATTGGTCAATATAAAATACAAGTTTACTTTTGTTCTTCAAGCTTTGTCGCAGAGTGTTATGGTTGAAGTAAGTAACACCGATAATATAGAATCAGAGAAAAGAAGTTAGGTAGTCCTAAATGCCTATACAAATGGCCTCTATTTTTTAAAAGGGTCTAATTGCACAAAATAATCGTCAATGTTATAGAACATTTAAAAGTGGATGGAAAACAAAACATGTTGCGTGCGCAATTAGCGTAATGGCAACGTATTGTTTTAGTTGATTGTGCAGCGAGTCGCTAACGAGACTCGAGCGGCGCGTGCACATACACGCCGAGACTCCTCAGCCACCCTTTGTTCCAGGCATTATGTCCTCCCCCACTCTTGAAACTAAACTCTTATCAACACAAATTAATGGCCTACGCTACAAATTGAAATCATTTAGATTTAATTTCTACTTATTACGCTACCGAACGATGAGATCGCATGTTTAAGTAAAAAGCGATATTCTGTACTCTTTACTACAAAAAAATCTAATTAAAGTACAATTCATTAATAGTTAAAATAAAATCGACAACGGTATCGGCGCAACATGATATCTTTTTCCAAAATTCTCTATTAGTCGTCATCGCTGTAACCAGGTCTCAAGCCTTCGCACAGTGACCACAGTCCATTTGTCTTTTCGTCAGTCTTCCCTAGCCATCCGCACTTAAAACTGTTCTTACGAAAATTTCCCCATTTTCTTCTAAATCACAATACCTATAATTATTGTTCGTTTGTTCGTGACAGATAGCCTGCAAATTAAACTGATAAACACAATGTACCAATAGACTGAGCACTCACTGTAGATTGAGAGACTAGCACTGACTTAGGAAGAGGAGAGACAAGTGAACTGCGGATGAGAACTTTGGATTACGATGGTCCATAAAATTGCGATAGGTACTACAAATGTACAATTGAATAAAATACAAGAAAGCAAACTTATTTCGGCTCAAATAAATTGTAAGCCCTACTAAAAGGATTTCTTTAAAATGAATCCGTTTCTTAGCTACTACTATTATAAACGTATCTAAATCTAAATGGACAATGCTAACAATACGCAACAAAGGAGTGACGTCGCTGTGTCTAGCAACTCAATAAGTGAAACAGTTCGGTAGATTGCACTCGATTGAGACTCGGATAACGAGTGTACAATGAATGCTATTCATTGATTCTTGAGTTCTGGAGAGTGGAGCTTTACATGGGTAAGGATAGTGGAGGACGTTGATGGGCAGTGAGTGAGTGAGCTTGGAGCGGGGACCACCGGCGTCGGCGGCGCTTCGCAAGCCGCGCGACGGAGCGTGCTGCGAGCTCTTCCGCTTAACTAATCAGCGCACACTGTAGTTGGGCTACGTTAAACTATTGTCACTTATTTCATAATTGAACTTACATAA
Organism: Melanchra persicariae; assembly: GCA_947386135.1. Lineage (NCBI taxonomy): Eukaryota > Metazoa > Arthropoda > Insecta > Lepidoptera > Noctuidae > Melanchra > Melanchra persicariae. The sequence goes on along the minus strand of OX376653.1, from coordinate 11,753,626 downwards.
ACTTTCTTTCTAACAGCCCTCTCCGAAGGAATATATTTATATAATAAATAAAAGCTTTTAATTAAATGGAGTTCTGCGGCTGCCTGATGAAGTTACTTAAAGACTATATTTCTTTTATCAACTAATATTCATAATAGATGGGAATTACGATGACTAATTAATATGAATTTATGTCTAAAAGAAATAGGTACCAGATAGATATCTATTTCCGTAAAAGCTCATGTGAAATGAAGATCATTTAAAACATCAGAAATTGACGTTGCTCTTACCTATTTCTTTATATTTTACAATGAAATGAATCTACGCATAAGTAGCAGAACCATGGCATTGTCAAGCAGCCATTCATCGTACTGCCATTGAATACCAATCAATACTTGTCTGAAGATCTCTTATTCACGCATACTTTAACAAACAACAAATAATATTGCAACTTGCGCATCGCACCTCTCTCGCAGGGCTGATATAAATTTATTTAAGTATCATTCTTATGCCTACAACCATAAGGGTCTATTTTGGTTCAGTCTTTGAGAAATCGGAGGCGGCATATCATGACACAAGGTAATGTTACCTTTTCTTCAATAATCCATTGTACAACTTCAAATCCTTATAAAAACTTTTATTGAAATGTTTTACTCAACTTTAGTAATTCGATAAAAGAAAATCCGTTTCTGAATACATTTACAGTGTACAATAGTTTCTTTTCAAACATAATTGAGAATCGAAACATATCCACTATTTTTTCGTTTAATCTGTTCATCAGCAGTATAATGGTGAAGATTTGTGTGTCTATGTCTACGCTTTGTAGCAATGACTCAGCATTCAGAAACATTATTGTTTCAAAATTACAATTTTGATTGAATTTCGTATCGGCAAAGACAATTATGTGTGTCTACATAAAGGTAGTGATTACGGCAATCGTAACCGGCTGCCAGTTTACGCCTAACCTTAGTGAGCATTTGAGCAATATAAAACGTGCTGCAGCGAGAGGCACGTCCTCCGCCCCGCCCGCGACCGCGCCCGCGCACGTCCGCAAGCCGCAGCCAAAGCTTCTGTTATTATTTGCCAGCAGCACCACCCTCACATTATCCACAATTGTAATATCAACGGAAATTAGTTTAAACCACACAGAGAACTTTGTTGAAGTAATACATATTTTTTAAGAGAGCCTGGGGTTTTTGACTGAAGAAATTGTCGCGAGTAAGATGGTACCCACAGAAATAAGGAAAAGATTGTTCATCTCGTTTATTATCTACCCTAGTTCGCTGTTAAAAGTAGGTACCAGTTTTTAACAGACAGTTCTGTTTCATTGGAAAGTCAAAGAACGGAAACGAGCATTTATCGTAGAGACTTAATTGTTGCCGTCATATGTTAACATTACAATAAACGAGGAAACAGAGTCATTAAAGATCGCTCAGCCGGGCCGGGACCCGCCCTCGCGCCTCGCCGACTGCGGCTCTCGAAGGACCTCACTGCACTATATCATCGCATCGGTCACGCGCGCCTCGCTCCAATTTCATCCCTCCATAAAAAAGCTCAGAACAGGAAGGGTTGGATTTTAATTACGATATTTTTCTATTATTTCGTGCGCTGTCTTAGTTTCGGGGCAAGGGTCGTGAGATGTAATAAATTCTGCTTTTTATGAGGTCACGGTTAGCCCCCTTGATAACGTTTATCGCACATCTGGTGGAAATGAAAACTCTATTGTTATGGACGCTAATGTTGTAATAATGCTGTTCTTTTACCTATTTTACAAAAAATGTTTATGTTTAGTACATCCTTACAACATAATTATGTACTTTTTTTTCTATGTTACTTATATGGATTTGCCCGTCTGTCCTTATCCCAGCTATATTATGTTGGGCGGCTCCAACATTTCCAGTCGATCTGGATGCATATTAATATTAGAATTCACTTTGGAGTGACGTCTTATTTGAACCCCACAATCCAGTTGCCTGCTGCGTTTAGATGGACATTTTAGTAATATAAATTCACGCTACAAAAAAATCACTGAACACAAGCCAATGCTTTCCTAAAATTCAAGTCAGAATAAACATAATAATATGCAAAAATCTTTATTTGTATTGTTCATTTTGCACAATGACACATGTCAGGTCGACGTATCGACGCGAACATGTTCTCATTGACACGTCACATGAGAACATGTCACGGCTCGCGACGCCGCCGACCATGAAATGAAGAGCCCGCTTTAACATTTTCACCCGATTGCGCCCGGGAAGCGTGAGTTCGGATAATTTTATTGATTACCTAACGCACACGTTCGACTGAATTCAATAAAAAACTGTATAAAAGGGTTTAATGGATACTAACCCCGGCATTGTTACAGCAATTTACGTTATGATCCGTGACAGGAGTATCTGATATCATAGCTTTGTATTTTACTCAGGAAGCACCTAGTTATGTACTCACAACCATTTGTGAAACATGATAAGTCATGATGCTGCTTTCTGCTGGATATGGAGACCCGCTAGCTTTTACCATATTCCATACTTTGCAAAGTTCAGGCGAACATTATGCAAACACTGTATGTAGATGGAAAGGATTGATGTCGGCGTCGCCTATGAATAATTATAATTCGTTAGTAGCGAGAATGGATTTGTGTACTTAAGCGATTAAAGTTATTTGAATACGGCTTTATAGCAATGCGCGTAAGAGTGGGAGCGCCATACGCAAATACAGATGTTCACACTTAGGGACCGCATGGATTGTGCAAACGAGTAGGTTCAGAGCGGTGTTAGCCCTTTAAGCTTAAAATTGAAACTAATGCAATAAAAAAATACAATATGCAAAGAGAGGACCGTTTCTGTTCGCGGCGTAAAAAGTATGAATACTATTGGGTGTGTGGAATATGATTTCGGCGCATATTTCGCAGCGGAGCGTATGACGGCGCTCTGTGATCGATCACCCGACACGTGCTTACACATCGAACGTTTTTTCGATAAAACAGCTATTTTGTCCAAAAAACATTCAAAATTCAACAATAGCTTAGATCACGATAGGAGTGGGCGCATAAAGATAAACAAATATTTGAGCGAGGGCGTAGCGGAGCATGAAACTCGCGAACAAAAGCATTATCCAAGGATTAGGCTGGGTATTAACGTTATTTGATTACTTAGACACATACACGGCTATGAGAACATTGGACGAGTCTTTTCTTACCGTCGGATAAAAAGTGGCGATCCTGTTCACTTAAGAGGATTTAAGCGGTACAGCAGCCTAAACAAGCAAACTTCAAACTTTAAATTCTTACTTAACTTTAATTTTAAGATACTGTTGAAAAAAACTTTTATCTATCTTTAAGTTAGGTTTGTGGAGGTGAGTCGTATTAGGCTCGTTTCTGTGTTAGTTAAATTCCAAGTGAGTTCTTTGGCCTTTTTACCTGTTTTGGTACTTCATTAACTTCGTGTTAAACACTCAAGATCGTGATAGTGAAACAAAAATAATTAAATCTTGTTAAACATTTTTTGCTCTCATAATGTTACAGTAGTATTAGTGCCTAGATACCTATAGGCATTCGTATCGGCGTAGCGCGTGTGGTACGCCTGCGCGCGGTATGCTACGCCACGCTACGCCTGCGTGCTACGGAACACAGACCGATCGATACTTTTCACGACCACGTTTTACTGACTAGAACTCTGTGACGAGAACTTACTCCCATTGATGATTGAAGTTGGCCTCTTTGGCATATGCACTTCTACCACAATTATTGGCAATTATCATATATCCAGGCTAGCTGTGAATAATATTTAACTCTGTCATGACATAGCAACTTGCGATTAACTGTGAAGCAGCTCATGACCTGAGGGTCAATTCTACTATTTATAAGCAACGTTTACATTCGCATGTCAGTCGCAATCTGTCAAAAAACCCAATTTTTCATACATTATTGTCAGATGACATGCAAACGTTGCTTGACAATTAGTAGAATTGGCACTCTGGGGCACTAGACAAAGTGCCAATGTTCTATGAGCGATTGTCGAAACGCCAAAACATAAGGGATTGATCACGTGACATTTCGGCAGCGTTTTCAATCTCATACAATATTGACGTTTGACAATCGCCTTCGCCACGCTACCGCTGACAGAATGTCACTTGTCTTGCTTCTGGATGATAAACTATTTCAAATAATTCTACACATTTTATCTAAACTGATTAACATATGGAATCCATGTTAATTGAAATGTACAACGTCCTAACAAATAAAACTAAATAAGACCATTAAAATCTAAATGAGGGTGATCTAAGTGCAGATAGAGCTTTGTCTCCTAAACAGCAGCGCGTGGGACGGACGCGTGCCGCTTTCAATTAACACGCATTAATATTATAATCATAAGGAATCATATCGCACTCATTTCAACAAGATCGTTTGTGTTGTGAAAATGTCACACATTGGACAAGCTTCTTGAGATTTATTTTGAGCTCGTTAAAAACAAGCAAAAGACAAGATAGAGAACAATTTTTCACACGTTATATATGGAACAATATAAAAAGTGATATTGGTCTAAATCGGTAAAATATGGAGCGATAAGGCTCCGACATTAATCACTGGACTAGCGTGAAATCAAATTACCGTTTACTAGTCACACACTAAATGAAAGGGTTGCAGCCACTGCACACTTTGTGTTGCCCAACCCTACTCTAACCATGCTATCTCGTTTTGCCTCGTTCACAAACGTATTTAGCGAAAAGAGACAGAGAATTCCCATTCTACACGAAGACCTCAGTAGACCGCAAATCAAGAATTGCGCAAATCTAAAATACAAACAAATTCGGACATGAAATCGGTTGTGTGGAGGCGATAAAATAAGTTATTATTGGCGATAATAACGTTACGACACGGGGTTAGACACGCGGAAAGCAATAAACTTTTGATTTTTAGTTAAGCTTGGACTGTGGGAACACGGTTTATTCGACAAATACTCCATACATGGAATAAGTGACCTTAAAAATCTCTACAACTACTACTGATCAATATTGTAACCTAATCTGTTTCCGAAAACTAAAATCAAAGGGCGAATTTAATCTCTTTAAGATTGACGTCCTAATAGCAGAAACTACAAAGGCCATAAGAATAGTTGGAAAAGGTCTGTTCACGTCAAACTTTAATCCCGCGATTGACTTTTGTAAATGGGGGCTCGACGTTTAATTAGACCGAATGGCCGTCCGGACGCAGGCGGACGTGATGGCACAATGCGCCCGTGATTGACACAAATTACCTCTAATCGAGAACATCCAGCCAAATGGCCGTTCCAATCCATAAATTTAAAGCCATTGTCGATACTTTGCACAATTTTACAATACTTCATTTTTAGGGTTCCGTAGCCAACAAGGAACTCTTATAGTTAAGCCATTTCCGTCTGTCTAGCTCAGAGACGCTTAGCACTAGAATGTTGAAATTGGGTTGGAATAAATATTAATCAGAATCACGCCGACAAAGTTATTTATAAAATAAAATCTGGAAAGATTTTTTTTTCCCTACACGTAGGTAAGTGGCAATGATTTTTTTTTATCGTCTATCCTATGGTGTTATTGGATAGGTTGTTTAAAAATATCAGTTTGAGAAATATTAACTAAGCTTCAAAGTGCTAATTTTTGTTACAGTCAAGTGTACCCCCCGCCTCTGCCAGCTAAACTATTGTTTTTGGAGACCTGAAAAAATTCATGGTAGTAGCATATTTAACGAATTTAAAAAGAAAACTATCGTTAACTTGTAAAACCTACTTAGCTATGTAAGTAATAGTCGACCTTACTAAATGTAGGTACTTGGAGAAGGAAAATTTCGTACAAATTCCATTAAAAATTAGTTAGATAAAGTGCTTAGTTACGTAAAAAAAGTAGTAAATTTATATAAAATTTACGAACCTTGTGAAATATAAATAACAATATTTTTTGTAACTCCCCTTGTAAAGTTGGATTTTATAAGTCTTTCTTCAGTAACCATCGTGTTCTGTGGCGTTTTAGACGTTGTTAACCGTTAAACCGTGAACTCAATTAATATAATCATAATCATAGAACCCAACAAACAGCACCATTCTAAGTCGACAATAAATTGTGACGTGCAACTACGGAACCCTACACTGCGCGTGGCCCGACACGCACTTGGCGGGTATTTTTTTTTTTTAAATATCTTTTATCACGACTGTTGTTATTAGAATCGACGGATACTTGCGTAGGTTCGTGTTATTACTAGCACGTCCGGGTCTTGAAAAGGGTTGCAAAGATTTTGTGCTCAATTTAAAATTAAATTTAATTGTATTTTAATCCGGGCGATAAACGTCAATCAAGCCTCTCGTGCGACTGTGATACATGTATCAAGAGAGCTCAACATCACGTCGCGCCCCCATCTATCGCCATTCAAAACGGATTTTGAGCAAGGGTGAAATTAAAATGTCAAAATAGTAGCGACCCGGCGCGTTGTATTTGTCTCCGGCTTTATCAGACGCCTTTGTGTATTTTCTATTCTTTAGAGCTTGCATGAAAAACGATACCGTTTAAGCTCTTTATTATCTGTAAAACTAACGTTAAAGAACTCGGCACCTACCTGCCACTACATTAAAGTTCGGTACAATGAAGTAATAAAACACTACGTATACAATACACAGATTGGTGTAAGTTCTGAGTCGGTAATAAAATGTTGAGCGCCGTATATTCTACAAACAAACGATGCTGCCGGATACATCAATGCTCACAACATCAACACAAGAGATTCAATACATTACAGTTCCAGTACATTCCCTGCCTCGTGGAAGTTTAATGAGAGCGGCATGTTATAAAAATCTTAATTATCTGTGCGTCATACAAATGTTTATTTATATACCTACAGAATTTTCTAATTTCCATGTTTTGTAAAATATGATATAATTTCATTTGTCAGGTAGTAGAAACATTGGTATAATCTAATTAATTAACACTTAATATAATTTAATTGAATCCTATTTCTGTTTGCAAGTTTTAAAGGAACCTAACTTGGAGGGGAAGACGGAGTTTTCGTTCGCTTGCTTTGCTCACTCACTCTAGCTGTTGTCATCCCTATCGAACCTAACGATGATGATGATGATGATGATGATGATGATGATAGAAGTGACATGATCGAAGTGTCACGCAGTGCGATTCTGTAAATATCTCACCGTGTCAAAGGTGAAGTGAACCTGAAGTGAAGATGTCAATCCATACAAACAAGTTGGATATAGGTATTTAGTATTAGATATATAGATCTGTATCTACAAATATAAAATTAAACGTTTCGAAAGTTATAGAGAGAATTCTTTACAACTTCTCCATTTTTTTTCAAATCACTAATTAGTGTCTTTGAACTTTTTGAATTCGATTACAGAAATGATAAAACATTCGATTCTCATTGAAACCCGTGCCATCGGGAAAAACCAAGAGATGAGTTGGTACCTTGCAATTTACAATACAAAGTGACCGTTATGCATAGAATCTTTTTATCAGTCACAAAAAAACTGGCCTACCCATAGTGTCTTACGTATTATGAATTATTATGATCGTTATAATATAATTATATTCAAAACCATGAAGTGCGTACTTGTAGTATTATGTAAATAAAGGCTCGTCCATACGGTCAAATCATACTTTTTAATTGCGTACAAAAATGTCACGAGAGTTTGTGTGCATTCTTCCTACTAACGTAATATTATAGTTATTAGGTAAACATACGCCTCAATCACCGAACCGATTTTATTTACTTTTTGCCTATTCCGTACCACTCCAGGGCCAATGCCTCCATTTCTTCCTTCCATTCCTAGCTTTGGGTTAGTGTGGACCAATTCTGTCGATAGGCATCAAATTCGTCCCGCCATCTTCGCCTGGGTCTACCGCAATGGTGCCGGACATTTTCTGGGACCCACATTGTGGTTTCTTTATTTAGCCCTAGACCGTTCTACATGCGGCAGACGTGTCCAGGCAATATGTTTAAAATTCTTTCGTTACTGAGTGACTGACAGACAACGCACCTACAGCCGAAACTACAGGTCGTAGAAAACTAAATTTGGCATGTAGGTAGTTTCCTTGGGGAGTGTAGGAGAGCACTAAGAGAGGATTTCCCGAAATTCCTACGGGAATGAGTAAAAACGGGATAAGTATGCGCGTACGAAGTCGCGGGCAAAAGCTAGTACAAAATACATTCTCCCAGTATTTTTTTCAAGGGAAGATCAATATCAAATTGTCCAATTTTGTTCATAACACTAATAGGTATGAAAAGAACCCAGTTTCCACATTCCTTCAATTTCTCTGTTGTATTGCGTTCGCATTGTATTTATTTGTATGGCTGTTGAAAGGCTGAGTGGAGCAGGGGCAGACGGGCAGTGAGGGCTCAGAGGGCAAATAAATAATTACACGCATTCTGCAGATATTTGCCTCGGGCATCCGTGGGGCGAGACAAGCAACTGACGATTCTACAGTAGGGGCTCCTGCATAAAAAGTCTCGTTATATTAGAGCATTTAAAGAATTCCCTTTAATAATACTCTCTGTAACTAGGGTTAAACATTAAGTTATTTCTAAATGGAATTCTCTTATAAAACTAATAATGTTTTTACAAAAGAATTTGTTTTTTTATTATTATTAAAAACTCTAGTGTGTTTAGTAATTAATTAAAATGTGTTTCGCTTGGTTTTCAGTTTTCAGGTCTGATTAAGAAGGTCTGCCTTAAAGGGCCTAGACTGTCCCTTGAGGTACTGCAACACATTTCGAAAAAGGCCCGTCTATTCGCTTCAAAATCAACATTGCTGAAACTACAAGGAGTTTCAGATTGATGATTGATTTTCATCAAGGTTTCGATCAAGATTCCAAAAACGAAAGAGTTCAAGGACCTTTTGATTTTTTTAAGTACCTGTGACATTTATGAAGCCAGAGGGTTGGTTGGCTAAACTATGAGCGGAATGAAACCTCTGTGGATTCCAAATATCGTTTCCAATCAGCAACTACTTTGCGACAGGCCAAAAAATAGATGGTGTGTTTGATGGTGGATGTCTAAACTAAAGAACCTGCCTGAGACGGCAGCAGACAGGGATATAGTTGGAAAAAGGGAACAAAGGTCAGGGAACAAAAGCCTCTGCACTGGAACGCTATGGACTAAACTAATACGAAATATTTAAGCTCTACGGACACCGATCAAACATTGTCCGATAATCATTATTTTTGGGACATCATTTCAATGGGCCAGTGAATCTTGACAGTCAATCTGTTTAGTGCCAAACTGTAGCCTGATGTGTAGTCAGGCTACAGTTTCTGTACTACTTGTCTACTTTATTTAATTTTATCTTGTTAGCAAAATAAAATTAAATAAAGTAGATCTATTGAAAATAAATTAACCGTTCGCTTGTGATAAAATATAGTTAGAAAAATGGAAGGGCTCGGCGGAATCAATGCTTTTATGCACCATGACGTATTTTAGTGTGTCAATTAGAGTTCTGTGTACCGACGGCCCAGCGTGAAGTGACGGCGCGCGCCGGGACGCGGCAGGGCTCCGCCACCCCCTGCACGTCGCTCATTGCGTATTCAGACAAATTGATCGTGTTGTTTTGGAACAAAAATGATTTTGCAGATGTTTGCTCGTGTCGTTTTTGTTTTCATGTGCATATGTTTTCTCTACAGTCCCACTCAGAATGTCCAACATGTTTTGCTCCTGCTGAGACAGCTTTGGCTGTTTCCGTAAATTGGAGTTTTGACGAACTACTTTCGTTTGTTTGTTATTAATGTTATTATAGGTGGAAAATAAATAAAACTGTATATTTTGCAAAAAGCTTAATGTAGGTAATTGTTCAGTCATGTGCATGTGTAAGTTTATTCTCCCGACTACCTACGGTGTCTTTAATATTACAAATCGTTTCAAACTTTATTTGGAGGATGCGATAGAAAGATTGCGTGTCCAAACCTATATCTAGTAAATTGATATTTTTTTCTTTAACGACTGGTTTGCCTAAATTGTCGCTTTTAAGTAGGTATACATACCTGCGAAAATCTTTAACACCGCGTCGTGTCGACGAGTAATTATTTCTTCCTCGAATTTTATTACTAAAATAACAAAAGGTGCACACAAAAAAATGTTTTTATAGCTAAAACGTATAGACGAAAAAGCAATTATGATTTTGTTCAGAGTCGCTACTATTAGTATGGAAGCTACCTGCTGCGCTGCTCTATAATTACGCCGTGAGTGACATTTCCAAAGCTTTTGTAAACGATAACGCGGAAGCTGCTACGAAAACTTAAAAAACTAAGTAAGTATTGTTGCATTAATGTATTTGGGAGTAAATATTGAGGAGGCACAAAGCGGGGTCCGACAACCCTTAACTATAGTCCGCGGGGTGCCATTAGAGCGGCTCAAAGAGTTGGGTGTGCCCACGGAACTGCGAGCACCGACTTTGTAAATCTAATTAAAATATCAATATGTTCACTGGAGGCCGCGTTGACAATTTGATTTCACGCCTAGTGCCCTCGCTACCCTGCAAGGCCACGGTATTAAATATTTAATACAATGTTGCTACAGGCCATTGTTTTTTGTTTGATCTAAAATATATCAATGGTTTATTAAAAATTGGTAAGCAATAAGGAGGTAGTAAATAAGTACCTACCTTATACAGTGAGTGTCGCAAATATGAAATTCTACGAATGTGCATCAATTATCCCGCCGACATGATACTTTTGACTACAATAAAGTCAACGACTCCTACATGAAACTGTCATATTTTTCGTTGAGCGGCGTGAAAGGCTCCAAACTGTCGACGCGCGATCAATACGAAATACCCTCGTTTTTTCTACGTTCAAGTTCAGGTAGCAATACAAACAACAATAAAAACGTGACATATCAATCGCCTTTTTTCTGTCGATGTCGCAAATTCGCACAAATCAAACATTGAAGTGTTAAAAATTCCTGATTACAAAGGGCTTTTAAAGTCGCCTGACAGGGAGCGAGCAAGGGCTTTGTCACACGGAATCATTAGTTAGCAAATGTCAAGCCCGAATCCGCTTCTTTTATTACACAAACAGCCTTACAAGACGTTAAGTCAAACAAGTAGGTAAACAACTCGCAACTTAAACTGTGATTTATAGTTTCTTTTCATATTGATCTTGCTTTATTTGTATGTCACTTGTTACTGTTTCCACTAAACATTCCGTAGCATCTTGAAAGGAATAATATTATGTAGTTTCTAATCTTGGTAAACGTTAAGTTTACGAGATTTTTTATGAACATTAATATTTGCATATGAGTTAGTGTTACATACCTAACTGACAGTGTTATTAATATTATAAACACCATTAAGTTCATAATAGAGCGTCTAAATACGTAGTAAGGAACAACTGTTACAATGCACGGCTGGCGCAATATTTCATCGCGTCGTTCCGCAAAAACGTAACCCTTTTTTTTGTTTTCTATTACAATTGTCACCCTTTCACTTCCATTTCAATTAAATAATGTCTGGTCATTTGTGCCGGGAGAGATCGGCAGGACGCCAGTGAACTGAGTTGCGCTTGCGCAGTATCGTGTTCGCGCCTCCCTTAACCCTCGCGCAAAGTGCGCGTCATCCTGCAAGCACATTAATCACTCCTATTATTAAACTTGTTATTGTGTTCATTTGAAGATAACGTTTTATAAACGGTGCCGTCCGTTCACAACAAAATAAGCTTTATGTTATACGTGTAAGCGAACGCTTTCGTAAAAACCGTTGATTAATGATGTTTTATGCTGTGTCCATAACAACAAATCCGATTAAAGTTGTGAAATATGTTTCTTTTATTTGTAACAAGTGAAAAGTTGTTTTTATCGAAAACCCTATTCTGATTCCGCAGTGTGTTTTCTAGGCGAGCGGTAAAACCCATGGCCTTAAGACTTGACAAGAACCGAGGTCGCTAGCCGAGCGCCTGATTCTGTTTACTTTACAATCTGTGCCACGAGCTACACTACAGTCGGCAAGACACAGGTGTGTCTGCGTCGCGACTTGCGCCGAAATAAACAGTCACGATGAGGTATTTCCGATAGTAGCCTGACGTAACCGAGCGCCGCGCGCCGCCGAGGTCTGCCGGAGGCTCGGCGCGCCGTCTATTTCTTAGAAGCACGTAAAGTCCAGCTCGCCAATTGACGGTTTTCCTTATTTACTTACCTTAGTTATTAAAGAAAACTTGTCAGCGTCCTGCAATGCATAATACGGTAATTGGTAGATTTTTAAGGTGGGTCTTTACCATACCAGGCCTCGGTATTATTATTATTCAAAATAAACTTGAGAAAATTCTAGATTTTTAACGGTAGGAGGGTACAGATGCCCTGAAATAGTTAAGTGTGTGTTAAGCAGTGGTTTGCTTAACACACACTTAACTATTTCAGGGCATCTCTGCACTAAAGTGTTTGGATTGATCCTGCGTAGGCCATTCGTGATTGCGTCGGTATAGACTAGAATAGAAAACTCTTTATTACGTTCTAAGTACACCATATACATGAGTAACAGAAAAGACAGATAAAGAAAGCAATACATAGGGTGACCTCATAGGGCAATGGGCGGCCTTATCGCTAAAAGCGATCTTTTCAAAACAACCTTTGGAAGGATTTTGAAGAAAAAAGGAAAGACAGTACTTAACTGTAGGTAGTCTTAGGTAGATATATACGATTTTGCGATTTATATACGTCACCGGATAATTGCACACTGAGAGATTGTAAACTCTCGATAAATAATTGTCATCTGAACATTTGGAATACTTTTTACAAAATCAAAATTCATCAAAATTTGATAGTCTATTTAATCTCGAAGTCATTCCGAGAAATTGTGAACCAACATATACTGACGGAATTTTGCGACCAATCAGTGTCCGGTTCTACAATTCATCGGATTTTCTTGCCTATCCAAGTAGCGGAACATAGGCACCCTGGCACGGATAGGTTAGGTTCGAATGGTATGCTGGAACAAGAGTCATCGAGCGAACTTAGTTCCCGTCATGCCATTCATATTAGGTTCCTCTAAATAGGAAGGAGCCCCGTGCAGCGGGGCTTCGTCGTCGACGTTAGAATGTTGAAATTGTATATACTTAACGTTTCGTCACTTGCTATTCCACAATTTCGCGGAATTAATTCGAGGTTCTTCTATGTCTTGCAGGTAACGGGTTAAACTGCTATTTAAAACAATTTATTTATTTAATAGGTGCAAGATCCGTTGTACAACAAAACACACTCCTTGTGAGTCAGACTGTAAGTAAGCCGTTAACCGGAACATAACCAGTATTTCGCTAAAGCCTTGTTTATGTCCAATTATGTAACAATGCAAATAATAGCGCAATCTCACTGGGAATTTACAATATCATTTATATTTTGACCACGGAAAAGGGGAAATCCAATAATGATTCGATGGATATGTGTTAATTACTTTATAAATGTATCAAAATGTAGATTTTGTACAAACAGAATGTGAAAATGTGAGTATGTACTCACAAAGCTGTATAACTTTTGTGTGGTTTTTTTTATATTTTCTTGCTACCTAGACAAAACGCTATTTTCTTCGATAATTGAGAAAAAACACACACAAAAGTTATACAGCTTTGTGTGGTTGCTTTTTTTAAATCTGGGGGCATGGTAGTGTCCCCCCAAGAAAAGCCAAGCGAAGCGCAAGGGCACTATAAACCTAACTTTTCTCGAAGAGCTTAGTCGTTTTTTTGAATCCTTATAACTTGAGTTTGGATTATATACCAAGACAATAAAAACTCTCGGGATATGATGTCAATAGTACATATCAATTGCGTAGCTTTAAGAGCTACTTTAGATTTTATTGATATCTAACAAACACCGATCTCGTCACTGACTCACTGATGATTATCAAAATTCTTAGGGTACTTCCTGAAGTCCCAGAAAGCTGAAATTTGGCATGTAAGCTCTATAAACATAAAAAAAACTAAAACTTGGAACGGTTACCCCCTACCCCTTAAACTAGGGGATGGAAGTTTGTATGAGACTGAACACTGTTGCTGCTGTTGCTTGTCGCTGTTGCTGTTGCTGTTTGTTTGTTTGTACCTAGGCACATTATAACTGAAAAAAATGTAAGAACACAAAGTAACCAAAAGCCGGAACCAACGCAGCTGTACCTGTGTACGGTTTTAAGTAGTGTAATAGTAGTAAGTAACATGTAGAGGTACGATTTTTATAGGAGTAAATAAACACATCGACCAGTCAGTAGCGGCTTCATTTTATTGGACTTCCATGGACACTTTGAAACAGATCTCCGAACTACACACAGCATAGTATCCGGCATTCCGGCACCTCGATAGGTAGAATAATATCTGGACAATAATATACAAACTTAGATAGTCTTATCTCCTTAAACAGTTAAGTAGGTAAATATGGCCGGTATTCCCCCAATGCAGGTATTTCCGGAGCTCGAGCGTCGAATACACTCACACTTGAGAGGCATATCTTACGCAATCAAATAACGTGATGTAGATTATGGCTTTTATTAGATAAAAGGTACAATCAGACGCTGGACTTTCCTATTTTCCTCCATATATTCCTAGTACATAAAATTAGAACTCTCCTACATCCTAAAGGTACTAAACTGTCCTTCCTACCAAAACGCATGCCTACTAAAGCTCTCCTACATAAAAGTAGTTCGAACAGACTAATCGTCTCGTGCTTCGGTCAAAAATATTTTAGATGGGAAGGTCCCGAGTGATTTTCATTGGAGAAAAAAAAACAAAATCCAAATGCCGGTTGTGTGACAAATTCAACAAAGACAACAAACGAAAAATTTTAGGACAATTATAATAAACTAATTGATTGGCAAAAAAAAAACTTTTTATGTTTGATTGTTCTATAAACAGTGCAATCATTTTAGGCGTCATGGCTGGCGTACTGAGCGAGATCATTGACATACAATGCCTCAAGTCAATGGCACAATGAATAAGTTGCCTACTTATGGACAAGGACACGCCATTCGCCATGCAGGGAATTCCAAAACATGAATATGGTAGGACCACGCGGCGTGATCGACGACACCAGGCGAACAAATGTTGTGGTGAACGTGTTCACTTTCACAATATGTAATCGACAAATATAACATCTTTTTCCTCATAGCAGTGCAAGTTGTGGCCACAGCACGGCTTGCGTGAAAGTTATTAAGTAATTTTTGAGAAGGACGAATAGAGTAAGCTTCTTATTTCGTCCTTTCTTACAAAGCGCTTAGTGCTTACTTTCTACTACTACGTACGATGATTTCTTAAA
Organism: Melanchra persicariae; assembly: GCA_947386135.1. NCBI lineage: Eukaryota > Metazoa > Arthropoda > Insecta > Lepidoptera > Noctuidae > Melanchra > Melanchra persicariae. Next base: position 11,738,396 of record OX376653.1, on the reverse strand, counting down.
CGTTCGGACTTTGGGTGAGTGGTCGACGGAAATCACCACGAGACTTAAACTTAATTTGCTAAAATGAAATTGCACGACTGAGTATACTTACTCAAAGACGCAACCATTCCAATCCAACGTATAGAAATACATGAACACTCGTAAGTGGTCGTGAGTAATTGTTAGTAAAGTATTCAATTATTGTAGACATAGATTCATAAGCAAAAATCACTTTTGACATTTAAATAAATTCAATAGGTAGGTAATTCTACTAGAAATAGATTCTGAGTCACAGTTCTACTAACTTAATAAACGATATATTAAATTAGAATTTATCGGAAAAAATGTAAGGAACTCCCCGAGCTCGTCCCACGTCATTTGATCACATTATCACATCGGACAATCGATGACGGTGAGAGCGACGTAAACGGAACTAAGCAAACCGGTTCCCATCTACTCGAATCGTAAGTCGTAGTACACATTGGCATTCAATGCGGACGCTCTGTGACTGTGACTCATAGTCGTGGCAGATACACGCACACATACTATACCACCATACGAACTCATAGGGAAGCGAACGTTGTATCACTTGATCAAACATAAGGCCTTCTTAGAAGGCTTGAGAGGGTTAGCTGTACTGAACCGTATTAGGGAAAAAACTGTGTAATTATCCTGTAGCAGCATTCAATGCGCTAGAGTACAAAAACTAAAAGAGAAAGTCACGTTTGTTCACAAATATTGTGATTGTGAACCCAACGTTGTATCATGTTGGCACTGTTGGCAGGTATCCAGAAAGAAAACAATTGCTAAAAGGTACCGCTACGCGCCGCACCCTCATTATAAAATACAATAATAGTTGAACGTTACACGCCCCATAAAACAATAGTCCGCATACCCGCGGACCCATCGGACCCGTCCGTAACTATGTCTGCAGTTTCCACGTTTACAGTTCTAAATTTAACAAAGGCTAATTTTGTTGCATTTTATTACTTTGAAATAGGATCAGCACCCATTAGGGCACTTTTTGCCACGCCTTTTATTAGGGTGTCGTCCGAAGGCCGAGCGGTGAAAGACAAAGCGGTGACCGGAATTGCTCGCATAAACAACGTCTGACGGCTTCTTTGCGGGTTTACGAGCGTCCACGGCCGCTGGGTTGCAGCAGACTGCCGCTCTAATGAAACGGCCATAATCTATGAATTTGCACATGCATGCCTCGTAAATTAATGCTTGAATACTAAATTAGATGGATGTATGGACAAGTTCCAATTAGATCATTTTTATGAGGGCAATTTCGTCACAGGATGATGGGAATTACACTTAAGCTTTCGGTAGGCAGCAGCAGGGCATTGAGACTATTAAAACAGCGTAGTCTTCATTGAAATACTTAGCCATCGGTAGGCCTTTTAATAGTGAAGTCTTAAAAATCGACGGCCTCCAACCAAATATCGACATTTCGAAGAATCTCTGGGGATAATACCGATGACCATCATCTGGTGTAGGCACGTATAGAGATTCAGTGCTGAATTTGCTGCTATTTTTTATTAAAAAATAATAAATAGCATATAGGTCATGGTTAGTTCGATTTGATCAATTGAAACTCTTCCACCAATATAAATATTTGACGTCATTGCTTGCAGGTGTTTCGTAAAGTGCGCAAATATTGGTAAGTTCAGAAAGAAGGCTTCTTCGTTGAATATCGAATCCAACTGTCGGCATCAAGCTGACAGAAGAACAAAAGCACACAGCAAATATTTCAAAACGAAATTAGTAAAGAAATTAAGGAACAAAAAACGTTATTTGGAAGGGTGGCAATAAAATAAAAGATCGTAACAAATGACTCAACTGCCCGAACGCGCCTCACATTAAAATACATGTTAATGGGAACACGTTGTTGTAACCCTTTTCTTTATTGTGTACTTTTGTTTTATTCAGGGCCTGGGGTCAATGCGTACTTTTTGCTCTACTACTATGAAAAGGTTTATGAATCAATTAATTAAATGTCTCCACGGTCATTGTGACTGTGTAAATATGTAAATGAGTCAGCAAGTAACAAAGCTGTGATTTATTGGTCATGGTCATAAAAAGCTTGTCCTAGTACCAGCCGAGGTGAGAAATACGGAACATTTGTTCAGTGCACCAGTTAAACAATATGAATGACATGTTAACAATGACAAAACAGGATTATACCGGACTGGGCGCGACAAGGAATAATCTGTTATTTATGGAATTGATAGTAAACAATATTAGTCCATGCAAAGTAGGAATGCTGAAACTGAATATGTTATAGGTACTGTAGCGAAATAAAAGCACTTCACTTCATTAGAACGTAGCTATTATTCATTGCTTAGTAAAACAAAAACGAAAATTAAACAAAACAATAATTATGGAAAAATCGGTAAATAAAAGGCACTTGACCTTATTGTTAACTTAAATACTAGGTACATATTGAAATATAAATATACATTTGAAAATATCAAAGGTGTGACACGGCACATAAACTTAGATGTTAATTTTTCTTTAGTTATTTTTTAGTTCGTATTATCGAATAAGAAAGCCTGTGTTTAATAAAGTTGCAACCCGTTTAGATTAAGAGTTCGGGAAAAGAATTCTCACAGACGTGGATTTAAGTTACTGACCACAAAATTTTCCTGTTTAAAAAACTACACCATTAACGGGTTTATACAAGTTGGGATTAAAATTAACTAAAATAGGTTACGTAGACTACTCGTCGATTATCCTGGCCTGGAGACCCTCGCCTCACGTTCTTACGTTATTCCGGTAGCAGAGTAGTCCGTGCAACGTCCAGCCCGTATGGGGGGGGACCAGAAACCCGGATTCTACAGACAAAAAAATAACAAGTGTTAAATCACCGTTTCACAAAATAAGTCGTCGTGCACAATAAGTGCACCCAAAAACACGCTGGCTGGCAGATCTATGCCATAACAGTATATTTTCCTTGTACCTGGAAATTGCCTTTAGTCTTCTTAAATAAAATTCATTAAACCATGTTCTGACACGGTTTTCGAACTACAATCGAATAGTTTTGGGGTCTGGCAAAACGAGGGTTTTTTTACCAAATTCTATAATTCATTTTCGGGTCCTTGAGCCAAGGATCTAAACAAGGCTATTGAAAACTAAATCACCAAGTGGATCATTCTAAAGATGATGAGTATCATGATCTGCGATTTCAACCCGTCATCGACGATAATCCGCCGCGGGTGGCCTAGCCTGCTGTTCTAGTATTTTTCTCCATGAGTGACCTATATTTGCCTGTTTATCTCCGTCTGTATAGTTCCGTCTCTTTCCGACTGGAAGTAATATTAAAGTAATACTGCTTTAAGAGTTGGTGGTTTAGACCCTGACCTTGGCTTCTACGACCATCGTGTTTTCTAGTAAGTAGGTTAAACGATTGAGTGTTCTAAAGCTAGACAAGTCACATTATGTCTACGGTAGCGTGACGAAGGAGATTGTTTCAACATCAAGAAAGTTGGGATTGTCAAACGCAGTTGAATGTCACGTGATCCTGATCTATCTCTCATAATTTGGCATTTCGACCATCGCATGCGATTTCTTCATGTCTTGGCCATCGAAGACGTCGCTTTTTATCATTCTAATGACCATGATTAGATTTATATTATACCTACTACTAGTAGTGCTCATATGATTGTACCGCGGCGCGGTTACCAATGCTCGTTTTCCAGAGCGACGAGGAATACACACCAAGGATTTTGTTTTCAAATATTAGCAGAGTTCTCATCTTAGGTATTTGCTTAAAATCCTGTATTCCGAAGCGTATTTGTCTTAGTTAAGTTTTGTAGAAGAGAAGTTTAAGTTTTTGGAATTTCTTCAGAGTATTTTGGAATAAAAATATCTTAGCAGGTTGAAATAATTATTATTGTTGACCGCAATAAATCTTATGTCACATATATGTATCATCGCTTTTTTATTACTTAGGCATTCAAATATCGTTGACACAGGAAAAGGAGGAATACCTACTTGAGTGCGAAAGCCGTTTCATCGAATTTTGTTACTTCGAAAACCTTTCAACGACATCTCAATACTGCGACGGCTTGTTAAATCGACGTCTTGTTACTGCGATATTTCGTTACAACGAAAAACTGTACTGCGAACGATTTTACCGCGTAAATGTCATACTGCGACGCCTTGTTAAATCGACGTCTTGTTACTGTGATATTTCGTTACATTGAAAAACTGAACTGCGAACGATTTTCTATATATAGAGATGTCGTTGAAAGGTTTTCGAAGTAACAAAATTCGATGATACGGCTTTCGCACTCAAGTAGGTATTCCGGAAAAGGAATACCTACTTGAGTGCGTAGTTAGTCAATTGTTTTCACATATATATAAATAATAAAAGCAACACATGCTTCAACAGGAAAAAACATTAAAACGAATTTACGAGTGTAGAAACTTATCTAAAAGGATGTGGTTTAGGTACGTCGCGATATCGCACTATAAAAGTGTTAATATTAATAGTTATTGTAAGTTGCACGTAGATAACATAATATGCAAACTCTTATTGTGAAATTTTAACAAGATCAAGTCATGGTTTCATCATGAATGATGTACCTAACATCAATTTGTGAGTATTTATTTATCGATGTAAAAGAGTGTCCGTGGAGTTTCTTGTACCGTTTTTCCACAGAGAACTACGCTTTGGAACGTGCAATTAGCTGGTAGTGCTAGTATCTCTTTGACGGACCGCCTTTGAGAATTAAAAAATGCCTGTACCTAAATGTGTTTTGAGTTCTAATATTACCGGTCTGTTACTACTCGTATAGATACCACTGCTGGACAAGGCATCTTCTAAGACAGAGAAGGCGCCAGCTTGAATTGCCATCTCTTTCTGTGTATGTGTGGTATGGCAAGTCTTATCATGTCTAGTATATGTTCGCCGATGTCAGTGATGTCTAAGATAAACTTAGAAAGAACAAGATTAAGCTCATTCATATTCAAATAAATATTTAACGTTATGATTACGATTTACATTGGTAGTATACCTATGGCATTTGTTGGTGTGATTAACCATACACGACTCGCATTCCTAGCTAATAGAAGATGAGTTAAGTGATCTTCAAAGGCCAGCACTAGTGATCACCGCCCTCTATCAGCTAAAATACAATCATGTTAAAAAAATATTACATCCCCATTTATACCGAGGTGAACATGTGCTACGGACCATTTTCTCCTTTTAATGAAAAGCGTATATGTTGTAGAAAAAATACAGAGTGAAGACAGAAGATACGAAAAGGTGTATGTTGCCGCTAAAGAAATGCATGAAAAAACAACTGACTGGTCCAAAGTCTACATCTCAGTTCGTTATAAAATAAAACATATTTTCTCTTTCCAAAACTGTAGAAAACACAAAGTGCTAACGTTGACAGATATTTATCAAAAAACACTATTCGTTATGAACTTATGACAATGGATTTTAGAAACGTACATGTTTAATGACAAAATCATCACATTCATTCAGTGTTTCTTTGAAATAGTAACCGGTGGTGAAGAGGTGGGTGAATCTAGCTGAACAGAATAAAATAATAAGTTTCGGTTAAAATTGTAACACTACTCTGTGCATTTATTTATGTGCACAGGCAAAGTGTGACACTGTGTTCCCTTCCACTTATAACCAATAATAAGCAATATTGAACAGGCATCTTCTGAACACGCTCGCTCCATCATATACCTCATCTATCGCTTTCCATCAGCCGTGATCGAGTGTCAAGAGCAAGCCCAAGCCGCAATAAAAAAAAAAAAATAAAAAAAAACAATAGTAAAAACACCGAATCTTCTTTGTCTATGGTCCGTCCGTTATTTTTCACGAAGTTAACAAAAGTAACCTATCTTATCTGTCATATAAATGTTTAAATATCCTACAAGCTAAATCTAAGTTCGTAGTTTTAGGTTTGTTCATAAATCGTTATCAAGTTCTACCTATATAATGGACAGCGACGATATTAAAACTCGTGGGCGTGAGAATATTTTTGTGGGAACTACGTTATCATTGACATATTTTTATTTAACAGTTTTTAATGATTAAATTTACTCAGATTTACTTTATATCTTGCTAACATCGGGAATCCCATTCAAACGAGGGAAAGTGCACTGGTAACGTGAATGCAAAATTGTACCTAGATAAAAGAAATTCAGAGTTAATGACATAGGAGGAGTAAAAGAACAATCCGCGCAATACGAAAATAAATCGTTGGAAAAAAAAATCGTCAATCTGTAAACAACAGAAATGTACTACAATCCGCAAACGATTTATTTTCGCAGTGCGCGGATTGTAGTACATTTCTGTTGTTTACAGATTGACGATTTTTTTTCGCAACGATTTATTTTCGTAGTGCGCGCTTAGCCTTAGATAGCTACCTACTAGATATTTTATACCATCGCAAAGCTAATTCACAAATCTTTATTGTAATCCATCATCGTCACACAGTAGGTGAATATGAATTAGGAGCCTTTACGCCGTACGGCTTTTCATACAAACTTTCAAATCCTTATTTTTCCAAATCAATGAACCGATTTTAATAAAACTTGGTATGCATACGCTAGATATCCAGGTCTAAATAGTTATCAGAAAAAATTCTTGAAAAAGATTTTAGAGGGAGAGAGAGAGAGCGATTTTAAGTTTTCTATACAAAGTGAAAAATCACTATATCCTTCCCCCTGAACTCTTTTTCGATTTTTTTTCTGATAACTATTTAGACCTAGATATCTAGCGTATGCATACCAAGTTTTATTAAAATCGGTTCATTGATTTCGAAAAATAAGGATTTGAAAGTAAGTATGAAAATCCGTACCGCGTAAACGCTCTTAAGAGAAACAAATACGGACGGGCACAGCCAAATTTTAATTAATAGGAGAGAGGAAGAGTTAAGACGACGATGAAAATGGCTCCGTTTTTAGCCTTTTCTATCAGGGAAAAGGCATGTGTTTATTTTAACACACATACATTACAAAGACGTTATACTTATATCTATGCTAGGAGAGCGCACTTGACTTGAATTTTCCAAAATTGATTTTATTTTTCAAAAAGTTTATTCGATATTCTCTTTTGACGACACGGTGGGCGCAGTGGTTGAGCGATTGACTGCTGCTCTGCGTGTCGCGGGTTCGATTCCCGCACGGAATAAATATTTGTATGGCCTACAGATAGTTGTTCCGGGTCTGGCAGTTTGTGTTTGTGAGTTTATGTTTGTAAACGCACCCACGATACAGGAAAAAATCCTAGTGTGCGGCAACGACACAATCGTTCATATTAAATTGACGTTCGTTATCCTGAAACAAAGATATAATAATGTATTTAACAGTCCAGGAAAATAAAACACAAAAATACCTAACATTGTACCTTGAAGAACGCCAATTTCACTGCTAAAATGCTCTAAAGCTACCTGATATGTGTGAGTGCAATTTATATGAAAATGTATAAATAGCACTCCCTTGTAAAATAGTTGTTATGAATTTGACTGACACGTGGGAGGGTGTTTCTAGTTTCGTCAAAGCTCAGCGCTGCAGAATGCAGCTTGCATAAAGATCAAACGCTGCGCGCCCGCCACGTGGCCATCCCTTCACAATCAAGAGATACGTGACGAATCCTAATATTTCTAGTAGGTACGTTTATTAGAACAAATAGGCAAGTGTTGTACTTTGATGTTGAGCACGAAATATTACTTAAGTATTTATTAAAAGTAGTTTTATCGTTTTGAAATTCTTCAAAATAAATGAGACTTCTATGAATACCCCACACAATTTAATCTCCGGATATTACGTTTTCTTAATAGTAGATTATGCACCCAGGGGATAAAGCAGTGTCTTGTGTCACGGGCGTCATATTGAATCTCGAACGCAATGAAGGATTCGGGAGTTAACTCCCGAGCGTAGCGAGGGAGTTTAGAGTTTAACTCACGAGCGAAGCGAGGGAGTTAATACAAGAATCCTGAATGCAGCGAGGGATTCAAGCTAGCCCAAGGCTAAGATACCTTTATCCCCGAGGAGGATACTCTACTTTTCACACCTCCTGTGAGAAAATAAGAAGCCATAATACGAAAAACAAAGTATTTTAAATTTACAAACACTATGTAGATATATTGTATTTAGAACTATACTGTATACCTACTTAAAAAAGGTTAGTTTAATACCATACGGATTTGCAATATCCGCGCCTTTTTTGCGTTCCACTCGGTATACCTACCACATAGCGGCCACGACCAACTCGATTTTCGTTTTTTTTTTTCTGTGGGTAAGTAAATATATGTGCAGGCCTGTTGTTATCAACCTAATACAGTTAATGTGTACACAAAGCTTTATACAGAGCTTTGTAACAGCTGGTAGAATGGGTTCGGACGCTTGGCTGTATGCAATTTGAATTTAGAACGTCATAGGAGATGCTCGAGAAAATAGTTTTTAAATTAATAAATCGACTATAAATGGGTTTTAAGTGTTATTCTTATCCTTTTATACAATAATACGTACATAACCAATTATTCTTATAATATTGTCTTCAATCCTGGACCCTGGTCAATCCTTATGATTTTGTAGAAATTCGAGAATATCATCCCTAAGTAGTAAGAGTATCGAGAATATCTTTCCTCTTTCTGGAACAGAAAAAGAGAGACAGAGACGGAAGGCGTTGTAAGTACCTAATATACCACCAATTGAGCAGACAGATGAGGTTCCAAATTTAAATCACATTATTGACCAGCGGGTTATAATGAAATCCAGTACAATATTATTGCCCGGCTGTGCCACCGGCCAAAAATGACTCACTTTAGGTTAGGTTGGCATGACATATAATTTGACGTTTTCGATCAGGTGGTGTGAAAACATGTTTTTGTATCATACCTACATATTACGGACTTAGCTTCTAGGTATCTCTAGACTTGAAAAATGATCTGCCATAAACTGAATATCAATTCAGTTTATGGAAGACCATTTTGGATCCCTTACCACTTTGGATTGGCCAAATGTTATGGTTCCTGCTTGGTAGCTGCGCCAGAAATTGATATATAGGCACTCGATCCATCTGCTTCCGTCTCCAGTCTACCTGCCGCTTATACCTTCTTGAACTAACGTCTTATGTTTGGCAATATATTTAAGTGCGACCTATTAAATGCGACAGCAAAAACAGTCTCAGCACAAAAAGTAGCAAGAATTCCAACACTTAACGTATTTATCGAGTGCCGATCGGACGCTTTCAACACACTTGATACATTTCACAAGGCGCGCCGCCCTTTGTTCCCGAACAGACACATTAAACGGTTCGCCTGTCTGCCATCATTGAGACGTCTCACTTCTGTCCAAATGTTTAGATCCATATCTGCTAATTGACACTGGATATATTTGTCTAATCCACCACTACTGGCTACAGGACAGTAGGATACCATTGCTAAACAAGAATCGGATAAGCGGTGTTTTAGTCTAGTTGAGTTGTAATTTCTGTTTTCTTTAGTTTATTCAAGGATGCTTTAAAAAAAGGGGCCATCAATTTTTAAATTGAAAACTTTTAATGGTAATATGGATACACATTATACACAATACGATAAAAACAACATTGAGAAATCAATAGTAATGAGCTTAAGCTGATCAAATTGAGACCTTCGCAGTCTTGATGCTTTGGATTAGAGCAGAACACCGGAAATGAAACTGATACATACTTGTTTATTTTATTATGCAACTATTTCAGGCTATAAATACTTAGATTTTGTTTTGAATCATAAATTTAAAAAAAATGTTGAGTCGATTGGAATAATACCATGCATTCCTGAGCATCTACAAGTTGCGATTTGAAATCAGACACTACAATATCTGAACAGTTAGTAGTATTCGTATAATTTTGGCTGGATAGGGCTCGTGGTTTGAAAATAACTAAGGGATTAAAGAGACACTTATTACCGACACTTCATTTAAAAAATACAAAAGCCGATGTCAAGAAAAATTAAGATATCATTACACAATCTGCATAATATAAAACTTTAAACTAAAGCTACCATCTAAGCTGTAAGTTACTCGAACACTGACAGATGTACCCCGGCTATAGACTCACAGACTAGCACGACGAGTGTGGACGCCATGTCAATAACAAAATACGTGTTAATAATAATTAGTAGGTACTTACATAAAACGAGACCCTTTTATTGAAATTTATGCCATGATGGAATACAATTAGGCTACTGGGCGTCCAATAAATGCAGCTTTCATGCCTTACAAAAATATCACGTTTCATGCACTCTATCGCATCCTGGGATCCGACTCCCCTTTTATAAATCTGTATATAACATACATTTATCACGTTACAAAGGAACAAAGGATCTGATACAAATACATAAAACACTTCAAACGTCAAAGAGGATAATGCCCATCATTATAAATTCATGTGTTTTGTCGTTTACAGTATTTATTTTGAACAGTTTCGAGGGGGAAAACCCTCTTTTCGCTTGAAAGCTCCCGAAAGCGGGTAGAGAAGGCGTCGGGCGGTGCCGCAGGGCTCCATCATTGGCCCACTGCTCCCCACCCGGCGGAGACTCCGCCCTGGTGGAAATTCTCCCTGAACCTTTGAGCGAGCGATCATTCAGTTAGCGTTTGTCGCAGTGGCAGGTAGTCGTATCGTGCCGCACGGACACGAGTCGCGGACTGACACCCATTTGAATCATCGTGTCACTGAGTCAGTGTGGTGCGCGAGTGACACTCGCCTGTGATGGTGAAATTATTCTAGTGCATTCATAATCCTCGTGTGATGCACGCCATGAGTGACCCGGCTGCTTTGGCAGGCATGTTGCCTTTCGACTCCATCGGACTGTACGAACAGCCAAAACCCCGTTTTATCTTTAAAATGCCGCGGGTAGTTCCAGATCAGAAAGCTAAATTTGAATCAGACGATCTCTTCAAAAGACTGAGCAGAGAAAGTGAGGTATGTAATGTTTCTGAATTTACATAATTATTTATTAACATCATAATATAAATCTATAGCTATTTAAGCGCATTATTGAAACAATTTTAATCGTCAGTGAACAGGAAAATTATTTAAATTATGAAGTCATCCGTTTGGAACATTATAATTGTTTCGTATGTATTGTTTTCCTTTTACTATGTTGACATTTTATTACTTTATTGTATTCAAAGTTATAAAAGTACTTTAGAAACCAAGCCAACCATAGGAACATGTACTTAAGTGAGCATAGCTAATTGGTACCTATATTGTTGGCGTCAGGTGAGGTACACGGGGTACCGCGACCGGCCCCCGGAGGAGCGCCAGATGCGCTTCCAGAGCGGCTGCCGCGAGGGCCACACGGAGATCGCCTTCACGGCCACCGGCACCAACCTGCAGCTGGTGTTCGACCACTCGCCATACAACAACCGAGGCTGCGACTTTCAGAAAGAGAGCGGCAAGGTAATTAACAAAATATTTTTTTTTTTCAAAACAACTGTCATCGCTTCGTACGAGTATGGCTCATTATTAAACCCTAATATGGTTATACTAGCTGACCCGCGCAACTTCGTCTGTGTCACATATTGCAACATTTTCTATTGATGCTCCGCTCCTATTGGTCATAGCGTAAAGTATAGCCTTCCTCGGTAAATGGGCTATCCATTCCTAAAATAATTTTTCAATAATTCAAACCCTACTGGTTTTAATTATTGAAAAAATATTTTTTTCCTGAGATTCAACCAAACAAACAAACTCTTCAGCTTTATAATATTAGTATAGATAGATGGTAATATATAACATCGAGTAGACCCCGATTATTATTTATATTTTTGAGTATCAGGACGCACTGGTAATTTTCATCACAATATTTGTCGCATAAAGCCAGCCTGTGTTTTTCCATGGTATTTCCAAACGTGGCGAGGTATGCTCGCCGCGCGTAACAAACAACTCACTTAGTGTATGCAGTGAAAGGTATCCAAAGATTTATGCGCCATTATCAATACGTAATTAATATTCGTACTAAATACATATATTAGAATTAGAACATACGTGCATGAATTGTATGGATGCTTATCTGGAAACCTAGATAATAATCGAAATTTTTGCCAAATTATGATGTTTTTTTGTTATTTACTTACAAATATTAAGGTCCTGCTTGCTACAATTAAATTAACAATGATCGTACGTCCAAGCTCGACTATGAAAAGAGGGCGAGTGTTTTGACGTAGGTAGTACCTATTGTAACGTAAAAGTATCGTTAAAGTGAATTTTACTATCGTAATACTGGTTTCGCACATAATATTTATTTGAAATGGATATTATATTCATATTTTGTTTGATTGTATCAAACAAAATATTATAAATAATATAAAAAAATTGTGTATGCCGCATATAATTAAACCGAAATACTATGAGGTTGTAGTTTTTAATATTGAAAATTCACGTATGTTAACGATACTGTAACGTTACTATACGTCAAAACATTCGTGCTAGGCACCCAGTTTTCAGTAGTAGGTAGTACCTATAAATTGGTTTACGAGTGTGATGCAGTTTTCGCAAGTTGCGAAAAGTGCACACGAGTAGATACTCGTACTAACATCAAGTCAAGGACTACGTACAAGCTGCCTAGATAGTACTGATTCTAATAACACGCTTTTCCAATAAATCGAAGATACGTAGATACTCGTAGGGATCGAAATTGTTTCGGAATTTGTTCGAAAGAGTCACCGCGGCCCTGGAACGCAAAGGGCACTAGGAGGAGCATGGATGGGTTTTAGGCAGTAAGAGTCTGACACTGCCTTCCACTCCGCCCAGAGCGGTAGAAGTCATTTGATGATTGCCCTTCCTTCAACTTCTAAGGCGCCGATTACACGCTCATGCAAACGTCACTCAATTCCAAATGTCACGATTTCATGAATAACGAATGATGGTGACTGATGGAATTCAATAGACATCAGACGCTCATTCTGACTGATCGTCAGTCATACATACCTAAGATTTAACAGAGAATACCTACACGTGTTTACTGAATATCATATGTATAGGTTTAAAAAATAAAAAGGGATTTTAGAGCCTTAATGGCCTAAATCTCTTATAATATAACTTTGGAATAATAATATCCAAACTTATAACTATTTTTACAATTCTAAAGGTTACTTAACATATGTAGACAATGTGATAAATTAATAACTTTCTCTGGATATTATGAATTATTCATAATATCCAGAGAAAGTTATTGAAATAGCTGGTCAAAGGTAGCCAAAGTATTAATACAGTCTCGTTTAATGACTAAGACCAAGTAACGGAATACAGGGCACAGGGAGCTATAGGGCACCCCGAGACGGATGGGTTAGTTTCGAATGGTATTACACATAATGTATGTCATGGCATATCGTTAGCTTCCTTTAAACCTCACTCATCGGGGGGCGTCGAGGTTAGGTTCGGTTTTGTTTATGGATGGAAAATCATCAAATGACTTCTCCCGCTCTGGGTGGAGCGGAAGGGAGTGTCAGTTAGTGACTAAAATCCATCCGTGTTCCTCCTTATGCCCTTTGCGTTCCAGGGCCGCGGCGACTCTTTCGAACAAATTCAAACCTGGCTCTGGCCTTAGCGGCTCCGTCGTCGAGGTTAGGTTAGGTTAGCAATTTGAAATAGAACTGTATAATATAGACTTATACTTGTTTTTAGTTTAGTACTAAAATCCAAAAGTAATTTAGTGTTCATCAAATTATACATATCCAAGATCAGGATGGACAGTGACCCCCAAACGAAGCAATTGCCTGTATCATGAGGGTCAGAATTACTATGTATTCATTCAACTAATTCATTAATTTGCTACGAGTTCATACCTTCGAGGGAACTACCCACTTAGCCTGACTTACGACACATTTTGACGTAACTTAATGAAAGACATAGGGAAATCACAACGTTTATGCGTAGGCGAGGCACGCACAGCAACACTCAAATAAACAATAAAGTAGCATGAATCATAGTTATTACGCTGACTGTTTAGTAGTACCAATGTATCAGTAGGTAACTCTTGATAGCCTCATTCGTCAACAGTCGCGCGTCATCAACGCCCGGTCCTTCCGGCCCACATTTTCTTAACCAAAATTAAGACATTAATAACTTTAAAGTTTTGAAGCCGGTAATCATAAAGAATAAAGGCGTAACACCGCATATAACGCGTCGGTCACGCTCGGCCGAAGCTTAATACACTCTCTGAGTGAATGACATCTTTCTACAAAGAATCATTCCGGTCGGACTAATGTAATGTGCATGATGATGGGACATGTGAATGAATTCATTTAGGAGCTAACATAACATTATCATTACTGATTCTATTCTTATAAGAAGAAACGGAAACTGCAGACAAGGCGCTACCCCGACCAAAACCTAGCGATAGTGCATTATTCAGAGGCTATTAACTCATTAGATAAGAGAAATAAACTACTTCTAAAAGCACATTATTGATGTTTGATATCCTACCATCACATTCCACGTTCTAATTTATTTTTATGTGTACTAAATACATTTAAAATCTACTTTTAAAAAATTACTAAAATCATTGATAACATGCATCTGATGCTAAAGGCGACGCTCTAATCATTTGAGGATTACACCAATGGATAGATAATTTAGAAATCTAAATTATTCACGTTTTGTTTAATTTTAAAACAAAGTTTTTCTTTATTTATTAAAATAATTCCAAAAATTGTGTGAATTCTATGATACGAGGCGGGGTGCGGCAAAGAGGGAATGAATGCTCAAGGTCATTTAGTCAGGGAAGCGCCTTAATTTATGGTGATTTAGGCCTAGGCATTGGCCTAACTAGGCCAATTCCAATTTGCACCAAAACACCCGGTTCTCGGTGCCAGCTTTAATATTTGGAATACAACGTTGTCAATTGGTAGTCGTACTTATATTGGTATACCCCGCCGACAGCAGTAAGGCTGACCGTCCTCGAAAATCAAATTTGAAGTCTATTTAATTTTCTTAAATTCCTTTTTTTATGTAACCATATAACGATTACACGATAAGTTTTTAAATTGCTAAGACACTTTTCGAGAGTATTTAGCGGGAGCTTAAATGCATGACACAATTGATTCAACATGCATATTTGCATAATGATAATTTTGTTTTAGAATTACGCTGTTATGCCAACGACACGTTTTCCTAGTGACTGATGCACATTTAGCTCTCTATCTCAAAGACACTAACTGATTTTAACGAAATTTGCTTTTTTCCCTAAGTTGGACTACCCCTCGTGCAACTAAAAAATATTTTTTTTCAATCTGACACAGTTTTTGAGATATGCGTGGACAAACAAACAATCATAGTATACATACAAACATATACAGTTATGAAATTTGGCACATGTTTTCAAGCTGGTATTGACTAACTTTTACGAAATTGTGCAATTTTGACAATATTACATACATACAGGTCGAACTATTTTTGAAGTCGTTTAAAAGGATCCGTTTCCGATTAAGTTTCCTTATGATAATTTACAACGCACACGCGGGCAAAGACTCGTTATCAAGAGAAAAAATTGAAATCGGTTTTACACCGTTAAAAATCACACCTTTTTCTACCAGCATGTATATTTCAGCGCGTTCTTTGTATGTGTTTACGTATGTATAATATCTAAATCTTGTATAATAGAGAGGAGCACATTTGTGCCGGACTTATTGAATCAGCCCCTCGGCGCGGAGCCCGCCTGCTGCGCCGCTGTATGAATACTTATATTTATTTACACTCGGTTCATTTAACAAAGCGCTTGAGTGTGCACGAGCCCTCGTCTTGTAACGATGTTTTATTATAGCCTACTTCAAACTACTCGACGATCGAGTACTCAATTTAATAGATCTAAAATGATTCGGGAATCTCTATTCGACTGATCGATATCTTGATATATCATTACTGAAACCACGTATCTGGAATTTACAACAGAATCAGGCCAAAAACCTTAGTCACGAAAGTAACTTTGAACAAAATTGTATTCAGCCTAAACTACTGCAGTGCCAGTCTTGACACCTACCTATCACTTGGGATTAGTATCCCAAGGGAAAATCAGGCTGTCACACAACCCCATTCTAATAAACCCCTGCACTTGACTGTGGAGAGGACGCCATTAGGAAAAAATGGCTTCAACGCTTTTCTCCCCCGGGCAAGGGAGAAAAACATTTCCCCTGAAATCGATAGTGGAAAAGCGTCGCGATTGGTGGGCGTCCCGACGACGCCGCGCCCGCCCGCCATCATGGCCGCCGTGCAACGTCACTGTATCCCTCCTCATTATCCCTTCGTAATCCCGACTTATCTCGATATCAATGTAAAATATTGTAACGATATTCGCAACAGTGATCAAACTTTGAATACCATTGCACTTTAAATTTTTGCCCAAAAACATTTCTGCATGTAGGTACTCGTAACAACGAAGAATGTTAATTATATAAACATACGGCAGGCGTCGGTTTTCAATATAAAATGTTTAAAGGAACCTAAAGAGAAGTTGTTATTAGTTGTTAAATTGCATCCTGGTCGAATGTGTAGCACAATTAAAGGTTTGTTGGAAGCGGATGCGGCAGCCGGAACAAAGGCAGCACGCGATCTGGATCGACACACGTCTGCCTTCTGTCGTTTTGTCCTTCTGCTTTGTTACCAAAACTCACAATTGTCTTGTTGTGCCAAAACGATTCAAAATTTTATTGAAATTTTATTTTTTAACAGGAATGAATTCTTACTTACGTGATTACAGCGTTTCCATAGATATCCTATCAAACTACAATTAAAACGCGTAAGTTTTAGGATGGAGGGATAATTATATATAATAAGTTACTCTTTCACGCAAAAAATAGGTACATAACGGATTTAGACGAAACTTTACGGGAATACCTATGACTTAAATATCAGAATAACACATAGGCAATAATTTATAAAGCGAAAAATACTAATTCCACGCGGGCGGAGCCACCGGCGGCAGCTAGTATCTATCTACTTAAATAATGAGTTGTCAACAAAAATCCATCAACCCAATTCTTTAGATTTAGATCTGTTAAAGCGTAGTCCTGCAAGAATGGACAAATCTACCTGTACACTTTTTTTTGAAGGATCACTTCCGAGCCATATGTGACTGATAAATGTATTTTAACTTTTGCCACCACCAGTGTGGCAGTTTTTGTTTTATTTTTTGTGCATCATTTTAAGAGTATCTTTTTTGTCAACAGGCCCACATCGTATCCCGATTTATAATGAACGGCGTGTGCGTGAGGTGGCGTGGTTGGATAGACTTAGAGCGACTCGATGGTGTTGGATGTTTGGAGTTGGATGAGGAGCGAGCGGCCATCGAAGACGCGGCGCTGCGTGACCAGATCGAGCGCTACAACCAACGCCTGCGCGATTTCGAGGACAAGCAGCGCGCCTACCGCGAGCACGGCGAGGAGTTGCGCGCGCACTCGCACGTGCACCAGCGCTGCCACCCGCCGCGCCAGGCGCCGCACGCCGCGCACCCGCACCCGCACCCCCCGCACCCCGTGCACATCAAGCCGCACTCGCAGGGAGCACTGATCTCCTAAACTCTTAACTACTACCACGCATCACCATGAGTGAGAGGAACTAAGAAGACCTCGAGTCGTATGTAAGATGTCACGTGTTCGGGACTGCTGACCATCCTGGTTACAATATTATAAGAATGAAAAGTTAACGTAGAAAATACGATACGGTTCATGTTCCATATGCCTGGAGAGGAGCTAGTGTTGCAAATGGTTGACGGTCTTAATAGTGAAATTGATGTGATTTTCGATAAGTCGTCAGTAGTGATGCCGATGGTGTAATGGCTTTCGATCATAACTTGTGGTCTTGTTAGCAGGCAGAAAGTCAAAAAACTTTTTAATTTTTGTCCAACTGCCATATCATCTGAAATTTTCAATTTATTTAAATGAGTTTTGCTTTTTGCGCATTTAAAATAGTTATTTTTCTAATAACTACCTCCAAAAACGTAGTGATGTATAAGAAAATACATATAACGTTATTATACGAGTATCATCAAATTGAATTAAATTACGTAGGTACGTGAAGGTACACGTTTTGTACATAATAATGTACATCTCATTTTGAATAAAATATATATTAGCTTGAAACAAATGAATAATGTAACAGTCTTATTAATCGTATTTCAAAGAACGGCATATACCAAGCATTTATTACCATAGTAGTAAGCACTCGTCGTGATTCAAAACATCGGCGATAAATGCAATGTTAGTTAGTAGTTAGTGGTAAGTAAATGTAGATATTGTAGTCATTGTAATTATATAAAACTGATATGTGTACATAAAACTCCAATGTCTTGAAAAACATCAAGACAAACAAGACAGTGCGTGTTCCGCCATTGAATCTCTTTTATATGTAAACAAAATAATTACAACAAGAATAAATCAGATCAATTTTGTTCAGATAATTTAGTAATAGAACTGAAGTACCTACTTTTCTGTATGCATCATTCAATTTGTCACTAAATGTTTAGCTACTTAGCAAACAGCCGATTTACATAAATCACTTACCTTAACATTGGACATTTGACTTATAATAATTATTTCGTTTCAACATTGGTAATTAGGATCCATTATAGAACCAGCTCAACATGCTCATTTTAATTCATTAGTTCAGTAGTAGTTAGTTCGGTAAAGCATACCTAAGAACAAGTGTACCTACGCACAGAATAGCAATCTTGAACCTAATAAAATTCAATAAGAAGAATGTATTCTGATGGATCCAGTCGTTAGGAGTTGATATCTTTCTCATTACTTGTAATTATTATTAGTTAACGTTCTTGTTCAGTTTGTGGTACATGTTATTTAATTTTAAGTTGATTTTATATGTAACGAAATATAAAGTATTGTGATAATAATGTAAATAAATCTTTACTGAATTTTAAACAAGCCAAGTTTTCTTTCATTATCATAATTAACAGCATTAACAGCCTCATAAAAAAGTCTAACCACATCATTATACTGTTTAGCAGATTCTAAATGGAATTACAACTCTTCATTGAAACAATTCTATTTTAAAACTTAACTATATTCACAAAATAAGTAATACTTATACAAAAATAAAATACACTCAGGCATCGAAGTATTCCTCCGCATCGCTGTCATCCGGAAACGTGCCCAGAAGGCTGGCAGCATTGCCACGTTGAATGGCAATGCTAATTCTTTGGGCAAAGAACGAGCCAGCCCTCTGGTCACGCAAAGTATCGATCAGTCGGCGAGATATATCCTTGAAAAGGAGACGTGCACTCGGACCCCATGACCCAAGCGTTTCGACCCCAAACGGCTCAAAACTGTAATTACCAATAAGGTTACAGTATTTGCGCCGCTTGAGGGCCTCAGCAGCCGCAGCGGCAGCGCCGGCACAGCCCGTCGTACTTGGAACTTGTGATGGTGCAAGGGTGTCGACACATGTTGCGTCCCACACCAGAGGCCTACCCACCTTCCACGGCACCAACGTCATACCATCTGGTGTCTTCCCATCGTCACGTACACCAATGACGAATGTATATATAGAAATGTATATAGGCTTGATGTTTATGTAGGTATGTAATGTTTTAACCATCGATGGAATGGCGTAGTAAGGTCACCATAACAAGCCTCCTAAATAGTGATCCAAACAGCACTGTTAACAAGGTTGAGGTCGCCCATATGTAGGTAATACTTAAGGGCGACCTAAACCTTGTTAACCTTTATTTTCACAAGATCAAACCACCATTTTATTACGGTTGCATTACAGTGCAGGCAGCAGAAAGCATTACTGCGTGTGCGTACGATTTCCTTTTCCCCGCTACGTCCCCGCTGCGATAACGCTATGCAGGAGCTTCGCGGCCGGCCTACGGTAGCTGCGTACCGATTTCGTTGCACTAACGTTGTAGTAGCGTAGCATTCCCGTAGCGTTTCCGTAGCAATCCCGTAGCACTGGCATTGCATAGCCGTAGCAGCAGCGTAGCGTTTTCGTAGCGGGGTCGTAGCAGCATCATATTGTTTCGTAGCAGTGATGTAGAACGGTGTTACGAGGTCGAAGCGGAATCGTAGCGTTTCCGTAACAGTATATAACGTAGCAGCAGCGTAACATTTTCGTAGTGAGATCGTAACACCAACGTAGCATTTCAGTAGATGTAATGTCTCTCGGAATCTACAGAATGATCGGTAATTGAGTGCGTTCCTTCAAATGGGATGTTCTAGAGATATATTGGCTACGATTTTGACTCTGTTACGTTGGGTACGAAATTAGGTTTTTTTCGAGTAAGTAATCGTATTTTATAAATTTTTTTGGAAGTTATTATCACATCACGACTACAAAAAAAAAATACTTGAGATGAAAATCGTAGGCTATTTAATAAAACCTCAATGACTGCCATAGAAAACGAGATAATTGCAAACAAACGATTTTCGCAACCTTCGACATTGAATATTGTCGCAGACATGAGACTTTTTCCAATCTTTAGAATGTGAAAAATGAAGGTTTATGCCAATTTATAGCGTATTCGCTTCCATTTCGGCCTTACTTGACTGGGCTATTAGACACTTCTTGTATATTCGGAGTTTCATTTCGTTGTGTCACGAAGACGATACTCAATATTTCCGGCAAAGTTGAAATTAAATATCAATTTATTATAATCACCAAGTAACTACCTGTTGTGAGCACTGCGAAGGTTTCGATATCGTTTTATTACCTACAACGCGAGGGTGGCGGTCCCTCGAAAGTTACATGTTGGTAAAATTGGACATAATTAGTCGTCGGTGGCATGAAACACTGGCATGTTTCAAACAAATGCCACTCGATAGTCCTGCATAAACCCCAGGTCTCACTGCTAGCGCAGCAGGCTCCGCAATTTGTGTACAAATAAAGTTCACACAAGTACTTGTACAAAATTGTAGCGGAAAAGACTGAACGAGAGGAGTCTTCGTTCGACTAACAATAAAAAACCGGTCAAGGCGAGTCGGACTTGCGCACCGAGGATTCCGTACCGTCATGATGATTTTTGAAAAAGTTTGGTATTTAAAGACATCGTTTTATTTTTCCTGTATTTTTTACTTAAACTTCGATCACATATAATAATTTCAGATTTTTCTCTATACAAACTTCGGAGATAAGGGAAGACTACGACGACTGAGACGACTTTTTTTACATTTTTAGTCAAAAGTTGAAACCTATGCAGCCTTAAAAAGAAGAAAAAAATGTTTGAGAATGTGCAAATAGCGCTCTTTCATAATGATATCCCACATACCCTAGTAGCCTCAGTTCGAATTTTTATGACTCCTTTCAGCCCCTGTGGCAAAAAAAAATCTTTTTTCATTTGCAAAACAGTTGGGGAAACGTCTCCAAATTACAAGTTGATAGCATTAGTAGTTCTTGAGATAATATCCAGCTGTGACAGTCGGACAGACAAACTGAGTCGCACCATAAGGATTCCTTTTTATCATTTGGGTGCGGAACTCTAACCTAACGAAGGCAAATTATACAAATAGTAAAAACTGTCATAGTGTAAGGAAAAACTTTATTTCGTTGGTTGGACGGGACACCACTGGGCTACTTCTCGCTCATTCATTACCCTCTAACATTGGAAGCCGGGCTGTGAGGCAGCGCACACGCGCGGCGCACCTGCGCGCTGCCCGCCCCGCCCCTCCCCGTCACTCCACATTACACGCATTTACGTATTACACAATTTACCGAACTGAGGAAATGTTCATATTCATGCTCGTTAAACACTACACACATCCGTCGCTTGTTTTAAACGTTGTTGTTACATTTAATGATATAGTGTTTGATACTCATTTGATAACCATAAATATTACTCATTAGTTCCCATGTGTTCATTTTTAAAGACCACAACTTAGTATTCACACGAGTAAAATTCATGACCCTGGGGGCCTACCACAACCTCTTAAAACAATATTATTTTAATATTACTTTGTAATTTCTGTTGTTGCATTTTCAACTCTCGGCGCTGATCCGAGGGTTGAAAATCCAACAGAGCGGAACGCAAAGTAATATTAAAGTAATATTGTTTTAAGAGGTTGTGGTAGGCCCCCTGAACAATCAATTTGTTAAAGTTTGTAGCAAACAAAAGAGGTAAACAAAAATAAGCACAACACACAAAGCCGTCGTGATGCGTAGTCGAAATATGTAAGTGTCGCAGCCAACTTCCCAGCCGCTTTATTAAAAGCCTAGCCTTCTCATTGAAGTGTGCCGTTTAATCAGCTACATAAGTGACATGGGCAAGTCATTAAACGATGTTGAACAAGGAAGTCACTAAGCCAGTTGGCTGAGACACACGTGACACGTAACGCCTAACACCAAAGAAATCTCTGTTAAAACTTAGGTGTAGGTTCACTTCGTCCGCTTGGATTTCGGACTTTCCTATAACTTCTACACCCCTTGGATAGAAAAGTACCTAGCAGGTACTAACTTAGGTACTATGTTTAAAGTTTCTAAGTCTAATCAGAGGAATGAGATCTGTCATACCTACATGTACAAACAGATTTCCCCTTTTTACCCCAATGCAGAATGATTAGGAAAAAATCGTTTAATTTGTTGCCATGGAATTGCATGGAATGCACCGTTTAGAAGAATTAAGCTTAAATCCTAAAAAATACCGAAAATTAAAAAGTTTTCCGAGCACCATGAAGTTAGCACAGGTCTTTCGAAGTTGAAAATTGAAAAAGTACACCCAATAACAACATCCCAAAAATCAGGACAATGCAATTTATTGCGACCTAACACGTTTAATTTGTGTACGGTGACTGGCCTATTATTTCACTTTTTGAATTGTTTACACCAATTTTTGAGTTATTTGAAGTAAACAGTGAAAACCTACTGTAAAACACAGGTACCTACACTTGCCAAGTAAGCACAAGTATCAGCAGGAAAGCTTTAAGTATTTCCTGCCTAAATAAGATACCTTTAGTAGGTGATATGACTAAGATGAATGATGATCTAAATGCGAGTTTAATCTGCCTATAGCTGTGTGTTGTTTTTACCTTTGCAGAAAGCAACGCAGAAAGAATGAAGGAAATATACCGGATAGTAACATAAAAAAGTTCTAAAGAAGAAAGAATATGACACAGACTGTGAGAGGGTAGATTTTTTTGAAAATATTGTAAGATTTATCCTAATACCACTACATATCTCTATACAATTCATGATAACGTTGTTAGATATAGCAAAATTATACGCGGAACTGAGCATTATCCGGACGACATCGACACCATTGATGGTATCGCAGGGTTTTATTGTGACGTACGGCACCTTGACCGTCAAAATTGAGCAGGTACCTCCTTTATTGGACATGATCTCTGATCGATGCCACAAAAAACTTGGTATATTACAAAGCATAAATCGGAGAACGCTATCCAGGGGCTCACAATGAACCCGTGATTTATCGGAGCATTCTTTTTGCGCAAAAAGCTCAGGTCAGTGTCGGAGCGAAGCACCAAAAGGGCATTTCGTGTAATCCGCGCGCAAACCGTGGGAACGACCACGCACGGCTGATGAGGCTATTTGATTATGATACTATATCTACTTATTTCATACCGAATATTTATCATGCGAATACACCTTACGGTCAAATGGTCAACTTTTTATATACTTGCGTAATTTTCAGGTTTGATTTAAGATTTGGAAGAAGTCACAATATGTATTTTTAACTGCAACTAGGTATTAAACTATTAGTTTTTTTAGTTACTGCACAAAGTTGTTTATTGTGTTTTATGCAGTAAGATGTGGCTCACAAAGATCGTTTTGTTTACAGTTTTTTTTGTACAAATATCTAGATACCTATTGGTATTTGGTATTGATGGAAAACAAGCTGAGGCCCATCTGATGGTAGTGATAACCGCAAAACTATCAAATGGTAAGTGTAACCGCATTAATAAAATGGTGACTCTCAAAGAGAAGTTGAGATAACTTGGAAGTTGTTTGAACGTGATACCCATCCTAACCGAACTTATAAGGTTTCCCTGAGACACGTGAGTCGACTAGTCTCGTCTCACAGTTGAGCGGCGCGACTGCACACGTATGTGTCAGGCTTCCCGAGTCGGAGCCAACGGCTGCACTCCTTGTAGGAGCAAGCACTTCGTAGGTTAGCGAAGCATAAAGCTAGAATCATGCAATTTAAGTAGGTAGGTATGGAAAAGACACAACTCATGATATTGATGAAACTTAACGATACGATTTTGTTCAGTAATGCTTCGATATTTTATCGGGTGTTGTCAAATAAAGACATCAGGTATTTACGTAACTCAACATTTAATTATGTGAAGTTGTAAAACAGATAAAGCTGTTTATTTAGACAGCGTTCCTAAATGACGGGCTGCAGAGCAGATACATCAAATGTTAGAGTTTTATGGCCGTCGAGCCGCCATACATCGTCCGCGAGCGCCGGCCGCGGTACTTTGAAACCGAGTACCGTCATTTCATCCACATGTTTCCTCGAATTAACGTCTGTTTTCTACGAAGAAAACGGCTGTCATAAAGCTTGTTATAGATTTTACGTTGGTACCACATTAAACATTATTAACAGTTAGTTTATAATTAAAAGAAAAAAGTTGACCCGATAAAACTAGTCTAACAGAATTAGAATAGAATAATATATAATCATTTAACGTAACTGCATAGTTCGGTTGCTCAAAACTATCCTAATGTGTATATGGGTATAGGTACCTACTCGCATTAGGCCTTAGCTTAATTCACAATGACTGTGTAATGTGATTTCATACACAAATGCTTTTAAAAAAGGTACGTAGAGTTACAAACTACTTGGCAATTGTTAATCAAAAATCAATAAAATGTAATTAATGCAGGATTGCAGGTACTTCAATAGAGCGTAGGACAGTAACACGTAATCCCGCGCCACGTGCGGGATAATCCCGGCTAATTGAGGGCGCGCGCCCTGATCCCGGGATCATCACTCATCAGGTGCTCAGCAGCTCGCGGGCGACGGCCGACGCTCGAGAGCAGTCACACGTTATTGATTAGCAGTTTTAAACGACGAACTAATGTACGTAGGGATCTTTTTTCACAACTGTTTTATTGACGGGCTTGAAAGAATAGGTATATCTAAGTACTTGAAAATATGAATGTTTATTTGAAATCTACTCTTCCTTTTAGTTTGCCGTTTGGCAGGTTTATGAAGATTCCCAGAATTAAATCCTTAGCTGTACCATCGGCAAGGTTTGCCATTTCGATGGTATGGTCGTGGCCTGAGCTTGCCAGGGTTGCGGAATTTGTTCACCGTGAAAGAGTCACCGCGGCCCTGGAACGCAAAAGGCATTTTGACGAACACGGATTGGTTTTAGTCAGTAAGAAAGAACACTCCCTTCCGTGAAGAAGTCATTTGAAATTAATTGTACCTACAATAGATAACAATAATATATTTTATAGTATAACATTTAAACCTTCGATTTAAAAACACATATTATCATCTAATGTAACTTCGGCGCAAGGTTGATTTTTCATTATTTGAACCAGTAAAAATGACTGGTTCAAATAATGAAAAATCAACCTTGCGCATAGTGCAACGGGGAAACTTTTAAAGTCACTCTGCATTTTATTGTTTTTCTAGTAAATAGGTACTTTTCAGCTGTGGTGATTTGTACATTGTGTGTGATAGATAAAATATGTTCTTGTACAGGATTTGGCCCCATCACATTGTTTTTGTCATGATACCCGCGGCGGGGATATAAAATGTTTGACGAATATTATGGTGGTAGCATACAAGACGTTCCTTACCTTTGTCGACTTCGAAAAGGCTTTGATACGTTGCAGTGGTACAGTTTTCACATCTTCTGGAGATTGGAGTACCGCTGAAAATGGTCCGTGTATTGGAGAGCATCTACAAGAAGTATTCTTTCAAGATGACTCACGACGGCCTCATCTCGCGCGACATCGCAGTACACGCAGATGTCCGCCACGGCTGTCTCCTTTCGACTTTTCTCTTTAGAGGTATAGCCGTTCTCGACAGAGTTATGCTTCGCATAAGGCGTAGCGGCATAGAGTGGGGACTATGGTTATAGTCCCCACTCTATGCCGCTAGGACTGTCTTCCAAGACGTTAGATAGGTTTATCTAACGTCTTGGAAGACCTGTTTCTGAAAAAATCAGCTGTTCAGTACATTTTGTTGAGTTATGCGCACAGAAATGTCTGGGGCAGTCGATTTCTTTTTTGGCGATTTCAGTGTTGTTTCGATAGTAAAAGTTGTTCATACGCAAAACCTCTTAAGGGGTCATTGTACTCATACATTGACCCTTTAAGAGGTATTGCGTTTATTCTGTTACACGTTGCATATTGACGAATTCTGAAAGAAATAAAAAAAAACAAATCTTTGATTTCCTCGCAACCCATGGGTTTCCGCCTGGGCTTCATCGCTCGGGTACTTCATTGTTGCAAATAGGTTTCACTATCACATTAGTACGGGTAGGTACCTGAGTACCTGCCTAATACTAGCTTTTCCCCATGGCTTCTCTCGCATGTCGCCGTGTCTCATAGGTACCGTTAATTTTCCAGGGTCAAAACTACCAGTGCAATCAGTATAGCGTTTCATCAGTGAAAGAATTTTTGTAATATGATTAGTAGGTACCCCTACATAACCTTTAAAACACAAACACAAATAGGTAGGTATGCAACTTTACCTCTTCATTAGGTAGGTACCTAATATTAATTATAATTGAGTGCGTTCCTGGAAATGAGTTATACTATACGATTGAACCCCGAAAAATTTTCAGAAATTTTAGAAATTTTCTGTCTCACGACCAAAGACAGCAAACGGTGAAAAACCTATAAGTATCACCCTGGATAGTCATCTGATACTATTCGGTTGGTTCAGAACGAATGAATCCCTCTAATAACAATTTATTTAAATAAATAACCATATCTTTAGAAATAAGGCGTTGTATGTTTTCAGTGTTCAATAAGCTTTCTAAAATGGTAGACGAAAGTAACGTAATAAGGAATACCATTTTGTATCAGGGATTAAGAAAAAACTGATCACAAATCAAAGTGATTGATAATACTTAATCCTAATCAGTCATCTATTTGTAAGTCAGCATTTATTATTTTCATGTTAATATGTTAATTAACAAAATAAAATTTCAATTTTATCAAATTAACAAATCGGGAACCAAATATGGTACCAAAACTGGAATATAGGCATGATAGATCCAATTATTATAGAAAATAATGTGAATCACTTGTTTTTAAAAAATCACAAGCTCATGATAATTATGTCGTAGGTATTCTGAACCATCGACATCGTTATTTGCCCTAAGCTCACACATTCAGCACTTGTTTTATTTTTCTCTCCTGCTACCCTCGTAAATACGTAGTTTTAGTAAAACATACATTCAGCATCATCAGAGTCTTAAAGATGAAATTAATCAGGTTCACTGTCAGGACCAAGCTGGATTGCATCCCTTCTTCAGAGTATTATTATCTTCAACATCCAAACGTGGCTAATATTTGGATTTTCGCACCGGTTCCATCATGTGCTCACATTTTGCAAGCTGCAATTGCATCATTAGCAAGATTTTCCTAATAATAAAAACAAACATTTAAACGACATGATTTATAGAGTTACACATTTGGATACAAAAGGTTGCACGGTTTGCATCATAAAAACTTGTATTTTGTCCATACCCTTATAAGTTTCTGGGTTGTGACAAAACAAAAAACTCCTGTCACAAGCGAGGCTATCCTCTCACTGAAACGTGGGTGTAAGTACGGTAGCTAGACGTGTTCATGAAAATAGAAGATGGTCATGTATTTCGGTTACAAGTTAGTTTTCGAAGAAATCATGAGATTCCATACCTATTTGGATACTATTATATATTTGGTTACTTTCCTCTATACGGGTATATAACACCACTATTTTGCCCACTTTTGGCACGTGTCGGTTAAACCTCCGTTATCCCCGACAAGGTAGTAGAGTACCTACTTTGATGGTACTTCGTAGTACACATTAATTTTCGCACACATTAATTCTTATTGCAAATTTTCATAATATTGGTAGATATGTAATGACGGCTGTTTAACTTAAGTCCTACGACGGGTTCTGGACTTCTGGTCGATCAGATTAGGCAAAGCAAATCTGCAATAAGCAATAGGTGCATCCAAAAATGTGTACTAGAGCGAGATTACCTAAACCTAAACTTACTTTTCACACCACCTGATCGAAAACGTCAAATTATATGTCATGCCAACCTAACTTAAAGTGAGTCATTTTTGGCCGGTGGCACAGCCGGGCAATAATATTGTACTGGATTTCATTATAACCCGCTGGTCAATAATGTGATTTAAATTTGGAACCTCATCTGTCTGCTCAATTGGCGGTATATTAGGTACTTACAACGCCTTCTGTCTCTGTCTCTCTCTTTCTGTTCCAGAAAGAGGAAAGATATTCTCGATACTCTTACTACTGCTTAGGGATGATATTCTCGAATTTCTACAAAATCATAAGGATTGACCAGGGTCCAGGATTGAAGACAATATTATAAGAATAATTGGTTATGTACGGATTATTGTATAAAAGGATAAGAATAACACTTAAAACCCATTTATAGTCGATTTATTAATTTAAAAACTATTTTCTCGAGCATCTCCTATGACGTTCTAAATTCAAATTGCATACAGCCAAGCGTCCGAACCCATTCTACCAGCTGATATAAAGCTCTGTATAAAGCATTGTGTACCTACACATAAATTGTATTAGGTTGCTAACAATAGGCCTGCACATATTTACTTACCCACAGGAAAGTAAAAAAAAAACGAAAATCGAGTTGGTCGTGGCCGCTATGTGGTAGGTATACCGAGTGGAACGCAAAAAAGGCGCGAATATTGCAAATTCGTATGGTATTAAACTAACTTTTTTTAAGTAGGTATACTGACAGTATAGTTCTAAGTACATGTCTCTACTTAGTGTTTGTAAATTAAAAATACTTTGTTTTTCGTATTATGGCTTCTTATTTTCTCACAGGAGGTGTGAAAAGTAGAGTATCCTCCTCGGGGATAAAGGTGTCTTTGTCTTGGGCTTGCTTGAATCCCTCGCTGCATTCAGGATTCTTGTATTAACTCCCTCGCTTCGCTCGTGAGTTAAACTCTAAACTCCCTCGCTACGCTCGGGAGTTAACTCCCGAATCCTTCTATGCGTTCGAGATTCAATATGACGCCCGTGACACAAGACACTGCTTTATCCCCTGGGTGCATAATCTACTATTAAAAAGTTTAGACAAAAATGGTACCTACCCATGAGATCAAAAATGTCATGACTTCTTAGGCCTAAATGTTGTGAATATTTAAACCATGCAATAGAATTAAATTAATACCATTAACATTACCTACTTAAATGTAAAAAATCGATCGGTGTTCAAGTGCATAGTTTTCATCAAAATAAGCACCGACACTTTATGTGCTTTTTAACCGACATCAAAAAAAGGAGGAAGTTCTCAATTCGATTGTATTTTTTTTTGTGTTTGTTACCTCGTAGCTCCGTCATTTATGAACCCATTTGAAAAATTCTTGTTTTTGTGAATATATACAAAAATATACTTCTCGATTGGCCCATTGAAATTTTATCAAAATCAGTTCAGTAGTTTGGTTTTTAAAGCCAATAAATAGCTGGAAAAAATATGTGAAAAGATCATCCATGTATGCGAAATTGCGTATTTTTGCTTTCCTGTGACTTTCCAGTGGTGTTGTTAGGTGTGTGGTGCCTACCACTAAAAAGTGAAAAAAAAAACAGACTTCCAAAACAAAACACTACAAAGTACAAACAAAAAACACAATCGAATTGAGAAGGAACCTCCTCCTTTCTTTGAAGTCGGTTAAAAATAACTTTAATTTCGGTTTCGGTTAATTGCAGATGACACCGCCCTTTTTATCCAGGGTGATCACTGGTCAGACTTACAAAACTTACAAAAATGCTGAATTCGCACTAACTGTCGCCATGACCTGGTTGAGAACTAATCTCCTATCCCTCAACATCGCTAAAACGCAATACCTACATAGCGTTTTCGATACCTACTGGCTAGTCAATCACCACCTGAAAGTCACACATTAAGAGCTCACACATCGCCTCTCAGGAACTGACGCTCCTGGGCAAGGCGCAGTGACTGACGCCTGCGGACAGCGAGCAATGGGTAGCTCGCTGTCCGATCAGGTCAGGCCAGAGTCGACGGCGTGTTTCACTCCAAACGCGCCGTCAGCAACGAGCAGTCAGCAACGGAGACGGGGCCCGCCAGGGCCAGAGCCTGCCAGGGTTGCGGAATATGTTCAAAAGAGTTACCGTGGCCCTGGGAAGAAAGGCACTAGGAGGACTAAGGGTGGGTTTTAGTCAGTAAAAGTCTGACACTCCCTGCCGCTCCACCCAGAGCGGGAGGGGTCATTTGATGATTTCCCATCCTCCAAAAAAAAAAAAAAAAAAGAGCTCACACATGCGCTTCTTCTGTAAATTGCGCCTGCCTAACAGTCGGTAGGGCTCTTACTGTAAAATACCTGGGCGTTCTCATTGGATATCACCTTGACTGGCTGTTTTTAAAAAACTGCGGACATCTGCAGGTCCCTGATGTTTTATAAACAGTATACTATGCACTGTGCCAGTCAATCGTCTCTTATTGTCTTCCGATCTGGGGTGGCGCAGCAAAGACATATTTACTCCAAGTTGAGAGGGCACAGCGAGCGGTCCTAAAGGTTATGCTATGCAAACCGTTTAGATACCCAACTGTCCAACTATATGCTGACTGTAACGAGCTGACCGTTAGACAACTATACGTCCTTCAGTGTGCCCTACGCAAACATCTCGTTCGTCCGCTAGAAGCCCCGACGGGTAGAGTGAAACATAGGGTGTTTTCTGTGGAATCTCATAGAACTGCTTTTGTCGTCGTCACTTTCCTATAGCTAGCGCTAAGATATATAATATAACATCGTAAACAGGCACCTTAATATTTACAGCTTGAGTTACCAGCTCTGCAAAAATACTTTGCGAAAATGGCTACTCAACCTCAATTACGATGAAACCGAGAACATCTTAGCAGGACTAATAAAATGAATGTACAGAGGTACCTATAGTTTTTTTTTTTACTTTTGTTATTATTATTGTAAATTAAAATCAAATGAATGTCTGTAATATTATTTACTTTCAATCCATTTCTCAATCTCATAAGTTAATAATTTTACTATATTTTCTTATTGGTTAATGTAAAATTTTAATACTGTATTTAATTTGTAATTGTTTGTTTTAAATTTTATTTTATTTTATTATCTATTTTTAAAATTAATTAAACTGCCTATTCAATTTAAATTGAAGTAAGTGAAAAATTATGCACGCATGCTCATAATTTGTTTCTTATTCTTGGAGGGACACTGATTTCTAAGATACAGGCATTTGCCTAGTTTAGAAGACAGGGTTTCATTGTTTGTAATCTCAGCCTTCTTACATAATTATTATTACCACTTAAAACTGTTTTGTATGGCTTTGATGAATGATGAATACCTAAATATTATTATAATTTCGGTCAAAGTAATTTTTTGTGTTTACTTTGCTAAAACCCAACAGGTAGGTACCGTAAATGTTCAAGGTTCCCGGCCTATGAGGCCCACATGTTCGAAGTCAGTTTCAAGCAGAACTCTATTCGACTTCGACGCCATGGAACCTTGCGAATTGTAGGACTTTCGAAAATTATATTTATGAAGGACAACTCAGTGGAAAATGGTTCTTAACGGGGAGCGGGTACAACGGAAGTGGTTTTCTAAGCCCCACGAATTATTGCAACCACAAATTGGATTTTGATAAAAGAAAAGCTTGTGTAGCAATAATTATTGCTTCTGCTGTCAAGAAACTTGTTAAGAGGAAACGTTGGGTCAAACCCAATGATATTTTAGCAAACAGATACATATGTTATGAGCGCGCGCTAATGAAGACTCGAATACATCCTAATTGGGTCGTATAGTCCTTAGTCTGTGTCACGCATGGCGACGAGCTATAGGCTTAGATCCCACAAAAACAAAATTAAAAAAATGCTATTTTGTGTTTTTAGAAGAATCTCTTTTGCATCATTTCTACGTGTAGTGAAATGTAAAATGAATGAAAAATGTGTAGGTATGTGTGCTGCCGCTGCTGCGCGGAACACTTTTTTCGGTGGCTTTGTGCGTGTATAACGTATCTGTTTACTAGAATATCATTAGTCAAACCATTGTTACTAAAGAGAAACATCTACACTCATCTGAACTTGTTAGATTAAATTCATAGTAGTTTGGATGCATGAAGGAGCCTCCTCGTGTAGCGCAATTTGTTCCATCAGACGCTGAACTGAACCGAGCGCTCGGCGAATCCTGGACAGTCTCACCTAACACCTTATAACGCCCGCCTGGTTCGCGACCACCCTCCCACCAGAGTTCGGCGTCAAGCAGCCTGCTGTTTCGTTCACCTCAGTACCAGTACCTACCAACCAGTGCCTCAAGGTATCTTCTGGGCACGCTCGCTTCATCATGGACCTCATCTATCACTTTCCATCAGGCGTGATCGAGGTCAAGAGCTAGCCCATTCATAAATAAATAAAAAATAGTAGGATTGGCCATTTCATGATGTGGCCGAAAATTTCATGTTATGGTTATATTTCATAAAATGGCCAGCGAAAACTGGCAATATCATTTAAATGTCAACGTTTGATAATATATCAATCCGCGTTTGGCCATATTATGAAATGCCTGGCCACATCATGAAATAACTTTAAATCTAACTTAGGAGACGGAGCCTCGCTATGAAGGACTCCTATTTCTATCTGCAGGGTATAAAGGAACCTAAATGGAACATAACCTATCCGTGGCGGGGTGTCCTAACTTCACACATCATGAAATGGCTTTTTTCCTTTTTTATCGATTAATTGTCCGCCGCCATGATGCATCACAAAAACAAAACGAAATCAGCGCCTCGGTTCAAACTAATATTGACCATATCATGAAGTAACCGTGTATAGCTGTTGTTATCGACAAACGCTGAGTTATTCATTGATCTGGCCTGCCCACCTGTGTGGGCAGCGCATATTTTCACCACATCATCAAGTAATCAATTCTATGGTAAGGCCACGACATCACCGCTGTTGAATTCCGACTCCATTGTGGCTTCCCGCCATAATGGAGTCGGAATTCAACAGCGGTGACTGACTAAATTAATTAAAATTTCGCATTAGACGTTCAATCTGGAAAGCGATCAATGATTACGATTACGGATTGCGATCCAGATTGAACGTATAATGGCAGCATATACTAGGCTTATAAACTATAATATTTTGGAAGCTAATGACTTTATAAATGTTTTTGTTCTTTATAAATATAAAAAATGGGACCAGAATTTTTGAGAAAATTACGGACGAAACATGCATTAGGACATAGTACATACAGGATGAAAATTCTTCTTTTTTGAATACGGTTAAAAAGTCGTCTAGCAATAATTTTAGTCGATTTTACGTATTGACGTTTGAGA
Organism: Melanchra persicariae; assembly: GCA_947386135.1. Classification (NCBI taxonomy): domain Eukaryota; kingdom Metazoa; phylum Arthropoda; class Insecta; order Lepidoptera; family Noctuidae; genus Melanchra; species Melanchra persicariae. The sequence continues at coordinate 11,704,944 of OX376653.1, read as the reverse complement.
AAGTCCGGTTTTGCCGACTTGCCTGAGCCCCAACACTTTTACAGTAGGTACTTGTCAATTTAATGTCAATTAAAATAATGACATTGACGTTGACGCACATTTGTTGACGTTACGTTCTGTTCTGACGAATTTAATTTGACATTTTCACATCACGTAAAGAAAAGAAGCATTATTTATTTGTTTCATTAATTAAAATTAGATAGGATATCATAATAATATTAACTTTGTTTTACTATGAATGACGAGATGAAGAATAATGTTAAAGAAACTAGGGAACTGTATTCCATGATCCATCAAGAGTACGTCATTATGGCAGAATAGTAAGTGCATATTTTATCAATTCAGTTTTCTACTCGGATATCAAGAACATTATCTTCCGCTTAACTGGATAAAGTGCTAACAACATAAGTCACGCAAAAAACATAAACTAATTCTGGATTTATATTTTCAGCCGTATGTTGCAAACAGAGAACCTTCAGGGAATTTATGTGATTCCATCATATGAGAACTCATTTTGTAAGTGGAATAGTTACACATTGATTCAAGATATAATAAGAACAGGTGATTTATTAAAACATTAACTTTTTCAGTGTGGTTTGGAGTTATTTTTGTGAGAGCTGGGTTTTATGAAGGGGGAGTTTTTAGATTTACATTGACATTGCCAGAAAAGTTTCCAGATGAAGAAGTTCCTGTAAGTATTACTATGTAAGCCATAGTTTGTTAACCTTTTAACCGCCCGACTTTATATCAGTTGTCGTGCCCCCAGCGCCCGGCACAGTGAATTTGAGTGAATCGAAAAATTAATACCAACATCAAAAAAGGGTTGTGCGCTAAAAAATCATGTAAAACGAGCTGTTGTATTTTGTCGTAAATATACAACTCTGATGAAATGGGCACGAAAATATTTGTCGGATAAATCCGACGTAGGCTGTTAAAAGGTTAAAGGGATCTTTTACAACTTTGTAAATCCAAAATCACCTTTTTAATTTCTTACTCAATACTATACCTACTTCCATTATCCATTAATAATATAAAGTAATGTGATCATTTCTGGGTTAATAACCCATGCCCCACTTTTATTAAATACTATTTTATTATATGTAAGTATAGATTAATGAATCTTACTTAATTTTCAGGTGTTGACATTCACATCAAACATATACCATCCAGCAATTGATGCTCATACTCGTGTTCTGAATTTGAGTGAAGTTTTTCCACAATGGGACAGAAAACAGAATCACATTTGGCAAATATTAAAATATGTATATTCAATATTTCATAACTTGAATGTTAAAGCACCTGCAAATGTTGAGGCCTCTGTTGCGTAAGTAGAACACATTACATTATAACATACATCAGACTTAGCGAGAACCAAACCAAAACAGAACATTCTCATCTTACTTAAAAACTATGTTATTTTTTTCAGATACAAAAGCAATAAAAAAACCTTCATGGAGAAAGTGAGAGAATGTGTTGTGCTCAGTATAGACCATGTATATGATGACCCACCTACAGAAGACAAGCATTTCATAACATTTAAGCCGTATGACCCAGATGTTCATGATACTGTCAAAAATATAATGCTCAAAACCCCCTCTCAAAATGATGGTGTCAATCAAGGTATATCTTGGGTACAACCAGGGTCCTTTCAAGCTTTTTCTAAAGAAGAAACAACATAGTTATTTAAATGAAAAGTATATTTATTCATACAATCTAAATATTTATAAAGAAAATATGTTAACAATCACAAAAGTTCATTTTAATTCGCCATAATTGTAATATCCTGTGATAACATTATCCATATTGTTCTCTAATTTATTGTTTGAACCACCTAATAAAGTAAATTATTATTGTATTGAGTTTTTTTTTTTGTTTCACCAGTTAATAATACCTAAGTAGGTACCTAAAATTATCCTTGCTGACTATTCATCGCCTGGTTCACACCGTACAGTCAAATTATGCTTTTTAACTTGTTCCATAAACCAACTCGGGTCTAGTTCATAAGTTTTATTTTGCCATTTAAAGTGTGTGGGTGGTGCATTCATTTCACTATTATTAAATTCAAAATATTTACTAAATTCTATAGCTAAGTTTGATTTCACTAATCCCACACCACCATATTTTTCATCAGCAGGATGGTACACTCTGCCTGTACTTTGTAACATATAGATTTTATCAGGCATAAATTTTGACACCATTAAATCACCAGCGTAGCCATAGCTTAGAAAATAACTGTTATTAATATTGACAATATTCGTATATACTATAGGGACATCATCACATCGGATAAAATTCCTTTCTCTTCCACACAATGAAATGAAAGGAAAGTCTTCTTCATATCTACCAGTTTTATTCAGACGAATCCTCTTGAAAAAAAACTGAAGAAATTTCTTTTCCTTAAAGCACGACGTGAAGTTTTTCATCTTAGAATCATCTAAAAATAACTAAACAACAAAAAAACAAATTAAATCAACAATAGTAAAAGAACCGTTTTTTTAACATTTCGGTTTTTTGTTTCTATCAAAATATATGCAAGAAACCTCTTTCTGAATGTTCAAGTCCATTAGGTAGTTTACTAATATTTACTGGTCTAAGATCTCTTACTCAACCTACTTATTCTGGTATGATAAAATGTTAAACAATCATTCTTACGGGCGCAAGAAAAACGACGTAGGCGTTTTTTATCGCGCATTAATGAATTTTCACCCCTCTGCGATAAACCGAGGGTTGAAAATCCATCAGCACGCACTGATAAAGCGCTTTCATCGCTTTTTGAACGCACTTCAAAAAAGCGCACGACATAGGTACGAACGACAGCTTTAAATCTTATCTACCCACTACAATTCATACATATACATAATCGAAGTACAAAGGTTACTTACCATCCCTTGATGATCAATATAATAAAAATATTCTCTTATTTTTGGTTCTGGTTCCTGACCTTGAATATAATGAACGCATCGCACTTGGGAATACTTTGATTGATATAATATTTTTGAAATTGAGCGCAAATAACATTTTAGGGCCATAGTAAAATAGTTATGGCTATTATATTCTTAGACAGTAGACACTGGGGGCTATCTATTCATTATTACTTCTAAAGCTTTATTCAGAAGTGTTTATTTTGATTGATTCATCATAATTATTATTATTAAATTCCCACTTGTGTTCCTACTGGAGATTACATTATTCAATCTGACAGTGACATGACAACAAGATAATGATTGTCAAGTTGACAACGACCAGCGATGGTCGTTGAATGAACGAACTAGTTAATTCGACCGTCGACGTACTGTGAACGAATCGACGGTTCACCGATAAACGATGGACTAGTCGAATCCGTAGACGCCTCAGACGGTTAAACTGAAACTCGCAACTCGCTTGCGCGACGCGACGCGACGGCGAGACGGGCGAGACGAGAACGAGAACGTAGACTGGTACATACAAATTCAATCGTCCGTTGAAATTTGTTTTTTTGAACTCTAAATCAATTACAAATTTGAACTCTAAATCTATTACCAGGGAGTTGATATTTGTTTGTTGTACGGGTCGAATGAAATTATTGTTGTGCTATGTGAAGAAAAGGATGCCTATTGATGGATGTTTGGTAGTTTCGCGAGTGCGAAAGAGAAAGGCGATGGACTGGTCGAACTATGGGAGGCAAACCAGTTTTTACTTGTTTGTTATTACTTACGTAGTTCATCTTGTTTTGATTTTAAAATTCATTGCGGGCGTGACTAATCGCGCTCCGCGCTGAAGGTTCCTTCCGTTCTACCGTTTTCGAATGTTTGCGAATTCAACGATTAACTGGTTTTGTATATATTTAATTAATGTAGGTATATAAAATCAGTTGATCTTCTAAATACGCCAGAATAGTGAATAAAACTTTATTAGTGATTAACTCTATTCAGTATTCAGCCAGTCCTAAGCCTGGAAAAGTATGAAGGGAAGTTCAAATTATTAGGTACATAAAGCACGCGGGAGACTAGTCTAAAGTCAACCGCCTACGTCGCCGTCGACGCCGTAGATTTCGTCGTAAAGTTTACCAAGTTAACGCGTAAACTAGTCGACGAATTCAACTAGTTGATCGACTAGTCGATGAACGAAATTGGACGGTCTAGTTTCGTTGACGCCAAATACGTCGACGACCCATCCCTAAACAGTATAAATATGGACAGTAGGGAAACTGCCTACAAACGCTCGAAACGGCACACTCACACAAACATGCACACCGACGAGACTCCTAAGGTGACTTCGCGGGACTCGCAGTATCGATTATATATTTTCGTCATGGGTGTCGTTTTCATGATTTTCGAGGGTGTTGAAGCCGATAGTGCTGTCAAAATGAGAATCCAAGATGGCGGCTGCAATAGGTATAAATATTTTCGTCATGGGTGTCGTTTTCATGATTTTCGAGGGTGTTGAAGCCGATAGTGTGAGGGAATTATAATATTAAAATATACACAATGACATGACCTTTTACATTCTTTTATTTGACACAACAGTTATTGGTAACTAAGGTAAAAACTTGAACGACATGCAGTGTCAGTTGGTACCAGATGGCCAGTACTCACACTCCTCTTCACAGCATCGTCGTGATCACCAGGATTTCAGGAAACTCCTAAGCCGCTCCGCAATTTCAACAGCCGCGGGCCGGCTAGGGCTTTGGTTAGGATATCTGCCTCCATATCTTCGGTTCGCAGATACCTGACATTTATTGCTCCATCCATTATGCAGTTTCGTATGAAGTGCATTTTTAAGTCAATGTGTTTGGACTTGGAAGTGACCATTGTGTTCTGACTTAACTTGAGGGCAGCTTGGTTGTCGTTTAATATGACTATGCTTTCATAGCTGGCCCCAAGATCTTTGAATAGACTTTTCAAATGAATAGCCTCTTTCTGTCAGGGCGACATATTCCGCTTCGGCAGTCGATAGTGCCACAGACTTTTGCTTTTTCGACATCCAGCTTATGGCCGTTCCAGCAAATTTAAAGCAACAACCCGAAAAAGATTTCCGGTCGAGCTTGCATGAGCCCCAATCTGCGTCAGCCATGCCATATAATTCTTGGCGAGTTTTTCGGAATACGAGACCAACGTTTTTTGTTCCCTTTAAGTATCGCAGCACTCTTTTTGCACACTTGAAATGCTCATCTCCGTAACAATCATTAAATTGGGAGAGATAGCTTATGGCAAACATTATATCGGGTCGAGTTGCCACTGCCAAGTACATGAGTGTGCCGATCAAATGTTTGTAGGGCAGATCGTTCCTTTCATCTCTTCCTGCTTTTTCTAGTCTTAGACCTGGTTCAATGGGTGTAGACGTGGCCTTGCAATCTTCCATTTTGAATTTTTTAAGAGTGTCTTCTATGAACTTCTCCTGGTTCAGTTTGATTTCGTCTCCCTTATAAGTAACGTCTATCCCTACTAGCCGTTTAGGTGTACCTAGGTCTTTTAACTCAAATTTCGTATTTAACAGGACTTTTATTTCTTGGAGCTTTCTAGGACACGAATAGGCAATTAACAAATCGTCGACATAGATAATTATTATGACTTTAACTCCTCTTTTCTCTAGTAAGTATAAACATGGGTCCGCTTCCGATGCTTTGAAACCTATGTTCTTTAACTCTGTGTCGAGTTTCTTGTACCATTGCCTCCCTGCCTGTTTGAGTCCGTATAAAGCTTTTATGAGGTGACAAATTTTCCCTTTTGGATTGTTTTTTATGTCTTTTAGCATGCTCATTGTTTTGTTGTACAAAGTTAAATTTTCTTGTTTACTTTCTTCAACCATGATTTCAGTCAGGTATTCCTCTAAATACTCAGGATACTTCATAGCTATATTTTCTTCCAATTCACCATTAAGGTACGCCGTTGTAACGTCCATCTGGTTCAATTTCAAGCCTTCTTCCATGGCTATTCCAACAACAGATCTTATAGAACTCAGTTTAGCTACAGGAGCGTATGTTTCATTGTAGTCAACGCCTGGTCGCTGAGTGAAACCCCGTGCTACAAGTCTGGCTTTCTTAGTGATACTGTTGTCGGGTCCTATTTTGTTTCTTAGAACCATTTTGTGGTCCACTTCTTTCATGTCTTTCTTTTTCTTTTCTATTTTCCAGGTTCCATTTTTAACATGTGCTCTAATCTCGGCTTTAATAGCATCATGCCAGTATTCAACATCTTCATTCTCATCGGATATATAGGATACCTCCGAGAGTACGTGACTTTCTTCAGTCTGGTCCAGTATAAAATCTCTGGTCCACGCGGGCAGACGCCTCTCTCTTTGCGGCCTCCCATTTTCAGGTATTTCTATAACCTCTGATGCGTCATCGTAAGACTCTATTTCTTCTACCGAAGAAACGTCATCTTCTTGCTCGTTGAAATTTTGTGACGTATTTTTCTTTTCGTTCTCACTTATTTCAATTTCTATTTGTTGTACCTTGTTTTTCTTTTTATCATTGTTTTTAATTTCGTTTTCTTTTTCAGGTATCTGAGAGTGTTCCCTTTCGTTAATTACTTACTTATCATAGTTCTGACTTTCTTTTTCGAAGTACATCTTGTCTATGACTTTTATGTCCCTGCTTATCACTATTTCATCGTCTTCGGGTATGTACACTCTGTAAGCCTTTGAGGTCATCGAGTACCCCATGAATACGCCTTCTTTGGCATTCTGGGTCAGTTTGCCTCGTTTGTTCTTTTTCAAAACAAAAGTTTTTCTGCCATACACGTAAAGATGATGATTCTTGAATGGAGTTTCGCCATTCAGTGCTTTGGAAGGGCTACGATTTATAAGGTAGTTTACGGTTGCTACCGCTTCCGCCCAGAGCTTTTTAGGTGCCTTGGCCTCGATTAACAGACATCTGGCTTTATCTAGCAAGGATCTGTTCTTCCTCTCACTGATCCCATTTTGTTGAGGGGTGTAAACTGTGGTCAACCTTCTTTGGATGCCATGCAATCTGAGAAAGTTATCGAATTCCTTGTTGCGGTATTCTGTGCCATTGTCGGTCTGCAGGTTCTTTATCTTCTTGTTTTGGAACGTCTCAACTTCATTTTTATATTGTTTGAAAACGTTGAATACGTCACTCTTTCTTTTAATAAAATAGACGTGACAATAACGACTATAGTCGTCTATGAAAGTAACATAGTACTTTGATCCTGCTAGTGTATCACATTCAAAAGGTCCACAAACGTCACTATGGATTATTTCCAGGTTATCTGTTGTGTATAGTTCATCATGTCTTATGAACGGTAACCTGGACAATTTGCCTTTGATGCAGGTTTCACATGTTTCCATGTCTTCGTTATTTAAGTTTAAACCGTACATTAGGTTATCTTTAGCCATATTCTTTAAGTCTCTTTCGTTTATGTGCCCGAGTTTGCGATGCCATTCCATAATGTCACCGTCGGTTTTTGGTGTATAGTTTGCAGTTTCTTTTCGTACAGATTCAAAGTAGTAAAGCCCATCTCTCTTACAAGCAGTCAGTGTCTTTTTGCCGGTTTTTTCTACGACATAGGCTTTCTCTTTTTCAAAAACAACCTTATGTCCTCTGTCCGTAATCTTGGCGACGGATAAAAGGTTTACTGATATGTCGGGAACAAACAGGGTGTTATTGAAATCGTAGCCTTGTTTATTGACACTGATTGTAACTCTTCCTTTTCCTTGAATTCTACTGGTACATTTCTCTGATGCCAACTTTAGGGTGCCGTTTTCAGGGGTCATGTTAGAAAACATGGATTTGTCACCGCATACGTGTGATGAGCAGCCGCTATCTAGACACCAAACATTTTTATCAGCATCTGAATCTGCGATGCTCAGACAAACGTTGTAACTTATTTTGCTTTCGTTGTCTTTTACATTGAAGTTTGTCTTCTTGCCCCAACATGTCTCGATAGTGTGGCCTTTCTTTTTACAGCTCTTGCAATATAACCTATTCCTGTTTTTCTTAATATGATATGCTTCTGAGCTTTCAGGTTGTACATTTCCACTCCTTGCTTGGTATTCTTCCAGAATCTTTACTTTCAGATCTTCAGGATTAGGCAGCGTGTCTCGAGATTCGATAGCGATTCTAAAGTTCTCAAAAGTTGTTGGCAAACTGTAGAGAAGCATTATGCTAAGCAGTTCTGGAGGTACTTTAATATCCATATCTGCGAGTTTGTCCACGATATCCATGAAATTATTTATGTGGTCATGTATATCTTCTCCTGTGGTCATTCGCTTTAGAACCAACTGTTTTAATAATGTAGCTTTCCTTGCAGGCCCAGTGCTCTGGTAAGTAGCTTTTAACTTGTACCATACGGCTTTAGATGTCGCGCAGACTTTAATTTGTTTTAATTCAGACGGTGACAGTAAAAGTAGGATTTCAGCCCTTGCCTTCAAGTCCTCTTTGTTGAACGCCGATCTCGCCGCCGCATCCGTAGCTGGTGGTAACGTTTTCTCGCCGCTTACGATTTCCCAATAATCATTTTTAATCGGGACCGCTTGTGCTTGCAAACACCACGTATCATAGTTTGTTTTTGTCAAAGGTTCTATATTACGATAACTCGTAGTTGATGCCATTTTACATACTTGCAAAATATAACCACGCTCTGCTACCAATTTGTGAGGGAATTATAATATTAAAATATACACATGACCTTTTACATTCTTTTATTTGACACAACAGTTATTGGTAACTAAGGTAAAAACTTGAACGACATGCAGTGTCATCGCCGTAATGACCAAGTTAAAGATCTATAGTTCTACAAGTTGTTGTGTGTTAGGTAATATTAAATTGATTTCCGTGTTTAAACTATCGTCTTTTGCTGAGGTTAACCGACGCCATGAGATTATCTATTTAAATTATGTTTGTAAGCTAATTATTCAAATTCGATTGATTGATCACTACAAAACAAAAATGTAATAAAAATAAATATCAAAAACATTAAAAGTGACAACCCTATTGCTTCAATGGAGCGTAAGTAGGTAATTATGTTCTCAACTAGGCTTTTTTTTTTTTTGAGGATGGGAAATCATCAAATGACCCCTCCCGCTCTGGGTGGAGCGGCAGGGAGTGTCAGACTTTTACTGACTAAAACCCACCCTTAGTCCTCCTAGTGCCTTTCTTCCCAGGGCCGCGGTAACTCTTTCGAACATATTCCGCAACCCTGGCAACTTCGTTATAAGAGATCAACGGACACGCGCTCCACACACGCAGACATTTGGAGGTAGCGGAACAGAGAGTAAAGTCCCGCAAACCTCCATTGAAAAGGGAGGATCCTCCGACCAGACGGTTGGTTTGTCTGGTGGGCAACTGCCCGAGAGTTGATATTCGGGCTTTGCATATGTTCTAATCGCACGGTAAACTCTGATATCGCGATTTAGGATTTTGTCAATTAGTTCGCAGCTGTCGAGATAGATGGCGCCGCGAGTCTCATTTGTTGTGATGTTGATTCTGCTACGTTGATTTTTGTGGCGGCATGAATGCCACTACAGACACAGTCTACGGCGACACGAGCGCTCATCGCGAAAAATCCTCATTCCCGACGTTCGCGATCATAGATGCGCAAACGCAGACGGGCGAGCTTCTCAACTTGGCTTAGTTTCAGTACTGTCCATATATATACTGTGACAACGATGTCTAGCGCATTCAAATATTGAGCTTTGTGATTTAACTTTAACCAAGGGATTTAACTTTGAAAATGCGAAAGTGACTTGGTTTGTTGGTTGTGCTTTCACACCGATTCGCTGAACCGATGACCGACGATGGACAGTGGGGACGGTTACATGCTCCTTTTTTCTTGAGAAAATCTATAATCTATTGTAGGTAAGGTATTTTCTGAGCATTGTACAGTACACACTATTATGTACTTCAGTTTGCTGTCTCAAATAATGGGACTAAATTCAAATCGCGTGCGCTACAATATTATGAAGCACAGACTCATTGACTGTTTACTTCGCATATTGAATCCCAGTGGATAGTGTGATGTAAAATTGGTGTAATTTTGTGACTTATGTGTCTACAGCTGGATTCATTGAATGACACATACACGGTCTCAGTGGTTCTAAAATTTGGTTGCAGTATTGACAATGTCAGCCAAGCTTGCCGAGAAAACCGACTCGATATATTTATATATTTTCTTCCAAGCACCTTTCAAGTTTTTTAAGCTTTAGAATGTTTTCTATTGCGAAACGACGTTTTTACTGTGAAAAAAAGACTACTGAAAGGCCCAGGGAGCCAGGATAAGAAGTATAAAAAAATGAATGACATAAATCCAAATGACAGCGATGACATCTTTTGTAAATTTGTTGTGTGACAGATCCAGATGTGAAGAACTGGTAGAGGACCAAACCATACACAAATAAATAGCTACGTACTAAAACAAATATGTAAATTTATAATAGTGAAATGTTTAAAGATTAAACAAAAATTGATTTATAAGTAATAATAAATTATTTGAATGAATAATTAATTTGGAGTGAATATTTTGTTCCACAAGGTTACCTTTTCCGTACATGGAACTCACATGAATCGAAATCACGATGGAGAATGTCCGACGATCATGGAAACTGCGTATGTATAGTGTCTACCGTACTTAAAAAGAAAATCATATATATAACTGTGATAGTGACTGTTTTATCTTCCACTATTTACAGAAGAATTCGTTGCTCACAAGTCAAATGTCAACTGCCTGGCTATGGGCCACAAGTCCAACCAGGTGCTGGCAACTGGGGGCGACGACAAAAAAGTTAATTTGTGGGCCATTGGAAGACAGAGTTGTCTCATGGTTAGTACCTATTCAATACAATGACCAATATTGCAATTTGCCATTAGTTGTTAACAAAAGGACCGATTTGTATTATTATTTACAGAGTTTAAGTGGGCATACAACTCCTGTAGAGTGTGTGTGTTTTGGCCATTCTGAAGATTTAGTTTGTGCGGGATCACAAACTGGTGCCTTAAAAATATGGGACTTGGAAGCAGCTAAATTGTTAAGAACATTCACAGGCCACAAAGGGGCTATCAAATGTATGGACTTCCATCCATACGGTGATTATTTAACAACAGGCTCATGTGACAGTAATGTTAAGTTGTGGGATACTAGAAAGAAAGGTTGCATTGTTACTTACTCCAGCCATCGTCTAGCTGTCAACAGCCTTCAGTTTAGCCCTGATGGACAATGGATTGCATCTGCCTGTGAAGATGGTATGTTAAAAACACAATAGCTTGTGATAATGATTTGTAAAAATTGTCATCTAGTACTAATTAAGGTAATCTGATTTCAGGTTTAGTAAAAGTGTGGGATGTGAGAGTAGGCAAAGTGCTTCAAGAGTTTATGGAGCATACTTCAGCAGTGACATGTGTGAAGTTCCACCCTCACGAGTTCCTGCTGGCCAGCTGTGGAGCTGACCGGACTGTTAACTTCTGGGATATGGAAAAATTCCAGTTGGTTTCCAAGTTTGATAAAGATAACACATCAATTAGGTATGTTAAAACTGTTTTAATTTTGAATTTTTCATTGCTTTATTTATTATTATTATTCATAATAGTTTATTTTGCAATAATGGCATGCATCTTTATTCATTGAAAAATTTGCAACATATTTTTACTTTTGTTTAGTTTCTTTTCCAAGTTTGAACTTTAAAAGATAAAATGCAGTAGCTTCTAAAATATTTCTCCTTCAATTTATTCTAAAAAAATTACTGATCTGTAATTATGTCAAATAATATGACAGTTAATTAACTCCCATTCTTTTTGGTATAAAATCTGTAACTTACTTCCATTGTTTAGGCACATGGTGTTTAGTGATGATGGAGCAACATTGCTTGGGTGTGCTAATGATGGCTTACATGTCATTGGATGGGAACCAGCCAGAGTGTTTGACACGGTTCATGGACATTGGGGTCAAATTCATGATATTACTGTTGCACAAACACAATTAGTAAGTAATTTTTCTAACTTTAACTTTTACCCTGATGCAACAGAACATTTTATAGTCATAAATTTCTATTTACAGATAGCTGGATCTTTCCATTCCACTTATGTGGTTTTATCAGTTGTTGATCTCACTAAGGTTCACCCATTTGGTGGACCACCTCCTGTGTCGTCACCAGTTGTGAGGGATCTTTCACCTTTTCAAAAGGGACACTCAGTACGCAAAAGCTTTTCAAAGGAAAAACCACCAAAACAAGGTTGGAGCTTGCATTATTAAGTTTTCAAATCCATAATCAAGTTGTAAAACTAATCTAATATCAATATTTCATCACAGTTATGCATAGACCAACTCTCCTTGACGAAAAGACTGCTGAAGAATCTACATCAGGAACAGAAGCAGATGAGGATTCAGGTGCCGTTATACCCAATATTAATGACTACACTGAGATATTCCGACCTTCTAGAGCATGTGAGTAGATTACACAAACCCAGCCCGTCCACAAAAATATGCTCAATCAACACCACTATTACAAAAACCGCCAATATTTATTTGTATTATTTTTTTAGTAACACGTACACCTCCGCCTGCTACCAGTTTGTCTTCAGAAGATTATTCAATAACAGGTGAAACTTATACTTGTGTTTGATAGTGTTCTTTTGCATGTCTTCATCAATATCAATACATACGCCACAGTTCAGAATTATTAATGCTTATAACTTCTAACATACATCAACTAACCAAATTGGAGTTTCCAATCAATTAGCACGATCTAAACGTAAATTGGGTAGTTTGGAGCATGGATTGCTGTGATACGTACAGTAAAGGATGAGATCTATAAATGACGTATCAATACTATCGGTTTATTTCTATCGTGTGGTACGCATGATCGCGTACTTACTATTTTTTTTCAACTTAGCACTCACTACAATATTATATTTTATTAGTAACCCGCGACTTCGTACGCGCATATTTCGCTTTTTCCTTTTCCCGTAGGAATTTAGGGAAATCCTCTCTTAGTGCTTGATACACTCCCCAATGAACTTACATGCCAAACTTCAGCTTTTTACAACCACCAGTAATTTCGGCTGTGCATTGTCTGTCAGTCACTCAATCACTCAGTAACGGAAGAATTTTATAAATATTGATTAACTGTAAATTTATCATTACCTAGCTTTTTAAAAAATGTTGTGATACAATTTAACTAGATTATGCAGCTGAATACTAGTAGGTATTTTAGATGAGGCTACAGACTATCTGGCAGTCTTGGGGTATCTTCAACACAATACTCATTAGCAAGACTGGTTGTCAGACTTTGGATGTTCTGATTACTTATAGGGATTGCCAGAGAACTACGAATGCCGAAAACAAAGCCGAAGCCTTCGGAGCACAGAAGGGACGAATCCCGGATCGACACTGGCAATTGTTTTGTATCTATGCTGCAGTTATTATTTAGCCTCGACTTATTAGCACTAGATAGGTAATTGTTTTCAAAGAAAAAGGAGAGTAGCATCATATCTTTCTTTAATATGCTTCATAGTGCAAGAGCCAACAGAGAAGCCGGAACCAGTGGTGAATACTTGCCTGCGTGACCTCATGCTAGACGAGCCGGTGCCATTGGCCCGACCGCTGCCGCAGCCCTCGCCGCCGCAGCGACAGCGGTCAGAACACTACTCGCGCATCCCGACGTCCACCAAGGAACACTACGTTGTAGTGGAGAAAAAAACTGAAGGTTTCCCAAGTAGGTTTAACTTGTTACTCTCAGTATTGCTTGTAGCTTTTTAAACTAGGTATTAATGGTTGGGTTAGGTTATGGGTATTGCTTAAATCGGATAGCACCGATCTGCTGACTTTATTATTTTTTTATGGATGGACCGATAAAGCTTTGCTCGCACATGCTCGACTCTTACGTAATGGCTCTCTTGTGTTGCAAATCCAGAAATAATGGTTACGCAGTTTTGAGATCTATCTAATGCGCACCCTGATACCCAATAATCCCCCATTTCTTGGCCTAAATTTTAAAGAGTCCAAGGACCCATAACACCCTACACAAGTTCGAAACCATTTGCTTTCATGGTTCTCGGAACGGGTCACCATCTGGATCCAAAATAACGATAGGAGGGGTTCACATAGACGTCGGGCCGACGATGAAGTACCTAGGATTTGATCTCGACAGCCGGTAGATCGACTTCGTCGAGCATTTCCGACAAGTGGTTCCCAAACTGCCTTCTAGCGGCTCTAGCCCAATCTATTGGTCCTAACGCCTCTGCGCGGGGTACGTGCGGTCCATGGCCTTTTATGGAGCCCCGTTGTGGTCGCTTTCGTTGAGGCGGCGATCAGCCCACCACCTGAACTCGTCCCAGAGGGTCTTGGCCATACGGCTGGGCCGAGGATACCGCACGGTCTTGCGGCGAGGTGGCGAGCCAGCCGTATTGCCGCCATGGGATCTGGCGCGCACGTATACGCGTGGCGCGTGGAGGCACTATTCCGCGGTGAAACTCCGCTGCCTCGGCGAATGGCAGCACCGCGGACAGAGCTCCGGCGAGATCTCATGGCGGTACGGAGAGAGCGACTGTCCATCCATGGTCCAGAGCGAGAGATCACGGGAAGCAGTCATCTCCTTCTACGAAGCAGTAATGTAAGCGAAGGAGGAGGCGGGACGTATGAGGGAGAGGCAGTCGAGCAGGGGTAGGGCAACATTTTGAGAAAAACAGTACCTAACCCTGTACCACCTACCCTGAACATGGTATTGGGTTTTTCCACAGTCGGGTAAGAGGGGGCCCATTTTTATTTATTTATTTATTTATTTAATCGTAGGAGAACCAACAGCTTTATCAGATGAATAACAATTGTATATGATACAATGAGCCAATTACAGGTTCTCACGGATAAAAACAGAAAAAACAGTAGAGAACTTCGGATCACTAACAAGCACAATAAAATAAAAATGTTACTTAGTTACAAAAACATTAACAACATTATGCAGTTTTAAAAAAGTCAGCGTTCAGCCGAGTGCGTGCAGTATAGGTTTTAGTGGTAAATGGGTCAAATGAAAACTCTTTACAAAGAATATTATACTCGCTCGCACTAGATATGAGTTTCGCCTGTAGTTAGAAGAGGAAAAAAGGATAGAGATAGGCGGATTAAATCTAACCGATCTCTGAGGGACATTAAAGCGCAGTTTATGCAGGAGATCAGGACAGTCAATCTCATTAGATATAATTTTTAATAGAAAAGTGCAATCTGCTAGTCGACGACGATTTATGAGTGGTTGCAAATGAAATTTCTTACAAAGATTTAAGTAATTATCAGAATGGTATGGTATACGTAGCCGAAAACATAGAAAACGAATAAATCTTCTTTGTATACTTTCAATACGATCAATGTATTTGCCATAACAAGGATTCCAAATTTGTGACGCGTATTATTTGATACAGGGCCCGTTTGGGACTAGCTACGCCACTGGATTTCATGCATGACAAGATCGGTGTTGCTTTGCAATTTTTTCAATTGAAAATCTCGTAGCTCATTGTAATATTATTTAAAACTTTAGTCTGAGGAAAAGCCGCAAAGTTAGAAAGAAAAATTTACCTATTTTCAATAAGAACAAGAGCTGTCGACCGCGGCCTCACAAAGGTCTGCCGATGCCTCTCGGGGCCTCGCAACAGTAAAGGGCGCCACTGATTAGGAATATGGTATTGAGGGTTCAATTTATTAATTAATATTATAATAAGCTATTTGCTTAACCAGGGGTGGCGGACAACACAAAAGAAAATAATACATTCACCTCAGCGCAAACACTAAGAGATTACGCCGCCAGTCCGCTCACAGCAAATTCGCTTAATCGACATAACTCATACAAAGAGACCAAGTCTACCACAGATTTGAGTAAGTTTCATGTAATATTATTTGTTTGTTTTCAATATCATTATAATAATGTTTGTTCGTGAAATTAAAAACACCTTGTCCTATTTTAGCGACCTCCAATCTTCGGCCAAGTAATAGTGATATTTCTTTGGGCCCGCCAACATTAGGACCTAGATCATTGTCCTTCACTAGAGCTCCTACTGATGCTTCGAGGTAAGAACTTATTCTAATGAGTACGTACCCAGAGATGTAGCTATTCTTAATATTGTACTAATAATGTTTAATTTATATGATTCCAGGAGAAGAGTGGAGTCTGGTGGTCGAGAACCCGTTACAGTGTCCCGAAGTGTGGAGACACCGGAAGTGGAACCCGAACCCGAGTTCGTGCCGCACACGACTGACAGGCCCGTCGGCCTTGATCTCGATGAATTTTTACCCGTAAGTATGAATCGACATTTTACAATATTTTTTTTTGAACATTGACCAAAATCATTTTGTTTTAACCGCTCAAGCACCGGCAACACACCAGTGTGCGCCGAATTAATCGCGAATTTAATGTTTATTTACCAATTACATAAGATTTATTTTTTATTTGGGAATTTTCACATGTCGGGGCTGGAGCGGTTGGTTGCGGTGTTCTACTACAGTAGAACAGAACACCGCAACCATTTAAAACAAAATGAGTTTTTAGAACAAAATGAGCTGGAGTTAATTAAGTACAGTAGGTACTACAGAAATGTGCTGACTTTAATAATTTTGGATATCTTCGTTCACAAGCTGTACCGGCGAAGTAGACGATCATTTACTGCTTTTGCGGTCATAGTGTAGAATTTGTTTGTATGAACTTGCCACTTTACTAAAACAATGCCTGAATTAAAGTCCGGTCGCGGAGCAGGAAGAATTTCGTACAATTACCTCTTTGCCTACTGACAGTGGTCACAAACATTTATGTATTAACTGCGGCCGCTCGAACGCGCAAGGTGACTTTTGTCACCCATATTTAGTTTATGCAATTAGATTTCCTACTTCGAAATTACAACTAGGATGATTTATTATTGGCACCAAATTGTTCGTAAATAATCACGTCATTTTAGTTTAACTGTGTCCGAAAACTAAGCGATCACTAACGCATTCCAAGATGGAATGTCGTTCGTGCGTTACTTAAAAATTATTAATTATGTCAAGCAAGCCGTGGGTTTTTGTTGTAACTCAAGGCCTACTAAAACCACATGCAAACAATAACAAACCGTAGATACGGTAAAAGGTTTACAATCCCTGAGGGCGGCCGTCACTGCATCTGTGCGAGCGTGACGCATTATAATCACATGGGAGTGAAGGAGACAGGTAGTAAGAGGTCATTGTACGAAATTCTTTCTGCTCCGCGACCGGATTTAACCTGCACACGCGAGAGAGTGACGTGACGCGAAAGCTCAGTCACTCGCTCGCTGACGGGCGCGGGACGTACTTCGGAGCAACAGTCCAACAGTCCCTCGTACGCTCAGTTCAATAACAAGTAGTGTGGTGTGCGCAGCGCGGGCTGGCGGGCGGCGGCGCGCGGCGCGGCGTCCGCGGCGCCGTGCAGCCCAGCGAGCAGGAGGTGCTGGGCGTCATGATGCGCGGACACGACTCCATGATGGCCGTGCTCACCGCCAGGCAGCGCGCCTTACAGGTACCCTTATGCGTGTCCAAATCTACATGAGACACTAGCAGGGAGTCTCAACTGACTTCAAACTTTTATTTTTGTGTTTTCAGATCTTTCATTCCGTCCGAGTTAATAAAAGTCTTAGATCTGCATTAGAATCTGTAATTGCTCTCGAGGATACGTCAGTCATACTCGACATACTTAATGTTATGGCACATAGACCGTAAGTGTTATATTACGTAAATAAAATACTAGTGATTTAAAAATAGTACGAGAGTATAATAATTCTATCATGTATTTTGTTTCAGATCATTGTGGAATTTAGATATATGCCTATTAATGTTACCCAAGATATATGAATTATTGCAGAGCAAATATGAATCGTATGTATAGTGTTATAACTAACTGATAAACATTAATTTTGAATCCTACATTTTATTAATATTGCTTATTGCATTACAGATATATGCAGTGTGGTTGCAATGCATTGAGGCTCATAGTACGTAACTTCTCATCAGTGGTGAGAGCTAACGTGAGTGCTCCAGTGCGAACATTGGGAGTAGACATTCCTCGTGAGGAGCGCTATTCTAAATGCATGCAGATACATCGACTGCTGCTCGACGTACGTGCTTTTTTGCTCAAGCGACAAACGCTCCAGGGCCGCCTCGGAGCTGCCTTCAGAGATCTTCATAACTTGATGCAACAAGGACTTGACTGACACATAATTATTTTTAGGACCACATGATGAAATATGTCAGAAGTAATGCAAGAACTGACAAACTAACTTTCCATTCTTATTAATATTTTACAGATTTAATTTTCATAAAAAAATTTCACAGTTGACATAAGCTGATTTACAACTTACTGTTTGAAATGCATACCTACAGCTACTTACATATTTATTAACATTAAACGGTAATAATTAGAAAAGCTTGTATTTTTAGATAATCAATACTGTATAGCTAGGTACCTATTGTCCCAGATTTTTATTATGATACTAGCTGTCTCCCGCGCGAACATACACAGTGTATGTTCAGATTTTCATGGGTTTTTTTTTTCACGGAACTCATTTTTTTTTTCTAAAATAGAGATAGCAATAACTCCTTAGAAAAACAAGTTTCTATCGACCAGTGAAACTTGTCTAAATCGGTCCATCCACATAAGTATAGGTAGTATAATAACTTTCTAAGCATTTATTATTAAGCTGTTATTTTGATATAACAAAAAAATACTTCAATTTCATCTAGGGCACGGTAGAGCCCCGCCAGGACGAGCCAAGCGAAGCGCAAGGGCACTACCTACCTTTTCTCGAAGAGCTTCGTCGTTTATTTGAATCCTCATAACTTTAGTTTGGATTAAATCACATAAACAAAACTCTCGGGATATGATGTCAATACTGGACTTATTAAACACATAAAGTTTCAATTGTATAGCTACTTTAGATTTGATTGATATCTAAAAAATACTCTACTAAACACTCACTGATGATCATCAAAAGTCTTAGAGTACCTACTTCCTGCAGTCCTAGAAAGCTGAAATTTGGTATGTAAGCTAGTATTAGTCAGGCCTGCGGACGGCGAGCATTGGGTGGGTCCCCGTCCGACCACAGCCAGGCCCAGGCCCGGGTCGACGGCGCGTTGTGTTCCACGCGCGAGATTCTAACTCTACAAGCTCTAACATCACAAACTCTACACCTTAGTCAAAATATGAGGCTTGGCCGTTTCGCTTCATTCACATTAGGTACCTAAGGTGAAAAATAAATAAATAATAATAAAATATTTTGACTAAGGTGTAGAGTTTGTGATGTTAAGGCTTGTAGAGTTAGAATCTGGGCTCTACATGAGATCTGATAACTATTTGACAGTGTGAGCCTTATGGTCTCGTCTTGGCAACATTTTACATGAAAATGTTTTTGATGGGATTTGTCTAGCTCAGCTGTCCCCAGTTACACCTGCCCACATTATTCCTTTGTTATGGTTTCGCATTCTTTCTGACTTTTTTTCTTAATTCTTGGATCTGAAGGGTCTTTGATGTGAAGTGTGTAATAATTATATTAATAACCCTCTATATATCCTCAAGAATTGGACTATCAAATGCAAAAGATTAATTTAAATCCAACTGGAAGTTCAAAACAAACTTCAGCTTTATTAACTTGTATAGATTAACTTACTTGTATAGATGTAAAAGCCAGTTGATTTTTAAGAGACATCTTGGTAATAGTATTCTGTGGTAAGGAAGGGGTACTGCAGCAAATATTTTGTCTTTATATGTTACAGCAGGCAATTTATAATTTTACATAGGTACTTGTAAAGCTATCATTTCATTGAAATAAGGCAAGATCCAAGACCCAGGTGATGACCAACAGTACGAAACGTGTTGCAATATGTCGATGAGTATACGTACTTAGGCCAGATAGTGTCTTTTAAAAATAGGCAAGATACTGAGGTCGAAAGACGAGTCCAAAATGCTTGGAAGACCTTCTGGGCCTTTAAAGAACATTTGAAAGGAAGTCTTCCAATAACGCGAAAAGAAAACTCATTGACATGTGCATCCTGCCCGTCCTAACCTACGGTGCACAAAATTGGTCACTTACTGAACAACAAAAGTCCAGGCTCAAGATTTGTCAACGGGCTATGGAGCGCAGCGTTACTCGCGTTAGAAACACCACCCTGCGCTCCCTAACTAAAGTTATAGATGTTGGGGAAAAAACAGATAGGCTACAATGGGAGTGGGCTGGCTATGTCGCACGAATGCACCCGGAGAGGTGGGCGAGGATCGTCACTCACTGGACGCCTGAGGACGGACGTCGTCGTCGAGGTCGACCGCAGCGAAGGTGGTGTGACGATCTCATCATGTTTGCGGGGAAAGCTTGGCCAGAGATAGCCCAAGACAGACAGGTTTGGAAGGAGAAGGGGGAGGCCTTTGCTCAGCAGTGGGACACAAAAGTAGGCTAGGAAAAAAAAAAAGGCAGTATAGTTTAAATTATACAAGATCTTCCTAGAATTGTTACACAATAATTTATAGCGAATTTATAATTGTGGTAGGTACTAAAACAACTAAATACTAAGAAAAGTACATGTATTACAACAGTAAAGTTTGTATTAACATTACAACACTGTTTATATCACTTTGTCATACTTATATTATTTACAGATCGGGGTCACTCAATATACAAAATTATTTCTTCCTCTTAGTATTTGTCAGTTCACTGACTGAATTCGGGTATGGTCTTTTCATCTTATTGAACTTTTCCATCTTCTTAGCTAAAATATCATCTGAAACATCTTTAACCATTTCACCACTGCTTTGCTCAGTTTTAACTACATTTTCTAACTCCATCAGCCTTTCAATCTCTGGGTTCATACCTTTGAATGATAGTCTTCCTTCAAGCATTGTTTCACAAAATATAAAGCTTGACTCTGATATAAAGTTTCCAGATGCGCTTCGCATTTCATTTGTAATTATACTAGAATATAAACTGCCATGGTCTTGAGTGTTTTCTAATTCTTTTTCTATTCTCTCTCTCGTTTTCTTCATGAACTTCATATCCAGTACAGATTTAGGTAACTGTATTTTTTTTGTTACGCCAGCCATAGTTATTACTTTTATTAACTATTAATTACTACTGAATAGATCAGAAAACTAAAATAACCTGAAATAATTTTACTACAACTCCAAATCTTCACAACGCTGTTTATAATTCAATTCAAAGACTACACTTTTGTCAAATTTTAGCAAAGCGATAAATTATCCACACTTTTTGATAATGTTTCTTAGTTAATTTAATAAAACACGAGTTCACCACATGAAATTTAATCAATAATAAACAACCAGTCTGCTGCTGGCAGTCTGTCACAGATGACAGAAATGTCAACTGTCACAACATTTTTTTTTTTGACTTGGCCACTCGCTGTTTCAGCACGCTAAGCCCAAGCGTGCTGAAACCGCTGAAACCGAGTGGCCAAGTCACCAGTCGTACTCAACCTTTTTTCTCTCTGGGCCGCAATAACCCACAGCAAAATAAAATTTTACATTTAAAGTATCTACAAAAATCGTATACATCTACATAATCGTAAACATTCGACAAGGAGTTGGCAGGTTTTTTTCAGTGAAATATCCTATCGAATTGATACCTGATTGATCGTCTAAGCTCCCTGTGTTCATAAACTAAAAAGCTTGGACAGATGAAATAATGATGGTCCTGTGCAGACAGCAGTTATCTTGCTATGCCAAATAAAAAATGTAATTGTTGATCGAAGGATTCAACGAATATTTTTTTATGAGAAAGCCGATCATAGTACAGACGACAACACATCAAGCTACAACAATGTAGTATATACACTTCTGGACACATCTATTGGCCCACCTTAGAGTTTAGGTTTCGATGGCCCCTACCGAAATATGATTGCTAAATTGAACAAAAACTGTTGATGCAGTTTTAAACCTGATACATTTTACCATCTTTTTCGATCGTATTGTTTTAAATTTGAATTCAGAATACCATACGACATGGAGCTACGCCTAACAAGTCGGATATGCGCCTTGTTAAAGGCAATTGATTTTTGAATAAAAAACATGTTTTATCAAATAAAGGTTTAATTTAATAACGCGTATTGCCTCCATGGGCATCTACCACAGCTCTCATACGATAAGGCATAGAGTTTATCAACCGCTCTATGAAATTTTGAGGGATCATCTCCCATTCCCCATCTATGGCAGTTTTCAACTCCTGCATCGTCTGGGCAACTGGCTGACGAGCCCTAACACGTCTTTTTAGCTCGTCCCACATGTGCTCAATGGGGTTCATGTCTGGGCTTCTGGCTGGCCAGTCCATAACTGTGATGTTCACATCCCGAAGATATTCCCTGACGATGTCGGCCGCATGGGCTCTTGCATTATCATGCATAAAAAGGAAATTTGGGCCCACATAGTCCGCGTATGGTATCACGTGAGGTTGTAAGCACTAACGAATGTACCTTTCAGCATTTAATGTTGGCAGCCGTGGTCCTGTAACAACCTCAAGTTGAGTTTTGCCGCTCGCGGATATACCGCCCCAGACAGTCCATGAGCCACCGCCATAAGCAACCCTCTCTTCAAAGCAGCATTGTGCGATACGCTCTCCCTTACGTCGGTAGACCTTCTTCCTTCCATCATTGCCATGTAACACAATTTTAGACTCATCAGAAAAGAGTACACGGCTCCAATCTTGCTGTGTCCAATTTAAATGACTGCGTGCGAAATGAAGGCGCGCTGTTCGGTGGGCTCGCGTTAGTTTGGGCCCATTAGCTGGCTTGTGTGGTACCATATCGCGTTCTTTTAACCTTCTCCGAACAGTTCGAGCGCTCACAGATACTCCATGGAAGTCGCGAAGTTGGTTTTGTATCTCAATGGAGGTAAGGTGACGATTTCTCAAGCTGGTCGTCACGATGAATCGATCCTGCCTTTCAGTTGTGACCCGAGATCGTGGCCTTCCTTGGCGACGAACAAAGCCGCCAGTCTCTAGGTACCTCCGATAAACATTTCGGACCGCAGATCGACTTAAATTAAGTTGAGCACTCACGTTTCTTTGGCTGTGTCCGGCCTGAATAAGTGCCACAGCTTGGGCGGCGACTTCAGGTGAAGTATCCATAGATTATTGATAGAACCTCACCTTAATGTTAAGAATAAGTAATGTTTGTTGCAAAACCAAAGATATCAATCACTTTTTCAAGAATTAAATCCAAGTAAACCAATAAAACCAAGTTTTCTTAGTATTCGATTGTTTGATATCAACAAACAGGCTCCAAATTGTCTTTTGTTTCTTTAAATTCTGTGTTCGAAATTCAAAAAAAGACTATTGAATGAAATTGTGAATGTGCCAGGTTCAAAACTGCATAAAAACTTTTTGCTCGACCTAATATAAAATTTTAGCTAGGACCAAACGAAACTGAAAATACAAGGTGGGCCAATAGATGTGTCCAGAAGTGTATATGCAACAATCTGGTAAATTTCTTTAATATTTTTCAACTTTACCGTTAAAGTATTAGATCCAAGGTTGATTGGGATTTGATAGTTTCGGGTAACTTGATGTCCTGGGTGTCTGTATGAATCAATTTTCAACATATTGAAAATTAGTGAGAGAGCGACGTTAAGGGTAGCGTCGGGATGCTTTTTTTCGCGAGATTTGTCGCGAGACGTGGACCACGTTTGTCCATACTGTGTTATCTAGTAATAGTTATAAATACAATCAATATTGTTTGATGGGATTCTACCCGGGTAAATTCCTAAAATGGGAATATTCCCGGGAATATTCCCATTGAATCCACCCAATGGGTATTTATTCGGGTATTTATATTTTTATGATCAATTTATGCATATTTCGCATAAATCGATTTATGAAAGTTAAGGTTTTCGATTTCCTTGTACAAGAATAACAACTATTAATGTGTTACACCGTTTTATTCAAGAAACGTTGTTATTTATTAATGTAATATAACTATTCCACAATAATTAAACTTAGCATTAATAAATAACTGAAGCGCTTAACGGTTAGCTTTGTTTCAAGAACAAAGCAGGTACACGCCGGCGGCGGTGCGTGGTGTTTTCGATTGGTGCATTTCATTTACCTGGTAAAACAGTAGACTCCAATACCGTGGCCATGTTTAGTATTCACTTGAGTATCGGAATTTGCGGACGTGCTTATGTGTTTATTCTGGTGTTTTGTGTTGAAACTTAAAAAACGCAACAAAACCTACAAAAAGCTTTTGATTTAGTAAAACTGCTACATCCGAACGTAATTACACTTAAGGTTACACTCTTCGATATTTTCTCCATACAAATTTGGGGGGGTATTACTCCACTGTTTGACACTATACATTCAAAGTTAAGCATGATATCGTTTTATCTCATTATTAATTTTGTCTGTACGGAAACAGAATAGTGAAATAAAAAGCCATTAAAAAGTTATATATAAGCCAACAAAGATTCGTTTTTTTTTCCAATTTTAACGCAACTTCGGGCGTAAATAAGTAATAAAAGAAGTGTAAAATCTTAAAAACAAAGTCGGCACCGACAAACCTCAATTGTAGAAAAGTTCAATAAACTTTATTTGTAATGGATATATGCAGTGGTTTTTTCATAAAACTCAACCTTTCAATAGACTTTTCATGCATCGTCTAACGTTGTTTTCGTTCGGAACGGTGTTTTAAGCGTGGAAACTAGACATAGTGCGTTTAGACTAGCATCTAAATGCTCATCACTGATACTGTCTCTGTCGGGCACGATGCCCGGTGAGACAGCGTGCTTTTTGGCCACGCTTACCAGCGAGTTCGAGCCCGCGACTAGTTTAACCTTAATTGCGTGGCGCACACATTGAATTAACTGTGTCATGACATAATGAAAGAAGATGCTATACGAGACTTCATTTCAGTTGCCATCGACGTAATCAAACCTAAGCATGTTATTCAAGCAGATAATTGAAGAAAAAGGTTCTGGCGAGCAACTAAACTTGTCCAGCAAGACGCGTTGGGGCAGTTACCTTCATGCTGTGCGTAGTTTGCAAAATAACAAGGCGGCTCTGCAATGTTTGGCAGTCCATGAAGATGCAATAATGATCCCAGTTGATATTAAAGCAAATTTACTAGACGAAAAATTTTGGAAAATGGTCACGACGAATCTACTGCAATTTTAGAGCCAATAACAGGTAACATATTTAAACGAGAAGGAAACGAAGCGTACATAAATGACGTGTACATGTCATTCAAACATATAAAATCATGTCTGGTCTCTCTGCTTCCTGGTTTTTCTTCTTTGGTTGACAAAAATGTCAGGGAGAAGATTTTAAATGCAGTTCATAAACGCAGAAGGAACTGCATAAAGCCTATTCATCTAGCAGCCTATGCTAGATCCAATATCTCAAGCAATCGAACTCAACGAAGATGAAGAAATCATTGCCATGGATTTCATTCATGAGAAAGGAAGGCAGTTACACTTGGAAGTAATGACAGATTTAGCTCATTATAGAGCAAGAGTAGGTTTGTGGTGAAAATCTTTTGTTTGGACCAGCCTCCAGAAAATGAATCCCTTAACTTGGTGGAAAGGAATTTGCAAAAACAAACCTCTGAGCAAAGTTGCAGCTGGTCTTTTAACTGCTCCCTGCACCTCGGCTGCAGCAGAGCGTACCTTCAGCGTTCATAGAAATATCCACAGCCTTAAACGGAATAGGTTAACAACAGAAAGAGCTGCAAAGCTGGCCTACATGTCATATAACTGGAATTTGTTACACAATCAAAAAGACGAAGAAGTAGATGAGGAACCTACTTCAAGTCCTTTTATGGTTAGCCCATTGACCATGAATATTGAACCTCAACCATCAACTTCTGGAAGAAATAGAGTTTAGCGATACAGCAAAAACATTCTCCAATGACAGTGATTAAATGAATCTCAATAACATTTTACCTACTTACTATTGTAAGAGTATTAAACTTGAAGTGGTTTTTGTCACCCATAGCCTGATATTTAAACAATTATTTTCATATTTGAACCATCCTGTTGTTGATTAAATGATTTTGGAGTTGGTGTTTTTTGTTTATATTCAGTACTTACTAATTCAATCGTCATAGAAATTAATTTACCCACAATTTGGGAACTTTCCCGGGTAAATACCCGTTTTGGGAATATTCCCAGGAATATTCCGGGTGGAATGATGGAAACTTTCCGAGTCGCCCATCACTCTTAACTGTTACCGTGTGTCAATATACATTATTTACTGCGTTGGATTTTCACTCCGTCTCCGAATCATCTCCACCTCATCGTAAGACGCATCAAAGGGACAGATAGAATACCGTCTTTAACACATAAGGCGCTGCAAAATCGGTGCATTTATATGAAAAGCCTAGGCTTTTCATTAAACGACTGATTAAGCTAATTGACTGCGAAATATCAAAAAAACAAAATACACAGGCAGGCGTCAAAGTAGAAATTGCTCCGCATAGCTGTCATCCAGAAACGTGCCCAGAAGACTAGCAGCATTACCACGTTGAATGGCAATGAAGTCATTCGGCGTGATATTTCCAAGAAAAAGAGACGCGTATTCGGACCTCATGACCGACCTCGCTTGAGAGCTCAGAATACAGAACAAACCAAAAACTGTCAACGCGTTCAAATGTGAGGCAGTGTAAACCACACCGGAATGGTGTGGTTCGTTTAATTATCAATTAGTCAAGGGCCGAAGCGCGTGTTATAGTCAAGTGTACCCCCTCTCTGCTAGCTAAATAGTTATTTTAATTTTGCCCCAAATGTCATGGTGCGCAGGTAACATACGCGGGTGGGTAAGGCGTGAGCAGAGTTATATTGGACACAATGCGCTGCGTACAAATGTGATTAAACCTTCTGAACTTGAGAGCCTCAGCAGCCGCAGTAGCAGCGCCGTCACAGCCCACCGTACTTCGAACATCTGACGGCGCAAGGGTGTCGACACATGTTGCGTCCCTCACCAGAGGCCTACCCAGTGCATTTATATCCGGTATTAAAAAAACTGACTAAACGTCGGCTGTCGTTGTCGAGGGCAAATAATTTTTTTTATTTAATTTTTGGCTATGTAGGTCAAGAGCAAGCCCATTCCTCAATAAAAAAGAAATTAAAAAAAAAAACAATTGTTTGTCAACTGTTCTATTAAATTTTTTTGTTCGATTTTTGTTTTTTTTAATTAAAGAATTATTGACCCTTAAGTTGTCACCAAATATAGATTTTTGGACTGTTGCTGGATGGCTCTGAAGCAAGTAACAACAAGGCGACGGATGAGAACGAAATGACGGCCGAACTCCTGAAGGCGGGTGGAAAAGCAGTCCTTAAGGCCCTTCAGAAACTCTTCGATTCCGTCATATTCGAGGGGGAAACGCCACAAGCGTGGAGCCGAGGTGTTGTGGTACTCTTCTTTAAGAAGGGCGACAAGGCCCTGCTTTAGAATTACAGGCTTATCTCACTTCTGAGCCTTGTTTACAAGCTGTTTTCCAGAGTCATCACTCGACCATCTCGCACGCAGGTTTGACGACTTCCAGCCTCCCAAACAAGCCGGATTCCGAAAAAGCTTCAGCACCGTAGTACACACGCTGCGGCAGGTTATACAGAAGTCCGAAGAGTATAATCTGCCCCTCTGCTTAGCGTTTGTAGACTACAATAAAGCCTTCGATTCGATCGAGACTTGGGCTGTGCTGCAGTCTCTCCAACAGTGCCAGATCGAATATCGGTACATCGAGGTGCTGAAGTGTTTATATGAAAACGCCACCATGTCAGTCCGACTTTAGGATTAGACATCAAAACCTATCCCTCCTGCAGCGGGGTGTGAGGCAGGGAGACGTAATTTCTCCAAAATTGTCCACGGCCGCAATGAAGGATGTCTTCAAGGTTTTGGACTGGAGAAGGCTAGGCTAGGCTGATATGACACGGGACGCTGTCCTTCCGTTTAGTGCAGGTATTGTCGGCGCATGGCTGTTTCGGCAAGTACCTGCACACAGTGGCAAGACGGGAGGCGACTCCCATGTGTCACCAGTGCGGATGCAGCCAGGACACGGCCCTGCACACTCTCGAGCAGTGCCCTGCCTGGGAGACGCAGCGTCGAGTTCTGGCGGCAGAAATTGGGGAAGATCTGTCCCTGCCGGCCGTTGTTAGAGGCATGATCGGCAGTGAAAGAGTATGGGAGGCAGTTGCGTCTTTTTGCGAGGACGTAATCTCGCAAAAGGAAGCCGCGGAGCGGGTCAGGGAGGAGGACTCTCTCGCTGACCCGATTCGTCGCAGAAGGGTAGGACGGCGCAGGCGGCAAAATGCCGACTTGATGCCGCCATAAAATGGGCCAGCGGACGATAGATTGGGGACTCTATCGTCCACGCTGCACGGTCCCTAGAGTTGTGGTGATATCCCAGTGCACCCGGATATCGCTAATAGAGGAGGTAGTCCAGACTCGGGTAAAGAAGAGGGAGCCCAGAAGTGGGCCACGCTGGGTGGGTCGCGAATGTCATGCGTAGCAGTTCTCGCGGCCCACCCATCAAGGCGAAAGTAGGTGCACAGG
Organism: Melanchra persicariae; assembly: GCA_947386135.1. Classification (NCBI taxonomy): domain Eukaryota; kingdom Metazoa; phylum Arthropoda; class Insecta; order Lepidoptera; family Noctuidae; genus Melanchra; species Melanchra persicariae. The sequence continues at coordinate 11,676,488 of OX376653.1, read as the reverse complement.
CGAAGTTTTTAGTGGGTGCAAGCCCCACATAACCACGTCATCTCCCCGGATGACGTGGCATGCGTTAGGCATTTTCTTCGCCCAAAAAAAAAGGCTGATATGGTCACCAGGTGAATTGCGTGCAGTGATGTGGAGTCAGACAGGGTGGTTTGACTTCTCCGATATTGTTTAACCTATACATAGACGGTCTCATTAGTGAGCTCAGTAGTTTGCGGGCTGGCTGTTATATTGATGGAGTAGCGTTCAATAATATCAGCTACGCCGATGATATGGCACTTTTGAGCCAGTCAGTCTCGGGCTTGAGAAAGTTATTGGATGTTTGTGAGAGGTATGTTGAGGGACACGGTAGATACAATGCCAAAAAGAGTGAGGTTCTTATTTTTGGAACAAAGCCCTCAGAAAGTTTTCCTCCTATTAAACTAGCAGGTAATATCTTGAATCGTGTTCAACAATATCTCGGCCATATTGTCACCGCGGGCATCAAAGATGATCTGGATATAGAAAGGGAACGAGCATTGGCGGTTCGATGCAACATGCTTGTCCGTAGGTTTGCACGATGCACGTGTGAATTCACTTCACACGTGCATCAGCACTTCACAGGTGACGCTTTTAAAGCATATTGTCAGACATTCTACACGTGCAGACTTTGGACAAGCTGTACGCAGAAAGCCATCAATGTTCTTAGAGTTCAACACAACAATGCGTTCAGGATGCTGCTGGGGCTGCCACGTTTCTGCAGTGCGTCGGGAATGTTTGCTGATGCGCATACTGATGGCTTCGCAGCGATCAGACGTAAGCGTGCCGCGTCGCTGCTGCAGAGGGTCCGGGGCAGCTCGAACAGTCTCCTGAATGTCATTGCGGGGAAATTTGATTGCCCGCTGGTCCGTTATTTGTCCAACCTGCATGTTTACTAACTTAGTTTTAAGGTCTACTAACTAATTATGGAATTTACTAAATAAAATGATTATTATTATTATATTATTAATGTCAATGGCGAGTACATCACTCACCTTCGATTTGCCGACGATATAGTCGTCATGTCTGAGACCATGGAGGACCTCAGTACAATGTTCGATGACCTCAGTAGAGCTTCCGAAAGAGTGGATCGCCAAATTGAAGTGGCAGTGGGCAGGGTACATTGCTCGCACAATGTCGATGGGACCGAAAAGTTCTGGAGTGGCGACTGCGTACCGGAAGACGCAGCGTTGGAAGGCCTTCCATCCTGGTCACGGCACCAAATGTGACTGTTCCTAAAATAAATAAATAAAAAACTGTTTATTTTCTCATCCACAAATAAAACATATGAAAAACTTAATACTAAAAAATAAAGGAAAATAACTTCGATCGTGATAATAAGAAATGTAACACATAGGAAAAACTATTTCATTTGTGGGAGACTGGTGCCTAAACTAAGCCGAAGCCTGTATTTAAGGACACCAGGTCCCCACCTAAACGCTTGAATGAATACAATAGAGTGAGAGTAGTTATGAGCCAAAATTATAATAAAATACCCCAGGCTGATAAAATTTTTGTTTTCCCTAAAATTAACCTACATCTAGTTTTAGAGTCGGCCTGGTGAGGGTCGCGGGTAGCCGATGGATGCGAGACAGGACCGGTTGCTGTGGCGTCACTTGGGGGAGGCCTATGTCCATCAGTGGACGTCTATCGGCTAATAATAATAATAATAATAATGTTTTTATTGACATAAAAATGGCTGATATGATGATGATGATACAAACTTTAACACCACTTAAACCCCCACTGGGGGGTAGTTATGACAAACCAATTATGTCATTATTTATTTAGCTCAGTATTTGTACTAAGTTTCAAGCATTTATATCTAAAAGACTAAGTTCTTCCATACAAACTTTAAAAACCCTCTAAATCGTGTTTTTTAATTCACTTGACCAATGTTCGTACCAAGTTTCAAGGTTATTCGCCAAAGAAATAAGTTTTATCATACAAACTTCTACTCCCTGCTTCATTCCTCTATGGGGGGAGTTTCCTAATATCATTTCATAGCTAACTTCTCCTATTTTTAATCTACCTCCGTGCTAAATTCGATTTTCATAGATCCAGGAGTTTCTGAGATTTCGTGATTAATCAGTGAGTGACTTTTCACTTTTAAATACCTACCTAACTGTAACTTATAAACGAAAGGTCTGATTTGAAAATTAAAAGTGTCGTTTAAGTACCTACATGTATGTACTTACACATCATGATAATAGTTATTTATGATATTAGTGCGGTAAGTTGGTTTTTACAAACGAGTAGACGAATGTAAGCACGAGACGAAGTCGAGGGCTTACCATAGTCACGAGTTTGTAAAAACCAAACCTGCACGTGTGTCATACAACGTTTTTCGACACATTTGCGAGAAAACAGTACAATAAGTAATGAAACAAACTTTTTTGTCTTTAGAAATCAGTCGGAAAGTCGCAACAATCTTTGACGTTTGTAATATGAAAATGGCGCGAATTTGCAAAGGGCGCCACATGCGCGTGGTGAAAATTAGAACCATATCTTTCATTTATTTTTATTTATCTTATCTCTCATTTTCTCTTTACTGTTAAAATGAGACAAACCAATACAGCAAAAGCGCTTCCAAGGAGGTCCGATCATTCAGCTAATTTATTCTCGTGATGTGAAACTCCATAAAAATTTATAAGAATTCCAATTCTTATAAATTTTTATGGAAATAAAAAAAAACCGTTAAGAATACGCACGGCGCGGCGGCGCTATACAACGGAGTATGCGGTAAAATATGTACTTAAGTGAGAGTACCTATTTAACCGCACGGTCCATTGTGTGGTGCATAATTTTTAACTTTCGAACAATGCATACAGGCTTCGTAAATGCATTTTTTGAGCAAATGTGTTGAAAATGATATTTATTTAGTAAGTAGGTTGTAAACAACACTTTTACACGTCAATCTTTTCGGTCGTTTTTAAACTAGATGAGGCCGGTGTTTCCTAGCTGACTAGCCTAAGAAGAAAAACCGAAACAAACTCAGAGGTCAAAGTCTCTTTTGAAGTCCATACAATTGTACTGGTCAAATCATATGAGAACCATGTAGATTGATGTCTGAAGTGGTCTTTTGAGGAAAGTACCACACAGATTTGAGTGGACCTGTCCAGATAGTGCAAGCATTTGTCAATTTTCGTGTAGCTCAAACTTACAACTTTAAGGAGCTCAACGATTTGACGAACAATAGGTACCAAAATAAGGACATTTGGGTAGGCCGCATAAAAAAACTCAAACTGCCAAACATTGTTGACTAACATCAAATGAACCCCTATTATAGCGATCTACACGGTCCCCACATTCACAATACGATATGAGGATCATGCAGATCAGTGTCTGAAATGGTCTTTTGAAGAAAGAACCACACAGATTTGAGTGGACCTGTCCAGTCAGTGCAAGCCTTGGTCAGTAGTTTAGTATCTCAACTTAGAACCAAAAAGGAGCTCAATGAACCGACGAACAATGCCAGACATTATAAAAAAATACTAGACAAAAAAAAGAAAATAATAACCCGTATAGTCCTCACATTCACAAAAGTGAATTAAGGCGCTTCCGTGATCAAATGACCTTGAGCATTCGTTCCCTCTTTGCCGCACCCCACCTCTACAATACTTCGTTAAACACTACTACCGCCATCTGGTGAACAATTTACGAATACAAGTAAAAGTCACAGACCTTAGAATTCACAGACACGGCGAAGCAAAAAGGAGGGTTATGAATTTGACCGGTATGTATGTGTATGTTCATCTGTTCACTCACAACTTCTAAAACATCAACCATTCGATAGATGATGATCGTGATGGGTCGTGATCGATATCTGAATGAATGAATGTGGCGAATTTGGTCAAAATGAAAATCCAAGATTGCGGCTGCAAAAACTTTCATAATTTTTCGTCATGGGTGTCGTTTTCATGGTTTTTGAGGCTGTTAAGAGCTTTAACGCGGTACGGCTTTTCATACAAACTTTCAAATCCTTATTTTTCGAAATTAATGAACCGATTTTATTAAAACTTGGTATGTGTACGCTAGATATCTAGATCTAAATAGTTATCAGAAAACATTTTCGAAAAAGAGTTCAGGGGGAAGGATATAGTGATTTTTCACTTTCTATAGAATACTTAAAATCGCTCTCTCTCTCCTTCTGAAATCTTTTTCAAAAATGTTTTCTGATAACTATTTAGACCTGGATATCTAGCGTATGCATACCAAGTTTCGTTAAAATCGGTTCATTCATTTTGAAGAATAAGGACTTGAAAGTTTGTATGAAATGACATACGGCGTACACGCTCTTAAAGCTGATAGTGAAGTAAAAATTAAAATCCAATATGGCGGCTGCGAAAGTTTTGTTTTTTATTTAAATCATCGTGGAAGAAGGAACTTCGTTTCTGACATTTCTAGTTTACATATCCCCAAAATCTAAATAACGGGTACATGTAAGTGTGTTTACGTCCGAAGGTTCGTTAACTACACTTCTATCTATAACTGCTGTCAACTCAATCTCTTTATTTAATTGAGGTTCAATATTTTCTTTATTTTTTTTCTTACTCCTCATTGCCTTTTCGATGAATGAAGGATTTCTTATATTCTTACCTCGAGGGTACCGGGGGTCGAGTAATTCTGGCAACAAACAATCTACATAAAATGATGAAAGCTTTTCTTTTATATTCTCCTTCCAGAATTTATCGTCTCTATCGATGTATTCCGTTTTTAGCGGAAGGTTCTCATTTGACCAAACTGCAAATAAGCACTTTGATCGTTTATTAACGTGTAGTTGCCCCTGCACTTGATAGTTCAAGTGCAGGGGCAACTACAAGGGCTAAAAATCAATAAAAACCACCAATGGTACTAACGATTGGTGGTTTTTATTGATTTCCGGTCCTTTTTTGTGATTTTCCAAAAGCTCACTTTTCTTTTTTTATGGCTTCTTCTAAACCCAATTTGAATGCCGTTATCGGGCATTTTATTTCAACAATAGTGTCGTCGCTACATAAGCCATCTGGACTGGTACCTAAAAATGGCAACTCTTCGTCAATAAATAGACCACAAGGTTCAATTTTAATATTTTCTTGCCTTTCTAATTGCTTGATAGTAATGTTTTCATTTTCTTTGCCATGTTTAATTGACGACACATGGTCAATGTTGGTTTTGTACAATAAGTCTCTTACAAAGTTATGACAACGTGTATCATTTCGCCGTTTGACAACTTTTCCAAAGTTGGAAGCGGTTAATAGCGACCTACGCAACTCTGGCCAGTCGCTGCATTCACATTGTAAAACGGTTGTCCGTTTGATTAAACTTCTTTCCTCATCAGTTTTCTTTAAATTTTCCATAACATTTTCTTTAATTTTATTGAAAACATCGATTGGCATGTCAGGTTTTGTGCAGTCTTGATCATAATTGTGGTCCTGTTTCGATTTTTCTAAGAACAAGGCACGCTTTTTTGGTTTCCTATTTAGCTTCATTTTCGCATTTTTGTTTATTCTTTTACTTTCTAGCCGTTATATTTTGCCTTGAGGGTTGTTCCCTTTATTAATAGATTTATATAGGAGGGAAATTAAAAAAATAATTACAAAGGTAGGCATTTAGCGGAATAAAAGTAGGTAAACTTTGCGTAATGCATCAAATTACTTACAGAATGTCATTCATCTAGAGCTGTAGCTTACTTGATAATAAAATGCTTCTTATGACAATAACACAATCGTAGCGTCTTTTCGCAGTAAAAAACAAAGGTTAATAAGTAGGTACATATACTCTATGGTAGGTACTCATATAATATTAAACATTTTTGAAAACAAAACACGGAGCGAAGACGACGAGAGCGACACGGCCTCCTCGTACGAAAGCGCGCAGCGCACTGCCGCCCGCACCCCGCACATGCCTTTTTATCATAGAATTCACACAGTTATCTTAATAAAAAAAGAAAAGCGGTCTTTTGAAATTAAATGAAACGTGAATAATTTAGATTTATAAATTACCTATCCATTAGTCTAATCCTCAAATGATTAGAACGTTGCCTTTAGCAACAGATACAAGAAATCAATAATTTTAGTCATTTTTTAAAAGTCTATTTTAAATGTATTTATAACACATAAAAACAAATTAAAACGTGGAATGTGATGATAGGATATCAAAAATTAATAATGTGCTTTTAGATGTAGTATATTTCTCTTATCTAATGAGTTAATAGCCTCTGAATAACGAAGAAAAACGCACTAGCGCAAGGTTTTGGTCGGGGTAAAGCCTTAAAATAAAAAATATAAGTGAAGTATTCATGTCAAATGAAAATTACAAATTCAAATAAAGTAAGTTTAAAAAATGTAGAATACTTTTAAAAGTCAAAAAGTATACAAAATAAGAATATTTAATGTCAATGTGTAAAATCAAAAAGTACAACAGTAAAGATAAACACTGGGTCATGTCTATCATTGAAGCAGCTCAATCCCAAGCCGTTTTGTCTTCAAGATAGTCAATGCACCAGCTAGGTACTTATTTTCTTGAGCCTGGTTTTAGGAACGACAAAATTGTGTTTGTTCCTAGTATTTATGTTATGGATATCACTGTATTTTTAATCAGATTAATATTTTATGAGCACACAATAGATTCTCAAATATTTTGAGAGGGCACAGCGAGTTGCTTTCTTTGTTTACGCACGCGAGCATGCAACCCCGCATGAATTTTACTGTGGCGTCTTCCAGGCCCGAGTGACTTTCTAAAATGCCGCAGACACTTGCGTCTACGAATGCATTGCGCCATGCGGAAATTTAGCTCGTTCACACTGCACTTTTAGTCAAAGTAAAATCATGAGAACCCATGGAAGTTTAGGTCGACTTTTAATGACGTCAGTGAAGTGCAGTGCACTATTTCCAGAAGCACAATAACATACTTAGCCTAGTGAAAGAATTGGATGACTACTCAGGTCCCAAAGAACTGAGAATCTACACTGACGGTTCTAAGACAAGTACCGGAACTGAAGTTGGAGTTTACTCCAACGACCTCAATATCAAAATATCCAGAACGCTAGGAAAGCTCAACGCTATCAGGTGGAATGCGTGGGTATCAGTCCATGCCCTAGAAGCCAGGAGAGTAACGGATACTCATATTCGTATACCTACTCTCCGACAGCGCCTTCGTCCTCCAATCTCTAGGAAAGAATTACATCACCCCGAAACTGATGCAAGAATGCCACAATGCACTAGAACGCGTCACAGTGACCAAACGCAACACTGTGACGCTGCAGTGGATAAAAGGTCACAGCGGGTCACTAGAAAATGATGCGGCCGATGAACTGGCCAGAAGGGGATCTGGTGCGATGTTTGTTAGACCCGAACCCATAGTACTACTCCCTTTCACCCAGCTGCGAACGTGGCTACAAGAACATACCCACATACAAGCAGAACGCTGGTGGGCCTTGGCACCAGGCTGTAGGCGGTCCAAGGAGGCTATGCCATCCTTAAATAGGAAACTTACAAGGCGTCTCCTCCGACTGGATATGGGCAGCTTACGAATGGTTGCGGAGACCATCACCGGACACTGCTCACTGAACAAATATTTCCACTCGATAGGTGTAACGGACAGTCCTCTATGCAAAGCATGCGTGGAGGAGGAGGAACGGTTTCAAACGTGCTCCTTGAGTGCACAGGCGTTACCAAAATACGGAGGTAAACAATAGCGACAAATTCACTCACAGATATCCTGAACACACTGAGAGGACTGATATATGCTTCTGAAGGGAGGTTGCTGGTTAGAATGACGGCAGCCATGGCTCACGTACAATGGTCCACAGCAGGACTAAATGCGGAAACCATACCCAACAGATAGATAGATAGATAACATCTGTTGTTCGTTTGATACCTTTTCTCACTGTTCTTTCAGATTTTCTGAATTCTTACTGTAATTAAATTAATTAGAAAATCTATTCTTTGATATTAATGAAAATAAAATACACTCAGTAGAATAATAAATTTTAACGTACCCCTGGCCTAAGGGCCTCCCAAGTATACCTATGTGTTCTGTCTGTGCCCGGAGTTTTTGGCGGGATTTTAACCAGTGAACTTCACTCGTGGCTAGTGGCTGTTTTTAATTATTTGCAAATTGATTCCTAGTGGATATTGTGGTGTAAAATTGGTGTAGTTTTATGCCTGAAGTGTTTACGCAACTGGCCAATATGTGAAATACTGAAATCATTGAAACAGACGCGATCTCGGTAAAGTGGAGCTGTGAATTTTATTGTAGTATGACTACCACAGCGAAGCTTGCCGAGAAGGCTGACTCGATATATTTGCTGTCAAATACTCCAGCAAGCATTAGCCGCTTTCTAATGCAAAACAAAAACATAAAAAATTAGAGTAGTAATATTTAATGACTACGACTGAAGGACTTGTATCCATGGTTATGAACAAAATTAAAAAAAAAATGCTTTGTGCCCCTCGCTGACGTCTGTCAAACATAACCACACTACAAACCCAAAACCAACCACAGTCAAAACATAAAAAGCATTTGTGTTTTGAAATGTGAAGTTATTAATTAAATAAATTGTGGTGGTGGTTTTCGTAACTATCATGCAGCTTTCCGAAATAGATAATGTTAAGATCTATAATCTCAGCGTTGGAAAATCGCTTCCTGATGTAAGTATTTTTATCATAAATAACCTAAGTAGCTACATTACAATTTTACTGTAAACGTTATTGATGTTTATTTTTATAATTAATAGTGGCTGACAGAGAGAAAAAAAAGAGCCCTCTTAAAAAAAAATGTCGACCTACGGCGAAGAATCGAATTGATTCAAGAGTTTGACATGCCAGGAGTAAGCACCAGCTTGCGGGTTTCTAAAGATGGACAGTATATAATGGCTGCAGGCATTTATAAACCAAGGATAAAATGTTATGATGTTAATAATTTGTCCTTAAAGTTTGAACGGTGTCTTGACTCTGAAGTAATAACATTTGAAATATTGAGTGAAGATTATTCAAAGGTAAGTAACATAATTATTGTTTATTAAATACAATTCTAGCTTACAAACATTGTGATGGGATAACATGTTTCCCAGTAACTGGGATGTGGATGATAGATACATGTATTAGAACATCCCTCACATCACAATCTCAAGTGAGTTGGGATGAAAAAGCTGGACAAATTGATTTTACTTACAAGATTTGTTTTATCCTTTGGCCCTCTGAAAGAATCCATTTTAAAACATACATTTATTTCTTTTCAGATTGTATTCCTGCAATGTGATCGATATGTTGAATTCCATGTGGGACACGGCCGTCATTATCGCCTTCGAGTCCCTCGATTTGGAAGAGACATTGCTTACCATCGACCATCATGTGATCTATTTGTTGTTGGTGCCTCATCAGTATGTGGATAACTTATTTACAAATACTAGTTCTCACTAATAACACAATATTTATGTTTTATTAAGTATTCAAAATTCTTAATGTTTACAGGAAATTTATAGATTGAATTTAGAAATAGGTCAGTTTTTAGCACCTTATGTAACAAAAGCTCATGAAATTAATTGCTGTGCTGTGAATGAAGAGCATGGATTATTAATGATTGGCACAGAATCTGGCCATGTGGAAGCTTGGGATCCACGCACCAAATCAAGACAAGGCATACTAGATTGTGCATTGCATTGTACTGATTCTGAATACAAGTATGTTAAAACTATTCAAATTTGTGAAGTGTGATTCATGTGAATATTATAATTCTTATGGTCTGTATTGATTTGTTTACAGAAATGACAGATTGCCTGCTATAACTGCTGCCAAGTTTGATGGTCCTCTTAGAATGGGTGTAGGCACATCCACAGGTCATGTGCTATTGTATGACATTAGATCAAGTAAACCTCTTCTTGTTAAAGACCACATGAACGAAATACCTATAAAATCAATAGAATTCCATAAATCAATGAATTATGTTTACTCCATGGATGCCACTGTTGTGAAGATATGGGATAAAAATACAGTATGTTTGCCAAATGATTACAAAAACTTGTTGCTGTTTCAATATTGTTTATAAACATTATTTAAATGAATTTAATGTCTTTTTCAGGGAAAGCAATACACAAGCATAGAATCATCAGCAGATTTCAATGATTTATGTGTATTCCCAAACACAGGATTAAGTATGATGGCAGTTGAAGATCAAAAAATGCAAATATATTACCTTCCATCATTAGGTATGTGCACAACAACTTGTATATAACACTATACCACATAACTTTATTTCCTAGTGTTGAGGACACTAGAATTTAAAGTTTGTAAAATGGTTAAATAAACTGCCTTGTTGGTCAAGTGGTTGCAAGCATTTGGGTTTGGTCAGTGTGTCCTTGTTGGGGGCCAGGATCAGGATCAGCCTGGAGTTGTGCCTGGTTGAAGGCAATATAAGAGTTAAACACAACTGCAGAAATGTGGATGTGATGGTGTGCATGTAGACTATAGGCAAAACCCTGCCTAACCCTTCAAGGAATACAAGTGCATTATTTCTGAAATACTTATAAGAACTATTTACTAAAAGCAAGTTATACTTTTTTCCAGGACCTGCACCTAGGTGGTGTGCTTTCTTAGATAATTTGACAGAGGAATTAGAGAGCTCAGCATCACAAACAGTTTATGATGACTATAAATTCATCACTAAGCAGGAACTGGAATCATTGGGATTAGATCACTTGCTGGGAACTAATCTATTGAGAGCATACATGCATGGGTAAGACAGTAAGACTTGCTTTCTGAATTTGTGCAATGATATAATTTAAATTTTTAGATTCATTATTCTAAGTTAAAATTACAGATACTTTGTTGATGTGCGTTTATACAAGAGGGCAAAGTCAATCGCAGATCCATTTGCGTTCGAACAGTATAAGAAACGTAAGATAAGAGAAAAGATTGAACAAGAGAGGCCATCCAGAATTAAAGTCGAGGACAACTTACCAAAAGTTAACAGAGATCTGGCATCCAAACTCATGGATGATGGAGGTAAAAAGAAGAAGCAATCAGCTAATCTACTTAAAGATGACCGTTTTAAGGTATGTTTAAGTTTTTATGTATAATAATGTAAATTACATTATCTAACCACTATTGGTACTATGTTTAAAATAACTTTGCCATTTTCTTATAGGCCCTGTTTGAAAACCCAGACTTTGAGGTGGATAGAGGAGCTGAAGAATACCGTTTACTCAACCCAGTTTTGTCTAGGTTAGACAAAAATAAGGAAAATAAAGTGGCAGCTGAACCAATGCAGGTAAAAGAGAATATATACCCTAATTTCCTCTATAAATGTGTAAGTTTTTCATATTGGGTTAGTATTTGTACACTTTCAACATAAGATATTTATACAATGATCTTTTACCTCAATGATCTAATGAAAGGATTATAAGAATGTCTTACTTTTAATTTACTCTTTATAAAAGCTCTTCTAAGTGTGAAATATGGTATTTATTCTTTTGTATTCCGCAGGAGGAAGAAACTGAAGATAAAGATTCTGATATGGAACTGTATGAGACTAGTGATGATAACGATAGTTCAGATGAAGACCGATCGTGGGTTAAAGAAGTTAAAAAGCAGCACAAAATTATAAGAAATAAATCCCGAAGAGAAGATGACTCGCAACCCAATGAGGAGCAAAATTATGACGCAAACAGAGCCCCGAGAAGTACAAATATTATTAAGAGTATATCACGGGTAAGCAAAGCTAGTTTAGGAGATCGATTAGCTAAAGAAAGCTTTTCAACAATGGTAACCAATAGCGGTGGAAACCGCGAAATGAAATTCAGTATGAGAGGGAAGAAGTCCGACTCTGCAAATAATCGACAAATGAAGAAACATCATCAAGAGAGGAAACAGTTTGTAAGAAAAACAGGATTTTTAACAAAAAAGAAACTCCCTAAATCATTTTAAATTTATTTTAAAAGGAATAAAGTGCATAATTATTATACCTACTTATCTTTTATTTTTACCAGTTAGTGTGAGCTCCATATGTTACAAATATAAGAACGGCTACCTCCAAGATGGTATGTAGGATGGTGATGGGATGGTAGGTAGGTACCTATAAGATGTAAGTAAGCTATAATTTTTGAGCCCAGCCTTCCTTCCAGCCTTGCTAATAGAAAACAATGGGTTTCTTATAATATTCCAGTTTTCAATGCCAGGCAGTCAATCGAATGCCTCGCAGTAACACGCTATTCGATTGACGCAGACAGATTTACTGATTCGTCGTCTACTAGCAAAGTAGAAAGATAAAATAATACAATTTTAACAAACTAGCCTTTCCACCATTTATCTTTCTGGCTTATCTAAGTTCATCGTCCGTAGTGAGCGCTAACAGCTTAGTTCATTTCTATTTATGCCCTCTAACGCAAGTTTGATCTTCATTGAAAAGCTCATATCTACATAAACTTTTCATGATAATAATCTTTAACAAAATACCTTCATGCATGACGTGCTTTCCAATAGAAAAGAACTAGTAGGGGCTTGATATAAACATAATGACATTAACATAGCATTGGTTATTATCAGAGTGAATGCACTGACCCAGTGCAATACCTACAAGTACACATTCAATGATGTTATTATTACATATAAAAAAACATTGCAGTGAAGCGTTATCTGTTGTTGGCAATGTATCCCTTTTACTCTCTTCGAAAGTTAAATTTAATTTTGGTAATTGCGTAGGTACCTGCACGTTATTAGCTGGAACAGAAAAATGCAAAATGACAATGCTTCGTACGGTAGTGGTAAGCACAATAAGCTTTTAATTGTCTACCGTCATTATTGGAATCTTAGTTGTTTGCTACATAAATGTTCAATTATTAATGTATTATCATTTCGTATAATGTGCATATTGGTAATTAATATGTAGATATGGGTAATAAACTGGATAATGTGAATTTAGAAAATGATTATGTAGCTAGTGATTTACTGGACAGCCATGTACTGGGGAACGACAAGCTTGCTGAACCAGCGATGGAGAGATCTACCAGGTCCAGTCTCGACGCCAATAGTGTGGACGTGAGTAAACCTTTATTTGTATTTTTCACAATGGGGGACACAGTGTAGGTACCGATATAAACGTGCGCCTTTCGTGAGTTGCACACTTGAAACGCTTAGTAATTAGATATACGAGTACTTACTTAATGTTTATGTGGTTACTATTATAATCATTTGTGTAACTATACATTAACCACATACCTACCTACGTACCTACTAAATTGCACGATCGACCTCAAGCGATGCTTGGCAGCCGGATTTCATCCATTCATCGACTGATGATGCTTCTTCTTCCAGATTGGAGAAATAACGGAGTCCCCTGATACTGAGTACATGAGTACTTCTGCTATATTACATTATTGTAAATCTAAGGTAATATTTTGGACGTCACCTTTGATTTAGTGTGTGCTGCTACAGACTACCTAATTATACTAGACTATATTCTATTATTAATATAATAACTCTTGTTTATTTTCAGATATTACTCCCATACTTAAAACTGTTAACTATCATGGGACTGCGGCCGGTACTGGATGTATCGAACTCTTCTAGATGCGTTATATGTTGGTCACATTTTCATTCAATACAAGTTGCCATACTCATGTTTTTAGGATATGTTCTTCAATTTATGGCTTGTTTCAGGTAATATACAGGGTGATTTTTTAATATTATCAACGTTTAATTAGGGATCACGTATTGTGCTGGCTAACTGACTGATTCAACTTATTCAAGTGTTTGTTATGTTTCAGGCGGGACCGAGGGTTTTGTTATAAGTTAGTGCCCTTGGCGTTAACATCCACTCTAGAATATGACAACTATAAAGAAGTGTGTTATGGAAACGTAATCTTCACATATATTGGACCCAGCATATTGCATTTTGTTGGATTTTTATACGCATTATATTTATTTCGAATCTCAGACAATGAGCAGTTGCAGAATCTAATGGAAAGAGTGAGTATTCTAACTTATTGATCGTGATAGGAACATTAATATTTTATTATTTTGCTTAGTATTACTTCGGTAGTTCGAAACTTACACATGGTGCGATAAATAGACGTTAAAACAGCTCTCTCTGTTTAGGTATTTCTATTATCATCGTACTCACCTCAAGGGATGCCCACAACGAAACCGAAGCGCCTGTTACACATGTTGTGGTTCTTTATTATACTCAGTGTGCTGTGGATGTGCTTGTCATTGTGTTCCGTCAATTTAATGCTGGCTAGAGGCAACATCATCTTCAGATGGATGGAAACAAGGTAAAGAAAATCACCTTAATCCTGCGACATAATGTCGCTGTCAATGTGCAATTCATACGTAATTTAACGTAATTTAAATCCTAAGACGACCCACTGACCCAATATACATTTAACTTCATGATGTGCTGATCTTGTAATTGTTTATTCCAGTTCCTACGAAGTAAGAATGTTGTTGAAGATTCTACTTATAATATGCACATTGATCCACGACATGGTGCAAGCGACCATCATCACGAGTTACTGCCTACAAGCGCAGCTGTTGCAAGCTCATCTCATGTTCCTCAAAGAGCGCCTTCTTAACCGAACCATCACTCCACTTAACTGGATGAGAGTGAGTATTTCTTTTATCAGTTTTCCAAAAAAAAAACTAGTATTTGATCTATTCTTCTACTTAAAAAACAGTGCTACTTGTTTTGCGAACGTGGATTAACCTATTTTGATTATAAAATGTCCCTTGACCATGGACTCGCGCACGGAGGGTTCCGTACCATCTATAAAAAACTGAAAATAATCATGTTTGTTGTATGGGAGCCCCCCTTAAATATTAATTTTATTCTGTTTTTAGGTATTTGTTGTTATAGCAGCACTTCGATCAACAATTACAACTAGATATCGGGTCGACGCCAAAATAACGACTCGGCAAATAACAGCTCACTTGAGATGTGAGCTTCTTCTTTTGTTTAGTTTGCTTGAAAAACAGCCAATGTAAACGCGTTTTACAATGCCACTTTACAATGCCACAATGTGTTATCAAAAGTTGCATAAATAAGCAATTTAACGGCCGGAGTGTCTTATTTTCGGTAATTACATATATAGAATAAGTTATAATTTAAGCTTTAAACAAACAAATAATATCAAATTTGAATAAAATTACCAATTTAAAACCAGCGCCACAAATGTTTGACCAAGTTTGGCCAATACACGCGCAAACTTTTGTGTAACAGAACAGTAAATGCATAAAGTAGATTTGCATTGTAATATTTAAAAAAAAACGATGTACGTCGCAAGGCAATAATGGGAAAAATGTACTTTATTTGTTGCCACCTAAGGTGGATTTCACACTAAATGTTATTTAACCTATGACTTTCAATATCTAAGTGACAGATTGCTTTGCTCGTTTTTGTGATGAATAATAATAATAATAATAATTAATAGATTTGTTTGTTTGTTTGAAATGAATAGGCTCCGAAACTACTGGACCGATTTGAAAAATTCTTTCACCAGTAGAATCGTACATTATCGATGATGGACATAGGCTATAGAATATTTTAAAAAAAGTTAGGGATCCGTATGAAAACTTCGATAATGTAACCCAAGGTGTGAGAAAAAATCCTTATATCGCGTACGCTGCGGTATCTATTGACAATAGAGCAAAGTGATGTACTACAGTTTTATAGAGGTCATCAATGTCTACAAAAAAGTCCGCGATACCATATGTCTAACTATTATGGTTAAGTCACCGTGACCGCTTTTTGTTCAAATTATTCAAGCAAATCCTTGGTGATATGAAAAAAGGGTGATTTCGGTATCATGATATTAATCCTTATCCATTTAAATGGTTTGATAATTAAGGTTGATTATGTCCGTGTAGATCACACTTTAAATTATTCAAATCGGACCTTTCGTTCAAAAGTTGCGACGGTAATAAACATGCTCGGAGTAAGAAAAAATGTCGCGGTTTGAGCGAACTGGGGAGAATCATAACAAATGCTTGGTCCGATGAAGTTGAAAATGATTTCGATAAAACAATAAGAATAACAAATGTTTGGATTTTTCGCAAATAAACTACATACATAATAAGGGGTGAAGCAGGGGTTACAGCAAGTTTTTAGGGGAGGGCATTATTGCTTGCTTTAATTTACGTCGCAAATCTATGAACGAACTAAAAATGGGATTATTGAAACAGATGTACCTAACAATTTTTGCATAATCAACTCCTGACAACCCCGTCAGGAGTTGATTATGCAAAAATTGTTACGGAAGTGAACAGTTGCGGTGAACCTGAGACCATAGAATAAGTAGAAATGGCTAAGTAATAAATGTAATTATTAAAAATCGTTGTGCTTAATTTTCCAAAACTAACCTTTATAAGGGGGTATAGGGGGCGTTGAAGTTTGTGGAGTACCTACTAAATCCGCGCGGACGAAGTCGCGGGCGAAGTGCTAGTGATGAATAATCGTAAGCATAAGATTATATTGCGAAGATTTGTGACTTTATTACTAGGTGCCAAGGTTGTAATTCGGTTGAACTAAAAACTGTTATAAAACTATTTTCTCGGTTCGCTAATAAACAAAAGCTGTAGTAGGTACTCACGCGGACAGAATTTAGCTTTGATTTTGTACGTGACCCGTTATCTAGTTGTATTGTTGATCGAAGTAGCAGCAACAGAAATACATCAACTGTCTAGCTATCACGGTTCAAGAGATACCTACAGCCTGGCGACAGACGGACGGACGGACGGACAGCGGAGCCTTAGTAATAGGGTCCAGTTTTACTCTTTGGGTACGGAACCCTAAAAAAAAACAATTCATTTTCTTTTTACAGGAAATAGCAGAATTCCGTAAGCTGTTAAAATATTTGAACGATGACCTCGCACCCGCCATTTGTTTGTTCACCATTGTGAACATCTCTTGGGCAAGCTCTGGTCTTATGTGGCTACTGAATTTAGACAAGGTGGACACTGAAACAGAACCCCTGGTTGGCATCAGCATTCTTAATGAGCTCTTGTGGATATCAGCGGTTGTAGTACCATTTGTTCAGGTAATTTCGAACTTATGAACGTAACAGCAACATTATCTAGCAGTATTTCATTGATAACGCGTTTACCGTGGATTTACCGTGGTGTGTGCTCGCGCATATTATTATTATTAAGCCTTTATTGCCAACACTATACATAATTTAACATTTTCCATAGTTGATTATTCACATGCAATCAAATATTATATTCACTTATCATAATAACATAACATTGAATATTAAATTGTCATTTTTCATTAAATTCATTATTACAATTACATATTATTAATAAATATTATCAATTATTTAACATGCAATTAAATAATACATTCACATAACATATACCATTGGATATTAAATTGACATTATAATTTTATTAAATTCATTATTATTACAATTACAAATCATTATTAAATATTATTATCAAATATTATCACTATCAATAATTTTTAGTTGATTTTAAATTATGTTATATTAATAGATATTCATATTTATTGGGCGTCGGCGTGTCTTTGCGACACGAAGGCCTCCTCCAGCTCTTTCCATTTTACTCTTGTTTGAGATATTCTGTGCCATATTGGACCCGCATGCTTTTTTATGTCACCAGACCAACGTTTTCTTTGTCTTCCTCGTTTCCTCTTTGTTTGGAATCTAGGAATCCATTTCTCTTAAATCTACAGCTCTCTTTCTGTCTCTTTTTGTGTAACCCAATATACTCCTCTCCATGGCTCTTTGGCATGTAACTAGTTTTTAGTATTTGCCCAGGTCTGGCACCCATAGGTAAGAATTGGTAATATACATGTATTGTACACTTTCCTTTTCATTGCAATGTTATATTGATTACCTTTTAGCACTTCTTTGAGGGAAAGACGGGTAGCAAATGCCTGGAAGAGATTTTGGTCCCTCAAAGAAGTGCTCGCGCATATTTCCACTCAAAACTTAACAGCAAAGAAAAATATGCTCAAGCATTTTGTTACTGCGCTAACCCTAAAACAACCAATGATTGAATAGGTAAAATTGTGCACACAACTACATATTATGTATTTATTTGCCTCTATTGTTTTGAAGATTTCAACGCTACTCATACCCGTTCTTTTGTTGGCTGGAATCGCATTAATCATGATTTAATTTTACTATTTCAGGCCGCCCGGCTCTCAAAAGAATGTCGACGGACGCAGTCAGTAGGGCACGAGCTATGCGTGCGGCCCTTCTTACACCAAGACACATCACAAGAAGACATCACCACCGTACTTATGTATGCTTCCACGCTGCGGCTGCACGCCAAGCTGTTCCACTACCCCATCGCCGGACGATACCTGTGTCTCGTACTCACCTTCACTGTTATAGTACTCTTTTCTTTAGGCATGTGCCACTTATTACAATAATTTATAGATACTTTAAATATTAATTCAATTTTGTTATTTATAATTCTCACCAACCAGTAACTTTACCAGCTGTAAATGGTTATTGTGTAAATGTAAATAATTGTAATTTAATCATCTGACTCTGAGAGTTGGTAAATTTTCGTGTCGTCAGAATTATTGGGATACCTACTCAATAAAATATGAAAAATATTTTTTAAATATTTTATTTTCGTTTCCAACTATTTTGGCACTAACACGGTTAGACTTAATTATTTTTGTTAATATTTTAAAATAAACTTATACATTTTTCATTACATAAACTTCAATTCGAGTCAAACAATTTAGTCTTTGCTACAAACAATTAATATGAAACTTATTCGATAACTCAGCGACACGAGCGACGACGTAGTAAACAAATAGAGTGCTTATACTACAGACCTACCGTTCAACTGAAACCGTATCTCGTGGTAGGCGAGCGGTGCGGGAGGGGTGTGGAGACGTAACACGATGGCTTCGTCGTTCACCTTCTGACAGGCGTCAACACTCCCGAACAAGTAGATTCGTCTGGCGCCAATGAGGCGGCAACGTGTAGTTACTAGTTACGTCACGAGCTACTCGGCGTCGAGTATGGCGAGGCGAGACACCTGCGCGCCCCACCAGGAGTGCACGTCGTGCAGCACGGGCAGGCCGCTGTTGTGTGACACGCGCATGCCGCTCTTCACTGACGCTGTAGGTACACACATACGAATAACATATTATATTGAGCTCTAATGTCATCAAAAAGATTGACATCATTAAATCAGCCAATGAAGGTTCTCCTTTTAAGAACCGTATTAGAACGGAGAACTAAGACGCTTGTCTGGGATGGGATGACGATATAACGATATTTTGGTTTTAAAATACATGGAATGACAATGCCAGTTGGATATGATCTAAGCATAGAAACTCAAACGAGTATATTATACTAACTTAACCGACAACATAAGTAAACAAAAGAGAACACTCACACTTGCAAGAAGTCTTCTTTATAAGGGCAGGATGTGGATCACTGAGAGTTGGTTGAAGGTACTTCTTTATCGGGCTCTCTGGTCTGCAAGTATGGAGTATAGTATACTTATAAATGAGGGAAGTTACTTACTAATTATTAAAACAACCATAGAGGCACAAAACGTTGGTCAGTGAATCAGTTGTTCCTAACTTTACCTCGGAATTGTAACAGATGGTAACCCAGGCCTCTTGAATTGGCTTTTTGTTGACGATCTTTTTGGTTGTGAATCAAACGATGACGTTATATCTGTAAAAGTAAAATACATTCAAATAACACAAATACAGAACGTCTATTTATTAGTCAATGTTTTTTACTTACTAGATATAACGGGCTGTGATGTGGACTCTGTTATTTCAGTGCGTCCTATATTAGCAATTACCTGCTGAAAATGAACATAATTTTGTATTTTTCTTACATGAGTCTCAATTAGTAAATCTTTCGAATATTTAAAATAGTTTGATAATTTTTATGTTTGTAAAAGATAATTTATAATCTCTGGATGTATCTTTAAGTGTAATCTTTGCAACAAACGTTGTCAGTTAGTAGTCGTAGTATGCAGAGTTAATCATGTTTATTTCTTTAAAACTAAGGCTGGCACCAACCCCAAAAAGTAGTTGCCATGAAATGCCACTAAAGATTTTTAAAAGACAAAACTTTGATTTCTCCCTTTTTAGTTATTAATTAAATAAATTACAGTTTAGAAGTCAGTAAAATGTTTAAAATTATCTTTTTATTTCTGATTTAGTTGTCATTTAAACAAATTACTACTTAACGACTCCAGCCCCGACATGTGAAAATTCCCAAATAAAAAATAAATCTTATGTAATTGGTAAATAAACACTAAATTCGCGATTAATTCGGCGCACACCGGTGTGTTGCCGGTGCTTGAGCGGTTGCATCATCATGCATTAAGTAGTAATTTGTTTAAATGACAACTAAAAAAAATAAGAAATAAAAAGGTAATTTTATGTCATCACATGGTAGAGAATAACGCTGTTATGCCACTGATTTAACAGCGTAATCTCAGCGTAATGTCTTAGTGACTGGTACAAACTTACCTCTCTATATAAAAAACTACTGAACCGATTTTGATGAAACTTGCACTGTTCCCTAAGTTAGACTATAGCTAACGTGACCATACGTCCCGTTTTAAAACGGGACTATTCCTTTATTCGCTACTTTAACACCGGGAGTGTTCCTGAGAAAAGCTTCGGGACACAAAATAGTCCCGTTTTCAGTGACAGAAAAATGCTGATAAAAATTCAAATAAAAACAAAAAAAAATATATTAAATTTTCTAAATGGTACACTAGGCACCCATAACTAACCAAAGAGTCTTACTCTAAAAGCGTCGATATATCATGAAATAATATGTGAGAATAAAAATGTGATTCGAGATCTTAAAAAAATTATCCTAGAAAATTAAGAACGCAAAATCTGTTTTGACAAAAGCTATCCTATCAATATTGGTGGTCAAGAAAAAAAACGAATGTCGCGATAATTTGACGAACGAATTCCGTTTTGAAATTGAAAAAAAATGATCACATTAACTTCATTAGGAATTTCTCCTGTATCGTGGGTGCGTTTACAAACATATAAATTGACGTACACAAACAGCCAGACCCGGACTATCTGTAGGCCATACAAATATTTGTTCCGTGCGAGAATCGAACCCGCGACACGCAGCGCAGCAGTCAATCGCTCAACCACAACGCCAACCGTGTCAAAGTCAAAGTCAAAACTCTATGGCGAGGCTAAAGTCAAAACTCTATGACTCAAAAAATCTATGGCGTGTGGCATTTTTCCTAAGCATTGGTGGTTCCTATTTTTAAATCAGGAGGCAAGGAACATGTGTCTAATTATAGGGCCATCTCAATCCTAAGCATATTTGGCAAAATTCTTGAAAAGCTTGTTACTCAATACCTAAATGCACATGTTAAGCAACATATTACAATACACCAACACGGTTTTATAAGTTCAAGGTCCACCTCTACCAACCTTATGTGCTACCATGTGCTACGTCTCAGCTATATCGGAGTCTCTCGATAAACGAATCCCGGTAGACACTATATACACAGGCATAGACATAAGGCGACATAAGGCGTTTGATAAAGTCGACCACAACCTCTTACTGAACAAACTTAATCGAGCGTCTCTCGATAAACGAATCCCGGTAGACACTACACAGACTTTAGTAAGGTGTTTGATAAAGTCGACCACAACCTCTTACTGAACAAACTTAATCGAGCAGGTATAGGGGGGCCGTTACTCAAGTGGTTTCATTCTTATCTCGTTGGTAGGAACTCGAAAGTTGTCGTTAATGGATACCACTCTGACGCCTTTCCAGCAACGTCGGGAGTACCACAAGGGTCGCATCTGGGTCCTATTCTTTTCAATATTTTTATAAATGATATAACGTCATGTTTCAAGCACTCAAATTTCTATCTTTTTGCAGATGATGTAAAAATTGTGTCTAATTTGGACTCTGCACAAGCTGATCTCGATAGAATGGCGGACTGGTGTGGTACAAATAAAATGAATTTAAATGTGTCCAAATGTCATTGTATGCCATTCTCTCGTAAAAAAAACACAAACCAATAATTACACATTGCATCAGCAAACATTACAAAACGTAGAGGAAGTTCGGGACCTGGGAATTGTATTCGATAAACAACTAAAATTTGATAGACACGTAACAAATATAACTTCAAAGGCATTCAAAGTGCTCGGTTTTATCCTGCGTAATAGCAAAGATTTCTGCAAGGCCTCAACTAGAATTAAATTATTTAACACCTTAGTTCGCCCATTGCTTGAATACAATAGCACCGTATGGAATCCCCACTACGAAGTCTATATTAAACGCATCGAAAGCGTACAGAGACGTTTTCTATACCATCTCTCCTACAAAGATCGTCTGGCAAGAAAAATCAGGAACTACAGCATACGACTACAGCACTATAAAATGTCCGCTCTCGTAGATAGAAGGAAAGCTTTAGACCTCACATTCCTTCACAAACTATTTCATGGGGCTATCGACTGCGCTGAGCTTCTTGGTAAGCTGCAGATAAGCGCATTATCTCGCTTACCGAGAAAGTGTAGCTATAATCTTTTTAATGTGCCAGGATCTAAAACCAACCTCGGTCACTTCGCCGTTCTGCCAAGGCTCTGTAGAAACTACAATGAACTGTCAAAGCACCACAACATTGATATTACACGTAAGATGTCGGTATATAAGAAGAACCTACATCTCATAATGTCTAAATAGTAGGTAATGATTTTATTAACTCTTTTGTCTTCTGTATAATTTTATTTTATTATTGTTGTTCTAGTTTTAAATTACCACGTTTTTGTTTAATTTCCTGTCTTTCAAATTTTACATTTTAATTTTATTGTCTTGTCAAACTTTTTTGTAACTAGTTATTAAGTGTATGCTGTGGTTTCCTATAATTGGGGGAACACAGGAATCAGTTCCTATTGTATGTCTCATAGTTTAAGTAATCTGTGTATCCTCTGTTGGAAATCCTAAATAAAAAAATAAAAAAAAAACGTTTATTTCAATTAGGCCATTCAACGGCACTTTTGAACGTCATCTTTTACATTTAAAATAATATAAAGTGAATCTACTATCCGTTCGCAAGGGTAGATTCTTATGGAGAAGAACGGACAAGAAACTCCATAGTTACTCTTTTCAAATCAATGTTTTACAATATTTTGAGTACAAAAATTAATTTTAATATATGTGAGGTCGATGCACCTAGAGTATACTACTTATATATGTCGTAGGATAATTTGATACTTCGAATCTTCGCGGAAATCCTAGGGGTTTTGCGAAAACGCGGATAATTAGACATAGGCGAAAAATTATCAAATCTTACTGGACAAAGTCAGGATTTTTGCGAAAATACTCGTTATTGTGCAATATTGCGAAACGAAACGCTGGCTGTTATGAAATAAGAACGCTGATTGGTCGGTCAGCGCGTTCAATAAGAGATCGTCTCTGATTGGTTGACGTCTTAAATGTCAATCATTTGTTGCCGCACGTTATTTGTTTACGTTTGTGTCTGAGTTAAATTGCAGAAGTGTTTTGTTTTTTATCGTAAATAGTGTACCTACTTGGACTTAAATAAAGTGGTAAATAAAAGTGCTACACGAGTATTGTATCATAACTCTATGATACAATACTTGAAGTTAATCATCGGCAAACTAGGAACCAATTAGAAGTCAGCCAGCAAAATTGTAGCCAATCAGTGTTGAGCACATCAAATCTTACTATAGTAACGAGTATTTTCGCAAAAATCCTGACTTTGTCCAGTAAGATTTGATAATTTTTCGCCTATGTCTAATTATCCGCGTTTCCGCAAAACCCCTAGGATTTCCGCGAAGATTCGAAGTATCAAATTATCCTACGACATATATATTCCCAGCAGAGGTAAACATTTCCATTTTCTTAATAAGTACATGGTACTCACATATTTACAAATCTTGGAACCATTAATAAAACAGAGTGTGTTAACAGAAAAATAAAAACTCTTTTACATCTGTAAAGTTAATACAAAAATTTACCAGTTTGATTTTGCCTACACTACACCCTTGATTGTCCTATGGAGCAGGACCAGCATGTTTCCAAGCATTCTTATCTTGAATGTAATCCTCCAACTTGTAATATGCTTGTTTACAGTGTGCTGTTTACATAAGTTTTAAATTTTCTTTCATTTAATTCTAATATGTCACAAGGTATTTTGTTGTAACATTTAACACAGTACCCCATGAAGGATGTGTGTACTTTAGCTAACCTATAAAATGGTTGATCTAATTTATCTTTATTTGTAGTATTAAAATTATGTCGATCACTAATTTTATTAAAAAGATGTCGATTTTTCCGAACATACATAATATTTTCATAAATGAATTGGCAAGGGACTGTCATAATATTAATCTCTTTAAAAAAATCCCTTAGAGAATCACGGCGACGCAGATTATATAGGGCTCTGACAGCTCTCCTTTGTAAAATAAAAATGGATTCAATGTCAGCAGCCCGACCCCACAGCAAAATACCGTAAGACATATTTTTTTATTTTTTATTTATGAATGGGCTAGCTCTTGACCTCGATCACGCCTGATGGAAAGCGATAGATGAGGTCCATGATGAAAGCGAGCGTGCCCAGAAGATGCCCTAAAGCACTGGTACTCCCACGCGTCGACGAAACACAGCAGGCTGCTTGACGCCGAACTCCGGTGGGAGGGTGGTCGCGAACCAGGCGGGTGCTACCACCGCCAGAAAAGGATTGGCCAGTCTTATAAGGTGTTAGGTGAGACTGTCCAGGATGCGCCGAGCGCTCGGTTCAGTTGAGTGTCTGATGGAACAAATTGCGCTACACGAGGAGGCTCTTTCATGCATCCCAAAATAATGCTGTGAAAATAACTAAAATAGACCAAACGTGCGGTTTCTACGTCTGTTAACTGTCTTATCTTTCTAACAGCATAACCAGCTGAACTGAGACGACCCGCAAGAGATGTTATATGGGGCATTGTAATTTCTCGTCTAAAGTGATTCCTAGGAAAACCGTCTGATTAATGAAACCCAGTTTTTCTCCATTCAATATGATGTCACATTCGCTACTTTTAACATTAGGTAAACTAAATCTAATACATTTGGTTTTTTTTTTCATTTAGTACCAAGTTGTTTGCCGTAAACCAATTTTGGACCTGATGAATAGAGCTATTGACGTCGTCAAGATTTTGTGAGCGTCGATCTATTCTAAATATTAGAGATGTGTCATCCGCAAATAATACCATATTTGGTTGATTTTTAAATAGTTGGGGAAAATCATTTATGTAAACTAAAAAAGGAATGGACCCAATATTGAACCTTGAGAAACGCCCATTGTCATTTCCGACCCTAGTGAGTTTACACCGTTTACCTGAACTTTAACCTCTGTCCATCAAGTATGAACTAATCAAATCAAGGGCTCTATTCCTAATCCCATAGTGCTCAAGTTTCAACAAAAGCGTCTCATGGTTAACGCAGTCGAACGCCTTCGAGAGGTCGCAGAATATTCCAATGGCGTTTTGCGACTCTTCCCAGGCGTTAAAAATGTTCTTTATTACGGTTTCAGTTGTACATCGCCCTTTAGTGAAACCGTACTGTTGTTCATGTAAGATGGAATTTTTATTAAAGTGACGTAACATTTGATTAAGCATTAACTTTTCAAACACCTTGCTGAGAACTGGCAGAATTGACACAGGCCTATAATTGTTGGGTTCTTGACAATCACCCGATTTGAACAACGGAACGACTTTACTGTGTTTCATGAGATCTGGAAAAACTTCTTGGTCTACACTAGTGTTAAATATGACTGCTAAGTAGGGGGCAATAGTTTCAATGACCGATCTACAAACTTTTACAGATATTCCCCAAAGATCTTCTGTTGATTTAATTTTAAGATCTTTAATTGCTTTTATAATAGCCTGGGGGTTTGTATGTTGAAACTTACACTCCGATGGACAAACCTTTACATTCTTTCTAAGTAAAGCAGCAGAGAGCGTGGGTGACGAGTCGAGAGACTCTGTAGTTTTAAGAGGAATATTAGCAAAGAAGTTTTCAAATTCCTGAGCTACCTCTGCAACTGAGTTTATTGGACTATGTACAGTATTTAAATTAAATTTCGATTCACGCTGTTTCTTCCTACCTGTTTCGTTATTAATTATTTTCCAAGTAGTTTTTATTTTGTCGTCTGCTGATTTTATTTTTTTGCTAATATGCAGAGCTTTTGCTGTTTTGCACACACTTTTATATGTTTTTGAATATTTCGCAACATACTTATGAAAGCTTGTATTATTTATATGTTGCTTTAAACCATATAGTTCATATAGCTTTTCCCTGCTTATGCGAATGCCTGGTGTTGCCCAATCGCTAAATAAGAACTTAGTGTAAATACTTTTAGACTTTAGAGGAAAAGTGTCATTAAATTGCGTGTTTAATAATGAAAAAAATTCGTCATAGAACTCATTTGGGTCTTCGATGTTATTAAAGCAATGAGCACCTAGTTTACGAGCCAAAGTATTATTAAGTTTCTCCAAACCCTGTCGTCAAACTATAGCCTAGTCCAACTAAAAAGAAGATTTTTTGCAATCCGTCTTATAATGTTTGAGATATGCGCGGACAAACATACAAATATACATACATTTATGAAATTTAGCACTCATGTTTAGAAGCTGGTTTAGACAAACATATTATACAAAAACGGAAATTCTGACAATATTACATACATGCGGGTCGAATTGATAACCCCTTTTTTTAAAGTCGGATTAAATTCTATCACTTATTGAAGGCTATTGCTGAGTTTTATCCCTCAAAAATACAAGGTTCATGGTGCTGAAGCAAAGTCAGGAGCATGTTTCCACTGCTGGGGTGTCAGTGTCCTCCGCCACGTGTCCAGTGCGGGTTGCTCGATGTCACATGTCTTCGAATATTTCGTACTAGGAAATTCTAGTTTAACCACGATGTTGTCTTTCACCGTTTGTGAGAACAGGAAAAAATGGACTAAATTTTTTTGGATGTAAAATCCATATTATTGTCGGATGTTCCGACAATAATATGGATTTTATTCTTATGAAAAGCCTAATGTCATCCATTCCATAATAAGTAACAAATCGATTCACTACTCATTCAACAAAATCGGTTCTGTAGTTTAGCCGCTACGGTGTAAGGCCATAGATGCATTGTGGACTAAAATCATAAGCCTTACTTTTGGCTTTGCCGATAATAAGAAAAAGGTAGTTCCAAATAAGATGGTTACCTGCGCTTCAGTTTCCAGTTTTTCTTTGTCAACTTTTTCGCTGCTCATATCAACAGCTTGTTCATTTGTTTTCCTCAAACCAGCGATTAAACTAGTTTGCTGTTTCTGTAAAACAACGTTTACATTTTAATATGATTATGTCTAAAATGATAATGAATACTACGAGGGTTGTCTCTATCTCACGCGGCCCGCGTACAATGACCCCTTAAGAGGTATTGCGTTTATTCTGTTACACGTTGTATAAGTCAGACTCAAGTTGTACTTACGCTGCTGTTGGCGCGTATCTTCTTGAGGCAGCCTTCCAGCCACGTGCGTATAGTTTGCTTGGCGACCTCTTCCTCGATCAGAAACTCGAACTCCTCTCTCGCCAACAACTCCTCCATTTGCAATGACTTCCGGATGTCCACAGTGCGGTACGACAACATACTGTAATCATTTCAATAACTATTTTAGGTCCATTTTGAATGCGCTGATTAAAGTATTTGAAAGTAAATCACAATTTGTGATACATCGTGCATTAGAAAGAGGCTGTCGCTAACAGAGACGATGTTCTACAGAGGTGAACTTGTTCTGAAACCAGATGCTCCGTATTTTGGCCAGATACTTGTGCATAAAAATGACCAAGTTTTCATGGCTCTTGCAAGACCGTAATTAAACTCGCAACACTCATACACTTAACTCACACATTGTACCACTTACTTGATAACGTCATGGAAGGTAACATCTTCGCCGTTATGCAGTCGCTCGAGCTCATAGCACATGTACTTGAACAACAGCCTCTCCTTGTGGGTGTCGCATTCTAGACGACCTTTCAGAAGCCGCAGTATGAATTTCACCTATAAAATAATTTTATTATTTTATTTATTGGCCGACAGCGACACGTCCTTCATGACAATATGACCTTTATATCTTGGCAGTAAGGGCAATATTCGTAAATCAGATGTAGCTAATAAAGTAACGGTACTTTGCGTTTTAAATTGAAGATCGAACTCACCTTTCTAACGGGTATAACACCTTTTTGATGCACATCCACAACATTCCAAGTATTTTGAAAGTTCCTTATGTCAGCGTAAGACAGTAAAGCGTCTTCCTCGTTTGAGTAGAATAGTGAAAAGTTCTCCATGATTATAGCTGCAAAGTACAAAAATTATGTTGTCTTTTAATAACGTAGACACTGAAATACATGCAGGAAAGTTTGTGTTACAGTTTCGTTTACATAGTTAACTATAATGGTGGTGTCTAGAGTAAGATTTAAAGACATTTTCTTTCTGATTTTTGACCTAGGTACATGCAGCATCCACTTTCTATTATCTAGGTAAGATCTACGCCAGTTTGCAATTTTTTTCTTGTGGTCTACTGTGACCCCCAATCTCTACATCACCTGCAATATCTGGCCAAATCAGCCCCCTCCACTATTAAGACCGTCCTACCACGGTCGGCAACGACGGCGACACCATGCAGTCGTGCAGTGGCGGCGCTAACTACATGCAGGAGAGGTTGCACTAACCCACAAGCAAGTTGAGCACGATATACGTGATGATGACGTAGAAGGTGCAGAAGTAGGCGAGCGAGGCGGTGAAGTTGCCGCAGTCGGTCTCCCAGTAGTTGTCGGCGGGCGTGCAGTAGGGCGGCGCCACCATGCAGTCGTGCGGTGGCGGCGCTAACTACATGCAGGAGAGGTTGCACTAACCCACAAGCAAGTTGAGCACGATATACGTGATGATGACGTAGAAGGTGCAGAAGTAGGCGAGCGAGGCGGTGAAGTTGCCGCAGTCGGTCTCCCAGTAGTTGTCGGCGGGCGTGCAGTAGGGCGGCGCCACCATGCAGTCGTGCGGTGGCGGCGCTAACTACATGCAGGAGAGGTTGCACTAACCCACAAGCAAGTTGAGCACGATATACGTGATGATGACGTAGAAGGTGCAGAAGTAGGCGAGCGAGGCGGTGAAGTTGCCGCAGTCGGTCTCCCAGTAGTTGTCGGCGGGCGTGCAGTAGGGCGGCGCCACCATGCAGTCGTGCGGTGGCGGCGCTAACTACATGCAGGAGAGGTTGCACTAACCCACAAGCAAGTTGAGCACGATATACGTGATGATGACGTAGAAGGTGCAGAAGTAGGCGAGCGAGGCGGTGAAGTTGCCGCAGTCGGTCTCCCAGTAGTTGTCGGCGGGCGTGCAGTAGGGCGGCGCCACCATGCAGTCGTGCATGATCTTGTTCCAATCCTCGCCAGTCACGATGCGGAACAGCATTGCCACGCTGTGGATTGGCGAGTTGAAGTTTGCACGCCTGGAAATAACATAACACGGTAATAAGTTTATTTTTGACTTTTTTTACACTACAGGTAATTTTGGAATTGTTTTGGCAGTGAAAATCTTACTGGATTTCGACCTAGCTTCATCGGCTCTGTTAACTTTAACACTTCATAGGCTGACTTCGTACAGTCATTGATCATTTTTTAGCATGTAAATCAGCGAACATGTTTGGGAAATCAGTCCAGACCTGTTAAAATTAAGTTTTTCATTTTTGACTTACATGTAGGAGAAGCCGCTGGCAAAAGTTTTTTTTAACTGGCTAAGGGACCTCAAATCGACACCACCGATCAATCAAATAGCCAGTACATTAAATAGAGCGACTGCCCAGTTATTGGGTAAAAACGTATCCAGTTATTGGGTTGTGGAGGTTATCTGACAACCCAATAACTGGGTAACATACGCAATGCCTTTTGGCAAGACTGGTGTAAGATTCAACACCATCTATACCCAAAAAGTATGTATTGCTTACCTGCCAATACCCTCGCCATATTTGACATTTCCAAAGACGATGGTTCCGGCGAGCGCGTAGAAAAAGACGAGCAGGAACATGCCGAAGATGATGAAGAAGCTCTTGCACACACTCACGCCCACCGTCAGCATCAGCATCTTCAGCGTCGTGTGTTTGCCCGTGATCGTGAAGAAGCGCAGGATCACCACCATGAAGCCCACAAAGTACGATAGGTCGTTCTGGAGAGATATGATGACAAATTGATAGGAAACACTAGCGTGGCGACTGACGAGGCTTTTACGAGAAGAAAGCCACACACGGATGACTATGGGGAGCCCCGTCACAGATTACCAGATAAATCACTCCATTTACTTACGCGCGCTAACTACCTACCGGCTGCCGGGTCGCACGCGACCTATTTCTCAGTGGATCGCTGACAGCCGCGAGCATAGACTAATGTAAATGCCGCGAAGTGTACATTCGCATATACAGTTCTCGTCAAATAACTTTGGCCCTCTGAAGTTGTGTCGAGTGGCTGCGTAGTAGTCAAAATTACGAACACACTGCAACTGCGCATGCGTAAGAGACATGGGGGCGGGGCGCGATTTTATGTCTCAGTCGCTCGTTTACGTTCGATGCATGCTTGCGTCCCGCTTGCTCCTGTGTACGTGACTGCTCCTGCGAGATCTTTGCAAATGGCTAACTTCAGAGGGGCAAAGTTATTTGACGAGAACTGTAATTCGGTCGACCTGCCGTACTTTGTATAGTTTCGAATTCTTATGATATGGTTGGTTCTGGTGTATTATGTGCAGTTGGTAGATCCAGCAAGAGAAGAGACAAAAACTTATCTATTTTTAGTTTACCTGCTGATACAGAAATGTGAGTGAGTATGTAATTTGTTTTACTACCTATCGTTTTAAATTAGATAAATTGTAAACTTGCATGTTTCGTGTTTTGTATTTTATTAAGTATTGTTAGGTACGTAATCACTTCTATTACGCGTCCGAGATAAGAATAGAAAGGCCAATGACTTCCATGTGTCAACTGTTCAAGGACGCTGTTACAAATGGGTAGTCAAATCAATACTTTTTAACACAAAAGTATGTTTATTAAATAAAATGCTTTGCATTCTTAAAATGTTTTTTGCCCGAATTGTAAACTACGAATATACTACGAACTACGAACTATAAATATAATTTTAGATAGGTACATTTTCTATATAAATGTACCGAAGTAAAAATTTTCACTTCGGTACATTTATTGAGAAACTGTACCTATCTAAAATTATATTAGTTTGGGGAAAAAGTCTTTTCGCATTATAGTATGTATGAACTTGTAATAAAATCTCTTTGGCTATACTATTTGTATCTGGCTGGTTTTGGTATCATTGAAAGTTTAAATTTTAAAGAACATAATTCCAAATTCAAATTAGGAAAATGTGTGAATTTCATTTGTTTTTCGTACTGTGAAGATGAGTGAATCTAATGAAGAAATTCGATACATTTTAAAATTTTACTACAAAAAAGATAAAAATGCAACACAAGCCGCGAAAAAAATTTGCGATGTTTATGGACCTAGTGCAGTGTCTGTGAGAGTAGCACAAATTTGGTTTAAGCGTTTTCAATCCGGAAATTTTGATGTCAAAGATGCACGTCGCTCTGGTCGCCCTATTACGGATAAAATGGATGCCATTTTTGAAAAAGTTGAGCAAGATCGGCATATCAGTAGTTACGACGTAGCTGAAGAACTGGGAATTGACCACAAAACAGTTTTGGCGCATTTGAAAAAAACTGGGTACACAAAAAAGCTCGATATTTGGGTACCTCACGAGCTCACTGAAAGAAACCTAATGAACCGTGTACTCAAAATATTGTGTTAGAAAAATGTGGCCTGTTCATTGACGATGAAAATTTTTATCTGGGTGCAACGCCAGATGCGCTATTTGAAAATGGTATGTTAGAGTTAAAATGTCCATATTCGGCATTTGGAATGAGCCCTGATGAAGCTATAAGAGAGAAAAAAATAACGTTTTGGAAAATCCAAAATGAGGAAACGATAATTAATAAAAATCACGACTGGTGGTACCAGATTCAAGGGCAACTGCACATTACAAAAAAGGATGTGTGTTTGTTTGCAGTATGGACAGGTTCTGATCATACAATGAAAGTCGAAAGAGAAGATAGTTTTTGGAAGACAAAAATGGAGAAAAGGCTTGTTGATTTTTATGACACATGCCTGTTGGTTCCCTATCCATTTGCATAAAATTTTAAGACCTAATATAACTTAGCATAATTTTGTTTGGCATAATTATATTTTCGCATAATATAATTACGCATAACAGCTTACGCATAATTTTTTAAGCATAATTTCTCTAACCATAATAATGAACCGCTCCGGCCCCGGCGACACACCGGTGTGTCGCGAATTAATCGCGTATTTAATGTTTATTTACCTATTACATAAGATTTATTTTTTTTCGGGAATTTTCACATGTCGGGGCCGCAGCGGTTAAGCATAATATTCTAAAGCATAAATTTATTAAGCATAAAGTTCTAAAGCATAACTTTTTTAAGCATAATATCCTAAAGGACAAATTTATTTACGCATAATGATATTAAAACATATTTTTATAGGTGTGCGGGATTGATCCAGGTATAATTACGGGAATAATGAAAAAAATACGCTGCTTGATGTGAACGTGCAATTTTATTCTAACAATCACAGATGAAGGTAGCCGGTCAATAAAAACGTTAGAAATAATTAGATTAGCCATAATTAACGTAGCCTCAACAAAATTCGGTATGCTAATTTCAGTAGGCGCTTGCGTCAACATACCCCCGGGCGTTGAAAGCCTGCCTTTCAACCACTAAGAATCTTCCGACTCTGGATATATAGGCAACGGACAAATCTTGCTAAATGATCTGCGTAACAGACCACTAGAAGTCTTGACGTCTGCAACTCTGACTACGCCGTCTGTGCCTGGATACGTAGCAACGATCCGCCCCATTTTCCACTTGAGTGGGGGAAGGTTGTCTTCTTTTAACAAGACCAAAGAATTAAGCTTCAAGGAGCCCTTACATGCTCGCCATTTCATGCGAAGTTGGAGCTCCGATATATACTCTTTACTCCATCTGCTCCAAAAATGCTGTCGCAGAAGCTCAATGCGCTCAAATCGAGTCAGAGAATTGATGGACTGGTCTCGCTGGTCAGGTGACGGCAGCGATGTCATAGGACGTCCAATGAGAAAGTGTCCGGGTGTGAGCGGCGTCAGATCCTCGGGGTTCGATGATAACGGCGTCAGTGGTCTGGAGTTTAAAATGGCTTCAACTTGAACCATCATGGTGTATAGCTCT
This sequence comes from Melanchra persicariae, assembly GCA_947386135.1. Lineage (NCBI taxonomy): Eukaryota > Metazoa > Arthropoda > Insecta > Lepidoptera > Noctuidae > Melanchra > Melanchra persicariae. The sequence goes on along the minus strand of OX376653.1, from coordinate 11,643,169 downwards.
TCGTAGGAAAGGTTACAAAGGCCCAGCACTCTGACTAAGTGATGCTTGGTTGATTTAACACCAGCTTCCGCAAGGCCAGCGAAATGAGGAGAATATGCAGGAATAAAGTGAAAGTTAATTCCTTCCTTAGCCATCTCCTCAGAAAGCGAATCACAACTCGTCCTAAGAAACCTAGAAAGGTCATTAGATGCACCAACAAATGAGGTGCCATTATCCGAGAAGATATTTCTCGGCTTACCTCTACGTGACATAAACCTTTTTAACGCCATAATGAAAGTGTTGCTTGTTAAATCAACGACCAGTTCAAGATGAATTGATTTCGTAGAAAAACAAACAAAAATAGCTATATAAACTTTTACTAATTTACAGCCACGACCTTGACGAACAGCTGACTGAATAGGACCTGCATAGTCCAAGCCTATGTTTTCGAAAGGAAAACCAGCTAGAAGTCGCTGCTGTGGTAAATCTCCCATAATAGGACTTACAGTTTCACCTCTAAATCGGGAACATCGAACACATTGCTTACAGCACATCCTAGCTAAATTGCGACCCCGAATGGGCCAGTACGTATCTCTTATAGACGCCAACAATAACTGGGGTCCAGCGTGAAACAATCTTTTATGCTCATAACTAAAAATTAACTTTGAGAAATGATGACTAGAATGAATAAGAATCGGGTGCTTTTTATTATAAGGAAAATCTGAATGTTGCAATCTACCTCGAATCCGCATTATATTGTTCTCGTCTAGAAAAACGTTAAACTTATTTAATTCACTTTTCTTAGGTAACGTTTTATTGTTAAGTAGTAATTTATAGTCTTTAAAAGATTGACTTTGAGATGAACATATAATAAAGTTTAAAGCCCTTTCCAGTTCACGCAAAGAAAGAGGACCGCGAATAGGTTGTTTTCTACAAGCGTCAATAAAACGTAAAACATAGGCGACTGTTCGCTGAAGTCTTAAAAGGTTTGAAAACCGGGTAAAATTAATCAATTCATCAAGTTCATTGTTATTAATTAAAACATGCAAGGTGTGGTCTAATTTCATTTCAGGCAAAATTTCGTTACTAACATTTATTAATTTAGAAGGCCAATAAGCCATTTCATTCATTAAAAAACCAGGACCGGACCACCAAGCAATTAGACTAGGTAGTAAATTAATATCTACTCCACGAGACAAATAGTCAGCCGGGTTTTGGTCAGTTGGAACATGTCTCCACTCACAGCCACCAGTCTTATCTAAAATCTCTGCAACCCTGTTACGAACGAACGGCTGCAATTTATTTGGTGTCATTTTTAGCCACCCTAAAACAATAGTTGAGTCAGTCCAAAAGAAAGTGCGTCGCGCGCTGACTCGTAATGCTGCCACAACCTTTTCAAAGATGCGAACACCTACAAAAGCACCGCATAGCTCAAGTCTGGGTATGGTCGTCGGCTTAAGTGGCGCAACTCTGCTTTTGGCTAACAATAAACGCACTAAAACCTGTCCCTGCTTATCAACGCTTCGTACGTACAGACAAGCGCCGTAGGCGCGTTCAGACGCATCAGTAAAAATGTGGAATTCTAAAAACTCATAACAATCAATTAAAACTCGACGTGGAATATGAATTTCATTTAATTTAGGTAAATTAATAATTATATCATTCCAAAGCTTACTAATGTCCGGTGATAGCTGTTCATCCCAAGACAGTTTCTTCAACCATAACTTCTGAAGTAACATTTTCATTACAATTACACACGGAGCCAATAATCCAAGCGGGTCAAAAACTTGTGAAACAATCGACAGCATGTCACGTTTTGTATTATTAAAATTAACTGACTGACTAATTGGAAAACAAAGGTAATCTGACAGTGGCTGCCAACCTATGCCTAAAGTTTTGGTTGACTCAAATCCACCAATATTTAAATCCAGTGAAGACTGGGGAAAGTCAGAACCAATTACCAATTGTATGTCATTCGACTTCCACTTTCTTAGATTCATCTGCGCTGAAGCAAGAGTTGAAGTAACTTTATGACGCAACACTTTGACCTCATTGATGTCATCTCCTCCAGTGAGCAAGTCATCCACGTAAAAGTCGTGGAGGATGACGTCACCTATCTCCTTATCAACACACTCTAGCCCTAACTGCCGAAGACACCGGGTTGCTAGGTAAGGAGCGCTGGTCGTGCCGTACGTTACGGTATTAAGTTGGTAAGCGTGTAATGAAGTTAACGGATTATCACGCCAAATAATTTGTTGAAGATACCTATCATTTGGATGAACAACTATCTGCCGGTACATTTTTTCAACATCAGCAGCTATGATGTACTTATGTTGTCTAAAACGCAACAGAATCGATAAAAGATCGTCCTGTACCACGGGTCCAATCATCTGGATATTATTAATAGATGTACCATTATTAGTTAAACTACTTGCATTAAAAACTACTCTTAACTTAGTAGTGGAGCTGTTTTCACGCAGAACTCCGTGATGCGGAATGTAAAACGCTTGATCATCAATAGTTTTACATCTAGACATATGACCTAAAGTTTCATATTCCATCATGAACTCTTTGTACATTTTACAAAATTGAGTTTTAGATTTAAATCTACGTTCCAGAGAAGCAAAGCAATGTTTAGCTCTTGACAAAGATTCGCCTAAATTGTCCGAGGAACATTTTAAAGGAATCCTAACACAAAATTGACCATTTTCCAAACGAGTAGTGTTTTTCATAAAATGCTCCTCGCATAGCTTCTCCTCTGAAGAGTACGGAGACGAAATACACACTTCTTCAAGTTGCCAAAACTTTGTGAGTTGTTGATCAACATTAAGATTTAATTCATCATCACAATCTGAACGCACCTTTATAAAGTTACATTTTAAAACTTTAGAAGAAATACAATTGTTAATTGGGCCGGAGACTAACCAACCCAATTTAGTCTCACAAAGAATTGGTTGCCCATCACCTAACTTAATTCGTTGAGATTCCAATAAATCCCAAAAGATGTCAGCACCGAGCAACATATCGACAGGCGCCGGTGAGTAATAGTTTGGATCTGCAAGACAAACATCAGAAGGAATTTTAATGTTTAACAAGTGAACATGTTTACTTGGAATCTCATCTGTGATAGATGGGAGAATAAAACAATTAATATTCATACTAAAACTATTATTTAAAGATTTTATTGATACTGAACACATTTTATTGATAAAAGATGATGAGTTGTTGATACCTATAATAGAATTGTTTACAGTCTTGGCAGTCAAACCTAGCTGGTGATATAACCTCTCAGTCATGAGGCATGACGTGCTGCCACTGTCAAGCACAGCACGAGCAACAAACTGCTGACCATTAATACTCATGACCTTGACGAGTGCAGTGGATAATAACACGTCACCGTGTTCAATACTAGCGGACAACGATACGCCGGTACCTATACCTATAGTAGTGGGCTGAGTGGAGACAGTCACACTGCCATTCGTGTCAACAGCAACACTGCTAGCAGAAGTACCACTTGCGTCTGACTTCAAGGATTTATCAACGTGAACAATAGTGTTGTGTTTACGACGGCATATTTTACAACCTAGCTTTTTGCAGTTGTTTGCATAATGTCCCAGATTGAAACAGTTGTAACAAACTTTGTATTTAGGTAATACCTGCAAACGAGCTTCATTGCTCAATGATAAAAACTGCGGACAACTACTTAACTTATGATCACCGTTACACATAACACAATTCTTAGGCTTATTTGAAACACCATCATCATGTTTACTTGAACTTTCACCTGAATTATTTTTATTAGAATCCTGTACCAACATTGACCTAACCTTGTTTGAATTTTTCCCAGTGTGTGAGTGTTTAGTATTCGTAGCTTCCAATTCGAACGTTTCTAATATCTCAGCACGGTTTTTGATAAAAGTAATAAATAATTCAAACGTAACTTTAGAATTCTTGTTCAGGCGGCCCTTATACTCACCCCATTCACGATAACTTTTGCTATCTAATTTGTGTGTGACGATATAAATGAGTAAAGTATCCCAATGAGTAACCGGTTCATCTAAGGATTCTAGGGCACGTATGTTTTTGTTAACAACATCAAGTAAACCCTTTAAATTAACTGACGACTCCTTTTGAAGGGTGTCGATTTGAAATAATGCAGAAACATGATGTTGGATAAGCAGATGTTTGTTATCAAACCTCTCGCAGAGAAGATTCCACGCTACCGAATAATTTGCAGAAGAAAACTGAATCGAGTTGATCACCACAGCAGCTGACCCTTCTAGGGATGACCTCAAATAATGAAATTTATTTATTTCGTCCATATCATCGTTTGAATGGATGAGACTAACAAATGTGTCGTGAAACTCTAACCAGTTTGTATATGAACCACTGAATTTCGGCAACTGAATAGTCGGTAATTTAACAAACTTATGATTGCTAGAACGCGACATTACGTCACAGGTATCGTTAGAATCTCTTTTCCTATTAGCATCCAACATTTGTTGAGCTGTACATAGTGTTTTGTAATAAAAAGATTCAAACTCTGCGCGTTCCAGCATCTGGCCATCCAAATCATCTGTGATACACTCCAGCAATAATTGCACCTCATCATATTGGGCATACAATGCCTCGAGTCTAGTAAAACGTAATTGCAACTCGCTTACCTCGGTAGGGCTTAAAGAAGAGGGATTCAAAGAATTTAAATAGTTTGAGAACACTGTCACTTTTCCTTTGTAACTCGCTCGTTTCCTAACGAGATCTTTATTGTCCTTATTTAATTCCTTATCCTCTGGCATTGCGTAATCTGGTGTGATCAACCTAGAATGTATATAATTAAAGTTATTGCAACGTTTAAATAACAATTACAAATGATGCAGCCTGAAATACGTATAAGATTAAAATACACTTTCTTTAGAGTGAATTTACATAAATAACAATTTAGTATTTCTAATAAACTATGCGTATTGACGGTTATATTTTACTAAACTTAAATAATAACACTGCAATTGAATGGTTTCTATTGCCTATCTGTGCTAACTAATGTGATTACCTAACTGTCTCAACCTAACTGTTAAATTATTACACCGTAAAGCAAAATAATGCAGTTACTACAAATAACTACTCTTTAACAATGTGTTAATAACAAAATGAACAATAATTGCTGATCAGCTAATAATTGTGTTGCAATTTGTAACCACTCACAGAACAAAGAAAAATGACAATAGGTATTTCGTACTAACCTGGCTAATAACGACTGACTTACGCTAATTATACCTGTTAAATAGAGTGTTGGGAACACAAATTTAATAATAAATACGCCTTTTCTCAGCTATTATGTATCCAGACCACGTAAATTCCAAAAATCTTCTGAATGACGTAGCAGAATTCACCTGCGACACCGGGCGTCGACTGAGATTTTTAATGTCCACCAATTCTCTTCAATCCCTTTATAACAATTCGCTGATCGGAGTAAATATTCTTCAAATCTCCAGTATCCGGCTCGAAGAACCATGTGCGGGATTGATCCAGGTATAATTACGGGAATAATGAAAAAAATACGCTGCTTGATGTGAACGTGCAATTTTATTCTAACAATCACAGATGAAGGTAGCCGGTCAATAAAAACGTTAGAAATAATTAGATTAGCCATAATTAACGTAGCCTCAACAAAATTCGGTATGCTAATTTCAGTAGGCGCTTGCGTCAACAATAGGTATAACAATTTATTTCGACAGTTGGAAAAAAGTCATATCTCCTGAATCAGGTAATATATAGGTAACATATTAATATAATATAACGTATTGAACAATTTTGTGGGTTTTTTTTTTCGCTGTAGGAAGCATGAAGCAAGCAAGCATACAGCATGCAAGCAAGCATACAGCATGCAAGCAAGCATGCAGCAAACAAGCAAGCATGCAACATGCAAGCAAGCATGCAGCATGCAGCATTCAAGCGAGCATGCAACATGCAGCAGGCAGGGTTTCTGTCACGGCTCCGGCGCTGCGGGCCTCCGGCGGCCCCACGCGTGCTAATCGTCGCAGACGGCTTTCGCTCACCACCGCAGCTTCGGCTTGTTGGCCGGCTTCGCCGGCCAGCCTCAGCCGCTCGCTCGCGTCCGCCTGCTCCTCAGCCCACGGGCCGCCTCGCCCCTACGCGCCTACGCGATTTTAAATTACACTCTAGGGGTAGGACAAACAAGACTACGATGTGGAGTCGGTTTTGCAGCAATTCGGTTCTGTCACTAACTTTTGTTGCACAGCATATTAAATTCAGCCGATATTAAAGTCATTAGGCCTACTAACGTTATGCTAATAGTAATTAGGCCTACTAACGTTATGCTAATAGTCATTAGGCCTACTAACGTTATGCGAATCAAATTTATGCCAAAACAAATTAGTCTTTAAGATGATTATGCCAACATAAAATGTATGCCTAAAAAAATTATGCCGAAGTATTATTATGCCAAAACAAATTGTGCCAAAATCGTTATGCCGAAGTATATTAAGACAAAGAACATTATGCGAAAAGAAGGGATCCCATGGCTGAACCCTGGTGAACCAGCCAAATCCTGCCCCAAGCGAAAATTGACTCAAAAAAAATTACTTGTGAGCTTTTGGTGGACTAGTGCCGGTGTCGTTCACTACAGCTTTCTTAAATCTGGCCAGACGATTACGGCAGATGTCTTTTGTCAGCAACTGCAAACCATGATGGAAAATCTAGCTGCTAAACAGCCGAGGCTGGTCAATCGCTCTAGGCCACTGCTGCTTCAGGACAACGCTAGACCACACACTGCACAACAGACGGCTACCAAATTAGAGGAGCTTCAATTGAAATGTCTAAGACATCCACCATACTCTCCAGATCTTGCTCCAACAGATTACCATTTTTTTCTAAATTTGGATAACTTCTTGCAAGGGAGCGACCAGCGACTCGAAGGTGTAGGCTATTATAGCACTAGGTAGTGGACATTTTGTATAGAGTGATTTATCTGGTATCTGTGGTCCCGTGCCCAGTAGTAGAACAATATAGATAATTTCTAGTACTGATCCGATTACATAAATCACTCACTGCTAGAAAGCGACATTTCGCTGAGTGCATATAGGCAGCTTTATATCTCGGAAAAAAACTCTGTGGGTTAGATATGGCCACTAAAGCGTAGCCGCGGGAGAACCTAGTTTATTATCAAATTAAAAGTATAAGTAGTAAAATGTACCTTCAAAGTAAAATGCATAAATATCCAGATGCAGCCAGCAACAGTGACCAGCAGGTCGTATCGGTTGCGGCGACTCTGCCAGTAGCCGCGCGGCGTGAAGGCGATGGTCTTGAGCAGCACTTCTACTACGAACACGAGTGTTAGCAAAGCCGATGTGAGCGCCAGTTGTTCGGTGTATGGAGAGTAGCGAGACCACTGGAAATATAAATATTAAATTTAATGAAAATAAAGTAAAAAAAAGGCAAACAATTCACAATGTTTCCATCCTTTCTTAAATTGAAGGAAAAGAAAGGTACAAATTAAAAAATTTTCTTCAATTTCAGAAAAATTAAGAAGACTGGGAAGGCAAAAAACTTTGTAACATTCCACAAAGATAAAGCCCATCGAGGAGCTTCAGAAAGAGACGACGCTCTACTAAGAATACATATATTTTTTAAACTTGTGTTGTTTTTTTAATGTTTATGACTGGTTTGTACGAAGGATATTATGTCAAAAGTTACGTCAGATTTGTTTAAAGAAATAATTAAAGTAAAGGTATTTCAATGAATAGTGAAAGAAGCTAACCGTGACAGCCAACAATCCACTATTGAGAAGCACAACGATAGCGATGACTCGCTTGAAGCTCAAATTTTGTGTGACGTCATAGGCGAAGGCGCGCACTTTGCGCTTGTTCGGGCGAGGAGGCAAGTGTAGTGGCTGAGCGATTTTCAGCCGCTTCTTTAGGTCACACCTGGAAAAATAATGTTGTGAACCCATTTATATTTTAAAGAAAGATCTTCACAAAAGGTAAAACCGTTTTGAACAGAGCCGCAGCCTTGAAAAAAATATGCAGCATGATCCTTCACTATGGATGGTGACTATAGTTTTTGACTGTCATAACATCATGCCTATTTTCCTCCAATGATTGGGCAGAGGTTACAGCCACATTTCGCGAGTTAAGCAATCCCACGTAATATCGGGCGAGCTAGGTCCCTATTACGTGGGATTGATATCGAGAGATCACACAAAGATCTTTGCCTTTTCTTATGGATGGGAAATCATTAAATGATGATTTCGCTCTGGGTGGAGCGGGAGGGAGTCGCTCTGGGTGGAGCGGGAGGGAGTGTCAAGCTCTTACTGACTAAAACCCATCCGTGCTCCTCCTAGAGCCCTTTGCGTTCCAGGGCCGTGGTAAATCTTTCGAACAAAATCCTGTACCCTGGCAGGCTCTGGCCCGGGCCCCGTCTGCTGACATCTCTTGGAGACGCGCGTGGAACACAACGCGCCGTCGACCCGGGCCCGGGCCTGGCTTTGATCGGACGGCGAGCCACCCAACGCTCGCCGTCCGCAGACGACCGCACCTACGGTGGCCGGGAATCGCCCAGCGACTCCCGACGCCCGGGGCGTCTCCCTATGCCGCGGCGGCTGTGGGGGGGGGGGGGTGAGGGTTCTCTCCCTCACGCGGCCCGCCTCCTCCTTCACTAGCATTACTGCTTCGCAGAAGGAGGTGACCACTTCCCATGCCTCCTTGCTCAGACCATGGATTGAACCAGGCCGGACGCGAGAGATCGCCGCCGCCGATCGCCTCGACGAGGAAACAGCGGTGCTCCGCCAAAACAGGGTCTGCCCTGTTTTGGCGGAGCACCGCTGTTTCCTCGCCCGGAGGACACGGTGGAGTATACGGTAGAGGTCTGCCTCTACCGTATACTCCACCGTGTCCTCCGGGCGATCCTCACAGTGAAAATACCCGGATGTTCCGCCGAATCCGAAACAGGTACCTCCCGTAACAACCGTGACCGATGAGTACCTGCGTCAGGCGGAAGGTGAGGACGCCGTGGCGCCTCTCCAACCACGCCTCAAAGAGGGGACTTACCGCCGCAACAGTGGCGTGCTCAGCGCTGGGTTGCGACCGTCGCTGTCTCCATACCGCCATGGTCTCTTGCCGGAGCTCCATCCGCCACGCTGCAACTTGCCGCGGCAGCGGAGTCTCGCCCCGGCGTAGCGCATACACGCGCCACGCGTAAATGTGCGCGAGGGCTCTCACCTCCAGATCCCCTGGCGGCAATCCGGCAAGGAGGCTCGCTGCCTCGCCGGACACCGTGCGGTATCCCTGGCCGGATGGCCATGACCCTATTTGGGAACCCGGTGGTGGTCTGTTCCGAGAACCATGAAAGCACATGACTTTAGACTTGTGCAAGGCCACCTCGAGACCAAATTGCCGGATCCTCTCAACGACTATCGCAACCCCGCGTGTCATTAGGTCGGCCGCCGTCTGGTAAGACCCCCCCTGAGCCCGGACGAGCGTGTCCTCAGCGTAGCAAATCACGCTGATTCTGCTAAGGAGGTCGGCGCGCAGCACCCAGTCGTAGCCGATATCGCGACACGAGCCCAGAACCGAACCCTGTGGAACACCGCAGGACATCTCTCGCCGAATCCACTCTCTCCCGTAACCGGGGTAGATTAAGGCCCTATCCGTCAGATAGGCCTAGCGACCACGCGACAGAGGTAAGTCGGCATTCGGTGATACCGGAGTGCCTCCCTAATGCAACTCCACAGAAGGGTGTTGAAGGCATTGGCGATGTCAAGAGACACCGCCAAGACGACCCTGCCCCGTGATACCGCTTCCCCCGTCGTGAGAGCTCTCACGCGCATGATGGCATCCACCGTCGATTGCCCCGTGCGGAAACTGAACTGGTTCTCCGCCAGATCCGGCCCCACCCTCATCAGGTGCGCGACGAGGCGGTTTGCAATTACTCTTTCAAAGAGCTTGCCCACCTCGTCGAGCAGCACGATGGGCCGGTATGCGGACGGAAAGTCCGCAGGGCGCCAAAGATCTTTGCCTGACACAGAGATTTAATCTTTATAAATAAAGATAATAAAGTTGATTGGAATGCAAACCATCTGGCACAGGCAACGAATATTGTGAATTATGTGAATAGTACAAAATTGTATCTTACCAACGTCGCTGGTCGACAGTCAACAGAGCGGTTCCCTTGTTCTCCGAGTAGTTAGCGATTACCACACCCACGAACAGAGTTAGTCCAATCATGCAACCCAGGAATATGTAAACATGTATGTAGATTGCGTGTACCTGATAACACACAATATGGCATTTATTTTAAAGGTTGGGCTTTTCCTTATTCAAGGATTTTTTTTTTGTTTTTGGGGAGATTAACAAGGAATCATGCATACTAACCGGTCCCAACGCTTTGATCAATACATCTCGAACATCCAACCAACCCTTGAATGACAGCACTTCGAATAGTGTTAAGAGTGCATCTCCAATGTTATCGAAGTTGAATCGTTTAGGATTCGCCCTGAAATCATAAATTTAGTAAGTTAGCAATACACACAAGACACGAGTACCCTAGGTATGGTAACTGATGAGAGAAATATAATTTTGAATTCACAACATCATTCTGCTGAAAGACTTGTTGGTAGACCTCTCCCAGAAGAATTCCAGAAGCATTCGATATCGACGGCTATCCGTTCTGCTAACAATGTACCCGCAATTCTTGAGGTTTTGTCGGTTGCATAGCAGTTCAAGACTTGGAGCGCTCAGTTTAGTTCGCGACTCCTGAGCGAACTAGATCGCTCTTTTAGTTTGTCAGCTCTCGCCTCGAACCAGAAAAAAGCATATTGTTCGCTTGCTTTGCTACTGCTAACCATAATACAATACACTCCACTGACCAGACAATTGAACGATGAATAACGCATGTACAGTGTAAATAGTGACTCGACTTGATCGAGATGCGCCGCGCTCTCGCTCACTCTCGCTATCAAATTAAATAAATCAGTAATTTCAAATGTCGCTAGTACATTTGAAATTACCGATTTATTTAATTGTGACGGGTCTGGGATTCAGTTTACGTAGTTCGTCTGTGAGACCGCTCTAAAGTCCTAGTTCATTCGCGAACTGAACAAGACTAATTGCTTCGGTTATTGTCCCCGCCTATTTCCAAAGTTATTAGTATAACATATATATGAAACTTACCAGACTCTAGGCACGAGCATAGAAGGGAAAGTCTCGTTGGGTCCGGGCCGGATCTTCATCTTGGTAACAAACACACGACGCATGAACACGCCCACGCAGTCCTCGCGCTTCGTTATCGTAGGGTCATTGCATCGAGCCAACCTAAAACATTCAATTATAAACTTTATAACTCCTTACATAAAGTTTATTCTATCAGGCACGTTATCGGGATAGAACAGTAGCGTAGCAAGGAGGGGGCGGCCTGCCCCGGGTGACGTGTGGTGAAATTTTCGAGCTCGCTTCGCTCGCTCTTACAATTTTATCTGTATTAGTTACTGTTACTGAGCTTAGCCGATTAATCAACAAAGTTACTTCGAACTAATCATGGATGATTAAAAGAAAATCAAACCTATCCGAGGTGGAGTGCAAAATTTTCGAGCTCTCCTTACTGCACAAATTCTAATGCTGTACTGGAAAGAAACTGCGGCTCAAATGGAGCACCCCGAAATGTAGGGTGAAACCACATTATCCGCCCCGGGTGTCACCTATGCTAGCTACGTTACTGGGATAGGATAAGAGACCTTACTATGACGTGTTATAGCCGTTATTATTCTGGTGTAGGAGGGAGATGCAGCTATGCTACATAGTACTATAGACTTCAATTTACGCCTTTGAGAAGTAAGAGCATGGCAGATCATCTTTTCAAAGAAAGGTGCAGTATGTTGCCACTCACCTGCCTCCGTATAACTGTACGCCATAGCTCGCAAATACGAACATCAGGAGGATCAACAGAGTCGATACCTGTTGAAAAGCACAAAGGAGTCAGTATAAAATCTGAAGCGGGCAAAAATACTATGAATTATAATGACTTTAACCTCTTATCAAGCCAGTATTCTTGATTGCCTTGAGCTAAATAAATAATTAAAAAGTACAGTGGGCTAAGCACGAATTTCTTGCGAGTGTCGATATGGTGAATAAATACCAGACGTTTACGTACTCGCTACAGCGACATGATATATTGGTAGCACGAACTCCAAAGTCCGACTTCCAAAAAACACTACAAAGTTAAAAATAACTTTAATTTTGGAAGTCGGTGTTTTTGGTTGCTTCTTCGTTATTTGACACCGACTTCCGAAATTAAAGTTATTTTGAACTTTGTAGTGTTCTTTGGAAGTCGGTTTCTCTTTTTTGTGATTTTGATGAATTGTGAGCAATGTTAACACTCGTTTGTGCATATTGTGTAGTACCTACACATGTACAGAGCATAGGCTATACGTAGGCACTTTTGTATAGAGCAGCAGGAACTATAGGTGGCAGCAGCAGCACAGATACGTCAATACCATGTATTTTTAGGTAGTAGCTTAAAATTTGCAACACCAGATAGCATAGTCCACGCAATACACGTTCCCAATTGATTATCTCATTCTTTGGTTGCTTAACTTTTCAAAGGAGTCATTTCATAACTTACGAGCAGTATCTCCTTGAACCCGCGGCACAGCTCGTAGACCACCTTGCGCATGTGCGGCACGAGTGTGAAGATCCGCAGCGGCCGCACGCATCGCAGGATCATTAGCATCTGTGCAGCTGACCCGGGAGGGACACGCACCGGCATCCAGCACAGGAACGTAAGTGATACCTGCAACGAAACGGAATATTATTACAAATTAGCACTTCGGCCGCGACTTCGTCCGCGCAGATTTAGTAGGTACTCCAAAACCCCTTTTAAAGGTTAGTTTTGGAAAATTAAGCACAACGATTTTCATTAAAACTCATCTAAATTAATACCTATATTGATATATCTATTATATGTATATAATATATTATTATATGTATATGTTACGGCTAATAGCCGAAGTGCGGCTACACCTAGTTTTAGCCGGCTACAACTAGGTGCACCCCGGGTATAACTAGTTCTAACCTAACCTCAAAACACTTTAAAGTTCCTATTCTTTTTTATTTTTTTATTGGTGATGGGTTTGCTCTTGACTCTAGTCAATGTCAGATATGACAGAGACAAAGTCTACGATGGAGCGAGCTTACCCAGAAGGAGCCTGTTCACTCTAACTTTGAAGGGATTAGGGCTGTAAGATTTTGGAAACTCAGACGCAGGCAGAGAGTTCCACTCCTTTGCTGTGCGCATTATAAAAGACGTTTGGAAACGCTTAGTGCGAATTGGTGGAATAGCTACAAGGTAGGGATGGTAAGATGCAGTGCGTCTGGATGTCCGATGGTAGAAGGGGGCCGGTGGGATGAGGTCGTGGAGTTCTTGGGCACACTCACCAAAGTACAATCTGTAGAAGACCGATAAGCAGGCAACCTTACGGCGATGAGCCAAGCTATGTAGCTTGGCATCCACCAGTTTTGCGTCACCGATGAGCCTCTTAGCTCTGCGTTCCACCGAGTCAAGCGCGGCAAGCTGATACTTAGCTGAGCCATTCCAAAGGTGGCTACAATACTCCATGCAGGATCGGACTTGTGCTTTGTAAAGGGTTAAAAGCTGTCCAGGCCAGAAGTATCGCTTCACCTTATTTAGGATGCCCAGCTTTTTGGCCGCAATTTGGGCTTTGTACTCGATGGTGGCGCCGAAGTTGAGACTGGATGTCAACTCCATGCCTAGGAGCTCGAGCCGATCAGTAACGGGAACAGATGCACCCCGAAAAGTAGGAGTTTGGTCAAAGCGACTCCTTTTTGCGGTAAAAAGACACGCCTGTGTTTTGGTGGCGTTAAAAGTGACCAGATTGTCATCACCCCACTGGGGTCCGGGTTGTCCGCTCTACCATGGCCTCTCTCAAGGAACGGATTTCATCCCCGCCGGTTGTTGCGCTGGACAAGTATCTCTCTGAAACCGTACTGTCATCTGCGTACCCAACAAGACCAGGCTGAAGTAGGTCATTGATGTGTAGCAGGAAAAGAGTTGCAGAGAGAACAGACCCCTGAGGAACTCCGGCATCAATAGCCATGAGGTCAGAGGAGCAGCCGTCAACGACTACTCGGATCGACCGTTCATTTAGGAAGTCTGATATCCAGCTACAAAAACCAGCTGGGATGCCATAAGCAGGAAGCTTGTTGAGTAGACCTGCGTGCCAGACCCTGTCAAAAGCCTTCGAGATATCGAGCGACACAGCAAGTGCTTCGCCGTGTCTCTCGATGGCTTCGCCCTAGCAGTGCGTGACATACACAAGAAGATCACCAGTTGACCGTCCCTGGCGAAAGCCAAATTGACGGTCACTGAGGAGATCATTGTCTTCAAGGTAGGTCAGCAGCTTACTGTTCAGAACTCTTTCCATAACCTTGCATAGGATGGAGGTAATGGCGATTGGACGGTAATCTGCAGGGTCAGCACGGTCTCCCTTTTTGGGCACCGGTTGCACATTCGCAAGCTTCCATGATTTCGGCACCGTTCTTTTTTCAAGAGAGAGGCGGTACAGGCGTGTCAACACAGGAGACAGTTCAGGTGCACATTGCCTCAACACTCTCGCTGGAATGCCGTCAGGTCCGCTGGCCTTATTCACGTCTAGACTGCACAATACTCTTCGGACCTCTTTAATGTGAACTGCGATCTCCGGCATCGAAGAGTCACAACGAGCGGGATGTCGGAGAATGGAATAAAATACTCCAACCCCTGCCGAATCACGTCCGCAATCACATCAGCACAGCACGAGGGGTCACCCGAAGAGAAGCACACTTGCCGCCAAGGATAAGACGCAAAAAAGTGCCGCATCTCATCCCAATCTGCTGACTCGTATCGCCATACTCGTCTCGTGCCCCTAGGACTCTTATCTGGAGGAGAGCAGGTCAACACGGATTTCACCAGGCAGTGGTCAGACGTTCCCAGCGGAGCTGAGACCGATACTGAATGACTGCCCGGATCGGTTGTCAGCAGAAGGTCCAAGCAATTGGGTGTATGGGCGTCAACATCCGGTACCCGCGTTGCCACATTCACCAGCTGGGTTAGATCTAGCGTTACAGCAAACTTGCGCGCCTCTAACCCGGCATGGTCAGTTTTCTGGTACGGGAACAACCACTCTTTATGGTGGGCGTTAAAGTCCCCCAGAAAAATGAGCTTCGCTGTTGGGTACCGTTGCTGGGCTACATCCGTCGACTCCATGAGGGAATTAAACAGCGCTGTTGTCTCCTGGTCACTATTTCTGTGTGTTTAAAAAAAAATAACCACGAAGGGGATGGCGGGATCTAACCTAACCTGTCCTAGTCGGGGTGCCCAATGACCGGCTAGTTGTAGCCGGCTAAAACTAGGTGTAGCCGCACTTCGGCTATTAGCCGCAACATATATAATAGATAGAGATATTATAAATTATATTAGTTTAGATAAGTTTAAGTACATTATAAAGAATATTTGCAATTTATAATGTAAATAGGCTGTATTTTGTTTATATAAAATCTGAACCGAACCTGCAAAAGTTTCGGCTATCACCTTGGTTTCCCAAAAAATAATGAAAGGAATAATTATGTTCTTTGCAACTAGAGATCATAGTTTGTAGGGAACAAGCTCCCTGGAAGAAGCGATTTGAGTGGATCCTCTAACTGTGCATTCCTCGAACGAGAATATTTTTGGTACAAGTGTATTAACCGGTATATTCCGATTATGTGAATTTATGTATATGATAAACGATACTTACGATATAAATAAAAACGTCCAGAACTGCGGCAGCATCTTTAAGATAAGCTTTAGGCGTGAAGAACAATCCGTCTGCTAAAATTTTCAGCGCCAGTTCTAAGCTCATGAATACCACAAATCCGTATTCGGCAATCTGGACAAAAATAGTAATATTTCACAATAAACTGTGGGTAGTTGTTAAAATGTGCAAACTGTATTGTTTTGTTTGTAAATTTGATAATTTAAGTGATATTTACTATCAAGTATTGTCTGATAAATCATAACATGATTTACTGAGTACTCGGTGTACACTAGAATTGAGTTTTGGAAACTTATTTCAATAATAGTAATCGTTTGTCTTTATCAATACAATTATATGTTATTTTGATTTTAAAACGATTTACTTTGTACTATTGTTTATTTACGATAATTGTTATTGTACAATTTGATTAATTTTCAATGCAAGTCTTATTAGATTTAGTTGATTTTAGTGATTCGTATCAAGTAAACACGTGACGCACTTCCGTGCGGCATCGGACAGAGTTGTTGTGAAGTGAGAACATAGTATTATAAATGAACGTGCACTCTGTGTGGTAGTTACTTTAGCCTTATCTTGGATTCGACTCATTATAGAGCTCCTGCTCCCGACAAAACTGTCGGTTTACCTGGTACAGCACTGCTGTATATTTACATAGTTGTATTGGCTTGCTGATACACTTTCTACTTGGGTGGCTTAGGCCTCTGCACGAACTGTGACCTTAAAGGTCTGTTCGAGTGACTGCATTTCTATTACTTATCGTTTATATTGTGTGTGTGTGTGTTTAAAGTGTAATAAGACTGTTATTGATATACTGTCTTGTTTATCCCAATACCTACCGCTCGGAGGAAAACTCTCTCCATTGTTCCGACATACATATGGCCACTTGTAGATCTAGCATGTTGGCCGTTAGGGCTATCAACTGCTAAACCGGACTATCCTATGGTGACCTTACATTAATTTAAGGCCCCCCAGCCAGGTCTAAAAAGCTGGCTAATTAAATGAAAACTATGACCGCTCGCTAAGGGTCTCCTGTGGGATACGGACCTCGGCTTAGCGGCGTCATTTCGGGGGGGCAGCAAGGGACAGGCTGGGTCGTTTAAAGCCCTCCCCGATTTTTGCGTAACGAGCGAGCCCGCGTCGCTGAGCCATTATCGTTAGGCAAAAATCGGAGAGGGGTTTAACAAGGGCGTTGCGAAGCGCCACGTCGGCGAGGCCGAAAAATGGAATACGGTCTGTTTTTGTTTTACGAAGCGTGTTGGTTTCCCTACTGCTGTCTTGAATCAGGGTGATGGGATCGTCGGGCACGACAAGGGTATGCCGAGGACGGCGAATCTTACCTATCTGGGTAGGAGCGTATCGGGTAGCGAGACGATTACAGAGGAAGAGACAATACGGTTTATTATATTTTTTATTAAAAGAACATTTACCTGCAAAACGAAGTTTTCCATAACTCGGTATGTAGGAGTTTCGAACATCATTGATAAGCAGGATAGAGTGGTGACCATGATCATGACCCAATCCATGTAAGTCACAAGTCCAAGGAAGTTACTGAAAATAGAAACGTGGGGGTTCTTAAGTGAATGTTTAAAACTTCATTACATTTAAAAAAATGAAATTTGTAGTTAGCTTTAATTGTACATTTATTGCTAATATCTCAACTGACAACTGTAGAGTTGGGGGAATTTGAGTTGATATTTAAGTGGCGGATGTTCTGATGGTCCGTCCATACATTTTCCTGTTGGTGGCAATCAAATCTGAGCTTCGTCATCTATGACATTTCGTTGGCGGTTCTAAAACTCACCTAATGATTACCTTAGATTCTGAATTAACGTTTAAATAAATACTTACTGGAAACTTTTATAATGTACTTTTCTCTCGTTGCCGGTGACGGGGTCTCGCAGCCGAGCGTCGTACCGCGCGTCGACGATGGCGCGACATATCTTCCTGAAGCGAGACTCTCTAGGAACTATCAGTAGAGGAGTGTCGAATAGTGGATGGTTTTCGCGTAAATCCTCTTCACGTTGGTTCCTAGAATACAATATTATTATGTACGGGTACAAAAGAATACATGTTAAGTCATCATCTTCCTGCCCTTATCCCATGTTACTTGGGGTCGGCGCCACACGTTCTTTGCTTCCATTCTGTCTTATCAGCCGACACACTATCACTAACTCCCTTTTCTTTCATATCGCTCCTCACACAATCCATCCATCTTTTCTTTGGTCTCTCTCTTCCTCTCCATCCATCCAAATTTATATTCATAACCCTTTTAGTTACATGCGTTTCATCCCTCCTCTTCACATGACCATACCAGGACAATGAAATGATCTGCTAAAACCCGGTACCTTTGGGTATGCAGACGACAGTACTGTTGTTGAGAGATACGTGTCCAACGCACGAGCTGGTGGGTCGCAGATCCGGTCTCTCCGAGAGGCTATGGTTGAGCGCTTGAACTTGTCCTTACAGGCTGTCTCAGAGTGGGGCGATGCCAATCTGGTCAAGTGTAAACTAGTCACGTCGTAAATGCTGCTAAGACCCAGGCGTGTCTTTTTTCCGCTAAAAGGAGCCAATTCCACCCAACTCCATCTTTCCGAGGTGTAACCGTGCCGATAACCGACCAACTTGACCTTCTTGGTGTTACGTTGACATCTACCCTCAATTTTGGCACATTTATAGAGGCAAAGGTGGAGGAGGAGCTCAAGTGGCTGCCAAAAAGTTGGGAATTCTAGCAAAGGTGCGACGGTACTTCACGCCGGAACAGCTGCTCAAACTTTATCAAGCCCAAGTTCGATCGTGTATGGAGTACTGCTCGCATCTTTGGGACGGATCTGCCAGATACCAGCTTGATGCCCTTGAGTCAATAGAGAAACGAGCCAAGAGGATCATCGGCAATGATAGGCTCGTCGAGTCGAAGCTCCAAAGTCTCGAGCATCGACGCCGAGTTGCTAGCCTGTCGGTTTTCTATCGGTTGCATTTTGGAGAGTGTGCAACGGAATTGCATAGTTTGATTCCGCCTAGCCCGTTCCATCATCGGACCACTAGACGTACGGCGATGCGCCACCGGTACATGGTGGACATCCCACCCACACGCACAAAGCGTTTTGAGAATACATTCATTGTGCGTACCGCTAAGGAGTGGAATTCCCTGCCGGAGTCTGTGTTTCCTGATAGCTACAACCTGGGAGTCTTTAAGTCAACGAGTGAATAGGTTACTTCTAGGCAAGCGTGCTCCATCTTCGACCACATCGTCGCTTACCATCAGGTGAGATAGTGGTCAAGCGCGTGCCTATCAATAATAATAAAAAAAAAACCTCTCATGTACTCATTTCTCACTTTATCCATTCTCGTTACTCCACACATCCATGTCAACATTCTCATCTCCGCTACATGCAATCTATTTTCATCCGTCTTTTTCACAGCCCAACATTCTGATCCATACAGTTCGACAGGTCTCATCACAGACTTATATCGCATTTCCTCTGAAAAACTGTCATAAGACGCTGAAAGCTAGTTTTAAGAAAAAAACGATTTAATATTATTTTTTCGATAAATTAATGCTATTGTGACTTTTAGGTTACAAATTTTTACCTGTTTACTGTTTTAACTACAATTGTGGCGGTTTTCATTGATCGATAGAGAATGAAAAACTTAATAAAACTGTATTTAAATCTGTGTCTACTTTTTCTTATGTTACGACAGTTTTTTAGAGGAAAGTCGATATGTAGATTTCCCCCTTCAACTTGAGAGGCATCCGTGGGTCGCAAGTTATTACAGTGACCTGTCGCCATTTCATCCATCCTGAATTGATCCGGTGCGTTACGTCTCGGTCTATATCGCCATCCCCGTGGACAAGCGACCCGAGGTACCGAAAGTCTGAACAGATTAGTATAGGCGTTCCGGTGAGAGCTATTAGGCATCATAGGACTAATAAAATAAAAGAGTACATGTTTAGTATGGGCAAATATTAAATTTTCGAGCACTTTTACTCTTTTTAACTTAAGCCTCACTTTAGTTGACTTTTTTATTTCCGATCTTTTACACAATAACACAATACACACAACAAACTATTTTGAACATTGCTGCGTATAAGTAGTATATCCTATATTTTCCACTTTACGACGTGACTAGTTTACACTAAGTATAAGAAAACAAAGTCTGCTTTGATCGTTTATTGGGACTCGGGGCTCGGCTGAGCCGTCCTGATGCGTTCATGTACCCACGTGGTGGGACGGCACGGACCGCCAGGCACTTCTTCTCATGCAACCGAGCGGGAGGGCGCGTTGCGGATAGCCCAGCTCCGGCCGGGGGTCCGCGACCTGACTACTCGGGGTCGATCCCTCGGCCGGAGTGTTTCGAACGAGAGTCCGGACAAGAGAAGTTTCCCGAAAGCTAAATCCTAGGCCTAGGGTTAAACTAGTACCCTATTTCCTTTGTCTTACCCACTCCAAACTGCAATCCTTCCTTTCTCCCGCACTCCCGTCGGTCCAGAGGAGGGGTAACCTCGATTCAAAAAAAGCCCAACAACCAAAAATCCCAATTCATGCAGCAGGAAGTAAAAATAACTACCCAGGTGGGTCCCGGCCGAGCCGGGGAGTCCTATGCCGACTCGTCGGTCAGCCCCCATCGTATTCTGGGAGGGGGCAACCAACTGCCAAATGAAAACGCGCTTACAGCGCGACAGGCTGCTATTACAGCGCCACAAAAAACCAACACAGATTCGGCTGCGGTACTCGCGCCACAAACACTGAAACTGGCTGCGGCACACGCGCCAACTAGCACTGACTCGGATGTTATCCCGACCCGCGGGTGCAGTACGCATGCATCAGCGCGAAAAAGCCTTATCTGGGGTAAGGAAACACGGTGACCGGAAGCGCACAGTCTACGGAAGCCATGCCTGCAGGCTGCCTGTCATGCTCTGGAGGCCAAGCCAGAGCGGTGCGCGGACGGCCACAGAACAAGTACGCGACCAGCCGCGAGTCCGCGAGGAACTAACCCAGCGCGAAAAACAGCCGGACGCGGAAACGCGTGACCGGGGAAAAGTTACGTGTGGTGCCCAACCCAGCGCGAAAAATCCTCGGAAACGTTGGAACCCACCGGAGCAGAAGGCCAGGACCTTTTTTTTTTCGGGGGAAATCCTCATATGTCTTTGATGTCCCTCCGCCCTGGGCACCAGCCGGGGATTACGCGACTTCCGTAATCCCCGGGTGGTGCCGGCCCGCCTCTGCGGTCCACCTCTCGTAAGCGGGGGGAATGAGGTGTTTGAATCCCCCTTGACATCAGAGGCGCACGGGAACACCACGCGCCGTCAACTCGGGTCCGGATGACTAGGGGGCGACGGATATCCCCAAGTCCGCCGCCTGTGGATCCATTTAGGAGGGCCGGAAGCGTATCCGACGCCCGGTGCGCCTGCTGCGAGCCGGGAGAGCACTCGAAATTTCCCTCTCCGTTTCCGCAGCCTCCTTCTGCGCGATTACTGTTTCGCAGAAGGAGACCACCGCGTCCCAGGACTCCTCACCGCCGACCATAGATCGGACTACGGCCGGCAACGAGAGGTCTCTGCCTACTACAGAGACGAGGGTACCTCAGAGGCGGCATAAGCTGGCAGAGTGTGCGGGCCGCGCCGTGTCCTCCCGACAGTCGACGCAGTGGTGACACCAAGCGTCCGGCTCCCAGCCTATGCAACACAGGAACCTCCCGCTCGCAGCTCGAAATATCGCTGCGTCAGTCGCTCCTCTCCCACGCGTCTTCGCACCATCGATGCATTGACGCGAGGACTTTTGCCTCCAGATCCCAGGGCGGAGATCCGGCCAGTGCGCAAGCCGCCTCGTAGGAGATCGTGCGATAACTCTTGATGACACTGACGGCCACCACCGTCTGCGGTTTCCGCAGAACAGAAATGATGACGGTCGTCAGGACAGCCGCCCAGATCAGGGCCCCTTACAGGGCCCATCGATCGCACGATCCCTACGTACAACCGCCTGCAGGCGGTGCTCGGGTCCCCCAGATTGGGAAGCAGCGTTGACAGCGTCTCAGCCGCGCCCAACAACTCGGGCGTCAGCCGTCGGAAGTTGGGGCCGAAATCCCACCTGCTTTCGAGCACCAATCCTAGGTACTTCATGGTGAACTCGGTAGCGATACGGGCCCCACCGACCACGATGTGCAATCCCAGAGGCGGCGCCGGCGGGGGCCATGAAAAACTATGGCCTCCGACTTTTTGAGGGCCACCTCTAGGCCAAGGCGCCACCACTTGTGAGACCGCGGCCGTCGCCAGCAACGCTGCCTCCCTGTACGAGCGCCCCCGGGCAGTGACCAGCGTGTCGTCAGCGTAACACGTCAGATCCACTCCCGGCTGGAGCTCGCCCCTCAGCACCCAGTCGTACCCGATGTTCCACAGGGGCGGGCCCAAGACCGAACACCGCACGACATGGGGTGCTGGTGTATGCCATCACGTCCCAGATAGGTGACACACCTCTCCGCCATATAAGCCCCCAATGACGCGGCGGAGATAGGGAGGCACTTGATGACAGCGCAGTGCAGCCGGCAACATCACCCCGCCCCGGGACACTGCTTCCTCCGCCAGAAATCTCGAAACCCGATCCTGACAAGCACCGGAACTGGAGTTTACTCCAACGACCTCAAAATAAAAATATCCAGGCCGCTAGGAAAGGAAAAGAAAAGGAAAGCCGTTACATCACCTCAAAACTCATACAAGAATGCCACATGCAATAGAACGTGTCACGGTGAGCAACCGCAACACTGTGAGGCTGCAGTGGATAAAAGGACACAGCGGGTCACTAGGAAATGACGCGGCCGATGAGCTGGCCAGAAGGGGATCTGGTGCGATGGCTGTTGGACCCGAACCCACAGCACCACTCCCTTTCACCCAGCTGCGCACGTGGCTACAAGAACATACCCATACACAAGCAGAACGCAGGTGGGCCTTGGCACCAGGCTGTAGGCCGTCCAAGGAGGCTATGCCATCCCTAAAAACGAGACCAAGCGCCTTCTGCGACTGGATAGAGGCAGCCTACGTATGTATGGTGGCGGGGACCATCACTGAACAAACATTTCCACACAATAGGTTTATCGGACAGTCCTCTATGCAGAGCATGCATGAAGGAGTAACCGGTATTATCGCATTTGAGTGCACAGGCGTTCCCGAAGTACGGAGGCAAACAATAGGGACACCTAATTCACTTACAGACATCCTGAACACACTGAGAGGACTGATCTGCTTCTGTAGAGAGGTTGGCTGGTTGGAATGACGGCTCACGTACAATGGTCCACAGCAGGACTAAGTGCGGAAACCATACCCAATAGATAGATAGATAGTTTATTGAATTGTATGGAAAGTGACTATTTTTAGTAGTTCGAAAAGCACCATATCAGCAAAACTCGTAGGTGTCCTAAATAATATTATACATGCTAAAATGAGTTTGTTCATTTGTTAAGCTTCTACGCTTATATCGTTGAACCGATTTTGATGAATTTTGTGAACCTGGAGACGGTTCGAAGGCTACTTTACGGGAGCCAAGCCGCGGTGTGCAGTCTGCAGTAGTAAGTAGATGTGTACCTCCTCATCTCCGCCTGCTGGCGCTTGGCCTGCAGCAGGCGGATGTCGAGGTAGGGCGGCCGGGCCCGCGAGGACGGCACCACGCGCGACGCGGCGCCGATGTCGCCGTTCTCCAGCAGGTGCTCGTACGTCTGCTTCAGCTTGATGCTGCCGCTGCGCACCGACCGCCGGATCGAGCGCGAGCCGAACCTGAGAGCCATATTATTGCTCGCTCGTTAATCAGGCCATATCTTTTAATCAACAGTTTTACTTTACTTGAATTCAGAATGTTAGATAGAGCAGTCATTGCTGGCAAATTGTCTTGTTAATAGTGCTTATTTTTAAGATAATTACATTCCACATTCCATTGCCCGTTATTCATAGGATGCAATAATTCGAAGAAATGTGTGACATCAATTATCCAATGATTGAAAAGTTTGCCCTACTAAGTTCGAACACTAAGGGCGAACCCCCCCCCCCCCTCCCGCGGTTGACCCTTTTGCTTTACTGTTATGCAGTCTAAGCTGATTTCTGAGAAATGTTGGTTGTAATGGAATTAGAACTTTGACTTCTCTGCTAATGAGTTTGTGGTTCCATAATATAGTGTAAAATCTAAGATTCTGAATTCAAGTTTAATATTGCAACCAAATTAAATACATACTTCTTCTGATCGACCCGCAATTGCTTTGCGCTCGATATTGTCCCTTGCGGCTTTAGACCAGACTTGCCTCCGGTAGCTAACATTGCTGAATCTCCCAGCAGGGGCCTGTGGTTATTAGAGTCCCTGAAATGGCATCAAATAATAAAAAAAACATAATTTTATAGTTTCAGTGCTAACTTAATTTTAATTTTATTATTAAAGAAGCAGAACAAAAAAGAAAATAAACCTTAATCACAAGACTGCTGACTGCAACAAAATCGACACCTGTAAAGGTAAAAAAAATATAAAGCAAAAACGAATGTAATAAAAAACGATCCACATTATAGGTGGATAGAAAAACATTTATTCTGTATGGGTCATAAATTTTAATAAAACAACAACGATGAAAGGAAAGAACAATATGAAATAGTAGTTTATGCAACAACCATATAAAAAGGGTTATTAAAACACGTGTGTGGGCTTATCACACGAGGCGTAGCCGAGTGTGATAATAGCATCACACGAGTGTTTTAATACCTAATTATATGCCGTTGCATACACTATTTTATCTTCACTCATACAGTTGAATTAAAATAAGTGGAAAAATAGTTAATTCCAATATGGCGGATATTCTCATTGCGTATTCGAATGACTGCGCAGCGCGCTCAAACATAGACAAAGATAAAAGCTGGCTCATTGACTTAAGTCAATGAGCCCGCGCCAAAAATTAAAAAGAAAAAGTGTGCTATAAAAATTAAAAACTTATTTTATGATGCAGTTGTTTAAAAATCGAAGGAAAATGTTGAACTGTAATGGTTTTTTTTTTAAATTTTACCTATCCACGAAAAAAAAGTATGTATTTATGCATTCGTTTTTGAACTCATATTTGGAACATTACGTTGTGAGTGTAGGTAAAAACATTTAACATGCCTATACCGAAAGCCCACGTTCATACGGCGTTGATCAGAACGATATTTTACTGTGTAATTTTGGGAGCACTTGGCAGTTTCATTTGTTGTTAACCATAGAGGAAGAGTGAGGTGTTACAATGTAATCAGAACATTTTATACCGTAAAATATCGTTGAGTTTATAGTGCCGAATGAACGGCCGAAAAGGGTCACCAACTCAGCCTCTGGGTGTTCAACCACCCAGCGCAGTTTAGGCTTAACGCTATTACCGCGATGAAATGTCATGCAGGCCCACCGATAGTTCGGCAGGGTGTGTTCCACTAACTCAATGATGGAGCTGACGACGTGGCGGCGCAGCGCGGAGCTGGGCCGCTGCGATGGTGGCGCCACCACCAGCGTCTTGACGAGGCAGCGCTTGCGGTACGGGAAGGCGATCTTGGCCACGCCGATGTACTCGAAGGCGCGCCGCGACACGTCTCCGCCGCTCGCCGCGCCCGCCTCTTCCTCGCCCTCTACCTCGCATACGAACTGACGCATGAATGACTCGCGGACCTGTGTACAATATTATATTGCTGTTTTACAGTGCCCGAGCATTATAGTAGATCGAGTCTTAGAGATAGTGTCAAGTAGAAACTCTTTTTAAAAATCTCATATGCCATTTCGTTCGCTTACTCTAACTTTATAGTGTCTTCGCACCACAGGAGGTATCTTAAGCCAGATGATATCCAAAATCTGCAAAGCTGTTCAATCGTGCGCCGTTGTCGAGTATTGTAGTTTTTGGTAATGAATGTAATCTGTAGTGATGCATAATACACGAACCTTGGGTAAATTGAAATCGCCAGGCACTTTGTGCAGCTTAGTCATCTGCGGACTATCAGGAAACTTCTCGAATATTCTCAATCTGAAAGGCAGGCTCTCCTTGATCTCTGCACTTTGTTGGCGATACCTAAGTTGTTTCAGTTTCTTTATATCCTCATCCAATTCCAAGTTGTCTAAGATCACTGCTACGAAAAGTGATAACACAATCTGGAATATAGTACATAATAAATAACTTTTACTATGAAATACGCAGTATAATAAATATGATAAATCTTCCTTACCAGAGTGACAAACAGATGGTACAGTATAAAGTAAATGGCGACTAGAGGCGTCAATGTTTGGCTTGTTCTCACCATAGTTTCGTCCATTACCTCTACCCAGGCTTCTTGAGTAAGAATTTGGAACATAGACATGAATGCCTGAAACATAATGTTGCTGTCAAAGATTTATTACTAATACTACTCCTTCTATTACTATTCAGATTTCTGAACCATAATTAGGTAAATGTAACCCATTATTTCGAAAAAATTAAATTACTTACCTCATCAAATGTTTCAAACTTAGTAAATTCGCACAGGAAACAAAACAGTTGCATTGAAATAGAAGAGCTGATGATGAGTAAACACATTGTGAATATAATCAGGCTGCCTAATTTCTTTCCTGGTCCAAAGATTTTGTAGACAAATCCCTCCAATAGTGGTGAAGCTTTTATTAATCTGACTATTCGAAGAACCTGAAACCAAACCAAATAATTAAGCAATGGCGATCCAGTCGCCTTACAAACAGCTTGTATGCAGTCCATGATTTAAATAATAATGACTGTATTACCTAACATTTGTACTTACCTGAAAATATGTAAACCCTGACATGTATAGCTGGGGTATTATGTGAATCGTAGTTCCAATAGCTAAAAGTAATTCAAACTTGTGAACTGAGTGCTTGAAATAGCCCTTTAGGCCTAAACACCATATTTTGATTAATGCTTCCAAATCCAAGAAAATGGTAAATGCAATCTGAAAATAAGGAAGAAAACTTGTTTTTAAATCTGTAAATTACTTTTAATTAATTATGGCTAGCGAAACACTTTATTTTTTACCTCTATGTAATAATATTTTTCGTAAAAGAATTCTCTAGGATTGTCATCATGTTTGAAGTTCATTGTAGCTGTTATTATTCCATTTGCCAAAACCACCCCCATGACTAGTAGTCGGAAATATGCAGACCTTAACAATCTGTGAAAAATTTCTGGTGCACTGCCTGAAAACAAAAAAGTACATAAAGATAAGAGACAATTCTATTTCATTGAAATCAACAAATACTTAAATGGCAAACATAATCACCTGAATGTTTATTTTCGTCAATAGTAACCAATTTCCATCCATTATCATCACCAGTAAAAAACTGGGTAGTGCTGCCTTTAGTAATAGGGTTCCTTACACCCCACATTTGTTGGAACTGAACCCTTATTTCATTGAATGTTTCAGTGATCACAGCTATGAAAACGTTCTTGACCAGCCAGGCCAAAAAGAATATCATTGTACTGTAAACATTTTAAAATAGATTGTGATACTTTATTTATGATTACTAGAATAAAGTTAGATATAATTTTGATAATTTACCTAAAGTATAAAGCTGATCTCCAAGTTGGTAGAGAGTCAATAGCCCGATACATTATGAAGACCCAACCTTCCTGAGATGATGCTTGGTAGACAGTGAACAAGCTTGTAGCTAAACAGAAATTACATTTTCAAATAATACAAAAAAGGTGTTAAGGAAAATAAGTTCAATTTAAGACAATTTTATTGGAATTTTTCTACTTACTAAACTCTTCAAAGCCATTGAATCCCATAATATATTTGGACAAATTAAGTTTCATACACTTCATTCCAGGAGGACATTGATATCCTGAGCCAGGGTCAGGGGAGCAAAATGTGTCAGGGATAGCTAAGGAATTTATTGTGATTTCACTGAAAAACAGAAAGTACCTCATTAATTTATAGATACTTACATATTGAGTTTTACAACAGGAAAATTTTCCAACAATTAGAGACAGGTTAGTTTGATGTTTAGTAATTAATCTTGATATTTTTTAGCACTTAAAAATAAGCATTGCTTGCTAACTTAAATATTATCCAGTAAATTCATTATTACATCAACATAAAACACTGACTAGGGATTTGTATCATTCCTGACACAGTGATGTGTTAATTCTCCAAAGAACTGCACACCCAGCAAGCTGTATAGTGACATAAAAAACAAGAAGAAGAGAGTCACATTGTAGATCTGTTGACTTGATCTCCTGTAAAACACAAAATACAGTGTGAGTTTTATGTGTTGAATTATTATTCATAAATTAAGAGACATAAGCAAATTAGAAATTGATGTATTAAATGAACTTACTTGAATATTTGATTGATTCTAGATTTTGGCATAGAGAATTTTAGAAATACTCTCAAAAATCGAATCATAATCAATGGTCTGGGTGCTCTTAATATACTTAAGTAACTGTATCTGGGTACTATACCAGTCAGCTCAAACATTTGTAATAGAACAGATACCCATAGAAAAAATACCATTGAGGCATCAAACTGGCACCAGTGGTCTTTTAAGTAGGCTACATCCCCCTGAAAACATTATTTAAAAAAGCATTAACTACGTACTAGGCTCGCCAGTACTTAGTATTACAATAATCAATATGTATAGATCATGAGTGGTGAAAACATATGCTGAATATTTAGTACATACCTTCAGTATTCCCCTTATATGCATTTTAGCTATCATTTCTGCAGTAAATAAGAGAGTAACACTGCAGTCCACTGCAAATGTTATTGTTTGCAGGGATGGGTACTTTTCAAATGATTTTGGAGTATTCAGTGACACAGACATTAAACTTAATAAAGCACATAATCTTAGAATTCTTCTAACCCAGAGCTGGAATAAAAACATATATTTAGGTTATATAATTTAGTGCATCTTTTTGGGCTACTTTTCAATGCTATTTTATTTATAACATTTTTTAATTAGAGTTGTGGCTAGAACGGTTTAGCTCAACAAATATTCCGATTTGTACAAAAAAGTTATAAAGCAAGGCAAGCAAGCTACGAGCGATTGTTTTAAAATTACATCCAATTTAATATTACCTTGTTGACCCATTCAATATCGGCACTCTCGTTTAAAGATTCTTCTGGACCATAGTCTGCTAGTACCGGCTCCCCTTTGAGGCTTTGTTTTCGACCCAACATTTTCATGAACTTAATTATTATTTTATTTGAAATCTTGCGTTGAAAATATCGGCTGTGTAAGCCGAGCTTTGTACTAAATAAAAGCTACGAAAAAGAAAGAATTTACTGCTTAATTAACTGTTTAAATCGAAATTACCAGTAATAATATAAATTATAGAAAATAGTTCAAGTTTGGTTCGCGAAAATCTTTTTGACATGTTTTCAGTTCTGTAAATATTATTGATTTTCCCACTAGCGATGAGCGTTGATTCAACGAACTAGTTTAGTCAACCGTTGATCAACGCAATAACGTTAACTGTCAACGCAATAACGTTAACTGTTGAATTTTGAATTAAGTTTGAATCAACTAAGTAGTTGAATTTGTCAACGACGTTTATGAATTTGATTCGTTTATTTTTCGACCAAATTCGAGATCACAAACGCAACGAACTAAGCAAATTAAAAAACTTACGTTTAAAATGACACCATAGATTGGGAAAAAATATGTTTTATTGCGAATTGTGAGAATTCAGTCAGTCCTAAGCCTGAAGAAACAGTATGAAGGGAAGGTCATCTAAGTAGCACCATCATTGAAACGTTTTCCAAAATGAAATGTATGTAGGTACCTACATTGAATCAAAATGTTTCTAAATTAGCATTATATCAGGTCGGTAGCTCAGAAACTCGTTCAAATCGTCGAACGTCGCAGCGTTGAATAAAATCGTTCAATGAATAAACGGTTTACTTTGTAAGTTGACATTAATGCATGTTAACTCGTTGATGAATTTAACTAGTTGATCGACTAGTTGACAAACGAAAATCAACGTTGACGTTTCGTCAACGGAAAAACCGTCAACGACTCATCACTATCCTACCAAATGTTGCCAGTTGAGAAAAATCTCATCGATCAATAAACATTTTATTGGGTTATTGTTCAAATACAAAAATCTAGTGGTGTTTTGTTATAAGGATTAGTTTCTTTAAATACCATGTAAATACTCGTAGAAGTCGTTGACAACTATAGTCACTTATTTATTCATTTATAAGTCGAAATCTTGACAGTCATAATTATTAGTGGTCCAATTTAATTATTGCTCCAATTTCTGTTAAACCTTCTCCGTGGGTAGGGGTCGTGTGGCGTCATGTTTTGTGCATATGATGCGTTGTATTGTATGTTTTATATTAAATGTATGTAAATGTATGTATTATTTTATATAGGTTAATTAATGCTCTAAGAAGTCACACCGTTGTTAAGTGGCAACACAGGAGGCAGTTCGGGGAGCTGTGGGAGAGCTGCACTACACATGCTTATTGAGCACGATAGCATGCTATTTGTGACGTATTAATAAAGTGCAAGCGGCGCATGGAATGCTATATGGAAAAGAAATGGAAAAAGGAGGGAGATGAACTCACGTGCACACAAAAAAAAAAAAGAAAAAAAAGCACTAATAACAACCTCACGGTTTAATGGTGCTATCGATTAAGTGGTATATATATGTATCTATCTGTCCAAGTACTATTAAGAGGGCGCCGACCAAACGTCGACCGCGCAGTGGCGCCCTCATCGTTTGTTTGGTTATTTCTTTTATTTTAGAATGAAAATGCTCCACAAGATTATACGTTAATATTATTATAAACGGTAGTTTTAAATTGTTCAGTTTTATTATAATCACTAAAACGGAAAATAGTGGCCACTTTTATCCGTTTTAGTGATTATAATAAAACTGAACAATTTAAAACTACCGTTTATAATAATATTAACGTATAATCTTGTGGAGCACAACTTAAATGTCATATTTTCTGCATTTTCATTCTAAAATAAAAGAAATAACCAAACAAACGATGAGGGCGCCACTGCGCGGTCGACGTTTGGTCGGCGCCCTCTTATAAGAAATGACTAGACATTACAAATAACAAAATACAGTGTTATTTGTCTGATCGATCAATGATAGGTTATTATTATCATTGTCATGAAAAAAAGCAATGAATACTTTTCTAAAGATAATTTATATCATAATTATTGTTATATTATTGACTATAGCCGTGGATATTTCTAGTTAAAATTTTAAAATAAGTACCTACTCGGTGGTAACAGTCTTCTTATAATATATCTTGTGACGATAATTTCGACGTAGTTACCTATTAGCAGAAATCGCGGCATACCATGTAATTCCGCGTTAATGTGTTTTTACATATAATTTTTAATAAATGTTTGAAGGAGGGGGTCTTTCCTACAATTTGGAAACGAGCCTCTATCACCCCTGTGTACAAGAGTGGCGATAAAAATAATGTAGAGAATTATCGGCCCATTTCCATTCTTTCCACTCTGTCAAAGGTTTTTGAACGACTTGTGTACAATGCGCTATATCCTCTTATCCGTCATCTTATCATACCCGAACAACATGGTTTTGTCAAACGTCGCTCTACCACCACCAACCTCATGACCTTTGTGAGTACTGGCCATCTAGTACCAACTGACACTGCATGTCATTCAAGTTTTTACCTTAGTTACCAATAACTGTTGTGTCAAATAAAAGAATGTAAAAGGTCATGTGTATATTTTAATATTATAATTCCCTCACAAATTGGTAGCAGAGCGTGGTTATATTTTGCAAGTATGAAAAATGGCATCAACTACGAGTTATCGTAATATAGAACCTTTGACAAAAACAAACTATGATACGTGGTGTTTGCAAGCACAAGCGGTCCTGATTAAAAATAATTATTGGGAAATCGTAAGCGGCGAGAAAACGTTACCACCAGCTACGGATGCGGCGGCGAGATCGGCGTTCAACAAAGAGGACTTGAAGGCAAGGGCTGAAATCCTACTTTTACTGTCACCGTCTGAATTAAAACAAATTAAAGTCTGCGCGACATCTAAAGCCGTATGGTACAAGTTAAAAGCTACTTACCAGAGCACTGGGCCTGCAAGGAAAGCTACATTATTAAAACAGTTGGTTCTAAAGCGAATGACCACAGGAGAAGATATACATGACCACATAAATAATTTCATGGATATCGTGGACAAACTCGCAGATATGGATATTAAAGTACCTCCAGAACTGCTTAGCATAATGCTTCTCTACAGTTTGCCAACAACTTTTGAGAACTTTAGAATAGCTATCGAATCTCGAGACACGCTGCCTAATCCTGAAGATCTGAAAGTAAAGATTCTGGAAGAATACCAAGCAAGGAGTGGAAATGTACAACCTGAAAGCTCAGAAGCATATCATATTAAGAAAAACAGGAATAGGTTATATTGCAAGAGCTGTAAAAAGGAAGGCCACACTATCGAGACATGTTGGGGCAAGAAGACAAACTTCAATGTAAAAGACAACGGAAGCAAAATAAGTTACAACGTTTGTCTGAGCATCGCAGATTCAGATGCTGATAAAAATGTTTGGTGTCTAGATAGCGGCTGCTCATCACACGTATGCGGTGACAAATCCATGTTTTCTAACATGACCCCTGAAAACGGCACCCTAAAGTTGGCATCAGAGAAATGTACCAGTAGAATTCAAGGAAAAGGAAGAGTTACAATCAGTGCCAATAAACAAGGCTACGATTTCAATAACACCCTGTTTGTTCCCGACATATCAGTAAACCTTTTATCCGTCGCCAAGATTACGGACAGAGGACATAAGGTTGTTTTTGAAAAAGAGAAAGCCTACGTCGTAGAAAAAACCGGCAAAAAGACACTGACTGCTTGTAAGAGAGATGGGCTTTACTACTTTGAATCTGTACGAAAAGAAACTGCAAACTATACACCAAAAACCGACGGTGACATTATGGAATGGCATCGCAAACTCGGGCACATAAACGAAAGAGACTTAAAGAATATGGCTAAAGATAACCTAATGTACGGTTTAAACTTAAATAACGAAGACATGGAAACATGTGAAACCTGCATCAAAGGCAAATTGTCCAGGTTACCGTTCATAAGACATGATGAACTATACACAACAGATAACCTGGAAATAATCCATAGTGACGTTTGTGGACCTTTTGAATGTGATACACTAGCAGGATCAAAGTACTATGTTACTTTCATAGACGACTATAGTCGTTATTGTCACGTCTATTTTATTAAAAGAAAGAGTGACGTATTCAACGTTTTCAAACAATATAAAAATGAAGTTGAGACGTTCCAAAACAAGAAGATAAAGAACCTGCAGACCGACAATGGCACAGAATACCGCAACAAGGAATTCGATAACTTTCTCAGATTGCATGGCATCCAAAGAAGGTTGACCACAGTTTACACCCCTCAACAAAATGGGATCAGTGAGAGGAAGAACAAATCCTTGCTAGATAAAGCCAGATGTCTGTTAATCGAGGCCAAGGCACCTAAAAAGCTCTGGGCGGAAGCGGTAGCAACCGCAAACTACCTTATAAATCGTAGCCCTTCCAAAGCACTGAATGGCGAAACTCCATTCAAGAAATGGCTAGGCCGAATACCTTGTGGGCATCATCTTTACGTGTATGGCAGAAAAACTTTTGTTTTGAAAAAGAACAAACGAGGCAAACTGACCCAGAATGCCAAAGAAGGCGTATTCATGGGGTACTCGATGACCTCAAAGGCTTACAGAGTGTACATACCCGAAGACGATGAAATAGTGATAAGCAGGGACATAAAAGTCATAGACAAGATGTACTTCGAAAAAGAAAGTAAGAACTATGATAAACTTATTAACGAAAGGGAACACTCTCAGATACCTGAAAAAGAAAACGAAATTAAAAACAATGATAAAAAGAAAAACAAGGTACAACAAATAGAAATTGAAATAAGTGAGAACGAAAAGAAAAATACGTCACAAAATTTCAACGAGCAAGAAGATGACGTTTCTTCGGTAGAAGAAATAGAGTCTTATGATGACGCATCAGAGGTTATAGAAATACCTGAAAATGGGAGGCCGCAAAGAGAGAGGCGTCTGCCCGCGTGGACCAGAGATTTTATACTGGACCAGACTGAAGAAAGTCACCTACTCTCGGAGGTATCCTATATATCCGATGAGAATGAAGATGTTGAATACTGGCATGATGCTATTAAAGCCGAGATTAGAGCACATGTTAAAAATGGAACCTGGAAAATAGAAAAGAAAAAGAAAGACATGAAAGAAGTGGACCACAAAATGGTTCTAAGAAACAAAATAGGACCCGACAACAGTATCACTAAGAAAGCCAGACTTGTAGCACGGGGTTTCACTCAGCGACCAGGCGTTGACTACAATGAAACATACGCTCCTGTAGCTAAACTGAGTTCTATAAGATCTGTTGTTGGAATAGCCATGGAAGAAGGCTTGAAATTGAACCAGATGGACGTTACAACGGCGTACCTTAATGGTGAATTGGAAGAAAATATAGCTATGAAGTATCCTGAGTATTTAGAGGAATACCTGACTGAAATCATGGTTGAAGAAAGTAAACAAGAAAATTTAACTTTGTACAACAAAACAATGAGCATGCTAAAAGACATAAAAAACAATCCAAAAGGGAAAATTTGTCACCTCATAAAAGCTTTATACGGACTCAAACAGGCAGGGAGGCAATGGTACAAGAAACTCGACACAGAGTTAAAGAACATAGGTTTCAAAGCATCGGAAGCGGACCCATGTTTATACTTACTAGAGAAAAGAGGAGTTAAAGTCATAATAATTATCTATGTCGACGATTTGTTAATTGCCTATTCGTGTCCTAGAAAGCTCCAAGAAATAAAAGTCCTGTTAAATACGAAATTTGAGTTAAAAGACCCCTAGGTACACCTAAACGGCTAGTAGGGATAGACGTTACTTATAAGGGAGACGAAATCAAACTGAACCAGGAGAAGTTCATAGAAGACACTCTTAAAAAATTCAAAATGGAAGATTGCAAGGCCACGTCTACACCCATTGAACCAGGTCTAAGACTAGAAAAAGCAGGAAGAGATGAAAGGAACGATCTGCCCTACAAACATTTGATCGGCACACTCATGTACTTGGCAGTGGCAACTCGACCCGATATAATGTTTGCCATAAGCTATCTCTCCCAATTTAATGATTGTTACGGAGATGAGCATTTCAAGTGTGCAAAAAGAGTGCTGCGATACTTAAAGGGAACAAAAAGCGTTGGTCTCGTATTCCGAAAAACTCGCCAAGAATTATATGGCATGGCTGACGCAGATTGGGGCTCATGCAAGCTCGACCGGAAATCTTTTTCAGGTTGTTGCTTTAAATTTGCTGGAACAGCCATAAGCTGGATGTCGAAAAAGCAAAAGTCTGTGGCACTATCGACTGCCGAAGCGGAATATGTCGCCCTGACAGAAGCTGCGAAAGAGGCTATACATTTGAAAAGTCTATTCAAAGATCTTGGGGCCAGCTATGAAAGCATAGTCATATTAAACGACAACCAAGCTGCCCTCAAGTTAAGTCAGAACACAATGGTCACTTCCAAGTCCAAACACATTGACTTAAAAATGCACTTCATACGAAACTGCATAATGGATGGAGCAATAAATGTCAGGTATCTGCGAACCGAAGATATGGAGGCAGATATCCTAACCAAAGCCCTAGCCGGCCCGCGGCTGTTGAAATTGCGGAGCGGCTTAGGAGTTTCCTGAAATCCTGGTGATCACGACGATGCTGTGAAGAGGAGTGTGAGTACTGGCCATCTAGTACCAACTGACACTGCATGTCGTTCAAGTTTTTACCTTAGTTACCAATAACTGTTGTGTCAAATAAAAGAATGTAAAAGGTCATGTGTATATTTTAATATTATAATTCCCTCACACCTTTGTGAATTATCTCTTTGAAAATATGGACCGCCGGGTACAGGTTGACGCTGTTTACACGGATTTTCAGAAGGCCTTTGACAAGGTGGATCACACCCTGCTTATGGAAAAAATTGCCTTTAATGGTATACGCGGCAATTTACTTAGATGGTTTGCTTCATATATTTTCAATAGGACTCAAAAGATCGTCATTAATGGGCATGAATCCGACTCCATAGTTGTTAAATCCGGGGTTCCTCAGGGATCAGTACTGGGTCCTTTTCTATTTGTATTGTTTATTAATGACATTAAACATTGTTTTGTCAACTCACATTTCTTGATGTATGCAGACGATATAAAAATTTATATCACCTGTAAAAATATTCGCGATTGTCAATATTTACAACAGGACCTTGATAGATTTTATGAATATTGCCTCAAAAATAAACTCTTTCTTAGCCTTCCCAAATGTTACACTATTTCTTTTAAATTAAATTATTCAAATTTAATTATTCAATAAATAATATAAGTCTTAATGTAGTTAAATCTGTCCGTGACTTGGGTGTTACGCTTGACTCTAGTCTGCATTTTGATACTCATGTTGACAATATAGTAAAAAAAGCCTTTCAAATGTATGGACTCGTGATGAGATTTTCATGTAACTTTGTACGACCCTCTACATTCTTAACATTATATAAAACCCTGACTCGGTCACAATTAGAATACGCCGTCTAAATTTGGGATCCTCTATACGATAAGTACAAAGATAGGCTAGAAATCGTGCAGAATAGTAGTTTATGCAACGACCATATAAAAAGGGTTATTAAAACACGAGTGTGGGTTTATCACACGAGGCGTAGCCGAGTGTGATAATAGCATCACACGAGTGTTTTAATACCTAATTATATGCCGTTGCATACACTATTTTATCTCCACTCATACATTTGAAATAAAATAAATGAAAAAATAGTTTATTCCAATATGGCGGATATTCTCATTGCGTATTCGAATGACTGCGCAGCGCGCTCATCCATAGACAAAAATAAAAGCTGGCTCATTGATTTAAGTCAATGAGCCCGCGCCAAAAATTAAAAAGAAAAAGTGTGCTGTAAAAATTAAAAAGTTATTTTATGATGCAGTTGTTTAAAAATCGAAGGAAAATGTTGAACTGTAATGGTTTTTTTTTTTAATTTTATCTATACGCGAAAAAAAAGTACGTGTTTATGCTTTCGTTTTTGAACTCATATTTGGAACATAACGTTGTGAGTGTAGATAAAAAGTATTTACGTGCTATGAATTATACATTTTTTCGTTCTAAAGTCTCATGTCAATGAACAATTACTAAAACGTTATAATGTTCTTAGTTTGGAATCGAGACGATTTCTTCTGGGTGTAATGATGCTGCATGGTATATGGAATAATAGATTCGACTGCATTCCTTTAACAAATAGTCTATATTACATAGTACCTAGATCTGTCATTCTTCGTGGGGTACGTGTGCCTCGACTATTACACACAAATTCGTGCAGAACTAATGCTGGGGTGCGCGTGCCTCTTCGTCGCCTCGTTGATGCGTACAATGCTCACTTTATGGAGCTTGACATATTTACTCTTTCCAAACATCGTTTCAAGGCAAAAGCAATAGAGTTACTAAATTTCTAAGTATACATATTTATTTTTCTCTTTCTTCTTACTAGCCTTGTACGATGCACACTTATTTGTCTGTCTTCTTTTAACTTTTTTTTTGTGAATTTCTGGACAATGTTGTGGGTTACATGTGTAATAACATAAATATGGAATACTATTGTGTATAAATGTAGTTCTAGTATTGTGCTAATTTAAGAATCTCTAGTTAAGCTTGGCATGTAACTGTTTTTTGTCCCTAACAAATAAAATAAAATAAAATAAAATAAAATGTAATTTATCCAGTGACATTATTTATTTAAATACCTACGTAGGTCATACGAATTTTCAGTCAAATTATAATTCCTCACTTACATTTTCTTAAGTTAAATGATGTTTTAAGGTTAAAGGTACCTAATGCAAATGTCGTTAGTAATATTAAAGCAGATAAGTCAAATGCGTGCAATCAATCAGCGCAATAGGTACATGTACTACTTATTGATGTAGGTAGGTAATACAATTTGCTATCATAACAAATGTACCAAAGTGTATTAGTGTATGTTGCCAAGGTGCAATAAGGTGCCAAGGAGCACAAACTAGTATTTTTCCAATGTGAATCAAGGTGCCAAAGAGTTAAGGTGTAATTTTGCCAAGGGCATATACACTTCTGGACACATCTATTGGCCCACCTTGTATTTTCAGTTTCGTTTGGTCCTAGCTAAAATTTTATATTAGGTCGAGCAAAAAGTTTTTATGCAGTTTTGAACCTGGCACATTCACAATTTCATTCAATAGTCTTTTTTTGAATTTCGAACACAGAATTTAAAGGAACAAAAGACAATTTGGAGCCTGTTTGTTGATATCAAACAATCGAATACTAAGAAAACTTGGTTTTATTGGTTTACTTGGATTTAATTCTTGAAAAAGTGATTGATATCTTTGGTTTTGCAACAAACATTACTTATTCTTAACATTAAGGTGAGGTTCTATCAATAATCTATGGATACTTCACCTGAAGTCGCCGCCCAAGCTGTGGCACTTATTCAGGCCGGACACAGCCAAAGAAACGTGAGTGCTCAACTTAATTTAAGTCGATCTGCGGTCCGAAATGTTTATCGGAGGTACCTAGAGACTGGCGGCTTTGTTCGTCACCAAGGAAGGCCACGATCTCGGGTCACAACTGAAAGGCAGGATCGATTCATCGTGACGACCAGCTTGAGAAATCGTCACCTTACCTCCATTGAGATACAAAACCAACTTCGCGACTTCCACGGAGTATCTGTGAGCGCTCGAACTGTTCGGAGAAGGTTAAAAGAACGCGATATGGTACCACACAAGCCAGCTAATGAGCCCAAACTAACGCGAGCCCACCGAACAGCGCGCCTTCATTTCGCACGCAGTCATTTAAATTGGACACAGCAAGATTGGAGCCGTGTACTCTTTTCTGATGAGTCTAAAATTGTGTTACATGGCAATGATGGAAGGAAGAAGGTCTACCGACGTAAGGGAGAGCGTTTCGCACAATGCTGCTTTGAAGAGAGGGTTGCTTATGGCGGTGGCTCATGGACTGTCTGGGGCGGTATATCCGCGAGCGGCAAAACTCAACTTGAGGTTGTTATAGGACCACGGCTGCCAACATTAAATGCTGAAAGGTACATTCGTGAGTGCTTAGAACCTCACGTGATACCATACGCGGACTATGTGGGCCCAAATTTCCTTTTTATGCATGATAATGCAAGAGCCCATGCGGCCGGCATCGTCAGGGAATATCTTCGGGATGAGAGCATCACAGTTATGGACTGGCCAGCCAGAAGCCCAGACATGAACCCCATTGAGCACATGTGGGACGAGCTAAAAAGACGTGTTAGGGCTCGTCAGCCAGTTGCCCAGACGATGCAGGAGTTGAAAACTGCCATAGAAGAGGAATGGGAGATGATCCCTCAAAATTTCATAGAGCGGTTGATAAACTCTATGCCTAATCGTATGAGAGCTGTGGTAGATGCCCATGGAGGCAACACGCGTTATTAAATTAATATTATAAAGCTTTACTGATAAAACATGTTTTTTATTCAAAAATCAATTGCCTTTAACAAGGCGCATATCCGACTTGTTAGGCGTAGCTCCATGTCGTATGGTATTCTGAATTCAAATTTAAAACAATACGATCGAAAAAGATGGTAAAATGTATCAGGTTTAAAACTGCATCAACAGTTTTTGTTCAATCTAGCAATCATATTTCGGTAGGGGCCATCGAAACCTAAACTCTAAGGTGGGCCAATAGATGTGTCCAGAAGTGTATATCCATAAAAAATGCAAATTACATGGATCAAATTATTGAATATTTCCTTTGTCGTTTTGAAGTTTTAGCAACATTAAATATCACTAAACCTAATGTAATAAAATTGTTACCGGCATAACCCATATCTACTTCGCGTAATAAAGATTTATATCACTCCAGTGGCGTAGCGTAGTAGAGGCGAGGGGCGACCCGCCCCGGGCGGCCCCTTTAAAACCTAAACAAGGGGCGGCTGACACCCATGCTAAGCCACTGTAATACTCATTCTATTATTGTCCATTTACGCCGCATCTAGCAAAAAAAAAAGTTACAATAAAATTCGAGTCGGGGACATAATAATGTGTAAATTATACATATATTATAGTTAATTCGTTATACAGTCATCCTGGTAAAATATATCTAGGACTTATCTAGGATTTTGCAGTGTGAGAACATGGTATACACATTTCAGATAGTAATTTTGGATAAATAAACATGATTGGGTTACAGATTGCTAATAATATAATATTACGAGGAAATTTAAGACCAGTAATTTGTATTTTACTGAAAGCATAAATAAAATACGAAACACCTTATCCAATGGCGCCAAGGGTGCAATACAAAGGCAAATCAATGGCGCCAAGGGTGCAATACATAGGCAAATTGACATTGTTTCAGGTCGCTCAAAATGTCCAATTTACCACCGGTAGAACCCTTGCAATGCGATGGTTGTCCTAAGAAAGAAAGAAAATGAGTTTATTTGGCACACACATATAAAACTCATAGTTTTATCTTAGTCTAATACATTTACATAATGTCGAGTAGCGTATTTACAGCCCACTAAAAATATATCATACCTACCCACATTTAAAAAAAAAATGTTTTTACTTGTTACCCACATTTACAATTATTTACGTTTTTTAACAATTCCATTGGGTTTGGACAAGGTATGAAAGATGTATTATGTTCATGGTTACTTTTATTATATTATTAACAACAATTACATCACAATATTGAAATTAAAATCAAAATCAAAAG
Source organism: Melanchra persicariae (assembly GCA_947386135.1). Lineage (NCBI taxonomy): Eukaryota > Metazoa > Arthropoda > Insecta > Lepidoptera > Noctuidae > Melanchra > Melanchra persicariae. The sequence continues at coordinate 11,602,548 of OX376653.1, read as the reverse complement.
CCATTCAAATTAGGCTGAGAGCCAGCACTTTTTGAAAGTCAAATTTTACATAAAGACAGTCCCCCAAAACGCCCACCCGTCACCACTTCCTAGTGTTTTAGCTGGGAAGAAGAAGTGGCGCAACAAACTCCCCAGCAACACATCTGTCTGTTACGTTTTCAGAACTTGAATTAAACAATAGTACGCAAAGTATTTTAAGACACAGGAACAAAAATAAATATGTATCCAACAACATGGAAATCATAAACTTAAATATTATTTACATGTTAGCTAGTACACTCCATTATACGAGTACCATTAAAAAAACGGGCAATGGAAGAATTTAGCGATTAGGTACTTATCTAATAGTATACTAGCACAATTTATATTGAGAGAATCATAGTTTTATTAAAGGTTTACCTAAAGGAGCAAGGAGCTCGTGGCTAAATTATAACAGCCGCACGGGTCAATCTTCAAGGTAAAGCAACGCTTGTCGAGGTTGGTCTGTGGATCTTAACATACCGTGACTCCTCCGTGCCTCGGAAAGCACGTTAAGCCATTGGGCCCGGCTGTCATTTGTAGACCTTTGGCAGTCGTTACGGATTGTCGGAGGCCGGAAGGTCTGACACCGGTCTTGCCATGAAGTACCGTATTACCTAGCCAGTTAATGAGTTGTGGAGGTCTGGTGGGCAGCCGCTCCACGTAGAATGCTGGTATTCGGCTGAATCCGGATTGACTGGGAGCCGACCCCAATATAGTTGGGAATAGGAGTGTGACGAACATATTGGTATTAGTTAAGAGATTAGTAATATTCCATGGATTCACGTATCAGTAATCCGACGATCTAATATATGCTAATATTTAATATTCACATAATCCACAGATTACTAACATGTACAATAATCTTTATCATAATCTGGGATTCCATTCACTTGACACGGATCGGTGGGATTAGACTCACTCAATCATTCTGACATTCGTGAAGTGATACGTATAATAAGTATTAGTTAAATATTACTGATATAAATATTAGTTAAATTATTATAATATTTCTAGACTAATATATTCTTATTGGCTAATACTGATAAATATCGGTATTAACCCATCTTTAGTTGGGAAAGGGCTAAACCAGTGATGACTTAAAAAGCCACGCAAAGGGTAAATAACTCACAGAGGGCCACGACAAGAGTAAATAACTCACAAAGGGCCACGCAAAGAGTAAATAACTCACAAAAGGCCACGCAAAGAGTAAATAACTAACAAAGGGCCACGCAAAGAGTAAATAACTCACAAAGGGCCACGCAAAGAGTAAATAACACACAAAGGGCCACGCAAAGAGTAAATAACACACAAAGGGCCACGTAAAGAGCACTTGCATCTTTATATTAGGGCTATGCAGTTGTGTGTTTCTGTTAATGATTTACAGTAAAAAGCCACGCAAAAGTAAGAGTCAATTTTATTAAAACCCAAAATGACTCATGCGTCATCCACACTACCAAACTTCCTGATTGCGAAGATGATCAGACATAATTGTTGACACTCGCAGGGAGAAATGGAAGAATGAAGGAAGAAATCTTGAATTTAACACATTGCCTGACATCATCGACAATCCTGTTAAGAAACGAGCTACTCTCTATTACGTTGGGGGAATAGCACTACAAACAAGAAGTTGACTATAATCTTCCGGGTAGATTATAGTCAGCGTTCATGCTGAAGAAGGGGAAGGTGTCGATGTCTATGCATTAGCTCTAAAGAAATGAGACAGTTCCTTAAGTTCGAAACAAAGTCGGATTAACGAAATTTATATTTTCTAACAGAAAAAGAAAACAGGAGGAAGTAGAAACATTTTAACGATTTTAATAAGCTTGAGAAATCATGCCGGAAAAAGTCAATTTCATAATAAAGAGGAGTAGGTATATTATCGACCAAAACACTGAAAAGCGTCAAATGTAATGTCGAATGTAGAATCGAATGTAAAGTCTAATGTAAAATCACGTACAATTTTACACGTAGAGTCAGATACCTGGTTTTTATTTTCTTTGTTAATATTAATGTGATTTCGATGACTATTACTGGTGCTATAAATTTCAGCCCATTACACTACATAATTAAAGAGATATAATAAAAATACCAGAACAACCGAATTACATGGATAAACCGACCAAGTTTGATTGGCTACAAAAAAGCGACGCTGCGGTATAAAGAGCTGACGTTCTAGAATTTCCAGTGTTTTACCATTATTGCACTAGTACAGGTGGGCACACAACAGATTACTGTTGTGTGCCGTTACAGTAGGTACCTAATTATTATGTGCCACTATATTTTATTACATCCGATTGTAGGACTTTTTGTCCTACAATCGGATGTCATAAAATATAGTGGTTCATTCGTAGTAAATTATGCCATAGCTCATTAATATTACTAAGCGCACATAAATGAAACTTGGCAAGACATTGTAGACCCTTACAAAATACAAATAAACGTAAAAAAGTTAGGCTCTAAAGTCTCTATTTTAAGTACTTGGACCTAATAACAATATTTTACCTTTACGTGTATATCTCCTAAACGGTATGCTTTTTTCAAAATCTGTTTTCACAAACATTATACACAAATTCATAGCAACGTGCGTAAAATAATTGAACTCTGCACTAAACCGATTTATATGATTTTCATCAAATAGCCAATCGTTAGCGCAGCGGAAACTTGACTATCTTCGTAGTTTTAAGACACACAAATTTCATTTAAACATACACATTTACCTCTCGTCACACACTAATTATTGCACGTCCATAGGAAAAAAAAAGTGCCACTGGGATGACGTAGTTCCAGCGGAAACAGTTTTTGTAACTCCCCAATGGTTGGATGCACAAATTTGTACTTACCATACACATACGACGTCATACACTAAATATCTGCTAAACTGAAATTAAGAAAATAGACATTTTTCCGCTGGGACTACACACACCACGGTCACTTGAACCGTCGCGCCACACTATAAATATGGATCTATATTTATACTGTAGTCGCGCGTCGCGAGTTACATACCTGTGGACTGTACGTTAGTCCATTTGATTGTATAGGTATTTATAGTTAGATACTTTTTTATAAAATCTAATAATTACTGCAAGTTAGACTTTCGCTCCGTCTCCGATTATCAACCTCATAATAAGACACAGGCCCATCTCACTTCTGAGCCATGTCTACAAGCTGTTTTCCAGAGTCATCACAAACCGTCTCACACGCAGGTTTGACGACTTCCAGCCTCCCGAACAAGCCGGATTCCGAAAAGGCTTCAGCACCGTAGACCACATACACGCTGCGGCAGGTTATACAGAAGACCGAAGAGTATAATCTGCCCCTCTGCTTAGCGTTTGTGGACTACGAGAAAGCCTTCGATTCGATCGAGACTTGGGCTGTGCTGCAGTCTCTCCAACGGTGCCAGATCGACTATCGGTACATCGAGGTGCTGAAGTGTTTGTATGAAAACGCCACCATGTCAGTCCAACTTCAGGATCAGACATCAGAACCTATCCTCCTGCAGCGGGGTGTGAGGCAGGGAGACGTAATTTCTCCGAAACTGTTCACGGCCGCAATGGAGGACGTCTTCAAGGTTTTGGACAGGAAAAGGCTAGGCATTAATGTCAATGGCGAGTACATCACTCATCTTCGATTTGCCGACGATATAGTCGTCATGGCTGAGACCACGGAGGACCTCAGTACAATGCTCGATGACCTCAGTAGAGCTTCCGAAAGAGTGCGTCTTAAAATGAACATGGACAAAACCAAGGTCATGGTAAATACCCATGTAGCACCCACTCCTATCAAGATTGGAGGCTCTGCACTCGAAGTTGTTGATGAGTACGTCTACCTGAGACAAACGATCCAGCTAGGTAGGGCTAACTTCGAGAAGGAAGTCAACCGTCGAATCCGACTCGGATGGGCGGCGTTCGGGAAGTTGCGCGGTATCTTCTCGTCTCACATACCACAGTGTCTCAAGACGAAAGTCTATGACCAGTGCGTGTTGCCAGTGATGACCTATGGACTCGAAACGTGGTCGCTCACAATGGGCCTCATCAGAAGGCTTAAAGTCACCCAAAGGGCAATGGAGAGGGCAATGCTCGGACTTTCCTTGCGTGATCGAATCAGGAATGATGATATCCGCAAGAGAACCAAGGTTACCGACATAGCCCGAAGGATCGCCAAATTGAAGTGGCAGTGGGCAGGGCACATTGCTCGCAGAACAGATGGTCGATGGGGCCGAAAAGTTTTGGCGACCGCGTACCGGAAGACGCAGCGTTGGAAGGCCTCCCACAAGGTGGACCGATGACCTGGTGAGGGTCGCGGGTAACCGATGGATGCGAGACGCACAGGACCGGTGGTTGTGGCGACACTTGGGGGAGGCCTATGTCCAGCAGTGGACGTCTTTCGGCTGATATGATGATGGTGATGATGAATAAGACGCATAAAGATACTTCCCGTCTGCATCCCGTAGAGACCACATTCATTAAATATTCAAAAATACTTGCTGGACTCAGCTTTAAAACATGTTCCAGATTGGTATTTATGGATATGAGTACTTCATCTTAAGTAGAGTCTGGCAAACGAAAGTAGACACTCGAATTATTTGCAGACTTTGTTTATGGCAATGTTAGACAAAATGTCAAATTCAATTTGTCAAAACAAGATGACGGTTGTGTAATTTGTTGTGATCTTGTTGAGCATTTTTCCTACTTAAAAATGAATAAAATTATTAAAAGTGAAGTGAGGGAGATGTTGTTTCGCATGATGTCCAAATTTGAAGAAAAACAACAGGAGAAAGACGCTGATTCAACCTGAAACAAGATGGTTTACGTGTGGTATTGAATTTCATAAGTTAGTATGACGCATAGAAGTTGATACTTTGTTTGAACTCGTAATTATTATTTATCTTTTTACAAAACTCAAAACAAAACATTGAGAACTCTGTTAGTGGAATTAAGAGAAAGCATTGGATTTAATGGATGCAGGGAAACTCTTCGCCACTTATTATTGTCCAATGGCTATGAAAGGCCCTGTGTCAAAGTCATTGTAAGTCTTTAGCACTAAATCGAAAATGGCGGGCTACCACCACAACCTGAATGCTGTAAACTTTAATAAATGGCTAAGAGAAAAGCTTATACCCAATTTAAATGAGCCTAGTGTAATAGTTATGGATAACGCCAATTACTATGCAATCATTGTAAATAAAGCTCCTTCATCACAAAATCGCAAAAACGACATATGAGAATGGCTTACTAATGATATTCCGTTTGAAGATTATCACACAAAAGCAGAGCTAGGAGCTCTGCTTTGTTTTGTAAAACGAAACACACCAGAACCAGTATATGAAATTACGACTTCTCCCCCCCCCTTACACTGCGATGATCGCAGTGCGATCTAAACGGCATTCAGCTGGTATGGAGTTTGGCTAAACGAAAAGAGGCAAGTAAAAATATTGCCCTGGCCGCAGTGGACATAGAGTTACAAAAGAATCGTTTGAAACCATAACTCCAGAGAGAAGTGGAAGAAAATGACTGACTGTTGAGTCAACTTTTAGAGGTAGCGGAACAGAGAGTAAAGTCCCGCAAACCTCCATTGAAAAGGGAGGATCCTCCGACCAGACGGTTGTTTGTGTCTGGTGGGCAACTGCCCGAGAGTTGATATTCGGGCTTTGTATATGTTCTAATCGCACGGTAAACTTTGATATCGCGATTTAGGATTTTGTCAGTTAGTTCGCAGCTGTCGAGATAGATGGCGCTGCGAGTCTCATTTGTTGTGATGTTGATTCTGCTACGTTTGATTTTTGTGGCGACATGAATGCCGCTACATCACTCCCCTCCGGAGACCGGAGGTCGATAGTGGATGAGTCGTCCATACATCTTGAGATGCTTGCCAGGCCAGTGGAAGGTTGGTTCCAGTGAGTCGAAACCGGAAGTCGCAGAGTTCTCGGTGAGTCGGAACAGTCTGCGTCGCAGAGTTCACGGTGAGTCGGAACTGTCTGCGGCGCCCCGATGCTGCTGCTGGCGTGACTGCTGGCGTCGACCAGGAGAGGTTCTTCAAGGCTCTTCATGTGACTGGCCGAAGGTGCAGTGTGCTTGCCATGGTGGGTCGGAGCTGTGCGACGTGCTGACGTGACTGCTGGTGTCGACCAGGAGAGGTTTTTTCAAGGCTCTTCATGTGACTGGCCGAAAGTGCAGTGTGCTTGCCAAGGTCGCTGATGACGTTGATGATAGAGGCTGAGGATGCTGACCAGGAATGCGCGTCCGCTGCATGCTGGTGGTCAGGATACCCGTAGAAGCCGAGGGTACTGGCTGGCTGTATGACTCGCTTGCTCGAGAGCTTGAGGTCACGATGAGGAGAAGTGATGATGATGATGATGATGACGTCATGATGAGGTAGCTGCACGAAGGCTGAACTGACGTATCACGTCGGGGTCACCAGTTTTGAGGTAGCGGAACAGAGAGTAAAGTCCCGCAAACCTCCATTGAAAAGGGAGGATCCTCCGACCAGACGGTTGTTTGTGTCTGGTGGGCAACTGCCCGAGAGTTGATATTCGGGCTTTGTATATGTTCTAATCGCACGGTAAACTTTGATATCGCGATTTAGGATTTTGTCAGTTAGTTCGCAGCTGTCGAGATAGATGGCGCTGCGAGTCTCATTTGTTGTGATGTTGATTCTGCTACGTTTGATTTTTGTGGCGACATGAATGCCGCTACAAACTCATCTCAACATCGCCGCGCGGCGACGGCGCCAGCGGCAGTGAAAGAGGGGTGCGGGGACAGCGGCTCGCCTGCCGGCCGACGGCCGAGCGAGCGCCCTCACGCCACGACAGTCAGCTGCTGCACGCCTCCAAGCACGGCTGCGCTCACCCATATTAGCTTCCATATTTCACTATTTCACGTAAACCAACCGTACCGTTTTGTAATTTCTTTTTATTTTAAATCATTAAGTACCTACATGTTATACAATCCACTACTCTTGTCATTCTACTTCACCACGACCTATCGTCGCGAACATTGGTCCTTCTACCGTTAACATTTTGAACCAAAAGAAGAAAACAACGGAATTTTTCAAAATTCAAAAATTCAACGCTTCGTCGGTTGGAGAACAAAGGACTTCATCTTCGGGTCAAGTTGCAAAAGAGGTCTTCATTTTTCGCGTGTCATCGTCTGTATTGGGTCATCGTGAACATCGATACGGCAACAGTCGTCTTCGTCGAGTTCAAACCAACGGGCGGCGCAAGAAAAGATCGTCGAGACTTCGAGACAAGAAGACCACTTACGTTAACATTCGTCGGTTAGCACCGGGAAGATTACAAGATCTTCTCATCGGAGCCACAGTCGTCAGCTCATCATCAGAGGTTGACAGCATAAAACCGTGAGAACGTTCCAATTCCTTTGTTCCAACATTTTGCTTATTTTCAACTTATTTAATGGTTACCTACATTTTTGTTGGTTTGTTGTTTTGTTGTTTGTAGAATTATTTTCCAGATGTATTTTAAAGATTGTTAAATAAAGGCTATTATTATTACATTTTTGTATTATGAAAACATTGCATCGTTTGCCTATCATTACTTAGCAGATTCGATCGGAATCGCCTAGAGCTTTTGTAATAGCAATCTTCTTTCTTACTGCTTATAGCTCCAGCCCATTTCGCAACTTATTGCTACTCGTTTATTGTCAGTAAATTTCGGTTAACTTTAAATAGTATCTTTTTCTTTTCCTTTGTCTTCTCTTTTTTTCTGCATCTGCTAAATTGTCATGGCTGACATGAAAAGCTTTATTAAGAAGCGAGCTTCAATTAAGGCGAAGCTTACACAATTTACTTCGTATTTAAATATTTCTAAGTCTTGCGAAAAGCTGAGTGAGGTACAAGTCATCGAAATCGAACATAGACTTAACATATTTGAAAGCTTAGACGAGAAATATGATGCATTACAGGATGAACTGGAGGCGTTGGTGGATGACCCCAGCGAGCAATATGCGGAACGCGAAGAATTTGAAAAGCTGTACTACGCATTAGTGGCTTCTGCACGCCAGCTGATCAGCGGCGCAAGAAAGCTTCTTGCAGGGAACTCCGCAACCGAGGTGGATTCTGGTATTACTAGTACACACAAACACAATTCAATTCGTTTACCCAAAATTGAATTACCCAAATTTTCAGGTAGCTATCATGATCGGATGGAATTTAGAGATACCTTCATTTCTATAGTGCATAATAACAATACCTTAGATAAAATTAATAAATTACACTATCTGCGTGCTTCTTTAAAAGGGAGTGCTTCTCTTGTTATTGATAACCTTGACTTTAAATCAGAAAACTACGACGCTGCCTGGCATTTACTTTGTGAGAGGTATGACAACAAGAGATTGCTTGTCAACAACCATGTGCAAGCACTCTTCAACGTTCAGTCTATTGATAGAGAGTCAAGTAAGTCTTTGCGTTACATAATTGACACAACAAATAAAAATCTTAGAGCATTGGCAACCCTTGGTCAACCAGTTCAGAATGCTTTCGTTGATGTACTTGTCATTTGCATAATGACCAGTAAGTTCGACCACGTCACGAATCGTCAGTGGGAAGAGCACAGAAACACTTTTTCCGAACCTCCTACATTATCTGCATTCACTAACTTCATCAGTAGCAGAGGTGACTTACTGGAGACAATTGAGGAGTCTAAGCCTATTGCAACAGCTAAAAGCGAACACACCAACCCTGCGACCACACCTAAGAGCAGTGCTGTGCCTGACAAGTCATTAAAGCCTTTGTCATGTCCCATGTGTCGTCGGGATCATTTTATTTTTGCATGCGAGCAGTTTAAAAGTCTCTCAGTACAGGCTCGTATTAAAAAAGCTCAGAGTTCAAATGTATGCATGAATTGTCTTCGTCCAGGTCATGAAATTTCCAAATGCAAATTAGGTCATTGTAAGTATTGTCGTCAAAAACACAATACTCTGTTACACATCTATAGTGAAAATGTTCTTCCTAGTGCACACAATACTGCATTATCAGATAGTCAATCTTTTACATCTCGAGTAATTTTACTTTCCACAGCGCTCGTGAGGGTGACCGATGCTGACGGTAATCACCATACAGCACGAGTCTTGCTGGACAGTGGAAGCACAACAAATTTAATTTCGGAGGACTTTGTTCGAAAGCTACATGTTCCTACCTACATTACCAAGTCCAAGGTAACAGGTATTAATTCTCAATCTTCTTGTTATAATCAGGGGTGCTCAGTGTCATTACAGTGCCAATTGATGACAGTGGGTACGAACTGAATATTGACTGCCTCGTATTGCCGAAAGTATCAGCATCAGTTCCTCATACTTATGTTGATACTAGCAACATACGTATACCTACGAACGTCCGTCTTGCTGACCCCACTTATTACGTTCCGTCTTCGATCGACGTCCTTTTCGGTGCGGAAGTCTTTTGGGGTATCATAGGCACTGGACGTATCGCATTAGGTAGGTACCCAAGGTAGGCCCACTTTACATGAGTCAAAATTAGGTTGGCTCGTTTCGGGTGCATTTTATAAATCTGATTCCTCTTCACATGTTTGTATGCATACTAATAACTTACAAGTAGATTTAGATCGATCTTGGGATTTAGATTCTGTGTTCTTCATACATAAGCATTCTGGTGAAGAGAGATCCTGTGAACAACAATTTAAAGATACCACATATCTTAGTTCTGATGAACGATTCGTGTTAAGCATTCCTTTTAAAGAATCACTGGACCTATTAAGTGATTCGTACATGATAGCTGAGCAACGGTTTCTATCTCTTGAACGTCGTTTGGGTAGAGATCCTCACCTTAAGAGCCTATACGTTGAATTCATTAATGATTACATAGAGCTGGGACACATGTCTGAATCTAGTAGGCGCCCACTCGACTCAACATGTTCTAATTTCTTACCACATCATGGTGTTTTGAAAACTCCGCAAACCTCGCTTCGCGTGGATTTAGAACTGACAAGCTGTTATCGTCTTCATTGTGGTGGTCAAGACCACAATTTCTTAGTGAAGATGGTTTTTTTTTTTATTCCTATTACCGCGTTATTTTCAAAATGTTCAAACCTTAACACATTACAGCGTGTGACGGCATATGTCATGCGATTCATTCATAAATGCAATAAAAAATCACTTGACTCTGGTTCACTAAATTACGCCGGTCCCATCATGATAACTGACCGTAAAGGTAGAAGATGCAGGCTCATCAAATGTTTCATTTGTGTTTGTGTGTCTAGCTACGAGAGCCGTCCACCTCGAGCTTGTGACGGACTTTACAAAGGAGGTTTTCTAACACACTGCACTAAACCGCTTTATTGCTCGAAGGGGAAAACCCCGTAACATCTTTTCCGACAACGACACAACACAACCTTCGTCGGTGCTTTCAAGTCAGTTGGCCAGGCTGCTTTCGCAAGACCTAAACCTAAACAACTTAGACCCTAGCATTAACTTTTCTTTCATACCTGCGTATACGCCACATTTTGGAGGCTTATGGGAGTCTGCGGTCAAATCCACTAAACACCATCTACGACGTACTTTGGGTTTAACAAACCTGACCTTCGAAGAAATGGCTACTAGTTTAATTCAAGTTGAGGCTACTTTAAATTCAAGGCCTTTAACCAACGATCCTTCCGACCTAGCTCCTTTAACCCCAGCGCACTTCCTTATTGGTCGTTCTCTCATCATGCTGCCTCATCCACAGATCCAGAACGCCAACGTCAACAGCTTAAAACGATTTCGCCGTATTGAATACCTGAAGCAACACTTCTGGGCTCGTTTCTCACATGACTACGTTCTGTGGCTACAAGAGAAAACAAAATGGCGCCGGTCATCTGGCGAGCTCAAGGAAGGAACACTGGTCGTCATAAAGGATAAAAACTTACCTCCTCTTATGTGGCTTCTAGGACGCGTCACACATGTTCTCCCAGGCAGAGATGGCGTCGCGAGGGTCGCCGACATCCGCACAAGAAAGGGTGTAATCCGGCGCGTCTTCAACACCATCTGCCCGCTGCCAGTTACAACAATTGAAGACTGTAGCAGAGTGCTGACTATGCGGTGAAGCGTCTCATGCGAAACTTTAAGGATTGTAATGAGAATAATAGAAAATATAATAATAGAAAAAAACAGTGACGGCTTAACGTCTTAGTAAAAAAGAAAAACACTTCCAAAACTCATGTCACTGCAGCTGAAACATGCCAAAGAGGCTTTAACAAAGACTCTTCAACGGGGGGAGTATGTTGAGTCCACTCATCTCAACATCACCAACGGCCGAGCGAGCGCCCTCACGCCACGACAGTCAGCTGTTGCACGCCTCCAAGCACGGCTGCGGTCACGCATATTAGCTTTCCATATTTCACTATTTCGTCGAATAAAAGCAAGCGCAAGCAAATCGGTGCAGGTCACATTCACCCTACAGAAAGGTGATTGCCCACCTGTCCATCTTGAGAATGCCACACTTCCACACCAAGACCACGTTAGATACCTGGGGCTACATCTGGACCGCCGTCTTACCTGGAAACAACACATTAAGACAAAGAGACATGAACTTAATATACGATTTAAAAACCTTCACTGGATTATGGGACGAAACAGTAAATTAACCACTCGGGCCCTACATGTGAAAATTCCCTAATATAAAGTAAATCTTATATATATGTAAATAAACATTAAATTCGCGATTAATTCGCGACACACCGGTGTGTCGCCGGGGCCGGACAGGCATCGACAACAAACTTTTAATATATAAGGTGATTTTGAAGCCGGTTTGGCTTTATGGAATTCAACTCTGGGGAAGCGCCTGTAACTCAAGTATCAGCATAATACAGCGAATGCAGAATTCTATCTTGCGCTCAATTACTGGCGTTCCGTGGCTCGTTACGAACTCTGAAATGCATACGGAACTAATGATGGAAACCGTCAAGGAGGAAATCCAAAAACATACAGAAAGATACCAAGTGAGACTGGTAAAACACCCAAACAACCTGGCGGCCGCGCTAAAAACCAGAAGTTATGAAAAGAGGCTAAAAAGGAAAGACATCATATAGTTGCCAACCTAAAGGGACTATGAACTTAAATATTGAGTAGATGGCTCACTGGAGTCACACTCTTCCTGCCAATTTATACCCTTAACACATCTGATAAAAGTATCGAGTACTGATCGCAGATAAGCTCAAAAAAAAAAAAAATTCGCTATTTCACGTAAACCAACCGTACCGTTTTGTAATTTCTTTTTATTTTAATTGAGTACATGTTATACAGTCCACTACTCGTTTCATTCTACTTCACCACGACCTATCGTCGCGAACACTGACCATGTCATACATGTTGAAATAAATGTAAAGAAAGGGACAGAATCACAGAAAAAAATTTAGAACGTTTTATTGTTAATATGGGAAACAGTGATTCCAGTGACTAATGAATCTTTTCACGTATAAGTTTTATATTCAGATTTTAATTATGACAGTGAATAAACCAAAATTATTATAGGATATATTTGTTTTTTTTAAATCAGATTGCTACATTATATCTAGGTCGTATTTTTGATTCAGACGAAGTAAACAGATTTTTCGAATGTCACGGCTTTTTTTTTCATTTGGATTAGGTAGTATGAATTTGCATCTCGAAACTTCAGTTACTTATTAACCGACTTCTACAAAAAGAGGAGGTCAAATTATTTTAAGTATCAAATTAGGTTATTTCAAGCATGTCATACTAATTTTGGGGTTGAAATACCGATATTTTTTAAATTTGCCGCGCTTTTTCAGCCTCTACTTTCGTTTGCCAGACTATATGTGTGTAACCATTAAGAAAAAAAAACCTTGAGAGAAAACTACACTAATAGCCGTAACAGACGCTCGGATTTGGTACGGCGGACTAACTCCGCCCACAAAATTCGATCTCGCAACACACGATGGGATCTGGTCCGGCGGACCACGCGGCGGACTAACTCCGCCCACCACGCCACAGGCCACAGAGTATATATACTATACTGAATTGTACGCCTTCAAGTGCACAAAAAATATGGTGGTAGCGGCAACAATAGCAGCAACATTACAATCACCATGTACCAACCACACCGTAAAAAGCGGAAAAAAGCAGCTAAATTGTAAGAGAAATACATTTTTTAAATTTGTATGGTAGTCTGTGGTAGTTTAGTACGGCCCAAGCGTACACACGTCCAGATTTGGTATTGGTACGGAGCGGACCAAATCCGCTGTGCAAACAAGCGGACCGCGGCGGACTCAATTAATAATAATAATGTTCGCGGACCACTCTACACACGGGCGGATATGGTCCGGGAGCGTACCAAATCTTGTAGGCGGAGTTAGTCCGCCGTACCAAATCCGAGCGTCTGTTACGGCTATAAGAGTCCCTTCGAGTTGCCACTGTTGCCAGCGATTAAAGTCAGTGCGTGTATACTTGGCTTTTATGGTTCATGAACTTGGTAAAATGCGTATCGAATAAGTTGCAGAATTATGTTCAAAATATATGTTCTCTTATCTACCAACATTCAGATAATGTTTATGACAGCTGTTGTGACATTTCTGTTTCACAAAGTTTATGTAACTTCCTTTTTGTTTTGCTTGACTGTTTTTCATGTTTGTTTTGTATTGTAAATTATAAGGAACTTTTGAAAACGCGCCTTTCAAGGCATTATATTCTATAAATAAACAGCTTAGAAATACACACTTAAAATGTTCATTTATATGAGCAAGAAGGTAGGTTCCTAATCATTTTATTTTGTGTTGTTAAGCGGTGTTTCCATAGTGATTTTGTACAATAAAATTTTATTCAATTAATTATTGATCTTGTACAGCGTTTATTAATTATAGGATTTCGCAATAAATGAACACTATTTCATTAATATTTTTCGTAGTTGACCTATTTTTAAAAGGAGTTTAACAAAATTTAAAATAGGTTTTTTTTATTGTTTGATTTCTTAAGTCACTCCTGTGTATGATTTTGTTTGTATGTTTTTTATTGACTTTACCCAGTAAACAGACCATGAATATTAGTGACTGGACTTGGTGTTTGAAATGTTTTTTTTTCCAGATTACTATACCAAAACAATTAAATGTAGCTTGTATATCATGGAATCATTCATCAGGATACATTGCTGTTGGTGGAGAAGATGGCATGTTGAAAGTTTTAAAATTGGAATCAGGTAATTTTTTTTTAGTGGCAAATTTTATTTCTGAAGCAGTTAAATCTTGAAAAATGCCATTTTTTTTCGGTATTACCCCTAGCAAGTTAACACGCAGGGGCTATCAACTGCTTAACCGGACTATCCTGTGGTGGCCTGAAATGAATTTAAGGCCCCCAGCCAAGGCAACAAAGCTAGCTACAAGCTAAAACTACTGACCGCTCGCTAAGGGCATTCCCTGTGTGGACTGGCTCGTTGGCAAAAGTCGGGGAGGGTTTTGAATGGGGCGTCGCGACGGACCTCGGCGGCGAGGTTGGTATACGGAACGCGGTCTGTTTGTTTTTTCTAAGAGTGCTGGTTTCCCTACAGCTTTCCTGAATCTTTGATTGCGATCTCGTCATCGGACTCGACGAGTGTATGCCGAGGACGGCGAATCTTACTAATACGAGAGGGAGTGTATCGTGAGGCCTTTGAAATCAAAGGATTGCTGTGTTTCTCAGCTGATTCAATAAAACGCTTTGTAAGTCGTTTCATGAATTGTTTTACTGTCGGGATTTTAAGGTCGACATGAAGTCGTTTATTCCTAATAAACCACGGGGCACCCGTGGCTTTTCGGAGAAACCGGTTTTGGACTACTTGCATCCTGTGGATTTGCTTTGACTTTGTGTGTGCGAATGTGGCACACGCATAAGTCATTATCGGGCGAATGCACGTTGTGTAAATGCACAGTTTACATTTAAGGGACAGTTTGCTGCGTGCATTCAGCATGGAATGGAGTCTACCCAGAGCGAAAGCGGTGCGCGAACGTACCGCTTTTATGTGCTCAGCAAAAGTGAGTCTATGGTCTAGTATCACAGCTAGATATTTGGCTTGCTTTTCCCACGGGATCTGCTTATCAAACATGGTGATCGGACTGGGTGGTTTGGGAACGAGTCTAGCCCGCGGCTTGTAAAACAAGACCGCCTGGCTTTTCTCAGGGTTAACTTCAAATCTCCAGAATTTGAACCAATCGCATATGTCGATGGCCGCCTTCTGGAGTTTTTTGGTTATTGACTTTTCACTACTGCCTGAGCAATAGATGGCCGTGTTATCGGCCAAAAGAGCTAACTGCGTCTTGTCATTTCTGGGAATGTCGCTTGGTGAACAGCGTGAAAAATAAGGGTGAGAGCACGCCGCCTTGCGGGACGCCGTCTCGGATAGGGTGGGGGGAGGAAAGCGCACCTTCGATATGATACCGAAAGGTGCGATTCGGCAAATAGTCTCGTATGATGAGCACGAGACGGTCAGACACGCCGAGTTTGTATAGCTTATAAATTAAGCCATTGTGCTAGACTTTGTCGAAAGGTTTCGCTATGTCAAAGAACACGGCTCCCGTCACTAAGCCGCGTTGAGTGCGGTCGCTGATATGTTCAACGATACGGTAAACCTGTTGGACACATGAGTGATTAGCTCGAAAGCCAAACTGTTCATTTGGAAGGAGGCCCTTGGCTTCGGCATTGTCCCTGAGTCGCTTATAAATAAGACGCTCATAGATTTTACCTAAGACCTTGAGCAGACTGATGGGGCGATAGCTATTGGGGGAGGACTTTGGCTTGCCCGGTTTTGGAATACCGATAACGGTCGCCTCTTTCCACGATTGTGGGAACATGTTGTTGGACAGAGCGCCGTTGAAAATGGCAGTCATCAACATGATAAGGGAAGCTGGGAAAAAACGGAACACCTTGTTGGTGATACCATCTGACCCAGGGGCTTTCCTGGGTTTGAGTTTCCCGATTATATCCTTCACCTCATCTGGAGTGATGGAGGGGAGGGGGTCCTCGGGGTCCTTAACGGGGGGGGGAGAGAAGTCCTACGCTCGACCATAGCGTCTACCTTGGCGAGGTGAACTGGGTCAACCGGGTAGGAGCTAGGAGAGCATTGGGACTCTAGGCTGTCGGCCAGGCATTCAGCTTTCTCATCGTCTTCAAATGCGATGGTATTATCAGGGCGAGTGAGGGGAGGAATGGTTGAAACCTCAGAGGCGCGTAACTTCCTCTGGAGTTCCCAGAATTTTTGTTGTATGCTTATCTCACTTTTCTGATGACTGAGTAAGTCTCCAAAAACCACATCCCTTTACCATCTAAATCTCTATTATTTTTGTAGTTTCATACATGATTGTTTTCATGGATGGTGATGGATGTGTAGCGGCATTCATGCCGCCACAAAAACCAACGTAGCAGAATCAACATCACAACAAAATGAGACTCGCAGCGCCATCTATCTCGACAGCTGCGAACTAACTACAAAATCCTAAATCGCGATATCAAAGTTTACCGTGCGATTAGAACACAAGCAAAGCCCGAATATCAACTCTCGGGCAGTTGCCCACCAGACACAAACAACCGTCTGGTCGGAGGATCCTCTCTTTCCAGTGGAGGTATGTGGGACTTTACTCTCTGTTCCGCTACCTCTAAACTGGTGACCCTCGACATTGGACGTCAGCGCAGCCTTCGTGCAGCTACCTCATCATGACGTCATCATCATCATCATCACTTCTCCTCATCTTGACCTCAAGCTTTCGAGCAGCGAGTCATACAGCCAGCCAGTACCCTCGGCTTCTACGGGTATCCTGACCACCAGCATGCAGCGGACGCGCATTCCTGGTCAGCATCCTCAGCCTCTATCATCAACCTCTTCAGCGACCTTGGCAAGCACACTGCACTTTCGGCCAGTCACATGAAGAGCCTTGAAAAACCTCTCCTGGTCGACGCCAGCAGTCACGTCAGCACGTCGCACAGCTCCGACCCACCATGGCAAGCACACTGCACCTTCGGCCAGTCACATGAAGAGCCTTGAAGAACCTCTCCTGGTCGACGCCAGCAGTCACGCCAGCAGCAGCATCGGGGCACCGCAGACAGTTCCGACTCACCGTGAACTCTGCGACGCAGACAGTTCCGACTCACCGAGAACTCTGCGACTTCCGGTTCCGACTCACTGGAACCAACCTTCCACTGGCCTGGCAAGCATTTCAAGATGTATGGACGACTCATCCACTATCGACCTCCGGTCTCCGGAGGGGAGTGATGTAGCGGCATTCATGCCGCCACAAAAACCAACGTAGCAGAATCAACATCACAACAAAATGAGACTCGCAGCGCCATCTATCTCGACAGCTGCGAACTAACTACAAAATCCTAAATCGCGATATCAAAGTTTACCGTGCGATTAGAACACAAGCAAAGCCCGAATATCAACTCTCGGGCAGTTGCCCACCAGACACAAACAACCGTCTGGTCGGAGGATCCTCTCTTTCCAGTGGAGGTATGTGGGACTTTACTCTCTGTTCCGCTACCTCTAAACTGGTGACCCTCGACATTGGACGTCAGCGCAGCCTTCGTGCAGCTACCTCATCATGACGTCATCATCATCATCATCACTTCTCCTCATCTTGACCTCAAGCTTTCGAGCAGCGAGTCATACAGCCAGCCAGTACCCTCGGCTTCTACGGGTATCCTGACCACCAGCATGCAGCGGACGCGCATTCCTGGTCAGCATCCTCAGCCTCTATCATCAACCTCTTCAGCGACCTTGGCAAGCACACTGCACTTTCGGCCAGTCACATGAAGAGCCTTGAAAAACCTCTCCTGGTCGACGCCAGCAGTCACGTCAGCACGTCGCACAGCTCCGACCCACCATGGCAAGCACACTGCTCCTTCGGCCAGTCACATGAAGAGCCTTGAAGAACCTCTCCTGGTCGACGCCAGCAGTCACGCCAGCAGCAGCATCGGGGCACCGCAGACAGTTCCGACTCACCGTGAACTCTGCGACGCAGACAGTTCCGACTCACCGAGAACTCTGCGACTTCCGGTTCCGACTCACTGGAACCAACCTTCCACTGGCCTGGCAAGCATTTCAAGATGTATGGACGACTCATCCACTATCGACCTCCGGTCTCCGGAGGGGAGTGATGTAGCGGCATTCATGCCGCCACAAAAATCAACGTAGCAGAATCAACATCACAACAAATGAGACTCGCAGCGCCATCTATCTCGACTAGCTGCGAACTAACTACAAAATCCTAAATCGCGGTATCAAAGTTTACCGTGCGATTAGAACACAAGCAAAGCCCGAATATCAACACTCGGGCAGTTGCCCACCAGACACAAACAACCGTCTGGTCGGAGGATCCTCCCTTTTCAATGGAGGTTTGCGGGACTTTACTCTCTGTTTCGCTACCTCCAAAGATGAACCTTTTGGTATTTTTTTGTTAATTTATTGATTTACAGGGGATGGAGGGAATCTCTCAATGAATACAAGCTTGGAACGCCACACTGGTCAGTTACGTGTGGCTATTTGGAATGAAGTCTTTCAGAAGCTGACCACTAGTGATGAGCATGGTGTCATCATTGTTTGGATACTTAATAAGGTAATTTCTTGTTCAATTTACTTTGTATATTTCTTCCATTTCTCTCAGTGTTATGCTTAATCTCGTGTTATGCTTCATGTAGGGGTCTCACCATCTTCCCCTTGTCTGCCACGAAGTTGCGAAACCATTTATTTTTCTGTTTTAGCATTCTACGCTTGTCAAAATAAAAAAAGTGGACTCACTTCATGCAAGTCTGGACTTTTCAGTGTTTAGTGTGGTGGTGGAGATTTTAATCTTACTGTATTATTTTATTAATTTCCAGGGGTCTTGGAATGAAGAAATGATTAATAACAGAAACAAATCAACTGTTAGAAGCATGGCTTGGGGTTCTGATGGCCAAAAAATTTGCATTGCATATGAGGATGGTGAGACAAAAATCATATTGTTACTACCTGTAGAGTATTGTGTGGTAATACTGGCTGAGAGGATGCATAAAATGTAAAGACTGAGTGTAAGAAAGACCAACTTTTTCTTAATTTCTTTGACATAAAAGTAGGTACATCCCTGCCTCACTTTTTTGGGGCGAGATGTTATATTATGAAAGTCACAGAAGCTTTGTTGTGATTTGCAATGACTATAACATATGGTATTATTGCAGGAACAGTAATTGTTGGCTCTGTAGATGGTTTACCAGTGTGGGGTAAAGATATTAAAGGCCCAGGGCTTGCTGCAGTCCAATGGTCGCCTGATAACTCACAGCTTCTCTTTGCGCTGACCAATGGCGAGCTGCACATATATGATGATCAAGGAAACTTTGCAGTATGTATATTTTATTAAAAGTGGGTAATAATTACATAATTATTGAGCTTTAAAAATTAAGAATCTGTCTTACCTGTATGAGTACAAAGTTGACAAGCCAAATTACATTGTAAGTATGCCAAAAATATAGCAATCATATTTTTTTTGCAATCAGCCGTTCATCAACATACATGTATGAGTAGGTACCAGTACTAACACAATAATTTTATGGTTTTAGATGCCTGTTACAATTCATGGTGTGTCAGGGTCAATGGATATAGTTACAATGGACTGGTATTCGGGAAGCGCGCCAGCCAACAGGCCCATACTAGCAATATCTTATAGGAGTGGTGTAATACTGCTAATGAAAAGTTGCAATGAGGAAGGTAAATCGATGTTTTCGAAACTGACCTGAGAAAATATTTTAAAAGATTTAATAAATTGGGAAAGTATTCAACAAGTTAAAAACCTATTCAATACATTGGTATGCTATTCGACAATTTAAAAAAAGAAGTGTTCAAAACGAGATGGAGAACTATTTAGCTTTAGCAAGTAAAAAACCGGCTTAGTGCGCGAGTCGAGCTCGCGCGTCTGTGCAAACGCACACCTCCGAAAAATGGCAACTTTTTCGTCGCAGAGATCTCCATAACACCAATACATTTTCAAGCGGAAGAAAGTGTAGTGTATAGCCAAGTCTTTAAAGTAAAGCATTTTAGAATGCAATGCTCAAGATTTTGAGTGGTAACTATAATGTTTTTTGTAACTATTCAATAGAGAGTTTAATGAACTTGAGCATTTTGTCCAAAAAAATAAACATTTTGTTGTAATTTTGATTTTATAACGGTTTTTATCCGAACAAACCTGGTTTTTTGCGCTTCTGTAGGTACGCTCAGTCAATTTTGACATAGATCCGCCTCCAATAAAGTCCCGCAGGACTGAGGCTCAGTCCTGCGGGACTTTATTGGAGGCGGATCTATGTCAAAATTTTTCAAAATTCGTTCTTTTCACCGTTGTTAAAAATAGTCTAATAAAATAATGATATAAGAATAACATTTCAAATAGGTATTAAATAAAAACAGCTGAGCTAAGAATATCTCTTAATTTATTATTTGCGGTATGTTGACATCTAACTGTCATCTAGCGATGGTCGTTGAATGAACGAACTAGTTAATTCGACCGTCGACGTACTGTGAACGAATCGACGGTTCACCAATAAACGATGGACTAGTCGAATCCGTAGACGCCTCAGACGGTTAAACTGAAACTCGCTTGCGCGACGCGACGCGACGGCGAGACGGGCGAGACGAGAACGAAAACGTAGACTGGTACATACAAATTCAATCGTCCGTTGAAATTTGTTGAAAGTTGCAAACAAATTTGAACTCTAAATCTATTAGCAGGGAGTTGATATTTGTTTGTTGTACGGGTCGAATGAAATTATTGTTGTGCTATGTGAAGAAAAGGATGCCTATTGATGGATGTTTGGTAGTTTCGCGAGTGCGAAAGAGAAAGGTGATGGACTGGTCGAACTATGCGAGACAAACCAGTTTTTACTTGTTTGTTATTACTTACGTAGTTCATCTTGTTTTGATTTTAAAATTCATTGCGTGCGTGACTAATAATCGTGCTCTGCGCTGAAGGTTCCTTCCGTTCTACCGTTTTCGAATGTTTGCGAATTCAACGATTAACTGGTTTTGTATAAATTTAATTAATGTAGGTAGGTATATAAAATCAGTTGATCTTCCTTCTAAATACGCCAGAATAGTGAATAAAACTTTATTAGTGATTAACTCTATTCAGTATTCAGCCAGTCCTAAGCCTGGAAAAGTATGAAGGGAAGTTTAAATTAATAGATACATAAAGCACGCGGGAGACTAGTCTAAAGTCAACCGCCTACGTCGCCGTCGACGCCGTAGATTTCGTCGTAAAGTTTACCAAGTTAACGCGTAAACTAGTCGACGAATTCAACTAGTTGATCGACTAGTCGATGAACGAAATTGGACGGTCTAGTTTCGTTGACGCCAAATACGTCGACGACCCATCCCTACTGTCATCTGACTTGATCTGATTCGATCCATTATTCGATCTCATTGAGATAGAAAAAATAATAGGTCTATGGATGATCTGACAATAGGGTTTGACACAACTTCAAAGGATTAGTCCTGTCTATGATTTGTCCAGATATGGTTTTTTACTCATCACATATTCTAACCAGGATAACTTAAATAATAATGGATATACATATCAAAAACGAACTGTTCTAACACTATCATACATTTTAAAGACCTCCAATTTTGAGAGAAATCGTTTTTTATTTGTGTGAATTTACATGTGGTGTAAATACTCTTTTATATTGTCGTTTATGTTTCTATTCTAGTATTTAAAATTAAGTCATCCGTCACTTATTCATTGTCACAGCTCTGTCATATCATCTGCATATTTTAACACAATAAAACCATAATTCGTAAATGGTTTTATATTTTCTTTCTTGTATCATACACATAAAAAAGAACACACCGTAAAAAAAGTAAAATTGACATGTCACTGTCAGTAGATTTTTGATTTATGAGGATGACAATGTAAACAAAACCTAAGCAGATTATCTGCCATAATAAATAATGAGATAAAATACGACATTGTCAGAAAAAATTAGGTAGAATATTCCTTTTACAACTGAAAGCGTTCTATATTAATAAAGTTACTTTGAATGTTCACCTATAAGTTGCAATATTTTACCGAGAACCAAGTTACAAGTGCATATTTCAGCATACATACCTGTAACGCAGAGGTTACTTAGCGGTAGTAGGTAAATGATAAGTGGCTAATAAACAATACTATATACACATAGATAAACATTTATGACATATTCAGCAGTGGTATTTGACCATTAATATTATTTGAACGAAACTGGCTCCGTATCTATTAAGCTGATGCCCAATCACATAGTCAGCTAAGTAATTTGGCATGTTCATTCTTTGATTAGCTCTTTCCAGTATAGTTTGGGCATCAGGCCGGTCAGTCAAAACGGGATGGTCTAAGACTTAGACCATCCCGTTTTTGCACACGATTTCTTGTTCACGAAATCACGATTATAACCCTGTGTGATTTCATGAACATGTAATCGTGTGCAAAATCAAAGAATGCGTTGTAAAGTAATTCAATTCAGGAAAACCAAGCAGAACAACGTACGAAAACACAAACACAAGACGCGTGAGAGTGAGTGCAGTGTGAACTGAACTAGGAGTGTGACGAATATTGGTATTAGTTAAGAGATTGGTAATATTCTATGGATACACGTATTTGTAATCCCACAAACTGATATACCTATTGCTAATATTTAATATTCACATAATCCACATATTACTAACATAGACATAATCTTTATCATAATCTGGGATTCTATTCACTTGGCACGGATCGGCGGGATCGGATTCACTCAATCACTCTTCGTGAAGTTCTATGGATTCACGTACTAATAATCCGACGAACCAATATTATGCTAATGTTTTTTGTGTAATATTATACTAATTAAAGTCAAAGTCAAAGCATTTATTTCAATTAGACGATTTACAGGCACTTTTGAATTGTCAACGGCGTCGGTCCGTCAAAAAGATGAAGCTATTTGCACGTTCCAGTACTATCAAAAGCAGGAGCAACAATGTTTCCCCGTCGGAATCCAATTTTGAAATGAAGTGCGCCACACTGAACTAAACTGCGGCGCGGCAGCCGCGCTGCTAACGCGCGGCTGTTCTTATAATGTGAAGGAATGTGCTTCTGCCGCGCTACTGTCACGCTGCTAACGTCCTAATGTGAAAGCGGCCTTACTGACTAAAACCCATCCATGCTCCTCCTAGTGCCCGTTGCTTTCCAGGGCCGCGGTAACTCTTTCGAACATAATCTGCAACTCTGGCAGGCTCTGGCCCTAACGGGCTCCGTCTACTATGCTGACATCTTTTTAAGGGGCGCGTGGAACACAACGCGCCGTCGACCCGGGCTTGGCTTTGATCGGACGGCGAGCCACCCATCGCTCGCCATCCGCAGAACCGCGCCTACGATGACCGGGAATCGTCCTGCGACTCCCGATGCCCGGGGCGTCTCCCTACGTTGCGGCGGCTGGGGCGTGAGGGTTGTCTCTCCCTCACGCGGCCCGCCTCCTCCTTCACGAGCATTACTGCTTCGCAGAAGGAGGTTGTACGGGCAGTAGCTCCGCACACTGAGATGTAATCTGTAGATGGACGAATCACACGGGATGTGCACAGGAAATAAAATCACTGTTTTGTGTCCGTAAATGATTGACAGTTTATTAGTAAAACATTAGATTACATAATACATAAAATAGGTGACTTGTGGCGGGCATAATAGCCTAGTCAGCGAATGTACATAAATATCGGCGAGTTAGCCAATGCTTGTTCAGGTAAAATCTAATACAATTGATATCATGTGGCGATGCTCGTACATCCTGCCAACTATAAGTACAAATAACAAGTAAAATGCATTATCAAAAGTTAATCAAAGTATGTTCAGAAAGTTATTAGAAGGTTCTACGTTCGTCGATCACTGGTATTGGCGACGTTTCGCGATCCACCTTGTTGCTGTTATGAAGATGTCCGGTGACCTCTTATGATGTCTGTGTATCTGCTTTTATTTGTCCTTCCGTAGGAAGGTGCCGTTGAGTATGATCTGGTACCATCTCAATCTCTTCCTTGTGCGCCTGCGTTGCTAGTCTGCTTGTTTGAGTCTACCTCATCCTCGGAAGCAGCGTGCTTTAATTTTAAATGTGCTGAATATTGTTGCACAGGTTGCACATACAGCCGTACAGGATGTAGTGATGTTGCTCCGTCTCCACGGAACCGCTTGGATGTCCTGTTGTTCTTTAACCAGCTCAATTTTTATCTTAAGATCCTTTAGTTGTTCTTCATGTGTTTCTATTTCCATGTTAGTTATGTTTGTAACTTGACTACTGCTTGTTAATAGTTCGTTTAGATTTATCTCTGGTATGTAGATCTCTTGCTCATTTCCTAATTCCATTGTGCTTTGCATATTGTAGTGCGAATGAATCAGATGTTTATCGCCGCGCATCATGCAACCTGTCGGTAAGGTGCCTGCCTGTGTTCTGTAGTATCTGTGACGTAATTCCAGCGGGACAGAAAATGCGCATAGTGCATTCCTCGCAACAAGTAAACAACCAAGCCCCCTTGCTGTGTAGCTTTTTCCATTCATTGCTGCACCTTGATACCTCAGTGCGGCAGGTGGATACTCTTCGATTGTTTATTATGTCTGCTTCGCACATTTTTGTGACTGTTTTTATACTATATACAGCGTGTAAGGGACATCGACGCACAAACGGATCCCATGAGTTCAAGACATGATTCTGGACCCCCCGCGTTGGAATTTTTCGTCGGCTTTTTCCTCGTTTTTCAATTTTTTTCAGCTGTTTTTTTTACCTTAGACTGTTCATAATCGTTATTCTTACCTAACCCAACGTGATTTTAATTAAAAAAAATAATTAATTCACTACTTTCACTAAAAAGACCAATGTTAATAAAACTAGTTAGGCATCTGCTCAGCTGTTTTGTAAAAAAGGTCAACGCATCCTGCCTAGTTGTAACACACTAACCCGTGTGCATGTGTGTGTAGCGTCAAACATACCGTCTAGATAACACTGCCCATAAGAAAAAATACGTATCTGCACAAAGCGGGGTAACCGATTTCCGACATTAACTGAATAACTTACGGTCGGAAATAGGTTACTAAGTTTTCAGAATCTTTATTTGTAAACATAGGTGGTACATGGTGTGTCAGATGTTAAAATATAATGTAGATTCTCTATGTTTTGCCGTGAAGCGTACAAATATCATTAGAACATTTTTAATATAGGAATAGTGTCACTAAATGTTACATTAAATCATTAGAGATAGAATTACAAAAACAGTTTAAAATATGATTAAAAATTAGATGTCAAATAATAAATTAACCTTAAAAATTAAATGTCAAAAGTTGATGTCAATTTGTATATTAAAACAACTAAATGATGTCAATTAAAAAATAATAAATGTCAGAGATAGGTACAATCATATTTCGTCATATAAATAAACAAGTTGTCAGTAAGTACACAATTGGATGTCAAAACAATATTGTAGTAAAAAAAATTAAAATTAAAATTAAACAGACATGTCAATACGTAAAAATTATAGCGAAATGTTTTCCTCCAAAAATTCCGATATATTATAATAGGATCTGCTTACTAGAAAGTTTTTCAAATGTCTTTTAAATAGATTAATACATAAAATTTTAATGGATTCTGGTATATGGTCATATATTACTGGCGCCATGCAAAGAACACTGTTTGGCATTAATGCTGTTTTACATTGCCTCGAGCACAACATATTAGTGGTACTTTTACCTTTTCTGAAGCCGTATTACTTTCAACATACCATTCTAGACGATTTTTAATTAGCATCAGATGGTGTTTTATTTGGTTTAAGGAATGGCAACACCATTTGACGTTTCCAATTTTCCATTCATCAGGGATGTGTCCAGTAGTCATAAAAGAATTAACAAGATTTAAATAATAAATGAGGACGTCGTCATTTAAATTAGCAAAAAAGGAATACGGAATTCCGTCAATGCCCGGTGCGGAGTCCTTAGTTTTATGAATAACAGCCTTTAATTCAATGAGGGTGAATGGCAGCTCCAACGTTACAAAAGTGTGTCGTCGACTTCGATTATTTCTTTCGGATAACTTGGGAAATTGGGTTGGTTTTCACAAATATTGCAATTTCAAATATGTACATACAGGGTAAAGTTAGTATATTGTATTGTATTGTCTTGTTTTCGTAGTCAATATTTATAGTCATATTTTTACGTTGGTTGAATGTCATTAATTTTGTTTTGTCAAGATTTATCTTTAGGTTGTTGTTATTCAGCCATGTTATTATTGAATGTACAGTATTAGTAACGTTACAATTATCTTTATTTTTACAGCCAATGGTAACTGTGCTGTCGTCGGCAAACAATGTCATATGGTGTTTCGTGACTTTTGGCAGATCGTTTATGTATAGAATAAATAGTGGTGGGCCAAGCACGCTCCCCTGTGGCACACCATATACGTTCGTTCTATGACGCGATCGAAAGACCCTTTCGGTTTTTGTTTTAGGATCTACTTGAGATACTTCCACATACTGTTTCCGGTTTTTTAAATATGACTCAATAAGTTGTAGGATATTTCCTCGTATCCCGTAAGCTTCTAACTTATTAAGCAAGATATTGTGGTCCACGTAGTCAAAGGCTTAGGCGTAGTCACAGAAGATTGAACATACTGGTACATTAAGGTCAACATTTGCAATTATTTTGTTAAGGAAGTCATATATAGCCATATTTATAGTTTTATTTTTCCGAAAGCCTTTTTGTTCTTCAGTGAGGATGTCTTGTTTTACTAGATATTTGTGAATTTGTTCATATATGTACTTTTCAAGTATCTTTGAGAATATCGGAACTAGTGCAATAGGTCTAAAGGATTACGTTTTATCTCTTTCATTTTTTATATAGGGGTTTTACTACTGCATTCTTTAGTTTGGTTGGATATATACCTCGCGATATGCATAAATTAATTACGTAGCTCAAATGACCACTAATGCTGTCTGACACATACTTTATCGTTTCTGTCGATATACCATCGTGTCCTACACTCTTAGTATTTTTTAGGGATTTTATTATTTGCTTTTTGTCATCTTCGTGGCTAGGCGCCATAAACATAGAGTTGTTTGATTTGCATATATTTGACGCGATTGGTATTTTCGTATTACAACGGGTTTAATTTCATTTTTCAGTTTTGTGTCACTAAAACCTTTTTCGTTCGTAGCGCGGCGTCCTTTTGAACACAATGCCGCCAAAAGTCGGCGAAGTCAAAGGTATGTTTAAAAACACATTTCTTTTACATTTAGCCGTTTTTATGGATTTTTATGTCAGTTTCTTGAAGACCTTGATAGCGAACGAGTGTGTTATTTTTGCAAAATTCGTGAATTCGGGACGTGACGTGAGACAAAATATTTTTTTGGTTTGATACCTACCTAGCAAAACTAATTCTGTGTTTGTGTCTGTTATTGTTTGTTTTTATGAGTGTGATTTAAAAGTGTAATCTTGATTTAACGATTACTACAGTGCCCAAGAATACGGTAATATGCTAATGTGTTATGTGTGGCAAAGCACGAGCAAGTAGGCGGGCGGCTAGTTTGAATCCTATCTATTTAGGGGGGAGTTAGCTAGTTCATTAGTTTATACCTACATCATTACCGGATCTCAATGTACATACTTAAAACCTTTTTTTATCAATCCTTATCGGAATCGTGATTTAAAGCGCAGCGCGGCGCGGCGCGCGGCGGCGACACAGACCTGTGTATGTGTGTTTGCAAGACGTGTAGATGTAGACAGTGACGTACTACGTTAACCACGTACAACGCTCTCGCGCGTTTAGATCGCGTTGTTCTCAATACATTGCGCGCTCGAAAATGTCAATTTCTGTAACCGATCATTAGCGAGATTAATGACTTTCACAATCTGGTTAGTGGCATTAGGTGTAGCCTTTTCGCGAAGTTTGCGTTACGATGTCCCTAACACCCTGTATAGGTAAGTCAAGGTTGCATAGCAGCAGCTGATTTGTATTTACTTGTGTGCATGATGCAAGATGTTCTTGATCCAGGGGTATCATCATGTCCATTTTCAAGTTCACGGCTATGTATTTAGTTGTTGGTATTATGTTAATCATGGAGGCTCCCTTTATGTTGCGTATTGGGATGACTTCGGTTAGTACATATCGTTCATCTGCTACTAATGGGAGTTTTACTTCGAAAATAATAAAGTCTTCGGTTAGTTTTCCTTGCACACTTGCTAGTTTATACATTTTCCGGACACACTTGAACTTGTTTGAGCAGGGTAGTGATAGACCTTTTGGTACTTGTCCTGATATGATATTCAACTGTTTTTCGAATGCATCGGGTTTCAGTAAGTGAGTGTCGACTTTGCCGTGGCGATCTGTAACTAGGTTGATCAACATGTCTTGTATTCTCCGCAAGTTTGCTACCATCATGTTTGCGGCAAGTGCAGTAGCAGTAAGGAAAGTTGCTTGGTCTTGTTCTGTTTTCAATTGTTTGTTTGTAGGTAATCTTTGGACCATTTCTTCCAAAATTCCTTGTACATGTTTTCTGTCAAGCGCCATCGTAAAGTTAGCTGGCTGTTATCACCCTCTGACGTCATCGGGTGTGCCAGTACCTGTCCACCAACTAAAAAGTGGCCTGGTGTCAAGTAATCGATGTCGAGGTCATTTGTTAGAGCGACAAGTGGCCTCGAGTTGAGGCAGGCTTCAATTTGCACTAGCAAGTAGTAAACTCTTCGTACGTAAGCTTTTGTTCACCAAGAACGCGTTTAAGGTGGTGTTTCATACTCTTGACTGCAGCTTCCCACAATCCTCCCGCTGTTGGCCAAGATGGGGCGTTAAAGTGCCATTCAATACCTCTCTCGGAAATGTGGTTGATAAGGTCGTCGTGGACGAGAAGCTGCATTGCCTCCTGGTGTTTTTTGGCTAGTGCTCTTGCTGCTCCGACAAAGTTCGTTCCGTTGTCACTGTAGATATGTTTTGGCGTTCCTCGTCGTGCGCATAGTCGCTTCAATGTTGCGAGGAATGTTACAGTTCTGAGATCTGACACCAGTTTAAGGTGGATAGCTTTTGTACATAGACAAATGAAGATCGCAATGTAGGCCTTAACTGTTTTAATGCTGCGACCTTTGTTAACCTTTATTTCAACGTGTCCCGTAAAATCCACGCCTGTGTGTGTGAATGGCCGTGAAGGTGTAACTCGAGGTGTTGGTAAGTCTGCCATTTGCTGATTACTGCTTTGCGTTTTGTAGCGATGACAGGTGACACATTTGTTAAGTTGCTTCTTGATTGGGTTCATGCCGCCAAGTATCCAATATTTGTTGCGAAGGTGTCCCAAAGTAAGCCTGGCACCGTCGTGGACAGTATTCTTGTGGGCTTGGTCAATCAAGAGTTCTGATAGCTTGTGGTTGTTTCGTAAAATTATCGGATGTTTTTAGGAGTTGTTTAACTTGGCATGTTCAATCTTCCTCCCACTCGAAGAATGACTTGTGCGTCTAGCATTGGGCTCAAACTCAACAGTTTGCTTGTGGCCCGTACCTTGTTATGTTTGTGTAGGTATGCTATTTCGTCGCCAAAGGTATTGTTCTGTGCAGTTTTCACGAGCAGGTTTTGAGTCTGCGCTATGTCTTCTGTAGTTAAGTGTGACATGCGGTTGGCTCTTGTTGCGTCACGTGAATTCTTTATAAATCGTATAATCCAGCTGAAGACTCGGGTTGCATAAGTCATTGAGCTATATTTTTGCAGTATTTGCTCGATGAGTGGCGCGTATATTGCTTGTGTTGCGCAAGTTTGACCTCGTTGCCTTTTCTCCTCGTTCGTTGTAAAATACCTTGTTTGGGTATGTTGTTGTTTTGAAGCCAAGAAGGGGCTTTCCACCACAATTCGTGACCTATTAAGTCTGACGGTGAGATTCCTCTGCTTGCGCAGTCCGCAGGATTATCTTCGGACCTGACATTTTTCCAGGAGTTGGATGGTATTTGTATTATTTGTGTGACTCTGTTGGCTACGAAACTCTTCCAGCGACCCACGTCACCATGTAGCCAGCCAAGCACCACCATAGAGTCTGTCCAGCAATGTATGGTGACTGTCTGCGAGTTGATCGAGTTTTTCACTTTTTCGATCAGTCGAGCTACTAGTGCTACACCACATAACTCCATTCTTGGCAGAGAGATTGAGTTTTTCTGTGGGGCTAATTTTGTTTTAGCTGCTACTAGCCTGATCAACTGTTGACCTTTTTTATCCGAGGACTTGCAGTATATGACGCATCCGTAAGCTCTTTCCGATGCATCACAGAATCTATGAAGTTCGCAGGGTTGTTGAGTGTCGCCGACCCAACGTGGTATGGTTATGTCGTGTATGTGTGCGAGCTGATTGCGAAATTGCTCCCATTCTTGCTGTATATTTGGTGGTAGTTGATCATCCCAGCTCGTTGTTGTTGACCAAGCATGTTGAAAAATTAGCTTGGCTTTCACTGTGACCGGTGATAGCCAGCCAAGTGGGTCATACAGTTTTGATATATCCGACAGCAGTGTGCGTTTCGTGTTGACGTCACGTTTGTTGCTGAGTGATATTTGTTTGTAAGTAAACTGATCCGTGCGCGGGTTCCAAGTGATGCCTAGCGTTTTGTTTGTGTCTGCGTCCTTGAAGTCGAACATTTTTTGGGTTATTAAGTCTTCTGACAAGCCTTCGAGTAGGCGCGTTTTGTTGCTAGCCCACTTTAGTAAGTTGAACCCACCGCCTTTCAGCATTGTTATAAGATCATCTTGAGTTTTCTTCATCTGCTGTTATGAAGTCGTGATATCCGCCTAGTAAGTCGTCCATGTATAGTTGATTGGAGAGAATAGCCGCCGCCAAAGGATATTGCGCGCCGTCATCCTTGACCAATTGCTTTATGGTTCGCATTGCCAGAAAGAGTGCGGACTTGGTGCCATATGTGACTGTAGTCAGTTGTAACTCTTGTAACGGCTTTGTGACTGAATCCCTCCAAACTATTTTTTGCAAGTGTTGGTCTTTTTCCTGAATACATGTTTGTCGGTAGAATTTCTCAATATCCGCTGTGTACACGTATTCAAACGCCCTCCATCGTAGAATGATAGCTTGCAAGTTTTGTTGTAAATTAGGCCCGCATTCCATCAATTGGTTTAGACTGTGTCCCGTGGTAGTGGTTGCTGATGCATTGAAAACCACTCGGAGTTTGGTTGTCGTTGAATCTGGTCTCATTACTCCATGATGGGGCAGGAAACAGCTCGGTGTGTCCGGCTCTGTGCGCTTTTTCATATGTTTTGGACCTTTGTACTCGTTGATGAAAGCCTTGTAGCTTGAAGCGAGGTTTTCGTCTCTAGTCAAACGTTTCTCCAGCTGCTTGAATTGTGCGACTGCTTGAGGTTTTGATCGTCCCAAATTTTGTTCGAAGTTGGTCTTCATGGGGATTCTAACTTCGTATCGCCCGTCTTCTAGTCGTTTAGTTGTGTCAGTATACAGCCTCTCGCAGTACTCCTTCTCGACACTCGTAGACTTGTCATCTGATGTTATCTCTTCAATTTCCCAAAAGCGAGAGATGTCGTTTGTGTCCACCACGACATTACAGTTGAATGTATTCGTATTTCCAACTAATGCCCAGCCAAGCTTAGTTTGTTGTACTATAGGTGCGTATATGTTTCCTCGAATGATGCTGCTCATGACTATGTCGTCATATACTCCGGCGTCAAGCAGAATGTCAATCGGCCTTGATAAGTTGAAATGTGGGTCGGCCAGGTTGATATTTTCTATGTGAGGCCAATCTTGTTTTTCGAAGGAGTAGTTAGGTAGGTTGTTGAGTAGTTTAGCCATTACTAGTGCTGGCGTCGAGAACTCGTAATCTCCGTAAAGGGACTTACAGTCCAACTGAACGGTTCCGTTGCTGTGGCTGGCAAATGTTCCGATTCCCGACACAGTTGAGTTGTGGTTGCGTCGCGGAAGGCCAAGTCGTTGCACTGCCGATTCTGTTGTAAGATTCAGTTGGGGGCCTTGGTCTAGAAGACATCTGAGTACGGTGTAAGTTCCATCTACG
This sequence comes from Melanchra persicariae, assembly GCA_947386135.1. Taxonomy (NCBI): domain Eukaryota; kingdom Metazoa; phylum Arthropoda; class Insecta; order Lepidoptera; family Noctuidae; genus Melanchra; species Melanchra persicariae. The sequence goes on along the minus strand of OX376653.1, from coordinate 11,570,550 downwards.
GCCTTTACTTGTAGCAGTACTGTAGCTAGTAGAACTTCGTTAAAGTTCCCTGACACGTGATTGGTTTTTCGCTGCGAGTTGTTGTTAGTCACGTTGTCGGTCAGTTGACTTGACGACAGTGTCGCTGACGCAGTATCACGGGTTGGGTCATGTAGCGTGGTGTGGTGTGCGCCGTTGCACACTTTGCATCTTTTTTGTGAGTTGCATTTCTTTCCGTTGTGTGGATACATGCAGTTTTTGCAAATGTTCAATTGCTCAAGTGTCCTAATTTTTATGTATGGCGTCATTTCTTGAAACGCTTTACAGTAGAGTAAGATGTGGCATGCTTTACAAACAGGACAATTTCTGTCAGAGCTTGTATGGTTTGCCTTGGAATAGCGTTTATATCTGTTGTACGCATCCTTTGGTACTGTTGTCGTCGAGCTCCCTTTGTTTGGGGAAGCGTCGGCATCTGTTTGTTTGTTTGATTTGTTTGTTTTCTTCACCACTGTTTCCAGCGCCGTGAACTTTCCTTCGATGAACTGGACGAATTCATTGAACTCAGGAAGCCCTCTTGGACTTTTTCTCGCCTCCATGTAGTTAGAGTAGGTCTGAGTGTCCAGTTTTCCTGTCAGGATATGCACCAAGATCGGGTCCCACGTTGTCGTGTCAATGCCCAAGTTACACAACGCGTGCACGGTTTCGAGACTGGTGTCATGTAGGCGCTTCAACTCGTAAGCGTTTTTCTGTTGAATCGTATGTCGACTCATCAAAACTTGCGTTTGTTTGGTGAAGAGCAGCTGTAGGTTATTGTACCTGTGGTGGAGGATTTCCCAGCTGGAGTCGTAGTTGCTTTCGGAAACAGGCAAATTTTGCACAAGGCGCTCCTCCGCTTCTTAGCTTCCCCTTCAGGTGTTGCATCTTTTGCCCCTTTGAGAGGGAAGGGTTTTTGTGGATAGCGGCAATATATAGATCGAGGAATGTCGGCCATTGTGTGTAATTACCAGAGAATATTGGTATTTCGATTCTCGGCGCACTGTCCCGTTGTTGGACAGCGAGGTTGAGCTTGCGGTTGAGATCTCGCTTGTGCTCTCATACTTTTCTTCATACTGCGAGAACTCAAGCTCATAGTTAACGTCGCTACCGACGAGAATGTTGTCGAGCTGCCAGTGTACTTCGTCAATCACCTTCCATCGAGATTCGAGAATCCTGAGCTTGTCTTCTATATCCCATTCCTCGATAATTTCGGCAGTACACAAGTTGCTGGTGAAACGGGAGAAAGCTCTGAAGTTAGTTGATTGTTGCGTTTTGAGCTCGTCCGATTTTGAAAGTATTCCAGTGCTCTTGTTCTCTTCACCTTGATGACTCGCGGGTTCCGCAGTGCCGGTAGGCCATGTTTGCAGTTTATGTTGTATGCTTGAATAATCCACCTTGACCATATCGTACACTTTTGTAGTGTAGTATATGTCGGTCCGGTCTGTGGCGCCCTGTAGCACGTCATAGTTCATCTCGAACTCGTTCCAGTGCGCCTGGAGGGTATCCAGTCTACCCCGGATGTATGTTGCGGTCAGGGCCATCCTTACCGAAGTTGACACCAATTTTCCGAATCCCCTCTGCGATGATTCCCTGCCGCTTGAGAAGTTCTTGTTGTCTAGCGTCCATAGTTGTTATACGAGTATGTATGCGTATTGTTGATGGACGATAGCCCTGTTGACTTCACTGTATAATTGTTAGGATGTTGTTGCCGAACCACCAAATGTTGATGTTTCCTGTGGCAATCGCAGCGTCCGAAGGAATCTCTCCGTACGATATTGTGCGCCTCCTCAATCTGACTAGGGCGATCCGCTTGTAGAAACCCAGTCAAACCGATTCGTTATCGCAAGTAGAAACACTACGTACCTGTGTGATCTGCAGGACTGTTTGCTCCAGTAGTGACTATCCGGCTCGAAGGACCAAAAATGTACGGGCAGTAGCTCCGCACACTGAGATGTAGTCTGTAGATGGACGAATCACACGGGATGTGTACAGGAAATAAAATCACTGTTTTGTGTCCGTAAATGATTGACAGTTTATTAGTAAAAACATTAGATTACATAATACATAAAATAGGTGACTTGTGGCGGGCATAATAGCCTAGTCAGCGAATGTACATAAATATCGGCGAGTTAGCCAATGCTTGTTCAGGTAAAAACTAATACAATTGATATCATGTGGCGATGCTCGTACAGACCTCTGTACGAGCATCGCCACATGATATCAATTTATATACCCAAGGCCTCTCATTTTGCCGTCACCTGACGGCAAAATGAGAGGCCTTGGGTATATAATTAGAAATGATGTACCTACAGAGAATGCTGCTAAGTTTTATACCACAACTTTATGTATTACCAATATTTGGTGCTGCAGCTACGATCATCTCTGTACGAGGTAATACCTCGATGGTGACTGGAACTAACACGTTAGTATAAAATAAAATGTTTTGTTATTAACTAAAACTAAATGTAAAAAAAAATATTATGTGCTGTGTGTGCATCACCTCCATCCTTCCTGATAATCTAAGAATCCATTAGAAAAGTTTTTTCACAAAGATCTGAGGCCTCAGCTAGGATTATGTATTTATAAAATATATTAAGGAATGAAAATAAAACGTTGGAAGATGATGATTGATGATTGATGATTTTATTTGTTAAAAGGAATGAGTGTTTTGTGGTTAAATGGATAATATCCACATTTTTTAATAAATAAGGCCGTGGATTGGTCACCCATATCTCTTATTGGTTATTGCCAGGAATTATTGATTCTCGTCATGCTTGAGGTATCAGGCTGAGTCTGAAGAAGTTAATCAATAATGCAAGAGGAGACTGTCTACTGAGAGCTCCCCAGTTCTATTATTTTTGACTGTCGTTTATGATTTTAACGAGCCGCGTTCTAAAAAACGACAAATTCCGGAAAAATTGCCGACATCAACAATTGATTTTAACATAGAAAACGTGCCTTGTAGTAGCAGACAGCTAACTTTTGAAGAGTTTTAGCAATATTTATCGCGCAATCTGACAGTTTTAGCAATATTTACAGTATCTCTCTTATTGATATGAATCTCCGAAGTCTTAATAACACTATTTAAGTTATTTAACCTTAAGTGACGGCCAATCAATGCGAGGAAACGGTGACAGATCAGTCAAAGTGATGTCCGTTAAGACCTACGTTTTCATGAAGCTGCAACCAAACAAACCCTCCATGGAGCAAAAAGTTATTGATCAAATAAATTAAAAATGTGTAATAATGATTGGAGGGTTTCTTGGAAGCGTCAGATTGTAAGAATATTACTGCTATTTTAAAACTCGTAAAAATTTGTTATTTTTCACTAAGATATTTCGATATGGAAGAAAATTTTAAAATACATTAATGAGTTTTACATGCATGACCCATAATTATCGAATGCAAGAGACACCTACAAGAAGCGTTAAAAAAGGCGGATTCTGTATTCGTCTGTATGTATTTTTTGTGTACCTATGTACAGCCATAAGTTGGTTGTTAATGAAACAATTTTGATAATTATATTTTTATTTTATAGGAAATGTGTTCCTGTTGGTCCTTTTTAAATATGGAGTGAGACATGGTTCTGTAGATAAAGAGTGAAACTTCTCAACGGATGGTTATATTGAACCGTGTTTGTTAGGAACATAAATGTTTGCAAATCGACTCTTTCATTTACCATACTTAAGGGCCTGATGATGTATCTGGGTGATAAAAAATGCAACTCCTCAACGCACAACAATAATTATTCTACCATATTTTCAGGACTAAGATTACGAATGCAGTTATGAACTAACTGTGATGGATTTTTCAAATTGGTAGGTTATGTAGTTGTAGAACAACTAAACATTAAAAAACATATATAAAGAAATATAAAGAAAATACTATAAAGTACAAAAGAACCAAACACGAGTAATCTGGACACAGGGAAATCTATGGAAAAAAGATAGAGGCCAGTAATTTGTTTTACCAGAATCAAAATCATCGAATGTGAGGGTTACAATAGCCAGTCGTACAGTTCAACCTCTTTGTAGTTCTAAAGTTATAGCCTCGATAAATTATAGCTGCAGCAGTACGACTCTATTGACAAGAAAGAACGGCAATTGTTTCTTCATATGAAGTCGTCAATTTTCATAATTCTTTATGAGTCTAAGTACATCATCAAAAACAAAAGATGGACTGCTTGTTTGGGAATCTTATATATGCGACGACGTGCTGAATATGAGGGGTAGCGGCTAGAGGGGAGCTTTGAAAGGCCGACGGCCCGCTCCTGCAGAGCCTTAACAGTTCCAAACACCATTCGAAAGGTTTTAAAACTATTCGACAAATTGAAAAAAAAATCAGCAAGTTGAAAACTAATCAACAATTTTAAAACTAAGGACTGAATATTCTATGTTATTTTAATCGATTTCAGATAGTGTCGTTGTACAATCAAACATGATGGTAATTGATGGTCGCTGGAATCACAATGGCACTATCCTGGCTGCTGCCGGCTGTACGGCGGACAACACAAATGTGGTTCAATTTTTTGGCGCGTATGGGGAGGTATGTGTAAATTAAATGAAGGCCTGAACTAAGCTATAGGTACTATAAGGGAGAATTCACACGTGCCACAACCATAACGCATTGCAGCGACAAATAAGTGTCGCTGCGGCTTCTTGCGTTTGCGTTGTGTTACCTACAAAATGTGGATGTGGCCGGTCGCTAGTTCGTGGTGTCGCTGGTGGTTGCGTTGTGGTTGCGATTTGCGACGTGGCTGCGATGTGGTCGGTATCATATACACACGCGGTCGATAATGACGGAGAAATGTGGTCCGTGTGAATTTAACTATTAATTTTCATACAAAATAGCTAATATTTAATAGATAATATTTGGTTGTGGTACGTGTGAAATAAGCCTAAATGTTCTAATTTAGCTCTTTTGTTTCAGCACATACGTACGTTGCGCGTGCCGAGCGGTAATATGCGGGCTTTATCGTGGGAGAAGAAGTCACTGCGACTTGCTATCGCTATCGACTCATTCATATACTTTGCTAACGTCAAAATGGACCACAAATACGCCTTTTATGGAAATACATTGGCATATGTATCGGGCACCGAAACAGTCACCTTTTGGGATACCGTAACTCATCAGGTTAATGGACTAATCTTTTTACACCATTCTTTACAAATGCCTTATACACAATATGGCCTAGCCTTTTAATTTTGTCTACTATAACGTGCTTTCTGCGGCACGCGTGACCATCTGTTACAGACAGAGACTCCTTCTCTGTCTGTAAGAGATGGTCACCCATCTGAAGACCGACCTCAGTAAGCGCTAAGCAGCGCTTACTGTCCTTGAAGATAAACGCGTGCGGCTGTTCTTACTTGGCTACGAGCTCTTCTCCTCACTTCATGTACTCAATAATGTATGTTTTTTAATTTATTAATTTAGTCCTGGATAAATCACATACCTGATGTCATTGATATGTGCGCAGTTGACGAATATTGTGTGATAGCTACTTTGGGGCAAGTTATCGTTTCCAATCAGCAGGGAATACAGTGTGATGGTGAGATCAATTATGATTTTACTTAATAATATCAAACTATTGAATAGTAAACTTACCCTAGACACACAAGCTTTTTTCACTACTTTTATGCATAATATTTCAGCCAAAGTAGTAAGTATGCCAGTGGTATACGTGACTATCAACAGTAAAGCGATTGTTGTGGCAGCGTCTAAGGAATCTTTTATAATTTGGAAGTTCTCTACTCCAACCAGACCTCGTAAGTATTTATGTAGTTTATTTTTACATTATGGATGGATCACATGGATAATTTGACACATTATGTTACCAGCTAATTTATTCCTTTCAACTTTTTTATTGACTGCATGTTGTTTCAGGCGCCACAGAACAGTTGTACCAAGCGGACGGGTCGTCCGTCTCGGCGACAGACGCAGGGTTTCATGACGACACGATATGCTGCGTGGCAAGTTCTGACACTCATTTACTAATTGGAAGAGAAACAGGCTCCATACTCCTATTTTCTCTTGTGAATTTTAAGAAAATTACTTCAATAAATATGACTTCCCGGCCTTATCGGTTGGGTCTCAACTCTAATTCCAGGTATGAATGTTTTATTTATTGCAAGATTTGCCCGCGGCTTTACCCAGCTCAAATGTTGAAGGCTTTTTCAAATGGAGATTATTATGTACCTATTAGCATAGACAATCACATAATCAACTGTTGCAATGGAATTCGATCTTTCTAATGTATGGCCTTAGGTTTGTGTTCCTAAAACTTGACACTTAAATCTGAGTTTCCGAATTCAAATTAAACTAATTAAATTATTAATTAATTGAAACTATTAAACTATCTAGTCAAGTCATAAAAGAAAATTGTTTTAAAGGTAAATCAATATTTTCTTCAGATTTGTATTAGAAAATAAAATATTTGTTTGTAGCAAGTTCTATGTGATCGACCAGCCAGGCTCGTTGTATTTGTTGGAGACCGACATGGCCAACAACATAAGTATCGGACAAGCGTTACGTAAGGATGTGTGGAGTGCTCTGTGGGCGTCTGACAACCCGCAAATGTTGGCCGTGGCGGAAAAAGCTAGGCTTTATGTGATGAGAGATACTGAACCAGAGGAGCCATTGACCATGCAGGGGTATTTGTGTAAGTTTAAGGTACATACTATCGTCTCACTTGTATTTAGCGTCTGCCGTCATTTACGTAGCCACCTACTGGGTCCAAACAATCTAAAGATAAACTCTTTACCATCGACTCGAATAAAAGAAGAAGAAGCGTCATGGTCTCTCCCCAGTCTTGTCAGATTGCCGTCCCATTGGACTATGAAAGTGAAGGGCCAAAAAGAGCATATTTGCGTACACATTGTACTCAGGGGCGGCTTTAGGGGGTGGCGAGCAGTTCAACCGCCCGGTGCCTCGCTCTGTTGGAGCCCCGAGTTAAAATTAGGGACACGATATCGAATAGAAAGTATCGATACAGGACTCATGAGTAGTATCGAAAAAAAAGTATCGTACTCGTAAAAGTATTGAAACAAAAGTATCGATATTTCGAAGTATCGAGTACTTTACGGTTATGTATGAGGTACTTAACAAATGTAAAAAATGAAAAAATACAACCGAATTGAGAACCTCCTCCTTCTTTTGAAGTCGGTTAAAAGACGATTTTGAACGCAATCTAGTGCTTTATAAAGTTTGACAAGATGACGTCGCCATAAATATAAGCCGTAAAGCTAAGTTGTAAGTAAATACTTTCTAAGATTTATTCGATGCGATACCAGTCAAAAAGTACTCATTAAGGAAAAGTATCGAGTACTTACAAAAAACTTTTTTACAAAAAAAAAAACAACCGACTTCAAAACAAAAAAACACTACAAAGTATAAAATAACTATAATTTCGGAAGACGGTGTTTTTTGTTGTTTCTTCGTTTTTTGACACCGACTTCCTCTCTTCGAAAGTTTTTTATTTTTCACTTTTTAGTGGTTAGCTATAACTTAACCCAACGCAAAAAGAATCATCAAGATCGGTTCATAATCAATAAAGTTATTCCTGAATAGATAACCCCAAACCCATGGTTGAATTGTACACATCTGCGTACCCCTTCAAAGCGTACCGGCGTGATGATATGTTATGAACTGGTGTAAACAATAAACAGACATATGATTTCAGCAATCCGGACAGGTTTGCTATCATTTATTGAAGAGTTCCGTTACCTATCTCCGAAGTTCTTCATCAGATCTTCACCAAATTGAAAGTCCGGGAAGATACTCTTCCAAACAAAAAAAATAATCATCAAAATCGGTTGATAATTGGCGAAAATATCGCTGAACAAACATACAAAAAAAAAAAAAACAGTCGAATTGAGAACCTCCTCGTTTTTTGGAAGTCGTTTACAAAGTATCGGTATCGATACCACAAAGTATCGATACTCGGTATCGTGTCCCTAGTTCAAATACCTTACATTTTAAACGTTTTTAATTATTAGCAGTAAAATACAGTTATTCCATGGTAAATTACACTCTGTCGAAATTGAGGAATTCGATGACACTAGATCGACTTTCAGCTTTGTAATTTTTCAATTGAAAATTTCGTAGTTCGTTTTGATTTTATTTAAAACTAGCTACCCGCCCAGGCCCCGCACGTGTATTTTTTTTTTCATAATTTTCTTTCATACAAACCTCGGCCTGGCAATAACGTAAATAACAAACAAAACTGGTCTAGATTTTTATACTTACTTTACTTACTACTTTCGATTCATTCACATAAATTTAAAAAAGAACAAGTGCCTCGCTAAGGTCTGCCGTCCGGGGCCTCGCAACGATAAAGGTCGACTCTGCCGGTCGATTCTGTCGACATCTCACGGTGTTCACCTAGGCGGAGTGAACGACAAGAGCGCTGTCATTCCATCTTATTTGTATGGTTTGACAACTCACCCGTCGTGTGCCCCGCCCAAGTGTTCACTTCGACATGCTTACAGAATCGCACTGCTGGTTACCAATTGATCACCGTGATCAAATTTGATCTGAAGGAGGATTCTTTAGCGTCAGCTATTTTCGAGGATTAAAGGTTTCAAGCTGTCTTTTAAAGATGTCCTGCCTATTATGAAATATTGTTTCTAGGAATTGGAAATTACCTCGGCGCTACTGGACAATGTGGACGATAAATGTACACCTCAACACATTGTGAGAGTAGAAGTGAAGTCTCTGAGAGACACGCGACAGCTTATTGAAAAAGTAGGCTTGAAGGAAGCAGAAAACTTTATAAAAGACAACCCACATCCGCAACTATGGTATGATTTTTATTTAATTTACTGTGTCATACAGAATGTAGGAATGCTATTAAAAAAACCGGCCGAGTGCGAGTCGGACTGGCGCACGAATGGTTCCGTATCTATAAAAAAACGGCAAAAAAGTCACGTTTGTTGTATGGGAGTCCCACTTAAATATTTATTTATTCTGTTTTTAGTATTTATTGTTATAGCAGCAACAGAAATACATATCTGTGAAAATTTCAACTGTTTAGCTATCACGGTTCATGAGATACAGCCTGGTGACAGACAGACGGACAGCGGAGTTTTAGTAACAGGGTCCCGTTTTTACCCTTTGGGTACGGAACCTAAAAATAAAGCTGAATAACACCAGAATCTTGATTTTCTATAGTTTTTAGCTACATATCTCAGGCCGAAAAATGCACTGACAAGCAGCTTGCTCAGGGCCTAAATCCTAGCAGATCAACCAAGGAGTAGAAACTGCGTTTTAAAATGTTCCTAATCAGCCGCACAGCGTGCTTGGTGCCTTCGAGACGCCTAACTCTAGGGGCCAAGCTTCCAGTTCCGCCGGGTTACGCCGTTTTCGATGTTATCGTAGATGGTAATTGTTTTCATTGTTCTTTCCAACTTTTTCTCTCTAAACAAGGGTTCACTTTCAGGTTGTTGCTAGCAGAAGCTGCTTTAAGAAATTTCGAGTCTGAATCAGCACTAGATACTGCCGAAGCTGCGTTTGTGAGACGTAATGATTACGCCGGAATCAAATTTGTCTCCCGTTTGAACGCATTGCATTCAAACGCTCTTAAAAAGGCAGAGATATCAGCTTACTTTAAAGATTTTGATACAGCTGAAAAGATATATCACAATGAAGACAGACGGTTCGTAATAATTCACAAGTTTTATAAACTACTAGCACTTCGCCCGCAACTTCGTCCGCGCGGATTTAGTAGGCTCCACAAAATTCAGCGTTTGATCAGTTCAAGGTCAAGTTGCGTAAGTATGCGCACGTTAGGGCGGCTTGTCTTGATTAAGGGAAAATATTCGATATCGATAAAATGGATTTTAACATTGTGAGAAATACTCAATTAAATCGTATAGGTACCTATATGATATTGAATAAAAATCAATACTTACATACAAAAAAAACATGTAAGTAAGTATCCTGTTATTATTAATTTTTAAAATGAATGAATTTGGTGTACCAACAACAAACAATCAGGACCCTAAAACTTTAATTCGAAAAACATAGGTATGTTTTTCGAATTAAAGTTTTAGGGTCCTGATTGTTCTTTGTAAAAAATGATAGACGAGCGTCTAAATGTTTCTGAATTATGCATCTTGCTAATTCAAATGATTTGTTGATTAAATTTCAGTTTGATGATGATGATGATGATAATATCCGGGGATGAATTTGACTTTTAAACGATTTGATTTTTTCCAACATATAACAATAAAAACAAAACACACCAAAATAGGCAAAAACATTTGTTTTAAATATTCAATACAATCGGGGGTGAAGTGCCTTGAACAAACAGCACTGTATTTTGTTGGAACCCAATTTTTCCTTCGGAAATCTAAAATGAAAACATGTAGGTACTTATGTCAAACACTGAGATGAAAAAAGAAATTACATCAATATCGATATCGAGTTATCGATATCATCATCTATTACAGGCAACAGCACAGATTTTTACGATAAACCAACAAGGGAAAGAAAGGGATAGAAGCATTTGAATTGACTGATGTAAGAACGAGACTTTTCCTAAAGACATCAACGCGATGTGATTTTTTTCCCAGCCACCATTTTAACTAGACCCCTGAGGTCGCTCAAAATCTGATTAAATCAAAAATAATTTTCGTACTGTTTAGATACCCGGTGAAAAGTTATGCCATCCTTTTTGTAACTAGTTGTCTTGGAATGTTTCCCTCTTTGCATGATACCGAAATCACCCTTTTTTCATATCACCAGGAATTTGCTTGAATAATTCGAACAAAAAGCGGTCACCATAGTAGTTAGACATATGGTATCGCGGACTTTTTTGTAGACATTGATGACCTCTATAAAACTGTAGTACATGACTTGGCTCTATTGTCAATAGATTCCGCAGCGTACGCGATATAAGGATTTTTTCACACCTTGGGTTACATTATCGAAGCATTAACTTTTTTGATAATATTCTACGGATAATGTAGGAATCTATTGGTGAAAGAATTTTTCAAATCAGTCCAGTAGTTTCGGAGCATATTCATTTCAAACAAACAAACATCTTTCCTCTTTATATTAGTGTAGATGTAAACTAACTTTTGCCCGCTATTTCGTACGTGCGTATCCCGTTTTTTCCAGTTCCCGTAGGAATTTCCGGAAATCCTCTCTTCTCTAGGAACCTACATGCCAAATTTCAGCTTTCTACTACCAGTGGTTTCGGGTGTGCATTGTCTGTCAGTCAGTAACGGAAGAATTTTATATACAATGTGTCTGGTTTCGGCCTGTACAAACAGAAAGGAAAGGTAGTTTGCTTTATTTTATCGATAAAATTATTCTACACGTGGGGTCTAAACCCAACCCCCGCTAAACGGCAGCCATTTTTGTGTTTTGGTCGACTTTTTTTAGGAGTGCATTCTAAAAGCACTGTAACTTTGGTATTAAAAGTCCAATTACCGTAATTGTTAACACATGTAAAATAATTTTATCGATAAAATAAAGGAAACTACCACCCCTTTCAGTTTGTACAGTCCGATACCAGACACATTGTATATATTGATGTACTTAAGACTTTATCTACATACTCTGACATAAGTTTTTTTTTACATTACAGAGACTTGGCTATAGCTCTCCGAAAGCGGTTAGGGCACTGGTTCCGCGTAGTTGAGCTATTGAAGATGTCTGCTAGCACAACCGATGGGCAGGTGAAACAAGCATACAGTAACATTGGCGATTATTACATTGATAGACAAAATTGGTAATACTCTTGACTATGTAAATTAAAATATGAGTAGATACCTACATTTATTTTCAAGTAAAAGATACAGTTGTCTGACTAATAACATTGACTAGCAAAAGAAAAATCAAGAATAATAACTACATATATTGTTGTGTATCGTACAGGGCAAGTGCGCTGGAGTATTACACTATGTCAAATAACACAGAAGGCTTGAAGAAGTGTTATATGGCACTCGAAGATAACGAGTCCTTATCAAAATTGTTTACAGGCTCTCCAAGACTCAAGGTAGTATTAATGTTGTCAATAACAGGCTTACCAAATTGGAAAACAGATTATAGCAGAATAACCTTTTTTTTGACTGTCATCAGGAGGTTGGCGTAACAAAGCAAAATGTATTAGATAACCTAAATGATTGTATTGCACAAGCTCCCTCTATACAGGGTATTATGCAATTAAAGGAAAGCGGCAGGATGACGCAAGCAGCTGAAATGGCGTTTCAGGCAAGTTATGAAATTTTGGGTAAAACTTAAGAGGAATTCAATTGATATCCCCACAACACAGGCTCTTTAGTTTGTAAATACTCGTCTCCGTCACTCAAAATATATATTTGGTCTGTAATCGAATTCCCCGCTGGGCCTGCGCGTTTCTGGCGCGCTGTTCACAGACAAACTAATATTGATTTGCTTAAAATAAAGTTGAGAATAAAATAAAAGAACGCCCTTAGGCATAAGCTGTCTTCTTAACGATTGAAAACACGCAATGAGTCGAGATTGTGCGATCCGAATGTGTACCTAAGTAATGTCCTAAACTGTTTGTAGTTGGCCAATGTAGAAGCTTCCAAGAAGGCATCGCCTTTGAAGATCAAGAAGCTCTATATTCTAGCAGGTCACTTGTACAGCAAAAGCAGCGTCGGTGAGTAGGCATTATTGTCATTATTTTTGACAAACAACAAAGTTGTATAGTAGTAGTTTCACCTACCCCATAAAAAAGGTGAGTTTATGTATTTATGTCAAAATAACACAATCAGTTTTTACGTTCTTTGGGGTTTTATGCCGCAGTGGTATAAAGCCCATTGAAATTAGTTCGTTCGATTGGTTATGAAATAGCACTTCAACTGATGGAAGTCAGTGGTTACTGGAAAGTCAAAGTCAAAGCATTTATTTCAATTAAACCATTTACAGGCACTTTTGAATTGTCAAGGTCAGTCAGTCAAAGAGGTGAAGCTATTTGCACGTTCCAAAGCGTAGATCTCTATGGAGAAGAACGTACAAGAAACTCCATGGACACTCTTTTGAATCAATTAATTATTACAAAGTTGTGGTTACATTGTTCTTGTTGAAATTATTCATAGACATGTGAGAACGATGTAAAAAGACGTGCACGACAAAAGCAAAAAAGGAACAATTCAAAATACTAACAAATTAAAACAAACCGTGGCAGTTGAGAGATGACCAGTCCCAGCTGACGGAGCCAAATGATGAATGAAACACAAACTGCACTATCAGAGAGACTTGACACTCCCAACAGCCAGGGCACATTAAAGTCTTACCTAAAAATTATAGTTTGACTTGAAGGTACACAGTACTCACACATGTGCCGTTAATGCATGAAATTATAATATATTAAGGAAAGTACCTTAACTAAGTGTAGGGCACTCTCGTCCTTGCATTCTGGAATACCAGTGACCTCGATGACATTCAGTAACAATTCCTGATCCCGGTCGTTTAATTGGCATCTCAGTTCACCAATGGTGGCCTCTAGTGGATCGCTGTCAGGCTGAACTTTCTGCTCCAGCTTAAGTTCCAGGGCAGTGACTCGCGCTTCTACGCTGTCCATCCGCTCATTTGAAGTTTTGATGGAGTCTCTAAGGTGAGCCATTTCTGTCCGTAATTGCAGGAATTCCGCATGCATTAGGCGAAACTCTTTACGCAGCTCTTCTTTAAACAGCCTCAGCTCGTCCGAGAAGGCAGGAGACAGATTAGTGTAGCCGGCGTCCACCGCCGCGCAGTCCAAAGTGCTGGTGTCCATGAGCTCCTCAGAACTTCTTTGCTCCTCTACCTGAGCAGCCCTAGCTCGAACTGGTGTCTCTGCCTTATTATCCCTGACCCGATTCTTGTCGCACTCAGGGCAGCGCCAAGTTGGTTTAATAAAACCAGTACCAGGAAGGCAAACACAAGCACGATGGTAAAACCCGTTACATTGGCTGCATTTAGCGGCATCCATCGTTGATAAAAATTTTGCGCAACCACCACATTTCGCTGCAGGCATGTTTCGTGCGTAATTAGTTCTGCGTCTCCTAAATACGCAAACTATTGATCAGTTAGTTGTTCCGCGCAGCGTCGATAGATGGCGCTGTTTTAAGTTATGGTTTGAGGGGGTCTATGGCTTGATAACACCATACAACAACACTGGGGTAAACAGAGTAAAACGCACACTCTCGGGCGACACTTCAGGGCAAACTTTTAACTAGGTTCAACTAATATGTTTTAATAATTTTAATGTTAGGGTAGATTACTGTCACTATGTCTTTAGTTTTTTGTAAACACATTAATAACTTTTTATACACTGCACTTGCACACTGGATAACGTTTCGTGTGGTGAATTACTGTTTGATGTAACTTTATGTATTACAATTGTTCTTGAAAATGTGTTATTTTATTTAAAACCACTCTTCGCGACAGTTAGTTAGGAGTACCGACCAACTTGACATCCGTGACGTCACCTCAAAATTTTGCTATATACACCATAAGCTTTGGAATTAAAGTGGAGTAAGGGTACACTAATTTACAGATCAAGCAGTCCTAAATGCTTTTAACCAGCTACTATGAAGCTTATTGAGGTAGCATTATTATAGAATTACTGTACCTAGACCATAGAAAAGCATATGGTAAAATTTGATTCTCCAATACAGCCCACAGCTTAGAAAATTTGAGCAGCCGTTTACAAGCTTTGATCTTCTTAACCAGCAATATAAGTAGCTAAAGGCTGGATAATAGTTCTTTCAAATTCTACTGAAATGCATTTCGTAATTTTTTTCTCCATTATACAGCCATTAGTCATCTGTGCTGTTTAACAGTGTAGAAATCACCCCTCATACAGTCTCAAGAATTGTCTTATCCGTTAGTACAGCTACATAACAGCCTTTGACTGTAATATAGCTTGTTTATGGATATAATTTCCGCTAATGTACTGCTTGGGTGCGCACGCAGATGGCGCACACGGTCGCGAAGCGGCGCGATGCTGGCGCGCGGCGGGCGCGGCGCACTGGGCGGCGGCGGCGGCCGGCTACGCGCGCGCTCGCCCCCCGCGCCCAGACGCTGCGCTGCGCGCCGCCGCCCGCCTGGCGCAACACCACCACGCGCTGCACGACGCGCAGCAGACGCAGGTCACTCAAACGTTATATGTCTCAACTATAGGTTGATTCACACATTAGGGCCGTGATTTGTCACGTTCCGAGCATGGACCGGATATGGACGTGTTTGAACGACTTCATACATAATTTAAGTTAAGTTAACGGACGGACCACGGCCCGGCCACGTTCTATATATCTGTGGATCAACTTTTGAACGCACCATATGGCGCGGTGATGGTCTCACCGCACCATATGGTGCGTTCACATAGAAACCAGGCAGCTGAGCGCCAGTCTACCAGTACGAAATGGTCTCGACCTTCAGATCGGAACTGGTCGGCAATTAGTAGGTATGAAAACTGCCTACTTCCAACGTTAATACACGCATGCGTTTTTCATAAGTGAATATTGAAATGTTCTTTGAAGAAATATTTTCTGAAAACTTATACAGGGTGTTCCAGAAGTGCATGGTCATATTTAAAGATGTTGTTCTTTGGAGGTATGCTGCACAGAGAGTAAAGTCCCGCAAACCTCCATTGAATAGGGAGGATCCTCCGACCGGACGGTTGTTGTGTCCGGTGGCAACTGCCCAATAGTCGCCAGTCGTGGAAGACGCTACGTCCCCGTCAGGGTACACGGTCACACACTTACGGGGTCACGGGACTTTCATCCCCTGCCCGTGGGAGCACTCCGGGGCCCGTAAATATGGGCCCATCCTTGGGTTGCCAGGCTGTAGATACCTACAGATAGTCCAATTCACGAAGACGCGCCCCACCAATTTTTGGTTGAGGGAATCGCGGGGTGCGGGGAGTTTGCTCTGAGCGTCAGTCGCGAACCGTCAGCGGTTCGATGCATACAAGTAGTACAGCCTATGTTGCGAAAATCCTGACTCGTCACAAAAGTTACTCTACTTTATATTTTTTTTAAATTTCGAGAAAATCTCAGCGTGTTGTACTTAAAAACCAGGTATGTAAATGATTGTTTAGAAGTTTGTTGTTACTAAAACACATGAAATAAGCAAAGGACAGTAATTTAATTTTAAAAATAGCAAATTTTCCTAAAAAGAAGACTTCATTTCATCTTTAAAAGTAAGTATACTATTAAATGTTTTTTTTATTGAATTTTTAAACGAGAAATTATTTCTTAAGTTTATGATTTTATGAAAAAAGAAGCAAGTAAAAATTATGCAGAAAAACTCACTGATGCGCGATGGAGAACCGCACATGCTGTTGGAGTATCTGAAAGCACAGATGAATTCTACGCGAAAGAAAGGAATATACTAACACAATGAAGCAAACTACCTGCTACGGAATCGAATATAACTATGGAGACTTGCGATGCGATGCGAAAATTCCTATAGTCCCAAGTGCGGAGCGTACAACTGAGCCGACTACGGAAGCGGATATTGAGTCTGAAAATGAAGCGAGTACGTCGCATTCGAATTTAGTAGGCAGAAGTGCTTCTATTTTTACATCACCTATGAAGAAGAGAAGGGTAAGACCACGAAAAATTAATTTAGACGAATTTGATATTGGTGTAGTCCGAAGAACTATCCAAAAATATCATATAGAATATCGTCAATTTCCAACATTATCACGACTTAATATTGTTTTGAAAGACCGTAAACAATTTGATGGATGTATAACAACCCTAAGAACATTGTTACTTAAACTTGGTTAAAAATGGAGAAAAACTGAAAATAACAGGAAGCCAATCGAAACTAACCGAAAAACATGATATTCAAATGTTAAGATTGAAATATTTAAAACAGTTAGTCTTTTCGTAATGCAGGTAGACCTATAGTCTACACAGATGAATCATATATTCATACCAACCACGTGCAAAAAAAATCTTGGGCTGAAAAAGGTTCTAAAACAGCAATGTAACAAAAGGAGTGCTCATAATTATAGTACGTGGCGGAAGTGCAGAGGGTTTCGTACCAAATGCGTTGTTGACATACAGAGCAGAGATCAAATCCGGAGACTACCACGATAACATAAACAGAAAATAACTTAAAGTGGCTAAAGGAGAAACTAATACCAAATCTCCAAAATGATGCCGTGGTAGTCTTGAATAATGCAGCCTATCACAATACTACACTCGCCAGCAACCAAATCGACTCAACCCACACGTGCGCATAAATATATGTATTTTTCGAAAAATACATTACTCATTTTAAAAATTATTATAGCGTTCGAAAGCTTGAGACCTTAGCTTTAATATGGTACCACTTTTCTTAACATTTATTCAGGACTTTTAAAATTAATGCTATCTGGGTGAAAGTAGAGGTAAAATGAGAACTTAGAAAAATGTGTGGTGGTTAGTTACTCTTAAAAAAACATAAAATAATTTATTATATCAGTATTTGGTATTGCCCCCTTAGCTCTAACCACAGCTTGCAGTCGATTCTTCATCGACCTGATCAATTTTTTGACGGTGTTGAGGAATTCCATCCACTCCTCTAATAACGCCTCCTTCAGTTCCTCTATGGTCGTAGGGACTGGATTTCTGGCCCTGACCCTTCTTTTGAGCTCGTCCTATAAGTGCTCGATGGGATTCATATTTGGACTGAGTGCAGGCCAGTCCATTGTCTGTATATTCACTTCGTCCAGGAACTGACGAGTGATTCGCGACGTGTGACACCGGGCATTATCATGCATTAAGACGAAGTTCTTGCTGACAAATGCTGCGTAGGGAACAACGTGGTCCTGAATTATGTCGGTAATATACCGATAAGCTGTCAGCCCTCCTCCTCAGCCTCCACCGGGCACGAAAACAAGCTCGGTTTTTCCGTCTAAAGAGATACCAGCCCACATCATGCAGGAGCCGCCGCCGTATGCAACCGTTTCAGCGAAACAGCACTGCGCAAATCGCTCGCCCGAACGCCTGTAGACCCGGCCTCTCCAGTCACTCCCATGCAGACACATTCTGCACTCGTCAGTGAATAAGACTGACTGCCATTGTTAGACGCTCCAATTGAGACGCTCTCGAGCAAATTGAAGGCGCACTTATCGGTGGCCTGCAGTTAATTTTGGGCCCGTGGCAGGCCGTTTTGGCTCGCTTTCCCCAAGCGTCTTCTTACTGTCCACTCACTGACAGCCGCCCTACGAACACGCCTCAAGTCCTGTATCACATCAACACCCGCCGATTCCGCAGCGTTGTTGTGACGATGAAACGGTCGTCTCTCTCTGAAGTGCACCAGTGGCGTCTGGCTCTTGGTCTCCGATTAAAGGCACCATTCTCTTGAAATCTTATGTATACCCTTGATACTTTATACTTGATACTTTACACAATTAAAGACTATCTTGAAGACAAAAAGGCTTGGGATTGAGCTGCTTCAATGATGTACATGGCCTAATGTTATATACCTTTTTAATTTTTAGAAATTGTCTTTTTTCTTTTTTTTAAGCTCTGTTGTATACTTTTCTCTCATCTCGTTGGTAAATTTTGACATGAATGTTTACTTTATTAAGTATTCTATTTTATTATTTTTGACATGGAATATTTACTTTGTAAAGTAATATATTTTATTTTTATTTTTTTCAATTTATTATGTTTGACATGAATACTTACTTTGTAAAGTATTATTTTTTTTATTATTATTATTATTTAACTCATTTTGTGAATATGGGGACCATGTGGGTTATTTTCTTCTTATTTTTCTCTTCTTTGAAATACTTCTTCTTTGAAGTATTTTTAACGAGGTCTGGCAGTTTGAGTACTTAAATGCGGCCTACACAAATGTCCTTTCTTTGGCATGTTCGTCGGTTCGTTGAGCTCCTTTATGGTTCTAAGTTGAGCTACGCGACTACTGACCAAAGCTTGCACTGACTGGACGGGTCCACTCAAATCTGTGTGGTTCTTTCCTCAAAAGACCATTTCAGACACTGATCTGCATGATCCTCATATCGTATTGTGAATGTGGGACCATGCAGATCGCTATGATAGGGGTTCATTTCATGTTAGTCAACAATGTCTGGCAGTTTGAGATTTTTTTTATGCGGCCTACCCAAATGTCCTTACTTTGGTATTGTTCGTCAAATCGTTGAGCTCCTTAAAGTTCTAAGTTTGAGCTCCATAATAACTGACAAATGCTTGCACTGTCTGGACAGGTCCACTCAAATCTGTGTGGCACTTTCCTCAAAAGGCCACCTCAGACATTAACCTACATGGTTCTCGTATGATTTGACCAGTACAATTTGTATGGACTTCAAAAGAGACTGTGACCTCTGAGTTTGTTTCGGTGTTTCTTCTCAGGGTAGTCAGCTAGGAAACACCGGCCTCATCTAGCTTAAAATGACCAAAAAATATTGACGTGTAAAAGTGTTATGTTTAACCTACTTACAAAATAAATATCATTTATCATTTATCATTTATCATGATATAGCAGACTGGCTCAAGTGAAGCTGGGCAGCGGACGGTTCGCTGACTGAGTCCTTGTTGCAACAGAGCAACAACTTGAGCAGCTTCTACAGGCGTAGTGTCCATAGTTTCTTCAAAACAATGAGTGCAATTTGTGTACAGGTCAACTTCTGATAAGCGACTGATAAGGTAAATCGTTGGCAGTCGCTACGTCCCCGCTAGGGAACGTGGCGAGCGGTCACAGGGCTAGGCCCCCTGCCCGCAGGGGCACCCCTCGGCCCGTAACGACGGGCCCGTCGTTGTGGTGCTGCTCACTAGGACTCCGACGGAGCTCCGCTCACTAGGAGCAGCTCCTAGTGAGCGGAGCTCCGTCGGGCGTGCGCCTTCCCGAAAACGAATAGCAACGCACACCCGTATGTATAGATGCGTGTATACCGCAGGCGCGCCACGGCGAATATCGAGCAAGCTCTGTGTCGCCTGATAAGTTAAATCGGTTGTGAGGGTTTTTATAGGGGTGGATCGTAGCACAAGTCGTGTGTACCGTAGATAGTGTATTTTCCTATACGCCCGTTTAAATTGCTTAAATAAAACAAGTAGGTAGGTACTGAATATTTTTTATGACAGTGATGTTGATGTAAAGCTATATAAAAACAATATGTCCATTAAAAGCTTGAGACTTTTCTTAAGCTTTTAATGGACATATGGTTTTTATAAATAAAATATGTAATTTTCCGAAAAATAAAGATATGTATGCGTGCTTATGGGTTGAGTCGATTTAGTTGCTCGCGAGTGTAGTTCGGAAAAAATACCAACATCCAACTCCAACAAATTAGACATATGCAGACTTGGCTGAATGCAAAAAATATTCATTTTGAACTAAGCTACAAAAACTTGGTCTTTATGACCTTATATTAAAATACAAAGAAAACTTCCGCAGGTACAAAGTTGACGAATTATTGAAAGAACATGGATTCAGTACTTCGGCTGCCTCCTTATCATCCAGATTTAAACCCAATCGAAAACATTTGGGGTATTGGAAAAAACGACGTTGCTAGCCGCAATATCAATCAAAATTACACTTCGATTATGCCCATTTTAAATGAAGCATTTGATCGAGTAAATAAAGATGTCTGGTTCAATACTTGTCAGCACCTGGAAAAATAGAAGACGAATACATGAGACACTGTGATCTTCATTTTAGTTTTATTATAAAAGTCAGACTCTGAATCAGATATTTCTGAAACGAGTGATTGACGATTTTCATTTCTCAATAAAGTTCAATAAAACTTTTTCACGTATTTCATTTATGTCTATAATTACCCCCTATTATAAAAATGGTAATAATATCGTATATTAACTAATAATCACATAAAATATCCACACCTAAAAATAAAAAAAACGTAACCCTTTCCTTGCAGTCGGGTAAAAAATATAAAATTGAAGTATAGCATCTTTCACTTTGACCATGACGCTCTCTCCCTATTATTCTTTTCTTTGTAGTGTGCGTGTGCACTCATAGTAGAGCAAGAGCCCACGAGGGCCAGACCTTCGTTATTTTATAAAAGCTGAAAATTTTTCTGTGCATGTCCCCTATACAGGTAAGAACGACCAGGGACTATATAGTTTGGGTTGTGGTTACTTGGGCAGGTAACAAGTAGTAAAGGTGTACAAAATAGTACCTTAAATTTGTTAATGTATAAAGCTCAATTTTTTTATATTTTCTTAGGGATAACTGTAGAAATTTCCGTCATCCATTGCCGGACACTTATGACAGTTGCTACCCCCTGCCAGACACCCCTAAACTTTAACAAATTATAATCATATTTTTGTTATAGTATTAAAGCTACATTTTATATATGTTACTTGGGGACCTATGAAAAAATGTTACCTAAATAGCCGGACAGTTTTAATGGCTTTTACATCTTGCTAGACACATTGAAAGTCCGCTGTAGGTGAGAGCGCGAGGTAACAACTGTCCAAGCGGGTGCGAGTGAGATAGGGCGCTTAGTCGACTGCGATCTTTTACTGCGCATCATCTGTCTTTTAGTGATGTATTGAACAAGTATGTGTAGGTACAACCACGTTTTATAATTGATATTTGTGCAGTTTTTTGTGAAATAAAAGTGTGCAGTTTTTTGTGAAATAAAAGTGTAGTTATCATGGGAGATACATTAATTTGTTTCGTTTGTAATAAAAGCGATGGTAAACTAATATTGTTCTCGGAGGAAACTTTAAAAAATGTCAAACTGTTTTGAAAATCAGAAAAAAACATAACCTTAAATAAAAAGACATTATTCTGCCTGATGAGTATACAAAAAATGGTTATCACCGGGAATGTTATAAAGCATTTACAGGACTTATGAAAAAATACTTAACTATAACTATATCAAAAATATGATTATAATTTGTTAAAGTTTAGGGGTGTCTGGCAGGGGGTAGCAACTGTCATAAGTGTCCAGCAATGGATGACGGAAATTTCTACAGTTATCCCTAAGAAAATATAAAAAATTGAGCTTTATACATTAACAAATTTAAGGTACTATTTTGTACACCTTTACTACCTGTTATCTGCCCAAGTAACCACAACCCAAACTATATAGTCCCTGGTCGTTCTTACCTGTATACAGAAAAATAATCAGTTTTTATAAAATAACGAAGGTCTGGCCCTCGTGGGCTCTTAGGCTATAGGTAATTAGTGTGTACCGATAACACTCAAACATTGACGAAAGCTTGCACACATCTATACATATAACAAAACTGTAGAAGAGGTCAATTCTGTACATTGAATATAAACTAAAAAAAATACTCCAGGGGTGCTTTATACAAACAGTAGAAGCCAAAAATATGTTTTTTTTCTGTTTTTGTCTGTCTGTCTGCCTGTTGTTCGTCTTTCACGCAAAAACCACTGGACGGATTTTAATGAAACTTTTTTTGTTGTATAGCTATTAGTCCTCGCCAACATATAGGCTATAATTTATTTTGAAGATCTGAATACAAGACGTGGAACCTTAGCAGCCCGGCTAATCTATAAAAGATATTAATATACCGCTTTAGGAATAGTTGGTCAACATGATGAGTACTGTCTGTCGACATAAAAAAAATCAAGGTCTAGAGCACCTCATGTGGAACCCTTTCAGGGAGCTAAGCTATCGGCTATTTTAAAAAATTGTCAGCAGATCTCATAGTCCGTTGGTTTCAAGCCTGCCTCTCGAAAGACTAGGTGTGGGTTCGAATCCCACAAAAGTTGTAATTATTTTTGAATTATTTTTATCTTATTTATTTCCTTATTTTTTTATGTCTACCAAACCTAATATTTTCAAATATTAATAATATGTTATTGCTGTATTTTGCATATCTTTTTAGCAAGACAAGCAGAACCTATTTTATGTTTAAATATATTCTGTTTTGTTTGCATCACGTTAAAAAATACAAAACTAATGTAGACATTCACATAAACCTGATAGGATTGTGGCAATCTAGAAGAAATCAACTTATTATCTACATGGCCTGTTGGTCTAGTGGTTAGTGACCCTGACTGCAAAGCCGGAGGTCGTGGGTTCGATTCCCACCCAGGACAAACTTTGTGTGATGAGCATTATTGTTTGTTCTGTGTCTGGGTGTAATTTATCTATAATATGTATGTATTTATAAATTATATAAGTATGTATATCAGTTGTCTGGTTACCATAACACAAGCTCTGCTTAGCTTGGGATCAGATGGCCGTGTGTGAGTTGTCCCAAGATATTATTATTATTATTATTATTATTATTATGCATAGTAAGTAGGGGTAAGTATCTTTAATGATACTTGCAATGCCATCTGTTGAGCGAAACTGTACTTACCATCAACAGCACGAGAATTACACCAAAAATTATTTTTTAGTTTAAGATTCTCTGTTGATGCAAAAAAAAAAATTGCTCCACTGACTTTGTTTTCATTTTTTTTACTTTTGATAGGAACGCGTTTGACCACTATCTCACCTGATGGCAAACGATGATGTGATCGAAGATGGAGCACGCTTGCCTATCAGTAACCTACTCACTCGTGTACGTTACCCCAACAAGAAAGTGTCTCCTAGAGTTATATGAGTAGAACGTATTATTGGTGCCTTATCTGTTGTAAATGTGCCCCCACATAAAAAATGTGTGCCCCCTGTCGTTTTGGAAAAAAACGGAAAAACGATTCTTGCTGGGGTAACGTTTTTCTAGCAGGAAAATTCTAAACGAATGATCGGAGAGAGAAAAATTGTGCATAGCCAGAGAGCTTATATGTGTGCCAAAATGTGCCCCCAAAAATAAAATCTGTGCCACTTCAGGTTTTCGAGATATTGCATTTCCTGCTGGAGTAACGTTTTGATGAATCGTATATCTCTAAAACCATTGCATGTGCCCCTGTAGAATAAACATACACGAGTAGCTCTTAATGTGTGCCCCTTTGTGCCCCAATTAGATTTAAGAAAATATTTATAGTTTTCAAGTTATCGCGGTTTTATGAAAACCCGAAAAAACATCGCAGCGCCTAAATGAGACAAGGCATAACTTCGCTGAAAACTGTATTCGGTTCTTCTTGACGCTAATAATAACCATACAAAGTTTCAAAACTGTTCATGCATGCGTTTTTGAATAATCATGCTAAAAGTAAAAACGATGGTGTCATAACTTTGACGGCAAAATACAAGGAACTGGCACAATCCCAGAAGTGTAGGTGTAAACCAAAATCTTGTGCCTTTAGTCAAAAATATATGGTGAAAATATTGAGCTTCAAATGTTACGCATTAAGTAAATATAAACAAAAAACCAAAATATGTAAACAACGGCTGGTTATCCGACCAAATCTGAATGACTACTAAAAAGCGACGGATTCATACATATCGATGACCTTCTTTATTGGACGTATTATACCTAAGCTGTTGTCCGTACAGTCGCGTTCAAAAGTTTTGAGGGCTAATTAAAAAATATATTAAATGCACCTTGTGACTATATAAATGAAACAGCTTGTTGATGTGGAAATTATTATTTTTATTCCCTTAATTTTAATTCTTAAAGTAATTATTGCATCAAATCAAAGATCAAATTTCCTACCTCTGAATATAAGAAATTATTTGCACGTTGTGTAGTCATTATTATTTAAATCACAGATCAGTTTTTCATAGCCTAACATAATTATAATTAGTAAATTTGCATCACAAAAAATCACAGATCAATATTAAGTATAAGAATAAAATTGTGTAAAAAAATATAAAATTTGAAATTACAGATAAATAATATTCTTACGAGTAACTTGCATATACATAGATTCAGATAAAGTGTGTTAGTATAGTAAACCGCATAAAGATATAACTGTAAACATCGAATGTGCACAAATTAACTGATGGTATTTGGCTATAAATAAACATATTTATCCCATAAACGTAACAACATTATCACATGACTGTGGAATGACACTTAGATATCTAAAACGCCATCAAATCAAAATTATGTGACACTACATAATCAGCATTAATATAATCGTTGGTTAATAATTATAAATCCCTCATAGGTACGTAATACGACATACAAAATGGAAACACGTTGTTGCATCACAGATCATATATCAATGAATATTATGTATATATATAATAATATATTATATTATTCATATATATATCAATACAATGCTCTAAGTTCATAAAGATGTAGGAATGAGTTTTTCTTTTTTTTCTTTTTTCCTACGCCTTTATTTAGTACGAACATATTTAGTGTCAGTTTATTTGTTGTCACGAAAAGTCGCTGCAATTTGTACAAAAAAAATACGTGTGAATAACAGTGCATTTCCAAATAAAGAAGCGAGTATTATTTTCATAGCATTAGCCTATTAATACAATTCATGTATGTATCGTCTTTATCTATATATTACAAGTTATTCTGATATTGTGGCTAATTGAGGTTGTTTCTCACGAAAATGCTACACATATGAGTCACATTTCGTCACTCATATGACGTAACTCACATCTACGTGTAAAGTTAAAACATGTTTACACTGCGGCTGAAAATTTTAACAAATTATATGCCGGCGGCGTCCGGTGTTATCTCCATACAAAACGTTTCACTAATAAATAAATCTGACATTTACGGAAAATAGATATAAAAGAGTTTTAGTGTAATTTTTTAAAATAATAATTTGGAGGTTTCGAATTAATGCTGAATTTGATCATTAAACCTGCATTTTAGCTCCCTGCCGGACCCTGCTCAATTTGAGCAGTAGGACATAGTTACATGTAAACTCTGCTTTACAATAAATGTGACTTACATTAGTATAAAAATACAGGTATGTCACAAAACAGTTTGGTCACGATTTTGAGCATGTTAGTCACATGTACATTTTATTTGAAAATGGTTCTTATAAATGTAAGAAAGAAAGAAGAAAAGAAAGAAAAAGAGTTTATTAACTAGTATTAGTATTAGTTTACTTAATCAAGTGTAAGGTCATAGAAACACAAATAAAACAATTCAGTTTGCATAATATAACACAGTTTGACAACTACCCACAGTTGTATTTAATAAGATTTGACAACTACCTACAGTTGTATTTGATAACTGTCTCCGACATATAAATAATTTCTTTATTGTGTAGCAGATACAGAACATCACCCTTAAATATGTCTACCTACGCACTTCCGGAACACCTTGTATAGCCACGGAATCATTTTGAGCCGTCCAAATTCGCCTTTTAAATCCACAAATCAAGAGTGTAGGTAATAGTCAGGTCTACCAATTACCGCCTAAGCCGATTCGGCTTCACAAGGGGAGACTAAAGCTTATCACGACACATTAGTTGCAACATGTCTTTTTTTACCATCACCTAAAGGCCGAATACTGAAACGCAACTCAAATATTTAAGGGCTGCTTCAACGTTTGAGCAGCTCCTAAACTTTAATTTCGTTTACCCAAACGTCTTTTTTGAGTATCTGTTAAATATAAGTGTTTCTTAAAACATATGGTGCTCAAACACCACTCAGTTTAAAAGTCGTATACAGGAATGCTACTCAACGTTATTTATCTGTCAAACTGATTTGAACAGCCCTTAGATCTGAGAGTGGTCGCGAGGTCCCTCAAATCATGTTAAATCTATTGAAACTTTTCAAATAGTGATAAAAATGTCTCTATCGTCCTTGTCTTCACTGTGAGGCGCAGAAATGAAGAAAAGTTGAACGCTTTTGAAAAGTACGACGACAGGGACGTTTCACAGTTCCGCATCTCGAAAGAAACTGCATATTTGGACTCCGTATTCGGTAGCAATATTAAACTCTTGACCAAAAGAAACCGAGCCATACAGCCAGTGGACCAAATAATTATAGCTCTCCGGTACTATGCGACAGGCAGCTACCAACGCGTAATAGGGGATATTTTTGAGGTTGAACAACCCACGGTGCATCGAATAGTGCATAAAGTAACAGCCAAGATAGCCAGCTTGAAGACGAAACTTAAACTTAGGATCTGTGAAATGTTCAGCTGAGTATGTGTAAACGTGCATTATCTGGCCGTATATTTTATACTTGAAGGAATAAAAGTACTTATACATATTTGTTTTTATTCTGAGCCTCTCAGATGGTAAGTGGTCACAAGTTTCAGTGGGTAAAGTAAGTGCTTGATACAGACAACGGTCGCCCTGGCCACCCCTGGCTATGTACGAGTATGTTATAAGCATGTATTGTTTACTAACAAACTATTACATGCACCAGGCAGTTCCAAGAGGATATCTTTCTCAGCAGGTGTATAATTGCATCCACGTTTCTTCTTCTCTTCCATCGTGAATCAATTAATTATATTACTTTAATAATTTTCTTGTTAACCCGGCTTCAACACAGTGGAAATGTGTAAACAACAATAGTAGGGTTGGGTCTAGGAGAACCGTGTATAAAATCGCATTAATTTCAAAGATTTATTTTAAAGATTTTTTGTAATTTAAGGTAATATTTGAATAGAAGAACTATTGTTAAAGATATTTTGGGAAAACAAAAACAACCTGATATAAAACTATCATTTTACTTACATTTTTGTAAAGGTATTACAAAATATTAACAAAAATTGACAACCTTGTGTTTTAATGTAATTAAACTTTAGCAAAACATTTTTTTTATCTAAAATAGAAATCTTTGGAATGAGATATGTTAGGACTAAGAATTATAAACTATATATTATCAGTCTCACAAGCCAGTCGTATTATCTTTTCCATCAGCGCAATCTCTGCAGTACAAAATTGGATTTAAATACAGCGTGTAAGGGACATCGACGCACAAACGAATACCATGAGGTCAGGACATGATTCTGGACCCCCTCCGCGTTGGAATTTTTCGTCGGTCCTTTCTTCATTTTTCAAATTTTTTCAGCTGTTTTTTTTACTTTAGACTGTTCATAATCGTTATTCTTACCTAACCCAACGTGATTTTAATTAAAAAAACAATTAA
Source organism: Melanchra persicariae (assembly GCA_947386135.1). Taxonomy (NCBI): domain Eukaryota; kingdom Metazoa; phylum Arthropoda; class Insecta; order Lepidoptera; family Noctuidae; genus Melanchra; species Melanchra persicariae. The sequence goes on along the minus strand of OX376653.1, from coordinate 11,542,661 downwards.
CTCACTACTTTCACTAAAAAGAGCAATGTAAATAAAACTAGTTAGGCATCTGCTCAGCTGTTTTGTAAAAAAGGTCAACGCATCCTGCCTAGTTGTAACACACTAACCCGTGTGCATGTGTGTGTAGCGTCAAACATACCGTCTAGATAATACTGCCCATATGAAAAAAATACATATCTGCACAAAGCGGGGTAACCGATTTCCGACATTAACTAAACAACTTAAGGTCGAAAATAGGTTACTAAGTTTTACCTCCATTTCTCTTAACTTCTGCATAAACAAGTTCCTACCATCAGTAGGTTAGGTATTTCTGAGTGATTAAAATTAGTGTATGTGATATTATTGCAATCGGCGATATTCGTACCTGCATTCAACGTGGGTCTAGTAGTTCATTAGATAATACCTACGTTACCGGATCTCAATGTACTTCTAAGCTTATCGAAATCCTTATCTGAATTGTGATTATAGGAGACTGAGCTTATGGCTCCTTTTTTTCTCTTAACTTCTCCTTAAACATGTTCCTACCATCAGTCGGTAGGTATTTCTGAGTGATTAAAATGATTTTATGCGATATTATTATTGTCGGCAATACGCGATATGCGTAGGTACCTACATTAAAGAGCAGCGCGGCGCCGCGCCGCCGCCGCCGCGCCGCCGGGAGCGGCGGTGACACAGACCTGTGTATCATGTGTGTTTGCTTGCAAGACGTGTAGATGTAGACAGTGACGTACTACGTTTACCACGTACAACGCTCTCGCGCGTTTAGATCGCATTGTTCCCAATACATTGCGCGCTGAAAAATGTCAATTTCTGTAACCGATCATTAGCGAGATTAATGAATTTTACAAATTAAGTGTAGCCTTTTCGTGAAGTTTGCGTTACGATGTCCCAAACACCCTGTATAATATTTATTTTCATAATCGGAGTCGGATTCCTGTAGAATACTTAAAATCCGCTGCCAAGGTTCTAAAAATAAAATAAAAATAAATTATTATATTTTTTAATAATTGACGCGAAATTACGACACGAAATGTATGGTTGGGTCATATTTACCTTTTTCGTGTTTAGACGCGTATATTCTACCGCCGCGGCCGCAACACGACTAAATGGAACCATCCTGTGGGGAGCGGAGAGCGGTAGCTCCAGCTACTGAAAATTCGCACAAAATCTAAGAAATACGAATAAATAATATATTTAAAAATGGCGCGTATAAAATAGACCCAACTGTGCGGGTTAAATAATCGCGCGTAAAATGTCAAGTGTGACGTACCAATCTACGACAATTATCTCAAGAAATTTTCTTTTCTTATGACGTCTTCTTTTAATGTGAGTACTTAAATTTATGTACTTTATGTAAATAAATACATAATTTCAATCGTAATTCAAACCCAACTTATATTTTAACTAATTAATAAATATAGAAAATATTTCTTCAAAGAAGACTGCGTAAAACGAATACGATAGATAATAAATTATGAAATTTGAGTGGCGTTTCAGTATTCAGGGCCTAAACCACCAACTCTTAAAGCAGTATTAATTCATTATTATTCCAGAGGGAAAGAGACGGAGCTATACAGGACGTATAGCTCCGTCTCTTTCCCACTGGAAGTAATATTAAAGTAATACTGCTTTTAGAGTTGGTGGTTAGGTTATACTGCTTTTAGAGTTGGTGGTTAGGCCCCTGGTGTAAGTATTTCAATAATTGGAAGCTGGAGTACTCTAATAAGGCTTGATAAAGAAAATTACAAAATTATGAGTCCAATAAAGTTCCTCTAAAAATAAATTATGGTCTCGAAATTGAATTGAACTGATGCTTTTGTTATTGTTACGAGCTTAGGGTTCGTGACAATAAAAACAGCCGATAAAATAACCAAAATGACACTTTAATTAATCAACACTAATTACAACTTAAACTCAATAATTATAAATCACAATTGCACTACTGATCACTTTAATTCGCAGTCGAAGTTCGCTCTCGAAGTTGTCGCTCGTATCGCAAAATCAATACTGACCCGGTCGCAGGCTATGCGGGCCTTATATAGGTCGGCAGATAATTCCAGAACCTTCTAGTATAGAAAAATCTAGAACGTTCGAGTACATTCCGGTCCGGACCAACCAGACATCGAAAACTCTAGAATGTTCTAGCATGGAAAAGTCTAGAAGGATCTTGACTCTACTAGTTCTGCTACTCGACACTAGATGGCGCTAGTAGTAACTTTTATCTTTATGTGCCCGGCATTAATTCTGACGCGTAACACTGCCCCCTCCTAAGAAATGCTCGTCCCGAGCATTATCAGCCCCATAATAACGCGCCAGTCGATCCACATGAACGATCTTAGGAGCACTTCTTGTACCTTTCTGTATGCGGTAGGTTACGTCATTGATTTTCGTCACAATCCGGTACGGCCCGTCCCATTTAGCTTGAAGCTTAGGAGATTTCCCTTTGCTGCGAACTGGATTGTGCAACCACACTTGTGAACCTTCGTCGAATCCTTTATTGTTCATTTTGCGGTCATAACGGGTTTTCATCTTTTCAGACATTTGCTGGCCCGATTGTCTGACGTGCTCATAAATGTCATTCATTTTGTTCCGCAAGTCATTCGCATAATCGGTTATACTGCGTGGGGCATCAGGTGGTATTCCGGTAATCAGGTCTGCAGGCAGCCGTAATTCTCTACCAAAGTTTGCGAAAGCTGGTGTCACTGATGTGCTTTCGTGAACAGCACTTCGGTATGACAGCAAAAACGGCTGTATATGCTTGTCCCAATCCCGTTGCCGGTTCTCCACCACTTTTGCCAGGTATCTCTCCAATGTCTGATTAAATCGTTCCACCATTCCATCCGATTGTGGGTGGTAAGAAGTTGTTCTCGTTTTATGAGTACCCATAACTCGACAAGTTTCCTGGAATATTTGAGACTCAAAATTCCTTCCTTGATCGCTGTGAATCTCCAAGGGTACTCCAAAACGACAGAAAACTTCATGAACTAGCTTATCAGCAACTGTTGAAGCTTCTTGATTTGGAATGGCGAAGACTTCCGGCCACTTAGTGAAGTAATCCATAACAACCATGAAATACTTATTACCACTTTCGCTTTCCGGAAACGGTCCCGCAACGTCTAGGGCTATCCTTTCCCATGGTGCACCAACATTGTACAACTTCAATGCACCTCTACTACGAGTCTGTGGTCCTTTTACAGCCGCACAAGTTGTACATTTGCGACACCAGTCCTCGACATCGTCACGACAGCGGACCCAGTAAAACCGTTCCCGTACCTTTAGTAGAGTCCGTTTAACTCCCATATGGCCTCCTGAACAACCATTATGGTACAACTCTAGAACATCGGGTACTTTAGCTTTGACAGCAATGACAGCTGTCTCCCCGAGCATTTTCCCATTTACGGCACAGGACTTCATCCTGAATCACTAAGCTGTCCCATTGGGCCCAATAGCTTTTTGTGATCGAACTCATCGGTGAGATGTCGCTCCACGTTGGCTTAGGAGCACTGGCCTTCATCCACTCCAGAATCGGCTTTATGTCCGAATCTTCCTGCTGTGCAAGTTGTAGGCTTTCCTTCCACTCGTTGCTGAGATCTGTCTTGAGCATTCTCACAGGTACGACTTCTTTACCCTCTTGCCTAGTACAATGCTTGCAGTCTTTAGGGCAAGGTCTTCTCGACAATGCGTCTGCGTTGCCATGAGTTCTTCCGCTACGATGTTCAATCTCAAAGTCATATTCCTGCAGTAGTTCAATCCATCTCGCAACTTGTCCCTCTGGATTTTTAAACTGCAATAGCCATTTAAGTGCAGCATGGTCAGTTCGTATGTGGAATTTCCGCCCCAGCAAATATTTGCTAAAATGCTGCAATGACTTTACTACAGCAAGCAATTCTCGTCTTGTTACACAATAATTCCTTTCAGGTTTCGACAATGACTTGCTGAAGTACGCTATCACAACTTCTTGATCGCCATTCCGTTGAGATAATACACCGCCAAGTCCTATGTCACTTGCGTCTGTGTCAACTATAAATTCCTTGGCCGTATCAGGATACCCCAAAATAGGTGTTTTGCACAGACGGTCCTTTAGCTCCTGGAAGGCGATGTCGCAACTTTCATCCCAGCAGAAATGTCGCTTCTCCTCGGTTAGCTTGTGCAGGGGTTTGGCTATATCTGCAAAGTTCTTGACAAATCGCCGATAATAAGAGCACAAACCCAAAAATGCTCTGACCTGCGTCTTGTCTTTTGGAACTGGCCAATCCTTGACAGCGGCAATTTTCTATGGATCCGTGCGGATACCTTCTTCCGACACTACGTATCCCAAAAAGCTAACTTGCCGTTTGAAAAGTGAACACTTCTTAGGACTCAACTTGAGGTTGGCACTCTGGATCTTCATGAGCACGCGTTCCAGGTTTTGAAGATGTTCTTCAAACGTGCGACCTACGATGATGATGTCATCCAAGTAGACAAGACAGGCATCACCAATTAACCCGGTTAGTACAAGTTCCATCAACCTTTCAAACGTTGCCGGAGCGTTGCACAATCCGAACGGCATAACTTTAAATTGCCACAGACCCTTTCCTGTCGAGAATGCAGTTTTCTCCTTGTCCTTAGGGTCGATTTCAACTTGCCAGTAGCCACTTTTTAGGTCTAGTGTGCTAAACCACTTCACTCCAGTAAGCATGTCCAGCGTATCGTCAATTCTTGGCAAAGGGTAGCTGTCCTTCTTTGTCACGTCATTCAGACGACGATAGTCAACACAAAACCGCATGCTGCCGTCCTTCTTTCTTACCAGCACTACAGGAGAACACCATGGGCTTGATGAAGGTTCTATGACACCATCCTTCACCATTCCCTCAATCATGGTTTCCACTTCCTTTTCACGTGCTTCCGGCAATCTCCTTGGCCGTTGACGGATAGGCAATTCTTCTCCTGTGTTTATTTTGTGTTGAACTAAGCCTGTCTTCCCGATGTCAGCATCGTTTGAAGAGAAAACATCGGCGTACTTGAGTAACATCCTCTTCGCTTTGATCATTTCATTGTGAGACAGAGCGCTGCGACAGTCTTCTAAAAGTGTGGTCACTCTCGTTTGTGCATCCTTTCTTAGGGTTCCGGTCGATAGATTTTGGCATCGACGCAGCCAATCCACCTCCTCGCAAGTACCAATCAGCGTGCCTTTTTCTATCATCTGATCCGTATCACAAAGGTTCAGCACGCGTACCCCTGAGATGTCGGTGGCTCTGACCAAAGTTCGTGCCACTTTCCATGGAAGGTCATTGTTTACCCTTTCCACGAGTACACAACGATGAGTCTGCCCAGGATTCCGAGGAAGACTGACCGGCACAATCGTTTCCGATCTCGGAGGAAGGACAATTTTCTTTAGGCTGTACACATTTCCTGGTAAAGCCCCTTCCATGAAAAGTTCCTCTTGTCCACATTTCAAAACTCCTTGATTAACGTCGATCTCACAACAATTCTTCCTCATAAAGTCTAGGCCCAGGATGCAATCGTCCATTATATCAGCCACGACAACATTATGCAGGTAGATTCTGTTGCCTAGCTTCAACTCCATCTCTTTCTCTCCTCGGACGAGTATGCGCTGACCGGAGGCTGTTACCAAATTAATGCGCTCTCGATTGTATGTGGATGTGTCCCCAAGGAACCCACGAAACACGTGTTCCAGATGAGCGTCACCATATCTGGCTTCCAGCGCCTCAAGGAGCTGCTCGTAAGTCACTTCCTTACCAAGAGCTTCCAGGACAGTTAAGGTTTGGTCGCGCAGGCCTAGGGTGAGGGCAGTCATGGCCTGATTTTTATTCCAGCCGTTCGCCTTCATAACAGCCTCAAATTGTATTTTGTAGGCCGATCAGGAAGATGTCCCATCGAAGGGCGGCACTTTGAATCCACGTAGCGAAGGTGTAGTAGCTACGGGAGTTGCAATTCCATCCCCTACTTTAAGGTTGCCCAACTCTTTCTTAACATCAGCAATGACGTCATTAAACTTGCTGATCTGGGTTTCAGCTTCTGACAGGCGGTTGTCATGCTGAGCAACCTTCTCCTTCACCTCTTTCATGTCTTTCCCGAAGGCCGCGCGAAGGTCCTTCATTAGGAGCATCTGTTCTTCCTGGCGGCGCGCCTGTTCCTCCTGTCGGTGGACTTGTTCCTCCTTATCACGCTGGAGCTGTTCTTCCAACCGGCGAGCCTGTTCCTCCTGCCGGCGAGCCTGTTCCTGCAGCATCATCATCAGAGCTCCAAAATCTGGTGCTGCAGATGCTGGAGCTGCTGTGGATGGCCCGGGCTCCATGGTCGGCAACTGGCCCTCCAACGTCTGCGGCGTTGCACCTCCAAAACGCCTCTGGTCCGTCTCCTGCTGGCGTTGACTTCGGGTACGGATACCCTCCATGTCGTCCTTTGGTAGAATCGGCATAGTTTAAATATCCACTCTTCTGACACCAATTGTTACGAGCTTAGGGTTCGTGACAATAAAAACAGCCGATAAAATAACCAAAATGACACTTTAATTAATCAACACTAATTACAACTTAAACTCAATAATTATAAATCACAATTGCACTACTGATCACTTTAATTCGCAGTCGAAGTTCGCTCTCGAAGTTGTCGCTTGTATCGCAAAATCAATACTGACCCGGTCGCAGGCTATGCGGGCCTTATATAGGTCGGCAGATAATTCCAGAACCTTCTAGTATAGAAACATCTAGAACGTTCGAGTACATTCCGGTCCGGACCAACCAGACATCGAAAACTCTAGAATGTTCTAGCATGGAAAAGTCTAGAAGGATCTTGACTCTACTAGTTCTGCTACTCGACACTAGATGGCGCTAGTAGTAACTTTTATCTTTATGTGCCCGGCATTAATTCTGACGCGTAACATTATTTATACAGGTTTGGTGTACTATAGCATCGATAGCGATTCAGGCCCGAGCGTATGAATTGTGCTCAAAGGCATTGATGAAACTAGAAGCACTGGATGTAAGTTACTTTGTATTTATTACTATTTCTGGGATGTTTATATACCTACAGTACCTGGATGACCGAGCCTTGCTCGGTTTTTCTTTTGGAAACACGGGTAAAACGACGTTTTCTAAAAATGAAAGCTAGATCGATTTATCGTCCACCGAAACCCCCTGCATCCTAAATTTAATGAAAATCGTTGGAGCCGTTTCCGAGATTCAGATTAGATCATATACATATATACAAGAATTGCTCGTTTAAAGGTATTAGTTATGTAAATGTTCATTGAAAACATGTTTTAACGAAAAAAATATAGGTACCTACTAGGTAACCAAAACGCTGGTTGTTTTTGAAATTGTGTACCTAATGTGTTCCTTTTTTGCAGCCTGAAACTTTCGAAAATTTAGCTATAGAAATATTTACACGATATAAACCTAAAGACGCGAAAGGGAACAAGGTTGAATGCCCAAACTGCGACGTTAGCATGCCTGAATGGTAAGTACCGGATTTATAAGAAGACAAAGTTTTTTTAAAACAAGTGTACAATGAGGCGGTCTTATCGCACAGGGCAATCTCTTATGTTAGGTATCTATCAGTACCTAAGTATTGAAACCTTTAGAACATAAATGCAAAGTAGGTATTGTTTATTGCTAATGAATCGCATTTGTTTTGATGATGATGATGAAATTTGGCTTTTATATAAGTACTAGCATTTCGCCCGCGACTTCGTCCGCGCGGTTTTAGTAGGTAAGTACTCCACAAACTTCAACGCCCCCTGTACCCCCTTATAAAGGTTAGTTTTGGAAAATTAAGCACAACGATTTTCATTATTTACTTAGCCATTTCTACTTATTCGAGGCCCTAGACAATGTGCCATTTAGGTAATTAGCGAATGCGACTGTCGAAACGGCAAAATGTAGGAATTTGATCACGTGACATTTCGATAGCATCTGTCAATCCGATACATTTTTGACGTATTGACAATCGCCTACGCCCTACGCCACGCCACAGTGGACAGAATCTCACTTGTCTCGAGACCAGGTTCAGCGCAACTGTCCAACCCGTTCAGCCCGTCAGGGGTTGATTATGCAAAAATTGTTAGGTAGGTACCTACATCTGTTCCAATTATCCCACTTTTAGTTTGTTCCGACGTACCTAGTTTATTTTCGAAAAATCCTAACATTTGTTTTTCTTATTGTTTTATCGAAATCTTTTTTAACTTCATCGGACCAAGCATTGATACGATTCTCCCCAGTTCGCTCAAGCCGCGACATTTTTCTTACTTCGAGCATGTTTATTACCGTCGTAACTTTTGAACGAAAGGTCCGATTTGAATAATTTAACCTCTCAAGTCCCACTTTTTTGTTTACACCTAAAGTGTTATTTACACGGACATAATCAACCTTAATTATCAAACCATTTAAATGGTTAAGGATTAATATCATGATACCGAAATCACCCTTGAATAATTTGAACAAAAAGTGGTCATGGTGACAACCATAATAGTTAGACATATGATATCGCGAACTTTTTTGTAGACATTGATGACCTCTATAAAACTGTAGTACATCACTTTGCTGTATTGTCAATAGATTCCGCAGATTACGCGATATAAGGATTTTTTCACACCTTGGGTTAGATTATCGAAGTATTCATACGGATCCCTAACTTTTTTAAAAATATTCTATAGCCTATGACCATCACGGAAAATGTAGGATTCTTTTGGTGAAAGAATTTTTCAAATCGGTCCAGTACTTTCGGAGCCTATTCATTTCAAACAAACAAACAAACAAATCTTTCCTCTTTATAATATTAGTGTAGATGTTGAATGTTATTGAAAGCTGGATGCTGGGTGCATTGGTGTGGGGGCTCGTGGCTAAATAATAATAGCTGCACGTATCGATCTTCAAGGTTAAGTGTGAGGATGGGTCACCATCTTAAAATAATATTGAAATTCCTCCGTGCCTCGGAAAGCACATAAGCCGTTGGTCCCGACTATTATTTGTAGACCTTTAGCAGTCGTTACGGAATATCAGAAGCCAAAAAATCTGACACCGGTCTTACCAAGAAGTACCGTGTTACCCAGTTAATGGGTTGTGGAGGTTTGGTAGGCAACTGCTCCACGAAAAATACTGGTATTCAGCTAAATCTGGTTTTACTGGGAGCCGAATCCAATATAGTTGGGAAAAGGCTAGGCAGCAGATGATGATAATGATTGAAAGCTGCATGCGTCTCTTTCCCGGTGATCATGTTATCTATCATTGAAGGAGAGTGAGCACTTTAGTATGGCCGTTAAAGAAAAAATCCGTGACGATGCGTTACCATACATTAAGCATGGTAACGCCTAATGTTTCACAAACAGTGATGGCAGCATTTGGCCTGCCCTACCCTGCCAATGATAATGCTATGCGCCCAGGAATGCGTCATACGGCTTGAAGCGCGCTCGCCGTCTTTCTCTTGTGTTGGAGCACACTCACACACACAAAGCCTACGTAATTGTAGGTACCTATAATAATATGTTAGTTCAATTGATCTAAATGTGTGCTGTCTGCTATCAGGATGTCGACTTGTCCCGGATGCAGCAGCGAGTTCCCCGAATGTGCGGTGTCGGGCCGCGCGCTGGTGGCACCGCACACAGTGTGGACGTGCAACACCTGCGGAGCGCGCGCGCAACAACATGAACTTGTATTGCGGCATTCGTGTCCTATGTGCCATGCTCAACTTTCTTAAGACTATTAAGAAAATAGACTAATTTTTCAGGGACGTAATGTATAAGACATAAGTATGTCGCAGTCAATTAGCTTAATCAGCCGTTTAATAGGTAGTCTAGCTTTTACATTTAAATACGCCAATTTTTCAGCGACATAAGTGACATCTTTTGTTCAATATGGTTTAATGACTTGCCCATGTCACATAATTCGTTGATTAAATGGCGCAGTTCAATGAAAAAGCTAGGTTTTTAATGAAACGGCTGATTCAGCTAGTTGGCTGCGACATGTACATTCAGTAGGTACTATAAGTTGGTACTTTTCAGGTCATTGAAGTGTACCTAATTTAGTCTGCCATTGTTCTAGTAATAGAATAATGATAGTCAATTTAAGGTGTCCGTATGGATTAAGGAGCCACATCAGATTTTAAAGGAAAACTAACACCCTTATTTAGCAGCAGTGTAGCTGATTTTGTAGCACAAATTCTGGATTTAGCAGCAAACTATATCACAAGTTATATCAATGCAAAAGTGGCTCTTCAATCTAAACGTCTGAATTGAGGAGCCACCTGAAACTCCTTTACTAATAGATGAATATTATTGAAAATTGTGTATCATTTAGCAGCAATTGTGTATAGTACCTGCTAAAATTTTTGATTCAGTAGTACTGAAATTCAAGAAAATACAATACTTTTTGTATGGCTCTTCGGTCTATTCATAAGCAGGTAAACCATGAATGAGATCGGTGTTCAACCGTGAACATAACCATCATAGTTACACGCGCCAACAACAGCATCACAGCGTCAGCATTAAGAGCGACATACATTCGTTCCACGCGCCGGCAACACCAGCACACCGTCAGCGCTAAGAAGTGGCCTACTAAGATCTTCGCTGCATCGGCTCGATACACGCACAACACACAAGTAAACACCTATCAATGTGTATTTACCACAAAACATGTATAAAATTAAGTTAATTAATTGTAATAAATTAGTCATCAAGCTGGAGTCGAGTGTGATTCATCTCCTATACCTCCTCTTACTGTGGCCAAGACACCTTTAGCCATCATCGGTCCTATGAGTCTGTGGGATCGGCAGTAAGAAAACCATTTCCTGTGTACATTGCACGACGTACACAAACCCCTATTCCTACCCAAGTTCCGTCTGTTACCGTAGGTCACCTTGTAACAGACTTCCCTCTCGCAAGCCAACGTAACTTACGTTTGGTATGGTTTGTATGGTAGGCTAGGGCATTAGGATAACTTAACTAGGGTGCTAGGTAGGTAATTACTATAGGACTAGGATAGATAGGGTGCTAGGTAGTTACTGAAGGGCTAGGTTTATAGTCAGTAGGGTCTTAGGTTCCAACCAGACCCGATTGTCTCAAACGTAGCCACATCGTACGCACTTGGAATAACGGCCGTACTAAGCTGTAAGTCCCGGTGCGTACAATCGGTCAATTAATATATTCGACATAGTGATAATTTAAAAGTATTAATAAATACCTATCTTAAGTTTATATATAATAATAATATTTTGTAGAAATATTTAATATAATTTATGTGTTATGTAAATGAATAAAGGAAATAGTAATATATAATAATTATTTTCATTATTAATGATTCGTTAATTAATTAATTAAATTGTTTTCTATTGCACGATGTGGTCTCCTATAATTGAGAGCACGTAGATTTTTGTTCTTCTCTTAAAAAATATAGCATGAACCTATGGTGTATTATTTGTTGGAGTTACAAATAAAATAAAATAAAATAAAAGTTAACTAGTTTTAATTGTAATTCGGCAAAACGATCAATCCTACTAATATTATAAAGATGAAAGTTTGTATGTTTGTATGTTTGTGTAACAATCAGGCAAAAGCGGCTGAAGGGATTTGGATGAAATTTGGCACACAAGTAGTTCATATCCTGGAATAAAAAATAGGCTACTTTTTATCCCGGTAAGTGGCATAGATTAATGAAGACTGAGGAGGAAGTGGAAACTCAGAGCCGCTGCTGCCTTAGTACTTCAGATTCACAAGTACCAAGAGACCAGAAACATCAAGTACCAGGAGACCAGAAACATGTCATAGTATTTTTGGGCTGGTATAATCATGTAGGTAGGGTAGGTGAAGGGTAGGTGTAGGGTAGGTGTAGGGTAGGTGTTGGGTTGGTGTAGGGTAGGTGTAGGGTAGATGTAAGGTAGGTGTAGGGTAGGTGTAACGTAGGTGTAGGGCGGGTGTTTCCTGAGTAAAAAATGTACAGTACAAATCAGGAAACCTTGCTATTTCCGATATTCACGCGGGCGAAGCCGCAGCTGGTAGAAGCTAGTAGGATATATGTGAGTGGTCTGACTTGGTGGCCCTACAAGAGACTTGGCTGCTTCCCCATGTCATCCCAATGTTAGGAACAATAAGCCCAGACTTTGAATGCACGGGTAAGTCAGCTGTCGACACGTCTGAGGGTTTGTTGAGAAGAAAACCCCACGGGGGGTTGCCAAGAGACAAGTACCAGGAGACCAGAAATATCAAGTACCAGGAGACCAGAAACATGTCATAGTATTTTTTACGGTAGGGTCGGTGTAGGATAGGTGTAGGGTAGGTGTAGGGTGGGTGTAGGGTAGGTGTAGTTACAATAGAAATAAAAAACCCCTATTTTAGATTTTTCCCGCGGGCGAAGCCGCTGATAGAAGCTAGTATTATACATAAATCATCTCTACTATTTGTAAGATGTTTTTTATTTTGCCAATAAATGCAATTTTCTTTCTTTTTTTTTTAATATATTTTGGTGTAATTCTCATGCATTTGATAGTTAGTACTTTTTCGGTCAACAGATGGCATTACGGGTATCTGAATTATGTAGATAATAAGTTGATTTCTTCTAGATTGCTACAATTCCTGTCAGATTTATGTGTAAAAATTATCTACATGGTTTTGTAACAAACTAACATGTCATTTTGTGCATTCAATTACGAACATAAACCTTTTAAAATCAATATTGCTTACCTCTCATAACATACGGCGTGATGATATGTAGCCTAAAGCCTTCCTTGGTTTACAAAGAACGTTTTTGCTGAATTTCAATTCAATCTATCCAGTAGTTTTGGCGTGAAGCCGTACCATACACACATACAAACAGACAAAAATTCTAAAAAGTCACTTTTTGTCATCAGTTACGTTTTTCTTACAAAAGCCACTTATTTTTTCTCGAAAATTCTCAATGTACAGTTTTTCTTTCGTTACGGTCTTATTATATGTATAGAAGATAAGAAATTTTTGGCCCATTGCTTTAAGTTTTAACTATTTTAACTAATTTCCCTATAAGTCTTATTTCGTTTCGTAAGGGTTCAAATAATGGGCCCTCAATCCAGATGCACACCCCTCGTCAAGCCCGGTTTATGATGAAATGCATAAGAAGCGAAAAGTTTTTATAAGTCGACTGAAATTTTGTCAAAACAATGCTGAGCAAATTGTTATCGATAGGTTAGCTGAACAACGAGCTAATAAACATTTTGGTAAATTTTGGAAGTCCACTGGTAAGTTGAATGCGAAGCCTCTGCGCAGAAGTCTCTGCGTGTGTGGAAGGGTTAAGTGGTAAGTAAGAGGGGAATCGCGAATATGTTTAAGGAGAATTTCAAAGTTATCCCCACTCGGTCCCTCACCTTGGTGAATGATTGTGGGCCCAACTGTCGTGGAGCGAAACCTCTGATACGTTTCTCAACGATGCAAGTACGTACAATCTTATACAGCATGAGCCGAGGCAAATTTCCAGGACCTGATGGGCTCAGCATTGAGCACCTGAAGCACGCAGGTGTCCATCTGCCGCGGGTCTTGTCTATGTTTTTCACAAGATAATCTAATGAAGACCATCGTAGTTCCCATTGTGAAGAACAAAACAGGTGACATCTCGGACAGAGGTAACTGTCGTCCCATTTCTCTTGAGACAATAATAGCAAAGGCGTTGGACGGTATGCTTGATTCTTGCCTACGTACCTACTTAACTACATACATCTTCATGATGCACAGTTCGGGTTTCGCCCCGGACTATCAACTGAAAGTGCTATTTTAAGTCTCAAGCATACTGTTCAATATTATATCGATCGTGGTACGCCCGTGTACGCTTGTTTCCTTGACCTCTCCAGGGCATTCGATTTTGTCTCATACGATGTGCTCTGGAGAAAGATGGGAGACGGGTATACCCGCGAAAATATGTGGACTGTTCCAGTATTGGCATGGTAACGAAAGCAATCAGGTAAAATGGGATGATATAGTCTTGAGCCGTACCTATAGGTTGGAGTGTGGGGTGAGGCAGGGGGTCTGACGTTCGCAGGCTCTTCAACCTGTGGATGATCTCATAGTCGTACTCAGCAGCATGCGTGTCGGATGCAGTGTTGATGGGGTTAGGATTAACAACATCAGCTATGCAGATGACATGTTGCTGCTGGGTCCGTCGGCGGGAGCAATCAGAGAGTTGCTTAAAACATATGAAGCCTACGCTGCCGCATGGATTAAAATATACCTACCTAATGTAAAAAAATGTGAATACATGGTCTTTGAGGTCGGTGGCAAACGCCGCCCGTAGAGAAGGACTCGAGTTGTTCGTGAACGGGTCACCGATTAATAGGGTGTTCACTTTTAAATAGGTACCTAGGGCATTTTCTTGCCGTCGACCTCAGGGACGATGTGGACACTGAGCGCGAGCGTAGGGCTCTGGCGGTCCGGAGCAATATGTTGTCCCGTAGATTTGCGCGGTGTTCGGATCTAGTAAAAGTAACAGTTTTCAAGGCTTATTGCCAAAGTCTGTACACGGGCAATCTATGGGTCAATTATGGTAAGAGATCGCTGGATAGGTACTTACCCTGCGCGTCCAATATAACAATGCTTTCAGGATGTTATTGAGACTGCCTCGTTACTGTAGCGCGTTGGAAATATTTGCGCAAGCTCGTACCGACGACGGTTTCTACGCGATTATTCGCAAAAAAACAACGTCGCTGCTGAGAGTGAGGGACAGTCAAAACAGCATCCTGAAAACTGTAGCTGAGAGCTTCGGTTCTCCGATTGTACAGCAGTTTGTGCGGAGGTTGATTGTTACTAACACTAGGTAAATAAAGGTAATAAGCTTTTGTATGTTACTAACACTCTTTGGATTTTTGTGCCCGAAATAAAGTAACTGTATCTGGGTACTATACCAGTCAGCTCAAACATTTGTAATAGAACAGTAGGTAGGTACCTATAAAACTCGTTGCCTTAAGCCGATATTACCTACACGGATCAATTTTGGTTCAATATTGCTTTTAATTTCATTGCTTCAATAGCATTGACACATCTAAATACATTTCAATGCGCAATCTCATTGAAAGCTTCGAAATCACCGAACGCTTTCAATGCAATAATTGTAACAATGTTGGTCTTTGTTGAATGCGGTTGAAACGTGTAACATGAAGATTGAACGATGACTCATTTCGCACACCGCACGCACGACAGTGAACGCACGCGGACCTATTTCGCTAGCGCACAGGGATTTTCGAAAATGGTATTCAAGTAGCGTGACTGTCATGTTCCGCTATTTTTGAAACGTTTCCAAATGTATGAGTGTTTGAGGAAAACAAAATCTATTTAATTTGTTTTTTTCAAATGTTTATTCAAAAAATGAATTCGGATCTTCCTCTGCCAATTCTACTTATAAGGTGCTTGAGGCTGCAGTAGTTATCCTTCTCGAAATTCACGGGCGCACCCACCAAAGTCAAGATTTTCTTTTTTATTAAATAGTCGCAGATTATAAAAACTCCCGCACGTACGAGTTGGTGCGACATCGCATTGCGTTATAATGAACATTTATTGTCATTAAAACAATTTATGTGTATCCTATTGGTAAAGTCGTTCAATGTAAGGCGATATTACACGGATCAATCAAATTGAAACAATTGCATTGAAAAGTATTGAACATTGAACGAATCATTGAATTAATCTAATTTAATTTAGCCCGTTATGTCCCACTGCGGGGCAAAAGCCTCCCTCTCCCTTTTCCTCATCTGTCCTCTTCCATTGCGGGCCAGTTCCAGTTCGTCTCTCCTCCTTCGCCTTGGTCTACCGTAAAGGCGAAAAATCTTGGCGTTGGTTGGGTGCGCCCGTGAATTTCGAGAAGGATAACTAATGCAGCCTCAAGCACCTTATAAGTACATAGAATTGGCAGAGGAAAATCCGAATTCATATCCGAATTCAAATTTGAAAAAACCTTGTAGATTTTTTATTCCACAAACACGTCATTCATTTGGAAACGTTCCAAAAATAGCGGAACATGACAGTCACGCCACTTGAATACCATTTTCGAAAATCCATGTGCGCAAGCGACAATCCCGGTCCGCGTCCGTTCTCTGTTGTGCGGTATGCGAAATAAGTCATCGTTCAATCTTTATGTTACACGTTTCAACCGCATTGAACAATGACCAATATTGTTACAATTGCATTGAAGCTTTCAATGATATTGCGCAATCGCATTGAAATGTATTTAGACGTCTCAATGCCATTGAAGCAATGAAATTAAAAGCAATATTGAACTGGTTTTACAAGGGGTCGTTCAACAACCGATGCTGGTGTTGAACTTTTAGGACATATTTATAACGCATGGGAGGACAAATGCGATGCTTTGGGATTTATCCAAGGCGTTCGATTGTGTTCTCCATGAGACATTAATCAGGAAGCTCCACTATTACGGAATCCGGGACGCCCCGTTGAATCTTCTTACTTCTTACTTGAGTGATAGGATTCAGAGAGTCGATGTGAACGGTACAAGATCTCCCGGGTCTGTAGTCAAGATGGGGGTCCCCCAAGGCTCAATTTTAGGTCCTTTTTTATTTCTAATTTATATTAATGACTTGCCGTACCTCATAAAGGATAAGCACGATATAGTGTTGTTTGCAGACGACACTTCACTTTTTATTTAAACTCAAGCGTCAGCAGCTGGTTACTGACGATGTTAATAGTGCCATCGCAACTGTAGTTAACTGGTTTAATATTAATAATCTTCTGCTTAATGAGAAAAAAACCAAATGCATAAAGTTCACGTTACCACATGTTCGACAAGTGAACACTAAGTGTGTCAATAAAGGGGGAAGAGTTGAAACCCGAAGATATCACTGTGTTCTTAGGCATAACTTTGGATGCGAAGTTACAGTGGGGCCCCCATATAGATAAACTGTCAAAAAAACTTAGCTCTGCAGCATACGCCGTTAGAAAAATTCGTGGTTTAACTGATTTAGAGACAGCCCGTTTAGTATACTTTAGTTACTTTCATAGTGTGATGTCATACGGCATTCTGTTGTGGGGAAATGCCGCCGATATTCAGACAGTATTTGTATTACAAAAAAGGGCTGTTCGTGCAATTTATAAATTAAGTCCTAAACACTCCCTCAGAGACAAATTTAAAGAGATTAATATAATGACTGTGCCCTCTCAGTATATTTATGAGAACCTTTTGTATGCACATAAAAATATTAGTCTATTTAAAAGATACAGTGATATCCATAACGTAAATACTAGGAACAAACACAATTTTGTCATTCCTAAAACCAGGCTCAAAAAAATAGGTGGTTCATTTAGATGCCAATGTATACGTTTTTATAATAAACTCCCTAGCCATATTCAAGACCTTAGTATGAATAAGTTCAAATTATTTATAAAACGTAAGCTATGCCAGAAAGCTTTTTACACAATTAAAGACTATCTTGAAGACAAAAAGGCTTGGGATTGAGCTGCTTCAATGATGTACATGGCCTAATGTTACATACCTTTTTAATTTTTAGAAATTGTCTTTTTTTTTAAGCTCTGTTGTATACTTTTCTTTCATATCGTTGGTAAATTTTGACATGAATGTTTACTTTATTAAGTATTCTATTTTTATTATTTTTGACATGGAATATTTACTTTGTAAAGTAATATATTTTTCATCCCACCATCTCGGAAAGAGTATTTTTAATCTTCAATATCTGAGTGGAAAAGCCGTTTTTTTATTCTCTAGAGGATAAAGTAAATTGAATTTAGAACATCGTGTGCACTAAGTTTGTGAATTAAAAAAAACATTAAACCTATATTTACTGCTACCTCTATGGTGCGAATATATCATACAACTTTTTTTTAATTTGTTAAAAACTCAGACTCGGAACCTTCTTGGTGTTCTTTTTTCAATTTGCTTTGTACGCGGTTCTTTACGCGGCATTTTTTCACGTCATTGTTAAACCTTATATTAAAAACAAGAAACTTGAAAACAAGTGAAAAAACTAAAATGAGTGATTCTAGCGACGAGGAAGTTTGTTTGACGCCAACAGAATTTACTGAAACTGTTAATAATGCGCAAATGAGCTTTCTCCCTCAACAATCACGCGAGAAGTATTTAAAACAGTACGATATGTTCAACACGTGGCGACTAGCAAAAGGAGCCAAAACTTTCTCAGAAAACGTTTTGCTGGCATATTTTATAGAATTATCCGAGAACAAGAAAGCAAGCACTCTATGGAGTACGTATTCGATGCTAAAAGCAACAATAAAGATGAAAAAAGACATACATATCGATACCTATCCTAAATTAGTGGCATTTTTAAAAAGAGCCTCATCTGGTCATCAACCAAAAAAATCGAAGGTTTTCACAGTATCTGATATTGAAAAGTTTCTTAACGAAGCACCCGATTCCGTATATTTGGCGGCAGAAGTAAGTCAGTTGTACATTCAGTATCTACTTAAGTATATTAATCTCAATTAAATAGTATACTTAGTAGATGTTGATAGGCATAATTATGCGTTCATATCATTTTTTTTTCATTTATCTACTACAATACTCTTTACGTTACAGGTTGTTCTTATTATTGAAATAAACGGAGCATGTCGAACTAATGAACTAACACAACTTAATGTCAAAAACATTGAGAAACATTCAGATGACTTACTTTTAATTAATTTACCTAATACAAAGACAAAAAGAAAAAAAAAGAGAGAGAAGAAAGACCACAACTTCGTCATTCGCAAGGAATACGTAACGATTGTTGAGAAATATCAAGCCTTACGCCCGCCTAACACTCCAGTCAATCGATTTTTTCTACAGTATCGCAATGGAAAGTGTGTTAGACAGCCTATGGGTACTAATAAAATTGGCAGTATCCCACGAGAAATAGCAACATTTCTTGAACTTCCAGAACCCCTGTTGTACACGGGTCATTGTTTCCGACGAACTTCAGCCACACTTTTGGCTGATTCCGGAGCTGATCTCCTGTCCCTTAAGCGCCACGGAGGCTGGAAGTCCAATGCAGTTGTAGAGGGATACATAGAGGATTCCATCCAAAATAAGTCTAAAATATGTGAAGGCATCGTAGGAGCCATTACACTGAAAGAGCCTCAATCGGATCCTTGGACTGGCCCTTCTACATCAAAAATAAGCCGTTATGAAACACCTAACCATCTCCCTCTCTCTCCAACATTCACGCCAAGGGAATCCGATGAATCGGTACAACTATTAAGTATGACAGATAGTTTACCGAAAAACAGTACACAAGTGACTAACACCAATATTACAGTACCAAACAAAAATATTACACTCAATTTAAATAACTGTAGCAACGTTACTTTAAAATTTTCTTAATTATACCTTAGTATTATTTTGTTATAATTTAAAGATTATTCTGTAATACTTACCTGTCATAATGTAGTAATTAATACCTAAACTGAAATAAAAGTGTACCTATCTTGTGACTGTAAACGTTTTTTTTTTGCATTTAGTCATTTCCTCGCTGAAGTGGAATGAAAAGTTACGTGTTGCACTCGAGTGCAAAGATTTTTCACCTCGTGCTCTTTTGATTCCCTCGCTAACGCTCAGGATTCAGAATTTTAGAATCCTTCGCTTGCTCGGTCATCAAAATTGAACACGCGGTTAAAAAGCAACTTTGCACTCTTGTATAACAAATAACTATTTTTTTTTTCAATTTATTATGTTTGACAAGAATACTTACTTTGTAAAGTATTATATTTTTTTTTATTATTATTTAACTCATTTTATGAATATGGGGACCATGTGGGTTATTTTCTTCTTATTTTTCTCTTCTTTGAAATACTTCTTCTTCTTTGAAGTGTTTTTAACGAGGTCTGGTAGTTTGAGTACTTAAATGCGGCCTACACAAATGTCCTTTCTTTGGCATGTTCGTCGGTTCGTTGAGCTCCTTTTTGGTTCTAAGTTGAGCTACTCGACTACTAACCAAAGCTTGCACTGACTGGACGGGTCCACTCAAATCTGTGTGGTTCTTTCCTCAAAAGACCATTTCAGACACTGATCTGCATGATCCTCATATCGTATTGTGAATGTGGGGACCATGCAGATCGCTATGATAGGGGTTCATTTCATGTTAGTCAACAATGTCTGGCAGTTTGAGTTTTTTTTTATGCGGCCTACCCAAATGTCCTTACTTTGGTATTGTTCGTCAAATCGTTGAGCTCCTTAAAGTTCTAAGTTTGAGCTCCATAATAACTGACAAATGCTTGCACTGTCTGGACAGGTCCACTCAAATCTGTGTGGCACTTTCCTCAAAAGGCCACCTCAGACATTACCCTACATGGTTCTCGTATGATTTGACCAGTACAATTTGTATGGACTTCAAAAGAGACTGTGACCTCTGAGTTTGTTTCGGTGTTTCTTCTCAGGGTAGTCAGCTAGGAAACACCGGCCTCATCTAGCTTAAAATGACCAAAAAATATTGACGTGTAAAAGTGTTATGTTTAACCTACTTACAAAATAAATATCATTTAACATTTATAACCGAAATTGATCCGTGTAATATCGGCTAATTATCATTTTTGCAGTAAATACGAGAGTTGTTGTAAAGTTGCAGAATTAGGTTCAAAATATGTTCATTTCTACCAACATTCAGATAATGTTTTTGACAGCTGTTGTCACAATTTCTGTTTCACAAACAAAGTAGGTACCTACCTAGGTAACTGTTTGTCACAGAGTACTTTTATCTGTTTGTTTAGTTTGACAGTTTTTCATCTTTGTTTTGGATTGTAAATAAAAAGGAACTTTTGAAAACGCGCCTTTCAAGGCATTATATTCTACAAATAAACAGCTTAGAAATACACATTTGAAATGTTCATTTATATGAGCAAGAAGGTAGGTTCCTAATCATTTTATTTTGTGTTGTTAAGCGGTGTTTCCATAGTGATTTGTACAATTAAGTACCTATTCAATTAATTATTGATCTTGTACAGCGTTTATTAATTATAGGGCTTCGCAATAAATAAATACTATTTCATTAATATTTTTTCGTAGTTGACCTAGATTTAAAAGGAGTTTACCAAGGTTTTAAAATAGTTTTTTTATTGTTTGATTTCTATGGTCATTCCTGTGCATGATTTTGTTTCTTTATGTTTTTTATTAAGGTACTATAAGAATAATTTAGCATTACCTCAAAATTTAAGTACCTACTACTAAATTATCCCCATGTTACTTAAATAACCAGTAAGTATCTAATTCTTAGCTGTATCTATAGACTAAATGCCAATCCCAGCTAAGTTGAGAAAAGGCTAGTGATTGATTGATCATCCTGCTGCACTTATCTTAATTTATTGAGGGTCGGCGCAGCATGTCTTTTTCTTGTCTAGATCATGTACCTACTCTTAAGGACAAAATTACCTGCTTGCTGTCTCGTACCTACTGCACATGTCTTTAACAGACCACAATATTGTGGTTCTGTATATCAACACGACATTCAGCCACAAGAAGTTTGCACTCATGTGCAAACTTTGATGACTTCTCTTGTACATGCCCTAGGCTCCAAAGTACTACTTCAATTAAATATCTAGGCGTAGTGGTTTATGACATATAAAATTTCCAAAGTCACATCGATCAACTATCAACAAGAATACGTAAATTTATAGTCATCTTCAAAAACCTACGTCACCTGGCTGACCAAAACTTGATCAAATCCGTACCTTGCACTTTGCCAGTCTTAGCTTGGTTACTGCATTTCTTCTTGGGGTGGTGCTTCCAAGATACATTTTTTAAAATTAGAAAGAGCACAAAGAGCGATTTTAAAAGTCAGTTCCTTCCTTCCACCCAAAAACGGATCTGTACAAAAAATGGGGAGTTCAAACAGTTCGCCAGCTCTTCATACTTAACACCGTAATAAAGCAACATTCCCTGCTATCGTATGAACCACAAAAGGTAAATAAGCAACGTAGGAAGGACCGAATCTGCAAAACTCAAGCCTTCAAAACAAGATTTTCCCACCGTTTCTTTTGCTACCAATGTGGTAACCTTTATAACAAAATAAACGGCATTCTTAATATAAACGTGCTACCAAAAAACAAATGCAAGATAGTGGTATGGTTTTGGGGGGTTACGGGATTGGTTGCAAAAGCTTGATTACATCTCAATCGAATATTTACTCTAATGTTGGGTTAAGCTCGGATTTTCAAGCAATTCATAAATAAACATGCACTCTCACAGACACGCAAACAAACATTCACACATACACCCCTATACAAACCCTCTCACCCCTCTTTCATTAAAATATGCACCTACAACACATACAGGCGGACATTGTGCTACAGCCCTAAGAGGCGTTCTTACATATATTATAATACATTCTTCTAAAATTGTAATTTAATTTAAATAAGAAAGAATGAAATTAAAAATGGAACTGAAATGATAATTAAATGGAACACAACTGTAACATCTGTATCCTGTAAGTTGTCCAGAAAAAACGAAACAAAAATGTTCTTTGTTTTCACATAACTTAAACGGTGTAACTGTAAACTGAAACTGGTACTGCTGGTTGGGGTCCTGGTGATCTGTAATACAGGTGCTTTGCGCCTACCTCAGACACCAGCTCCTCACATATTATGATTTAGAACTTAGTTATGTTAAGTATATAGGTATATATTCTATTCTTGTGAGGAGGAATAAATAAAATAATTATTCCGTTTATTCATTTTTCTTAACTTATTATACATTTTTAAATATTTCTTAAAAAATACATAAAAAAACATTTAAAAATATAAAAAAATAGTAGCCCAGCGGTTTCGGGAACTGGGTCCAAGCTACCGGTGCCGCGGCGGTCAGAGCTCCAGAGAGAAGAACCTCCTAACAATGCGAGCGATGTCCACAAGCTTTCTGAATCAAGCCCTTGATCCTGCTGCCTAACGAGAGCCTCCTTTTTTTTTTTGAGGATGCGAAATCATCAAATGACCCCTTCCGCTCTGGGTGGAGCGGGAGGGAGTGTCAGGCTCTTACTGACTAAAACCCGTCCATGCTCCTCCTAGTGCCTTTTGCGTTCCAGGGCGGCTCTGGAACTGGCCATGGTAACTCTTTCGGACAAAATACGCAACCCTAGCAGGCTCTCCATACACGGCGAGCTACCCATTGTTCGCCGTCCGCAGGCATCAATCACTGCGCCATGCTCAGGAGCATCAGTTCCTGAGCGGCGCAGAGGCTGACGTTCGTCTGGAGGAGGCAAAATGGGGCCGTTATTGGCACTCCATTTCAGCCCCCTCCCGAGCAGTGGCAGTGGCGGCGACGGTGGCGGCGGCCGCGGCGGAGGAGGAGGAGGGTTTCCTCTTGGCCCCGGCCTTGGCGGGTGGCACGCAGGCTTTGCCCCCAGCTCGGTGATCGGCCGGCTTGCCAGCTGCCGCACATGCGACGCAGTGCGGCGCGGCGTTGCACGAGCCGGCCCTGTGAGCGGGCTGACCACAGCGGAAGCAAAGATCGCTGCGGTCCACCTCCGAGGTGCAGAGAGCTCCGACGTGGTTGCCAACTTGGTAACGGAAGCACCTCAAAGGTCTGGGCCTTTTACCTGCGCGGAAACCCAGCCCACCAAGAGCCTTCGGCCCTCAGAGATTTTGTTGGCCGCCGACACGGGGCAGCTCACCATAACGGTTCGCAGGCCCGTGTTGTCAGAACGTATGGTGCCCGCTTTCACCTACTCGGCAGAGCACCCACCCGTCCCGACGGACTCAGGGCGTCAAGTTCCGTTTGAGTCCATTTGAGTACGCCGAAAGAGTACATCAATACCATCCGTTGAAAGCGCGCACCTTGTTTCCGCCCGACAGAAGGCTGTTGAAAACCTTCTTCAGGCGGCCAAAGAAGCGCTTCTTCAACGAATGCTTCATGTCAGTAACACTGATGCCTAACACTTCCGACGTACCCAAATACTTGTAAGTTTCGGTTGGAGAGATGGATCTCAGGTTTATGGAATTCGAGAGTTGAGATCCCACGGATTCCATAATCTTTCCACGTTTTACATGCATGACCGCACATTTGTCCACACCAAACTCCATCCTGATGGCACTACTGAAAGTTTCAGTTACCTTCAGTAGCTCCATCAGTTGCAGATTACTGAGGGCAACGATTTTCATATCATCCATCTAAAGGAGGTGAGATATTACCTGACCACCGCTCTTCAACCGATAGCCTAGTCCTGAATTCTCCAGCAGTGCGCTAAGAGGATTCAAGGCTAGGCAAAACCAAAGCGAACTCAAACTATCGCCCTGAAATATACCCCGGTCGATCCTTACCGGTTCGCTATTCCTCTGGATATTTCGACATCCTGTATAGCGAAGGACTGTCCTCCATTGCCAAATAAATGACATCCGGAAGCTGCGTAGCGTTGCATCAATTTTATACAATTCTAGCACCCTCATGAGCCATGTATGAGGCACCGAGTCACAGGCCTTCTATCGTCTATCCAACATGTCGACAGATCCTTTCGGGAACGCTGTACCTGTTGACTAATGGCCGTATCAATGAGGAGCAGCTCCTTAGTACCACGGAAACCATTCCTACATCCATTTTGAGAGGCAGACATGATGTTATTTCTGCTAATGTGATGATTGTATAAATGGATGTAAGAACCTTATAGACCATTGGTAAGCACGTTATAGGCCTATAGTTTTTGGGTTCCGCGGTGCTACCAAATTTATGGAGCAGGTGGGTAACTCCGAATTCGGGCAGCGAGCCGGACTCAAAGGCAGTTTGGAACAGAGATGCCAAACGAACGTGCGACCCAAGTAACCACTTAACCCAAAAGTTGTGCAGGCCGTCCGGCCCTGGAGATTTCCAGTTAGGCAACGGACGGACTGCACTGGCTACATCTTAGGGGCTAATTGTGATTGCCCCCATTTCTGGTAATGGATCGCACGCTCGTTCGACCTCTCGAATCCATTCTCCTTCGGTGTGACTGACAGGCACCGACCAGATGCTGTGCCAGAATAACCACATGGCGTCATCATCCGGCAGGCACGTGTCAATCACACCTTGTTCCGGTCGCTCCCAAGCCCTGTATCCACTTTCATTACTTCGGAATGTGCGATTTTGGGTGTAGTATAGTCAAATTAGGCCATTTTTTAATAAAGATTGGAATAAATTCTCCGGAGAGGCAAAAACGTTTCTGATGGTTTTGTATGAGTGAAAGATTGAGTATAAAAAACAAATTGCATTTAGCACCCCTACGGAAGGGGGTGAAAAACTGTGAAAACTGTTTATTGTTCATAACTAAGCAGAGCATACAGTTGTACTCATCGTAATTTTTTATACGCTTTATTACACCTCAATCTACATTATTACATTTTATTTATTTTAATCAGACCAACGCAGCGTTAGAAAAAAAAAAAATATCTATAAACATGATTTTTGGTCATTGCGGCTTAGGGGAAAATCGTGTAGTTTTGTAAACTCAGGAAAGAGTTAGTCATTTTGGCCTAAATACATTATTGATTTTGCACCCTGGTGTGACATACGGAAATTAGTTTTTCACGTTTTTCTGCCGCTGTACTTCGGGGGAAATTTTGGTTGTTTTGAGAATCATCACAATCATATAATTTGGTTTCCTTTATATTTGCACCAAATAAAATATTAGCATTTTTATATGGAACATACATTTTTCGTGTATTGTAGTCATTGCCATTGAGCAACTACGCTATGGAAGAGACAAGCGCGCGACACGGAATAATAAACTGACAAGAAGCGCCGTCGCCACGTGCATAAGCGCGTAGTTGTGTTGCGGGATGTGTTTTACGAGGAACGAGTACTTTCTGATTGTGAATGCTCTGTTTGTAAGTAATAGTATACAAATCTAAAGATTTTTTTAATACAAAAGCAGCTTGTTTTTAATCGAAAAATAAAACAGCAGGCAAGCATGTCCTTTATTTCTTTCAAATTAATTATTTGTCTTTCGAGTTATAGACCCTGTGACAGCGCTGATTATCCTACGTCATCAAGTAACGTAGGAATAAGGCTAAGAACTCACGAGACCGCAGTTTTGTGCGGTTCCACAGCAGCTGCCGTTAGATTTTCGCCCGCAAACTTGGCGGGCGAGTATCACAAGACGGGCGGTTACTTACGATCAGATTGTTTAGTTGATTTCCAGACCGCCATGAACACACTTAAAAAACGAGCTGTTACGCGCTGCTGCCTTAGTACTTCAGATTCACAAGTACCAGGAGACCAGAAACATGTCATAGTATTTTTGGGCTGGTATAATTATATAGGTAGGGTAGGTGTAGGGAAGGTGTAGGGTAGGTGTAGGGAAGGTGTAGGGTAGGTGTAGGGTAGGTGTAGGGTAGGTGTAAGGTAGGTGTAGGGTGGGTGTTTCCTGAGTAAAAAAAATACAATAAAAATCAGGAAACCTTGCTATTTCCGATATTCACGCGGGCGAAACCGCAGCTGGTAACATAATAAGTACTAATAAAATACATATACAAGCTAAAATAATAAAGTAATAAATATGATTTAATATACTAAAATTTCTGATCTGAACTCATAATAATTATGATGAAGACAAACTAAGAATGACAGGCTTTTAAGTAGTGTCTTCGGATTTTACGCTTAAAGGAAAATTTGGACTCAGCCTTCTTGATGTCAAGGGGATTCCAGAGTTTAATGGTTGAAATAGCGTAGGAATTAGACATAAACCCGGTGCGGTGAGAAGGAATATGAAGGAGTAAGTTTTTGGATGCTCGAAGGTTAAGACTGTGAGAACTGCCCAACACGTTAAAATATTGTTTTAAATAATCAGGAGCCCAACGATCATTCATTATAGTGAAGAGCAGATGCAGAGGCATCTGAGGGATCTCCTTTGACGGATAGGCAGCCCTTTAAGCTGAGAACGAAATGAAGAAATGTGATTATATTTACGAAGGGCAAAAATGAAACGAATACAGTTGTTAAGTAGTCGATCCAGTTTGTAAAGAAGTTCTTGGGATAGATCAGAGTAGCAAACATCAGCATAATCAATTATAGGAAACACAAGTGATTGAACCAAAGTGATTTTAGTGCTAGAAGGAAGAAAATGCTTGAATCTATAGAGAGATCGCAGTGAGTAAGTTACATTCTGGCTAACCTGAGCAAAGCTTATTCCAACTTAACCTGTCATCAATGTTTAGGCCTAAGTCTTTAACGTGTGGCGAGAGAGGGATGACGGCATTGTTGAAAGTAAGCGGCAGTAGTTGACTGGTGTCCAAGTTACGTAAAAAATAAGTTCTGCCAATCAGGATAGCCTGGCATTAACTGACATTGACTGTAACCCCAAATCTGCTTGACCAATCACTGATAGCTAGAAGCTAGAAGGTCAGCATTCAGCAATGAGATGCAGTTGTCCAGGTTGTCAGTGTCAGTTTGCGCGTAGACATGTAGATCATCAGCGTACAAATTGTAGGAGCATTTGAGAATAGTGGTAATAGAGTTTATGAAAAGAAAAAATAAAAGTGGAGAGAGTATACCGCCTTGTGGAACGCCAGTTTTCGGGGCGCACCACTCAGAAAATTTCTGATCTGCACGGACCGCTTGCTGGCGACCACGAAGATATAATGAAAACCAATCCCGTGCCGACGAAGAAACCCCAATTTGAGACAGAATAGCCAGGAGGATGTCGTGATCAACGGTGTTAAAAGCATTGAAGAAATCTATTAAAACTAACACCGTTGATCTTGAATTCTCCAGGCCATTCTGTGGCCAGGCCGAAAACCTGATTGGAAAGGGGATAACAGATTATTCCTAAACACAAAAATAGATATTTGTTTAAGAGCAACTGCTTCCAGGATCTTAGATAGGAAAGGGAGAATGGAGATTGGTCTGTAGGGATTAAATAAACTGGGGTTGGATATTTTAGGAAGAGGGATTATGATGGCCTTACGCCAAATTGTGGGAAATACTCCAGTTTGTAGGGAGGCATTGATAATGTGTGTAATAATAGGGAGAATACTTCTAATTATGAGGGATATCATAGTTCTGCTGACACCATCACAGCCAACAGCCTTGGACTTAATTGCATTGAAGGTTTTGAGGACTTCAGGGTCGATCACTGGGGAAAAAGAGAAAGAATCGGGAAGTAAGATTGGCGTGGAAGTAATCTCAAGAAGAGTTTTGTTTTTAACGGCATCTACAAGAATATCCGACGATGAAAAATGCTTATTCTAATCACTCAAGGACACGTTAGAAGAAATGACATTTGGGGAAGGACTTTGTTATGCCGAGAGATTTGAGAAACTTCCATATATCAGCCGGTGAAGAGTTAAATACATTTTCACAAATGTATCGGCGTTTATAAGCTTTTACCATCTGGTTACAGCGGTTTCTAGCCACCTTGTACAGGTTCCAGTTCTCCTCACTGCGATCTCTTCTATATCTTCGAAAAATCAAGATCAAAATCAAAAAGTCATTTATTCAAATTAGGCTGAAAGCCAGCACTTTTTGAACGTCAAATTTTACATAAAGACAGTCCCCAAAAACGCCTACCCGTCGCCACTTCCTAGTGTTTTAGCTGGGAAGAAGAAGTGGCGCAACAAACTCCCCAGCAACACATCTGTCTGTTACGTTTTAAGAACTTCAATTAAACAATAGTACGCAAAGTATTTTAAGACACGAACAAAAAAATAAATATGTATCCAACAACATGGAAATCATAAAATTAAATATTATTTACAACATGTTGAAAGGCCTTGTCACGCCGTCTCATCGCCATACGAACTCCAGGGTCCATGGAGCGGGTGGGCGCTTAACATGGACGGCCCTCAGAGGTGCATGTGTTTCAATAAGGTGAAGAACACACCTATTAAAAATGTCCACTTTCTCATCCACTCAATCAACAGCTCTTGCATAATCCATTTTTCACATTTATTGAACAAACACAGTTAGTGAAATAATATAAAAGGAAATGACAAATAATAAATTTGCGTAACGCACGGATCGCTCCTTGCCACAACTATGATAGTTCAAACTCTACGCTTTGCTCCCGCGCCCGCCTCGCGTCCTGCTTCAACCCCTCGTTCGCCTTGCGAACGCTACGATATAACCACGCTCTCTGTATAAACTTCCCGAGGTATATTTCTTATTTTTATTAGGTGCAAATGTAGTATATGTAGAATACATTATATATTAAAAAAATCATTACACTAATTTCCCCCGAAGTACAATTTGTAAATATTGCAAAATGCTGGTTTCCAAGGGGTGCAAAAGGGTGCTAAAATAACTGGGTGTTAATGATGCTCTAAAAAGCTTAGTTTGAGTTTGCACCAACAGACTGAATTTCCCTTGAGCCGCAAATGATTTTTTTTAATTTATTAGTGTTTTATTCACCTCACACCTTTTTTGGTGAAAAGTGATTATACAACAAAGGGGTATCTACATATATATAAACATAAAACAGTTAGTTATTAATTAAAATTCAAAATAATGAGACTTTAATGTTAATACCTAACATTAAACGATGTTCCGTACATAACAGAAATGGTGCAAACTAAGAGGAGACTTATATTCATGTTTTCTAATGATTCCATAAAAAATTACAACTACACGAATTAAGTCCAATCTTTTTGCTAATTCGACTACACTAGTGTATCGCTCCACTCGCCGCCTATACCTACGAATTTGGTTTACCCATGCATACATCTTTTGCTTCAGGAAGTCGATGCGCTCTGTGATACAGGACTTTATAGTCTTGGAGGCTGATATCAGTCCCCGAAAACGCCCGTCTCACAAAGCGCATCACTCTAGGGCGAGTGTTGCGCTCCCTGAAGTAGATCAGTCTGCCGATTAACGCTCTGGCTCCACCGATACCACGCTCGATCCTGCACTGCCAGGCCGGTACGGCTGGTTTTGGTCGTGTAACTCTATCATTGGTTATTTTGACGAGAGCTACACGACATGCCGCTACAGCCGCTCAGTACATTATCGAGTGTGCATCAGTGAGGTCTTCGCAGTCATCAAAATAATTTGACAACTGCGAATCCAGAGCTGCCACCAGCGCCCTGTTTTTGTTATGCATGGGCAAACGAGGTAAGCGTGGTCTAAGTTCAGGCGGCATGTAGCGATATTCCCGAATAGCACACTCCAAAGCACTCCTCAATTCGTCATTGCACTGGGTACCTACGTTTGTAACCCTGTCATTACTATCCTCGTCAGCGTGGCTGGATATTTGGGTTGACTGTGTTGGTGCCACAGTCTGCGACGGAGGAGTAATGACATGGCTACACATTTCCGTTCGGAGGCCATCAAGCACACTGTCATCCAACATACGGTTACGCTGGATGACGCGCACCTAATCCGACAGTCGTTGGGCCGAAACGTTGACCGCTGGCTCAAGTACCTGAAACAGAGAGAGCATCCGACCACGGTGCGCAGTCAGGTTAGTTCCTCTGTAGCCCCATAGTATGCGCGCATGGCGTTTTCATTGATGGATTGTGTCCATCGCATGCGCTGCACAATTCCGCCGGGAGCTGGGACCCTATCAGAGGCCGGTGGGCCTCGAGGTCTTAAGCTATCCGGCGGCCGGCGTCCTCTCCGTCGACGTGCAGGTGGTGGTGTCGTGGGCTGTGAGAAGTACTCGTCGCTCGAGCTCGACGCGACTGCCACGGCCGGTGTCACAGCACTCAAGGTGGGGCTGGGTTCCGGCGGCGGCGAGGCGAAGCCACACACACTCGTCGAGCTGCGGCTCTTGTCAACATTTTTCGAATATTCATCGTTCGTCGATTTTATTTATTATAAACATACTGTTAGATTATGCGATTGTTTGTTTCCTTTTGTTTCACCTTATTATTGCCATTTTCTATTGTATTTATGAATAAACTAGCAGTTTGCCCGCGACTTCGTTCGCGCGGATTTAGTAGGTACTCCACAAACTTCAACGTCCCCTGCACCCCCTTTTAAAGGTTAGTTTTGGAAAATTAAGCACAACGATTTTCATTAATTTCCTTGCCATTTGTGCGTATTCTGTCTGTCGGTCTCAGGAGGCCCTAGACAATGTGCCATTCAATTAGCGAATACGCCTGTTGAAATGCCAAAATGTAGGAATTTGATCACGTGACATTTCGAAAGCATCTGTCAATTCCATACATTTTTGACGTATTGATAATCGCCTTCGCTACGCCACTTGACAGAATCTCACTTGTCTCGAGCCCAGGTTCAGCGCAACTGTTCACCCCGTTCACCCCATCAGGGGTTGATTATGCAAAAATTGTTTGGTACTTACATCTGTTTTTATCCCACTTTTAGTTTGTTCATAGCATTCCGACGACGTAAATTGAAGCCAGTAATTATGTCCTCCCCTAAAAACTTTATCACCCCTCCTCATCATACTATGTACCTTTGTACTTAGTTTATTTTCGAAAAATCCAAACATTTGTTATTTTTATTTTTAGGGTTCCGCACCCAAAGAGTAAAAACGGGACCCTATTACTAAGACTCAGCTGTCCGTCTGTCTGTCACCTACCTGTATCTCATGATCCTTAATATCTAGACAGTTGAAAATTTTACCAATGATCTATTTCTGTTTCTGCTATAACAACAAATACTAAAACCAGAATAAAATAATTATTTAAGTGGGGCTCCCATACAACAAACGTGATTTTTTGGCCGTTTTATATAGATAGGTAATGATACGAAACCCTTCGTGCGCGATTCCGACTCGCACTTGGCCGGTTTTTATATAATATCGAAACCATGGATGTCGGAAAAAATTGTACGTACAGAGGAATGAGGAGACTGGTTGCTCATTACTTAATAATAACAGCCGCAAGGATTGACATTAAGGTTAAGCAATGCTTGCCGAAGTTGGCCTGTAGATGGCTGACCATTTTAACATAGGTACCGAGATTCCTTCGTGCCTCGGATAACATGTTAAGTCGTTAACGCAGACGATACGGATTGCCAGAAGCTAGAAAATCTAACACCAGTCTTGCCAAGAGGTACCTACCTACCGTGTTTCCCAGTTATTAGGTTGTGAAGGTCAAACAGGCAGTCGCTTTACGTACCTTTTTTATGGATGGGAAATCAGCAAATGACTTCTCCCGCTCTGGGCGGAGCGGAAGGGAGTGTCAGACTCTTACTGACTAAAACCCATCCGTGCTCCTCCTAGTGCCCTTTGCAATCCAGGGCCGCTGTAACTCTTTCGAACATAATCCGCAACTCTGGCAGCGCTTTACGTACCTAAAACAATGGTAGGTATTCAGCTGAATCCAGTTTGACTGGAAACCGACCCCAGCATAGTAGGTGAAAGGCTGGGCAGGCGATGATATTTTTAGTACCTACTCAATGAATCGACCCAGTAAATCGTTATACGTATTTTTTTGTTTCGATCACTAAAAAAACGTTAAATGTGCCCAAAACCATTTTATGTTTTAAATACAATTTAACACATAATGAAGTACTCAAAAACTCAAGAAACTTGTGGGTAGGGTGAGGTGTCCAACAGTGAACCAGTGGTACACATTGAGCCACCCTTCTTATTTTTTAAACGCGACGTTGCTAGACCGTGCCGTGGGCACGAAAGTACTCAGTATTTACCGCGCCTCCCGCTCCCCAATCGCGAGCGAGCTAGCACCAAAGACGTCCGAGTGGTGGACCGTATTATCATTTTCGGCGACAAAACAAAATAAAACGTAATTACTATCTTTTCTTATTACTTCTGTTATATATAGTTTTTCTGTGTGACGATTATTATACTTATTAAAGTGATTATTGGGGTATCGTATAAAACTGAAGTTACTACGGTAACTGTTTTCGTTTGTTTTTAACAGAACCTTACATTTTGAATGGTGGGTGTAGTACACAATGAACCACAAACGTAGTTTGAACAGTGAACCGGTTCACTGTGTACCACCTCTATGTATATTGCTACTTTATGTGGGTAGGTTTTGAATTTTACAGATAATTTATATTGAGTTGGAACATTCAATTGTATTATAATGTTAATGTTCCGGCTTGGGACGAATTAAAACAGCGTAAAGGAAAATTGGAGGTCATACGAAAAAATAAATGTTGCAGACTATCATGCTTGTAAAACATGGACAATCCAGTCGTAAACCTGCAAAGAATGCGGACTGTAAGGAGATAGATATGTAGAAAAATGCTGTTTTACACCTAACCAGAGCAAAGAAATAAAAGAATAGGATATATTGTTCTCTAAATTTTCTGGGCTTACTACCAAATATACCTACTTGTCTATTAGCTTACCAAATTGTATTTATTAACAACATAAAAGTTCTGTGAACTTCCATTTTTTATTTTTAGATGCTTAGGTACTCTTTTGAACTTTTCTTTTTTGTGTTTTTATATAAATGTTTCTAGCATGAATAGTCATAATCTGTTTTAAACTAAATAGTATGGTTCTCTGTGTACATATTGGTTCACTGTTGACCTAGCCCCCGGTTCAGAGTGTCCCACGCGGTGGACTCAGTGAGCCATTTCCCATCTTTTAAAAAAAATTAAATATATCATACGCTGTTACGTTTGGTTCTAATAGTAATATGCAGAATGAAAGTCTGATAAATGAGAAGCTGTTTAGTAAAAAAAAATCTTCATTATGTTTAGAAACAGTTGAGCTATGAATGTGCAACTTTTTCATGGTTCACTGTTGGACACCTCACCCTATAGGAAATCAAAACAAAGTTTTGTTTTGATTTTTTAAGTTTAGCTAAATAATCGTGCCGAGGTCAAGGTCTGTGACCATCTTAACATACCGAGACTCATCCGTGCCTCGGAAAGCACGTTAAGCCGTTGGTTCCGGCTGTTATTTGGAAATCTTTGGCAGTCGTTACGGATGGTCAGAAGCTAGAAAATCTGACGCCAGTTTTGCCAAGAAGTACCGTGTTACACAGTGGGTAGTGGAGGTTTGGTAGGCAGCCGCTCCACGTAAAATACTGTTATTCAGCTGAATTCGGTTTGACTAAGAGCCGACCCCGATATAGTTGGGAAAAGGCTAGGCACATGATGATGTTAAATAATCGTGCACAGTTGAAGGATTCAGTCACATCATGCCAAAGAAAAGTTAAATAGTTGATTGATGTAGGAATGAGCGAAATTGAATGAGCTTAGATAACGTAGTACACGTCTTATATGAATAGGTACTTTTTTAAATTTACGAATTTGGACTCGAGACCCATCAGAGACATGTAAGTTTTTATGAGACCGAACGTTAGAACCCTAGCGAACAACAACGATGCTAAAAATCGTGTGAGTCATAATACTCATAATCTGACGGAAAATCTTAACACCACGATTCAGAAAAACGTTTCATCGGTGCAACGCCATCTATTGACCATTTGGTTAACTGACGAAATATTTGGCATAGGAATAAGGAGCCTCTAAGTAACAATAAGTAACGTCATGGTATTAAAATGTTCACTTTTATTTTATTACTTATTAGAAGTTTCACAAATAACTCGACAATTTGTTTTGATGTTATTTTCATGATTACCTACATTTTATCTTTCTCAATAGATGGCGCCTAAGAGTCGGTCACCGAACCAGTTCCTTACTAAAATTAAAAATTAAATCTTTTGATTTTGTGGGTCGATTTTGATGAAATAAACGCTAAATCTTACTCGGGTTAACACTTAATATTTTTAAGAACTTAGCTTTCGAATTCAATCAGTGGTTTTTGCGTGATACTGACCCAAACATTTGGACAAACAGACAAACAGACAAAAATGTCAAAAATGGCATTTTTGGCGTTTTATACCCTTTTCCTAACATTTGTCAGTTATTTTTATGCGAAAATATTCAATGTACAGACACGGCAAATCTACGATTTTATTATATGTATAGATTTTTTCATTCCTTGGGTTACATTATCGAAATTTTCATACGGATCCTTAACTTTTTTGAATATATTATAGCCTAAGTCCATCACAGATAATGTAGGATTCTACTGGTGAAAGAATTTTTCAAATCATTCCAGTAGTTTTGGAGTCTATTAATTTCAAACAAACAAATAAACAAATCTTTTCTCTTTATAATATTAGTTTAGATTGTTAAATAAATCTAAATAAATAGGACGTGAAAATATATTCGTGTCAGTTGATTGACAGTCGAGCTACAGATCAAATTATTATTATTACATTTATTCATTGTATATGCACATCTACACTAATATTATAAAGAGGAAAGATTTGTTTGTTTGTTTGTTTGTTTGTTTGTTTGAAATGAATAGGCTCCGAAACTACTGGACCGATTTAAAAAATTCTTTCACCAGTAGAATCCTACATTATCGATGATGGTCATAGGCTATAGAATATTTTCAAAAAAGTTAGGGATCCGTATGAAAACTTCGATAATGTGACCCAAGGTGTGAGAAAAAATCCTTATATCGCGTACGCTGCGGAATCTATTGACAATAGAGCAAAGTGATGTACTACAGTTTTATAGAAGTCATCAATGTCTACAAAAAAGTCCGCGATACCATATGTCTAACTATTATGGATAAGTCACCATGACCGCTTTTTGTTAATATTAGTCAAGCAAATCCCATGGTGAAATAAAAAATGGTGATTATAGTACCATGATATTAATCCTTATCCATTTAAATGGTTTGATAATTAAGGTTGATTATGTCCGTGTAAATTACACTTTAAATCATTCAAATCGGACCTTTCGTTCAAAAGTTACGACGGTAATAAACATGCTCGGAGTAAGAAAAATGTCGCGGCTTGAGCGAACTGGGGAGAATCGTATCAATGCTTGGTCCGATGAAGTTGAAACACCACGGCATTTAAATGTTTTCGATAAAACAATAAGAATACCAAATGTTTGGATTTTTCGAAAATCAACTAGGTACATACATAATAAGGGGTGAAGCAGGGGTGAAAAGTTTTTAGGGGAGGAAATTATAGCTTGCTTCAATGTACGTCGGAATTCTATGAACAAACTAAAAGTGGGATAATTGAAACAGATCATGTACCTAACAATTTTTGCATAATCAACCCCTGACGGGCTGAACGGGGTGAACAGTTGCGCTGAACCAATAATGAGAATCGTTATGCTTAATTTTCTAAAACTAACCTTTGTAAGGGGATATGTATAGGGGCGTTGCAGTTTGTGGAGTACCTACTATCCCCACGCGGACGAAGTCGCGGGCGAAGTGCTAGTAATTTACATTTTTAAATATTTCTATAATAAATTAAAAAAAAAACATTTAAATAATAAAAAATAGTAGCCCACCGGTATCGGGAACAGGGTCCAAGCTACCGGTGGTCAGAATGATACGAACTAATGATACGAGCCGTGTCCAAGAGTACTGCTTTCTGGATCAAGCCCTTGATCCAGCTGCCCAACGAGAGCCTCTTGAGATGTTGTTCGAAGCTCTTGGCTTTTAAAGAAAGAAAAGAAAGAATAAAATTTATTTAGCACATACACGAAACACGCACGGTACACAAAAATTACAAAAAATGGTAGGTAATAATACCAAACAACTAAGTGCGTGTCTCACGGCTGCACTAAAAAGGTTCATTTCAGCGAATCTGTCAAACAGACTGATGCTGTCTGACGCTGGTTTTCAAATGAACCTTTTAAGGACTAGTGGCGGTTCAATTGGATGAATGTAATAATATTATAAGCTGCACAAAATAAATAAATAAATTACATTGAAATAAAGTATATGAAAAAGAAAACAGGTTTATGTAATTCAACTTGAAGCAAGAATAAAAAAAAAAAACTAAAAAAAAAAAGTTAGGAAGATATTATGTGTATGAATGTGCTTGTGTAAGTGTCATATTTTAATAATGTATACTTAAATAGTTTACCACTGATGGAAACAAAACAACGGTAGCTTGGCAAAGGCCATTTTCAATACGTCACAAATGCATGGGATCGACAGATGCTATTGATATTTCACGTGATCAAATTCCTGTCGTGATCAAACACGTGATCAATCTTGACATTTCGACAGTCGCATTCGCTAATTGAATGGCACATGGTCTCACAACTGCGACGACACATAGGCGACGCGGACACCACAGCAGCACGTAACAGAAGAGGCACAACAGGAGGAAATATGCCTATCGTGACCAATGCAGACTCAAACCCGTAACAGTAATATATGTTCGAGATAATTGCTTACTGTCTTTTCTTATATAATAGAAACATTTAGGGTCACCATATCTTGTTTTCGTTGCGCATCCATCAAATACTGCCGCAAACGAGTTCTGAACGTGTGAATGGTTCCCAATACCCTTAATGGTGGCGGAATATTATTCCACACCTTAGATGCAGCGTATCGGAAACTGCCTCTGAAGGCTGCTGTCCTATGCGACTGTGTTGACAGTTGTTGCGCACAAAGCCTGGGCGCGCACTCTCGTCTACTAGCCATCCAACTAAGTTTGTCGTACAGATACCTCGGCTTTTTAACCGACTTCTAAAAAAGGAGGAGGTTCTCAATTCGGATGTTTGTATTTTTTTTTTTTTTTTTTAATGTTTGTTCGGGCATAACTCCGTCGCTTGCCAACCGATTTGAAAAATTCTTTTTTTGTTGGAGAGGGTATACTTCCCAAATGGTCCCATTGAAATTTTATCAAAATCGGTTCAGCAGTTTGGTTATTAAATCCAAATAGCTGGAAAAAATATGTGGAAAAATCATCTATGTATACGAAATTGCGTATTTTTGCTTTCTTGTGACTTTCCAGTGGTGTTGTTAGGTGTGGGTACCACTAAAAAGTGAAAAATAAAAAACTTTTTCACAAAAAAAAGAAACCGACTTCCAAAAAACACTACAAAGTTCAAAATAACTTTAATTTCGGAAGTCGGTGTCAAATAACGAAGAAGCAACCAAAAACACCGACTTCCGAAATTAAAGTTATCTTGAACTTTGTAGTGTTTTTTGGAAGTCGGTTTCTTTTTTCGACCTAACGACACCAAAAAGGAGACATGCTAGATGTAACTTGCGTCTCGACTTCATTTTAAGAATAAAGTGTCTGTTTAGAAAGGGGGTGACATGATTTCTAGGGGGAACCGAATAACAGAAACGAGCACAAGCATTTTGGACCCTCTGTATAAGTCTATCGGTACGAGCCAGCAAGCGCGGGCTGTAAACCGTATCAGCGTAATTTAGTTTAGATAGGACAAGGGTTTCGACTAGCTGCTCGCGAAGCTTCTCGGACAAGAAAGGCCTCATTTTGTACAGCAGCCTCAGACGAAAGAAGCAATTTTTCACGCAATCAGCAACGTGCTTCTCAAATCTAAGGCCGCTATTCACACACAATCCAAGGTTCCGTGCCTCATTTACTCGCGCGCCATTGGCCGTCACAGTTGTCGGCACAATGACAGCTGTGTTCACATCCCACATGTCGATAACCTCGTCAAGTCAAGATACTTTGTTTGTTTATCTTTCTCAGCCTTCACGAGGTTCTCGTCATGAGGGACTGCTATATCAACAATCATTGCGCGACGCTCTAGGCTCTAGTCGGTCTATCACCACTATATCAGGCTTATTGGCCACTATAGTCCAGTCAGTGATGATAGACCGATCCCAATACAATGTGCAATTGCCATTTTCGAGAACTAGGTCGGGCACATACCTATAGTACGGTACTTCCGATTCCACAAGATTGTATTGAAGAGCAAGCGGGTAGGTAACGGGACTTGGTGTTTTTTTTTCAGATCGCTATACCAAAACAATCAAATGTTGCTTGTATATCATGGAATCATTCATCAGGATACATTGCTGTTGGTGGAGAAGATGGCATGTTGAAAGTTTTAAAATTGGAATCAGGTAATTTTTTTTTAGTGGCAAATTTCATTTCTGGAGCAGTTAAATTGCATTGCAAATGAAAATTGGCATTTTATTGTTTTTATACATAATTATCTCACTTTTCTGATGACTGAGTAAATCTCCAAAAACCACATCCCTTTACCATCTAAATCTCTATTTTTTTTTCGTACTTTCATAGATGATTGTGTAAATGGATAACTTTTTGGTATTTTTTTATTAATTTATTGATTTACAGGGGGTGGAGGGAATCTCTCAATGAATCTAAGCTTGGAAGGCCACACTGGTCAGTTATGTGTGGCTATTTGGAATGAAGTCTATCAGAAGCTGACCACTAGTGATGAGCATGGTGTCATCATTGTTTGGATGCTTTATAAGGTAATTTCTTGTTCAATTTACTTTGTATATTTCTTCAATTTCTCTCGGTGTTGTGCTTAATCTCGTGTGTGTTTCATGTAGGCGTCCCACCATCTTCCCCGTCTGCCACGAAGTTGCGAAACCATTTCTATTTCTGTTTTAGCGTTCTAGTCTTATCAAAATAAAAAAAAGTGGACTCACTTCATGGTGGTGGAGATTTTAATCTTACTGTATCATTTTATTAATTTCCAGGGGTCTTGGTATGAAGAAATGATTAATAACAGAAACAAATCAACTGTTAGAAGCATGGCTTGGGGTTCTGATGGCCAAAAAATTTGCATTGCATATGAGGATGGTGAGACAAAAATCATATTGTTACTACCTGTAGAGTACTGTGTGGCAATACTGGCTGAGAGGATGCATAAAAATGTAAAGACTGAGTGTAAGAAAGACCAACTTTTTCTTAATTTCTTTGACATAAAAGTAGGTACATCCCTGCCTCACTTTTTTGGGGCGAGATGTTATATTATGAAAGTCACAGAAGCTTTGTTGTGATTTGCAACCACTATAACATAATATGGTATTATTGCAGGAGCAGTAATTGTTGGCTCTGTAGATGGTTCACGAGTGTGGGGAAAAGATATTAAAGGCCCAGGGCTTGCTGCAGTCCAATGGTCGCCTGATAACTCACAGCTTCTCTTTGCGCTGACCAATGGCGAGCTGCACATATATGATGATCAAGGAAACTTTGCAGTATGTATATTTTGTTAAAAGTGGGTAATAATCACATATTGAGCTTTAGAAATTAAGAGTCTGTCTTACCTGTATGAGTACAAAGTTGACATTCTACAAAGCCAAATAACATTGTAAGTATGCCAAAAATACCTATAGCAATCATATTTTTTTGCTATCAGCCAGCCCATTCATCAACATACATGTATGATGATGAGTACCAGTACTAACACGATAGTTTTATGGTTTTAGATGCCTGTTACAATTCATGGTGTGTCAGGGTCAATGGATATAGTTACAATGGACTGGTATTCGGGAAGCGCGCCAGCCAACAGGCCCGTATTAGCAATATCTTACAGGAGTGGTGTAATACTGCTAATGAAAAGTTGCAATGAGGAAGGTAAATCGATATTTTCGAAACTAACCTGAGATTTTTTTTTTAAAGATTTATGAAATTGGGAAAGTAGTCAACCATTTGAAAATCTATTCAATACGTTGGTATGCTTTCGAAACTTAAAAAAGAGGTATTCAAAAAGTTGAATTAAACAAATAAAAAATGAAAAATGAATGAAAATCGCGTACTTTTACTTGCTAAAGCTAAATAATTCAACTATTCAGCTTTAGCAAGTAAAAGTACGCGATTCGGAACACCATTCGAAAGGTTTTTAAACTATTCTACAAATTGAAAAACAATTCAGCAAGTTGAAAACTATTCAACAATTTAAAAACTAAGGACTGAATATTCTATGTTATATTAATCGATTTCAGATAGTGTCGTTGTAGAATCAAACATGATGATAATTGATTGTCACTGGAATCACAATGGCACTATTCTGGCTGTTGCCGGCTGTACGGCGGATAAGACAAATGTGGTTCAATTTTTCGGCGCGTATGGGGAGGTATGTGTAAATTAAATGAAGGCCTGAACTGAAACTGAAAATTCACACGTGCCACAACGCATTGCAGCGACAAATAGTGTCGCTGCGGCTTCTTGCGTTTGCGTTGTGTTACCTACAAAATGTGGATGTGGGCGGTCACTAGTTCGTGGTGTCGCTGGTGGTTGCGTTGTGGTTGCGATTTGCGACGTGGCTGCGATGTGGTCGGTATCATAATATACACACGCGGTCGATAATGACGGAGAAATGTGGTCCGTGTGAATTTAACTATTAATTTTCATACAAAATAGCTAATATTTAATAGATAATATTTGGTTGTGGTGGTACGTGTGAAATAAGCCTAAATGTTCTAATTTAGCTCTTTTGTTTCAGCACATACGTACGTTGCGCGTGCCGAGCGGTAATATGCGGGCTTTATCGTGGGAGAAGAAGTCACTGCGACTTGCTATCGCTATCGACTCATTCATATACTTTGCTAACGTCAAAATGGACCACAAATACGCCTTTTATGGAAATACATTGGCATATGTATCGGGCACCGAAACAGTCACCTTTTGGGATACCGTAACTCATCAGGTTAATGGACTAATCTTTTTACACCATTCTTTACAAATGCCTCATACACAATATGGCCTAGCTTTTTCTTTGTCTCTACTATAACGTGCTTTCTGCGGCACGCGTGACCATCTGTTACAGACAGAGACTCCTTCTTTGTCTGTAAGAGATGGTCACCCATCTGAAGACCGATCTCAGTAAGCGCTAAGCAGCGCTTACTGTCCTTGAAGATAAACGCGTGCGGCTGTTCTTACTTGGCTACGAGCTCTTCTCCTCACTTCATGTACTCAATAATGTATGTTTTTTAATTTATTAATTTAGTCCTGGATAAATCACATACCTGATGTCATTGATATGTGCGCAGTTGACGAATATTGTGTGATAGCTACTTTGGGGCAAGTTATCGTTTCCAATCAGCAGGGAATACAGTGTGATGGTGAGATCAATTATGATTTTACTTAATAATATCAAACTATTGAATAGTAAACTTACCCTAGACACACAAGCTTTTTTCACTACTTTTATGCATAACATTTCAGCCAAAGTAGTAAGTATGCCAGTGGTATACGTGACTATCAACAGTAAAGCGATTGTTGTGGCAGCGTCTAAGGAATCTTTTATAATTTGGAAGTTCTCTACTCCAACCAGACCTCGTAAGTATTTATGTAGTTTATTTTTACATTATGGATGGATCACATGGATAATTTGACACATTATGTTACCAGCTAATTTATTCCTTTCAACTTTTTTATTGACTGCATGTTGTTTCAGGCGCCACAGAACAGTTGTACCAAGCGGACGGGTCGTCCGTCTCGGCGACAGACGCAGGGTTTCATGACGACACGATATGCTGCGTGGCAAGTTCTGACACTCATTTACTAATTGGAAGAGAAACAGGCTCCATACTCCTATTTTCTCTTGTGAATTTTAAGAAAATTACTTCAATAAATATGACTTCCCGGCCTTATCGGTTGGGTCTCAACTCTAATTCCAGGTATGAATGTTTTATTTATTGCAAGATTTGCCCGCGGCTTTACCCAGCTCAAATGTTGAAGGCTTTTTCAAATGGAGATTATTATGTGCATATTAGCATAGACAATCACAGCAAGCATTGCAATGGAATTCGATCTTTCTAATGTATGGCCTTGGGTTTATGTTCCTAAAACTTGATAAATCGGAGTTTCCGAATTCAAATTAAACTAAGTAAATTATGAATTAAATGAAACTATTAAACTATCTATTCAAATCATAAAAGAAAACTGTTTTAAAGGTAAATATATATTTTCTACAGATTTGTATTAGAAAATAAAATATTTGTTTGTAGCAAGTTCTATGTGATCGACCAGCCAGGCTCGTTGTATTTGTTGGAGACCGACATGGCCAACAACATAAGTATCGGACAAGCGTTACGTAAGGATGTGTGGAGTGCTCTGTGGGCGTCTGACAACCCGCAAATGTTGGCCGTGGCGGAAAAAGCTAGGCTTTATGTGATGAGAGATACTGAACCAGAGGAGCCGTTGACCATGCAGGGGTATTTGTGTAAGTTTAAGGTACGTACTATCGTCTCACTTGTATTTAGCGTCTGCCGTCATTTACGTAGCCACCTACTGGGCCCAAACAATCTAAAGATAAACTCTTTACCATCGACTCGAATAGAAGAAGAAGAAGCGTCATGGTCTCTCCCCAGTCGTGTCAGATTGCCGTCCCATTGGACTATGAAAGTGAAGGGCCAAAGAGTGCATATTTGCGTACACATTGTACGCAAATATGCACTCTTTGTAATTGGCTTTAGGGGTTGGCGAGCAGGGCAACCGCCCGGGGCCTCGCTCTGGTGGAGCCCCGAGTTCAAATTAGGGACACGATATCGAATAGAATGTATCGATACTGGACTCATGAGTAGTATCGAAAAAAAAGTATCGTACTCGTAAAAGTATCGAAACAAAAGTATCGATATTTCAAAGTATCGAGTACTTTACGGAGTTATGTATGAGGTACTTAACAAATGTAAACAAAAAAATACAACCGAATTGAGAATCTCCTCCTTCTTTTGAAGTCGGTTAAAAAACGATTTTGAACGCAATCTAGTGCTTTATAAAGTTTGATAAGATGGCGTCGCCATAAATATACGCCGTAAAGCTAAGTTGTAATTGTAAGTAAATAATTTCTAATATTTATTCGATGCGGTACCAGCCAAACAGTACTCATTAAGTAAAAGTATCGAATACAAAGTATCGAGTACAAAGTATCGGTATCGAAAGCAAAAGTACTCGATACCAGTATCGATACTCGGTATCGTGTCCCTAGTTCAAATACCTTACATTTTAAACGTTTTTAATTATTAGCAGTAAAATACAGTTATTTCATAGTAAATTACACGTCGAAATTGAGGAATTCGATGACACTAGATCAACTTTCAGTTTAATAATTTTTCAATTGAAAATTTCGTAGTTGGTTTTAATTTTATTTAAAACTGGCTACCCGCCCAGGCTTCGCACGGGTATTTTTTTTGTCATAATGTTCTTTCATACAAACCTCGGCCTGGCAATAACGTAAATAACAAACAAAACTGGTCTAGATTTTTATTCTAACTTTACTTACTACTTTCGATTCATTCACATAAATTTAAAAAAGAACAAGTGCCTCGCTAAGGTCTGCCGTCCGGGGCCTCGCAACGATAAAGGTCGACTCTGCCGGTCGATTCTGTCGACATCTCACGGTGTTCACCTAGGCGGAGTGAACGACAAGAGCGCTGTCATTCCATCTTATTTGTATGGTTTGACAACTCACCCGTCGTGTGCCCCGCCCAAGTGCCAGCCACTTCGACATGCTTACAGAATCGCACTGCTGGTTACCAATTGATCACCGTGATCAAATTTGATCTGAAGGAGGATTCTTTAGCGTCAGCTATTTTCGAGGATTAAAGGTTTCAAGCTGTCTTTTAAAGATGTCCTGCCTATTATGAAATATTGTTTCTAGGAATTGGAAATTACCTCGGCGCTACTGGACAATGTGGACGATAAATGTACACCTCAACACATTGTGAGAGTAGAAGTGAAGTC
Organism: Melanchra persicariae; assembly: GCA_947386135.1. Classification (NCBI taxonomy): domain Eukaryota; kingdom Metazoa; phylum Arthropoda; class Insecta; order Lepidoptera; family Noctuidae; genus Melanchra; species Melanchra persicariae. The sequence goes on along the minus strand of OX376653.1, from coordinate 11,498,389 downwards.
TCTGAGAGACACGCGACAGCTTATTGAAAAAGTAGGTTTGAAGGAAGCAGAAAACTTTATAAAAGACAACCCACATCCGCAACTATGGTATGATTTTTATTTAATTTACTGTGTCATACAGAATGTAGGAATGCTATTAAAAAAACCGGCCGAGTGCGAGTTGGACTCGCGCACGAATGGTTCCGTACCATTATCTTTAAAAAAAACGGCAAAAGAAATCACGTTTATTGTATGGGAACCCTAAAAATAAAGCTAAACATCACCAGAATCTTGATTTTCTATAGTTTTTAGCTACATATCTCAGGCCGAAAAATGCACTGACAAGCAGCTTGCTCAGGGCCTAAATCCTAGCAGATCAACCATCAAAAAGGACTAGAAACTGCGTTCTAAAATGTTCCTAATCAGCCGCACAGCGTGCTTGGTGCCTTCGAGACGCCTAACTCTAGGGGCCAAGCTTCCAGTTCCGCCGGGTTACGCCGTTTTCGATGTTATCGTAGATGGTAATTGTTTTCATTGTTCTTTCCAACTTTTTCTCTCTAAACAAGGGTTCACTTTCAGGTTGTTGCTAGCAGAAGCTGCTTTAAGAAATTTCGAGTCTGAATCAGCACTAGATACTGCCGAAGCTGCGTTTGTGAGACGTAATGATTACGCCGGAATCAAATTTGTCTCCCGTTTGAACGCATTGCATTCAAACGCTCTTAAGAAGGCAGAGATATCAGCGTACTTTAAAGATTTTGATACAGCTGAAAAGATATATCACAATGAAGACAGACGGTTCGTAATCATTCACAAGTTTTATAAACTACTAGCTTTTGCCCACTACTCGTACGCGCATATCCCGTTTTTTCTCGTTCCCGTAGGAATTCCCGGAAATCCTCTCTTCTCTCGGAACCTACATGCCACAGGACAATGACAGAAATAGGCTCAAATCATATAGCGCCCGACAGACTTTCTACAATAATGATAACTTACTAGCACTTCGCCCGCGACTTCGTCCGCGTGGATTTAGTAGGTACTCCACAAGCTTCAACGCCCTCTATACCCCCTTATAAAGGTTAGCTTTGGAAACGTGACATTTCGATAGCATCTGTCAATCCTATACATTTTTGACGTATTGACAATCGCGTACGCCACGCCACCGTTGACAGAATCTCACTTGTCTCGAGCCCAGGTTCAGCGCTACTGTTCACCCCGTTCAGCCCGTCAGGGTTTGATGATGCAAAAATTGTTAGGTAGGTACATCTGTTTCAATTATCCCGCTTTTAGTTTGTTCATAGCATTCCGACGTAAATTGAAGCAAGCAATTATGTCCTCCCCTAAAATCTTAATCACCCCTGCTTCACTTCTTATTATGTATGTAGTTTATTTTCGAAAAATCCAAACATTTGTTATTCTTATTGTTTTATCGAAAACGTTTAAATGCCGTGGTGTTTCAACTTCATCGGACCAAGCATTGATACGATTCTCCCCTGTTCGCTCAAGCCGCGACATTTTTCTTACTCCGAGCATGTTTATTACCGTCGTAACTTTTGAACGAAAGGTCCGATTTGAATAATTTAAAGTGTAATTTACACGGACATAATCAACCTTAATTATCAAACCATTTAAATGGATAAGGATTAATATCATATATGATACTAAAATCACCATTTTTTATTTCACCATAGGATTTGCTTGAATAATTTGAACAAAAAGCGGTCATGGTGACTTATCCATAATAGTTATCGCGGACTTTTTTGTAGATATTGATGACATTTACAAAACTGTAGTACATCACTTTGCTCTATTGTCAATAGATTCCGCAGCGTACGCGATATAAGGATTTCTTCTCACACCTGGGTTTACTTTATCGAAGTTTTCATACGAATCCCTAACTTTTTTGAAAATATTCTATAGCCTATGTCCATCACCGATAATGTAGGATTCTAATGGTGAAAGAATTTTTCAAATCGGTCCAGTAGTTTTGGAGCCTATTCATTTCAAACAAACAAACAAATCTTTCCTCTTTATAATATTAGTGTAGATTAGTGTAGATAATAAGAAAACAGTAATAATTAAACATTATAAATCTAATCTGTAGAAATAGACCGTAAAAAAGTCATTTTAAATAGTTATTCAACTTTAACAATTTACCAACACAATTCCTAGATGCAATTTCACTATAAAATGTTGCTATTACCAAAATAAAATAATATCGCTACAAAATTGCACTTGAAAATCGATTACAACAATATTAATATTACACTACATTTATTACAGTTCGCGTCAAATAACTGTGCCCCTCTGAAGTTAGCCATTTGCAAAGATCGCGCAGGTGCAGTCACGTAGACGGGAGCAAGCGGGACGCAAGCATGCATCGAACGTAAACGAGCGACTGAGACATAAAATCGCGCCGCCATAATCCCCACCCCCATGTCTCTTGCTTATTCGCAGTTGCAGTTTGTTCGTAATTTTGACTACTACGCAGCGCAGCCACTCGTAGCGAACTTCAGAGGGGCACAGTTATTTGTCGCGAACTGTACGTATTACCAAAACAAAGTAATATCGATACGAAATTGTTCTTGCAAATCGATTACAATAATATCAATATTAAACTGCGTTCTAACTTGCACAGAGTCTACGAGAGTAGGAGATATTTTAATTCACTTTACAATTACTATTTTTATTAAAACAATGTTAAAAGCATATTATTAAATCCATAAATAACTAGTTAAGCAATTTAATCACAATTCCAATAATTTAACTGGTAGATGGCTAACTATCTTAACTTCCGAGATATCGTCGTTTTATAGTAAGGTAATAATTAAAAATAATTTAATTCGATTATCAATACCGTTTAGAATAGTTTATTCATAATAATGTTATCATAGTGCTGGCAACTCTTGATCTAAAACTTAAAACTTGTATTTTGTCTGTTCAGTTGCCATTACCAAAAAGTTTGACTATCCTTCACCAAAGAGTATGTAACAGTACCTACCCTTCACCTTCTTGATATCACGAGCGACGAAGTGTTTCCGTTTTTTTGAGTTTTGCGTTGATAATTGCACCGCACTCTGATTTTTCTACCGCTTACGACTACCTTGGCTGTTGAAACTGAACCTGAACCTGTATTACTCATAATATCTAGTATCAATGAAAAGAAACATAATTTATAACAATGAAAGTGGGAGAGAGAAGGTTGAGCTATGCTGTTGTAATTGCATAGTTGGCGAAGAACCGTAGATTGCTGTGCGCATACAATGACAATAATGCGGTACCTCGGTTGGGCAAAATATCTAACAAATACAACTCCTCCAGCCCAGTTTTTGGACGTTTTATTAATGAAATGATGATGTTACAAAGTATAATTTGTGTTTTTTTTTCATGTTTTCTAAAATAATGTAGGTATGTCATAAATGTATATTTTACAATAAAAACATATAGGTATATGCGACGGTAGTATGCTAAAAATCTTTAATTCGTCATTTAATAGTTTATTAATTAATGTTATGCTTTAAATCTAGTTATTAAGTGGTCACCTTCAAAAAACTATAACTTTTTTTGGTGTACCTTTAATGGAAAACTGATTATACTATTAAATTCTATAATTATTTTCCTTTTTTATGAAATTATAGTTCATCTTTGTCGGTTCTGGCCGAGTCTTGTAGGAAACCCTGGCTTTTTCCTTTCAGCTTTGTACGACCAGTGGTTTCGGCTGTGCATTGTCTGTCAGTCACTCAGTCAGTAACGGAAGAATTTTATATACAATGTGTCTGGTTTCGGCCTGTACAAACTGAAAGGGGTGGTAGTTTGCTTTATTTTATCGATAAAATTATTCTACACGTGGGGTCTAAACCCAACACCCGCTAAACGGCAGCCATTTTTGTGTTTTAGTCGATTTTTTTAAGGAGTGCATTCTAAAAGCACTGTAACTTTGGTATTAAAAGTCCAATTACCGTAATTGTTAACACATGTAAAATAATTTTATCGATAAAATAAAGGAAACTACCACCCCTTTCAGTTTGTACAGTCCGAAACCAGACACATTGTATATATTGATGTACTTAAGACTTTATCTACATACTCTGATATAAGTTTTTTTTTACATTACAGAGACTTGGCTATAGCTCTCCGAAAGCGGTTAGGGCACTGGTTCCGCGTAGTTGAGCTATTGAAGATGTCTGCTAGCACAACCGATGGGCAGGTGAAACAAGCATACAGTAACATTGGCGATTATTACATTGATAGACAAAATTGGTAATACTCTTGACTATGTAAATTAAAATATGAGTAGATACCTACATTTATTTTGAAGTAAAAGATACAGTTGTCTGACTAATAACATTGACTAGCAAAAGAAAAAATCAAGAAATATAACTACATATATTGTTGTGTATCGTACAGGGCAAGTGCGCTGGAGTATTACACTATGTCAAATAACACAGAAGGCTTGAAGAAGTGTTATATGGCACTCGAAGATAACGAGTCCTTATCAAAATTGTTTACAGGCTCTCCAAGACTCAAGGTAGTATTAACGTTGTCAATAACAGGCTTACCAAATTGGAAAACAGATTATAGCAGAATAACCTTTTTTTTGACTGTCATCAGGATGTTGGCGTAACAAAGCAAAATGTATTAGATAACCTAAGTGATTGCATTGCGCAAGCTCCCTCTATACAGGGTATTATGCAATTAAAGGAAAGCGGCAGGATGACGCAAGCAGCTGAAATAGCGTTTCAGGCAAGTTATGAAATTTTGGGTAAAACTTAAGAGGAATTTAATTGATATCCCCACTACACAGGCTCTTTGTAAATACTCGTCTCCGTCACTCAAAATATATATTTGGTCTGTAATCGAATTCCCCGCTGGGCCTGCGCGTTTCTGGCGCGCTGTTCACAGAGAAACTAATATTGATTTGCTTAAAATAAAGTTGAGAATAAAATAAAAGAACGCCCTTAGGCATAAGCTGTCTTCTTAACGATTGTAAACACGCAATGAGTCGAGATTGTGCGATCCGAATGTGTACCTAAGTAATGTCCTAAACTGTTTGTAGTTGGCCAATGTAGAAGCTTCCAAGAAGGCATCGCCTTTGAAGATCAAGAAGCTCTATATTCTAGCAGGTCACTTGTACAGCAAAAGCAGCGTCGGTGAGTAGGCATTATTGTCATTATTTTTGATAAATTACAACAAAATTGTATGGTTTCACCTACCCCATAAAAAAGGAATTACAGTTTTTACAAATTAAAAACAATGATACCTATATAAAAATAATAAAATAAATAAAAAGAATTTGATAATTTACAGTTACGTAGGTACGCTAACAGTTTAATCTCTCAGCAATAAACAATGACTTTATCTAAAAAGTAATCCAATGAAGTGAAAATTCAGCAGATAAAAAGTTCCACAGGGGGGATACAACTTTAAGAGCGCTGTTACAAATGGGTAGTCAAATCATTACTTTTTAACACAAAAGTATGTTTATTAAATAAAATGCTTTGCAATCTTAAAATGTTTTCTGAGCGTTTTGTTGATAGAAGTGCATGGTACGATTCTGAACTATAAATATAATTTTAGATAGGTACAGTTTCTCAATAAATGTACCGAAGTAAAAAAAAACATTTCGGTACATTTATTGAGAAACAGTACCTATCTAAAATTATATTTATAGTTCAGAATCGTACCATTCACTTCTATCAACAAAACGCTGCAAAACTGTGCAAACGCTGCAAAACAGCAAACTTCATCCTGGTTGTGAAGCCATACTGCGCTTATTTCCGTTCCACGATCATCATTATCACTATCGCTTTCGGTTTCAGTGTCACTTACCACTTCTAAATATATATAACTCAAAGGTGACTGACTGACTGACTTAGTGATCTATCAACGCACAGCCCAAACCACTGGACGGATCGGGCTGAAATTTGGCATGCAGGTAGATGTTATGACGTAGGTATCCGCCAAGAAAGGATTTTGATCAGTTCTACCCCCAAGGGGATAAAATAGGGGATGAAAGTTTGTATGAAACTTTGTCAATTTTAAACCGATCGGGCTGAGACTTTGCATGCATGAAGCTACTATGACGTAGGCATCCCCTAAGAAAAGATTTTGATAAATTCCACCCCTAAGGGGATAAAATAGGGGATGAAAGTTTGTATAAATCTTCTTAGATTTTCGACTGTTTGAACTGCAATTAAAGATTGGAGCTACTATGATGAAGACGTCCGCTTAAATAGGATTTTGATAATTTCAACCCCCATGGGGATAAAATAAGGGATGATCTGGCAATCTAGATCTAATCTCCACTGACGTTATTTTAATTTTTTTTTGAACGGTTAAGTTTCTCCACTCAACCTGTAAAGCACCCTGGTTGCTTCTGTACACTTGGGCGGAGCTAGGCCGGCAAACTTAACCAGGACACCTACGCACAACGGAGTACTATCCGTTGCGGGGTTTTTATTTAAATGACTTCTTCCGCTCTAGGTAGACTGGAAGGGAGTGTCAGACTCTTACTGACTAAAACCTATCTGTGTGTGTTCCTCCTTATGACCTTTGCTTGCCAGGGTCGCGGTGACTCTTTCGAACAAATTCCGCAACCCTAGCAAGCTCTGGCCCTAACGGGCCCGGTCTACTTAGCTGACATCTCTTTGAGGCGCGCATGGAACACAACGCTTCGTCGACCCGGACCTGGTTGTTATCGGGCAGCGAGCCACCCAACGCTCGCTGTCCGCAGGCCTGTGCCTGCGGTGGCCGAGAATCGCCCTGCGACTTCTGACGCCCGGGGCGTCTTCTTCTGTTTCGGGGGCTAAGGCGTGACGTTTGCCTCTCCCTCACGCGGCCCGCCCCTTCCTTTACAAGCATTACGGTTTCGCAAAAGGAGGTGACGGCTTCCCACGCCTCCGCGCTCTGGACCATGGAGTGAACCAGAGCCGGTAGCGAGAGGTCGCCGTCGCTGATCGCCTCGACGAGGACACGGCGGTGCTCCGCCCAAGCAGGGCAGATCTTCACCGAATGCTCCGCCGTGTCCTCTGCGGGGGTTGACTTCTCTTCTGGTTGGTTTTCCCATGGACAACTTTATGTAGTTCTATCGCGTGTAAACCTTAGCAAGTTTCATCAACATCGTGTATCATCATCATTATCCACAGTCCAACTTCGCTCACTGCTGAACATAGGCCTCTCTTTTCGTGTGCCAATCCCCACGTTCCTGTGCCAGCCTCATCCAGTTTCTACCCACGATGGTAACAATATCGTCCGCCCATCTCGCCGCCGGCCGACCAATACTTTTTCTTCCAGTCCTCGGACGCCACTCAGTCACTGCCTTACTCCACCTATCATCACCGCGCCTTGCCAAGTGTTCTGCCCAGCTCCACTTTAGTTCTACAATTCGTTTTCCGATGTTGAAAACCTTCGTACGTCTTCGGATCTCGACGACATGCATGGAACGCTCCGTGGCTCTCTGTCCAACTACCAGTCTGTACACAGCCTCCTGCGTGAGCGTCCATGTAAGTAAGTACAGTTCTCTTCAAATAACTTTGCCCCTCTGAAGTTAGCCATTTGCAAAGATCTCGCAGGTGCAGTCACGTACACGGGAGCAAGCGGGACGCAAGCATGCATCGAACGTAAACGAGCGACTGAGACATAAAATCGCGCCCCGCCCCCATGTCTCTTACGCATGCGCAGTTGCAGTGTGTTTGTAATTTTGACTACTACGCAGCCACTCGACACAACTTCAGAGGGGCAAAGTTATTTGACGAGAACTGTAAGTCATGGTGGGAAAAACACACTGGTTATAAAGGCGGGAATTCAGACATTGCGGAATTTAGGCAGGCTTCAGAATGTCGTCCATTTCGATAAAAGCGGCCCATCCAAGGTGTGCTCCTCTCGATACCTCCGTTTGTTGATTTTCTTTGCCTATTGAAACATATCGGTTAATCATCTCCAACAATTCATTTCCAGATTTGAATCGCTGTAGATGTTTGCCATAACCTTCGTCTTGGACATATTCAACTTAAGACCCAACTTAAAAGAAGCATATTAAAGTTTTTGAAGCATTTTCTGGGGTTCATCGAAGTTCTCAGTGAAAACCACAAGTCATCTGCAAATCTTAAGTGAGACAGTTGGGCAGAAAATTGACGTTAGGTAATACCGCTATAGTCCCAATCTATACCCACATTTTTAACGACATCTTCTAGGACTGCTGTGAACAGTTTTGATGAAATGAGAGAAGCATTATCATTACAACATTTCTCACGAATAGACCAGGGTCGATAGTTTTTAAAACCAAAAAAAATAATAGTAGTATAGTAGGGTTTCATCCTACTATTATTTTTTTTCACTTTTTATTATTTTTAAAGGCTTCTACCCTGGTCTAGAAAAACTACTTAAACAGAAGAGGTGATACTCGACGGCGCGTTGTGTTCCACGCGCATCACAAATAGATGTCAGCATAAAAGACGAGGCCCGCTAGGGCCAGTGCCTGCCAGGGTTGTGGAATTTGTTCGAAAGAGTCACCGCGGCCCTGGAACGCAAAGGGCATTAGGAGGAACACAGATGGGTTTTAGTCAGTAAGAGTCTGACACTTCCTTCCATTCCGCCCTTAGCGAAAGGAGTCATTTGATGTTTTCTACTAACTTAAATTGCATATTTTCTGCATTTTCATTCTAAAATAAAAGAAATAACCAAACAAACGATGAGGGCGCCACTGCGCGGTCGACGTTTGGTCGGCGCCCTCTTAAGGTGAACGCTTCAAAGCTTCAAATTTTCTTACGTTTTTTTGCAATTTGCAGGATGTAAGTAAGTATGTATAAATAGAATTACAATCATTAAAATCATCAATACAACTCTTTCAGTTACAATTGATTTTCAATCAATTTGAATTTCGCGGGCTACCTCGAAGCGCGCACCTTAAGTCAATGAGCCAACTTTTTATCATTGTCTATGGATGCGCGCGCTGCGCAGTCATTCGAATACGCAATGAGAATATCCGCCATATTGAAATAATAAACTATTTTTCCACTTATTTTATTTCAACTGTATGAGTTAAGATAAAATAGTGTATGCAACGGCATATAATTAGGTATTAAAACACTCGTGTGACGCTATTATCACACTCGGCAACGCCTCGTGCGATAAACCCACACTCGTGTTTTAATAACCCCTTTTATATGATCGTTGCATAAACTACTATTATTTTTAGTGACCATTCCTAACCCACCATTATTAATAGATGATCTCTTCTCAGTAGGTATAATAATATTTATTATTTACAGTGTATGAAAAAGTGGTATGAAATATAACTCGTTTTTCTGCTTTAAACATATAGGTATTACATATTTGTAATTCACATCCCAGGGTATATTGTCTCTTAAGGTCCGTGCTGGGTAGTTCCGCTTTATAATATCGAAAATTGACGACATCACAGCACGTTGTGTTAATCCGTCTGAAAGAACTATAAGCCTCAAATAAAAGCAAAAAGGACCTGTATTCCGACGCTTTCCAGTGTACCTACAAGACATCCTAAGTCCCTCACATATCTATGTATCTTTACTAAAGGTAATTTGCTATTGCAGACCACTTTGTGACATATTTGGCAAAGTTCCATCCTTCCATCCTATTAGTCATCTCTTCATGACACCTAAATCTGTTAGGTGCTGGAACTATGATCATTGGTAACAAAATGTATGTGTCCGGAACCCTCATGTTTAATCGACACCGGCACTTGACTGCAGCTAGGTAGGTATATGAAGAAGATTTTCACTCTACTTGCTTTTTTGTATTCTTGTTTTTAACTGCACCAGTTCTTTTCCTTTTTTTCCATGGTTTAACCGTAAGTAAACAACAAACAACTTACTATTACTAATAATACCAACAAAAGCAAAAGCAAATATCCACTCAGCGATGAGACCATCCAACTCATTAACCGCAGGAAATCTTTACTGGCTCAAGGAAAAAACAAAGAAAACATAAAAATAATTACAGAAATAAGCAAACAAATTAATAAATATATTAGAAGAGACCGGAAAAACAAAAGACTGGAAGTGTTAGAGAGACAAATAATGAAAACAGGCAGTGTAAGAAAAGCTTTGAAAGAACTTAAAGAAACAGGAAAAGAGTGGGTACCTAAACTAAGGAAAAAAGAAGATACCATCACAAATAGGAAAGGTATACATGAACTGGCCACGGAATTCTACAAAGAACTACATTAAAATAAAGACGCATGTAAGCACCTTCTCACACAATCTTCTAAGAGTAAAACAGCAGACCGTCTGACAGAGTGGGAACCTGATATTTTGAAGAGTGAAGTGGAAAAGGCAATAAAAAGTCAAAAAATGAAGAAGGGACCGGAAAAAATTACAAACGAGATATTGAGGGGGACTATTGATGAATTAGTACCAATACTTACGAAGATGTTCAACCAAACTTTAAAAAGTGGATATATACCAACACAATGGGAAACTTCACATATAATCCTACTACACAAGAATGGCGCAAAGGACGACATCGGGAATTACCGGTCAATAAGCCTAATGTAGAATGTGTACAAAATATTCGCAAAGATCATTCTGGGCAGGATAAACGCAAAATTAGACGAAAGCAACCAATAGAACAAGCCAGTTTCAGACGGAACTTTTCAACGATAGACCACATCCACACACTCAAACAGATAATTGAGAAGTATAATGAATTCAACAAAACACTGTATGTAGCCTTTATAGATTATGCAAAGGCATTCGACTGCATTAGTCATAAGGCAATATGGGAGAGCTTAGGAAAGCAAGGTATAAGTACCTGCAACATACATATATGTTGCATATGTTAACATTAACATTATCAAAAATATATATACAAACAGTAAAGCGAAAATCCAATTGGAAGCCCTGGGCAAAGAATTTCGGATCAAGCGAGGAGTTAGACAGGGAGACACAATGTCCCCAAAGTTGTTTTCTGCAGTTCTGGAGAACGTCTTTCGCAACCATGACTGGGAACATCTAGGCCTGAACATAGACGGAAGAAAACTAAGCCACTTAAGATTTGCGGACGATCTGGTGCTACTAGAAGAAAATCCAAAGGCACTCGAAAAGATGATCCAAACTCTAAATACTGAGAGCTCTAAAGTGGGTTTAAAAATGAACATAACAAAAACGAAACTGATGACCAACTCAGAAATGGAACCCATTGAAATTGAAGGACAACAAATAGAATATGTCGATGAATATTGCTACTTCGGCCAAATCATCTCCTCTAAAGACCAAACAATCAAGAAAATAAATAAGAGGATTGCTAACGGGTGGAAAAAATACTGGTCTCTCAAAGAAATTGTAAAATCTAAAGACCACAATTATGGCAACGAAAAGAAAAGTATTCAATGCTTGTATTCTTCCATGCATCACCTACGGCTGCGAAACATGGTCCCTTACAAAATATCATAGAGAAAAACTAGGAAAGTGCCAGAGAGGTATGGAACGAAGTATGACAGGAACAAGAAGGCAAGACAGAATTAGCTATGTGCAACTAAGAGCAAAAACCAAATTAACCGATATCCTGGAAAAAATAGACCTCCAAAAATGGCGATGGACCGGCCACATGTTGAGATCTAGACAAGAAAAGTGGAGCCAAATTACAACAAACTGGTATCCAAGAGATGTCGAGGACGACAACAAATGCGCTGGGAAGATGAGCTGAAACTTACTGCGGGACCCAAATAGAGGAGAGTTGCTCAAGACAGGAAGCAATGGAAACTACTGGAGCAGGCCTTTGCCAAAAGGCACACTGAGTTGAGAGTCTTGAGAGACATCCTATAACCAAACGAATCAAGTAATACAGTCATAAAGATTAATCTCACCCAGTTTAACGGGCTAAATAAATAAATAAAGGGTACACTAATTTACAGATCACGCAGTCCTAAATGCTTTTAACCAGCTACTATGAAGCTTATTGAGGAGGCATTATGATAGAATTACTGTACCTACACCATAGAAAAGCATATTATTATGGCAAAATTTGATTCTCCAATACAGCCTTAGAAGAGGTTTGACTTAATCGCGTTGAGCAGCCGTTTACAAGCTTTGGTCTTCTTAACCAGCTAGTAGCATTATTAGTAGCTAAAGGCTGGACAATAGTTCTTTCAAATTCTACTAAAATGCATTTTATATATTTTTTTTCCATTATAGTCATCATTAGTCATCTGTGCTGTTTAACAGTGTAGAAATCACCCCTCATACAGTCTCAAGAATTGTCTTATCCATTAGTACAGCTACATAACAACCTTTGACTGTAATATAGCTTGTTTATGGATACAATTTCCGCTAATGTACTGCTTGGGTGCGCACACAGATGGCGCACACGGGCGCGAAGCGGCGCGATGCTGGCGCGCGGCGGGCGCGGCGCACTGGGCGGCGGCAGCGGCGGGCCGCGTGCGCGCTCGCCCCCCGCGCCCAGACGCCGCGCTGCGCGCCGCCGCCCGCCTGGCGCAATACCACCACGCACTGCACGACGCGCAGCAGACGCAGGTCACTCAAACGTTATATTATGTCTCAACTATAGGTTGATTCACACATTAGGGCCGTGGTCTGTCACGTTCCGAACGTGGACCGGATGTGAACGTGATTGAACGACTACATACATAATGTAAGTTATGTTAACGGACGGACCACGGCCCGGCCACGTTCTATATCTGTGTGGATCAACTTTTGAACTATGTGAACGAAACCAGGCAGCTGGGCGCCAGTCTACCAGTACGAAATGGCCTTGACCTTCATATCGGAACTGGTCGGCAATTAATAGGTATGAAAACTGCCTACTTCCAACGTTAATACACGCATACGTTTCTGTCATAAGTGAATATTGAAATGTTCTTTGAAGAAATATTTTCTGAAAACTTATACAGGGTGTTCCAGAAGTGCATGGTCATATATTAAAGATGTTGTTCTTTGGAGGAATGCGGCACAGAGACAATTGTTGTGTCCGGTGGGCAACTGCCCGATAGTCGCCAGTCGTGGAAGTCGCTACGTCCGTCGTACGTCAGGGTACTCGGTCACACACTTACACTCACGGGACTTTCATCCCCTGCCCGCGGGAGCACTCCGGGGCCCGTAAATATGGGCCCGTCCTTGGGTTGCCAGTTGTTGGCTGTAGATAGTGGCGTACGCCTGTCGAATTAAAATAGCAACGCACGCCTATATTCGGACTATTGTATCTGTTTAAATCGCACGGTAAACTCTGATATCGCAATTCCGGATTTCGTTTAGTTAGTTCGCAGCTGTTGGAATAGATGGCGTTGGAGGTCTTTTTGTTGCGATGTTGATTTTTACTACGTTGGTTTTTTTGAGGTTTTACTGTATGTGCTATACAGTAAAGAAACATAAAATGATTGTATTTTTGTGAGTTTTTCAAAAAACCCGACTGAAAAGTTAAAAAAAAATCACTTCGAGCAAATTGATGCAGTTGGTGGCCTCGAATCTGTGATTTAACAAAAACTAACGCCACCAACACTGTATCAGACTGCTTGAAAACTGTTTATTTTGGATTTTTTTGGTCGTTTGTAGCGGTCGAAATTAAAAAAAAAACAAAATTTTTATTTTGTTAAAGGTACCTAATCTCTTTATTGTGTAGCGACGTAGCAGATACAGAACATCACCCTTAAATATGAGTAAGCACTTCTGGAACACCACCTTGTATAGCCACGGAATCATTTTGAGCCGTCCAGATTCTCCTTTTAAATCCACGAAATAAAGAGTGTAGGTCAGGGCAGGTCTACCAATTACCGACTTGCCTAAGCCGATTCGGCTTCACAAGGGGAGACTAAAGCTTATCACGACACATCAGTTGCAACATTTGTTTTTTTACCATCACCTAAGTATTTCAATTATTGGTAGCTGTAGTATTCTGGTAAGGCTTGATAAAGAAAATTACAAAAATTATGAGTCCAATAAAGTTCCTCTAAAAATAAATTATGGTCTTGAAATTGAATTTGTTATTTTTATACAGGTTTGGTGTACTATAGCATCGATAGCGATTCAGGCCCGAGCGTATGAATTGTGCTCAAAGGCATTGATCAAACTAGAAGCACTGGATGTAAGTTACTTTGTATTTATAATTATTTCTGGTATGTTTATATACAGTACCTGGATGACCGAGCCTTGCTCGGTTTTTATTTTGGAAACACGAGTAAAACGACGTTATCTAAAAATGAAACCTAGCTAGATCGATTTATCGCCCCCCGAAACCCTCTTCATACTAAATTTCATGAAAATCGTTGGAGCCGTTTCCGAAATTCAGATTAGATTATATACATGCAGGGCGTAAGGGACAGCCCTCCGCAGTTTGATAGGGTGCATTAAGCTCCTTATTTTGAATCATATTCCAGCGGATTTTTTCTCAGGAAAATTTTCATTATTTTTACCGTTTTTTCAGTTAAGTCCTTTCTTTCAATGTAAAATTACATTCTTTGTACGCGGCACTCCATTTTTATAAATAATACAGTTAAAATAAAAAACTAGCAATGTATGTTGAAATACCTACTCGTAACGCTCAACGCATGAAAACGGCTGTTCGGAAGGGCCCCCCGTAGCGGGGACGGCGGCTGAAAGCTAGCTGCGCTTTCCGATCGCTATGCGATTGCCACGGTCACGATACATTGCGTATGAGGTTTTGAAACAAATCAGTTTATTGAATTCCCATAACGTTCCTGAAACAATTTCATGTACCAGTCTTCTTAGTATGGTATACTGAACTCACCCCATCAGTTTGCGGAGGGCTGTCCCTTACACCCTGTATTTACAAGAATTGCTCGTTTAAAGGTATTAGATTTGTACCTACGATCGGCTAAAACGTTACAATGGTCATTGAAAACATGTTTAAGCCAAAGAATATAGGTACCTACTAGGTAACCAAAACGCTGGTTGTTTTTGAAATTGTGTATGATGTGCATACGATTTGAAGTCTAAAACGTGTACCTAATAATGTGTTCCTTTTTTGCAGCCTGAAACTTTCGAAAATTTAGCTATAGAAATATTTACACGATATAAACCTAAAGACGCGAAAGGGAACAAGGTTGAATGCCCAAACTGCGACGTTAGCATGCCTGAATGGTAAGTACCGGATTTATAAGAAGACAAAGTTTTTTTAAAACAAGTGTACAATGAGGCGGTCTTATCGCACAGGGCAATCTCTTATGTTATCAAACAGTAAGTAATGAAACGTTTCGAATGTAAATGCAAAGTATTATTTATTGCTAATGAATCGCATTTGTTTTGATGATGATGATGAAATTAGGCTTTTATATAGGTATTATAATTATGTTAAATGTTATTGAAAGCTGGATGCTGGGTGCATTGGTGTCCCCGCTCGTGGCTAAATAATAATAGCTGCACGTATCGATCTTCAAGGTTAAGTGTGCGGATGGGTGACCATCTTAAAATAATATTAAAATTCCTCCGTGCCTCGGAAACCACAGAAGCCCCTGGTCCCGGCTATTATTAGTAGATCTTTGGCAGTCGTTACGGAATGTCAGAAGCCAAAAAATTTGACACCAGTCTTACCAAGAAGTAGATACCGTGTTACCCAGTTAATGGGTTGTGGAGGTTTGGTAGGCAACTGCTCCACGAAATATACTGGTATTCAGCTGAATCTGGTTTTACTGGGAGCCGAATCCAATATAGTTGGGAAAAGGCTAGGCAGCAGATGATGATGATTGAAAGCTGCATGCGTCTCTTTCCCGGTAATCATGTTATCATTGAAGGAGAGTGAGCACTTTAGTATGGACGTTAAAGCAAAAATCCGTGACGATGCGTTACCATACATTAAGCATGGTAACGCCTAATGTTTCACAAACAGTGATGGCAGCATTTGGTCTGCCCTACCCTGCCAATGATAATGCTATGCGCCCAGGAATGCGTCATACGGCTTGAAGCGCGCTCGCCGACTTTCTCTTGTTTTGGAGCACACACACACAAAGCCTACGTAATTGTATAATAATGTTAGTTCAATTGATCTAAATGTGTGCTGTCTGCTATCAGGATGTCGACTTGTCCCGGATGCAGCAGCGAGTTCCCCGAATGTGCGGTGTCGGGCCGCGCGCTGGTGGCACCGCACACAGTGTGGACGTGCAACACCTGCGGAGCGCGCGCGCAACAACATGAACTTGTATTGCGGCATTCGTGTCCTATGTGCCATGCTCAACTTTCTTAAAGATTATTAAGAAAATAGACTATTTTTTCAAGGACGTGATGTATAAGACATAAGTATATCGCAGTCAATTAGCTTAATCAGCTGTTTAATTGGTAGACTAGCTTTTTCATTTAAATTCGCCGATTTTTCAGCAACCTAAGTGACATCTTTTGTACAATATCGATACGATTCTCTAAAGTTTTATTTCTATGAATATTCTTCATCTTTCCTGCATCAGTCAACAAAGATACTTCTATTTGAGTATAAATAATGAAAAAAAAAATACAAAGTAATACGAGATGGGGTGGAAACATTTATATTCCTTCTAAAAAAGTGGTGACTCTACTAACAATATAATTACTTAATTCAAGTTTTCCGGTAATATACCATCAATAAATTATATCCTACCAGTCACGTATGCCCTTCCAGAGTTCCAGTGCACAAGTGCGCTATTAGACAAGGCTGAAATGCTGCTTTGAAAGATGTTTGCCCCCCCCCTCAATGAACTACTATGGTCCCTGGACAGTTCGACATTTGGGATGCATGAAGGAGCCTCCTCGTGTAGCGCAATTTGTTCCATCAGACACTCAACTGAACCGAGCGCTCGGCGCATCCTGGACAGTCTCACCTAACACCTTATAAGACTGGCCAATGCTTCCCTTGCGGTGGTAGGGCTAACACCCGCCTAGTTCGCGACCGGTCCCACCGGAGTTCGGCGTCAAGCAGCCTGCTGTTTCAACGACGCGTGGGAGTACCAGTGCCCCAAGGCATCTTCTAGGCACGCTCGCTTCATCATGGACTTTATCTATCGCTTTCCATCAGGCGTGATCGAGGTCAAGAGCTAGCCCATTCATAATAAAAAAAGAAAAAACCAGGATTGTACTATTTTTCAAAATGCTTGTATGTAAGGAGTTACCTACTGTTAGATATACAGGAAAAATAAGCTTTTTAATGTTTAATTTATCAGTAGTATTACTTATTATATTATGAGTCATAATATAATAATAGGTACTCTGCTGATAAATTAATATGACCGACTAGTGCTCCCAGCGTAGCTGCTGGCGTCTCGTTGTGGTGTGTTTACTCATTTACAAGTATACATTTAGAAGTACCTGCTAATCTGTGTTATATATTTACGTATGAAAGAAAAGGCAATAAATATTACAATTATCTAAACTTTTATTTAATTAAACATGGTTGCACAACGTACGAACAACAAGTTTTCTTTTCTTTATCTTGATCATTGCTGAAAATAATCAACCTGTCTAGATAAATAAAAAAAAAAGTATTTTGCCAAGTGATTGTTACAAAAGATGTTTTGAACTGCTGAGCATATTATATAATTTGTACTGTAGGGAATATAGCAAAATAAGTGAATTTATTTTCCTACAAGTACCTAATATTTCTTTTAATATAATCCTGATATCAAATTAGAAGTCTCGCTAATTTTCATACCTTGAAAGGAAAAATTAGATAGGTACCTGTCTATCCCCCATTTAAAACTGGCATTCTGAGCTCTGAAGCCATTTGTTCATTGAATGCAATCTAGCCACACCGCAACTCACGTCAACTTGAAAGAGTCCACCAAAGAAAAAGTGTAGCGAGAACATAGTTAATAAAAAACTGGAACAACATTTGGACTAACTTTATATAAATAACAACAAAAACTGTAAGAAAAACCAAAAATAGGTACAGTTTACAAAGTGCAAGGTGCCAAGGGAACTTTCGTAAAAGAAATGGTGCTGAATAAAATAGAGATAGGTTTTAATTATTTTCGAACATTTAATTTTTTAAATATTCTCAGAGGCATAAAAAGTACACTAATATTATTATTCTACTGTATTGTTTCAGTACTTAAAAATGTTCGTGTTCGAGAAAAAAATGCTTGTAGGTACCCTGATTATAATATGTGAGGGTCTGTTTTAGATTGCAAATTGATAATTAAGATGTGTTATTTGCAAGTGTTCCAAGAAACAAAAATGACTTTTATGGTTACATTGTTAACTTTGTTTACATTGTCTTAAAATTATATTATATACTTAGGTACTTTATTTATACAATGTATGTTCATCCTCTTTGGTTAAATGCATACCATTCAATGGAGCAAAGTGATTTGTTTACAGCAAACAATTAATGGAAGAAACAAATCCATATCTATTAGCTAGCATAAACATTTTGGATTACGAAAATTCCTCATGACATGTTGTGCAGTGTGCACATTACATTCAAATTGTACAAATACATTGTTTTCCCATCATAATGTTTTTCATTGCTTACTAAATATTACATAAAATTTCAGTTTTTACATATATTTCACCCTATTAATCTTAATAACCTCAGTCCCTTTTATAAACAATACGCAACAAAAAATGCAACAAAACTATTACTGCGCAAAGTTATTATTGGGCAGATCCATTTTTGAGAACTGCAATGTATTGTCAATTATCTGAAACAGCTCAGGAGGCTGTGGGATCCGTCCTGTCTCCAGTTTTGACCACAGTGGAATGTTGTTGAGAGATATTTCAAATGCTCCTGATGATACTAGCTGGCCTTCAATCATATTAGCCAAGAAGAACATCATCATGCATGCATATAGTTTGTTCTCAATACACCAGCTCCACCAGGCAGGCTGCGGTTTGTTTAGCCAAGCAAATATGTTGACTCCGCTTAGTATGCACATGATCAGTATCATCTTTCCAAAACCCTGCAAGTAAAATCATATTGAAAACTCTTTGAACTTGTTATCTGAAACTAAAGTTATTCCATCATAGTCCGGTCAATATGTGTGTGTAGTCCCAGCGGAAAAATGTCGATTTTCTTAATTTCAGTTTAGCAGGTATTTAGTGTATGACGTCGTGTAAATGTGTATAAGTACAAATTGTATTATTAAAGTACAAATTTGTGCATCCAACCATTGGGGAGTTATTCAACAAAAATTGTTTCCGCTGGAACTATGTCATCCCAGCGGCACTTTTTTTTTCTATTGTAGGATTTTTTAAGGGAAAAGCAAAATAAAACAATTCCAATATTTTTCAGCTACAATCGGATGTCATAAAATATAGTGGTCCATTCATAGTAAATTATGCCATTGCTCATTAATTACTAAGCGCACATAAATTAAACTTGGCAAGACATTGTAGACCCTTACAAAATACAAATAAACGTTAAAAGTTAGGCTCTAAAGTCCCTATTTTAAGTACTTGGACCTAATAACCATATTATACCTTTACGTGTATATCTCCTAAACGGTATGCTTTTTTCAAAATCTGTTTTCACAAACATTATACACAAATTCATAGCAACGTGCGTAAAAAAATTCAACTCTGCACTAAACCGATTTATATGATTTTCATCAAATAGCCAAACGTCAGCGCAGCGGAAACTTGAATATCTTCGCAGTTTTAAGACACACAAATTTCATTTAAACACACACATTTACCTCTCGTCACACACTAATTATTGCATGTATTATTTTTCTTGTACGTCCATAGGAAAAAAAAGTGCCGCTGGGATGACGTAGTTCCAGCGGAAACAGTTTTTGTTGAATAACTCCCCAATGGTTGGATGCACAAATTTGTACTTACCATACACGTTTACACGACGTCATACACTAAATATCTGCTAAACTGAAATTAATAAAATCGACATATTTCCACTGGGACTACACACACGGTCAATATAGACATTTCAAATAACAAAAATTCCCGAAGAGCCAAATTTTGGTGGAGAGCTGGGGTTTACCATTACAAATAAAGTTTTAAAAATACCCATCGATCCTAAGTGTGCTTCAAAAGTTATTCGGGGTCAAAGGTCAAAATTTGAGGTTTTTTGGATTTTTCTCGAAAATGGTCAGCTTTATCAAAAAAAAAACCTCAAACCAAAGTTGTAGATCTTAATTCTCTAAAAAAAATGGTCGTCTTAAGAGTTACCATTCCTGAGATATCGCGATTCTAAGAGACATATTATACATGATATGCACACATTTCCACGCCACCTGTGAGGTAGTGGTTTCCCGTCTTTTCATGACAGTTAGTGAACTGTCATGACAATTTTAGGATAATTTAAGGGAACAATACCCATCAAGTTCTTGATATTACCTTATTATTGATATTGATTATTGGGTTAACTATTGTTTTGATATAATATTCGTACAAACTAACATAAGATAATCTAAATTATGACGCTTGTTTTTATAAAATGACTTGTTCCAAAAAATATGACAATGATTCGGGAATATCGTTATTTATATCCTCGAACATTCTACCTGGTGGGGGGTACCTACATAGTATTATCGAAAACGCAAGATTGAATATCTTCACAAGCAATTGCTGCCGCAACTGTCAAAGTTTTTAACCGCTTGTATTTTTCATCCAAGTGTTTTTATCAGACCAGACGACTTAAAATATCGTGGTAATTGTCAATAAAACAAATAAATGTTAATTTTCCAGGCTTCTCAGTAATAATAATTCTACTCCCATACTTCAATTTCAATCGTATTTTTATAGTTCTGTCATCTAAAGCTCCATCTTGACAAACTTTCTTCAATTCATCCAACGAAAACTGGCAATCGTTTCTATGAATTGAAAAATTTTCTTCATCGCAGAGTTTACAGTTTCATCTTGTGGACTGCCAATTTTACCACCAGTATTAGGTTTTAAGAAAGATTTGTAACAACTGTCATAGTATTTTGCATCAGCAGCGACAAATCATACTCAAAATTAATACGTTCAAGAACAGCCTTTGAAACATCATTAGAACGATCTTTAGCTAATTTCAACAGGGATTCTTTGAATTTAGTGTAGTCACGTTATAAATTTTCTTCCGAAGATGCTGTGCTTTCTTTTTTTCATTGGCTTCATTGCCATAAAATAAACCAAAAAATTTAATTCACTTATTCGCGTTCTAGTACGAGGTGGGTGGACTTATTTTTGAAGTACTAGCCTATTCCTCCTCACGTCGTCTTTTTACTGCAGCGATTGAAGTATTCCGGGTGTATGATTTTCTGCAATCCACGTGTATTGTAATGGATTTTTGAGTTCTTAAATATTCAGTAAACTTATCACCTCTCGCGACACTAGCATCGATTAAAGTTGGCATTCCACGATCAACCATTACTGTTTTATCTTCAGTTAAGTTTATTGAAAATAAAGCGAAACTGAGACATTTTTTCGAGCTATAAAATAGCACAAATAACCTAAATGGTAGACGCTTGTAATATGTACGTATATTGACTTGAACTTAACCTTTAGCGCTAAAAGAAACAGGTATATGAACGAGACCTACGGACAATAGAATAGCCAGATGTTTTTCAAGGCTACGTGGGTAGAGGGGATTCAGTAAGGGACTATCCTTTGAATAAATGTTTTCAGAATAGTATAATAGAGACACAAATATGTACTTATTTATATTTGTCTTAAGTGCCTGATTATGTAGGTATATACGCTTATATGTGCATATCATGTATAATGTGACTTAGAATCGCGATATCTCAGGAATGGTAACTCTTAGAAAGACCATTTTTGTAGAGAATTTTAAGATCTAGGTACAACTTTGGTTTGAGGTTTTTTTTTGTAAAACTTACCGTTTTCGAGAAAAATCCAAAAAACCTCAAATTTTGACTTTTGACCCCGAATAACTTTTGAAGCACACATAGGATCGATGGGGATTTTTTACTACTTTATTGTAATGGTAAACCCCAGCTCTCCACCAAAATTTGGCTCTCCGGGAATTTTTGTTATTTGACCACTATTTTTTTGTCTAAATTGACCGGACTATCAATCAGATTAGTAATCATAATCATTGACAAGTCTGTGTAACCTGCATGAAAAAGAAACTGTTACTTTAGTTTATTTTTTTTATACCTGAATAAGGCAACCAATAGAAGGAGTTGTGATTTAAAATGTCCGTTTGGATTGAGGAGCCACTTTACGATTTTAAAAGGAAACTCACCCCCTTATTTAGTAGGTAAGCAGATAATTTTGTAGGCCAAATTCAGTGTAGTAAAATATATCCCAAAGTTATATCAATGTAAAAGTGGCTGTTCAATCCAACCGTCTGAATTGAGGTGCCACCTGTATCACAGAAAGTACTTAATGAATATTTTTGACAATTATTATTTTGTATCATTTGGTAGTAACTGTGTACCTATAGTGCTTACTAAAAATCTGAGTATTCAAGTATTTTTATTGTATGCAGTAGTACCTACTGTTGATATTCAAGAATATACAATACTTTTAATGTGGTTCCTCAATCTATACCTAAGAGCGTGAATTTCCATGAAAGTAATAATTGGTCAATTTATTTGCCACTCCAAAAAACAATAAGTAGGTAGATAGTAGGTGTGTTCGAATTTGTAGTACATAGAGAAACTGAGTGAATTTAGTAAATAAACGCATTTTATTTGGCTCCTCAGTCCTGAAACAATTGATCGTATCTACCTGAGATCACAACGGAACAAAACACGAAACAATAACCAGATACACTAACATTTTGTATAAATTTCTACTAAATACATAATTATGTTGACACCAGTCTTGCCAAGAAGTACCGTGTTACCCAGTTAATGGGTTGTGGAGGTCTGGTAGGCAGCCGCTCCACGTAAAATACTGGTATTCAGCTGAATCCGGTTTGACTGGGAGCCGACCCCAATATAGTTGGGAAAAGGCTAGGGACATATGTACTAATCAACATTGTATAGGTATATTCAGTATCTGTAAAACAATTTACGTTTAGACATTATGAATTCGCTATTATTGGTGACCATGTTGTATGTGCACCTGGGACAAACTAGGTATTAAGTTAGAAAAGCTACGGAAGATCTCGTCCAAAATATCGCAGTGTCTCGAAACGTGTGAAAAGTCTTTGACCAGTGTGTGTTGCCAGTTACGATTTACGGCACTGAGACGTGGCGTTTTACAATGGGAAGAAAGTTCAAGGTCACCCAAAGGCCAATGAAGAGGGATAAGAAGATTAAATAAAAACGATTATTTTGTGTTTCTAATAGATTTGTGACTCGTTGGTCTAGTGGTCGCGCTACTGCTTAGCATGAGGTCCTGGGTTCGATTCCCAGGTCGGGCAAAGTATTATTGGGTTTTTCTAACAGGAATTTCACAGTAGCAGCCCGGAGTCTGGATTTGTGCCCGGTTGATGGCAATAGGCTCGCCCCCTATTAGGCACGCCTTGTTTCCCCGAAGGGTTGGGCAGAGCTGCCCAACCGTTCGGGGAAACAAGGCGTGGTGTTATGTGTTATGTTATGTTGTGTTTCTATAACCTTTTGAACGCCACGGTCGGATATAGCCGACAAATGAAAACTTTCGCAACACGCCAACGTTGGCTACAGCCGACAAGAAAACGACATTTTTAAAGTACAAAATAAATGTACTAAATTAAGTTTTCTGTGTTTCTTTTTCCTATTATTTAAAATTAATGATTTATTGTAAAGTGGCACAAAGATAGAGTATATCTAAACTTATCAAAAATTGCTAAGTAATCGAAATCCGTAAAAAAGTGTTCTTCCTCACGCCACAGTCGGCAAGACACGACATCTAATGATGTGTAAGTAAGGTAAGTTATATTTCAAATTTATGAAATATTTTATCAAAAGTAGCCCTCTGTTACTTCGAAAATTATTTTTTAATGACAACTATTCGTATCTGAATATTCCTAAAGTATTATATTTATAAAATTGTGGAAAAAAAATCATAATTGATATCTATCGATCGATAGTTTACTGTCCACTCTCGCGCAAAAGCGCATAAACCAAAGCATAAATAGTATCCTGTACGCCACAGTCGAGAAGACAAGTCAAGTGGTGACGTCATTGGTGGCGCTACTGGAGGCTAGTGATTTCCTACGTTATTATTATGATCAGGAGTAATATTTGTTACGGCATTATTATTGTGCGAGTTTAAATAAAAATGGCTAGCAGTCAAATTACTACTAAAAAAACTCCTTCATGTGTTAGGAACTGTAGAAGAGGATGATGAATTTTCTGAAGCATAATCTATAAACGAGGATGATTTAGAGGTCAGTTTTATTTTTTATAAAAAATTTCACATAAGATAGGTATTAATAGGTTTTTGTTTAAAATCTTGTAAAATGATGCGTTAGGGAAACAAAAGTGATAATTTAAAATGTTAAAAACGTTATTATTTAAATACCTACTATATGAATGTTATTTATTATGGAGCCACATTAAATGTGATATATCTTCCAATTCACTCATTTTTGATTACCAACTCTTATCCTACAAATCTAAAACACTTACTACTTAATGATGAAGAAATTGCGCATTAATTGAACTATCTACTGCTTTTTTGCTTTTGAAAAATGACGAGTCTCAATGAGACCTGAGGAGCCAGATATAATGTATGGTAACTTTTTTCATTTTAACACTACCAAGCTCAAATTTTGTCTTCTAACTACTCTCAAATGCTACTAAATCATACCAAATTATGGTAAATATTCATCCATGATGTTCCTAGTTCTTACGTGGCTACTCAATCCAAACATTTTATTGAGGTGCCATCTTTATGTTCGTATAACTTTTGAAGTGTTATACTACAAAATCCAGGGGCTCGAGTCTGCTATTGCAATCGTGTCTCAATGACCGGTCAGTGATCGAATATTTGACAACTTTGACAGTTTTTGTATAGGAATTGTGTCATAAGTTTGACGTTATATGTCAAAAATCGATCATTGACCGGTCATTGAGACACGATTGCAATAGCAGACTCGACCCCCAGGACCGAACCAACAAAATTTTTAAACTTACTACTAAATAAGTATTTAATTTCATTAAGATACGAAATGTGGCACCTCAATCCTTACGGACATGATTTAAATCGTCTGTAGGTGTGTACCTATGTATGTTTGTTGAATTTATAGATACTTCTCTATGTATCTGTCGCTGCCAATTAGCTTAATCAGGCGTTTATTTGGTTACCTAGCCTTTTCATTGAAATGTGCCGATTTTTCAGCGACCTGAGTGACATCTATTGTTCAATATCGTTTAATGACTTGCCCATGCCACTTATGATGCTGACTAAACGGCACAGTTCAATGAAAAGGCTACTTTTAATGAAACGGCAGATTCAGCTAGTTGGCTGCGACATATCTATTCTGAACTACAGAGCAGATTTTGATGAATGAGTTGCACAAAGGCTACTTTTTGTAAAAAGAAATTCAATATGATGTATGTTACATCAAAAAAAGTGGGAAACTAGTGTGTTTAGGACCCACTTAATAGGGGGTTAGTCTAATTTTATCAAACAAGCAGCTATCCAGACTGAGTAGAGCACTTTTTAAACGAAAAACTCAATAGAATTGCTCAAACTGGGAATCTACCCCACAATCTCACGCAAAATGCAAATGGTTGCTTAATTGATTAACAAGGTGGTCCAGTACCAACTAGATAGGTATCTCTTATTAAAATTGGATTACTTATTTAAAATTAAATACTTAGGTACAAAAAATGTGTGCACATAGAAATGAATGGTTCATTATTTTCATTCAGTTAAATTATATTTACTTACAATCAATCTTGATAGGTACATGTTTAAGCCTGGAGGATCATAGTTTGCTCCAATAACAGATATTTCTGGGTATTTTTGTTGTATAATTCCTGCATAGTCTTCAAACACTTTTCTGTATCCGCAAGAATAACTGAAAATGTATTTATTGTTAATAGAAATATATGCTTACCTAGGACTTATTACAGATACAACTAAGCTATTATCATGATAACCTTACCAATAATAAATGTTCATAATGTGACCTACACCTTGTCCAATTTTAGTAATACTCTCAGCTTCATTTTCACTAGCTTGCGCATAGTTATCGCTAGATAAAATTATACAAGTAATGACTATTGTAAGAAAACTTAATGAAATACAGAAATTAGTTGACAAAGACATTATCACCGAAGCTAACAGTTTCCTGTAATTATAACAACTTTTTTATATTACTAGAAATGAGCAATTAAAACATCTATCACGGCTTAAATATTTGCAGTAGGAAGGATAATATTTCAATTTCAATAAATTAAATATCTTATCACTGACTCGGACTTAGCCTGCCTGTGATCCACATTCCACAGACTAACATGCTCTATGCCACAGACCAACTCAAGAAAATAATCGGAAGTCGGAACGAATCGGAAATAGTGATGGGCAGAGGATAAATACTCAACGGATAAATACTCGAGTTTATATCCGTAAAGGATAAATACCTACTCAAAATGGTGGATAAATATATTTTGAGCAAATAAAATGGTTGCTTTTCCAATTTCATAATTACTTAGGTACGTGTTTTCCGCCACACCCTTACCTGCAGCCCATTAGCGTAACATACTTTCGATCAAAATCAAAATTTGCGCAAATTCACTTGCACGTATGGACTTTTACACGAAAGACATAGGTATTTCCTAATAACGACTATAGGCTCAAAACCAACATCCAAGATGGCGCCGGTAAAGTTTGTAAATTTTTCGTCA
Organism: Melanchra persicariae; assembly: GCA_947386135.1. Taxonomy (NCBI): domain Eukaryota; kingdom Metazoa; phylum Arthropoda; class Insecta; order Lepidoptera; family Noctuidae; genus Melanchra; species Melanchra persicariae. The sequence continues at coordinate 11,471,754 of OX376653.1, read as the reverse complement.
TGGATGTCATTTTCATGGTTTAACCGCTCCAGCCCTGACATGTGAAAATTCCCAAATAAAAAATAAATCGAGCGGTTAACAGGGAGACCCCCACGCTGTCACCAAAAATATTCAATGCAATGCAGTTTTAGAAAATATATTTAGGCAACTTAATGGGGAAACTTTCGGTATTCAAATAAACGGCGAAAAACTACATCACCTGAGATTCGCAGATGACCTCATTTTGTTTGCAGAAGATCCTAAAGACCGAAGTCCAAATTGAGGTGGACGAAGAAGAGATCGAATACGTAAAAGAGTATATTTACCTCGGTCAAGTCATATCTGCGGAAAGCTTATCAATTAAAAAAATTGAAAGGCGAGTAAATAATACCTGCCAAAGATACTGCAGTGCGATTCTGTAAACATGTCGTAGTGAACACTTGGGCGCTGCGTACGACGGGTGAGTTGTCAAATCATACAAATAAGATGGAATGACAGCGCTCTTGTCGTTCACTCCGCCTAGGTGAACACCGTGAGATGTCGACAGAATCGACCGGCTGGTCCCTCGGGGAAATTATGAAAAATAGATCTCTATCTATCTCGGAAAAGAAAACCGTTTACAACACTTGTATACTTCCATGTCTCACTTACGGCTGCCAATTTATAATATACTTGAATCATATATTTTTAAATTATTTAGGTCACAATAAATTACATTTCTTTTTTCTTTCTTCGATTCTTTATTTTTGTAATTTGTTTGTAAGGTATATTTTTACAGGCTACCTATCGAGGTAGCGTGTTGTTTGTATGTATGTTCGTATGTTTGTGTAAAAATCAGGAAAAAAACGGCCGAAGGGATTTGGGTGAAATTTGGCATACATGTAGTTAATATCCTGGAATAAAAAATAGGCTACTTTAAATCCCGGTAAGTGGCATGGATCAATTAATGGAGACTGAGGAGGAAGTGGAACTTCAGAGCCGCTGCTGCCTTAGTACTACAAATTCACAAGTACCAGGAGGCCAGAAACATCAAGCACCAGGAGATCAGAAACATATTTCTGAAGCTGGAAATGTGAGCGCTGAGGATTTACGAGTAGGTACCAGGAGACCAGAAACATGTCATAGTATTTTTTGGGCTGGTAAAATTATGTAGGTAGAGTAGGTGTAGGGTAGGTGTAAGGTAGGAGTAGTGTAGGGCGGTCATTCTCAGCAGGCTCAAATACGCGTGTCCGGGTCGAAATCCAGTACAAAATGGATAACTAACAACTTGATATTTTTTTCTATTATAGGTAAGATCAAAATATTAGGAGGGGCCTGTGTTGTTTTTTTAAATAAATTAAATATAAGTTAGTTTAAAAAAATAAAAACCTCCAAAATATTGACCTCGGTGCCGCGTCCAGCACCGTATTGCGGCGGAAATTAATTTTTATCTTTTTTTCTGCAATATATGTCGCTATATTTCATGTGTTCATAAACAACTAGATAGATATTAACTCAATTTATAATATTTCTACGCCACAATAGGCCTTAGTATACTCTAGTAACTGCGAGAATATTTGTTCGAGTAATACAAACTGTCAGTCACGCCCACAGAGTACTTTTATATATATGATTTATATATATGGTCACGCCGCATTGGTGGTAAGGACAACCGATCTGTGCGTCTCCGTGCCACTCTTTTATTAAGGTACGTAATCGTTTTCGGTGGCTTGGTATACCTTTAAAATTGATTTCGGTGAATCCCTTTTATCCACAACTATTTGAATTAATATTTTTTAATTATAATTAAAGCATGTCTTTTATGTATTCGATTTCAATAAAAGAGATTAATATTAAAAATTCGGGTTACTTTTGAAAATATCTAGGATTTTGCCAATTATTTTGATTTCAGTGGCATTGATTTCGGTGTTTTCGGTGGAAATAGGTGCACCGAAATCAATTTTAAAACCACCGAAATCAATCAATAGCTATTTATTTACATTTTAAGATCGTTTATTTAGCTTTCTCATCACCTCTCATCTTGTTTCAGAACTGTGATTATGGCAGATTCAAAAGAAGATCGGTTGGATAAAAAGAGATTGGCTGAACGACGTCGGAAAGCTCGCATCAAGAGTGATCCAGAGCTTTTTGCAGTGCACAAGGAGAAAGATAGGCAACGCTATTATAAATGGAAGAATGAAGGAAAGATAAAGCCTGTAAGTGAATTAGATCCTCACCAACAACGAATTTTTAGGGAGAGAAGTAGAATGTCTTCCAACAAAAACAATTTGAAAAAAAAGGCGCAAAGAGATGAGGTGTCTTGAAGAGGATTTAATAATAGTACCAGAAGTAAACGACAAAACTGACGATCCTTTGGTGACTTCACGATCACAACCAAAACGATCAGAACCACTTCGAACTGAAGCAAGTTCCTATGTTGATTTGCTACCATCAAGTTCATAAGTCATTTCATCTCCTTTACCTCAGCGTGTTAAGGCTTATCGAGACTTGGCTGCACCATTGAGTCCGTCTAGTGACGTAAGTACAATTTCAAGGCCATGTCATGTACCAGATCATCAGTTCATGTGATTGAAAAGGAGTTTCCTCCAACTCCAAAGGCTAATAAGAAACTAAATACCAAAGTTATTATACGTAGACTTAAATGAAGAGTGCATAATTCACTGCAACTTTAGTGAAAATTACAGCACAAAATATGCTAGTGAAATTCAAGCCATTCATTTCGGGGGTAACCGCCAACAAATAACCCTGCACACCGTGGTCATTTACTATCGTAATAATGGACTTCTGAAAGTTCAGTCGATATGTACATTATCAGAGTCTTTATGCCATGACGCACCAGCCATTTGGGAACATTCACTTCCTATATATTAAAATTCAAAGAAGATGAAAATCTCAATATTCGTATACTACATTTCATTTCTGATAGTCCGTCGGGCCAGTACCGAAACCGTAAAATGTTTTATATAATCAGCAAACTCCACTGGTACTCGTACCTGCCCAGTTTGACTAGTATTACATGGAATTATACAGAAAACGGCCATGGAAAAGGAGCCCCAGATGGTGTCGGTGCAACACTCAAAAGAATGACTGACCGAATAGTTGCTCAAGGCAATGATATCACAAGCTTATCATCATTGATGACTCATCTGAAATCTGTTCAAGGTATTATAACGAAAACTATTAACGACTCCGATATTTATGAAAAAGAATTGTTGATTCCATCCAATCTCAAACAATTTGCAGGGACTATGGAAGTTCATGCAGTAGGTATGGAACGCCAATGAGCCCAACCAACTATCAATGAGAAAAATGAGTTGCGCCGAAGGTGACTGTAAAAATAATTCAGTGTCGTGTGAACATGGGTATCATAGGCGAGCAAACTGACAGACTACTGACTGATAGAAACAATAAAAACAAGAGTAACAAGATCGATCTGATTAAAAAGTCAAGTTATGCCAAAAAAGGGAGTGGAGTCTGTGCAGCTAAATCTAATAAACCCCAAATTTTATCGAATATTCTGATTCAACCTGGCAGTAGCTATTCTGTTGATCTTCCTGATGATTTCTATGAAACCAAGCAGCGCCTGTCCCATACCTTAACATCAGACATTAGATTGCATGAAAGTGACAGCTTCTGGACGCGTGTGTCGACAGATTGTGAAAATATTGCTCCGAAAGTAATGAATGAAGTATTCTCCAAAATTGTAAATTCCGAAGAAAGCAGTGACGAGGAATATAACATTTTTTAATTAAGGATTGAAAACTGTAATCCCTATAAAGTTTTTGTAAGTTTTTATTACATTGTTAATTTAATGCTGGGTGCTTAATTTAACTAAAAAAATATTTAATTGTGTTAAAATTATCAGGCAAAGTAATATTTTTAATAAAAAGTACAAATATTATATAGTTAAGTAAGTGCCTTCTTTAATTGTTGATGTTGTTGGAAAGACTAATTTGTGACAGAAAAGTGATTGTTGTAGTAATTTTGCATTAAGTAAATTGTCTGTGATTAACTAGATCTCAACCAATAGGTTATTAAATTAAGGGCTTATTTAATTGTGCTTAAATCAACGGGCCTTCTATAATTGTTGATGTTGCTAGAAAGACTGATTTGTAACTGAAAAGTAATTTTTGTTGTGATTTTTTTTTAATAAGTAAATTGTCTGTGATTAAGCTGGATCGATATATGAACTTGAAAAAAATCTGAAGTCTTAATTGAGACTTCAGATTTTTTTCAAGTTCCTATATTGATAGTTTTAGACTACCTACTATTTTTAATAACATTTAATGTAGAATATATAGCTTCCTTTCAAAGTTGATTTTTGTAAATATTCCTATAACTTAATAAATGGGACATGTCTTGATAAAATAAAATGTTTTATTGTAAAATTTACCTGCAATTTCTTACAGACCATGTTTTCGTAGTAAAACTTAGGTAGTTAATATAATATTTACAAAATAATAGTATAAGAAATATAAATTATTTGATATATTTGATTTCGGTGATAAGAATATTGATTTCGGTGGACACCATTTTTTAAAAATTAAACTCCTTCATATCCATTCGGTCTATACGATTCCCTCTACTACTAGTATGTTTTAAATGAACTCTACATTTTTGATATTTCATGATAAGATGCCACAAATAAAAAAAAAAAAATTGTCACCGAAGTCAACCAAATAATGAGTCTCCTGATAATGACCCAGGGCAGGTGTAGGGTAGGTGGAGGGTAGGTAGTTGACGGGACTAAGCCGCGGGAGGCAGCTAGTTTATAATATTAGTAGGATTACCAATCACGAAGCATAATCACCATTTTTAAATACTAATTACCGTGTGTTTCATATCTCATCACATCACCATTCGACAAAAAGTTTCAGCTTCTGATTCAGATTTTTATGGCAGTTCAAATACTGTGCGCTAAATTTATTTCGCTAATCTGCACCATAAACTTTTAAGTTAAATCCATAAAAGTTGTAATTGGAAGTATTATTGGAACTTATAGTTTCCTTTGGCAATGCCACAGACACCCATCCAAATTACTGTATCGGGACAACCTACTGGAATCTGTTGTTGGCTGTCAACAAGGTGATCACCTCGGGCCAGTGATTTTTAATTTAGCCATTCACCCAATTGCTCGAAAGCTACATTCTAAATTTAATGTTTGATATCTTGACGACGCGACGGAACCTTGGGAGGCGAAGTAGAATCTGTTTTAGATGACCTAATTTTCTTAAAAAATTAACTCCATTCCATTGGCCTTGATCTCAACCTTTCAAAATGTGAATTATGACTCCGCTGCTGAATGTCGAAGTTTGAAATGTCGACGTATGTTAGTTCTAAAGTACAGGATCTCGATGTACGCCTGTTCGAAAGTTCACTGGAGCGAAGTATGCAAGGCCGACGTATCGTTAGTTAGAAAGCATACGAGTGCGATTTAGGTCAATACTAGCAAGTCGGAGCCCCGCTTCGCGGGGCTCAAGGGTTTGAAAAAAAATAACCACGAAGGGTATGGCGGGGTCAGTTCGCTCGCTTCGCTCGCTCACTAGACCCCGCCATCCCCTTCTAACCTGACCTGTCCGAGTCGGGGTGCCCCATGATGTTTACTTATAGTAAACCATGTATAACAGTACGGAGGCATTTCATATTTCGTAACAGGGTAATTTCGAACTGGCGTACATCGCACTCGTATGCTTTTATTGCAGAAAAAAATCAAAAATTCGATGACGTTTCGGAAAGATTGCTCCAAATCAACATGCATTCGGCTAGCACCATAATTCGTTTCTGCTGTTTCGGCCCTAAATTGACATGTTTTCTTCGTGCTTCCCATTTATGGAAGCACACTCATCTTTTAGACCAAATGGATCAAATTATCCGACGAACTTTGTCATTAATTTTGAATGTGGCCTTGGACGACCGAGCTTGGGCACAAGTTTCTCTTCCCATCCGCAAGGGAGGACTCAGCGTCCGCAAAATTTCTAGTATATGTTTACTGGCTTTCATATCTTCGGTCTACGGCACTGAGAAATTAATCAGGAATGTCCTGGCTTCCACACTGGTTAATTTTGATGTGCCGTGCTTCACTGATGCTATCGATACCTGGAAACTCAGTTGCCCAAATACTGACCTGACAAACCATCTTCCCAGAGTCAGTGGGACAAGCCGCTCTGCAGAGTATTTCAGAACAACTTACTGACATCTACTTCTACTGAGCGTGCGCGCCTGCTGGCTGTGGGAAAATGGGAGTCGGGTCTTTGGCTTCATGCACTACCGTCGTCGAACCTAGGCACTTTGCTCGACGACACCACTTTCCGCCTCGCTGCTTCTTTCGTTTAGGAACAACATGGTTGTTCTTCTCATCGCTGTCACTGTGGTGAAGTTGTCAACAGCTTCGGGCACAATGGCCTTTCTTGTAGCCGCAGTGCGGGTCGTTTTGCGCGACATGCTAATTTAAACGACATTATCCGACGAGCTCTCGTCACCGTCGGCGTTCCAGCCGTATATTAGAACCCAATGGCTTGGCACGTGACGATGGCGAAAGACCGGACGGCATGTCTTTGTTTACGGTTTGAATTCATTTATTTCTAAAGATTACAAATCACTTGTACAGAAATAAATACTTAATTTATCCAGATTTAGGTAAACATTTTTGCTGTCCAGGAGTATCGAGAGGTTTAGTGTTAACATTACGAAAATTACAAAATACTTAAAAAAAAATTTTTGAAATTAAATAAAGAGGGTAATTTCCAAGAACTCCGTATTGACTACCGCCGTGCGACGCGTTAACGCGGTCGACGTGCGGTGTCTCGTTATCTTGTTTTTGTGTTTGAAATATAAGGACTCGTACACACTAGAGGCAAATAAATTATATTAGTTAATTAATTATTTTTTATGACCTTTCAAGATGTGACATTTGAGTAGTTTTTTAAATAGTGATAGCGATTGTGTGGTTTTTATGTCTTTTGGTAGTGAGTTATAAAGTTTTGCTCCCTCGTGAAGTATTGTTTTTTTCCCATAGTTAGTTCTAGTTTTAGGTATGTGTAAGTCTTGTGCGCGCCTCAGAATACGTTTTTGTACTTGTATGTTTTTTGTGAATGTGATTTGTGTGTGTAAGTCTTTGGATAGAATTTTGCGAATTAAAATACATGTGTTATTTAAATATATATGATGGAATATCAGAATGGGCAGCGGAGCGGTCGTTGTGATAGTCATCCATCATGGGCGTGTTATAGAAGAAACGTTGAAATAATAGCACGTTTGTGATTTATAACAGTCCCTCGTTTCATTCGATTACATTTGTAAACAAAATATACGGTAAAACACAAGATGAAACTAGATTACGAGCCAATAGGTTAGCACGCGTGCACTTCGTACGCTGTCTGTCAAAAGAATGCCAGCTGTCACGGCGTAGACGCAAACTTGCTACCCTATTCGGGGTTACCCGCTCATATTTTATAAATCACCATTTATATTCGACCAATTGAAATAAATCACCATTTTAATTTTAACAATAATTACTATTCAACCAAATAACACAATCAGTATCTCATCTTAAATCTTGGATTTACTTTTAATTTAGCTGCGCGCCGTCATATAATTATGAGAAATGTTAAATAGCTTGGTTTCTTTGTAAATTTAATGTGTGGGGGTCAGATAGTGATAGTGAAATAGAACTTTTATAATTTTGTTCTGCGCTCTTTGTAGCTTTTCAAGGTTGGTTTTAACTGCTGAACCCCACAGTTCTATAAGATATTCAATGTGTGGTTTCACCAATGAGTTATAAATAGTGCGGCGGACTTTAAGAGGGAAGCATCTCACAATTCGACGTAATGCACCCGTTAGGCTTAAAATTTTAGAACAGGTTTTCTCTATATGTGGTTTCCATGTTAGTTGATTATCCAGAATAAGTCCAAGATATTTATCTTTATTAACTTTATTTAAATTGACTCCATTAATACTAAGAGGTTTGTGATCTGAGCTTTTTGTTTTTAGCTGCAAATATTATATAGGTGGTTTTGGATGTGTTGATAGTTAACAGGTTATTTAGAAACCATCTTTCCAAGATGATGAGATCCTCTTGTGCGTCCTGTATTATTGAGTCAATTGAGTGACCAAAATAAAAAAGACAAGTGTCATCAGCATATAAAGACACATGCCCCTTTAGGCCTATCTTGTCTATAATTTGATTTTATGTTTTCTTTTTTATAAGTAGTTTAATTCTTTTTATAACCCTTTTTTTTGTAAGGCTATGTTAGGTCAGGTCTTTTTTTTACCCTTGAACCACTTCCGTAGGCTTCTGCTTAATGACAACAATTACAACAATTTCAACTAATACCAATTATTACCCATATAGCACTTCGCCCGCGACTTCGTCCACGTGGGGATAGTAGGTACTCCACAAACTTCAACGCCCTCTATACCCCCTTATAAAGGTTAGCTTTGGAAACGTGACATTTCGATAGCATCTGTCAATCCTATACATTTTTGACGTATTGACAATCGCGTACGCCACGCCACCGTTGACAGAATCTCACTTGTCTCGAGCCCAGGTTCAGCGCTACTGTTCACCCCGTTCAGCCCGTCAGGGTTTGATTATGCAAAAATTGTTAGGTACATCTGTTTCAATTATCCCGCTTTTAGTTTGTTCATAGCATTCCGACGTAAATTGAAGCAAGCAATTATGTCCTCCCCTAAAATCTTAATCACCCCTGCTTCACTCCTTATTATGTATGTAGTTTATTTTCGAAAAATCCAAAAATTTCGTTATTCTTATTGTTTTATTGAAAACATTTAAACGCCGTGGCGTTTCAACTTCATCGGACCAAGCATTGATACGATTCTCCCCAGTTCGCACAAGCCGCGACATTTTTCTTACTCCGAGCATGTTTATTAATGTCATCGCTTTTGAACGAAAGGTCCGATTTGAATAATTTAAAGTGTAATTTACACGGACATAATGAACCTTAATTATCAAACCATTTCAATGGTTAAGGATTAATATCATGATACTAAAATAACCATTTTTTATTTCACCATCAGATTTGCTTGACTAATATGAACAAAAAGCGGTCATGGTGACTTATCCATAATAGTTAGACATATGGTATCGCGGACTTTTTTGTAGATATTTATGACCTCTATAAAACTGTAGTACATCACTTTGCTCTATTGTCAATAGATTCCGCAGCGTACGCGATATAAGGATTTTATTCACGCCTGGGGTTACATTATCGAAGTTTTCATACGGATCCCTAACTTTTTTGAAAATATTCTATAGCCTATGTCCATCACCGATAATGAAGGATTCTACTGGTCAAAGAATTTTTCAAATCGGTCCAGGAGTTTCGGAGCCTATTCATTTCAAACAAACAAACAAATCTTTCCTCTTTATAATATTAGTGTAGATTAAATTAATCTAGAAAAACAATTCACGCACGACGATGACCTTGTACGTAACGTAAGTACTTACGTCACAATGTCAACTAAAAATAAAGTCCATTCTACTGTCTAAATCAGTCTAAATAACAACAAATTCAACTTCAAACCAGTACCTATATACGGGTTTATCTAGCACCGTCAGCTAGCCAGTCTATGGACGAACTCACTTGCACATTATACCATTTCACTCTAACATGTCTATTTAATAAAATCAACTATCTGTTCAAAACAATAAAGTTCAAATAAGCTTTCTCGGTAAAATAAACGCACGAACATAGTAACCGACTAAGTTTAGGCGTCTTCGTTGTGAACTTTTGATTTAAGATTATTTAGTCCACGCTTGAACGATAGACCATCCAAACGTTGATTGTACTAGTACGTCGACCGCCGATTTAAACCGTTCGTTGATACGACGACGCCCATCTCTACTCGCCAGTGACAGCCGACATTGAGTGAGTGACAGCTGAGCTCAAATGAAGGAAATGGATTGGATGGATAAACAAAATTGCTAATTTGTTAATATCGCAGACTGCAGTCAGTACCGCAAAGTATCATAAAGTGGATTTTTTAGATTTATTGCCGAGTGGACTCTGTATGTTACGTTGTGCTCATTCCACAGTGCTTTACATACAGAATATAACTATAATGTCCCATCATCACTGCCATGGTCATGATCATGACCACGGCAACGCTGACGAAGTTGGCATTCAGTATAACCTGTATGAAAAAATTGATAAAGAAAATTTACAATGTCTAAATGAAAGTATCGATGGCTCTGGTAAAACTGTCTTCAAATCTTGGGACAAACGACTTGATAGAACTCATGTGAGTGTTACCTTTTTATTATGTATTATTATTCTAGTATTTAAGTGTTTTCTATTTATTATACTACCCACCATTTTTTTTCACTTTGTACACCATTTTGGGCACATACAAATCTCAGTTAGAGGGTCGTCTTATGACACCTCTTTTGAATGTAAAAAAATGCCATGAGAATTTCACAATTCTGAATGGATGCGTAGTCTTTATAACCCAAAGGTTGACTGGTAGAGAATGCCTTGTTGCATTAATTCCACCCATGTACCACTATTGTAGGTACATAAAGTTTAAAAAAATAAATGTTGCAGCCAACTACCTGAATCCGCCGTTTCATTAAAAGTCTAGCCTTTTCATTGAATTGTGCCGTTTAATCAGCGACATAAGTGACATGGGCAAGTTATTATTAAACAATATTGAACAAAAGATGTCACTTAGGGCGCTAAAAATCGGCACATTTAAATGAAAAGGGTAGGCAATCAATTAAACAGCTAATTAAGCTAATTGGCTGCAACAGACATGTGAAGATCAAACATTAATATTATGGAATACTCATGAGAAGACATGTCAAGCAATGGTTTATCATTATCTGCAGAAGTATAGAAGATGTGGTCTAAATAAATTAAACTATTTTATTCAAGAATACCCACCATTTTAATTTCAGTTTGTTGAAAGTGATGCTGATGAAGAATTACTGTTCAATATACCATTCACAGGGAATGTGAAATTGAAAGGAATAAAAATATCTGCTGAAGATTCTGACTCCCATCCTGCAAAGTTAAGATTGTGAGTATGAAATCATTGGAGTTGCAATAACTTCTTGATGGTGGAAGCAATTCTAAAACATGCTAAAATTCTTTTTAAGGTTTAAGAATAAACCTAACATGACATTTGATGATGTGTCAATGGAACCAGACCAAATATTCGAGCTTCAAAAGGATAGTGAAGGTGTTTTGGAATATTCTCCAAAGTAAGTTTTGTTTATGTTTCTAGGGATTGTCAAGAAATATAGAAGTCTAGAGTTATTTTTTTAAATTGAATCCTTGGATTTATCACTTTTTGTCTGCTTGTTACGGATGCTTCTCTTGAGATCTGTTACATAAAATATGATTTGAAAGTGCTTTCTCTAATAATACCTCCCTCCTAAGCCATATAAGTTTGTAAAGCTACATTTTTAATTGTGATATAGCTGGGGTTGCCAAAATTTGCAGAAAAATTATAGCTGGGCTGGGACAGTATAATAATAATAATAATAAGCCTTTACTTCCGAACTTTTGACAGTTTTACACATTTAAAACAAGCAATTACTAATAAAATCTACACTAAGTAACAAAAGGTCTCTCAGTTCGGTGTGCCTTATGGCAAAGGCCTCCTCCAACTCTTTCCACTGCTTTCTGTCTGCCGCCACTCTTGTCCAGAGCAGACCTAAAGACATTTTAAGGTCATCCTCCCATCTTCTCTTTTTACGACCTCTACTCCTAATGGCATCTCTTGGGTACCAGATTGTCACCTGTTTGCTCCATTTCTCCTTTCTACACCTGAGCATATGTCCAGTCCACGTCCATTTAAGTTGATCAATACGAGCCAGGATATCAGTTAATTTCGTTTTGTACCTGATGTCTGTACTTCTTACTTTGTCTTTTAGTTTTAAACCTAACATGCTTCTTTCCATACTTCTCTGACATCTTGCAAGTTTTTCCCTATGTTGTTTTGTCAAAGCCCGCAGCCATATGTAATGCAGGGTAAAATACAGGTATCAAAAGTCTTCTTGATTTTAATGCCTATTTCCTTGCTTTTTGTAATTTCTTTTAAAGCCCAGTAGGTTTTCCATCCTGTTGCAATTCTTTTTTCTATTTCTTTCGACATCTGGTCACTAGGCGAAATTATCTGGCCGAGATATACATATTCCTCTACGTATTCCAATTTCTGTCCTTTAACTGTTATGTCTACGGGAATTGAATTAGTCATCATCTTGGTTTTGCTGGAGTTCATCTCTAGGCCTAATTCTCTACTTTTATCTGCTAGGGTTTGTATCATGGACTCCAGTAATTTTGGATCTTCTTCCAATAGGACCAGGTCATCCGCAAATCTGAGATGATTTAATCTTGATCCATTTATGTTAACACTCAGATGCTCCCAATCTAACTTCCTAAACATTTGTTCTAGCACTGCTGTAAACAGCTTCGGTGGGCTGGGACAGTATACTTACTAGTTTTGATTAGTAGCCTTTGCAATTTATCTCTATCTAAGACCAGTCTTTATAAAAAAAACTCTGCACATTCAAATATCGCCAACACCTTTTGACCTAACGATTTTCGATATATGGGAATCGACGATATTAATTGGCGTTAAAACGACACATTTTGGATTCCGCGCTAAAATAATTCATCGTGTAAAAGCGCCATCTAAGCACTTAGTTCCTTCATGTAAACGTGGCACACTTTGTTTGCACTCGGGGAATCCTAGTTGCTTAAATTGTAGATCATTGTTGCTTTCGACGCGTCCATTAATTAGGTACGTGAGACGATTTTGGCGTTTTTCAAGTTTGCTGTGCTGTTGTGAGATTTGACTGAACCGCCTCCCCCCATGTCCTAATCTCACGTCCCAATCTCACGTGAGAGTTTTCAAAAGGCGCGTTTCTAGTGTAATTACTTACGTCAATCTGTGTTTTAAGAGTGTTGACGCCCTACAGCATTTCATACAAACTTTCAAGTCTAAATTTTTCGAAATGAATGAACCGATTTAAATGAATTAATATGCATACCTACGCCAGATATCCACTTCGAAATAGTTAATAGAGAACATTTTCGAAAAAGGGTTTAGAGGGAGAGAGAGAGCGATTTTAAGTTTTCTGTAGAAAGTGAAACATCACTATCTTTCCTCCTGAACTCTTTTTCGAAAATGTTCTCTACTAACTATTTCGACCTTTCGTATAAAATGCCGTAGGGCGTAACCGCTCTTATCTTAATGCGTTTAAAAAAAATGCGTGAGTCTCAGACTTGCTTTACATACAATGTTGTTTTATTGTAAAATATAGCATTATTACCGTACTAATGATAGGTCCAGCTTTCTACCAGTGTAAGATTTTTTACAAACAAATCAGAACTTCCAGAGATATCCTTTTACAAACACAAGTAAACAACCCACAAAAAAAACCTCTATAATATTAGTTTAGGAGCTGTAGATCACCATGTTTAAATACATTTAATTATTAAATTAGAAAGAAAATCAATTTCACTACCTATATTTTAGGCTTATAGCGATCGGAGCTTTCTATCGCCATTTCTATCAATCGTAGTTTTTCCTTAGTCGCGTTTTAGTTTTAAACTTAATTACACTTTTTTCAGAATTGTCACATTTTCATCAGTTTCCCATTTAACAATGCATTTCCCAGCCAATTTTGGTGCTGAAAAAACTATAATATATTACATTGGATTAAAGGGAGAGTTTAGCCCTGGCCATAGACATGGAGTAACTATCTGCACATATGAAGTGAGGCCAAATATTGATGACCACAAATTAAAAAATATGGATTCTGTAACAAAACAAATCGAATGAAAAGAGAACTACACGCATAAGAAAATATGAGAGAATAAATAAGGCTACTAAATAATTATGCATCTGTACCGTATTGCGAAATTGTATGACTGCTTAACATTGAAGTGTAAATAATGTTGTTCTCACATAAAATCTACCTACATTAAATTATGTTCCCTTCAAAAATATAGATTGTTTTATTCAGAGATTTTTGTCTTACAGAGACAAAAGGCTCGTAATGCCCAAAAATGGTTGCTTTGTCCACACAGGGTTCCTATTTCTGCCGCCATCCCTACTGCAAGCAGATCGTAGCTATGTACCTACCTTACGATTAAAATTTAATGGCGGCTGTGAGGTTTTTACGAATCCATCCGAAATTGTGCAAGTTAACTGACTGAAAATCCTTTAGAGAACAAATAGAAAGCAAGTTTGGAGCTAATGAAAAAAACAACTTAAACATCAACCCTAATAAATGTGCTTAAAACCTGAGATGATATTGAATAGTCGCTAGTCGCTCAATACTTGACATAACACAACACAATGTATCCACTGCAGTAAGTGACTGCGTGGTAGCAATAAACTCGAAACATCTTGAACAGGTAAGTACCTAATGGTGAGAACCCTACTAGCCCCGGTAAAATTAGAATAAAAACGAAGAAAAAGCTATGATTACGGCCTAGGGCGCAAGACTATTTTCAGGGGGTGCATTTTCAGAACCCTGCCTCGAATAGGGTTCCTAGGTTTCCTTTTGGCCATTCATACAGAGATAGAATTAACTTCATCAACTTAGGCAGAAATGGCTAAGAACTAGAAGAAGGATGCAAGAGTGAGCGAAGCGAGCTCAAAAATGTTTGGAAAGTCTAATGTCTTACGGGGCTAACAAGTCTGCTGGTGTCGTAGGAATTTGTTGTTTGTCGCCAACGCTTCTTAACTTTTATACAAAAGAGTATCTACGAGCACACTAACACTCAAGAACTGAGCGATTGGTGTACCTACACGGATTCAGAGGCGTAGCTAGCATGATACCCGGTACGGATATTGTGGTGTTACCTCAGAAAGATAACTTTCGATTTGGTGCTATTACCTATCGTCTTACGGTCATATCATCACAACCCACGATATGGGGGTAGACTGCGGCGCCAATGATTACCGGCGCATCATTGGCGCCGTAGATTTTTTAAGGGATGTTCTTGCATTACTTGTTGTTTAATATATATTTTGTTGATGACAATGTGGACAATTTCTTCGCCAGTAGGTAGGTACTTACTAGGTAGTTACTGGTCGATAAAAGCATTAGATATAGGTACAGGGTGCTACCTAGTCTAGTTAGAGCATGTGAAGCGAGCTCGACAATTTTATTATATGTAGGTAAGTATCGCATCCCGCCTTGGACAGGTTTGACAACTGAGAAGACAGTAAATTTAGTATAAATAATCGCATTTTATTTGGCTCCTCAATCCTAACGTTACTTGAGATTACATAACTGAGATCACAACAAAATCATAAACCAGAGACACTTAAGGGCACATTACATTATCCAATTTGCAGAGCGCTAGATGAGCTAGCGTGCTAAATTTGTATTTTGTAAAGGCAGTTAGACAGTTAGTGATCCAATCTAGTGCGATATGGACTCTGCCGCGCTAAGTAGCTCATGCCGTACACTAGCTAGCGCACTAAATTGCAAGGTGATAAGCGGTCTAGCGTGCTAAACACTAGCTAAGTAGCTATACTCGGTCCGTCAGTCGGCGTGCGCTCGAACAGGAGGACGCATTTTTGGTGTACCGTTTCAACGGCGCGGCCATTACAATTAAAAATAAAAAACCATGCCAAGATTTTGTAAAAATTTGTAACAGTTGATTCCCAAAACCATAAATTTGTCAAAGCCATTGTTAAAAAATTATAAGTGTTTGAACGTGGCCGCGCCATTGAAACGCGGCGAACCGCGCGGCCACGCAGATCTTTCAAACTAAGCGAGATATCAGCGAACACGTGTTTTCACCGTTTCAATGGCGCGGTCATGGGGTTTTAGTCTTACAGCTCCTAAAATATAAATCCAGGAATTTTTTCTACAAATTCAATCTGTTATTCACCTAAATTTCAGGTATCTGCAACGCTTAGTTTTTCAATGGCGCGGCCACGTTCAAACCCATATAACTTTTTAACCATGGCTTTGACAGCCCATGATGCTAAATGCGGATTTACTCGAGCGTCGCGGAAACCTAGTAGATTCGGTAGATTGATAGATTGATAGGATGATTTGAAGAATATTAATGGTCCTTAGGCGTCTACAGATTTTCAAAGTTGTAAAAAATACAATGAGATGGAAATACTCAAGCGTGTCAGATATTGATATTTTTCATGCTCCAACATGTCTCTGATACGAAATTTATATTAATCTGCCGATTTGCATGGTGCGGGTGGCCTTGCGGGAGGGGTAAAAAAAATAAAAAATACATTTACTCGAGCGCGTCAGATTTTCAGTGAACCCTACAGATGCTCCCATTTCTTAGTCTGACGATTTGGAAGTAACGCAAGCTCGCAGCGAATTCCTGAAAATGTAAAAAGAATCCCGATCTTGAAATACTCGAGCGCGTCAGATTAGCATACCTACTGTCGAAGGTTCATCATGAGCTCCCAGCCATAGTGACCAAAAATCAGACAGTTATTTTGAGGGGTATTGGTAGCACGAAAACTTGAAAAAAAAATGCTTTTTTTAAACACGTAAAGCTGTTGGTCCCGGTTGGGATCTTTGGCAGTCGTTACGGATTGTCAGAAGCCAGTAAATTTGACTCCAGTCTTGCCAAGAAGTACCGTGTTACCCAGTTAATGGGTCGTGGTGGTCTAGTTGGCAGCCGCTTCACGTAAAATACTGGTATTCAGCTGAATCCGGTTGACTGGAAGCCGACTTCAATATAGTTGGGAAAAAGGCTAGGTAGATGATGATGAACAGCTGTTATGGTGTCATGGCGTCGGAAAACAGTGTGAGGAAGGTGCGAGAGAGTCAAAAATACGGGAAAAGTAAAAGGGACCGAGAGGCGCAGAGTGGGAAACACATGCTTTACCCTACTGCACGCTCTGAACTTAATTGACGATTTTATTACCTTCGGATTGCGGAAATCGTCAGAATATGTTTTTTGTTATTCTGGTATTATTACCTTTAAAATAAATAAAAAAACAAACGCGCTCGAGTAAGTCCAGACATCGTTTTTTTTTTGCAACTTTGTAACCCTCCCCGCCTACTTAGGTTACGCTCAAATCGTCAGATTAGCAAAATTGATACTTCTTATATAGCTAGTAATTAATCCCCCATATCTCAATCTGACGCACTCGAGTATTTCAGATGATCGATTTTTTTTTACTAATCTGACGGCTTCTTACGTACCTACCCCCCTATATTAAGGGCTCATACTGGCTGATATTGCATATATTAATCTGACGCGCTCGAGTAGGTAAAACCCAAAATCCCTTCTAGGGCTCACCTACCATATTAGTTTGGGTTTGCAATAATTTTCTTATTTGTAATAAACTTGCAAAACCCGAAAATAAAGGGGCAAACTAATATGGTAGGTGAGCCACACATGAACCCAATGATATTATAAGTAAAAAGGTGTAGATAGGTGACATAAACAACATTCGATCTTTAAGGCGGCACAATGTTACAATGTCAGATGCCACGTAGAAGTAGGACGGCAAGTCATAATTATCGGAAGCGGAAGAGACAAGCCGAGGAGAATGTGGCTAATTAGCCACATTTTGACGTGTCGCTTGCTGAGCGCTTATAACATATCTACACTTTTTTACTTATAATATCATTGACATGAACCAAACCGAAACGACAAACAAAACTTCATAGTACAGCCGGTCGATTCTATCGACATCTCACGGTGTTCACCTAGGCGGAGTGAACGACAACTGCCGGTCGATTCTGTCGACATCTCACACGGTGTTCACCTAGGCGGAGTGAACGACAACTGAGCTGTCATTCCATCTTAATTGTTTGGTTTGACAACTCACCCGTCGTGCACCCCGCCCAAGTGTTCACTTCGACATGTTTACAGAATCGCACTGCTGAGCTGTCATTCCATCTTATTTGTATGGTTTGACAACTCACCCGTCGTGCGCCCCGCCCAAGTGTTCACTTCAACATGTTTACAGAATCGCACTGCTGAGCTGTCATTCCATCTTATTTGTATGGTTTGACAAGTCACCCGTCGTGCGCCCCGCCCAAATGTTCACTTCGACATGTTTACAGAATCGCACTGCTGGATACGTGGAAGATCGACCTTCACCCATCTGATAACCACATGGGTCATATTTTTAACATGGAAAATATGCCTTACTATACAGCGTGTAAGGGACATCGACGCACAAACGAATACCATGGATTCAGGACATGATTCTGGACCGCCCCCGCGTTGGAATTTTTCGTAGGCTTTTTCCTCATTTTTTCATTTTTTTTTTACTTTAGACTGTTCATAATCGTTATTCTTACCCAACCCAATGTGTTTTTTTATAAAAAAATAGTTAAATCACTACTTTCACTAAAAAAAGCAATGTAAATAAAACTAGAATTAGGCATCTGCTCAGCTGTTTTGTTGCAAAAGGTCAACGCATCCTGCCTAATAGCAAAACACTAACTAACCCATGTGTGTGTAGCGTCTAACATACCGTCTAGAAAAGACAGTTTTCATGTGTTAAGTAAACCGATCATTAGCGAGATTAATGATTTCTACAATTTGGTTAATGGCATTAAGTGTAGCCTTTTCGTGAAGTTTGCGTTACGATGTCCCCAACACCCTGTATAGACTTGCCTGCTTATTTCTGTTCATGGCTACCTGGCAAGCAGGAAAAGATAAATAAATATAGGTAACTACACCGATCCGTTAACCAATATAAAATGGTATCGAAAGAAAGATAATATACGAATATAATCTTAAAGGCTTGCGTGCAAAAACCCTTATGAAAAAATTAAAAATAGCCATGAACAATTTTCGATAGGCAAGCTATCTTAAGCGTGTTTATAAATCAATAAAATTTGATGAAAAATATGTCCCATCTGGTTATCGTGCCCGAAGGTCGATCTTCACCGTATCTTAGACTATCAAACAAAATAACTTTATTTATGGACATTGACACTATTGACTGCTACTTTACCACTTTTTCAGTTAGAATTGATGCCAAAGTAGTATTTCATGAAATCATAACATTTGGCATCAATTCTAACTGAGGGAGTTGTATTGATGATTTTTATTATTTAAATTCTATATACATAGGTACCTACTTGCTACGACCGCGAATCATATTTTGACCAAGATACAACCGGACTGCAAATTGCAAAAAACGTAAGAAAATTTGAATTTCGCAGGTTACCCTGGCGATTGGCGGTCTAACAAAACAATTAATTAATAATTATTATTCATTCAATAGAATTGGAAACAGCAAATGCTGCAAACAAGATTTAAATAACGTAAAAAACCCCTTAAAGTTTTGTGCCGATTCACCCCTGCAATCCTATTCACCCCGTTTGTAGGTACCTACTAACATCTCGGGTTTGCCAGCTAATATTTTAGCTATTTGGAGGTGGTATGCTCAAATTAAATACCGGGTAGGTAGGTAGTTTAAATTGTTTTATTATCATTATTATCTATTCGCAACTTGGTCGATAATATTATATGTACAAAACTATTATTAAAGTGCTTTATTTACCGCAAGGACTAAGTCCTGGCACAGTTTTACAATATTATGGTCCTGGTTATCATTTAAAGTTATAGTGTGGTTAAAGGCAGGTACCTACTTGAATTTCCAGGAGACAAATACAATTGAGTAGGTACTAGGTAGGTTCCTTCCTAGGTAGGTGCCTATTTTCCCGTTAACTTTTACAAACAGTATCGTTTTAATGAAACTTAAAAAGTTTATTAGGTAGGTACTTACCTAGTCTTAATTAATTTCCATAGGAAGATAGATTATAAAATATTATATAAAAATAAAATCTGTAAGTACCTATATAGATAGGTACCTAAGTACCTACCTATTTCATTTTAAATTGGTTGCACAAGACAATTGATTTGTGATAATAGATTGCGATAGTAGGTATTTTCCTATGTATAAAATTATGAACAAAAATAATTAAATTAAATACTAGATAGTTACATAGTTATACAAACCTACTTATGTAATTTTGGCAGTGATATCATATTCTATCCGTATTCTCTTTCTTCTTTCAATTATTATAGATAAACATCACAATATTTTAGTCCTAGAAATAACGTTTCGAGTGAATCTCTTGAAGATTGGTAGATGTGTCTCTTCATTGCCGGCGTCTTCCTCGCACCCCGCGGCGGTAGTACGGTCGGTTCGGGTTGTACGGGCGAGAGCGCGGCGCATACGGCCGGCGTATAGCTGCGTTTGGTACTGAGTTCAAGTCGCCTATCGGCACCGTAGGCAAGCGCACCGAGCTCTTGTTAGGCACCGGCCATTCTCTTATGCAAACAGCACACCTGCAGAACATAAAACATGTAGGTACCTAGAAATCAACAAAACATAGGTACCGCCCTTCCTATCTGGTAACTAGTGAGCTAGCTTTTTTTATTTTTTTTAGGTATGACCACTAGCAAGTTAACACATGGGATATCAACTGCTTAACCGGACTAACCTGTGGTGGCCTCAAATGAATTAAAGGCCCCCAGCCAAGGCAACAAAACTAGCTACAAGCTAAAAACTACTGACCGCTCGCTAAGGGCATTCCCTGTGGAATACGACCTCGGCTTAGCGGCGTCAGTTAGGGACAATCAGGCTGGGTCGTTCCGAAACTAAATTGTGCAATTCCGTCGCACACTCCCCGGTAGGCAACCAATAGAAACGCGTCAGGCCTGCCTGGGAACCGATCACTTTTCCGATTTTTTTTTGTTCGAATATCATTTAACCGATGACTATAATTGACCGACGTCTTTTTTGCTGTAACAATAATGCATTATTACACTATCTACATCTACACTTCTACACTAATAATAAAGAGAAAACATTTGTATTTTTGTATGTAACGAATAAACTTAAAAACTCCTGGACCGATTTCAAAAACTCTTTTGCCGTTAGAAAGCTACATTATCACTGAGTAACATAGGCTATAGAGTATTTTCATAAAAGTTAGGGATCCGTATGAAAACTTCGATAATGTAACCCCGACCTCTAGACCTCTACCTCTACCGAAATCTAGACCCGAATTTCCAATAAAAGAGAGTAACAAACAAGTATGCTTTTTCCTGAACGGAGTGAGCCAGCTAGCAGGTGGCAGATGTTCGATTCATCATTCGACTTAGCCAGGGATCACGGGACAACCTGTAGCTGTTACAAACATAAGGAAGAATTAAATCTTTGCATTCATAATATAATTTGTTTGCTTACCTGCTAACTTTAGAGACTTGGTCGGCCTTTAAGGTTTGCTGTTCTGGTTTTTCGAACATTCTATAATCATCTATTACTGAGAGCCAATAGGAAATGGCCGTTGCAAAGAAGTTACAGCGACCGAGCCCGTTGCATTCAATGAAGGGCCGCGAACGGAACTGTCGCATGCACGATCCGGGAGATATGAGGCTTTGTCCTGTTGCATGGCGCGCTCCTGCCGTGTGCTGCAACCGTAACATAAAATTAGCCACCACCTTTTTAACAAAGATTAAGGAATTATTTTATCAATAGTCCTGGGGCTCGATTCTGCTATTGCAATCGTGTCTCAATGACCGGTCAGTGATCGAATATTTGACAACTTTGACAGTTTTTGTATGGGAAATGTGTCAAAAGTTTGACGTTATACGTCAAAAATCGATCATTGACCGGTCATTGAGACACGATTGCAATAGCAGAATCGACCCCCTGGAACGATACATTTGAAAAGGAGTAGGTTCCTCTCCATATTCTAAGTGCTACATTTAAAACTCGTTGCATAAATAGGAGCCGAATTGCTGGTTTACACGTATTAAGTTATGTAGAAAACAAATATTTAATTTAAGGCGACAGAACCTTTGTGGTATAGCTACCGCCACTATGTTTTTTAGATACTTTATTTTAAGTTTTTCGAAGAATATTTAATTAGAGAATGCTTGTAGCAAATACGGGACTTGATATGAATCGCGAGCGCGCGGCTAGGGCGCTGTGACGTAAATATTAGGGCGCCTGGCCGCGCGCCCGCGATTCTAAGTATATTTCGTTCTTTTGACGCCATACATTTTATTTTGTCAGCGCCCTGGCCGTAGCACGAAATCTAGACGCCTCCGCATCAAAACGTCCTATTCTCAAAAAGGTATATTAGCAAATCGTCCTATTCACAAAATTACCCATTATGTCATGTCATAAGTAGGTAGTTTATTTCGTACCAAAATACATTGTGTCGAATTTTGTAGTAGGTACCCCTACTACAAAATTCGCGGGCTACCCCGCCAGGGTAGCCCGCGAAATTCAAATTTTCTTACGGTTTTTGCAATTTGCAGGTCAGCGTCAGGTTGTATCTTGGTCAAAATATGATTCGCGGCAAGTATGTATTTATAGAATTATAATCATTAAAATCATCAATACAACTCCTTCGGTTAGAATTGATGCCAAATTCCTGCAAATTGCAACATAACCTTGATAACTTTAAACTCTCAACCGACTATTTGTTGCTGTATCTGTAAATTTTGATGAATAAACATTATTATTATTATTTCCTTTATTCATTTTCTAACATATCATTTACATTTTTAAATATTTCTATAAAAATAAAAATAAAACATTTAAAAATATAAAAAATAGTAGCCCACCGGTATCGGGAACAGAATCCAAGCTACCGGTGGTCAGGGCTCCTGAGAGAAAACCTCCTAACGATACGCGCCGTGTCCAAGAGTACTGCTTTCTGGATCAAACCCTTGATCCAGCTGCCCAACGAGAGCCTCTTGAGATGTTGGTCGAGGCTCTTGACAATTACGCCATTGGCCGTGACGATTATCGGCACAAAAAATGTTTATCTTTCTCAGACTTCACGAGGTTCTCGTCATGAGGGCCTGCTATATCAACAATCATTGCGCGACGCTCTAGTCGGTCTATCACCACTATATCACTTATTATTATTATTATATCCTGGAATAAAAAATAGGCTACTTTTTATCCCGGTAAGTGGCATGGATTAATGGAGACTGAGGAGGAAGTGGAAATTCAGAGCCGCTGCTGCCTTAGTACTACAGATTCACAAGTACCAGGAGACCAGAAACATGTCATAGTATTTTTGGGCTGGTATAATTATGTAGGTAGGGGTAGGTGTAACGAAGGTGTGGGGTAGGTGTAGGGTAGGTGTTGGGTAAGGTAGGTAGGGAAGGTGTAGGGAAGGTGTAGGGTAGGTGTAAAGTAGGTGTAGGGTAGGTATAAGGTAGGTGTAAGTTAGGTGTAGGGTAGGAGGTGTAGGGAAGGTGTAAGGTAGGTGTAGGGTAGGTGTAGGGTGGGTGTTTCCTGAGAAAAAAATTTACAATGCAAATCAGGAAACCTTGCTATTTCCGATATTCACGCGGGCGAAGCCGCAGCTGGTAGAAGCTAGTAATTATATAAAAAAAAAACAACTATGTACCTGTCACTAAGTACCTGTCACAATAAAAAAAAAAATACATCAAAATAATAATGATTTTCCACATTCTGAACTAAATTTGTTATAAGCAATTAAAAATTTCATGTCAGAGATAAAAAAAATGGCCTAAAATGACCCAATATGGCCCTATTAGCAAATCATCCTTAACACAAAATGACCTATACAGAACGTCCTATTGTCAAAGTACAGTTAGGTACGCTGAAAAATTGCTATCGCTTTTTCGTCATGGCTCATTGTTTATTTTAAAATTAAAATTCAAACGAAAGGGAGATATTATTAGCCTCTGGTGTGGACACAACCAGTGTCGACTACATTTTACAATCTCATGTTCCAAGTAGGGTAAGGAAGTGTATTGCCGGTCACTTAAGCAAAAAGAACTACAATTCAGTGAAAAATCAACATTTATTTACGAAACTCTTATGAAACATTACTTAAGGTATTATTCTAATGTAATCACAACCATTGAGATCAATATTAATTACAAATATAACACAATCAACTCTTAAAAAAAATGGCTTTGACCGGTATTGTCCGACCATGGTAGACAATACCGGTCGGCAGATTGGCAAAAACGATCAAACTTTTAGTGGCACAAGTCGCACACGTAGCCTTCGGGAGACTCAAAACCTGAGCACTCAGCATGAGCCCAAAGCCCACATTATACGCACCTGTACCAAAGCTCGTTGTTCCGGCCATAATCGTCACATAACATGCATCTGTTCTCCAGATCTTCGACATCAGTGTCATCATCATCATCATCGCGTATGTCAGTTATTTCTATTTCGAAGTCGGATGAACTCTGGTCCTCATTCTCATCTTGGAGAACTCTTTTTTTACCTTTCTGACATTAGTAAATTTAGCTGGTCATCATCGCGTATGTCAGTTATTTCTATTTCGAAGTCGGATGAACTCTGGTCCTCATTCTCATCTTGGAGAACTCTTTTTTTTACCTTTCTGACATTAGTAAATTTAGCTGGTCTTCTTTTTGTTGCTTTTTTATTCCTGCTTTTATTTTGGCACCAAATTCTTTCTTCTTTTTCCTTGTTGCTCTTCTCTCTTCTTTTTGTACCAAAGCTTCCTTGTTCGGAGTGTTTGGTAAAACAGTTGCATGTTGTTTTCGAGAGGCTCCCTGCACTTTCTGATTGTGTGTGGGTTTCTTCGGAACTGGTAGAAGATCTTTGGCGGTAACTCCTGAAGTTGAGGGAATGGCATTGTCTATTATCGGTTGCAGGACTTGGGAAGATGCGACATCGCGAATATAGGCGAATTCCTGGTGTTGTTTGGGTGTAGTCAAAAATATAATCTACTTGCAAACATAACTTGCGGTTAATACCGGTCAGCATGACCGGCGTTAGCCACCCGTATACTTTTCTCCTTTACCCTAGGTACATACATATGCATAAGGAGACAGTGATAGAAACAGCAGTGCGATTCTGTAAACATGTCGAAGTGAACACCCGGGCGGGGCGCACGACAGGTGAGTTGTCAAACCATACAAATAAGATGGAATGACAGCTCTATTGTCGTTCACTCCGCCTAGGTGAACACCGTGAGATGTCGACAGAATCGACCGGCTGAAGTCCAGAGACGGGCTGAAATCCAGAGCGGCAAAGACTCACAAACTACCAGGAGCCCAGGAATCATGAAGAAATATTTCCGGAGCTGTAAACAAGAGCGGCAAAGACTCACAAAGAACCAGGAGCCCAGGAATCATAAAGAAGTATTTCCGGAGCTGGTAAACAAGAGCGGCAAAGACTCACAAAGTACCAGGAAGGAGTACAAGAATCATGAAGAAGTATATCCGGAGCTGGTAAACAAGAGCGGCAAAGACTGACAAAGTATCAGGAGTACAGGAATCATGAAGAAGTATTTCCGGAGCTGGTAAACAAGAGCGGCAAAGACTCACAAAGTACCGGAGCCCAGGGGCTGAAATCTAGAGCGGTAAAAACTCACAAACTACTAGGAGACCTGAATCATGAAGGTGTATTTCCGGAGCTGAAATAATAATAATAATAAGATCACATTGAGAATAACTCAATTATGTCCGCTTCTCAGAATGGATGTAGGAAAGGGTCCCGCGGCACTAAGGAGCTACTCCTCATAGACATGGCCATAAGCCAACAGGTTCGTCGATCCCGTAAGGATCTGTCGACATGTTGGATAGATTACAAGAAGGCCTATGACTCTGTGCCACATACATGGCTCATGAGAGTGCTGGAGTTGTACAAAATAGATGCAACTCTACGCACCTTTCTTGAGTCATGTATGAGGCATTGGAAAACGGTCCTTCGCTATCCAGGATGTCGACCGATTCAAGGGAACGATGAGCCTGTATGGATTAAACGGGGAATATTTCAGGGCGACAGTTTGAGTCCACTTTGGTTCTGCTTAGCTCTGAATCCTCTTAGCACACTGCTGGGGGATTCAGGTCTAGGCTATCGGTTGAGAAGAGGTGGTCAAACCATATCTCACCTTCTTTACATGGATGACTTGAAACTCTTTGCCCCCAACAATTTGCGACTGATGGAGCTACTGAAGGTAACTGAAACTTTCAGTAGCGCCATCAGGATGGAATTTGGTGTGGACAAATGTGCAGTCATGCATGTAAAGAAAGGGGAGATTATGGAATCTGAGGGAATTCAACTCTCGGATTCCATACAGGTTAGATCCCTCAGCTCGACCGAAACCTATAAGTATTTGGGTATGTCGGAAGCGTTGGGCATTAACGGTACTGACATGAAACAATCGCTGAAGGAGCGCTTCTTTGGCCGCCTAAAAAAGGTTTTGGACAGCCTTTTGTCGGGCGGAAATAAGGTGCGCGCCTTCAACGGTTGGGTCATGCCAGTATTAATGTACTCTTTCGGCATACTCAAATGGACTCAAACTGAACTCGACGCCCTGGATAGGAGGGTCCGTACACTGCTGACTGCAAACCGGATGCATCACCCACGATCGTCGGTGATGAGACTATACATCCCGCGGAAGTGTGGAGGTCGAGGCTTTTTAAATGCTAAGACTTTCCACAACCGCGAGATGTGCAGTCTCAGAGAATATTTTCTCAAAGTCGATGTGGGTATGCACCGAGATGTGGTCGCAGTGGACAAGGGACTCACCCCGTTGTCCATGGCTAAAGAGAACTGGCGCAAACCTGTGATACTTACTACAGATGACCGCAAGGAGGTATGGAAAGGCAAGGAGCTTCACGGGCGCTTCTATCGGGCTCTCTATGGGTCCGATGTAGATTTCTCAGCGTCCGTGGCCTGGCTACGTTTCGGTGATCTCTTCGGAGAAACTGAAGGTTTTGTTTGTGCAATTATGGACGAAGTTATCTTGACGAACAACTACCGGAGGCATATTATGAAGGACGGGACGGTTGACGTGTGTCGGGCATGTCACCGTCCGGGTGAGTCCATCAGACATATTATCTCTGGTTGTTCTCGTCTGGCTAACGGCGAGTACTTGCACAGGCATAACCAAGTGGCCAGGATTATTCACCAGCAACTTGCTTTGAAATACCAACTTGTTGATTCTGAGGTACCGTATTACAAGTATGTGCCCGACCCACAATGATAATCGATGTTACCATTCCACATGACGAGAACCTCGTCAAAGCTGAGAAAGAAAAACAAATCAAGTATCTTGACTTAGCGCACGAGGTTGTTGACATGTGGAATGTGGACTCGGCTGTCATTGTGCCGATGGTCGTTACGGCCAACGGCCTGATGGCCAAAAGCTTCGACGACCATCTGTCGAAGTTGGCGTTGCGCAGTTGGATAAAGGGCCTGATACAGAAGGCAGTACTCCTCGATACGGCTCGTATTGTGAGGAAACCTCCTCACAATACGAGCCGTATCGAGGAGCCTTTCTCTGAAGCCCTAACCACCGGTAGCTTGGACCTCGCTCCCGACACCGGCGGACTACTATTTTTTATATTTTTAAATGTTTTTTTATTGTTTTTATAGAAATATTTAAAAATGTAAAATATATGTGAATGAATGAATAAAGAGAATAATAATAATAATAATATCTTGGGACAACTCACACACGGCCATCTGATCCCAAGCTAAGCAGAGCTTGTGTTATGGTAACCAGACAACTGATATACATACTTATATAATTTATAAATACATACATATTATAGATAAATTACACCCAGACACAGAACAAACAATAATGCTCATCACACAAAGTTTGTCCTGGGTGGGAATCGAACCCACGACCTCCGGCTTTGCAGTCAGGGTCACTAACCACTAGACCAATAGAAATGAGCGGTAGGTACAGATTCACAAACTACTAAGAGACCAGAATCTGAACTGGAATCATCATGAGTGGTAAAGACTCACAAACCACCTGGAGATCGGAATCATGGGGAAGAATTTCCGGGTGGAGCCGCTGGCAAAACAATAACATTTTTTTTAATTTCACTCAACCCAATTCTGAAAAAAGGTAGGTAGGTACGCTGACGAAGTCGCGGGCAAAACCTAGTGTTGAATAACGTCCCTATTTTATGAATGGATCGCAAAAATAACTCAGTATTTACGCGTAGTTATACTATATCTTATATTTATGTGTGGTATAGTATGGCTGTACTTTTCCCATTCTTCTGTTTTTAGGACGTTTTGACTCATTCGGCATACTGTCAATGTATGTACCTATCTATTACTTATTAATGAGGTAAATTCTAAAAATAGAGTAATCTCTCTTACCATAAGGAAACTGTAACCTTGCCACAACTCCCTCCAACCTGACGGACATTCAGGTACTAAGTTGCTTTGACTATGGATGGCGATAGTTCGTGTGGGTGCTTCGCATACCTGGCATCTGAAATTTTGTTGTAAAGAATATGATACTTAATAAATATTTACATACATTTCGCTTAACATACTTAGTATCTACTGGACTAATGGCCTAAGGTCTGAATCAATTAAACAATAAACGAAGAAATAGCAAACGACTCGCACTAACGGGCCGATGTATACCTACTTAAATAACACTTATCAGCCGGTCTGTGCTGTCGACATCTCACCGTGTAGGTACGTAAACACGTAAGTGGAGTGAACGACAAGTGACGTGCCGGTCGATTCTGTCGACATCTCACGGTGTTCACCTAGGCGGAGTGAACGACAAGTGAGCTGTCATTCCATCTTATTTGTATGGTTTGACAACTCACCCGTCGTGCATCCCGCCCGAGTGTTCACTTCGACATGTTTACAGAATTGCACTACAGCTTACTTATCATCAGTGATCCTGATCGCAGTAGGTTCAGCTATTTTTGGGAGGTACTTGCGGCGTGTTTTCATAATACGGACATGCTTGAGATCTCGGGACTCAGGGTTAAAATTGACATTTGATGTAGGTACTCGTGTGTCACGGGTAATATCTGAACTTAGATAAAACTAGATTACTTATTCCTACAGTTACGTGAAACAGTGAAATAGGTTATGGTGGTACTAGTTTACGTAAGTTACTTCGATTTTTTACATCCAATAGATCCGATAGAGATTACGTAAAGTAAAATTGAAATCAATTTGACTGATTCTATCTTTATTTTCAGTCAAGTAAGTATGTAACTTAATTCCCGCGTAACCCGTTTATCATGAGAGTGGCATTGCCAAAATTATGCCCATACTTTTGATAATTTTCTTTTAATACCTAGCAAGCTTTAATCCTACTAATATTATAAAGGTAAAAGTTTGTATTTTTGTATGTTTGTGTAACAATCAGGCAAAAACGGCTGAAGCGATTTGGATGAAATTTGGCACACATGTAGTTCATATCCTCGAATAAAAAATAGGCTACTTTTTATCCCGGTAAGTGGTATGGATTAATGAAAACTGAGGAGGAAGTGGAACCTCAGAGTCGCTGCTGCCTTAGTACTTCAGATTCACAAGTACCAGGAGACCAGAAACATCAAGTACCAGGAGACCAGAAACATCAAGTACCAGGAGACCAGAAACATGTCATAGTATTTTTGGGCTGGTATAGGGTAGGTGAAGGATAGGTGTAGGGTAGGTGTAAGGTAGGTGTAGGGTTGGTGTAAGGTAGGTGTAAGGTAGGTGTAGGGTAGGTGTAGGGTAGGTGTAGGGTAAGTGTAGGGTAGGTGTAGGGTAGGTGTAGGGTAGGTGTAGGGTAGGTGTAAGGTAGGTGTAGGGCGGGTGTTTCCTGAGTAAAAAATGTACAATACAAAGACCTTGCAATTTCCGATATTCACGCGGGCGAAGCCGCAGCTGGTAGAAGCTAGTTAATCATATTTTCTTTATTAAATTTCTAATACCTATTTACATATGAGATCATTGGCCCGAAGTAGCGCTACCTACTCCGATCACTGCTTATCATGCAGCAGGCGAGTCTTACCTGGATATATAATTTCCAACATCCTTAGCTTGTATGGGTGTCATAGACATAGGCATAGGTTCTGGAGTTGATAACCAGAAACTATAATCTTCACGCTGAGCAAAATTGCAGATTTCGTTGAAGTTACAGAACATGTAAGGCATAGTCGAGAATTTGCGCAAGCAGCTCCCTGAAGAACCTAAAAGAAATAACAATTGCTTTATTGTACACGTCGTGTAAACTTTCATTTTTACTTATCACTTGGTCATATCGGTAACTTACCTAAATCTTGTCCATGTGCTTTTCCGTCTGCAATAATATGAATAAGAGAATATCCGCTCCAAAGAGGTGAGGTCCCTGACGGGCATTGTGGAATCATTCTTTCTTGTGAGTGAACAGCAAAATAGAAACCTCTAGATTTGGGTACTGGCTGCACAGCTGGTGGACCAGCATCTCCTATGGCTCCATGATATCCTTCGTAACCCTGTAATCCTTTTATGCCCTTCAAACCTTCTCGTCCCATCAGTCCTGGAGCTCCAATATCACCGGGGATACCATCATCTCCTCTCATTCCTTTTCTGCCTGGTATGCCGTTAGGACCAATTTCACTTGGTCTACCATCTTTTCCCGGCTGCCCATCATATCCGCGTGGACCCTGGTCACCAGTTTCTCCAGGTGAAATTTCAGAATCAGCTAAGGAATCTCCTGCATCACCTTTTATACCTTTAAGGCCAGGTGGTCCATATGGCCCTTCTTCGCCATCGTCACCTCTCAAGCCTTTTAATCCTTGAGCACCCACTTGTCCCATTCGCCCAGTTGTACCTGATTCACCTCCATCTCCTTTTTGTCCTCTAGCACCATCGAACCCTTGATACCCTTGGTCTCCCCGTGGACCTTTAGGGTTATTTGACTCACCTATTTCTCCGGTATCTCCCTTAAAACCTTTTATGCCAGAGTTTCCAACCAGTCCTGGATTACCTGGTCGTCCAGATATACCACGTGGCCCTGGTGCTCCATCCATACCAATTATACCTTTTGGCCCTTCGAATACGAGACCCGGGGGACCACGTAACCCATCGGGACCATTTACACCATATTCACCAGGTTTACCCTTCTGACCCATAGCACCGGGCCAACCGGGAAGACCATCAATGCCAGGTTTTCCTTGTTCTCCTCGTGGGGCATTTTCTCCATTTATACCTGTGAGACCGGGAGGTCCAACATCACCCGGCAATCCGCGGTATCCAATCAAACCGAAATCACCAACTTCTCCTTGAAGTCCTTCATCTCCTTGTTGACCCTTGATGCCAATGAGTCCATAGAATCCTTGATCACCGACATCTCCATTGGCACCAGGAAGACCTTCCATGCCCTGGTCACCCATATCACCGTCGGTAGGGGCAACGTAAGCAGTAATTCCCATTTCACCTTGAACTCCTTTAATTCCAGGATTGCCTGGGCGTCCAATTTGTCCCATGAAACCAACTTCACCAGGGCGTCCAGGAGAACCTATGCGTCCAGGCCTACCTTCGAAGCCTCGGTCACCTTTTTGTCCAGGCAACCCAACAGCTCCTTGTATCCCATGTTGACCTTTGTTTCCAATTCCTCCAGTCCTTCCAGGGCGTCCAGGTGTTCCAAGAAAACCCCTGTCCCCTCCATCACCGCGTTCTCCAACAAGACCGAAATCACCAGTTTGTCCTTTTCTTCCCGCACTTCCAAATGCCCCTGGGTACCCAGTATTTCCTTTATCGCCTTTTGATCCTGGTGGACCTGCAAAACTTAGACCTGGTGATCCGAAGTCTCCTTTTGCACCTTTAAATCCTTTTAAACCGGGTCTTCCGTTAAGACCATCATAACCAGGTACACCTGCGTCACCTTTCAAGCCTCTTGGGGCATCTTCACCTCTAATACCCTTAATACCAGGAAAACCCCAATCTCCTCTCGCTCCTTTAAAACCGGGACGGCCGTCATTGCCAGGGAAACCCGAATTACCTACTTCACCAATAAAACCTTTAAGACCAAAAGGTCCTACTTGTCCAGTTTGGCCGGGGATTC
The DNA here is from genome assembly GCA_947386135.1 of Melanchra persicariae. Lineage (NCBI taxonomy): Eukaryota > Metazoa > Arthropoda > Insecta > Lepidoptera > Noctuidae > Melanchra > Melanchra persicariae. The sequence continues at coordinate 11,439,995 of OX376653.1, read as the reverse complement.
CGTTAAATCCTATGGAACCTGTGTCTCCCTGATCTCCTGGAGCGCCAGGGTTACCGGCAATTCCTTGTCTGCCTGGGAATCCGTTAATACCCGTTAGCCCATCATTGCCCTGCGTGCCACGAATTCCACTAGGTCCCGTATTTCCTTTCATTCCTTTGGGACCGTTATCGCCAATGATGCCATGAGGTCCTTGTAAACCTGGCTCTCCAATTACACCTAAGAGTCCTGGCCATCCAGGTTGACCTGCTAAGCCTGGGGCACCTCGAATTTCTATTCCTGGAATTCCTTTTCTTCCCTGTTGACATAAAAAATCTTGTATTAGGTATTTGTGGAACTATAAAAGACATAGGTGAAAACTAGCTGTGCGGAAAAGAAAAAGCCCACTATCTAAAGTGCGGACAAAACATGCGAATTTAACTCAGGGACTGAACTTTATAACTATGATTGAATTATTGGGATTCGGCAATCATTCCATAGTTGATATAGGGCAGCCATGAAAGTTTTGCGAAAAAATGAAAATTTAATAAAAAGATGCTATGTATTCAAATCACAACAAAGTGCATGCATCATTTTACCTGAGGCCCTTGTGGTCCATCGGGACCCATATCTCCGGCTGGACCTTGTTGGCCTTTATTTCCCATTGATCCAGTTCTTCCTGACATGCCTGGATAACCTGCATCACCATCTTCTCCTCTTTCACCAGCCAGACCATCAAAACCTTTTTCGCCCGGGATTATGGCCAAACCAGCGTTGCCACGTGTTCCTTTCTTTCCTTTGTTCCCCTCTTCACCCTTAGGCCCCGGTGGCCCTTGACTACCGGGTATTCCGTAAGGCCCTATACTACCTTTTCTTCCAACAAAGCCTTTATAACCTTTCAAACCCTGTATAGACCTGCCAGGTGGGCCTTGATCGCCATGTAAACCCGGGAAACCGTCGAATCCCATGTCACCTCTTACTCCTTTTAGTCCATAGAAACCTGCGAAAATTATTTATTTTACATCTAAAATCTAAACTAATAAACAGAGGAAAGATTTATTTGTTTGTTTGTTACGATTTGGCAAAAAAAATACAAAACTGATTTTAAAAATTCTTTTGCCATTAGAAAGTAACATTATTAACTAAAAACATAGGCTATGTATTATTTTCTAAAAAAATAGAGATCCCTATGAAAATTGCAATAATGTATGTAATAAGGGTCTGCAACACTCCATACAGGAACGGACTTGTGCTTTGTACAGACTCAGAAGCTGTCCAGATGTAAAGTATCGCCTAACTCTATTTAGGATGCTCAGCTTCTTGGCTGCAGTCTGTGCTTTTGACTCCATGGTTGAGCCGAAGTTGAGATAAGACGTCAGCTCCATGCCCAAAAGCTCCAGGCGATCGGTAACAGGTGAAAAGGACTCCTTTTGGCAGTGAAAAGACAAGCCTGTATTCAGAGCATTGAATTTGACCAGATTGTCGGCGCCCCTCTGGGAAACGAGATTTAAGGTCAAATTCATTTGCTCTATCATGGCCTCTCTAAAAGTAGCTGTTTCTTCTCTATTGGCACCTGCACTGGATAGGTATTTTTCTGAGACTGTGCTGTCATCTGCGTACCCGATTGCATCTAGTTGTAGTTGTAGTCATAATATCAGATCTGGCGAAGATCTTCGGAGATAGACAATATAACTCTTCAATAACTAACTGCAAATGACACGCGTTTGCTGCGATCGTACCTATGTTCATGTATTGTTTTCACCATTTTAACACAACATCACCCCTGTACTTGAAGAGGTAGGCAGATGTATATAGAGTGCGAATGATGAATGATGATGATGATAATGATGATAATACATTAGGATCTGATGGAGATAGATAATGAACTCTTCAATTAGAAACAGCAAATTCTCTAGCGATTGCTGCAATCGGATTTATAATAAATGGCCGTATTAAATTGTTGAATTGTCGTTTTTAATTAATAAGCAACTACCAGGCATCTAGTTCATAGAACACAGAGAGCTATGGAATTTTGTAAAGAGAATAAACTCATACCAGAAGACCGACAACAACTAGTTGTATCAGGCGGAGTGGCCTGTAACAATTACATCTTTAGTGCTTTACAAATGTTATGCAATGAAACTCGTTATAATATTTATAGACCTTATCCTAAATTATGTACAGATAATGGAGTTATGATAGCTTGGAATGGCTTGGAGAAGTGGAACAAAGGTCTAGATATCACAACTGATTTCAGTATTTTAGATATAGAAGCATCTAGTCCTCTAGGAGAAAGTTTAATTGACAAAGTTAGAGCAGCTAAAATACCTACCAAATTGATGAAAATAAAAACAAGCATTTAACTCTGAACCGACTTTTCTTTAAAACAATATTAGACATACTACACAATCATTGAAATTAACAAAAAGCTGTGATACTAAAATAATCAAAATGCTAACATAACATTAACAAACGTAAAGGTCGAGGTAAGTAACAAAACCAGGGAAAGACATAATGACAACAGTCGGATGAGTATGAAATTACAACTGATGCACTTCAAGTTATGCACCTATTTATATGGTTTAAAAATTGGTACTAATGAGAAGGATATAATTATCCTTCATTTTAATTATAAGCTTGAAATTCATCGGACTACCCGTTAAGATTTTCCCATACAAACTTTAACATTTGGCAATTTAAAATGTAGGTACTATGTAACGGCTGGACCGATTTTAGGTACCTATAATCGGTCTAGCCGTTCTCGAGCTATGCTTACCAAGGAATAGCATTTAATTTTATTATATTTATATAAAAATATAGGTACCTTTAATTCCGGGAACTCCGGGAAACCCTTTGGGGCCCTTGGCATTAATTCCGTGAGCAAGCGATTCTCCGGCTTCACCAGGAAGACCAGGCTCTCCAGTGTCACCAAGTTCACCCCTGTAACGTGTCCGGTGTTATTCATTTTATTCCTTATGATAAAATAAAACACGCATTGGTTATCATTTTTTAAATCCGGTGGTTTTGAAGTGATTTTGTATGTCTCTTTTTCTTTATAATAAAGAACATTTAATAACAATTCACTGAAAAATCATTGCACAAATAAATACCTAGTAATAAAGTACATCATATTTTGTACTTAGAAATACTTTTTTTTGTTACCATTTGAAATTTATAATAACTTGAACAAAATAAAATCTATCAGAGAAAAACGGTAAACTTATAGAATTTCATAAAATAAGCGCAATCATGAAAATTTGAACAACTTTCAATAGGGGGACCAACACTGGAATCGAGAAAAAAAATTGACTGGCTCATACATTTCTGCGCATAACTCGACAAAATGTACTGAAGAGCTGATTTTTTTTTCGCTATTTCGGGGTTGGTCCCATTACAAAAGTTGTTCATAATGATGAGTACAATGACCCCTTAAGAATTGCGTTTATTACCGTTTTATATCGATAGCAAGGCGTATAAAAATGAAAATTACTTAAGTCCAGGTTCTCCTTTTTGTCCAACAAGGAACTGAATGGGCGTAGAAGCTGGCCGACCTGGCCATCCCGGCTCGCCGTCTCGTCCTCTCGTTCCATTTCGCCCCGGCCTGCCAGGGAATCCATCGTTACCCGTTTGTCCTTTAACTCCCTTGAATCCAGAGTCACCGGTAAATCCTGGCCAGCCTGCATCACCCGTATGGCCTGGGTAACCAATGAAACCTGAAATAAAACAAACAAAATAAAAAACAAATACGAGAAACTACACAATAGTTCAAGCATCGATATTCACATAGATATTCATACCTCTGTCGCCTGGTTCTCCCGTTTCTGCCTTGATCTGTTCCAGTGGTGGTAATAGTACCCTTCCTTTTGGTCCCCTTGGTCCTTGTTGTCCTACTCCACCTTCTGTGCCTTTGTTGCCTTTTGGCCCTTTGAGTCCTGGCATTCCATCTATTCCAGGGAAACCTTTAATTCCTTTACGTCCAGCTGGGCCTTCAGGTCCTGGGTAGCCCTTACGACCTGGATAGCCGTCATTACCTCTCTGTCCTTTTGGTCCGTCTGAACCTAAGAAAAGAAAAACAATATGTTTATTAACATGTGACTAAGAGCTATACTAGGTTTCCTAATAGGAAATCAACAAGAAACATTTTTTCAGGTCATAAAATATCTAACGTTGTTTACGTAACGACACATAATCAAGGTCAAGAACATACTGGTTATGCTCAGACATGGCTCAGACTGTTTAAGTACATTTGGTATTATGGTCTACCTACAAAGAGTCAATCTACAAGAGGACAAGGTTCTAACATTACGTGCCATGCATGCTGTTCATGCAATAATCCAAATAAAATGTTTTAGCAATAGGTACCTATTGAACGAAAAGATTACATGTTCAAGATTTGACAAAGTAAAAATGCATTAGTTCTCGTCTTCAATTTTATTTAGGCAAAGCAAATTAAAGTTCGACAAGAGACTCTTTAACCGGAGTCATATGAACAAGAAAATGAGCTATAAACAAAGGTGAAACAAGTTTACGAGTAAATGCCTGAAATACCACTGATATCTGAATTGAGAATTTGAGTAGGTATTTGACTAACTCTACTTTGGCCTGAAAACCTTCCAAACTCTTCTGAACGATCTTGACTCTAAATAATCATTATTTTCAGAAATCGGCTCTTAGTCAGAAACTACCTACTCATAGTCCTATATTCTATTTAGAGTAAAATATTATGAGTAAATTATTGTTAAGTTTGCTTAACTGGTTTAAAAAAATAACGATTTATTTAAATATTTAACCGAATATCTGTCCAAATCATTCTTTTTATAAATTATATTGTGGAGGATTTAAACTTAATGAACTGTTATGAACTGAACTTATGCCTACATACATAATATAATATCTACATACACAGTTATTGTTAATTTTGTGAATTAGACTTGGATACGTTCATATAATAATATATCGTTAATCTAATTAAATGAAAATTTGGCATTATGTACCACATTTCATTTTTCGATCGTTTACTTGATTCATTAGCGTTGCGTTGTATTCTATACGAAGTTCCTAAATAAAACGAAAAATAGAATATGGAGAAATGTCTTTTACGTGGTGCTTTGATAATAATTAATGAAATTGTAATGGGTTTTGTTTTCATTTTTCTAAAATCTAAAATCGGTCTGGTTTTCATTATTCAGCAAGAAAAATATTATTTAAAATATGCTTATTTATTACCTGATTTACAAAATGGACAATTGTCTCCGCGTTCTCCTTTCGGTCCGAGGAATCCCGGACGGCCATTGTCACCAGGGTCTCCGACGAATCCTGGGAATCCCGGTGGCCCTTCTTCTCCCGGAGGGCCAACTCCATGAACACCAGTTCCTGGATAACCTTGTGGTCCCATATCGCCAGGATTACCTCGATCTCCTCGTTGGCCAGGTATACCATCTATACCAGCTACTCCTTCTTCACCATCTGGACCCATAATCCTTGTACCTTTGAATCCTTTAGGGCCTGTAACTCCGGGTAATCCTTGAAATCCTGAATGGCCTTTAAATCCGGGAAATCCTTTAAATCCGTCATTTCCAGGTTCTCCTTTAGTAGACGTGCCAGGAATCCCTTGCCTGCCTTGAGTTCCTTTGATTCCAGGGAATCCAGGTGGTCCCACGATACCAGGTAAACCTCTCTGCCCATCTAAGCCGGGAGCTCCGATTGGGCCCAAGGGTCCTTCAGGGCCTTGAGGTCCTTGAGGCCCTATTGATGGTGGTATATCTAGCCTTTCATCGTAAATTCCGGGCTCTCCAATAAAACCTTGCAGTCCAGGATTGCCTGGCATTCCATCTTCACCCCTTGGACCTTTCCATCCATCTGTTCCATCGGGACCTGCGTATCCGGGTGCACCTTTGTCTCCTTTTGGACCTGGATTGCCGTCACGACCAAGGTGACCTACCTTTCCTCTTGGACCATCGTGACCTTGATCACCTTTGTAGCCTTGTGCTCCGTCAGGGCCGTAAGATCCCTAGAAAAAAAGACAATGTCTATATTTATGATAGCAAAAGAAAGATTTTAGCTTCACCATTGGAGTTTAAAAAGTAAGTAGGTAATTTATGTTTAGGTAGATACTCACTGTTTGACCCCTTGAGCCAGGCATTCCTTTGAGTCCTTTTACGCCCCGTTGTCCATGCAATCCTTTGTCTCCTTTGTTTCCTTTAGTTATGACTGTTATATTCTCTCGAACTGTGTCGGTTATTACAATAGACGCTGGTCTCCCCGGTTCACCAATTGGTCCTTGATCTCCTTTTTCTCCAGTTGGTCCTAGTGTATCTTCACCCTCTTTCCCTCTGTCTCCTGGTTCTCCGCGAACACCACCGGGACCCTTAAACGATTTAATTGTTGATTATACAAAAAATCTGATTTAATAATAGTTGAAGAAAAGAGAACAAATACATATAGTGAGGATCAGGAACCAGTCTAATAAATCGATAAAATAAAGGCTTTATCTTATCGATTAATTTTTCTAGTTAAATGTACACAAAAAAGTCGATTGTAAAATAACAATTTAATTTTTTTGTTAAAAATTGATTCAATATGTTTGATTTGAAAAAGTAGGTAGGTACCTACTATAAATATATATTTTTCAACACAAGAACGTAAATGTGTATGTTTTGCTTACCTGATCACCTACTTCGCCTGGATATCCACTATTACCTCTGTAACCCATAACTCCAATAGGTCCAGGAGCACCTGGTCGACCTAGTTCACCAAAGTCACCTTTTGAACCTCTGGAATTGGCTCCTCCCTCACCAGCCATGCCTCGAGAACCTTTTTCTCCTGCGGGTCCTGGTGAACCTCTTCCTCCAGGATAGCCCATCAATCCAGGTGGTCCCATAATACCGTCAACACCGCTACAACCATCTAAGCCTGGCAATCCAATAACACCTTCCAATCCATATGGGCCCTGGACAGTAAAACGAGTGAAGATTGAGTCGAATATTTCATATCAATCATACAAATGCAAAAATGGTCTATATTCTAACGAATTCTTACTTGTGGCCCTGTGTCTCCTCTTGGTCCATAAGGTCCATCAATACCCTAAAAATAAAAAGGCGTTCAATAATCTTACTTTGGTATGTTATTTTGTGGCATAATAGAGATTAGACAGGCTTTTATTTGGATTTACTTACGTGTGTTCCCTTATCACCTAAGTCTCCTCTGTCACCAGTGTCTCCTGACTCTCCCAGCCGGCCAGGGTAGCCGAGGGGTCCATCCTCACCATAGTCACCTTGTACGCCTGGTACACCGGGAGGACCTATGCTCCCTGGATCGCCTTTGATGCCAGCACAGTCGCATACTGTTTGATTGCATACCACCTGAACATTAACATCGTTTGTAAATTTATTATTTTTCATTAGATACTTATATATTATATCATCTCAGTGCCTACGCACCTACTGTCACATACGTATCACATATATATTTATGAATGATTGCTCTTGATACAATAAAACGTGTAACAGAATAAACGCAATACCTCATGGGATGGGATCATTGTACTAATCATTATGAACAACTTTTATGGGGCCAACCCTGAAATCGCGAAAACAAAATAAGCTGTTCAGTACATTTTGTCCAGTTATGCCCACAGAAATGTAAGGGGCAGTCGAATTTTTTTCCCGATTTCAGTGTTGGTCCCATAGTGAAAATTGTTCATAATGATAAGTATTATCACCCTTTAAGAGTTATTGTGCTTATTCTGTTACACGTATAAATAGATAAATGAGCATCGACGATAAGTTGCAGGACGCTATCATGCTACTAGATGGATCGACGACCTACTCGTAAAGACGCCAGCTGGGATTGACTATCTCAGATACACAACTATAGTAGGTAGGTATAACCATTGTTTCAATATTAGGCTATGTATTAACTACTGCCCCGGATATATGCTTTATAAAGCCATGTTTAGATATAGACACGCGGTTGTGTGTCAGCCAAGTTCGCAAACCAAAATGGCGACACACCGGCCATGGGTTAGGTAGGTACTCGTATATAGGTAACATTTAGAAAGAAAGAAAGAAAGAAAATTAGTTTATTTGGCACACACAGATACACACAATGTATTTGACTTACGAACACCTTGAGTCCTCGCATAACACTTTTCAGTAAGTAATTTGACAATGTGGTCCATTTATAATAGGCTTAGCAAAGCAGCAGCAGCAAATGGTAACAGTCGGTCAACACTTTTGTTATTGTTGACCCCCCGACCCTTTGTGTGAAGCTGTCTTCGAAATAGTAACGATTGAAATGTCGAACTGGCGACTGGAAAGTAGTTTAGTTAATTTGAAACCCGAACGTTACAAGGATAGCAAACTGGCTCTGAACTTTGTTTTATTTTTTTAAGAATGAAAGATATTATTTTGACACATTTGTATGCGTGACTCGTTGACAATCTTTACTCTAGTATTAGAAGTAAATAATTAATTAATTATTAATATTATCTACACTTATTTAATAATAATCTATACTTCTATACTATAATAATAATAATAATATTATAAAGAGGAAAGATTTGTTTGTTTGTTTGTTTGTTTGAAATGAATAGGCTCCGAAACTACTGGACCGATTTGAAAAATTCTTTCACCAGTAGAATCCTACATTATCGATGATAGTCATAGGCTATAAAATATTTTCAAAAAAGTTAGGGATCCGTATGAAAACTTCGATAATGTGACCCAAGGTGTGAGAAAAAATCCTTATATCGCGTACGCTGCGGAATCTATTGGCAATAGAGCAAAGTGATGTACTACAGTTTTATAGAGGTCATCAATATCTACAAAAAAGTCCGCGATACCATACGTCTAACTATTATGGATAAGTCACCATGACCGCTTTTTGTTAATATTAGTCAAGCAAATCCCATGGTGAAATAAAAAATGGTGATTATAGTACCATGATATTAATCCTTATCCATTTAAATGGTTTGATAATTAAGGTTCATTATGTCCGTGTAAATTACACTTTAAATCATTCAAATCGTACCTTTCGTTCAAAAGTTACGACGGTAATAAACATGCTCGGAGTAAGAAAAATGTCGCGGCTTGAGCGAACTGGGGGCCTACCACAACCTCTTAAAACAATATTATTTTAATATTACTTTGTAATTTCTGTTGTTGCATTTTCAACTCTCGGCGCTGATCCGAGCGTTGAAAATGCAACAACAGAAATTACAAAGTAATATTAAAATAATATTGTTTTAAGAGGTTGTGGTAGGCCTCCTGGGGAGAATCGTATCAATGCTTGGTCCGATGAAGTTGAAACCCCACGGCATTTAAATGTTTTCGATAAAACAATAAGAATAACAAATGTTTGGATTTTTCGAAAATCATCTAGGTACATACATAATAAGGGGTGAAGCAGGGGCGAATAAGTTTTTAGGGGAGGAAATTATAGCTTGCTTCAATTTACGTCGGAATTCTATGAACAAACTAAAAGTGGGATAATTGAAACAGATCATGTACCTAACAATTTTTGCATAGAGGTCATCAATATCTACAAAAAAGTCCGCGATACCATACGTCTAACTATTATGGATAAGTCACCATGACCGCTTTTTGTTCATATTATTCAAGCAAATCCCATGTTGAAATAAAAACTGGTGATTTTAGTATCATGATATTAATCTTTATCAATTAAAATGGTTTGATAATTAAGGTTGATTATGTCCGTGTAAATTACACTTTAAATTATTCAAATCGGACCTTTCGTTCAAAAGTTACGACGGTAATAAACATGCTCGGAGTAAGAAAAATGTCGCGGCTTGAGCGAACTGGAGAGAATCGTATCAATGCTTGGTCCGATGAAGTTGAAACACCACGGCATTTAAATGTTTTCGATAAAACAATAAGAATAACAAATATTTGGATTTTTCGAAAATAAACTACATACATAATAAGGAGTGAAGCAGCAACATAATTGCTTGCTTCAATTTACGTCGGAATGCTATGAACAAACTAAAAGCGGGATAATTGAAACTGATGTACCTAACAATTTTTGCATAGGTAATCAAACCCTGACGGGCTGAACGGGGTGAACAGTAGCGCTGAACCTAGGCTCGAGACAAGTGAGATTCTGTCAACGGTGGCGTGGCGTATAATTAACTAGCACTTCGCCCGCGAGTTCGTCCGCGCGGATTTAGAGGTACTCCACAAACTTCAACGCCTCCTATAAAAGGTAAGTTTTGGAAAATTAAGCACAACAATTTTCATTAATTATATACGCCACGCCACCGTTGACAGAATCTCACTTGTCTCGAGCCCAGGTTCAGCGCAACTGTTCACCCCGTTCAACCCATCAGGGTTTAAATTTACACTAAAAGTAACTCGGATGTTTAATTTTATTATTCTCAAGCCGTTGTCACAATTCTACAAAAGTATTACACATTAATTAAAAATACTGTGTAATAGAGTAGGTAACAGAGAACGTGCCTTATCGTCGGGACCTCTGACATACATTCGACGCAGAGCAAGTGTAAGACCATTGCACTTCCTACTTTATAATAGAGCATGAAAACGAGTTTGTTATTATAATCTTGGTCATTAATCTATTTAAGTATTATCTCATCACAATTTTAATTTAGTACCTACCTAACCTACCTATGGTATCGACTGTTACTGAAATTGTCTGTTGTTCCATTTATTTCAGAAGGCCAGTGAAAGTGTTCTTTATTCCAAGTCGCAATGTCATCTCAGCGACTGTCAAAGTGAAACATTTGTCAAAATTTTTGGAAATTAGAGGTGTTATTGACGGTTTGCTAGCATGCGACTGCAAACGTTTCTTAAAAATGCGATAGGGAATATGCATGAAAAAGATATCTATTTGTTGTCGTCAGTTTATCTTAAAATATACAAAAATATGATATTAACAGTGACAATATAAACAAAATTGATCGTAAAACTAACGAGATGTAACAATTTTAAACAAATATCTGTCCCTCTCACGCAAACGCTGTTTTCTATGGCAGTTGTATACTTACTTAATATAAGCGTCATGAACTTTGAAGTCAAAGTTCGTATGGAGTTCTCTTTCTAATTGTAAACTTTGAAACTTTATTATATTACTTTACGGCTCATGAAGGTAGGTATTTTAAAATTGTTTAATAAAGCAAATAAGTATCTATTTAATTTAGAAAAAAAAAAAATTATGCATATTCCCGATTGTCCCTCTGGTAAAATAAAGGCCAGAAATAAATTCAAGATGAGTTCAGATGATTTTGTCAAAACCTATTTGTTATATTGTAAGTATCGTTCAAAATGCGTCGAAATGGATTTAGCAGTGAGGTTTATGGCTAAAGGATGATGTCAGCGTTTTGCATTACATCATCTTTTGAACAAACCAGACGTTAAGCACAGCTTCTTCATTCTAGTTTTATTGTAGTCAAATGGAATTGTATCCTTAAACAACATATGTATCTGTTTAAGTCATTTAGTCAGTAAATATGCAGTTCGAAAGAATTGGGTTAGGTCATCGGCCAGTAAGTAGTATCTACTTATGTAAAGGAGTATGTTAGGGTCATAGCAGGTGGAATTACTGTTGATTATGCCTACTCCCATGGGTAAAAGGCGTGAGTTAATGTATGTGTAATATAATGTAGGTGTAGGTAAGTATTTTTTTTTTTAGTTTTTGGGACAAGCCCGCCACACCACATTCCCAAGCCACTGCAACTTCTGAAAGCCAGAATCAACATTGGCAAATACCAGAAAAAACGCCGAGTCAATGAAGCTCGACGAGTCCCAAAGAAATGATTCAACTGTCTAGGATCCCGCAATGAAATTAATCAAAAAATAACAGCGGAGGAATAGGAAAAAAAGAAATGTAATTTCCACTTCCCTCCTTATTAAGCAGGAGACAGAACAGAGCTAGGCCAAATAGGCACCAAGGGACATATACCTACAACAGGGTTAAGCCCAGTTGCCAAGCTCCACGGATTATATAAATGGGTCCTAAATTGTGAGCTACTTTTGATTCCAGTAATAGGTATGGCAAAATCGCTTGAACGCACGGAAATTTGTTCTGGTTTTTATTTGTCTTTATTTCTTCATATCTTTCTTTTTTATATTAACCTAGGTTTTCCCGCGACTTTGTACGCGCATATCCCGTTCCGGTGTAGCCCATCGAAAACGAATTTTCGAAATTCGACTGGTACTTAGTTCCGAGATTAGCGCGTTCAAACAAACTCTTCCGCTTTATAATATTAGTATAGATTAAATATTATACTTACTAGCCCTTCGCCCGCAACTTCGTCTCGCAGATTTAGTACTTTCTGCTGCAAACTTAGCCCCCTAACTTACCAACCCCTTTTGAAGGGTAATCTTGCAATATTAATCGTTGCGATCTTTATTTTTTATCACATACCAAGTTATTTGCACAAAAGTTTTTAAATCGAAGTAATGAGCTTATTTTTTACCCTTTTTACCCAGATGGGTTGGATTAGGAAATAATAGTTAGATCCGTTTCTAATATTCCACTTTAAAATTGGTTATTTTATTACTTATATACCAATTTCCATGTAAATTGAGGCAAGCAGTAATCTTCACTAAAAACTTCACCCCTTCACACCCTTTCAGGGATTGATTTCGTAAAATCCAAATACATGTAATTCTTACTTTTTTATCACTATCATTACTGTCGAGTCTCAACTTAATCGGACCAAGTGTTAATTAAGATTCTTACAAATTTTAATACCCCCTAAAAACCCATTGGGGGGAAGTTTGGAAAAATGAATTATGTCATTATTTATGAATTTATGATTCATTTAGGTCAGTATTCGCCAATAATGCAGTTTCTGAAATAAGGCACACCACAACTGTCGGTCACTTATAGCCCAAACATAGATCTTATCAGCTCGGCTTCCCTATTTGTAGAGTTTACCCAAAGTATGACGCCGTATCATAACAGAGATGCAACAAGAACATTTTTGATATGGTTGTTGTGTCGACACTTGGGCCTCCCCAAGTGTCGACACAACAACCGGTCCTGTGCGTCTCGCATCCATCGGCTACCAGCGACCCTCACCAGGTCATCGGTAAATATGCATCTATAGAGCTCGTTATAAATACACTTCTCATATTATTTTATTGTTGAGAAAATTGGTAAAAGCGCAATAGGTCTATACCTACCTAGTTTTCCATTTGCTGTTTCTCACTTTTTTAAAACGGGTTTTACAATATACCACAAGACGGTCAGGCAAAACACCGTGACTGATTCATAAATCAAGTACCTAGATAGGTATATGACTCGGATGGAAAGAAATTAGATCGGCAACATGTTTTATGATCTTTGCTGTTTCGTCGTAATTACCTACACTATAAATGTTTTTTAAATTTTTAATAATTCAATATTTGCATTGATCGACATGGTGCCATGAACATGGATTTTTGTTTGCAGTTGATTTTATGCGTATCCGATCCCTGGTTTTATTGGGACAATTTCATAAATGAAATAGGCGTTAATTATATTGTCAGCAATTAATTGAGAAATTGTTCTATTGTCAGATTATTGTTGTACAGATAAGTATATAAGTAGGTATAGTATAGATTCTCGCCCAAGCAATACTGTTGTCACTGTAAGTAGGTAAGTAGCTACAGTTCATTTTTGGATAGGATACTCCTGTAGCAAGAGCTAGTAGGTTTGGTACTAGCAGATAGATAAATAGAAAAGCTGGATAGACAATAATTGGCTCAGTGTGGGGCTTGTGACTTATACACAGTAGACAACGCGGTCTCAGATTAATAAAGTGACCATTTCAAACGTATCAAATAACAACATTGCTAAATTTGCATGACAGCGCAATGCAGTAGAACTCAGTGTCGTAGTACTTTTAAATTAGCGGTTTATTGCGGCCGACCGTTCTAGAGCGAATTTTTAGTGTTATAGAATTGAATCATCTGTCGTAACAATTTAGATTGTTTACAATTAGTTAAATGTTTATCACATCTTAATAAAGTTCATACGATGACCTAAATGTGTCGATTTTAGACCGACACGTCTCTGTAGTTATAAATGTAATTGCCTTTCAGTCAATATAAATAGTATTGGCGCTGTACTAATTTAATAGGTCTTTACCTATGAAATTGCCGTTTTGTATGAAAAAATTTAAACGATTTTTTTTCATGTATTTTTTATTTGTATTAATCGAAGTAATCACCCATGCAATCAATGCATCTTTGCCAACGCAGTGGCAGTTTATTGATGCCCTTCTTAAAGAAATCAGCTGGACGGGAGGCAACAAATTCTTCAAAGGCATTTTGTACTGCCTCTCGGGTATTGAATTTTTTTCCCGCCAAGAAGTTATCCAAATTCTGGAAAAAGTAGTAGTCTGTAGGCGCAAGGTCTGGTGAGTAGGGCGGAAGACGGAGAGCTTCCAACCCCAGTTCTTGCAACTTGGAGACCGTCTGCTGTGCAGTATGAGGTCGCGCGTTGTCGTGCAGGAGCAGCGGAGACGAGCGATTGACCAATGCTGGTTGGAGATGTGCCAGCTTCTTCATCATTGTGTTCGGTTCTTCACAGTACACATCTGCAGTAATGCTCACCCCGTTTGGTAAGAAACTGTGATGAATCACACCGGCGCTAGACCACCGAACAGTGACCATCACTTTTCTAGGGGTAAGTTTTCGTTTAGGGCATTGTTTAGGTGCTGAACCAGGATCCAACCAACTTGCTGAGCGCTTGCGGTTATCAAACAGAATCCATTTTTCATCGCAGGCAACAATGCGGTTCAAAATTCCTTCATTTGTGTGTCTGTTGAGCTGTGCAAGGCACGTCTCGACGCGTACTTCGCGCTGGCGATCATTGAGTTCGTGGGGCACCCATTTGTCAAGCTTTTTTACCTTGCCAATTTGACGCAAATGGACCAATATTGTTTTGACGCTAACGTCGAAAGCTGCTGCTAATTCAGCCGTAGATTGTGTATCATCAGCTTCCACAATCGCCTTTAATTCGTCATTGTCGACCAAAGTCTTCGGACGACCGCGAGGTTCATTTTTCAGGTCGAAATTTCCAGAACGGAAGCGAGCAAACCAATAACAGGTGGTGCGTTGGTTTGTAGTGTTAGCTCCGTAAACGTCGTTGATGTTGCGTGCCGCTTGTGCGCGTTGCTGCCACGACGGTACTCATATTCCATAATTACTCGAATTTTTAACGTGTCCATGATGACGAAAAAGATTGAAATGCGATGAAAATGTAACACTAATCAATAAACAAATGACTATTTTTGGAAAAAAAAACCATGTTTTTAAAATAAAATTAATTTGAAATTAGAATTCTTAGCCAAACAAAAATTATTTTGATTTGAAATGGCCAGAACGGCAATTTCATAGGTAAAGACCTAATATTATTGCAACCACGGTCACAGAAAGACTTTGGCTTTCCATTTTTCCAACCAGAAGGTAACCTTACCACTCACGTAGCATTCAGCAATGGTCAACTTGTTACTTCTTTACTACGGCTAAGTCCATACTAATATAACTCTTCTTAAAGGAGGACTTTTATGTAAGGGTTACTGTAAAATTGTACAAGTTTCTGCAAAATACATCCCTAATATTTAAATGCGAAAGTAAGTTTGTTTGTTACGCTTTCACGCTAAAACGGCTGAACGGATCGTGATGAAATTTGGCAGATAAGTAGGCCTGGGATATGGAAAAGGACATAGGCTACTTTTTTACGTGATAGCCGACAAAAGCCAGTAATTAAAAAAGTAATTAAAAAAGCCAGTAAGTAAAATAACTGCCGAGGGCAAAAGCTAGTAATTGTATGTTTTTTTGGAGCTTTGGATACAATGTTTGTTACTCAATCACGTCAGAACGGCTGAACGGATCTTGATGAAATTTTGCACAGAAGTAGATTATAACCTGGAATAACACATTGGTTTATCGTTCTATAAATTTTATATTTAGGACTTTTTATCCTGGGAGTATGTTCCCTTGGGATAATTTTCGACATTTATCGGGCGGAGCCGCGGGCTACAGCTAGTAGGTAATTATATACACAGTTTGTCTATACCTACTTATAATATGACAAAGCTGCTGAAGAGTTTATTTATTTGTTTGGTTGAACGCGCTAATCTCAGAAACTCGCATCGGGTCGCATTGAAAAAATCTTTTAGTGTTGGATAGCCTATTTATAGGAAGGCGATCCCTACTTCCCAACAATGACCTATTAAAGAAGTAGGTACCTATAATTTGCAAAGTTTAAAGTCTAGACGAATTATGTTGGAAACGATGTTCTTGTTTGATCTGTGCAATACTTATGATTGTATCAAAATTCGCAACAAAATTGTACCCAGAAAAACGATATAAATATTATGAAACAGATATATAGCCTGGGATGTGGAGCAAAATCTAGTTTTTAACCGACATCTACGCGGGCGGAGCCGCGGGCAAAAGCTAGTAGGCTATATACATATAACATCACGCTACGACCAATAGGATCATTGATGAAGTGGCGTGGGTCAGCTAGTACCTAGATATAAAATAACCTGTCTTGTACGAAACGAATGTGCCTTCCGAAACTAATTCTAAACTCTACTTAATGGTGCCTAAACGAAAGCAATGGTTGCATGAAGCTATATGTTTTCAGTGTCATATGCCAGCACTGAAATATATCTTAGTAGTAGATACGAGAAATACAGTTTGTAATCTCGTAATGATAGGTCTAACTACTAGGTTGCGTGTTATAAACTGTATCTGTGCAGATTAGGCCGCGGGCAGAGTAATGTGTTGCTACGTTGCTGTCATGACTTCCGGACGAAGCGCGTAGGCGGCGCGTTCCGTCCGCGCCCGCCGCTGCGCCGCTCGGCTCCCTGCGCACGCGACTGCGCCCGCGTCCACCAGTTCAGAAGCCCTGAAGCAGTGTCTGGGTGGATGTAGTCTTAAAGAGGGTCGATAGTCTTAAGACATAACGTCGGAAGCACTTCTTTTTGTTGTCACTAGCACGACATTACATCAAAATTTGCTGGCCCAAAACATTGAATTCCACCATCAGTGGTAGCGCGGAGATTACTATGCATTAAAGTAAGTACCTACTACTTAATATATGTTTACGATGAATACCTACCTAGGAGAATACAACCATTCGCTACCTGCTGAGTGAGTTGCTATGGCTACCCGTATTTTAATTGGGCATGAGCTTTTTTAAACCGATTTAAAACCGTAAGAGGTTCAATTAAACTCGTATTATGACATTTATGACTCGTAGTCGTAGAGCCGTCAAATACTCGTACACTGGAGAAAGAGATCTTACTAAAATATTATGGTCTTTAACTTACGGTTGAACAGTATAAGACTTAGAGAAAACCTTAGGTTGCAGATTTGCAGTGAGATAAGGTAAGAAATAGGTTTCCTTAGAATGCAGAATTCATACGTACCTACCTACTCCTTCCCATAGACAATTGATGCAATCGGGCCATTTAATATTATATTTTTTTCATCCCCGTTAACACTACAACTGGGAACGAGATTCCAATGTAGTTTTAAACATAAATATGCATTATCAACAAAGCGTTTGTATTATAGAGCACCTAGGTGTTAAAAAGCTTCCAACTCGACTAACCTATTCAAGTAGATTTCACAAGCTATTAATTACATGACAACATAATAATATAATGGCAGCACGCGATTATAAAACGGGTGAGTCATTGGTTGCAATTCAAGGAACAGGCTGGATAAACAATCATTGCAGTGTCCAAAGCGATAACGACCATTCGCACATCCCGCACCGCGACCGCCCCCGCTGCCCGCGCCCCTTCGCCTTCCACGTGTACGAGAATCACATACTACACTGTAATATTAATTAATAACACAGTCATCATTATCTGCATATGTTCCAAGTTTTTACCCGACTGCCCTAGACGGAGGGTATTTGTTTTACTAACTGTGATTCTGTATCTGTAACCA
Source organism: Melanchra persicariae (assembly GCA_947386135.1). Lineage (NCBI taxonomy): Eukaryota > Metazoa > Arthropoda > Insecta > Lepidoptera > Noctuidae > Melanchra > Melanchra persicariae. The sequence continues at coordinate 11,422,080 of OX376653.1, read as the reverse complement.
TATGTACTGCATTGCAGTTATTTATGTAAGAGAGCAGGATCTTATCCGCAGCAATTTGTACTAGTACCTAGTATGGTGTGTTGCGGATTTTGTTCGAAAGGACTTACCGCGGCTCTGGAAAGCAAAGGGCACTAGGAGGAGCATGGATGGGTTTAAGTCAGTAAGAGTCTGACACTCCCTGCCGCTCCACCCAGAGCGGAAGGGGTCATTTGATGATTTCCCATACATAAAAAAAACTGGGCTTATGAACGAGGATAAAGAAAATGAACAAGTATCACGTCGCCACGCCCTACAAGCTACGCAGAATTTATATAGAATGCGGTCTAGATAAAAGATTTTACAAAATGAATAAATCAAATAAACTTAAATATAAATAAATCGAATATAAATGGCTAGTTCCGCGTTGCAGTGCAAATAGATCTCATTAAGTAGGTAGCTACCTACTTCCAGTTTCCGAGACTTCGCGAAATTCCGTTTGTCACGCTGCCGGGCGAAATCGTGATTTATACAGCCACTATAAGCATTTGTGGGAACTGCCATGTAGATGTGCTGTACCTAATACCAAATTACCTACATATTTACCGAGCAAAAACTGTTGTTCGATCGACAAGTGTTCATTAGCATGACGTTTCAAAACAGTGTGTAGGTGTAGTTTAGTACCTACCTATTTATAGACAAGCTATTAATTATTATTATTGTAACTATGTCAAAAGTTAAAAAACGGAGCACACAGTGGAGATTTACGAGCATTTACCGGAATCTGGTGACCCCGTCGGCTCATAAACGCGTTCCCGATATACGCCGCCGCCCAGCCCCGCACGCGGCGCGCGGCACGCTTGCTTGCCGCAGCTTTGTATACCAACATTGCTATACCTACAAGGATACCTAACCAATACGACATGGTTACATACGAGTACATTCTATTGACAAATGGACACAAAAACGACGAGGTATGGATGGCTACGGAAAGATTAAAAAACTAAACTTTACGACTCTAGTTGCTCTTGTTAGATTTAATCACACAAAGTAAAATAACGAAAATATGAGAAAAAATAGGTATTGGTATCAATACTTATTTATTTTTTTGGTTAGTATCGGTGTACAATAAATAAATTTATTTATTTATTAATTATTACAGTTGTGTATTTGTGAATTTGTTATTGTAGGTACTATTAAACCAGGATTGGTTTGTATTGTGACTGAAAGCTAAACAAAAACAAATGTTTCAGAATACAACTGCTAACCTAGGTAAATGGTAACAAGTGAAGCGCGCTAACCGGAGCTTTTGCAGTGTGATGCCAAGCTTTACGACAATACGCATTACTCGACGCTTTGAACTACTTTGACGCAGCGGCCTGATTTTGTATTTCAGTTTTCATTATGGTTTCCTAAATAAATGCATTTAAATAATTAGAAAATAAATGTTCCTTTGACATTGATAGTTTAAATGTTTTATTTCAGCACTTCAGCAGTCGGTATCATAATAGGTTTAGAGATGGCATTTATAAATGCCATCTCTATGATACCGACTGCATATTAAGCAAGACAGAAAATGGGTAAATAGTAATTATTATCATGAATTGTTTATGAATATTAAGTATTATCAGAGGATTGTATGAATCAGTAATCTCTGTTTTACGATGATCTTGTCATACTTTAAATAATTATAGTAGGTAAGTCGTAGCAATTTCCAACCGGCATGGTACTGTCAGCGACCTGCGCTAAATATAAACTTGGAATAAGTATAGCTGCACATTCAACTGGCTTTTGTTACAGTACTGAAACTATTGACCTATTTCACTTTACTGGAAGTAAGCAATAACTTTCAGTGCAGCGCTCGTGCAATAAAACCGACTCGTGACTACTCGTGGGTAATCGAAGCCACACTGGAAATTAGCAATTCTTCGACTCAGTTATTCGCAGCTGTCTAATATGCATCCAAAATAAAATGTGATAATTAGGAACAAAAAGGACTTAAGTACTCGTATCACCTTAGAAAATATTTTTTTCTGAAAACGCAACTAACATCGCAAACAAGAATCAAGCACCAATATTTCTGAAATGAGAATTATATGTCGGACTCTACTTTCGATTCAATATGTGTGTAATAATGTGTAATATGGTATCGGTAGAGTTTTTACCCGATTGTGTTTTGTAAAAGTTTTGGCTTTTCTTTCGATGACGTCGTTTGGTAATAGATAATAGAGTTGCCTTTTTATGTGGTTTATCCGAGATGTCAGAACTCTAAGCGCTTTGTAGCTAGTCGTGCAAGTGCTTCAGTCGTTCTGGAACTTGCGGATCATTTAATAAAATAGAAATACTTTTTTGTCTTACCCCTTTTGCACTTTGAATTCTTCGCTTACTTTCTCTATCTGTACCTACTTTGGACGTACGTACTCGTACTATCTTCATATATTTGTTCTATTAGACGAATATATTTACTAGCGGCTCCTTGGTTCTTAGGTGCTGTGTATACAAAGTTATTTTCTACTGCTGCTACTACTGCTTCCCATATTCATTGTATTTCTCTATTAACTGTTTTACCACGTGCATATGATGAATAGTGGAGAAATTGCTTCTGAAACCAGCTTTTTCTTCAGGCTGCTGTTCATCTAAACATCTTGTTATTCTTCCCAATATGTTTTTAGATAATCCCTAGTAAAGGTTGGATGTTAAACTAATAGGTCAATAGTTACCTATTTTATTCCCATCTCCTTTTTTATGTATCAGAACTATTGTTGATGTAGTCCAACCATTGGCACTGCTATTTAATGAAATCGTGGAAAAAGAACAAATGCTTTTTCTGTAGGTACACCGTATCAAATTACAATAGGAGCCTAAAAAATAAAGATTTAAGAAGACGACATCGTTTACAATTTTATTGTGGTCATTTTTTTCGTCTAATTAGCGTTTTCGTTCTTTGAACTCAAAAGTCGTTTGAAACTACATAGTTACTGCATATAGAAATAGACACGGCACTTTGAGTTTTTTAGACACCGGACTTAGATAAATATATATTACTGCAGCATATTTTAAATTCTGACATAATCTTAATTTAACACATGGAGCCTAACTAGGTAGACAAGGTGTAATGCAGACTGTAGTACAGCATATAAAGTTAGGTGTCTATCTGAATCTGAAGTGAAGGATAAGCGTAAAACAGATGCACCGACATATTTGGCTGTTTTTTAGAATTTGGTTGAATGTTCCAAGAAAGCGTATTTTATCATTTTAACTTTTAGCAAGTGCACTTATCATTTCCCATAAGTTTCTTTCTATGATGAAAGTATGCATGTGCCTGATGTGTCTACAATAATTGCATTCGTAGAGCCAGCATTAAAAAAAGTTAAAAGGTATACCTATACATAAATTCATAGCACCGATGCCGACAGAAAAAAATAAAAATGAGGAATATGGAATACTTCCCTTTGGGTTCAACGTTCTGTACCAGCCTACGTCACGGTGATAAAGAGTAACTCATGAATGAACTCGTGCATTGACAGGGCGACTCACCCCGGAATAGTATACCTAACCGATGCCCGACGCTGCGACTTTATCAAAACAAAATGTTATATTCATATAATGTTAGCTAGAGCACCTTTCATGGGATTGACAACATAGGTAGGATAGATATATCATCACATCACATGGAGATAGGTCATCGTTAAAACTTAGAGTGTCTTTAATTTTTGTCTTCCTAGGATAATCTTTCAAACAAAAATGTTTAGTGAGGGATTTTCTATTGTATTTAAATAAGGAGGTAGGTATGTGTTAAACCTGATCCAAAATTCAACAATGTTCCCAATCGTTGATACGGGAGTAGGTATTTAAAGGTCTTGCTTTATCTGTTGTCGTGAAGTTTATCATTGCGACACACAAAACCTTATACTCGTATTATCATTTACAGATACCAATTCGTGGGAGTTATGTTATTATTTCGGCAATAATTGCAAAAATTGTGTTTTATACATAACGACAAGTTGATAGCAACAGCTTCCTGTCACTGTGATAACAGATGCTGCTGTTTGTGTCGCGGCCTCATTTTTAAAGCTTTGTCAATGGAAGCTGATTTTGACCCAATTTATTACTGTTTGATAGACCGCGGCACAGATTTAAATTTTGCGCATGTTACCGAGTTGCCGCCGGGATTCACGGAATTTATGCTTCCTAACGGGATATGAGCCATTGATAATGTAAACGGACATTATCAGCTTTGAACATGGTCAAGTTGGATACCTACAAAGTTCACTCTGTAAGTATCGCCATTTAATTATTTAAAATAGTAATTGACTTAACACAAGTGTACCAATATCAAGCTATAATGATTTAAGGTGGCTTCGCAATTAATTGACAATCTTTCAGAGGGTGAAAATAATTTCTTTTAAATGTAAGTGTGTGGATGAACTTCGCAATTGAAAGAAAAAACTGTTCAGTAAATTTATTTTAGCATAACTTGTTCTTATATTCCCTCTTTCACCTCCTGAAAGATTGTCAAAAAATTGTGAATCATCCTGTGAATAAAACCGTCCAAGAGTTTCAAAATAACTCTGTCTTTGCCTACACGAAATTAATGTTGAATCACTACTAAGAGTAAAACTAGGATGCATGTTATGTGCGAAGATTTTTACATACAATGTTGCTATTTAGGAAAAGGATGTCATGGTTTTAAAAACATGTGTCAATCAATGTGTTTGTGATGGCATTGCTATTCTCTCCTGAACTCATTATTACTTTAAGAGCGTTAAACGCCCTTTGGCATTTCATACAAACTTTCAAGTCCTTATTTTCCAAAATGAATGAACCGATTTTAATGAAACTTGGTATGTAAGTTTCAATAAAATCGGTTCATTCATTTCGAAAAATAAGGACTTCAAAGTTTGTATGAAAAGCCGTACGGCGTAAACGCTCTTAATAGATGCCTACCTAAGTTACAGACGCATGGTTAGTAAAAATAGAAGCTATGGCTTTGGAAAATAAAAATGGGCGAGGTTACAACAAACTTGCTAAAAACAAACAGGAGAATTGAGGAGAGTTGTGATGTCTTGCCTGGTATGACTTAAAGTAAAATCCGTAGGCTTTAAGGGTGATATCGAAGTAGGTATTTCGGTAAAACACCGTGAAAACTTAGAAGAAGTGAACATGAATGAGCTGTTAATCCATTCAATTTTATTAAGATGGAATGACAGTTCATACCAAGCTCACTTAGGACTCACTCCACCTAAGCTTTCACAGTGAGATGCTTACAGAACAGATTGAGTTTACGCTCAATGACTGAGGTTTGCGGATTAGCTAACCTATCGATGGCCACTGACTTAATGAAGATCCCAATTAACAAAATTAAACAATATGTAAGTGATGCCACCGACGACGACGCCGTGGACTCGTTAAAGTGTCTCAATAGAATACTGTGATATCAGCGTTATGGAGAAGAAGAAAAAGTTCAACAGACGAGTGATTGTTGTATGTGTAACGTTTTGTGCCTCTAATAGGTCCTGTTCTTATGATGACAACCATTAAGTATAAGTACAGTAACTAGGTCGAATCTTTAATAAGTAGGATTTCATATAATAATCATGCGTCATTCATCCGCCAGTTTATCGGGGGTTATAACCTTAAAAATAAATCAAAATTAGTTTAATTATTTTGTGATAAGATATAACAGTGCTTCTTAAAACGTGAAATCTATATTCAAATTAATAATAAACAGTTTCATCTGGCGAATTGATATGAAAGAAAAAAATAAAAGAAAACTTATTTATTTGGCACACACTGATACACAAACCATTACATAATTAAAAAGAATATTTAATTCGAAACAACGATATTGTGTGCCCCACGGCAGCGCTAAGTAGGTCCAGTTCAGCAAAATGCTAGACAACAAGCAGTTGCCTGACGCTGGTTTTCAACTGAAACCGCACTGAAACTAACGTTGAAGTGTAGGTACGGATGTTAATCAGTTTATTATATATTATATCGGTCGGTCGTATCGGTGTATATGCGTATTGATGTATATGACCAAAGTAGGTAGGTACGTATAGATACAAATAGAAATGTAGTTCAAAAAAGCTCAAAATAAACGAACTGGTATTTATAAGAGAGTACGAAGAGTTTACGAAGATGCTTTGACTTTATAAACAAGCTCGGAACAAAAGATTTGAAGTAATTAAATAGCATTTTTTTAGGTCACGAGGCTATGAAATGATAAACGATGTTGTTGCCACTTGATATAACGTACCAAATAAAAACTTATATGATAAGTAACAGTGCAAAGGTTACCGTAACATCTGATTATTGGGAGTAAAGTTATTTTAAATTATATTTGTATTAAGCAACATTCAATTCCCAAAATTTTATTAAGCTTTGGTGTAGATAGGTAATTATAACAAGTGGCTGGCTCTTTACCAGTGGCTACCTACACTAACCCATACAGAGACTGGAAAGCTTATTTTTTATTACACGCTCCAAATAGTAATTTTTGTTATAATTCGGTAATGATGTTGTGTTTTCTAGTCTATTATTTCGTAGGGGGTTGAACTACCACCAAATGAACTGTTCGGAGTTCTTTGCTCGTATGTTGCTGCAGACATCCAATGAAAAATAAAATACACAATGTTCCTTTGTACTTAAAAAAAACGATACACCAAAGAGTGCGAAGTCTAAGATCTTTTATATTTAAGTGGTTTTTACACTATAGAAAGAATACCAAATAGTTGCCGCACATTCGTTGCAACTTAGTTTGAACCGCGTCTACGCAGGATCGTACCTACTAAGCCTTCACGCTACGCACCGCCACGCTACGCCAACGCAGCAGCAGCATTCAGATTATCCAGGTTTGGTTTGGCTCATTCAGATAGATCATATCCAAATGGTTTATTGAGCGATAAGTGATGAAGCCACACAAGCAGACAAATATATGTCGAAAGTTGCAGACATCTAGCTTAATCAGCCGTAATTGGCTGCCTTGCCATTGAACGATGCCGTTTAATCAGCGGCCTAAGTGTCATTCCGGCATTTAATTCAACAGTTAGACAAATGACTTGGTTCAATATCGTTTAATGACTTCCCTACCCAAGAAGCGGAACATAGGGCACAGGGAGCTTAGGGCACCCCGACACGGATAGGTTCTTTTATGGTTCGAATGGTATGACGGGAGCTAGAGTGATCGAGCGAAGCGAGTGAACTTAGCTCCTCTTAGCTACTAGCTCGGATAGCACGCTATGCCGTTGGCCCCGGCTGTAATTTTGAGATTTCTTGCAGTCTTTACGGATTGTCAGAAGCCAGAAAATCTGACACCCGTCTTGCCAAGTAGTACCGTGTTACCCAATTAATGGGATGTGGAGGTCTGGTAGGCAGCCGCTCCACGTAAAATACTGGTATTTAGTTGAATCCGGTTTGACTGGAAGCCCACCCCAATATAGTTGGGAAAAGGCGAGGCAGATGGTGATATTTTCGTCACACGGTTACCCTATTCTATAAACGGCCTGAGCATCTGGCTGCACAATATAGACGTTAAATATTTTGTTGTTCAGCTTCAGGCTCAGTTATTGAACACTTGCATCCAGAAGGTAACAACGGTGTCTTAGAAAAAAAGTGACGTCAGACCACGCCACAGAGTATCACGTTTTTGACTGCATGCATTTATTTCAGGTTTTATAGATAGGTATTGTTCAATATTATGACTGAAATATTTTTTTGTAATGATGATTGTTCAAATACCTATTCGTTAAAGTATGATATACATATATATATATATATAGGTAGGCAATAAATAAAACGCCGGGCAAAGAGCGAGTCGGAAATACATTGAAGGTTTCATAGGAAAATATTTTCAGTTCTATAGTGAAAATTGTTTTTTTTTACCATTTTGGTACAGAGCCCTACCCACAACAGCTATTGCTGGCTAATAAAATGTGTCCATATAAACAAAACTCAATTTGCTCTACTTTTTCAGTTTTGTGTTGATGTGTTTACTAATACCTAAAGCGTCGGCGTCAGTGCAGGACCCTGCAAATTGCCAGGGTTGCGGATTTTGTTCGAAAGAGTTACCGCGGCCCTGGAACGCAAAAGGCACTGGAGCACGGATGGGTTTTAGTCAGTAAGAGTCTGACACTCCCTCGCACTCCACCCAGAGCGGAAGGGGTCATTTGATGATTTCCCATCCATAAAAAAGGACCTTGCAAATGCAGAAACTGTTTTTTCACAGGAGATAATAAAAATGCTTAGGTACTTTAAAAGTTTAAGAAGTACCTAGTACTTTTTTACGTTTTTGCCTGATTAATTTTAAAGCGATGAATGTAAGTGTCAATTAAGTTGCAAATCAAATTTACTTATGTTAAAATAAAAAAAATAAGATTAAAAAAAAGTCGCATATCAAAGAAACGTTTTTGCATTTCCAAGGTCCTGCACTGACGCCTACAATAGGTATCTGCTAAGTTACATTATATATACAGTCGCAGCCAACTAGCTGAATCCGCCGTTTCATTAAAAGTCTAGCCTTTTTATTGAATTGTGCCGTTTAATCAGCGACTTAGGTGACATGGGCAAGTCATTAAACGATAATGAACAAAAGATGTCACTTAGGTCGCTGAAAAACCGGCACATTTAAATGAAAAGGCTAGGCAACCAATTAAACGCCTCATTAAGCTAATTGGTTGCGACATATATTATATATGTACATATATACAAAAATTGCTCGTTTAAAGGTATTAGATAGATAGATTAGATATTATTTACTTAAGCTAGACGTTCCAACGTTAGCACGATAACTCCACTTAGGGCTGATTTTTCAATCGTCAATTATCTTCTAACTGAGGAATAAAAATGGCGGTTTGACAGATTTAGTATACAAAAGCTGTCAAATCGCCAATTTAATTCCCCAGATACACTTTATCTGACTATTGAAAAATCAGCCCTTAATGTTTTACTAATAAGTTTAGTAAATACAGTTTGTAAGGAAATAGTTAGACAAATGATATATTATCAAATCGCATTGAATTGTGCTTATTTACAGCGTATTGTGTCATCGAATACCTCAATGAAAACTGAGAAGTTGCATAGGTAATATTTGGAGGATATTTTTTTTTGCTGATACAAATGTTATGCTTTTATAATGAGAGTTGCGCCAGTTGATACTCATAGGTAAATTGCAATAGTTTCTACGGCCCGGTAACCTTAGTGATTGAGAGTCCAATTTACACTTGGTGGGTTTTTAGTTAGAAAAGGACATACTTAACCCAACAATGTTAGATAAAACCACCCAACCGTTGTCCCCGCCGTTGTCTATACCTAGGCAACGTAATATTGCTTTTTAAAAACCAAGAGGTCTTTAAATGAATTTAACACCATCTCACCACTAATTATTAATTTAAGTAAGTATTAAGTAGGCACAGACTTGTATCAGAAACAAAACGTCGACCTCCTTCGCGCTATTTTTAAATATCATCTGACTAGAACATGAAATACATATAAGAAACATAATATAAGATATCATACAGGCCAGGAGCCACTGAACTTGGAAAAGTATAATGACTACAATTGCGCACACTGACTTTATCACGTGTATACTTGTAAACGTGTGTTAATTTATGTAAACTAACTTTAGTTAGTTTACATAAATTGCATTATTATTTAAAACTCTATTAGGTATGCCTTATCGGACGACAAAATAAGATCCCAATATAAAATAATAACTTCATATTTATCGAATATCCAATTAAAACAATTTATCAATTGTTGAATATTTCAATTGACCTCTCATGAATGAAGTAAAGTAAATAATAACAGAATTACATCATTTCTGGTGTTTTAATTTGAAGTAATTTTGGCCATTTCAAGTTGCAAGCAAGAGTAGGCAATCGCAGTAAAGTCTCCTTGTATTCCCTGTTATTAGCAAATACAAGGTTTTACTGCACTTACCTACAATTTATTTTTCCAATGTTTCTACCCATATTGGACAAGGCTGTTTGCGGAATATTAATTTAAAAATTTAGTACAATAAAGCCACATAGGTCAAGCAAGCACGGACTTTTGTATGCTATCCTACAACGGCCGGTAATTATTATTTAAAATTTATAATTAGGCATCAAGTGATGACATCAATGTTTTGAACATACGATAGCCTCTGTATAGAAGAAGGCAGTTTATCGCTGAAGTTTAATTTAACAAGCTGTTGTTTTTATTTAGGAAGCGGATAATCGAGTTTGAGGTCAGATAGTAGCTCTGTGTTTAACTGTGTCATTCTCTATCGGACGAGTTCCGTCACAAAGAGCTATTTCTGCTGTTGCTCTAGGTACTACTCCTCGTCACCCAAATAGGGTGTTCCCCGGGAATTGACCATTGACTTCTACTCCTGACAAGAACAACTGACTGACTCCCATGCTGTTGCTCGTTCTCATACGCCTAAAAACTAATTCGTCGGACCTCAGTTGATCAAAAAGCTTTCATAAGTCAACCACCGATGTTTTTAAATGATAAAACTGCAACGAAAGCATGTAGTCTTGAGAGTCCGCAGGGACGATTGTGAAGAAACTATTATTCTACTGATCATCCTATAAAATACAGAAAATTAAATGATACATCATACAACAAAGCGATAGCACTGTTGCTCAACGCATCAATGACACAATCCGAGCAGGTACAGATTGTAGCGATCAGCGAAAGCTTTATACTGAGCTGAGCTTTGTTGTATAATCAGAGATTTTCTCGTTATTCGATTGATAGAAAAGCGACGGATGGAAAACGCAGGAAGAGAGTTCCATTCCCAGAAATACTAGCCATACATATATAGGATACCAGCTGTTGCCCGCGACTTCGTTCGCGTCACGTATGTATTGTAAAATAATGTGGCTAGGTAAGATCAATGTGTTCGTATATCGAATACGAACAGTCAATATCTATCATTGCTTGCCTCCATTTTTTATGTATGGGAAAACATCAAATGACTCCCTTCGCTCTGAGCGGAATGGAAGGGAGTGTCAGACTCTTACTGGCTAAAACCCATCTGTGTTCCTCCTAATGCCCTTTGCGTTCCAGGGCCGCGGTGACTCTTTCGAACAAATTCCGCAACCCTGGCAGGCACTGGCCCTAGCGGGCCTCGTCTTTGTGCCGCGCGTGGAAAATCTTTTTGTGACGCGCGTGGAACACAACGCGCCGTCGAGTATCACCTCTTCTGTTCAAATAATTTTTCGTGAGAAACGTTGTAATGATAATGCTTCTTTCATTTCATCGAAACTATTCACAGCAGTCCTAGAAGATGTCGTTAAAAATGTGGGTATAGATTGGGACTATAGCGATATTAACGTCAATTTTCTGCCCAACTGTCTCCCCCTGAAAATGCTTCAAAATCTATAAGATGCTTCTTTTAAGTTGGGTCTTGGGATGAATATGACCAAGACGAAGGTTATGGCAAACACCTTCAGCGATTCAAATCTGGAAATGAATTGCTGGAGATGATTAACCGATATGTTTATCTTGGCCATATCCTTTCAATTGGCAAAGAAAATCAACAAACGTAGGTATCGAGAGGAACACACCTTGGATGGGCCGCTTTTATCAAAATGGACGGCATTCTGAAGCCTGCCAAAATTCCGCAATGTCTGAATTCCCGCCTTTATAACCAGTGTGCTTTTCCCACCATGACTTACTTACTTACATGGACGCTCACGCAGGAGGCTGTGTACAGACTGATAGTTGCACAAAGAGCCATGGAGCGTTCCATGCTTGGTAGAGATACGTTTTTAACATCGGAAAACGAACTGTAGAACTAAAGTGGAGCTGAGCAGGACACTTGGTAAGGCGCGGTGATGATAGGTGGAGTAAGGCAGTGGCTGAGTGGCGTCCGAGGACTGGAAGAAAAAGTATTGGTTGACCGGCGGCGAGATGAGTGGACGATATTGTTGCCATCGTTGGAAGAATCTGGATGAGGCTGGCACAGGAACGTGGGGATTGGCACACGAAAAGAGAGGCCTATGCTCAACGGTGAGCGAAGTTGGACTGTGGATAATGATGATGATACACGATGTTGATGAAACTTGCTAAGGTTGTTAACACGCGATAGAGCTACATAAAGTTGTCCATGGGAAAACCAACCAGAAGATAAGTCAACCACCGCAGAGGACACGGCGGAGCATACGGTGAAGGTCTGCCCTGCTTGGGCGGCGCACCGCCGTGTCCTCGTCGAGGCGATCAGCGACGGCGACCTCTCGCTACCGGCTCTGGTTCACTCCACGGTCCAGAGCGCGGAGGCGTGGGAAGCCGTCACCTCCTTTTGCGAAACAGTAATGCCAGTAAAGGAAGGGGCGGGCCGCGTGAAGGAGAGGCAAACGTCACGCCTTAGCCACCGAAACAGAAGAAGATGCCCCGGGCGTCAGGAGTCGCAGGGCGATTCTCGGCCACCGTAGGCACGGGCCTGCGGACGGAGAGCGTTGGGTGGCTCGCGGCCCGATAACAACCAGCGGCCCTACCATAACGTGTTAAAGCGTTAGTCGTTCGAGCGAGAAGGAGGGATGGAGCCCCCTATATAGCGCCACTGGTCCGGGTCGACGAAGCGTTGTGTTCCATGCACGCCTCCAAGAGATGTCAGCTAAGTAGACGGGGCCCGTTAGGGCCAGAGCCTGCTAGGTTTGCGGAATTTGTTCGAAAGAGTCACCATGACCCTGGAACGCAAAGATGATAAGGAGAAACACAGATGGCTTTTAGTCAGTAAGAGTCTGACACTCCCTTCCAGTCTACCCAGAGCGTAAGAAGTCATTTTGATGATTTCCCATCCATAAAAAAACCCCGCAACGGATAGAGTAAAGTAGGGACTCCGTTGTGCGTAGGTGTCCTGGTTAAGTTTGCCGGCCTTGCTCCGTCCAAGTGTACAGAAGCAACCGGGGTGCTTTACAGGTTGAGTGGAGAGACTTAACTTAAAAAAAAATTAAAATAACGTCAGTGGAGCAATCAGACCAAATCTTTTTTTTATGTTATGCATCAAATGCATAACGGTAACTTTTGTATGAAAAGAATCACTGTATATGACTGTATATTAAAAGTACCATTAGTAACTAAAAAATATATTTTGGTGTAATTCTCATTATGTAATCAGTTCGTCATAATCCCTGTCTCTGTCTCTACTTCTCTATTAATTTATAAATGCTAATGTAACTCTGTCTGTCGCTCTGTCCCGTAACGGGCTTTCACGCTAATACGGCTGAACGGATCGTCATGAAATTTGGCAGATATATGATAGCCTGGTATAAAAGGACATAGGCTTCTTTTTTACGCGATAACTGACATCCACGCAGGTGGAGCCGATGGCTAAAGCTAGTCTAACTATATAGAAAGAAGGACAGAAATAATACAGACACCTTTTATATAACATAAGAAATTGCAATTAAGAGCAACAACAATATTACAGTTCAACTACTGACTAATGCTGAAATGTTGGTCAGTGCACTGGCCGAGACAGCCTTGATCAAAATGCACCTACCCACCATGATATTATTATAAACTAGCTTGTTCAGAGAGCATAGGTAAAAATAAATAGGAACATGGATTTCTCGATTGAAAACGTCGAAATATGATTCCTCGCTGAACAACGTTGTTGTGCGCAAACAGCGCAAAGCAATAAATAATGGATTTATATTAGCTGTTAGTGTAAGTTTTAAAATAAAATCAAAATACGTTAGTATTATATTATATTTCTACTTCTACATAGGCACTTACATTACAAAAGTTCAGAAGGAAGGGTGGATTTTGGTGGATTCGAAAGCTTTAGCTCTAGCTGTTGTCAAAATTTCTGAGCATTATAATTATCTGATAAAGTGATGATTATTTTAGCATATGTATCGGCAAACTTGTGGTATCTCTGACGCAACCAACAAGCATAATCAGCCGTTCCATTAAAAGTCTAGCCTTTTCATAGAACTGCGCCGTTTAATCAACGACATAAGTGACAGGGGCAAGTCATTAAACGATATTGATCAAAAGATGTCACTTAAGTCGCTGAAAAATCGGCACATTTATATGAATGGGCTAGGCAACCAATTAAACGGCTCATTAAGCTAATTGGCTGCGACATCTCCGCTCCAGCGCCGGACATGTGAAATTCCAAATTATTATATAATATATCTTGCGTTATTGTAATAATAGAGTTGTAAAACGCATAAATCAGGCGACACACCGGTGTGTCGCTGGAGCTGGAGCGGATATAATGTAACATAATGTGTCTCGTTAAGTGATGGGCCATTATTGGGTTTTAAAAAGATTATTGGGTCTTCGCGGTACCAAGACTACAGAGATGTTGTTAGATATGCAGATAGCAATGGCAATGACTCAATAACTATTTCTGCTTGATTTCTACAAAATAACCATTTCTGTGCCTATCAAAATATCAAAAACAAACAAAGTTGTTTCTAATCTATATATGTATACAGGTATCTGATCTATATGTTATTATGTTCAGAAACAAATGGTGTCTATCTAAGTAGGTATTCCTTCTCAATTCTTCGTGTTTGTGTGAAATAATCATCCCTTTCTTTTGCAAAATTTTGTAAGTTAAACACGTTTGGTTTTAGGTACTTATGTACTTGTGTATAAAAGCTGAAAACGCTGAAATCATAATATCTATTTAAAATCGTGAGATAAGATATTTCATCACAACTGCTCTCAAGCGGTGAAGGAAAACACAATGAGGAAACCGGCATGTCCTAGAGCTTAAATATTCGAAATCATGTGACACCGCCACCAGCCACCAGCCACCACGCACGAGGCCCGCGCGGCCTGTGCTCAGACAACAATGAGGATAGGTAGGTCTGCACGACGTAACATTGGCTGGCTTTTCCAGCGTTCTATTCCCCTGAATAACGAGCTTGGTGTACGTACACATGTAATTCGGAAATGATGGCAATACTGGTTAATATACCTACGTTTCTAAGTTGGCTTCGTAGCATTCTGGGTGAAAATGTTGAGTTGTTTTCGTCTTTAGTCGTTTAAAAAATAACAATACCTACCTAAGCAACGAGCATCGAATGCATTAGATATCTTATCTATTATTCAAAGCTTTAACAACACAACTAAATAACGCACGTTCCTTACAAAATTAAAGAGTTAAATATTAAATGAACTATGATATCTCACAGGTATTCTATAAAGTGATAAATCTTTGCACAAACTTTGTCTATCGAATGGAGAAGAAAAGGAGCTGTAATTGTTAATTTATTTGTTAGCGTTTAGTATACCACATTATATTCACAAGAATTATGTATTCCTTAATAAATTCCTATATTTTAATTGGCAACAATAATGTGATAGCTGCATATGGCGTAGGTAAACAATTTAACAATTTTTCATAACAGATATTGATTGAATACTCCAATTTGCAAAATAAACTTTTCAGAGGTTAAGCACTTGAGGGGTATATTTTGTATACGTTGCGAATCTTTGATTTGACCTAACGCGTTGATGTCTTTTTTGGGGGTCAAGATGGAACCGGTAAGTCGGTAAATAGTTAGCATACCTGTTAGATAATTTCAGTTGTTACAGCTATTGTACTTACCGCTGAAGAAGGAGCAGGAACCCATGAGAAGAGTAGAAGTGTGGCGGGCACGAGATGGAGCGCGATGTATCGCGCACGCGCCGGGCCCGACATGGCTGCGCCGCCACTACTGGATGCGCGCCCTCGCGGCCTGCCGGCGAGCCGGGCCCGCAGGCACCCGCGCCTCTGCGGGGCGGGGTCGCGGTGTGCTCACACTGCTGCCGAGCACTCTTCTATCCTTTAGTATCCCGGCACAAACGGCGCGCGCGCACGGGAAACAGGCGCAGCGCGCTCCGGGCTATGGCGGTGTCCGTGCTATGGTAAGATTTTCAAATAACTTACTTCTAGTCTGAATTCTTTCATAATCTGAACCTTTTTCACATTATTTAACTCGGCTTTTTGTAATTTTTTTCAAGAAATTACGTCTTATAATCTGCAACATGATTTATTAATTATTAAATTTTATAATTGTAATAACTTTCTTGAACTTAATTGTATCTTAATAAATAGGTTGATAGCTGCGTTAGCACCGCTCCTAGGTGTGAAAGCTGTAAGTACTCATTATTTTAATTTATTTTTAACTAACCCTTGTATTTATAATTATAAAGTGATTAAAATTAATATGTATAAAACATGAGTGGTATTTGGGAATGTTGCGAGACGGTGAAGTCACAAGGGCGCGCGGCGGCGGCGGCCGGGTGACCCGCCTGTCCGCTTAAACTCGTCCTTTTGCAATTTCTCCAAAACGCTAACGCTTTCAAACTTAGGTATATGCGAATATTGAAGTACCTAGCAAGTTTTGGTAAAACAAAAGAGCACAATATTAGGTACCCAATGGTTAAATTATTAAAATAAAAAAATTAAATACACATTAATTTTCTATTCAATCTTGGTGACTGTTCGACTTCTTAGCACAAGTTATTACCCACATAAAAATGTATAACATAGTTAATGGAAGACCGACAAAGTTTATCATCGTTCGGATGCAGTGCGTCGGTATTGCGCAAACCTACTGTTTCCTACAGTTATATGACATAATATGACACACTTTGTTTTCATGAAATGTAAAGCGTATCTAATCCATGACTTAAATAGATTTTATAAAATTTTCGCGATTTACCTATCTAGCAAGAATATTCGACATCAATGCAATTCAATTTTTGCCTCGCTTTCGTGTAATCGTTTTAAAGATAAAACTTCCAAATAAAAACATGAAAAATATACAAACATTTGAAATTCCGAATTGAGAACCTCCTCCGTTTTTAGAAGTCGATTAAAAAACACTACCAAGTATAAAATAACTTTAATTTTGGAAGTCGGTGTTTCGTTTGTTGCTTCTTCGTTTTTTGATGCGAAGTTCCGAAATAAAGGTTACTCTATACATCCTTTTTTATTTGGAAGTCGGTGGTATTTTTTTTTGTAAAAAAACTTGCCAATTATTGCCATATAATATAATGTAAGTACCTATGTATTTTATGTTAAGAGAAGCACGCGGAAGAAGTTGTGGGCCTAAGACAGTAAACTAGGTACATAAGTACTATATTTGTAATGCAAAACGTACTTTGTTGGAATTGCGAAATAGATATCATGATTTTGATGAATTACACATTTTTTTTATAATAAAATCATGTACTTAATTAATAAATAAATCAGATTGGCTCCTAACCCGCACGGTTTTTTACGGCTTATCATAATTTTCATATTATGTACTTACTTTATTATATTTTAGTAGGTATAGGTACACATAAACTGTAAGAGTATCATCTTACTGTGGTGAAACCCGCAACTTCATCCTATGCTTTAAAATAACTAAGGATTTATAAATAATTAAGGACACATCATTGTTGCCAAAACGAGTGTAAACAATAAACAGACATGTGACTTCAACAATCACGGAAGATTTGATGAAGATCGTTTGATCATTTATTGAAGAGTTCCGTTGCCGAACTCCGAAGTTCTTCATGAGATCTTCACCAAATTGAAATGAGACCAGTCTGGAAAAATATTCTTCCAAACAAAAAAGAAATCATCCAAATCGAGCGCGTTCCACTCGCTCCATTCAAGTACATTCTGTCACGTCTTGTTTTAAGCTTTTATTTATTTAACCTTTTAATGCTAATACATTAAATTAATACAAAAAATATGGTCGAATTTCGACCACTGGGTGACCACTAGTGCCAATTTAATATGACTGACGTGAAACAATCCGTGAAAATAAAGACAAGTGTCAACTTACTACAGTAAAGCTGACACGACGTTATGTCGTGTATTAGGTTCAGGTCAAAGTACCTATCGCTCAAATTCCAAAATATGCTACATTTAATACCGAAAATAACGTTGTTGATTTCAGTCAGTTTTTTGTTACAAAGGGTTTAGGCATTTAGTTTTTACAAAAAAATTGGAACCGATTAATCCAAACCTAATAATTCGTCAAGTCTGTTCTTTTTTTTCGAAATCGGTCTCATATCTGTCACTATTATCTTCTTATTTTATTGTTTTGGGTTATCTATTGATCAAACACTTTTTGCACTATTGCAGCAATATGACAACCCAGGTTACATAGAATGGAATAATGCTGTGCCAAATACATGGCAGACAGACGAGAGACAACAAGCAGGTGCATACCCACCGCAACGTACCACTCACGGATTGTATGACAGGCAAGACATTCCACCGCTTCCACAACCAAACAGCAGAGGCTCCAACTTCGCCGTTTATGATCCTCAGACCCGGCAACGGATTGCGCCCTTTGACCGCAACTGTACGGCACCTGGATGTTGTGTACCAAAATGCTTTGCCGAAAAAGGAAATAGGGTAAATACCATTAACAATAAAATTAAAAACTATAACGCTGTAAACTATTCCTTAGAATCCTTATCTTATTAACCCGAAACAATCTTTTTCAGGGTTTCCCAGGCACAGCTGGACCTCCAGGAAGTCCAGGTTTTCCTGGGCACGAAGGGCCTGAAGGTCCACAAGGTACTAAAGGACAAAAAGGACAGATGGGAAATCCGGGACCACGAGGACCAAAAGGTGATAGAGGCAAGCCCGGTGAACGAGGTTTTGTTGGTAGAAATGGTCCAACTGGTCCTCAAGGTGAGGCAGGTTTACCTGGTATTCCCGGCAGAGACGGTTGCAATGGAACAGACGTAAGTGTGATTTCACAAGTTTAGGTGTTGTACCTAGAGTTATTTATATTGTAAAGTTTGTTTGCATTTCGCAGTTTGTAAAAATGTATTTTCAAGTGAATTCAAAAGATTCTGCTATTTTTTGTCTTTGAGTTTTGGTTCCACGACCTGGCGCTATTTCTAAAACATAAAATCATGAGTTTAAATAATGATTTCTGATTGTGATTCCAGATAGATTTTAAATTAGTTACTAAGAAAGGTACCTATAACAAAAAGTGTTGCCATTTGACCCGAAGAAAATATACATAATGGTACATAGCTTGCTAGGTATTGATTTTGAGCGTTAAGATTTCATTACTTTGCAGCTTTGCTTACAGTTTGATCAGCAGGTGAAGCTACTACAATGTTCGAATTTTTTACAAATTTAAAACCGTACCTGCCTCTTATATTTTGAAGGGAGAACCTGGAGCGATTGGACCTCAAGGAGTGCAGGGTCCTCGTGGTTTTCCTGGTTCCAAAGGAGATAAAGGAGACAAAGGAGAAGCAGCTTACACGGGAAGAAATCAAAAAGGGCAAAAAGGTGAACCAGGTGCAGACGGTATGACAGGAAGAGCAGGTCCTACTGGGCCATCTGGTCTGGACGGTCTACCAGGACCCAAAGGCAGCACTGGACCAATGGTAAGCATGAATAAAAACTAAGATGCGACGTAATTAAAAGTAACTGCTGCCGGTCGATTCTGTCGACATCTCACGGTGTTCACCTAGGCGGAGTGAACGACAACTGCCGGTCGATTCTGTCTGGTCGGTAGTCTGTTTACCTACAGACGAAGAACTCGTAGAAAAATTAATTGACGAGGTTGAAAAGAGACCTGCTAAGTGCGATTCTGCAGTGCGATTCTGTAAACATGTCGAAGTGAACACTTGGGCGGGGTGCACGACGGGTGAGTTGTCAAACCATACAAATAAGATGGAATGACAGCTCTATGTCGTTCACTCCGCCAAGGTGTACACCGTGAGATGTCGACAGAATCGACCGGCTGTAAACATGTCGAAGTGAACACTTGGGCGGGGTGCACGACGGGGGAGTTATCAAACCATACAAATAAGATGGAATGACAGCTCACTGGTCGTTCACTCCGCCTTTGTGTACACCGTGAGATGTCGACAGAATCGACCGGCTGTACTTTTTAATAAAATGTGTTAAGGATTATTCTGATGTCACTTTAAAAAAAAAACAAATGCACCCAATATAAAACGTCTGCGTCGTTTTGCTAGTGCACGCGCAACTAGAATGCTTTATAGAACAGTATCGATGAAGTCCATTTTGATACTTACTGAAAAAAACTTGTAAAATAAAAACCACTAAAAAGTGTAAAATAAAAAACTTTTTTCTAAAAAAAATACAAACAAAAAAGTTTTTTATTTTACACTTTTTAGTGGTCGTTAGCTATAACTTAACCCAACGCAAAAAAAATCATCAAGATCGGTTCATAAACAATAAAGGTCTGCCCGAATAGATAACCCCAGAACCATGGTTGACTTGTACTTACACAGTAGGTACACATCTACGTAGGTACCCCTTCACAGCTTACCGGCGCGCATATTATCAGATTAATATTATCAGATCTTCAACGAATTGAAATGGGACCAGTCTGGGAAAATATTCTTGTAAACAAAAAAAAAACATCAAAATCGGTTGACAATTGGCGAAAATATCGCTGAACAAACGCACAAAAAAAACAGTCGAATTAAGAACATCCTCCTTTTTCTTGAAGTCGGTTAACAAGAATTGACACAGACGGTGTGCGCCACGTCGTCGTAGTAGACAAAACAGTTTCGTTTTAGGTGCGCGACGGGTTATAGGCAAGACAGTTTCGTTTTAGTTTTAAGGCAGACTTGTATTAAATATGTGAGGAAAGTCTGTCTTAGGACTGTCGTGACTCCAATATGCGCTCAGCCTTAGATCTTTCTGTCGTCAATTAAAGCATTTGTTTTTAAATAATAACTTCTTTTTAATGATTTATCATATTTTTTAAGGGTCCACCGGGTCCAAAAGGAGACAAGGGTTACAAAGGATCTAAAGGAGCAGCAATTCAAGGTGATAAAGGAGACCGTGGTGATCAAGGTGATAGAGGTCCTAGTTGTCCTCCTGTTACATTGCCTTCCCAAGTAGATAAGGGAGCTATTAAAGGAATACAAGGTGATATGGGTTATAAGGGTGATAAAGGAGAGCCAGGACCAATGGGAGATAAAGGCGACACTGGACTAACGGGTGAATCAGGACGCCCCGGACAAACGGGTATCAAGGGTGAAAAAGGAATAATAGGCAATCCCGGTGAAAGAGTAAGTCAATTTTAATGCATCTTTTCTTAAAACTAAGTATACAACTCGCAAGAAAATCAAATCTTATAATGGCTTAACTGCATATTGACGAGATTTCATCAATATTTTAGGATGTACAAAATACATATAAATATGCCCAATATTTAATTATTGCCTATGTGGAGCGTCATGCGGATTTTGTCGGTCAGTTTGTTTTTTACCCGACTGCGTCAGAAGGAGGGTAATGTTTTTCGAGCGTATGTATGTGTTTGTATGTACCTATGTCCATTTCTTTCTCTTTCCTTATAGCCCAAACGACTGGACGGATTTTGACATATGAGGTGTCGTTGAATTCGTCAGAATTGTGTCAGTGACGCTATATAAATTTTCAAAACTCAATAAAATGTAGGAAATAAAAAAATTACAAGTCACTTTTCAAGCAGTCTGATGCAGTTTTTGGCCTCAGATCGTGATTGAACTGCATCAGACTGTTTGAAAAGCAATTTGTTTGGAACTTTTTAGTCGTTTTTAGTGGTCGGGTTTTTTAACAGTCATTTTTTTTATTATTATAAGTACTACGCCTCATCGTCTTTTTGCAAACATTGAATTTGGACTTTTGTGCCTTGGTCAAAGATCACTTCTGAGCGCCATAGATTAAGTTTAGACGAGTTTGAAGAGAACCAAGGTTACCATTAACCTACATGGTTCTCGTATGATTTGACCAGTACAATTTGTATGGACTTCAAAAGAGACTGTGACCTCTGAGTTTGTTTCGGTGTTTCTTCTCAGGGTAGTCAGCTAGGAAACACCGGCCTCATCTAGCTTAAAATGACCAAAAAATATTGACGTGTAAAAGTGTTATGTTTAACCTACTTACAAAATAAATATCATTTATCATTTACCGACATAGCCCGAAGGATCGCCAAACAGAAATGGCAGTGGGCAGGGCACATTGTTCGCAGAACAGGTGGTGATGATGGGGTCGAAAAGTATTGGAGTGGCGACCGCGTACTGGAAGACGCAGCGTTGGAAGGCCTCCCACTAGGTGCACCGATGACTGGTGGTGAAGGTTGCGGGTAGCCGATGGATGCGAGACGCACATGACTGGTTGTTGTGGCGACACTTGGGGGAGGCCTATGTCTAGCAGTGGAAGTCTTTCGGCTGATATGATGATAGACTAACATTATATACACATATGACAATATTACATAAATACTGGTCGAATTGATAACCTCCTTTTTCTGAAGTCGGTTAAATAAAATGTAAAAATTAAGAATTTACAATGTTAGAAACACTGCATTATTATTTAATATGATATATTTTTAGGGCCGTGATGGACCGTATGGTAATACTGGACCGAGGGGACAGAAAGGAGATAGGGGAAATGATGGTTTACCTGGATTGGATGGAAGACCTGGAGTTAAAGGAGAACCCGGAAATGATGGACTTCCAGGACCCAGAGGTCTTAAGGGTGTTCCCGGTCCGGCTGGTGGCCGCACTGGGTCGCGAGGACCACCA
Organism: Melanchra persicariae; assembly: GCA_947386135.1. Taxonomy (NCBI): domain Eukaryota; kingdom Metazoa; phylum Arthropoda; class Insecta; order Lepidoptera; family Noctuidae; genus Melanchra; species Melanchra persicariae. The sequence goes on along the minus strand of OX376653.1, from coordinate 11,399,598 downwards.
GGACCGCCAGGTCAAAGAGGTTATCAGGGTCGTCCTGGACCTAAGGGAACCGACGGCATGTCAGGAGCCAAAGGTGATATGGGACCAACGGGACCTCCAGGTGGTCAAGGTGAACCTGGCGCTCCTGGTGTTGAAGGAATAGCTGGTCCTAAAGGCGAAAAAGGAGAAACAGGACGAGATGGGACGCAAGGTGAACCTGGACCCCGCGGGTATGATGGACCTCAAGGCCCAACAGGGTTGAGAGGTCCGAAGGGTGAAGATGGAATTTCAATACCTGTAAGTTATTTTATGTTTCTAATATATTATTAACAGTGGGTTTAAGGAAGTGAACTCACTGCTCAGTGGGTTTTGCTTGCGTGGAGGTAGGAACCCGACAAAAAGATCATTAAAATACTGTCACTCTGTGTTAATCCTATTTCATCTAGACTCGAGCTTGATTGATTTACAGACATACAAATTCATAAACTCACAAACATATTGGTAGGATAGATTGAACAGAAAAAGTATACCCACGTTTTTTTTGTATTGTATGTAATGTATACCCAACAAATTTATTTTATTTGACATTATAGGGCCGGAAAGGTGAAAGCGGACTTAATGGGTTGCCTGGTTCAAAAGGTCAAAAAGGTGACAAGGGCTACCTTGGTTTGCGAGGATTCCCAGGTAACTCAAGTTTAGGAACTGCCGGTAGCCCAGGAGACATTGGACCAACAGGAGAGAGGAGAGAAAGGTCAAAAGGGCAGCCCAGGTTATGATGGCATACCTGGTAGCCCAGGTGCTAAAGGAGACATAGGCGGACGATGCAATGACTGTAGACCTGGAGGTCCGGGACCGAAGGGAGACCGCGGTTCAGACGGCTATCCCGGTTCAGTGGGAGAACCAGGCCCAGCTGGGCCTACTGGACTTACAGGCGAGAGAGGAGCAGACGGCATAAACGGAAAGCCGGGTGAAGCTGGAGTCCCGGTTAGTTATATTCTTTATTATGTTTTAATATAAATTTTCTTAAAGCTTGTGTGTGCTTTTTTTAGCATTGGTTTAATACATTCATGTTTTATTGATAGGGTGAACGTGGTGATGATGGGCCGATTGGAGCACCTGGTGAAAGGGGACAAGATGCAACGTTAACAGCATTAAACCTTGTCAAAGGTTTACCTGGACCTAAGGGTGAACGGGGGCCCGTAGGCCCTACTGGCCCGAAAGGTGAAAAAGGAAGCTTAGGAACAAAAGGAAACCAAGGACAAGTTGGTATGCCAGGGCAGAAAGGAGACCATGGTTTAACGGGACCCCCTGGAAACGATGGTACTTCTGGCTCAAATGGAAATCCCGGTACTCCTGGTCAAGATGGACTCTCAATCAAAGGCGTAAAAGGTTCACCAGGAAGTTCAGGACTTAAAGGAGACAAAGGATTCCCTGGTAGAACTGGTATTAAAGGTGAAGCTGGCCAGTGCCCAGCAAATCTGGCTGAACTAACAAGAGGAGACCGAGGAGCACCGGGAGCACCCGGTCCTCAAGGAGCTCCAGGTATATTTTACTAAGATTAATTTTATTTAGAATAGTTTTATGCCATTTTTTTAAAGTACTTAATATGCATAAAATGTCTTTGCCGACTAAGTCATTGTAATATTGGTACTGTTCTACATAAATGGTTGAAAAATTATTCTATGCTAAGGATCTGCTCCCTGATCATATTACACTACAATATAACCATCATAATTCATATATCATTCACATATGTAACATCTTTTTACCACATTTTTTGCAAATAAAAAAACTTACTTACATAAGTAACCGAAACCAACTCTTTAAAATACGAAAAGCGGTGCCCCTAATAATGTCTTTCGCATTTTTGGACAAGTACCTAAGATGTACATAAATAGCTTTACTAAAGCAATTTTAAATAACTAATTAAGTTATCCTCTTGTACCTATACAATTTAAATAGTCTTCGAGGTTAGAGAATCCGGAAAGGCAAGAAGGCTCCAGAATTTATAGTTCTTACATTTTATAACAAATGGTCACTTTTTTCAGGTGAACAAGGGGAGAAAGGAGATACAGGATATTCAGGGCGCCCAGGATCTAAAGGTGATATGGGTTTACCTGGAAATCAAGGGCCAGTCGGTCCTCGAGGTATCCCTGGAGAAAGAGGTGATACCGGAGAAATGGGTGCAATTGGGTTCCCAGGAACCCCTGGAGAAATGGGGCTTAGGGGATATCCCGGCATACCCGGAATAAGTGGTGATAAAGGCGAACTTGGTCTATCCATGCCTGGCCCACCTGGTCCTTCTGGTTTACCTGGAGTTCGGGGTGAAAAAGGTAACAGAGGAATTCCTGGAACACCTGGTTCTGACGGGCTCCCAGGGGCTATTGGATTAACTGGAGAAAAAGGGGATCAAGGCATTTCTGGTCGACCAGGTTTCCCGGGGGCCCCAGGTCAAAAGGGTGAAGCTGGCCCCATTGGACCACCTGGAGTGTCAGGCAGACCGGGTGTACCAGGTAGAGACGGACCTAAAGGACAACAAGGATATCCTGGACCCATTGGAAAACAAGGTGTTATAGGGTTACCTGGAAGTAAAGGAGAACCTGGAGTTCAGGGTACGCCTGGCCAGAAAGGATTCCCTGGCAGTCGAGGACGACCAGGTCGGATTGGCCAGCAAGGTAATGCAGGTGCGCCTGGAGAAAAAGGAGATAAGGGAGAGCGTGGCTTCGCTGGACAACCAGGTACACCTGGTTTGGATGGACTTATGGGGCCTGCTGGTAGGGATGGCCCAAAAGGTGATCAAGGATACCCTGGACAGCCTGGAATACCTGGAAAAATGGGATTAACTGGTGTAAAAGGAGATAGAGGCTCAACAGGATTAGTGGGACCGAAAGGTGAACCTGGTTCAGCATCCGATAAGGGGGCCAAGGGTGACTCAGGTGTTCCAGGTCTTCGAGGATTAGATGGTAGACCGGGTGCGCCAGGAGATAAAGGAGACATAGGTGAATCAGGTAACCCTGGCTATGGGCTTCCTGGAATTCGAGGAATAAAAGGAGATCTTGGTATGCCTGGATTAAATGGAGTGCCGGGACAGAACGGAGAAAAGGGAGACCAAGGTTTCCCAGGAAATAAGGGAGACAAAGGATTTATGGGTATGCCAGGTGAACCTGGACAACCTGGCATGCCTGGACTGAACGGTCCTCCTGGGACACCGGGAGATGTAGGTTTGCCCGGGCCAGAAGGTGTAAAGGGCGATAGGGGTGAAATAGGCTTATCAGGAAGAGACGGACTAGATGGACTGCCGGGTGATCGAGGTCCAACAGGTCCTGTAGGACCTCCAGGGGTGCCAGGGACCACAGGCGAAAAAGGAAACCGTGGTCTTCCTGGATTATCAATTAATGAGAAAGGAAGGAAGGGAGAAATTGGTTTACCGGGTTTAGCTGGAGTGAAAGGAGTAAAAGGTGATAGAGGCCCCGCTGGATTACAAGGCCAACAAGGTCAAAAAGGAGACCGTGGTTTTACTGGTCAAAAGGGAAATATGGGCTCTATTGGCCTTATGGGCGATAAAGGTAATATTTTCATACGTTGCTTTCCTCCATACACGCTTCTTAGTCGTTACGCTAGCTTTAGTAGGTTCGAGTCAGCAAGCCGCTTCGGAAAATTTACTTCCATATTATATTATTCAGTTTAGTGTAAGGATTCTTTGTTTGTTTGATGTTTTGTGACAACAGTTTTAATGACGCGAATTAAAATAATATACCAAATTTAAAAAAAAATTACAGGTGATCGCGGTCCAGCTGGGCCCACAGGAATGCCAGGACTAACAAGAGTTGGAGAAAAGGGATTGCCGGGAATTCCTGGAAAACATGGTCGCCCGGGACCGCCAGGTTCAATTGGAGAAAAGGGAGAGCAAGGTCTTACTGGACTCCCTGGTCAACTTGGACCGGCTGGAACACCAGGTACTGTTGGACCTCGAGGAATAAAGGGTGATCAAGGTCGAGAAGGTGTTGCTGGCCCTCCAGGTTTTGATGGAAGACCCGGTAATAATGGACCCCCAGGCCAACCAGGAGAAAAAGGTGATAGGGGTGAGAAAGGTGCAATTGGAATAGGCTATGAAGGACAGAAAGGAGACCAAGGAGCTCCGGGCATTCCAGGTTTAGTTGGAGAAAAAGGTGACAAAGGTGATCAAGGATATGCTGGACTTGATGGGCAGCCAGGTCTTATGGGTCGCATGGGAGAAAAAGGTGAGCGAGGATTCCCTGGAAGAATTGGTTTAGTTGGAAGTCAAGGAACAAAGGGTGACAAGGGTGAAGCTGCTAGATTAATATTTGGACCAAAAGGAGAACGTGGACCTCCTGGATTACCTGGAAATGATGGAGTACCAGGAACAGATGGGTTACCCTGTCCGCCAGGAATAAATGGATTGCCAGGTATGAAAGGTGATCTTGGTTATCAAGGAAGACAAGGTCCACCAGGACCAGTCGGACCACCGGGTCTGCAAGGGCTACAAGGAGATCGGGGTGAGATCGGTATTACTGGGCCAAGAGGAGCACCTGGACCGCCTGGAGCTCCGTGTGTAGAAACAGATTATTTAACGGGAATTCTTGTTGTGCGTCACAGTCAAGGAAGTTATGTGCAAAATTGTCCTGACGGATTAATAAAACTCTGGGACGGATATTCTTTATTGTACATAGACGGAAACGAAAAAGCACATAATCAAGACTTAGGACATGCTGGCTCATGTATAAGAAAATTCAGTACAATGCCATTCCTTTTCTGTGATTTGAATGAAGTGTGCAACTATGCGAGTCGAAACGACCGAAGTTACTGGCTTTCAACCAATGAAGAGACTCCCATGAATCCTGTACAAGGAAATGATATTATCAAGTATATCTCAAGATGCGTTGTCTGCGAGGCACCAGCTAATGTCATTGCTGTTCACAGTCAATCGCTCAGTGTTCCAGATTGCCCTAGAGGTTGGGCTGAACTATGGATTGGATACAGTTTTGTTATGGTAAGTACTTCTTTAGTACCATTTTCGAACAATAGGTCAACGACCTTTTATGAGACAGGTCAACAGCAAAATAATCCTTGCCCTCATGTCAAGCTATTTGGTAACGGCGCGGCGGCGGGCGTAGCAAGTCTTCCCCTTCCAATTACCTGCATGCATCTCATTCGTTCGTCATCCTGTACTTAGTGCCTGAATTTCTAGCGGTATCCTCATTCAGACAGGCCATCCACGATGGTTGGCCTTCATTGGCCTTCTCCAACACTAATATAGACATCCACATTCATACCTATTCAAAACTTGCCTCACGACTCTTTCCTCATTCCTTATTACTATAGGTAATTATATTTCTCGATCAAAGCCTTTTTAATAAGTTTGCACGTCATACCTAGTTACCAAAATTTTTTAAAGTAAATTAAGTACTTGTTTATGATGGACTAAATGCCTATAATATTTACTACTGAAACTTATACAGTTTTAGAAAATAATTACATAAGTAGTCCAGAAAGTTCTACCAGATTACCAGCTTCCAATAATGTTAATGATGTTCCTTATAGCATACCGGAGCTGGAGGCCAAGGTGGAGGACAGGCTTTGGAGAGTCCTGGATCGTGTTTAGAAACCTTCCGCACTGTACCATTCATAGAATGTAACGGCGAGGGCGGTACATGCCACAAGTTTGCCAATAAGCTTAGCTTTTGGCTAACAACCATCAGGGACGAGGAACAGTTCGCTATGCCTCAGCGAGAAACATTAAAGGCAGGCAATTTAAGTCAGCGAGTGGCTCGATGCGCAGTTTGCATGAAGAACACCAAATAGTGTAAAGAAATTATTTTAAGCCGACGCCGTCGATCAGGATCTGTTTTGTAATTACCTACCCAATTTAAATACTTTACTCAAATTTATATTTTCTACTTGAAAATACTTCTATTGGTAAGATATAAAGAGGCTGAAAAGATTAAGTGGCTAATTCATAATTTTGTAAATGAAGTCAGTCAGTAACTAAGTTCCTGATTATCAATAACACACCAAAGCAATTTAACGTAAGGTATTTTATTTAATTATTATAAAAATAACGCATTTAAAGTATGTTATTGCATTGTTACTTAAATTCCTTAATTCTGTTATTTACCTGTCTACAAAATAATGCAATGATTTAACTAACTTAGACATCGGAATGTACCTATACGTAAGTATCTTGTCTGGGTTAACATTTTCACATAATCAACAATTTAAAACCAAGTAGGTACGGTATCTTAGTACCTAAGTAATGTAGTGCGAAAGTGTTGACGTTTCTTAGGTACTCAATTGTGACGTCACCGCCATAATTAACTGCATGATTAGGTTGAAACGTACCTACTGAGGTGAAATGTTATGTTGGTAAGCATCGCAGGCACAGCTAGTAAGTAATATGTTATTTTATTCTTACAATACGTATAAATATACTTTGAACTACCTAATTTCTTTTCATGCTTAAAATTGTGGGTTATAAGTTCATATTACACTAGTCAACGTAAGCAAATGACTAGACAAATGACCGCCGACTTTGAAAGTTGAAACCTTCATGCACAGATACACTCGATTTGTGATAATTTAGATTTGCCTAATTGTATATAATAATAAATATATTAAATAAAAAATAATTAGAAGTTAAAGATAGCAATTTAACTGTTATTACTTACCTACTTAGTTTCCTGTCTAGATTAGGTAGGTATTCATTTTCTTTTACCTATTATTTAAACACACATGATTAAAGTAATAGATATCAAGTGAACATAAATAAACACTACAATATATGTATTCTATTTCATAATAAATTTAACATTTTCATAACTTTATATAATTAACTACCTACCTTTATAGCTGCCAAAATTGTGAGTAATAAAAATGTTTTATACAACACTGCCATATTGTAGATAGATTTATGTTAATGAATTTAAGAATTCGTATCTACACAATAAAATAACTTAAAAAGTTGTATTTGTTTTTAATTTCAACCCTATAACAAAAATAACATTTTGTCAATAGGTTCCTCGAGAAATATAATAGTAGGTACCTACTAGCTTCCAACTGCGGCCTCACCCGCATGGTTTGTTGATAAAAAGTAGCCTATCTATGTCCTTCTCCCCGGGTTCAGACTATCCTTATCAAATTTCATCACAAACGGCTCAGCAGATTAGCCGTGAAACATACATAAAAATGGACAGACAGACAGTTCACCCCTCCACACACGCTCTGCGCGCCGCGCCGTCGGCTTGGGCCTAGCGAGCGCGCTAGGCCTTGCGTAGAACGCCGTGCGTTTATTCTACCGTGGTACGGTAGAATAAACGCATTCACGGGGCCGCCCACTGCGGTGAAAAAACGCACGTTTTTTAACAGACTTCAAAAAAGGAAAAGGTTCTCCATTCGGGCTTATTTTTTATTTTGTGTTTGTTACCTAATATCTCAGTCATATATGAACCGATTTGAAAAATTCTTGTTGGGAGGACATACTTTTCGATTGGTCGCAATGAAGTTTTATCAAAATCGGTTCAGTAGTTAGGTTTTTAAATCAAAATAGTTGGAAAAATATGTGGAAAAATCATCCATTTATACGAATTGCGTATTCTGCTTTCCTGTCTTTCCAGTGGTGTCGTTAGGTGGAGTACCACTAAAAAGTGAAAAATAAAAACTTTTTCACAATAAAAAAACCGCGTCCAAAAAAAACTACAAAGTAGGTACAAAATAACTTTAGGTTTGGAAGTCGGTGTTAAATTAAACAGCTGAGCCTTAGCTCAGTCAGAGATAATCTTAATTATCTCTGAATTTTATTATAGTTTTAATTCATAATATTGATTGCGAAAACAAGATTTTTATATGCGGTATTACGTAGACATTTAACTGTCATCTGAGTCGTAAATTAATTACAACCAACCAAAGTGCATTTTACAGAACTTGTGAGAACTGAGCTTTTTAAAGGTCAACCGGTAGAAAAAGAGTAAAATTAAATTCGTATTAAATTACAAGGATTTGTATTGCCGAAACTGAGAGCCCTTTTTTTAAGGATGGGAAATCATCAAATGACCCCCTCCGCTCTGGATGGAACGGGAGGGATTGTCAGACTCTTACGACTAAAACCACCACGCCATCCACGCTCCTCCTAGTGCCTTTTACGTGCCAGAGCCGCGATAACTCTTTCGAACAAAATCCGCAACCCTAGCAGGCTCTGACCCTAACGGGCCCCATCTTTTGCTGACTGCTCCATTCGGTGCGCGTGGAACAGAGTGCGCCGTCGACCTGGGCCTGTTCTAATCGGACGGTGAGCTACCCATTGCTCGCTGCGACGACCCCCGCGCCGGTGACCCCAGTGGTCCTAGCTAGACGCAATGGATGTGATTGACTAATCAATGGATAAACTGTCAAGCCCAACCACCATCAGGCCCAGATCCCTTAAATTAGGTTTTTTTATTGCCAAATTCCTCCGCGACCACCTGCTAGATGTCCTCCTCATACAGGAGACCTTTTTAAAACCCCACCGTAACGACCCTTAAATTGCCAACTACCGTATAGTTCGTTCGCAATGATAAGACGCGTTGTCACGGCGGTGGCACTCTGATCTACTATAAAAAGGAGCTGTACTGTATCCCACTACTCCCTCCCGCACCTAGCTCTCTGCTCGAGTATTTAGCCTGTCGGCTAGGCATAACCGGCCATCAGCCGATCACCATCATATCCGCCTACTGCCCACAATCCTCGACCTGGGCTCCCACGCCTGACGACCCGCTCTCTCTAGCGACTTTACCACCCTCTTTGGCTTGAGTGACTCCGTTATCTTAGCGGGCGATCTCAATGCCAAGCACCCCGCGTGTAACTGCAACCTAGGCACAACCCTTAATTTTGACATCATCGCTCCGATGACTCCTACCCACTTTCCTCATGATCCCAACCATAACCCTGATGATCTCGATGTGGCGTTGCGTGCTGTAAGAAACGCACTGCGGAGCTGCGTACCCCGCGCTGGGACAAGACGCTTCGCGAACTCGAACCCACCCACCTCGCCTTTTGGCAACTTAACCGATATAATTAAATGTAAATAAATGATTTCTTTCTTTCTTTCTTTCTTTCTTTCTTTCTTTCTTTCTTTCTTTCTTTCTTTCTTTCTTTCTTTCTTTCTTTCTTTCTTTCTTTCTTTCTTTCTTTCTTTCTTTCTTTCTTTCTTTCTTTCTTTCTTTCTTTCTTTCTTTCTTTCTTTCTTTCTTTCTTTCTTATCACATCATATATACAACATATAATTTTACCCAGACGAGTACGGTAGTGCTTTATAAGACCTAAACGATAGTCTTCGCAGAATCGCCGCCTGGTCCGAAGATAATTGCCTGTCGCTAAACCCAAACAAAACAAAATTCATGGTTCTTGGCACTAGACAGCAGCTAGCTAACTACCCGCGATATTCACGGTCGAACTAATGAGCAAGCCAATAGACAGGGTCTATGAAGCACGAAACCTTGGTCTTATTATGGACAAGGACCTTCGTTTTAAAAAGCATATTGCCGACTCAATAAGAAACTGCTTCTACCGCCTCAAAGTTCTGTATAAAATGAGGCCGTACCTATCTGAGTCACTTCGGGAACAACTTGTAGAAAGTCGCAGTTCGGTGTCATTAAATTTCAAAAGCCAGACTAGGTACCTCTACAACAAGCTGAGCTGGATCGCTGGCAGACGAGAAAGTGGAAGAAGGCAATGTTCGCAGCAACTTTCATCGCAGCCCCATAGTACAGCAGCTTTAGCAGCAGTACAGCAGAAGCAGTTTCCGTTACGCGGCATCCAAAGTATGGAATAATACACCGCCTATTAGAGAAATAAACACTGTAAATACCTTTAGAAAACATCTACGGCAGTTTTTAATAGATACTCAACGAAAACTTGATTTGATCCATTTAAACGTCTCATTGATATGATGTCTTTGCATGCATTGCAACGTATTTAATTTTTCACACCACCTGATCGAAAACGTCAAATTATATGTCATGTCAACCTAACTTAAAGTGAGTCATTTTTGGCCGGTGGCACTGCCGGGCAATAATATTGTACTGGATTTCATTATAACCCGCTGGTCAATAATGTGATTTGAATTTGGAACCTCATCTGTCTGCTCAATTGGCGGTATATTAGGTTCTTACAAAGCCTTCTGTCTCTGTCTCTCTCTTTCTGTTCCAGAAAGAGAGAGAACCTAATATACCGCCAATTGAGCAGACTCAATTGGCGGTATATTAGGTTCTTACAACGCCTTCTGTCTCTGTCTCTCTGTTTCTGTTCCAGAAAGAGGAAAGATATTCTCGATACTCTTACTACTTAGGGATGATATTCTCGAATTTCTACAAAATCATAAGGATTGACCAGGGTCCAGGATTGAAGACAATATTATAAGAATAATTGGTTATGTACGGATTATTGTATAAAAGGATAAGAATAACACTTAAAACCCATCTATAGTCAATTTAATTTACAAACTATTTTCTCGAGCATCTCCTATGACGTTCTAAATTCAAATTGCAAACAGCCCAGCGTCCGAACCCATTCCACCAGCTGATATAAAGCTCTGTATAAAGCTTTGAGTACACATAAATTATATTAGGCCTGCACATATTTACTTACCCACAGAGAAGTAAAAAAAAAAAAACGAAAATCGAGTTGGTCGTGGCCGCTATGTGGTAGATATACCGAGTGGAACGCAAAAAAGGCGCGGATATTGCAAATCCGTATGGTATTAAACTAACTTTTTTTAAGTAGGTATACAGTATAGTTCTAAATACATATCTCTACTTAGTGTTTGTAAATTTAAAATATTTTGTTTTTCGTATTATGGCTTCTTATTTTCTCACAGGAGGTGTGAAAAGTAGAGTATCCTCCTCGGGGATAAAGGTGTCTTTGCCTTGGGCTAGCTTGAATCCCTCGCTGCATTCAGGATTCTTGTATTAACTCCCTCGCTTCGCTCGTGAGTTAAACTCTAAACTCCCTCACTGCGCTCGGGAGTTAATTCCCGAATCCTTCATTGCGTTCGAGATTCAATATGACGCCCGTGACACAAGACACTGCTTTATCCCCTGGGTGCATAATCTACTATTTTATCATCTTACAATGTAACGCTGTTTGTAAATCTACTACTGTGCTCAACCGATGTATGACAGTGTGTCGGGGTTGGGATTCTCAAAAAACCGGTCTCTATTTATCTTGCGGTAATGTTTCAAGTGGGTAGTTTACTTTTACACTAAATGAATTTGACGACATTTATGCTTTTAGAATATTTTTTCTTATAACTTATACAAACTTACCAATCACAAGTATTATTTATTGTTTACTGTACATTAACATTTACTTATTTACCTATATACTTAACACCTCACAAAACTGATTTACATCCGTACACTTCAACGTAAGAAAACCAGCGTCAGGCAACTCCTAGTTTATCTAGCATTTTGCTGAACTGGACCTACTTGGCGCAGCCGTGGGGCACACAATATCATTGTATCGAATGTCGTATCGTTATATATGTAACATTGTGTGTGCTGTGTGTGCCAAATAAATAATTTTCTTTTCTTTCTTTCTTTTTTTTTCTAACTTCAGAGGAAGCTACAATCCAAAGAAGAGGCCATACCCTCTCATTCGTCCCGATAAGAGTGTCGCCTTTGACAACTCCGACAAAGCAGAATTTCTAGCCGACAGTCTAGAGGCCCAATGCTCTCCCAGCTCTCAACCAGTAGACAAAGCCCACCTTGATATGGTGGACGCCGAAGTCGAACGTAGAGCGTCCCTTCCACCAGTCGAAGATACTGATGATCCTCTGCCCCCCGTGACTCCCGACGATGTGCAGGACATTATCAAAAGGCTTCAGCCTAGGAAAGCCCTTGGCTCCGACGGCCTCATCAACAAGGTGTTCAAATTCTTCCCCGCCCGACTCATAGTACTAATGACTGCCATCTTCAGTGGCGCATTCAACAACATGTTCCCCCAGGCATGGAAACAGGCCACCGTAATCGGTATCCCAAAGCCAGGCAAGCCTCAGCCTACTCAACGTTCTCGGTAAAATCTACGAGAGGCTTATTTACAATCGGCTCAAAGATAACGCCGAACCAAAGAGTCTCACCCCCGACGAGCAGTTTGGTTTTCGAACCGAACACTCGTGCATCCAGCAAGTCCATCGCATCGTGGATCACCTAAGCGCTGGTTTCTAGCGTGGCGCGATGACGGGCGCCTTGTTCTTCGACATAGCGAAAGCATTCGACAAAGACTGGCACAATGGCTTAATTTATAAGCTATACCAACTCGGCGTGCCAGACCGTCTCGTGCTCATCTTGCGAGACTTTGTCGAACCCCAGCTTTCACTATCGCATCGAGGGTATACTCTCGTCGTATATTATACTCTCGATATTTATATATGGTTCAGGAAATGGAGAATCGAGGTTAACCCCGATAAGAGCCAGGCCGTTCTCTTCTCAAAACTGCGGCATATACCCCCGCTCCCCCGTCCGATCACCGTGTATGGTAGTTTCAGGTGGTTAGGTATTGCCAGAAATTGTTGATTCTCGTCATACTCGAAGTATATGCTCAGAAAAAAAGAACTGTCTGAAGAAGTTAATAAACCATGCAAGAGGAGACTGTCTACTGAGAGCTCCCCAGTTTTATCATTTTTGACTGTCGATTATGATTTTAACGAGCCACGTTCTAAAAATCGACAAATTCCGGAAAAATTGCCGACATCAACAATTGATTTTAACAAAGAAAACGTGCCTTGTAGTAGCAGACAGCTAACTTTTGAAGTGTTTTAGCAATATTTACAGCGCAATCTGACAGTTTTAGCAATATTTACAGTAGCTTTCTTATTGATACGAATCTCCGAAGTCTTAATAAACACTTAAACCTAAAGTGACGGCCAATCAAAGCCGGCCCTAAAAGCTGTAAAAAGGAAACGGTGACAGATCAGTCGAAGTGGTGTCAGTTAAGACCTACATTTGCTCAAAGCTGCAACCAAACAAACCCTCCCTGGAGCAAAAAGTTATTGATCAATTAAATTAAAAATGTGTAATAATTATTGGAGGGTTTCTTAGAAGCGTCAGATTGTAAGAATATTAATTCTTACAATCTGACGCTATCAATCAATCTATCAATCTTTTAAAACTCGTAAAAATCTGTTATTTTTTACGAAGATAGTTCTATATGGAAGAAAATTTTAAAATACATTAATGAGTTTTACATGCATGACCCGTAATTATCGAATGCAAGAGACACCTACAAGAAGCGTTAAAAAAGGCGGATGCTGTATTCGTCTGTATGTATTTTTTGTGTAATACCTATTTTGTTAATGAACCAATTTTGATAATTATATTTTTATTTTATAGGAAATGTGTTCCAGTTGGTCCTATTTAAATATGGAGTGGGACATGTCCCACTTCAACCAACTCCAACTCCCAACCATGGTGGTAGATAAAGACTGAAACTCCTCAACGGATGGTAATATTGAACCGTGTTTAAAGATATTTGTTAGGAACATAAATGTTTGCAATGATGATGATGTTGTATCTGGGTGACAAAAAATGCAACTCCTCAAAGCACAACAATAATTATTATTCTACCATATTTACCTAAGATTACGAATGCAGTTAACTGACAGTGTTGGATTTTTCAAATTGGTAGGTAGTTTATGTAGTTGTAGAGCAACTAAACATTAAAAAGTTTATTTAAAAAAAAACTACCGACTTTCCAATGAAAATACTAGTAGTCCAATCAACGAGGATATTAGTTGTATGGAGACTTCCGAATAATTCTCCCGCCTATGAAATTTGGCATGTGATGAAATTAGGTGATACAGATTACAGATGTACAATAATCCAACATTTTTTTTTACGAGAAGTTAGGTTATTTTACCTAAACCTGAAAATTGCTTATGAGGCTCTGTGAATATTTCCTCAGGCTGAAATACTTTCTGTTTACGTATGAATGTACTAGTTAGAATAAGTATGTACAGGAATCCAACATTTTTTCGACTTCGGTGATACCCCAAATTTAACTTTTAACATTTTGCACTATAACTTCCGCCGGAAAATTGCTCTGCCAATTTTTATGTTTTCATATGTCTTTATGTCCCTAAATACATAGCTTTGTTTAGTTATCCAAAAGATTTTCCTTTTTAAACTTGTATTTTTTATTTTTGCTTAATTACGTAATGTGAAAAAATCCTCCGTCCATTTTTATACTTTTATTAGTCATATGATTTTATATTAAAACAGATTTATCAATAATCCAACAAATTTTCCTTTAGGAAGAACATTTTTTTTTCATTTTTGCTTTATTGAGTCACGTGAATAATTACTCAGGTTAATTCAATGAGTGTACTAAGTTATGAGTCGCTATATTTTAATAGATTTTCTAATAAGCCAATGGAAATTCGGCCTAATACTAAAGTTTTTACAATCTCAATAATTGCATTGCCGACCGTCGGCTAGCAACGATGGTCTAAGGTAACGGCGAGTTGTGTGTGTTGGCTGTGTAATAAAAAAAAGTAATGTTATACTGGGGTTTGTTGAAGTGACAAAAAAAAATACAATCGAATTGAGAACCTCTTCCTTTTTTCAAGTCGGTACAATTTTCAGTGAGCTTATACGTTTTCTCATTTAGGCGCAGCGATATGTTTTGGGTTTACGAAAAAGCGCGGTTAATTGAACATTTTGAATATTTTCTTAAATCTAATATTCTATCACAAATACGCACAGATTAACCCATTTGAACCCAAATACAAACCTAGCAGCAAAATTCTGGAAAAAACTTTATTAACGTATCTATTGCAGTCTAGAAAGACATTTTATAAAGAAAAAAAACCTTCCTTTTGTATTAGAAAAACACCATACCAACTCAAATAGGGCCAATGGGCTTATGCATAGTATTGTTTAAAACATCCTTTTTCGATGCACAATGTTTTAATGCATTTTTTACATTGCCAACGTGCTTTCGTGTGGCATTCGTTGCATCGTAGCTGGCTTGACAGATTCTGGGGGTAAATTCCACTCATTTGGTAGCGCAAGATGTGCGCTGACCCTTGGTACATATAGCAAATCTTTTGAATAAATTATTATTTCACACGTTTCGGAGATTTTACCAAGAGTTATTTTATGTTTAAGTGTATTAGTGTTTTCTACAGCTTAATTAAATTGTATTGGTGGACGCAGATGCTGAGAAAAATTATAAGCTAACTGGTACACCTTTGGACAATACTTTTTTTTCTTAACTCGAAATCTCCTTAACTTTTTGAACATTTTTCCGCATAGTTTACAAAGTCCGTTTATTTTTAATCCATACAATTTAAGAAATAAAAATTCTTTAGAAATAGGTATAAGCGAATGTCTAAACGCCGTTGTACAGTCAACCGCACATCAGGTTATACGAAACTGTCAAAGGACAGAAACTATAGAACTTTGCCCCACTATCATCTCTTCCCAACTATATTGGGGTCGGCTCCCAGTCAAACCGAATTCAGCTGAATACCGGAATTTTACGTGGAGCGGCTGCCTACCAGACCTCCACAACCCATGTAACTGGGTAACACGCAACAAAATAAAAAATATATAAATAAAAATTTCTAGGCAAGAAAGAGAAGAAGGTGTCAGATTTTTCTGTTGACAAACCGTTGACAAAAGCAAATGTAGGTAGCGAAAAACAATAAAAATACACACTTAAATAAAAGACTTAACTTAAGCTAAAAATAATCTAAAATATGGCGTCGAAAAATTCCTCCGCATCGCAGACCACTGGTAATGTACCCAAAAGGCTGGCAGCATTGCCACGTCATATGGCAATGATTATCCTTTGTCCCAGGTAAAAGCCAGCCGTAGGGTCACGCGAAGTAGCTCGCTGTCCGATCAGGTCAGGCCAGAGTCGACGGCGCGTTTCACTCCAAACGCCCCGAAAAGAGCAGTCAGCAACGAAGACGGGGCCCGCCAGGGCCAGAGCCTGCCAGGGTTGCGGAATATGTTCGAAAAAGTTACCCTGGAAAGAAAGGCACTAGGAGGACTAAGGGTGGGTTTTAGTCAGTAAAAGTCTGACACTCCCTGCCGCTCCACCTAGAGCGGGAGGGGTCATTTGATGATTTCCCATCCTAAAAAAAAAGTGTCACGCGAAGTGTCAACTAAGCGTCTTGACAGATCTTTAAACAAGTAATGAGCACTCGGACCCCACGATTCATTAAATTAATTTTCATTAATTTACATTTTCTGTAAATTGCTGGGGCGGGATCTGGCATTGTCTTTTCTCCAAGTGATTTTAAACGAGCGTGTATTCGATTCGCGACAAAAACTTCATGTTTTGTTAATTTTTCAAGATCAAAATCGTAATGATGTGAGCAGATTATTTCACAGAATATTACGGTTTTAGAAAGATTAAGTTTTAATTTACTACACTACTCTGAAAAACATAATTTTTGTTGACACTTTTAAAAAGAACAGTTAGCGTTTGACAAAAATGGACGTCAGAGTTATCTTTCAGGACGAATACAACCATTGAAATGTGCTAAAATATTTTATATTATACGTTTGTCCAACTGAATATGTAGTCTCAGAGCGCACTTTATAGCTCAATTACAAAAATATGGCTAATTAGTATTTAAAAAAATATATAGAAAATCGGTTAACTTTAACCATTTTTTTTTAACAGTGTTTTACTATAAACATAAACATTATAATAATTTTAAGAAAATAAAGGTATTGCTAAATATCCTGGTTTTTTGACAGTCCTTTTATGTACTCATTTATTTTACACGATTATTTTAAAAACACTATAAATCCCCGCGCGCAATCGATTACCGATCCTGGACCCCAAGTCTGCTTTCGTAAATTCGTCATTCCAACACGATCCCATTGTCATTTTGCAAAAAGTTCGTAATCTGCTAAATTCATAATGGTCAATCATTGGTCGGTCAATGGTCTCGTAATAGAATCATGGTTCTAAATATTAAATGTCTTTGAAAAGCAATGACTGCACAAGGACGTTCTAAGGGTAGGTCACTGATCAAAGGAACTGTCAAAATTTTAGCAGATTAGGTACCGGATATGTCTGTCAGTCATTTGTCATTATATGTACGAGATTACCATTCTATGACATTTCTTTCAATGGGAGGGTCAGTGGTTGACCATTGGAAAGTCATAATGACGCTTTTATATTATTAGATTATCAAACTTGTCAAAATCAACAATTATGAAATCAATGGTAGACCATTCTGACACTATTGTAATAGCAGACTTGAGGGTCGTGCCGGGCCCTCCCAGCGACTCGCGAATCGAATACACACTCTTAAAATGTTGAAGGTTAAGTTCAAAATCAATTGAGAAAATTTGTCAGTTTTTGGTAACTTGATGTGCTGTTGACTGTACACACGTTGTGCATATTTATAGAAAAATATTTGTAATAATATCGGTAGCCATCAAACTCCCCTACATTACTACATTACTATTTTCAGTCAAGTGATGGCCAACCCTTCGCTCTAGCTTATAACAGTGAAATATCGTAACAAATATTGACCGTCCGAAAATTTGTTGGATAATTGATAAATATGTTTTAATATAAAATCATGACTAATAAAGGTATGTTGCGATTGAATTTATATTATTGAGATTGTAAAAACTTTTGTATTAGGCCGAATTTCCATTGGCCTATTGGATAATCTCATACACGTATTGAATTAACCTGAGCTATTATTCGCGTGACGTAATAAAGTAAAAATGAAAAAAAACTGTTCTTCCTAAAGGAAAATTTGTTGGATTATTGATAAATCTGTTGTAGTATAAAATTGTCGCGTCATGGGTGGCCGAGACGCGAAGCTCCGGGACTTCTTCACAATCCAATATAGTTTTGGATGTGGACACTGTTGCAGGTACTCGAACGAACGATAATTTAAATTAAAATAACTTTATTCAGACCAACAGTTTAGACAGGAAACAGACAACGTGCGTGGTTGGGCATTCAGCCGAGACTGCTTGAGCGCTAGAGCGACCACCTCTAGCCCCACCCGTACTCGCTGTCCCCTCTACCGACGATCGTGTCCAAGCGGTAGGCGCGCTTGCGTTTCCGATCACGTGATTATAAGGTTTCGAAACAATTTGTTAGATGGCGCTGTCCGTAGTCCCACAGTAGCGCCATCATTCTACGACACGGCCATCACTGACTAGCACCCGTCCTCGGGTGTAGTACCTGTGGACAAAATATGCTCAGAGAGTAGCTCTCTCTCTAGCTCGGCCATATCCTGCCCAAAATAGAAGGGCTGATTCACTAGGTACCACAATCATCTGTCCTAAGTCTCATACTGTATGAGGGTTTCATGCACAATGCTCCCCGCGCTACTTTACTCAATGGAAAAATGTCCGATCTGACAAATTTAATTTCATAAGAAAATGCAGTCAACAACAACTCATGAAACTCCCACTACAATCTGTGCACCAACACAGACCAGAATCGCACCAACGATTCCAACTATGTAGCTACAATATGTGCTACAACACATTAAGCACTGCACGCACCAGCACCAACAGAAATCGCACCAACGATTCCAACTAATCCCATCGCTTCACGAGAAAGGGCAAATTAACACAGCAAAAATAACTGGTACAGCAATAAAAAAAAATGATTTATTGAAAACCAGACGTTACGATTTGCTTTAATAAGATTCAACAATATTCTAGGCACCAAATTCATTCATTGGAAAAGGTCCGGTCAACTACAACGCGGTAATTCTAACAATTCTGTTACTTTACCATAATCCGTAAGCAATGTATACTCATTAAACTTTCTTTTTAGTCTGTGCACCAACACAGACCAGAATCGCACCAACGATTTCTTGTAGACCCATCGCCACATGTTACTCATGAGGTGCGGTCAGCACTAAAAGACCCATCGCCTACAGGTTACTCCACCTGAGGTGCGGTCAGACCCATCGCCTACATGTTACTCTACATGAGGTGCGGTCAACACTTCCAGACCCATCGCCTACAGGTTACTCCACCTCAGGTGCGGTCAGACCCATCGCCTACAGGTTACACTACCTGAGGTGCGGTCAAAAGTTTCGAGTATGAGTATACAAGCCATTCTTAATCAGATTTGGTTTCACTACCACTGCCATCAACCGTCTCTCTCGATCGGGGGAGAGTCAAGCGCCTTTAATCGGTATTCAATCAGCCTTTTGACGGTTCAAAAGTAACTGCAAATGGTTTACTTGAAATATGAACTTTGAGTTTGATTTTCAATTCACTAGTATTCGAGATTACCTGGTCTAAGCACCAGTATAGGTCGTCAAACTCACATCAATTTGGATAGAAAGAAAACCAATGACCAGGTATCTTACTCACAGTCACAGCTTTCTCATAGATAGCAATAATTACTACACTCGCACTTCCCCACGGGAATGCAGACTCAACTCTCTCGCCTGCACTACCTACTCTACCTAGAGCTACCACAACGATATCCTGATCCAAACTCTCCCGTCCATACCATCCAGGACTACCACTCGATTCCCAGGTAATTGGCCTTGGGCATCTTCAAACAAGGAGAATGTAAAACATACCGACCGGTAAGCTTTGAACGTCGGTGCTTGCGAAACGAGGAATAAGAGCTTGCGTCCAAAAACACATTTTAATTAACCCCGTTCACGAATTACTGCACGTTAATCTATGAACATCAGGGTCATTGCTGCACTATACGGTGTGAATCCATCAATCTTATTTTAAAATAATCTCATCTCATCATATTAACTCAAATACCTAGTAGGCAAAACAGAAAAATCGATTTAGAAATCGTAACAGCTCAGAATTCTCTGTACTCGTAAAGCTATAAACAATGACATTAAAACCACTAACTGTTGTCGGAACATGACCTTTTCGCACTGAATAAAATGTTGAAACTATTACCGCCAAAGGGAAACTGTTCAAATACTTGCTTTGTACCAAGTATGTAAAAATTATCTAGCACTACCAATCCATCCACTGAACTGATATATGAACCACTTTAAAGCTTTGAAAGTCACAATCAAAATAAAACGGAAGTGACTCACTCGATATTCCAGTCGGTCTCGAACGCTCTTGTCTACACAGATGTTGACAAGATGCTCGGCTATTGCAGCCTGAAAACTGCTTGCCGACCTTCGGCCTGCCACGCTTAGAACTACTCAGGAGTTGCAGCTGCTCAGCAGTTGCAGCTGCTCAGCAGTTGCAGCTGCTCAGCAGTTACAGCAGCATGCAAACCGCTAGCCTCCAGCTGGCTTCATCCACCGATATACGATATCTGAAACTGAGAAACACTGCGAGAGTACAAGTCCAATCAAAGCTGTGGTGGAAATAATGGTTACAGGTTAGCGTAGTAACCACATTATCAAAGAAGCACATTACGAAAGAGGACTATGCCCACCAGTGGGCAAAGTCACGCACTATGGTTGGTGATGATAAATCAAAATATTGCTTTTGCAATTATCTTAATTTTTACTGTCCAAACAGCAACAGCTCTGAACTGGCACTGCACTTCATTACTCAACCTGCGATAGCAGAATATTACCGCTTAGTTAGCATGATTTTAAAACGCCATTGCTTAAACAACAAAAAAAAACAGCAACACCAAAGCTACAGCGCCTAAACTACTACTATACTGTTTACAGTAAAGCGATAGTCAACATGAAAATAACAACCTCACTTTAGCATAGAGCAATAAAGCGAAAAATAATTATCCAACATAGGTAATCCATGAGAACGTAGCTCTTAAATTTTCACTCAAAAACAAAGTAGAAAATCGATAACTAACGAGCACCCCTGCTCCACAGTAAATACAAACTGAAAATGACTCACCAGGCTGACCTAAAGAACCTTACACACATTCACGCACTTCTCCTTGACCTAGCCAGCTGTTATGAAGCTGTTCGCCTCCGTTCTGGACTCATTTTTCATTGTTCAGGTTAATGAGGGTAGTCGCATAAAACTTGACAAATAGGAGTTTGACCATGGAACATTCCTTTATTTGGTCCCGCGTTAAACCCAGATAGGTGATCTACGACAGGCATGTTGGCACAAAGCTTTTCAGCACCTTAAGGTCGAAAATAAGCTGCACTGAACAACACTTATCCTCGAGAAAACATACCACCGCGGTGACGCACTATCATTGCGCGTCGAACTTAGGTTTATCGGATCGAATTACACAACACTTCACAACAAACATCGAGTTTTTAGCGTCTGGGGGAAAACGCACCAGTTTGTTGCATTTTAAAAATTAAGTGCAAACGGTTTTCACTATCACTTCACTGTCACGAATTTCCAAGTGAGCCATTTGAGGTATATCCCAACTTCTGATGTCGCGTCATGGGTGGCCGAGACGCGAAGCTCCGGGACTTCTTCACAATCCAATATAGTTTTGGATGTGGACACTGTTGCAGGTACTCGAACGAACGATAATTTAAATTAAAATAACTTTATTCAGACCAACAGTTTAGACAGGAAACAGACAACGTGCGTGGTTGGGCATTCAGCCGAGACTGCTTGAGCGCTAGAGCGACCACCTCTAGCCCCACCCGTACTCGCTGTCCCCTCTACCGACGATCGTGTCCAAGCGGTAGGCGCGCTTGCGTTTCCGATCACGTGATTATAAGGTTTCGAAACAATTTGTTAGATGGCGCTGTCCGTAGTCCCACAGTAGCGCCATCATTCTACGACAAAATCATATGACTAATAAAGGTATGAAAATGGACGGAGGATTTTTTCACATCACGTAATTAAGAAAAAATAAAAAACATAAGTTTAAAAAGGAAAATCTGTTGGATTACTGAACAAAGCTATGTATTTAGGGACATAAAGACATATGAAAACATAAAAATTGGCAGAGCAATTTTTCAGTAGAAGTTATAGTGCAAAATGTTAAAAGTTAAATTTGGGGTATCACCGAAATCAAAAAAATGTTGGATTCCTTTACATACTTATTCTAACTAGTACATACATACGTAAACAGAAAGTATTTCAGCCTGAGGAAATATTCACAGAGCCTCATAAGCAATTTTCATGTTTAGGTGAAAATACGTAACTTCTCGTAAAAAAAAATGTTGGATTATTGTACATCTGTAATCTGTATCACCTAATTTCATCATATGCCAAATTTCATAGGCGGGAGAATTATTCGGACCACATAAGCCCCGTTGATTGGACTATAGTGCAAAAGAACCAAACAAGAGTAATCTGGATACAAGGAAATCTATGGAAAAAAGATAGAGGTCAGTAATTTGTTTTAACAGAATCAAAATCATCGAATGTGAGGGCATTACAAAACAGATTATAGCCAGATCTTAATGAACCTGCTTCCATAAAGTTCAACCTCTTTGTGGTTCTAAACTTATAGCCTCGATAAATGCAGCAATCTAATGGGAAAAAATGCATCTTTTAGAGATTTCATCCACGAACAAAAGAAATAATTTTAGGATGCTCTCAAATTTAGCAAAAAAAATGTAATGGTTTGTCTGAGGTCCTTTCACAGATTGTACCTATCGTCCGATCCGAAGCATAAAGCTCGAGCTACTTAAAAGACTGGGTTTTACGTTCTCTTGTGTGTAAAAAAAACTGTAGCACTTATGTTCTCGCTTGCGCTAGGGATGGGCAAGTGAAAAGAATAAATCGACATTTATTAGATCGACATTTTTAAACACTCGCTAATAAAATTAATGAGTGAAAAATATCGATATGTCGTCAGTTTTCGCATGATCCTACTAATATTATAAACTAGCTTCTACCAGCGGCTTCGCCCGCGTGAAAATCGGAAATAGGGAGGTTTCTTGATTTGTATTGTAACTACACCTACTCTACACCTACCTACACCTACTCTACACCTACCCTACACCTACCCTACACCTACCCTACACCTACCCTACACCTACGCTACACCTACACTACACCTACCCTGCACCTACCCTACACCTACCCTACACCTACGCTACACCTACACTACACCTACCCTGCACCTACCCTACACCTACCCTACACCTACGCTACACCTACACTACACCTACCCTACACCTATCCTAACCAGCCCAAAAAATACTATGACATGTTTCTGGTTTCCTGGTACTTGATGTTTTTGGTCTCCTGGTACTTGTTAATCTGTAGTACTAAGGCAGCAGCGGCTCTGAATTTCCACTTCCTCCTCAGTCTTCATTGATCCATGCCACTTACCGGGATAAAAAGTAGCATATGTCTCATTCCAGGATATGAACTACATGTGTGCCAAATTTCATCCAAATCCCTTCAGCCGTTTTTGCCTGATTGAAACACAAACAAACATACAAACATACAAACATACAAACATACAAACATACAAACATACAAACATACAAACATACAAACATACAAACATACAAACATACAAACATACAAACATACAAACATACAAACATACAAACATACAAACATACAAACATACAAACTTGTGCGTATTTTTAGTATTTTTGTAATTATCTGTTAACTTCAGGGTCATATACGTCTCACACACACTGATGGCTTAAAATAGTATTAGGGGCCGTTCAAGTATTACGTAAGCAGGATCGTAGTCATTTTTAACCCCTTCTCCCCTTTGTCAGCGATAGTAAGCAAAGTTTCTACCTCCCCCTCCTAGGCTTACGTAAACATTGGTCAAAGCGCCGAAGGTACTTCCTTACCCTACTTCGATTTATTCTACTTAACTAGACCACCGCATGAGCCAGTAAGCAACAATAAACTATTTTGCCCAATCTCTATAATTATGATATAGGAATTTAGGAAATAAGAAGTGAAGGAGTGGAACAAGGTAATCCTACTAATATTATAAATGTTTGTATGTTTGTATGTTTGGGTTAGGGTTAGGGTAGGTGTAGGGTAGGTGTAGGGTAGGTGTAGGGTGGGGGGTGTAGGGTGGTTGTTTCCTGAGTAAAAAATTTACAATACAAATCAGGAAACCTTGCTATTTCCGATATTCACGCGGGCGAAGCCGCAGCTGGTAGAAGCTATCCTACTAATATTATAAAGGTGAAAGTTTGTATGTTTGTATGTTTGTATGTTTGTGTAACAATCAGGCAAAAACGGCTGAAGGGATTTGGATAAAATTTGGCACACATGTGGTTCATATCCTGGAATAAAAAATAGGCTACTTTTTATCCCGGTAAGTGGCATGGATTAATGGAGACTGAGGAGGAAGTGGAAACTCAGAGCCGCTGCTGCCTTAGTACTTCAGATTCACAAGTACCAGGAGACCAGAAACATCAAGTACCAGGAGACCAGAAACATGTCATAGTATTTTTGAGCTGGTATAATTATGTAGGTAGGGTAGGTGTAGGGTAGGTGTAGGGTAGGCGTAGGGTCGGCGTAGGGTAGGCGTAGGGTAGGCGTAGGGTAGGGGTAGGGTAGGTGTAGGGTAGGTGTAGGGTAGGTGTAGGGTAGGTGTAGGGTAGGTGTAGGGTAGGTGTAGGGTAGGTGTAGGGTAGGTGTAGGGTAGGTGTAGGGTAGGTGTAGGGTAGGTGTAGGGTAGGTGTAGGGTAGGTGTAGGGTAGGTGTAGGGTAGGTGTAGGGTAGGTGTAGGGTAGGTGTAGGGTAGGTGTAGGGTAGGTGTAGGGTAGGTGTAGGGTAGGTGTAGGGTAGGTGTAGGGTAGGTGTAGGGTAGGTGTAGGGTAGGTGTAGGGTAGGTGTAGGGTAGGTGTAGGGTAGGTGTAGGGTAGGTGTAGGGTAGGTGTAGGGTAGGTGTAGGGTAGGTGTAGGGTAGGTGTAGGGTAGGTGTAGGGTAGGTGTAGGGTAGGTGTAGGGTAGGTGTAGGGTAGGTGTAGGGTAGGTGTAGGGTAGGTGTAGGGTAGGTGTAGGGTAGGTGTAGGGTAGGTGTAGGGTAGGTGTAGGGTAGGTGTAGGGTAGGTGTAGGGTAGGTGTAGGGTAGGTGTAGGGTAGGTGTAGGGTAGGTGTAGAGTAGGTGTAGGGTGGATATTTCATGAGTAAAAAATTTACAATACAAATCAGGAAACCTTGCTATTTCCGATATTCACGCGGGCGAAGCCGCTGGTAGAACCTAGTTAGGGAAATAAATGTTGCTGACGTAATAACCATTCAGACCCTCCCCTCGCCCATGTCATCAAAAATAAGCAAAGCAAACACCCCCCACCGCCCTTTGGTGCTTACGTAATACTTGAACGGTCCCTTAGAAAGTATTATCGTGCACGCAGCCAATAGTCTTACTATTTTTATATTGCATTTCATAAAGTGGCGAGATTTTTAAAGTTAACGATGCGCAAGGAGCAGTCAAGAAGTATCTAGTACCTAACATTAACCAGGAAACCAGAGTTGCGTTAAAAAAATATCGAAACTGATACGATTTCGATTCTCTAAAATAAAGATTGAATATCGACGCATTGCGATTAAAAAGAGAAAAATTGTGTGGAAAAAGTCGATATTTAAATTTGTCGAAATTTTTTGCCCATCCCTAGTTCGCGCAGCTAATTTAGCTGTCAATGTAGCGGGAATCGAAACATTGAACAGGCATTTCCAGAAATAATAGTTAGATCGATGAAAAAATAATTATAGTAAAATCAATTTACGCGACATAAAATGTTTGAGTGGGCTTATAGTGGTGCCAATAAAGCTGTCCCCAGAAATGTGGGCCCGGAATGTGCCTACTTTTTATCGACTAAAAGGCAAATAATAGAAACCTTAATCGTGGTTTCGTTTTTTGGATATATTTCAGTAAGTATGCAGCATAAAATGGAGTTAAATAAATATCCCAATTCTTGCATGATGTTAATGATCTTACGTACTTATATAAATCTCATTGTTTTATGCTATCTCGTAACTAGCGTAATTAAATTAGTAATTCTCGTTTAATATTTGAGTTGAGTTCAATATGCAATGTCTATGCAATGTCTTTGAAAATTGTACCTATTACAGATTAAGTCATTTCCAAAACTAAGTATACCTGAAGATACCAATTATGTGAAAAGTGATAGAGGGGGTAAAAGATTATTAGTGATACTTTTGGCTCTGCTATGGGGCATGGAAATTGGATTTAAATTTGCTTCACGCACCGTAATATATTTATTAAACCCTTGCCATGTAACAACTTTGATACAAGTGAGTATTGTGAAACAGTTATATTATTTCTCACATCAAATAAAAATTACTTCTTAATCCTAGTTAGATATATTAAGTTAGAAGAATCATGAATATGCCTAGATATATATTTTCCTATCAACTAAACTATTTTTCTTAAAATAAAATTTGTGCAATTTTGTAACTTTTTATGCACATTTTCAATATCTTCTACTGTTATTTCAACAATTATATTATGTCAAACAGCCAAAAGAATTAAATAAAAATGTACCTTCTACTTTAAATTTGAAGATATCCCATCATTTCTTTATTGTACAAAAACATATTACTGTTTTAGATCTATCTACTGGCAGCTCCACCTAGCAAAACCGTAACAGCATTATTTCGTATTCATTTGAACTTACTAAATGGGCCTTTGTTAGCGTTTCTGTTTCCTGAAACTGCTTCAAGGAAGGTAATGTCCCTACTGTATTTCATTGTTAAGTAGCAAGCATGGCACACAAACAGATCAGTGCCTTTGGAGATGGGATTGCAGGTTAATTGATTATTCACCCTAGGGAGTAAACTAATGTCCCATATGCCTTTAATTACACCAGCGCACTTACCCTTCAAATCAGAACACAGCAATTGCATTATTTCTCATTGCATTTTTGTATGTTTAAACATAATTTTGTATTTTAATATTAGATATTTGCTGAGGCTGCACTTTACTGGATTCAACATGGAATGATGTTTGTCATACCTTATTACCTTCTGAGGATTGGTGGTGAGTTAAATTTCATAAGTATTCTAGATTCCCTATTTCATTATATTTAACAACTTCTTCTTCTAGGTGCCTACAACATAGAACCTTTTTGGGATTTTAATTGGGCAATATTCAGCTATTGTCTGAACATGATATATCACTTTATTGTATTACAACTTATTGCAATCGTAAGTAAAAACCTAATTAATAGTAATTTATTATTAGCTTTATATATTTATGTGCAAATGCAAGGTACTTCTAAAACTAGTAAATGCAGTAACAATAAGTTAAAAGAATGCAGAATAGATTGAATGGAATGTCTGTGTGGGCTTTGCACTGATGATTAGATGTTCAATAAAATCTGTAATGCTAATACAAAATATCCTGCCCTTAAGGAGTGCTAGTCTAGTTTAGTTTCCGCTCTCTGGCACTGGCAGCAACCTGCGAGGGGTTCACAGTGGTCCAATTACATAAAAAATGTTGGACATAGGGTACCTAAAAAATTAAAGTTCATAATTTCAATAAGTAAATATGACATTTGATTTTTGAACGCAAAGGGTCTTGGAATGAGGGAGTGTAAGGCCTGCCAGGGTGCAGAATTCCGCACCCTGGCAGGCCTTAGACCTTCTTGGAGACTAAAATAGCCAAACTAAATTGTTTGAGGTAATATAAGGTTACACAGACCGAACGCTAAATATTTATGAGTGTAGACTTTACTACTATTTAAATAGGCGGCCCTTTAAAGTCTCGTATTCACTTTATATCTTTTATCACATCCCTTTTTATTGTTTTTTATATCACCAGATATTATATGTCATGGTGCAACTCTGCTTGACATCTCTAGTGACAAGTTGCGGGATTTTTGTTCCCTAGCTAGCTAATAAATACGAGTCTTAGGGCCTAATAGATTCGGAGTCTCGGAACAATAACCTGCGGTGAAAATCGAATCATATAAATGACTCGCAACACTGCTCGTAATTACGGATAGCGGATATGGCAGTCGCCTGCGGTGGGAGTGATAAGGCCGTGGTGTCGTTGCTAGGAGCCCTGAGTTGTGGCCAGAAGGGAGATCATATTGAATTACCGCTCAATCTGTTCCGATTTATTAGAGAAAATTGATGATGCACTTACACACGGCTGACGGCAGTGCACAGAACAGACACCCGGATTTCAAGATCTTCCTTTACGTTAATAAGCAATGTTAAGAAAGATAGGTCCTAAAGAGTAGCGCTTTATTAATGCTGTGTCCAAAAACACATATCGAATTAAGGGTGCCCTAGTAGAAGGGCTGAACTCATTGACGGGCGCGGTTAAATGCATGCTATCTCATCCAAAATCATTTAAAGGAAGAAATAAACGATGTGATGAGTAATATGAAGCTAGTGCGCACACAAATTTACAGTTCCAAACCATATAAGATGATTTATAACGAAATTGAGCTCGTAAAATTTATTTAAAGACGTTTGGTAGTCAGGATATTATAAAAAAAAGTACTGAATGTATTGTTTAAAATATTTTTTTTTATATTTAATTTAGGAAATAATCTATGCCTGTATGGTTAATATTTTGCCATTTTCGTACTACATAAGTTATTTATTTACTCCCAAAGTTGTATTAAAATTTGGAAGTTTCGACACAAATAACTTGCACATCACTTTTTTTCTGTTTTGTTTCCATACAGGACTATATAGATAATACCGACATAAATAAATGTGACTTTTCTGAACATACACCGTCAATCAGTAGAGTAATCACCAGACTACGTTTGTATGAAACAATGACTGACTAGGGCACCCTTACACCTAACTAGACTTAGGTTAATTATTAATTATTAAAATATCGCTTGACTGAAAACTGTATATTTATATCTACTTACAGTGTTTCAGTCAAGCAATATTTTAATATAATAAGTAAGTAGGTATCTAGCTACAGTAATGTCCTGTTGGAATTAGTTTATTTCTGTTTCTCTTTCAGCCAGCCCAAGTAAACTTGAATCACATGCTATGCCCGGCTATATTGGATCCATTTGAAGGGCCCTGGTACAGAGTAGCAGCAGTTGTGCACCAAGCACTGCTGTGTCCTTTGCTATGCAAAGCTTTTTGTCTAATCGCTGACTTCTGCCTTACGAAATTTCCGCCTACTAAAGTAAAGCCGCATATGAAGGATTCACTTATGGACAGTCGATCTGTTAAAAAACCAGTTGACTACCACCATGACGACTAGTAGGTAGCTGTTGCAGCTGGAACAAAACAAATTATGGCTGTAATCCCTCTCAGGGTAGGTATAATACAAATTGCCTTTTGAGTTGGAGAACAATATTTCATCGCGTCCATTTGGTTTTGGTGGTTAATATATTTATAAGGTAAGAAATTATAATAGATTATCTATTAATTAAATTTTGCAAAGATTTTTGTGATGACATTATTGTTGATAATAGGTCTATTCTAACTGTAATGATTGGTACCAATAATCTCAACTTAACTTGTAAACACCCTTCGTTGCCTTTAAGCATTGTATCTTGGGTTATAATACCCAAAATGGCAGTAAGTACATGTGGGTCAATTCTCATAGAACTACGTCTGTCTGTAAGTACCTAGGTAATTTAAAATAGTATTGATTTTGTAACACTGTATTTTCTTACAACAATATTTGTACACAGCTTAGTGTGTGCTAGACACAGAATGAAACTATGTCTAGCACATACTACGCTTGTGTTGTGCGAAGAAATAAAAATTTTATTTTATTAATTACAAAACTCGTTGAGGTCAATTAAACCTAAACTTCAACTTGAATTTCGCTTTGTAATTTGTGGAATACGCGTTGTGGCTGTTTTTTCACATAGTAGGTAGGTACCTACCTGTTTATTTCGGTATTGGGTATCAGCTAAGTACTTAGGTACCTATGTAAATTATGATGATAGCCCCACGGAAAAGAATTTTTAAATTCCTAATTTAAGGCAATATATTTGATTGGTAAAATTTACCGAGATGTACCTACGACCTACTTCTACCAAAGATCTTATTTACGTATTTGTGTGTGTCAGATTGTCTTACTTTTGTTATAATATTCTATTTGTCTTAAAAAAATATTTTCAAAGAACGACTGTAAGTACTTATCAATATTGTCAAAAAATATATACATAGGTATATAATACGAATTTTAAACCGTAGCGCGCACAACGCAGTGTTGGCCTAAGAAATTCTGGACCTCATAATATTGTGGCCTTTGAACCTTTTATTGAGACGAAACTCAAAAACTTTATGCAGATCCATGAAAAAAATAAAGCTATCCGCCACTATTTATTTGAACTTTTGCGTGTTGTCAGACTTACATTCCTTAGGTAGGTACTCTAGCAATTTTAATAAAAATGTGCTTGCAATGCAACCCGCAAGTGTCAGACGCACGCGTCGCTGATTTTAGCCGAATTCGGTACATAAAAACTGTAAAAAATTCAAAATTGTTTGGCAGGATAAAACTTACCTACCGCGATCCATCGATACCTATCCCTTGATCATATTGGCGTGCCGAGAACATATTTAACCTAAAAAGTAACCATTATAACCTACATAAATACTTGCATATGATACTAATTATAAAGCCATCTGTAACTTATTTTTTTATTATTTATGTACTTACCTAAGTATCTAACACCAAAGTGCAAAAATGTTTATTCATAACCTACCAGTATTATAGTTGTATATATATTTTACGCAAGTAAGTCGTAGTAACGTGAAAATAAGTAACGGTATCCTTATAAAAAACAAGCCACAATATTACCTTTTATTACACCTACCTAGTCATTAATTACACTCCTAACTAGATGCACTTAATAGTAACAACCACAGTAGCTTGAGCAGCAAACCTACCTATTTCATTATAGGATCACTGCTTCATATTCGATAGGTAGAAAATAGACATCCATGCTGCACTTAACGTTCAACGTATTTCCTGCACTTAATATATAATTTGAAATAAGCTAATTAAGATTTTTATCAATTCCGCAGTGCTGGGATTGTGTAGGTTGCCCTTTTAATCCGATCTGCTTAGGTTTAGCACTACGTCATTCATGTAACGTCATAACGTTACATGAACGATGCACCTAGTGATCCTTACGAATCTTACCCAAAGTGATTGAGCCGTTAAGGTTGTGACTAGGTGATGAGTTACCTAATATAGGTGCCGGCGGCGGCGGCGTAGATATATGGAAAATTGTCGCAGACGTTTGTAATTAGGTCATTAGTTAGGTTAGGTTTTTAGTTAAATATATTTAGACTTATTCATAAATAAGCATTTGGTTAACGGATTCTAAATTGAAATTCTATACTTAAAGAAAAATAAAAATTAAGAATCTGCTAAGTAATTAGTGTTTATACCAAGAATACTAATGGTAAAGTGTTTTTATAAATAGGCGTGACTAAGCAAATGCGTGATAATGAAATGATGTTACCATTGAACTAGAAGACAATTTAGGTAGGTACCTACCTACTTCATAAAATAAATAAAATAGGTACCTACCTACCATGCGTGAACGCCTGGAACATGCACAACGAAGGCTCTGCGCAAATCCTACTCATTTACGCAAACAATACTTGACATTGACACTTCACTCTAAAAAATAATCTGATTCTTGGTCTTTTGACGTATTAAAAACGATTTAGATAAAATGTTAACATTGACGGCAACACGATGACGGGACTGAAAAGTTTCTTTATTAACCAAACTGTGGCTCTCGTGTCAATTTGTACATGTTTCCTTTCCTTTAAATAACGTTAAAAAAAAATATGGCAAATGCGATGTCGGATCACACATCAAGTTTGAGAATTTTGTACCTAAGTAGGTACTAAAATTGCATTGTATTAAGCGCCAAAAAAGTGCTCAGAATTGTACGAAACTCGGCTCATTCGAAGCAGAAAAAATGCTGATTCCGAATATGTATCTATATACTTAACTCAATATCGCCCAAAATGTCGCTTCAAACAAATATCCTTTCACCCCCTCGATATGGCCACCTACTGTACTTTCAAAAACGCAACCACGACCAGTCGTGGTCGTGGTCGCAACCTTGGTCGCAGAAGCTACAGTTGGGCTGCGGCCAAGACCACGACTGGTCGTAAAGCGGCTATTTGTCGAGCTGCTGCAGTTGTTGTTCTGAGCTCGAACAGTATGGACATAGAAATTGTGTGCCTGTACTTGATGTGGAAACGACGTAATAGGAAAAGACGTTATTGGATACATCCTGTGTTGGAAAAGACGCCGCGAATGGCTGGCCGCGGCCGGGCCGCCTTCGCGGTCGCAGATCTAATGCGCGAGCGCTCATAGCAAACTATACGTAAGTTGGTCGCAACGACCAGTCGTGCCGGCCCGGTGTGCGGCCAGTTAGCCGTTGCGACCAAGTGCGCGACGTTCATATGGTTTCTTAAGTTAATCTGGTCGTGGTCGTGGCCGACTAGTGCGCCAGGTGTCTTATATAGATGTGACACAAGGCTGATGGGCCGATAGTTGTTA
The DNA here is from genome assembly GCA_947386135.1 of Melanchra persicariae. Taxonomy (NCBI): domain Eukaryota; kingdom Metazoa; phylum Arthropoda; class Insecta; order Lepidoptera; family Noctuidae; genus Melanchra; species Melanchra persicariae. The sequence continues at coordinate 11,367,270 of OX376653.1, read as the reverse complement.
ATATTAGTATTTTCTCCTTTTTATTGACCTAGTAAAATTATTAAGGAGTGGCAAAATTCTGACGGGACTGCACCTTTATTTATTTATTTTATGGATGGGAAATCATCAAATTACTCCTGCCGCTCTGGGGGAGCGGGAGGGAGTGTCAGACTCTTACTGACTAATACCCATCCGTGCTCCTCGTAGTGCCTTTTGCTTTTCAGGGCCGCGGTAACTCTTTCGAACAAAATCCGCAACCCTGGCAGGCTCTGGCCCTAATGGCCCCCTTCTCCTATGCTACATCTCTTCGAGGCGCGCGTGGAACACAACGCGCCGTCGAACCGGGCCTGGCTTTGATCGGACAGCGAGCCACCCAACGCTCGCCGTCCGGAGACCCGCACCTACGGTGACCGGGAATCGCCCAGCGACTCCCGACGCCCGGTGCGTCCGCGTGAGGGTTATCTCTCTCTCACGCGGCCCGCCTCTTCCTTCACTAGCATTACTGCTTCGCAGAAGAAGGTGACGGCTTCCCATGCCTCCTCGCTCCGGACCATGGATTGAACCAGGGCCGAACGCGAGAGGTCGCCGCCGCCGCGCCGCTGATCGCCTCGACGAGGACACGGTGGTGCTCCGCCCAAGCAGGGCAGACCTCCACCGTGTCCTCCGGGCGATCCTCACAGTGAAAACACCCGGATGTTTCCTCCCGCCGAATACGAAACAGGTACCTCTCGAAACAACCGCGTCCGGTGAGTACCTGCGTCAGGCGGAAGGTGAGGACGCCGTGGCGCCTCCAGCCACTCCTTAAAGAGGGGCACTATCGCTGCAATTGTGGCGTGTCCAGCACTGGGTTGCGACAGTCGCTGACTCCATACCGCCATGGTACCTTGCCGGAGCTCCGTCCGCCACGCTGCAATTTGCCGAGGAAGTGGAGTTTCGCCCCGGCGCGCGGCGTAGCGCCTCCTCGCGTACACGTGCGCGAGGGCTCTCGCCTCCAGATCCTATGGCGGCAATCCGGCAAGGAGGCTCGCCGCCTCGCGGGAGACCGTGCGGTATCCCCGGTCCAGCCGAATTGCCATGACCCTTTGGGACGCGTTCAGTTGTCGGGCTGGACGCTTCTTTAGGTCCAGAGCCCACACTGGGGCCCCATAAAGGGCCATGGACCGCACGTTCCCCGCATAGAGCCTCCGGTAGGAAGCGTTTGGACCCCCCAGATTGGGCAGAAGCCACTTTAAGGCAGCCCCGGCCCGCCCCAATCTGGGAGCCAAACGTCGGAATTTGGAGTATGGAATTAAACAGTATGGTGATGTTTGGAATTATTTCTGCTGCACTCCTGAACTATTTTTTCTTTTGCTGATAGATAATCTTCCTTTATTGATGTCTTTTTCGCGATTTTGAAAGAACTTTGACAACAATAAAACAGTAGTTTATTAAGAAATTGTTTTAAATTCATTGAAGAATTACCACAAAATGGGACTCAACATTTCCATAACAATAAATTTTTCTTTTCTTTTAAATTTGACTTTGGACTTTTCTGAAAAAATGGTAAGAATAAGCGATGAACAAGGAGAACGGTTTCACCACGATTTGAAGTTCTATGAAGGAAAATACGAACGATTTTGGGACTAAAATATGAAACGAGAATATATTTGGTCTAAATTACAAAAAACTCGCCCAAATAATAAAAGAACTAGTAATTTGAAGATTGTGAAATATTTTAACTATTCTGTGAGGTTTTAAATAATTTCAGATACACATGAAACTAGCTTTTTCCCGCGACTCCGTAGCTAAAATTTTAGCTTAAGCCTTCCTCATGAATGGGCTATCATATTCATACAAAAAGAATTTTCCAAAAACGACTGGTAGTTCCAGAGATTAGCGCGTTCAAACAAACAAACAAGCTTTATTATATTATCAAGTATGTAGGTAAGTATAGATAATAATTATTACTTATTTGAAATATCTTAAAATCTCGACGTCCTACCTATTTGTTTTTTCTTAATAGGGTTACTTACTTATCAAAACAGTGTTACCTTGGGTAAAATATCGTGTGAACTCGTGTTATAGGTATATATTCCACAATCACGATCATACTTTGGCATGCTTACCTAGGTACATATATCACGCCAACTGACTGAATGTGGTGCTTAGGTGTTGAACACTTCCTTAAACACATAACTGCCTCGTGATCGCAGTTGTGAGTTGTCTACTCTAGTGTTAACGTTCGGTCGAAGACTTCATGAGCCGCGGTTAATTTTTGCTTGGAGATGCAGTAGCATAACTCGAATACCCAATATACGCTAAGCCTAAGCTCATATAAAATCAAGCAAAGATTTCGATCGGAGCTTATTGGCTTTGGGGCTGACGATTGTGGATAAGTGGGCTGGCTGCACTTGGCATATGGGAAGAGAAGGTATAAATATCACGATAAGATTTTAAATAGTTGCCGGGTAACGTCAAGTCTTATCCACTTAAAGTGCGTTTATATTTTAGTAGGTAAGTAAGTTAATTAATTGTAGAAAATTATCTCTTAAAAATAGGTTTTTACCTATATGAATGAACGCAAGTTTTATAGATCTGCCTTGGTGTGCGAATTCAAGTTTTATAAATATTAGTTATAATTAATTACCTACACATTTTTAACCTATGAGCGTTTTACTCCTCACGGTATTTCATACAAACTCGCAAGTCCTTATTCTTTGAAATGAATTACTTAACCGATTTTAATGAAACTTAATACGCTGCATAGGTCCAAAAGTTAGCTAAAAACTTTTCCAAAAGAGTTTAGGAGATAATCAGATAAATTTTAAGTTTTTTATAGAAAGTGAAGTTATGGGGAACGCGCCAGATCCCGTGTAGGTAGTTAAATTTTCTTGTGTTTTGTGCGTTCGGAATTAAGGTCTCTATTTCACCCTATCTACCTATTTCGTCTGTTCACCCTTTCACAACTTCTGCCAATTACTTTCTCGCTTAAGTAACTTAGTTTTGGCCTAAAATATATCACCTCTTTTAAACAAAGGTGGATCAAAGGTCACCGGTGGCCTTCTTTCTCTAATGAGAACCACACGGGCTACCTATGTTAAAAGTACGCTAGTTACAAGCAATTAAAATATAACGTATAATGTCATGAATTACACATATTTGCCTAATTGTTTGTAAATATTTAAGTGAGCAGGTTTAAAGAGAACATTAGTTTTATTTTCTGTAAGTACAATGACCTCAGCGAATGAGGAAGTTAATTAATTACAAGTTTATAAGTAGACCTAGTTTATAGAATAGGTAGGTTCTTATATAAATTAGGTGATTATTGAGCGCCTACCTATGAATATTGTATACTACGGCTTGAAGCTGTGAAGTGATATGCAATAATCCTATTAGACTTGAAGTCATAACACTCCTAATAATTAGAGAAAAACCCTGTAAATATGCAAAAATGGACACCCATCTCAATAAAACAAACAAGTCGGCCGAAAGACCGGCAATGCTGAATAAATTTAGGTTTCAGCATTCATGATTTAATTAGTAGGTAATCAATAGGTACTTACCTACAAATGCCTACAATACCTACATACTTAGTGTGGCGTTCTCGGTTTGGATACATAGTTCGTAATAAATGATTGGTAACTGCTTAAGTAGGTACCTACTCATCGATTTTTCATTCGCATCGATTGCTGTTTGGCCTTCAACGTTGACTTGTCGTGGACACTGTACCTACCTAGCTACTGCTGCACGTTCATGCTAGTTAACAAGAAAGAAATGTATTACATAATTAAATAGATACTAACAACAGTCCGCTACTTTTATGGCAGTTATGTCACATTATGTAAGATCCCATTTACTTATTTAATGTCTATGTTGCATCCCACATCTATACCTATCTGGGTGATCTGGCAAGTGCTTCACAAAACTGTCGAACCTGATTTTCGGATCTGTTACCTTTGTTTCTATTACCTACCTATACAATATTAGTAATATTTTTAATTTATAGATATCTAATTATAGTCTAAGTTAAGTGAAAATATTAACAGTAAGTACCTAGGTAAACTGTACCTACCTATACACAATTTTGGGGAAAAAGTACCTATTCCACTCTTCTCCACCAAACAATGTTGTGGGCAGAACACAATAAGTAATCCAATTTTGACAACCTACCTAACACAAAGCGGACAGCCCTCATCAAGTCCTCGTTAAACGAATTGAAGATTACCTACGTTGTGTCCAAGGATTAGAATACTGCTGGTTTTAATCGAAGCTTGTCCGCTGTCAAGATATTTTCGCCACGTGCTTCATGATTAATTCATGGCAGCCAAAGAATGTGATGGCAGCCTGGCAGCTTCACCTAGTGATTAGCTTAAATTACAAGGAATGTGCAGAACCTGTAGGTAGGTACTTTTCATGCTGTTTTGTTGACAGGCTAAGTTGCGGGCTACATAAAATAGTCAGTCTGAATCTCATGTTCTACATTATTGCCCTATTTTATTTAAAATTGTTGTTGTAAGTAATATAATTTGTATTATTATCTAGGTATCAACCTCCCTGCCATTGTCTACAGGATCTTTAATCTGAAAATGTCTGTAGATGTCATGAATGGGTTTAATAATTGTATGTAGGTACTAACTTAAAATGTCCAAATACAATAATCTCAGATTAAACTTGTTTTATTTTAAGTTAGGTTTCACACCTTCCGATTTGTTAAAAATATGTATTTAATAGGTATTATGTTGTTATTATTTATAATAAACCTAAATCTTACAAGAGGCACATTTAGGTTAGGCAGGTATTGTATATAAATGTTTTAACTCATTCAAAAAGAAAGTAGTTGATTTTAATTCATCAGAATCTTTTTTAATGTAAGTAGGTAGGTAGGTACCTACCTAGTTTGCTTTGGCGGGCTGTGATACTTACCTAGTCTTATTGTTTTTTTTTTATTCCCTTTTTGTTTTTCAATCATACAAGTACCTACCTATGTACCTCAATACTTAGGTACAGTAGGTACAACTATTCTTATGTCCCTCGGATATCATTGCATTACCAAATACAAACGAATGCTATTTTCCATGTCAGGTCTACTCAATATTTCAATTAAGTAATATATTTTTTTCGAGATAAGCGCACGTAAATGTTGGTCTACATTTACGTGCGCCTACCTATAGGAAAGTCAATTTTTTTTGCGATTTCGGGGTTAGCCCCGTAGTAAAAGTTGTTTACCTACCTACAATGATGAGTGATGAGTACAATGACCCCTTAAGAGGTAAGTAGGTATTGCGTTTATTCTGTTACACGTTGTATAACAATAAAGTACCTATTTACTTATTTCTGAATTCAAATATTATAATAGATACTTACACGATTAATCTAATAGGTAGGTACTTAACTGATGGGCATAGATATTAGCATTCGTTTCTATTCAGAAATGCGATGATTGCCGAGGGACATCGAGAAAATAGTTGTCCTGTACGTACTTATTTGTTACGAAAGAATAACAACAAAATCAAACGATAGGTAACCTGATGGGTGGAAAACCGAGTCGCTGAACAGAAAGTTACATGTTATCAATACCTATACCTACCTCTTTCATATAACACAACGTTTATTATTGGAGGATCTGCGGCTATTTAGGGTGTATAGCTCCATCCCTCCCCGCTCGAACGACTCACGCTTTAAGACGACATGGTAGGGCCGCTGATCGTTATAATACAGTCCAATACAGATCAATTGGAGGATCTGATCTTTGATGATGATGATATTGGGTTTGTGGCTAAAATGTTTGATTTTATAATAAAATTTGTGTCTGTTCCGAGTCTCGGATACCTACAATAATTTTAAGTAGGTACTTTCTTCCTCGGACCAACTCTAATTTCCACTCTAGGTAGGTATACATATAATAGCCATTTTATGATTGGATTCCATATTGATACGACTAACTTGAAATTGCTCACTCGAATGTCTCGCTGATGGTGGCGCGTGTATCGGATCATTCAGTTCCCCTCAAAATGATTGAGCTGAATGGTGCTGATGCACGCGTCATGTTCGTGAACAGGCGCCATCAGTGGAGACTGGTCATCTCTTAGCTGTCACTGGCTTATTTCAATAGTTCATACTTATTTGATAGGTACTTAGAATTCTTTTTTTTTTCTCTTTACGTTGTTCTCACATGTAGAAGCAATAAAGATAATGTAACCAGGATTATTGTAAATCATAAAGTGGTTTAAGAGTGTCCGTGTAGTTTCTTGCGCGTTCTTCTCCATAGAGGTCTACGCTTTGGAACGTGCAAATAGCTTCATGTTTATTGACTGACTGACTGACGATTCAAAAGTAGGTACCTGTAAATGGTTTATTTGAAATAAATGCTTTGACTTATGAATTGCTTATTTGCTAGGTTTTTTTCTTAAGTAAGTATCTAACAATTTCTATGCAAATTGATCCTGGGGCTCGGAGCCTTAATGCAGCTGTTAAACAGTTATTGTGAGGTACACTTGCCTATCTCATTCATGCTCGCTCGGATGATTTACCATCATACTAGCCGTGAAACAGCTTTGAAGGCAATGTAGCCCCACCATAGGGTAGGTATAAGTAGGTACCTACCTGCTTATAATAAAATAAATATATATACTTACATACAATCAGTCCGATTGTTTTGCCACCTTATCCAAAACCATTTTATTACTTATCTAATAATAACAGCAATAGAAAGTTGTGCAATATTGTAATAGCTTAATATGACAATTAATATAAAGAATGTATTGCTAAAATAAAACAATAAAATATAAATAATTAACAAAGGTGTCTTTTATTGCTTAATATAACAGAAATATACAAATACATTGTTAATGATTAAGTTAAACTAGACGTAATTACATTATTTTAAGATGTTCTTCAACCTTTAGTGCATATTTATTGAAAATAAACGATGTAGATAGGTTCTACCGATGCATGAAAAACATAACAGTGTGTAAATAGGTATGTAGTGAAATAACAATGAATCAAATAAAATATCCTAAAAGGCATGGTTATGTACCTACCTACTTATATATTATCATACCGGCCGTCACAAATTAATTTTAAGGAATGATTATAGAATACTTCATAAAATTGTATTATTATCATTAAGGCTCATATCGAAGCAACACATTCCTAATACCTACCTAAACGAAGCGCAATTGAACCACATGACATGAAGCAATGTAATCAATGCAAGCATCTCAGCTAAAGTAGGTAAGTACCTACAGTTAGCAACGAAAGTTGAAAGTGACGCAATTTACTATATTCTCTACCAAATATATATAGGTAGGTAACAAAAGGACTACCATGAACTGTTATAGCAGGTCAATTTTAGACGAAAAATAACCTGTCGTGCTAGTTTGTACCATGAGCGCGCCTAGTAGCAGGCAAGCCAGCGATCTCGTGACCTGAACCGGTGAGCGACTAGAGTCCGTCCGATGAAAGAAGTCCCGCGAAAATAAATATAACTAACAAGATTTGTTAGCGCACAATAGCTTGGAAACTGGCGCCGCGGTTACGAAACTTCTATCGTTGGACGGACTCTCCGTGACAGTAGTTCAGCAGGCTGCCCTGCAACTTATCCTTACCATAGTCTTTTCGACATTTAAGCATTCAACAATTGAACTGCCCTGCCGTCATAATTTGCAGGCTTGTGAAAGTAGCTTTTAATGGCATGTTTTATGTAGATATTGAACTGTCTCTATGTACCTACACTAAGGTACCTACTCGTTTCGCAGTTAATATTGATTTGAATTGAATACTATAAGTAATAGTAATATATATTTATCTACACTCACAACGTAATGTTCCAAATATGAGTTCAAAAACGAATGCATAAATGCATACTTTTTTTTCGTGGATAGGAAAAATTAAAAAAAAAACCATTACAGTTCAACATTTTCCTTCGATTTTTAAACAACTGCATCATAAAATAACTTTTTAATTTTTATAGCACACTTTTTCTTTTTAATTTTTCCAGCTTTTATCTTTGTCTATGTTTGAGTGCGCTGCGCAGTCATTCGAATACGCAATGAGAATATCCGCCATATTGGAATTAACTATTTTTCCAATTATTTTATTTCAACTGTATGAGTGAAGATAAAATAGTGTATGCAACGGCATATAATTAGGTATTAAAACACTCGTGTTTAATAACCCTTTTTATATGGTCGTTGCATAAACTACTATTTTGTACGATACAAATTGTGTCACGTCGCATAAAATTAAACCGAACTATTATTGGCGATGCAAAGATTACACGCGCGCCTCTAACGGCGAAATTTAGAAGTTGCGTTGCCAATACCAATTGTCAAATTACCGAAAATCTAAGTCAAATTCCCTATTTTGCGGTCAAAAATCTACTGGTACCTACCTACCTACCCCACAAAATCCCCTCGGAAAAGGGAGAGGGAGGAGCTCAGCAGTGGGACGAAATAGGCTAGATATTAGGTCTTTACCTATGAAATTGCCGTTCTGCAGTACTGGCCATTTCAAATCAAAATAATTTTTGTTTGGCTAAGAATTCTAAATTCAAATTAATTTTATTTTAAAAACATGGTTTTTTTTTCCCAAAAGTAGTCATTTGTTTATTGATTAGTGTTACATTTTCATCGCATTTCAATCTTTTTCGTCATCATCATACGTTAAAAATTCGAGTAATTATGGAATATGAGTACCGTCGTGGCAGCAACGCGGCACAAGCGGCACGCAACATCAACGACGTTTACGGAGCTAACACTACAAACCAACGCACCACCTATTATTGGTTTGCTCGCTTCCGTTCTGGAAATTTCGACCTGAAAAATGAACCTCGCGGTCGTCCGAAGACTTTGGTCGACAATGACGAATTATAGGCGATTGTGGAAGCTGATGATACACAATCTACGGCTGAATTAGCAGCAGCTTTCGAAGTTAGCGTCAAAACAATATTGCTCCATTTGCGTCAAATTGGCAAGGTAAAAAAGCTTGACAAATGGGTGCCCCACAAACTCAATGATCGCCAGCGCGAAGTATGCGTCGAGACTTGCCTTGCACTGCTCAACAGACACACAAATGAAGGAATTTTGAACCGCATTGTTACCTGCGATGAAAAATGGATTCTGTTTGATAACCGCAAGCGCTCAGCAAGTTGGTTGGATCCTGGTTCAGCACCTAAACAATGCCCTAAACGAAAACTTACCCCTAGAAAAGTGATGGTCACTGTTTGGTCTAGCGCCGGTGTGATTCATCACAGCTTCTTACCAAACGGGGTGAGCATTACTGTAGATGTGTACTGTGAAGAACTGAACACAATGATGGAGAAGCTGGCACATCTCCAACCAGCATTGGTTAATCGCTCGTCTCCGCTGCTCCTGCACGACAACGCGCGACCTCATACTGCACAGCAGACGGTCTCCAAGTTGCAAGAACTGGGGTTGGAAGCTCTCCGTCATCCGCCCTACTCACCAGACCTTGCGCCTACAGACTACTACTTTTTCCAGAATTTAGACAACTTCTTGGCGGAAAAAAAATTCAATACCCGAGAGGCAGTACAAAATGCCTTTGAAGAATTTGTTGCCTCCCGTCTAGCTGATTTCTTTAAGAAGGGCATCAATAAACTGCCACTGCGTTGGCAAAGATGCATTGATTGCATGGGTGATTACTTCGATTAATACAAATAAAAATACATGAAAAAAATTCGTTTAAATTTTTTCATACAAATTGGCAATTTCATAGGTAAAGACCTATTGTTTCGAACGCATCGGCCGAGCGATATTAAAAAATGGCATGTAATTAAATCGATATCTGTATTTTCCCTTTTTTCGAACAAAATATTTCAAAGTTGAATCAAAAATACTGACTTGCACACAAATTATGCACACTAAATAAATCATATTAGATATACTGTTTAATGGTATTTGCAGAACTGTTTTACTGAACGAATATTTGGCTAATGATATTTCTGGGTGGTTAAAAAAAAAATAACCACGAAGGGGATGGCGGGGTCTGTTCGCTCGCTTCGCTCGCTCACTTGACCCCGCCATCCCCTTCTAACCTAACCTGTCCGAGTCGGGGTGCCCAATGACCGGCTACTATTGTAACCATGATAACCACCTGCTATTTCAGGGAAGTGCAATTTAGAGTGCAAGTTAGTATTTTTGATAAACAATTCGTATTTTTGTTTTATAAATCATAAATCCGATGTATGAACCACATTTTTGGTGTGAATTCGATAAAAAGGTCATCTCGTTTTGGATGATTTTTTTAGTTTTTTTTGTAAGACATGTTTTCTAATCAATTGGGATTTTTTGCACAGCATTATTTTTTCTGGTATGCATTAAAATTATACAGATGTGCATTTAAAAATATCCCTTAAAAAATTAGGGAGTCATTCGATATCCATGAGTACTTAACAAAAATGTTAAGACAAGTATTGCGATTTTTTTAAAGTGGACTTGATCCGGACTATTGATACCTATTCAAAATCCCCGCATTTTCCCCGCAGTATGGAGAATTCCCCACACGTCGGCAACGCTGTACGATTTTTTTTTTGCATCACCAACAGCGTTGTTATTTTTTATAATCAAAATTCACTTTAAGTTAACGATACCGTAACGTTACTATACGTCAAAACATTCGTGCTAGCCCCTCTGAATCCAACTATTCAACTGTATCCAACTGGTTAGAAGCAGACTCCAACATAGTTCGACAACAGGTGCCTAATGATAATAATCCAGATTCTGAACAAATTGTTTCAGCTTTGAACTTTCAGTTATTTTAATCGTTTTGTGTAAGCTACATAAAATAGATATTAATTAAAATTGCGTAAATAAAAAATACTGGAGACTGGGTATACTTGATCCCTCTGGGACACATGGTACACTAATTTTATAAACCAACCACGCTTGCTAGATGATTATTAACAGACTAGCAACCCTGTTTGTTTATGGTACGGTATGACTTTTAGGGAAACACCACAAATGTCAAAACTGGCAGTTTGTGACATGGCGACCGGTGAGTGATTTTCGTGTAGTGAAACAATATTTTGGTAAGTTTACTTTTGTTTATAAAATAACATGTTTTAGAGTTTGAGTATTAATGATTAGAACTGCTATTTTATGTGCAATGATTGCGCTAAAAGTAAGTGGTTATCTTTTGATTTTTTTTCGGTTACTGGGGAGAGATGATACAGAGCGTTGTGGGAGACTTGACCCGGGGGGAACAAGTCTCCCATAGCGGATCAAGTCTCCCATAGAGGGATGTGATAATTATTAAAATTTGTGAGAGATATAGCTTTTAAAGTTTTCAATTAACGTTATTATTGCAGGTCAAAAAATGCCGCGAATATATAAGACTAAGCAGGGTGCTAAATGCGACATCTTCACTGATGATGAATTTTTATCATGTTTCGTTACTGACAGACCAGAAGATACAATTACTCACAGATTGGAAGAATCTGTTATTGACACACCAGCGGCAGCATCTAGTAGCAACTAGCAACATTAGCGAGAGGCCAGAAGAATCTGTAGCACAAGGGCTGCAAGAGCCTGTTACAGATGCCAGTGATGCCGAAGATGCTGAAGGTGATGTTACTGACATACCAGAACATACAATTACTCATAGACTGGAAGAATCTCTTACTAGCAGGCCGGCGGCAGCAACCAGTAGCAACATTAGCAAGAGGTCAGAAGAATCTTTAACACACGGGCCGGAAGGACTTGTTACAAATTGTAGTCGTGCAGAAAATACTGCAGGTGATGATCCACAGCGAAACTATTCTTCAGGTACAGCATCACCATCACTACTTGATCAAACACCCGAGGTCAATTTCAATTGCAACATTGCAAATGAACATAATAATTTTATCGTAGAAGCTTCCACACTATCTACATTGGCTGTTATCCCGACCCTTGCTCTCTGTTGATGAGACTTCTACAACTGCTATTATTTCTCGTGCGACTGTGACGACAACTGACGGAAATAATTTGACTGTATCTGCTCCATCTGATAATGGTACTTGTGTGGCTGTACAAACATCTGCAAGTACAACAACTTCGCTAACCTATGCTCTGCCTCATGGTGATGAAACATCTGCAATGAAAACAACAACAGTCACAATGCAACTCGATTTTCCTAGAAATGACATTTCAGCAACTGCATCTAAACCGGTCGATACAACGTGGGCTTCAGCATCGCAAAGAGTACTTACACCGATAGAATTTTACAAGTCTATTTCATCTATCTCTGTACCTTCAACGTCGAAGTACATAAGTCCAGAGATAATAAGACCGTACCCCAAAGCAGGACCACGAAAAACTGTGACCAAAGGAAGAAAGAAAGGATAAACAAAAATACTCAATGATACGCCGGAAAAACTTGCCATAGAAAATGAAGCTCGGGAAAGGTAAGAAAAGAAAATTAAAAAGTTAGCTGCCTCTGCAAAAAGGAAGATAGACAAGGAACAAACAAAAAAGAAGCCTAAAACAAAAAAGAACAGAAAAAATTACGATATTTACAGCAGTAGTTCAGATGGAGAATTTGTTATACCTCCATCCCCAGAATCAGAATTTTTTTAAGTCAGATTTAGAAGATGAAAATGAAGAATCCGAAAATGAGTATGGCGATGAAGAAAACATATTTTAAGGTGACTGGGTTGTAATTAATTTTGTATCTGAGAAAACAAAGTTTAGCAACTTTGTTTTGATGAATCACTGGCAAGTTATAATGTGAAATTTGCTAAAAAACTAACAGATACAAAATTCAAATGGCCAGAGAAGCCAGATATTTGTATAATTGGCAAATACCAAGTAGTGAAAAAAAATTCTCCTCCAGTTTTCAAATCCTCATCCAAGCGGGTAGGAACTTTCCAATTTGAAAGTCCTTAAAAAAGTTTAAAATTCATTCTGAGATATTCTGAGAGATTAATGAGTAGATGTTGTGTTACTTACGTGTACGTGTACGTTAATTAATTATAAGAGAGGTTTTGAATAGTTGTAAGAATAGTATTGATACTTTAATATTATGAGGAATTTCATATTTTTTTGATTTTGTGATTTGAATCTGAGATTCCTATTGCGCCATCCTATTTGAAACAATTTATTTGATAAGAAGATTTAGGAGACGTAAAAAGTTAGAAACTTGTTAATATTTTTAACTAATTAATATATTTTATTATTACAGCATTAGAAGTTGTTTTTGTACTTACATTTTGAATCTGATGTTCTTATTGTGATAATAAATCTAGTTTTGTTAGTAAGTTGAGTAGCTGAAGCTATTTGAGACCAATTACTTTGATTACCTAAATGAGACTGCCTACACGAAGGCCTAAACAGTTCAAGACTGATTGTTATGTTCAGTTCATACTGGAGTTTTCTATAATAAAGATTTATATTTATAGAAATTTAATTCGTTGTTTCATTTCTTATTTAAACAAGTATGTAAAGTTGAATAAACTTGATCGCCTAGAATGTATCAAGTGTCCCTTAGATATGGGAGACTTGATCCCCCCCGTATCAAGTCTCCCTTTGGGCGGGATCAAGTCTCCCATATACGGGGACACTTGGTGCAAACCTGTGTTTTTCGTTAAAGTCCTTTATTTTTAACAAATATTGAACTACCCTGTTTGACTTTTTTCGAAGCGTGGGCTATTCACTTCCCAACGTTTTGGCCTAAACACATCTCCAATGTAGGATTTAAAACTAATTTTATGAACCAAAATAAAAAGGGGTTTCAAGTGTACCCAGTTTCTACTTAATCAAAATGGTGTAAGTAATTAGCATATCAATTTAATGATAAATGCAAATCAGGATGCTTTCAAACTTCACTTGAGTTTACGCATTTTAATTATATCATCGAACTTAATTTGATTGGAACAACGGATAGTCAAGATGCATTCTGTGTTGTAGCTACCCCTCGCTATGTTCCCATTACGATATTGATATTCGATTTTGCCAAGTCGAACTTAGCTATTTTTAGGGTTTCGTACCCAAAGGGTAAAAACGGGACCCTATTACTAAGACTCCGCTGTCTGTTCGTCCGTCCGTCTGTCATCAGGCTGTATCTCATGAACCGTGATAGTTAGATAGTTGAAATTTCACAGGTGATGTATTTCTGTTGCCGCTATAACAACAAATACTAAAAAACAGAATAAAATAAATATTTAAGGGGGCTCCCATACAACAAACGTGATTTTTTTGACGTTTTTTATAGATAGCTCGCACTTAGCCGGTTTTTTTAATTTAGCGCTTATTAGTTGTATCATCTATTTCAAATCGCATATGTACCTACCTACCTAATCTCTTTATGAATTACAAAACATTGCTGTGGTAAAACATGCATATTTTTATTAGTCGTTACAGACGAAATTGATTAAGTTAGTCATCGAACTCCTTTGAACTACGGGGACTCTGCAGGTTAGCTGTTATTAATAAAAAAACATACCTGAGCTAATTTTTCAATCGTCAGGTTACTTTTTATCTGATGTATAGGTACATAAGGTGGTTTGATATCCGAGCTTGAGGTGGTTTGAGCTGCTTGTTGGGAGATGTATGATCAAATTGCTTTTGGTACTTTCCTGAAAAGGCTAGTCTGGATGCCTGCATGTATGATGAAGAAAAAGTTTGATTCTCTGTTAGTGTCTGGATTTTCATAGAGACATCGACTCTCAGATAGATAGTTACATTATGTAGGTACATAAATTATCATGATAACACAAAAAATTAAACTTGAAAACCATTGTAAAAACATAATAAAATTCATTACTTACCTAATCTTTTACGTACATAGTCTTAATTGACAGCGGCAGTGATTGCATTTAAAGCATTGTAAAATTCCACTTTTAAGAAATCGAAGCTGTACTTATATTAATTCTCTAGGGTAAGTACATACCTACATATTTTACAAGACATTTTTTTACATGGCTTTATTTCGAGAACCCACCGTGCTTAATGATTAAAATGTGTGGGCTGAGTACATTTAAGTCACACCTCAGTCATGATCATATAAAATTTGATTATTTTTAATTTATCTAAAGCCAATAACATGAAAAAAAGTCTCGATTGTTCAAAAAAACATCCTGCATTTTACTGTAAACACTCAAACAATGGTCATGATATTATTCGAGATTTTCCAAACATACACCCAAAAGTGTCAGCACAAACATGATTTCACATGATTGTATGTCATAAGCACCAAGTCTCTGACATCCTGACGAAGTCTGACAAGTAAATATGCTGCCAGATGTAGGTACTTTTTGTGATGAAATTTGATTTGGCTGACTAAACATGATTCAATTTTACCCATTTATAGATCATAAAAAATATTTATACCACTTTTAAGCTTTTACAGTACCTATCATAACTAGGTATATTAAAAAATAATAGCCTCAAACAGTAAATTATATCACATTAAGTATTGCATTTTGACTAGAAACTGTCAATTTTCTAGACATACTCATTTACTATCAGCCATCCACTGGGGGACCCAAGTATATCATGGACACTTCGGTGTTGCCATACACAGCTGAAACTGTTGGGTACAGTTTTTTATTTGGAAGGCCTGTAAAAAAACAAATGATTTTAATACTATACAATAATTGACGCCATTAGCACCTAGTTCACTAGGAAATATTTGCTGGCCTACATTTATCATCAATACAAAAATTCGAAAAGGGGATAGAACCTTTGTGGCATAGCTATTACGAAAAACGAAACTTTGGTGCTCATAATTTTTAACCATCGTTTAACGAATGATCAAAAAACTTGCAATACGAAATCCAGCAAAAATTTTACATTAAAAAGTAAATGGTTTGATTGGCAAATATTACGTGTTTTAGATATTTACCTCTGAATGCAACTCCTAAAAATTCATAATTTCTTTCAAATGATAAGGTGTTATCTTCACAGTCCAGGATCACTCTAATGCGCTCTCCAACCTGATACAGGAGATAACCAATTATTGAAACATGGCCCACTTTTTATGCATTATGATGCTGATAACTAATTTCAGTATCTTCTTATATCTGATCTGCTTATCAGTCCACCTGACTTAAAACTAAACTGTATTATGCTGATTTAAATGCACAATTCTAATTTGATGCACAAAACACATCGTTTCATGACATTATAATTAATAATGACTACATCTGATCTGCTTATCAGTCCACCTGACTGATTATGAGATTATAAAAAGAAAAAAAAATGAGTATGAGTATGATATTCAACATTGCAATAAGAGAGTGTGGAACTTGAGATAGAAACACGCTTGAACAATACGAGTACATACAGAAAGCACAGGTGAAAGAAATCTCTATTCCTAGACAGCACAGCGAAATTTTGTATATATTAATAGTTTCTTCTCCAAAGGCTCTGTCTGTGTGTGAACCAAGGTATCTAGATACAGTGGTTTCTATGAAATAAAGTTTACGGCAAGAAGTGCTATCTATGGACATAGATCTCTGTCCACAGTGCGTCCTATGGACCGAGATATCTGCTAACTATGATAAATGATAAATGATATTTATTTTGTAAGTAGGTTAAACATAACACTTTTACACGTCAATATTTTTTGGTCATTTTAAGCTAGATGAGGCCGGTGTTTCCTAGCTGACTACCCTGAGAAGAAACACCGAAACAAACTCAGAGGTCACAGTCTCTTTTGAAGTCCATACAAATTGTACTGGTCAAATCATACGAGAACCATGTAGGTTAATGTCTGAGGTGGCCTTTTGAGGAAAGTGCCACACAGATTTGAGTGGACCTGTCCAGACAGTGCAAGCATTTGTCAGTTATTGTGGAGCTCAAACTTAGAACTTTAAGGAGCTCAACGATTTGACGAACAATACCAAAGTAAGGACATTTGGGTAGGCCGCATAAAAAAAAATCTCAAACTGCCAGACATTTTTGACTAACATGAAATGGATCCCTATCATAGCGATCTGCATGGTCCCCAAATTCACAATACGATATGAGGATCATGCAGATCAGTGTCTGAAATGGTCTTTTGAGGAAAGAACCACACAGATTTGAGTGGACCCGTCCAGTCAGTGCAAGCTTTGGTCAGTAGTCGAGTAGCTCAACTTAGAACCAAAAAGGAGCTCAACGAACCGACGAACATGCCAAAGAAAGGACATTTGGGTAGGCCGCAAAAGTACTCAAACTGCCAGACCTCGTTAAAAATACTTCAAAGAAGAAGAAGAAGTATTCTAAAGAAGCGAAAAATAAGAAGAAAATAACCCACATAGTCCCCATATTCACAAAACGAGTTAAATAATAAAAAATAAAATATAATACTTTTCAAAGTAAGTATTCATGTCAAACATAATAAATTGAAAAAAAAATAATAATAAAAATAAAATATATTACTTTACAAAGTAAATATTCCATGTCAAAAATAATAAAAATAGAATACTTAATAAAGTAAACATTCATGTCAAAATTTACAAATGAGATGAACGAAAAGTAATAGCTTAAAAAAATGACAATGTCTAAAAATTAAAAAGGTATACTTAATAGATAAATGTAATATTAGGCCATGTACATCATTGAAGCAGCTCAATCCCAAGCCTTTTTGTCTTCAAGATAGTCTTTAATCGTGTAAAAAGCTTTCTGGCATAGCTTACGTTTTATAAATAATTTGAACTTATTAATACTAAGGTCTTGAATATGGCTAGGGAGTTTATTATAAAAACGTATACATTGGCATCTAAATGAACCACCTATTTTCTTGAGCCTGGTTTTAGGAATGACAAAATTGTGTTTGTTCCTAGTATTTACGTTATGGATATCACTGTATCTTTTAAATAGATTAATATTTTTATGTGCATACAAAAGATTTTCATAAATATACTGAGAGGGCACAGTCATTATATTAATCTCTTTAAATTTGTCTCTGAGGGAGTATTTGGGACTTAATTTATAAATTGCACGAACAGCCCTTTTTTGTAAAACAAATACTGTTTGAATATCGGCGGCATTTCCCCACAACAGAATGCCGTATGACATCACACTATGAAAGTTACTAAAGTATACTAAACGGGCTGTCTCTAAATCAGTTAAGCCACGAATTTTTCTAACGGCGTATGCTGCAGAGCTAAGTTTTTTCGACAGTTTATCTATATGTTTTCTATCAACAAAGTTTTCAGTGAAACATGCAGTCTAGGAATAAAGATTTCTTTTAGCTGTGCTTTCTGTATGTAGTCGTATCGTTCAAGCGTGTTTCTATCTTAGGTTCCACACTCTCTTATTGCAATGTTAAATATCATACTCATACAATTTTTTTTCTTTTTATAATCTCATAATCAGTCAGGTGGACTGATAAGCAGATCAGATGTAGTCATTATTAATTATAATGTCATGAAACGATGTGTTTTGTGCATCAAATTAGAATTGTGCATTTAAATCAGCATAATACAGTTTAGTTTTAAGAAGTGAAAGTTAAATAAGAAACAAAATGTTGCAATTTTGCTATTGCTAGAAAATGGTAGAACAACGGCATAATATCAAAAATCGTTTTAACTTAGGTTGTTGCTGACGCACTTTTATTTTTTTATAGTATATGAGTGGAACTTTAATATAAGTACCTACCTAATGTAATTTTGCTTGAATTAAATTTGTTTTTTTTTTACAATGCAGAATGTTCTGCTGAAATCACAGGAGTGGATATAAATTTTATTAAATGGCTTTACATAATTTTACAAGCTCTTTCATCTGGTATAACGGTAAATGCTGAAAAATGTGGCAATTATGCCATGGAAACTGCCAGAATTTATGTGAATAATTATGATTGGTACTTCATGCCATCTTCAGTACATAAAATTTTAATTATTGCATTTTGCTGTGCTTCCTATTGTTCAACTTTCAGAAGTACTCTCATACGGCTACAAATGAGGATGTATTTCATACTCTTCTCCACACTTAAGAACCATACAATTCCAGTCTTAGAAAAACATTTAGCAGAAGTGTGAAGTCACTTGATGAAGATACCCTAGATCTTTTAAAAGTGAACAAACTCATTTTGGATCCCGAAATTTACCAAATATAATTAAGCAAGTGTACATTATTCTTCATTTTAAGATAACTACCTAATTCTTTTAGTATTAATTTTACTTAGATATTTCATAACTATTAATGTATGAGATAAACATTTGTAATCATATTTTTAATTACTTATTTAACTGCTCCAGCCCCGGCATGTGAAAATTCCAAATTATTTATTAAATCTTGCGTAATAGTAATAATAAAGATAAAATCAGGAAAATCGGCAGTGCTCGAGCGGTTAAACACTAAAGAGCTATATTACTATTGTTTTATAATAAACTAATGTAAGTAATTATACAATTTTAGTCACAATATAAATATTGTTGTCCTTAAGGAAATAAATAAAGAACATTTCAAAAGTTTTTCTTTTACATATTTTTTTTAAATATTTATACTTTAATAAAATGATAGCATCTAAACTTTATCTAATGCCTTATTTAATACTCTATGCATATGCAAAAATTCAAGCATCTTTCTTGAAAAATAAAGAATGTTACAGATTTTTGACCTGAAACAGACCTTGATTTTCCATAGAGCATTGACACAGGGTAGTTTAACAAAACTTTATGTTAAATGTCATGGAAACAAATCCTTACCTGGTACTTTGGACAATTATTCAGGAGAGGATAATGTCCTTGAGTGTCACCATTGTGCAACAAATGATTATCAACTAAATTCCATCCCCAGCTCTGTTCATCCGACCCCAGTAGTCCCACATAACCATGGCATTCCAAAGGGGCGTCTTTGGTTGATATTCCCACTACAGCTACAGTACCCAAGGGTCCCTCCCATATCACTTCCCAAGCATGCCTTCCATGGTAAAACCCAACTTTTCCCCTGCATGCATCAGTGCTCTGTGCTACAGGATTCCTGTTGAATATTGATACTTATAAAATGTGGAAAAATTAAGTTTAAATATTAGGAAACATTCTTATTATGATCATAGCCCACCTGTGTAAAGTAAATCCATTAGCTTTGACATATATATTTCTTGAACAGTCGTGAGGATTCCACGCATGGTAAAATGCCCTCAGTTTTGATTTGTAAGTATTAACAGTGGAGAGTAAGTCCGATTTCATAACTTCTTCTGCTAATCTTTTCACACAGTGTAGTCGCCAAACGTCATTATTTTCATCACTAAGAATTCTATACCAACTCTTACACACCAATGCACAATTTCGGAGATCTTTTAAACGAAGAAAGGAAAATATATTTTCTAAAATGTGATCAGGAACGACCTCTGCAATTGCATAGTCATCGTATAGGTCGAATTCATGCATTATTAACATTTAGAATAACAAATGCAAAACTAGCTTTTGCATAAAGTCACAATATATTATCTGATTAAAGAATTAATCTAATTACTTTATTTTAAGCTATACTGCCCGATATAATATGCAAAAAGAAATCTTATACACTGATTGCAAGAGATTCTCAAACCTCGGTTAGAAACGTAAACATTATGTCAGTCAGTAGTTCAACACCTGACGTCATCGGTCATTCTGTCAATGTCAATTTGTTTTTTTTTTTGGATCCAAAACCAATGTAATATTTCAGGTTTTAGGCGAGATTCACATTTCATTTCATTTTTTTTTCATTCAGTACTTGAGACATGTTTGTATATTCCATATTATCTTTGAAAACAGTGATATAAGACGATAGGAGTCAGATGGCCGTGTGTGAGTTGTCCCAAGATATTATTATTACTATTTTGAATGTATTTTATTATTATTATTGACATTTATTATTATTATTATTCTCTTTATTTATTGGCATACACATATATTTTACATTTTTAAATATTTCTATAAAAACAATAAAAAAAAAACATTTAAAAATATAAAAAATAGTAGTCCGCCGGTGTCGGGAGCGAGGTCCAAGCTACCGGTGGTTAGGGCTCCAGAGAAAGGAACCTCCTCACAATACGAGCCGTATCGAGGAGTACTGCCTTCTGTATCAGGCCCTTTACCCAACTGCGTAACGTCAGCTTCGACAGGTGGTCGTCGAAGCTTTTGGCTATCAAGCCATTGGCCGTAACGACTATCGGCACAATGACAGCCGAGTCCACATTCCACATGTCGACAACCTCGTGTGCTAAGTCAAGATACTTGATTTGTTTCTCTTTCTCAGCTTTCACGAGGTTCTCGTCATGTGGAATGGTAACATCGATTATCATTGTGCGGCGCGCTAATCGGTCTATCACCACTATATCGGGCTTGTTAGCTATGATAGTCCTATCAGTGATGATAGACCGATGCCAGTACAACGTGACATGGTCATTTTCGAGAACTGGGTCGGGCACATACTTGTAATACGGTACCTCAGAATCCACAAGTTTGTATTTCAAAGCAAGTTGCTGGTGAATAATCCTAGCCACTTGGTTATGCCTGTGCAAGTACTCGCCGTTAGCCAGACGAGAACAACCAGAGATAATATGTCTGATGGACTCACCCGGACGGTGACATGCTCGACACACGTCAACCGTCCCGTCCTTCATTATTATTATTATTATTATTATTTCCTTTATTCTTTTGTACAATACATATAAATTACATTTTTAAATATTAAAATACAAAGTTATAAAAATATTTAAAAATATAAAAAATAGTAGCCCACCGGTATCGGGAACAGGGTCCAAGCTACCGGCGGTCAGGGCTCCAGCGAGAGGAACCTCCTAACAATCCGAGCCGTGTCCAGAAGTACTGCTTTCTGAATCAAGCCCTTGATCCAGCTGCCTAACGAGAGCCTCCTGAGGTGTTGGTCGAGGCTCATGGCTATTAAGCCGTTGGCTGACACGACTATCGGTACAATTATTATTATTATTATTATACCTGAAAAAAAAATGCAGCTCCGGAAAATGAACAAAAGTAGCGACCCATTCCTTAAAATTATTTCTGGGGGTCCATTTCTGGAATGACACGAGTAATCCGCACCGGGTGTCACACAATGCCCTTGACCGGAATGACTCTGTGGGAATGCCGATTATTGCCGATGGTCATTCTGGACTTAGTCTAAGGGTTTTGGCACAACCACAACACACAAAGTTGCAAAATGGTGCCATTTAATAACATCATGTGTCCATTATTATGTCAACGGAAAATTGGAGACTCCGTAAGATTGCAATAAATCTTTAGTAGATTATAATTTCTCCATATCTGAAAATATCGTTTTGATTACAATAAATCCCATCCAAATTCAATAGTTTCTAAAAATGTATTTATTCATTGAAACAAAACAAAAACAAACAAAATAAGTAATATATAAAAATAAAATACACTCAGGCATCGAAGTATTCCTCCGCATCGCCGTCATCCGGAAACGTGCCCAGAAGGCTGGCAGCATTGCCACGTTGAATGGCAAATTCTTTGGGCAAAGAAAGAGTCAGCCCTCTGGTCACGCAAAGTGTCGATCAGTCGGCGAGATATATCCTTGAAAAGGAGACGTGCACTCGGACCCCATGACCCAAGCGTTTCGACCCCAAACGGCTCAAAACTGTAATTACCAATAAGGTTACAGTATTTGCGCCGCTTGAGGGCCTCAGCAGCCGCAGCGACAGCGCCGGCACAGCCCGCCGTACTTGGAACATGTGATGGTGCAAGGGTATCGACACATATTGCGTCCCACACCAGAGGCCTACCCACCTTTCACGGCACCAACGTCATACCATCTGGTCTCTTCCCATCGTCACGTTCCAAGCCACTTGGTTCTAATACCGCAGGTACGCCGGCGGTGACAAGAGCCCGACGAATAATATAATTGATGCTGGCGTGCCGTGCTATGCGACCAGCGCTCTTGCAGCAGGAAAGGCCATGGTGCCTGAGGCTGTCGACATCTACTCCGAAGTGACACCGATGCGGAGCAACACAAGGTGCACCTAAGCGAAGACAGATAGCGAGCCGAAACGATGCGTCATCCATCATAGTACCTATGGTGGATGACGGGAGTGCTTGAAGCCATAAACCCGACTCCCATTCCCCCACAGCCAGCAGACGCGCGCGCTATTTGATGACGTATGAATCAAGTTATTCCGTAAAATACTGCAGAGCGGCACATCCCACCGTCTCTGGGAGGACAGATTGTCGGGCAAATCCGTGTTGGGACAAGCCATTTTCCAAGCGTTCAACGCATCGGTCAAACACGGTACCTCAAAATCAACCAATGAGGATGATAAAATATTACTGGTTAATGTATCAGTACTGTGGACCGAGGAGAGGAAGGCCGGTAAACTTATACTTGAAATTTTGCGGACGCCGAGGCCACCCATGCGAATGGGAAGTGTGGCTTGCTGCCATGCTCGGTCGTCCAAGGCCACATTAAGGATGGAAGAAAGTGTGTTTCTAATAATTTGGTCTACTTTTTCCAAAAGATGTGAATGTTTCCATAGATGGGAGAAGCGAAGACTATAAGTGAATTTTGATCCAAAGCAACAATATCGAATAAGTGTAAAAGCCGAATGCATGTTGATTTTGAAAAGTCTTTCCGAGACATCATTAAAATTTTGTATTTTCTGCTCAATGAAAGTTGGAAAGGATTCATCACAAATTTGGGAGCCCAGGAGGTGAAGACAATTTCTATCAGTGATTTTGATATTCGGAGCTATAGTATTAAATTTTGTTAAGGTAGTCTGTCTGTCAGTGGTTTGGGGCAGGTAAATTTCGCATTTCGAAAGGTTGAGTTCTAGCCCAATTAAACTAAATTTATCCATCAAAAAAGTTAAATCTTTAAGTACTGTGTCTACATCACCTCCTAGGGTTCCGTCATCCAAATACCAAACATTGAATTTAGAATTTAGCTGCCGTATTATGGGATTTATTGCCAAACTGAAAATGACTGGCCCAAGAGGGTCGCCTTGTTGACAACCGACTGCTGACTCCAAAAGGTTTTCTTTATAAAGTAATTTCGAGGGGTGCCTATAACACTGATGGAGGAAACTGTAAATTTTGGGTAATTTTCTAATATATATCCGTCTTATTTTGAAAAAATAGTTTACACTATTTTACAATCTTACGGCGTTTGCAATTTTCCTGTGACAGACAGATAATATATTCCGATCCATTAAAATTGAAAACTCCAGATACCTTTCTGTTTCCCCACAAACTCTACTCCCTAATTGCCCAATTTATAAGATGGCATACCCCCCATAATCGAAACGAACTCCGGGCCTAAAGTCTGCTATTACAATCTATAATATACCTAGGTCTTTCATTGATTTCGTTCGTTTCGTTGATTTTGACAAGTTAATCTACTAAAAAAGTATCATTATGACTTTCCAATGGTGAACCACTGACACTCCATTAAAAAAAATAGCATAGAATGGCCACACACAAACCGTACGAAGCTTAAAAAAAAGAAAAAAAATCCTTGGTTGTTTGATGAAGTGACAAACCATTGACAAACTGACAATTTGACATTGACAGTAATGACACTTCTACTTCCACCTAGTTGTTTTAAATTTTTTTGTTCATTGCGACAAATATTTTGAATAAAATAAAAACCTAAAACAATCAACAACATAACAGTATCACATGTGTTCTGTGCTCCCTAGTAGAATTATTCTGTGGTTCTGTGATACTAATGTGCTTTTTCTATAAACTTTTTAAGTTTTTCTGGCTCTGGGTACTTCACAATATCGGTAGGTACTATGGTACATTATCAGGTTAATGATGAAAAGTTGTAACATGTTAATGTAGGTAATTATTTCATTTTACAGTTAAAGTAAAAACATCAAAATGCCAGGAATCGATACAACATTGAGTGATGAGGACTACATCATAGCGAAAGCTAAAGACGCACAGAAATACAATATCCACTGTGCCAAAGCATGGATGCTCACAGCAAAAACTTTATTTCCTGCTAACTTCAAAATTCAGTTTGAAGCTTATGTAATGGAAAAGCAATCAGGAAATGTTCAAGAGGCTGCTGAATGTTTTAGTTCCTTAATGAAATCAAGGCAGAACCTGCCATCTTTATTGTCTGAAATATCAGCTATTGCTAATGCTCTGAGATCATCTGAAGGAAGCTTCCTAAGTCAAATGTTTGATAATATTTGTCCCGATATACAACTGACAATCCTTAAGACTAGTGTTGAGAACAGTGATGATACAATGGAACATTGCCGTTTGTTAGTATTGTTGTTGAAGAAATTTCCCCAACTAGGAGTAGACAGTCTAGTAAAGACATTAATAAATGCTGAAAAGTTCTTTTATGACAATCGCTATGCTAGACTGCTAGTAGTAGAAACACTGCCCTTACTTAGTTCACTAGAATCACCAAGATTGCTACAGCGTTTGGTAATCAAAGCTATCGACTTTTATAATTGCTACGTATATGATGAAAACGAACATGACATAACAGATCCTTGGCAAAGGCTTTTTGTTGTGTTAGATCTAATGGGCAGACAGTTGGGATGGGATTCTTTTTTTGTCAATTATAGTAACAGTTTGAACAAGGAGACATACTTCCAAAAATTATTGACATTGAGGAATAGTGATGACTGTCGCCAGCTTTTATATTGTGGAACAACATTCTTTCTTAGGTCTCTTTATGAGCAGAAGTCATTAAAAGGCAATCATATTCTTGTGGAGGCGTTGTCAGATCCAGAAGTATCACCATCAAAAAGAAGAAAAGGCGACCTGGAGGTTACTGGCATTTCATCTCATCAATTCCAAGTAGCTGCTAACTGTTGGGAGTTGCTCCACAGTAATGAACTTATTTCAAGGGAATTCACAAAACTTGCAAATCAATTGCAAATTAAACCATGGTCTGAGGCGTTTGCTGATGAATTTGCTCTATACCGAGGAAAATATGATGAGGCCATGCCTCAAGCTACAGTTACTAGTCTAACGGCTAGCATAGTACGAGTGTCTATCAACTATTTTCAAAAGAACTATACGGGCTGTATAGAAAGTATATTGGCTGCGCTACCTCAATTACCTAGCGTGGAAGGTGTTTTAGAACCAGAATTAATTGTAGGAGGAAAACATAGGCACTTACATTTCCTACCACTCACCAAAGTTGCCATAATGCATTATTTCTGTACTCTGCTCATCAGAATTTTATTAAGTACCAGTAATATCTCTGACGTGACATATGGCCACATGCTTGTTTTGATGCAACTTGGTTGGCCACAAGAAGAAGCAATATTTATTCACATACTGGATGTAATTAGGCAAAAAGGTGTGTTTCATTATCATCTCTTCTCTACATACATCATTCATATAGATATATTAGAAGAGCTGTATTTCGTTTGGAATGAACAAGGAAACAATGTTGTGCTTGACATTATACCAAATACACAACAACACCTGGGACAGAGAAGAATAGGAACTCGTGGAGCTGATAAAGGAGTAAAAGAAGATTTCAAACAAGCAATGAAAGCACAAGTGGCTAGAAGTAATGAATCTGTGTTAAATTTAATGGTACAATTTATTACCTCAGAAAGGGCCTACTTTCTGCAGGTATTATAAAGTTGGAGAATGGAGTGTGGCATAATAGTTAAAAATATTGCGCTCGAGCCGGACAAATTTAACGCGACGATCGCGTATCCGCGCGATGATCGCTTCGTATTAAAACGTCGTAGGACATCATTTTACAATTAAATCTAATTATGAATACTGTCTATTACTTACCTACTGTCATCATCATCTGCCTAGCCTTTTCTCAACTAATTTGGGGTCGGTTCCCAGTCAAACCGGATTCAGCTGAATACCGTGGTATATATTTTACGTGGAGCGGCTGCCTACCAGACCTCTACAACCCATTAATTGGGTAACACGGTACTAGGCAAGACTGGTGTCAGATTTTCTGGCTTCTGACAATCCGTAACGACTGCCAAACATCTACAAATGACAGCCGGGACCAACGGCTTAACGTGCTTTCCGAGGCACGGAGGAGTCTCGGTATGTTAATATGGTCACCCATCCAGACCAACCTCGGCAAGCGTTGCTTAACCTTGAAGATTGGTCCGTGCGGCTGTTATATTGTAGCTACGAACTTACCTACTGTATACCGGTCAAAAGCCATGTAGAGGACTAATATGAATAGTTTATGACTTATTAGTGTAAGAGTATTGGATCAAGTTGTTGGTTAATAAAAAAAAACAAGACAACTAAGAGTTATTTTATATCCAAATGGTATTTAATATTAAATTAATGATAAAGTCCCTTATCAATCTAGTTGATTATGAACTGCCTTCGTAGGAACCTACTGCAAGCAAAAGATTACGTCGTGTAAAATGTAAACCCTTTATGGGTGAATTCTTTGTTGCAAATGAGCGCAGTAAAAATTTATCCTCTTTCTGTACTGTGGTTGCAACACCTGCCTCCTCACCATTAGCTTCTTCTGTGATAACATTGAAATCCCATAATTTGATGCTGCAGTCCAAGGATCCTATAGAAAACAAGTGTAAATACAATAGGAAATAAGTATGCATTAATATATGGGACTAAGCTGTTTATCGAAAAATATACAAAATTATTATACTAACAGTGATGATAACAGAATCAATTGTTCGAAAAACGAAACGAGACTATTAACTATTAACAAAATATATCTGTCCCTCTCGCAAAAAGCTGTTTTCTGTGACATTCCCAGCGGAAAAATGACGTTTTTCTTAATTTCAGTTAAGCAGATATTTAGTGTATGACGTCGTGTAAATGTGTATGGTAAGTACAAATTTGTGCATCCAACCATTGGGGAGTTATTCAACAAATACTGTTTCCGCTGAAACTACGTCATCCCAGCGGCACTTTTTTTTTCCTATGAACGTACAAGAAAAAAAATACATGCAATAATTAGTGTGTGACGAGAGGTAAATGTGTATGTTTAAATGAAATTTGTGTGTCTTAAAACTTCGAAGATATTCAAGTTTCCGCTGCGCTGACGTTTGGCTATTTGATGGAAATCATAATCGGTTTAGTGCAGAGTTGATTTATTTTACGCACGTTGCTATGAATTTGTGTAATGTTTGTGAAAACAGATTATGAAAAAAGCATACCGTTTAGGAGATATACACGTAAAGGTGAAATATGGTTATTAGGTCCAAGTACTTAGAATAGGAACTTTAGAGCCTAACTTTTAACGTTTATTTGTATCTTGTAAGGGTCTACAACGTCTTGCCAAGTTTAGTTTATGTGCGCTTAGTAATTAATGAGCAATGGCATAATTTACTACGAATGGACCACTATATTTTATGACATCCGATTGTAAGACTTTTTAATGGAAAAGCAAAATAAAACATATTCCAATATTTAGAGTATTAATTCAACTATTCATATGTAAAATTTCAGCTCATTACGCTACATTATTAAAGAGATATAATAAAAATACCAAAACAACCGAATTACATGGATAAACCGACCAAGTTTGAATGGATACAAAAAAGCGGCCGTGCAGTACATAGAGCTAACGTTCTAGAATTTCCAGTATAGTATCGTTATAAAATGTGTGATTACGTTTTAAGTTGATAGTAAAAGTTTTAAAGGAAAAGTTTATTTTATTCTTTTTTGCATTCAATAAAAACTTTTTTTAAAGTATTTTTTGTTACTATCGCGACTTTTAAATCTCCGCGTATAACACGACCAAATGAAAATGTCAATAGTATTGAGCTGTTTTAATCAGCTCAATACCTACTATTGACAAAATTATGATTCCCTGCAGTTTGGGGAATCCCCACACGTTTGCAACGCTGTACGAAAATTATACAATTTTCACACTAGAGACGCTAGTTAGAATCTTAAAGATTCTGTATACTTTTTCGCTAGGATCAATATACCAGGTGGAAATTTTCAGCGGGGCAGTAAGGGGAAGTACCTTATCCGTTGCAGCTACACGAAAATGGTCTTAGGAGACTATCCATAACTTTTTATGGAATTTTGATCCCCATTCACAGATTTCAAAAAAAATGTGCAGTTAGCAAGACAATAGCCATTTTACACAAAAACATTTTTTGATGCCAATCGATCCTGTTTCTAATACTGATCAAAAACTTCTATGGGACCAACCATCGTTGGAGTACCTACTCAAAAAGTCTCAAATTGCAAAAAACTTTTCCCTTACATTTTGTATGATTTTATGCAAAAGCTTTTTTTAGTGACGGTTGAGATCTTTTTGTTGACTGAATAAAAATATAAGTTTAAAAACAATTCAAGAAGATAGAGAAACTTAAAAAAAAAATTAAGTTGGTTAAAAAAATATCTAAAAGCTTACACAAAATAGGATAACCGATAGAATTACCTGATGACAATATGGTGCCATCACGACTGAAAGCCAGTGCATGAATAGGAGCAGTATGCATTGGCGGTAGCAGAGCGACGGGCGATCCTGTAGAAATGTCCCACACGATGAGTTCTCCATTACCTCCCGACGCTAGCCATCTCCCACATACAGAAAACGCTAGGGTAAATATGGTAGACTGAAAATAAAATAGATGGTATAAATTCAAAAAATAACCACTATACCCGTTTGGTTTAACCAATAAATACCTTATGTCCAGTCATAATTCGAACTTGTGTTCCTGTCAAACAATCCCATATGCGTACTGTTCTGTCACTTGATCCAGTGGCCACATAATTGGAATTTGGATGAAATTGAACACACTGAAATGAAGAGATTTTACAGTTAGTAAAGTTAAATAAAAGCTTTTAAAAACATCACCCTCCTGGGGCAGTCGGGTAAATAACAAAGATAGGACCGTCCGAACGTTTGCTTAGACGCATTCACTATAACAAGAAACAAAGCATTTGTTTTGAGTTTGCTTCGGTCAAGTCGGCTCGTGTACCACTACAGAAACACGCGTGGTCCGCCTTGTCTTTATTCAATGAACACTGCTTGATGAATACATTATACACTAGCAAATACGGCTTAATTCAAAAAGCTTGCTTCAAGATAAAAATATTTAAAATCTGGCAAAACAATTACGTCGACATCCGACAAATGTCCTGCAAACATTCGTAGTGGTTGATGATGATCAGTGGCCCACAAGCGGGTGGTGCGGTCGTGTCCTGTGGTCACGAAGTAGTGGCCGTGCGGGGACCAGCGCACATCCCACACTGGCCACACGTGCCCCCGGTATACTACCAGGCATGTCCAGCATTGAAGAGACCATAACCTCACTGCAAAAGTTGTAGGAATGGTTTTAGATATTTGTTTCTATGATCTATATAGTTTTAAATGAAATGGATAAATAAAGTACCAGTGGAGTCTTCAGAAGCTGATAGTAGCATTGTTTTAAAAGGATCAAATGCTACTTTATAAACTGATCCAGAGTGCCCATACAGAGTACGACAAGTGTCTCTATCTCTTTCTTCCATCATTCTTACGAGTACGTCACCTACAAAAAATAAAAAATATATTTGACGACACGGTTGGCGCAGTGGTTGAGCGATTGGCTGCTGCGCTACAAGTCGCGGGTTCGATTCCCGCACGGAACAAATATTTGTATGGCTTACAGATAGTTGTTCCGGGTCTGGCTGTTTGTGTATGTGAGATTGTATGTTTGTAAACGCACCCACGATACAGGAGTAATTTCTAGTGCGGGGCAATGTTTTAAAAAAAAAGAAAAAAAATATATTTTTACAATAATATTATTTTCAAAGTATCACAAATAAGTACCTATAGAAGAATACATACCTAGAAAATAAAATCGATATAGCATAAAGAACAATGGTAAGTTTGGACTAGTAAAAACCAGAAATTGGCATCGAGATGAAACTATCACCAATATTGTAGTGCATTGTTAATGTAATTAATGGATCCCTTCCTTTTTTTTCTTAACGCTGGGGAAATATAGATAATCTTTTGTTTTATAACACTACTTTATTTATTAGAACGCAGTATAAAATACCTAATTTCTAACACATCTAATTTCTTACGTTACTAGAGATGTCCATACTTTTTCTAAAGTCTAATGATTTTATTTCTAAATCGAAATTAAATCCCTGGCAATTTCAACCGCATATTTTTTTTTTTTTTTTTTATTATTGATAGGCACGCGCTTGACCACTATCTCACCTGATGGTAAGCGACGATGTGGTCGAAGATGGAGCACGCTTGCCTAGAAGTAACCTATTCACTCTTGACTTAAAGACTCCCAGGTTGTAGCTATCAGGAAACACAGACTCCGGCAGGGAATTCCACTCCTTAGCGGTACACACAATGAATGTATTCCCAAAACGCTTTGTGCGTGTGGGTGGGATGTCCACCATGTACCGGTGGCGCATCGCCGTACGTCTTGTGGTCCGATGGTGGAACGGGCTAGGCGGAATCAAACTATGCAATTCCGTTGCACACTCTCCAAAATGCAACCGATAGAAAACCGACAGGCTAGCAACTCGGCGTCGATGCTCGAGACTTTGGAGCTTCGACTCGACGAGCCTATCATTTGTATAAACTCACGTTAATTATTATACTAAGCGTAGCTACTAACAGAATTTACTGTTACTTCGTGGTAAATTGTTTTAAAGCTATGATTTAAATAAGAAACTAAATGATTTTACATAAAAAAATCGACACTGTCATAAGTCGATCGATTACGACCCTCCCTATTTTTGACAAGTACCTAAACAAACATACTTCATAGTTTCTTGATTCTCCGACCTTTTAAAAATATATTGAAGGCCGTACTCAGTTATATTTTTATATAGGCGAATGAAACGACATATTATGTTTCATCTAGTGTCGTTTTGTTAGATTTTACTAGTCCAAGCATGTTAGCCGAGTGGCCATTGTTCTTTATATCTTTGTCATTATAATTTTTGTTACTCGTAAACTCATTTTACGTCTCAAAAAAGTCAAAAGGAGCATTTAGCCAAAATTCGCAGCTTGGGGGTCTTTCTTAACGCGGCGTCAGAAAGCGCGAACTAGATTTTCAGTTCTCGATGCATTTGTGGTACCTAACTAAAATGATTGTTTATTTAAAAGTTATAGCCTGAACTTTAAATAAATTACAATCAATAACTGAATGTACGCACCTGCCTCCCTGTCAATGTCTATTAATTTTTCTGCAGATTTCATCCCACGTAATTTCACTGGAGTCAATGTCCACACCTAGATTATAATAACACTATTCATAAATAAGAAATGAGCACCCAAAACAGAGTGATAATAGTTATATACTGATGAAGTGGTACAATATAATCTACCATTATGTTTTCTTTAATTATGTACCTTTATGGTAGAGTTACTGAAGCCAACAGCTAGAAGTGTAGAATCGTCACAAATATCAGTGCAAATGGCAGTATGACCACTGTTTAACAGTGTGTAGAAACAAATAGATGGCAGGCTCTCAGGTCCCAGTTGAATACGCTTGGAAGCTTCACGTAGAGCTTTGCCTTTCTCTATTTTATCAGTCTCCTTTCTGGAAATGAGTACAATGTTACTTGTTAGTTGAACATCTAAAAGGTTCTAAGCTATAGTTCCAAAACCCTGCCTTAAATTTATACATAGCTTACAATGAAGTGATAAATGTGCTATGTATTTAAATAACCAGCATAGTTTCATTACTTTGATAAAATTAGTAACTCTGTAAGCAGTCACATGAAAAAATTTACCATAATTTAAGCTTATGAAAATTATCATTTCAAGAAGAACATTAACCTTACTGTAATACTGTTAATAATCAAGTAATCATCCTGACCATAGGTATCATATACAGAAACTTACAGTTCTGGCAAAGGAATTCTGTCATTTGGAGGAGCATTAGGATCAGACTTAGGTTTTTTCATAAAAATGTGTTCTTTCTTCGCCTTTTTCTTTTTTGGTTTATCAGGTGTTTCCTCTACTTCTTCCTCGTCTTCCACAGGTGCTGGGAGGACTTGAATATCAGGCTCCTTCAGCAATC
Organism: Melanchra persicariae; assembly: GCA_947386135.1. Lineage (NCBI taxonomy): Eukaryota > Metazoa > Arthropoda > Insecta > Lepidoptera > Noctuidae > Melanchra > Melanchra persicariae. The sequence continues at coordinate 11,334,441 of OX376653.1, read as the reverse complement.
CGTAGTAAACCTTTGTCCGATTTTCTACAAAAAAAAGACCACTTTTAAATGTTGCCAGTTCAATTGGAATGGTGATGTGATATTAAAGTATTTACTAAATTAAGATCCAGTATATCCAATACAATGCATGCTTCTGGAAAAGTGCAATAACACCATACCATTTCTAGTGGCTTCACCAAGCAGGCCTCCTGTGGTGGAGCGCACCTGTGCTTGTGTCCTCCCAGGGCCATCATGCACATCAACTTGGATGTGGTTGTTTATAATGTTAATGATTACAGTGGAGCTTTTTTGCTCTTGCAAAAAACGTTTCAGCTGTGATGATGCATCTCTTGATAATTGTACAACAAACTTGTTGGTGCTGAAAAAAAAAAATATTGATTACTTACAGGTTTTTACTAGGAATAGTAATATACAGAATTTAATCCAGAAATAAATCAACTTTTGTTATTCTAATTAAGATTAAAGTGTTTTTCTTTAAATTTATTTTTTAGGTTGTGTTTAATTGAATTATCTCTCAAATACCTGTATATTTCAGCTAACTCATTCCCCTTGATTTGATCCTTATGTTTAACTATAGACAATCGTTTTAAATCTTCCTGATAGTAATCTTCTTGCTCAGGTCCAAATTTTTCCAAGAAATTGACAGCATGTTCATTATGATCATATAATATTAATGCCAGATACATATGAACAAACACCGGATACAAAAGTGTTGACAGTTCATGCTAGAAAAATATTTCAAAACATAAATAAATAAAAGCAAGACACAAGAAAATATTGTGGTAAGTACCTAAAATAAATTGGATTTAATTTTTTTTTTTCTGGAGCTTTAAGTAAGAAACACTAGTCAGTTTCCACAGGTTTACAGTCATTACAGTGCAACTGACCAAATTTTAAGTTAAATATTGTTTGGTTATAAAGTGTTGCTACTTTCGTGAGCAAGCGAATGTGCCATTATTACCTTGTAAATATCTAGTGAGTTTTCAACAAACTTCTTCAGGTTATCGTAAGCAAATTCGTAGCTGTATGGATCACTTTCTGTGTGATGCGAAGTAAGAATGCTTGCTAATTCTACCTCAGGAAGATCTAAGTTTTCAAATTCAACATCTCCTAAGCTAGCTTCTTTTCTTAGAATATCTTCTGTACCCTGTAAAGTTATGAAATATATAATAATAAAGTCTTTCAGAGGGTAAATGATATGCATAGTTGTTATGATATGATTACCTTCAAATTATACTTTCTGAGAAGCTGTAGCACAGCCAAAAGTGGGGTATTCTTCTCCCCCATTATTAGGCACCTTTACATTCAACTATAATAGAAAATATATATCTGGATTTAGATTGTTCACTTTGTCTGATTATTGTACTGTTGTCCACGATACGTCAAATGCATGTAATTAATAAATAATGATCAATTGATCGTAACTCAGTTTAGGTTTAGGTGTTCTGTGTCGACTCGCAACCAGTCGATCGCAACTTTCAACTTCATCTGACAGTGACAGTTTTTTTTTGATAGTTTTGTGGCCTGGTAGCTAAGACCTTTCAGCCATGTCTTAAGTGATAATTTTTATATTTTTTGTTTAGCATTAAAAAGCGGGTGAAATACATTGTTTGTTGGAGTATTTGGCAGCAAATATATCGAATCAGCCATAGACTAATATACATGGTGCTATACTGGCAATTGACGTTTTTTTTATTTTTGTTCACGAGCAGTGCCCTCTGAACGCCAAGCAAGAAATAAAAAAAAAGTCGATAATTGTATACTTGTCTTTATAGCTGGTTTATTTAGTTCGCGTACGTAATGCGTATGTATGTTCGTTTATACTGTGTTTTGATGTCAGCATATTTGACAAGTTTATTTGATGGTGGGGTAAAGGGATTATGATTAATGATACAAAACTATATTATTTTGTGAATTTTTCATCATCTTCCTGCCCTTATACCATGTTACTTGGGGTCGGCGCAACACGTTATTTCTTCCATTCTGTCCTATCAGTCAATCAGTCAATCCATCCATCTTTTTTTGGCCTCCCTCTTCCTCTCTATCCATCCACATTTAAATTCATAACCCTTTTAGTTAGGTACATGCGTTTCATCCCTCCTCTTCACATGACCTTATCAGGACAAGAAGCGGTTACCTTTCAACTTTTCCGTCACTGGCGCCACTTTTAAAGTACCAAAACTTGAATTTATTAACAGATTAATTTCGACACTTGTTTGCCTCACTCGTTTCGCACCCTTTAATTTAGTAAACTTCTCGAACCCGTAGAAAAATGGGTTCATTTTCATGACTTTTAGTGAGGGCTTTGCTGACTTCTTTGCACCAAATTCATAGTTAAGAACACACACTTTTCTATCCGCCTATCTACAAGTAGATATGTCACTAACACTTTCTATTACACTGAAATTTAGGCATTTCTAGAATATACGAATGAACTGTAGCTCAACTCAACGTAATTACATGAAAAACAGCAAAACCTTGTCTGTTCTATTTTATTTTTATATATGGCAAACAAAGCCGATGTCGACTATTCTGCCAATGTCCAAAGTAGATTGGAGAAGCAAAACCTTGTCTGTTGTTTGTCATTTAAAACACTGGTGGATAATTTCTTGTGAAATAAGTACTGACATTTAAACTTGGTGTTGCTAACGTTCGGATCAATAACTACTCTTATGATTCTATCATCGTAAAATTATAACCTAATACAACATTTTAATCAAATAATATAAAATTAATAAAATAGACTAGGTTGCTGAAATATAACTTTGTGTTTAACTAATGAAAGAAAAAATTCAAAATCAACAGTTAGTGAATAGTACCAAATATTTCAAGGTAAAAATTGGTAACACTGCATTAAATAGTTCCCTGTTTGAAGGCTAGATGGCACTTTTCACAATAAAAAAAATGATCTAAGTTGCCAGGGCACTTCTCTGCAAGCTTCGATGTGGTAGTCATACTACAATAAAATTCACAGCTCCACTTTACCGAGATCGCGTCTGTTTCAATGCTTTCACATATTGTCCAGTTGGGTAGACACTAGAAACATAAAAATACACCAATTTTACACCACAATATCCACTAGGAATCAATTTGCGAATAATTTAAAACAGCCACTAAACTTCACTCGTTAAAACCCCGCCAAAAACCCTTCCAAGTCGACAGTGCTGAACCCTCAGAATATTTTTTTTTAATAATGTAGCAACTTAACTAGTAGGTACTTCTCAATCTATATCTATCATCAATCTGCTAAGTGCTAGGTATCTAACGCTAGAAATGTTTAATCCGTAATTCCGATACCGTAGATATATCATAAGAAAATGAAGAGCGAAAACAACCCAATTTGGCCCCCAAGTTAAGAGGGTTCATTGTTGACGTATTGTTGCAGATCAAGAACATTCAATTTGAACGGCCGCAACAATAAAAAATATAGTCATAGAAGCAGTGTTTTTAGTTACCTACCGCGCCTTTTTTAAAATTCAGTCACTGTCCGTGTAACAGTAGTTCAGATTATCCATGAGTCGTAAACTATGAATGGACTGACAATATGAGTAAAAGTAGGAGTAGTCAACACAGGGCATTGCTGTTGCTGAAGATGACGTCCCATTTCGATCGAACTTTTCCATTACCAACCTCCCATTTTGCATAAATGAGCCTGAATTTCTTTGATTCAACGATTAATCTCCTTCTTCAATGCACTGGTGCATGTGGTAAAAAAAAAATCGTTCACCAAAATGATTTCTGAACTTTGTCCACCAAAAATAATGATTTTATTGTTCAACTAGCTGTTGCCCGCGACTTCGTTCGCGTGTTTGTATTGTAAAATGATGTGGCTAGGTAATATCAATGTGTTCGTATATCTAATACGAACAGTCAATATCTATCATTGCTTGCCTCCTTTTTATGTATGGGAAAAAATCAAATTACTCCTTTCGCTCTGGGCGGAATGGAAGGGAGTGTCAGACTCTTACTGACTAAAACCCATCTGTGTTCCTTAACCTAATGCCCTTTGCGTTCCAGGGCCGCGGTGATTCTTTCGAACAAATTCCGCAACCCTGGCAGGCACTGGCCCTAGCGGGCCTCGTCTTTATGCTGACATCTTTTTGTGACGCGCGTGGAACACAACGCGCCGTCGAGTATCACCTCTTCTGTTCAAATAATTTTTCGTGAGAAAAGTTGTAATGATAATGCTTCTTTCATTTCATCGAAACTATTCACAGTAGTCCTAGAAGATGTCGTTAAAAATGTGGGTATAGATTGGGACTATAGCGGTATTAACGTCAATTTTCTGCCCAACTGTCTCACTTAAGATTTACAGATGACTTTGTGGTTTTCATTGAGAACTTCGATGACCCCCAGCAAATGCTTCAAAATCTTTAAGATGCTTCTTTTAAGTTGGGTCTTGGGATGAATATGACCAAGACGAAGGTTATGGCAAACACCTTCAGCGATTCAAATCTAGAAATGAATTGTTGGAGATGATTAATCGACATGTTTATCTTGGCCATATCCTTTCCATTGGCAAAGAAAATCAACAAACGGAGGTATCGAGAGGAACACACCTTGGATGGGTCGCTTTTATCACAATGGACGACATTCTGAAGCCTGCCAAAATTCCGCAATGTCTGAATTCCCGCCTTTATAACCAGTGTGCTTTTCCCACCATGACTTACTTACTTACATGGACGCTCACGCAGGAGGCTGTTTACAGACTGATAGTTGCACAGAGAGCCATGGAGCGTTCCATGCTTAGTAGAGGTACCTACGTCGTCGAGATCCGAAGACGTACGAAGGTTTTCAACATCGGAAAACGAATTGTAGAACTAAAGTGGAGCTGGGCAGGACACTTGGCAAGGTGCGGTGATGATAGATGGAGTAAGGCAGTGACTGAGTGGCGTTCGAGGACTGGAAGAAAAAGTATTGGTCGACTGGCGGCGAGATGGGCGGACGATATTGTTGCCATCGTGGGTAGAACCTGGATGAGGCTGGGACAGGAACGTGGGGATTGGCACACGAAAATAGAGGCCTATGCTCAGCAGTAAGCGAAGTTGGACTGTGGATAATGATGATGATACACGATGTTGATGAAACTTGCTAAGTTTGTTAACACGCGATAGAGCTACATAAAGTTGTCCTTGGGAAAACCAACCAGAAGAGAAGTCAATCCCCGCAGAGGATACGGCGGAGCATACGGTGAAGGTCTGCCCTGCTTGGGCGGCGCACCGCCGTGTCCTCGTCGAGGCGATCAGCGACGGCGACCTCTCGCTACCGGCTCTGGTTCACTCCATGGTCCAGAGCGCGGAGGCGTGGGAAGCCATCACCTCCTTTTGCGAAACAGTAATGCCAGTAAAGGAAGGGGCGGGCCGCGTGAAGCAGAGACAAACGTCACGCCTTAGCCGCCAAAACAGAAGAAGACGCCCCGGGCGTTAGGATTCGCAGGGCGAATCTCGGCCACCGTAGGCACGGGCCTGCGGACGGCGAGCGTTGGGTGGCTCGCCCGATAACAACCAGCGGCCCTACCATGACGTGTTAAAGCGTGAGTCGTTCGAGCGAGAAGGAGGGATAGAGCTATACACCCTATATAACGCCACTACTGGTCCGGGTCGATGAAGCGTTGTGTTCCATGCGCGCCTCCAAGAGATGTCAGCTAAGTAGACGGAACCCGTTAGGGTTAGAATTTGTTCGAAAGAGTCACCGTGACCCTGGAACGCAAAGATCATAAGGAGAAACACAGATGGGTTTTAGTCAGTAAGAGACACTCCCTTCCAGTCTACTCAGAGCGGAAGAAGTCATTTTGATGATTTCCCATCCATAAAAAAAACCCCGCGACGGATAGAGTAGAGTATGGACTCCGTTGTGCGTAGGTGTCCTGGCTAAATTTGCCGGCCTAGCTCCGTCCAAGTGTACAGAAGAAACCAGAGTGCTTTACAGGTTGAGTGGAGAGAATTAACCGTTCAAAAAAAAATTAAAATTGCGTCAGTGGAGCAATCAAACCAAATCTTTTTTTTATGTTATGCATCAAATGCATAACAATAAGTTTTGTATAAAAAAAATCACTGTTTATGAAGTTTTAAAAGTACCATTAGTAACTTAAAAATATATTTTGGTGTAATTCTCATGCTTTTGATAGTTAGTACTTTTTTCGGTCAACAGATGGCATTACGGGTATCTGAATTATGTAGATAATAAGTTGATTTCTTCTAAATTGCTACAATTCCTATCAGGTTTATGTGTAAAAATTATCTAAATGGTTTTGTAACTAATTAACCGGTCATTTTGTGCATTCAATTATTTAGTGCATTCAATTACGAACAAAAACATTTTAAAATCAATATTGCTTACCTTCCATAACATACGGCGTGATAATATGTAGCCTAAAGTATTCCTTGGTTTACAAATAACATATTTGCTGAATTTCAATTCAATCTATCCAGTAGTTTTCGCGTGAAGCCGTACCATACACACATACAAACAGACAAACAGACAAAAATTCTAAAAAGTCACTTTTTGTCATCAGTTACGTTTTTCTAACAAAAGCCACTTATTTCTTCTCGAAAATTCTCAATGTACAGTTTTTCTTTCGTTACTGTTTTATTATACAGGGTTACTGGTAATTCGACGTATATCCGTCAGGGGCTCATAAGGGGGCCAAAATGCAAAAAATTGAACCCCCGATATGTATGGCCGAAATTCAATAGTTTTCGAGATATTTGAATTTTAAGGGTTTTTCGAAATTTACCCAAAATTTGACATTTAATTCCAAATAAAAAAACCTACATACCCATTTAAGGGTACCATTAAAAATGATGTTGTAGCTGGCACTTCAATTAAGCTATGGGCATCATTAAAACTACTTAATTTAACAAAATAATTAAAATAATGACCGAAGTAAGAATAATATCTTACCAATATTTTCATTTTACGCTTCAAAAATGTTGTCTCGTCAAAAAAAATTCTATGACATTAATCGTACAAATAACTAAAACAACTTGCCTATTCTGTAGGCTTTCCAAAAAGGTATAAAAGTCAATTTTAAAATACATAATTCGTGGCATGGCATGTGTTTGAACCGGCGCGGGGAGAGAAATCATCTGTGTTCTTAGTTTATCATCCTCGCTAAAACAACCGATTTTACTGGCGAAATTCTTCCTGATGGGGCGAGGTGTGCGGGCCGGGGAGTACACGGCGTTTGCTGCGCTCGCATCGCCTTCCTTAGTACAGTTCGCGTCAAATAACTATGCCCCTCTGAAGTTAGCCATTTGCAAAGATCGCGTAGGTGCAGTCACGTAGACGGGGGCAAGCGGGACGCAAGCATGCATCGAACGTAAACGAGCGACTGAGACATAAAATCGCGCCGTCATAATCCCCGCCCCGCGCATGCGCAGTTGCAGTTTGTTCATAATTTTGACTACTACGCAGCCACTCGTAGCCAACTTCAGAGGGGCACAGTTATTTGACACGAACTGTAAAAAACGAACAAACTGCAACTGCACATGCGCGGGCGGGGATTATGACGGCGCGATTTTATGTCTCAGTCGCTCGTTTACGTTCGATGCATGCTTGCGTCCCGCTTGCCCCCGTCTACGTGACTGCACCTACGCGATCTTTGCAAATGGCTAACTTCAGAGGGGCATAGTTATTTGACGCGAACTGTACTAAGGAAGGCGACGCGAGCGCAGCAAACGCCGTGTACTCCCCGGCCCGCACACCTCGCCCCATCAGGAAGAATTTCGCCAGTAAAATCGGTTGTTTTAGCGAGGATGATAAACTAAGAACACAGATGATTTCTCTCCCCGCGCCGGTTCAAACACATGCCATGCCACGAATTATGTATTTTAAAATTGACTTTTATACCTTTTTGGAAAGCCTACAGAATAGGCAAGTTGTTTTAGTTATTTGTACGATTAATGTCATAGAATTTTTTTTGACGAGACAACATTTTTGAAGCGTAAAATGAAAATATTGGTAAGATATTATTCTTACTTCGGTCATTATTTTAATTATTTTGTTAAATTAAGTAGTTTTAATGATGCCCATAGCTTAATTGAAGTGCCAGCTACAACATCATTTTTAATGGTACCCTTGAATGGGTATGTGGGTTCTTTTATTTGGAATTAAATGTCAAATTTTGGGTAAATTTCGAAAAACCCTTAAAATTCAAATATCTCGTAAACTATTGAATTTCGGCCATACATATGGGGGGTTCAATTTGTTGCATTTTGGCCCCCTTATCAGCCCTTGACGGATATACGTCGAATTACCAGTAACCCTGTATGTATTGATAAACGTTGCTCTCTCACACAAATATGTATTATTTTAATGTGCACTGGATCCTACCCTCTATTGTGATCTCTCTGTATCACTCAAAGGTTTGCTGGGAGAAAACTCAATTTTGAGTTAAGCTCGCCTTTGTACATGAACTCTTCTTCACTGTATTTTGATTACTTTGGTGTACAATAAAGAATAAGAATAGCTCTCTCGAATAGTAGGTTGTACCTCCTTTTAATATTATATCAATGTTTTACCTACTCTATTTTTAGCATAGACATATATTTTTAGTACCTAACCCGGAACCATCTGCTTTCAATATGCTTTCAAACTGTTATATTTTTGGAGTTGCCAACACTTTACAGCACAAATGGCGGCAAAGCAAATTCAAACAGACAGAGATTTGAGATTTAAAGTTGATGCGTGTGTTTTTGGCATAAGAATCGCAGAAGGTGAATTCTGGAGTTTCTGCCTAAGTCCATGGAAAAAAGCTTGAGTTACTATTTCTTGTAAATACTTTATTGAAACTCGATCTACCATTTCCCGCGGCTTCGGCGCTTTGCCCCTCTGGGAGCTGTGCCGTTTGCCAGGGTTAAGAGTAGGTTGCCTATTAAATCTATTTTGTCTACAAATCCAAACTCCAGACTAGAAAGGAATTCCGAATGGAAAAAAACATTTTCACTTGTCTCCAGACAAGCGGCAGGCAATTATGTAACGTGTTCGGCAAACGCACTGCAATTCCATCGCCTACGATTCGCTTAAAATAACGACTTCCGAATTGTGTAATGTAGGTAGGTACCTAATGTGTCCACCTTGTGTCCACAAATCACATTCACAATAATTCGTTTGACGCACTAGTTGCCGTTGTTTGCCGCGAATTGAAGGCAAAGAAATCGCAGTGCCTTTGCCGAAACACGTTACACAATTAGGCCGTTGGGGATCGAACCCAGAGCCTCAAACTCATTCACTTTTTCTGGAAATACTGAGTTTCAACTGTGGTGAACACTGTATTTGATTAATGTTTTTATATAGGATTTGTTATTTTATCTTATTTGTTAGTTATGTAAAACATCTGATAAAAATCTATGTTAAGGTTTTCTCATGAAATCTTTAATATTATTAATTTGGGCCCTACATCACATATTATTAATTTGGGTCACATTGGTATTATGGCCCCGGGGACATATAAAATTTTAGAAGGATATTATAGTGGCAGCAGTAATAATTGAAGAGGGTTATTTTTCTGTACCATGTTCAAGTTTATCGATAGGTATAAAGTTTATTGGCTGAAGGTTTGCGATGATAAAATGAATTGATTGACCATGAAAGTTTTTTTCTAGCACATAAGTATTCCTACGTGTTACCACACAGAGGAGTGTGTGGGTGTGGATACCTACCTAGTTACCAGTAGAGTCACTTTGTATTATTTTTAATGTAAATGATGACGTTCAAAAGTGCCGTTTAATGGCCTAATTGAAATAAACGTTTTGACTTTGACTTTTAGGTAGCAGCCGTCAGCCGTTTACCTGTCTATGTAGGTATACACGGGGAATATTTACCTACCTAATACCTACCGGAAATTTAATAAAACAACCTTTAAAAATAGGTGTTTATTGGAGCTAATAAAACAAATAAAGTTCTAATTGGTTATTTCAGAATACCTACATGATATTTATCAAATATGAAACAACTATAGGTACTTAGTTAAATAAAATATTAAGATACAATAACATCAAATAAGTCGGTTTGTGATGTTCAAAGAGTTTTAAGAAATATTAAAGGTAGGTACTCAACATGGTTCACACTAGAATTACTTATAAAACTATGAGAAAAAATCCTAAAAGCAATACTATGACGTATTGTTTGTCTAACGCGATGAATTTATGAAAATTTGTATCTAAATATTTCATACAGTTTTATAAAAACGATCAAGTATTAATTTGAAGACAAGGATTCTGCTTAGCAATTTATTCTAACGCCTATGATCAGGTATTTTAATGAGATATGTCTCACGGATAATTTAATAAGTCTTTCTCATTAATTGAGAAAAAATAATACTAGCAGGACATTAGCGTTAGTCTTCCCTTTAGGAATAATAAACACATCTTAAGATATTCTATTGTAGTGCGTAACATTAATTGTTTATACTTAATTTAACACCGTAGCAAACGTACCTACACTAATTTATTTCTGAAACCCGTCAGTCTTAAGATCCGTCTATTATTACCAGTGTACTGACAAATATAACTATTTACATTACTAACTAATATTGCGTTAGGAGGTACAAATTGTGTCAAGTATCGCACGCCGCACTGTCTGTAATGGTGTTAGCCTGCTCATCATCATCAGGCCACCTATATTTGATTGCAGAAATAGAGATAATTGTCAAATTTTGGAAATAAAACCCTATGTTATGCGTCACAAAGTACAAATTTCATTGCAACCCATACTTTTTTTAGGGCCTTTAGGTCATAACACAATAATTATCACTTAAAAATCAACTTGTTAAACAGCAAATAATTTCGATAGTAAAGATGCCAACTGGTTCCTTGGTCCAGCAGTCGAAAGCTGTGTATGAAGTTCTGGGTTCGATTTCCAGGTCGGATATTGTTAATGTGTTTTTTCAGTCCAGTCTAGATTTATTCCTGGTGAGAGAAACTTGGAACATTGAGTTTATTTTGAGAGAGAATAGTGACTTAGTGCTGCACTGCGATACTTGCACGTTTCTAATAGGGTCAGTACTAAAGTCTAATTCTAAGATTATCTATTATTGGTCGTTGATAAGGTAAAGCTATTGATTTATTCAGTGCGTTTTTATCTCAGAATAGGTATTATCTGTAATGAAAATATTGTATTCAGTCGCGTTCACTCTATTAATTTAGGTAGAATGAAATACAATGAAAGCTCTCAAAACGGCCGGTAGAAAATTGATTTCCGAAAAGGCAGTTTGGATTTACGTTTCGTATTTTTCGGAGGCCGCTCCGCTCTATCCGTGATACGAATACCTATACAATTCCGTCAGTACCTATCAGATACAAAGACAATTTCTCGGCTGACAGAGAACCCAATCTAATAATGTGGTTGGCAATAAACATTTGAATAAAAACACACTGTATAATTATAACATCATTAAAGTTTATACTCATTATAGTTACTTTATCTTAATGACTGAAATCGTCCTCAAAGGTAATAATACCTCTACCTATTTATTAAAAGAATTAAATATACTGCCTTATTTCTAGTTACATTTTATTAATAGGATAAAATAATCAATGTATAAAAAGCTTGAGGACGAGTACAATCAATACAATATATATGTGTAAATACATGAAACATGTACCTACGTACATAATCTCAGATCTAAAGAAATAAGTAGATATATTCATTTATTTAGACAAAAATATCAAATCACATCTAATCGGACGATAACAATATTACAGGGTAAAACTATACGTTAGTAGGTATCTAAGTAATAATTAGACTAATTTATTAAAGCTTGATAACAATACTATTTATGTTGATGACCACTTGCGTTAGATGTTGGGGACATTCCAATATAATTTAATAACTCAGTTCATCGAACTCGGTGCTGAACTGAACAATAGCAATGAATGCCTACTTGCGACTGTTTTATGATGTTTGTATAAGACCTAAGCTAAGCACATAACGAAAAATCCTTTTATATTAAAATTAGGCTAGCAGATTATAAATTAAAAGTTAGTATGAAAGATGGATTAGGTCTTTACCTATAAAATTACCGTTATATTAAACGGGGCACTTTGATTACTCGTATGATAACATCGATTTGACTCGGAACTTTGATTTTTAATGAACTTTGTATTTAAGCCGTCTCATTCCTTTAACGAATTCAGTAATTTTTTACAGTTTCATCTGTAATATTGTAAAAAAAATAACAAAATGATAACATGATTTACATATTACGAATAGACTTTTACTATTCGTAGTTTCTTAATTATAAAGTGTTAATTTAAAAATTCTAAGTCCAACCTAAGATATCGTAGTTAAATGTGGTAAAAAAAAAAACTAAAGAAAGTCTAAAACAATATCTACCTACGTACCTACTTACATATGTATGTGTTATGTAATTTGCTATTACGAGGGCATATATAGTTTTCTCAAATCTAACCCAAAACGTTCCCAGTCATACACACTTACCCAGCTTTAAATATTATTGTTACTTTATATACCACTTTATATGTTCGAGTGAATAAAACGGTAACGGAACTAGTATAAGCTGGCGTCATATTCTATTGAAACCTAGTATTATGCTAGGCCAGCTCGAGGTAAAACTGATTTCTACCACCGAGCAACTCGTCTTGAAAATCAAGCTTTGGTAAACTTGATTGTGATTTTAATGTCGAGCTAAAGTAAGCACGAGTTTATTGATCAGTAACACCTTTTTGAAACATTCGAATATTTAGCCATGAGGTATCTTGTTACTAGAGGTAACTTTAACTTTCAGTAACTTCAGATAGCCAAGTAGAGACAAACTTTTTACCAGGAGCTTGGAAGTTTCAGTTGCAAATCTGCATTGGTATAACCAAATTAATGTCGTATAAATTATACGCAAAAAGTTAATTAAGGAATGGTTAAAGATAGTGTTGGTTTCGTAATGCAAACAATATGTTTACAAACTGATTAATACGGTAGGTACCTAAGTAATGTGTGGGTATTGTCGTGTCGTGTCGGAGATTGGGTTGAGATTCATGACTATTATTTATTACCTACTATTACATCCTTGGCCGTGGCAACCCTCAACCTAACGGTTAACGCTGTTGTTAAGGTGGAGAGTTGGAAAAAAACAATATTTTGTTCAAGAGAAATTAGTTGATATGACAAAGTGTTACATTACGAGAAGGACATAATATAATCAGCCTTTAATGTCCCCAGGGACTGTTGGGCCGTTGTCTGCCACGTGAACCTTAAAACGAGACAATCTCGCACTGGTATTTTCTCAAGTCGGAGCAGATAAAGTGCTCGCAGCCGTAGCATCCCCAGCCAATCACGTAGCACCGGGTTCGATGTAACATTTCAACAATCAACAAAACCGTCCCAATGCAAGCTAAAAAAGTCTTTTTAAAAATGATCTTCATCTGATACATTATTCAATTAAATTCTCCTTCCATAAGAAATCTACTGTTATGTTCAAATTCAAAGATGCAGAGTAGGTCTCTTTATAAAATACTATTAAGTTAATTTTTGAATAAACGACAGCTGTGTTGATTTAGAAGTCTTGACTTGAACAGTTGTGTGTGTCGAACAGTTTGGGCGCGACGTCCTCGTAGGGCGCCACGCGAGCAGACGCGAGGTCGCGCGCCACGCGCTCCGCAGCGCCCATCACTCGCAGCAGGTTGAGCCCCGCCAGCTTGCGCAGCTCCTCTATGCTCCAGCCCTCCTCCATGAGCTCCGCGAACAGCAGCGGATACGACGACACGTCCTCCAGGCCCTGAGGTGTACTGCACGAAAGCATTGTTCATAAGATAATGGGCGACGCGGGAATGAAGAATCTACGTAGACGACGCACGTCGACGGCCGTACACTGTGTACCTACTAGAACTACTTAGACCGTTCCTACTAAACAAACACGTTTCAGGATAATGTCAAGTGTCTGTGTACCAAAAATAAACTCTTTGAAAATAGCTATGCCTACAGCGTTTATGTAAACAATATTATTTTGATTCAAAAAGTTACAAGGAAGAGAACTTCCGTAGGTATGATAGCCTTCAGAACTATTAAACTTTTGTTCAGAGCTTTATCCTTTATAAAGCTCACGCTTTTGGGATTTAGGATTTTATTGCTTTTGGTGCGGTATAATTTTAAAATATTTATGTAAGAAACGTTTCCGACGTAGTGGAAAGAATAAGTGTCTATTTGAAATAATAGTGTCTATAAACATGTTTTGTAGCAGGTCAAAATTAATTATTTTTCCGTGGCCTTGTTTGGGAGTAGGTACATGGGAGATAGCTATCTACACATCGCAGTATGTACTCACTAATTAATGCCGTCGTAGCCAGCGCCAAGGCCCACACTGTCCACACCGGCTACATCCCTTATATGATTAATGTGTGCTGTAAGACAAAGTATCGGTTAATTAATGGCCTTCAGATTAAACACTTTTTACTGAATCAGTTTTGGCTGAGACAAGGAACCTTTAAATATTTTTCACAACGCCTTAAAACATTGACACACCCCCGTGGAGGGAAATACGCAGTGGCTTGGCAAACGATAATAGATATCATAGGCGGGAGGAGGGTGAAGGGTAAACCGTTTGCTTACCAATGGCATCTTGCACGGTCGCGGTATCCTTACACGTGAGGAAGGAGGTGTAGAAGTTGACCATGATTAGCCCTTTGTTGGCGGCCAGCAGGCGCAGCACGGCGTCGGGCACGTTGCGCGTGACGTTGCAGAGCGCGCGCGCCGACGAGTGCGAGAACAGAACGGGCGCGCGCGACACGGCCAGCGCGTCGCGCATGGTGCGCTCCGACACGTGCGACAGGTCCACCAGCATGCCCAGCCGATTCATTTCCTTCACCACTATCTGTTCGACCGATCAATAACAATTTGTTAACACAAGATTGATGGCAGGAAAAGAGGACGCCTAAAAAAGAAAAATGCGTGTCTTCTCCGACCACTTTAATTGAGTTTTTTGTCTGTTATTGGAGAATAAAAGCTTAAGTACCATAATACGCCATTTACATAAAGGACGAAAAAAAATGTTTTAAAACACGTCGGTATAAGCTATTGAAATGAACTGCAAACACAGTTCCTGGCTGGCTGCTCCTGGCCGTTTGCATATTTATCATAAAGTAAGTCTCTATTGTTCCAGCCGCTTTGAAGTTCGTATGAGTTTGCGTTGCTTTAAATTAATTGCCAACTTCTTAGAACCTTTGTGGTTGTGAATTCAGAAAGCCGGCGAATTTTGAAAGCGACAAATTGTCGTAGTTAGTTTTATAGTTCCTGACGTCGGTGTCAGCCATTTGGTTAAATAGGTAATATTCCATTGTGTGTAATCCTTTAGCCTCAATAACAGATTAACAAATGATTTACCGGGCGAGTTTCTAGCGAGGCGCCTGGGGGCCGCACCGCGAGCGGGTTTAATAGTCAGTTTCAGTTATCACAAACAAGTATGTAGTTACACAATTGGTCTGATCTTAAAGTAAAGAAAGACAAAGTATAATAGGAATAAAAGTTATCCTCCCTAAGAGTGAAGTAACAAGATCGGTTCTCGCAGTGATCGTAAATGATGGGCTAACAAGCAGCCACTACTTATAGTTTATAGCCATCTTAAATTCAGGACTGTTGCGCTACCGACCGGCTCTCCTATTAAGATAAGTACCGCTTGGGGTTGTTTCTTACGTTAAGAAAGTGGAGGTAACTTGTACAGCCACTTGTAACTGGCAAGTGCATGCAGATGACATACAGTGCCATTAATAAAAACAATCACGAGAACTACTGCAGGCAGAACTGTTGAGTACGAAGATGCAGGTACAGACAGCGAAACAGGCAAAAATTTTCATTTTTCCACTACGTTGAAAATAATTTATTCAAGTATAACCTTTTAAAGAGTGTGTTGTCAAAGACTTGTCTACTCAGTACACCCACGACATTACTTAAAAGAAGTTGCGAGCCTGTATACTTCTCTCGTTTTTTGAGTGTACCTACTTAAGGTAGGTTTCGAGAGTTGAGCGTAGGAGCGACGCGGCGTGCGGCGACGCCTACGTGGCACGCAGCGTGCAGTTTAAACAAAAGAAAATATTTCGAAAAGTATCGTTGCAGGTAAACAAAGAACTGCTTTCGCGAGCAGCGAGCAGCGACTACGTACAAAGAGAAATATTGCGGTGCGCCAGGATGTTTATGATTATGGCACACTCACTCTACTCGACGTCTCAATCTTTACGGTTGCCTGCTGACTACTTAGCTACGTGTATTTTAATATTCTTTCGCATGCTCCAAGATTGCTCTTTATGAACACATATATGTTACTCATATACTATGCAAATTGCTTTGTAAATACTTTATACAGATTTCTTTAAGCTTCGTCCGCTGCTACAAATTCTTAATAACATCCAGCATGTTCCTAAGACAATAAATTCTCTCCTAACGAGCTACCATTGTATAGTCAGCAAAGAGGATTATAACTTCATCTAATCTAAAGAGATTTAAGAAAGAATTAAGGGGATATAACTCACAATTTAAACCCGTAAGAATAATCAAAGTTTAAATGTTTCTGTTCTTTTCAATCTGCATTTTAGGTGTTTTATTAATGGTTGAATAATGTATTTTTATTGAATTATAAATATCGGAAAATAAATCTATTTTTGAATGTTGTGATCGATTCATTAAAAAGTCGTTATTTTGCGTGTTGCATTTGTAATCATGAAACTATATTGGTAAGTTGCAAATAATATGGATCGTAAAAAAATAATAAATATAGACTCTTCCGTTGCTGAGTGACTGATAAACAACAAACAGCCGAAACTACTGGTCGTAGAAAGCTGAAATTTGGCATGTAAGTAGGTTACTTGGGGAGTGTAGGGGAGCACTAAGAGAGAATTTTCCTAAATTCCTACGGGAACGGGAAAAACTGGATATTATAGTAATTTATAAAAACACTGAAACTGTTAAAATCGTACAATCTATGAAGCAGGATTGTGCTCGGTGAACGGAATCTTACCAAACGATAAGAGCGCCAATTCTACTCATTTTTAAGCAACGTTTGCTTTCACATGTCAGTTGCAATCTGTCAAAAATGTTAAGTTAAAAAAATAATAATAATAAATGTGAAGTTAAGGCTTTTTTGACAGATTTCTACTGTCATGCGAATGCGAACGTTGCTAATAAATTAGTAGAATTGGCCCTAAGAGCGTCTTTTATTTTTGGCGTAGCTTTGTAGGCGAACGTAGCCATACGTAGCAGTTCGTAGCACTCGCCGTAGCAGGACTTTTCGAAAAGATCGTTGGTACCAACCACACGCTAAAATTATGTTTGGCGTTCCATCGTAACCACTCGTTCGTAGCAGTTCGTAACAATCACACCTACATCTCGAAAGGAGCGTTACTACTTGCCAAGTTGCCACACGATAACATTATGTTTGGCGTAGCATCGTAGCTACGCGTAGCAGTTCGTAGCGCACCCCGTAGCAAGACTTAACTTCTGCCTTACCACACAATAGAGTTACATTGGCGTAGCCTCGTAGCAGATCGTAACGCTCAGTGTAGCAGGACTTACCTTCCCGAATGGTGTGAGTCCGCCCCGCGGCGATGGTTCAGGTTTGTCCGCGGACGCGCACTCGGCCCACGGGGTATCGCATGTTGAAGTGAGAGTCAGGTATCGGACCCCCACTTGGTACAGCGTCCTCAGCACGCCTAGCGAGCCCCCGATCGCATGACCCCCCTCCACCCCCACCAGTGAACACAGCCTGTGGTTCGCGTGCGCCGAAACTATATCTGTGACAATAGACGTGTGTGAAGTGAGAACTAAATACATGTTCAATATCTGTTAAATCAAAGGAAGGGATTCATGCATTAATTAACTTAATGAAAAACATATTATTCGGTTGAATTATTTCGTCAGATCAGAAATGAATGCAGCAAATAATGACGACATATTGTAATTGGAATACTTGAGAGGAAATAACCAGCACTGCCAACGACGTGCGACTATATACGTGCGATTCGGACTATTTCTGATGCTCAAAAAGCTCATCCCCCGTTTTTAGCAACTTGTTCATCATATTTTATTTTAGTAAAATAAGAATAAAACGAATTGTTTTTTAAAACAAAAACCACTTAGAACTTCTCTCTTTCAAATCGAGAATACATTGTGTTACGCGATAATGATGTTTCCTCTTTAACATACTCTTCACTTGAAAAGATTCCTCTGTGTTCTGGACGTTAATATATTGTAAATGGAAACCTAGAAGTTTTTCAAGTGTCTGATGAACAGTATTACCACTCGTGAATAAATTGTCGAAGCAAGTTCATTCTTTTTTGTTTTCTTTGTGATCGAATGAAGAGAAACACGAAGAAAGATCGTCGAATTTTTAATAAAGCTGGGGGATGCTAGAATATTTTTTGTACAAGTGCTTTTTCTTTATCTTTGGTCCAAGGAAAACAAAACATCAAACAGATTGAGCTCATATTGTTACTTTTGTTTTTGTAACAAAAAGTCGTCGGCACCTGCTGTAATGGTGTTCTGTTTCGCCTGGCTTTGATTTGTGTGCACAACTGCACTATTCCCTGCCGTCTTAGGAATGACGCGACATTGTTCGCAATCCACATTGTTAATAATATACTTAGCGTGATTAATGACCGACCTGAAAGCGATAAGGAATTCCAATAGATGTTCCAGAGCCCAGTGTTCATCTTCATCACTCACACTTAAAGCTATCTCTGTCAGTATGTCTGCTCTATACGCCGTAATAGCTTGTAAACATATTAATAATTCATGTTTACAAACTGTTGCACTGTGTTAACATAATTATATACAAATATTGTATTTATTTAATGTAAAAATTTATTCATCAACTAAAAGCTTAAACGCGACTTCATGTTACTGAATTTATTATGAAGTAATTTAAAGTTAACTCTAAAATGTATATAATTGTTCATTGACTGCTGTCTGCATTGCAGTAATCTACTAATTGAGGTGTACAGCTGCTCGTTTATTTTATTATACATGTATTTTTGAATTATTCCCACTCAGTTATTCGTTAATTAAAGTTCCAGGTTCGCCGAAATGTACTGAACTTGAAATCACGTTTTTGTTTGCGAACAATAAGCGAAATAAGTCTAAAAGCCGTTTATTTTAATTGGGTTCATTTGAATAACAAAAAAAACAATGAAGCTAAAGGAAATGCACGAATTAATTTAAACAGTTTAATTTTTTAAAGGCTACGAAGTGAAAACAATGGGTTTCTCATGCTAATACACCTTACGCATTTACATTTGTCCTTTTCAGACTCGGCGTACTTACCTAGGAAATGTGTTTGGGTAAGTAAGTGCAGGACAAGACTTGACACACCAAGGTCCTATCTTGGTGAGCACTTAGTACCTACAACATCACAGTGACGAATAGTGGTTGGCGCCTACCTTCAGCGGAGGTGCAGAGCGTGAGCTGCGGGTGGTACTTGTCGGTGAGGCGCTGGATCAGGTCGATCTGCTCGAAGGTGAGCTGCACGGCGTCGCGGTGCTGCGCGTCGCACGGCACGTACGCCGCCCAGAACTGCGCCAGACACGCGACATGACATGCGACTGATTCAATATCACGCACGACTTCACACATCTTCGACCAGAATTTGAAATCCCACTCATACAATGATACAGCGAACCGACAAAGACTCCAAAATGGAATCAGTGATGCTGATGGCAAACGTGAGGCCACGGGTGGTTAACTCGCTGCCACCACATATTGTATTATGAACGTTACACAAACACATCAATCTCGTGGAATTGTGCGATGGAGTTGAAACAATTAGCTCACTATCATTTCTGTTTCGGTTCATTGTACCGTGTCGGTGATATAATTTTATGTAGTTGCTTTCATTATTACACAATCACGGAATTAATCCTTTGATTCAAAAAAATCTACTGAGAATATTATGTAAAGTATCTGTACAATCGGTACTCGTAACAGGAGATTGCAATATCTGAAAGTGTTGTGGAAAAAAATCAGTAAATTTACTTTCGTGACTACAACCACGATGTGGTTGCACTTTGTGAAATGCAAGTGTGTTTGGTAAAGATAAGCATTTTTAATTAAATAATGTACGTGAACCAATATCTTTTGATGGCACAATAATGTGGGCGTTATGATCCACGCGGCACATATTAATCTTGTCGAGGGATTACGTCAAAATGACCCACTTTATTAAATGCACAATTAATTAAATCGTGCGGTTTAAGGAATTTCGCTCACCTGTGCGGCCACCCGGCCCTGCTTCAGTCGCGGCAGGTCGGTGTGGCTCCACGAACTTGTTGCCCACGGGGAGATCGTCCGCAAGTCCTCGTCAAAACTATGCGGATTCATTATATTATTACATTATTATTCTCTCGTTGAAAATTGTGTGGGTGGCAGGAAAGTATGCGAAACATGTTCATTATTATATGGTAGGTAGGTAGATTGATAAATTGGTTAAAATACAGCTCATAAAGGTACCTATGAATAATACTTATCCACCTACATATTTTCTTACTGAAATTCCGTAAATCTTTGTATTTTTGGAATTTATAAGATTTCTGTTTAGAAAAGGCACCCACACTGTCCCACACATTGCGTGATGTTGACGCAGCGTGACAGTCACGAGGAATATGCGTGCTAGAAAGTTAGATCTAAATTGTAAAGCTAACAAGAAACAAGAATATGTTCACGCAGCGTGCACGCTTCGTCCACGCACGCACAACAGACGTCCCTGAGATCCACCATGAGTAACACGTCTATCAGGTACACAGCGGTCTAAATGCTAACTCTTGCTCGTTCTTGTTCATAGGGCCCACTAAATAGAACCGTGCACCTTGTACTGCTTCTAATTATTTTTTTATTTTAAAAAGGTTTTTATTTCAGTTCGTCAGGCTCACAACAAATTTTTATTGAAAACAGCCTTAATTCTCGAATTTAACAAATATTGAGGTAGGAATGTATTTTTGTTGATTACAGAAAAAAACAATTCTACGAGTAATGTATCATAAAGAACTACGAGGAAATATCATGTTAATTTGAAAAGAAAAACAATCCGCATACAGAAAAGATAATTCCGCAACAAAACTTTTATTTACATATTCTTTCGTGTGGAAATGTAAGCGAATTTAAAGATACGTAAAACTAGAAAAATCTAGCAAACACTGGTAGAAGAATCGAATCTCGCACCGCACGCGTCGCCAACGACCTGGCACTGAGCCAGACGTCTGTCAAGAAACGTTTCAATTCTTTACGCGACGTGTGAACTATGATTTCGTTGTAAGTGCTATTGAACTGAAGCCTTGAATACGTAATGTGCAGATTACTTCAGTCATTTAGAGGGCTTTTTTTCGGGAATACGTTAGAAAAAATGTTCTAAATCTTTTTAAATTGAACTGCTCGAATTCACCCTATTTTTCCATTATGTAAGATACACGACGTACGTTTCGCATTTTATATTACAAGGCGATTTTTTATGCCAATTTCCAAATAAAGCAACGTACTTACACCACTTGGTATCCATGTTACCCACAAAGTCGGTATGTTAGCTATGCCGTGCCTAACCAACAACGTGACCAAATCCGATTCGGATGTGTCGGTATGTCCGAGTAACACCCACATTCAGCTAATCCTTTACATATTTTTTTTCGGATTTACCGGACGGGATTTAATCTGGCTGTTAGTGGATAGGTGGGTACTCACGTCCACACACAGTAAGTTATTTCTGTAGGTAAATATTACCCCGATAAGTGCAGAAAATAAAAATTGTTAAAGAAGATCCTGCTTTGATGTAAGTGAGCTTTTACTCAGCTCCGACAAAGTGGTGATTAGCTAGGAAACTCTGCACATTACAGACTACGCACAGTAATGGCAGGAGAACTAAGCGGACGCGGACGGGATATACGAGTACACAAAGTAAAGTTCACCTTTATTCTTCTCTTCTAGTGATGTGCGATAGGTTAAAGATTTGTATCGACATCGACCTAACTAATGGAAGGTTTGTTTGTAATTATCAACATTCGAATGAATCATTTTGACATGGGTTTACTAAACTAACGATTATTAAATATCCCAAATTGGACTATTAATAGTCACCATATTTAGTCACTTTTTTGAAGGTGTCCACCACTTTTTCGAACATGTTTAGCATTTCAGATTATTCTGATACACGACTTAAATCTAATAATGGGCCTCGTTTCATAAAATTTGAACGAAACAGGATAGTGCAGTGCACATACTGCGCATCCCTACTAGCCAGCTAGTAACGAGAGCGGCATTACGCCTCACAGATTTCGTTAGCTAGTTTAAAACAGTTGGGTTCAAAGGCTTTTACATTGCACTAAGTGGATTGATTCCCCGCTCATCTTTTATGAGCACCCTACTGCCGTTACATATTAGTTCAGCGCTTTGTTATACATCCTGGTAGGTACCTATGCTGTGATCCTCTGTAGCGTACACGTGTGTACTTACGAAATAAAAACGAGGACGACTCCAAATAAAACCCTTTGAAAAAACCCTCTAAACAAGATCTAATTATTTCCTAAATAAATATCGGTCTCCTTACGCAATACGTATACCTTCGTAGTCGTCATAATTACATTTGGGGCATCCACTACGACATCTAAGGACTTTTATTTATGTGTGTTTATGTTGCTGGATCGATGAAAATGAGGAACGATAAAGGATAGTAGGCATACGTACTTAAAATCCTTAATTCTATTGTGTAGAAACTTCCTTATGTTCCATGGTAGGTCGTTGTGGCCGTCTATGAGCGGCGTGTCGTGCAGCAGGCGCTCGGCGAGGCGCAGGCGCTCGTGCAGCGGCGCACCGGGCGGAGCCCGCAGCGCCAGCGGCCCGGCCACGCACGCCGTGCCCGCCACCAGCACTAGGATCGCCACGCAGCACCAGCGCCGGTGCCACACCGACAAACCTACACATTACATAATTCACAAACTACTCAACAAATACTAAACACTCTAAATTCTATTTCACGACTCATTTAGATATATTCAAATGTTTATTCAAATATTCAGCATTTGTTTTGAAAAGGGAATCGTTTTGGAGCAAAACTTTCACTTATAGGGGCGAAAGGAATTATTATGATGAATGGTTACGGAAATTACATAGCACTGCGGTTCAGCAACGTTGTATTATAAAGTAATTTAGGTGTTTGGTATAAAGAACGTCTTACTTAAAACCCCCATTACAATATCTAGATACCATACTCTTATGAAAGAAGTAGAGAAGGTCTATAATAAGGCATTTTATTACTTTTCTCAAAACTCAGAGAAAAAACAAGAGATGGTAAAATTAAAAATAATTTAAAATCTCAAAAAAAAAATTAAGCTTAATTGAGATTGTTGCAAGTATTTTAAAATCTGTGATAAACAGTAGCTCCCAAAATGTATTATTAACATATTTCAAATCATTCTTGTAGATTTTTGATAGCAGTATTCAATGTTCACAATCAAACCGAAAAAAACAAAAGCAAAAGGCTTCGTAAAGTACCTATAAAAATCAATTTGGGTCGTAGCGATCGCCCGTTACTGTGCTTCCTATAATCTTCCTGTCAGAAGCAAACTTGCTCGATCACGACATTCCAGACCCGATGCCGGCCGGATGCAGCTTAGCTACATGTTTAGGAACACTATTGGGAAGGCTTTGTGGAATAAAAATGTGTCACTGCAGCATTATTAGCTACAGATACCTTTTAGTGGCAAATCACGTGGGAGTTAACCTATTTTGGATATTTTCATATTGGAATACCAGGAGATTCTTTGCTAAATTCAGCAGAAATGTTTATTCTTCGTTTTTATTGACGTTCTTTGCTGATCAGTATCAAAATGCATTAATCAGGGCGCTAGTGTTAATGACGTAAAATAAAGTATTGACTAACGTGAAGAGTTTCCCGTGGTGGTAGAACTGTGGCTGGTGGTGGAGGTGGTCCCCGTGGACAGCCACTGTGGAGACTTGCAGGCATTGCACGACGCCAGGCGGCCGGCTGCGCCCTGGCTGCGCTCCGTCACGTCGGGTGCCGGCGTGGCACGCTTCTTCCCCTACACCAAACAACACGCTCAAACACGCACGCTACTACATACATATTATGCTCAATTTAATGTTGTTCAGTGATCGCCCGCGGGTACGGCAGGCAAACACCAGCTGCCGGCCGCTCAGCGCACGCCCCACGCTCGACGCGCCTTGCATACATAGCTAAGTATTTATCCCGTTGGCAAGGACTATTGTTTGATCTGCCTATAATGCGGTTTAAAATGGAAATCACAGCATGCGCGCAACCTTTTGCTTCACATTGCTCACTTATTTTTTACCAGACTGATTTGGGTCACAACTACGCGATGACCGAAGGCATTTTGCTTTTATAGTCTTTTCACACCACCTGATCGAAAACGTCAAATTATATGTCATGTCAACCTAACCTAAAGTGAGTCATTTTTGGCCGGTGGCACTGCCGGGCAATAATATTGTACTGGATTTCATTATAACCCGCTGGTCAATAATGTGATTTAAATTTGGAACCTCATCTGTCTGCTCAATTGGCGGTATATTAGGTACTTACAACGCCTTCTGTCTCTGTCTCTCTCTTTCTGTTCCAGAAAGAGGAAAGATATTCTCGATACTCTTACTACTTAGGGATGATATTCTCGAATTTCTACAAAATTATAAGGATTGACCAGGGTCCAGGATTGGAGACAATATTATAAGAATAATTGGTTATGTACGGATTATTGCATAAAAGGATAAGAATAACACTTAAAACCCATTTATAGTCGATTTATTAATTTAAAAACTATTTTCTCGAGCATCTCCTATGACGATCTAAATTCAAATTGCAAACAGCCAAGCATCCGAACCCATTCGACCAGCTGATATAAAGCTCTGTATAAAGCTTTGTGTACACATAATAGTAGATTATGCACCCAGGGGATAAAGCAGTGTCTTGTGTCACGGGCGTCATATTGAATCTCGAACGCAATGAAGGATTCGGGAGTTAATTCCCGAGCGTAGCGAGGGAGTTTAGAGTTTGACTCACGAGCGAAGCGAGGGAGTTAATACAAGAATCCTGAATGCAGCGAGGGATTCAAGCTAGCCCAAGGCAAAGACACCTTTATCCCCGAGGAGGATACTCTACTTTTCACACCTCCTGTGAGAAAATAAGAAGCCATAATACGAAAAACAAAATATTTTACAAACACTAAGTAGAGATATGTATTTAGAACTATACTGTATACCTACTTAAAAAAAGTTATTTTAAAACCATACGGATTTGCATTATCCGCGCCTTTTTTGCGTTCCACTCGGTATGCCTACCACATAGCGGCCACGACCAACTCGATTTTCGTTTTTTTTTTACTTATCTGTGGGTAAGTAAATATGTGCAGTCCTAATGTTAGCAACCTAATACAATTTATGTGTACACAAAGCTTTATACAGAGCTTTATATCAGCTGGTAGAATGGGTTCGGACGCTTGGCTGTATGCAATTTGAATTTAGAACGTCATAGGAGATGCTCGAGAAAATAGTTTTTAAATTAATAAATCGACTATAAATGGGTTTTAAGTGTTATTCTTATCCTTTTATACAATAATCCGTACATAACCAATTATTCTTTTAATATTGTCTTCAATCCTGGACCCTGGTCAATCCTTATGATTTTGTAGAAATTCAAGAATATCATCCCTAAGTAGTAAGAGTATCGAGAATATCTTTCCTCTTTCTGGAACAGAAAGAGAGAGACAGAGACAGAAGGCGTTGTACCTAATATACCGCCAATTGAGCAGACAGATGAGGTTCCAAATTTAAATCACATTATTGACCAGCGGGTTATAATGAAATCCAGTACAATATTATTGCCCGGCAGTGCCACCGGCCAAAAATGACTCACTTTAGGTTAGGTTAGCATGACATATAATTTGACGTTTTCGATCAGGTGGTGTGAAAATTGTATTAGGTTGCTAACATTAGGCCTGCACGTATTTACTTACCGACAGAGAAGTAAAAAAAAAACGAAAATCGAGTTGGTCGTGGCCGCTATGTGGTAGGTATACCGAGTGGAACGCAAAAAAGGCGCGGATATTGCAAATCCGTATGGTATTAAACTAACTTTTTTTATGTAGGTATACCTACAGTATAGTTCTAAATACATATCTCTACTTAGTGTTTGTAAATTTAAAATATTTTGTTTTTCGTATTATGGCTACTTATTTTCTCACAGGAGGTGTGAAAAGTAGAGTATCCTCCTCGGGGATAAAGGTGTCTTTGCCTTGGGCTAGCTTGAATCCCTCGCTGCATTCAGGATTCTTGTATTAACTCCCTCGCTTCGCTCGTGAGTTAAACTCTAAACTCCCTCGCTACACTCGGGAGTTAACTCCCGAATCCTTCATTGCGTTCGAGATTCAATATGACGCCCGTGACACAAGACACTGCTTTATCCCCTGGGTGCATAATCTACTATTCCTGACATGTATCTAAAGGGGCCGTGAAATGGCGGTCGTCAAACCACGTCACCGTGTCTGTGGCGGTCGGCGGATGGCGGATGGCGGTCGCCCTTGAGGCGGTTTACAAACTCTGACAGTAGGGTGTGTGGGGTCGGTAGACCTTACTACCCACAGGGAGAAGAAGAAGACTTATTTGAGGGTGCTTCTAGTAAACTTGACGCAAACTCAAATTCAGCCTCAAGTACACACAAGCCCAAAAAGTATGCCAATTCCAGTTACATAATTGTTCCATTCTCTATTTTACCAAGATCACGCTGAGCACTGTGTGTTATAGCTATGTATCTGAACAGGCGGTGCAGTGATCAGACGGGTGGGATGGGCCTACGTTTGCGTTAAGAATGCAACTGCAAATAATCTCCTACCCTCCTTAGTCTTAATCGTTAGATAATGGTTCATTATCCTTTTCGAGTGCGCGGCTATTAGCGACTGCTCTAATTTCTGTAGTGCGAAGCGGTCTCCTAACCGCATACTCTAAAATGATGCTCCTATACAGCAATGTAAAGAGCGTTTTAATAACACCTGACTTTATTAATGTTGAAAACCTTATTTAAGAGATGAAAGCTCTACTCTAAAATATAGGAAAGTATATTTTAGCTTCTAGTTCAATTTCGCAGTAAGGTCAAAGTTATGCGTAGGTGGCATTTCGGGTATCTAACTAAGAGCCAGCAACACGATGCTAAAGCTTGAGTCTTGACTCCACACTTGACTCCGACGGGTTTCATACTAATGTAGAGACTGGTTTTAAATGTCTAATGTTTACGGTTGCTCTAGAATACCTACAGGTTTAAGATGTCCTTACTTATACGACGATATATTTCAACATATCAATCGATAAGATAACTTGCTACCATTTATCAGGTTCCGAATTGAATTTCAATCATTACATTAAAACTTAGTGGGAATTTATATTAGTCTACTTATGATTGATTAATTTATTTATTTGAAGAAAGGCATTAAGATAAAAAATATAAGTTTAAGCATCAAAAGAAATGAATTACACATTTTTGTGTATAGATTCTAGGCAAACGAAAATAGTAAGACGAAAAGAAACATTGAAAAGAACCGCCTACTTATAGTTTACACATGACATGGATAAGTCTTCAGATAAAAATATTACACACGTAGAACTACTACTAATCTTTCTATATTGAACGGTTTGTAGCGGTACCTATTTTAGAAAGGTTACGACTCTGAAGTTACAGCTGTTTAGATTTGTATATAAAGTGGGCAAGACCTCTCGAATCATCAGAGAAAAACATAGTTCTAAAGCTAAACTAAGTACTTACATGTGTATCGTAGAAAATGGAGGGTAGTCTGGTGTCCTGCGGAGCCTCGCAGGTGCAGAGGGCGTGCGCACCGCGCGCCGTGCTCAGCCCCATGACGTCGCCCTCCAGGAACGTCTGCGCGTCGTCATCCACTAAGTCACTGCGCGTGCTTCTCGACTCCATTGTGCTCTCGTCCCGCGTCCAAGTCTCCGATAATCTATCTCTAAACCTTTCACTTGGGAAGTCGTTGTATGACATTTGCCTTTTTATACTTTTACACCGGCTACGATTGTCTAGAGTAGAAAATTTCATTCTTTCTAAACCTGGTGAGTTTCTTGTAACGAGTATTTCGTTATTATCAAAACTTCTCATTTTAACCATTTTTTGTGAGGTTCGTCTATTAATATCTGAACTTATATTATAATCTCTCAATTTATCAAAACATTGGTCCACATTCCCAGAAAAATTAGCGTATGTAGAAGCGTTGCTTTTCATGTCTTCCTTTCCCTGATAGCCTGAAGAGGTAAAAATACAACTTTGGCTGTTAACTCTCCTTTGTGACTTGTCCGCCAGTGACAACATCGATGCCTTCTTGAGCGAGCTCGTCGACCCTGATGTTATCTCGGCCAGTTGGACAGCGTTTTGATGTTTTTTTGACATTGCCTCGCCGCCCATCTTTTTTAAGTTAGATAACTTCCTTTTTATCTTTTGTACGAGTGTATTTCTAGGATCGTAAGATATTAACTGTTTTGAAATGTAGTTTGACACCCCGATAGTCCTACTTTTGTTGTATTTCCTGTCGAGGCTGCGATGTGATCCGATTGTGAGTTGGCTCCGGCCTGTGTCCCGTTTGATTCGTTCCAAGTCGTAGATGTTAAGGGTGTGGCCTCGTTGATCGACGTTTCGATGGCAGTTCACGAAATTATTTTGTTGCACATTACAGTTGCAAACTAGATCAAAATCATGTTTTGATATGTGTTCATCTAGGCATTGTCTCTGTGCTGCGAGGGCAAGGCAGGCCTCGCAGTCGACTCCGAGCAGGAGCTCGAGGCTAGTGTTTCTAATGAAGCCGTCGCTAAACGTACGCGAGCGGAAGTGAGCTGCATTTTGCGAGAGGCGGGTCTCCCAGTCGGCGGGCGGCGCGGCGGCGGCGGCGGCGGCGACGGTGGGACCGCTGGCCTCGCCGTCCACCATGGTGGCGGCATCACGGTTCACGGTGATGACGCGCGGCTGCCGGAACACTCTGCTGTCACTGCGTACGGAGCTCCGAGACGGCGATGGCGATGGGCGCTTGAAGCTCTCGACTTGAATCATCTCTTACACTTTATTGTATGCGATGTGAAAGATGCAACTGTAACCAACATGAAAGTAGGTACTCATAAAAAAATACACTAAGGATTTATAGGTACCAACTCAGTTCATCTGGTCTGGCAAAAAGGGAACGCAACCGAGATCAAATGGTATTTTTTTGTTCACGCGAGCATGTAAACAATCCTATCAAAAGTGTTTAGTTACCTTACTCACACAATGTATCGAAAGCGCGGTCAGTTTCAGAGTTACTGGCAAACATTGCGTATGGAACGTGCTGCGAATTCATATTGAAATGAGATCCAAGAAATAAAAACACATATCTTATCAGCGGGCCTGTTGGATTTATAATTCAAAATACCATAAATACATGGTTATGTAGATATCTGGGCTCGTAAACAATCCCCACATTACTCTTGTAACTTTACTTGGGTTGCTCTCGGTTTGGGGGAGAATAATAAACGCGTGTAGTCGCAGCTTAATGAGTGATGACACAAAGAGTGTTGTGTTACCCAGATTATACCCCAACTTTAGGCACAATAACAATGAAAATAAGGCTAGCCCGGCATTGTATTTTTGATAGAAGAAAATATAAGACAATACATTGTTACATATGCTAAATAAACTTTATATGTAAAACAAGAGTAGGTACATAGACAAGGGCCATTAACGGCATTGGATATCATAACGATCTGTGAATTCCAAAGCCGGGTTTAATTGTTTATTCTGTTACACACCAAACATTTGAGGGCACGGATAATCTCCAATCCAATTTAGATGATTGGCTTAGTATGATACGCAATAAATAATTAAATACCCGAATATTCATTTTAAGAAGTGTAGAATGACAGCTATGAAGGATATTCGCAATTTCATACTAATACTAATTCTATAGAGAATGCTACAGAGGCTATATTGTTGTTCCCTGCTGGAATGTGTCTCGAAGTTAAGAACTTTAGGGCGAAAAACCCTTCTAATGATAATGCGCGCCTAAACTTGGGAATTTGATTACAAGTTGAATAACACGCGATCGTAAAGCCAGGCCTATCAATTAACCGCTGTAATTACAGACTCATGACACATTTCAGCTTTGTTCCAGGGAACGCTAGCGTTTGTGATCATACATGGTCTTGCATGTGTCCATAGCGGTGGTGACCACTCTGGACTATGGTTTTAAGCTTGTTCGCCGTCCACTAAAAATTAAAACCTGATCCTAAAGCGCACATTTACTTATAAAACAATTGAAAACAACTTCCAACGAAGTAAGTGAGTTATTTTCTCTCCCGTGATTTTTAAAGTTTACATATTTTTCGCTCCACGCCCGCCGTGGTCTGCATAAATATAGCCACATTGCCTGCACAACAAATGTAGGCAGCTGCCTCCAACTGAACTCCGTGTGAATTTATTTCTGTTTTAAATGACCCGAACTCTGACTGCCGACCCTTGATTTCGTGTTTTTTAACGTTTACTCTACCGTGTAAGTTTTGCCAGTTAGCTTAATTATGCCTACGGGTTCTTTGTAAGCATAGAAAAGGCTGCTGATTTATTTCATTATCCTTCATTATTCTCTTTACGCTGTACACAATTCTTTGACTTGATTCCATGAAGATAATTAAAAACTGTACACGTTTTCGAAAAAAAAGAAAACTTATTCTACTTATACAATAAAAGCAGCAAAAGTTGGCACTGCAGGCAGAATCTATTCCATTTCAAATCCGAATGTGAAACTGTGAACATTCTGAATCTCAAAAGAAGCATTTTCAAGTTGAAATCTCTGCAATTATATTTGTGAAAGAAACATCAAACATTTCCAAACTGCCTCATATCCGTATATAGTGATCTGTATCTATACCGCAGTGTTTTCATATACATTGGATAAAAAAAAAACTTGTTGCGAGGGGATAATAGGATACGTGTGGTGTAACAGTACATAAACAGATATTTTCCGTTTTGTGTTGTGTTCGAAACCACGCATCGAACGAGAACGATACAGTTACTTGTGTAACTTTTTCTTTGGAGTATGTTGGTTGACCACTTGTGCGGCTACGACCGCGCTCTACAAACATCCCCGTCGGATCTGTTACAAACAAGACTCACTACACAAATAGCTTAACTGCCATTAAAATCACCGTCTGCATTGAAATTGTTTTAGTGGAAAACTTACAAAGATATGCTTCGAACTCTAATTAGTTTTCTTTACAATTTTAGACACAAAAGAGTGCCTGAAGGCTACCTCGACGTCTTAGCCGTATCGGCATGAAATTTGGTGTAATTATAGAATGAAAGAGCTTTCCTTTCGTCTGTTTTGCGTGAGCTGGTCCCGATTGCGTAATTTAATTTCTTTTTCGTGTAACGTGAATTGGGTACCTACGGTAAAGGGACTAGAAAATGCGATTGCAGGTAAAATTCACCATTGTATTCGCAAATAATGTCCCGCTTGATGACGCCGTGCTCTGGTAGTCTTTGATCAACTTAGACTCACAACCTACTGTTCTGGCTTTTGATTCAGTTGTGATGTGCAGAACTAAGTTTCAAACGAATACAGTCAACATCAATCGTTCACTATAGGTACGTACTTTGGAGCTTGACCAAGTGCCGCACATATTTAAAAATCCGCAGCGGCTTCGTATTCAGGATGGTGCCGGCGTGCGATCATAAAGTGGGTGTGTCGGGTCAGTTATTGTTTCCGTCTCCCTATAGAACATACATATACGCTCCGAAAACAAAAGTGGAACTATTCCGACGAGCGAATGCAACGTGTAAACACGACGACAGCCAGGACATATTGGAGGTAAAACAGGAAGCAATTGACCAGCGTAAACATATAGAGCAGCCATTAGAGAAGAATTACATTACATCAGCATATTATCGCCCAGTAACTGCTGTACTCCTTTACTCCTTAATAAACTAAACAATTCAACAAGTCGATGTAAGTAGATACAATTTCAAAAGTCAAGCAAAATATCGTATCATAAAATATCTGAGCAAATTCAAGTTATTCCATGTGAAAATCGTGGCCTAAATTTCAATAGTTGTGTACCACTTCTCGGATACGATAGCGGTGACATTCGCGAAGTCCGCGATCTGCCTCTGCCGAGGTGAATGGAAGATCCGTACGAGTCGCGAGTCGCGAGTCGTACGAGACGAGACGCAGCCTCCACGAGCGACGGGAATAAGCCATTTCTGTTTTATGTTTGTTTGGCTCAGCCACGACAATACAGCTTTTGTGTCGAGTGTACATTTCAACATTCATTATCAACAGATTACTTATGTGCATACTTGCATGCTGAACAAGATGCTCCAAATATTTTAATATTTAAAAGCTTGCATATATGCATTTCAATACTTACGTTGTGGAGGGTAAATAAGCTTTTGTAAACAGTGTGTCCTGACATCAAAGAAAAGGGTGTCGAGATTAGTGTCCCGTGGAAGTGTTTACATTTTCCATCAATTTACCATTACACATTGTCCACATGTTCGCTTTTTTACAAGCTTTTATTTAACTTGCAATGTATGCATGTTACTATGTTTGTTCGGGTGGATTCTTACAACTCAATTTTGAAGCAGATATCTTCAACCGATTGAGCTGAGATTTTGTATAAACGTTTAGTTTGAATGACAATGCATGGTTAGCTGTATGACGTTATCCTAAATCCAACATGGCGGAACACCCAAGATGTTATTAGATGTTATTTTTAATGCACTCCTACAAAATGAGTATCAAATGAAAGGGCTTGCTAAGAATCTCTCTTACTCGAACTCGAAAATTAAAGTGACGTCACTCTAAATCAAATATGGTGGACTTCTAAAGATGGCGGACTAAGTTTTTTATGCTTTCCTACAATATGGGTATCAAATTATAGGTCAGGACTTGCCGAGATTACTAAACAGAGTTAAAAAAAAATAAGATGGTAATATTATACTCCGTTGCTTTAATCCGTCTGAAATTTAGGAGTACTGGGGTTTTTGGAGTACAGACTAAGAAACCTGACCAGCGTTATCTAAAAAGTTAAAAATAAATTAAACATAAGAAAAAAAATTAAAAACAAGCTTTTACGTAAATGCGCTAAAAATAATAAAATAGTATTGAAATCTCGCGACGAGCTTTTATATCATGTAAATTATGTAATGACGTTTTATTTTGTTTTAATTTAAAGTAAAAGTTTATTTTGTTCTTTTAGTGCATTTAAGTAAAAGCTTGTTTTAAAGATTTTTTTCCTACTTTTAATTTATTATAATTATTAACCCAATAATACACATTATCACAAAATATCAAAGGAAGCATGTGCATGTTATTTTGCTGTAAAAATAGGTTAACACATTTCAAATGTAGGACTAATTTGAATCTGAGTTAAAATCTTGCAAATGCCAACGGCACAGAACCGGCACGAGAAGATATTTCAAAGCTGCTTCATCGCCATTGTGAAGTTGACGTTAACACAAGTACCTATAACGACCATCATATTACGAGGGTAGAAATATAATATCCGTCTTAATTACAAACGCATATCTCGCGAGGCAAAAACTACGCGATGTATCCACATGTGGTACAAATACCGACATCTTAAAATAGGCCTTCATTGTTTGACCATCCCTGAACACCGTTCCATTAACAGAATAATGGAAATATCTACAGGAGGGAAAATAAAATGTGGAGAAAGATTTCTCTGCAGGTAACTAAGCGGTCATTTGTAAGCGGCCGAGAAAAATGCTCACTCGTCCAGAAAAAATAATCGAGTGAACGACGACAGGAGATATAACTACGTATTGCGGCTTGTTCGAGTGACGGCGGCGGCCACGGCGGCGGCGGGCGCTCTCAATTACACAATCAAACTCAAACAATCGACGCGGAATTTTAAATGTCTAGCCACTTTGATGAATTAAATAATTATTGGTACAATACGCTGATTGGCAGCTTACGCTAGCCTACTGATTGGTAATCATTCTCCGCTCTTGTTTCCAATCTACTGTTTGCTCTGATAATAGAAAGCGGAGATGAGAGTCGATTATGAATCTCGAAATTCAGCAACTACAGAATTTTTACAATTTTGATTACTATTAGGGAATTTTTCCTTTTAATTTTCTAAATGAGTTTAAATTAAGTACATTACATTCAGCAGATCGATACACAGCACGCACTCGGCACAGTCTCGCACATGAGTACGTATAAGGGATATTTGCGGTAGGTTAACAAATCTGTAATCTCGTTGGCGGGGAATTGGGGACGTACCATTAAATTAATATCAGTGCTTAATTACGTCATTTCAACTGCCGTTTCATAAAAATGCCCGCATAAATGGAAATGAGAGGTTTTCCATCTAAGTTGGTACTTATTGGTGATATTTTTAATGCAAACCTCGTCTCGGTAATTGGCTCAGAAATGAAATATATTATGACACAAAGTACCTACTTAATTGAATTGACTGAAAGGTGTAATGGAAAAGTCGATACTGTTTCTATTAATTGTAAAAAAGTGTCCGCGGATAACTTAAAATATGAGTGTAAAGTTATAAATACAATACATACCTACATACTCGTATGTTTAATATATACCTACATATGATAATAGGCATTAGACAAAAGAGATGTGACTACTAAGAGTAGGTACAGAGGGGTCCCAAACTGTACGATAAAAGTTTTCATTTGTCACGCGCCCCTATCATTTCACCAAAAGAAAATAAAAGCAACATTTTGAAAGACTTAAATAATATAACTAAGGTAGAAGATATAAGATATATAGAAGTACTTAAATAATTTTTGAATTAATCTTAGTTTATTATTAAGTTTTAAGATGTAAGTCGGTACTATCATTGTGATTTATTTAAACTTCAAGATCAACAAATTCAAATACGAGTCTAATATTTTATCAATTTTACAAAATTTAATTAGCCTTCAATACTAATAATATCATCTCAATTATTGTAGAGGTGAGTATGTAGGTGAGATTCTTAACAAAGGATGACTTTGAAACAATTAACTGAGAGCGTCTGCACAAATTAATTAATTCGTATTTCTTTTCATCGTTTACTTTAATTGCGGAATTTTTATTTTACCAAAATAAGTAAAATATCTATAAAAATATGTTTTTCATTGTTACAAAACTTATTTTTAACTTTTTGCATGAAAAATAATGAAAATATTGTTTGTATATGAATAAAAATATGTAGAAAATATGTGTTAAGTAAACTTTTATGGTTAATTTAATACTTACACGTAAATGAAACATTAACGAACAAATCACGTGTAAGTTTAACAAATATCAATTGTTCCACAGGTGCTCCCCATGATAATTGAATGTGACGTTAGTCTCGTCATTTGAACACAATGGTGCCCGTAATAACAACGGCATGCTTTTAATAGCGTCGCGTAGCCGAGCCCGGCGCTACGGGTGGAAGGTTACATTAGGCGCGCGCTACGACTGCTACGAGAAGCAAGCTACGAACGTGCTACGCGTGGTCGTAAGGCTACGCCGGGAGCGCGAGTGACGCCGGGCACGAGCGGCCGCGGGAGGCGCGAGGCTCGGACTGGCTCCGCTCGCTGCTGGCTGCGAATAATCCATACCCGAGAGGCGAGGAGGCTGTATTTACCGGACCGAAGGGCGGTCGGGCGAGCGAGCTGCTCCCGCCGCCGCGCCGCGCCGCAGCCGCGTGCACGCCGCGCTCCTTCATGTTGACACAATTTCAAATAATGTCACATAATTTAGGGTCCGTACACTGATTGCGCTTCGCACGGTTTCGTAAAGACTGTATCGATGGATCTGTCAAACGTTTAACGACCCCATTTTTAACGCTGTTTCTCTTAATTGAGTTTTAAAACTAATGTAACTTTGAACAAACTCAAACAGACATTCAAATAAGTCACGATTTCATTCTAAATCACTAGGTCCATCAATCGAATCTACCTTTCTTTATGATTTTCTACAACCGAAAACGTTTGCGGTACATCGACTAAAAAAAATAGTACTTACTTAATTATTGGTTAAAAAGTTACGGGCACTGAGCAAAGAGATAAGTCTTGAACTATTAAAATTATGGTAGAGAGGTGGAGAGAAGGGGGGGGGGGGGGGGGCAGGTAGAGACCTGACTGCGTGCTTATCTAACTTACAAAGAGTTGAGAAAAGTTGAATTTGCAAGTTTAAAAGGCATGTTTTACCACCTGAGATAAGCGACAACTGGGGATAAATTCTAAAGTAAGACCTGTAACTAGTAGAAGATTGTTTTAATCTTATTCGAATATAATATCTAGAAATCGTAACATTCAAGTAATTTGATTTAATAACGTCGGAGAATATATTTGCATAATTCACTTTATTAGAAACGAATCAATACGAATACGAGTATCTAATCAGAAAGATATTATCTTCACCTTCGCTCACATAATTTAATTTGCGAAGCTTTGAACTGTTTGTGCATGTGTGCCTTTGTTTACACGATACGGTATAGGTAAAACATTTCCAACACCATAATCACCGTTAGGTATACATTTCATTATATGAGCGTGGAGGCAACATAAATCACACGTACGGTTAAGGTAAATCATAAAGATGCGATCGGTAATATCGTTTTTATTGCCTCCTCTTGTAATTTAGCAAATTCATCATTAGCGCTTATAATATTGGACTTATGAGGGTAGTCGGATCTTTTGTCATAGGAAATGAGGGTAATCGTTACCTACACGACTAGGGAGTTTGAAGTTAGTGTAATTAAGTAGTCTATTGTCATTTTTTGCTGCAGCTCGGGGTAAAATTGTGCCCGGAGCGGAGATAAGCTCCCACGCTTTTACTGTATGAAAACTAACATATGATACCAGTGTGTTCGCCTAATGCCCCAAATCTTACCGGAGTTATTACAGTTATAATTTTGAAAAATCCTTATTCATGGCTGGATAAACCAATAACAGGAAAAGTGCTTTTTGTATAAATCAACGTGTAATTTTAACGGATTCTTCTTTCCCAATTCCACTCAAAGTCGAAAAGGGGTGGAGCACTAACAAAGTCCAGCGACGCGAGTTTCTTGTTCTTTGTTGTTCCTATAACAATAAATAAGGTTGACGTGACCGGTTTATTAGTAGCTGCATTAGCTGAGGTGCGAGTAAGTACGAGGAGGTAAGCTCTACCAACAAATGAGATTTGGGGTATCGGACGCGCGCCTGCAGATACAACTCCTTTAATGGGACTGCTGGGAAAATATGCCAACAAAATAGCGTAAAACATAAATTTGTCGGCCAGTTACGTCGCTCCGATCGCGGCTATCAGTGCCGAGTCCTGTTTGTTTATTGACCATATCCTTTGTGTCCAAATGGCTTTTGAGAATGATTTAATGCCCGAGCACTCTCGGCCTGCTCCGTTTCGTACAATTTTTATTCATAACCGCAAACAATAACCTTTAGCTAAATCTAAAATGTTCATTTTTATGTTAGGGATTGAAATGTTTTCATACAACGAGTCGAACCCAAATATTTTATATTCTGATTTCTGATCAATCCAAAACTTTGGGATAAAGAGTAACGCTGGCTCGTAAAACGTTAAGTTTTATTGCAGACGGGAAAATTTTCTGAGAAATATATAAGATTTCTAGCAATTCTTGTAGGAAACGGCGGGAAGGTAAGGTAGAGGGTAAAGTGTATGACACGAAGGGCAGCGCCTCTCGAGAGTACGGTGAGATGTGCGGGTCGGGCGCGTTGCGGGCTGCGGGCTGGCGGGTCGCGCACTGACGCCCGCTTATGAATGCTTCACACCCTTTTCAATACACCACCAAAAGATTTTACACGTTGATGCTTCTTCAGTAACCTCGAGCTATTGTTATTCTAATAGAATTTTTGGAGATATTTCTGTGCCATTGTTAATATTTATTTACTAACGTGCGTATACTCGAACATGAATCGTTTAACACGAAACATCTTACATGACATGACATTACATATTTACTTACTTATTTTTTTTAACGTTATATTATCGGTTTTTTTTAAGTATTTAAAGGAGTTCATGGTTAAATAACAAAATAACAGTCGGTGTGGTTAATTCTTCATTTAGCAGCGTATGCCGAGTTCGGTCCGCGGATGGGTGACCATCAATTATATACCGAGACTCCTCCGTGCCTCGGAAAGCACTTTAAGCCGTTGGTCCCGGCTATCATTTGAAGATCATTGACAGTCTTTACGGGTAGTAAGAGGTCAGAGAATCTCACACCAGCTTTGACAAGTACCTGGGTTGTGGAGGCCACATAGTCAGTCAAATCAATCTGCCTGACCTTTTCTCAACTACGTTGGGGTCGGCTAACGGCCGCTTTCTATAACATATCTCAATCCCAATCTTGATCCCGATCCTTGTCTGTAACCAATCAAAGGTGAGGATTGTGTGGTGAAGGACACAAACTCGGCCGTTGATTGGTTACAGACAAGGATCGGGATCAAGATTGGGATTGAGATATGTTATAGAAAGCGGCCGTAAGTCGTCGCACCATATCAGATGCTGGTCCTCAACTACGTTCGGGGCGGTTAAGTGGTCGCACCATGTCAGATGCTGGTACTCAACTACTTTGGGGTCGGCTAATTAGTCGCACCATGTCAAATGCTGGTACTCAACTACGTTGGGGCGGCTAAGTAGTCGCACCATGTCAGATGCTGGTACTCAACTACGTTGGGGGCGGCTAAGTAGTCGCACCATGTCAGATGCTGGTCCTCAACTACGTTGGGGGCGGCTAAGTAGTCGCACCATGTCAGATGCTGGTACTCAACGATGTTGGGGTCTGCTAAGTAGTCGCACCATGTCAGATGCTGGTACTCAACTACGTTGGGGGCGGCTAAGTAGTCGCACCATGTCAGATGCTGGTCCTCAACTACGTTGGGGGCGGCTAAGTGGTCGCACCATGTCAGATGATGGTCCTCAACTATGTTGGGGTCGGCTAAGTAGTCGCACCATGTCAGATGCTGGTACTCAACTACGTTGGGGGCGTCTAAGTGGTCGCACCATGTCAGATGCTGGTACTCCACTGCATCCAGTGAGTCTAGAAGTCGACCCCAATAGAAAAGGCTAGGCTGATTGATTGAGTTTTCAATAATTATGTTTTACAAATAAGTATTCACTACCCGACTGTGGCGTGTAAACGATAAGAGAAGGTATAACATGGTATCCAATCATAAATCAGTTGAACATAACATAATGAATTAGACAAATTCACCATACCATACAATACAGCCTAGCGACTCCCAGATAATGAGTCCGCATACATTCTAAGACAACTTCGTTCGCTGTTCCTCATTATTAAACATAATATACATGTCACAGCCAAATCGTATAACACGCCGTATTGCATAAAGGCGCGACGGATTGTAAAACGCCACTGTAACATAACACGGTTACCTCACGTTCAGCCGGAGTCCAATTCGGCTGAAATAAAGTACGCCGCATTGAATGAGCACTTCACGTTCGTTAAAGCGGTTTAGTAACGCGGACCCGTGGGATGCAAATGGGCGCTTCGTCGATACGCCGCTTTGAAAGTTTTATTTCCAACAACTAGTATAATCAGCCGTTTAATTGGCAGCCTAACCTTTTCATTGAACGGTGCTGTTTTATCAGCGGCCTAAGTGACATCCCGGCATTTAACTGAACAGCATCGTTTAATGACTTGCCTAGCCAAGTAGCGGAACATAGGGCACAGGGAGCTTAGAGAGGTATGATTGAGCGAAGGGAGCGAGTTAGCTTCCGTCATGCCATCATGTTAGGTTCTTTCTATACTCTAATTTATTGGGTATGGTTTCTCTTCTCTCTTAGTCCTGCTGTGGACCATTGTAAGTGTCACGAACGCACTTCAGGTTCCTTTCTTTACCCTGCTGACAGAAATAGCTGAGCCCCGCGAAGTGGGTCTCCGTCGTCGAGGTTAGAATGTTGAAATTAATTGTTGTTTGAATTCAGAATTCCAAAAATTAAATATTTCATATATTTTCGTCACACGATTACCCTAATCTAAAAATGGCCTAAGCATCTGCCAGCCCGTTCATTAAATGTTGTATTAGATGCATTGGCTGTTTTATTATATGACAATAAGGCTAAAATTGGACGCCGCTTTGTAGAACGTATCGTCACCGCAATCTGGCTGAACGTGAGGTAGCCGCATTTACGACAACGGCGTTTTTCAATCTGGCGCGCCTTTATGTAATACGGCGTGTTATACGATATAGCTGCAACATACATATTGAATACCGTGTGAACAAACATCGTAGCTTGTTATCCGCCGTTACTAACACAGTAACTCTATTAGGAAGGAGCTTTTATGGAGTATAGTTAACCTTAATCCACCGTAAGCCTACCTATCAGTAAATTAACCAGAGGAATATTGTAGGCAGTGTGAACATGAACACGTCTCAGCCGGCAGACACTTACAACCATGTTGTTTTAAAGAATTTTGGTGGTATATGAAACTTAATATCGCGGGTTAATTTAGCGAACTCCTGCAGGGTTTCAGATTAAAAATTTACACCGTGGACTATAAACAAAGATGTGCAACTTCTGGAAGCGTAACTTCACAAATCTTATTTTGAATGGGAATTCGATAACAGTGTGAATTCAGAATACAATGAAAGATTTTGTTTTTTTTTCAGGTATATAATAGTTAATATTTCCATGGACAGGGTAGAACGCGCGTGAAGCGTCACGCCAGCGCTGCACGCCGCACGGTGCCCTACACGCACGTTTATTGTCATTTTCAATTTTATTAGGTGTAAATAAGATTGATTCAGTCTACAACTCCCATATGTAAAGGATCACATCAAACTTTGACAACCATTCGTTTAATATTTAATAGATTATTATGCTAACGTGAACCCTAACTATAACCATAGGTACTAAATAGTACAAACGGCTCGGAATAAAAAGGCTGTCAGAGAAAACTGACAGACAGACACCGCTGTGATTCCATTAGTGATTCATTTCACAAATGGTATGGAACGCTAAAATACGCACTTTCACGTATAGAAAGACAGGCGGTATTAATGTAGTTACGTTTTCGTGCGGCCGTGTTTGAGGTCAATAATGAGAAGGACGGTGAATGGGATTGCTCAGCACACATAGGTCTCACCTATTGCTCTTAAATACGTCGCAGCGCGCAGATACTCGACGTAAAAGTAAATGTTTGTGTTGTACCGAATCGATGTCCCATTCCGAACTTTGTCATCGTATGTACTTACAATAACATTACAAAGTTAAGGGTCGCGGAAGTTCTGTGACAAACTGCGGGAAATACAGTTATCTTGATAGTTGTAGAAACAAAACGACGATGCGAGAGGTGGCTTTTGTTATTACCTGCTAGGTATAGGTAGATCTATGAATCGACTTACGACTAACTTAGGTGATTTAATAAACATAGGCGCGACTGGTGAGGCCGATTTTTGCGTTGTGGTGACTAATATGTTTCAGCCGAAAGTATCGCTAAAAACGAGTCATAATGAAAATCTAATCATCTGAACACGACCACAAGTTGTTGCCAACATCCTGAATATGTCTCTTTCTTGGGTCGAACTAATGCAGTATAGTTCGACCCCTTTTTGCATATTACTTTGACTCGGTATATTGAAGTTAGTTAGGTCAGACATCGTTTAAGGTTCTTAGCTATTCATTAAAACCATGCTTGCTGCTTAACTATTTACAACGAAACGCGCCACAAAAAAGTGTGGCACGTTACACGACTCCTTTGTGAATTTGAAGAACTGAAATCCACTTTGACTGACAGAATAGTATGCGAAACAAATTCATTTATATTATTCAACAAAGGCTTCTCAGGTTTTGTACCCACTTGATAGTATAGACTATATTGTAGTGTTATAGATGAAATACTGCTGTAATCAATTCCACGAACTTGTCAGGGAACCAACAGCTGTTAAGCCAAGAGAGCATAGAGCATCAAGCAAGATCTTTCAGGGAAATTAGTGTTTTGTTTTTAGAACAATTTCTTAGATCTTTATTGCACGCTAGCTTTTGTTTTCGCCTAATTTTAGTTTGCTTCTTGCAATAATCAACTATTTGGACCAATCTGGAATACTTTTTGTCTCTGCAGTATATTTTATCCAACTCCCTCTAGAGCTGTAACGAAGTTTCAAACTTCAACTTGCATGTACTTATGAAACGTGTCTCGATGTAAAATTCTGCTTGATACATAACATATCAAGTTAAGTAAATATCTAAGTTAAACGTTAAGTATTATATAATGTTGATGTTGAGTGAAACCAGGTCTATTTCTTCTGTTCGTAGACGCCAGCGTAAGGCAAACATTAATCACGGTACTTCCAGAGTAATATACCAACACAAGATGTATTCTTTGACTCTCTAAGTAAACGCACGCCACGAGCTTCGGTACAAGACGTCGACTATGTGATCAGCTGAATTAAAATTTTAAAAGCATCGTATAATATCCAGACTGGCATCTTATAATATGCTGAAACCTCACTGTATTTGCTTACACTACCTTACGTTACACTGTAAAAGCTTTAATTGTTTTTTTGCAACTGCAGTATAAAGCTCGACGATTGTTTTTATTATAGTCTAGAAACATTGTAAGTTAAACATTTCGTATCGAGGGGCGACAGAACATTCATTTAACAGAGAACTTTTTATGATTCCGTCAGAAAGAAAACAACCTTTACTAATAGGAATTCCTTCGGATACTGTGAATAGGAAGACGTGCAAGGGGAACACTGTTATCTGAACTCATAATATTTTCTCAGACTCGGACTTTACTTTCGGCTTTAGCGGAAAACCTGTTTTTATGTTGGTATTATTGGGTATAAAAGGACTGTGTGGAATGTGGATCCACATACAATATAATATGTAGTTGAAGATTTTCGGGCTCACAACTGGTAACATATATTTGTACAGGACAATATGTTGTGTCTGCTATGTTATACTACTTACGTCGGGGTTTCATTATTAAGTACAATAAATATTGTACATTATTAAGGAAAACATACAATCTTTTTGTGTTCTCTCGGTAATGATATTAAACTTGGTAAGCAAGAATATACAATAATTGCCTACGATATATTAACAACTACTTTAGTCTTGTTGTCTACCACGCAATACCGTAGCCAAAATGATGTACAAATTATTGTACTTTGTATCGAATAATAAGCAATGTTTCTCATAGAGGCCGACAGAATATAATATGTACGATATAATAATGCCCCAAGGTTTACATGAGCGTCAGTGCCAAGATCTTCCCCTACACATACATAAGCGCTCGGTGGCTCGGGTTATAATAACTGTAGTCAGCTAATATCCTCTCAGAATCCCCTCTTTATGTCTCAGAGCTGTCAGCCCGAACTGACCTCCAATATCCTATCCGCTATTCAACTAGCGTTGCTAAGACGCCGACGTAGGAATGGATGACGAATTCGATGTTTCGTTCGAACTGTTATTCGATTGTCGCAGAAATTACTTATTTGATCGTTAGAACTTTATCATCATCGTTTTCACATAATTGCGTTGATAAGAAACTTTTCAAAATAGTTATCTATGTGTTTGTAACTAATATAATTTTGGCTTCTTTTGTGTTAATTTTTATTTTATATTTTTAACCGACTTCCAAAAAAGGAGGAGGTTCTCAATTCGACTGTTTTTTTTTGTGTTTGTTACCTCATATCTCCGTCATTTATGAACCGATTTGAAAAATTCTTGTTTTATGTGAAAGGATATACTTCTCGATTGGGTCCATTTAAATTTTATCAAAATCGGTTAAGCAATTTGGTTTTTAAATCCAAATAGCTGGAAAAAATATGTGAAAAATCATCCATGTATTCGATATTCCGTATTTTTGCTTTCCTGTGACTTTCCAGTGGTGTTCTTAGGTGTCTAAAAAGTAAAAAATGAAAAACTTTTTTACAAAAAAAACCGACTTCAAAAAAAACACTACAAAGTACAAAATAATTTTAATTTCGGAAGTCGGTGTCAATTAACTAAGAAGCAACAGGTGTAGTGTTTTTTTTTGAAGTCGGTTTTTAATAATACCTATTATATCCTACTAATATTATAAAGGTGAAAGTTTGTATGTTTGTATGTTTGTGTAACAATCAGGCAAAAACGGCTGAAGGGATTTGGATGAAATTTGGCACACATGTAGTTCAGATCCTGGAATAAAAAATAGGCTACTTTTTATCCCGGTAAGTGGCATGGATTAATGG
The DNA here is from genome assembly GCA_947386135.1 of Melanchra persicariae. Taxonomy (NCBI): domain Eukaryota; kingdom Metazoa; phylum Arthropoda; class Insecta; order Lepidoptera; family Noctuidae; genus Melanchra; species Melanchra persicariae. The sequence goes on along the minus strand of OX376653.1, from coordinate 11,290,226 downwards.
GGACTGAGGAGGAAGTGGAAACTCAGAGCCGCTGCTGCCTTAGTACTTCAGATTCACAAGTACCAGGAGACCAGAAACATCAAGTACCAGGAGACCAGAAACATGTCATAGTATTTTTGGGCTGGTTAGGGTAGGTGTAGGGTAGGTATAGGGTAGATATAGGGTAGGTGTACGGTAGGTAGGTGTAGGGAAAGTGTAGGGTAGGTGTAGAGTAGGTGTAGGGTAGGTGCAGGGTAGGTGTAGGGTAGGTGTAGGGTAAGTGTTAGGGTAGGTGTAGGGTAGGTGTGGGGTAGGGTAGTGTAGGGAAGGGTAGTGTAGGGTAGGGTAGTGTAGGGTAGGGTAGGTGTTTCCTGAGTAAAAAATGTACGATACAAATCAGGAAATCTTCCTATTTCCGATATTCACGCGGGCGAAACCGCTGGTAGAAGCTAGTACATAATATTTCGAATGATAGATGCAATCATTTATTGAAAACATGTGTTTCGAATATCATTTCGAGGATATTTGATTCGAACTAAAAAATATTCGACTAACTCGATTTTACTATAAAATATTCGACTAACTCGATTGTTATTTCTAAACAAACATCATCCCTAGCCGACACACGAACACATGTTAGGTGAGATCTATGATTTAATGGATTTGAAGATACATACATATATCACATATGACAGACCAGCAGCAAGCAGAACATAAATAATATTATATTATACGATTGCGATTGTAGTTCTCCAAGTTAAAACCCTGTTGAGCTGACCTCACTTATACTAGCTGTAAAAAAGAATGAATATAACCTCTACCTATATTGAAAAATAACCTTATTTGTTGACATCTAGTATGCTTGGGAGGAAAATAAATTTGCTCAGTTGGATATGGGGAGCCCGGGGCAGTCGCCAACGACGTCTTATTGAATGCAGATCGTCGATTTGATACCCACCTATTTATTTGCATTGTTCAGGTTTGTCCTTGGTCCTTATACAGACAGTAACGTATGATTGCTTGTTTGGTTGTGTGAATGTTAAAGGCAAAACCTAGTCAGCTACTTTCTGGAACTAGGTTTGTATCGGAACGTTATACAGGGTTATTTGTAAAACACCAACAACCTATCAGTGGGTTGTGTTCTTGGCTTTCAACTTTTGTTAAGAGACCAACCCTGAAAAATCGAAAAAAATCTAGTATTTCATACATTTTCATCGGGTGAATATTGAATTTTCTATGAAACTGCCGATTTATTTTTTGGTATTTCAGAGTTGGTCCCATAGTAAAAGTTATTTATAATCATGAGTACTTTCACCTACTGAAAGGTTGTTGGTGTTTTACAAATTAACCCTAATAAAAAAATCGACGCATAGTAACGTACAAAGGTCGTACAGATTCTTTAACGGACATTCATTGACTATACATAGATATTCTATATTTTTTGCTCGTGCCAACATGCATTTACGTCAAACAATTTTTAGAGAACTGATCCTTTATTAATTTCTGTTTCACCGAGATTTTTTTCCGGTATCAGAATAGGTTCTGTATAGTTGTGTTGTGTGTGTAAATAACAACATATTTTATTTATGGTAACCGTAAGGTATTGCGTGCTGGCAATTGATTTATCGGTAGATCGGGACTATGAGATGTCTCGCTTCCCACATTATTCACTAAACATATCATACAAATATCATGGGCGCACCATTCGGAAATAGGGATATATTACTAAGACTCGCCAATATTTTTGTAGCTTACATAAAATGTACGTTAGCGCCACGGGTAGCCCGGGTAATCGGGTAGGCTTACCTCTGTTTTATTCAGATTTGTTTTTTTAAACCCTCAATCGCTTGTGATCCGTTTGGCTGCTTTTGTTATGAAATATGTGAAATAATAGACATTTCCAGTTAACAGGTTGTTTGACGAAAACGATGAAAACGATGCCAACATCGCGTGCGGTGCGGATGAAGTTAGGAACGCTATTGAAATAGCGCTAGAGCTGAGTAGAAGATATACCTTCTACTCAGCTCTAGCACCTAGGTACCTAGGTATAAGTACTTTACTGACTTTTATGGAGATATTAACTATTTTTAATCGACTTCAAAACGAGGAGGTTCTATTCCTTTGTTCGACTGTATGGTTCTTTTTTTGTAAGTATGTTTACCGATTTCTCTGCCAATTGTGGACCGAGTTTCAAAATTATTTCACTCATTATGGGAATAATGTCAATGTCACCACTAAAAAGTGAAAAATAAAAACTTTCTTCAACAAAAAATACAACCTACTTCCAAATAGAAACCACTACTTACAAAGTATAAAATAACTTTGTTTTTTTTTTCGTTTTTGACACCGACTTCCGAAATTAAAGTTATTTTATAGTGTTTTAATTTGGAAGTCGGTTGTTTTTTGTTGTAAAAAAGATTTTTATTTAATCAGTTGGACGGTGTCTCTAATTTCCTACACTGTAATCAAAAGAAGAAATTGAAGGAATTCTTTAAATTATTAGCAAAATGACAATTTGCGCAAACTCTTTATTAAAACACCCTTTTTACTCGTACAAAGCAAAATGAGAAAGAGTCTTCATTCATCTAAATCTAGCTATGATTCAGTCAGTTCATTACTATTACAAGTTAACTAAAGTTTAAAGTTCGTCATTGTCAGCATTCATGAGCTGCAAGTACGAGCGTCCCTCGTACCCTTGGTAGTCTATGGAAGCGGCCGCCTGCTTGCACTTTTCCTCGGTTTTGGGCACCTCCATAACCCTCGCCATGGCGTATGCTGTCAGATCCTCGCAGCACATCATGCCGAGCCACCGCTCAACAAGTTTCATCCTCACATCTGCAAACTTTATCAAAGGCTGCGGCATTGGACGTTCTGTAATATAAACCATTACTTACTCACTTCTCCATCCAACTTTAAGTTTGTGCTTCTTATACAGTTTACCTCGCTTTCAGTAGCTAATCTCATTTGTAATGCCCTAATTGCAAACTAGGTACTTTAGTACTATTTCTAAATTCTGAGAACATGGAGTTGCTATTTAGTAAGTTTAATAAAACAAGCTGAAAAGGAATTGTTGCCTGGAGAACATTGGTTTCTAAAAAAGTAAAGACGGGACAGAATGTTAAGGACTAAAACAGTAAAGGTCATTAGGAGAAGACCATGACAAACTGAAAAAAAAATGTTTGAAATGCGACCTGTTTATTATCATTATGAGCCAAGTCGAGCGGGAAAAGTTAGGAGCGGAAATGGCAGCGGGGGGGAGCGGGGGCGGCGGCAATATAGCGCACCTTTATTGCGCTGTTCTTTTTTGACGACGGCGCGAAAGGCGCCTGGCGTCCCAGCGTATATGAACAGCACCTCCACACCAGGCTTCGCGTTCATGAATAAGGTTGCCTTCTCCCATTCCAATTCAGTGTCACCACTCACTGCCTCGTAAACTTCCCTGAATTTTTTTACCCGCTACAAGCAAAACAATATTCATTATGTAGGTATGTTCAAGGTATCTAGTCATTATATTTTAATGATATTTTTCCCGTTGTTTTTCCTATAACAAGGAAAAAAATACAACCGAATTGAGATACTCCTCCTTTTTTTGAAGTCGGTTAATTCGTAACAAGCTGCACAAAAGCAAAATTGTCACAAAGGTACCTACTTGCAGCTTTTTCAGTCACAGTCAGTTTCTTCGAAATACAAAATAATACCTGGACATATAAAAAGGATTGTCGGTATGTGCGGGGACAATACGAAGGTAGGCAAAAAAAGTAAATTGGGTTACATCCCAATTCACCGGAAGAAATATACATGCAGCTGTGATAGCCAAGAATATTTTTTGCCGTACACAGGTTCACGTATCGTATTGAGTGAGAAACATGTTCGACGGGGTCGCGTTTTATGATTTACAAATAGTTTGATTTTAGACGCCAAATGTTTTCCAGGTATCGCGTTTTTGTCGCGTTAAACGACCCTGAACAGCTTTTTTTGCCTACTTATTACCTGGAAAAATTTAATGACGATAAAACAATCAGGCTGCATAAATAATGTAATAATAAATAAAATAAATAGTTCTTACAGTTTTACCAGCTAACGAGAAAACGATCGGGTTTAGCTCAGTAGTATTTGACCAAAAGTAAAATATTTTCCACATTGAATCGATGAGTGCGTATGGGTTGAATCGCGCTGATATTTCGAATTTCTCGCAGGTGGTGATGTTGGGCGGGTAGTGGGATGGCTGGGCCAGCGCTGGGCCAGGCAACGCCACTGCACTAAGCGCAACTATGCCGAATATCCGCGCGCACGTAAACATTGCTGTTAGAGTTCGGCTTGTAATTACGCTGTGCTGTTTACGGTCACGGCTTATATACTAACATTGGCCATAGATTTGGTAAGTTTGCAGACGATGCAAATCGTATTCTGCACCAATTATTCCTTTTTAAGTATTCGTTATTGTCTAGATGTTCAACTCCCCAGTACATAGTAAAAAAAATCCGTGATTACAGGTCTGATCATTAGACTGCTACAGACCCTTGTCTAGGCACTGGGCACTTGTACAATGTTACAGTATCACTTTTCCGTTATTTTTATCCTAACAAATACCTTAGTATTAACGTACATTTTTGATTTAATAATAATTTATCTAATTTCATTAAAAATAATATTTGATTGCAATGAATTTTCGTAGCAACCTCGTAGCACCGTAGTGTAGCACTCGTAGGCTTTCGTCTACGAATTTAACCATGCCTTAAGTACTTACCTACTTATTATTATATTCACTTATTACTTTTATTTCTTGCTTAAAAAGTAAAAAGAAACGTATCTTCGTATTTTGACCAAAATTTTTTAATCTTTGTTTTAATGGAGCGATCGAATTTTGCCGTTGAAAGTACTGGTTTTCAAAACATTCTTCAATATCCGAAAATAATAGTAAATAGTGCATAGCAGCGTGCTTACTCACTTTACATGAATCAATAATATCTTAAAAGAAAACAACAAACATAAATACCTACATTATTATGCTGTTATGTTTGCCCAATTGGCAAAACAATAGGTAGGTAAGCCGATCAATTTTGTTCGTAACTTTACGAGTATGTAATTTAGTGAGCAGTGTTTTACATTTATATAGTCTAACATACTTACTTACATTTGCACGTACGTGTTTATTGGACGTGAAATCTATTTATTCGTTTCAAAGAGCTCGTTACTCTGTCGGTATCATTTGACATTATATTTATCACCGGCACAACTGAATATCTTCGGTGCAATTTGCACTAAACATTCCTTCTCGAGTGCAGCTCGTAAACCACGTCACCTGCTCTCTAGGAACCAGCGAATGAAAGTAGTTCTCAGAAATTCTAGTCTTCATTTCCCATTTCACGTGAAAATATATCCAGAATATATTTTGTTTAATCCGAGAGACCCTGACCTGTTCATGTGCTTAATTACTAAATTAATGAAACCACTTTCATCTCGGAGATTCTGTTTGGATTGTAGATTAGTGTTCGAATAAATAATTTCAGCTTAATGATAATGAGTGCTCATTAAAATAATATGAATTCAATTTCATTAAAAAAAACTCTTTTGTTAACATAATCGGGTTAACACCCTATAGGTAACTGTATCGATCTGTGACATGAGCTCGTCTCTTGTTTAGAAGGGAGGCCATTATTTACACACGTAAGTTCCAGATTTTAGAAGGCAGTGATTAAAATCTGCCTTCTCGCTACGGCCTATTTTGAACAATGTACTTATACTCGTAGATGTATAGAAGTTGGAAGCCAATCTCCTCATAATGGGGAAAAAGCTTTGGCCGGTGCTAATCCACCAGCATAAAAGTCAATATTGGACATTGTTAAACCTCCATCATCATTGTTCTCCACCACAAGTTTTATTTACCTCAATAAATACACGTTTTACATAAAGTCTTAGATATAAATCACTTGGAGTCTTAAAGAGAAATTGCCGTATGCTTCGTTTTGAACCGATGCCAGCAAGTTAAGAAACAGAGAAAAATTGCCAGCCTCGGTATCGGTACAATCGGTACACAAAGCGTAGACAAGGAAGGCTTACGCTTATTGTGATACCGTCTACTTATTACATTATTACGGTTACGTGTATTTTGCTCGAAGAGGGTAGACAGAGGTTTAGTTACTACTTAATGGTTAGGGGTAGATTAACGACCCTTTCGTCATTTGCCAGAGGTACAGCTGCTTCTTCAAACAAATTTCGGTTAAAAAACAATAACCCTGACTGACCAGCTAGTAACTGGTTGTAGTGTTAAAACAATTTGTAATGTATACAAAAAATAAAACGAAACATTTAGAACCACACACAATCAAGTATGCGAACAGGTACAAAATTATTCAAAGCAAAAAAACCTAAATCTTTTCTACCGCCTCTCTGCAATAGCGTATCTTGACAAGAAGGTTCCGTAGTCATAAGGAACCTTTATAATTTCGCCTTGCCCTCCATCCGTCTGTCTTATCCGACCTCATATCACAAACTCATGATTCCCTCAATTTGTCACCGTTTTAAGAAATTTCACAGGCGGATGAAAAGTGGCTGCAAAAAGATTTTCTACGTTAGCTATAAGAGGACAACATTTATTTTTACCATGAAATTCCGCGAACTGGTTCGAGTTAGGGTCGCGTTCGATAGCCGTTATGATATCAATCATGCTGTATTGGTGTGTAATGAATAGGCTGAAAATTGAATTTTCAACTTCAACTCTTGATTTGTGGCTTTTGTGGGGGTCACCGTTATGTAAGACCATCAAACGCAGGAGTTGGTACACCGGAAATAAATTATGAATGAACCTTCACAGGATTAGTTTGAAGAGAACTTAAAATCGAAAAGCACTATACATTTTAAACTAATTGTTACTAGAGATGCTAAAGTTAATTTAATGTCGATTTATAAAATAGTGAAAATCGATGGAATCGAGACTTAATCGCACTCTCATTTTAGCAATCGATAGATCGGCACTGAATTGTTTTTTCGGGCGAATGTTTTTATTATTTAAATGGTTTCTCCCAGGCGGCACAACTTGATTACGCGGAAGAGTGTCTGTATCAAAGTGAAACATCTGAGATTATCAGCGAGATTGATTAAGAATTAGTTTCTTAGTTCGAATGCTAATTGATTGGATCATTGAGCAAATACTTAATGCACTCTGTAGCCTGACTCATGTAGAACGTGTGTATATGAACCACAGCATTACTTCTCTAAATATATAACTTAAAAAAATACCTATTTTAATTAATGTAGGTGATGCAATTACTTTGGGTCATTATTTTTACCTCATTGGTCTCCTCGTAAACGCAGCTGCTGAAAGTAATAATAATAATAATAAACGTTTATTGGTTCAAATAAATTATTGTTAACATTATGAACACGGCCAAATTTTCACAGGGTGTTCTACCAAGTGAAAATTTGGCCGGTCATTAAAAAATAACCCTGTATATATGAATATTATGTCAAAGTCGAAAGGAAATGATCTTTAACTTTCCTCTTGAAGACATCAAGGGAAGCGCTGTATCTCCTCATATTGACATATTCATATTGATTTTTTATTTGTCATATTGACTGAGCTTATCACCAGCAAAATGTGGCTGCAGCTTATTATGACCTATGTAGGTCCCAATGTGAGACAGTCTATGATTTTCCTTTTTCAGAGAATTGACGAGATCTGAAAATATGTTTTATCGAAGTAAAAATACGAAATCGTACAATGTAGGTATGTAGTATAGTATAGATCAAGTATGGTAAGGACACGATCGCCTGCAGTGTGCGCAGCGCACTGGGATTTCATCGGAGCGAAGCCCCATCACCACCGTAAATAATAATATATTATTCACCACGACTGTAGTTACTATACAAACCTAAAACTTATACTACGAATCGTACTTTTGCAGCGCTTTCTCAATATTCAATTTCGTTGTTTAAACAAAGAAATTGGATTGTAGGAAACGATTATACTCATGCAGCAAAATCTTGCAATTTGAATTATCGATGAGGGTATGATGTAAGTTATTGTTTCTAGTGGGTTTTCTTCTTGTATTCGATTTGTGGTAACTGGAAGCATAGTTTGTGTGCATAACAGATAGTAACGATTTACTTTAGCTTTTGTAAAAGAAAAAACTTATTTTCCCATTTTTTAGTTTAATATAGTTTAATTATTAACTAAAAAATGGAAGTCGGTTTATTTTTTTCAAATTACTTATTTAACATAGGTATACGAAAACTGTGCAATTCTGACAATATTACATACATACCTACGGGTCGAATTGATAACCTCCTTTTTTTGAAGACGGTTAAATAATCTCACAAACCACTGACTAGAATAAAATTATATCTACCTGCAAAGTGATATAAAAAATATGTAGGGACATCTAAATTTGGATTTGATTTATTGTCTCTATTATTACATAATCATAGCCTTAACAAAAACTGAGAAATTTATAACCTATCCAAGTACATAAAATTATTTCGTATCGAAGACACAACATTACCGACTAGTTCGACACGCAGCTTCAATGTAGGCACCTACTCAAACAAAACTAAGACGATATTACATAACGATGGAACATAGACATCCTTCTCACCAGAGATATAGAGAGGTCTTGTGCAAACTATATTTGTTATCATAATATTGTGATGGCATTCTCGCGGCGTTAATTGAATAGATAAAACAAGTGTGCATGTAGCGAGCAGCGAGCCGCGCCAGCGAGTCACCGACGTCTGCCGTATCTGTATATCTGTCCGCCTAGACTTTCAACCGCACCTACTCCAGATAACAGAATTGAATTTTAATTCAATTTCCCAGCGAAATAATCATGTTTAATAGTTCTGAGCAACTGTAACTCGCTCGTACTGAATTCATATTGTATCAGTGTGTTCAGATAACTAACCAGGCGGCAGATAGACGTAATTGACTTGCATGAGACAGCTATTGTGATTTGACTAGATATCTATGTAGGTAATAGGTACAATTACTTCTCTGCTATCAGATATCCGACGTGTCTGCCAGAAACGTAGTATCGTTCAAATTTATCTACAGGATTTGATCGAATTAAGATGTCTATCTGTATCAAGTCTGTAACAATGACAACAAACGTGAGACCTATTTTTAACCGACTTCATGTACAAGAGTAGATCGTTGCATAGTAGAATTTTTGCGTGAAAGTATTCGGTGTTGAAAAGTTGCCAGAAATGTTGTGATAACGAGCATAGTAGGTATATACGCAGAGAATTTTCAAATATAGAGCCGATGCGTGGTGAATGACCGATAAAGGTTCAACAGCTGCTACTTGGACAGGCAATATTACCTTCAGTACGAGGTAGATTCATGGTATCGTCGTTAACGACGTGGGTAAAGCCCTTTCATTGACTCGGGAGTCGGGTCGCTACCCGCCACCGCCGCCTGACTTTTTACAACACGACCTCAGTTGTTTGCACTTGATTTTATATGTGCTTTCTACATACGACGTTTTGTTTTCATTACCATAATAGCGGAAGGTTTGGGGTTATTCGGTATTCCAATAAAACCCAGATTTGTATTAGTATTTAATTCTTTTGTTCATACGAATCAGTCTTTGGTTACCTACCATTGTTATCTGCTGTTGCTATGCAGTTTTTTAATTATTGTTTTCATGTTTAATATCAGTCCTGTAATAGGTACTATTCCTTTTATTTGCACAGGCAAAACAATATCTCACATTGTAACTGATGAAGTTGGAATGCATCAGTAATATTCTAGTAGGTATATTAGGGAGTTGCGTTTCGGCGGTCAGTCGCTGGAGTGAGCGAGCCGCGTACATTGCTCCATGTTGATAACTCTATTAATATCTACTGGTGTCTCGAAATGTACTCCGCGGCCAATCAGCGGCCATTGCCGCGCACACTGCGCACACTGTAGCGGCTACTGGAAAAATACTCGTTAACAATTTGCTTATATGTATTTATATTATTTTTATTATGTTCAGCTGTTAGTTTTCAATATGAGGAAAAACAGACGTCTTTGTAATGAATAATCTGTACTAGTATTATAAAGAGGTAAAGTTTGTGAGTTTGTGAGGTTGTAGGGGGTAATCTCTGGATCTACTGAACCGATTTAAAAAAATATTTTTGTTTCTGATAGCCACATGCATGAGAAAGGCTATAGGCTATACGGGAACGGTAAATTCAAACGGTAACGGGAAACAACGGGATATACCTACGCGTACGAAGTCGCTTGTAAAAGCTAGTGTTACATAAGTTATTAGCTAAGCGTCCTGCAGAAGACTATTATAATAATAATAAATCATTATTTTAGACCATGTCCTTATTTAATACAAAAGTTATAAAATTTGAACGCGGATAAATGTTTTCAGGATATTTGAGTCCTGTTTATCCGCAATGACCTGTAGGATGCTGATAGTGCGACCCCGGACTGTGCTTAATAAAAAAAGATGTGAGCCGCTTGCGCATGATGGCATTGAAGCCGTCTACCCAGGCCTCTGCAAACATACCGGAGGCACTACAAAAGCGGGGCCAACAACATTCTAAAACCATTGTTATATTGGACATGTAGGGCATTGAGCGACCTCATCTTATACCTGAATCATAGGTTGCACGTGTAGAAAGTCTGACAGTAGGCTCTAAATAGTGTGGCTTTAACTTTGTCACTGCAACGCGTCACTACTACCTGCGGGCCAGCATATTACTGCTGACCGCCAATGCCCTACGTTCCCTTTCTATGTCAACTTGGTCGTAAATCAAGGCCATCAGTAACGTAATGTCCGAGTTATTAGAAATGTTGTTCCCGCTTCAATTCAGTACCATTCAGCAGTATCGCAGGCCAGGACACTTACCGGAGTCCTCGAAAACCATGTACTGACTCTTCTTACAATTATATGTATATTAAACCATGCTTATGGCTATATGTTTCACATAGTTATGGCTAGCAACTGTCTCATTGCGTTTACAGTTGGGGTCAGCGGCACCATGTCATCTGCGTAACTAAAGTTGTTCATACATACATTGTTGACCCAGCATCCTGCTCGTGTGCTACTGAGTCCAACTATAAGCTCATTCACGTACAAGTTGAAGAACTTGGGAGAACTCAAACCACCTTATCTCAGCCCGCACTCCAACCTGTACTAATCGGAGAAGCTGTTCGCCCATCGAACATAGTTTATCTGGTTTAGGTACCAGAAATGAAAAATCCGCTGCACCTGTGTAGGCATGCCAGTCCTCTTGAGTTTCTCCCATAATACGTCAAATGACACGAGGTCAAAAGCTTTGCAGAAGTCAAGAAAGCATAAGTACACAGCTGTACTTCTTTCCGTATAGTATTGAACAGTGTGCTTGAGACTCAGAATTGCGCTTTCAGTAGAAAGTCCAGCGCAAGAACCGAACTGAGCGTCATGATGAATGTACTCTACTCAGACTCTACACACAAACTCTAAAGACCTAAGACTCTAAACACCTAAGGTGTTTGTCTAGTTCTGAGTCAAACACACTGTCCAACACCTTAGCCACCACTGTTGCTAAGGAAAATAGCCGGTAGTTATTCTTATCGGACAAATCGCCAGTTTTGTTTTTACCGATCGGTATAGCAATCGTTTTCATAAGGACCATGGGCAGGTGCGAGTGACTCAGACATAAAGTGAAGAACATCGCGAGCGCACGTGGCAGATGGACGCCGGCGTACTTCAAATGCCTATTATGCCGACAGGATAATTTTATCGTAGATTTCAGAAGTAATTTAAGTACCTACAAGTTATTTGCGACAATTTATCAAGGTCTTGCCACTACTTAGTGAAGAAACTAACTTTGTTATTTTGCAACGTAACAATTTATGTCAGTAAGTAAATCTGTTAATCTATATAACATCCTGGAGCAGATATCTATCTACATGACATTATATTATTATGTAGTGCAAAATAGATTAGTTTCACAATTTATTACTATTTAATAGTATTACACAAACGCCATAATTATATTTCCTGGTAGATAACTAAGTTTTAATTTCTCTTGTCTTATCCCTGCCCTAATTAGATGTTTGTGGAATCCGAGGTGACCTTTGATCTCGAGTAGCTCTTCTGAGCAAAGTAAATAATTAATATCGAACGATTAACAAATAATAACACAAAGATAACGGATAACTCTGCTTTGTGAATAAGTATTCATTTATGTTAATGTATTCTCCTAGCAGCGAGACTCCGGAGCGTTCAACATTCAGTGTTCATCTCGTCGTCAAATCGTGTGTTTAGTTTGTCTTCGAGACAAATTGTAAGACACGGTTTTTTTTTCTAGAGATTTGTTTGTTTTCCCCAGTGTGTGGGCATCACGCCGTAGATACGAGCGTCGCGCGTGTGTTCATGATAGTGCTTGTTTGCGCGTCGCGTTATAATCATGTTTTTCTAAATAAAACGAATACAGTATTTTGTTTCCCGTTTTGTGAACTTGAATCTAGTCTAACGCTCAAATTATAACAGCTAGTAACGTGAGTATTTAATTGAAGTAAGGACGTGTTTATTAAGAATACTTTTTAACTGATCGGTAATATTTTAACAAATTAACTTGGGACTTTATTGAAACTAGACGTATTTTATTCTTCGGACGTCTATAATAAAAAATGCTTTATGTGTACCTATAAGGGGTTGGGGCCTGGAACAATACGTAACGCCATAACACTAATAATATTTATTTGCCTGTTTACTTAACTCTAAGCTTATCTTAGTTAAATTTCATCAATCAATTATTTTTTGTCAGGTATTTTCCTACCGACTTATCAATCAATAGATCTATCAGCTGGACCAATCTTGCAGAACATTTTGATAGAGTTTTATTAACATCTTAGTTCCACATATTTATCTATTCAAGGTCCAGTTTATTCCACCAAAAATAGACACAGAGGTACGTAGGTACCTTGTAACCTTCGACTCACTCACGCACAAATAATAAATTGTTTGTTTTTTAATCAGCATTCAAAGTAGGTATTATTGTGGTATCAGTACATTAAATTACACTGTTGCCAAATTATGTTTATGGCACTTTATCTCACAGTGTCATTCTGTGGTCTGAAAAATGGTAAATTGCATCATGGAAACTGAAATCTTCCATTCTAAATTAATATAAACATAAGCCTACCCATCTTAAATAACAATGCGTTACTTATTAGGTTTAAAGTTCAGCGGAATGTAATTATGTATGTATCGTGTTTATGTGTTTGGTTGCTCTTAGTTTTGCTAGTCTGAACTTTCAAAACACTAGTTTTGTAGCGTAGCTTACTGTGCTTAACCTCCCAACTTGAACCTAACGCCTTATTGTTTTAAATAAATAGTTTTTATTAAAGTTCGTTTGCCAACAAAAAGGAATTAGTTTAAAAACTAATTTCCTCGACATAATTAAAGAAGAGTTTCATTTCAAGCTATAAGCCTAAGGCTTTCGTGGTCTATGCAAGTTATCAGGGCGTACAATAACTCATTTCAGCGCCCTTCGTGCTCAGGTGTATGTCGAGACGCTTAAAATATTGTTGTCACCGAAAACGATATTTCTTTAGCTGCAAAAATGTCTCAACCGCTTTTATAGGAGGCTCTCCAAGTTTTTCTTGTAGTGATTTATGTTTAATTAGAGTGTCCTTCACATTTTTATGTCATTCCGAAATAATTTAAGAACTTCACGACGAGGGCTTCGGGAAAGCTCGGCGAAAACTTTTAAAACAATTATGAGTTTGTCAAGGGGAGGTTACGATACGTAAATTCCTTTCGTTCCAGCATTACAATGTTGTTCAGACGCATGCATTACTCAGTGGTAGGTATAGGTAGTTTAATTGTGGCAGATAACGATAGCGGGGGATCAGAACGCAGTGACCTCCGCTTTCGTCTCCGAGTCACGTAACTACTGATAGGCAGGTCGAAGAGATTTATCATTCGCTCAAACTTGTATTAATCTTCTCAATATGCAATACAACTGTAAAGTTACCTAAGACGATTTAGTCATGGATAGAGGAGATCCGTTTTACTGGAACAATTTGTATAACTGGATAGATCAAGTCGTAAAACGGTGGTTCTAGTCCTTCGTAGCTCTCCGCATTAAACCACAGACACGTTCTTACAGTTTTCAGTTTCGCAAAAGTTTTGTTGAAAACAGGCGCCGCGTCGTAACGTCATTTTTACGCTTTTAGGGAAACGGAGCTTGGTAACACCATGTTTACTTTTTTTCAGTAAGTATAAAAAAAAATCTGTAGGTATAGGTATAATTCGTCCGCGTGTAAACTAGTTTCAAAAGATATGGGTATCAGTGATTCGGACAGTTAACAAAATAACTTTGTGGGCACTAATTACATGTAGGTACCTACCTACATCGATTAGTGTTTGAGCTCGCGTTGTACCGGCTGGTTTTTTTCCACTCTGAAGGTATGATGTTATATTACTTATATTATTCTATCGGATATGGTACAAAGCTGAGCTTGAGCATTCTCTTATATAAGGTGCTATAAAATTATCTGCCAACCTCTTGAGGGGTCATTGTACTCATAATTATGAACAACTTTTACAATGGGACCCAACCTGAAATCGCGAAAAAAAAATCAGCTGGTCCCTGCAGTTTGACGAGTTAGACGAAAATAAATGAAGGGACCAGCTGATTTTTTTTTCGCGATTTCAGGTTTGATCCTATAGTAAAAGTTGTTCATAATAATGGGTACAATGACGCCTGAAGAGGTTGGCAGATATTTTTATAGCACCTTATATATTCCTTTTCCTCTATATTTCTGAAACCACAGAACAAGCAAAAGTGCTACTGCATTGCATGTACATATTTTATATGCTGTGCTAGTACCTATGTATCAGTCTTGTGAGCTGTGAATTCAATAACCTAGGATATGCATCTATATGAATGTATGTCTATTGTTAGAGAACGTTATGGCCTGTTGCTGCCCCATACATCGCCAACAACAACTGAAATATTTGAACACGCGCGACTCACGAATTCACTATTGATTCAAAAAATAACTTCAGATAAAAAAACGGTTTATGGTATAATCAGCTAAAGAATATAGTTGGATTACATACCTAAGTACATGAACAATGAAGTAATAAGTTTTATTTCCTTTTCGTAGAGTGTAAATTCAACAACGACGTTTCATTACAATTGCTTTACTTAATAAATATGATATCTAGGTACCTAAGTAGGTACTTTGGTTCATGCCTTATAAGTTCGTTGGTATAAATTAACCAATTTAAACCTATGCTTCCACATTTTGCATTTTGCACATTTTTTTTTTTAAACTGTTCGAAAATGAAAGAGAATATCTTTTCTCATACATAATATCTTGTAACCTTGTATCAGTGCGATGTTTATTATTTTTCTTCGGAGATAAGACTTGTCGCGACATCAGACTACATGAACACTCGTTATTGATTGTACTGAGGTCTGTGACCATTTGATTTATTACTAATTGAACTTATTTATCGTTACGTTAATTACGTATCCAGACCATTAACTACCTACTATATAGGGTGTTCTGCCTTTCATAGTTTTAGCCACAGCTATGGTAATAATGTTTTTACTTAGATCTTTCATTACAAACACCAATTTTGTAGTAGTAATATTCTTCTATATTTTTTCCACATTTTTGAAGTTACTTGGATATTATTATTTGTAGATACATAAGTTATTGCAACCCAAATGACAAATCAATAAAATGTGGTATTTATAAAAACGCTTAAATAAGCAGTACCTACTTACAGGCACCTTACGTTTACCTGCTATTATTTACGTAGGCAATTAAGCCACTGAATGGTTCCCTTTGTCAATGCACCTCTCCACCGCTCCGTTCTGCTTCGCCCTAATGATATCGATCGCATCAAGTAGCGATAGCAAACATGGACACCTCCCAATATTTCCCACTGATCTCACCCTTTGATTACAACAAACAATAAGAGCTTCGAAAGCGACCAATTAATATTTACGAGCACTATCTATTTTACACTCATACTACTATTGTCTGGCTTCGGTTAACATTTATCTATTTAATTACATAGGGATAGCCTATCCACATGTTGGTAAGGTAGATCTAGAGATAGATCCGGTGTCCCGGATCGGTTAGGTTAGTATATGTGGGTTACAGCACAAATAAGAAGCGATAAAGTATGTATATATCATTTAAAGTGTAGATTTAAGGCCATACAAGTAGTTTATACGAATATTTTAAAAATATAAGGCTGTCTCTGATGGACTGGAAAGTGTAGCAACCAGCAGTGGGTTTTCAAGTTGATTTTCAGTAGTAAATAAAGAAAAGAACCATAACTTCCTTTCGATCGAGTGGTATCACAAACAACTACAACATTTTAACTTGTAACTTCATTGTAACAGCCAGGCTGCTAAGTCATATGCAACCACCATCGAAATGTTCGTGGTATGGCAGTAGGTCTAGTACTTGGTACTAAGTAGGTAGATACAATTCTCTGTGATAACACCATATTGCAAGAATCACGGTTATATAGAAGGCGGCGTGGTATGTGCTGTCAGATGTTACTTATTGTACCCAAGCCATTGCTGATATAAGCCATTAATAATGCCGCAGACACACACGGGAAAAATACGAGTTGCCCCGTTCGGAGCCGAAGATTTCGTACTTTTTAAATCAAACCAAAATATCACGTTATTTTAGTGGGAACACACAAAAGCTTTTATTATGCATAGTTCACTAATACACAGATAAATTGCAATGAAAGTTCACTGGTTTCAGTTTAATTTTGAACCCATTTTTGTAACTTGTATGGGATTTAACATGCTTAATTTATTGCCCACATAAAATTAACTTATCCAAACTGTATTAAAGCTATACTATACATCTGCAGTTTTATGTCTGACTGTCTGTAACCATTGTCCCGCGAAGTCTATTGGGAGCCGAACATAAACTTATAACACGTTTCGTTTATTAGGGATTTTTGACAGTTCGATATTTATGGGTCTTGGTTTTACTTGTGCTTTAACATAATACAGGGTGTTCCAGAAAGGTGTGGTCATATTTAAGGGTGATGTTGGGTAGCTGTATACACTGCATCAGACTGCTTGAAAAGTCATTTCTTTGGAAGTTTTCAGTCATTGAAAACTTCCAAAGAAATTTTCATCCAAAATGAGATCATCCAAAAATGAGATTTTGTTTTAAAAATTCGACCGTAAAGGTCGAATTTTTAAAACAAAATCTCATTTTTTATGTTTTGTCAATTTTTGCTTTGTGTATATCAGCTACCCAACATCACCCTTAAATATGACCATACCTTTCAGGAACATCCTGTATAGGTAGGTATATTTCTTGTAGGTACATACATTATTGTTAGAGTACAAGTAGGTACGCCTTATCGTCATAGGCATTCATAGGTCATCTGCGTTACAGTACGAGTAATAACATGTAGAGGTAGTTATGAAGTAAATTCGATCGGTGTTGTAAGAGGGGACTAAATAAATGACGTTACGCTATTGAGTGGCCCCAACCGCTAAAGTTCAATAAACGAACCTTCGATGGAAGGTGAACTTTACCTCCTGCCCTGGAAAAAGTTAGACTGATTGTAAACAGAAAAGTTCAAAGTTGTGCCGACTTATTTACTGGGAACTCTCGTAAATCAACTTGCCTATCTGAATGGTTGAAAACCTTAAATATCGGTGGTTGTATAATATATCGAACAATGTTCCGAGGGTCACTAATGTTAAGATTATACGAACAAAAACGTAATATAGTCATCACTCCAGTCATTTTAACAAACAGCGTATTGTTCCACATAGTGCATGCTAATTAGAATTCTTACCGCGGTTTCTGGGTAGGTAATTAATAAAATGAACGAAGCCGTGATAGTAGGAAACGAAGTTATAACTTGAGAAACTTATTTTGCTTCGTAGCGATACTTGGAAATGTTCATTACACGAAGGAATGCGTGTCGCTGGATGTACTGGATAAATATAAATAAATGTTGTGCTCAACAAAGGTGGCAGCTGTATTGCCATATTGTATTATATTGTCGGTCGGTGGGACACTTACCTATACAATGTATTATTAACTTGGGGATTCTCCCTTCAGCTTTCCAAATGTTGTAGAAAAGCCCCCATTTCAAGATCAAGAACTTTATTTTCTTCATCTTTAGTAAAAATTGTGTCAATAAAGTGGATAACAATTATACGTTTTGTCTTTTTTGAAATTAGCATTTGTGACTACTTTTCGTGTGCCATGCATATAACCAGGTGCATTAGCACTGCTCTCACACTGTCGTTTCAGCGGCTGCGGAACAGCCATATTGTCTCGACACGTTCCAATTCCCCTCAGCATCTACATTGATGAACGCCTTTGTATACGAACGGAGCGATGGAGGTAATTCATCGCCGATAGTCCTACGCACGCAGAGTCGAATGCACACGACACATCACGTCTAGCACGAACTGACAAGCAGCATATTCACTCGGAATACTGATATATAGCTATTTTACGAATACATATCCTATCTGGATGCACGGTTCAATGGATCCCAGCAAGTTTCAAAGAGCGCTGGACAGTCCCGCTTTACCAAACGCTTTGCGACGATTTTTGCAACTCAGCTTTAGCAAGCAATCGGAGCCTGACTTTTACTATGATTCACTTTGAAACTTTCCTTAACATTCTTTAGCGGATTTTCATAAAGAGTAAAAATTGGCTTTATTTAAAGCTGCCAAAGAATTAATAATTTCTATGGTTTTAAATTCCAACTGGGATATATTTTCAGATTAGCATCCTTGAAGAATGACACCGACGAACGGCGTGGGGCCTGAGCCACCGCAGATCGTGGTGCTGGACGGTGGGTTCTCCACGCAGCTGTCCTGCCACGTGGGGCACGTCATCGACGGAGACCCGCTGTGGAGCGCACGCTTCCTCTACACACACCCCGAAGAGGTCGTTAACACCCACCTCGACTTCTTGAGAGGTAAAATTTAAATCATACTTTAAAGCTTTATTTTTAAACAGATTTTCCTCGTCAGATAAATTACCTAATGAAGTGTGCATTGTGCACGCGGAATACGAAATTCTACCGGAGTATCTATACGTACCATAAGATATTTAGGTACAATATTATACTTAAAGGTATAACTGCTCGTTTTGTTAAAAGTACCCTTCTAGTTTTTCGAGTATAAGTAAGTATTCTTCGACGAACGTTATTTAATAATGGAACTACTATTTATTTATTTATTTATGTACACACAATAAACTTAAAAAAAGAAACTATGATTGTAACAATAAATTAGTGCTTTATTTTGCCACGTGGTAGACAGCATCCTCGAACGTCTTGCTAAAGTGGTGGGCGGACACGTGTCAGAGCTAAATTAAATATACAGAAACACAAACTACAACTGTATGCAGTAAGGAATAACATAATGATGCTAAAAGCTAAATTCGGAAAGTTGTTCCAAGATTGGTAGCTACACGATAGGTACTACTCAAATTTTTAGTAAATGCTTATGTAGGAATAGTTATACACCGACACATTTGAGTGAATCCGGACATAGTTCAACAAAAACCGCAAACGACTGCGAAGTTACACTGTGAATACTTACATAGACCCGCAATACGTTGCGGCTAAGTACAAGTGTACATGCGTGTTTTGACGAATTACACGTTAGGTCGCTTTTAGCTCGTCATGTTCATGCATCTGACAGCGTGAGTGCGACCTCGTCTCGTGTCATCGTCCTCTGAAAGCGCTTTTCTTCGCCACAAAACGGACCGTTTCTTTTCATAAGGAAAAGCTGAAAAGTGTCTGCAAGCAAATAACTCCCTGGAGGGAAAAGCCTACTGCCTTGCTTTGGTGCCACGAATAGAAGATTTAATGTGAAAAAATATAAAATACATATGACCGCGTACTTTGTGGAAACATGAACGCTTTGCACTCGCGTCTCGTCGAGAACGCCGGACATAAGATAACAGTCACTACTATCACTACCGTAGGTACATAATGTTCAGATGTGCGTACAATGGCTATTATTGGTTATTATGCTGTAGTAAACACCTATCACAGTAATAACATTCATTATCAGTCTAACATGTATTATACAGCGTTACATGAACTATAGACCTGATCATGTACAATGTAGGTAATCCATAGTCGCAAGCACACACATTTTGCCGGTAGGTAAGTCGCAGCTGTTCCGCTGTGATTATTATGATTGACGCTGTAGCAAGTTGGCAAGTGATGCCGCTGTTTCTCCCTCATCTACTAACTACTTCACATTTGCATAGTATCGCGCGGAGGCGGCAGGAGGCGCGCCCGCTCCGCCTGCCGCCGCCGCCGCCGTGCCGCTGAAGGCGCTCGTATACAAACTACAAGTCCGGATACACTGCGTTGTTGCCATTAATCACCTTGTCTGTCTAATACCTTTCCATTCGCAAGCCGTGCGCCGTCTTCTATTTATTACATAATTATTTTCTTCGACAGAGAACGGTTCCTTTGCCGACCTCGCTTCCGTAATATTGAACAAGCCGGGCTCGTGTTGCATTACTAAGTTTTAATAATATTAATTGTTTACGCCGCTTAGCCGCACCCCGCTCACACTCCGCAGTACTAACTAACTTTAACTTTAGCCATATTTATCGAACTAGTTTGGTAATACCGACTTCGGAGTATGTGGACTATTAATTAGCTTTGACGGGAAAAGCATAGAGAATCGGTAGCATGGCTAAAGACATTAATCTTGGGATTCATTTGTTTTCATTAAATACCGGCCTGTGTTTAATATGATTAATGCGGCCAACGTTATGACTGTTTGCGGGCTATAAAACGTGTTTTATGGTTATTTTGCAGCGGGAGCAGATTTAGTAATAACGAACACTTACCAGGCGTCGGTGGAGGGGTTCGTGGAGCACCTGGGCGTGACGGCGGAGGAGGCGGTAGAGCTGATCGCGCGCGCCGTGCAGCTGGCCAAGCGCGCGCGGGCACAGTACCTAGAAGAGTACCAGGACTACGTGCAGGACGGCAAGTACCTCGTCGTACCCACGATACGACCATACATTACAATATGCGAGGCCTGAATGGCGTGACATATTTCATAAATGAATACCGGGGAGGCAGGCCTCCGCAGTAAATGGGAGACTTTAAAAGATCAAATGAAAATGACAAATGGTTCCTTGCCCAATGAAATTACATTTGTAGAAGTACAATATGTAGATGTTTTTAATTTAATAACAAGTATACTTACGACTTTTTTTAAATTCTTTGTTGCAAGATTAAGCTCTAGCTACAATGAATACTTGTAGAATTATACAGTATCTAATAAATTATAATGTATGTACTTAAAGATTTGTACTTGACTAAGCTAATATTTTACATAACAACGAAAAGTATGCAGAGGCATGTATTAAAATCAATTTTAAGCTTACAAACACAAAAGGGAAAAGATGATTTTTTTAAATTGCCTAAGATGACACTCTGTCAAACGAAAAGCGATGTAATGAAAGTGCCTTCGGAGCAAATATCTAATTTTACCATTCATTTCTCAAGTCCTCGTTCATTTTCTAGTAAACAGGCAAATAGGCTATAAAACCACTCCAAAATACGCTTTTAAATCTTTATCACGGGTTTATCATGTACTTTATGACCGGTATAACTTTTTAGAATGACAAGTGGCTATTTAAAACGTAATAGGCACCTACACTTCCACCTGTTTTAAAATGAGTTTCGGTACTAAACATAGAGATTCTTGAAACAAGGTAGTCACAGTATAGGAGATGTAATTTATTATTTAAATTTATAAAATTTCAAGAATGTTTGTGTTTTGCTGTAAACAAAGATTGTAGGGTCCGCGGCGGCGAGGGTCGGGTGCAAGCACGCATTAATTACACTTTGCAAGGGTTGGAAGTTATGTGTATTCGCGTGGAGAGCGTAGAGCATATCGCTAGAGATACTATAAACAAGAACTTGGTGTATTTATGGTTGTACCTGTTCCTTTAGATCGTATCCCGCTGATCGTGGGCTCGGTGGGGCCGTACGGGGCTCATCTGCACGACGGCTCGGAGTACGATGGCAGCTACGCAGATACTACGTCTGTTGAGGTAAGACATTTTTGTGTTTTACCATGGATACCGACTTTTCATAAAATTGATTAAAGAAAGTTTTTATTCTTTTACATTGTTGTTGTTTTAACGTAGTTATATGTACCTGAATCACCTGTGACCTTAGTGCGAGTTATTTAACGTTTTCGATCTCATTAGCGCAAAATTTCCATTTTGTATTGAAACTGAATAAGCGCCGTCTGGTAACAATAACGAAAAACCTTATTTTTCCATATAATTTGACATAAACGAACGTTTACGTTAACGCGCTAGAGTATGTTAAAAAACTCACACTTAGCCCTCTCTGTTTAGCAAGCACAGATTGTGTTATCTGTATGGAGCGAGCTTGTCTGAATAACTTATTCAATTTTTACGTAACTTCAATATAGATCGCCTATAAAATGAAGATAGATAGGCTACCTGCACACCTAACAGAGCCAATATTCTAGACATAGCACAAAGATAGTATCTAACTAAAGTTATCTAAATAAAACTAAGTAGTTCGCTTAGATACATTTAATAATTAATGAATCAGGCCGGCGCAAAATTGGTTCTTTGTCTATTTCTATATATTGTCACTGAGTGCTTTTAGGACGGCAATCGGTTGAATCGATCTTGTTCAAATGTTAAAGGTAGGTGAAGCTTTCTAACTAAAAGCTCCTGAATTCACTGAGCGAGTATTTTTATTTTATTATTCTACATTAACTATGCTGTTCGAATTTGGGGTTCCTTTTCGTTAATACTATTTATAAAGCTATATAAGGTACCTCGTAGCCGGTTGCAGTCCGATAAAAGCTTATATATGACGTTATTATATTTGCTGTTTTGTAGTACTTTAAATGTTGCTGTTATAGATACCCTTACTCCAACTTACAGTCAACAAAAGCCTTTCTTCTGATTATTTACCTTCTTCAACATATTCGCTTTACTACCCATAAAAATCACGGGAAGTTATTGGTCGTCGCTGTCGTGGCTAAACCATGGAAGAATACATAAAGGAAACACTACTTTCCTTCTCCCTACCGTTCCCCCATCTCGGGTATAAGGTAACCTGCTCTTTCCCGGTAAAATTGAGACGATTTTTCATGAATCTGCAGACATGCTACATATTTTCATAATATAAATTTTCCTAGCAAGGAAAAGCGAATGCTTTTGAAAATAGATACCAGACTAAATCTACGTAGATATTATGTCTACGTTAAGGTAGGCTAATACATATCATAGATCTTAATCTAGAATGGAAATATTAAATGTTAGATAGAACTTCAGTAAAAACTATTAAATCAGGCGCTCGATCATTTCTGCGGAACCCCGAGCAACATGAATGCATAGCCTAATAAAGGCCATTGAAAGCGGCGGCTAAATCGTAAAGAGGGCCGTAAAGTTGCCTGCAAATTAAAATTTACATCGGCAATATGAAAAACTCCACTCCATTTCTCTTGTTTTTTTTCCTGTACCGACAGCATTTGACTGGGGTGGACAGTTAATTAACGAAACCTAGAACAAATGGCTATCTGAAACAAACATGAAGTAACAAAATGTGCGCCTTAATTAATTTGGTGTTCTTTTATTGTTTTCATAAATGCCTTGTTTGGTTTAATTATAATAAACAACACAATAACTTGAAAGAATTTAACAACACGTTTTTTTTCTTCAATTTGATAATGAAATTATTATTTTTTGTCGTAGACTATGAGAGCTTGGCATCGACCCCGGATCCAGGCGCTGGTCGAGGCGGGCGTCGACCTACTGGCGTTGGAGACGATCCCTTGTCAAGAAGAAGCCGAAATGTTATGTGACCTTCTTCGAGAGTTCCCACACATAAAGGCTTGGATCGCATTCAGTTGTAAGGTAAGCGTGCGTAAGCCGAAAAATTATATATGTTGGTATTATAACCGCATAATTTCAAAGTCCTGAAGGTTTCAGTTATATTGGACGTAAAATATATAAAGAGTCCTTGTCAGTCGTAACCAGGCTCGTCTATTCAAAGCTTGGGATCGATGAGTTACGTAATAGCTTCGATAAATTCTCCATCCTGCACCAAACCAATTTTGAAATTCTAAAATAACGAAAATCATCGATTTGTGGGAGCGTGGTATTGACATGTTGCGTTACTGCCGCTCTGGGCTCTGCGGAAGGGTTATTTATTTTTGTACATAGATATCTGAACACGGCGGGTTGGCACACCGTGCACCGTGAATACCTAGGCACAAAATATTCAAGTGGAGTTTGTTATTCTGTTCGTACGAATAGCATGAATCGGGAACAAAAAGCCGATCACCTTGATAAAAGATTTTATAGAAAATTTTGTTGCGAGAAAAACATTTTGTTTTCAATACACGTACCTGACTACCTATCTACCTGAACAAAAAAATCTACATTTTCTATTACCATGTCAACGGTTTTATCCAAAACTTTTACCAAAAAATATAAAGTGAAACAGACCCACTGACTCTTTTTAAAACTCACTGCTTTAAACTTTAAAACTTAGCTCGAAAGCCTATCGTTGCCTATTTGCTAGTCAGCTTATAAGTACCTATCGCTGTAAGATTCCTCATCCAGCGAACTTTTACAACTTTCACGAAACGATAAGCAGTTCTGAAACATTGTAGCTACCTACTTTTCTGCGTTTATTTCCAGATATACGAATCTTTGCATTTTACTGTCGCAATACGGTACAAGTTCTGCTTAATACTTATTTTATTTGCCATTACTGACTTTTCTTATTCTTTTTACAGGACAATCAAAGCATAGCTCACGGCGAAAGCTTCCAAAAAGTAGCAAAGAAATGTTGGGAAGCGAACCCTGACCAGCTCGTCGCCGTGGGAGTGAACTGCTGCGCGCCGTCCTTTGTGTCGAGCCTCGTGAAAGGCTTCAACGACGACCGGCCACACGACCCCATTCCGCTTATCGTTTACCCCAATTCGGGCGAAAAATACAACCCTCAAATAGGGTAAGATTTCCGAGTAGGATAACTTATCTGCGGTTTAGTTTGTATATTCCCAAGTGAATGTAATTGACAAGATTCCTTATTCTAATGTAGGGAAACTGCTAATTAAATTAGATCTTACCTACTTAAGTTTGGGCCGCAGAGCTGTAACTGTAACCAATTCAGCTAATCCACTCGCAGTGTAATACAATAACGGTTTCCCGTTTTGTCGGCATAATGGCCAGTTCGTAGCAGCGACTACGCTGAGTCGTAGGCCGTAGCACAACCATGTGCTACGCTGCTACGGCGTAGCCAGAGCTACGCATTGGTCAAGGTCATACCGCCTACTTTAGAAAGCATTCACTGGATTATTATATTTTGTTAAGAGATTAAAATATATTAGTAGAACTGGCTCACTGTCTCGCATTTTGCGACTGAGTTTAGTACTAACAAACACTGAGTTTCTGTTTAATTATCTGTTTGTCAGGTGGATAGACCGCGACAAGTGCGAGGCAGTGGAGGTGTTCGTCCAGGAGTGGCTGGAGCTGGGCGTGCGGTACGTGGGGGGCTGCTGTCGCACATACGCCGCCGACGTGTCGCGCATCCGCAACCAGGTGCACTGCTGGCGCGACCGGTGGCGCTTCCAAGCCAAATACCCTGATGCGCAGAACAACAACGCCTCTGAGTAGAGTGAACTACGGTTCAAAGTTCCTTGGCGGTTGATTACTAAACATCATTCATGTATTTACGTTTAACCAGCCAGTAAGCAGTGCACTCTCAAGTAGCCAAAATGTTGTGGCCACTTTCCTTCTCGAATATGCTCACCGGTGCAGCAGACTCAAACTGACTGCGTTTGTTTAACGTGTAAGTAATACGAAATGTGTTTGGAAACGACCACCTGATCAAGAACTGTCTATCTATACTGTATCATTATTTAAAAATGAAATGTGCCATTACCTTAATTGTAAGATTTGTAAGTAATTGACGATTGTATCCTATTTTTGAATATGTAAAGAACAAATAATATTTTTACTCAAGATTTCAGTTTATTTTTATTTTAATATAAGTGGTAGAAATTATTAAATAATTTCCAATCAAAAGATGTGCCTCTATTAAGTGGTACCTATCTATACAACTAAGTACATTAGAGTACGTGTATAGTGTAACTTTGAGTGATAGATTCTGGAATGACGTGATAAGGCAACGTTGTGGTTTAAAAGAAGACGTAGTGATACGAATTGAAAAGAGTATGCTTAGATGGCTTGGCAATGTTGAGATGAATGAGGCGACTAACAAAAGATATTAACAAGGAGGACGTGAATAGAAACGTCGGAAGGGGACGCCCTAGAAGGATATACACATCTTATTGGTGATTGTTCTTCACAGAAGTCAGGTGTATAGTGTATAGTACGTACCTACTCATAATTGGCGTGTATACCTATGTCGCAGTCAATCAACTTAATCAGCTATTTCGTTGGTGACCTAGCCTTTTCATTTAAATGCACTGATTTTTCAGCGAACTTTTTATTGAGTCTCTTAGGTATACATGACAAATGTGAATGAAACAGCCCCAGTAAGTGGTTAATAACACTTGTGTCGGGGTTGTCTCGCTCCTCCCTTGATTTGGTAGACACTATTGAGACAATGACAATCAAAATCAAAATTAAAATTAATTAATTAAATAAATTAAATTAAAAATAAATTAAGACAGTGTAAAATTAAAATAATAAATTAAAACATTGTTAAATTAGAATCAATATTAAATTATCAAAATTCAAAACAAAACAAACAAAATTAAAATCATTAAAATTAGATTTAAAACAAATTAGTCTAAATTGAAATCAAGATCAAAATTAAAAATCAAAATCAAAATTCGAATTACAATCAAAATCGAAATTAAAATCAGTTATTATCAAAATCAAAATTAAGATCCAAATTAAAATCAATATCAAAATTAAAATCAAAGTTAAAAGAACTTAGTGACATCTTTTGTTCAATATTGTTTAATGACTACCGATGTCACTATGTATGTATCTATGTACAACTTTTAATTAATCGGCTGACTAAGCTAGTTGGCTGCGACACATATTATTATATGACCAAATGCATGAAAATCAACATATCACAAGGCAAGCACGGATCACAGAAGGTGACGTTCTGTTTTTTCTGCTTACCCTCATGATAAAAAGCTTGAGTACAACATAATACCTACCTACATGTACAAAAGACAAAACCATCAAGGCACGGATATCTATTGAACAGTTTCCTAGAGTTTTAACTCATTGTTTATAGCAAGAATATCAGTCAGGAGAACCAAGACAACATAACCTACGGCCATAGTTGAGAAACTACATTGGTCAGTCAGGTGCCATTTATATCGCGTAGTGTTCCGATTTATAACTTACGTCCTCAGTTTAAATTACTTACTGCGGTCCGTGAAATTGAAAGGTCGCTACAAAGTGAACACAAGCCCTCAAAGTTATTCTCACATAATGACTTCAGTTAATAGGTATTCTTGGATAAATGGTTCAATTTAATTTATGAATGTGACGGATGACAGAAATGAGTAGAGCTGTTAGTGTTCGTGGGGAGGGTAACTAAAACCTGGGTTTATTCATTGAAAATCAACCCCAACATGCGAGGTCAAATCGTATCAGACATCAACACGCTCCGGTCGGTCGCCCCAATACAAAAACTCATCTACTTTTTTGCATCAACTTGTTTTTTTAATCCTAGAGTTTTGTTACAAAACCGATCCTTCGTTTTACGGCGTAAGTATCTACACTACACTGAAGACCTAACTACCTACACGTTTTAGATTCGATCATTAAGTGGCCCTACCTACCTGTATATAGGTGAAAAGGTATGTAGGTATTAAAAGCAGAGTAGGTACTGTAAGAGCCTCCTTACGCAGCATCTGGCTGTTCATATCTACTTTGGAAGTGGCTGGTAAGAATAAGAATATTTGAATTCGGAAATATTAATAGAACGGTTTTTTGTTTTAAGTAGAGTCAGATGTTATTCGAATCTCCGAGCCATGGTGCTCCAATATACTCATATATACATAAAATACGTGTTTTAATCATATTATCTGATACGTAGACCCGGCGCTTCCACCATATGTAGACCACAGGGCCATGGCCTGGGGCTGACTCTACTTAAAACAAAAAACTGTTCTATTAATATTTCCGAATTCAAGTATTCTTATTCTTACCAGCCACTTCCAAAGTAGATATGAACAGCCAGATGCTGCGTAAGGAGGCTCTTACAGTACCTATCGGAGGATACCTTTCTATAAACAACCGAAGTTATTAGTATGGGTGGTGACATTTATGCCAAGTTATAAATCAGTAACTAAGTATCAAAAACACCATCGATAAAAGTTATTAATACATTTTCAATGACTTGCTGAAATGCATTAGCGCGGTACCTACCTTCCCATTCATTAGCGATTAAGCTACCGTCCGAAATAAACAGACGTTAAGTGAGGTAGCGTGAACTTTTAATTCTTGACTTCAAACACGTCGTTATTTATGTACGAAAAGGTAGGTATGCAGAAGTGGGAAAGGTGCCGCCTCCAACAGTAAATTGAAAATTAAATTAAAAACGGTAGCGTTTGTTGTTGGTCATGCCGAGTTGCCGAAGCGTTCACGACGCTCGTTTGCAGTTGCTACAGAAGAAATAAAAACATTCCGGCAATTTTATCAGCTAGTGGAGGAATGGCCGGCTAATTGGATCGACTTCTTTTATCTAAAAGTAACTTAGTAACCGTCAGTAGGTACTTCAATGTAGTGAGATACCGAAACAGTGGCACACGGTAACAAGGTCACTCATTTCTCTCTTGAGATATGAATTTTCATTCATACCTAAGCCTTTTCGTGCACATTACCGCAGCCATGAATGTAATTTATTTCAGTTTAGTAAGTTCCCGAGTTCGATTCCCAAGACAGGCAAGTGCTGACTTAAGAAATAGGGGAGTTGGAATTGTACCCGATATGCGACGGGTCGGGTAGGTAAGTGTTTCGAGATTAACTTAACCTTTATTAAAACAACTTACAAGATATACTACCCTTAACGTAGACAAAATAGTGGGTAAGAACTAACTGTTAAGCTTATCGCTTATCAAGGTAAGTCCGAGGATGGGTAATTCATTTCGTTTCATATCGAGACCCTTCTGTGCTACCAATATTATTGTAGTCTTTGTGTGCTACGGAAAGCACGTTAACGGTCCCGACTGTAATATTGAAATCAACATCTGTGATAATATCGTTATGATTAGAAGGCCGAAAAATCAAGGTAGATAGATAGAAATTCCTACGGGAACAGGAAAAACGAGATGTGCGCGTACAAATCCCGGGCAAAAACTAGTCGTATTACAAAGTAACTGGAATGTGGATGACAGGAACTAATGCAGTCGCTCCTTGCACTGGTACTGGAAGCAGCTCCAGCAAACTTGGAATGAGATGAGGGAAATTACTTGAATGGGGTGCCGAGACAGAATACCAGGTAGGTTATTTTCTTATGTTTTTATTATTATCGAATGTACTTAGATTCAAGATTGAGACTGGAGTAGGTAGGTACAGTCAAAGACCAAAGTCGCTGATTACTACGGAATAGATAGGTATTAAATAATATTATTTCAAAATAGTCAAACCTAAATGTGTTTTATTTAATCTATATATGTATTGTAATAATGTTTCATTAAATAAAGTTTTCAAGATATTCCCTAATTTCCAATAATCTCTTAAAAGAAGCGACTTCTTAATTATTAAAAAGTTATCATTCACGTAGATGTACCTACTTACCTAACCTGGAACTTTTAACCAACTGAATGTCCCTGACTGTATCTAATTCCACCCTTCCTAACCTTTTTGCCGGTATCAGAAGCCGGACAGTTAGTTTAATAAAAACCTATTTAATCAAGTATTGGAGCCCACATCGACCTTTATTTACCTGACCCATAAGTAATTGCGGTGAACGCTTGACATTCGATGTATTCGCTTGGTTTGTGGGGTTCGCATCATGACTTGCACCCTCAGAATGAAAGTGAACTACCTAACCCAAAAATTGCAATTTGTAGGAAATGAGCCAGAAAGTCATGAAAAAAGTAGGTAAAGTATTGAGTTAATTTAAATGTTGGTATGGCTGCCGTGACCGAAGTAGGCTCTTTGAGGGACGTCTTTCGGCTGATATGATGATGATGATGTGCAATGTATTTCATGTACGACACGCTTGGACTAGTGTTTTCTAGGGACTTCACACATTATTCACGTGGGAGGCTACTCGCAGTTGTTTCTCTCAATTTCCAAATTAGTAATTAACTGATGCGCAGTAATAGTGCAGGTCAAACATTTGCGTGAGCACGTTTTGGTTGGACATAATTATTACTGGAGTGATGGGCGGAGGCCGGATGGCCCAACGGATAAAAACTCGAGTTTTTATCCGAAATGGATAAATACTCGTTTTTACCCATTGTTTTGGATAAATACTCAAAATGGTGGATAAATATATTTTGAGCAAATAAAATGGTTGCTTTTCCAATTCAATAATTACTGACGTGTTTTCCGCCACACCCTTACCACCACCCTATTAGCGTAACACACTTTCGATCAAAATTAGTTCCATATTGATGGCTTACATTTTTGGTTGGCAACGTTGGTCCTCATTGAATCATGTTTTTTTGTGTGAAACTATTTTTGTTATCTTGTTATAAGAGTTTTACGTTTTAACCGCTCCAGCCCTGACATGTGAAAAATCCCAAATAAAAAATAAATCTTATGTACTTAATTGGTAAATAAACATTAAATTCGCGATTAATTCGGCGCACACCGGTGTGTTGCCGGTGTTTGAGCGGTATTGATAAAAGTAAGGAAAAAGATAAATTTACTGACTTTTTCTATTTACATCCAATACATCTCTTCGTAAAAAAAAAAAATACGCTGCCTATCGTACTAAAAACTAAAACCCTAAAGAGTATTTATAATACACTGTTTTGGATAAAAACTCGAATAAAAACGGCCGGATGTTTATGGGTTTTATCCATTTTTGATATTTATCCGGATGAATTCCCAACACTATTAGTGTAACTGACTGGCTAGTCTCAGCTCCATGTTCATTACGTAGTAGGTACGGTCAACAACACAAGGCCATTTGTGTTCAGATTTAACGAAAATATTTTATTATTCAATTTTTATTTTTGATTACTAAATTGTTAACACTTTCTTTGCTGACTGTACCTACATAATTATATAGTTTGTGTCTAGAATTATAATGTTATAACAAATTGCCATTGAACTAGTTACCTATATTAATTAGGTACGTGACTTTTAAACCAAGCATAGTTTACCTAACCATTTAGTTATTAATGAGAACGCAGTGAACTGCAACAGAAACGTTCAGGAGTAGGTGTTTTACACCGTGGGCATTGCTATGTGGCCGTGCGGTTTACGCCTACGTTGGCGATGCACCCCGATGAGCGCTCGTTGAACCGAGCCACCCGTCACCACTCCCAACCTATATTCGTAGTTTAGAATAGGCACTCCTTACATGTAAATAGGAATGTAGGATATTAATCAATCTGCATTCTGAGCCTGTGTATTAGCATTGTCCAGTAAAAAAGTAAGGCTTAAACAACGAGTTAAGAGTTCCACCGAACGTCAGCACTCCGCACTCCAGCACTCCGAGGTTAATTATTTTTCATTTTAGCACATTTTGACAGCTTGTATATGAATGATGATTTGAAAAGTGAGTAACTGTAACTAATGAAGGGCGAAAGGTAAGCAACCCATTTCCCAACCACATTTTATATTATAATTATCGATCATATATCCACGACTCAAAAGATTTATCTTTAAGTACCATCGATATTACCCTTTTCTGTCATCACATTAAAGCATAGGAAACTAAAAATAAAAGATAAATTCATTCTTACATCAAAGTTTAATACTTCTTAAAAAATCTTAGCATTTACTTTCTTTCGCGTCCATCAATATGTTTCTCGATTGTAAAGTAGCGATGGCAAGAGTGCGGTCGTGTTTTTCTTCGCTCAACTGTAGTTGTAAGTTCTTAACTTCCATTTTCAATGTTTTCACTTCGTTCTGCAGCCGCATGACTATTGTCCACAAGCTGGGCGACGCCTGGCTCGACGTAGAATGTATCGGTAGCGACGGTGATCTCACCAAAGCCTCTATCGCGGGATTCTCGTCGTCGCATTCTGAAAATAGAATTTTATGAAAGTATAAAAGTATTATCTTACGATTAGCTCTCGATGGATATTTTACCTGATACCCACCTTATATCAACGCTTGTTCAAGTAATTATATGCTAATGACTATCTACTTTGTATCATATATTTTCTAGTTGTAGATAATTTCTTTGCGAGGCCAGACTCATTATCAGATATCATGTTAGTGCAGCTATTACTGGTATTGGAAATCAATAGAACATTAACGACTAGTTCATATTGTAGCATTTCAGGCATGCCGATAGTATCGAGTGCTCATTAATTGTAGAATTGATTTCAAGATGTTAATAATAACTACAGTTCCATAGAAAAATATATATAATATTGTACCACACAATTTCGTTAACAAATAAAGATGTAAATATTATAAGACTTGTAATACATAAAGGATAAATGAATATTTTCGAATAACTTATACCTCATCCATGTAAAATTTAAGTAATATGAATTCGTATTTAAAGTGGAATCAATATATTATTAATTTCAAGGAAAAATCACGACAAATATTAAAACTAGACGAGGAACAAGTTGTACAATATGATCCTTATAACGATTACACAAACATTCAGAATGTAATGCGAACTTTTAATAAAATTGTGTGTTATATGCTAGATACTTAACCCTTAAAATCGGCACAAAAGCAACGAAAACACGAACAATGATATTAAGGTTATTTTATTAACATACATAAGTATCTCATCTTGGGTAAAAGTAAATATACATAGAGTTTATTTTGTTATAATATAATATAGTATTTGACAACACAACACGTATTTCAAAAGAAATTAATGGATTAAATCCAACTCTTAAAAGGCATCAGTTTGTTAGTTTAATACATTGGGTACACGAATACAAAATTACACACTATAATATTATGGTTAATAAACTACAAAAATCGAAAATATTAAATAAACAAATATATATTTTATATAATAAAGAACACAAATTTGAAAAATCAGGTAATAGCTGTTTTAAACATAACAAAATTTACAACCTACTGAAATTGTCAATCAATTCTATTGCATCACATCCCTATAAAAATAAGAAGGAAAGAAAAAAAAAGTCAGACAGGTTACCAAAAAGTGTGTACTATATAGTACACACTTTCTGGTAACCTGCGTCTGCAATATTTTTCTTTAAACGCTCATTTAAGCCATTTAAACACTAATTAAAGCCAATAGGCTGTTCAAGATACCCTCCAAATGAGTATGATCAGAGCAGTGTTACCTAGGCACGGGACAGCCATTGTACATTCTACGCGACCAACAATAAATCGATAGCTTCGTGTCAATGCTCTCGCCTGGTGAAAGCTGTGCAATGTCAAGCTTTACTGCCACACGTTACTATTGTTACGAGAAAACATTACGATGCAATATTACTAAATACGCATTCTAAAAAAGCAATAATCTTTGCATTTGTAATAACTGTACTGAAACTGGAGGACGTACGCAAAAAAATACCACAAAAAAATATTATAGATTACGGACTGAAAAATATCTGAAAATCAAAATTTTAATTTCAATATTTCATTAAATTTCAGCAGTAATCAGTAAAAGAGGCGGTGTGCGCAAACAGCACAAGGCGGGTTTCCAGTTTCCACTTCAATTAATCAGTGCCAGCATATGCTTGACAAGCTTCACTATTTTTAGCTCTTTTCCTTAATGGGCTGTGGGAATAGAGCTCCGCTGAATCAGTTCTTATAATATACTTGTTGGTGACGCAGATATGTGTAATGCTATCTGTATAAAACCTATAGATAGCGAATAGACCAATGTGACTTTGTAAAGTAATTAAACATTTAAAATTAGATAACACATTGTTGAGATTAATAACCTTTCGAGACAAAAAGTGGTGACAAAGGCATGAATGAGATAAGTGATACAATGAAACAAGTCAAAGCGAAGGCAGTATTGCAGTTGGCACTGGCACTCCGTAGTGTGCGGTATCGTTCGTATGTAAATGTAGCATGCAGTGCATTGCGCTATCCTGTTCAATATTAAATGAATGGCACGCAGCGGGCACTGCTGCCCGCTGTGATTACCCGCCGCACAATCTAATAACTTGCCTCACTTGTCTCTATTAGCCCTACCTCCTATGAATTTATGCTCTTTGGTTTGTGCTTCATTTACTGTTCTGATATAAAATCATCGTCAAAGCTTTTACACAAGTTATTTTGGTATTGCGTCACAATATCGAGGTGTTTAAGACAAATTTGAGGTATATTGTTATAAACATTTTAGTTGTTTCTTCTAGCACTTGTCAAACCAGATCTAATATATTACAAAAATTGTCAACGGTCAAGTTTACAAATAAGACGCAAGTCATAATTATCTACTCGAAATATTTAATACTTTTACAAATAGTTATACTCAACAAAGTAACGACAATTTTTAATGACTCCTAATACACTTCTGCGTATAAAAAGCACCATTTGGCATTTAATGGATTCAATAATAAATACAAACTTCTATGAAAAAATTGCGTCCTTGGCATCATTCCATTACTGAATTCACCTATTATTGGTTATTGTAATCACGCTTAACCATTTAATATATTATTTCCTTACAATCTACTACTTGCTATAAGCATAATCATGCAAATTATGCTGTAATTTAATAATGCACCACAAAAAATATATTTATAAAATATACAAGCAATATTTAAAAATTACTCTCTCTAATTACTAGATAATACTGCACACATGCATTTGTATATGAAAAATCTATGTAAACACAGATAACACGCTTAATCAACCGTTACATTAAGCCTACGTCAATGGCACTAGCACTAAATTGAAACCAAAGCGAATACTTTTCTAAACATTCGCCTTGCTTACAACTTGCATTAGCTATAATGATTAATACACTTATTTTATATAATGATCAGTTACTATGAAATAAGGATGCGATTATTAAAATTAAAACAAACAATTACATTATTAGTCAATGGGATCAGCTTTGGTTAAATGTAAAATTGGAAAATGAAACAGAATGTCAACGGTCACAGCTGTCACAAGATAACATGACGTGGTTAAATACTAGGTAATCCGAGCGAACAGCGAAACGGGAGATTGATATGTAGGAACAACAATTGAGCATAAACTACGGTTTTCTACTTATGTCAATCAAAGTGATGAGATTTGGTGAGCTGTTTGACAAAGGTGCCGCAGCACCAGGTGGAGGAGCGCGCGGAGCGGGCGGCAGGCGCAGGCGCAGGCCGCACGCTGCGCAGCGGCGCCGCCAGGCTGGGCTGCGAGCCGCTGCGCCGCTCTCGCCCGCACATTAACTTCTGTCTACGCTCCTCCGAACACTCCCACAGATTAGGATTAGAACGGTTCATGTCGAATTTTCGGTCCGATAGCAGCCTCCTTGTGTCCGGCCCTCGATACAAGTATGCGTCCGCCGCAGAGGAGCTTTTGTTACGCTTTACTTTTGTCGTTTTACTACAGCCGGAATATTCGGGCGTGTTACTTCGCTGGACGGTCGGAAGTTTAGTGTACTTATAGTGAGGTATGTTAGTAGCGGGTGCGTGATATTGTACTTTACCGAGAGATAAGTGGCCGCAGTCCACTGCAGGTGCGATATAAAGGCAGCCGCATGTAACAAAATAGAAAGATTCAGACTACCAGATCAAGACACCATTGAGCTTCAGAATGTCCTCGTTAGATTATAATAGATACTCCGGC
This sequence comes from Melanchra persicariae, assembly GCA_947386135.1. Lineage (NCBI taxonomy): Eukaryota > Metazoa > Arthropoda > Insecta > Lepidoptera > Noctuidae > Melanchra > Melanchra persicariae. The sequence continues at coordinate 11,254,342 of OX376653.1, read as the reverse complement.
AATGTTTAATGTTTATAAACAACAAGCGCAGATTGAAGAGATTCTTGCGATTTGTTAGTGACAAGATATACTTTGGTGATGGCAGTAAGTAAGAAAATGCTAAGAAATTTCAACTATTGAACATCGTCTAATCGAGTCTATATTCGATACGGATACAAAATAAATAAGTAACCTCTACTACGACTAGCTACTTTGTACTCATACGAACTAAAGTTACAATAAATAAAATTACTAATTGTTACCGTATCTTCTAATTTGAGAATAAATTAATACTAACGACATCAGATCTACGAGAGCTAATACAGTGAACAAGAGATTATCAAAGCATGCTGCACATGCACTTAGAGATGTGTGCCTGTATAAATACCGATATAAATATGAGAGAGATACTGAGTATTGTAATAAATTAATATACTGATACACGAAGTGCTTCATTAATAAATATTATCGTCATTACACCAACAACAGCAAATTTGAACAAATATTATTCTCAAGCGCTACTTTATGACTAGCGGAAAATTTGGTTTCATGTATAAATACAGATCTTTCATTCTAAGAACCAACTGATAATACGGTTTCTTGACTTCGCATGTCTCCTCCTTGTCGACTCGAATATCTCCAGCGGAATATTGGGTACTGCATAATAAATACGCTGTGTTAGTGGATACCTTCTACCTGCTTATAATGATCATTCAATTACTACAATCATTATGCTTTTATTGATACTTCGCAAATAAGTTATATTATGCATTAATCTCATACTTAGCGATATCGGTCTACTTTTATCGTTGGGTGTATAGCAGAGGCACAAAGGAGTCAATAATATTTCACAATTATTTTGAGGTCCGCCGAAGCAAATAGTAGCTAGTTTAAAATAATTATAATAATCAATAGTAGTTTTTTTCTACATTAAATTAACAAAGCTTGTGTGTCACGTGTTCACTCACCTGAACTGACAGCATTCCTGCAGCGCGCCGAGGTGCAGTATGCTTCGATAACTTTTAATATTAGGGCGTCCTCTTCATAAGAATTGGACTTTCGTTGATGCGGCGCATAAGGGTGCGTCGGGCCAATGTTTTCGTCCGAGCCGACCGCGAATGATTGCGGCCTCAGAGGCGGCGCCGGCCGTAAACATGTTATGCTCCACCCTACGTGTGCATGGAAGGAAATATTGCAGTAAGTAGACAAATCTTATTTGTTACCAACAAGTAGAAAAACGTGTCGGTAACAAATAAGATTTGTCTGTATATCTAATACATTCGTTATACCTACACCTATAAGGGACATGAATAGTGAACATCATAACGTTTCCCTCCAATAAATTTTCATGGACAAAATACTATTTTCAAATATCCAGATATAGGTAATCCACAAGTTAATTGCTTTATTATCTTTATAATGCAGTTTTATATGAAACACGTGCGGCAAATAAATGGAAACATTTACCTTTATTACTGTAGTTCGAGCCAGCCGTGTCGATGAAATCAACAGATGAGAACTTTTTGCCGATGGGAGTTTTATTTGGCTTGGCAGGTGATTGGTCAAGAGAGTCGCATGAATTTAGGAGCCATCGTGCTGACTGATTCTTTTGTTTATTTTTTTGCGTTTGTTGCGTATGTTGTGTGTAGCTTTGATGATTGTTGAATGAATGTGATCTTTTGTGGTTTGTTAGACCCGACGATAAATCAGAGTTATTGCTGTCGCTCATGGCCATCTGTTGAAAAACAAAACATGTTACTAGACTCGAACTTTTAATGCGGAAACTCGAAATAAGTATGAACATTTTAAAAGTTAGCAAATAGATACATTTGTGCAAGTAGTGAAAATTTACACACATTTTCTGCAGCATCACTTGTTCAAACATATATATCTTAAATAAGCAAGGGCATCTAGCGGACACTCGCCAGCTGTCGCAGCATTTCAAACATCAGATCAAAGGATTATAAGTGTGGAATTTATCACATTGAATTTCCTGTATTGTCTGCCTTCGGCGATAACACTTCAAGTCCCAGTTCAGATGGATTTCAATTAGAACAAGGAAACCAAACACTTTGCTGTTCAATGTATATGTCTAAATATTGGTGTGAGGAACAGGTAATTAAGCCTTACCATGCATTGTTTTCTTCTTAATTGGTTAGTATAATTACATGATATCTACTTGCAGTGATTGTTTTGTAGTTAGTAAGATGAATAAACACAGGCAAGGATGATCAAGTAAAGCACTGCAACACTGGGGTAACTCTAATGACAGTATTAATCTAATGATTACAAATCCTCAAGGCAATATTATCTTCAAACCAGTGACACAAATCAGTAGCTCTTTACAAAAGAATAATCCTTGCCTGAGTCGGTGACCACGGTAATCGGTAATTTTGCTTTCATCCACCAGTGTGCATACAAATCTGAACGATACACCACAAAGCCGCTCTGGGCTTCAGCTAAACCCTTCTGCACTTTCGACAAGTCCTCACTGCGAGACCTCGTTTTACGCATTTGTGAATTATTTTCATCCATGCTTTGTATATTTTCTTTGTTGAAAACATCACGATTGCGTGGTGCATTAGCCCGAGATTGCCTCTGCATATTGTTAACTTCAGGAGTTTCACGATAAATACGCATATGATAGTGGAGGCTAGGCTTTGATCGTTCTGTTATGTTTAAAGTGCTCCACTGACAGGGAAGTGGTTGACGCACGTTCTTAGGGATCTCAATGTGAGTGCTGGGCTTCCTGTACACTCTCGGCGGAGGGTCGGGTTTCAACCTGATCTCTGGCACGTAACGTTCAATGTTACATCTAATAGAGGTTCGCTTGACTTGCGAAGTTGGTACGGTCGGTGCCGCTGTAAACGTAGACGTTACATTCATGTTTGATGAATCCATGACGTCGAGACTGTTCTCCGAAGTTACACTGGTCACACAAGATGTTCTTGCGGTGGATCCGAAAGGCGACGTACACCTACATTGATCTTCGTAGGTAGCCGCTTCTATTTCAGAAAGCGTAACTTTTTTTCGGTGGTCAACATCAAAACTAGCTTGAGACAAATTAGTTAGTGAGCCTTTTGAATGATCAGAACTTTTGTCGTGGGTGTCTGATTCATTGCCTGTAGCGCCAGAACTCGAGTATTCGTGCATGTTCAACTCTGGCGAGGCTAGATTGCAACTTCCCACAACACCTGAGTCAGAAGATCGAGGGCTAGGACAAATGGATCTATTACAACATTCGCATTTCCTATGCATTTTAGGGTTTTCGGACTGAGAGCTCATTCTATGCATCCTGGCATCTTCATTTCTGTGGTAATTCTCAGTTTCCACCATGGACCTAGACATGGATCGCCTTATTCTTTTATCTGAATTGAGCGAATGCTTCCGGAAAGGCACATTAGTATTCAGATTAACGTTAATTATCTTCATGTTTTCCTCTTCGTTTCTAAACATTGGCGGTGGGTCTAGTATTATAGAATCTATAGGACTACTGTATCTCTGTTTTGGCGAAGGAGGAGCTAAAAGTTGTAACACATCTGACGTTAATTTTGCATCAGCTTTTTCTTCTTCTTCAAGGGTGTAACTTTCCTCTGTTGATTTCCAAGGTTTGCTTACTGTTTCATTTTTGGCACTAACGTTTGGAAAACTCCGTCTTGTTGGTATGAAATCTTTCTCTTCATTGCCAAGCATATCAATTTGTGTACTTTGATCCATGTTAACTAAATCTTCACAGGCCATGTAAGATCGTACATCGAAGCTGGAATTCTCAGTACTTTCGGAATGTGGGGCAAATGGTGAAAAAATATTCATACTTCCTAGGTAAGATTTGTGGTACTGTTGGCCGCTATCAATAGTGTTTATAGTGTTATGAGGCTTCTTACAGCCAGTTATACTTTCAAATATATCTCTTGTACAATCTGCCCTGACACTTGATTGACTTTCATCCAAATGCACATCAGCGGCATTGTCGAAGTAACGTACGTAACCAAAATTACTGCCCCAACTACTACACGATGATATTGTTCGCGGGCTTTCCATAGCATTCTGTCTCAACATTTTTGAGCCACTAACAGCTTCAGCATCAGTGCAGCTAGAGCTTGTATACGATTCAGTCCCTTCGGTTTCTCTGTCACTATCATCCGAATCAGAATAGTCTGCGCCTATAGTGCCGTCATCTTCTATTTTTAAACGAATATGATTTTTATGTCTTCGTCTCACTGGCAATCCAGTCAACTCGAAAGCCTTGGCCCATGTTCTCTCGTGTAAAAGTTTGCGTAACATTTGCCTCGTGATAACTTTTTTCTTTACAAGTCTCGCGAAATATTTCGTTAACGAATAGTAAGGTGATGCAGAAGGGTAGCTGGGCGGTGGCAACGTGACGTGATAAAGGCTGCGGCGACTAGTGTTGATGCTAGACAACGCCCCTTCAGAAGGAGAGCGGGTCAGCTATACAACCAAAAATAAACCTTAGTCTTATGTGTAAACAAAATAAATTCTATTTGGAGTGTCTTATAGACGCGTTTAAATTCTGTATTTTTTAAGCAGTGGGGTAACATTGTATGCAGATACTTACATGTGGCAATGATTGAGGTTGTCCAGGCTCATGTGCTGGACTGCTGGTATTCGAGTGCTTCTGTAGTAGGCTCACCCAGTTATCAGCTTCAGCCCTAGTTTGACACACTGCCACTATTGTGTCTATCATTGGTCCACCAATTTCAAATGCATTCTTTCTGGTATCTGTATCATCTAATTTGGAGACTGTGATGCCAGTCAATGGAAGACAACCCTATGAAAAAATTAAGTAGTATGATTATTTTGACAGGTATTACTAAATTTACTTTTTATTCCCTAAAGAAACTTACTTCATACACAAACGCCGACACTCTCTTGCTGACAGACAGTAACAGTAAGGCAGAAGGGAAGAGGACGAGATAGCGGTCTTGGTGCGAGGGGCCTACAGCGACGCTGCCCATATGCAACACATCGCCAAGGGATGCTAGTTCACCGCCAGGCCAGCCACGAACCTCACCAGTGACCACCTGAAGTTCCAACTCTTTTTGTCGACGTAATGCCGCACAACCACTCTGAAAATAGAAAGCTATTAAGTGACACCATACAGTAAATAATTGAAGACATTTTCAGATGACAAAGAGGTCCATAAATAAAAATATTGGAGCTTTACACGAGATTTTTTCTGCCTTACAGCAAACTTGGCAGAAAAACACCGACAAACAAATTAAAACTCACAGCTATATCCTTGTATACAACGGAGGCACGGTGAGTGTCGCCCCTGTCAGGATGCGCTTCATGCACATGTCGGGCCAGCTCCTGCAGCATCGCAGGATACTTGCCCAACCTACGGAATGGCTTGGATAAACCAGCTGTCAATACTAGCACTCCTGGACAAACAGCACCAGCTTCCTCCATCCATGTATTCAGTTCTTCCCTATAATAATTGTAAAATATTATGTAAAGCAGTCTAGTTAGAAATAGAAAATATTTCCCATAATGTAGGTGTAAATATGGGATTTGGGTTTAGGAGAGGCTGAATAACTACTATATTTTGCAAGTAAGAAAATTACTGAATCGCATTAAACACAAAAAAACTTATACAGACTAAATACAAACTAGTAGAAAATAAACAAGCGAAGTAAAAAGGGGGAGGGGAAGAACTCATAGGGCATCGAAAAATTCGTCCACTTCGCTGTGAATGGCAATGAAAAGGCTGATTCGTTGGCCAAAGAAAAGGACAGCCCTCAGGTCACGTGAATAGTCGACTAACTGCCTGCTGATTTCACGAAAAACTCGATGAGCAGTCGGACCCTATAGCCCTAGTGTTTCAACCCCAAACGGCTCAAATACATAATTCCAAATAAGATTGTTGTATTTGCGCCGTTTTAGATTTTCTGCACCCGCAGCAACCGCCCCAGCACAACCCGCCGTGCTAAGAAGATGGGATGGCGCAAGGGTGTCGACACATGTTGCATCCCACACCAAAGGCTTACCCAACTTCCAAGGCATTATGGTCATCCCATCTGGCCTCCTCATCGTCTCGCGCCAAGCCATTCGGTACATATATCTTGGTGGATGTTCCTTTGGGATTATTCCCAACTTTCCTATGGACCAAGCCACTGGCAAAAAGACTAGTCATAATATAAGGAGGCATACAAAATAACTCGAATATTAAATGTCTTGCTAATAATACCAAAAAAGTAATTTAAAAAATTGACAGACTGTATTATATAATAACTAAAAAAATAAATATAAGTTTTATCTTTAAAAAAATCTGAAGTAAATATGCCAACTATATTTTTGAGGCTGGTGCCAGCTAGGTTTAGTCTTCAGACGATGCGTGCAAATACCAGCAGCCCAATAGACGGATCTCCAAGTCCTAGAAAAGCTCCGGCGCTCTAATACTGAAAGTATTAAAGACGCGATAGAGCGGCATAAAGACTTCAAGGTATTTGCAAAAGATCTGTCTATTGGGCAGAGCCAGCTTACGAAACTGAAGACCGACGATGGCAGAATCAAATCAGCCAAATCGGAGCTTCTGAGGGAGATTGCGACATTCTATGGACAGTTAATACACGTCAATGACTAAACCCGCTGCGAATCTAACTAACGACCCAAGAGCTAGATTGACCCGGCACTATACAGAAGACATCCCGGACGTCAGCTTGTATGAGATTAGGAATGATGGCTCTGAAGCAGCTTAAAAACAATAATGCGTCGGATGAGGACGGAATTACGGCCGAATTCCTGAAGGTGGGTGGAAAATCCGTCCTTAAAGCCCTTCAGAAACTGTTCAATTCCGTCATACTAGAGGGGAAAACGCCACATGCATGGAGCAGAGGTGTGTAATTGGTGCTCTTCTTTAAAAAGTGCGACAATACCCTGCTTAAGAATTACAGGCCCATCCCACTTCTGAGCCAGGTCTACAAGGTGTTTTCCAGAGTCATCAAGTCGGAGTCAACCGTCTCGCGCCCAGGTTGGACGACTTCCAGCCTCCCGAACAAAAGGAAGTCCAAAAAGGCTTCAGCACCATAGACCACATACATACGCTGCGGCATGTTATACAGAAGACCGAAGAGTATAATCTGCCCCTCTGCCTAGCATTTCTGGACTACGAGAAGAGCTTGATTCGATCGAGACTTGGGCTGTGCTGCAGACTCTCCAACGGTGCCAGATCGACTATCGGTACATCCAGTTGTTGAAATGTTTGTACGAAAACGCCACGATGTCAGTCTGACTTCAGGATGACTTCGAAACCTATCTTCCTGCAGCGGGGTGTAAGGGAGGGAGACGACATTTCTCCGAATCTCTTCACGGCCGCAAGCCGCAATGGAGAATGTTTTCAAGGTTTTGGACGGGAGAAGGCTAGGCATTAATCCAACTCGGCTGGGCGGCGTTCGGGAAGTTTTGTGATATCTTCTCGTCTCACATACCATAGAAAACACACACACAGAGTCTATAACCAGTGTGTGTTGCCAGTGATGACTTATCGAACCGAAACGTTGTCGCTTACAATGGGCCTCATCAGAAGGCTTAAAGTCACCCAAAGGGCAATGGAGAGGGCAATGCTTGGAGTTTCCTTGCGTGATCTAATCAGGAATGATGATATCCGCAAGAGAACCAACGTTACCGACATAGCCCGAAGGACCGCCAAATTGAAGTGGCAGTGGCATTGCTCACAGAATGCTGGGGTCAAAAAATTTCTGGAGTGGCGACCGCTTACCGGAAGACAACGTTGGAAGGCCTCCTACAAGGTGGTCCGATGACCTGGTGAGGGTCGCTGGTAGCCGATGGATGCGAGACTCACTAGACCGGTTGTGTTGTAGCGACTCTTGGGGGAGGCCTATGTTCAGCAGTGGACATCTTTATGCTGATATGATGATTGATGACGATAGACTAACAATACAAACACTGTGCAATTCTGACAATATTACATTTATATGGGTTGAAATCATCCTTTTTTTAAGTCGGTTAAAAAATAGATGTTCTCAAAGCTTAGCTATTTGGACAGAATCGTTTACTTACTTGTACTTATCAAGAATGCAGACGGCTTTTGGATGGCCAGCACAATAAGTTTGATGAACAGTCTTTATTTTTGGGGCCCATTGTAGAAATAGACCTCCTACTCTCTGATCTGGCCCTGTTTTTGTAGCGCATTCATCTAACAGAGCTAGAAACTGCTCATGTACTTGTAGCACTTCATTTATATTGCCCGTCAACTGTCTGAACTCATCCCTTGTTAGCCTAAAATATTAATTATAATTTGTCAATACAATCAAACAAAAAAAACCTTAACAACCACAGCTCTAAAGGACCATTATTTATTATTATATTAAAGAAACATTACTTTATTATATTCTCCTTCTTCTTGTTTCTGTTAGTAATAAATATTATTATATTCATAGAATAAAGTAATTTGCTTTTGCTGAACTGCCTCTGTGGTCGAGTGGTTTAGGCATTTGCCTTGTGACCCGGTGGTCGTGGGTTCCATCCCCACGGGAAGCATACTTTGTAAAGTTGTTTCCAGTTTGGCTAGGACATTGCAGGCTTGAATCATGTGATTGTCGGATAAAAAAATGATTCTGTGCTTCGGAAGGCACGTATAAGCTGGTGGTCGCAGCCGCTAAATGGCGGTCATCAAACCATGTCAGAGGCCCTTGAGGCGGTTTACAAACTCTTAGACACTAGGGTGTGTGGGGTTTTTAGACCTTACTTCCCACACAAAGAAGCTAAACTTTTTATGGGACAAATATTTTTCTAAGTGTTGAAGTCATTTGTGCGGGTTTTAGAAACTTGGCGTTGTCACCTAACCAAATAAAGAAATAAGAGCAAAACTTACATATCACTTTTCTCCAAAGGCTGTAAGAAATTGCTAACCAGCCCCTGCATCTCAGCCACATGAGCCTTTTCTGAGTCTATTATATCTTTAAGAACTACATTTCTGAATGCCTGTATTTCTGATGCTGCCCGTATAGGCGATGTTGTCACACTACCTGATGGATCTGTGGTGAAATTGATTTCTTTTAAAAAAAGTAAAATTTATATAGTAGGACAATAATAATATATTATGGTATCTAATGCATACCTTTATGTTCAGTCACATAGTTGCTAGGGAACCAGCCTGTTGTCTCACCCAAAGTTCCCTCCCACCATCCACCTTCTTCTTTTTGGGTAACAGTAATAATATCGCCCTTTTTAAAACATAGCTCGTCATTGTTTTTACCCTTAAAGGAATAAATTGCTTTCACTAAGCAATTTTCGGTTGACATTTTACTTATTTCCTGGCACCATGTTAAGAATTCTAGAAAAAAACTCTAAATCAGAATAGGCAAATGTTGATGATAGAGCTCTTGTGTGTACAAAATAATAGCGAATGAAAGTTACATCTGATGCTTCCTAAATTGAGCTACAATAAGAATATATGAGTAAACATTTTAATACGGTACACGATTTCTTTCAGATTGAAATACTTTTCGGACAGCTCATAGAAATAACAGGAAGTGTTGGTGTCAAATCAATTGCATTACACAGTAAAAGTATTGGATACATCAGATTAATTGACTGCAATACACTTCAATACACTACAATTAAGCAGAAACAAGACGGTGAGAGCATTCATTAACTGAATAACAACGTACAAAAACGTAAAATCCTCGATTTTCACGGACTTCCAGTTCCAAAAATAAATAGACCACAGACTAAACTAAAATACTGCTGCCAAACGTTATGTCAGAAAAATAGAGTAAGCCAGGGTCTATGGTTAGTGAATAAAAATAGGGTTTTCAAACTTTTCAATTGTCATAGATGAAATGAACATTTAAGAACAGTGACATGACGAGCCATAACGCCCATAACCGCTATTATTACTAGGCCAAGAGATTGCAATGATGGCAGAAGACGTCTCAATCAACCTGCTGTAAAGCGAGACAAGCTGCTATGTTCGCTCAGTCCTAATATCCCGTCACTTCTTGTCTATCAAAGAAAAGTTGTTTAACTAGGCGTCGAAGCAGACAGGCCGGAGAGCAAAAACTTTCGAGCATGCTTTTATATCCTTGACTAGATTCTACTCGCGACTTCGTCAGCGTGGACTCCAGAATTTAAATATTATGGTTACATTCATCTTAGTAGAATCTCGATGGTTTTTAGGGTGCCGTACCCAAAGGGTAAAAACGGGACCCTATTACTAAGACTCCGCTATTCGTCTGTCTGTCTGACACCAGGCTGTATCTCATGAACCGTGATAGCTAGACAGTTGAAATTTTCACAGATAATGTACCTATTTCTGTTGCCGCTATACCAACAAATACTAAACACAGAGTAAAATAAATATTTAATATTATTTAATCAAAGTCAAAGCATTTATTTCAAGCATTTATTAAAAGCATGAATTGTCAAGGTCGGTCGGTCAAAAAAAGATGAAGCTATTTGCACGTTCCAAAGCGTAGATCTCTATGGAGGAGAACGTGCAAGAAACTACACGGACACTCTTTTAAAAATAAAATTTTGTTACAAAATTATTGTTAGACTTATTAATAAATATTTTTATTATACTAGTCATAAGTACGGTTGTTCAATTTTATGAGTACAGTAATTTAACGGTTTACGCAGTGGTATGAATACGGTACGTAAAACCACTGCGTAGTACATTTGGTTTGTAGAGAAGGGGTAAGAATTATGAAGAAGGGATGGCCGAGACCGGCACGGCAGTCTGTTCATGGCAGTTCACGAGTGTAGACGTCTCTTAAGTATTGTAATACTAAAGTACAAAGTGAATATAATCATCTTCAGTCAAAGTTTATTTTTATTTCTGAACCTAATCCCATAGTTCAGAAGAGGGATAGAAAAGGATTTTCAGGATTCTTTCACGCCTGCAAACGTAAGTTTCCTTTTTCTACAATCTTTATTTTATTTTAGATAATTTACCTAAATATTCTTATCTTTTTTTTATTATTACATAAGAAATTAATCATTTGGAAGCAAATAATTTTACTTAATAACTTTGCAATATCAGGATTGACTCATAACTCATTAATTTATTTGAATAACTGTATTGTTTACTGCATTTGCCGTACCGGGGCTACTCCTCGGAGGTGAATGTGGTTTATCAGGTAGTACCTATCTTGCCAGAGTACTCCCTGGAAATCGGTACTGCCTGAACAACTTATTAAACACATAAAAAAAATATTTATTTATTTAAACAAAAGTTTTTATTCTTATTTATTTTCTGTAAATAGAAATATAAGTTACAAAACTGTATATTTTACCGTACTGGGGCTAGTCCTCGGAGGTAAATACGGTTTAACAGATAGTACTTACCTTGCCAGGGTACTCCCTGGAGATCAGTATTGTCTGATTGTATGTATAATATCCTTATTTGTGATATTTACCTTTATTTACCAATTTCTTTTTGCATATTTTATTTTAATTATTTAAAATTTTAAGTTTTACCTTTATTTACTGTTCCGAAACTGCTTGATATCAGCAGGTTACTTATTATACAGCATGTATCCTCATTTTATTTGTATTAATTTCACAGATACGTGACTTTATTTATTTTTGTCATATTCTAAGCTAAACAATTTAAGTTTCAGATACGATGGATGGTCATGATGAAATAACCCACCAAGGAGAGCCCAGGGCTGAGGGCCGTGGTGGTATTTGTGATGTATGTGTGCCTATGTGTGAGTGCGTATGCGCCGATGCGGCGGTCGTGTCAAGGACGGACAGTCCCCAATAAACCACGGTACTAGCTACACGTTTGTTTTACTTAAACATCTCACTGGCGACGAGGATGGAAATGTTCTTCAAAGTGAATAGTGTTAAGGAGGAACTTTGGTTACCCACATTAATTGCAACAATGGGCGACGAAGCGTACGAACTATTGAGCAATTTAACTAGTCCGGACAAACCGAGTGCAAAATCGTATACAGTGGTGGTGAAAATAATGACTGATCATTTGCAACCAAAACCGTCGTTCATGGCGGAGAGATATCGCTTCCGACAGAGAAGGCAAAATGCGGGAGAATCGATCTTACAATACATATCAGAGCTAAAGAAGATGTCGAAATATTGCGAATTCAAAGCCGTTTTAGAAGAGAACCTACGGGATCAGCTAGTATGTGGGTTGCGAAGCGAGGCGATTAGACAACGACTGTTCACTGAAGAAAACCTGCAGTATACAAATGCGGTGAAAATAGCATGCACTATGGAAGCGGCGGAACGAGATGCAGCGGCAGTTGAACACACAGTCGGGAGTAATGGCGAGCCGGGCAGTGGCGGTGACGTCACGGCAGGAGCTCTGCACGTGGTGACCACGTCGACTCGCAGTGGCCGCGGCCGGAGAGGCCGTGATGTACGGAGCGACAGATCGGCGGGCACGCGGAAGGGCAATACTGAGGAGTCGCGGATTAGCTGTGCTGCTTGTGGGGACTCAAATCATCAGACTGAAGGATGTAGATACAATCGGTTTATCTGCGGGAGATGCAGGCAGAAAGGTCATCTACGACGGGTATGTCCGATGCGAAGAGGGGTTCGACAGCCCCTAGATCGATGTGATACCAACAACATGTCAGCGCCTGTGCGGGCAACGAGCGAAGCGGCCAGGCCGAGAACCCCTGCGGACCAGTCAGGAGACGATGAAGCGCCGTTGTCAGACGAGGGAGATTGGGAGGCGGTAGAAGACGTCCACCAACTGAGCTTGAACAGTTATAAGCCGGTGAGCCTAACCATGTGTGTTGATGGAAACAAGTTAGGTATGGAAATTGATACGGGGTCGTTAGTGTCATGCATCAGTGGGGAAATGTATTATAAACTGTTCAGACATAGACATTTAAAAAACTCTAAATTGGTATTTAGATTCTATGATGGCACTATAATTAAACCAATGGGGGTAATAATGCCACTAGTTACTTATAAAAATAAGTCGAAACAAATGGAGTTATTTGTGATAGATGGGGGTACCACGTCTTTGTTAGGTCGGCAATGGCTTACAGAATTAGGTATAAAAATACCAATGTATCAAAATATGTTGACCATAAACACAGACAGAACGAATTGTAATAACTCCAGTAATAAAGAATTAAAATTATTGCTTCACAGATATAAGGATTTGTTCTCGGAGGGACTGGGCCGTTTCACGGGAGGCAAGGCCCGGTTACGGATACGTGACGGAGCGGTGCCGGTATTTTGCCGCGCACGGCCTGTGCCGTACGCGCTGCGCGAGCGCGTTGAGGCAGAATTAGAGGGTATGCTGCGCGCTGGTGTCGTCGAGCCCGTGGAGAGCTCGGACTGGGCTACCCCGCTTGTACCGGTACGTAAGGCTGATGGTGGACTCCGTATCTGTGCTGATTATAAAATAACCTTAAATCCCGTGCTACTGGTGGACAAATATCCGTTACCACGTATTAATGACTTGTTAGTTAAGTTAAACGGTGCTAAAATATTTACGAAAATTGATTTAACACAGGCATATAATCAAATCGAATTAGATGACCCCGACAATTGTACAGTTATTAATACCCACAAGGGCCTTTTTAAGTATAAAAGGTTAGTTTATGGCCTATCCTCGAGCCCAGGCATATTCCAAAGAATTATGGCCAACCTTCTCAACGATATTCCAAACGTAGAAGTATTTCTCGACGATATCATTATTGGAACACGCAATATTAGGGAACATTTAGTTACACTGGAAAAAGTTTTAGAGCGATTACATAATAACGGAATGAAACTTAAACAAAATAAATGTGTGTTTATGACTAATGAAGTGAAGTACTTAGGATATATTGTTTCCGACGAGGGTATTAAAGTGGACCCAGAAAAGGTAGAAGGTATATTAAACATTCCCCGACCAGAAAATATCACCGACTTAAGGGCTTTCCTAGGAACAATAAATTATTATGCTAAATTCGTCAACAACTTGAGCACTATGCTGGCGCCGTTGTATAGGTTATTAGGGAAGGGAGTGACGTGGAAATGGGACAGGGAGTGTGAGGCAGCCTTTAAGAAAATTAAAAAAGTTTTAATTAGTGCGGACGTCCTGGCTCATTATGAACCAAACAAACCGTTGTTTTTAACTAGCGACGCGAGCGCGAGAGGCATAGGCGGCGTGCTGAGCCAGATGTGCGAGCAAGATAGCAGCACAGGCGGAGCGCGCGAGCGCCCGGTTGTGTATGTATCGCGTGCGCTTAACGCGGCTGAGAAACATTATTCGCAAATCGAGCGGGAGGCATTAGCTATAGTGTTTTGTTTAGAAAAATTACACCAGTATTTATACGGTCGACGTTTTACACTACGCACGGATCACAAACCGTTAGTCACTATTTTTGGCCCTAAACAAGGTATACCATCGATGGCCGCAAGTCGATTACAAAGATGGGCTATAAAGTTGTCAGCCTATACCTATGATATTGAGTACGTCACCTCTAAACAGAACGGGGCGGACGGCTTATCGCGATTGCCAGCTGTGGTTGCGAGTAAACAAAGAAATATAATTCCGGAACAGTCATATTTACATTACGCGCAAAATGCAATGCTATTAGACTATAACGAAATTAAAAAACAGACGAGCCGAGATCAGTTACTAGGCCGAGTTTTAAGATATCTTCGCGACGAATGGCCATCCGATAACGAGATAAAATCGCTCCAGCCTTATTTTAATCGCCGAAAAGAACTTTATGAGGAATTAGGTTGTGTGATGTGGGGCCATAGGGTGGTCGTACCTGAGGTTTGTAGGAGTAAGGTTCTAATTAGTTTACATGAAGCCCACATGGGCATAGTTAAAACGAAAGCTTTTGCTAGGAGCTACATTTGGTGGCCGGGAATGGATGAAGCGATAGAAAACACATGCCGCGCTTGCAGTGTCTGTGCTGTAGAAAGTGAATCGCCGCCGCGACATATGCCCTGCCCTTGGCCATGGCCAGATAGACCGTGGGCCCGTATACATGTAGATTTCTTGGGCCCTATTTCGGGGCAGATATTTTTAGTAATGGTCGATGCTAGAACCAAGTGGCTTGAGGTTAGTCAAGTACCTAGTACAGCGGCTAGTCACACAATAAACGTTTTAAGTGACGTGTGCGCACGTTTTGGTTTACCTAAACAAATAGTCTCGGATAACGGGCCACCCTTTACAAGCAATGAGTTTTCGCAGTTTCTTAATGCCAATGGCATTGAACACATATTTACAGCACCATATCACCCTGCCTCAAACGGGGCAGCAGAGAATGCAGTACACACAGTGAAAAGGGTGATTAAGAAGGCCATTAGGGAAAATTTAAACATACCTTTATTTATAAATAAATTCCTCCTATATTATAGGAACACGGAACACTGTACTACAGGTGAAACTCCGGCGTCTCTCATGTTCGGCCGCAGGTTGCGTACTAAATTCGACGCCCTGATACCTAATAGGGACAATAAAGTTAGGGACGCTCAGTGGCGACAACAAAAGTATGGCGCAACAGCGTCACGGCAATTGCATCCGGGGGATGAAGTTTGGTTGCGTCAGTATAGGGGACAGGATAAATGGTTATCAGGGAAAGTAACGGAAAAGATGGGAACCACCGATTACAAAGTAGTAGATGCTTTAGGTAGGGAATCCCATAAACATGTGGATCAGCTAAAGCAACGGATACGGAGTTCATTAATCTGTCCTTCTAGCCCGGTTAGAGTGCAGCCAGAGATGGTGGATGTATCGGGGAACCCAGAAGCGCCCAGGGACTTCGACGACTCAGCCGCCACAAATACGCCTCAGGGTGACGAAGAGCATTTTGATGATTGTGTCGAACCAAAAACTCAGACTCCTTTGCCTTCTCCTGAGCCGACCCAGTCTCGTCCCATCCGTGCATGTAGAAGGAATAAGCCACCTAGTTATAAGATATGATAAGTAATATTTCCTCTTTTGTTAGTTACGTAAGTTATTAAATGTATAAGTAAATAAGCTACCTAGCTGTAAGTATATTTTAGGTTTTGTTAGTTATGTAAGTTCTTTATTGTATACCTATAGATAAGGATGTTTAGATTAAGGGTGAAGGTGTGATGTATGTGTGCCTATGTGTGAGTGCGTATGCGCCGATGCGGCGGTCGTGTCAAGGACGGACAGTCCCCAATAAACCACGGTACTAGCTACACGTTTGTTTTACTTAAACATCTCAGTATTCATGCCTATAACCCAGGAGTACCCAGTGATAAGGGTCGGGGTATGCAAACGGCTGATGATCCAGGAGTACCCAGGTCGGGTCAGGATCTCGATCGTAATAGCCCAGGAGTACCTATTCAAGGTCGGGGCCACGATGTACTTGATTTAACCCGGAACCCAGGAACACCCAGGCAGGGTCGGGGCCACGGTATACTTGATCTAACGATGGAATCTACCGGCAGAGACGAGAGGTGCTCACGAAAACGTAATCAAGATAACTCGGGCCAGCGGAGGAGTCGCCGAAGGCATCGTAGTTCGTCATCTGAAGAGTCTGGTTAGCGATATCATACCTCTTTGAAACGTCCGAGACCGTCTAGGTCACATAATGATTCTAATATTCTAGATAAGGTTTTATCTATTTTGAATCATGTCAGGAGCTCAGATAAACCCAAACTCACTTTCAACTCTAACGTCATTCCCGACTTTGACCCTATATTAAAAGAACAAACGGTATATACTTGGTTAACAAAAGTTGAAGAGTGTGCATCCATTTATGGATGGGACGACAGAGAAACGATTCATTATGCCCTTCCAAAATTAACGGGAGTGGCAAAGACCTGGTACCAGGGTTTGCCGCCGGTGTTGTTTACTTGGAACGAATGGAAAAAGAAATTGATTGAATCGTTCCCCTGCCGGGAGGATTATGCTGAGCTCCTAACAGATATGTTAGCTAAAAGAGTGCGATACGTTGAATCACTGGAGCAGTATTACTATGCGAAGGTTAATTTACTAAATAGATGCCAAATATACGGGAAAAAAGCGGTAGACTGCATCCTCTATGGAGTTGAAGATCGGGCGGTAAAAGTTGGTGCTCAAGCAGCTCAATTTTCTGGGCCTGAACAAGTACCTACTTAAATATTTCAAAACTGTCAAAGTGGGGCATATTAGAGATAAAGAGTCGCATGATTCATCTAATCGGTTCCGCAATGAAAGAAGGTCTCTTGTGACAAGACCAGGTAGCTCAAAGGAATCTACGAATACTGGGATCAAATGTTATAACTGCAATGAAATGGGTCATCGTAGTACCAAATGTGACAAGCCAGCAGTAAAATGTACTTACTGTGAGAAGCTTGGACATTTAGTAGAACACTGCTACAAAAACAAATTGAATAAAAGCCAGGGAAAGGATCAAATCCAGGAAAAGGATAAAAACGAAAAACAGGTTGCAAGACTAAGCATTGATTATCCGCATGACTTTAGTATTAATAACCAGAAACAGAACCCAAATTTTAAGAGAAATGCCAAAGACAAATATATTTTGGATGTTAGGGTTAATGATTCGACTGTTAAATGCCATGTTGACTTAGGCAGTCAGTGCTATCTAGTAAAAGTCAGTACAGTAAAAGAATTGCAGCTCGATGTTATCGAAGCTGAAAATCTTCCAGTACTGAGAGGCATAGGAGCAAACCTAGTTACACCATTAGGTATAGTCACGTGTGCAGTTGAGGTTCAGGGAATTAGAGAAACGATAAATTTATATGCTGTTAAAGATTATGTGATAAATCAACCGATATTGCAAGGGCACTCTTTCACTGAGAAACCGGATATAGTTATTACAAAGACCCCAACAGAGCTGATATTTCAAAGAATACTAAATGATAAGATTCCCTTGAAGGTTAGTAAGCAAACTACTTTGCCTTGCAATACCTTAACACCAGTTTCAGTTATATCAGAATCACGAGAGTCTGGTACAGTTCATGTCAATGGTTCATTGCGTGGCCCAGAGGGTAAGGAAGCCTATCTACTTTCTGGACAGTATGAGATCAATCGTGGACGTAGTTCGCTTTTGGTATTCAACGTTTCTTCTGATCCCGTAATAATTGATCAAGATTTTTTATTAACACGCGCTAATTTCAAACAGGCTCATAGTTCGATTCTTAACAGCTACAGTGTAGCATTCAATGAAACCGAGGTCGATGAATCTGTCAATTGTCGTGAAGGTCTTGATAATGAGGAGCGCCTCAGACTTCAACAACTTTTATCCAAATATGGTGATTGTTTTTCTAAAGGGCTTCATGACCTTGGTTACACCAATGTTACAGAGATGGTCATTGAACTGGAAGACTCACAACCAGTAGTCTACCGTCCTTATCGTATGTCTTACGCAGAAAGAATTCTGGTAAGAAACATGGTCCAAGAAATGCTCGACAACGGCATCGTTAGAGAGTCTTCTTCACCCTATGCAAGCCCTATTGTTTTAGTACAAAAAAAGACAGGTGAGAAACGACTTTGTATCGATTATAGAGCTTTAAATCGAAAGACGAAAAAAGACCACTATCCTCTTCCTCGAGTTGAGGATCAACTTGATCAACTCTCTGGCAATACTTTGTTTACATCCTTAGGCTTGGCCTCCGGGTATTATCAGATTCCCATTTCTCAAAATTCAAAGGAAAAAACAGCCTTCGTAACTCCGGACGGTCAATTTGAATATAACCGCATGCCATTTGGTCTCGTCAACGCTCCTTCGGTTTTCCAGAGGACAATAAACAAAATTCTGTCAGAAGCAAAAATTAAATATGCCATTGTTTATATGGACGACATCCTAATACCAGTCAAAACCGTCGATGAAGGACTGCATAGGTTGGAAGAAGTATTGCAACTACTGAAAAAAGGGGGCCTCACACTGAAATTGAGTAAATGCAACTTCTTCCAAACTAAAATTGATTTTCTTGGATTCGAGCTGAGCGCTGAAGGTATTCGGCCAGGGTCGCGAAAAACTGATGCAGTATCGAAGTACCCACGTAATCAGCATGAGTTAAGACAGTTTTTGGGATTATCAGGATTTTTCTGTCGTTTCATCAAGGGTTATGCGCTCATTACCTTACCGTTGACAAATCTTTTAAAGAAGGAAGCAACATGGACATGGAGTGAAGCACAGCAGCATGCATTTGAGGAGATTAAAACTTTATTGACTCAGCGCCCTCTGTTGGCATTATATGATCCCAAAGCTGAAACACAATTGCACACAGATGCGAGCAAAGATGGTGTTGCAGGAATTCTTGTCCAGGCAAATGCAAATAGAGTCTTTCAACCAGTGTCTTATTTTAGCCGCAAGACGACCCCCGACGAACGTAAGTTTCACTCATATGAGCTCGAAACTCTTGCAGTTGTAGCATCATTAAATCGGTTCAGGGTATATTTGATTGGAATCCCTTTTAAGATTCTGACTGATTGTAATGCCCTTAGATTTACTTTGACCAAACGCGATGTGATCCCACGCATTGCGCGGTGGTGGGTCCAACTGCAAGAATACGATTGTTCAATCGAGTACCGCCCAGGATCACGGATGGCCCATGTAGATGCGTTAAGTCGTAACCCTATTGAGGAAAACGAAGACGCTTCTCATTTTCTAGATGTTCTGGTGGTAGATAATGTTGATCAAGATTGGATAACTACCGTGCAATGCGCAGATGAAGAAATAAAGAATATAAAAGAAGTTCTTAGTGATCCGAATTCTGTCAAATAGTTGATTTTTGCAAAAACTATAAACTTAAAAATGGACGAGTGTATCGCATTGTGGGCGAAGAGCGAAAATGGCTAGTACCGAAAGGAGTCCGTTGGCAGATACTTCAAAAAAATCACGATGATGTGGGTCATTGCGGATTTGAAAAGACTCTGCAGCGAATACAGCAACACTACTGGTTCGCGAAAATGCGCCGTTTTGTTAAAAAGTATGTCACATCTTGCTAAGAGTGCACACACCACAAAACTCCAGGTGGCAAAAGAGAAGGCGAGCTTCATCCAATAGAAAAGGGTAGTGTTCCTTTTCATACGATTCACGCAGATCATCTCGGGCCCTTTATTAAAAGTAAAAGGGGTAACTCCTATTTACTAGTGATAGTTGATGGCTTCACAAAGTACACCAATATAAAACCAGTTAAAAACACAAAATCAGCTACGTCAATAAGAGTTCTTAAAGAACACATTAGCTACTTTGGGGTCCCTACTCGACTTATTACTGATAAAGGCACAAGCTTCACTAGTAAGATCTTCAAAGAATTTGTTTCCTCGTATGGTATTAAGCATATTGAGAATGCAGTTGCGACACCTCGGGCTAATGGCCAGGTGGAGAGGTTTAATAGGACGATTCTCAATACCTTATCCACCTCTTCCCATGGCGATGATGAAAAAAACTGGGACGAACACATTATTGATATACAAATGGGTCTCAACACAACAACACATAAAACAACACAGAAAAGTCCGTCTGAGTTACTTTTTGGGTTTTAATATAACCAGTCGGTCGCAACTCGCAAGGTATATTGAGCACCGTAATCAATGAAACACTAAATGTAGTAAGTTCCGAAGAGTTAGGTGAGATGAGACAGGAAGTAAACGAAAAGATTAAAGATCAACAAGAGAAAGATGCACAAAGATTTAATAAAAATGGGAAGCTTGGTAAAGTTTACGTTGAGGGTGATCTAGTACGTGTAGAGCGTCAAGTACCGCATGATGGCAAATCACAAAAACTAGTCAACAAGTATCAAGGACCTTATCACATAGTAAAACAGCTCCCGAATGACCGATATATTATTGAAGACACACCTCTGACGCGAAAACAGGGTCGTCGTTACGAAACTGTTGTAGCTCTATATAAAATACAGCCTTGGATGATTTTTAATAGGGATCTAGAATCCAGTGAAAGCGAATCTAGTAATAGCGATGTAGAAGATTAAAATAGTTATTATTTTGTTTGTTCTAAGCATGTTATAGAACAGATTTATTTGAAACTGAATCTATGTAAACAATATAACATAATTATTATTACCATCATCAAAACTTGCAAAATGAATGATCTTGTTTGAACTGATACTGATAAAAACATTTATTTATGAGTAGCTGTTCGTAAATATTTACATTTCTATTTAATTTCCACTATTATGTAAAAAAAAATTAATCTATTTGTGAAGTTGATTTATTACATTCATAAAAGAGAAAACTTTTAAAGAGAAATTTACTTAATTAGATGAATTTTATTTTGATCTAAGTTTAATTTCTCATAACTACTTGTATTGTTGTTTATTATTACTAGTACATAAACAATTGTAAGTAGTTCTAAAAATATTTGCATTTTTATTAATATAGTACCACACAGTGAAATATATTTGTAAAGTTAATTCTTTAAAAAGGAAATACCTGTTAAAAGTTGAATAATTTTATACACTTCTACATTTTCTTTAACTATGCATGTTTATTTTCAAGTATGTTATAAATTAAATTATTATTTATTTCTTCGCGAAGGGACTCGCTATGAACAGGATGGCCGAGTTGTTAGACTTATTAATAAATATTTTTATTATACTAGTCATAAGTACGGTTGTTCAATTTTATGAGTACAGTAATTTAACGGTTTACGCAGTGGTATGAATACGGTACGTAAAACCACTGCGTAGTACATTTGGTTTGTAGAGAAGGGGTAAGAATTATGAAGAAGGGATGGCCGAGACCGGCACGGCAGTCTGTTCATGGCAGTTCACGAGTATAGACGTCTCTTAAGTATTGTAATACTAAAGTACAAAGTGAATATAATCATCTTCAGTCAAAGTTTATTTTTATTTCTGAACCTAATCCCATATTATGGTTACCTACATCATTCATATTGAAATTATACATATATGTGAGAACGATGTAAAAGACGTGCAGGATAAAAGAGTCCGGAGTAAAATAGACCACGGCAGCCGAGACATGACCAGTCTCAGCTGACGGCGCGCGTTCACGAACATGACGCATACGCTAGCACCATTCGGCTAATGTTTAGAAAATACCAAAATTTACTACTTTTTTGCTACTATTTGATACCTAACTTCAAATATTTAGTACCTCGACTGACAGCGAAAAAACACGTAAAGAAAGTGGTCAGACATTCTGACGTCAGGTTGTCTGGACCATTTTTTTTTCATAGTTCGATACAACAAAACTAATTTATCTAGGGGGGTCGAGGGGGCGTTGAAGTTTGTGGAGTAGGTACCTACTAAATCTGCGCGGACGAAGTGCTAGTTTATAGATAATGGTACGGAACCCTTCGTGCGCCAGGCTGTCTCGCGCTTGGCCGGTTTTTTTATGGAGCGGTCATACTACCTCTGAAATGTCATCGGTACACACGGGTGTGCACTAAAACAACAAACTAATTGCGACTGACATGCGCGGGCAAGAAATTTCAGAGTTTTTAATAGGGGAATCTTGAAATGAAAATCTAACACCGTGACTACCACCACCCCACCAATGTCATGGTATACCTATCTCGCAAACTACTGGAGTACTAGTTTTGAATTTTGGGTAGGTACTAATTCTATCTTGCAGGGTACTAATTTTCTATGTAGGTTTGAGGAAAGCGACAAGCTCCTGAAACTTGGAATCGACATTCATACGGGTTGCAGACCAAGAGCTAAGCTAAGTTAGTTTAGCTTAGCTCGCATAGCTGACGCAGTTTTTCATACTTGTGTGCAGACCGCAAACTATGCGAACTAAGCTATGTGAGCTAACTAAAATATGCGAAGAATTTTCTTCGCTCATGGTGGTCCTGCTGAAACGAGCGTGACCACCGCAGGACCACCTTCAAAGTCGATTTTCTCGAAAACTACTATATAGGGTACCAATTTTGTTGTTCGAGTACCAATTAGTACCAATTGAGTACTAATTATTTGCATAATATGGAAGCGATTGGAGTTCGTGGTCCTGCGGTAGTCACGCTCATGGCGTCGCTCTCCAATGGGCCGCCAACTGAGTGACCAGCGCGATGGCGACAGCGGATGCGAAATATCAAACAAAAGAAACCCCTGCGTGCTTTCGGCCAAAGTGAAGAGTGCGACAAGCGGCGGCACAGAGCGTCGAGCGCGCAGAAATTAAAAGAGAAACGCTCATCAGAAAATAAACATCATTACCCTTTATTCCCGTTGTCCCCGTATGCCATATCTCCGTCCCCATATTATTGTGTCATGCCTTTACCTACTTAAGTATAAATTTATTTTTAACTGAAATTATTATCTGGTGTGCAATAAATATTTTTAATTTTACGAGTAGGTAAATAAGTGCACATAGTCTCGAATATTGTATTGTATGTATTGTATTTACCACCAAGTGAAATATTGAATTAACTAACACATCAATAAATCTTGGTCCCTTCAAAACTTGCAGTGTACTGTGGTCGGCTAACCACGTCCGCTCCCGCCCTAGTAGGTAGTTACCCCGCATTCACTCTGGAAGAGTACTTAGTATACCCTCAATATTATTAGGAAACAACTTGTGTAAAACTAAAAATTCATGTATAATGAAAATGTACTTTTTATTTAAAAGAATTATTTTATCAATAACATTGATATGGCTATTAGTAAGAACAAATCAATGTCTATATAGTAAAAAATTGTTTCATTTAGAGTTACCAATATTTACCCACACATTTAGAGTTCCCATATGAGTACTTACGCCCTACGGCATTTCATAATTAAAGTAATAAAAAAAAGAGTTCAGGGGGAAAGATAGTTATTTTTCATTTTCTATAGAAAACTTTAAAACACTCTCTCTCCCTCTAACTCTTTTTCGAAAATCTTCTGTACTAACTATTTAGACCTAGATATCTAGCGTATATGCATACCAAGTTTCATTAAAATCCGTTTAATCATTACGAAAAATGAGGACTTGAAAGTTTGTATAAAATTCTGTAGGGCATAAATGCTCTTAATGGTTTACATAAGTGAGAAACTATGAAATCTCTAATGGACATCCATCCATTTTTATACACATTACACTATGAAAAAGCAATGTTCTTAAATACTATTACAACAATATGCTCTTCTCTAAAGCTCAATAAAATTAGTTATTGGAAATACTGAACTTTACAATAATTAAATGGGAAAAAACATTTTCACAATGGTTGGTGCAATAAAAAGTTAAATTCTTGTACAAATTTTAATAAATGAAAAATTACATAAAAAATATAGGTAATACCTATCACTTATTAGTAATTACAAATTATTAGATCATATATTATTTACATTATCTTATGTATGTTATTTAAAATTATTGTGGAGTTTACTGTTCATTACAAAAATTCGTCGCACCAATCTTTCAAACACTGATAGCAGTCTGCCGATTGTTTTGAATTGGCATTGCATGTATCTTTTAACCACTCCTGGAATAGTTCTTTGTCTTTCTTCAACACCAGAAACTGTCCCAACACCGTGTAAGCCTGCAAAAACACATGTTTTTATTGTATCTGTGCCTTATTACATTATAATCAAAGCAAGTGGTGTACCTTAAATGATTTTAATTTATAGGTTTAGACCTTTTTACAAGGCTGATATTTAAATCTTCGCTCACTTATTTTGTGCTGTGAGACTTGAGAAGAACAACCTAAATACTTTATCTGTCTTGTAGGTAGCAACACTAAGCATCATTAAAAGTCTGGTAAATTGTCAGAAATGTTATTGGATTTAACTTAGTTTTGTTTTTATTGATAGGCACGTGTTTGCCTAGAAGTAACCAACTCAATCTTGACTTAAAGACTGTCAGGTTGTAGCTATCAGGAAACACAGACTCTGGCAGAGAATTCCACTCCATAGCAGTACGCACAATGAATGTTTTCCCAAAAAGTTTTGTGCGTGTTGGTGGGATGTGGGTGGCGCATCGCCGTACGTCTTGTGGTGATGTGGATGATGGAACGGGCTTGGCGGAATTAAACTATGCAATTCCGTTGCACACTCCCCAAAATGCAACCCATAGAAAACAGACAGGCTAGCAACTCGGCGTAGATGCTCAAGACTGGAGCTTCGACCCGGTGAGCCTACTATAACCGATGATCCTCTTGGCTCGTTTCTCAATCGACTCAAGGGCATCAAGGTGGTATTTGGCAGATCCGACCCAAAGATACGAGTACTCTATACACAATCGAACTTGCGCTTGATAAAGTTTGAGCAGCTGTTCCGGCGTGAAGTACCGTCGCACCTTTCCTAGGATTCCTAAGTTTTTGGCAGCCCCTTGAGCCTTTGCCTCTATGAATGGGCCAAGATTGAGGGTAGATGTCAAGTTGGTCGGTTATTGGCATGGTAACGACTCAGAGTTAGTATGCGCGTAGACCATGTCCCGAATTAGGACATAAGATACTTTTTACAACAGATGTATTTTCCCTTCGGATCATTTCAGACTTTGATGCGGCCTAAGTCACTGACAAAAGCTAGTATTCTAATAAGTATCTATTTCTACGCATAAGGAAAATGTTTGATAAATTACATAGAAACTGAATTTATTTAAACTCATATTCTAAAAATAATGATGACTTAATTAGTAATAATAGTAGGACTCAAAACCTAGATACTGGAGGTAAAACATGCAAGACACCACTTAAAATCCACATTTAAATAACAATAACCTCTATATTAGTGCAGAAACAGTAACCGGTCAGTGGGTATCCGTACCATTTCAGCCAATAAAGTTTGGACTGAATAAAGACTGCTTGTTTGATAAAATGCTTTTTCAATTTTGGCGATGTTTGAAGGGCTAAGAAACGGCCAATCAGTTTACTCAGATGAAGACAAAAACTCTTCATCATGTGTGAACTACTAAAGAAATAGGAAAGTTGGGCATGTATAGATTTACTAATCCGAATAGTAAATTATACACTGTTTACTGACCTTGTCGAAGCCCGCGACTTCCAGTCTCTTTCCTAAAACTTCACCGACGCCTGCTAATTCGGTTACAGGCTTTTCCCCCATGGGCTCTGCAACAAAGTTTCTATGTTTCTGTGATGTACTCGACATTGTGGATGTGTAGCTTGATATTCCTTTTCGAAATAATAATCAATAGTCTCGTTATTGTAAGTATACACTTGCACACTAAGGAATACAAGCTAACAATAACGATGATTAATTTAACGGTAAGCGTGCAAACAACAAGCTTGTCAGTCAATTAGTTTTAGTGTTGCCGCATTAATAATTATTAATTATCATCTGTCAAACAAGTCAAGTCGACGAAAGTCATGGAAGTAGTAAGGCCCACAGAACACTATAACCTAGCGAGTAAGGCCCGTATTCCTTTTTTTTAAGGATGAGTTATCATCGAATGTCTCCTTCTGCTCTCTCTAGAGTGGAAGGCATAACAGACTTATATCTACTGACTTATAAAGCAAAAAAACCATCCGTCCAAATGCCCTTTGCGTTCCAGGGCCAGGGAAATAAAATCAATCGTATTCTTAACATGTGAAATAAAATAAAATCATGTAAAAAATACAAGAAAATTCGCGGGCTATAATAACACACACATTTTAAAATGCGAAGACTGCGGTGCGTGCGGCTCCTGCGGCGCGTCTAAGTACGCGTTCACCTATAATGATGTACGCGATGACAGCTGAATAGACAGTGCGGATACTAATCCCATGTGAAATAGATTCTACATGAATTAAAACTTTATTTAAACTTATTGCGAAAAATATAGGTAGCGATTTTAAACTAACAGTTTGAATTTTCGAGCGAAAACTGACGATGACGTCAGTCCTGTCTGTCACTGGTCATTCTGTCTTAACTCAAAGAAGAAGAAAGAAAAAGTGTTTATTGGCGCCAAGCATGACGCAAAGAAATAAGGTCGTTTTTCGTTGTCATAACGGCAGTGACGTCACTAAACGCTGATTGTTGTTGTTAAATACGTTCCGTTTCGCGTTATTTTTAACCGACTTCTAAAAAGGAGGAGGTTCTCTATACGGATGTTTGTATTCTTTTTTTTTATGTTTGTTCGCGCATAACTCCGTCGCTTGCCAACCGATTTCAAAAATTCTTTTGTTGGAAAGGGTATACTTCCCAAATTTTAATGGTCCCATTGAAATTTTATTAAAGTAATAATAATAATAATATTTTATTTACCCAAAAGATCGGTTTAGTAGTTTGGTTTTAAATCCAAATAGCTCGAAAAATCATCCATGTATACGAAATTGCGTATTTTTGCTTTCCTGTGACTTTCCAGTGGTATTGTTAGGCGTGGGGTACCACCATAGAGGAATATAGGTACCACTTAAAAGTGAAAAATAAAAAACTTGTAAGAAGGCAGAAGGCCGAAGGCGAAGAGGCAACCAAAAACACTGTGTTTTTGGTTGCCTCCTCGTTATTTGACACCGACTTCCGAAATTAAAGTCATTTTGAACTTTGTAGTGTTTTTTGGAAGTCGGTTTTTTTTTGTGAAAAAGTTTTTTTAATTCGTAATTCTTACTAAAAATCAATAATCTAAGATGAAAACGTTGCAGTGGCCCTTCTTTTATACTTTTTTATTTTTTACACTTCATAAAATCTGTAGGTATATAATTATCTTCCCAGCACTAACAGAACAAAGCAACATTTCGCAAATGTCTCGAAACACCTTTATATCCTATTTGGTCTGTGCCTCATAGTTTAATAGGTACCTACTGTGCACATCTGTGGTACACTCTACTTTGTGTTTCTGTATCTGTGACTGTAAACTGTCAGTTAGAATCGCCTGACACCTGACACTGACAATTATTGTCACCAAAATGATATTGTCTAAGTATTTGGACTGGAAGTCTAAACGACCAAACAAAAATAACAAACTGCTAAAAAACCTCAAAAGCTACTTATATTTTAGCTTTGCTACTATTGAGCAATGGAGACTGAGCAATTAGTGATGCTCCTTCATCATGAGACCGTAAATAATTAATGAAACCATAAAAAAATACTTGTCAAGTTGTATGCAATGTTCAACGATTAACCACTGATGATAGTATAATAAATTAATATATTAAAGGAATTAGTAGAAATGTGGTCACCTGTGATTACATAAAATACATATAAACTTGCCATGGAAGGTTCAAAAGAGGAGAGTTTATATCGTGCAGTGTTAGCTGAAGATCTAGACGCAGTTTCGCAGGCGCTTTCTAGAGGTAACATTAATTATTTTGTTTTGCTGTCTGGTGGACACTTCAAATATATAATAATAGTTTATTAACACAAAAACCTTAATATACACTAAGCTCATACAAAACACATAGGAACATTAAACTTTGGGAAAAAGGCATATAATTAATAAAATGTAAGAGGAAATAATACACTTCTACCTAATTACTTTTTCTTTAATTTCAGGTGCTAATCCGAATAAGACTGCCAGCCAAGGTAAAACTAGTTTAGGTGAAGCTGCAAATAATGGAAACATTGATATTGTCAAGCTATTAATTAATGCCACTGAAGCAAAACCACACATGACTGTATCATATACAGGGTCTCCTAAAAAAAGGCTGGTTAAGTGCCACAAGCGGAAGCTCCGGCACCATGGACAACATGATGAGACTGTTGTCAAATGCAAAAGTTTAAATGACAGAACTTTTAAAGATTTTCATTTTGGACAATTTGAGACACTTGGAGTAAATGATAATAGTTCAAAATCAGACACCAACCAGGGATACTTTGTATTTATTCACAGTGAAGGATCTAGCAGTGATGAGAGTAAAATGGGTGGTCTGAAATCACCAATAACTCCATTATCATTGACACCATCGCCACAGGCTGACTTAGAATGGGATGAGGATATAGGGAATGTTGCACCAACTACAAGTGAAGATGAAACTTGGTCTTCTATGTATAAGTTAGTTGCTTGTCATTGTCTTTAGTTTCTAATAATAAATTGCCGAGATAAGCAGTGATAATATAATGAGTAACTTATTATTTTTTATTACACATATAGTAGAATATCTCCATTTTCTATGATTCAGATGGTATGCAGCTATATTGGAATCAACTGGGGCAGCCCTAGCATCAGCCTCTGTGGTGACCAATGGAATTGATCAGCATGATGCATTTATGCAGACTGCCTTACATTATGCCGCAGAACAGGGTCATGGTGGAGTTGTCAAAGTGCTGATAGAAGCTGGTAAATATTGCTGGACTACTCTATCAATTTCTTATGACTTCATTTTGGGTTGCTACCTCATGTCTTCTTGCTAGGTTAATTCTATAAGTACATATCTTCTACATTATTGTTATAAGTCATTAGTTTTTCACTTAGCCTTAGCTTACTACTGAAGTAATTACATTCTTTCAGGTTGTAAAGTAGATGCTGAAACAGGAGATGGAGTGACAGCCTTACATGTAGCAGTTATTAAAAACTATATAGATATTGTAAAGATACTTATTAAGGCTGGGAGTAATGTCAACCACAAAACTTATGATAGTATGACACCTCTGCATTTTGCCACATCAAGAGGTTTCTTGGATTTGGTGAGTGCTCACAAATTTTTGTAAACGTCAAGCACTAGCAACACAGCTGAATGGGACTGCGCGTGTCGGTTGTTTTAATGACATCAATGATATCAATTTGCGCTAGTGTTAACACCTCCATGAGCAAATTTCGTCCTGTATCCCAAGTACGATTCTTGCTTTGCTTCAAGTTTCTAGAGCTTTAATAACATACAATGGTGCAAACAAACATGAATTATATCTTCCTCAACTTTTTCCCAAAGTAATTTTTTTTAGAACCCATATGTACTATCCCACTCTTGAACTTTGAAACTTCTGCTAAATCAGGGGTGTTGGAAGTTTCGCTAAATCAGGCACACAACTGAGACAATGCACCAGTTACCAGCTTCCATTAAGTCTGCTTTCTATAACTTTCAGGTAAAGATTCTAGTCTGTAATGGAGCTAGTTTAGAAGCTAGGGATGCTAATGAGAGGACGGCATTATATATAGCAGCTGGTCGAGGTCATATGGATGTGATCAAGTATCTTATTGATTCTGGTGCTAATGTTAACAGTGAGGAGATCCATGGTAAATCATATTTTTTTATGTTATTGGAGGTAGCAACTGACCAACATATTTTTATTGAGTATCTATCAAGTTGCAGTCCAAAAATTATGCCTGTCTCTTTGTCGAATGTCCTTAGGAGTGTTCAATTTCACTCAAGACATTCGGCCCAATGCCAACAAATGTGTGATGGCAGGGTTCTGCAGTGCTAAGATAACTTTCTTGACACATTTTTCGAATACCCAAGTTATTAAAATTGCTTTTTTTCACTCCCACCATGTCATATCTAGAGTTTACCTACCATGAATATTACAAAATAATTTGTGCAAATGACTTATCTTTCTTTCCAGGATACACACCTCTTTGTGAAGCTGTGTGGCAAAAGTATGCCGTGGGTGTAGAACGTTTACTTTTGTCTGGTGCTAGGATCACTCACTCGCATAGGCTTTTACACAATGCGATAATTCAAAGACAGGTATGTCGACTGGAATCCTACAACTAGCTTATTTAAGCATTCATCAATACACAAATGATCGACAATTTTAATATCTCGCATTATGGGCAGTCTAGAAAATTGAATTGAGCATTTTAAATGGATTGCCCGAAATTTGGGTTACCCTTGCAAAGTTCTGAAAAACATCTATCTCCTACAAATTATATAATGAATTCAAAATTGCTAATGTGTTGATTTGTTAAGGTGGAAATCGTGGAAATACTAACTGCTTACGGAGCGGGTATAAACCTTTATAACGACAACGGTGATACACCGCTGCTTTTAGCGGCCAGACTATCGCAGCCTGCGATCGCAAGAATATTGTTATGTAAAGGTAGGTGATTACAATCCACTGCTCTATTTTGTCCCATCTGATTGAGAAACCATCAACGTACCTAATAGGGAATACTTATGCATGAAAATAATATTTGTTACCTACACAGTTTATCTCAAAATATTCAAAAATATAATACTAACAGTGAAAATAGAATCAAAATTCATCAAAAAACCAACAAGCTATAACTTTTAAACAAATAAGTAGGTACCTATATCTGTCCCTCTCGCGAAAACGCTGTTTTATAAGGCAGTTGTACTAATAGGCGTCATGGACTTTGATGTCAAAGTCCATATGGGACTTCTCTTTCTAATTGTTAACTAAGAAGCTTTAAAGCTTCATCACCAATTAAGTTTTTTCCCTATTTCCTAATAAGTATTTCATTTTGTAAATTAAAAAATTGCATGCATATTCCCTATTATTCTTCTTGATAAGGAGTCGTAAAAGGCGGTGATCACTGTAAATCAAGCCTTACGTTTTTTATCTAATGCGATTGTGATTTCCGTTCAATCATTATGATTTCCAAACTAAATATTTTCTCTAATATCAAATTTAATTACAGGTGCGAATTCTAATTTGTACAACAGTATAACAGGTGCTAATGCGTTGCACATCGCCGTTGAAAGTGTCGCAGCCCATGAAGATTTCGAGGAATTGTTAACATGTTTAATAGACTATAAGATTAACTTGAATGCCACAGCTCTGACTGGCGACACTGCGTTAAACAGGGCTCTGTTGTTACACAAGTAAGTTTTTGTTGACTGTTACAAGTCCTGTTGATATTGATACAATGATCTATAAAATCATCATCATTGATGCTTTCGAAACATTGACCATGCTTTAAGTATGGCTCTTAAATTGTTTTTCGGATTTATAATTGTAATTATAAACGCGTTTGGGTTGGAAGGAATGAAATGGTATAAATCGTGATGATGCTGGAATTTCTCGTACATAACATTTAATAGTTTTTACAAGAAACTTTGAGGTTGTAAATATACATATGTAAATTAAATATTCATGTACTTAGTGATGTTTTTCTTTTTACAGAGATCATGCTGCAGTTCTACTAATTCGCTATGGAGCAGACGTAAGCACTTGCGATTTACACTCGTGTGGTCTCGACAACCTGTCCATTGCTAGCAGACGAAGATCGAGCAGCTTAGCGTCGATGTTACTGAAGGCAGGTCATTACGTCTCGGTTCCCGACCAAGGCGCTTCCGTTCCTAAACCAGGATGCGCAGCATATTGGTTACATCATG
Source organism: Melanchra persicariae (assembly GCA_947386135.1). Lineage (NCBI taxonomy): Eukaryota > Metazoa > Arthropoda > Insecta > Lepidoptera > Noctuidae > Melanchra > Melanchra persicariae. The sequence continues at coordinate 11,222,342 of OX376653.1, read as the reverse complement.
CTTGCAAACAACCACTTAGTCTCTCCGATCTCTGTAGAATTAAAATTAGACGCATAGGCGCCAGAACTGGTAAGATATTGTATCACTTCATATCATCTCTCCCTCTACCAAAGAGCTTAAAAGGATACCTTATGATGGAAGACGAAGGACTGTACTAATTCATTATGTGAGTCAGTCAAAAATTTCTTGTAATGTGATTCAATCAAAACATTAGTGTCAGAATGGCTGGTTGCCGGAGTTTCTTATCACATAAGAAACTCTGGGCTACATTAGTGTCAGAATGGCTGGTTGCCAGAGTTTCTTATCACATAAGAAACTCTGGGCTATCAACAAAACAAAAATAAATATCTATATGAATTTTTATTTAGTAAAATTACACAGTAGTACAAAGGTGTACTTAGGGTAAAATATAAAATATTTGTTGATTAGAATATCTATACTTATGTGACACAATACTTTTGTCCACAAAAATCTTCAAAATGAGTTGAATTGTTAAAAACGCCTAACAGTAAAGAATAATCCTCATTTCACGTTTGTAATTATAATTACATTATAACAGCTTATAATGGAGAATGAGCAGACATGAGTACTTTTATAGATGTTTATAATTTCTTGAGTGCTAAATGATCTGCGGCCCTACCATGACGTGTTAAAGCGTGAGTCGTTCGAGTGAGAAGGAGGGATGGAGCTATATAGGGTGTATAGCTCTATCCCTCCTCGCTCGAACGACTCACGCTTTAACACGTCATGGTAGGGGCTCTGATCTTGTTTTGTATCACTTTAAAATAGAAGGGTAGGTACAAGTTATTTATTTTTAGTTGTAGTTAATTTAATGTTGATTATTTATATTTTTATGAAATGTATGGTATAAGGTGATTTAATTAATTAACTAAAAAGGACCACTCATTCTCCTTGTATTATGTAAACAATGTTCAAGTAATGTGAATTGGTTGGAATAAGAATCTAGTCTTAAATTAATTAATACATGTATTAATAATACAATTAGTAATTACAATAAATGATATGAATTCAGATACAATAATACATAGAATAAAGCAACATGAAGTTGCTTTTAAGCCTACTTACACAGGGTGAGTAAATTATAGTGTATCTACCTATTCTGTTGAAAATACACTGTACATGCATATGAGAATAGTAGTTTTAATCATAATGTATTACCCACACTCATTAAAATTCTGATGTGTTTTTAATGAAATACTCCTTTGTTCAAAAGGTAAGTAGTTATTGTAGTAGTAAAAGTGTAATTATGAAAGAACAAAGCCATCTGGCCACAAGCAGAGACAATCATTATAAAAAGTGTAAGTAGATGCGCCATTCCTGCCCCAATATTATTTATAAACTTCTTTTGTATTTTTAATTGATTTTTTTAAACTGTGTTTATGACGGTAACGCACCCACCTACTACAATAATAACATTGGTCATACAATACCAACACTATTTATAATCCATATAGAACTTTTATATCTAACACATAATATATGAGACGGAAGATTGCGATTAGTGACTAAATAATTACAGAATATTAGGTGTTAAACATATAACATTAATAATATATCGTTTCTCTTTGTGATCACCTCTAATAGCAACAATAACATACCTATTTAAATCACACTAACATAATCATCTGACTTAATTTGACAAAATAAAAGCAAAATTAAAATGGGAATGTTAACATAAAATAAACATTTCTACAAATAATAATAACAACATTAAAAGATATAGCACATTAACAAACCAATATACATAAGATTACACCAATTTCCAGATTGGATCATGCAAATAAAACACAGCATCAATAAATACTTATCAGTAGCAAGGAAAACTAAATGCAAAATAAAGCCCAACTAGACATATCATAAGCTAGCATGAAGGTGCATAGTAACTTGTCAATAAACATAATGAGTAAATTCCAACTAACTACCATTTTTCTTGCACATCTCTGGCTGGACTTGAAATCAGTGCTTTGGGCTTGACATATTATCAGAAGGGCAATGACCTCTTATGTCCTTCAGAGTGTTCAGTTTAGGGTATGTCTCCATCAAGAAATTAACTAAATCAAAGTGTTTATTTTCAACAGCTTTATGCAGAGCAGTTTGCCCATCAGCATCTTGTGTTTCAACACAAGCTCCAGAGTTAATAAGGAATTTTATTGTTTCAATTTTACCTAAAAACAGCATTGAAAAATAAGTGACAACTTTTAGAGAGTCCATACAATTTAATTTAAGACATGAAACCATTATTCAATTATTTCTTATCTCAAAAAGTGATTGTGCATTTACTACCAGTAAGAGTGAGATGTATCAATAAGCAATAAAAAAGTAGTTCTATTAGTATTGAGCTTAAATTGCCTTATTTGCTTTAGATGAGATATGAAAACACTTTGAATACTTTTGTGATATCTATAGAGTTTTAACTTGATGGAGGTGATTACCTGCTGCAGCAGCTTTGAGTAATGGTGTAGCTTGTCCACTATTGGTCCTTGCATCAATCAGTGCCCCATTTTGTAAGAATATCTTACAAATATCCACATATCCTTTACGTGCAGCATAGTGTAATGGTGTGTATCCAGAATTATCTGGTGTGTTCACAATTTCTTTTGCATTTCCTGCCTTATTAATCAAATATCTTACTCTTTCTTCATCACCGTAGAAGGCTGTAATTAAATAATATTTATTTAATATTTTAGTAATTAAGCTTGCAAACAGTGTATGTTAGCGTGCATAATTTTATCTGACACACCCATGCATAGGTTGTAGTTAAGCTATCTTATCAGGTAGCACTTCAAAATACGATACACTAACATTCTTGCACATTACATCTGTTAAATAGCAATTAGACATATAAGTTTAACTGATTACCTGCATACCACAAGCCCCTCTCCCAATCCATTTCAGACAATGTTTGGCTAAGAGATGCATTAGCATGAGTGCAGTTTGAGTGGTCACAATTCTTTCCATGGTCCATATTTGTTATAATAATAGAATATTACAAAGAACAGTAGAATGATAAGGTTTGTTGTTTTAAATAATGCGTTGAAGAGTCCAAGTGATCTCTGCCTCACCGGTGCTTGAAACTATCTTGTAACCAAGCTGGCTCAATGTATTAAGAGCATCAAGGACATTTGATTTGATTGAAAGCCCATTCACAACTTCTCCTGATCCTGGAAACTTTTTAGATAGAGCTCTTATCTCCTCATCCCCTAGCCCAAAGACTGAGCAATCATTTGCATGCAAAGACCCTTTGATAGCAATATAAACAACACAGTCTTCTTCAGTTAATGGTACTGACGCCAAGTTGCATGGAGACAGGTTCTGGCTGCCCTTTGTGTCCATAGTATAAAATAAATTTAACTGATCAAGTATGTTTTCAATATGATATTTCTGGCTTACACTTCGTCGTCTTTTGTCTGGTGTTGGTAGTTGCCCAAGTGCATAGCCTCCTTGCTAAAATTATTGATGTTATCTTGCTCCACAATTATTGAGGGCTCTGGTTCTGAAAACTCTTTTCTCATAGTCCACATATACTCATTATAATCTTGTTTTACAGCTGTAGAGCTAGACGCGACAACCTTGTAACCCAACACCTGTAATGTTATTGATCAATTAGCACTGTGACAATATGACTCATAACTACGAAACTGCATTGATTCAATTAGCTGATATGCAATAACAAAGGAAATGTTTGAAGTCACATACCTCGAGTGCGCTAAGAATAACACAAGGATGTTGTAAATAAACAATAGTGGAGTCGTCGCAGTAGCCGCCACATGCGAACCTCTTGAGCTGTTCTATGTCGCCAGCTAAATACAAACAAAATCAGGCCTCCACTTTAATGACATAAACGGAAACTTATTAAATAGTAGGTAAGTAAATAAAATGAGAAGAGGACTGTGCTTAAAACTAGTTGTTAATTCTTTATTTCTCTCCTGTTTCTCATTTTACTTTCGTAATTTGTCAACATCTAGGTACCTTTCAAGCCGGATACCAAAACACGCCAAGGGTTTTTATGTCCATAAGATGCTAGATTACCTCTAATCAAAATGTAGGGCATTGATAACGGATAATATTTCACTTATGTCATATACTGTTACAGTACAAAATTAATAAAATTATTCGATTACTTACGGCTGAACTCAAACACAAATTGCGTTGTATTGCGATTCATGCAATGCAAGCCAATCGCCAGAACGAACACTGCTGTGCAAACAAAACTCTAAAAAACAGGTATGTTTATCATAACTGCAGGACAGCAATATAAAATACTAGCAAGAGTAAAAGGGAGCGAGTAGGAAATAATGTTTATGCTATTTCTCTGAAAAGAGTAATGACGTGTATTTGATAACAGAGTGACCAACATAATTCTAATATTTTCTACTAAATTATCCGGAAGTAGTTTATATTACACAGATATGTAAGGTGTTTTTGCTTGTTTTAAGCACTTTCTGCAAAATCATCTAAAACCGGCTATTGAAGTGTAAAGTCATTGCAAGTTTAAAATTGACACACACACGTAAGCGATATGCGATGATTAACTGTCCACATACTTAGTAAGTACTAGTACAAGTTCCAAGTTTGTGGACACAGACGATCTAGGTTGCTTGTGGAGCAATCCATATATTACAGTTTGTAACTCAGTTTTTCTTTTCTGGCAACATGCTCTTTGTTGACAAGAGTGTCAGCTTTGTAATTTCCGTCATTTTGTGTCAAGGTTTGGTTTTGCGCGTTTTGCGCGGCAATACAAAATCAAACGTCGCAGCCAACTTATGCGGTACAATCTTAGAACAAAATACCAGCGGCCCTACTATGACGTGTTAAAGCGTGAGTAGTTCGAGCGAGAAGAAGGGATGGAGCTATACACCCTGTATGTATAGCTTCATCCCTCCTTCAGGAAGTCAGTGGTTACAATGATACTAAATCACGAAGTATACAATAGTCCTTACGCGAACTAGTTGAAAGATGCTTTTCTATTTTGTCGAATTATATCGTAATATTTTCCAACTATGAATAAGAGATGGCAGCTCTGCACTAATTTTCAGTATCGTAGTTTGTAGTTTGGGACTTTCGTAAATTAGTACCTACCTATATTTCCAACTATACAGATTGTGCTTAGACTATGGTTCAAAGGCGTTTTGAAAGGACTTTAAACTCTTTAAAATAGAGTTTAGAGTCGTTTAACAAAAAAATATCTTTTGGCAACGATTATTGCCCAGAGCAAAGTTCGAGTTTTGGTTTTGGAAACGATCGTTGCCAGAAGCAAGCGAGCGGATGGCTCTGGACAAAACCGAACATTGTCAACTCCGCCCCTAAGATGACACACTGACCTCAATTTTGTGTGACTGATTACTATTAAAATGGCAGGTTTTATTTTAATTTGTGACATTATTGATCAATTCCAAAGATTTTTTTGGTAAGGGAATAACAAAAAATAAAAATAAAATACTTTTAATTCAGACTAATAAAATGTTAATACTTAGTTGTTACCTACTACGTAACATTATCTTAAAACCATGTTAGTCAGTACAATAGCTTTGACAACATGTAGCCCGATAAGCCTTCCTACAACTGCAGATTCAGGTCTCTGCAATCATCCTTAGGTTTCCGTTACCACTTCCTCGAATTCGGCGAATTAGTGAGGCAGATTGTTGTGCATTACCTATGGCACAAAAGTCATCCACTCTCGCGTCGGCAAACATGCCCAAGGCAAACTTCAAAGGCGTTGTTGTACTGCACTCTAAGAGCATTGTAGACCCGCGTATAGGTAGTTGGTTCATAGGGCGGTGTAAAAGCTTTGACAGTATGCTCTGAATAAAGTTACCTTTACCTGTGCTGTACACCTTGCGAACCTATGCACCAACATATTAGCGCGCACCGACAGTACTCTTCTCTCCCTCTATATGACTCACAAATATTCAGCAGTTTCCTCAACTCACCTACAGATTTTTTTTAAATTTATTTATTTAAGGATTACCAACGAGTAAGTACCTACACTACAAAAAACTTCTGTAAAATACAAACATGTTACATAATATGTTTTCGTGTAATGCACACTCAATTACAGGTAACCACAACTTACATATTAGTGAGTACATGCTCCGACTGAATATAATATTTGACGTGACTATTAAAATAAAAATAATAAATACAAATTATAGATTATAGATTGACATAGATACTAATTTTAAGAAAGACACAATTATTATGCTAAAAATAAAAACCAAAATACACGTTGATATTGATATTATCTGTCAGTAAAAAGAATTATGTCAAGTAATAAAGTATAATGTCAATATTTAATAAAAGTAGTATGTCAATATTTAAAAGTATTACATTGTCAAAGTTTAAAATTTAATGGATTACAAAAATATAAAATATACATAAAAAAATCAGGATTAATTAAAAAAATAGATTAATTGAAGATTAAAAACATATGTCATTAACATTAATAATTGGATTGATAAATCAAATGTCTTCCGCCTGAAAGTGCTTAGTCAATTTCCTTTTAAATGTGTTAAGACCATCGTGATTAATATCTATTTCGGCTTTACGGCATATTATAGCGTTGTACAATTTCGTTGCCCTTGCAAGAGGAGAGTTGTCACCTAAGTTAGTTTTGCGCCAAGATTGTCTGAACAGATTGTAGGTGTGGGAACGCGGTAATCTACTAGGGACATTAATAAATATTTTTGACAGAAGGTCGCTATTTATTTTGGATGACATAAGTTTGTGCAGAAAACAAAGATCTAGTACCTTTCTACGATTCGTGAGACTTTGAAATTGAAAGTGGTGAACACGGTCTTTATATGATTTTAATTGATTCGCGGTTTTATTTTGACTAGAAAGATAATACAAGAATCTTTTTTGGACTCGCTCAATGCGTTGCTTATATACGTTATAACGAGGTGACCATATCTGTGAGCAGTATTCCCGATTACTACGAACCAACGTCTCATATAGAATAATTTTGGTCTTGGAGTTGGTAAAAGGCTTTGAGGTTCTTAATACAAAGCCTAGCATTTTGTTCGCGTTTAATACTACCTTATTTATATGGTCATTGTAGGTCAGTTTTCTGTCCATAATGATTCCAAGATCCCGGATACTATCCACTTCGTCGAGTGTTTTGCCCGAGATTGAATGATTTGTGTTGTAGACCTTTTTGTTGCGACAATATTTTATGTGTAAACATTTATCTAAATTTAGGCTCATCCTATTTACATTGCACCACTCAACTAATCTATCCAAATCAGCTTGTAACAAATAGGAGTCTTCTATACATTTTATAGGCAGTGTCAACTTGAGATCATCTGCAAATAAATTTTAATATGTTTGAGCGTGGTGAAAACAGTGGATAATGGTGTTAATGAAAATATTGAAGAGCAATGGTCCCAGGTGGGAGGGAGCCTTGTGGTACACCAGAGGTCACAAAAAAATCCTCAGATCTGGCCCCATTCAGAACAACGAACGACACATGACCATTCAGGTATAACTGAAACCATTGCAATAGTGGATTGCATAGATTCCGCATTTCTCAAGTCTGTGTAATAAAAGTTGGTGGTCTACTTTGTCGAAAGCTTTACTAAAATCAGTGTAAACTGCATCAACCTGAATCCGTTGGTCAACAAACTCAATAACGTTTTCAGAAAAAGCTATAAGGTTGGAGTGTGTTGATCTGCCCTGCATGAAACCATGTTGATTGCTTACAATATGATTTTTCAAGTGGCAGATGGACTCAGCAACACCATGTCGTCAGCATAACTGATGTTATTGACACACACGTTGTCTATGTGACATCCGACACGGCTGTTGCTGAGCTCACCAATCAGCTGGTTGACATATAGATTGAAAAGTCTTGGAGATGTCAGTCCCCCTTACCACACTCAAGTGTGTGTATATTCATCAGAATATACGTTTCCCCATTTGACAACATACATTTTTCTGATGATTATACCTACCAGAAAGAAAATATATTTATGAGTTGGGATGGAGCCCCGACATCCCCAAGCTAAGTCCAGAGCTTACTATAATCGACTAGGTCGAAGGCCTTCGATAAGTCCAGAAAGCAAGCGTAAATAGGTGTTTTCCTGCCAACATAGTAAGCGACTGTTCAATGATCAGTCCGTCACTGCCCGGAGACTTGCCTCGGTTCATGTTCATGATGATATTTTTCACTTCTTTGCAGGTAAAACCAATCGGATTCTCACAGACAGTCACGGCCTCAACATCCCCCACTGCAACACTGGCGGCTAGCAGCGACACAACCTTAAAATGATTGTTAAATAGGGTAGCTATATCACTACACCCGCCACACTTACTGGCAACCTAACCTTACCGTTCATCCTCTTAGGACCCTTTCAGAAAGCAGGAAAGTTTTTATCTGTAATGTACCTATGGGAGGCTAGTATATCCATTTTAAGCTGATCTTGGCGATTTTGACAAAGCTTCAGTCTAGATTTAAAAGTTTTACGTGTAAGATACATGTTGTCATGAAGAGGCTCACGTTCAGGTTTAGGTAATAAAATAAATATAAAAAGTATTTAAAGAACCTAGTATTATCTTGTACGGTGGTACATAACCCTGCGCGATTCCGTCTCGCACTTGACCGGTTTTTTATTTATAATGAAAGTGTTTTAATAAATAACCTAGCTAGGTACTTACGATTGTGTTCTTTGTGAGGGCTAGTTTCTGGATTGAGAGTTCAGAGATAAGGACGTGTTTTGCCAAAATATACCTACTATAATGTCACAGTTAGATAGGATTTCAGGGAAAAGTAGAGTTTGACATACCTACTCAGCTTCAAATGCTTTTTAGAAATCGGGTTATAGTGTTCCCGCGTCTTTGTGTCGATAGTTGTTACATCTAAATTTATTTGGCACAATACTTCACCACTTCATTTGAGTTTCTCATAAAAAAAAGTTTGGATTATCTATCTGAGCATCTTGGTAGTCTGTTATAAATACGATAATAAATACGCGACACATAGTCACGCAGAATGCACTTTTAGGTACCTACCAAAAAACTATTTCTGGTACCTAAAACTACAAATTGGAACACATAATTACACAGAATGCCCTGCGTAATTATGTGTTCCAATTTTTTTTACCTCATCTGTTCAGATGCTCTAACTCACTAATCAGTTGCATGGAATAATGTCCCCTAATTACCTGCTACCTCTGATATTATTTCCCTGGGGCAGGAATAGTAATGGGAATCGGATAATGTATCGATACTACTCATACTCGTATATCGAATTTTTTCCGCCAATTTCATTTTTCAGCAATAGGCTTTGGTAAGGTAATTAATTTGTGTAAATGGGCCCTAACTTTCTGTAGGTAGGTATTGCCGTATTGATCAAAACGGGCTCAAAACTTTGATATATTAGGTATACAACCCGTCTAAATCATTGGCTATTATTTATTACGATATTAGGTAACGTTGCGTAGGTACTTTACGTGCAGGTTTTCACAATGATTTATGTATCATATTACTGCGAATGTTGCATGTCACCTTCATAATGTGTCTTTACAAAGAGAAAGTGTACCTACCTCTATTTGTTACTTTTCTTATTAGGTTCTCGTTCTTCCTGTATTTACAAAATGGATATCTGATGGGTTAGGTAGAACTGAGTGTGTAGATCCAACGGTAGGCTAGGTAGGTAGGTACGTTTAGGTTTATATATCTACTTCAGAATGATAGTCAAGCCTAAGTAAATACGTTTTGCTTAAAAGGTACCTACTATCTAGTTAAATTCATCCAAGACTAAGTGATAGATATGTTGTTTAAAAGCTATTGAGCATTTCTAATGCCCAGCGGGCCAATTCTGCTAATTTTTACGCAATGTTCGGTATACCTACATTTTTGACAGATTGCGATTGGCATGCGAATGCGAACATTGCTTAAAAATTTGTAGAATTTTATTGGCACTCAGATTGATTACCTAAGAGATTTGGCTTCAATAGTGGCCTTTATTGATATGGATTGATTACCGAAAGAAAATTTATTGCACGTTGATTGTTTGCACGTTTACCTTCGACGTACCTACTCAAATATCAGCTTGAAGTGGAATGTAACAAAGCGGCATTTTAGCCGTCTCAGCCCTAAAACAGTTCGTGAGTGCTAAGAGGCAAGAGGCAGGAGGCAGTGAGGCTCGGAGTCGCGTGTGAGCTTTTATTGTAATTGCGCGCTAAAAGTACGTATTTCAGAGCACAAATAGGACTGAATACATGTGATACGTACGTTTATAAAGAATGGTATAATTTACTTGCTGTTTGAGTGAAGGCACTTGTTTGTGGGCGAAGTTAGACAAGATATAGATAATTGGATGTCAGTCATGGGTGTGATCTGCGTGCTTGAAATTATACCAAAGTGGATTGCTTTCCGCAGTTTTGCCCGCGTAGGTCTCGGCGATTTAGATATTCCACTGGGATAAAAAGTAGGTATACCTAAGTATCTTATTCCTAACTTAAGGTAGTCAAGTGGTTATCCAAATCTGTTCAGTCGTTTTGGCGTGACAATTTAGCAGATAGACAAACGGACTGAGTCGAACATTTAATATTGTGTCAGTGCGTACACGTACACCTGAAAACTTCAGACGGTTTGCTTCACGTAGATATGTCACAGCCAACTGGCTTAATCAGTCGTTTAATTGGCTGCCTAGGCTTTACATTGAACGATGCCGTTTAATTAGCGGCCTTATTGACATCCATGCAGCCGATGCGTCTAATATCACATTTAATAGAATAGGGTAACCGTGTGATGAAAATATATAATTTTGGTAATTCTAAATTCTAACAACAATCAATTTCAACAACCTCGACGATGAAGCCGGGCCTATTTCTGTCTGCAGAGCTTAAAAGAGCCAGGGTTGCGGAATTTGTTCGGAATAGTCACCGAGGCCCTGGAACGCAAAGGGCATAAGGAGGAACAAGGATGGGTTTTCGTCAGTAAGAGTCTGACACTCCCTTCCGCTCCACCCAGAGCAGAAGAAGTCATTTGATGATTTCCCATCCATAAAAAAAGCTTAAACGAACCTAACATGAATGGCAAACTTAACTTATCCGTGTCGGGATGCCTTATAAGCTCCCTGTGCCCTATGCCCGCTTAGCAGGCACTTGGCTAGGCAAGTAATGAAACGATACTGAACCAAGTCATTTGCATAACTGTTCTATTAAATGCCAGAGAACCAAAACACCTTAATTGGATAAAGGGTAAGACACCCCTTATCCAATGAAGGTGTTTTGGTTCTCATTGCCTCTTGTTATTAGTACTTATTCCCAGAACAGAATACCTAACAAGTTGAGAACTGACGTCGTAGCTATTTCTCTCACGTGTAGGTAAGTCGTTTGTTCAATGTAGCAAAGCTGGTTAAACAATAATAAGCGTATTAAGGTAAGGTAAATATTGCCTAACCCATCTTGATCACATTTACAAGATATAGGTATATGTTTTTTTACAAGCTCACCACATATTCCCAACCACTGCAACTCCTGAAAGCCAGAATCTACAGTGGCGAACACCAGAAAAAACACGAGTCAATGAAGCTCAACGAGTCTCGGCGAAACGATACAACTGTTTTGGATCCCGCAACGAAATTAATCAGAAAATAACAGCGGAGGAGTAGCAAAAAAAATATGATTTCCACTTCTATTTTTTTCTCTTTAGAAAATTGATTTCAGGGTTCATTCTAACACCTAACCGTACATACCTAGGTTCTTATGCGTACGTTCGTATCTTCACCAACGTACAGAAAATAATAATCTTATTAATGATGAGCTTTATCTGACAATCTGTTATTTGTCCCACGAAATAACATTATACGACGGACAACTCTCCAGCAATTAAGACATAATATGGCTTCAGATATTGCCAATTGTCGTCTTAATGATAAAGAAAATTCTTTGGCAATTTTCCTAACGATTTTCACGTAGGTACCTATGTTCGTCACACCCAGTGTATTGCTTCATTAGATCCCACATTATTAAGGGGACGGATTAATACGATAAACGGGTACCTATGTACCCGGTTTGCACGTAAATCCCAGTATCAAAGGGAATACCAATTTCAGGGTTAATTACCGATATGATTGTCAGTATGGTTCCATAGTTTGCTGGGTATAATGAGATATTACCTATTACTTTGTGCGGATGTTCCCTTTTGCTTTGTTTGGTTTATCCCCTACATTTCCGGTTTAAAAAGTAGCCGCTGACACACATTAATACATCAGCTTTCTATCAAACAAAACTTTCGTACATAATCAGGTCAGTTCTTCAAAAGATTACCTTTCAAACATTATACAAACATGTATTTTTGTGGTTTACTAATGTTTGCCATAGTTTAAAATGCAATAATTTTATATACCATACTTGTATTGGCCATAATTTCATTAGGAATAACACTTCAGTTGCCATAATCGTGAAATTACATAAAATCATTTTCATTAATTTAAATGGCCCTAAACTTATAATCGATTAAGTGTCATAATAATTTTAATCCATAATATTCTCTATATTTTTAATAATGTCGTTTTCCATAACATTTATTCATAATAATATTTATTTGAACGAAAAACGCCTTGTTAAACTGAATACCAAGACAAATAAACACAACACAAGTAAAGAAAGTAAAGTAAATACAAGTTAACACAGCAAGCATGCAGTAAGCATCCAAGCGAGCATGTAACATGCAAGCGAGCATGCAACAGGCATGATTTCTGTCACGGCTCCGGCGCTGCGGGGCTCCGGCGCGGCGGTCCCACGCAAGCTTATTGTCGCAGATGGTTTTAACGCTCACCAACGCAGCCTCAGCCGCGGTGGCGGACGGTAAAGCCACCTGCTTTGAGAAGCAGGTGGCTTTACCGTGCGCCACCGTAGGCGGGCTTAAAGTACACCCTGGGGGTAGGGCAGACAAGACTACGTGGAGTCGGTTTTGCAGCGATTCGTTTCTGTCAGTAATGTCCCATATTATAATATTTGAATCAAAATCAGAATTCTAATATCACGCTTAATAATGTATTAAGTCAAACCGAACCGAACCCTTCTGCCCCTGACATCGACCGTCTTCTTCTGGTTCAAAAACACAAAAACAATAAACGTTTCTAAATTATATTAAATGTTGCTTATGTCAAGTATCGATTATGTAATGTAGTACCTACTTGAAGAAACTAATGATTATAAAACAGTCATGTTATTATGGAAACTTATTTTATGGCAAATAAGTTGATATGACAAGCGTTATTAGTACCATTAGTAAATATTATGAGGGGGACGATTATGGAAAACAATAATAGTACAAATTATTTTATGAAAAACAAGACAATACCACTATTTTTACCTCATCTAAACATTCGCTAAGTTAGACTGTAAATTCTGTGATTATTGTACTGTAGCGCAGACTCCTTTCATGCCGATAGAATGAGGATTGATCAGCAATGCTTGCTCGCTGGGAGCGTCCATTTCAATCTGTTCTAACTTTATTTGACAATTTCATTGATCTGAAATCGCTTGTCTATAAAATTGCCTTATGTGCTGCAAAAAATAAACCAGTTTTTGTCTCACTGACTCTGCAAATTGAACTTCGACATGAAATTAATCTCGTTGGAACGAAAGAAGTAAACATTAATTAGAGGAATTCGGTAGATATTTTGTTCCAACCAATCTTAGAAAGCTGGGCGGTATTTAGATATACGTATAATATCGTATAGATAATCAATAAATAAGGAGGATACCGATACCCTCACAATTATACGGCTTTGTACGTCAGGAGTATGTCTGCTTTGTAGATTCTACTCGTATCTCTGTTTGTTTATAATGTTGGATCTGGACAAAATAATTATTACATTTATAATTAGGTACCAATAGCTTAAGATAAAAATATTTTTAATCTATCATCTAATTATATACCATCGTAAGTAAACCTATGTCGTTCCTACTATAGGTAATTAAAGTATACCTACACAGGTGCCTATTCGGGTTGTGTTTGTGCTACATTTTATTATATTGTTAGGTATCGTATATTTTAGGTATCTACCTATGTCACTAATTAATGATGTTATTTTGTAAATAAAATAATTGCTAACTGGGTAATTTACCTACAGCTCCACGGGCGGACCAAATACATATACTTTTCGCTTGGCTTGGTTTATTATTTTTACTTATGCGGTGTCTAATCAACTAGTAGCTACCTACTTAGGCCAAGTGCGGTTTGGTCGTGGTTGGGAATCATTTAGCTAGATTAATACAGGTTCCTAAAGTAACCAAATACCTACCTAGGTGCAAGTTCACTGGAGTGAAAATATAAAATATTACGGCTATAAGTTCCAGAAAGATAGCTTCCTGGGTCTCGTCCACGTTTCACTTTTCCTTTGGGACCTGATGCGAGCTCCTGAAAAGTTTTCTTCAACTAAAAATCTGCACTCAAAGTTAATAAATACAATCCAAATAAGCCTCTTCTATGCAGAGTTTTCATTTTCGATAGATATTGCTTGGACCATCGATAAATCATATCCATGGATCATATTATAGGAGAAAAAAAATGGTTATACGGTTAGACGGCTGAAGTGTTTCAGTCAACTTGTTGTGTTTTAGAATGTTGAAGTCACATTATGTGACATCCTTTTTTGTTTTTCATTTGCATCAATTATCTTTTGTTCATTTAGAGTAGAAGGCGTACACTTCACACGAGAATCGCAAATCATTCTGGCTCAATTACAAGTTCCGTATTTACTTTTTCAAGACTTACAGCTTTTATATAAACCATATTAATTGTTTTGTTGTCACTGTTCGAAATGTTACTGAAATGCGTAATCTATTCTACAACATTCAAACAGGTTTTTATTTAGGTACTGAGCCTCTACCATGAGATTTCATCGAAAAATTACTCGCTAGCGTTAAACTCGCTAGCGTACTAACGTGGATCGAACAGATTTCGATAGTGCTTGCACCATGAGATTTACAGAGTCTTACGCATTCGCTAAGGTAAGCTCGATAGATCGCGTTCTCTAGCTAACTTCACTCTACTCGATATAATGCTTCACTACTTATGTTTTGTTTCTTTCTTTCTCACTAATAAGAAGAGAGAACGGCTCTTAAGCTCAAAATGTAGTTATATCGCTATGCTAAAAATGTTAAGATAGTCAATATCACAAAATAAACCGACCAAATAAAAAAGTTGACGGTTATTGGACTACTTATGGTATTTAGTGGTTTTTTAATTTTTATTCCATATAACATGTCATGTTTTGTTTGTTGGCGTTGTGTTACAGTTGTGTGTGTGTGTGGTTTAAAAGAAGTTTACAACAATAAATTATAATTGTTTTTGTTTTGAGAGAGATTTGTGGGTTCGATTCCCACCCAGGACAAACTTTGTGTGATGAGCATTATTGTTTGTTCTGTGTCTGGGTGTAATTTATCTATAATATGTATGCATTTATAAATTATATAAGTATGTATATCAGTTGTCTGGTTACCATAACACAAGCTCTGCTTAGCTTGGGATCAGATGGCCGTGTGTGAGTTGTCCCAAGATATTATTATTATTATAGCTGCATACCATACTAGGTACTACCTTTAGTTCTAATGAAACTCGTTGTGTTCAGTGTTGACGTCAAATCCGTAACATTATTCAATAATATAAATGCACAAATCCTCAAACGCTTCTCTATAGTGTGTGTAAAGTTTAATAAACTATCTTTCACATTTATTTTCCAATTAAAATCCAACATAAAATTTCATTTTGGCTTGAAATTAACATTGTTCACGTCGTTGGTCTTCAAAATCAGCGGCAACTAACATATTCCACGCTAAATAAGCTCTTACAGACATTATTTTGACTTTATAATACTCAAGCACGTGTATAATTTTAATGTAAACTTATGTTTCACACGGCAAAATGCTAGTGAGCTACGTAACTAATATCGTAAGCGTATTGTTCGATAGCTTCTGTCAAATTAGTGACTCATGGTGCCGTTATGTATGGTGATAGCCGAAAAACGTCAGTGACCATCGAATAGATTACGTTAAGTTTTTAACCTATCGAAATGTATAGTGCTCATGGTACGAATTTTAATTCTTTCTGTGACCGCTAGGGGCGCTGTACAGTATGTCATACAAATAATTTACGGAGACGCTAGCGAGTTTTGGCTGCATAAACTCATGGTAGAGGTACTGCTCTATCTTCTAATACCTAGTCTATTAGATATATTCAATGAATGCCGCGCTAGGTTCATGGTAGATGAGAAGATACGTATTGAACTATGTGGGTATTTATACTTTTGTACCTACTCTGCAACCTAGATATTGACTTCAAAACATTTTACAAAGATACCCTTTTATCATAAAGGGCTAGCAACAATCCTTTCGCTTGCCCCTATCTCCGACTGCGACCAGACCGGGAGTCTTTGTGTTTGGATTATAATCAAGAACCTTCTCGCATGAAGAACCCTAGCCGTTATGGTTTCGTGTTATTTTAATATTCAAACAATAAATTGTTATAATGAAGTTACCAAATCCTTTGTTGAACCCACTTTCGATTGTTTAGAGTTTTTAGTAGAGTTTAGATAGGTAATAAGTAGATATTAATGTTGCGAGTTCGACTTATTAACTAAACTATCAAATTTCTAAATGCTTGCTGTAACAACCTTATTTCATCTTTGTTTTATGAAATTTTATGTATTGTATGTCATGTAGCTGAGTTGCTACAACTCTGCTCCATACAAACTATGTGAATTGAGATTTCACCTTCTTCGATAAAAACATTCCCATGCTGTTAGAAGGTACGAATTATGTAGCATTGAATAAAACCTTCCCCTTTTTCTTGCGTTCATGCATTATGCATATATGGAAGACTAGATGTTTTCAATGCATTTGTTTCAAGGCTACTAAAAAGTGAAGCAGTAATGCTAGTGAAGGAGGAGGCGGGCAGCGTGAGGGAGAGAGACAACCCTCACACCCCAACCGCCGCAACATAGGGAGACGCACCGGGCGTCGGGAGTCGCTGGACGATTCCCGCCACCCCGGCCACCGTAGGTGCGGTTCTGCGGACGGCGAGCGTTGGGTGGCTCGCTGTCCGATCAAAGCCAGCCCCGGGCCGACGACGGCGCGTTGTGTTCCACGCGCGCCTCAAAGAGATGTCAGCATAGGAGTAGGGGCCCGTTAGGGCCAGAGCCTGCCAGGGTTGCGGATTTTGTTCGAAAGAGTTACCGCGGCCCTGCAACGTAAAAGGCACTAGGAGGAGCATGGATGGGTTTTAGTCAGTAAGAGTCTGACACTCCCTCCCGCTCCACCCAGAGCGGAAGGGGTCATTTGATGATTTCCCATCCTTAAAAAAAAAGGTCACTAAAAAGTATAAAAAATTGGATGTTCACCACTTTCTATTATTAAATCTACCGGAATCTCAAGGACTTGAGGAGTTTCAAGTTCCATTTCCAATAAGGCGGTTGTAGCGTCAAATAGTATCGTGGTACCTTGAAGTCTTGTGGGTTCGCAAAGCGTGAAACTTGAGGAATGTCTGCCTTATTTATATCGTAGTAACATTGATCTTGAGTTTAAGCTAAAACACATACAAAATGAGCCTTATTTACTGTTGTTAATGTTGTTGTGCTTAACCTCTGTTTAAAAAGTTATCTAGATAGTAGTAGGCATGTTTTCTAATCTAATCAATACCTACAAAGTTTTGTAAAATATAATTTAAATTGGACGTGTTGTAATGCAGCGCTGAGATAGCAACTTGTCTCTAGTTTTAAATCAAAGGATTCCTGAAAAGTTATCCGAAACTTTAATTCCAAGTACAACGTTTAAATTCCACAAAATGTCTGTTGTTTCTCGAAAATTTGAGTTTGGATTTTTGGATTAACGAAATCTTCTGGATAACCCACAATAATAATTAAGGTTGGATTTGCTTTTTAATTTACGGGTAAAGTTTGATAGAATCTAAGCTTTGTAATGTTCACAAGCCTTTAATGGCCCTGTTACTGTTTTGAGTTTATAAATAAAAAGTATAGTTCCCTTTTCAGGGCAAACCAGAATTGTTGTCCTTGAACTTTTTTCAAATACTTTGAAGGTCGGTCAGGGTACTACCACCGTTGCCGTGTGGTTAGCGCTTTTAAACAATGCCGCAACCGAGCCGGACCGGCAATGTCTGTCTGACTCGCACTCTTTACAGATAAATTAGGAATACCAAAATATTTTTCTGCAAGCCCTCTCCTTCATTGGATTTCTTTTTTTATGACATAAAATTTAATTCATTTGTAGATATAAATAATTGACCAACTTACACTGTACTAATGCCATGCCTCAAGATTTTAAAAAAATGTTAGAGATGTATTTTTATTGACGTATCTAAGTTTTAATTTGTATTAAAAAGATTTTTACTTTAAATTTTATTTTGTACCTTTTAGCATTACAATTTCTTCAAATATCACCTACCCCAGTCCTATCTCCAGCACCCATAGGCCAAGTTCACGCAGCAGCCAAGTCATGGTGGACTTTAGAGCTGCCTATTATAATTAAATGCTGATGTTAAATTTCGTGCCTGTTTTATTGACCGCTGAGGATATCTCGCATATGGAGCCAATATAGACGCAGCACCCAATTCATGATGGACTATGGAAGAGGCTATATTATTAGAATGCTGGTTTAAAAATTTCGCATCTGGGCTGTTGACCGTTGAAGAAATCTCGTATTTGGAGCCAAACCTCAATTCAGCAGTAATGTCGTAGTAAATTTTAGAACGTTCTATAAAATTTAAATGCATAGGTAAACATTTAAAATTTTGTGTCAGTACCGTTGACCGTTGAGGAGTTGGATCGTTGGAGCAAATCCTAGATGGAAAATCAATTTATAATTATCATTCAAATTCATAGTCATCGGAACTGAAGCAACGTTTAAAATTTAAACTTTATAGGATAAGAAGAACTTATTCAGCTTATAAGATTTGACCTAAACCCACAAACATTCAGACATATATATCTATATACAAACATTGCAAGTTAAGTAAATAGCACCTTATATAAGTATCAGTCCTTTGAAATTTCTGGCAAAAAAAAAATCGATTAGGTAGGTGCTAACATTTTCCTCGTCTTTAACCGAATCTGGGGTCAACATTTCAGAATCTACTCGTGAAGAATTTTTTCAATAATTAATAACATGCCATTTAATTTTAATAATCATAATGTAAATTATATCGAAATGATAATTACAGTTACTGTAAAATGGACAAGCTTAGATAGAAAGAAAAAGGTGTCTGAAAGATGATAGGTCTGAACCTATACCTGTGATATAGATCATCCTCTCAGATTTATATCTATTAGTTGGTACTACTCGTGTGAGTTACTTGACACCTGGCTCGAATGACGTTTTAGCATCGCTGTTATCGAAATCGAATTGTTCAATTGAAATTCAAACGTCAAAACGTCATTTGAAATGTGTCGAACCAGGCAGGTGTCAAGTTAACTCACACGAGTTGTAGGTCATCCCCCTCTTTTCGAGTCTATGGTTGGCTTCCGGTCAGACCGGATTTAGTTGAATACCAGTGGTTTACATGTAGCGACTGCCTGACCAAACCCAGTAAGTGGGTAACATGATACCCTTGCCTAGGCTTGCTTGCGCAGGCTAGGGGGTGTGTCATATATCCAGGCTTTTGAAGTTCTGACTACTCGTACGACTGTCAAAGGTCTACAAATAACAGTTGGGACCAACAGCTTAACGTGCTTTCCGAGGCAGAGAGGATTCTCGGTATGTTAAGATGATCTCCTGCCGCGCGGCTGTTATTATTTAGCCACGAGCTCCCCCTTAATCAGAGGCCTGTAATGAAAGAAAAGTATTTATGTGATCGAAAATTTTGTGCTAGTCGAGCAGGGGTAAGGCAACATTTTGAGAAAAACAGTAACCCTGTACCACCTACCCTGAACATGGTATTGGGTTTTGCCACAATCAGGTAAAAGGGGGCCCCTATTTTTATTTGCTACAGGGTCTTTCTTAGGGCCCTTTGGGTCTAGCTATGCCACTGTACCTAAGGTATATTATAAATTCTTGAAAATTATGGTAGGTAAAACCCGTGACTTATAACTACCTAGATATCAATATTCAATTTGTATAATATTGCAATATTTGTTTATTGGTGACCTCATCATGAAAGCAAAGTCGTGAGCGACGGATGGTAGACTATTTACATTTCTAAGAGCTGGACAACTTACAGTGGCACGTATTGTGGCCTTTGTTGGGCCATTGTGTGGTGATAAATATTCAGCTGCTACGTATCGCTACAATTTCTTGGCAGTTAGTACTACACGCAGTTTCTAGGTTATATTAACGCAGATTGTATTGTCAAAAATAAAAAAAATATGAACATCGACGCAGTCAAGTATTAAATTATTCAAATTCACCCCCGTCAAAGTGACAAAAAAATTAAACTCATGAAAAGCTTGTGATAAGTATGGGAGTGAAAAAGTGCATTAGAAAAATACCTACATATTCGTGACAGGTTCATGTACGTTGTGTACTTACAAGAATATTGATATTTAAAACGAACACCCTATTCAGTGAATTTGTTTCCCCGGCCGAATGATCAGGAACAAAGAGTAAAATCAAAGAAGTAAGTACTTCATATATTACATAATAATATTAAGATACATAGGTACCGGTAAAGGTGATGGCAATCATTACGTCGCTCTAATTATATATCAAGTTCGTTAGCATATTTGTCAATGTCGGCTGGCAGGATATTAGGTAACCTAATTTAAAATATGTTGGCTGTTTAATTTTATCTTTCCGTTTTCGGTTACTTAATCAAAAACTCATTTACTTTTAGATAGGCAGCAGGCAATTTTTGTTACCGTCAAAAGTTTAGGAAACATACAAAATCAAAAGAACCCTGAAAGAAAATGTGCAACAAAAATCCTCTACAACAAGTTTATAATAAGGGGGGGACAAAATGATTCAAGGCAAAAGTGGTTAAGGAAAGTGGAATACTTTGATAAATTTAATGGGGAGAAATCCAATATCATCGTTAATTAAGCGAAATTCCGTAAAATTTGTGATAGAAATATAATAATTACGTCAAGTAATATGGGAGAACGCTATTGTTCTATGTCCATTATCGACACTAAGTACATTTCTTGGTACAGCCAGTTTATTCTGACAAATTCTCATTATCTTGATTTTCATGGTGAGATTTTTCAGTTGTTCCTATATTAAAAATTGAGGGCCTTTACAGAAAGACGATCCGAACGAACGAAGCACTAATCTTAATAGTCATCAAATTATAATTTTAGTTCGTACCCACTTGTTTAATAAATTAATGAGTAGTTGCTAACTACCTTCGAGCTTCGGTTTCGTCGCGATAAATTGCGAAGTCGGGTCCGTTAGGTACTTAATTTTCACAGTTGAAAGACTTTACTTTTCCTCCAGTTTTCTAACTGAAAGCTAAAATAAATCCAAACTTACAAACAGTAACACACTATTACCTACTTAAGTTATTACTCATATAGGTACCTGTAGAGTTTCCCTTTCTGTCAACCTATTTGGTCTGTGCTTTCGGTTAAGTACTGAAAATTCATAAAGTATATATTGTTGGCATGCTAAGGTATCCGTTCTGTGATAGGAAACCAGCAACGTGCTCTTAGCTTACTCAGGGAACCGAACCTCAAACACGGCGGATAGCTGCTCTAATGGACAGTCAGAAGCTTTAAAACTGATTCGTTTAATTACTTTAATTTTGTAAAAGTTATTCGTTGTTGCTGTACTAAAGTGGTTAATATATTATCGAAAAATAAGCCTTTATTAACAAATTCCGCTGAAAGGAATTTACATTAACGTTGTTAATAAATATTTGCAGGGTACAACGCCTCTGAGAATTCTTAAAACGTCCTCAATTTTACTCGGCCCGGCAGGGTGTACGTATGTATAGTATGCCTCCAATTTGCGCCAAATTCTGATCAAATGTTGATTTCATAGGTGAACGGTTTCATATATAAGGTAATAGCATAGCCATAGTGTAATAACACGATCATTAGATGCTCAGAAAGAAATATTGTCAAAGAATCATTCAGTCAACGTAAATACCGATACAGCACTAATAATGATAAAGAATAAGTACCTAATAATATATTTAGATCTCTAGATTTTCTGTGTTAAGGCAAAAAAAACTCTTTAAAATAATTTTAAAACATTCACAAAAAAAAAACATTTTCACGTTTTTTTTGGATCGTTTTTTTTTTGTGTTAAAGTTTTCACTTTTTAGTGGTACCTTACATGTAACAACACCACTGGGAAGTCACAGGAAAGCAAAACTACGCAATTTCAATTTCGTATACATGGATGATTTTTCTAATTTTTTTTCCAGCTATTTTGATTTAAAACCAAACTACTGAACTGATTTTGATAAAATTTCAATGGGACCATTCGAGAAGTATATCCTTTCACATAAAACAAGAATTTTTCAAATCGGTTTATAAATGACGGAGATATGAGGTAACAAAAACAAAAAAAAACAAACGAATTGAGAAAATTCTCCTTTTTTGAAGTCGGTTAAAAACTAAATCATTGTCACATTTTAGCCACAGGTGCTGTTTCCTAAAGCAGAAAATGTATGGAAAAACCTTACAGTAATGTCAGCTTTATTATATAGGCTCTAGAATACTGTACCCACTCCATTGAGTTACAAAGACAGAAATTAAATGTATTTTAATAAAAAAGTTACTTTTGATAACTGTTATCTTAAATTTATTTATTTTTATTTATTTATTAATGATCAAAAAGGTACATTTTAAGCTTTATAACTTACATAATGTCCAACAAAACTATTACACATAGTTTGTCTGTTGGATCAAAATTATTACTAATTACTTATTATCTTATGAACTAAATTTGCATATTACATATAGGATTTATAGTGTATTTTTATAAATTCTAAATATCGTATAGTAGGATTATATAATGTTATGTATGTATAGTACTTATCACTAAGATTTTATAAACCAGGTTTATTAGCAGTATAATCTATTAGTAGCCAGATGTATTAAGTACGTAAGTATGAATATCGTAGATTAAATATTAGTATAGATATTAAGAGTATATAGCTTATGTAAAATAGTAGTTTAGGATATGCAAAATAATGTAAAGTTATGGCAGTGTACTTAGTAGGTATTTTTTTAGATTTATCTTAAATTTATTTTTCTTTTTTTCGTCTCTGATTTCGTCTGGTAAGCTGTTGAGTATGTAAGGGATACGCTTTTGAAATGTTCGGTCTCCATAGACATTATTTACTCTCGGTACTACATATTTACCAGACGACATCGCTCGGGTGTTATATATGTTACATACATTTATTAATAATGAATTATGCTCATAATTACCATGGTTATTAGTTGCAAGTAAGTACTTATGTTTTATACTAACCGGTAATACTTTACAAATTTTATATAGTTTATAATAATCTTTTTTATATTTTATGATTAGTTTTTTTATTCACTATTAGTTTAAGGAACCTAACTTGTATATTTTCTAATTTTTCCATGTAAGATTTGAATGTAAGGCCATAGCAATCAAGAGCATAATCGATTATAGATTCCACCATACATGAGTATAACATTTTTAGGGTACTAGTAGGAACCCGATAACTTAGGTGGTAAAATTTACTTAGTATAGTTTTAAGCTTATTGCACAAGAAATCTATATGTTCTTTCCATGAGAAATGCTCGTCGACTTTAACTCCTAAATAAGTTACACAATTAGCTCTCTGGATTGGTTTACAACTACAATTGACACGGCTACCATGAATGCAATCAAAAGTATGAGTGTATAGTGGTTGAGGATCTTCCTTTAGTGGTAAGTGTGGTGAATGAATAATGATGTATTGTGTTTTTTCCGTATTTAATACTATGCCGTTATCGTATATATATCGTATATATATCGTAATACCAAATGTTTTGTCGCCGGTGATTGCGCGCACTGGACTCTGCGTAATGCGTTACATTATAGCAGGCATTGTTAAAACACCAGTTAACGTCTGACCATGAATGAATTTCAGTAACAGAATACTTAAAATTGTTGTGATTCGCGTGTTTTTAGCGCATCTGTGGAAGGGCTGCGCTTTGATTCTCATTTCTCATTCAGTGTTCGTGTAGCGGGGCCCCGGTTCAGTGCTTTCGAACGTCGCCGCGCGCTCCGTCGCGTCCACAGGCTTATTCGATAAACTTCCGCAAATATAACGCTGCGGTGCTAATAAAAGTTATTATTATGTGAAAAAGTTTTATGGAAATATTGATTCAGTACTATTTGTTTTGTTCAAAAAAAGTTTATGGTGTAAGTTTATAAAGCAATATTTATAACTATCTGCTATAGTTGAAAGGTAAGCTTTTTTTATAAGTGACTATTTCTATTCAACATTTCAAATAAGTAAATGTTTTATTAAAAAAAAATACAACTTTTTTTCTTCTTTAATAAACTTCACTAACAAGGTTTATTTACATAAAAAAATCCTAATTAAGTAAACCTTCAAACGTAGCGTCAACATTTCAATAGTTTAAGTTACGAATTAATTTAAAATAAATCTTATTTGCCACAGTTAATAAAAAGGAAAAAAGACGACCTTTATTAAAAACTTATTTAAATAATTAGACCATTTTGACATAGCCCATAATACATTACTTTACATTTGAAAGGAAACAGTGATTTTTAGCAGCTTTAAATATTAACGTACTCATACCTATGTGTCATTTCCGAAATAAATACGAATAAATGTTCTATATTGGGTAAAATCCACCTGAATAATATCATTTCACGTCTGACTGGCTCTATTCTAAACAGCGCGGAGGTTGCTGAAACTCCGCGGTATCTATTCACGCCTCATTTGAAAGCGCTCAGAAATCTCCGCGAAGCAGTTTATATCTATCAATATTTATACAGCTCAAGGAGCTTACTCGTCTTACCTTGATATAACACATGAACGTATATACCTAAGCGGGGTGTTAAGGGACCTTAGCATAGGTATGAAGAAAATAAAAATCACAAAATATTGGACGTATTCAGACTTGCACGTATCCAATTTCCACCCAGATTCACCCTTGATCAGGACGCTAAATATCCAACAAGATACAACGAACTTGTTGTTGCACTAACTTCTATACTTTGATCGATATTTTATTAAGAAAAAAGAATTCAGCTGGACACTGTTACTGAAGAAATATTATTACTTTCTCGTATTTTCTCACCAAAGTTGGACCCAGGCAAAACCCTACTTTTTAGGTTTGTCTTTGGAAACTACTTAAATTTTCGAGCTCGCTTCGCTCGCCTTGGCGACCAATTTTACTCCTGTTTCTAAAAGATGTTTGCGTGAGTCGACAAATTAACTAATAAACTATCAATGGTGAAAAGAAAACCTAACATATGTTGTTATTATATCTTCTCAAACTACAACTATAAAATTATGAAAATGTGCAAACATTTTCAAGTTCGCCTCGCTCGCTCTTGGATTAAAGTATCGTATTTAATTATTAAAAGTAAACCTAGGTTAGGTTTACTTTTAATAATTAAATACTGATGAGACGGGTAAGTATAGAAATTTTTCGAGCTCGCTTCGCTCACTCTTTCAATACTCGTTTCAGTAATAATAATTCTTCCAGTAAGGCGGCAAAGTATCTCGTCTTCCTGATTGATGGCAAACTCAGAAAAGCTGACCTTTCATTCCAAATATAGTGAAAAAAATTTATAAGCTCGTAAATTAAAGATCTTCTTAAATCTTGTATTAATGTTATACCATGAAAAAAAATACCTTGCGATATAAACAAATGGTAATTCATACAATCCTGTTTTTTCACTGTACCGTTCTGTAATTTCACTGGATTTAGAAACGCTATAATTCAGACACAAAAGTACATTTATATACAAAATGCCTACAGTTTTGGAAGCCCCTTGCGAAAGCTAAAGCTACGCACGAGATATATCAGTAAAAGAAATGGATAGCTGGCCTATAAAATACATAGGAACTTAGTTTAGTTACCTTCATCACGCTGCAAAAATGTCAGACTGTCATGATCAGAGGGTGAATATGTACGACCTATCTTCCTTTTTTTGGTGAATATTCCGATTATGGTTTGCACACAATTTTATTTATACACGGTAAAATATAATTATGTTTCTAGGCCAGAACCAGCACTTCGTAAGTAGGAATTTTCCTGAATATTATCCCCAAATATGTCTTTCAATTTTTCGTCCAAGAATTCCACTGCTGGACTTAGGGTGGGTCTTACCAAAATGTCACCACAAAACCCTTTTCTACCCGTTGCATGCTCCACATTTTTCGTGATGTCCAAAAAATTCAAAGCCACTGGCCGGAATTTAATTTTATTTATATGAATATTTTCGTCATCGAGTTTTAGGCTTCTTGTCTTTATGCAGACCGGTTACAGGTACGAAATTTATGGAAATTGGAACCAGACACAATAGTAGAGTTAGTTCAGCAACAATATTTCATAGCTTGTATCTTTTACGAGGGTACTTCCCACTGGAAATTGTAGGGTCGACTTTTCAATAGTCAGCCAACTTTTCCGCTGTCAAACGTCAATCCCTTTGTTAAAAAGTTATTTGATGATTGGAATATCGGAAAATATTTTATGTGGCTAGCGGCTATCATACCATCCATAGCTATCTTATAGGTATTCTTTTAGTTACTGGTCTAGTTTTACGAGACTGTTTCTTTCTTTGACTTTAACGTTGTATTAGCAATAAAAAAAAATGAGGATTTAGTAAAAAAAATCTCTATGTGAGAGTATACAGGATGGATTTTTAAGAGGCGGCGATAAGGGCAGATATCATTTTAAAAATCTGTAACTGCAGTGAATGCAGACTGAAAAACTCAAGGACACTCTTTAAAGTGGCTGCTTGGCAGACAGTCAACATTGTCTCTGAGCAACAAACTCAGGGTCTACAGCTCAGTCATAAAACCCATTTGGACTTACGGAATACAATTAGTGTCCTCGGCTTCCAAGTCAAACATTCTTTGCCTCCAAAGAGCTCAAAACAACATTTATTTATTTATTTATTTATTTATTTAATCGTAGGAGAACCAACAGCTTTATCAAATGAATAACAATTGTATATGATACAATGAGCCAATTACAGGTTCTCACGGATAAAAACAGAAAAAACAGTAGAGAACTTAGGATCACTAACAAGCACAATGAAATAAAAATGTTACTTAGTTACAAAAACATTAACAACATTATGCAGTTTTAAAAAAGTCAGCGTTCAGCCGAGTGCGTGCAGTATAGGTTTTAGTGGTAAATGGGTCAAATGAAAACTCTTTACAAAGAATATTATAGTCCTTACTCGCTCGCACTAGGTATGAGTTTCGCCTGTAGTTAGAAGAGGAAAAAGGGATAGAGATAGGCGGATTAAATCTAACCGATCTCTGAGGGACATTAAAGCGCAGTTTATGCAGGAGATCAGGACAGTCAATCTCATTAGATATAATTTTTAATAGAAAAGTGCAATCTGCTAGTCGACGACGATTTATGAGTGGTTGCAAATGAAATTTCTTACAAAGATTTAAGTAATTATCAGAATGGTATGGTATACGTAGCCGAAAACATAGAAAACGAATAAATCTTCTTTGTATACTTTCAATACGATCGATGTATTTGCCATAACAAGGATTCCAAATTTGTGACGCGTATTCTAAGTGACTTCTCACAAAAGAGCAATAAAGAACTTTAAGAGTTTTGGCCTTCTTGAAACACCCTGCGAGTCTCATAACAAAACCCAGTGACCTCGAAGCTTTGGCCACTATTTGCTCAATGTGCACGTTAAATAAAAGTTTAGAATCGTGAAACACGCCTAGGTCGCGTGCACCGTCACATCTCTGTAATAGCTGCCCTTTAAGTTTATAAGTTGTAGGGATAGGGACCTGTTTTCTGCTAAAGGAGATCACTGAACATTTAACAGGGTTCAAGTCAAGTTTGTTAATTAGGCAGTAATCATCCAGTCGCGCCAGGTCAGATTGGAGAGCATCCATGTCATCCTTAGATGATATTGCAGAAAATATCTTCATATCATCAGCAAAACAAAGTAACTTAGAGTTGTGGAAACACGAGTCGATGTCGCTCACATAAATGATAAAGAGCAACGGACCCATCAAGGAACCTTGGGGAACGCCACTAGGAGCTGAAACCCAGCTCGACACGTAGTTACTGATAACGACAGCTTGAGATCTGTTTTCAAGGTATGAAGTAAACCAACGAAGAAGATCCCCTCTAATACCACACATATTTATAGACAAAATGCCTACAGTTTTGGAAGCCCCTTGCGAAAGCTAAAGCTACGCACGAGATATATCAGTAAAAGAAATGGATAGCTGGCCTATAAAATACATAGGAACTTAGTTTAGTTACCTTCATCACGCTGCAAAAATGTCAGACTGTCATGATCAGAGGGTGAATATGTACGACCTATCTTCCTTTTTTTGGTGAATATTCCGATTATGGTTTGCACACAATTTTATTTATACACGGTAAAATATAATTATGTTTCTAGGCCAGAACCAGCACTTCGTAAGTAGGAATTTTCCTGAATATTATCCCCAAATATGTCTTTCAATTTTTCGTCCAAGAATTCCACTGCTGGACTTAGGGTGGGTCTTACCAAAATGTCACCACAAAACCCTTTTCTACCCGTTGCATGCTCCACATTTTTCGTGATGTCCAAAAAATTCAAAGCCACTGGCCGGAATTTAATTTTATTTATATGAATATTTTCGTCATCGAGTTTTAGGCTTCTTGTCTTTATGCAGACCGGTTACAGGTACGAAATTTATGGAAATTGGAACCAGACACAATAGTAGAGTTAGTTCAGCAACAATATTTCATAGCTTGTATCTTTTACGAGGGTACTTCCCACTGGAAATTGTAGGGTCGACTTTTCAATAGTCAGCCAACTTTTCCGCTGTCAAACGTCAATCCCTTTGTTAAAAAGTTATTTGATGATTGGAATATCGGAAAATATTTTATGTGGCTAGCGGCTATCATACCATCCATAGCTATCTTATAGGTATTCTTTTAGTTACTGGTCTAGTTTTACGAGACTGTTTCTTTCTTTGACTTTAACGTTGTATTAGCAATAAAAAAAAATGAGGATTTAGTAAAAAAAATCTCTATGTGAGAGTATACAGGATGGATTTTTAAGAGGCGGCGATAAGGGCAGATATCATTTTAAAAATCTGTAACTGCAGTGAATGCAGACTGAAAAACTCAAGGACACTCTTTAAAGTGGCTGCTTGGCAGACAGTCAACATTGTCTCTGAGCAACAAACTCAGGGTCTACAGCTCAGTCATAAAACCCATTTGGACTTACGGAATACAATTAGTGTCCTCGGCTTCCAAGTCAAACATTCTTTGCCTCCAAAGAGCTCAAAACAACATACTAAGGACTATAAGTGGTGCAGCCTGGTTTACCCGCAACTCAGAGATCCATGAATGCCTCAACATGAAGACTGTTATGGAAGAATCCAAACAGTACAAAGACAAATATACAGATCGACTGAAACATCACCCTAACCCATTGACAAGTACGCTTCTAATGTGTAATCCAATTAACCGCCTGAAAAGAGCAAATGTGCTATTCTAATAAGGAGAGTTGGTGCGATGGCGCTAACTCACTAAAACCTCAATTATACTTCAGCCCATCTGATTATAGTCCACGGACTGATCGCAGATTGACCTAATAAAAAATAAAAAAACTCTTTAAAGTACGTTTTTTTAGCTACAGCGGCGGTTCCTAATTTCCCCGTCTCAAAAATCCACCCTGCATACCTACCAAGACCTTACCTCCTTTTCTACCTGTAAACAGTATTGATATGGATTTAGGTACGGATACCAGTGAAATTACAGGTAGTTGGTGAAATATTCCACCGATGTCTCCACATTAGGTTGGCAACGCATTGCAAAACCCTTCGGTGTTTCAAGCTTTTTGTCTGTACCACATTCCTAGGGATACTGTCGAGGTCAATTGGCAAAGATATCCTAATATTAAATAAGTTTTTATTTTATACTTACATAAGGTTTTACGTGTCTGGTCTGGGCGAGGCCTTTGCCCTGAAATACGCTAAATAAAAAGACTTACATAAAATACTTAACAATTTGTACCTAGTGGTATTTATAAACAGAGGATGGTTATTTTCTGCCAAAAAAAACTGTCCACTACCGTAGGCCATAGTTTTCTAATAGTTTCACATTCATTGTGCGTACAGCTAAGGAGTGGAATGCCTTGCCAGAGTCTGAGTTTCCTGATAGCTACAACCAAGTCTTTAAGTCAAGAGTGAAAAGGTTACTTCTAGGCAAGCGTGCTCCTACTTCGACCACAATATCATCGCTTACCATCAGGTGAGATAATGGTCAAGCGCGTGCCTATCAATAATAATAAAAAAAAGTTTTAAGCTTTGCTGCTACTTGCGGTAGATAAGTATCATCATCATCTGCCTAGCCTTTTCCCAACTTATTGGGGTCGGCTCCCAGTCAAACCGGATTCAGCTGAATACCAGTACCTATTTTACGTGGAGCGGCTGCCGGTAGATAAGTATAAAATTCGATAAAACACGATTCGATTTTATACTCGTAGCAAAATCAATCAAAAAAGCTAGGCTTAAATATTAAAAGTTTTAGGGTAGGGAAGTAATTCGGGAGAGAAACATGAGTTTGATTGCGATGCTGTTGACTTGTGAGAACAAACTCAAAGGCACGTAGGCGTCCCTAATTTGCCAATATGAATGAATATAATAAAATAACTGAGTTGAAAAAATACCAAGCCAGTGCCACGTAAAGGACTTATTTCACGTGCATGCACATCATAATATTTCTAAGTTAATTTAATCATACATGGTTTCCAGAATTTCAAGCTTTTGCGTAAAAAGCCTATGACCTTTCCATATGACAGGCTATATATCTGCCGAATATCACGACGATCCGTTCAGCCGTTTTAGCGCGAAAGCGTAACAGACAGACAGAGTTACCTACTTTCGCATTTATAATATTAGTAGGTAGGGATTATTTCTCCGAAACTTAGGCATCTATTGGTATAGTGGATTCGTTATTAGATAGTTGGATTGCCCTTTGTTACGTGTTGAACAGTGGAGAGAGCGCGCTGTTTGTGTGGTAGATGTAACTGAGTTTAAATGTATGAGTAATAAAAACATTGAGGTTCAATGTTTTCAGGGGTAGTAGAAGGGCGTTTAGAAATAGGTATCTACAACTACATCAACTAAGCAGCATTGCTGTGCTCCAGTTTGAAGGGTATTGGTGCCAGTGAATGAAACATTGAAATTCAAAGTCAGTTTATTTATTTCGATTAGACCATAAGGCAATTACGACAGTTAAAAAAAGTAAATTTATATCTTCATTCGCAATGGTGGATTCTTATTGTGAAGAACAGTCAAGAAACTCCATTTCAGTTTGGTTTCTGGGACTGCCACCTGTCATAACTATTTCAAGTAGATATTTTCTAGGGTAAAACCGAGATAGATGCTATATCTCCCAGTACAAAAATAAAAATATTTAATTTGCTAAACTGGCAAGTACTTTGTTTTTTCATCTACAAATTTATGAAAAGTAAAAAACATTACCTTTGATATTTCCGGAGTACTAGCGATTTTGGCGGACTACATTTTGTGACATCTATCTCATTATATCTATATGGGATAGTTGCATAGTTCATATAAATGATGTTTAAGATAGACGACCCGCTGAGAAACAGGGCATCTATCCCGAAAAAACTTTGATCGCACTTTGCCTTCCCATGCAATCGAAATTACTATTGGGCACTTATACTGCTGGGGCATCTATCCCGGTTTTACTCTATAGCTGACCACTCACCGTCAGATGGGGGTTGTCTGCTTACGACCACCATTTTTTGATTGTTAAACGATATAAAAGTTAGCTCATCTATTGTCGAAGTTTGATTGATTAAATATTAGATTTTAGTTTAAATCCTTTTTATTTGTGAATGGCGATTCTCAGAACTTTTAATTCAATTTAAAAAATCTCTGAAAAAAAATAATGAAATAATGTTTCCATTCAAAAAGTTAAAAATAGTTACCTAATATTATTCTTCAGTTAAATAAATGGAGTTTGGGTTAAAATCTGTTTCTGACATCCCACGATCACATTTAAATTTCAAGAAATGCTATGACACTCAGCTTCACATAGAAATTACTAATCCTAGAGTTTAAATTCCGACTTTGAGTAATTTGAGTTTGATGCTCACAAGTTCCCTGTTGAAAGCTTTATCATTATTAATTTGACTACGGTTAGGCTAAGGTTTCTATTACATTTTAGCACGATTTCTCCGTATTAACGTTTTGCGCAGAATATTTCAAATACTCGTACCAGGAGTTCCTAATCATAAGGAGAATTCTTTACTTCATTACAAAACGTAGGTACCTACTGAGATAAAAACCACACATGGAAGAAGTTCGTAGGGTATAATTTTGAGCAGATCACAGTGACGTTATTTTTATAGCTAAAAGTGGCACTTTCACTACTTTGTGTTACTTTGAAAGATGGCTAGTTAAGTAGGGAATGCAATTATTAATGTGTTTTTTTATTATTGATAGGCACGCGCTTGACCTCTATCTCACCTGATGGTAAGCGATGATATGGTAACCTATTCACTCTTGACTTAAAGACTCCCAGGTTGTAGCTATCAGGACAAACAGACTCTGGCAGGGAATTCCACTCCTTAGCTGTACGCACAATTAATGTGTTCCCAAAACGTTTTGTGCGTGTGGGTGGGATGTCCACCATGAACTGGTGGCGCATCGCCGTGCGTCTTGTGGTCCGATGATGGAATAGGCTTGGCGGAATTAAACTATGCAATTCTTTTGTACACTCCCCAAAATGAACACCGACAGAAAACCGACAGGCTAGCAACTCGGCGTCGATGCTCAAGACTAATAATGTTTCACCATAATGCGGTCCTCTCTCTCAGAGCCTTTTTTTCGGTGTTCTAAAAAATCTTATTTTGTCTGCAGTACCCTTATAATGTTAAAGCAACTTAAAAAAAAAATACAACCGAAATGAGAAACTCTCCCCCTCCTCCTCCTCCTTCTCCTCTTTTGAAATCGGTTAACAACTGCCTACGTTACGTCGTTTTGGTAAACAGCACTTTCACCAGAGGGGTTGATCAAAATGTCGTCTGACCAATGGATTCATTGAAAGTTGACAAAAAACGAGTCATTTGTACTTCCTGGGTTAACATCGTAGAATTTTCACCTTTTTACTTGGAAGAGTTGAATTTCAGAAAGATACCTGTAAGTAGAACATTTTATTGTAATCCTGTGTAGGTCAGTAATTTCCGGTGTATTAAAACTTAAAGGATAAGCTTCCCGCCCCTGGGGGTAAATGACCGCAATTCTTTGCCCGCAGTTAAGTTTGTATCGTAATCCCCTTCCGTAAATTTTACGGCTTTTAATTACAAACAATTAAGCCTTGTTACTTTTTAGGGTTCCGTACCCAAAGGGTAAAAACGGAACCCTATTACTAAGGCTCCGCTGTCCGTTTGTCTGTCACCAGGTTGTATCTCATGAACCGTGATAGCTAGACAGTTGAAATTTTACAGATGAGGTAAGTAGGTATTTCGGTTGCCGCTATAACAACAAATACTAAAAAACAGAATTAAATAAATGTTTAAGTGATTAATAATAATAATTATTAATCAATTTGAACTTCCCATACAAAATTGTCATCAACAGACCACAATTTGTATGGGAGACTCAATTTTTTTTTTAGGAATTGACTATGGCTTTCTTGGGGAAAGTTGTTCATTTACATGGGCAGACGTGGTTCTTAAAATTTGCGCACTGGAAAAAAAATTACCCAGTATAAATGACTAATAAATTTTTTGGGTTTGTGGGTAGCTAGCTGAAGTTACTTCTATCGTATATAAAAGCCAGAGTCATGTCAAGTCTAGTTATACCTAATCGCTTTCCAATGACGTTTGGTACTACACAAATAATAAATCCTCAAGGGCCTTTCGAACAATTTGGTTCAGCCCTTAAAATATGACCAGAACAAAGCGGCGGGTATAGGTAGGTATACCTACTAAAATTTCCGAAGAACGAAGGAATTCTTATTAACAGTAATAATTTGCACTTCAATGGGTACGATTTTTTTGATAAATGGAATTCTTTTGTAAAAAGCAGTTATTGAAGTAATATGTTAATATACTACGTCTTTTTTTGGGAATTTATTTCCTGATTAATTTATATTTGATTTCTTTTGTCTCTAACGTTAACGTAATGATATTTTAACTAACTTAAATGAGGCATTGTCTCTAATTTATTTGACGTCCACTCGACTTATAAGAGAGCGTTTGTAGGTACGTACCTATCTCATTGCCATTCATGTAACATTGCCGATAATTTCATTAGTTATTCGCGAACGAACGTGGCGAAATTGTGTAGAAAAGTGTTTTTATGTGAGCTGAGCAATCAATACATTGGGGTCCCAATAAGATAGGTATGGATCGCACAGAGCCGAAAAAGCGTTTTTATTGAGAGGTTCGCCAATAGTCATTGTCCTTTTGCAGTTGTTGTCTGTGATTCAATTGTTACCGATACAATATAAACTAAATTTGACACGGTCTACCTATTCCGTTTTTAGGGTTACATACCTCAGAAGGAAAAAACCGAACACATATAAGATCACATCGTGGTCCGTCTGTCGGTCTGTCACGACCGTTTTCCTCAGGAGCGCGTGGAGATATCATGTTGAAATTAATATCAAGTAAGTACGTAGTTTTATGAGCTCTAAAAGAAATCATGCTTCTAACACAACGCAATAAAAATATAGGACTATTTATGCATCATTTTTGCGACATCTTTTGATAATCGCAAGTAAATAAAAACCTATAGGGTACTTCTTATTGACGTCGAATCATGAAGTTTGGCAAGAAGCAAGGTACAGCACATGTAAAGGAAAAAGTCGGAAAATTGTGAATTTGTAGTTTTATCACATAAATAATTTATTTTTCAACTGAAAAGATAAGGTTGTCCTTCAGTCCTACCTATTTCTTTTTTTGTCAGAGTAATGAGAGTGCTTTCATAGTTTAAATACACTTCAGTAGGTAATATTAAACTCGAAAAATATCGAGACTCGATTCCCTGAATACTATGTACCTATGAGTAGGCCCCGGAGCCCTCGGTGTGCGAGTCAGACTCGCACTTGTTCGGTTTTTTATCTCATTATATACTTAGGTACCTAATACCCAAGGTTAGGTACTTCTAAAATAATTCCAGGACACATTCAACGTCAAAAATAATTTTCGCATTAGTCTGGCACGAAAATTCTGCAAAATTAATGAAATATTATTAGGAATCGAGTTTAACTAAAAAATTGTTAGGTAGCTGCCGCAGGAGCTGCTCTCAAGTTTATAAAGTCTTGGATCGTCTACTCCTATGCAAGTAGCTGGGCTCGTCGTCAGGTGAAGCACCCAAATAATATAGCTTCCACTCGCAACAGCCTGGCTGACACTAGCGATCTACTGCTGAACGCGTCCGAACGATGCGAGTGATGGTACTGTTAGGCGAGCAGGCAGTGAAAACAAAAACTGTTGAAGAAATTCGGATGCGAGCTACTATCCAGCTCGCACGTGGCAGCAACTCGTAAGATTACGAATACGATGCGAGTTACTGCACTGCAGCTACTCGGCAGGCTGACTCGCACGCTAGCTCGCTCTGTGTAAACTAGCCATTAAGGTAAGAAACAAACAAACATCAATAAATAAACAAGGTCAATATCGTGTCGTTCATCAAATAAGACATGTATAAGTAGGTACATATTATCACCTACTTGTCTAAATAGGTAACTATAACTAAGTGCGCCGCGCTCGAATTAGAAGAGAATTAAATCACTGGATGAGATTCCGGCGTTTGAAGTCGAATCGTGATGAAGTTTCATTGTATTTATATCTCGCTTTCTTTGGAAGTCCAAGACGAGAGATTTTTTTTTATAATATGATCCAATATTTCTTATTAGTGTATTTGTTACGGTCAAAATGATAAATGCGTTTGGTATTTTACTTCTAACTTAAACTAATTTAGGTACCTACTAATAAAATTATTCTAGTCTATTGGCCCATATTCCAAAACATAAACTCCAACTGAACTCGAATACCAACTCCAACATGAGCACGAAAATGTCAATGAAAGCGTTTTCATACTCGAGACATGAGCAAACAAAAATGCAAAAACTTCAATTTATGACAAGCTCCGATGGAGTTGGAGTTCGAATTGAGTTGTATACTACGCATTTAAGAAATCCCTACTAATATTATATATGCGAATAAGAAAAATAAAATGCCATAATTTGTTCATAATGACGAGTACAG
Source organism: Melanchra persicariae (assembly GCA_947386135.1). Classification (NCBI taxonomy): domain Eukaryota; kingdom Metazoa; phylum Arthropoda; class Insecta; order Lepidoptera; family Noctuidae; genus Melanchra; species Melanchra persicariae. The sequence continues at coordinate 11,185,962 of OX376653.1, read as the reverse complement.
TGGCACTTTAAGATATTGCGTTGTATAGCCTGCGATATGGAGAAGGACATAGGCTAATTTTTTACGCGATAAACGACATCGACGCGGGCGGAGCCGAGGGCAAAAGCTAGTTATCAATAATTACCACTCAAAGTGATAATCATTTACATGGAGTGACAACGTTCATAAAATACACATAACCCAGTTACTACAGAACATGACACCCACAAAATACAGCATCATCATGATGTGATACAGTAATAATTAATTTTAAACAAAGTTAGAGGCATTACAATGAAAGCGATAGAAGAAGAAATTGAGACAATAATGTTTGCAAATCGTTTCAGCAATCGATTGAAGTCCGTGTGACTATCCCTTTTGACGTGATAGCAGATAGCAGCTAATACGCTGCCAGTGTATGATTTATTTGAATCAAATGGCCTGACATGAATTTTATAAAAAGAGAGATATGCCTGCGGCAATTTTTGCGATTTGATTTACTAACTACTACTAACTAGAGAAGTCCTAAGAAATAGCTTAATGAGGGGAAAAAATCTCATATGAAAGTGTGAGATTTCCTAACAGTGCGCAGTGGGGTGGGTAGCCAGAAGCCTGAAAGTTTGACAACTAATCCTACCAAAGGGCATCAAGTTCCGCACTAACTGGGTTATCCATAACCCAGTTAGTGCGGAAGTTGATGCCCTTGATCTCCAGATCATGAGAATATTCACTCCTTGTAAAATTGAAGAACTACATCCCGTTAGACAGGAAGCCGACCCCAAAAAAGTTGGGAAAATATTAAGAAGACGTACTTACAACGCGGTACGATCAGTAAATGGTTATATTGCTATTATTCATCTGCCAAGTCATATCTCTATGCAGTGTTTATCGTAAAAACAGCAGATTGTGGCAACCGACTCTGAACGTTTATGAGCCTTCCGTATTGCATTAACAGCTTCAGTTTCAGAGTCGATAGCATTATCCCGTTCCATTTAGCCACGAGTATTGCCAATCACACATTATCTAGAATCCATTTTGTAACAAATCGATAGCTTTTACAATTTTGACGTGAGGTAAATAGCTGGGTAACTATTGCCAAGATAATTTGTATATTGGATGCCAATACATTATTTCAAATGCTGTTTATATTGCACGATCGAGTATTATTAGCCCTGACATATGACTAGAATTTTTTCACTTTGATTTCACGCACTCTTTTCGTTGTTTTGGTCCCAGATTGGCTAATGAATGTTGTACAATGTAAACAGATTATCTGTGGAGATGCCATTGTTTTAATGGACTAAGGTCATCGTAGTAGTTCCGTTTTATAGGAGGACACACCATTAACTTTGTTTTTGAATTTGTGGATGTTTTGTATTCGGGATAGTACCTACACTCACATGTCATCATATCAGCCGAAAGACGTCCACTGCTGGACAACAACTGGTAATGTGAGTCTCACATCCATCTGCTACCCACGACCCTCACCAGGTCATCGGTCCACTCACATGTAGGTAAGTCTTATGTAATAGGGACAAGAAGGTGAGCCCGTTGTCATCAAATGGGTGCAAACAAAACTACTGAGAAGTTCTTAATGAATATTAAGAAGAAAGAGAATAAGAAGACGAGAATGAGAAGTTCTTAATAACGCTTAACCGGAAGCCCAGGACCCTACGCTATAGACTAGCTTACTTACAATGTCATGTGTGCTAAACGTGTTTAAATCAGACTATAGAAAGCTATGAACGTGTTTGGGTTTCATTTCTATTTTGGGTGGCATATTAGTTCTATTTTAGTTTTAAAATCACAATACATTTTCACAACGTTGTGACCGAATGCCAACGGTACAGTACAGTTTCCTACATTTTTACGAACAGGAAATGTCGATGGATTCGACAGTTCATTTTGTTAGAGACCTAATGTTATTTACTACAGATGATGTATTCGTATTTTTGTAGTAACTCGATAACCGAGATTGTGAATCAATTGACACATCGGTATTGGAAGTCATTTCTGACAAGACTTTTATTTTTGTTTTATATTGTTTTTTATGTATTCCTATTATATAATATACATACTTAAGCATGATTTATTGCTGTGAAAATTACAATGTAATAAAGTGTCACTACAGTTCAGTTTGAGCACGATCAGGCTTCTAGATGACGCCGAATAAATTTTAGGCAGGTTCATGAACTAAAATAAGTCGTGACAGTTGACTTAAATGGTCACGATAGTGCGTGGCACATACGGGGTTCGTAATACATTAATAGAGTTGGATTAACGGAGTAAACAAGGCTGGGTATACGTAATCAAATAAACCCTAACATTCAACACATATCGTCAAGGCGGGCGTTTTACTAAGCCACTAGACCGTGATTCAAGCCTTAGTTAGTGGTAACTCAATGGGGAAGAGAACGTTGTTTATTGTCCAAAGCCGTAAATAGTTCCGAATGACCCAACTTCGTGAGATGGCTCGCGACAAAGGCAGCTTAAGTCAATTCAAAGTCGGAATGCCTAACATTTTCTTGTTGCCAGAGCGTATACTGGGCTGGGTTTTACGTAGGTACTTCTACTAAGACTGATAGAATACAAAACATTTTAATTTTTTTTTTTATTAGCCGATGTTGTCCCACTACTGGGCAAGGGCTTCCCACATATTTTTCAAGCTAACTTTATCTACTGCCTTCTCCGCCCCATCGGTCGGGAATGAGCGTTTTAGGCCAACCTCAGTTGCGACCATCTGTTTTCAAGTCAAAGTCAAAACGTTCATTGAACATCAACATTTATAGTTACAAGAATATTTATAAAAATAATAAAGTAACTCTAGTGTTCATTCGCAAAGGTAGATTCTTATTAGGCCAGTCAAATTATCTTTGAACCTTGCAAAAAATCCTATCTCCGATTTTTTTCTTGAATAGTATATTTGATCTTAGCTCTTCTAATACTTAATATAAAAAATAAACATTTTCCATAACCGGCTCATTCTGGAAAAAACGGCGTTTATTTCAATAAAAGCTAAGAAAAACAAGTTATCTTTAATTGTTTTTTTACAATTTGTAGAGAATCGGTAAAATTAATTTATTTAAGAAGGAAAGTCGTTAAAAAATAAATACGGCATTTTGAAAATTTTATCAGGTCAGAGTCAGACATAGCCTATTAATTAAAATTAAACCAAATTTAATTTAGTTACATTTTTGCCTGAATCGCTATTGCAAAAAAACTGATATTTAATAACTTGCGCTTACAATAACGTTCAATTTAGTTGGTTAGCGAATTAAGATTTTTAATTAAGTTATTTTATGAAAAGAAAGTACTTACCTAAGTACGTAGTAAATTTTTAGCTTGAAGTACAAAATAAAAAAATCACATATTTCATTGAAATAGGATAGTTCCACTGATTAAAAATGTTTAATTTACTGACGTATTTAAATTTATAACGATCTTTTCTACAAATACTCCAAACAAACATTGCCAGTTAAGAGCGTTAACGCCGTACGGCATTTCATTAAAATCATGTCCTTATTTTTCGAAATGATGGAACATTTTCGAAAAAGAGTTCAGGGGGAACAATAGAGTGATTTAACATAGAAAACGCTCTCTCTTTCTCTCTCCCTGTAAACTCTTTTTCCAAAAGGTTCTCTACTAACTATTTAGACCTGGCTATCTAGCGTATGCATACCAAGTTTCATTAAAAGCGGTTCATGCACTTCAAAAAATAAGGACTTGAAAGTTTGTATGAAATACCGTACGGCGTAAGCGCTCTTATTATTTTTTCCCATCGACTTATTATTGAAATTAAATGTTTTACTAAAAAAAACGAACATCCGGGGGTTAACTTTTTGCGGGATACATTTTAACTTTTAACATACATCTCTACACGTTAACGGCAAAAAATCGGAGTTAAGAATTAATGCTAAGTTTGCTTTATTTTCGGCGTAATTTGACTGGACTAGTAGTTTCAGGTACTCACCTCATAATATATGAATCTTTTAATTAATTTATCGAAGACCACTACCGGACATAGGCTGCTTCAAAGTTGCGCTTCAATACTTGGGTCCGTGCCAAGAAGCAGATATTATTAAAGCACAAAAGCGGCTCTTCGTGTCTTAAAAGGCCACACGTGTTTATACTTCTGTTTTTTCAATCATTTGCGATCGAAAATATTTGTCTGCCTGCAATAAATTCTCCGAACTCGGCCACTATTACTTACATAAGAGCTGAAAACCAAAATGGCCATCTGTGAGTGTTAGATAGTAACTGTTCTTCCAATACTTCAAGGGTGAATGGTGATTTATGTAATTATTTTTGCGTCCTGGAGCAGACGAGTCTTTGAGTGAAAAGCGTCAATCGGAAAACGCGGCGTAGTGGGTCGCTCAGCCCGGTGAACCGACGAGCTGGAGAAACTGAACTTCCAAAGGTTTAATGAATTATATGGACTTTTTATGATACTTCGAAGAAAATCTTTCTCAAAAAGCAAAATGTGATTCCGATTTATGTAGCCCTCGTGTGTCAGCCTCGGGACAAGTGAAGGCTCCGAACGTATACATAGGAGTTATTACTGCGCTCATAGTGCAGAGTCGAATCATTCGTAAAGCGACCCTGGGGACAACAGCAGTAGTTACGTGCTGCTGTGCACCGCAAAGTTGCTAGAGGATACAACATGGTTCCTCTGTGGACGTTCCTGAGGCTTAGCAGAGTATTGGTGCACAGTGATGGTAAACGGTGGTTAATGTTGGAGTCTGAAATATTCCATTTTCCCCAGATAACGTCCCTAATTATCTAATTATTGTGTGTTCAGTAGGTAAGTTTTCTGGGACTGAGATACGCCTATTTTGTAGCTCGACAAAATAAAGATACAATTTAGATTTGAATTTCCACAGTACTCATTTTACATTTACGGAACCCCACGCAAAAGCTAAATCTAAAACAGAATTGCAATAAACAATTTATCCATTGTTTAATTTAATTGTTTTGTTTATTCTATTCATAGCGTAAAATAAATTTTAGAATCAAATTGATGTTTTGTTCTATCTATAATTGGTAAAGTTTGAGAACATGGATATTTTAGAAATTAACCTGTTAGGAATTTAGAGATATTGAACCCGAAATCACGCTGATACAATTATTGTTTTAGCAAAATTGTAAGAAACTTTTTCTTCAAAGTTTTTTTAACAGATGTTCCTTTGAAATTTCCTTTGTTTTCGTGGCGTTAGTAAATATGTATTGAAAGAAGACGAAAACAGGAGTTTTTGCTCACTCTTTTCGGTGGATGTATCATTAATATTTATTAATTTCACAGAAGAAGTTTTATTCGAATACACAAGTAACAACATAGCGTATTTCAATATATTTCCTCTTGTTAGAAGTCTTTGTTTTGTTGTACAAGTTTGTTATTATACGAGTATTTGTCAAAATTGGTTGGCTTGGCTTTGAAATACAACTGCTTTTCGGCAATTCCGCGATTGGTTATACACTTTCCACTTTTCTTTTGTTGTGTTCGAAATTTCGAATATTTTGGGTGATTCATTTGTACCTACAACTTTTACTTAGAATTCAGTCAATTATTTCAATCTTCTACACGCTCTCTAGTTAGAGAGCGTGTAGAAGATTAATGAATTGATATGAGTTATGAATGCAGAATCCTGAAAACAAAGAAAATGTGTTTTAGTTAACCATGGTTGTAGAGTATACCTATTGATACGAAAGAAGGAACTTTTTAAAAACATTAATAACTTAATTCCCAATTTAAAACACTTTTGCGTAACAAATCATATTATTAACTTTTTAAAATTTAAAACCCGTTAACTTGTCACATATTGATATTAGTTGAAGGTAGATTCGAGTAAACTCGTTACGGGCTCATTTGATGGCAATTAACGTTCACTTATTAGAATAAGTTCAGTCACTTTTAAGAAGTTGGCAGATCATATAGATGTATTCATTGCTGTTCTGAAAAGTTTTAGTTTAGACAATTTAGTGATCTTTGTAACCATTTTGTCTAAAACAAGATTTGTATCGAAATACGACTAGTTTATAAAAGTGTAGCACAAACGATGTAAATTGTACTGTACAAAAGTTTGACTTTTTCATATGGAATTATTTCTAGAATAACTAGATGTATATTTTTTCAAGTTCTCATTAGGGACTGGCATCAGCTGAACAGCCGAAATAGAAAGCACTCGATCTTTCTGTACGCCTCAGGGAATTTCAATCATTAAGCAATTTTAGTACGACGCGCTTTTTATTTTTTAAAAAGCCTGTTTAGGTAGAAGCAAGTGATGATAAGGTACCTGCGCTGTATTGCGATTGTCGAGCTTATTAGCGGATTCAAATCCAGCCTCCGCGAATCTACCTACCTTTTATGTAAAATGAGATTTGTCCTGTGAAACTAGCCCAAGCACAAGCACACAAAAGCATTACACACTAGCTCAACGAGGAAAAGTAAATGAGAACATTTCATTTGCTATGTTTAATAAGTTGTTGTGATCAAATAACGATATTAAATATTTCGCCATGTACTTATTTCCAAAAAAATATTCGAACAGTTTATTGTGAACAACTCAAACAGTATTGAACATAATACCTATTTAATGCATAGCACCTATGCAGCATTTAGTGAGGAGTGTTTAGAACTAAATGTAATTCCAAATATGAACCAACCAAAGTTTTAATGACAGTCTATATCGCCAGTGGATAATAACAATTTTATTGTAATACAATAACCTATTCCTACATCAGTAGAATACCTATTAATTATATTATGAACAATATGCGAGTTCTAAAACGTAATAAATATCCCTAAATTACTAATTGATTCGGAAGCAATTTGGTAACCGGCAGCGTAAAATACCATTACTCCATTAGGTTTTAATTATATTCATGAATGTAGGTTAGTAGGGGAAATGAAATAAACGTTTTCAAATGCCTAATATTGTTAACAGCTTTTGTGATTTCGTTTTGTACCTACCAAATAAATCCATTTGGGGTATGAACGATTCTTTGCAATGTTAGAACAGGAAAATATTTCGGCTACGTTGCCAAGTTTTTGATAGACTACATAGCTTTTTGTTAGTAATTTTGAACGTACCTAGTGCATCTACACTATTATTGAGGCTGATTTACTGGTCCAGATGGTGAAATGGCAGAATGTCGGTATTGAAAAGAATGACTTTTGAAATGTTATGCTCTTATACATTAGTTTAACCGAATGAAAAATTATCATAAATTATGATCGAGAAATTCGAATGTTGTAATGTTTTTTTATCAATACCGCCTGAACGGATTTGGATGAATATTGGCTCAGACCATGTTCGGACAAAAATACTATTATTTCTCTACTTTCACGCCGGTGAAGTCGCTGACAAATGCCCCTATGTCCCTTTACAAAATATTCATTCATTTTATTTATTTGCCGTCTTTAGTTAAAGAACTGCTGCTTACATTGTATGTAGGAACACAGGCAACCTTCATTCAAAACCAAGTTTGCTAACAGCGAAGCGAGTCAAAGCAAAGATATTTGACATTCGTAAGGTAACTTAACGTGCTTTTCTCCAACTAACGCACTCGACCAAATTAATCTAAAGTTTGTGAGGAAGCTGGTCATATTTGTATGATATTTTGGGGTGTGTGAAATGAAGCTTTAATAACCTATCACACGGATACAGCAAGTCAGTGTGTTTCCCGGTTACTGGGTTGTGGAGGTGGGAGTCGCTCCATGAAATATAGTGGCATTCAGCCGCATTCAGCTAGACTGAAAGCCGACCCCAACACAGGAGAATACTAGGCAGATTGATTTGATTGAATACGGACACAACAAGATTTATGTTCAATATTGTCACTAGTGACAGTTTTTAAGTAGCGTTAGCTTCCCTTAATTAATTATGCATCGAATGATTAATAGTCGACAAGCGACAGTGGCGAACGTCCTCATTTTTCAAACGAGTTTGTGGCACTCTTACGACCTAGGTATATATTTACACAGAACAAGCAGGTGCAGTAGGCCGCACGTCAGTGGTGACACTTTGACCTTGAACTGGCCTATGGTAGGCGCCCGATAAACTCGCAATAAAGTACATTGACCTTTCCCTCATATCCCGTTGTAGAATAAATTACGAAAACAATTAATTATGACCCGTTTTTATTATTAGAGAACGTAAAGGATCACTTTAGAAGTCCATTCAGGACGGCTTTAGGCATGTCTTTTTTTATGGATGGGAAATCATCAAATTACTCCTCCCGCTGTGGGCGGAGCGGAAGGGAGTGTCAGACTCTTACTGACTAAAACCCATCCGTGCTCCTCCTAGTGCCCTTTGCTTTCCAGGGCCGCGGTAACTCTTTCGAATAGATTCCGCAACCCTGGCAGACAGTTTTATGTCTTTAGTTCTGTTTTTAATATTAAGAAAGCAATAAACGTATGTGGGACAATGGCCGTTATTGCACATTTATCTAGCGCCTACCATAGCGTGGTCACTTTCATCATATCTGCCATTAAATATTCTATCAGTGATAACGATAAGTAGGTATCAAAAGCCGAAATTTTTTGGTTCATCCGGCTACATTGCGGCAGTTTCAGGCGAAGATTGCGGGACTAACTCGTGGCCTATCGACAGGATTAGTTGGAAGAAAACGAAAGCATCCTCTCTACAGTGGAACAGAACAGGCTGAAAAATAAATAAACTGGGATTGGTCTTGTGACATTAAGGCAACGTCTTTCTGTCACATAGGTAGACTAGCTTATGCCCGCGACTTCGTACGCGCATATTACGTTTCTTCCCCTTCCCGTAGGAATTTCGGGAAATCCTCTCTTAATGCTTCTTTACACTCCCCAAGGAACCCTGCCAAATTTCAGCTTTCTAGACCAGTGGTTTCGGCTGTACATTGTCAGTCCATCAGTAACGCAAGAGTTTTATACATATACATAGGTATTTTTTAAGCTATTGCATAGCTTCTATCGCGGGCCTTGAGCGTGGAGACCGAATCCAGAAATTCCGTAACGAAAATAACCTAACACCCCCCACTCCGACCGGCACAGCGGTGATACTTTTTGTTTCTATGACGATCTGTGTTCTTAATTTGAAAGTTTTGTTTTTTTGAAATTATTTTTATAAGTTGCGAGTGGCATTTTTGAGCTGTCAAATGCAATGTGACCTCTTTTGAACTTTTTGAGGTTGGTGCCCTATTTATTAGTATTGATACTTTCCCGCGGTTTTGCTTGCATAATTATTAAGCTATTGCAATAGCTTTATCGCGGCAGTCTCCCAGTGCCACACGTCTTTTTTTTCTTTTTATACAACGTTGTCCCACACTAGGAATTTCTCCTGCATCGTGGGTACGTTTACAAACATAAACTGACATACAAAGCCAGACCCGGAACAACTATTTGTAGGCCATTCAAATATTTGTTCCGTGCGGGAAATCGAACCCGCGACACGCAAGCGCAGCAGTCAATCGCTCAACCACTGCGCCAACCGTGTCATGTTACAGTGAAAGCAATAAATCCGATCCGGATATTATACACGACGTGTAACAGAATAAACGATTGTATTCATTATTATGAGACGACATTTCCTTAACCAATGTGGTTTGCCTTTCACTTTGATAAATGGAAAACTCAAGATTCAGGAGGAGACCTTCAGGCCAATAAAGATTAACGATACCAGGATCTCATCTATTAATATAATAACTCATGTTCGAAATTAGTTTCGTCTGAGGTGTAGATAGTCTCCAAGAAATTATATGGTAGGTGTCTGTGGTTGTCTCGTACTTTGTAATTGGTAAGTTTCTCTAGTGAGAAAATAGGTGGGAAGCCTGTTTAGAAGAAACCTATTTATTTGATACTTGAAGACTTCCTGTCTAGTATTCTTTCACAGAATTTATATTTATAAAAACTGGCCAAGTGCGAGTCGGACTCGCGTGCAAAGGGTTCCGAACGAATCTTATTTTTGTAACATGTTACTTTAACACAGCAGCAGCGCCAGCACAACACGATGAAGTAGGAAGATGGGATGGCGCAAGTGTAATTTTTGAATTTTTGGTGTTAGTTCTGAAAGGACCTGTTTAGTTTAGAATACCGTCTATCGGGTCAGCTAGTGTGAAATAAAACCCATTTTTTCGAATGCAACTCAGGCAATATATTACATATTCTTTGTAAAGAACCTGAGTTTAATTAATAGGTACCTACGGCTAAAGCTTTTAAATATTAACGACCTGCTGGATCATTGCCAGACGATATTGTAATGCGCTGGTCAGTTGACATACTTTACAGAAAATATTAATATGCATTTTTATCGCTTCAGAATTTAAACAATATGACGTAGTCTGAAGGTACTTGCTTGTGTTGTAAAAGCTTCACGATTTATGTAAAGCGACGAATAGATTGTGGATAAATAAGTAAATTATGGCCACAAATTCTGTATAACTGCCAATAAACGTCTTCCGCGAAACTGCCTCCAACGTCCGCTGATAAATCAAACGATTTTTGGGGATCGCAGCAAGCCACATATACAAGCTTATTTTTAGTACATTCAAAACCTGAAAGTATGTAGTTTTTTCGGAAGCTAATTTTTGTATATTTTTTAATTTTTAGTGAAGATCTAGATTTCAATAATTTTAAGTTGAGAAGGTCACTGGTTTATCTTTGAAGTTTAACGTCCAATGCAAATGCAATATACCTAGCTATAACTAAACCCAACACAAAAATGATCATCAAGATCGGTTAATAAATCTAGGGTAGATTTGCTATCATTTATTGAAGAGTTCCGTTTCCTACCTCCAAAGTTCTTCATCAGATCTTCACCAAATTGAAATGGGACCAGAGCCTAAACCACCAACTCTTAAAGCAGTATTACTTTAATATTACTTCCAGTGGGAAAGAGACGGAGCAATATGTCCTATATAGCTCCATCTCTTTCCCACTGGAAGTTATATTGAAGTAATACTGCTTTAAGAGTTGGTGGTTAGGCCCCTGTCCGGGAAAATCTCTTCCAATCCAATAAAGATTCATCCAAATCGGTTGACAATAAATTGGCGAAAATATCGCTGAACAAACATTTTTCCTGGGATTCCATCATCAGATCCTGACTTATACCTTCCGTCATCAGCTCAGCAACATGAGATGATGATTACCTACCAGGCACAAATATCTGAATTGCGTTAGAATTTATGTGAATGTAAATTACGTTTTCCTGGGATCCCATCATCAGATTCTGACTTGGTGACAATGTGACCACCTCTGGGGCCTAACCACCAACTCTTAAAGCAGTTATACTTCAATATTACTTCCAGTGGGAAAGAGACGGAGCTATACAGGACGTATAGCTAATAAATACTGCTTTAAGAGTTGGTGGTTTAGGCCCAGATGTTTGAAAATCGGTCCACATTTGGCGGGGAAATGGGTGAACATACAAAAAAAATGCATACAGACCTACGCATAATAAAAGACATCCATGAGGATTATGTGCCCACGAGGATTCTACTAGTTGCTACGATAATGAATATTTACTAACGTCCTGACTTACTTTGATGTGGAACGCCACGGCAGGCGGAAGGCTTACTTACCTACGTTTATTAGGGTGCGCTTTAACTCCACTAACCCGCAACTTATTGACTATTAGGCGCGGTAAACCAACTAAATATTGGAGTACGTGGCCTGACCCTACCCACCCGCATCTTGTTGCTTCAGTGAATACAGCTCACCCTGTACGTACGATTGTACGAAGTATGCGGAATAACAATAAGTGAAACGAAAAACATTACTTTCTTATACAATCGTACAGTCAGCATCAAAGGTTTAAAAGCAGCCTCTTTTGTGTTTAAGGTAAGTATATTTTTTACTCAGGTTAATTTGTTCTTTTCGCCTTCTTTATTGAATAAATGCCGAGGATTTCCTTCCAAAATAAGTAGCGATTTAAAAACAAAGTTTTATTAGCCAGGTTTCCAGTTCTTTCGGTTTGATATTAAAGGTAATTTTATTGAAAAAATGTGATAAATTGGTTATCATTATTGGTAATCAATCTTAACTTACACCTTAAAAGTTTCTATTTCATTTGACAACAGAAAAGTTCTCGTAGCGTAATCGCTCGCTGTACGCGTAAACGAAAGCCTATCAAGGTTAAACAAGCGCTTATAGAAGATCCAAATCAGGTACCTATACAATAAGGTCGTTCATGCTTGCCTGCCTACGAGTATACACTTTATATAATACACTTCAGGACCCTGAAAAGCTGTTTTTTCACCGTAGTCTGTTCTCCTAAATGGAGCAGACAGCGGTAATATGCCTCCTAGGATTTCTGGAAGGTATTTCGAGATTAAATTCGCTAAGCAGCTTGGCATTACTTGGATTCATCAAATTGTTTGCAAAAGGAAATCATTTTCTTTCAATTTTCGATGACACTAAGTCAAAATTCAACAAAGGCCCGTAATAATTTCTGTCGGAACCTAGTCGGAACTTAAATTAGTTCTACTTATGGCCAAAGATGAGTTTTGAAATAATGTCACATGAACTTGAGGCTATCGCAAGTTACGGGTTTCGATACTGCAATAGATTATTCTTGGCTGCCCAAACCTTGAACGTGTGCCCAAGTAAATGTGTGTTCGTTCAACTACATAAGCGCCTATAAAGTAGGTGATTTATGGTGTTATCATAGTTGTTCCGTTTCTCTATTCAAATTAGGGTGTAACCGGACGTGATAGCTTGTAGACTGCTGTTTTTATAATCCACACGCCATGTGTTGTAATAAAGATCACGTATTCTGTTCGTGGGCAAAGGACAGTGTAACAATACAATGCGTTATAATAATTTCAGTTTATTTTATGAAAATGCTATTGAAGTTATCGATTGGGCAATGCGGAAAATTGCCTTATTCCGTATTGACGAGTCGAGCGCTCATGCCTCAGTATTTGGCTGTATCGGTTGATAAAATAGTTATTGATGGAATATCGAAAGCCTAATCCAAGGGCGTAATCTAACTCAGATTACGTGGGTTAGGATAGTTTCCTAACCCTTCAGGGATTTGATCGTGACGCTATGATAATACCTATACACTATGAGTAAAGTAAACTACATAACATACACTCCCTTAATTTATTTTCAACCTAAATATTGACGTATCAATAACGAATATGAACGAAACACAATAACTTTTGTCTTTGAAGTGGGCGTAAGTATTCCTGTAAGCTCTGCGAGTCCTTTGATCCTAATTCAATATAATACAATGATATGATATTAAAAAGAGAAAAGTGTAAGTCTATTCAGTCCCTTGTGTTTGAAGACGCGGCTTGGATTCGTAATGTAGAACTTTTATATATATTATTATCTATACGCTATTAAATACAAAAAAAAACCGGCCAAGTGCGTGTCGGGCCATGCGCAGTGTAGGGTTCCGTAATTATCGCAATTGTCGACTTAGAATGGTGCTTTTAGTCATTCTATTAATATATTAATTGAGTTCACGGTTTAACGAGTAAAAACGGCCGTAAACAACTTTATCAAACTAATTTTCAATGGAATTTGTGCGAAATTTTCCTTCTCCAACTAAGTACATCTTATAAGTTGGCCGACTATTAGGTACTCGTTAACTTGTAAAGCCTACTTGGTTTTCCTTTTAAATTCGTTATCTAAGCTACCACCATGAATTTTTTCACGTCTTCAAAATCAACCGTTTGACTGACAGAGTGGGGGACACACTTGACTTTAACAAAATTAAGCACTTATTTCGCAAACAGTGGATGGAAAAATGGTTTTAGCAAACCCTCGACCTATCCAACGACACCCCACAACATGGGGAAAACGATAAAAAAAATATCGCCACTTTAAGTGTAGGTAGAAAAAGATTTCAAGATTTTATTTTATTCAGGAGCCTCCTCGTGTAGCGCAATTTGTTCCATCAGACACTCAACTGAACCAAGCGCTCGGCGCATCCTGGACAGTCTCACCTAACACCTTATAGGACTGACCAATCCTTCCCCTGCGGTGGTAGGGTTAACACCCGCCTGGTTCGCGACCACCCTCCCACCGGAGTTCGGCGTCAAGCAGCCTGCTGTGTTTCGTCGACGTGTGGGAGTACCAGTGCCTCAAGGCATCTTCTGGGCGCGCTCGCTTTCATCATGGACCTCATCTATCGCTTTCCATCAGGCGTGATCGAGGTCAAGAGCTAGCCCATTAATTAATAAAAAAAAAAACCACTTGTTCGGCGTGATCAATATATCAAACCCATACCAAATTTCAACTTTCTAGCGTTAAGCGTTTCTGAGATAAACCGCGGACGGACAGACAGACGGACATGGCGAAACTATCTATAAGGGTTCCTTGTTTACTACGGAACCCGAATAATCCGGTTAAGCAGTTGATAGCCCCTGCGTGTTAACTTGTTAGTGGTCATACCGAAAAAAAAAACTACAGAACCCGAAAAATAGTGTAAAATACTTTGTATTTGACTACGTTTGGGCTATAATGTTCAATCCCATTAGAGCGGCGTGGTTTTCAGTATGTCAGTATTTTTATAGTGATATAATGAAAATTTCTCATGAGGGTAGGTAGAAACTACAGATAAACCACTTGCTATGATCATCCAGACTCCTTTTGATTGGTGTGCGTTCATACACGCATGTTCACGCACGTCGGTTGTGAGTCCTACGGCATCACAAATAAGATATATGTATGTCCTTCAAGAGCATCCCTTCCTAGCATTTCCAGTCACGTCTGCCTTGTCTTGTTGCCGTATGTGGGTCGCATTTCATTCATTTTTCAATAAAACGAAAATACTCTTACCTAAAATAATTGCAAGTGAAAAGGACCGTTAGTAAAAAGCAAGAAGACTTTGCCAAATTAAATATGAATCCGATCATATTAACGGAGTCAATAGAGAACAATTTTGAAAAGAATTCGCAGAAAAGAAGGCATGGGGAAGCTTACCACAAATAAATTGGGATATCTAAGGGGAAATAAAAAGTTATAGGGACCGGGAGTCATTATTATCTCTTTAATAATCCTGATCGTTATTATAAGCGGTGCCCATCGATGGCGTACTGTCACGGGCATAAATATGTGGCAATCATGCCAAAATCACACTACTGTAATAAACAAGCAAATAATTTGGAGCTCTAAAGTGCCACGGGCCGGAATAATTGGAGGCAAAGTTCTGAAAATTAAACGTTCAGATTCAACACGGTACTTTAGGTCTATCTCTCAGGTTAAACCTAATATTTTTAAGTATTTTTGTGTAAGGTGATGTTGTTGACTGAACCTGCTTACAGGTACCATATTTATCTTTGGTAAAACCGCTTTCATGCCGCTTGCATGATTCAGGTGAATCGTCATTACTTGTTTATCCTACATAGATATGAGCGGCACGTCCATACTATTCGTGCAACTACTGTATTAATTTTCTTTGAATTACTAACAATATCAGTGTTTTTAACCCCCGACGCAAAAACGACGGGGTGTTCAAAGTTTGACGAGTCTGTTTGTGTGTGTGTCTGTCTGTGGCATCGTAGCTACCGAACGGATAAACCGATTTTGATTTTGTTTTTTTTTTTGTCGAAAGGTAAATTCATCGAGTGTTAGGCTATAGTGTCTGGTTTTCATTTTACATTTAATTTTTAATATTGGCTTCTCTTCTGAATGTGAGGGATTTTGCTAGGAATACTTTGGGGTCATATTTCTATAAGGGTCGCTTAGTTGTAAGTTAGCGAGTTAATTAAAACAAAACAAATAAAACTATCTGGTTGAGCAATCTGCAGCCCAATACCTAAGACATAGCGAGTCTTGATTTGAGACTCAGTTACGCACATACCAAGAATGGCCAATACGACATTCTAAAATGTGAATAATGCAACAGTTTACGATATGATAATGCAATGTTTAGCCATATAGTCAAACCTTAAGCTTTCAATTAGTACCCAACAAACAGTTTAATTTCTCATGGAATGGCCCATTCTACAATCTGGCTACGACATAATGGAATAGGTCCATATTATATATTATATTTACCTACCTAATACATGAATAGGTATCTTTGTAATACATTTCAAAGATTTCATAATAAACAAGACGTTGTCTTTGTTTTTTGATCAAACACTATAGCTTTATTATATTCCAAATCCATTTAAGTGTTACGAGCCGGCGGGAATAAAATTTAATATAGGTAATTTGGTTTGCCGGTTTTATCTGAAAATGTATACAACTTTTACCTTTACAATATTAACATAATACTATATACGTACGGGGTTATTTTTTGATGACCGGCCAAATTTTCACTGGGTGTTCTACCCATGAATATGAACAACTTTCACTATGGGACCGACTCTGAAATCACGAAAAAAAAAAACATGTATAAATTTTCAAAATGACGCAAAGCCTAGTCCGCTGCTGGTTATTTTCGTGGATACATTAGACAAAACCGTAAAACTCTGATTTTATGGTAGTCTACTGTGGACGATCACGTCACTAATTTTATGGTAACCATCGACTCAAGAGGTAATAATGTATGAAGCTAACTGGCCGATCTCGTCACATGACATAATTTTGGCTCATGAATAATTAAAAAAAAACCTTATATCGCGTACGCTGCGTAAACTATTGACAAAGAGCAAAGTGATGTACTACAGTTTTATAGAGGACATCAATATCTACAAAAAAGTCCGCGATATATGTCTAACTATTATGGTTAAGTCACCATGACCGCTTTTTGTTTAAATTCTTGGGTGGAATGGTAAAATGGTGATTTTGGTATCAAAATATTAATCCTTATCCATTTAAGTGGTTTAATAATTAAGGTTAATTATGTTTGTGTAAATTACACTTTAAATTATTCAAATCGGACCTTTTCGTTTCAAAGTTACGACGAATAGAAACATGCACTAAGGAAGAAAAATGTCGCATTTTTGTTTGGATTTTTCGAAAATAAACTACCTTCATAGTAAGAAGTGAAGGAGGGGTGATAAAGTTTTTAGAGGAGGACCTTATTGCTTGCTTCAATTTACGTCGAAATGCTATGAACAAACTAAAAATGGGATTATTGAAACAGATAACAATCAGGTAACCTTTTTTGCATAATCAACCCCTGACGGGGTGAACGGTGTGAACAGTTGCGCTGATCTTGGGCTCGAGACAGCGTGTGAGTTAAATTAAATATAAAAAAAACAGTAAGTAGGTACGTCTGTATAATTATGTAGGTAGACATTATATCAACAACTTTGACTTTTTCTACTACACCATAGATTGTCCC
Source organism: Melanchra persicariae (assembly GCA_947386135.1). Taxonomy (NCBI): domain Eukaryota; kingdom Metazoa; phylum Arthropoda; class Insecta; order Lepidoptera; family Noctuidae; genus Melanchra; species Melanchra persicariae. Next base: position 11,168,758 of record OX376653.1, on the reverse strand, counting down.
ATGGAGTAGGACCAGCATGTTTCCAAGCATTCTTATCTAGAATATAATTATCTAGTTTGTAATACGCTGGTTTAAAAAGTGTGCTTTTAAATTTTCTTTCATTTAATTCTAATATGTCAGAAGGCATTTTGATGTAACATTTAACACCACCAGTATCCTATGAAATATATTCGTACTTTGGCTAGTCTATAAAATTTTTGTTCTAATTTATTTCTATTTCTAGTATTAAAATGATATCTATCACTAATTTTGCTAAAGAGATGTCGATTTTTCCTTTCATACTCATAAATGAATTGACAAGGGACTGTCATAATATTAATCTTTCTAATAAGTTCCGTATGAGAATCGCGGCGACGAAGATTATAAATGGCTCTGACAGTGGAACTGAGTGTGGGCGTCTTGTTATAATTTTATCACTATTTTAAAGTAGGCTCTCGAATAAAATGTATGTCACGTCTACATACTTATCAATTTATGTATGAAATTAGATCTTAATAAATGTAAACAAAACAAATTTTAACAACATCGTACTCACATGTTAGGTCGCTGTAGGTAGGTACCATCCATAAAAAAACAATTATAAAAAAATCCACATTGAAGTTAAACCGGAACGTGACAGAAAGTAATTTTATAATAAACGTTATCAAAACGTACTTATTCGAAAACATGTAACAATGCCGGAAATATTTGTTGATGGAATTTTTAAGAGTTTAAATCGCTAAAATAATTTACTAAGTTTAATGAAAAATGAACAACCAATCTCTTTCTTTCAGAAGAGGTGCATTAATTTATGCTAGGGGAGCCCTAGAAGGGATTTTTGAATTTACTCGAGCGCGGCAGATTAATATTAGGTCCTTACCTATGAAATTGGCGTTTTGTCGTACTGGCCACTTTGATCTCAAATATTTCCTCTTTGGTTTGGAATTCCAATTTTAAATTTATACAGCTATTTACTTATGCTTTTGTGTTTGGAAAACCGTAATTCATTTGTTTTTTCCTCTTTTGGTTTTTTCTTTACGCCAGTCAGTTTACAAAATGGAAAACTTGAAATATCGCGTTATTTACGAGTACGAGTTCCATCGTGGCACCAGTGCTGCAGAAACGGTTCGAAGGATTAATGATGTGTATGGCGACGGTGTCGCAAAAGAAAACACAGTGCGTTTTTGGTTCCAACGTTTTCGTTCTGGAAATTTCGACCTGCAGAACAAGCCCCGTGGACGGCCGGAGACCAAAGTTGATAATAAAGAATTGAAGGCTATTGTGGAAGCGGATCCATCGCAAACCACGTCCGAGTTAGCGTTATAAAACTGTTTTAATCCACTTGAAGCAAATTGGGAAGGCTTGAAAGGTGGGTACCACATGAATTAAGTGCAGCAAATCGACAAACGCGCCTCGACTGCTGCGTTACATTACTCAATCGGCACAATAATGAAGGGATTTTAAATCGAATCATTACCTGTGATAAAAAGTGGATCCTGTACAGTAATCGGAAACGCTCATCGCAATGGCTGAACCCTGGTGAACCAGCCAAATCCTGCCCCAAGCAAAAATTGACTAAAAAAAAATTACTTGTGAGCGTTTGGTGGACTAGTGTCGGTGTCGTTCACTACAGCTTTCTTAAATCTGGCCAGACGATTACGGCGGATGTCTTTTGTCAGCAACTGCAAACCATGATGGAAAAGCTAGCTGCTAAACAGCCGAGGCTGGTCAATCGCTCTAGGCCACTGCTGCTTCAGGACAACGCTAGACCACACACTGCATAACAGACGGCTACCAAATTAGAGGAGCTTCAATTGGAATGTCTAAAACATCCACCATACTCCCCGGACCTTGCTCCAACAGATTAACATTTTTTTCGAAATTTGGATAACTTCTTGCAAGGGAAAAAATTCAACTCCGATGGGGCAGTCCAAAGCGCCTTCGTCCGAATGGTTTTTTTAGTAAAGGGCTCAATGACCTACCTATGAGATGGCAAAAGTGCATAGCTAGCAATGGTACATACTTTGATTAAATAAATATATCATATTAAAAAAATGACTTTATGTTCTTCCCTTACAAAACGCCAATTTCATATACCTATACCTTACATATTGATAAGTACTTTCAACCAGTATGAACCCTTAATATAGGGGTACGCTCAGGAGAACACGTCAGATTAGTAAAAAAAATCGATCATCTGACATACTCGAGCGCGTCAGCATAAGATATGGGGGATTAATTACTAGCAAAGAAGTGTCAATTTTGCTAATCTGACGATTTGAGCGTAACCTAAGGAAGTGAGAGGGTAACAAAGTTGCAAAAAAAAAACGATGTCTGGAACTCGAGCGCGGTTGTTTTTTTATTTATTTTAAGGGTAATAATACCAGAATGACAAAAAACATAATCTGATGATTTCCGCAAGCCGAAGGTAATAAAATCGTCAATTAAGTTCAGATCGTGCAGTAGGGTAAAGCATGTGTTTCCCGCTCCGCGCCTCTCGGTCCCTTCCACTTTTCCCGTATCTTTGACTCTCTCGCACCTTCCCCACGCTGTTTTCCGACGCTATGATACCATTACAGCTGTTCATCATCATCTAGCCTAGTCTTTTTCCTAACTATATTGAGGTCGGCATCCAGTCAAACTGGATTCAGCTGAATACCAGTATTTTACGTGAAGCGGCTGCCTACCAGACCACCACAACCCATTAACTGGGTTACACGGTACTTCTTGGCAAGACTGGAGTCAAATTTACTGGCTTCTGACAATCCGTAACGACTGCCAAAGATCTAAAAATGACAACCGGGACCAAAAGCTATGTGTTTAAAAAAAAAGCATTTTTGTTTCAAGTTGTCAGATTACCAATACCCCTCAAAATAATTGTCAGATTTTTGGTTACCCATACGGTTTTTTTTTTTTGGACGGTAAATCATCAAATGACTCCTGCCGCTCTGGGTGAAGCGGGAGGGAGTGTCAGACTTTTACTGACTAAATCCATCCGTGCTCCTCGTAGTGCCCTTTGCTTTCCAGGGCCACGGTAACTCTTTAGAACAAAATCCGCAACCCTGGCAGGCTCTGGCCCTAACGGGCCTCGTCTACTTTGCTGACATCTCTTTGAGGCGCGCGTGGAACACATAACACGCCGTCGGCCCGGGCCTGGCTTTGATCGGACGGCGAGCCACCCACCGCTCGCAGTCCGCAGACCCGCACCTACGGTGGCCGGGAATCGCCCAGCGACTCCCGACGCCCGGGGTCACTATGGCTGGAACATCATGATGAACCTTCAGTATGCTAATCTGACTCGCTCGAGTATTTCAAGATGGCGATTGTTTTTTACATTTTCAGGAATAAGAAATGGGAGCATCTGTAGGGTTTACTGAACACCCCCTCTGAAAATCTGACGTGCTCGAGTAAAAGAATTTTTTTATTTTTTACTTTCTCTTGTAAGTCCCGCATGTTCCGGGGCCTAAACTTTGTATAACAACTAAATAAAAGTCAAAAACTGTTTTTTTTAAATAATACGTTTGGTCATTAGAATCATAGCTCAACTTTGTACAACATAGTATCTACAAGGCATACAGTTTGGAATTAAGAAAAAAATTATGACCACCAAGACAACGAAGAAAGCTTTTAAGTGATAAAAGTCATCAAAAGCTACGTCACGGGTTGGCAAACAAGTGCTCATAAAATTGTTTTACTGTGACCAAATAGACCTATAAATTATTTCCAGCAGCATAGATCTATATATTATTTACGTCCCGACGTAAATGCGTCGATACATATTATCACTCATGCATGGCCCACGAGTGTTTTAATAAGACTGTCGACATAGTTTAGTTTGCCAACATTTTGTGAAGCTTTTGAGACCTTTAAATCGTGTCAGTGTAGCTCCCAGAACGACTAAAATACGGTACCTTAGAGAGAAAAAAAAATAGCCTACCGAAGCCATGACGTAAGATGCCGCCGTTTCACTTACGCACTATCTTAGCAATTGATCTTAGAAGAATCTTTCTTCAACAATAGGTATATGATATCGCCTATATACGCTAGTTTACGACCCCATTAGACGCGCACCTAAAAGTTACACGAATACCTACACGCGTGGGGCACTTGGGTGCCCCAAAGAAATAGATGGATTACTGGTTATTGGCGTGGATAAAAAAAAGTTGTTTACTTGCAAATGTTCTATATTGAGTCATTTAACAAAAAAAAACAGTTCTACACTAGGCGGTTGCTACGTGCCGTGCGATCGCACCCGTTTCAGGTGCGAGCCGGAACATAGCAGGCGCTTCCGACGACAGACGTTCCGTGTTTAAAAAACACTCATAAAATTATCTTCCACATGACTGCACCATTGTATACAATTCAAATTAATGGCTCGCACATTATGAACGGCCGGTTATTTTTGTTTCGCATTAAAAACGATTTGTTTTTTCACTGTAGTATTTTTTGTTGCCGAGATATTATAAGCTAATGGCTTTAGGGATCGGTGTGCGAATGATTAAGTGTAGTGACCAGTGTCCATACTATTATATAGGTAGGTATAAAAGGTCGTTTGTAACCCTTTTGTTTGTGTTTATAAAATCGTTTAGCAATTTATGATGGACTGACAGGATCATTCCACTAAGACAAAGGAATTGAGATAATATGAACGTCAGACACTACGTGTGGAGATGTCATGAAGTGATTTTCAAAAATCAACCTGTGAGGTGAAAAATTCATCCATACTAAGCAAATACTCAGAAAAAGCCAAAAATGAAATCATTTGACGAATAATCATCAAGTGGAGATGTCATGAAGTGATTTTCAAAAATCAACCCGTGAGGTGAAAAATTCATCCATACTAAGCAAATGCTCAGAAAAAGCCAAAAATGAAATCATTTGACGAATAATCATCAAGTGGAGATGTCATGAAGTGATTTTCAAAAATCAACCCGTGAGGTGAAAAATTCATCCATACTAAGCAAATGCTCAGAAAAAGCCAAAAATGAAATCATTTGACGAATAATCATGTCTATTACAGAAATTGAAAATAATATTGGACTGTCTAAAGCCTGTTTTGTGACCAAGATGAATTGGATTCCACTTCATTTGTCAAAGCGAATAAAATGTTCAGAAAACATTTTAAATTTCCGTTTTTCGTTCGCAGATAAATCAAATGGATTTTCTTGGTTAGTTCATGGAGCTTACTTTACGGGATTTTTGTAGAGTTTAATTATAATAATTATGTTAAAAGTCTTTGAGATTTACATAAAATATGAAAGTAAGTAATAGTTGTGTTAACGTCTGGGTCCCCGAGGATGTTGTAAAACAACATTGAGTCGCAACGTTAGTTACAAAGAAAAAAAATTAGATTGAGTTGAAGATCAATGATTTGTGGAGCGTCGGAAAGATCAGATTGAACGTGACAGCGGGAGGCGCGAAAGAAATGATGTCAAGTTAGTTTTTCTCACCACTTGGATTGACGACCTCCTAATATAGTCGATGTACCTATAGTTTTGAGGGGTAACGTAGTGGGTGCTCACAAGCTATTCAACACTGAAGGTTTTCAGTTCAAATTCTTGTCATCCATTTTTATTTCGTGTCGCTTAAACTCAGCAGTACGACAGGCCATTAAAAGTGCTTTGATTTATATACCTTACCTTTTACTACCTATATATTATGTACTAACAACAAAGAAGCAAATACCACTCTTTGAAACTTGGTAACATACACTTTAGACAGAAATAGTTTTCTTTGAACTTTATTTTATGTAGTTAACCTTGGTAAAAAGGTAGGTACTTAACTAAAATAAAATTCAAAGAAAACTACGTCAACAGAGAAGTTATTATGTGGTTATTTGTGGTTATAGGGTCTATATTAATAGTAAGTACTGTATTTTTATATTCTAAAAAAGCAATTTCGTTTATCTTTTAATTGTATTTCATCATCGCCAGGTCCAAAAGTGTTCTGCGTCACAAACGTGTAACAAAAAATGTTTACTTAGGTACTTTTGGTAGATACTCGGCCTGTAACGGAACGTCCACAAAGGTTACGTTTTGTTTTAAAAGGACTTTGTGGACGGCTATACGGCTCAGTAGACTTGATTAAAGTGTTATTAGGTAGGTCCCCAACCAGCTCTGCACTACTGTGATTTTTATTAAAATAATAGAGCCTATTTGGAAAAAGCGTAGCCTTTACTTTAAGTTTGTTAAGCTTGATGGTTTTCTCTCGCAAGTGGTCCCAAGTCAATCCAGTCCCTTAATAATTGAGAAAGAATGGATTTATGAAATGAAAACCAAAAAAATGTCATTTGTTAAGATATTTTAGGTATTCGTAAAAATAAAAACATTGTACATGTATATTTTTGGAGCAATTCAAAAATCTAGCTGAGCTAGTTGTCGGTTGATAGGTAGGTACAGGTAACCACTGGAAAAAGATTCCCGAACAGCAAAACACCCACACTTGCTCACTGCGCGTTGATATGAATAATAAATTAACGATACGGTAAAATATTATGTTTACTTTTTCCAATACTTCAAGCGAAACTTCAAAATAAAAATTATAACATATAGGTCGGTCCAAGTATAAACATCCGTATTGTTACCGATTTCTGTAATCTTGTTCTACATACAACAAGAAATTCTTCTTCTATTTATACCTATGTTTATAGTACGGAACCATTTTCTCCATCTTAGAAAGCACGTGAATATCGGCTCGTGTGTTCTTTATCATGAATATTTTGTTTATGTAGACGCGATTAACGATCTGCGGAATGCTGAAAAATAATCTGTTTCATTGTTTAGGTATTTCGAAATACTAACGTGGCATAGGTACTTGCAAATTTTCTTTTGAAAAGGCAAATAAATGAGAGTTTTATTAAGTGCCTTGAAAATATTTAAGAACTATGCACAATGATTGCAGATGATCCTGTGTCAGTTATGTCTGATCAGATGCACACACACGACATAATCTCAGTTTACTGCTTTGTTCCTGGGATTGCTCGCGTCTAGCGGGGAGCTCGCTACAGCCACACACGGGTTGAATAAGTCACAAATCTGAAGGTTAATATCGAATAGGAACTGTACCATGGGTTATACAAACAGTAATATTCTATCAGCGAAGACGATTGTCATTTATAGACACGTTGGAGCACCGCAAGTGCCAATACACTTTGGGGGATATTATAATGGTGGGACTGATACTGCAATTAACTCATCTACCTACTGGGAACTATCGCCTCGGAAACAATCGTCTCGGAAAGAAGAAGAAGCGCAAGTCAATCCAATATATTTTGGACTTTTTCACAATCGTTACCACTGATGGAATGTCACTTTTCTAGGTCCTCATGTACCTAAGCCTTCAGGCCATCATCAAAGCTAGTTTTCTGTGAGTTGTGTGTCAGGGTTCTCAGACATTTCGCGAATAGTGCCAATATTTTAAATTTATTCCCCAGAGAGCTTGTGTCTTTAGATATAGCGCTCTGGGGATACTATGGTAGACACTAGATAAATGTGCAATAACGGTCATTGGGTCAATGACCGTTATTGCACATTTATCTAGTGTCATGTGTCGTGTACATACATTTATAGACTTTCATATTACATATTAAAATCATAAATAAAGATATAAAGCTGTCCTGCATTGACTTCTTTCGTGATCCTTTACGTTCTCTAGTAATGAAAAACGGTTCATTATTTATTGATTGGGTATCTACGAAGGGATGTTTAGGAAAGGTCAATGTACTTTATTGCAAGTTTATCAGGCGCCTACAATACCCTACCGCTGTCGTCGCAACATCAAGTTCATCGCCGAAACAATCTGTTTTATTCTCAGAATAAATGAAATCTGAATCAATCGTCACATAACTGTGAAGGTTTGTCTTTTCAAAAAAGATAGATTTAGAGGGCTTCTTTACTTTCTTCTTTGGTAAATAAAACGTAAGGCTACAATTTACTGATTTCTGTGTTAGGTCAGGATACTCTGATCAACTCAACATTGTGTTAGAAAAATTAATGTCACAGTTTTGAAACCTAATTTAATCAGCCATTTATTGTAGATAAAATATTGAAAAGTTAGTAATCAACCATTTATTACCTACACAATATTTATTGCAATTAAACTACTTTTACACGTTTCAGCAGTGGAAAACATAAAAAAAACTGAAATGTAACTCATATCCGTCTTGCATTGTGCCTAAACTGAGACAGATGGAGCAAACTAGTCCATGCGCCTCGGCACGGCGTCCTATTTTTGTCACCAGACGACAGTTACATTTCGGAGACAGATTACCCGAGTAATATACGGGGAAGCCGTAAAGCGTGTAATTACATATCACTACGTGTTTACGAATTGATGAGGGATCACTTTATCCGGAAACTCGATAAGATAATATGTTGGAGCCCTAATTGCAACTGTGTGAAGGGTAATTCCAACAGTGTTGAAATAGTTGCGTACTTTTTTTTCTAACCGTACTTTAAACGTACCTACGTTTGGATACACTCGTGATATTGAAAACACGGGTAACCTATGTTTCATCGAAAAGAAATTGACAAATTATCACTTTCCAAACAATTTTCCACATAATTTCATTTGCCAAATTATTACTTAGTAAAAAATCTCTTCACAAATAATTGTAATGCAAACCTAATGTTTGGCAAGAGAACGTTTAAACAATAATCTTTACCAACTAGTACTTTTACCAATTTTTATGTAGTCAAATATTTCAGTTGGAATAACACATTTTACGCAAAACGTCTAACTAGTTCAGTTTCGGGTAGCCTTTTTTTCCATCTTTCTATAATCTAGTCGTTTCTGGCGCGTAGGAGGTCACAGTTCTAACCTAACCTAAACATTTTTTTTGAAATTAACCTTTTTTAAGTCATAGCAAATCATTTGACCTATTGTTTATTGTCTAAAGATTGTTTGCTGTAATAAATCATTTGATTAAAGACTATAAAATATGCCATAATGACATTATCTTTGGTAATATTCTGCCGAGTAAAAATTTGACCAAATGAAAAAGTGCGGACTAAAATCATTCCAAATATTGCAATGATATAAAAAAAGGTTGCTAAAATTTGTTCGGGTAGTGAAATTTTGTCAAAATATTTTCGGCAAAACGGCAGGCTCACGATTTTAAATGAAAGTTTGGTTGTATTTACTCGACAAATATCAACGTGCGGCGTTTCCCAACAATCCCAACTCGTAATAAGCCGGAAAACTTACAAAGTGGCGCTCAAGTTTGACTCATGTTTTGAAATATAATTAATTAAATCTTAAGATTGATTCCGTAGCTGATGAATCTACTTAGATGTAGCTATGTTGACTCGAAGTAAGCAAAGATCAGCTGTTTCTTTATCCCTCGTAGGTATATTCAACAGAGTTACGGATTCCTCTTTCATTTTAGTAGCCCGTCCGGAAATATACGCAAGCAGTATTTTCGACTTATGAGGGTTGTTTATTTTGAGACAAATAAAGTAGCTTCGCTTATTTATGTAACAAAAAGCATGTGAAAAAATGTATGAAAGGAATAACCTATCTGAAAAATAAATATACCTTAAGTAATTCGAATCTATCCTTTTGACAATAAATTTGGTTTAAGGTCTGGGTGTTTTTAAAAATGCCTGTGTGACCTACTGCGTTAATAAATGTGGATTGTGTACATTTGAATTTGAAGTACCTAGGTACAGATGTTTGGAGCTTCGATAAAAATGTGTTGTAGCAAAAATATAATTACCTGCCCATGTATTATGTGCCTACCTCGAGGCAATAAATACATTTCACATTTTTATGGGTTCCTATAAATCTATTACGTCCTAATTATAGCGTGTTTGCATGTAGTATAAGCAACGAGTAAAATATTGCATGTTCTGCTTTTAATTACTGCAAACATCGGAAAATATCAAAAGAATTTTGGTAGTTACATTCCTAACTATTTTTATATTTTTTCTAAAATTGAATGTTCGTATATTGAACTGACGTTATTGAACGTCAGTTCTGTGTAACATATTATAGTTATTATGATATTAGTGCGGTAAGTTGGTTTTTAAAATCGAGTAAACGAATGTTAGCCCGAGACGAAGTCGAGGGCTTACCATGGTTTGTAAATACCAATTTCCGCACGTATGTCATACAACGTTTTTCTACACATTTGAGAGAAAACAGTACAATATGTGATGTAAAAATCTTTTTGTTTTTACATGTCAGTCGGAAAGTTGCAATAATCTTAGACCTTTCTAATAATAATATGAAAATCGCGCGAATTTGCAAAGAACTACCTAAATCTTTCGTCTCATTGTCACTTTAGTATCATCAAGTGAGACAAACGTATTGTGCAAAACCGCTTCCAAGCAGGATCGTCCAGCTTAGTTATTCTCGTAATGTAATACTCCTTGGTGGAATTCTTTAATATTATTTATGGAATTAAAAACAAACCGTAAAGGATACGGACGGCGCTATACAACGCGGAGTATGCGGTAAAATATGTAGGTGAGAGTACCTATTTTTCCGCACGTGCCATTGTGTGGTGCGTAATTATTAACTTTCGAACAGTCTTGGTAAATGCATTTTTTGAGCAAATGTGTTCAAAGTCAAAGTCCAGTCAAAAGTCATTTATTCAAATTAGGCTGAGTGACTAGCACTTTTTGAACGTCAATGTTGAAAAGGTATTAAAAGTCTTCATGACAGTTGAGTAAGAATTACCCTGTCACTGACCTGTCATAATAATTTGCAATATCGCAACTATGTGAACATAACATACTTACCATTAAAGTTAATTGACGTCTCTGAATGTGGAAAACCTGGTCTCAGAAATTCAAAATGCAGTACAGTTTCCTGTCACGAGCTCGCATTTCGGATCACTAATGAATATTATGATTTTAACGAAACTCACAGACCTCGGAAAGTGTATTTCTTGCAACAACGGCCTTATTAGGATCAGTAAAATCACTGCTGTTGAAATAATCATATATCTTATACATTGTTTGATTCGATAGGTATTTTGCTCAGACATAGATAATATTATTGTATGTCTCAATACATAAATTTATCAAATACTGTGTGAACACGTCGCCTGCGATTGTTCGGCAAATACGTTTAATTAACTGTTTCAACACACTGTTTGACTTCTGTAACTACCCAATAGTCGAATATCAATACGACACCCACACCTGGAACAAACAACCTTTATATTACTGCATCGATCGACGTTATTTACGATTTAATCGAACGTGGGCTTTGTTTATTCCTAAGAAAAGATCGAAGTTTGTTTCTATTTTTAAATAAACATATTTTTCATAAATAATTTGACACGTTTCAGTCTGCACTCTACTCTATGTGTATACAATAAGTTGATCTGCTTAGTCTCGTTTAGCTGACGCTAAAAGCGAATATGATTAATCACCAGCCATCAATCGATAACACGTAAAACATATTTTGTGAATGAAATTCAGCATTTTCTGTGGGAAGTTGGTATATTTGACGATACACATCCGGAACATTAATCTAGTAAGAAATTGAAAACGACGAGATAATTAATAACTGAAACGCCAGAATTCTTATATAATATTTGGCTTCGGTTCATCTTTGCAGTCATCGTGTTTTAACGTAGAATTACGTACGTTCGTAGGTAAGCGCAGAATTTTCGGCAAATAAAGGAGGCAAACCAAAGTTACATAGAATCGTTTCTTATTATGTCAAGAGAGTAAGTAAGAAACGATGTGTGCTAAAGAACGAGTAAGAAACGATAATAGTACCTATTTCAATTATAGGGATAGGGTCACACCTATATCACATCTGGGACCAAAATATGAAAATGTGTTCCCAGGTGTTTCGGAACCGAACCTTCGTTTCTTTTGACTGGAACTTAATGGAAAGCCCGAATAGGAGTAAGTACCTACTGGAGAATAAAAAGGACGGATAGTGAAATAACAAAGATTGGTGAAGCTGTGCGCTTGTGCCATCATTTTTAACTGACTTCAAAAAGGAGGAGGTTCTATGTTCGAATGTACCTATGTATTTTGCTGCCTATCAGACCTCCACAGCCCAACTGAGTAACACGGTAGGTACTTCTTAGCAAGACTGGTGTCATTTTTTTTGACTTCTGACAATCCGTAACGACTGCCAAAGATCTACAAAATGACAGCCGGGAACAACGGCTTTACGTGAATCCACAGACCAACCTCGGCAAGCGTTGCTTAACCTTAAAGATCGATCCGAGCAGCTGTTATTATTTAGCCACGAGCTCCTCTTAACAACTTCGACTTAAAAAACACTACAAAGTCTATACTAGATATTAAAAAGAGGTAAAGTTTGTGAGTTTGTAGGGGGTAATCTCTGGATCTACTAAACTGATCTTGAAAATTCTTTTTGTATATGATAGCCACATTCATGAGGAAAGCTATAGGCTATACGGGAACGGGAAAAAACGAAGTCGCGGGCGAAGTGCTTACTAGCACTTCGCCCGCGATTTCGTACGCGGGGTACGGGGTTATTTTTTAATGACCGGCCAAATTTTCACTGGGTGTTCTACCCATGAATATGAACAACTTTCACTATGGGACCGACTCTGAAATCACGAAAAAAAAATCAGCTGTTTCATACATTTTAGTCGAGTAGGTATTGAACTTTTGTATGAAACAGCTGATTTTTTTTTCGTGATTTTTGTCGTGATTGAGTCAAGAGCAAACCCATAACTAATAATAATAAAAAAATGATGTAGATAATGCATAATTTGATTACGAAAGATTTGACAAAGAAATCGGGAAGCATTAAAATATCTAAGATCGGATAATACACCGTTATATTTTTAGCAATTGGTTATATATTTAGCAATTGGATTCCATGTACATATTATTGTACACTAACGTTTTTCCAGAATAGAATAGAAACTACTACTAACTTAACTAGGATGGATATCTATCTAGTAATTTGTCGCTACGAGCTAATCTTTATAACATATAAGTAGATTATGGAGGTCTGTTCTTCAGATCTGCGACTATTCGAAGAAATAGTTATAAGAAATATTAGTCTATGCCTGGGACTACGTAGTCTTTGACAAAGACAGTGTAGCGACGTCATGTTGTTCATAGAGAATCGTGTTTGACTTATAAAACTCTGGAAGTGTTTATCGAAAACATTTTTGGAACTCGAAACCTAGTAGGTCTACTTATTTCTGATTTTTCTCGTTACATGCCAGTGACAGACCTGACAAACATTTTTCTAAGGAAAAGGAAACTTAAATACAACACGATTTATCGTTACGATCAGAGTGCTTGAAAACGAGTAGAATTTTATTGACCCTCAGAGAGACAATTCTATTTTTAAAATTGTGAAATGTACCTATTTATTTTGTAAGTAAGTAAACCTACTTACAAAATAAATTGACATTAAACATAACACTTTTACGTCAATGTTTTATGATATTTTTAAGCTAGATGAGAATAGGCTACATTTAATAGAAATTTACCTAAAAACTGATTGAAACATTTTCATGTCAGCGCGTCGCATTGTTGCGTCAAACCTATCTGCGAGAGCCTCTAAATCGAAATAAATGTAAGTAGGTACCTAACACACTCGACAAACATCTCTTTGAAATGGTGAGTGGTTACCAAAACCCTGGTCTCAACTAGTACATATGAAGTAAGTGTGTTAACAAGGTCTAATAGACTGATTTTAGTTTGTTAAACGAACCAGATAGGTACCCAACATAGTTTACATATATGAGTTTCTCGTTTGTAGCCGTTCTTACCTACTATGTAATTGGCTAAGGTCGACCCGTGATGTTCACAAGCCTTGTTTGATCTTTTAATGTAAGATGGTTTACTAAAATATTATTAGCGACCTACACCGTTTAGCATGGAGATTAATATGGAAATAAGAAGTAATAAGATTAGGTAATTAGATTATAATTATCTAAGTTACTTACTGAATTATTTTTTGTTACTCTTCTCTTCTAAATTAATAGGTACTAAAAAATAAAAGGATTCTTTTTCATATAGACTGTAAATGAAAGCATCATATTGCTACACTATAGGTCTAATTTATTACTATAATAATTAATTAGACCTTTTTTGATAATGAAGTGGATGCCTGTCAGTGACTTGTTTACACAGGATCCTCTTGTAAATGTTGTTATAAATATTTTTTCTGTAAATGAGTCATTGGTGTGCCTATAATGTTAAATAAATATACGATTTTGAAAATAAAATAAAAACATTTAAGCAGGTACTTAATTAAAATTTGACTGAAACACGATTTTCAAATGTAACCGTAACCGGCCCGCCGCCGCAACCAGTTTAAATGCGCGATTCCATTAGGTAAGTTACTTGTATGCAAGTTGCAAATTGCATATACAACTTGAACAAACAAGCAAGCTACAACTTGTGTGAGGTAGTTTGGACTTGTACATTTTTGAATTCAAGTGACGTGCAAATTGAACGCGCAAATGTTAGTTGCACAATTGGGTATCGGGTTGGATCTTCTGCAGTCCATTCTCTCAATAGATTATTGGATGCACCAAAGGCATCTCTCCTGTGAATCCAGTTTCGAACCCACTGCACAGGCCGGCGACGATGCTTCTTTTTTTTATTCAATCGGTAATATATTATTAGGTATCTCGGAAATCTAATAATAATAATACTCAATTGTTGAACATCTCCACTTATATGCAAGTAAAACCTGTATGCAATTTGCACACTCTCGAAAACATGTTTCCAATGCAAGCAACTTGTACGTAAATGTGACGTCATACTTACATGCAAGACTAGCCCAATGGAATCGCGGCTAAGGCCCACTTGCACAAACTACACTTATCGTTTAACTTTAGAATGAGTTGCTAACACGAGGTTTAACTACAAATATTCCATACATATAAAACGAAAAAACGAAACCGGGTTAAAACGAAACGTCGAAGCTTCGAACGGACACTATTTAAAATACCGGTTAACTAATCCCGTGTTTGTAAAACAGTGACAGCTCTTAGCAGTGAAATAGAGCGATTATTCCCGATGTCCACCACTTGTCTGGCCGCCACTGGGGGACAGCGAGACAACTTTAAAACATTATTCTCGTTGTCCACCACGGGGGGACAGCGTCACAACTTTGTAAATTATTTCCATTCGTCACCACTGGTGGACAGCGACACGGATTTTTTAACATTCCGTATGGCCGCCGTAGGGGGACAAAGGCACAATTCTTTTGATCCAATTCCCACTGGCCATCAATTTAAATTATTTTATCTAGAGACCATTTGGTTTTATGCTGAAATTACTTTGGTACGACTTTCCATTGACGTCCGTCGAATTGAGGGTGGTAGGACGGTGGGGGGAGGGGGGGGGGAGGGGTACTACCCCCCCTTAAAAGGAAAAGTTGCGGAGTCCCCCCCCCCCTTTTCGAGTTTTTTAAATTTTTAATTCTGATATATTTTTCTCATTTTATGGTTCATTTCCGCTCTCCTGCGGCACGGGCCGGCTGTCCTTCTTGCGCCCCCCTTGCGGCGCCCCCTGTGGGCCGGCTCCCCGGAGCCTGGCCAGGTCTGCGCGGAGCCCCTCGTTCTCCTTTCGGAGACGCTCCGTGGCGGCAGCCAAGCGGGCGACCTCCGCCCGCAGCTCGGACATCTCGTCCGGCGGAGGCCCACCTTTGGTAGCCTCCGCTGCCGCCAGAATGGAGGCCATCGCCTCGCTTATGGCCTTGTTCTTAGAGGAAAGCTTCCTCTTCAAGGCCACATCGCGAAGCGCGGCCTCCACCACCTCCGCAAACCCGGCCCTCCGAACCCGCTCCTGTCCGGAGTCATCCGGCTCACCGCCGGAGGACTACGAACCAGGAGCCCCGCGACCGCCCTCTACGGGGGGTCGTCCGTCAGCGACGAGCTCCTCGGCTCGCTGGCCAGCCACCTTGGATGCGGGCAATCTCCCCTTGCCTCCTTCTCGGCCCTTGCCCCGCCTGCTCGTGGGGATCTTGCGAGCCGAGGCAACCTCCTCGCTGCCGGACGACCCCCGGTCTTCCTCTGTTCTGGGCCGCTTGCGGAAGGACCTGGAGTCCTCCGCAGCAGCCCCCGCCCCCTCGGGTCCAGAGCTCGCCGAGCTAATTGTCACCAGGTCGTCGGAGTCCAACTCGGACTCCGACTCTGCACCCGGGTGACGCTCAGGCGAGCCCCTCCTCCAATATAGCGCGCCTCTTGCCGCGCTCCGCCCGACCGACGCTTTGTCGGGCGAGCCAAAGTCGAACCCGATCATGTCCTCAAAGGACGGCTTGGATCGGGGGCCTCCTCGGCCACTGTTGCCCTTGGCAAGCGGAGAACAGAAAACAACGTTGCCCCCCCCAGAATACGAGGGGCTTGACGCATTAAGCGTGGTGGATTCCCTTCCTGCTGTGCAGTCCGGACCACCCTGGGGTATATCTTCTCTTTCGTTGTTCCTGTTCATAATGTCCTTTTTGAGGGTGCGGTCCCTATCTCCCCTCCTCTCTCCCTCTCTCTCACTGCTTGCTCGCTGCCCTCACAGTCACGTCTGGTGATCAGACGCGTACCAGAGAGCAGCGAGCAAGCCAATGAGACGCACACCGTCCGAGGACCCGAACACTGCTCAAGTCTCCGAACGGTGTGCCCCTCTTGTGTCTCTCTTGGTCTGGTCTCTCACTTGGGACCTTCCGGCATGAGTGGCTCTACCGGCAAAGCCCCCAAGATCACTGAGACACGCAAGCCCCACCACGACGGCAACGTGGAGACACGGTTGGTGGGGAGCCTCTACGCCCTTGCGTAACAAATCGCAGGCATTCATCTTCGCCTCCGCAGCTGCGGCTTGTTGGTCGCCTTCGGCGACCAGCCTCAGCCGCTCCGGCTCGTCCGATACCTACGATTTGTTACACTCTCCCTACGCGCCTCCGGCTCTATAAAACACTCTAGGGGTAGGACAGACTCGTAACAGCCGGTCGATTCTGTCGACATCTCACGGTGTTCACCGAGGCGGAGTGAACGACAATAGAGCTGTCATTCCATCTTATTTATATGGTTTGACAACTCACCTGTCGTGCGCCGCGCCCGGGTGTTCACTTCGACATGTTTACAGAATCGCACTGCAGGTGGAGTCGGGGTCAATCAATTCGGTTCTTTGACATAAGTTGAACCTAACCTATTTTATTTGTTATCTGCCAAAATAGGTACTGTTAAAATAAACGTTACGTTTCGTTCCACAAACCGGTAAACACTACACATTTTAATACTTGAGTGAAACATTTAATAAAAGTTGATTCAAGAATATGACTATTATTTTCCTACCATAATTTATAAATATTTAATAGTCTTACCCTTAGCCCTGCTAAAAATCAAATCCGTAAGTATATTAAGCTATCCTTTACCGGTCTCTAGATTAAACAATTTAAATTGATGGCCAGTGGGAATCGGATCAAAAGAGTTGTGGAGTTTCTCTACGAGAGTTCTCGAATCGAGAATTCCCGGGAAATTTTGCCTTACTCGAGACGAGAAAAAAGTGGACGAGAAATCGAGAAATCGAGAAATTCAGTCAAAAATTTAAAAAAATTAAATAACGCGCTTGCGCTCGCGTGCGGCTCTGCCACGCGGTGTGTGAGTGACCGACAGTGCCCCGCCCCTCCCCGTTTTGTTCGTACACGCCAGTCTCCATTTTGAATTCGGCGGCAGAGCGCGTGTGCGTCGCTCTCGGAGCGAGTTAGTGTAAAAATTTAAGCGGGCGTAAAGCGGGTCTAAAGTAAGTAATTTAGTTTCTTTTTAAAGACTATTTTTTTATGTATGTTTTGGTGGGTTCCGCTTTTCTCTCTTAAAGTAAACTAACAATTTATTATTTTTTGTTTAACAGTTCGAAGATGGAGAAATCTAAAGTGTGGAAATATTTCACCAAAATTAAAGATAATAAGTCGTCGTCCATACAAGCCGCACAATGCCTCAAATGTCCCAAAAAGATTTCAATGAAAGGTTCGAATACAAGCGGGCTAGTAAGGCATCTTGAACATATACATAAGATTTCGATAAAATCTCAAAGTGAAACAGAGCCAATGCCATCCACTTCAGCCAGCTGTGACACTGGAACTACTGGTGCTGAAGACCCGCAGCCTTCGGATCCAAAAAACCCTAAGACGTCAGTTCAACAGACTCTTCCATTTCAACCGAAACACAAACAGTCTCTCGGGGAAATAATTTCCATATTAGCAGCAAAAGATGGCCTCACAATTCGCCAAATTAGAAGGAGTGATTTCATAAGAGAATCTCTAGAGCAAAGAGGTTTCAGGTTACCCAAAAATGAGTCTGGAGTCATGAAGGTAATACTTCATTTTTATGAAGAGAAAAAGAAAGAAACCATTACTTTATTGCGCAAACTACGTAATGACCAATCAGCTCGATTCAGTCTGAGTATCGATGAGTGGACAAGTTTGAGAAATCGAAGGTATTTCAACCTTTGTCTCCATCACGCAGACGGCGTGGTTCATAATTTAGGACTTGTTTTCATACCGGGTCAATGTAGGGCAACGGAGACGAGGCAAATCGTAGAAGATCGCTTAAAAGAGTTTGGATTATGCTTTGAACAAGACGTCGTAGCTGTGACTAGTGATGGACCAAACGTCATGGTAAAGTTTGGACGCGAAAGCCCAGCTGAAATGGTCCTATGCTTAAATCACGCTATCCATTTATCTGTGTTGGCTACATTTTGCAACAAAAACGATACAAGCGAAGTTGATGTTACTGAACCAACAAATCAAGCTTTAGAACTAAACATTTCTGGACAAGACAGTGATGATGATGATGAAATTTTTTTATCCAACGACGGCGAGTTAGAATCTAATATAACAAATAATGCACCACAATATACCCAAAATATCAACAAAGTTTTGGAAGAGACACGAGCCTTGGTCAAATTATTTCGGAAGAGTCCTTTGAAAAACATTACACTGCAAAAACACGTCAAAGAAGAAATCGGCCATGAGTTGAATTTATTATTAGATGTCCGTACAAGATGGATCTCGATGATGCAGATGGTGGAACGATTTCTTAAACTGAAAAATGCAATTAAAAAGGCATTGATCGATTTAAATATGTCCTCAATGTTGCGAGACGACAACATTGACGTTCTAGAGTCATTGTTGGCAGTTTTACACCCGGTTAAGTTGTCTGTTGAAGCGTTATCGAGGAAAGATGCCACTATTTTGACATCGGAGGCAATAATAGACATGCTGATAAATAAGTTAAAGTCTATGGAAAACAATTTAGCCACAACGTTCGTGGACCATCTGATGAGCAAAATTGAAAATAGGCGCAATATTAACTTGATTACATTAATTAAATACCTTCACAACCCAACAATATTTCAGAACTATAATGAAAGTGGTACACGTAATTGCACCAAACCAGCTTTGATACGATTTACAGAAGAACTGTACAATAGATTATTTCCTAGCAGCTCTAATTTAGATGAAGATGACACTCTAATACAGACATCAGAAAACGAACAACTCGAGCAAGCCACATCCTTTGAGCTGAAACTAAAACAGGCTATTGAAATGGCAGCCATAGACACTACGAGTAATATTGAAACTGTTTTAACAAGAAGCTTGATTAGAAAAGAGTTTCAGTTATATGAATCAACTAGCAAAAGAACACCAAATCTGGAAAACTTGTATAAAGCTGTTATGTCAGTAAAGCCTACGTCGACAGAAAATGAACGGGTTTTCTCCTTGTCTGGAAACTTTGTGACGAAAATACGAAACCGATTGTCAGATAATGCTATAAATGCCCTCGTATTTTTAAAGGCTTATTTCCTTAATAATAACAAGACATAGTGGGCTAGCTCTTGAAGCAGTTTTCGCTTTAAATTGTGATTATTTGTGATTGTAATTAGTCTAAGATTATTAATTATTTATTAGGTTCTTATGTTTACTTACGTAACGAAAAGACTGTCCATTTGTAACAAATATTAAATAGTTGATACAAAGACTAAACTAAGGTATCTGTACCTTACTCGTAATTATTTAAGCTAGTCTGATTGTTATTTTTTATACCTAATTGAAAAACTGTCGTTTTATGTTACATAATTGAAAAGTTTGTAATACAGACAGAGACTAAAGTAAATTATTTAGTATGTAAGGTACTAAGTTTTATTGTGGTGACATGATGACATTGTTTTTAGAAGTTATTTTATTTGTTTTTTTCCAAAGAAAAGTCTATTTAGTCCTAATTGTTTGTAGAAATAATGATAAAAAGATCTCGCTAGAGTTTATTTCGCTTAAGTAAAGTTTTCTATAGTTAAAGTCACATGAAACTGAAAATAAACGTTGTTGATTAATAAATGTTGTTGAATATTGCATAAAAAGCGTAGTTTTATTGTTAAATCACCCTTTTAAAAAAAAAAAACATATTTCTCGACAACCCGGGAATTCCCGGGAAATAGTGGTCGAGAATTCTCGTGCTCCGGGAAATAAAAAAGGTCGAGAAATGAGAAACCCTTGTGCCATTGTCCCCCAACGGCGGCCATAGGGAATGTTAAAAAATCCGTGTCGCTGTCCACCAGTGGTGGCGAATGGAAATAATTTACAAAGTTGTCTCGCTGTCCCCTAGTGGTGGCCAGACAAGTGGTGGTCATCTGGAATATAGGGAAATAGAGTGGTGTTATCACACGGCCCCGCGATCCTTTGAGCGCGCTAATACTTACTTCGATACTTAATTGCCAGCTCTGTCCACACGCTCTTCAATTTGCATATGGGCCGACCGCCGATTGCGTTCTTTAATTTATCTCTTGGCCAAACATTTTAGGTTTTTACTGTGAAGCAGTCATCATCATCCATCATATCAGCCAATAGGGTAGACGACTAAAAAAATCTAATGAGTCCGTCAGATAGATTTCTAAAAAATATTGGACATGTATTTTTTCTTTTTTCTAGTACTTATAGAAAAAATTAAAACGATACAGTGCGTTGAAAACTCGTGTGACGTCACTTATAAGTATACGTGACGTCACAATCCCCCACTCCTGATCTTTGATGCGTTTTATCTTCGTCTTTTCTTATTGATTTGATAAAACAAAAAATATGTGTCTAATATTTTTCGATAATCTAACTGACGGATAAAATAGATTAAATAGAATCATATATTTTTTTATCATCCCTACTACCGTCTACTGATGAACGCAAGCTGAGCAGTCCGCATCCATCCGCTGTCAGCCACCTTCTACAAATCATCCATCCAGTGAAGCAGTGTGTCTGCCTAATTAATTAGTTTATCGCGATAGGTTATTGTTTCTTTGCTGACACAAAACCCCTGGTTTCAGTATGCAGATAACAGCACAACTGAAACTGCTGTCAACACACGAGAGTCACCAGTTGGCATGTTTTTAGTGAACTGGGCGTTCATCTTGACATGAAGTACTTTTTGGTAGGTAGGTATTTAAAGAGTAATGTATAGGTACGTTTTCCATAAAACAATATGTTAAGTAAAATGTCTGGCTCAGATTACACAAGGGTGTAGCAGCATTTATACCGCCACAAAAATCAATGTAGCAGAATCAACAAATGAGACTCGCAGCGCCATCTATCTCGACAGCTGCGAACGAACTTGACAAAATCCTACATCGCGATATCAGAGTTTACCGTGCGATTAGAACATGTACAACAGCTCGAATATCAACTGTCGGGCAGTTGCCCACCAGACACAATAACCGTCTGGTCGGAGGATTATCCCTTTTCAACGGAGGTATGCGGAACTTTAGGCTCTATACCGCTACCTCCATAAGGGTTTATACTTACAGAATAATGATTATTTAATCCCCCACGACAAGAAATCTTTTAGGTTAGCTGAAAGCCCAAGGTAGAACGTTTGGTAAAGTTAGGTACGTAAAACAAGTTCTTTTTTCTTAACAACACAGTTAATCTACGGTTTTATTTCATACTATGTAAGATATCAAATGAAAACCTTTTAGTTACCTTTTTCAATATTTCATATGAATATCCGCAGTATTAATAAAAACATTGATCAACTACAAGCCTTACTTGCCACAATTCATGTGCATTGTGATGTAATAGTACTCTCAGAATGTTGGCTCTATAAAGTCTCAAGTGTCCCTTCTATAGATGGTTATGTATCGCACTTTACCTATTGTACATCTAACCAAAATGATGGCATCGTAATATACATTAAGACAGGGCTTGACTGCACTATAGGAGAACCTGAACTTGTCAAAGATTTCAACTGTTTAATATGTAGAATTGGTAACGAGTTGGCTCTTGTGACAGTCTATAGATCACCCTCAGTGCATAGTATTGACAGTTTTCTCAACGGGCTCAATGATGTGTTGGCGACGCTTACTACGTATAGTAGTGTATGTATTCTGGGGGACATGAATATTGACATAAAATCCAACAGCTCCGACCGTAGAGCTGGGGACTATTTAAACCTGTTAGCGTCTCACGGTCTCTTGCCAACGCACCTATATCCAACAAGAGGTGAAAACTGTTTGGATCATGTTTTTTTGAAGTCTCAGCTTGATTCTGTCACATTAGTCCTTGAGTGTTTTATTACTGACCACTGCCCAACGCTTTTTATGATATCCTTAAAGAAAAAAAATATATCACCAGGTGTCTATCGCAGTAGAATAAACTACAGTGCAATACGTGACGCTTTAGTCAAAGTAGATTTTACGCCTGCGTTAATTTCACCTGACGCAAACTTTGCTGCAAGTTTTTTGGTTAGTGTAGTATCGGAAATAATTAAAAACAACACTAGTAATTACAAAGTACCGCGAAATAAAAGGAATATTAAACCGTGGATCACGCCGGGACTGATACGCTGTATTCGGAATCGAGATAGAATGCACAAGGCACTTAAAAGAGACTCCACAAATGTTACGCTAAAACTATCATACATAAGATATAGAAATTTCATCAATAAACTACTCAAAAAGCTCAAAAGACAATTTGAGAAAAACTTACTTCTTGACGCAAAAAATAATTCAAAGGCTACCTGGGACGCTATTAAAACTATAACAAACTGTAATACTAGGTCTTCATCAGCAGTTTCGCTTCTTAATATTAGGGAAAACCCGACATTATCAGTAAATGCGGTTAACCATTTCTTCATCAACATAGGCAGGGAGTTAGCTACTCAAATTCAGCAGAAACCATCTTGTTCCACACCATCTTCCTATAACTTACCAGTCGCTTCTCAGTGTGACTCTCTGGTTCTGATACAAACCGACGCTGAAGAAGTAGAGCTTCTCATAAAAAATCTACGTAGGGACTGTGCTGTTGGTTTTGACAATATCTCTGCATTTATTTTACAGTCTTCACTTGATGTATTCGTCCCTATTTTGACACACATTTGCCAACTATCTTTGTCTACTGGAGTCTTTCCTGATGTCTTTAAGAGAGCCATTGTACACCCCATCCATAAGAGTGGCGATGGAGATGTTGTCAATAATTATAGGCCAATATCAGTATTGCCAGCTATGTCCAAAGTCCTTGAGAAATTGTTAAATAATCGACTGACAAACTATCTTGAGGCAAAGGGTATTATCTCACCTAACCAATTTGGATTTCGAAAAAACAAATCGACAGAAGATGCCGTTCTATCGTTGGTTAACAGAATAGTGGACAGTCTGGACAAGAAGGAAAAGTGCCTGGGATTGTTTTTGGACCTCAAAAAGGCGTTTGACAGCGTCTCCATCCCGATTCTTATCTCTAAGTTGGAAAGAATTGGCGTAAGAGGAATGGCTCTCAAATTATTTACGGACTACCTTACTGGCAGGACACAAGCGGTGAAGATTGGAAATTACATTAGTGGGGGCGTGGGGTTAGATTTCGGAGTTCCTCAGGGGAGCATATTGGGGCCTCCGCTGTTTACCATCTATATAAATGACCTCTGTGACCTAAAATCTCCCAATTGCCAAGTATTTGCTTACGCAGATGACACTGCACTTTTTATTCACGGTCCCACATGGACTGATGTGAAAACTGATGCAGAAACTGCTTTGAGTAAAGCCATGTGGTGGTTATCACGTAACTTACTAACGCTAAACATTAATAAAACCAACTATATAACTTTCGCATTAAAAACCACTGCTCTCCCACCTCTGAATGCTTTCTTTATTAAATCCCATATTTGTCGTGAACCGTCTTCTAACTGTGATTGTGTAGCAATATCCCGAGCCACCACTATTAAATATCTTGGTATCAATATTGATCAATCTTTAAAATGGCAATGCCATATTGATGCCCTAACGTCACGAGTAAGGAAGCTAATCTACGTGTTCAAACTGCTTCGCAATGCCGCCGAATTGGAAATCCTTATGTTGACATACCTTGCGCTATGCCAATCAATACTATGTTACTGCATCACGACATGGAGTGGGGCAGCAAAGACTATACTCTTACCTTTAGAAAGAGCACAAAGAGCTGTTCTCAAGGTTATGACCAAAAAGACCTTTCGATACCCAAGCGATAAACTTTATAGTGACACAGCTGCTCTGACCGTGAGACAGCTCTTTATACAGCAAACAGTAATTAGGAAACACACAACGCTAACTTTTGACCCTTCAATCTATATACGTAAACGTCGCACGGTGGGCTGAAATCGTGAAGTTGGGACTTAAGGATTTTTAAATATATATTTGCATTGTATATACTTATACCATACTTTTATGTTTTGGAACTTTTTTTTTAAAGTAGGTTATTACCCTAAAATTTCAGAGATTTAATTTGTATGAATAAAACAAAGAATTCGATGCATGGTGCATATTATTAGGATTATTATTATTAGTTTGTTGTAAATATTTTGTGCAACTGCATTCCACACCACTCTTTCCACAACACCAAAACCGGTTTTCTTATCAGTAGACGAGTCGTCATTAGTGACGTGCGCCAATCAGAGGGCAGTAAATTTGCAGGTAAAAAATATTAAGGGTAGCAAGTTGAAAACAATGATATCAGTTCGTTGTAACCACCCTTTACATACGGACTACCCGCTCGTTACTTGATTTTTGTTAAAAGTTGATTTTCGAGAATTTTGTGAAAATGTTTAGTGATTTAGTTACTAATGTTGATATGTTTGTGAAATTGAAATCAAGTGGTAGTATTAAGGATCATAACTTTTTATACAGTGCTATCAAGTCAAAATTGTGTGATTTAAATCAAGATAATGATAATTTGCTAAAGGAATTCTGCGCAAAGTATTGTTATAATACTTATAAAAAATGGGAAAATGCTAAACGAAAAGAACATACATTTAGAAGTAAATACAGTGATTGGTTGGCATCGGAGATAGTTTGGCCTGAGTTTATGAAAGATTTTGCAAAAAACGACGACGATCCAGTTCCTAGCACATCAACTACATCTCATGAAAAGGTGTCTGTTGGTACATCAACTCAAGTAAGTCCGAGAAAACCATTTACAGAATTAGGTCCTAAACAAAAAAAGAGACGTACGGAACTTACTACGCAAACTATTGCTTCAGAGGAGTTGTCACATGCCCATGTTTTTAACTTAAAAGCAGAAGGAAAGGAAGATGTTGCTGACATATTACAGCATCTGCTCAAGCATCCACAGGACGTGCAAAAAGTAAAAGATTGTCTTTTTGGAAATAAAAAGAAATCAGTATTCTCTCCAGATGAAGCTTTAGGCTTGTTTTTGTCTTTGAAATTGTCAAAATGGCAATATAATACGCTACGAAAAAGTATCGCAGAAGTAACTGGTACCAACGTATATCCCTCTTACTACGCACTGCAAAATGAAAAAATTAAATGTTATCCACCTAAAACTGCTATTGTAGTAACAGATAAAACGGCTACGATAGAATTGCAGGCACTATTGGATATTACTGTGAAGAGAATTATAATGTCAAACGAAATTAGTGAAACTTGTAAAGATTTGACACTGATTAGTAAATGGGGATTTGACGGAGCTTCGAATCAAGCCAATTATAAGCAGAAAGTTGGAAGAGAAAATGAAGAAGATGAGGACTTTGACGATTCTAGCGTATTTATGGGTAGTTTGATTCCTATCAAATTAGTGTCTAGTGACAGAGTTATATGGGAAAATGATTCCCCAAATTCCTCATTATGGTGTCGTCCGCTGTTTTTTAAATTCATGAAGGAAAACAAATTCAGCATTTTGCAAGAAAAAAATGCGATTGAGGCAGAGATTAACAATTTAGTTAAGACAGTGGTTGATGATTTGACCATCTCGCACAACCTAATACTAACCATGATAGATGGTAAAGCGACTGCAGTTCTTTGCGATACATCAACACAAAGATGTGACATATGTAAAGCTACTCCAAAGGAAATGAATGATTTGTCCTTGGTTTTGGCAAAAGAAATTGATGTCGATTTATATAAATATGGTTTATCGTCGTTACACATCTGGATACGATTCATGGAATGCATTCTTCATATAGCGTACAGATTAGATTTGAAGACATGGATGGTGAAAGGTGACAGTAAAGCTATTATGGAGAGCAAAAAGAGAAATATTCAGGAAGCATTTAAATCCGAAACAGGACTTTTAATTGATGTTGTGAAACAGGGTCATGGTACAACAAATGATGGGAATACTGCGAGGAGATTTTTCGAAAACCCCGATATTGCAGCTTCGATCACAGGAGTAAATGAAGAATTAATAAAAAGATTTAAAACTATATTAGAAGCAATTTCGTCGGGTCACCGTATTGATATATTGAAGTTTAAAGATTATACCGAAACCACCATGGAACTATACATTGAATTATATAATTGGTTTTACATGCCTGCAAGTGTTCACAAAGTTTTAGCTCACGGAGCAGCTATTATTGAAAGCTTGGGTATAGTGCCCATTGGAAAATTATCCGAAGAAGCAGCTGAAGCACGCAACAAAGATTTTCGGAGATATCGTGCTCATAATTCGAGGAAATTCTGTAGAAAAGCTACTAATGAAGATATTTTGAACAATTTGTTAATCAGCTCTGATCCACATATTTCAAAGATACGACACAAACTGGTGCGAAAACACAAAGCCTTTTCAGAAGAAGCAACAGCTTTGTTGATCGTTAAGGATACATTTGTTGACGATGATGATCAAGAAAATTTAGGGGTTTTAACTGAAGACCCGTTATTGTCAGAGCATGGTGTTGAGCATGGTGCAGGCCCCTCCTAAAAATATTGGTAAATGATTTGAATTTTGAATTTGTCTTTGTAAGTCTCACACATACAGAACACAGATTTGTAGTCGTGGATTAGGCCTATTGGGGAGACCACTGATAAAAAAAACGCGCCTAGTTCTCTACCTCTGGGGTGGTGTGGAATAGAGAATACAATAATTATCACTGCTAAGTATTCTGAGATTTAGGTGACTTTTAAGATATTTTCGTTCAAAAAAATCTAAAAAAGTCTAACTACCTACTAAGTCACAGTAAACTACAGTAGACGATTAGATGCAAATAAATTGTACTATTAAAATACTTATCCAACAATTGGAAGAAATTTGAGATTTTGTAGACTTAAATGCGATTTTAATAAGAAAAAAAATAAAAAAAAAAATTTCTCCTAAATCGCAGCAAAGCGCAGTAGCTGACTAGTTGTAAAAATAAGCTAATAAATAGTACTATTTTAATATATACATCGCAGTTAGAGATGTTTTCAGATTTTTGAGATTCTTTAGATTTTATGATTTTTTCTATACAAAAAAATATTTAAAAAATTGTAGTACTAAAAATAATGCGTAAAATAAAAAGTCATAGAACAATAACTTACTGTATTAGATAGTAGAACAAATTTGCATCATTAATCAGTAAAAATAAGATGACTTTTTTTTTAATGTCCTAAGTCCACTACGTATATAAATCAACCCACCGTGCGTCGGTCGGATTTAGTCTGCCCGACAATCAGACACAGAACGACAATGGCTAAGCGGCATTACAAAGTTATTAGCTGTTTCCTATACAATAAAATTAACAAAATTTTAAACCTGTACCCCTTAAGAAAAATGGAGTCAAAAAGAAAATTAAAATGTTGGCTTCTACAACTAAATTACACGGCTACTGAGAACGTCCTTAATCAACACTAAAAAAAAAAAAAAAAAAGAAGTTAACAATCGCTTATGAATCCCAGTATTATAAGTATAATTAATAAAATAATAATAATAAAAAAAAATATATATATAAATGCGCCCTTTACCTTAAATAATAGCCTAATTTAACCAATCGTCATCCCTCATAACATAACACAAACACACTCAAATCAGCACACCCTCACCAGCACTCACCATTACTTGTACAGACATCCATACGAGGACTATAGCTGTAAGTCACCATCCGAGGACCTTCTAGAAAACCATGTTAACGACGACTTACGACTTTATTAACAAGACAGAAAGAAAGAGAAAACAATATTTAGGTTGATGAGCCTATTCGTATAGCGCTATCTCAATCTTTTTTTGGTATGACTTCCTATGAACAGTGCGAGGACCTAAATACATTCGAAAACCCGCCTGGGAAGTACCATCCGAGGACCTGTGTGTGAGCCAAACGAGGACCTTAACCATCTGACCAGGGACACCAATGCGAGGACCTAATTTAACACACTTTTTCTCATTTCTTGTACAATGTGAGGACGCAGTACTAGACTTTTCATGATCAATACGAGGACGTTTTTCCGAGTAGACGGTGTACAAAGCGAGGACCTTTTGAAAATTTCCAATAAAAAATTTTAACACACTTATAATTTTACCATAATAATATTTGAATCATCTTCATGTAGGCAATTCTATTCACACACGTCAATTTCTTGATTTAAGTACCATCAGAGGACCTTATTCGATTTTAACTGACAAACGTTCAAAATGTAAGTGTGATATAACAATTTTATAATCATGATTATTTTATGAAGCTTTCGCTGGAATTGTCTCCTCAACGGTTACTTGTATCGTCTTGAAACTTTGTATTCTATTTGTTGACATTAAATTTCATAGTAATACATCTGTTATGGTGATGTTATTGTAGCTACTGGTGGAATTGTCTCCATGTGAGACAACTCTTCATCGGTTACTTGTAGCGTCTTGAAACTGTGTGCTTTTTGTTGATATTTCATAGCAATACATAGTCATGGTGATGCTATGTAGCTGCTGCTCAAACGGAGAGGAGAACTACTGGTACCATAATTCTGGAGCTCGAAAGACAACATTGTTCAAGCGCACCCCCATCTAGCATCGTCGCACACCTTCACCTAATGTGGCTGATCCAACGACCGCAGCAGCACATACTCCCATAAAAGGCATCATCATCTGCCTAGCCTGTTCCCAACTATATTGGGGTCGGCTCCCAGTCAAACCGGATTCAGCTGAATACCAGTATTTTACGAGGAGCGGCTGCCTACCAGACCTCCACAACCCATTAACTGGGTGACACGGTACTTCTTGGTAACACTAGTGTCAGATTTTCTGGCTACTGACAATCCGTAACGACTGCCAAAGATCTACAAATGACAGCTGGGACCAACGGCTTAACGTGCTTTCCATGGCACGGAGGAATCTCGGTATGTTAATATGGTATATACTCCCATAAAAGGCATACACGTAAAATATTTCTCAATGGCTCTTTAGGCCTCACTGGTCAGGCAACGACTCCGCCCAAAGTTCGACGCCCTTTTCCTCATGTTGCCCGGAGATCGTTGAGTTCCCGTCAACGCACGGCTGCTTTTCTGGTGCAGGTGGAGTGAGAGGTATGCTGTCTTTCCCTCTCTGACGTTTCCTTTGAATGTATCTTTGACGGCATTCCGAGAAAACGGAAGCGATAGACCACCCCCAGCGTCCTCGCTAAACGTTCCTCCAGTGTATGCTGCACGGTGTTCTCGGGACATTCCACGGGCTAGTGACAAACGGGCATCCGCTTCCGACTCATGCGACGCAGGTACTTCCCAAAGCATCCGTATCCAGTAAGCGCCTGAGTCAGCTGGAAACTGAGGGCGCCATGTCGCTTATCCAGTCACTCATGAACCTAATAACCATCGCTTTCTGCGGTCTTGGCAGTGCCACGGCGTTTCGGGCTATTAGGATTACCGCCCACACGAGTGCCCCATAAATAGCAGGCGGGCGGGCAATGGACCACACGATTCCTACATAGTCTTCTGCAGGAAGTGTTTGGCCCTGCTAAATTGGGTACAACCCACAAAAGAGCAGCTACAATGCACATCAACCTGGGGACCGAGTCCTAGGTACTTAGTCATCAGCTCGATACTGATGCGAACGCCACCAACCACTATATGTTAATCCCGAGCTGGCTTGTTCCAAGGTTTCCATGGGGAAACAGAGGGCTTCGGACTTATGCAAAGCCACTTCGAGACCCAAACGCCGGATTCTTCCGACGACCTGCATAACCCCTGCCGTGGCCAGTATTAGCGCTTGCCAATGTCATTGCCCCCGGGCCGTCACCAGGGTATCATCAGCGTAACATATCTCATCGACACCGTCGAGAAGTGCAGTGCCCAGTCATATCCAGTTCAATGTTCCACAGCGGTAGCTCTAGGACCGAGCCCTGTTGTTTCTGACTAGCCATAAGGATGATGGTTGAATAAATGTAGTAGTGATTGTCATTGATTACAGCTGTACAGCCAGGTTGGGGGCAGTTAAAAAATAATATTGCTTGTTTTCAGTGTTATCTTTGCTTCAATTTACAACCTTAAATGCTAAAGGGAGTTCTATAGATTTAACCATAAAAAAAAATTACGTACACACTTAATTAAAATAATAGATATGTAAACTGGTCCGTAAACATCCAGATTCTTATAACACTCGGGGAGACATGCAAACAAAGTATTCGTTGCGCCATGAAAACAGAATCAATTTGCCTCCCTCCCGCCTTAAATTACATTCTTCTAGTCCATATTCAATGTCAATAAAAATATATAGTAAATTACCAGTAGACATAAAACAACAAAATAAAACCAATATATTTTTAAATAAATTAAAACAATTCTTAATTAAAAAATCTTATAACACAGTAGACGAATATCTAACGGATAAATCCATTAGTACATAAGTATTAATAACAGTTACTTAGTAAGTAAATAATTATATTGAGTACCTAATTACAGTACAATTACATTTAATATTATAATTATTATAGTTATACTATACTAATAATAATGAAAAATCTTTAAGTGAATTCACAAATAAATAATATTAATACATACCTAGATACTATTAAATAACTAATACAATTAAATAAATAATTAATATGAATGAATGGTAATTTAAAAAACTTATTATGATACAAAATAATACAAATATAGTTAATAAGTTTTTTGTTTTATTTTATGAAAGCGCTCTTCCTCTCTCTACTTATTTAAAAAATTTGCTGTGCCCGACAGGGTTCATAATTGTTTCCACTTTTTATATTTGCCACCTGTATTTGTACATTATGGATAGTAATAAACGATTTGATTTGATTTGAACAGAACGGTGGAGCAAGCTCCGGTGCGATCTCATAGTGGTATGGAATAAGCGACTGTCGCAATCGCAACCCAGCGCTGGGCCCGCCACAATCGTGGCGAGAAAGTCAACTCTTTGAGGAGTGGTTAGAGAGGCGCCACGACGTCCTCGTATTCCATCTGACGCAGGTCCTCACCGGACACGGTACAACACCCAATTGTCACCATTGTGTGGATCGTAATGAGGACACTACATGTCTTTGTAGCGGCGATCGGCAATGGTGACTTCTCGCGTTCGGCCCTGGTCCAATCCAAGGTCCGGAGTCAGAGAGCATGGGAAACAGTCACCTCCTTCTGAAAAACAGAAATGTAAGCGAAGGAGGAAGCGAGATGGGTGAGGAAGAGGCAATCCTCACGTCCCAGCCGCCGAAAGAGACGCCCTGTGCGTCAGCAGTCGCCCTCAAGCTCCGCCCAGAGCGGGAGAATTCATTTGATGATTTCACATCCAAAGAAAAATGGATATGGTTCTAGAGTTTCAAAAGCTTTTTGTCTTGTACTGTGAATATGACGTACTTCCATGCAAATGGTCATCCCCAATTTCACCATCAAGGACGAGAGTTCTGTTACAATGGAAAAATAACCCAATTTAATTGTTACGTAGTTTAAGGCCTCTGTAGGTTGATTTGATTTTCAGCACTCGAGAAGGAAGTGATTTTATAAAATCAGACAATTTTGAAACAATTAAAAGCCAATACACATGGAAATCTATCCAAATGGGGACCTGAATACACATGTTCGGAAAAGCTATCAATATGAGGACTTTTAAACACACTGCGTGGAAAAACTTCCATCCGAGGACATATGTGTGAAAAATAACACATAAGTCCCCGCAAGGTACTTAAAATATGACTGAAGTGTAAATGTAGTGTGTTAAAAATTTATGAGAGCTCACACACGTTCGGAATGTGAACATGACTTTCCGCGATCAAACCGAGGTCCACCTAGGTCGACATCAAGTTTCCCTTATTAAGTATATAGAAAGGCTCAAAATCGAATGGAGAATACGGTGAATTGGTCGGGTCAATCCGAGGACGTACGAAAAGGTCCTCGGATTGAAAATGTCCTCGGATGTGCCTTGTGTATTCAGGTGCATGTCCTCGCATGGTACTTAAAACAAACACACTCTTTCACACAGTACACACATTACACACACAAAACACACACTCTTGCACGTCGTGAATGTGGCATATTCATATTTTTGTATTTTAGTACCTACCTAATTTTATACGGATTCCCTAAATACAGGCATGCCTATCTTGGGAATCCAGTAACTCAATAATTTATTTACTGCAGATGTTTGAGGTAATGCTTCTAGTGAGGTGATGAAGCGGCCCTAGTGTCCGTAACACAGGTTAATTCCTAGCACGGAACTGGGTGCTGCTTTGTTATCCACTGTGATATTTCTATCCGTCACTCATGATGTAGTATTTAAGTTAACCTGTACTCAAAGTTCTAGAAATAAAGATTATTATTATTATTATTATTATTTTAGTTTTCTTCTTTTCTGTTCCATATTGTAATGGAGCTAGGTAAGTACGTAACCTCTTAATTCTTAATCGCCATTATTATTAAGAATTAAGAGATTACGTAAGTCTGTAGGCAAACGATATTTAATCCTTCGTTTATATGACCGTAAATACCACTTCTGAAGTCATTTTTTGTTTTTTTTTACTTTCAGCACATTACTATTGTTAGACAGGTCTTACAGATCGGCGTAATAGTAGATTATGCACCCAGGGGATAAAGCAGTGTCTTGTGTCACGGGCGTCATATTGAATCTCGAACGCAATGAAGGATTCGGGAGTTAACTCCCGAGCGTAGCGAGAGAGTTTAGAGTTTAACTCACGAGCGAAGCGAGGGAGTTAATACAAGAATCCTGAATGCAGCGAGGGATTCAAGCTAGCCCAAGGCAAAGACACCTTCATCCCCGAGGAGGATACTCTACCACGACCAACTCGATTTTCGTTTTTTTTTTACTTCGCTGTGGGTAAGTAAATATGTGCAGGCCTAATGTTAGCAACCTAATACAATTTATGTGTACACAAAGCTTTATACAGAGCTTTATATCAGCTGGTAGAATGGGTTCGGACGCTTGGCTGTATGCAATTTGAATTTAGAACGTCATAGGAGATGCTCGAGAAAATAGTTTTTAAATTAATAAATCGACTATAAATGGGTTTTAAGTGTTATTACAATTTGTTCCTTTTATACAATAATCCGTACATAACCAATTATTCTTATAATATTGTCTTCGATCCTGGACCCTGGTCAATCCTTATGATTTTGTAGAAATTCGAGAATATCATCCCTAAGTAGTAAGAGTATCGAGAATATCTTTCCTCTTTCTGGAACAGAAAGAGAGAGACAGAGACAGAAGGCGTTGTAAGTACCTAATACCGCCAATTGAGCAGACAGATGAGGTTCCAAATTTAAATCACATTATTGACCAGCGGGTTATAATGAAATCCAGTGCAATATTATTGCCCGGCAGTGCCACCGGCCAAAAATGACTCACTTTAGGTTAGGTTAGCATGACATATAATTTGACGTTTTCGATCAGGTGGTGTGAAAAATCTATTTAACTCCCGATCGTCATCTTCCTGTCCTTATTCTATGTTATTTGGGGTTAGCGCTATTTTTCCTTACATTCTATCCTGTCACCCGTTATGCATCACTGACTCCCTTTTCTTTCACATCACTCCTCCCAGAATCCATCCCTCGTCTTTACTCAACAATTAATTAAAAAATGGTGATTGCTTCAAGTTGAATACATCATCTCAAACGTCCCTTAAACAATTAGCCACTTATAGTGTCAAAGTACATAAAGTGGTACGTGCTCAATCTCAAAGGGCTCGCAATAAAACAGAGGCCCTTCACGCCGACGGGATACGGTATTATTGTTTGTTTTCATAACTAAGGAGGAAATTGAGTAAATGCGAGAAACGTGTCTGTTTTTCACTCGAAAAAATTATGAAATAAAGCAGTGTATTTTATTTATTTAAGCAAAGTATTCATATGGGATTTATACACGGTTTCTGAAAGGCTGATCAACATTACTAACACGCTGTCTCGAGGTGATTTATCCTGAAAGCTAATCCTCTTATTAAAAAGCGTTCAAATTCAAGTCTAAATGTATATCAGCGACAATGAACGCTAAAAACTTTGTTAAAATGAGGGGAAAGTCACAAAAAACCTCTGTTTTTTATTTTTTTATTTATGAATGGGCTAGCTCTTGATCTCGATCACGCCTGATGGAAAGCGATAGATGAGGTCCATGATGAAAGCGAGCTTGCCCAGAAGATGCCCTGAGGCACTGGTAGGTACTCCCACGCGTCGACGAAACACAGCAGGCTGCTTGACGCCGAACTCCGGTGGGAGGGTGGTCGCGAACCAGGCGGGTGTTAGCCCTACCACCGCCAGGATGCGCCGAGCGAGAGGTTCAGTTGAGTGTCTGATGGAACAAATTGCGCTACACGAGGAGGCTCCTTCATGCATCCCAACATCCCATGTTTCGCGACTGCGATGTACAAATTCGATAATTGAGTGACTGATATATTCAGACAAGTCTATAAAAATCTAACCATATCATCTGAGGGCCAATTCTACTACTTATTTTTTAAGCAACGTTCGCATTCGCATGTCAGTTGCAATCTGTCAAAAAAGCCTTTTCGATACATTTTTGACAGATTGCAACTGACATGCGAATGCGAATGGTAGCTCTATCGTATAATTAAATTTATTTTTAATTTGTAATTAAGGCTTCTAGGGCTCATAAAAGTAATATGATGAAAGTACCTATACTCCATCCGAGTAGGTAGTTAACTAAAGGTAAACAAAAATCCACGTGACAGGGTTACCCGGCTAAACGTAATACAGTCACTTCAGTTGAGATGCTACGTCACAGTTGTACTCTTCAATTTAGCAACGTTATTAAGGAATAATAACGTTGCTAAATTTAAGAGTACAACTGTAACGTATCATTACAATGGTTTCTCAAAGTAATATTTAGGGCTTTCTTTTTTTTTTTTTTTTTTTTTTTTATAGGATGGGAAATCATCAAATGACCCCTCCCGCTCTGGGTGGAGCGGCAGGGAGTGTCAGACTTTTACTGACTAAAACCCACCCTTTAGAGGACTAAAGGGTGGGTGAGTTACCGCGGCCCTGGGAAGAAAGGCACTAGGAGGACCTAGTGCCTTTCTTCCCAGGGCCGCGGTAACTATTTCGAACATATTCCGCAACCAATATTTAGGGCTACAGTCTAAAATGAAAGCAGTATGCTCACAAAGAGAGCAGAATTAATTGAGGGCAACCGCCACATAGCCAGACTGTTTTTAGAGCTTCCACAAAATGTGTTATGTATCCTGTTAAAAAGAAAACCGCTTTCATATAAGACTACGGACTTATGTTCTTGCAACGTAACACGAGTTGTTCTTGTGTAGTAAATAAATTACTTAAGTATCTCTGTCTAGTACCTTGTGTACATGTTTAGGTCCGCGTCTTCACTTCTTTTGAGTTTTTATAATATTCTTTATCATTGTGAGCGGTTGCGACTTCTTCTCACTTTAATTTAATAGGTACCTTCAAGTTTAAAGGACCATTCTAAGAACATAATTCTTAATTTATTGAAATAGTTTGCGGTCTAGTGCTTGTCCTTAATAATACTTGGGTTTCAACTAATTGGTCCTATGAGAAGTTTTCTCAGTATTCTACCCCTCATTGAACTATTTCAGATGCTAAGAGAAGGAATTTAGGTAGGTACCTATATAATGGGTATATCTATCACGCAGGTAAATGGTTTTATTTTTTTTTATGATGGGAAATCATAAAATGATTCCTTCCGCTCTGGGCGGGGCGAAAGAGAGTGACAGACTCTTACTTATTAAAACCCATCCGTGTTCCCCTAAATACCCTTTGCGTTCCAGGGCCGCGGCGACTCTTTTGAACAAAGTCTGCAGCTCTGGCAGATTAAAGGATGCTTGGGTTTTTAGTAAAGCAATTTATTTTCGAAAAATCCAAACATTTGTTATTCTTATTTTTTGCCGAAATCATTTAAATGCCGTGTTTCAACTTTTTTTTTTTAGGATATGACCACTAGCAAGTTAACACGCATGAGATATCAACTGCTTAACCGGACTAACCTGTGGTGGCCTCAAATGAATTTAAGGCCCCCAGCCAAGGTAACAAAACTAGCTACAAGCTAAAACTACTGACTGCTCGCTAAGGGCATCCCATAAGGGATACGACCTCGGTTTAGCGGCTTCAGATCGGGACAGCAAGGTACAACAAGCTGGGTCGTTTCATTATTTAGGGGATTTAAAGTTACTGGCTCAGCTACGCGGGCTGGCTCGTTAGGCAAAAGACGGGGAGGGTTTTGAATGGGTCGTCGCGACGAGCCTCGGCGGCGAGGCCAGTATACGGACTGCGGTCTGTATCTGTTTTTTCTAAGGGTGCTGGTTTCCCTACAGCTTTCTTGAATCTTTGTAATCTCGTCGTCAGACTCGACGAGTGTATTCCGAGGACGGCGAATCTTACTAATGCGAGAGGGAGTGTACTGGGTTGCCTTTGAAATCAAAGGGTTTTGGTGCTTTTCAGCGGATTCGAAGAAACGCTTTGTAAGGCGCTTCATAAACTGTTTTAGGGTCGAGATTTTGAGGTCGACATGAAGTCGTTCATTCCGTACATACCACGGGGCGCCCGTGGCTTTTCGGAGAAATCTGTTTTGGACTACTTGCATCCGATGATTTGCTTTGGTTTTGCGTGTGCGAAAGCGGCACACGCATAAGTCATTATTATTCTCCCCAGTTCGCTTAAAACTATACTACATCACTTTGCTGTATTGTCAATAGTTTCCGCAGCGTACGCGTTTTTTTTGTTATTTTTTTCACACCTTGGGTTATCGAAGTTTTCATACAGATTTTTTGAAAATATTCTATAGCCTATGTCCACCAGGAATAATGTAGGATTCTAATGGTGAAAGAATTTTTTAAATAAGTTTAGCAGTTTCGGAGCCTATTCAATTCAAACAAACAAACAAATCTTTCCTCTTAATAATATTAGCGTAGATAAGCGACTCCAGAAATATTACAAAAGTCTTTACGCACGAGTATCTTTCGGAGATATCAATATTTCCGTTAATTTACTTTGAATGTTTCTTTGACTTGTAAAGTGCGAAATTATGGAATTGTTTAGCATGATGTCTAGCAACTTTTTATTGCAGAAGTTTTTTTTTTACTGTTTTTCTTGACCAAACTTGAAGCAAGTCTTCTGTCTGTGACTGTGTGACTCTCTGGTTCTGATCCAAACCGACGCTGAAGAAGTAGAACTTCTCATAAAAAATCTACGTAGTGCTGTTGGTTTTGACAATATCTCTGCATTTATTTTACAGTCTTCACTTGATGTATTCGTCCCTATTTTGACACACATTTGCCAACTATCTTTGTCTACTGGAGTCTTTCCTGATGTCTTTAAGAGAGCCATTGTACACCCCATCCATAAGAGTGGTGATGTAGATGTTGTCAATAATTATAGGCCAATATCGGTATTGCCAGCTATGTCCAAAGTCCTTGAGAAATTGTTAAATAATCGACTGACGAACTATCTTGAGGCAAAGGGTATTATCTCACCTAACCAATTTGGATTTCGAAAAAACAAATCGACAGAAGATGCCGTTCTATCGTTGGTTAACAGAATAGTGGACAGTCTGGACAAGAAGGAAAAGTGCCTGGGATTGTTTTTGGACCTCAAAAAGGCGTTCGACAGCGTCTCCATCCCGATTCTTATCTCTAAGTTGGAAAGAATTGAAGTAAGAGGAATGGCTCTCAAATTATTTACGGACTACTTTACTGGCAGGACACAAGCGGTGAAGATTGGAAATTACATTAGTGGGGGCGTGGGGTTAGATTTCGGAGTTCCTCAGGGGAGCATATTGGGGCCTCCGCGGTTCACCATCTATATAAATGACCTCTGTGACCTAAAATCTCCCAATTGCCAAGTATTTGCTTACGCAGATGACACTGCACTTTTTATTCACGGTCCCACATGGACTGATGTGAAAACTGATGCAGAAACTGATTTGAGTAAAGCCATGTGGTGGTTATCACGTCACTTACTAACGCTCAACATTAATAAAACCAACTATATAACTAACCCACCCACACCTAACAACATCACTGGAAAGTCACAGGAAAGCAAAAGTACGCAATTTCGTATAAATCGTTAAAAATGTTGTGGATGATATTTCCACATATTTTTTCCAGCTATTTTGGATTTAAAAATCAAACTACCGAACCGATTTTGATAAAATTTCAATTGGATCAATCAAGAATTATATATCTTTTCACATAAAATAAGATAGGTAACAAACATAAAAAACGAATTGAGAACCTCCTCCTTTTTTTGAAGTCGGTTAAAAAAGCTTGCTCAGAGCATCATGATTTACATCATCGTTTTAAATTATTGGGCAAATGGAAATGATCGTTTTTGCTGAATGACGAAAAAAATTCGATCAGAACAAGCAGCGAGCGCGTCAATGAATAGATACCACTCAAGCCAAGTGTTTAGTGTAGGTAGTGGAGTGGAGTCGAACCTGTAGCCTTCTACTACATCTATATATGTATGTATGTGTTTGAGCGTCAAGTGCACCTCTTGACTTGATAAAAACCGGTGGAGTGTGCGTTCAGCTGCTGAAGTAGGTACTAACTTACCAATAGGTATTATATGTTAAAGGTTCGAAGCTTTTCATCTAAAATTTTCCCAATAACAACGTTAGTACCCCCGTAAAATTAACTGCTATAAGAACAAATCAAGCTATTTACATTCCGAGAAGAGAAATCTTTTGCAGCTTAGTAATATTTATTTGGGTAATACCAATATCCTAACCAGACAAGGGTAGCTGTCTTGAGTCTTAAAAACATCTGTTTTCTCCCATAATAAAGTGGACGACACACAAGAAGTTCGTTACGCAATAAATCGTATGTGGTCCCTAAAATATTCACTGAACAGTTAACTTTTCAATTTCGTTGCAAGCGTGCTTAATTATTCCGCAATATGGATTGATGACTGCAATTTGTGTTAACACCAAAACATATTGAATTATTGATTTTTGTTTTTCCTGGTGGTTATTTTTGGGTCTTTATTCGATGTGCGGGTTTTAAACTAGTTCTATTCTTAAATCAAGTAAGTAATTAGAGAAATGTCTATGGCATCAAAAACATAATGTGAAAATGGGCTCCCATTTCAATGTTAATAATATGCGTGATTGTCGATTTCAGCTACAACAGAATTGCGATCTAAATGGGTGCCAAGTTCCATAGATAATCCTGAAATAAGATAAATTAAGGGTCAAGATTCGACTTGACTTTTTTTTATTATAATGTCTTGGATTCTAGTCAAGCTTTTTGATAAATGTGTCAAATTTCATGTATGTAGGTTAAATTGGTTTCGAGTTGTGAAGGGGTCAAATGTAGCTCGAAATGATTCGTGTAATATTATTACACACGGTTGCTTAAAACTTGTTGAAAACACGCACATCGAACAGACCCAAAAGTAACCGCGTGTCTAGATAATACATACTTAAAAAAACTGTGGTGTAGGTTCAAGGTAACTTTTATGATTAGGAGGAAAATATAACTGGCTTTTGCTTTATAAAGTATCGATACACGAGGTACTTCGTCGTTTCGTGATAGAACGCTGTGTTAGTTAGTTTCCGTAGGTTGGTACAGCAGCTTAATGATGTCGCCATGTTGCCGCTATTTCCAGATCTCCTCTTTTTATCCACAGACTGGCATGAAAGGCATCGCTGTAAAATAAAACTTTAGAAACTTAATATAATAGGAATACTTAATTACGTGTCTTTCCTAACTGTATAGAGTTGGTTTTTGTTTTGGTGTAAAAGGGCGCCGATATCAAAACGCTGGAAAATGCTGTCACATTTTTCGGTAGACATTAATTGTCATGGTCAAGTAACCAAGAGCACGAAAAGCCCTTATCCATGGCGACAAACCACTAAGAGAAGCCCGCGATTATTTACCCAGAGATAACCAATGTCAAAGGGAAAAGGAAAAGCTTGGACCGAATGGTACCAGCTTCATCTAGTTTAAAATAACCAAAAACTTTTGACGTGTAAAACTGTTATTTTCTAACCACTCACAAAATAAACATCATTATCATTTACTCTTACAAGCAGCACCTAACATGAGTACTTATATACGGTATAAATAAAGTTACGACACGAAGATGAAAATGTAAAACGAAAAACATCGCAGATCAAACGGTGTTATGATAATGGCTACCATGCACTTTTCTAGCGGGAAAAGTCGAGAATAATGTAGTAGTATATTAGTGAATTTGTGTAATCAGGCACACCGGTGTACAGAGGCCGACTTAAATACCTTAGGCAACGCGATTAATATTTAAGATAAAAATAAACTATACAATATCATAATATACAACGTGTTACAGAATAAACGCAATACTTCCTAAAGGGTCATTGCGCTCATCATTATGAACAACTTTTACTATGGGACCAAACCCGAAATCGCGAAAAAAAATCAGCTGTCTATTTCATTTTGTTGAGTTAAGCACACACAAATGTATGGGGCTGTTGATTTTTTTTTCAAGATTTTGGGGTTGGTCCCATAATAAAAGTTGTTCATAATGATGAATACAATGACCCTTAAAAGGTATTGCGTTTATTCTGTTACACGTTGTAAACTCAAATGAATAACCGATGCGGGACCGACATACCAACTTCTTACGAATGTGCCCGCGGACCTTAACTTGAAGGTGAATCGATTGGTTGCCATCTTGATTTCCAGGGGTAGCGCATTCCACAGAGAATTTATAGATTAAATGAAGAAAGAACAGTGAATGAATCAGTACGGTGAGAGACACAGTAAAGAAGACGATCATGCGATGCTGTTACAAACATCCTAGTTTATATTTTCAGCATAGGTATTTACATACAAGGTTTTTCCCCGTGGCCTCGTTCCAAACCGTGTATTTTCCGAGAACAGAAGTTGTCTATGGATCTCAGCCACATTGTAGCTTTCTAACGGTAGGTATCGGTTTTTTTCGTAATTGGATCAATACTTACTTCAAAAGTAATTCCTAGAAGGCGACCCTAAAACTAAAGGAAAAACGAAAATGTTATCAGTTTAGGATAATTTATGAACAGTCTCGTGTTGTATTTGTTTAGACGAGTGCAGATTATGTTTTCTACTTAATTTCTTCCAGTATCTTTATTTTCTGCTGTTTAGTGGACCTTGTATTGTAGTTGTGTGGAGCGTAATGTGCGAATTAACGATGGTCCGTTCTCACCCGAAATAATGAACCTCGTAATGAGGACAGCGGATTCGGTCGGCGAAAATGTTGCCAGCTTGCGGTTGAGTGCCTAAACCAACACGGAAATAAGATTTCTTCGTAATAAGTGTTCATCGAATCTCTGATAACCCATCTAGTCAATGGGTATCCTGTTACCTAATTAGGTACTAGGTTGTGGAAATTGTGGAGGTCAGATACGTAGTCGCAAAGGATGATGATGAATTATTTAATATACAAAGTGTAGCAGAATAAACGCAATACCTCTTAAGGGGTCATTGCGTTTGTTCTGTTACACGTTGTATAGGTCATCATCATTCTCACCTCATTGGTATACAAATAATATAAGTACTTGTTTGTATACCAATAATGTCTAAAAAGAAGTGTATTATTCGTTTTTAATAAATTTTGTAGGTCCCTACTGCTTTCAGATGGGCAACAAAAAAAATTACGGCTTCAGCTTTGGTAGGTCACGTATAGGTAGCCTAAACATTAGCAACAGAGCGGGAATAAAGATTTTAGTCCTACAAGGTTTTTAATAAGTTTGAAATAGTGCCTGCCTTGATATCGCTGCCAAAATAGTTTTAATAAAGCAATTGAAGGCAGGGAGTGAAATGAATTAAAATGTATTACAACACAGACTGGGGTTAGTTTTTATTATTTTATTTCAGGCCGAGTTAGAAGATTTATAAACGGGTTAGATAATTAAAGAAAATTTCAGAAGAGAATTATTTACCTAATACTGAAATTGCTCCGCCTACATGGTCTGAACAGTGTTTTTGCACATCTACGCTTTTGTACAAAAATCCAGCCAAGTGCGAATCGGACTTATATACAATTAAGTGTTCCGTACGAATAATATATTTTTTTTAGATGTTATTTTATAACCACAGACCTCTTATAGGTTTTCCTGTAATTCACTAAGTACCTATTAGAGAAATATTTTCGTGTCTTTTTAAGTTTCTGCGATAAAAGGCGACATTTTTAAAAATAAAATACCTACGTGAAATTTTAGCATTTTTCATCTTTTTCTTTAAAACAAATACACGTATATTAATTTTTAAATAATGAAAAAAAAAAATTTGAGAATCTCATAATAAGTTTTTTCATTTAATACATTATTTAAAATGAAGATGACAAATACCCAATACTAAAAAAAAATCCTTCGTATGAGATGAATAGGTCCTTTTAATTCAGACCTAATTGGCTGTGACAGACGGAAAGACGACAAACACGAGTAATTCTTTAGGTTCACTCTTACGTGTGGAACCCTAAAACAGAGCGTTCCTTGTTTTTACAACTAAGTGTGAAAATTGAAAACAAAAATTTGTCTGGTAATAAAAGATAAAATATGACTTTAGTTGAAAGTGTTTTGCGTTATTTTACCTGGTACGTGAATGCGGAATGTTAAATAAAAAACACTACAAAGTATAAAAATAATAACTTTAACATCGGAAGTTGGTGTTTTTGGTTTTGTTTATTCGTTTTTTGACACCCAATTCCGAAATTAAAGTTATTACAAGCTTTTATTTAGCTTGCAATGTATATAGGTAGTTACCTATATACATTGCAAGCTAAATAAAAGCTTGCTATGTTTGTTCGGGTGGATCCTACATCTCAATTTTTTTATACTTTGTATTGTTTTTATTTGGAAGTCAGTTGTATTTTATTTGAAATTGGAACACAAAGTCAGTTGTTTTGCGAAAGAGGGAAGAAAATGAGACTTCTCAAACAACCAATAGGTTTGCTTTATATTCAAATGTCTCCGTAAATCTTCAACACAATAGATACCAATTGATTTTTGACGAGATCTCCCCGCTAATCTTTGCTTTGGTACGAACCAGCTGTATTCAAATAAACTTCTCGAGTAGGATACGGTGCCCCAGAGAGACATAAGTAAGTACCTATCTATCATTATAATGCTTTGCGAAACCCTCAAAAGAAATCAAGAGCTTAGTAAAATGTAATACCTACAACATCGCAAGATTGGATACCTGCTGGCTGGCCAGTTTTTCACGACGTTGTAAAGTTATTTCCCCTACATTTATTAAGTAGGGTTCAGTACTAAAATGTTATACCGGAATAGCTGATAAGAGTAGGGTATGCCTGTTTCTACTGGCAAGGCTGATAATACCAACCTATGTTCAAGCAGTTTATGACCTGTTGACCGCGGAATATTGACAGGTATACCAGTCTTGTCTATACAGGGTGAATTTTTCAAGTAGGTATGCGTTGATGACCA
This sequence comes from Melanchra persicariae, assembly GCA_947386135.1. Classification (NCBI taxonomy): domain Eukaryota; kingdom Metazoa; phylum Arthropoda; class Insecta; order Lepidoptera; family Noctuidae; genus Melanchra; species Melanchra persicariae. The sequence goes on along the minus strand of OX376653.1, from coordinate 11,124,775 downwards.
AAACCGAAACTATGAAGAATAACGAAAAACACTGAAAGGAGTCTCGAGCGCGATTTTAATGAAAACTAAAATATAATCATTGGATTTTTGAAAAATTCGTATTTCAAACCAGGAAACGAATCGGTTGATTTTGAAAAAAAAAACATACCTTGTATTAAATACACCATCCGAAAGTGTCGCTACGAACGATCAAATTCTGGGAAGAAACAATACATGGCCAACTAAAGGAAAAAACTTACTTTTAACAAAATACTTTAAAAAGAGTAACTGATAAGTTTAAAAAATCTATGATGCAGTTTTAGTTTTCATCAATACGAGGCCCGAGAATCTACATCATTGGATTTTTGATAAAATATCAGTTAAGGTTTGGGTAGGTAGGTTTAGTCAGAAATTTAAAAAGTAATTAAACCTTAGCATGAAGTTGCCTTGTATTTTTGAGCAACTTTGAATTATCATAGCGTCGGTTTGACTTGGAATTTTAAATTGAAATAAACATTATTAGTCTTTCCTTATTTTAAATTAGTTTTTAATTTGCTTGTTTGGGTTTTTTCAACAGTGCGTTACCGATCCAAACTTAGAATTTAGACCGGTAGGAGTGAGCGTGAAGTGAACTGTCATACTATCTTGTATGGAATGACGCTTACTTCATGTTCACTTTGCATAGTTTAAACAGTGAGCAGAGGGCTTAGTACGAATGTTTGACGTATTAGTAACGTTAGGTAATGTATGTGAATTTTGAATATAAAAATCTACAACCCCATAGTATTTTGGGTCCCAATCCAATAAAAACTATCTTATTAATACTTCTTAGCGGTGCGGAACCTTACGTGTCGACCCCGATCGATTCAATCTACGAGCTTTATTCGCGGCAGCTTTTTTATACTTTGTAATAAATTGTAAAATAACTCACTAAGAACGCTTTATATCTTCTACAGCGCCTTAAATCTTTCTTCCATTGTTAGTTAATATCATTCTTTATGAACTGTTCACGGTGTGACATCTGTTTAGCTTCTAAAGAGTCACAGAGAATTTGTAAAAAACATCTTCAATACTTCGTTAGCTTGTGACCTTGTTTCAGGGAATCTCTATTTTTAAATATCACGGTTTTCTGTTTATAATAAACGTTTACACAATAACAGAAAAAGCTATTAAACTATAAAATGGGCACAGGCATTTATGTAACACGTACCTAACTACATATGTTAGTTTCACAGAAAATATGTTTTGGAATGTCCGTTCGTTGTGCTCGTCTCGTTCATTGTTTTTGGTTGGCAACCAGCAGCGTGAAATATTCAAAACGTTTATTCAATACGTGGACAAATTCGTCGTATTATTTATTTATTTTATTAACTATGTACCTACATTGTACACAGATACACAGAGTAATAGATAAATAACATGATAAACATAAGTACAAAGGAACTTATTTCTAAAGAAATTTCTTCTAAAACCTGCGAAAAGAGAAATGTAGACAAAAGTTTGCGTGTGTTATTTCGGTTATTTTTATCTTCAATTGCAATACCTAACTACTTAATTGATGGCAGCTGTAAGCATTTCTGGAAATTGGTAGGTTCGGCAAATGTCCAAAGTCGCCGGTAAACATTTTCCATCTTGTGGACTACATCCTTGTTTGCCACTCCATGACACAAAAGCTGTTTTAAACGTATCTCCAACTCAATAAACAAGTGTCATAATCATAAATATCCGTCATGATACGATCTAAAACTCACTTAGGTCCCGTTGATAGATTACAGATAGAAGTCTAATAAAGTTACAAATAAAACTGCTTTTCCTTACATTTCCAAAGCTTTTCGTCTTATTCCTGACCTCGTATTTTCTTCAATTTAATGCTATCAAGTTCTATTCTTTGGGTTTGCTCATCTCCAGGGGGATTGGATGACCGCTTGCCTGTTGTCTTTGGTCGGAAAATAAATAATTCTTTGTCTTACGTAAGAAGTCTTGGCTACGCAAATGTGATTTGTGCAGTTTTTTTTATAGACAAAATTCAAAATACTTTCATAGGTATGGTAATGGGTATAACTGTCTGGTTTTGAAAGGTTCTACAACAAAAAATTTGCAATTTAAAAATTAAAGATAAATAGATATTTCATGTAGGTAGGTGTAGGGGAAAACCGGGAGACTTGCCCAGGTGGGAGAGTTGAGCCACCTTTCAAAATTGTATTTAAATTTAGCGCAAACAAACCGTCAAAGCGTTCATTGGTTGCACGCAAGAGGCCAATCACAAGTATGCAGCGATTTTGCACCTTAGCAGTGTGGTTTGTCAATGACAATGTAAAACGTGTTTTTGTTGCTGCGGAGTATATTTTTATGTTTTAAGTAGTTTTGTGATTGCTGTCGTATTTATTGAGGTACGTATTGTTTGTTGCTATTATTATATTGCCAGACAAATGTAGTTTGACGTGTGCTAAGTGTTTTTTCTCTACGATCGGAGGTTTTTCTTTGTCATAACCTAAATGGGGAATTAGTGTGAGCGGGAGAGTTGCACCAGGGTGGTTGCGGGAGACTTGCTCAGTGGTTCATGTCTCCCTGTGCAGGGAAATTATACTTAATTTTGTTTGATTGTTTTTTTTTCGGTCTTAATATTATTTATTGTATTTGCAGTGCCAACTTGTATGATGCCTTTTCAATACAAGCCTCCTGAAAATGCACGCAAACGGAAAAAACACAAAAGTGGAGTTGCAAAATGCCATAGATGAAATTAAGGGAGGCGCTTCTACTATACAAACTTCAAATAAATATGGCATAGATAGAAGTACTTTGAGACGGTATAAATTAAATGAAGATAAAATTCATAAATTTGAAGAAAAAAACAGTCAATACAAAGCATCACAGGTATTTACAACAGCCGAGGAAAAGCTTCTTGTCAATTATTTGTTGACATGCAGTAAAATGCATTATGGTTTGACAAGAAAACAAGCAATGCAGTTGGCATTTGAATATGCGACAGTAAATAATAATAATAAAAAGTTAACATTAAAAAACATTGCTAAAGTTTAATTATTTTTAATTGTTTATATAAAAAGTTATTGGTGTGATTTTGTTTATTTTGGAACAATTTTACAAAAAAATGTTATGTTAATAACATTTTCTTTGATGGCAGTATTAAAAACAAGTTAATTATTGTATAAGACAAGATATATAAAACTATGATTGAAGCTGAAAATGGTTTTTATTTTCCACATAAACAATATGGTCAACTCTCCCCATACCCCGGTTCAAGTGTCCCTGCAGGTGGGGAGACTTGACTCATTTCTCATTTTTTAGTAAAATGCCAATAAAATTTTACCTGGGCATTTATTAGCAATACAATTAAGCACAAATGTACCTACTAAAGTAAGGCATCGCATAAGTGTGTAATCGATTCTCTAAACCCAATAAACAAGTAATTATGATATTTTATATTAAAAGTGGTTCAACTCTCCCGGACTTCCCCTAAGTACTGCCCAGACATTTCATTTCATTTTTATTTAGCTGTTAAATAAAATATTTATTTGAGGGATGTAAGTGCGAACGGATCATCTAATTGATATAAAATCTTCTCGATCGTAAAACCCAGATTAGTGTCCAGATTGTCATAGATATAAAACCTTAATAGGAGAGTAGACCCGTGGAATCCCTAAAGCGTAATAAAAACGCGCCGTATAAAAACTGGCTATTTTCGCCGAGCAATTCCATTGATAATGTTATTTTCGTAGCGCAGTACGGCAATGGAACGGTAATTTTTCATGTGGAATCTTAAACTCGTTGTGTGGCTTTTCCTATCTTTTGCGGAATGAGCGTAACGTACTTTTCAATTCTGATTTTAGTCTATTATTTTTCCCTTACGGACCGTACTGCTACAGGAATTAGATACATAAGTATTTATTACAGAGTACCTACCTACCTTAACACACGGTGGAAATTCACTGTTTCACACTACCTCTTAAATATTCATTTGCATAGGGTCGTTGCGCCCAACGAACTGTATCATAAACATAGTGAAGATATTTTATTACCGTACGAATACCGGAAAGTTGTATTTTATTTGCGAAAGGAAATATTAAAACGAGCTGGAAGTTAAGTATTCAAAACAGAATCTGATGAAACGCAGACGTTTGTAATGAAGTGTTTCTTTTTGTAAGCTTGTTATTTATTGCTTCGCATAAATAGCAACCACCTCTGGCTACGGCTGTTTTCACTTTAGGTAAAATTCTTAAGAATTCTAAATTGTATTTATTTACCTCTTTTGCTACCAGTGGTTGCTAAGCTATCGTAATAACAAAATAAAAATCCATTAGGACACAAAGCAAAAAGTAAAGTAGGTATAGAGAAAGAGAGATTGGGAAAACATAGAAGAAAATACAACAATGGCACGAAAGGAATGGTGCCAGTAATGATTTAAATTCTCGGAACAATATCTTCAAAATAAACAATATCTTCAAAATAAAGAATTACGTGGAGGCATTGTGACAATCTTTCTTAGATTGTCACAATGCCTCCACGTAATTCTTCATGAGTAGGGTCGGGTATAACTCAAACTTTTATGACATTTGAATTTGAGATACATAGGGTACAGTACTATTACAACTGAACCCTTCAATGTCGGGTACGGAACTTTTGACATCGTAGGCCCAAGTTTCAGGAGTACCGTTGTACTCTGAAACTAAGTCTTGTCTTGTATCATAAGTTCACCCAGTCTTGTAACATACCGTACAGTTTCCGATGTTATCCTATCAGCCGATGTGCCCGTGCAATCGTAATCCTGGCAGATGGGCTGTTCGAACAAATGCTGATACAAAACTGACGCAACAATATTTCAGTGCTGTTCCAGTTTATTGTATTAGATGATGAAAACACAAAACCGTTGATATATAAAATGTATTCCTTATAGGCAGGCCATACAAGCTATAGAAGGTTGGGAATTTACACGGATTTTATTTTCAGCTTCTTAGTGTAAAAAGCCATAAATATGTATGTGTTAAAGAAACACGTCTAAGAAAAATGTATTGGAAAATTCACAACAAAAATAACCTCCATATGGTATAATTACTGTAAATACTAGGAGACGGTTGTTTATTTACGATAAGTCGATAACGGTTAAATTCTGCTCGATTTCTCATGTTTGTTATGACAATAGGTGCTGTATTGGTGTGTGTATTTTTAAATTGTTTATTTTCTTTTCTTTTATCGTCATGGCACATTCTATAAGTTGTTAATTTTTCCTTTCTTGTTTCAGAAGATGGCTGAAGAACCGCGTGATTTAGTGAAGAACGAGCCATGATTGACACGTCAACAGAAAATATGTACGGTATCAAGTTATTCGTAAACAAGGATTTTAAGCAGAACAATGTGTGGGGCGCCGTTAACAGGACGGAGGCGGTAGACGGAGCCGCTGTCAATGTGTCGAGAGTGAACCAGACAATATACTCGCTCAGCGATGACGAGTACATATTCGACAGAACGGATGTTCGAGCCATTTTCATTACGCTGTATACGATCGTGTTCTGTTGCTGTTTCTTTGGTAAGTAAAAAATAATATTGAAATCCTGTTTAACGTTCAATCTTTGATGTTATAGTTAGGCATGGAAGTACATCATAACATACATACATACATTAAAGCTTAATAACAGTAGTTACCAAATAAGTCAAAATAAAATTAAAAAATATGCAAAGCTTAATAGAATTATTAATAAATGCAATAAATTCAAAAAGCAACAGAAACACTTTTCTAATAATATCAAACTAAGGAAAGAACGTGTTTTTCTTATGAATAAATTAAATAACTACCAAATTAAACTAGAAGACTGTAAGAATATTTATGAAATTGACACACAACGCCTACAGTCTGAAATTCAGGTACTGGAGGAGTCGCTACACTCATATTATACTAAGTATTTAATGTCTCAGAATCAAATAAAGGAACATATTCTTGCTACAAATGAATTAGTGGATATATGCAACAAACAAACAGATAGCCTAGACACACAGACTAATAGTTCTTTGCCACGGGGATCCAGTCTTGACACTCTCCAACCGCAGTCAACGGTGGACCTGTCCCAGTCAGGAATTGCTCAGGAGTCTACCCCCAGTCAAAATGAACCAGATATTGGACTAGGTTTATCCCAAGTTGCACAGTTAAACAGTAGTTCTCTCCCTTGTAGTAATTATTGCTCAATTATATTTTCAGATAGTTTAGGGAAAGGGTTAGGTAAATTGATTGGTAATAACCTGAGTCATTCTTCGTCTCAAAATTATTGTATGCCCCAAACTAGCTACAAACAGATAATGTCCTCTGTAACAAGGACTAAATATGATGAAAATGCCATTATCACCATTCTTATAGGTAATAGTTTTAATGTAACAAAAGATGACATCACTGATAGTGTCAATGAACTATTGAAAATTAATTGCAAGAAGGTAATACTGTGTGCTTTTCCCTACTTTGAGCGTTTATCAAATAGGAAAAATATGTTTATACATAGGCTAAATAATCAAATGCATTTTTTAGCCAGTCACCATAGTGACAAATTTTATTTTTTGACATCAACAATTTTGTTGATAAACTTAGATCGACTAGGGATACTGCGTATCTGCCCATTAGTTTTAGACGTAAAATAGCGAGGCTATTATAATTAGCTTTTAATATTAACTCAGACATAATTAGTATGTCGAAGTACTCTGTTATTAGCACCAAAATTAGTAGTACTACTAATGTTATGGTTGCTGACTCGAATAATTTAAACTAGGGAATTAGACAACAGTAGGTACCATTAGCAACTTAGCTCAACTCAACAACAATAAGGTATCTTCTAGCACTCAAAAAAAAGGGGCTAAGCTGAAATCCTTTTACTTATTCCTACAAAACATTCAAGGCTTTGCATCAAAACAGTTGGAAATAGAATTATTTTTAGAAAAAACAATGTATGGTATTATTTGTATAAGGATTCAGAAATGTTAATTAATTATGACAATTATAGTATGGGCAGTTGTTTTAGTCGAAAATCAATGCTGCGTAAATTTAATACAGCTTTTAATCAATATTAATGAACCATCATTAATATTGATTAAAAGCTGTATTAAATTTAAAACACGTAAAGACATTGTTGAACTGTCGGTGGAACATAACATTGAGCTGTCTTGTGTTGAGCTGGATAGGCATATCATAGTGTGCGTTTACAGACCCCCTAATTATCTAAACTACTCTATATTTGAGTCAGTAATGGAAGATGTTTTAGTAAAACTTGCAACTAATAATAAACAAGTGATAGTCTGTGGTGACTTTAATATTAATATTTTAGAAAATAATTCAAATAGTAGTCGATTATTAAATCTTTTTAAATCATTTCATTTGTCAAACGTGTTCAAAGAACCAACCCGAATTACTGCAATATTTTTTTTTTTTTTTTTTTTTAAAAAACGTTGCCCCACACTAGGAATTTCTCTTGTATCGTGGGTGCGTTCACAAACATATAAACTCACATACACAAACAGCCAGATCCGGAACAACTATCTGTAGGCCATACAAATATTTATTCCGTGCGGGAATCGAACCCGTGACACGCAGCGCAGCAGTCGACCGCTTAACCACTGCGCCAACCGTGTCGTCGCTACATGTATTGATAATGTTTTTTGTTGCTGTGACTACTTAGATAAAACAGTCGTAAATTACCTGCCTTCTGATCACAGTGGACTTAGAGTATCTTTTGAGTCCAACATGCCAATACAACAAGTGCAGATACAATCCAGGCAAATTACAATCGGCAAATTAAATAAATTTAACAGCACTTTAACCAGTAAGTTAAGTGACCAGGGCTTCACAATGGACAATGGTAATATTTTGCATAAAGAATTCTTTTCACTAGTACAAACCGAATTCAATGTCACTTTTAAGCAGCAGACTAGAACTATCTGTCCTAAGTTTTTATTTAGTGACTGGGCAACTAAAGGAGTCAGGAAAAGTAGAGAAAAACTTTACGAACTTTATGGCCTTAAGCCCTTTATTAACACGGAAACTTTTAATAAGTATGTTGCTTGTTACTCAAAAATCTTTAGGAATACTTGTAAGGCAGCAAAGGTTTTATACATTAGCAACAAGGTTAAATCGGCAGATAACAAAATTAAAACGGTTTGGAAAATTATCAATAATGAGACAAACAGGAACAAAAAACATAATAATGATTATACACTGCGGACTTCACGTGGACTCATAAGCGATAGTAAAGAAGTCGCTGAAGAATTCGTAAATTTCTTTACTAGTATCCCAGTCAAAACTACTGAAACCTTAAACTCCTCGCCCTCGCTTTCTGTTGAATTATTAAAGGCGAACGTTTCAGCTTGCCCGATTGAATTTAACTTTAAGCACATAACCCCCATTGCAATAATAAAAGCATTTAAGCAAATCAAGATCAAATTGACCGAAGATCTTTGGGGTATGTCTGTAAAGGTTTGTACCTCCATTATTGACACTATCGCGCCGTATTTAGCTTTTATATTCAATCTGTGTGTGGATCAAGGGGTTTTCCCGAACCTTATGAAATACAGTAAGGTAATTCCTTTATTCAAATTCGGGGACAGTAAAGATACTAATAACTTTAGACCCGTATCTGTGTTGCCAGTTTTCAGCAAGGTGTTTGAAAAGGTAATGCTTAATCAAATGCTCAGTCACTTTAACGCGAATAAAATCTTACACGATAAACAATACGGTTTCACCAGGGGACGTTGTACAACTGACGCTGGTGTAACGTTACTAAAACATATCTATAATGCGTGGGAAGAGGCGCAAGATGCCATAGGTATCTTCTGCGACCTGTCGAAGGCGTTTGATTGTGTGAGCCATGAAACGTTACTCCTGAAACTGGAGCATTACGGACTAGCAGCAAAGGGCACGGCAAAGCAGCCTTGAACTTAGTAAAATATACGTATTTGAATGATAGACAGCAGCTAGTGCATATAAACGGCAACAATTCAACAGGATTAAACGTGACAATGGGGGTACCTCAGGGCTCAATTTTGGGTCCTTTTTTGTTTCTAGTTTATATAAATGATTTGCCCTACATTTTACAAAATAAACTTAATAGTGTGTTATTTGCTGACTTTTTTCTTTTTTAGAATAAATAGACATGCTAACAATCTTGACGATATAAATAACGCCCTAATGCAGGTACATGATTGGTTCACTGCTAATAATTTAGTATTAAATGGAAAAAAACGAAGTGCATTCGATTTACTTTACCAAATGTCATATGTAGTGATTGTGACATAGTATTGAACAGGGAGAAACTAGAATTCGTCGATGAAACAGTTTTACTGGGGAGATTACGCTTGACTCAAGGCTACAATGGGGTCCTCATTTGACATCTCTTGCAGGAAGGCTAAGTTCGGCAGTATATGCTGTTAGGAAAATCCGCCAATTTACAAATGTTGAAACCGCGAGACTAGTTTATTTTAGTTACTTTCATAGTATAATATCTTACGGTATCTTACTATGGGGACGGGCTGCTGACATTGAGTCTATTTTCATTCTGCAGAAAAGAGCCATCAGAGCCATTTACAATCTCCGTGGGCGCGATTCTCTAAGGGAACTGTTTAAAGAAATTAACATCATGACGGTGCCTTGTCAATATATCTATGAAAATGTCATGTACGTTAGGAAGAATCTGCATCTTTTTAGTAAACGAGGTGACAGACATAACTATGTCACTAGAAATAGGAACCAATTAGTTCAACCAGGTTTTAGACTTGCTAAAGTAGCCACATCTTTCATGGGGTACTGTTTAAAATGTTGTAATAAAATACCTTCCCATATATTAGAATTAAATGAGACGAAATTTAAATCCTGTATTAAACGCACACTATGCAAGCAAGCATATTATAAGTTAGCGGAGTATATTGAAGATAAAAATGCTTGGCTCAATGCTGGTCCTGCTCCACAACGCCACTAGGTAGCCACTAGGGGGCTCGAAAGTAATGTTAGCATTTGGTAATATTGTTGGTCCGGCTGAAGATTGTAAGCATGCAATATTTTTCATTGTATAGACTCCACTTATTTAGCAATGTATAATTTCATGCACATGTGTGAGTACTGTGTATCTTTAAATTTTATTATAATGATCATTTTGGGTAGGTCTTTGACTTGAATGTACCCTGGCGATTGGGGATGTCATGCTCACTCAAAGGTCTGGCTGATGGTGGCGCATGCGTTGTATCATTTGGCTCCCTTAAAAATGGTTGAGCCGAATGGTGCTAGCGTATGCGTTATGTTCGTGAACGGGCGCCGTCAGCTGAGACTGGTCATCTCTCGACTGCCATGGTTTATTTTAATTATTTCTTTGAATTGTTTCTTTTTGACTCTGGACTCTTTTATCCTGCACGTCTTTTACATCGTTCTCACATATATGTATAATTTCAATATGAATGATGTAACCATAATTTTGTAACAAGATATTATTTTTAAAAGAGTGTCCGTGGAGTTTCTTGTACGTTCTTCTCCATAGAGATCTACGCTTTGGAACGTGCAAATAGCTTCATCTTTTTGACCGACCGACCTTGTCAATTCAAAAGTACCTGTAATTGAAATAAATGCTTTGACTTTGACTTTGACTTTGACATCTCTGAATCATGTTTTGAGATTAGATGGTGAGAAGTAGCTTATGCCTAAATTCAGACCCGTAAGAAAACTAGATTCCAAGGGCAAAAAGTTTGACACTTCTCAAATAAATACTTGACTGTGATAAAATAGTAATTGGTTAAAACATCTTGCAAAAATAACACTTTGTAAAATTAAACTATTGTTGTACACGGAAAATAATGTAGGAATCGCATCTATATTGTTTATAAGTAGATAGGTACATGAGCTTCTACCGTGCCCTTTTACCGACAAGTTGAGGGAGCACCATAATAAACCCTTGTCTCGAAGTATCTCGGCTTCTCTAAGGCCCCTCGTTATTTGAAAATTGATTTTAATTTACACCGTACACATACATCTTCAATTTCAACGTGAACAATACGATCTAATTAAAAGTTTCTTGCCTAGATAGATGTTAATGAAACATTATCTTACACCAGCATCAGAAATATGTTCTTGTTTTCACATGAAATCTTGATTTAGAGGGTAGTCTGAAATAACCACTTTTTTAAGGAATGTTCCTTCAAATTAAAAGTTTGCGGGCCTTATATTTCCGGTGATTTCTCGCCTCTGCAGATTTTCTCCCAGTCAAAGAGCAAGAAATTTTCTCATTTTGTGGTTTGTAATTGATTACTTTTTAAATGCTTATGGATTTGGAATTCTCGACGTTTCTTCTAACCTTTGTTGCCGAACATTTTTGAATAAAGCTTCTTTAGACCGACTGGTCCATTTTCGAAGATAAAACTAAAAGGGTTTTTATGACTACAAAACATTGATTGATTGGAGTAGAAGGTATTTCAATTCAGAAGGTTAAGTAATGTGTGTTCTGCGCAGTGCACACACATTAGCAGTGCATGCTTCAAAACTCATACGGCCAGTCGGCCACCCATATCAGTACAAATGAAGTAAACACTCATCAATTATGTCCACAGACATTGACATCATTAACATGTCGAATACACCAATTCCCTGTTAAAACATGTTCTCGAATCAGGAAACGTATTTCTGGATTACGATTATGAGAAATTGTACTTGAGCTGTAACGATTAAAATGAGACATCTGTGCCGGCAAATCTGTTTGATAGATAAGTACCTAGTATAATACACGAGGCACTCAAGCCGACATTATTATGAGAAATATATATGAATTTATTTAGAGATAAGTATGTAATAATGATGTGATCCAAACTTAATTGATATGAAAGGGTTTAATGCCAGATATTGACGGTCTATTTATGATAGTTCAATAGTAGGTATAAACCTGGACCAAGATCAACAGGATTAAACTGGTATTTTCCAAAATGTTTACGGCGTTCATAATTCTTAAATGAAAGGAAACGCCTTGCCCAGAACTCTTTGCTTTTCTATTTAATATGGGTATGCCGTTTAGTAGTAGCCAGTTCTTACCTCACTCTACAAAATATAACATTTTACCTGGAAAAATGAGCCGAGAGAAGAAAAATCGCGAGCATTCCCTACGTGTGGGTTTGTCTCAAAATTTCATGAAGACTTTTATCTCATACGATGATGTACAGCTTTTTCCTCAAAAGCTCTTGTGTGTCGAAATTGTTTTTTTGCTTGTTTTGTGCTACTTATAACTCTAGCGTTAAAAATAAAATTGACGAGGGAATTATTGTTTTCAATAACGTGAGCGTGCAGACTTCTATGAATAAGTTGGGTTATAAATTGGGCAATTTCGTATTCAGTAGCACGTCGGTAGTCGCAGTTGTACAAAATATCGTTGAAAGTTGTAATTATATCTTGGTCGAAGACAAATGAGTTCTTTGCGTCCTGGGGAAGTCTCGACATAGTTAACGATCGCTTATCAACCGAATTCAGTCGTTAAGTCCTCATGCCGCCCGTACACAGTCAATCTGGAACGCGATCCACGGATCAGATCATTGATTTGGATCGTGGATCGCGTTCAAAATTGACTGTTTACGGGCGGATTCCGGCTCACGCTGAAAACCAGCGCCATGGATTCGTGTCTTCGTGCACGGGCCTCGGCATTATGCTGAGCGTTAGCCGTTTTGCGCGGTGGTGACGCATTATATTATTGTTTGCTGTATAAGTTAACACCTGATTTTGTTTTACAATATGGTAACAATTTTATGTATCTGCGTCACTTTCACGTAAATGAACAGTTTTTCTTTCTTTCTTTCTTTCTTTCATTTAGGACTTATCGACCGAATTTATTCGGTAGGCGGTCGCTATCTATGTCGAGACTGCAGGCCCTGGTTTGGTTTTAAAACGTTGTGTTAAAATGTTAAAAAGGAGTTCTACTATTTTTTTGAGGTCAATGCCAGTCTAACTGCGGTATACGACATACGATGGTCTACGACTACCAACTGACGTTTATTCCAAATATTAAGGCTGGCACTGACCTCAAAAAAATAGTTGGCATATTAACTTTAGATTAAAAAAAAACAAAACTTTTATTTCTCTCTTCTTAGTTATTAATTAAATTAATTAATTTTGAAGTCGGTTTTATTTTTAGATTACTTTTTTATTTCTTTACTTTTTAAATTTCAGTTTTCATTGAAACTAATTATTTAATGCAGAATGATGAAATGTTTTAGAATGACTCGGTAAAGCCAACGACAGCAGCGTAACGTCCTGGTGACTGATACACTTTTAACTCTCTATCTCAAGAACTACTGAACCGATTTTGATGAAACTTTTGCACTTTTCTGGTTGCAGCCAAGGAAGTTACATATTGTAGCTTCCTTGGCTGCAACCCCTGGCAGCCAAGCTAGTCACACCTACCTTACCTACCTTGTCAAAGGGTTCCGTGCTTCCCAGTTAATGGGTTGTGGAGGTCAGATAGGCAGTCGCTACATGGAAAATACTGGTATACCAACATAGTTGGGGAAAGGCTCGGCAGATAGAAACTGGTTTATGTTCTTAAACTTTTTTGCTCAAGTGAAAATTCCAAACGAATATGGTTCTGACAAACTTCGGATGGCTGGGCAAAATTCCGGACAAAGCTATACAAATCCGTCCATGTGGTAACCCTAGTTCCAAGCAGCTTACCTGATTTATATGCCGGACGCTGCAAGTTGAGCTGTTGGGGCTAGTCGGACTAACTGCGATCGTGAACTATTGCAGGGGTTGAACAGTAATTGTGCACGGCCAGCCACTTAGACTGAACACTGCCACAAACAACTATTAAGTGGTCTTTACACTTCAACTTTAGCAAAAGGATAAGATTTTATACTTTCGCAACTTTGTCCAGATTAGCGCGGAGAGGTTTATGGATATGATGAATTAGGGCGGAGAATTTGTAGGACGATATTTAAGGAAAATGTGCCGAAAATTACGGAAATAACGACAGTTATCTAATTTTTAGCTACTTTACTTGTATTTCTGACATTATATCGACCGGATGCTTTTTATTCGTACGCCTCTACCGAGTAGGCACTGGAGATTTCGTTTCATCTAATTAGTAACATGTTCTATAATAAATAAGATACGTATTTGATGATTTCTGTACAGCACACGTACTAGGTACTAACATGAGACAAATTTCTATAACGGAGTTACTAACATAGGTATTAAAAAATAATTGCAAGTTTCTTACATGCCTGTAGCTCTTCTTTTCACAAATGAGCTCTTTTAATATTAATGAAGCATTGAACCATATTAATTTTCTGTTTGTACTATGTTTCATAAACATTCTTCTTCGTGTGCCATGGGTAGTAAGGTCTAACGACCCCACACACCCTAGTGTCACGAGTTTCTAAACCGCCTCAAGGGCCTCTGACATGGTTTGACGACCGCCATTTGGCAGCCGGGACCACCGGGTTATACGTGCTTTCCGAATCACGGAATCATCTTTTATTTACTGATCGGCGAATGCAATATTGGAGAATTTGTTTATAAACGGTGCAGTTCAATGAAAAGGCTAGTATTTAATGAAATGGCTAATTGAGCTAGTTGGCTGCAACATATAGGTACACAAACAAATTAAACTGAAGTGTCGTCTATATGTCTGAGGCTAAAATTAAAACCCAAGAACTGTCATTTGTGCTCGTTTACGAGTTTGCAAAAGCAACTCAAGTTCTTAACTTACAGAGGTTTAAGTACCATAATAATAATTTGGGTACTTATTATAATTTATATTTGATCACAATTAAATTTCACTAAGTAGGTACGTTATTTTAATTTAATTATTTATTTATCTTAGTAATCAGTTAAATTTCCTGTCAACAGCAACGTAAGCGGGTTAAAATTCTATTGAAAATAATTCATTTTAACTCAACGGTGAATATAAACAAAAGCTTGCTTTACGTTGGCAATTATTTCAGATATTGACAGATCTACATCATCAACCTAAAATCTTTGTGAGCTAAATTATTATTGAAACATTTATATACTGGTAATATTAATTATTGTCAGTTACGTTATTATTGAAACTGAAATGATTAGATGAAATGGTTGCTTTCAATTAATTTAATTAGGTAGGTAGGTATGATAAATGAGCCTGTTATTTTCATTAAATAAACAGCAAAATGTAAATCAACCTCATTGAAAATGGAAATCATTTTGTCAAATAATTATGAGCATTCGTTAAATTAAATATTAAAAACTAGCTTATTCCCGCGGCTTCGTTATCGCGGAATCCCGGGAACTAGCATTTTTTCAGTACAAACCGCCTGTGGGAGGCTATTGTACTTAGCTTTCTATCAGTGATGTAGTGTCGTAGTCGGGTCAACGGTAGATGGCTTAATAGTTATTTATGATATTAGTGCGGTAAGTTGGTTTTTACAAACGAGTAGACGAATGTAAGCACGAGACGAAGTCGAGGGCTTACCATAGTCACGAGTTTGTAAAAACCAAATCCGCACGTGTGCCATACAACGTTTTTCGACACATTTGCGAGAAAACAGTACAATAAGTAATGAAATGAACTTTTTGTCTTTAGAAGTCAGTCGGAAAGTCGCAACAATCTTTGACGTTTCTAATATGAAAATGGCGCGAATTTGCAAAGGGCGCCACATGTGCGTGGTGAAAATAAGAACTACATCTTTCATTTGTTTATTTTATTATTCTTTTCTCATTTTCTCTTTAGTATTAAAGTGAGACAAATGTATTGAGCAAATGCGCTTCCAAGGAGGTTCGATCATTCAGCTTATTTATTCTAGGATTGTGAAACTCCTTGGTGAAATTCTTATTTATTTTTTTATGGAAATTAAAAGAAAACCGTAAAGAATACCTAAGTACATATTTTACCGCACGGCGCTATACAATAGCACCGTGCGGTAATATATGTACTTAGGTGAGAGTACCTATTTTACCGCACATTCCATGGTGTGGTGTGTAAAATTTAACTTTCGAACTATGTGTACAGGCTTCGTAATTGCATTTTTTGAGCAAATGTGTTGAAAAAATTCTAATTAGACCGTCAAAGAGATTTCCAAAAAATATTAGAAAGGTATGTTTTCTTTTTCACGTAAACAAAAATGTAACGATACAGTGCGTTGAAAACTCGTGTGACGTCACTTGTAAGTACACTTTTTTACTTACACGTGACGACAAGCTCACGCACGCACTCCAGATCCCTCCTCCAGCAGTGCGATTCTGCAGTGCGATTCTGTAAACATGTCGAAGTGAACACCCGGGCGGGGCGCACGACAGGTAAGTTGTCAAACCATACAAATAAGATTGAATGACACCTCTATTGTCGTTCACTCCGCCTAGGTGAACACCGTGAGATGTCGACAGAATCGACTGGCTGTAATCATGTCGAAGTGAACACTTGGGCGGGGCGCACGACAGGTGAGTTGTCAAACCATACAAATAAGGTGGAATGACAGCTTACTTGTCGTTCACTCCGCCTAGGTGAACACCGTGAGATGTCGACAGAATCGACCGGCTGATCTCCTTCTCTTGATCTTTGATGCGTTTTATCTTCGTAATTTTTTATTGATTTGATAAAGAAAAAAATACGTGTCCAATATTTTTCGATAATCTAATTGACGGACTAAATAGATTCATATTTTTTTACTCAGGAATCAACCCTAATTTTCAAATTATATTACTTTTTGCCATTTGTTTAAATGAAAACGAATTATTTTGTACAATTTGTCCCCAGAAACTGGTAATTGAAATTCCCATTATTCAATTGACGCTCTGTCAGATGCAAGTAAAAGACTATTATGTCCTCAGTTGTGCACTGGCGAACATCGAGCGTGGCGACTAATGCATTGTTAGCTTGCACACATTCACTCAACGTGCTTGTAAATTGTTCCATTAGAACGACTGTACATTGTTGTGGCCTGACCTGAATATGGACACTCTCTTACTGTCGGTGTCGTTTACCAAACTTTTTATATGATTTAGATACGAGTAACAATACAGGATGACTTTTAATTCATTGGTATCCTTCCTGAAACCTGAAATCTTGGGTAAAATAAAATATGATTAGCTTTATCAAATCAGTCAAAAATGTTAAAGATACGCAAAGTTCGACACTTAAAAGTAAAAAAGTGGTTTAGGTACTCTTTACCTGGAAGTGACGTCACGCGAAATTTCAACACACCGTTTCGTCTTCATTTTTAGAGTTCTTTACCCAAAGGGTAAAAACGGGACCCAATTATTAAGACTCCACTTTCCGTCTGTCTGTCCGTTCCGTCTGTCTGTCTGTCACCAGGCTGTATCTCATGAACCGTGATAGCTAGACAGTTGAAATTTTCACAGATGATGTATTTCTGTTGCCGCTGTAACAACAAATACTAAAAACAGAATAAAATAAATATTTAAGTGGGGCTTCCATACAACAAACGTGATTTTTTGCCGCTTTTATAGATAATTATACGGAACCCTTCGTGCGTGAGTCCGACTCGCACGTATTTACAATCACTAAAAGTGGTAATGATAACGAGACTTGTCACTTAAAGACTTTTTTGCGCCAAGAAAATGACGTTTTAATGGACGTGAAACAGTAGACTATTATAATTGGTAAATTAAATAAATGTTACCAGAAATATATACCGATTATTATGTTGCCAGAAATTAATACCAAACAGATTGTTAAAATCACGTATTATTATTTTCAGTTTTGTTAAAATCATCAATCAGATTGATTAATGAGAAAACTTTCCGAAATTAAAAGGTTGCTTTCGCCTGAATTAACTGCTAATAGATAGGTATTGATTACGAAGGGTAGACTAATCTTTATCCATAATGAATGAGATGAAAGTTCTGAAGCAGGTATTTTATGACAGGCACACCTAATAAATATCTAGCTTATATATCAGACCAAGGGTTGCGGAATTTCTTATGGTTGCGAAATTTGTTCGAAGGACTCACTGCGGCCCTGGAACGCAAAGGGCATGAGGAGGAACACGAATGGGTTTTAGTCAGTATGACACTCCCTCCCGCTCCACCAAGAGCGGAAGAAGTCATTTGATGATTTCCCATCCATAAAAAAAATACATCAGACCACCTTTTAGGCACCTCACGCACTAGACGGCTACTGGTCGTGGTCGTGGCCGTCTAGTGCGCGAGGTGCCTTACGATACATATATTATGTAGTTACAAGTAATTGATCATTTTGGTGTCTAACATTGATTCCTAAAAGAAAGCTACACTAGGTAATCTTTTTTCCTTTGTGTAGCAATCATTTTTTACTTCCGTGTTCGTTACTTACTAAAGAAAAATGAGTGTGGCCTTGCAAAATTTATTAACCACCATAGAAGTTTTCTATTATATGATTTACGAATGTTTGTTTCAGGTAACTTGCTCGTCATCCTCGTGGTTACTCTATCGCGGCGCCTGCGCTCTATAACCAACTTCTTTTTGGCGAATCTGGCCGTGGCAGATTTATGCGTTGGCGTGTTTTGTGTCTTCCAAAACCTGACTATATATCTTATACCGAGGTGAGTGAATCGAAGCATCAGGTAAACAAGCCTTGTAAACAAACCATGTTTTTAAAACAACATGTTGAATGAATTAGTATTTAGTGGAGGGCCTGACGCGGTCAAATGCAAAAATAATGGTTGCGCGGAAAAGTATTGTGGTAAATGGAGTGTACTTTGTAGCTAGCAAGCGCTGTGTTCGAGAGATAGGCGTGCTCTTGGACGTAAATGACATGACATAATGTACTACGGATTATGGGTATCCCAATTTTGTGTTAGTGCGACAAAATTGCAACGAACGGTCAATCGTGCGAGCTATAGGTAACATGTAGGTAATACTGCTTTTCCAGCGTATATTTTCTTTATGCATATGTACATTTTAGTTTGACCTGCAGTCACATTTGCGTATCATGTTACACGTACGCAAGTAAACAAGGTCTAATGTCGAACGCGTGTCCGTTTAATTAATCCCAAATTAACGTTTTGTTTACGTTTCGTTAACAGCGTTGACTTTATTTTTTTCATAATTCGGACGCTGTAACCCGCTTTGGAAGGTCGCAGTGGTTAGAAATGAATCTGAAAAGCTTAGTTAGAAAAAAAAAAACTTTTAAATTAGGTAGATAAACGGTTTTCTACCTTACAAAGTATACAGAGGTTAATGTATCTAATTAGTCTGGCATGAAGATTAGATGGATTGTCCTTTCAATTTGAAAATCATTTACTTTGAAGGCAATTAATTCAGCTGGATTATATTCAATATTGAGGTGGCGATAAATTAAGTACCAAAATGCTTACTTACCTTGAGTGATAAATGGAATTGAATTGAAAATCTTCGCCTGGGGACCTGTAGGTAAGTCTATAACAAAACGTTCTTTACGACGGGACTTACCTACTTCCGGATCTTTCAGATTGTACAGAATTTTACCTGGATATTCGTAAAATTGTTGACAAAGTGAAGGAAATAAGAGGTTTTGACATGTTAACATCAGATCCGGATGTGACTGTCAGAGAGCGCGCGGGGGGAGGGATGTCGGGGAGTAAAATTGATTTATTGTGTCGCAATCATCATCGTTAAAATCATGCTTGTATATTTATCGTAAGGGCAGATGTAGTATTAGGTTGGGGAAAAAGTCTTTTCGCATATGTATGAACTTGTAATAAAATCTCTTTGGCTATACTATTTGTATCTGGCTGGTTTTGGTATCATTGAAAGCTTAGAATAATAACGCCTAGAAGGAGAGTCTCATACACGCTCCCTACCAAAAAATGTAGCAACTTTCGTACTTATGTGTGAGTGAGCGGTATGTAATTACAGCCACAGACGTAAAAAAATGTTGCTAGGAATGAACACTTTCCCTAAAATCGGGAAAAATGTTAATATACTTGGGACTAATCATAGATCAATATAAAAAAAATGTTAAGTACGTAACTTGTCGGTATGTACTTATTGTAATCGAAATCCAAGATGGCGCCGACGAAATTTGCTAACTTTTCGTCATGGGTGTCATTTCCATGGTTTCTGGGGTCGCTAAAACCGATTATGGGGTTAAAATTGAAATCCAAGATGGCGCCGACGATATTTGCTAACTTTTCGTCATGGGTGTCATTGTCATGGTTTCTAAGGTCGCTAAAATCGATTATGGGGTCAAAATTGAAATCCAAGATGGTGCCGACGAAATTTGCTAACTTTTCGTCATGGGTGTCATTTTCATGGTTGCTGGAGTCGCTAAACCCGATTTTGGGGTCAAAATCGAAATACAAGATGGCGCCGACGAAATTTGCTACCTTTTCGACATGACATTTTAAACATCAGGAGGAAAGATAGTGGTTTTTCACTTTTATAGAAAACTTCAAATCGTTCTCTCTCTCCTTCTAAACTCTTTTAGAAAATGTTCTCAACTAACTATTTAGACCTGGTTAGATGGCGTATGCATACTAAGTTTTCGATTTGACCCCATAATCGGTTTCAGCGACTCCAGAAACCATGAAATTGACACCCATAAGGAAAAGTTAGCAAATTTCATCGCCACCATCTTGGATTTCGATTTTGGCCCCATAATTGGTTTTAGCGACTCCAGAAACCATGAAAATGACACTCATGAAAGACTGGTCGGCACCCGCGGGGCCGACAAGGCTCCCGCCTCCCCCTGCCCCCCCCCCCTGGTTGGCCGCCCAGTCTGATGTTCCTTTATTTCAATTTTAAGACACGATCTCATACACTGGTGTCGGTGTCGCGACTATGGTTTTTCCCATATGAAAACTGCCCAACGCGCCTAAAGAACTTTTCACTTAAAAAAATGCGCAAATTATTTGAATCAACCATAATTATTAGCTTTCGTTTCATACTTACAACTTTAAACAATAAGCATCATAATACAGGTAGACTCCAACAGTTAGTGCTTACTGTATTATGGGTAATTTTTCTTTACAACTGGCAACACTACATTGTGATAAATTAGGTTATGAAAATTTTAATTTGAAGATCGATTTACGTAAAAATAATGGATTTAATGTAAGTACTTACTTGTGAAACGTGATTTCATCACATTTTTTTTGTTTTCCTGGTGTGTTAGAGCATCTTTTTATGCAACAAACTGTCATTTTTAAATATTTCTCGGGAGGTGCATTCAACAGAGCGTGACTTTGAGCACTGACGGCTCGCTGCGCCGAGTACTCCGTATATGGAGTAGTCTGAGTTGCTTCACTTTTGATGCTCGTACTAGGTTTCTAGGCGTTATTATTCTAAGATTGAAAGTTAAAATTTTAAAGAACATAATTCCAAATTCAAATTAGGAAAATGTGTGATTTTCATTTGTTTTTCGTACTGTTAAGATGAGTGAATCTAATGTAGAAATTCGATACATTTTAAATTTTACTACAAAAAGGTAAAAAAGCAACGCAAGCCGCAAAAAAAATTTGCGATGTTTAGGTATGGACCTAGTGCAGTGTCTGTGGGAGTAGCACAAATTTGGTTTAAGCGTTCTCAATCCGGAAATTTTGATGTCAAAGATGCTCGTCGCTCTGGTCGCCCTATTGTGGATAAAATGAATGCCATTTTTGAAAAAGTGGAGCAAGAGCGGTATATCAGTAGTTACGACGTAGCTGAAGAACTGGGAATTGACCACAAAACAGTTTTGGCGCATTTAAAAAAAAAACTGGGTACACAAAAATATTTGGGTACCTCACGAGCTCACTGAAAAAAACCTAATGAACCGTGCACTCATTTGTGATTCTTTATTACGACGTAATGAAACCGAACCATTTTTGAAGAAGCTTACTGGTGATGAAAAGTGGATTACGTACGACAAGAACGTGCGAAAAAGGTCGTGGTCAAAGGCCGGGCAGGCTTCACAGACTGTGGCGAAACCTGGGTTAACTCGCAACAAGGTGATGCTGTGTGTGTGGTGGGATTGGAAGGGCATTATTCATTGTGAGCTGTTACCACCAGGCAGGACCATCGATTCTGAACTCTACTGCTAACAACTGATGAGATTAAAGCAAGAAGTTGAGAGAAACCGGCCGGAATTAATCAACAGAAGGGGTGTGGTTTTTTAAATTAAGAGAGTTTGGCTGGGAGGTGTTAATGCATCCGCCGTATAGTCCTGACCTTGCACCTTCAGATTTCCACTTGTTTCGGTGTCTTCAGAATTCTTTAGGTAGTGTCAGGTCAACATCACGAGAGGACTGCCAAAACCACTTGTCGCGGTATTTTGATCAGAAGTCCTAAAATTTCTATAGCAATAGGATCATCACCTACCTACAAGATGGCAAAAAGTTATCGAACAAAATGGTACCTACATACTTTAGTTAAATGTAAATAAACGATATTAAAAAAATGTTTTGAATTTTCTTCAAAAATGCGAAGAAACTTTTTCCCCAACCTATTAATATTAGACAAGGTATATGATGTCAGTTTGTGATTAACCTACTGTAAGAGAAAAACTTATAGTCATGCAGAGAAAGAACCAGCATAGCAAGAACTGTAAAGTTATTTTGTTGCTTAAACAACAATTAATAAAAATTAAAAGCAAAAATAAATAAGGGCTCTAGCAAGACGCGTGAATTTTATGGTTTATGGCGCGGAACTCTTCGCGTGCGAGTCCGACTGGCATTGAGCCGGTTTTTATTAATTTTATTTGTGTGTATTGTGCAGGTAACTGATAAAATATCGTTGGATAAATGTTTTTCTTTCTTTCCTCCTATTTCTAAACCTTCTAAACCATTGAGTCCCCAATGAAGACTCAAACTTACTTCCCACCTATATTGCCGGAACCACAGTTCCCCTAAGTGGAACTCCGTGTTATTTTGCGCTACAAATCACACAGTCACAAATCTAGCCACTAGTCTTGTTGAGAGATTGATCCGTCCTTCAGCCTCCTTCAGCCCGGTCCCGAAATATTAAAGGACTATGTATCGTGAGAATACGTGCCTGGCAATCCTAACGAATGACTCGGCGAGTGATGATTGATGACTGCAGCTGACCGTCTGTGCTAGAATAACATGTTAAAATGATTGAAACCGAAACAATATTTATTATTATTGAAACAAACGAAGATTTATAGTACCTACGCAGCTTTCTGATATATCAAAATTCATTTAGAAAGATCGATAGAATCTATTTTATTGTGCACAAAAATTAGTTACACAACTATTTAACTCAAACTTAATTACTTAATCTTAATTTTATTCGTTTTTTAATGGTTATTCAAGTTAGGCTGAGAGCCAGCACTTTATTACGTCAAAAATTGAAGACAGTCCCCCAAAATGCTCACCCGCCACCACTTCCTAGTGTTTTAGCTGGGAAGAAGAAGTGGCGAAATAAATTCTCCAGCAACAGCTGCCTTTCAATAGGTATACCTATAAAATTTAGAAAGAAGTTGGCTTTGTCAACATCGTCGCCGTGACACCCATGACTGTTTGACTACAGACTACAGGGCTTTTTTTCCAGCTGAGCAGTATATATTGTATTATGGCGCGGGCACACATCGTACTTAATGCTGGTGTTACAGAATGGAGAGGTGATGAAAAACGGGGTTTTAAGGCCATTTGGAGATGGAAAAGTTTATTTAATGATTCTATTTGGAGAATGTAGAACATAATTACCTAATTAGGATTGATTTACAAGTGGAACTAACAAAGTTGATTGGATCCACTTTTAGGCTCTTGAAGGCTTATTAAATATAATAAAGACCGTATTATAAGCCTCCCCGTATATAGAAATTACAGAAATGGGCTTAACGCCCACTGCGCAACTCATTCGGTTGAATGAATACTTACGTTCTTCGTTCGTTTAAAATATTTTCTACAATTTCCAGTAATGGATCACGTTAAATTAATTGTATCATTGTGTAAGTGGTGCCAATATTTTCTGTTCCATTTCTGCGTAGGATGTTCAAATTCAAATATTGCAGAAATTTCCCACGTTTGACATGTTTCTATTGTTTTTGTTTTACATCGAATCGATTGTTATAGTTATTTATGATATTAGTGCGGTAAGTTGGTTTTTACAAACGAGTAGACGAATGTAAGCACGAGACGAAGTCGAGGGCTTACACTATGGTAAGTACGTTTTTCGACACATTTGCGAGAAAACAGTACAATAAGTAATGAAACAAACTATTTGTCCTTAGAAATCAGTCGGAAAGTCGCAACAATCTTTGACGTTTCTAATACGAAAATGGCGCGAATTTGCAAAGGGCATGCGCGTGGTGAAAATTAGAACCACGTCTTTAATTTATCTTCTCTCATTTTCTCTATAATATTAAAATGAGACAAACGTATACAGCAAAAGCGCTTCCAAGGAGGTTGTGTGGTGCATAATTTTTAACTTTCGAACGATGCATACAGAAGCCTGTATGCATCGTAAATCGTAAATGCATTTTTTGAGCAAATGTGTTGAAATAGTAGATTATGCACCCAGGGGATAAAGCAGTGTCTTGTGTCACGGGCGTCATATTGAATCTCGAACGAAATGAAGGATTCGGGAGTTAACTCCCGAGCGTAGCGAGGGAGTTAAGAGTTTAACTCACGAGCGAAGCGAGGGAGTTAATACAAGAATCCTGAATGCAGCGAGGGATTCAAGCTAGCCCAAGACAAAGACACCTTTATCCCCGAGGAGGATACTCTACTTTTCACACCTCCTGTGAGAAAATAAGAAGCCATAATACGAAAAACAAAGTATTTTAAATTTACAAACACTAAGTAGAGACATGTATTTAGAACTATACTGTATACTTACCTACTTAAAAAAAGTTAGTTTAATACCATACGGATTTGCATTATTCGCGCCTTTTTTGCGTTCCACTCGGTATACCTACCACATAGCGGCCACGACCAACTCGATTTTCGTTTTTTTTTTACTTCTCTGTGGGTAAGTAAATATGTGCAGGCCTATTGTTAGCAACCTAATACAATTTATGTGTACACAAAGCTTTATACAAAGCTTTATATCAGCTGGTAGAATGGGTTCGGACGCTTGGCTGTATGCAATTTGAATTTAGAACGTCATAGGAGATGCTCGAGAAAATAGTTTTTAAATTAATAAATCGACTATAAATGGGTTTTAAGTGTTATTCTTATCCTTTTATACAATAATCCGTACATAACCAATTATTCTTATAATATTGTCTTCAATCCTGGACCCTGGTCAATCCTTATGATTTTGTAGAAATTCGAGAATATCATCCCTAAGTAGTAAGAGTATCGAGAATATCTTTCCTCTTTCTGGAACAGAAAGAGAGAGACAGAGACAGAAGGCGTTTAAGTACCTAATATACCGCCAATTGAGCAGACAGATGAGGTTCCAAATTTAAATCACATTATTGACCAGCGGGTTATAATGAAATCCAGTACAATATTATTGCCCGGCTGTGCCACCGGCCAAAAATGACTCACTTTAGGTTAGGTTGGCATGACATATAATTTGACGTTTTCGATCAGGTGGTGTGAAAACTATATTATTTTGTATGTCGTGTACATATATACACGACTGACGTTTAATATATTAGCTTTATACACTCTTTTGCAAAAAAAACGGGCACCTAAGGAAATTTACGTTATAAGGTCGATTTTAGTTAATTAAATGAAATTTATTTCTTTGACGTAGTCTGTATACTTAGAATAATAACGCCTAGAAGGAGAGTCTCATACACGCTCCCTACCAAAAAATGAAGCAACTTTCGTACTTATGTGTGAGTGAGCGGTATGTAATTACAGCCACAGACGTAAAAAAATGTTGCTAGGAATGAACACTTTCCCTAAAATCGGGAAAAATGTTAATATACTTGGGACTAATCATAGATCAATATAAAAAAAATGTTAAGTACGTAACTTGTCGGTATGTACTTATTGTAATCGAAATCCAAGATGGCGCCGACGAAATTTGCTAACTTTTCGTCATGGGTGTCATTTCCATGGTTTCTGGGGTCGCTAAAACCGATTATGGGGTCAAAATCGAAATCCAAGATGGCGCCGACGAAATTTGCTAACTTTTCGACATGACATTTTAAACATCAGGAGGAAAGATAGTGGTTTTTCACTTTTATAGAAAACTTCAAATCGTTCTCTCTCTCCTTCTAAACTCTTTTAGAAAATGTTCTCAACTAACTATTTAGACCTGGTTAGATGGCGTATGCATACTAAGTTTTCGATTTTGGCCCCATAATTGGTTTCAGCGACTCCAGAAACCATGAAATTGACACCCATGACGAAAAGTTAGCAAATTTCGTCGCCGCCATCTTGGATTTCGATTTTGACCCCATAATCGGTTTAAGCGACCCCAAAGATCGCGAAAATGACACCCATGAAAGACTGGCCGCGGGGCCGACAAGGCTCCCGCCTCCCCCTGCCCCCCCCCCTGGTTGGCCGCCCAGTCTGATGTTCCTTTATTTCAATTTTAAGACACGATCTCATACACAGATGTCGATGTCGCCGCGTGTCGCGACTATGGTTTTTTCCCATATGAAAACTGCCCAACGCGCCTAAAGAACTTTTCACTTAAAAAAATGCGCAAATTATTTGAATCAACCATAATTATTAGCTTTCGTTTCATACTTACAACTTTAAACAATAAGCATCATAATACAGGTAGACTCCAACAGTTAGTGCTTACTGTATTATGGGTAATTTTTCTTTACAACTGGCAACACTACATTGTGATAAATTAGGTTATGAAAATTTTAATTTGAAGATCGATTTACGTAAAAATAATGGATTTAATGTAAGTACTTACTTGTGAAACGTGATTTTATCACATTTTTTTTGTTTTCCTGGTGTGTTAGAGCATCTTTTTATGCAACAAACTGTCATTTTTAAATATTTCTCGGGAGGTGCATTCAACAGAGCGTGACCTTGAGCACTGACGGCTCGCTGCGCCGAGTACTCCGTATATGGAGTAGTCTGAGTTGCTTCACTTTTGATGCTCGTACTAGGTTTCTAGGCGTTATTATTCTAAGTCTGTATACTTATAATCGTGTAAATTAATGCGCGTGAAGTGAATTCGAGCAATTAAAAGAAAAAAAAACGATGGATTCTTTAAAATCGATGTACACGCCCAAACAATAAGAAGTGGTCGGCAATAAAGACAAGTTTTTTTTTACTTTTTTTAATTAAATAAAGTTACAAATGTAAAAACCTAATAACGAGTGTGACCTCCTCTTGCCAAAATCACAGCTTGAATCCTTCTGGGCATGCTTTCCACGATGTTTTTAATAACGTTTTGAGGAATACGTTCCCACTCTTCTGCAATGACTCTTTTTAGCTCCCTGATGTTTTGTGGAGCAGGTTGCACTGATCTTACCCGTCTCTTTAGAACATCCCACACATGCTCAATTGGATTGAGGTCAGGACTTCGAGCTGGCCAATCTAAACGACGGATCCCAACTTCTTGCATGTACGCTTCCACGTCGCCAGAACGGTGCGGGCGAGCATTATCGTCCATAAAAATGGAATCTTCCCCAAGTGCAGTCAATGTGGGTTGTGCATATGGAATTAGGACTTCCATTATGTACCGGTGTGCATTTAATGTTCCATTTTCTATGAAAACTAACTCCGTACGCTCCGTCAAATTAATTGCTGCCCAAAACATAACGGAGCCTCCGCCATAAGGAGTGATTTCTTCGAAACACACTTCCGCATAGCGTTCCCGTGGTCTTCGCAGCACTCGCCGGCGTCGGTCCTCTCCACACAAAGCGATTCTAGCTTCATCAGAAAACAATACTTTATTGCAGTCCTCCAGAGTCCATGAAGCACAGTTCCGAGCAAACTGAAGTCGAGCAACACGGTGCTCACGGAGTAATTTAGGGCCCCGAGCTGGGCGGTAACTCTTGATATTGGCAGCCAAAAGCCTCCTCCTGACCGTCCACAAGCTAACTTCTACTCCTCTTACTTCTTCAAGGCTCTTCTTCAGGTCCACACTTGACGCCTTACGATTACGCAACGCCTGACTCACCAAAAAGCGGTCATCTCTTGGTTCTGTGCATCGTTTTCTTCCCGAACCGGGTCTTCTTTTGACCGAACCAGTCTCTTGATACCGTTGCCAAGTCCTCTGGACAGTTGAACGACTCACATTTAGCCGCTGAGACACGTAAGTTTGCGAACAACCTTCTTCAAGTAGGGCTATAATTTTACCGGTCCTTATCGCTTTATCACTCATATCAAAAAGTGGTATTTAATGTAAAAAGAAAGATTAAACTGTTTAATTTGCAGAAAATATCCAAAAAGTTTTAAAATATCGTTATCAGTTAAAAATCGTTTCAGCAATTCGCGCCATTAGTAAAGCAATTTTAGAATAATCCACAATAATCATTATTTTTCTTTTAATAATTTCAAATTTTAAATTTGGAACGTAAAGAATCATGCCAGGATGCTTCAAAAAACATGCCAATACATCGTCAAATTAACAAAACCTATTTCTTGTTCTTCTTCATTGAAGTAGAGAAAAAAATCTAAAGTGCCCGTTTTTTTTGCAAAAGAGTTTATTAGGTTTAACTTGTGGATCGGCGCGCTATTCGAAATTCAAATAATTTCGAATAGCAAATTGTCATTTGTTTATAGATAGTGTTTTGTTTGTGAAATTGTGTTATTTTTGGCGCCATGGATAGACTGAAAATTCGTACAATTTTAGAATATGAGTTCCTACGTGGAAATGCCGCTGCGTAAACAGCTGAAACATTAACGTGTGTGGGCCTAACACTGCTTGCATAAAAACGGTCCATAATTGGTTCAAACGTTGTAAATCTGGAAATTTTGAGTTGAAAAACGAGCCCCGCGGTCGGCCGGTAAGCATTGTTGACAACGACGAATTGAAGGCGATAGTCGAAGCGGATCCAACTCAATCTACGGCTAAGCTAGGAGTTACTGTCAAAACAACATTGAAGCACTTGCGTCAAATCGGAAAGGTAAAAAAGCTACATATGTGGGTGCTACACGAATTAAGCGACCAACAGCGAGATTTACGCGTCGAAGCATGCATAGCACTACTGAATCGGCATAGAAACGAGGGAATTCTAAATCGAATTGTTACCTGCGATGAAAAGTGGATCCTTTACGACAACCGTAAGCGTTCGTCTCAGTGGTTGGACCCAGGCACAGCACCTAATCAGTGCCCTAAAAACCATAACTCATAGGAAGACGATGGTTACTGTCTGGTGGACTTGTACATCACAGTTTCTTACCGAATGGCACAACAGTGACGGCAGATGTATATTGCCAAGAATTGCAAACATTGATGGAGAAGCTCGCAATTCAACAACCAAGACTGGTCAATCGCTCTTCCCCGTTGCTTCTCCACGACAACGCGCGAGCTCACACTTCACGACAGACCATCACAAAGCTACAAGAGTTACAGCTGGAAGCTCTCCGTCACCCACCGTCCTCACCGGACCTTGCCCCAATAGAATTCTACTTTTTTCAAAATTTAGACAACTTTTTAAGTGGGAATAAATTCAAAAATTCAATTTCTGCAGACTTCTACAGTAAAGGTATAAATAAACTTCCATCAAAATGTCAAAATTGTATAGATAATTTGAGCCAGTAGGTACTTTGATTAGCTAAAATAAAAAGATTAATAAAGTTTTCGTACAAATCTCCATTTTCATAGGTAACCTAAATTTTAATATTAAACGTCAGTAGTTTCGTGGAACAGGCAGAAATGATAAATAACTTAATCTGACATCAGCTCGTAGAGGCACGTTATGGACGATCTCAAAATATCGGATCGCGGTATGTCAAAAATGTATGAAAATTAAGCCTTTTTTTACAGTTTGTGACTGACATGCGAACGTTGCTTAAAAAATAGTAGAATTGGCCCTCAGATAAGTGATCGTAGTCAGTACCTAAATAAGAGATTTGCTACAATAATCCCATTATCTTTTACGAAATTGAGATACCTAGAAGTAGATAAAAGAACATCCATTACACCTAACCTACTCCAAAATCTAACAGCAAATATAAAATTCCGCACAGATTGAAATTGGTGTTTGCCTGGCCTGGCATCTCATAAAGCTTTACTTGAATTTAACGAAGCAATAAGCCGGCGATAAATGAACTAACCAAACGTCGAAAATTCGGCAATTTGTGAACATTTGTTTCTATTTTCAGCTGGGTGTTTGGCGACTTCCTGTGCAAAATGTACCAATTCGTACACTCGCTGAGCTACACGGCGTCGATATTCATTCTCGTGGTGATCTGCACGGAGAGATATTTCGCTATTATACACCCCATCACTTGCAAACAAATCCTCACTTCGACGCGGCTTAGGGTAAGATCCAGTGTGTCACAAAGTTCACAAACTCGCAGGCGTCGCGCGACGTAGGGCGAACGCGTCGCGAGGGAACGATTTTATTTGAATTTACTTTCTCAAGTCACCCGGACGTGGGACTCCCAGATAAGCCGTTGTTTTCCCTGAACCATATGAATTGGTATAAACATTATTCAGGTCGACAAATGCCGTTGTTTTCGCAGCACTGTTCGCCGTTACGTCGCGAGATTGAAATTGTTTTGTACCTGTCGAATTAATTAAAAATGTAAGATAAGATAAGTAATTTAAAATATGTAAATACTAAATTATTTCGCGCTTTATATCCATTTCAAAGATAAAATTAGAAGAAGTAGAACCACCTTCCTGTCTGATTCGTATTAGTGGAATCAATTAAAAATACTTTATAGTTAAAACAAAGTGCAAGTTTGAGTTTTGAGTTTTCTATACTTTGTTGTAAGTATTTGTATCTAACACGAACAGCAAAAGAATGAAACTTTAGTATGGAATCTCGGTAGAAATTATTTTAATTTCGAGTATTGCAGCCTTTGCAGCTGCTAACGCAATTTTGTGACCAGCGCAGCGTACTCCGGCTATCCGGCTCGCACCAATATAATCCAAACAGCGCTGTGACGTAAATAATATAATTAGCAAGTTCGCCAGATTGACTGGACTTTGCCT
The DNA here is from genome assembly GCA_947386135.1 of Melanchra persicariae. Classification (NCBI taxonomy): domain Eukaryota; kingdom Metazoa; phylum Arthropoda; class Insecta; order Lepidoptera; family Noctuidae; genus Melanchra; species Melanchra persicariae. The sequence goes on along the minus strand of OX376653.1, from coordinate 11,093,856 downwards.
TTGCCTCTGAAAATATGTAGATTTCACTTCTGTTAGAGCTTTAGAATAAATAATACTATTAATATTACTAACAGGCCCTAGTCAGGCTTAGTGTCGAAATATTAAATTGACTTTAGTTTCAATTTAAAGTTTTGGTCAATTATGGGGCTAGCCAACTGTGTAACAAAGTTATTGTCGTTTGACAACGCTATTTATAAACAGCAGCCTGTTTGAAAATAGGATTGTTAAATACAAAACATAAAAATAATAAAGAGTAGGTGTTACAAAAGTATGTTGTAAATCACACTCGGATATAAAATCCTATTCATTATTTTAACAATCCAACAAATGTTTCATATGTCTGAAAATACCGTAGGTCTGCTTTAAAGCAAAAATAACGAAATGAACATTCTAGAACAGGGATTGCAAAATTGCGATTGTGATAAAAAATAAGAGCCTCTAGCTAGAGAAAGGGATATTCTGTAACTGATAACGATTGTCGAAAAGTCGAAACGTTAGGGATTCACTTCGTGACATTTCGGTAGCGCATTTCAATCCCATATGTACATTTTGATTTTTTTCGCTGATATAATGTCACTCGCAGAGAGTCTGGCGGGTTTCTGAATTGAGTATTTTTAGTAACAACGCACCAAACCCTGCTTTATTGCCAAATGACAAGTTTTCAAGCTAAAGTAGAGTTTGACATTATGCTTAATTCAGAAATCGGGGATAAGGATAGTATTAACCCAAGTTCTGTTTTTAAACAGCTGGTGATACTCGGCGTGTGGATCACGAGTGCAGCTTACAGCGCCCCCAAGTTCATCTGGGTGGAGACCATCACCAACGACCTCGGCGAAGGCCACATGGAGACAATATGCATTCCCCATCGCAGGAAATACAACTCAGAACTGTTCGACATGGTGAACTTTGGACTTCTTTACGTCACCCCGTTGTGCGTCATGACGGTGAGTTATTTATTTATTAATTTAAACTTCATGCACAAGGGTACAATGGCTTAATGCCTTATGCATTCTATACTAGTCAAGCAAGGGAAGAGATAACATGGCAGGCATTGATTTAACCGAAGCGATACCTAAGTATTATAAGATTACTTAAAATCAATGTATTATAATTAAGGTATCGTACTACCGTACCTGCATACGTAGGTGTTGTGGAGCTCTAAAGTGTCCGGGTATCTCTAAGCCTTTATACTGTAAGGTCTCAATCAACACCTGGAGATAATCTTTACAGTACGAAATATACAAAGTTTGCCCTGCCCAATGTTAGAAATCTAGGACCCAATGTTAAATAAAGAGGTGCTTGAAACTGTGGACTCGATAGTATTTTTGGGAATAACTGTTGATTCTAAACTTCAATGGGGTCCTCACATATCAAGCCTATCAGGAAAGCACAGCTCTGCCGCAAACGCCGTCAGGAAAGTTAGACAATACACTGATGTTGACACAGCTTGGTTAGTCTATTTTAGTTATTTTCATAGCAGTACACCAAGATAGACTGAGCCAAAGCGATGTATATTTCATTAAGGAGATTTCTAGAAGTGTTATTACATGTCCTACGGTATCCTATTGTGGGAAAAGGCTGCTGCCATGCAGAATAAATTTGTCTTAGAAAAACGTGTTGTATGTGCAATATACCCGCTAAGGTCAAGTAAGATAACTTTTTAAAGAGATTGGAATTCTCACGGGTGGCATCTCAATTCAGTTTTGCCATCATTTTATATATTAGGCAAAATATACATTTATACATCAAAACCAGCGATATACACACTTTAACACCTGAAATAAGCACAAAGTACATGCTCCTTTCCGCTGTCTTCGTAAGGTCCAGGGCTCATTTGTGGGACTCTGTATCCGCTTTTACAATAAACTACCCCTTCCTTTTCTTGACTTGCCTTTTAATGCTTTTTGAAACTAAAGTAAAATCTAACCGTTGTTCTAAGGCATACTATTCTAATAATACTCGTAGACCAGGGTCGATATTTTTTTAATCAAATTAAATTATAGTAGGTACAAAAATAAAAGGAAATAGTTATTTATAATAACAGTGCGGTAAGTTGGTTTTTACAAACGAGTAGACGAATTCGTAAGCCCGAGACGAAATCGGGGGCTAACCATAGTCACGAGTTTGTAAAAACCAAATCCGCACGTGTGTCATACAACGAATTTTAATACATTTGCGAGAAAACAGTACAAAACAAACTTTTTGTTTTTAAATATCAGTCGGAAAGTCGCAACAAACTTTGACATTTCTAATATGAAAATGGCGCGAATTCGCAAATGGCTCCACAATCGCGTGGTGAAAATAAGAACTACATCTTTCATTTGTTTATTTTATTATTCTTTTCCCATTTTCTCTTTCAGACAAATGTATTGAGCAAATGCGCTTCCAAGGAGGTTCGATCATTCAGCTTATTTATTCTAGGATTGTGAAACTCCTTGGTGATATTCTTATTTATTTTTTTATGGAAATTAAGAGAAAAAACCGTAAAGAATACCTAAGTACATATTTTACCGCACTGCGCTATACAATAGCACCGTGTGGTAATATATATACTTAGGTGATTGTACCTATTTTACCGCACATTCCATGGTGTGTTGTGTAAAATTTAACTTTCGAACAATGTGTACAGGCTTCGTAAATGCATTTTTTGAGCAAATGTGTTGAAAAATAAATTACGGGCGATCTGAGGTCGGGAAGTGGATGAGGGTGAACTTTTAAGGATAAAAACGGTTTATCTCGATTTCCGGCAAAACTACAAGTCTTATGTAAAAAATATAAACGGCAAAGTTGTAGGTAATAAAAAGATCTACAACTTTTGCATTCACACTTCTCTCATATAACCTCAAAATGTATGTGAAAAATTCAAATAACCAAGTTTTTGTTCTTTGTTTTTTACTTTAACAAAACACTTTTCAACGATTTTTCGATTGAAAATTAGGGTGCTTTTTCGATATGAAGTCAAAATAAGATGACAAAAATATTTTTTTTATATCATAAAATTACAGTGCATTTGGTAGGTACATAAAAAGGCAAGTTTTCACCAAATTTCGTAGTAAAAAAAAGTGTTTTGTAAAAGTTTAAAAACTTTTACACAAAAAAACCGACTTCCAAAAAAAACACTACAAAGTACAAAATAACTTTAATTTCAGAAGTCGGTGTTTTTCTTCTGCTTCTTCGTTATTTGACACCGACTTCCGAAATTAAAGTTATTTTGTACTTAGTAGTGTTTTTTTTGGAAGTCGGTTTTTTTTGTGAAAAAGTTTTTTATTTTTCTTTTTTTAGTGGAACCCCACACCTAACAACACAACTGGAAAGAAAAAAAAAATACAGTCGAATTGAGAACCTCCTCCTTTTTTTGAAGTCGGTTAAAAAATAAAAACTTGGTTACTTGAATTTTTCATGTACATTTTGAGGTTAAGTGAGAAAAGTGTGAATGCAAAAGTTGTAGATCTTTTTATTACCTACAACTTTGCCATTCAACTTTTTTCCATAAGACTTGTAGTTTTGCCGGAAATCGAGATAAACCGTTTTTTTCCCTTCAAAGCTCACCCCCATCCACTTCCTGACCTCAGATCGCCCGTAATTTATTTTTCTATTTATTTTTGTTATATTCTCTTCCTTTTCCAATGAGTTTCATCCTACTATAATTAAATTTTTGCTTTTTTCCATTTTCAAAGGCCTCTGCACTGGTCTATAATGTCTATTTAAACGATAAGAATAGTTGGTCGCTGTGTTGAACTCAAGATAATTGTCATCCATAGTGTTCTTTCGGTATAATTTAGCTTATGACAGGTTCTATAAGTTCGTATACTATTTTTTTGTTCTTATCTGACCGTATTCGACAGTTATCTTTTATTGCAACCTATGATGAACTAGTGTTGTCCTATAGCTGTTTTAAAAGGAAGTCACTAACCTTTTCACCATTGTTGTAAACAATTCAAAATGATAATTGTGTGGTCATTACCCTGATAGTACATAGTAGGTACCTACATATAAATACAGAGTGATAAAACTTGCTCTTGATAAACCAAGAACAAAATACAGTAACCTGTAACAAGTTACAAAGTTATTACAAACCAACCTTAGACATGTTGCATTGAGTAAAACCTAGAAAAGTCAATTTACTAAATACATAGGTTAGTGACCTATAACACACATTACACCATATTATTCTTGCCTGAACAACCGGCAGCAAGTTCGTCATGCCCTAGATGTCACTGCTTGCGGTAGCGTTGGGGGTCGAGTTACCTCCTTCCCTCGAACATGGCGAGGGGGGGGGGGGGTTAGTGGCTGATCTTTGCGTAATGCTCTTGAATGGGTGCTGCTTGTGTTGACTGGTCATCTTGCTGGTCATTGGTTTTGTTAAATTGAAAATATTTTTTCAACACATTTGCTCAAAAAATGAATTTACGAAGCCTGCATACATTGTTCGAAAGTTAAAAATTACGCACTACACCATTGTGTGGCACGTTCCATTGAACGTGCGGTTAAATAGGTACTCTCACCTAAGAACATATTTTACCGCATACTCCAATATATAGCGCCGCCGTGCGTATCCTTTACGATTTCTTTTTAATTTCCATAAAAAGTAAGAATTCTACCAAGGAGTATCACACTATGAGAATAACTAAGCTGAATGATCGAACCTCTTTGGATGCGGTTCATAAATTTTAACGTTACGACATCATAACTATTGTTTGTTTATATTTTAGGATCTTCCTATAACTGGTACTCCGGTAACTGGGATATAGCTAAATCCATTATTATTAAAAGTATTTTTATCTTCTTAGCCCTAACTTAATTTTACGTTGGTACTTAGTAACAAGTAGCTGTCTCAATAAGATTTTTATTAAATCCTCTAATATAAAGGGATTTTTTTTAATTAAAAATCAAGATACTGCGCTACCAAGGTTATAAAATTAAATTGAGATGATCGGAGAATCAAACAGAAAACAATAAAATAAAATGGAGTACGGGAATCAGATGCGTGTTGCCACGGAACGTTTACCAATTTCCGCAGAGAAATCTTTTAAACCACAAAAGAGCGTAGTTTTTCGTGATGTTCACTCCATGATATTCCTTTTTTATTGCTGACGTCACTAGCTCTGTGACGACCGACGGACGCAAATTTCGACAGATATTGGAAACTAGACAGCTGGACAAAGAGCTGATCAAGCGAAAATCGCCCCGATACAGCAACTTGCACTCAGCGTCGCATCTTTTATGAAAAGTAGACAAATTCGCAGATATTAGTTTCTACATTTAACTTCACAGGAACTGAATTTATGTCGAAAGTCCAAAGTCTATTAAAGTATTTAAAATTAAAAGAGTAAGATGAACCTTTTTTGAACGTGGCTTCAGATTTCAGAAGTGCCTCGGTTGCAAGCCGGCCGCGGTGTAAATATCTCTTTTAGAACTCAAATTTACGATATTTGGAATATTAAAGGCACGTCACTTTGCTCGTGTTGGTTTATTTGTCAAATAAGTTTTGAAGCTTTCATAATTTACGACTTTTTAGTTTTAAATACATTTGTTTATGAACAATATATAAAGGGCAGCTAACTAATTTATATTTAAAGCGTAGAAATAAAATACGATATCAACTTTTCCCATAACTAAAGACAGACGCTATCTGTCTATCTGTATAGTGCGCCAGCATATAGCGGGACTTCGTTTGTATTTAACTCTAACGTTAGCTGGTGAATATTTTAATACAGAGAACGGGATGTCTGTAAAGCAGAATTTTAATGATCGTGTGGGTTTGTTTGTCGGTACTCTGCGAACATTTCCTCTACGACTAACAAACTGAGGTGTTTGAGTGATACAGACATGCCAACATCAGCGTCTATCATAGCTTGTTGATGTCTTAGAAAATAAACTTTTTCTGTTGTTAGTCTTGGTAATCTAGTCGAGTAATACAATGGCATATATAGCTGTTTCGTTTCGATACTTCCGGAGGTACTAGGTGTTTAAACATAATAACGATCATTTGATACGGAAAGCGATTTAAGCGGTTTTCAATATTAGGTACACATACTTTAGCAAAATTTAACCCTTTGAAATTGATATAGGTAAGGCACAAAGGTATTACAGAAACTAATGTAGGTGTTGTTGTCTTCGATGACGCATGGCGGCCAGGCCTAGTCTATTAATCATAGGTAATACCTGTTATTATAATTATCTCAAGTATCTAACAGAACCCATTTCAACAAGTTTGCGAGTTATTTGCTCAGCGATATCACCAACTCACATTACCCTCCCAACTTCGTCGTAGTCACGTAAATGAAGTCGTAGAAAATACCTACAGCTTTTTCCTCCTTCATAATCAGTAAGCCTATAAAATCCGTGTATAGTACAAACGACCAAAATAACATTGAACGGTAATGTAATGGTAACTTCACCTTTGAGACGAGTTCTTCGCTAATATAATAAAAATGCCGCGTTCGGCTCGAATGGCGGACTTAAAATTTTACAGCGGCGCGCGACGCTGTTCCGAATACCTTAAAGTTCACAAAGTGAAAATACTTTGAAAATGAAACTGTCAATCTTTATTGCATGAATATAAACCTGGCTGTATAAGAAGTGACTTCTACTTTTTCTACTTAAATTACTCGGTTCATGGAAATAAATTGTCGACGCTTCACAAATTGAACTGAAGTCAATGATGTGATGCGAGGGTTTTGACAATTTGCCAATTTTTTTGTGTAATTTTTTGTCTCTGAATGTGGGCCTTGTCTGCTTATCAAAGTTCAAATCTAATCGAATGTCTAAAACGTAGTAGATAACAAAGAACAGTTTACAGCCACCATTGCATAATTACTGCATTAATTAATACTGTGTGACCGTCATTTGCGTCAATCTTCAAAATCTCGGGGTATGACCGTCGAAACCGTCGATGATAGATTATAACGAAATGTGATAAACGTCGAGCAAGTCAATATTTGGGAAAATACTGAGATGAGTTTGAGTGAACTTTTTCCAACAAAAACATGTTTGGGCTTAGGATGGTACGCTAATCGCTATACTATCGACACCCTTTTGGTATTGTATCTCATCAACCGCATAAGTTTTAGAAACAAGTTTTGGAGACAGTGATTTCATAAGTTAGCATGAGACGTCGCACACCGACCACCGTAGTTATATATATCATACCTATACTACCTATATACCAAGTGCCTCACAATAAGTAAAACTTTAGTCAAAATAAATTAATTTGACCCGCGACAAGTGAATGAAGCCGATAATTAATGAAATTAACTTACTTTGTTGAGTTGCTAGATTGTCACCTGTCACCTAGCGTATTGTCTGTTTTGATTAAATAAAGGCTTATTTAGTAAATCAGAGAAGCGTCTAATCAAGGTGGAAATCCTCGTATTAAAATAGTTTTTTTGAAACTTTCGTCAACGTACGATTAGGTACATTACGTTGAGTCATTGTTGCAGCAATTAATGTCGGTGACTTCGATCATTTGTTTTATTTTTACACTCCTGCAACATTAATCGACTTATTTTGACTGATAATATCATGAATCGCTCACGATCTTGTCAGTGTAATGCTATAATGTCCCTAACTACCGGTACTGACTTCTCTATTCAATTTACTCAGTTTATCTTAGAAGTCACTGACATCGGTGAAGGAAAAACATCGTGAGGAAACTTAGACTTGAAATTGGACGCAAATAAGTAATAACATGTCTCAACCCACATAGCTGCTTCTTCGAAGAAAACGCGGAATCTAGGAGTTTCACGTTTGTCTCGTTTTTCTTAGAACTCTGACATGACAAAAGAAAAGGATTTTGTCATCGAAACATCTGAAATCATTTAACATTACTTATATCTGTTGGAAAATGTTTTTACATTTACTGTCCATGCTATGGTTACAAAAAGTTAATGTAGGTATTGTTTTAATGGCTAGACTTGTTATTGCTTATTTGTGTCCAATTAATATAATTTTGCAATCGTAAACCAGTAGTGCAAGAGTGGTGATTAATGCACGTGATTTCCCTGCATGAGGGACATAACAGGCCAGTATTAGGTATTATTATCTATCTGCGTTTCTCAACTATAATCATCTATTCATGACTGAAGACTATAGTGGTATTCAGTTACGAATCATATCAGCTTTGATCAGATTTAAATAGGTGAAATTAAAAATAAATAAATTATATTCTATTCAACTGTGCATCTGCAATATGCGACATAAACTGCAGATGGTAGTACCTATTTGTTGCCGGCGGATATCTCTGTCCGCGCTTCTATTCAGCCATTGTTCAAAATAATGACTTCAGCAAGTGAGGACGTTCTGTTTTGACAGCGAATTCAAATAATCCTTTTGCTTATTTTACTTACATTCTCCGTCGTATGAAATAATTTGCTATTTTCTCTGTATATATATGAAATTATTGTGAAAACGAGAAACTTCTAATGTAGAAACAATTTGAATTGGCATTGTTAATGTTTTGAGAACTTCCATTTAAAAGGCAAGAAATTAGCCTGTTTTGATAACTACGTAATGTTTAGAAAACTTTGGAAAATACGCGGTCTTTGTAACATTTTGCGAAAATATGAATTGTAAAGTTATTACTCGGATTGAATGGAAGTGGACGGTCGTTCATGCCACTGTCAGCGATGGCACTCGCCGCCTACCCTCTTTTAGCGATTCTATTTACACAATCAATCGCTAGAGACCCGAGAGAGGTCCATTTGCACACAAGTTCCGTATGATACAAGTAGCTCGGACGTTTCATAAACTAGTTCCCAGAATTGCTAAAATATCGTACGTCATGTTCCATATCGATCAAATCGGTCTTGCTAGTTTTAGTTAGTTTCACTACTAGTTTTCCGACATATTTCGGACCTAGACCGGTACTAACTAACAAGAAATAACAAACACTAATTATGATCAAGTAGATCGTAGGTACCTACTAACAAAAATGTAGTTTGCTAGGTTATCTCTTCACATGAATACTTTACTAAAACTGAAGGGTTCGTTCATCCTACAAAGTAGAGAGCTGAAATTATTACCTAAATGAATTACTTGATATCTGATGCGGTCGCTTCAAATTAAACCAAACCATATTCTTACTACAAACTGCGAACATAAACATTAAGTAAGAAATTGGGTACCTAGGTAACATGCAAACAGACACGTGTAAGTGCCCGAAGCTTTTAGGCCTGAAAACAAGAACGATGTTCAGCCGTAAATCACGTTTTAAAACTGACAGATTTGATACTTATTGCTTAACTTATTGCGACTTCAATCTAGTTTAAGATCTTGATTCATGAATGAACTTCGTTATAGACTATAAACATGATCAAGCTATGGAGTATATGGTACCCACCCTGGGTTTCAGACTATAGAAAAACCGATACGGCTCCAAAACTTTTAATAAAAATGGTTGAATTCGATTTTATTATTGCTTCTGAAATATTTACATGCAATATGCTAAAAATAAATTTGTTGTAACATTGTAGATATCAAGCCTTCCTTGGAAATTGACCGTCAGAAATTAAATTATTATCTATTAGGTACCCATTCCCGAATACAAACAAAAATACCTTGTAATCGGTTTTATTTCTTTTGTTTTACCTCTGACAAACAAAAATATCAGAACACGAGATAAGTACCCGTAGATAGGATTATTTTTACAATACGAGAGATCTTTATGTACTCGTATCTGAAGAGCTGGATAATATACGTCTTATTATTAAGAAGGTAATTATGCGGTTAAGTGGTCTAATAATAAAAATGAGCTAAGAGTTGATCGATGAAAGAAGAAAAAAAACACTAAGTGAATTTCAAAAGTTATAAGTGGCTTAGCTTTATTTTTTTTAAGCAATTAAGTACCTAAGTGCTTACCTACCTGATCTGTAAAGGTATATACGTGTTTCCGTGCTTAATACTGGTTGGAAGCATTCGAAGCTTCTCGAAATGCGCATATTTAGTACGGTGCACATTGATATCGGCGCACGCGGTGGTGAGGGGTGTAAGTTGTGCTACGCAACCTACGCAGCGAAAAGCGCAGTTCACGGCCGGCATAAAGTTTGATTCGACACATGGCCGGTAGAACGAGTTTGTAAACGTGCTCGATCGCGTTTTTTTGTTTAGACGTCAATTTGTGGTTAGGTACCTACTAAAGCTGAATAAGCGTAGTCTGGTGACAATAATGGCAAACCATTATTCTGTAGGTAGTGAACGTTTAAGTACTAAAAACCTCGTTTGTCCATGCGATTTAACACAAGAGAATGTTCACATACATATATATAATATACAAATATATAATGATCGCGTAAGTTTATAAAAAAACGCACTAGGCTCTTTGTAGGAAACTACCTCCAAAGCGCGCACGTATGCATGCGCGTATCCATACGTGCGTAAATTCGAAAGGAAGGGAATTTCACTACGCGATCACATTACAGATAAATAAATTAAATGTAGCAAACAAAATCACATAAATACACATTGGGGACGGAACCCCTGAACATAAATTGATTTGTTGGGAAGTACCTATATCAAACATAATGTGTAGGCATTTACTTATATCGACATGTTATAAAATGAGGTAAGGTAACTGGGTATATACCTACAACAATTTTAATATTTGATACTTGCCTACGTAAGCTCACTTTGTTTGCCTATTGTAACAAAAAAAAGGCTTTTGATATATTTTTTTTAATTTCTGTCGTGGAATGGAATGATTGTATTGTGGATATTACCGTAACAAGAAAAATAACTTAATACAAAACGCAACATTTCTTAAGGGGTCATTGTACGCATCATTATAATATGAACAACTTTTATTCAGGGACCAACCTCGAAATCGTGAAAAAATATCAGCTGTTCCGTACATTTTGTCGAGCTATGCACACAGAAATGTCTGAAGCAGTCGATCTTTTTTTTTGCGATTTCAGTGTTGGTCCCATAGTAGGTAAAAGTTGTTCATAATGATGAGTACAATGACCCCTTAAGAGGTACATGTTGTAAAAAACTTAAAAATAAATCTAGCTTAAAGGTTAATTTGGATTGACCTTCAAGCTTGTTTTAGTTTTAAAGAAACCTTTAAAAACTAATCTCAATTTGTTACTCTAGTCAGTAATAGATCAGGTTTTCTAAGCTTTTCCCTGTATCCAATACATAATTGGAAAATTGCTAATCACTCTAGATTAGCAATTTTCCAATTATGTTGAGAACATCTGTTTTTTTAACATATTGTCCGACTTATATTTTAGCAGCGTACAAACTGTCTAGCATAACATTATATTGGGCTTAGCCCAGTCTAGAAAGGACAAGGCTTACCTTCACAATCCTCGTATACTTAAAAATAGAAATGTTTTAAGAATTAAAAAAAAAATCTTCTACATGCCAACATTAAAATAATTCTCGTAGAAACACAAAAGTATTTCAATAAAAAAGTTGTTCGCTTAGACTTTTTTCGATACGGATTTATTTCGACCACAAGACCCTTGTAAAACTTCAGGAAAATTTAAAGTACCTTATAATTATCATTTCTACCAAACAATTTTCTTTTATTCGTATTTCTAGCTACTCTTTTCGTCTACAAGTAGCGTTGCACTAGCAGTTACTAGCTAGTGCACTGCCATGTGCAATGTTATATTCAGGATATGGACCACATTGTAAAAAGGTCCCAGTTCTACTTAGCACCTTATAATTACTCGTATAATAATGGGCTTTGGAATACGGAGAAAATCACAATTTAGTGAAAATCGAAAAAGAAACGATTTCTCTTTGTACGTCGTAGATGCAATGCCTTAACTTTGTATGAAGTTAGATATTGTATTGTTACTGTAATAAAACAATGATTTATGTAAATCAGATTACTATTTTGAAATGTACAAATAAAAACATTTTTTTTGCTTACGTCAGTATAACGTTAAATAACTTCTAAACTAAAAATAAAAAAATCATGGTTCCTTCCCAGGAGTTTTAGTTCTTCGCTGGATCTATTAGATGAAGGGATAAAATTTAGGTGACCGCAATTTAAGCAAAATTTCACAGTGTGCATAGGTAACTAGATATTTTTTACACATCTTGTTGGCCATTGAACCGATAGCAAGATAATCCTTTTATCATTATCGTATCATTTCACACCAAAACGTCCCTATTATCTTCCTAATGGTCATAAAAAAGGTCATAAATATTACGATAATGACGATGCGTGACAGACAAATTAGTGATCGCAAAATAGGTTAAGTACAATATATTAACTGATAGGGGACCGGATGTCCCTACTCTGGAAAAAAATTCTTCATTTTTTCACACCTACGGACTTAACTCCTGCTGAGTTAAGTCCGTAGGTGTGAAAAAATGAAGAATTTTTTCGCGTCATAAAAAGACTCTCAAAATGCGACAACGACGCGACGGCGGTTTTTCACAGGTATTACTTTAAAATTCGCCTCTAGATAAAAACAATCTATGAAACAGCGTTGTCGCATCGTTGTTGCATTATCACTTGGGAGTCTGTATTTCAAGATGACGGAATTGTCGTGGCCAGGTGGCAGTCATAGTGCACCGATGCCGGTCGAGGCGATGCATGAGCGTGTAAATCCTGCAATGAAGAACACCATGGGGTTTCAGTAGGTCAGTCATCATGAGCCACATGTTAGAGTTCCCTAAGTGCCCATTCACCTGTAGGTACTTTTGAGTATTTAATGAAGCCACTGATGCACACAGGAGTATTCGACCTCAAAATCTGATCTTAATTATTTCTTGCTTTTTTTAATTTATTTATTTATTTATCTTTAACTCTTAATGGAGATGATTTAAAATGTCATCATTATGAACCATTTTCACTATGGGACCAACAATGAAATCGCGAAAAAAAATCGACTGCTCCATACATTTCTGTGCTCGTAACTCGACAAAATTTACTGAACAGCTAATTTATTTTTCGCGATTTCGGGTTTGGTCCCATAGTAAAAGTTGTTCATAATGATGAGTACAATGACCCCTTAAGAGGTATTGCGTTTATTCTGTTACACGTTGTATAATACTTAAGGTTTATTTCCAAAAACAGTTATAAACAAACATGACCTAAGGTTTACGCGCAATAAAATCATAAAAACACCAAACTCAGTCACCCACAACTTTCCACACTCAGTTCTTGGATATTTTCAGGTCCAACTTTTACAAATAATTCTATAGTTTCTGGCAAGAAACACCGGCTGCTCCTCAGCTCTGCCGTTTTCGCCCACAGCTCAGAAATGAATCTGAAGTCAGCAAAAGCCTTTTGAAGACATCTTTATTACATTGTTCTCGCGAGAATTTTCTCGTAAAATCGAGTCTGTAAGATCGAAAATGTTTATTTCTGGCTTCAGCAGCCTTATCTGATAGATGCCCAGTAGGTAGAATGAAGGGCATACGCGAAAAGCAAATGACAGTAGACTACCGCTCCGGCCCCGGTGACACACCGGTGTGTCGCGAATTAATCGCGAATTTCATGTTTATTTACCTATTACATAAGATTTATTTGGGAATTTTCACATGTCGGGCCTGGAGCGGTTAATAAAACTTGTGAATTTTGTGGTGGAAATGAGTATAATTTTAAGTTATTTCGTTTTTTGTGACATGCGTGGGACGACAAGCACCTGAAATACTTCTTTTCTTTGTTATCCTTGAACATTTAAATTAAAACTGTAACTATTTCTACTAGTCTTCAATTACTTACAATAACACGAGTCTCTTAGACAGTGTTTTTCGATATAATTCGTCTGAAGCCGCAAGGTTTGTTCATAACATCTTAATTAAGGCTCTCAATCTTAATTTAAGACTAAAATCCATTGTAAGGCGGGGGCTATGTAATTTCATTCCATAATAACGGGTGAAGAGGGATAATCTAAATACGTATATTTGTACCTGCTCGTGCACTGAGTAAATATTCCAATCGTACATAACCTATTAATGTGTTAGAACTTTGATCTTTTTAACATACCTCTTACGTTTGTTTAGCTGAATATAGCTTCACATTCATTTTCTTTACGTGATATTGTATCGACAGCACTAGACTGCGCACATGAGAGTCAAAACAACTTCATCTGCCGGCAACAGAATAGTTTTGTCTAGTGATAAAATAGAGTCATCATCATCATCATCATCATCATATCAGCCGTAAGACGTCCACTGCTGGACATAGGCCTCCCCCAAGTGTCGCCACAACAACCGGTCCTGTGCGTCTCGCATCCATCGGTTACCCGCGACCCTCACCAGATCATCGGTCCACCTTGTGGGAGGCCTTCCAACGCTGCGTCTTCCGGTACGCGGTCGCCACTCCAAAACTTTTCGGCCCCATCGACCATCTGTTCTGCGAGCAATGTGCCCTGCCCACTGCCACTTCAATTTGGCGATCCTTCGGGCTATGTCGGTAACCTTGGTTCTCTTGCGGATATCATCATTCCTGATTCGATCACGCAAGGAAACTCCGAGCATTGCCCTCTCCATTGCCCTTTGGGTGACTTTAAGCCTTCTGATGAGGCCCATTGTGAGCGACCACGTTTCGAGTCCATAGGTCATCACTGGCAACACGCACTGGTCATAGACTTTCGTCTTGAGACACTGTGGTATGTGAGACGAGAAGATACCGCGCAACTTCCCGAACGCCGCCCATCCGAGTCGGATTCGACGGTTGACTTCCTTCTCGAAGTTAGCCCTACCTAGCTGGATCGTTTGTCCCAGGTAGACGTACTCATCAACAACTTCGAGTGCAGAGCCTCCAATCTTGATAGGAGTGGGTGCTACATGAGTATTTACCATGACCTTGGTTTTGTCCATGTTCATTTTAAGACCCACTCTTTCGGAAGCTCTACTGAGGTCATCGAGCATTGTACTGAGGTCCTCCGTGGTCTCAGCCATGACGACTATATCGTCGGCAAATCGAAGATGAGTGATGTACTCGCCATTTACATTGATGCCTAGCCTTTTCCAGTCCAAAACCTTGAAGACGTCCTCCATTGCGGCCGTGAACAGTTTCGGAGAAATTACGTCTCCCTGCCTCACACCCCGCTGCAGGAGGATAGGTTCTGATGTCTGATCCTGAAGTCGGACTGACATGGTGGCGTTTTCATACAAACACTTCAGCACCTCGATGTACCGATAGTCGATCTGGCACCGTTGGAGAGACTAATATAAAAATAGAGTCAGTCATACCAAAAAACATTTCGTAGTCAAGATTGTTTCACTCCTTGTTTAGGGAAATTATTCGTGGCCTCATTTATAATTAAATAAACACAGTAGCACTCTGCATTTGATGGCTAAAAGACAAACAAGATTGCGAGACAATCTTTTTAGGCCGACGATCAAACATGTTAACATCGGTACACTGAAAATCAATTCCATTCCGGTTTTTCCACTTACGCTTTAGATTTTTTATTTGGAAAACATGTAAATCACCGCACCGACAACTTTCAGCGAACATTTTGTTATTAAAAAGATAAATAGAAGCAATCGTTTTTTTCATTTAGTCTGGTACAGATTTAACAATATGTTTTGTTTAGATAAATAAAGCTTTAGCAGTTAACATGTTGTTTCGCTTTCGGCGTATTTTTAAGGGTAGCTATGCAGTAGTTGTATCGGGTTTAGAAACGAAATAAAATTATTTACTCTTCTCACCTTTGCTGTCACAGCACTTTTCATCTTCAGACGACTTTTTAACGCGACATGAGCTGAAGGCAGTTGTGGCGTAACTCGTTCCGACACATGAATAACTGCATAAAAATCTCGTACAACACAATATTTCTACTCTATTCCTGCAGAACGTCAGAGCTTATTATGGTAATTAGCGCCAAGTGCTCATACACACTTAGGTAACTATGATTAAATCACTCTCATTTGAAAGCTCTTTCATAAGTCTCGGCATTAACTAAATATGCTGATTTTAACCCCCAACCAAAAGAGGGGTGTTATAAGTTTGACCGCTAAGTGTGTCTTTCTGTGTATCTGTCTGTGGCATCGTAGCTCTTAAACGGGTGAATCGATATGTATGCGTTTTTTTTTTTTTATTTGAAAGGTAATTTAATACCAAGAGAATGATCGTAGCTATGATTAAAGAAAATCGGCTAGTTGATGAAAAGATGTGAGCAGCTTCTGTAGGTTTGATAGATTCGAAATTTGGTATTCTGTTTCTTCAATGATATTTCGAGAACATAGTAACATTGACCTGATGCTGCACCATGACCTGAGGTCTGCAGAATACCCAACTCCTCACTAAGTTACAGCAGAGATAGGTATCGTGTTTAATATCATTTGAATGGTCGCAATGAATAGGTTATAAATAGATTGTGATCAGAGTCTGATGATAAAGCTGAAATGAGAAATGAGTACCTTAGTAGGTACTCATTTCTCATTCTAACTTACAGAAAAATTGAATCATCATTTTATCCGATACGACTAATAAAAAGTCTACTGGGTATAAAAAGTTAGAACCAACAAAATTCAGAAGGAAAGAATATTGAAATTTCCAGCTTAACTTAGAGCTCCAATAACAATTGGAATATTTACTTTACAGTTACAATTGGCGCAGAGTAAAATTTATTCATCGGCATGGATCAATGCACTAAAGTGTCGGGAACCCTTATAATTGTATTAAATCTTAGTCGTTACGAAGATAACGGAATTATCGGATTTAATATATTAGATATCTTCTCTTTAGCTTTTCAGCTGAAATACAATTCGGTATTGAAGTCCACATTGTATAGAGTTTCCATGTGCGAATCGGAACAGAAAATCAGTATATATTGCACAGTTACACTTTCGGGTTCGTTAATGGATTGCCAATATTAGATTGTATTGTTATATTGTGTGTTTTTGACAACAAGCTCCTCATCTACAAAACCATTTTGAAACCAATATGGACATATGGCATCCAATTGTGGGGAAGCGCATGCAACACAAGCATATCAATTGTTCAAAGGCTACAAAATGGCATACTGCGAACCATTTCAAACATACCATGGTTCGTAACTAATGCTGAACTGCACGAGGCACTGAACATTAGAACGGTAAAGGAGGAGGTGCCAAACGCCCAACTACACCTGCAACAAATCTGCTCATAGTTAAAAGACTGATCGCAGATAAAAGAAGAAAAAAAAAAATGTGTTTGTGGGAAGTTTGTCACCATGTTACCAAAATTTTCGGAAATTAATAACATCCTGCCGAATACTCTGTTGTTTTTAGAATACGATAAATTATTTCACAGATAATTTGATTGAATTTTGAATTTATACATTCTAGGTCAAAGGGGAACATTCCCTAAAGGTTCTGATGAGCGACTTAATATTAAAAAACGAGATAGGACCATATTTTTTTATTGCGTTGAGATAGGCGCTTGATTTTTTATTGGGCTATGGTCTGTCAGTCATATTTATGACTCTTCGTATATTAATTTTAACTTAGTAGTTAGATTCCATTTTTTTATTATGATTTCGAGGTTGCATCGCGGCTATAACGTAGTTCATTATCATATTCGAATTTATTTGGAGACATCCACCATACAGTTTATTCTCTAGGTATCAGTTGTCATAAAGTCAAAGTCAAAAACGTTTATTACGAACAAAGTGAACAAGTAAATAAGGGTCACCCGGTCACGGGGGGTTTACCCCTTTTTTTTTTTTTTTTTTTTTTTTATAGGATGGGAAATCATCAAATGATCCCTCCCGCTCTGGGTGGAGCGGCAGGGAGTGTCAGACTTTTACTGACTAAAACCCACCCTTTAGTCCTCCTAGTGCCTTTCTTCCCAGGGCCGCGGTAACTCTTTCGAACAATTCCGCAACCCTGGCAGGCTCTGGCCCTGGCGGGCCCCGTCTCCGCTGCTGACTGCTCGTTGCTGACGGCGCGTTTGGAGGGAACGCGCCGTCAACTCTGGCCTGACCTGATCGGACAGCGAGCTACCCATTGCTCGCTGTCCGCAGGCGTCAGTCACTGCGCCTTGCTCAGGAGCGTCAGTTCCTGAGAGGCGCAGCGACTAACGTTCGTCTGGAGGAGGCGAAATGGGGCCATTACTGGCACTCCATTTCGGCCCCCTCCCGAGCAGTGGCAGCGGCGGCGACGGTGGCGGCGGCTGCGGCGGAAGCGACGGCGGCGGCGGCGGCGGTGGAGGAGGGTTTTCTCCTCGACCCGGCCCTGGCGGGTGGACCGCAGGCTTTGCCCCCAGCCCAGTGATCGGCCGGCTTGCCAGCTGCCGCACATGCGAAGCAGTGCGGCGCGGCGTCGCACGAGCCGGCCCTGTGACCGGGCTGACCACAGCGGAAGCAGTGGTCACTGCGGTCCACCTCCGAGGTGCAGCGTGCTCCAACGTGGTTGCCAACTTGGCAACGGAAGCACCTCAGAGGTCTGGGCTCCAGCAGTTTTACCTGCGCGGAGACCCAGCCCGCCAAAAGCCTTCGGCCCTCCGAGACTTTCTTGGCCGCCGACACGGGGCAGCTCACCACTACGGTTCGCATGCCCGTGTTGTCAGGACGGATGGTGCCCGCCTTCACCTCCTCTGCAGAGCACCCCCCCGTCCTGACGACGGCGGCCAACACCTCCTCCTCCGTGACGGAGTCGTCCAGGCCCAAGATGCGCATATCTATGCACTTCGTGGGCCTGGACACTCGGACGTCATCCGCGCCCAAGGACGCCCTAAGCCTTTCGGCTAGAGCGTCCGCGGCCGGACCGCTGCCTGCTCCAGGGATCTCGAGCATCCTGGCCCCGGTCATGGTGACCCTGAGCCGGAGACCCCCGACGATGCCAAGCTCACCGAGGTTGATGGCCTCCTTGGCCTTGGTGAGCGTGTTGGCATACGTCACGCCCCTCTTCACCGCGTCCGGCTGCAGCGTTAAAACTACAGCCGCGGTCTTCGGGGCGCGGAGCGCAGCCGCGACGCCTCGCGCTCGCTGCCGCCGCCTTCTCTCCCGCCTCTTTGCCGCCCTGGCTGCCTTTCCCGCCTTCTTCTTCTCCCCGGCCACTTGCCATTCGGCTTGAGCCGGGGGAGGTTCAGAAGGCGAGGAAGCCACGGGGAGCTGCTGCACGGCTGGCGCAGGAGCCTTCGCCGTCCGCGCAGCCGCCCCACCCTTCCTCTTCCTTCCCGGGGCCGGGTCCGGTATTCCTGACACCGGCTTCGCGGGTGCCGGCCCGGACCCTTTGTCCTGGCCGGACGACCCCGGTGTGGCAGCCACGGCGGCCGCGTACGACGCCGCCTTTTTCCGGCCTGGAGCCTTCCCACTCGCCGCTAACGGGGGGCGCAGGACGATGCCCTCCAGGACGGAGAACCGCGCCTGAAAGGCAGCCATCTCCTGCCGCACAAGGTCCAGCACCTGGCCCTCCTGCGGCACGGGCTGGCTGTCCTCCTTGCGCCCTCCTTTAGGCGCCCCCTGTGGGTCAGCTCCCTGGAGCCTGACCAGGTCTGCTCGGAGCCCCGCGTTCTCCCTCTGGAGACGCTCGGTGGCGGCAGCCAAGCGGGCGACCTCCGCCCGCAGCTTGGACAGCTCGTCCGCTGGAGGCCCACCTCGGTTAGCCTCCGCTGCCGCCAGGATGGAGGCCAGCGCCGCGCTTATGGCCTTGTTTTTAGAGGAGAGTTTCCTCTTCAAGGCCACATCGCGAAGCGCGGCCTCCACCACCTCCGCAAACCCGGCCCTCCGGTCATCCAGCTCCCCGCCGGAGGACTCCGAACCATTAGCCCCGTGACCGCCCTCTCCGGGGGGTCGTCCGTCAGCGACGAGCTCTGCGGCTCGCTGGCCAGCCACCTTGGAGGCGGGCAATCTCCCCTTGCCTCCCTCTCGGCCCTTACCCCGCCTACTGGTGGGGATTTTTCGGGCCGAGGCCACCTCCTCGCTGCAGGACGACCCCCGGTCGTCCTCCGGTCTAGGCCGCTTGCGGAAGGACCTAGAGTCCTCCGCTGCAGTCCCTGCCCCCTCGGGTCCAGAGTTCGCCGAGCTCACAGTCACCAGGTCGTCGGAGTCCAACTCGGACTCCGACTCTGCACCTGCGTGACGCTCAAGCGAGCCTCTGCCCGCGCTCCGTCCGACCGACGCTTTGTCGAGCGAACTAAAACTAAACCCGATCAAGTCCTGAAAGGACGGCTTGGATCGGGGGCCTCCTCGGCCACTGTTGCACTTGGCAAGCGGAGAATAGAGAGCACTGTTGCCCCCCCCAGAATACGAGGGGCTTGACGCGCGAGGCGTGGCGGATTCCCGGGCTGCTATGCAGTCCGGACCGCCCTGGGGTAGTTTCTCTTTAGCAGTGTCTCTATCCATAATTTCCTTTTTGAGGGTGCGGTCCCTTTCTCCCCTCCTCTCTCCCTCTCTCTCACTGCTTGCTCGCTGCTTGCTCGCTGCCCTCACAGTCACGTCTGATGATCAGACGCGTACCAGAGAGCAGCGAGCAAGCCAATGAGACGCACACCGTCCGAGGACCCGAACACTGCTCGAGTCTCCGAACGGTGCACCCCTCTTGTGTCTCTCTTGGTCTGGTCTCTCACTTGGGACCTTCCGGCATGAGTGGCTCTACCGGCAAAGCCCCCAAGATCACTGAGACACGCAAGCCCCACCACGACGGCAACGTGGAGACACGGTTGGTGGGGACATTTCATCTACTGTTTAAACCGCCACGAATTAATTGACACATTCGTCACCTCGTGTGCTTGTTTAATTACTTTCCTCAAATCATTTATAATTGTTTGCTTATTTTTTTCGATGTACTCTTTCAGATACACTCTTTATCTTTGTTAACCACAGAACTTTGCTTCATTAGCGATTGAATTAAATTTTAAAAGTTTTACTCAAATTGACGCTAATTAGTTTCGTAAAGTTTTTGATCGGTGATTGGCCACAAATTAATAGAAGTTTAAATTGCTGAGTGCTCATTCGTCAGCATTCTATTGAACTGAAAATCAACCAAGTAGGTATTAATAGCGGCTGCCTGTCTTTTTGTGATATAATTAACAGATTATGAAACATCCATTAGTATTATCAATATTCAAAGGACCCGTGTAGTTTCCGGCTTAGAAAAATCATCACTACCCGACATCAAAAGACGTCTTAAAAGGCGACCAAGAAGATTATGCTAGATGGAAGGGCACTGCGTTCATTAATTTTGAATTCATCTGCTTATCGTTCTGATTTCGTATGATTTGGTAGAATGAAACATTGTTAGTAAACCTCTAATAATATTAAAACGAATGTTTCATTTATTTTGTAGATATAGGTATTGATTTAAAAGAGCATTCGTGGAGTTTTATGCCCATTCTTCTCCATAGTGAAGTTCTTCGCTTTGGATCGAGCAACTAGCCTCATCTTTTTGACCGAGCGACCATGACAGTTAAAAATGCAACAAAAAGATAGATTTTATTTGGTCTACCTATCTGAATATCTTCTGGGGAAGGGCAGTACTTCGTATAATGTTGCAAGTAATGACTCTGTGGCGTATGGGAGCTGCCAACCTCACGCCTCAACCGCCACAACAGAAGAAGAGGCCCGAGGCGTCGAGAGTCGCAGTACGATTCTCGGCCACTGTAGGCCCGGGCCTGCGGACGGCGAGCGTTGGGTGGGACGCTGTCCGATCACAACCAGGCCCGGGTCGACGCGCGTCTCAAATAGATGTCAGCAAAGCAGACGGGGCCCGTTAGGTCCAGAGCCTGCCAGGGTTGCGGAATTTGTTCGATAGAGTCACTGTGGAACTCAAAGGGTATAAGGAGAAACACGGATGGGTTTTAGTCAGTAAGAGTCTGAAACTCTCTTCCGCTCCACCCAGAGCTTGAGCATGAGAGTCATTTGATGACATCCCATTAAAAAAAAGCCTAGGAGATGGAAGTTGGGGTAGCTTTGTGCCTAGGATGCAGACATACTTATCATGGTATTGCTCTTTCTTACATTCAATGGGTGCAATGACTATACTTATAATGATTACTTACCACCAGGTGAAGTGACTCCTTGTGTTTCCCACTAAAATTCAGAAAAAAGCCCACTTCATTGGTATTAATAATAACTAATTGTGATTGTTTTTTTATTATTTGCTCGTGTTTCACCACCTTATGATGAGGGATTATGAAATGTGAACTCTACTCTTATGCCGACACAGTTTACCTGACTAAAGTAATTCGAGGTTGACACATAATCAACTTCAAATTCTTAATTAAGAAATCGGGGCTCGGTCAACTAACCTATAAGCCTTGATTACCGGAATATTGTTAAACTTCATGAAATGTCAACAAGATCTAGCTACGCTTCTAGTGTTGTTGACAAACTCTAGACTAAGTAATACCTATTAGGTCCCTAATGTTATGTTTATAGCCCTATTTACGTCCTATGGCATTTATTAATAGGCGGTTTGACTTTGGAGGTAGGTGACTGAAGAAAATTGGGAACCTTGTCGTAATAACTTTTGGCATTAGACGAATCTTGCTTTCCCTCGTTATTTATCACGATGTTGTGCTTACTGGAATGTTCCCCATTAGGGCGGAAATTCTGTGTTATAAAAGAAGGAAATTGGCTTAGGCACGTAGTAACATTCTTTTTCCCGTAACTGTAATTGCAGAATATCCTGCTAGAAATATACAATATGCTCTACCTCATTTCTTTTAATAAAATGTTGGAACCAGTGCGAATCATAATTATAATTTTAAAGATTTGAAACGTTAAAGTGTCTACCCGTGTTTTTGTATGAGGAGGGTCAACAGTAACCTTGTCGACTAGGTCTCGGGTATGGGTAGCCCTGATACATCTATACCAGCATAATTTACTTGGTGTAAGTCAGTTGGCAATTCCCGTAATAGATAATTGAATTATGATAAACCTCTGTCGAATTGAAACTGTGTGGAAGGGTCTATAACTTGTACAAACTTGTACTAATTACCTTTGACCGCCGTCTTCATTACCGTTCGGCTAAGTTAAGAGTAACCACTCTAAGTTCGCGTGGTTTCAGTGGAGTAAAGTTTTAATTTTCAAAGTTGATGAGGTAGCTAAGCTAAACGTTTTCCGATTGAAACAGTTATCAAGTTCGTCTCTTAAGACTTTATATAAAACATCATCCATCATCGCTTTAATGACTTTGCAGTGACATCAACGGACGCTGGATTTATTTGTACCCAATCGATGCTGCACGTGACGTACTTAGACTTGATAGTAGGTAGATTGTTTATTTATAGGAATAGATATGAAATCCTAAGCACAACAACAGAAATGGACTTAACAAGTCCACACACCAAGACGCGAGCTTTGCATTCAGTATGCGTCTCCACATGCTGTATTAAATGGTCTACAGAGGATTGTGATATATGGCTGAAGGCTCCACCCGACAACAGGTGCAATCCGGAAATGTTTTTATCTACATCATCATCTGCCTAGCCTTATCCTAACTTTATTGACGTCGGCTTCCAGTCAAATTGTTAATCAAGTAAATAAGTAAATCAAGTTTTTAATGAAAAAACTTCACTCGTACCATCGTGTCGCCACGTGCCACCACCACCGCTGCGACATCAGACCAGCTCCAGGATAATATATTATTGCATGGTCACTAAAGTTATATAAGAAACTAGCTTTTCCCGTTCCCGTAGCAATATTTTCTGCGCAATTTTCTTTTCGTAAGAACCTTTTACAAAGTATTAGAAAACTTCAAAAAAATGAAAGATATCGGTAAAGTCGTTTTTAAGTTATGGCGTGATCAAGGGAAACAGGGATTCATATTGATATATATGGATTAGTTTGCCTTTAGTCAGCTTAAACTTAGGATTGGATGGCGGCACAAATCAAGCTTGTTTCTTAATGTTCTTTCATTTGTTTTAGCCAATGATATTATAAGTAAAAAAGTGTAGATAGGTTATAAGCGCTCAGCAAGCGATACGTCAAAAAGTGGCTAATTAGCCACATTTTCCTCAGCTTGTCTCTTTTCCGCTACCAATAATTACTACTTGCCGTCCTACTTCTACGTGTCATCTAACATTGTGACATTGTGCCGTTTTTAAAGATCGAATTTTGTTTTAGTAACCTATCTACACCTTTTTACTTTTAATATCATTGGTTTTAGCAGTATAACATCAAAACTTAGGTTTCATACGTGTTTCGTATGCAGGTACTTGTAGTATCTCATTCGCTCGTTTTAATAACAAAATAGTTGTATATGCACAGTCACTATAATAAGGATTGGGAACAGTTGGAATGCTAAACAGTTGGTCCATTTATATAATACCCAAATCCTATTTAAGCTCAACTACCTATTGTAATTACCTCACATTTGTTTACGAACTAAACTTGAATATAAAATCCTGTAAGCTTTCGCTATCTTGTTTAAAACAATTCGCAGGTACACACATTTATGTAAAGCGAGGTGTATAACGGTGCTAATATTCTAATTACAGTTCAGCAGCAAACGCTTTCATGTAACTAGGTAATGGTTTAATAACGATAATCCCATGGTAGCAAGACCTTGTTATAATAATTTGATAACCGAATTGAAGTTTACACTAGTAAGTACTACATTTTTCTTGCGGCTAGGCCCGCTGGCAGGATTGTACCACAGAGATAAAAAGTATAACATAACATTACATAGTCCAGGCTACTCGTGTTCCAAACATCCAAATCGATCAACTAACCTCTTTAGAGAGAAACATTTGTTTTTATTAATGTTTGCCCATAATACATACACACCATACACATAAAACATTTGACAAATTCAAGATAGAACTTCTCTTTGTCTTTATTATCGTCTTTCTCCATATTTGTAGGTTTCTTCATCAAACATATTTTTGTGAAAGAAAAAGAATTCTCTAATTCAATCCAAAATGCCAAGGATCAACAGCAATCCTTCAACTTGTAATGCCCCGGCTAAAAATTTAAGCCGCGAGCTATTTTATTAGAAAGGTCTTTTAGTAAACATTAAATAGAGCTCATTGAAATATGAACTCCGTTGATTCAGAATGAATACATTTTTCATTACTCTAACCCGAAGGTTTCAGAAAAAACCAAAACCTTATATCGCGATATAGGTAATTTATATTTATGTAGCTATTTAGTTGAGATTGTAAATGATCAGCAGTTTTTTTTTAATCCTAGCAATTATTCATCGGGAGATTTGGGAGATTACCTGCCAAAGTCTCGTTATAATACTCAGATACTTACATTTATTTTTAAATGTAACAAACTTTTATGCATGTATAACTTTTTTTTTAATCTGAGATACCTATGCTTTGTTGCTGAATTGTTCAATAATTGCGCTCACTCACCTATAGTTAGTTGCTAACACGAGATCAAATAACAAATATTTCATATTAAGTATAGTTAACCCGTATTAGCAACTAACTCGAAGAAACTAAAATAACTTTGGCTGGTGCACGCGGGCCTAATCTACATTATGGCTAACGTACTGTAATCTTGATAAAATATTCACAACACTAAGTACGTAATGTTTAGTGAATATGGCTGGTGCACGCGGGCCTAAAGTAGCCGGAACACCTTTTCCGCAAGTATGCAATTTGAGTAGTTACGTTTTCAATTCTAACTTTGCATATTACAAGCACTTTGCCGCCAACAATGAGTCGTAAATCACTTGTTCCTTAAGGAAAATCCAGAACAACAATCTTTGTTTCATAATTACGTATAAGTTACTTCAATTAAAATATAGTGGGAAGGTAGGTATAGCCAAAGATCCATTAGAATATCTAAAGTACGTGTAGCATGTGGAAACAGTGGTAATCTACATTATGCTAACGTACTCTTTATAAAATATTCACAAAACTAAGTACGTAGTGTTTAGTGAATAATTGATCAAGAAAACAAGTACTGCCTACACAGTTTAAATGCGAATACCAAAGTCTTTTATCCTAAGTCCCTTAAGCCCCTGTAATGCTGATCAAGCCTACATGGTAACTAAACCACGTAACGCCCGCATATGCTTTTAGAATCAATCGTTTCTCCTAGCTCTGTTTGGAGCAATTTTTCTGCGAGCATACCAAGGTATTTTACGATCAACTTTGTTCGGGGATGGTTCGGGGTCATGGGATGGTTTGGGGGACAATGTGATTGGATTTGGGGGAGAATGATGGTTTGGGGAAAATGACGGCTGGACAACCGCAATACCTGCCGAGGTAACGCTAAATGCGTGTCCATTTAGTCCCCGGGCAGGCTGCGACAGACTTAATGAGTTATTTTTTGCCCGCCTCCATTCCTTCCACCGGTACCTATCGATTATGCACTAGGTACTTCTTTTCAATTTTCTAGGAAGACCAGAGCCCCTAGACAATGTGCCATTCAATTAGCGAATGTGACTTTCGAAATGTCAAAATGTAGGAATTTGATCACGTGACATTTCGATAGCATCTGTCAATCTCATACATTTTTGACGTATTGACAATCGCCTTCGCCACGCTACCGTGACAGAATCACACTATAGTCGTCCCGTAATCTCCTTTGTGGTCTACCGGAGCCCCGAATCGTTGTTTCAGGCACCAATCCTTTGTTTTACGGGCCTACAGGTAGTTCGGCATACGGCAGACATGTTATTAGCCACACGCTCACACAATAACGAATTTTAAACCAAAAGAAAGATTTTTCCTAGCATTTCTAGCATCTATAAAACATGTAGGTACACCAAATGTTAACTTCCTGAAGTCTAGGTACAGCTTTAAAAATTAGACCGAATTTTCCCTCGTGTGGCGACAACTGACAGGATACGGCAGCCTCGCAGCTAGTGTTTAGTGCTCCAGTGCTTTCACACTTATTGTGGATAGTTTAAATGTACTCGTTAGTTGAATGACAAAATGTGTTTCGTATCTTTATTGAGTGATTCTGCTTAGGGTGCGTGGATTTATGGTCAACCTGAGTGAGTTCGTTACAAAAATTTGTGGTCGTTTTAATAAGTTTTCAAAGTCAAAGTCAAAACTCGATGGTTGAGCCGAAGTTGAGATAAGACGACAGCTCCATGCCCAAAAGCTCTAGGCGATCGGTAACACGTACAGAAGCACCTCGGAAAGTAGAAGATAACTGGAACGGACTCTTTTTGGCAGTGAATAGACACGCCTGTGTCTTCAGAGCATTGAATTTGACCAGATTATCGTCGCCCCACTGCGAAACGAGATTTAAGGTAAAATTCATTCGCTCTACCATGGCTTCTCTAAGAGTAGTAGTTTCCTCTCTGCTGGCACTTGCACTGGACATGTATCTTTCTGAGACTGTGCTGTCATCTGCGTACCCGATTGCACCTAGTTGCAGCAGGTCGTTGATGTGCAGCAGAAATAGAGTCGCAGAAAGAACAGACCCCTGAGGAACACCAGCATCAATAGCCATATGATCCCATGAGCAGCCATCTATGACCACTCTGATCGATCGCTCACTCAAGAAGTCGAAAATCCAGTTGCAAAAGTCAGCAGGGATGCCGAACGTGGGAAGCGGGAGTATTCATATTTTAGCCAAAAATGGTCCAATATTGGCAGAAATAACTATAAAAGGTTTTTACTCCAGATAGGCACTCAATTCAGAACTCGGCCTTAAATGTCATGTTCCCTAATATCAAGTGAGTTTTCAATTATTAAATAAATGAAATGTCTTTATACCTAAAGGCTGATACTTAGCACGACGCGACTGAATCAACAAACCCGTATTTCTGGACCCGTTTTCCGCTTCGTCACGCATGGCCGGGTTGCCTCAGACATATTATCTATGTACTTACTACTCAGTTTTAATTAACTTTCAATTAGTGCCTGCTTTAAACGGAAGAGCTTATTTCCTATCCTTGTGTATTTGTTGATCCCGGAAAACAGAAGTAGAAAATTAATATGTCATAGGATTTCCCGAATTTATCATCTTGTTAGTATTTCTATTCTGACATAACCTGAAACAAATGAATACTGCGGTTAACATAGGCTCTAATTGCCAGAGAGTTGCCAGTCCTTGTTTGTCGTTTTACATACAAAATGGTCTAGAGGATTGACGTTTAAAACGGGGATTAAATCTGATAGCATTTAGGCGAAAATTTTAAATGAAGTCATGCATGATCCACCAAGTTATCGCTATTAGTCGGATTAATGATGATTTCATATGAATGAATTTTGCGGCGGCGCAATAGATGTCTGTTTTCCGATATTCTATGGGATGAACGTCTTTTAGCGTGAACGCGACGCTGTATCAAAATTGGCGAAAATCAAGATAAACTGCGTGCAACTGACGATGGTAACCTTTTCACTTTTGATTTTAAGACCCCGAGATTGTAGCTATCAGGAAACGCAGACTCCAGCAGGGAATTCCAGTTCTTAGCTGTGCGCATAACGAAAGGAAATATTCCCAAAACGTTTTTGTGCGTATGGGTGTGCGATAACCAGCATATGGTGGCGCATCATATTAGGAACGTCTTGTAGTCCGATGATGAAACGGGTTGGCAGAATTAAATTAGGTAAGGTTAAACTTTGTTAACCACGCAATAACATAAACAAACGATAGCATTCGCTGAATGCGCTAAAAAAATGTTATGAACACACAAAAGGTAGGTACTCCAGCGTGTAGAATCACAAAGCTAAAAAATAAATATTCATTTTTGAGAGGCCCTGTGTCATCAACTCATCATTCCGGGGACATAAACACACACGATAAATCACTTTTCATAATTATTACATAGCGAGAGGTTACCTGTCAGCTGTTAAGGGAACTAAATATTTCACGCCAACATGAGTTATCCCGTCAATGTATAAGTAAGTTAAACATGTTGCGTGATAAACTGATAAAATACACTCTTAGGTTCTGTAACGCCATTGACGTTAATATTACCTGACCTACTGGGTCCAAGATGTTTAAAAAGTTAACCACACGAAAGAAGAAGAAAAAGGGGTTGTAGATAATAATGAGATTAACCAGCTCCAAGAAAAAGAAACAAGAGGATGTAAATAATAATGAGATAAACACAGAACTGATGATGTCCTGATAGTTTGACTCTCAGTGCTCATTATTTATATAAGTATTTTATTTATGCTAAAGAACATTACCTAATTAGTACGTAATTTATCTTTGTTGTGTCTAAATCATATACAATTTTGACATTTAGTTCATGAATTAAATAAAAAATAATTAAAAGGAATTATGTTAGTTTTGTTCCAATATTGTTAACTTAATTGAGCACCTACTGAAAAATACACTTTACTTATCTCCTATTCGTTTATGTGAGTAGGTAAAGTTATTAAGGATGGATTATTTAGCAAGTGTAC
This sequence comes from Melanchra persicariae, assembly GCA_947386135.1. Taxonomy (NCBI): domain Eukaryota; kingdom Metazoa; phylum Arthropoda; class Insecta; order Lepidoptera; family Noctuidae; genus Melanchra; species Melanchra persicariae. The sequence goes on along the minus strand of OX376653.1, from coordinate 11,064,689 downwards.
ACTGAAAAACCGTGCACAAACACCGAAATCCCGAACTTTGTCAAGTTTTCCTTGCCGACGCCCATGTTATAGGTAATATCTGTCTAAACGTTTAAGCTTGAGCATTGTGTTTTAGTTATTTTCAGGTATACCTAATTAGTAATAATTAAAAGGTTCACGAGTTGTGAATTTGTTTAATAGGACTAAGTGGTTTTCCAGGAATACGTAATTGGAGAACACAGGGTTGAGTACTTTGCTAGCTTTTAATTTATATTTGTAATGTTCTTTGTTTTCCCAGGGAATAAGTTAGGTACATTACTACATTGTTGCAACATTCACATTTAATTTTAAAATTATTAAAAGAATAATATAGTAAACTTAAGCAATAGAAATAAATCTGCAAATCAGGAAACATAGACAGAAAAGAAGGAACAATTTAATTAATAATTAATATTTCGTCGAATTAAACCTACTACCTACAACACAAATGTTTTACAGTACATAAGTGCTGTAATAGTAGTTTATGCAACTATCATATAAAGTGTGGGTTTATCGACGAGGCGTAGCCGAGTGTCATAATAGCATCACACGAGTGTTTTAATACCTAATTATATGCTGTTGCATACACTATTTTATCTTCACTCATACAGTTGAAATAAAATAAGTGGAAAAGTAGTTTATTCCAATATGGCGGATATCCGCCATATGACTGCGCAGCGCGCGCATCCATAGACAATGATAAAAGCTGGCTCATTGACTTAATATTATTGGTGAGCGCTTCAAATTTGTATATGATATGTATATTGTAACTGAAAGAGTTGTATTGTTGATTTTAATTGTTGATTAAGTCAATGAGCCCGCGCCAATAAATTAAAAAGTAAAAATGTGCTATGATAATTAATAGTTATTTATGATATTAGTGCGGTAAGTTGGTTTTTACAAACGAGTAGACGAATGTAAGCCCGAGACGAAGTCGAGGGCTAACCATAGTTACGAGTTTGTAAAAACCAATTTCTGCACGTATATCATACAACGTTTTTCAATACATTTGCGAGAAAACAGTACAATAGATAATGAAACAAACTTTTTGTTTTTAGATATCAGTCGGAAAGTCGCAACAATCTTTGACATTTTTAATGTGAAAATGGCGCGAATTTGCAAACGGCGCCACAATCGCGTGGTGAAAATAAGAACTACATCTTTCATTTGTTTATTTTATTATTCTTTTCTCATTTTCTCTTTAGTATTAAAGTGAGACAAACGTATTGAGCAAATGCGCTTCCAAGGAGGTTCGATCATTCAGCTTATTTATTCTAGGATTTTGAAACTCCTTGGTGATATTCTTATTTATGTTTTTATGGAATTAAAAGAAAAAACCGTAAAGAATACCTAAGTACATATTTTACCGCACGGCGCTATACAATAGCACCGTGCGGTAATATATGTACTTAGGTGAGAGTACCTATTTTACCGCACATTCCATGGTGTGGTGTGTAAAATTTAACTTTCGAAAAATGTGTACAGGCTTCGTATTATGCATTTTTTGAGCAAATGTGTTGAAAAAGTTATTTTGTGATACAGTTGTTTAAAAATCGAAGGAAAATGTTGAACTGTAATGTTTTTTTTTTAATTTTACCTGCCCACGATAAAAAAGTACATGTTTATGCATTTGTTTTTGAACTCATATTTGGAACATTATGTTGTGAGTGTAGATAAAACACTTTGCTTAATGCCCGCTCTATGTTACGTAGCAGGTGCTTGGTTTTACTGACTGACTACTTACTAACAGTGGGTACCACTGGGTTGTTTTATTAGCTCAACAGTGGTAGTATCATATTTGACCATTAAAATAGCTAGTAGTGTTACACGTTTGTGTTACTAAGTTTAGTGTTTTCATTATCTTCATAACAATAACATTCAGTATAGTCCGTTCAAGTAAGCCCAAGTTAAATGGTCCTGAAAATTTTCATTTTGTTTTGAATTTGAAAATTTTCATGAACGTTGAGGATATCATTATAATGAAATTGTGAAAAGCCCCATCGATCTCTTCTCGTCTTTTGGATTTTTTAGCGAAACGGTTAGTTTTATGTTATAAATAGCTGAGACAAAAATAAAGCGACAAAGACATAATTATAGCGATTCAAAAACTTCGCAAGCACAGGTTGACTGGTAATTGAGTACGTTTCTTGAAATACGTTATATGAGAGTTGATTTGCAATGATTTTAATCTCCAAAACCTTGTCCATATTGGGTTATTTCCGAGTTATGTTATTAGATATGGTTTTCATTATAATGATATCCTCAACGATCACGTAAATTTTCAGCTTCTTGGGAATTTATACAAGGGTGAACATCCATTTAGACCGGATTAGTAGCATTATACCAATCAATCTTATTTTGAATAGCTGACTCGAAAGACGATTGTCTTGTCCCTAAATTTACACATAAATCCCAACACAGCACGTTCACTTGTTTCCGAATTTTCCTTGTTTTCGTGCAACTTTTCCAATTTTTGTATCCCTTGCCGAGGTTTGGCAATTGCAAAAACATACAAAAATGAAAAAGGGCTAAAACGGTCTATCCTTTCTCAAGCGATGTGTTTACCAAAGGCAGCATTTTATTCGTATTTTCATAATTATGTGGAAGATAATAATATGTTTATTTTCAGTAGTTATAACTTTTGCCATTCTGAATGCGGTGAAAATAAATTTGTGTGCAACAAAAACTTCAAAACGGCTACAGTTTCTCAGCTCTATTTTATAGTAGAAAAAGCTCCCATAATACCGTAGATTAAAGCACAAGATGACACAGCTACTGACAAACAGCCTTTTTGTAGAAGCTTTCTGAACTTAATTTAAAAGTCTCAACTGGTCTCACGAAGAAATTTCACATCAACCACGGCAGACATGAAATTTTAAAAGGACTATGAATTTAAATGAACGTCTTCCTTATCTACCCATAAATTATTTCAGTTTTATTTGCAGATTTATTGTAGAAAGGTTTATGAGTCATTTTGCTTTTCCTTTCGGTAATTTGAAATTTTCTTTTAATTTTAACTCAAGCTGACTGCTGGAAACCCTTTTTATGGAGCTTTTGAACGCCAGAGCATAAGCGGCATAATCCCCACTCCAAACAACAAAGTCATCGTATTTTTTGTCACTTTTGTGACGTTGGCGTACAGGGTAAGCTTCCGTTTGTCACATATATGTGACAATGGCGAGAGAGAGTATGTATATTGTATCCTTGTTACTAGGTATTACACTCTGGTTTGAGAAACAGAATACTCTGAACAATATAACAATAGAAGACAGCAACAGAACTAGTACTATTTTTTATTCACCTTTTGCTTTGCTGCCGAGATAATTAGATGCTGTTCTTTGCTGGTTTGGAAACAAAACCTCACTTTGATTAATTATTCTCTTATTGCAATGCTGAAACAAAGTCGGTACCAGACTGCATTTAACAAAACACAGCTGTTTTACTAAGCATCACCTTGTGCCAGCGGCTTCCTCCGCCTGATATGTTGCATTATGTCAAAATAACGCACTACTGGGATAAGAAAGGTTGGTGTCCCAGTGCTTTTCAACCAAAACGGTTCAGTTCAACCGGTAGAGCGCGAATGATTAGCAAATTCAAACATAGATTTATGATATTGCGTTTGATTTGGCGTTTCAAGAAAAATAGGGTGGCCAAATCAAATGTATACAACTTTGTTTCGCCCCTATTTCAATGTGACCAAATTTTGCAGATTTTTGGTCTCTTCTTTAGTTGAAAAGTTGCGATTTTGTTTTGATGGTTTTAAGGCAAGGATACCGTACTAGTTTCAATAATTTAATCCAAAAGTTCAAAATCAGATTGTAAAACGACCAAATTTTTAACCTATACGGGTCACTACACATTTCGGTGATCAAAATGAGATTTGCTGAAAAAGTACTCTGTTGGAAGGAAGAGCATCTTTTACTAATCCACGCAAGATCCCTTAATACATTATTCAACGGACTAATTATGTGGAGTAATTTCATTATTCTTCATTAAAGAGCCCACATGCCAAGTGCTGCTGTTACTGTAGCTGGTGATCACTACCGTTTTAAGAATTCAATTTTTTGACTTCATCAATCTGTAGAGCTAACAAAAACATTGGTTCTAATGAAATAAAATAGCCCTTTTACAACCATTAAAATTAAAAATTGTCTAAAAAAGTCAATATGTCGTGTTACAAAAGTTAGTGACAGAAAGGAATCGCTGCAAAACCGACTCCACATAGTCTGGTCTGTCCTACCCTTTTTTTTAAGGATGGGAAACCATCAAATGACTCCTGCCGCTCTGGGTGGAGCGGGAGGGAGTGTCAGACTCTTACTGACTAAAACCCATCCATGCTCCTCCTAGTGCCTTTTACGTTCCAGGCCCGCAATAACTCTTTCGAACAAAATCCGCAACCCTGCCAGGCTCTGGCCCAAACGGGCCCCTACTCCTATGCTGACATCTCTTTGAGGCGCGCGTGGAACACAACGCTCGCCGTCCCCAGACCCGCACCTTAACGTTGGCCGGGAATCGCCCAGCGACTCCCGACGCACGGTGCGGCTCCCTATGCCGCGGCGGCTGGGGCGTGAGGGTTCTCTCTCCCTCACGCGGCCCGCTTCCTCCTTCACTATCATTACAGCTTCGCAAAAAGAGGTGACGGCTTCCCGTACCTCCTCGCTCCGGACCATGGATTGAACCAGGGCCGGACGCGAGAGGTCGCCACCGCCAATCGCCTCGACTGTCTGCCCTACCCTTAGAGCGTAATTTAAGCCCGCGAAGGTGGGGAGGGGCGGGCGAGGTGGAAGCGGGTAGGACCCGTGCTCTTTCAAAATGCCTTTTGCGTTCCAGGGCTGCGGTAACTCTTTCGAACAATCCGCAACCCTGGAAAGTTATGTATAACGTGGCAATACAAAAAAATTATAAACGACACTAAAATTTTGAGTAACAAATAGGTATTACCGCTCCCAGTAGATAATTTCCAGTCGCTTAACCTGTTCTTGGAATTGTAAAATTTGCTTGAAGCACTAATTAATTAATTGGCTGAATTGGCAGTTGAAAATCAATAACGATTCGTTTGAATTTCTTTACGAATTAGGCGTTTGACTAGCTATAGATAGACTCAAGGCCCATAATATTCCAAAATGTAAACTCCAACTACAACTCTGACATGAGCACGAAAATGTCAATGAAAGCTTGTCTAATTGAAGTTTTCGTACTCGAGACATGAGCAAACAAATGCAAAAACTTCAATTTATGACAAGCTCCGATGGAGTTGGAGTTCGAGTTGAGTTGGAGTTTACGTTTTGAAATATGGGCCTATGTCTTGGATCGAGTAAAATTTTAAGTTTGTAGGGAATTAAAATTAAATTAATAAAAAAAATCAACAGTTCAAATCCCGACACCAAAAAAGTTTCAACAAAGATCACTTTTCTAGTATCTCGTCTTATATGTATTTAGTGGCAGTTTATTACTTCTATTTCAGACCCAATGTCACAATGGCATTATACTCATCTGGAACAGTCGTGTACAGTACTTTATTAATTACATGATCATTTCTTTACACAAGAGTACGTTTCATAACCGTCAGTCGTAATGTTTATTTTATGTTTTAGAAAAGTAATAACCATTGCAAATTTCCTGCTCCGTAGGAAATTACTTTTTAAATTGGGCAACCATCCTTTTTGCTCTCTTCTTGACTTCCAAAAGTATTTCCAAGTAATTGAAATTAAAAATACTTGAATTGATACTTCACAGTACCTATTAGTGCGACTTAATTACAGAGTGAACTTGAATTAAAAGGCATTAATTAATTAAAAAAGGACAACGCAATTCTGTCGAGTTATCCTTGTTACGAAGGTTTCAAAATATCGTTATAGGGTGGTGTAGATAAAACGTATTGGACATGAGCACAACGCACTGAGAAAAAAGTGGATGTTTTCGGATAGGTACCTCTTTTTCCATCCCATCGTCATTATTTCAGATCACTGCCTTACATAGACTTCCCCCAAGTTTCACTGCAACGATCCGTCCTGTTCGTCTTGCATCCAGCGAATTCCTCTGGCCCCCACCAGGTCATCGGTCCACCTTGTGGGAGACCTTCCAAGGCTGCGTCTTCCGGTACGCGGTCGCCGCCGCGCCGCTCCAAAACCTGTCGACACCATTGATTTTATCAGTTCTGCCAGCATTGTGCTCTGCCCACTACTACTGAAATTATGATTTTGATGTAGTTTTTTTTGTTTGTGATACCTAATTGTTTTTTTTTAATATATAATTATTACTGATTTTCTATCTTTGACATTCTATTTTCACAATCAAATTATTCATTATTAATCATTGTTATTGAAAATTATTGTTATTTAATGGTTTTTTTTTAAATTTAATTTATAATCTATTGTAATGTTTTAGTGGTGTTTATACTTAAGCACTACAAAATTCGACACAATATGTATTTTGTTACAAAATAAACTACTTACTTATGACTTTTGAAATTAGGAGATTCTTCGGGCTATGTCGGTAGCCTCGGATCGCCTGCAGATATCTTAATTAATTTCTGATTTTCAATATATCATCTTTTTGTAACTATGACGTTCAAAAAGAACATACCACACAGATGACAGTCAGTGATTACAGTGAGTGTAAATACACCTATACCATTTGGAAAACTGTTGGACAACATATTCCTTTGTTTTGTATGTAAAACATGCTGAAACAAAGAAACATTTATCACAGTTGATTTAGGTTAAGCCTTTTATTTTATTCTGTCTTTCCAAATTGTTTTGAGCAACTACTTTGAAAAGTAATCATGCCAAAGTCAAAGTCAAAGTCAAAGCATTTATGTCAATTAGACCATTTACAGGCACTTTTGAATTGTCAAGGTCGGTCGGTCAAAAAGATGAAGCTATTTGCACGTTCCAAAGCGTAGATCTCTATGGAGAAGAACGTGCAAGAAACTCCACGGACACTCTTTTAAAAATTCATGTTTTCTTACAAAATTATAGTTACATCATTCATATTAAAATAATACATATATATGAGAACAATGTAAAAGACGTGCAGGATAAAAAAGTCCGGAGTAAAAAGAAACAGTTCAAAGAAATAATTAAAATAAACCATGGCAGTCGAGAGATGACCAGTCTCAGCTGACGGCGCCCGTTCACGAACATGACGCATACGCTAGCACCATTCGGCTCAACCATTTTTAAGGGAGCCAAATGATCCAACGCATGCGCCACCATCAGACAGACTTTTGAGTGAGCATGACATTCCCAATCGCCAGGGTACATTCAAGTCAAAGACCTACCCAAAATGATCATTATAGTTTAAATTTAAGGTACATAGTACTCACACATGTGCCGTATGCATGAAATTATACAATGCTAAATAAATTGAGTCTATACAATGAAAAATATTGTATTCTTACAATCTTCATCCGGTCCAACAATATTTCCAAATGCTAACAGATTACTTTGTGCGCCCTAGTGGCTGTGGAGCAGGACCAGCATTGAGCCAAGCATTTTTATCTTCAATATACTCTCCTAACTTATAATATGCTTGCCTGCATAGTGTGCGTTTAATACAAGATTTAAATTTTGTTTTAATTTTTGTCTCGTTTAGTTCTAATATTTGGGGAGGTATTTTATTATAACATTTTAAACAGTACCCCATAAAAGATGAGGCTACTTTAGCCAGTCTGAAACCTGGTTGAACTAATTGGTCCCTATTTCGAGTAGCATAATTATGTTTGTTGCCTCTTTTACTAAAAAGATGTAAATTCTTTCTAACATACATGATGTTTTCGTAAATGTATTGACAAGGTACCGTCATGATGTTAATATTCTTAAACAGTTCCCTTAGAGAATTGCGCCGTCCGAATTTGTTTAATGGCTTTAATTCTGCAAAATAAAAATAGACTCGATGTGTGCAGCCCGTCCCCATATTAAAATACCGTAGGACATGATACTGTGAAAGTAACTAAAATAGACCAGTCTCGCGGTATCAACATAAACATGTAAATTGGCGGATTTTCCTAACTTAGCCGTCCTGCAAGAGATGTTAAATGAGGACCCCATTGTAGCCTTGAGTCAAGCGTAATTCCCAGGAAAATCGTTTTATCGACGAATTCAAGTTTTTCCCCGTTCAATACTATGTCACAATCACTGCCTTTGACATTTGGTAAGGCAAATCTTATGCATTTTGTTTTCTTTTCATTTAGAACTATATTATTGGCAGTAAACCAATTATGACATCAAGATAATTGGTCCGTCTATTTATCTTAAAAAATAAAGAAGTATCGTCGGCAAACAACACCATATTAAGTTTTTGATGCAATAAATGGGGCAAATCATTTATATATACTAAAAATAAAAAATGGCTTGGCGATCAATATCAATTTTTATGATGTGTTATAAAAATACTATCAATCATGCGATACATTCATTCTCACCTGAGAGCCATAATACGATCATAAGTGGAATAGAGAATTTTCTTTATTCCACTAATGATTTAACTTTGGATAGATAAGGAAGGAGGGAAATTGGTCTAAAATCGGTCGGAAACCCGGTCTGGTTTAGGAATTTTAGGTAGGTAACGGAATGATTTATGCTCTAAGGTATAGCTCCGTTTCTCTTTCACAGCGGAATTATGATGACAATCGCACGTCAAAGTCGGGGGGCCTCGAAGCTAGTGTTAGAATTTATCTATTTAAAAGGAAAATTGGTGTGGTTGGTTGGACGTGAGTCGTATGTACCAAATTACAGACAGAATGTTTTCATCTGCCGTTAAGATTGGTTTTGCATCTGTTCCTAAATTCATAGAGACAGGAGGGCTCCCGAAAAAAGGTATCATAAATACGTTAATCATAAATTATGACTTGATGCATAAATCTGTCTTTATCTCACACTGGAACAAGTGTGACGTCAACACATCGTATAACGGTCCCTGACTTAACTACTAGATGTAAAAAAATTAAAGCTAAAAGTGCTGAAAGTGGAAGCGCAGAGCCTTAGAATTTGCATAAACATGAATAATTTTGTATTCATTACACTAACTTTCTTTTAAGAGACAACATCTTTTTTACTGTCCAAAATGTTTGCAGAGTTGCTCTGAAATTAACAGTAGACATAACGCCTTGAATAAAGAAACCGGAAATTTTAATAAGTACCCAGGTGAATAAAATGTGACGTTTGGAACCGCCACAGACCTAAATAACACTAAGTAATTGTATCGAATGTACATTTGGCTTAATTTTCGTTAGTGACCAAGGGAAGTTGACGAAGCCCCGCTGCTGGAATCCTATTTCTGTTTACTGGGTTTTAAGGAACCTAACATGATCGAATCCGTGTCGGGGTGCCCTAAGTTCCCGAGCTGATGCGGTCGCTCTTTGTTTAGCGGTTAGTTCAAATGCTTTAAACCTACAAGATGATAATTAGATCAACAGAACGTAATACTAAATAAGAATATAAATAATATAATATAAATACTAATACGAACGTTGGAGAAAGCTTTTTTATATGTTCTGAACGTTATATTAAATGAAAATTATGTAAAGTTGTGTTAGATGAAGTAAACGTTATGTCATTAGAGCGTTATCGTTTTTGAAAATAGATCAAATGTTCTTATATAAAATAAGCAGCACCGGCACCCTATATTAAGTTTAGGTGTACCCAAATTTCGACAGTCCTTTTAAAAGCGAGCCTATTGTACTCGTATAAAGGTGGCCAGCTAGTATGAATCGACTTGATAATTTTAGTTATATGATACTTCAACAGTACAGAAAGGATTTGTCTATAAATAGAACGATTCTATAGAAAATGGTCACTATTGTTTACAAAATGATGAGGATATTAATGCTTTAACTTTGGCAGTACTTTGCTCTATCAACATCGTGTACCTTCTTCTGTTACATTTCATCATTAACTAACTTTAGGTCATAATCATAAGCCTCGAAATTTAGAAGTCAAACAAGCAATATCGCGTTACCGTTCCTCTTGGAATATATGACTCAGATCACAACAGCAGCTGGTTTGTTGCAAGCCCACTTTTCTTTGCGCTAGAAATAGGAAGCTAAAGCTGAATAACTCGAAGCAATTATGTTTCGCTCATCGCAGAGAGTCAGCACTTGCATCTACCCTAGTGGGTTTTGTTTTAAATATACCTACACCGTTATATACATCGGTATCTATAGATCACTGACAACTTTCTGTAAAAGTACCTACCTACTTAATTTTGACAACTTTTAGGTACCGAGTATGTACCTAAAAGTTATCAAAATTGTTATGTATGTATGTTCCGACTCTGAAATATTTAAAAAACAGCAACAGTTGTTCTATATAATTTTTTTTGGGTTTTTGTATGAATAGCTCTTCTGTCTATTTTTCTACATTTCAGAGTAATGGTCCCTGGAAAATTGACAATGATTTAAAAGTATTGTGTTTCCTAGTTACTGGATAGGTGGTAGCTCCATGTAAATTACTGGCATTCGGTTAAACTATAAACCCTACAACATTTGTAGTTGGAAAAAGGTACGCAATTTGATTGATTTCAAACACACTATTTATTTTTTTACAAGCTTACCTATTATGTTGTTGCCTCAAATAAGTTTTTTATTGTCCCAGGTCCTGTACACTCGCATCGCAGTGGGTCTGTGGCAGAGTTCTCACGCGCTACAGCATTTGGAGCGAGTTCAGTGCTGTGGGACGCAGTTTCCACGCCCTGACAAGTCGGCAACCACACCCTTCGACCCCAACCGGCCGTTAGTCGGCAATAATGATGAAAAGGTAAACATATTCTTCTTCTATAAGAGGCTGTTGTTCATCAAACTTGATTGTGATAAACAAAGATAGAAACTATAATATTATGATCTTCCTGCTCTATCCTTTTTGGCTTTTTATGAAGTCATCGTCCCATCAAACCAGTTTGCCAACAATTAGCATATTTTAACGAATAAGCAATTTTATTTATCCGCCTCCATTACCTGCTCAGCTGTGAAATTATTCAGTTCCAGTCCAGGCTTTTTATTCAAGCCATTATTCAGTTAGGCACTAAACAAGTAGACTGAATAATTCGTTTTCTAAGTCTATCCGCCTTTCATTACTTGCCTTTTAACTATGAAATTATTTATGCCTCAGCAGGGAATAGGCACTAGACTATTCTAAAATTCTGAGCAGCAGCCAGTCAAAAGTTCCCACAAAGGTAAGTAAGAAACAATTTGGGTCGCCTTTTGTGCTTTAATTAAAGGCAAAAACAAAGGTACATACTAAAAGCCAAATAATTCTGCGGCTTGATGGTAAACAGTATACGGTTTGACACAGGTGTGCCCTCTGCCTCTTTTGCATAAATGAACGCAATCAATTCGAGTTTTCATTGTAAGTTTTTCAACCAATGATTCCATTAAAACATTCATCACTGTGGTTAAAAGAATTTAATTGGTACGAGAAGCGTGCGACCACACGAATACCGACCGAATCAATATGAAGCAAAGCTTCCTAACTTTCTACTTCTGTTTACTCGAGAAATGCTTTTGATCTGAAATTCCTTTGTCAGTTCGGATCTTAGGGATCAAGTTCCGGGATTATTTGGCAGGTATAAAATTTGTGTGCGGCGTTAAAGGCAGCTGAAACATTTGTGTAATCGGGCGGCTGCGGATATGAGCCCTGAGCGCGAATTGCGACGTGACGGTGACTGCTTGCGGCGCTGGAACGTTTAGCAAGTGAATGGGCTCTCCCGCGATATACAGTCCGCATTATGGAGATCACTGTTTTTTTCGCAATGAAAGTTTTGGTATCTTTTCATAATACTGGGTGGATTTAACTTGAAATATTTATAATAGTAGAGGTCCAGAAACCCATTCATTTGTTTAGTTTCGTTACTTTTCCATCGTCTTGATAGATCATACCAGTCGCAAAAGTTCACCATTAATTTCTAGCAGAGCGTCCCGTATTAAAATAATATTTATTATTTTATTTTTATTATAACCAGCCCGTACTGTCCCACTGCTGGGCAAAGGCCTCCCTCCATTCCTTCCAATATTCACGGTGCTGTGCTTCTTCCTTCCAATTTGTAAGAAGGACATCCAGTTCGTCCCGCTGTTTATATAATTATTAGAGTAATATGAACGAGTGCCAAAAAATATTAAATTAAACTATATCACAATCATTTTTACTAATTAATCACAGAAAACACGTGGCTACTTAGGTAAATTTTCGTTAGGTAGGTACACATGTTATATTCCCAGTCCCGCCATCTCAAAAAGAAAGTAGTGATCACAAGAGCGAAGTTCCCCTGGCACGTCGTAAACTTTTTACTCGGCAAACATTTTTGTCTCAGTCAATGAAAAGACGCTACTTTAAACCTCGCGTCACAAACAGACAAACTGTGATATAATGTGGACGTGGTTAGAGCTTTCATTAATATTTAAAATACAAGAGAGGATTATGTAGAGTTTATATATTTTGTTGTATTTGATTCATAATGAATGAGTTAGCTGGTTAATTAAGACTTAGCAAGTGTGACAGAACGCAATCATCGTACTCATTTCACATCACTCATTATTTATTTTAATTTCTAATTATTGTAGTTGACAAATTGATATTTTGTTAATTCTGATATTTACTCAGAATTAACAAAATATCAATTTGTCAACTAGTTGTAGTTGACCCTTAATACTCGTAGTTTCTAACTTGACATTTACTTTTGACATGATAAATTCATTAATTGGAATGTAATCAATGTCATTATTTTAAAAATTGAGAAGACAAATTGATAACGTGTGTTCTTTTTTTGTGTGTTGAATATTTACCTGGAATAAATTGATTATTTCTTTGTTATAAACAACTTTTACTGTGGGACCAACCCAAAAAAGAATATCTGTTCACATTTTGTCGTGATCGAACGAATACAAATTATGTGTGTCCCTGTACGTTTTATTTTGATGACGACAGGTACGTACTTAAGGGTGCCCTAGTCAGTCATTGTTTCATACAAACGTAGTCTGCCGAATACTCTACAGATTGACGGTGTACGTTCAGAAAAAAAAGTCACATTTATTCATCTCGGCATTATCTAGGCCTGAATGGAAACAAAACAGAAAAAAATATTGATTGATATTTATTAATATTGATATGCAAGTTATTTGTGTCGAAACTTCCAAAATTTAACACAACTGTGGGCGTAAATAAATGACTTATATAGTACAAAAATGGCAAAATATTAACCATACAGGCGAATAGATTATTTCCTAAATTAAATATAAAAAAATATTTTAAACAGATACGTTCAGTACTTTTTTCATAATATCCTGACTACCAAAAATGTCTTTCAATAAATTTCACGAGCTCGTTTTCGTTATAAATCATCTTACATGTTATGGAACTGTAAATTTGTGTGCGCACTAGCTTCATATTACTCATAACAGCGTTTGTTTCTTCCTTTAAATGATTTTGGATAAGATATAAGTACCTACATGCATTTAACCGCGCCCGTCAATGAGTTCAGCCGTTCGACTAGGGCACTCTTAAAGGTGTTAATGTTAGGTACACTGTTTTTGATCACTCTTTTCCATTTAGGTAATCATTTAATAAAAGCTGAGTGAGCTTATTTACCTACTCAAAATTATCTGACAGATGACTGTAAAGTGATGGAGTGTTTTGATTTTAATGAGGCATTTTATAATTAGGTAGGTTAGGTACGATTCTCTAGGCTTACGTAGATTGTAAAAAAACGCATTGTTTCTATTCAATATTATTTTGCTTGGCAACCAACAAATAGCCGGAAGAGACTCAATAGGTATTGAGTCTCTTCCGGCTATCTGTTTCTGAATAAAAAATAAATTAAAATAAGGAGGTACCTATATAGGTATATACCTCCTTATCTTAATTTATTTCTTGTTCTCGTAAATCAGATTATATTGGTTTTTCGTCAAGTAGATTATTAAACCAATATTAATTTATGAGTTTCCCCAGTATGTAGGTACTTAAATAATCTTTCTTTCATGTTCAAATCTCGTATTACAGGCAAAATAAGTATCTACCTACTTTGGCTCGTTCGTCATCATTCCTTTTGTGGATTACGAAATATATCGAAAAGTAGGCACCTATCTACTGAAAACAGCAACTGTTACCATACGTTTAATGATATTGTGAATTTAAACTTAAAAAATTGTTTTCAGACTCATAGGTTGTATTTCTTCATAATGTTAACAGTCGTTGAAATATTTTATTAATATTAGGTCTTTACCTATGAAATTGCCGTTCTGCAGTACTGGCCATTTCAAATCAAAATAATTTTTGTTTGGCTAAGAATTCTAATTTCAAATTAATTTTATTTTAAAGACATGGTTTTTTTTTTCCAAAAGTAGTCATTTGTTTATTGATTAGTGTTACATTTTCATCGCATTTCAATCTTTTTCGTCATCATGGATACGTTAAAAATTCGAGTAATTATGGAATATGAGTACCGTCGTGGCAGCAACGCGGCACAAGCGGCACGCAACATCAACGTCGTTTACGGAGCTAACACTACAAACCAACGCACCTTGTTCACGTTACCACATGTTCGACAAGTGAACACTAGTGTGTCAATAAAGGGGGAAGAGTTGAAACCCGAAGATACCACTGTGTTCTTAGGCATAACTTTGGATGCGAAGCTACAGTGGGGCCCCCATATTATTATAGATAAACTGTCAAAAAAAGTTAGCTCTGCAGCATACGCCGTTAGAAAATTCGTGGTTTAACTGATTTAGAGACAGCCCGTTTAGTATACTTTAGTTACTTTCATAGTGTGATGTCATACGGCATTCTGTTGTGGGGAAATGCCGCCGATATTCAGACAGTATTTGTATTACAAAAAAGGGCTGTTCGTGCAATTTATAAATTAAGTCCTAAACACTCCCTCAGAGACAAATTTAAAGAGATTAATATAATGACTGTGCCCTCTCAGTATATTTATGAGAATCTTTTGTATGCACATAAAAATATTCATCTATTTAAAAGATACAGTGATATCCATAACGTAAATACTAGGAACAAACACAATTTTGTCATTCCTAAAACCAGGCTCAAAAAAATAGGTGGTTCATTTAGATGCCAATGTATACGTTTTTATAATAAACTCCCTAGCCATATTCAAGACCTTAGTATGAATAAGTTCAAATTATTTATAAAACGTAAGCTATGCCAGAAAGCTTTTTACACAATTAAAGACTATCTTGAAGACAAAAAGGCTTGGGATTGAGCTGCTTCAATGATGTACATGGCTAAATGTTACATACCTTTTTAATTTTTAGAAATTGTCTTTTTTTTTTAAGCTCTCTCTCTACTTTTCTTTCATCTCGTTGGTAAATTTTGACATGAATGTTTACTTTATTAAGTATTCTATTTTTATTATTTTTGACATGGAATATTTACTTTGTAAAGTAATATATTTTATTTATTTTTTTTTCAATTTATTATGTTTGACATGAATACTTACTTTGTAAAGTATTATAGATTTTTTTTTATTATTATTTAACTCATTTTGTGAATATGGGGACCATGTGGGTTATTTTCTTCTTATTTTTCTCTTCTTTGAAATACTTCTTCTTCTTTAAAGTATTTTTAACGAGGTCTGGCAGTTTGAGTACTTAAATGCGGCCTACACAAATGTCCTTTCTTTGGCATGTTCGTCGGTTCGTTGAGCTCCTTTTTGGTTCTAAGTTGAGCTACTCGACTACTGACCAAAGCTTGCACTGACTGGACGGGTCCACTCAAATCTGTGTGGTTCTTTCCTCAAAAGACCATTTCAGACACTGATCTGCATGATCCTCATATCGTATTGTAAATGTGGGGACCATGCAGATCGCTATGATAGGGGTTCATTTCATGTTAGTCAACAATGTCTGGCAGTTTGAGATTTTTTTTATGCGGCCTACCCAAATGTCCTTACTTTGGTATTGTTCGTCAAATCGTTGAGCTCCTTAAAGTTCTAAGTTTGAGCTCCATAATAACTGACAAATGCTTGCACTGTCTGGACAGGTCCACTCAAATCTGTGTGGCACTTTCCTCAAAAGGCCACCTCAGACATTAACCAACATGGTTCTCGTATGATTTGACCAGTACAATTTGTATGGACTTCAAAAGAGACTGTGACCTCAGAGTTTGTTTCGGTGTTTCTTCTCAGGGTAGTCAGGTAGGAAACACCGGCCTCATCAAGCTTAAAATGACCAAAAAATATTGACGTGTAAAAGTGTTATGTTTAACCTACTTACAAAATAAATATCATTTATCATTTATCATTTACCACCTGTTATTGGTTTGCTCGCTTCCGTTCTGGAAATTTCGACCTGAAAAATGAACCTCGCGGTCGTCCGAAGACTTTGGTCGATAATGACGAATTAAAGGCGATTGTGGAAGCTGATGATACACAATCTACGGCTGAATTAGCAGCAGCTTTCGACGTTAGCGTCAAAACCATATTGGTCCATTTGCGTCAAATTGGCAAGGTAAAAAAGCTTGACAAATGGGTGCCCCACGAACTCAATGATCGCCAGCGCGAAGTACGCGTCGAGACGTGCCTTGCACTGCTCAACAGACACACAAATGAAGGAATTTTGAACCGCATTGTTACCTGCGATGAAAAATGGATTCTGTTTGATAACCGCAAGCGCTCAGCAAGTTGGTTGGATCCTGGTTCAGCACCTAAACAATGCCCTAAACGAAAACTTACCCCTAGAAAAGTGATGGTCACTGTTTGGTGGTCTAGCGCCGGTGTGATTCATCACAGCTTCTTACCAAACGGGGTGAGCATTACTGCAGATGTGTACTGTGAAGAACTGAACACAATGATGGAGAAGCTGGCACATCTCCAACCAGCATTGGTCAATCGCTCGTCTCCGCTGCACCTGCACGACAACGCGCGACCTCATACTGCACAGCAGACGGTCTCCAAGTTGCAAGAACTGGGGTTGGAAGCTCTCCGTCATCCGCCCTACTCACCAGACCTTGCGCCTACAGACTACTACTTTTTCCAGAATTTGGATAACTTCTTGGCGGGAAAAAAATTCAATACCCGAGAGGCAGTACAAAATGCCTTTGAAGAATTTGTTGCCTCCCGTCCAGCTGATTTCTTTAAGAAGGGCATCAATAAACTGCCACTGCGTTGGCAAAGATGCATTGATTGCATGGGTGATTACTTCGATTAATACAAATAAAAAATACATGAAAAAAATTCGTTTAAATTTTTTCATACAAAACGGCAATTTCATAGGTAAAGACCTATTATAATATAGACTGTATTTATATTTTTCATAGTGTGCCCAACCTACGCAATTTTTGTAGTAATGTGCTGGAAATTATTGAAAAAAACAGTCCTTTTAGGGATCTGGTAACTTTACCCTGGTCGGTGTATTTATCTTGCTACCAACCTATGTGCCTACAGGCTACATCTATTCAAATTATAAATGATTTTTTTTTCAATACAGAAAGTAGTGAAGATGAGCAGCAGCAGTCAGACGGGCAAGACGACGTCGAAGGCGAGCCGCGGGCACGAGACGCGCAACTGCCACCACCTCAGCCACCTATCGCGTAACGTGCTCCGTGCGCGCCGCGGCGTCGTGCGCATGCTCATCGTTGTCGTGCTCACCTTCGCCATCTGCAACCTGCCCTTCCACGCGCGCAAGATGTGGCAGTACTGGTCCAGCGGCTACGAGGGCCCCAGCGACTTCAGTACGCTACTCACACCCCTGACTTTCCTCATCACGTACTTCAACTCCGGAATCAACCCGCTTTTATACGCTTTCTTGTCCAAAAACTTCAGGAAAGGTATGAAAGAGTTAATATTCTGTAACTGTCATGGAAAAAGAAAAAGCGAAAACTTGATTCTTTTAAACCCGGTGGGCGGCGTCGGGCTGCGCAGGAGCTCGACTAGGTCCACGCGCGCCAATTGCAGCACGGTCACCATCGCGCCCAACGGGGAGTCATGAGACATGCGGCGGCGGCGCTTCCTATACAAGGTGGAAAACATTGATATTTCCTGATTGACGGAGAGCACCGACGAAGTGACGGACAGCAGCGGCTTCTACACCGTCTCCACCGTATCGAGGAAGGATCTATACGACTGAGACCTGTGTGAGCAAGCGCTTTCCATCACTTAATTCAAACAAAACTTTTAAGACTTCTACATACTCCACGCTGATTAGAACTGTGATGCTAACTGAGTGAGTGTGAGTGACAGTGATCTCGCGAGCTTAAAGAGTTAGAATATGTTTGTTATTAGGTGGATTAACTAGGGCTAGTGAGTGAGTTAAGACCAAATGTAACATATCTTTCGGTTATCTTTTAGTTAATCCTATTTGATGAAAATTTATGACTTTGTTCTTTGATAAATAATGTTTTTAAATTAACTGGTTAAAAATAAGAATCTATTGACTATAAAAGTGTAAAAATGCTTTTAAAATTCATAAAATTTACATGAAAAGGGAATATTTATGAGTTACCCACACATAAATAATCCCTTTGCATGTAGTATAGGTACAGTTGTTAATATAGATTTGATGTGATGTATTTATACTTTGAACTACGAAACAGTCCGTTACATATTCAATAGAAACGAAAATCGGCTCTCAAAAACTCCAGATGAAGCCACATAAAACTAACATCTTGGACTGACAATTTACAATGCAATATTTATGTTCAATACCGAATACCGCTTACCCTGTTATCGCAGAGCAGAGTAGCAGAGGCAAGCTACGATGTAACAACTAGATCCAAGTTCGAGGAGCGTGATAGCTGACAATATTATAATAACAATTTCAAATATACGAATTAAATAATAAATATAAAATACAAAATAAATGGCTTCTGCGAAAATTATCACGACGTATTAAAATAACTAAATTATAATTATACGTTAGCGTTAAAGTTCTTGTTGTTAAAGTTATATTATGTAAATAGTGAACATATCTAAACATTTTGATACGTAACTTAGATCCTAATACTGGTACGAGGTAAATATTAGATATTCGTAATAGTTTCGGCTAGTCGCCGAAACAATGGCCAAAAAACCATACATTACTTTAATACATAAGGAAATATTGGTTTGATATGTGTTTATTTACTTTTGCTAATGTAAATTTATATTTTAAAATACGTATATTTTCACACTATTGTACTAAATACATCATTCGACTATACATTATTGTATAGATTTATAAAAATTAAGTCAGTTATAAAATTGTTTTTACGAACTTATACGAATTTCGTCTTCGTATATGTATACCTACTAATACAACGTTCCCATTCAGTGACTAGGAAAACTACCTGTACTATAAAACGGAGAGTGAACTCCTCACCGAAATTACTTAGCATAAAACGTTTGACAAAATAATACAACCTGAAAAATAAAAGACAAAACGCATTTTAAAACGCAACTGAGTCTTTTATTTTGCATCAAGTCCTACCATCTACCAAAATAATATGAGGATATGATATGATGTACCATCCTGCCTGCGGTACTATCTTACCCTGTTACTTGCTACAATAATTATGTCGTCAGTATTTTTTTTCCAAAGATAAATGATTTAAATAATTCGTTGAATTCTTCAAACAAACATGTCAAAACAGAGCTTGGCTAGTCACTAAAGGCACGATGTATAAACTCATTTCCACATTGTTCTCGTTGTCTTTATGTAATAATAAAGTTCACATAAATGTACATATTACTAGTTAGTTGAGGAGACGGGGGACAGTTGGAACATTTGGATGCGGACGCTCGTAGCGAGGTCGTTACGAAACCGAGATCTTGACGATAAAATTACTTTATTTGTCCTCAAACGCGCACAATTTAAGCTTTTACTACTATAGTTAGAAGCGTTAAGCAGAAACGAATTGACTCCTAGGCGAACGTGCTCTACTTTGCATTTTGTCCTAATTTGCTCCCAGGCAAGACAGTAATCTAACGCGAGCTAAATAAAAACCTAATTGTAAAGGAGCTTACTGCGTAAAAACCTCGTAACCATATAAAACTGAAACAGGAGACTTTTAGCCGTATTTAGTCTGTAAACTTAACTTACAATTTATGGTTGAAAATTTACTTTTAACTCAACCATGATGCGGGGTCAATTTACTATATCCATTGCGTATATAGGTAACGTTGATAAAGGCGTAAAGATACCCGACACCCGAGCCTGTCCTCGCAGACCCTGCGTAACCCCGACACTTCGTGAGTTATTTATTAGTATTATCCAAACGTGATGCAACTGACCCCGGTCTGCCCTACCGGTTTTTCCACTTATTAACCCCAAGTTCATATTGTTCATGTATTATTGTCAGACTTGTGCAACACTTATTGGAATTTGTAATGATCCATGAAGAATTTAGCATTGCACCAGTCTGAACCCACCCAACTTAGATAGCCTAATTCATGCATATTTACAATAATCTATCTATAAAACAAAGAGCTAAGTACCTACTATTTTTTCCACTTTCATTGTACCATAACAAAGGTACAATAACTTCAATATACCGAATAGTATGTATTTCTGATTGTTAAAATGTTAAGTAAAATATATTTTTCACTGTAATCTATAAAATATTATGTAAGTATCTACAATTGATGTATAATTTTGTCATGAAATATAATTAAAAATCTTAAAAATAAGTTTATTTGCTAATTTCATTTTTGGAGAAAACCAAAACCCTTAATTAAGTGACTACCAACTTTACTTATTCTTTTATTTATTTTATTTATTAATTTTCGGAAGACTTACAAACTAATATCATTATAATGACAATAATATGTAACTAAATTGCAAATTGCTTTTCATATCACTTATAATAATACGTACTTTTGGAGTTGTGAATAAAATACTTCGGTTTAAAGAAATTTATTTCTCATAAGAACTTACAGTCCGCTTATAATAACATACAGAGTAAATATGATAATACAGTACAATTTCCTCCAGAGTTTTAGAAGTTATAATGTGCAAACATGTTTTTTAAGCTTATTTTTAAATATGTTCACGTTATCGCAATCTCTTATCTCGTCCGATTATGTAACTACGTTTTGCGGAGCTAGAATAAATAAAACGTCACTGGGCCACAATAACATAAATACGATAAATCTTTAAAACAATACGAAGCAATAAAACGTCCCTTTTAAGTCGGACAGAGCTGTTGCTACTCGCACTACAGTTATATCACGCGTAAGTAAACTTGGATTAAAAAAAAAAATCATTTACATTGTCCCTTGTTTAGTTCCAATATAAATGGCAAAATAGTATGTAAATTGTGGCGGTACCTACAAATAAGTGTTAACCACAAAACGGTACCCTAACGCACCA
The DNA here is from genome assembly GCA_947386135.1 of Melanchra persicariae. NCBI lineage: Eukaryota > Metazoa > Arthropoda > Insecta > Lepidoptera > Noctuidae > Melanchra > Melanchra persicariae. Next base: position 11,043,379 of record OX376653.1, on the reverse strand, counting down.
TCAGCGAAGTAAAGCAATTTTACAGAAAGTCATTTGTTTTACAGTTATTCCGGAACTGCGAGATTAGGTAGCCACAAGTATGCATGGTGGTGCAACTAGACTTGTGGAGAGTGGGCATTGTGTTACAAATAGTTACTTACATGTTGTACTTACTTTTGGCCACGACTTCTTCCGCTTGAAAACTGTTTTAGTTTTGCAAGAAAACGGACCTACTATCGGGATAACAGTATCATCATACGTTCTGAATCTGGCTATGATAAACCCGCGCGCCAAGTTTCGTTTTGCAATTGTGGTGTGCTTGACTAATACCTAAGCATCCAGTCTTTGAAATTACTAGCAATGGTTTTACCCTGTCCTGACAATTGCAAAAGCATCTTATCGGTCAAGACTTTTTCAAACATTTGCTATTATAGACCAAAGCAAGGCAATTGATTTTTAAATAAACAGATTCATCATCATCATCATCCACAATCCGACTTCTAAGCTGCTGAGCAAAGGCCACTTTCTTGTGCCCATCCCCACACACCAATAACACCCTCATCCCAGTTCTGCCAGCGACGGCAACAATAGGTGTATATACAGGGTATTTCTGAGCATGGTCATATAATGGGGGATGTTGGGTAGCTGATATACATTAAGAAAAATTTACAAACCCTAAAAAATGTGACTTTAAAAAAACGACCAGAAATACGACTAAATGTTCCGAAGAAATGACTTTTCAAGCAGTTTGTTACAGTTGGTGGCAATTACTATAGCTCAATGACAGATTTGATGTCACCGACTGCATCAGACTGCTTGTAAAATCTTTTCTTTGGAACTTTTTAGTCGTTTATGTGGTAGATTTTTCTGTAAGAAGTAAAATTTTTATGTTTTGTCAGCTATCCAACATCACCCTTAATATGAACACGCATTTCTGGAACACGCTTTAGATTAGGAGGAGAATAATTGTCTGTTTGTAAACTCTGTGTAGTTCACCAATTTATATTTAGATATGTATCAATGCATCCGTATAAAAACAAAATAAAATACTAAACTGGGACAACGTAGGTGTTTTTGACGCTTGAATAATATTAAAATAACAATGGTTTACATTACTATGGTTTTATCGTTCTTTGTTTACCTGATACAATTGGGCCATGTTGAATTGTATGTTATTATAAATAAATGTTGAATGCGAGGTATAAATATGAAGAGCATCAACAAATATAACAAGATCATATTTTTCATTAAATTAATGTCCTCAATTAAAAAAAAAACCTAATTGGTTTGTTTTTAATTGAGGATTTTAATTTAATATGCTAATATTTTTAGGCAGCTATCCAAGGCTTAATTTTAACAATTCATGGCAGATATACTGTTAACCATCGCACATGTCGGTGCCAGGGGTTTCGGGGGACAGTTCCGCTCACCCAATGAAAGGGTTTTTTATAAACTTTTTTTAATAATCTAACAATATTAATTAAAATTCTACTGTGTTATTGTCAGCCCGTTATTCATACCTGACAGCTGTTCTCAATAAAGTCGTTCTCTACTAATGGTGAAGAATGGTTACTATTAACGGAAATGATTTTGGGAATTAATGTTGTATAAAATTGTGAGCAATACATTTTGAAAAAATTATGATAATGTTGATTAGGGTCATCATTAGTTGATAAAGTTGGCATTTTATTTTATTTTACATTAATATTTTATTGGTACGCACTTATTGAATTCCCATAGCTTAACACACAAACATTTCTGTCGATACGCCGGAAAGTTATTTAATTTCAAACAAATAAGTTGGTTTGTAACTGGGGATACCTTCTTTCAAATTAATTTAATATTTTTCTTTTCGATTGGACTATTATTATTATTATATTAGAAGTGGACCGGACCTTTAAACACAATGGTTATTGATCGATCATTCTATTAAGATTTCAATTTTTTTCATTTGTGTGCATGAAGTTTTAAATAAATAAATAATGAATATATAATAAGTCATTTTTATGGTAAACTTATGTGAAGTTCACACAAGCAGTTTTCAATTCTGTACACTAAGGTCGCAATAAAGAAATAGATTTGATTTGAGCTTTGAGATTTGCTTTGATTGATCCAGCAAATAAATTCTGCGTTTCTATTTCAACTTAATTATTTATGAAGGGTTAATTCTTTGAAGCATGGTGCAGAGGTCTTAATTAAACAATGTCGATACACACATAATATAATTATCATTTCGGCGAAAATCTGCGCAATTTATATTTAGAAGATGATTTATAAGAAATTAAATTTACAAAAAAATACTTTGTTTGCACACAATCATTAATTTTAAGATGTTACAAAACATCTTATACACGCCGAATGATGTTAAATCACAATTTAAAATAATTATTAAAATACATCATTATGACGTGTTTGAATTATCATGCAAAGTGTTTGATCTTTGATGCTGAAATTATAACGTTGATGCTATTAAACGGTTCACAGAGGTGAGAACATTGTTTATTGTTTGAACACAGAGCTATTAGCTATTGTAATGATTCTCAGTGATTGTCCTTCATCTTAAAATATAACTAGCTTTTTCCCGCGACTTCGTACGCGCATGTCCTGATTTTTAACCGACTTCAAAAAAAGGAGAAGGTTTATTTGGTGGTGTTTGTTTGTTCAACGATATTTTTGCTAATTGTCAACCGATTTTGATGATTCTATTTTGTTCGGAAGAACAGAAGTTTCCCGGACTGGTCACATTTCAATTTGGTGAAGATCTGATGAAGAACTTCGGCGATAGGCAACGGAACTCTTCAATAAATGATAGTAAATCTCCCGGGATTGCTGAAATCGCATGTCTGTTTATTGTTTACACCAATTCATACCATGGTTTTGGGGTTATCCATTCGGGCATAAATTTATTGTTTATGAACCGATCTTGGTTATTCTTTTTGCGTTGGATTTAGTTAAAGCTAACCCCCACTAAAAAGTGTTTTTTTTACAAAAAAATACAACCGACTTCGAAATAAAAAAAACACTTTGGGACCAACTTCGAGGTATGTACCCTATCCAATCAAAAAATAATTTTCAAAATCGGACTACTCTGTTAAAAGTTATGCGTGGTCATGCATAAAAAAAAAAACAAAAAATACGCGTTGACTTGAGAACCTCTTCCGTTTTTTTGTCGGTTAAAAATGAAACACAATTTGCTTCTGGAAAATAGAGTAGTCGAAGAAAATCGATATTGGTGGAAAAAAAAGTACCTACTTTGTTTCAGTCATGAATTTAAAGGAACGTTACATGGGGTACAGACTTAGGTTGAGTTTGTAATGGTAGAAAAGCAATATTTTCAAGTTTAACCATTGTTTTTGGCTCCTCCGAAGTGTGTAAGTAGGTACCTAATTCAAAGCATCTTTTGTAAACCGTGGCAATTGACTGATCTGGAATTAACAAACCTTGTAACAGTTTTTAAATTCATGGAGCGTATGAGCATTTCATTAAAAACAATGCAACTAAGTAATTAAAAAGGGAAACAAATGGCCATACCTTTTTCAGACCTACAGTAGGCCTTTTTGACTTTGAGTGACTTCCAGCAGTGGATTGCAATTGGACGAGTCGGTTGATTGATTGAAGGGACAGCCGAGGTAGACACGGACCAACGACAGATGGGACACAATGAGACAATAAATACACAGTATCACTCAAGCGTAACGCCCCGAAAAGCTTTTTAAGTTAACTTGACAAAACTACCTGAAAGAAAAATGTTCCTTTTAAAAGTTCGATTACAAGATAGCTCAGTATAAGTATCAGGTTGACTTGTTTAAACTTAGAATAAAACTAGTAGTGTCCGAGACGTAATTAATCGCCACATTAAACAACTTAATACAGTTTTAGAAGAATTGGGAAAGTTGCGATTGATCGTGAACTAATAGGAACACTACGCCACAGTAATTCCTGTAGACTGCTGGATATTGAGTTACATCTCAGTTATAACGAGCGCACAAATTTACCTAGCGAAAACCTTACAAACTTTGCGAGGCAAGCTAAGCACTCGGAGCAAAATTACTCGAATATAGTAATTTTGCTCCGAGTGCTTAGCTTGCCTACTTGCTTTGACGACAAGTAAAAAATCCACAAGACATCTTTTATTAAACCAGACTTTTATTTTTGGGATGTTTTGAGAGGTTTTATAAATTAAAAATAAAAGCAATTTACTTTGTATTCTTTCGCGTACCTTATTTTTTTTTTGTTTCGAAAACAACAGTTTCATGAATGATCCTGTTCTTTTAACCACAAAATGCTACATCATTAGGTATCATTTTGTAAATTACGGTGACGAGTATTTTTCTGTAAAGAAGAATCCTTTGGAGTTAATGTATGCCAGAGAATATCTTCTTTCGACGTAAAAAATCTATTACTCGACTTAAGTGCCCGATATGTTTGTACCCTGTGCCGTTTACGCGTCCCGGGAGTTAGGCTAGATTTAGATACCTTATAAATTGCAATATTCTTGAGACACAAAAGTGTCGCAATATATATGAACTGCTTACTGTAGCAGTAAAAGGATCAACGATATACTTTCCTGAAATAAAGAAGAGTACCTATGGCGTGTTTATAGCACAAAATAACTTTAGTTTTGGAAGTCGGAGTTTCTGGTTTGGTTTCTTCGTTTTTTTTTGACACCGACTTCCAAAATTAAAGTGGTTTTGTACTTCGTAGTGGTTTTTATTTAGAAGTCAGTTGTATCTTTCTGTAAAAAGTGTTTTAAGATTTGTCACTGTTGAGTGCCCCCAAAATTCCAACCAGTCCAATCTATTTAGCTATCTATCTCCGAAGTTCTTTATCAAATATGTACGAGTACATTTAAATGGCACCATGGCACCATTTCAAAATAAACTTTCGAATATTTTTTTTTTTCTCAAACATGCTTGGAAAGAGCATTATTTTGACAACCTTCTTCGAGATATATCAAAATTGCTGTACTGGCCAAATACATGCGGGCAACGGCTGGTAAAAGTTGTATGAAAATCCATATCTGTCGTGGTTTAGCGGCCGCATATCTAACAAAGTACCTAAACTCATATCTGTCGTGTAATTTAAAAATGGAACGATAATAAGGAGGTAACTTATCAAAGGTTTTATTTAAATTTCAAACTGGCTTGCAAATATAAAAGCTGTTTATTGAAAAAAAAAAACAATTTAACGCGGGAAAAGTTATTGTTGTTCGTTCTTCGTCATTGATTTTGAAAAGTACTTTTTCAAATAAAAAGTTCTGCCTGGGTACTATTTGGTTTTAATTTCCGGGCATTATTTGAGAAAAGTACTATACCAGCCTTGGCCACAACTAGACATTGATGGACTTACGGATGTGTGCCTCGGCTTCGCCTCGGCCCACATTTACACGTTCGTCCATCAATGCCTCTTTTGCTGGCCGCTGCAGAAATGTACTATTGCAAATCCATCTTTATATGACGTAGTGTCCGAACATACATAAAAAAAATATTATTATTTTATCCGAAATGATAACCTCTTTCGTTTTTAAGTCGGTTAATTATAAAAATATCAGAGCTTTTAAGACGGTACATATTTGACGACACGGTTAGCGCAGTGGTTGAGCGATTGACTGCTGCGCTGCGCGTCGTGGGTTCGATTCCCGCACGGAACAAATATTTATATAACATACAGATAGTTTTTTCGGGTCTGGCTGTTTGTGTATGTGAGTTTCTATGTTTGTAAACGCATCCACAATACAGGAGAAAATTCTAAATTGGGGCAACGTTTTCAAAAAAAAATTAAAAATAAATGTATTTCGAAAATCAAAATAACGTTAGTTTGTGGTGTCGAATGGTTAGATAGGGTTAGATAACATACGTCCAATATAATTATCTAAAATCTAAATATCGACAAACGTGACATCGAAATACCTAAATATCGAAAGTACCTACATAGTATCGAATGTCCTAAATATCGATATTTATTTATATGTTGTACTACAAAAGTACGTGACAGAAACAAATCGCTGCAAAACCGACTCCACGTGGTCTTGTCTGAAAACAAGTAACAAAAAAGAAAACAAATGAACAATTTCCGATACTTTTTTGGCAGAATGTATATAAAAGTAGGGACCCATTTAATATTCTAGTAATAATGTATACTTTTGGCGACGACCGTAGTTTGTATTAACATTTACAAATGATGAACTGGAATCGTAGATTTCAATTGCGGTCCATGATTTGCATTATTCACGCAATATGAACACTGGAAACAGTGAATCAATTTAACACAGTTTAACCTCACAATAATAGGCTTACATTCATTCCATGCCAAAGTTTAATTATCGTGATAACAAACTTCGTTATCATGTGAAATGTACTCACACGAGGACATAAGACGTTTGAGCCACTTAAGTGGGACTAACTTACTCGAGACATATCTTTATGGTCCTTCAAATAACTTTATTATCTACACAGTTATCTAAACTGAGGTAACATTGTTTGTATGTATGTTTATTTTGTTTCTTTACATGTTTCCAAAAGGTCATCTATGGAATTAGGTACACGATATTACACAAGCCTGCAAAATTTAACTTTTTTCCCCCTTCCAATAATTATGTTTTTTTTAACACCCTTGCTCGTAAAGCTGATGTAATTCCACCGGTTTTAAACATGTAAAGCGGGTCATAAAAAACGCGTGTGTTACCAAAGCAAATAGTTAGGTTATAGTCCATACAAATTCCATAACAGTATTATTTGCCATTTCAAATATGGAACTGATCGCCGCAGCATGACTCCAGCTAGTGAGCAGCGCGCTGTTGCTATTCAAATTTCGAACTTATCGCCGCGCGGCGTCAGTCAGTAGGCAGCGCGCTGTTAAAATGGCGGAAAAGCAACAGTGTGCATTCACCAAGGAACTTCTATTACAACCTGGAATGTGCACAGGCTGTCGATACGCGGTCCGAGGGAGATAGCTTCGCGAGAGCCCTCTGTCCCTTTCATTAGGGTGACCAACCAATATAATGTAGGTTGAGACTAATATAATAGGATATAATATATTAACCAATAATTTGATTTCATAAGTTAATAATAATTATGCTATAAGGATGGATTAAACTAAAACGCATTAAACTATGTTTTATTATATCCTGGGGCCTGAAATGAAGACTACAAATAACAGAATCATTTTTGATATTTGAATGACTTGGAATGACATCAAGCCATTTTTTCTCTTCTCCAGGCAGTCTGAAATTATATTTTTTAAATTTATTTAAAATATACGAAGTGACACACCTAAATCAGCGATTAATATGGGAAGTTGAAACTTTTGTGCCATTTCCGTACAATGTTCCTCGGGAAATGTGAAATTTCATGATCACGTTTTTTAAGTATTCGGTACCTACACCATTCCATATAAACTTTTATTATGCTTACGTTGAAGACTACCTCCTATTTATATGCTGCATTGTGTAAATAATCTTATAATTTCGTTCATTATGGGCACCCTACTTCAAGAATTGCAATATACTTACTTGAAGAAAGAAACACCGCATCCTGCATAGAATTCGCTTTTGCAACCGAACAGCTTTTGAATCGCACACTTTTTAACCATCTTTATTACATCCGAATAAAGAAATTGATTGTTTTACAACAAATAAATATGACTGGTGGGTTACCAGTCTAACTTATATAATTATATATTCTACTAATAATCTTTTCTTTTTTAATTACATTTCAATATACACTTCTGGACACATCTATTGGCCCACTTTAGAGTTTAGGTTTCGATGGCCCCTACCGAAATATGATTGCTAGATTGAACAAAAACTGTTGATGCAGTTTTAAACCTGATACATTTTACCATCTTTTTCGATCGTATTGTTTTAAATTTGAATTCAGAATACCATACGACATGGAGCTACGCCTAACAAGTCGGATATGCGCCTTGTTAAAGGCAATTGATTTTTGAATAAAAAACATGTTTTATCAAATAAAGGTTTAATTTAATAACGCGTGTTGCCTCCATGGGCATCTACCACAACTCTCATACGATTAGGCATAGAGTTTATCAACCGCTCTATGAAATTTTGAGGGATCATCTCCCATTCCTCTTCTATGGCAGTTTTCAACTCCTGCATCGTCTGGGCAACTGGCTGACGAGCCCTAACACGTCTTTTTAGCTCGTCCCACATGTGCTCAATGGGGTTCATGTCTGGGCTTCTGGCTGGCCAGTCCATAACTGTGATGTTCACATCCCGAAGATATTCCCTGACGATGCCGGCCGCATGGGCTCTTGCATTATCATGCATAAAAAGGAAATTTGGGCCCACATAGTCCGCGTATGGTATCACGTGAGGTTGTAAGCACTAACGAATGTACCTTTCAGCATTTAATGTTGGCAGCCGTGGTCCTGTAACAACCTCAAGTTGAGTTTTGCCGCTCGCGGATATACCGCCCCAGACAGTCCATGAGCCACCGCCATAAGCAACCCTCTCTTCAAAGCAGCATTGTGCGAAACGCTCTCCCTTACGTCGGTAGACCTTCTTCCTTCCATCATTGCCATGTAACACAATTTTAGACTCATCAGAAAAGAGTACACGGCTCCAATCTTGCTGTGTCCAATTTAAATGACTGCGTGCGAAATGAAGGCGCGCTGTTCGGTGGGCTCGCGTTAGTTTGGGCCCATTAGCTGGCTTGTGTGGTACCATATCGCGTTCTTTAAACCTTCTCCGTACAGTTCGAGCGCTCACAGATACTACGTGGAAGTCGCGAAGTTGGTTTTGTATCTCAATGGAGGTAAGGTGACGATTTCTCAAGCTGGTCGTCACGATGAATCGATCCTGCCTTTCAGTTGTGACCCGAGATCGTGGCCTTCCTTGGCGACGAACAAAGCCGCCAGTCTCTAGGTACCTCCGATAAACATTTCGGACCGCAGATCGACTTAAATTAAGTTGAGCACTCACGTTTCTTTGGCTGTGTCCGGCCTGAATAAGTGCCACAGCTTGGGCGGCGACTTCAGGTGAAGTATCCATAGATTATTGATAGAACCTCACCTTAATGTTAAGAATAAGTAATGTTTGTTGCAAAACCAAAGATATCAATCACTTTTTCAAGAATTAAATCCAAGTAAACCAATAAAACCAAGTTTTCTTAGTATTCGATTGTTTGATATCAACAAACAGGCTCCAAATTGTCTTTTGTTTCTTTAAATTCTGTGTTCGAAATTCAAAAAAGACCATTGAATGAAATTGTGAATGTGCCAGGTTCAAAACTGCATAAAAACTTTTTGCTCGACCTAATATAAAATTTTAGCTAGGACCAAACGAAACTGAAAATACAAGGTGGGCCAATAGATGTGTCCAGAAGTGTAGTATCTAAATTATTGCTAAAAAAATGTTCTCATTTTAACAGATAATTTAAAAATATATCAGAACGAAAGTTAATGTTTTTTTAATAAGTCACGACAAAATTATATTTTCCTACCATTCCTACTAAATTCGGGAATAATCCTCCTGGCAACACTTTAGAAAGGGACACAAGGCTCTCCAAGCGCTTTCTCCCTCGGACCGGATTTCTCTTTGACCAAGTGATTGTCTGTAATAGAACTTAGCTTCATAAACATAAGGTTTATTTTTATATTGGTGTCAAATTGACAATGCTCATTCCAGGTTGTAATAGAAGTTCCTTGGCATTCACAGATTGACTTTATTTAAAATAAAAAAAAAGAAGTTTATTCGGTAATTTAAAAACTTGGCTGCATGCTCTAGCGTCTTTGCCAACATTTTCACGGAGCCACGCCAGAGTATAATCCTCGCGCCATTTTTCTCAAAAATTCTTTTCTTTGTACTTGTATTGTGAATATCTAAAAATGACAACTTTCAATAATGAAGATGAGCAATATATTACTTCAACTCCACCGGATATACTAACAGAAGCGCGAACCGCATGCGACAGCTTGCTGCCGTCAATATCCAAGGACAGATACATAACCACGTATGAAAATTTCTTGAAGTGGAAAAACATGAAAAATGCCAAGAAGTCATTTTCCGAAAAATGATTTCTTTTTCTGTTTCCTCGCAAATGTGTTAAAAAACGTCGTACGATATACGTGCGTATTGGTTATAACATGCTCGGCTCAATTAGGCCCTCGCCTTCGGCTCGGGCGGAAATTCTGCCTCGCATGTTATAACCATCTTAACGCACTAATATCGTAATGTACTATTAAAGCAGACTTTTTGTTCGTTTTTTAGTGTAACGTGTAACAATATCAATTTAATTAGTCTAACTAGCTGTTTCCCCGCGGCTTCGCTCCCGTCAACTGGCTACCTACCCTACTCTACCTACCTACCCTACCTACTGTAGCGAAATAAAACGGCGTTCGCCACATACATAATACATATAATTCATTTCTGTATCCTCGTAAGGCCCAAGCTAAATTTCGCAAGATGAGCTAAACGCCCAATGTACAGTACAATGAACAGTATCGCCTAACATGGTTCCGGCCCAAGCATACCTACTCAAATAGTTTTTTTCGGAAAATCTCAACCAAGATTTTTTTTATGTTTTTCTGTGTACTCTAGGTAGAATAGGAATATATTACAGCCAGTTTTAAGTTAATATATCGTGTTCATTTAAATGCACATTGGGCGTTTGGGTGATCTTTAATTTTTAATAAAATAAAGTTATTTTATGAATATTTATTTATACATTAGAGAAAAAAACACAATTTTAACAAAAAAAAATATTTTGATTTTTCACAAACTAGTTTTATTATTTTCATTTTAAATTTTAACATAAAAGTGAGATAAAGGAACAGAAATTATTCAATACTAACCATTTTGGTAGGTTCTTTTTCAAAATGTAAACTATGAAATATAAAAATAAATAGAATAGAAAGTGGTCTATTTATAAAAAATAAATATCAAAGACAATCACAAATAAGTTTAGTCTAGACTTAAGAAAAACTAAACATATCCTAAAAATAAACATGACTTTTCTTCATAATTTCAATAAAAAAATGGTTTCAACTCATCAAATATATGTTTATTCATAGCATTTCTTGTTCCTCGACCCTTCCACGTACTCTTCCGCGCCATCTTCCACGTCTAACACGTTCCACTTCAACTTCTTCACCATCTTCTTCTGTACTGTCATCACTTTCGTGTGACTTTTTCTGCAAACAGATTCCGAAGGTTCGGGTCGATATTTTGGGTCCCCAATATCTTCATCTGAAAACAAGAAGTCTTCTATCTCGCAATCGTTAAGCAACTCCTCAATTTGATCACTCTTGATATCTACAAATAAAAAAAATCCTTTGACGTATTACTAATCATTAATACCCAATGTGCAACACAATGAACATAACTTTACGACGAAGTATAAAAAATACAAATAAGTGTTATCGAACGAAAATAAAATTTACTCCAGTTAAAATATGTGTTTATCATTAACTTAGTCTAATTTTTTGATCAAAATAAGCTAAGATTTAATTAATAAATTAAGTTTTTTACTCACGTGTCTCCTGAATCGGCGGCATAATAGCAAAAATGGCAGATTTTGATAGATTGCTTAAGAATTTTTCCCAAATGTCCGCTGTCAAAATTCCTCCAAAAGTAACAACCAATCATACCATTCACGCCAAATGACAGTTGGCGCGAAAATTTAAAAGAAACATGCATTTCAAATAAAATATGTACATTGTAATGTACATTGGGCGTTTAGGAGAAGATTTTGTTATTTTAGCTGGGCCGGAATGCTATATGTTACTTTGTTCAATACATTGTACATTGGGCCTTACGAGGGTATAGTAAAATAAAATAAATAAAATAAAACCGAAAATTAAACAAACAAAAATAAAAATAAATGCTAAATTAAAAAACAATTTAGGAGTAAGCTGAAAACTGAGCGTAAAATATTTAAAATACGTTTTTTTTGACCGAGTCAGTAAGAAACAAATATTAACGGTTATTCGAAAACACAATTGAAATTAAAATCTAAAGTAACTAGAACCGACTTCGCACGTTCTTCCTCGACGTTCTGCGTCAGGAGGGAAAAAAACCTCCTTCCGCTACACCACAAACCTCCAAGCTATAAGTATCGCGGTCAGTGGGATGTCTGATAACCCGCAACGTTGTGACTCAGGCGACTCACAAATTCAGCCGAAGATAGCTAAGGGTCTCGCCTCCTTAGCATTAGTTTCCGGCCTGGATCCCGAAGCAGGTTGAGGGTGATTTCCTACACAGAAAACCGGTTTCAAAATGATTTTGAAAAAACACTTATACGTGATATATTGGTGACTGGCACTCCACAAATAATGTTAAGCCTCCGAAAGCATACCAAAATTTAGGTTTTTTCCCCATATTAAATCGATTTAAAACAACTCCTGTCACGACTGCTAACAACAACACAACACAAAAAACAACATAAAAAATCAAATGTAGTACGTGTCAAAATTACGTGAATCCAACTTTATTTATGAAAGAAAACATATCCAGACTCATAAAAAGGTACAGTTATGGCAGTGATAATATATGTAGATAACGTCTTGTAACGTTATCTACATCCATGATAAGATCCTCTTTAAAGGTTCTTTTCCAATTCATGAAATCTTGGTACGCCTTTTTGTATTGTTTTCTCAACTTTTCTGGTAATAATTGGTTAGATATGTCCTTTGCTGCATTAGAAATATCTGGTGGTGTGTTATCAAAGCTAGTATCACTGATTTTTGTAAACAACAAAATAATACATTTTTGCAATACCAACTAATGTCGAACAAAAATGGCGGGATACGACGAGAATCGAAGGGATCGAAATAGCAAAGGAGTTGCATAATGAAATTTAGTACAACATTATAACACTCGTTTGGATATTACTATGGTTACTATGACATTGGTTGTTTGAATGTTGGCAATAATCTGTTTCAGGAACTTTTATAGAAGGATAGAGGATTTATAGCCTAGGTGTAGATAAACTTATATTATGATAACAAGTATTTCCATAGTATTTTCGTTTAATTTTATACGACATGTACAATTTGTATCATACCAGCTTTTCTAATGTATTTTACTCCAAGCTTTTAATGTATGCAAAGCAAGGAAGCGTGTATTGCCTCCGGTTGACATAAAAATGGATGTGAATATTTCACACAGGGTGTATATTAAATCAGCCTGAAGCTAATGATTGATTATTTATCAGTCCCCGTAGTGATAGTGTCCGTTTGACGTATTCTGGGAAGTTTCCCTGTCCCCAACTTGCTAACTGACTGCGGTATGTTTGCTATAATTTAGTTTCCTTCGGGTGTTTATTTTTGCAACTCAAACTAAAGGAAGGAACTGATACATGTTGTATCTTGCAACTCAGCTGTCTTTTATTGACATCTGATCACCAGCGCCGCTTACCCATAAGAACATAATTTGATGAATTTATTTTATTATGATGTTTGGAAAACTTACAGCCACTTTTCACTTATATTACCAACGAACTAATAAAAAAAAACCACTTATAGGTAGGTACTTATACCATAAATTTTTTTATGCACATCCAAAAATACTTTAATTTTTTTTAGAATATGGTACTTTTAATATTAGTTTACTTTACCATATTAACATACCGAAACTCCTCCGTGCCTCGGAAAGCACGTTAAGCCGTTGGTCTCGGCTGTCATTTGTAGATCTTTGGCAGTCATTACGGATTGTCAGAAGCCAGAAAATCTGACACGAGTCTTGCCAAGAAATATCGTGTTACCCAGCTATTGGGTTGTGGAGGTCTGGTAGGTAGCCACTTCACGTAAAATACTGGTATTCAGCTGAATCCGGTTCACTGGGAGTCGACCCCAATATAGTTGGGAAAAGGCTGGACAGATGAATTTTAGTTTACTATAAAATTTAAAAAAAAATGGAATAACAAGCACGAAAGAATAAGTTTCTAAGTTAGAATTACAGCAACAAGAAATACTCGTGAGACAATGACTGCAAAGAATTAGTTTTAATTTACAAATTCCAGTTTTATAAAGATATATAATTGTCAACTTTCAGTCGCATTAAAAGCACGAATCGCTCTTATCAGATAAGAGTTTTTTCTGTAAGAAGTTCTCTCCACCGATATGACCAGTAGGTGAGGACTACGTAGGTGTGCACAAGGTACACGTAGTCCTATAATATCTTATTTAGCAACTCAGGTACCTATCCATTCATGATTCCGAACAAAAATGCCAATTCGGCGAAGAATATGAAATTTCATGCAATGAGTCCCATAATTAGGCAAATATATTCTTAAACGTAATTGAATATACCTTAAGAATTTTCGTTGAATGCTTCATACTTATTTCGGGTTCCAACCTTGAGAGCCATAGGTACTCTAAGTGAATAAGAACGAAATAATAGTACAGTATTTTAATAGTTTTGATGCTTTTGAACTGAGACGAGATTCTAAGGATAAAACCAAGACCCTTAGACGCTCCATGATTTGACTATGTTGTAGACGTGCGTATCAAAGATTAGCTTTCAGTCAAAGGACCCAGGTCTTTTAATAAGATTTATTCTGGTTATTGGGGTATCCAAGATTTTGTAAGTAAATTGGATCGGATTCGGTTTGCGGGTGAAGTACACACAGCATTTTCAGACACTCAAATTCAATTTAATAATTCTGCAGTAAGTAATTTTGGATTCTGTTACATGATCATCATGTCATCTGCATAAAGCATATTTTTGAGTGCTGGAAACATGATGTGACTTCATTGATGAAGATGTTGAATTAAAGAGGCCCCAATAATGAACCTTGGGTATAAAAGTCTATATAATAAAGTGAAAGATAATGTTCCATTGTACGAGTACATAGGTCCATATAATTTGCAATATTCACATTACCGACTCATTCCATCGATCTTTGCCTAAGTTACTGTGATATTTCTGGTCACGTTCTTCAGCGGTCGTGACTTCCTGAGCGAGACTCGTTCGGCCTGAACGTCTGTCACAAAGTTCCTTTAAGAACAGCCCTTTTATTTCCCTCGGTACGACCCGGCGATAAGATTTTACAGTAAAAGATCTAGGCAGACTTATGGCACAACTGTTGGCTAAAATCACTTTTTTACTTCTTACAAGATATTGGAGTAGTAAAAACTTACCTTGGTTTAGTGCGGTTGACTGTACTATATGGTACCGTTTTGAGTTCGTAGCGTGCTCTATAACATCCGCTACGACGGCTACGACAGCCGCTACGATGGCTACGACATAGATGCGCTGTCGAGGTCAAATATTAAGAGGACGAATTGGAAATTTTGGCATCAGTGATCTCTATTTTTGTCAGTAATTACGAAACGAATAAAAATATGAGTTGGTGACCTGAACAGTTCATGATGAAAACCTTATTTTGTTAGTTTTCATTACATGATTAAGTAACTTTTGTAACAGAGAAAAAAATACCAAACATACCTCTTTTTAAATAGAGATTCACATTTTATGGGCAAACGTGACCGATTTTAGCCTCTCAACTTGCTCTGTAGACAAGTCTATAAATACTCCTTAAAATTGTAGAAGGAATTTCTCAAGTTATCATTTCCGACTAAATAAAATAACAAAAAGCATTTTGTCGTTTACGTCGTTTTGTTATAAGCTAACGCGCATATGCAATCCTCGCCCCGCGGAGACGCTCAGTCCCCTCTTGACCATTGTCAGCGACGGGTCTGTGCTAGTCGGCTTCCGGACTGCATCGGCGATTGCGTGATCAAATTTAGCGGTTTTATTTAATAAAAATGGGAAAAAAGAAAGAAAGATGTTCCAAAAGGAAAAGAAGAGCATGTCTTTTAGAAAAAAGTGCAAATTTGACGAAAAGAAAGTAAGTTTTCATAATGAAATGTGAAGCGATGGTAGTTTACTAAAAAAGATGACGTTCAAAAAGTCACTTTGACTGTAACTTCAATGATGTTTATTTTTGTGATAAAAAATATGTAAGTAACTAAGTAGGTTAAGTACCTATTTTGTTTTCCATTTTTTGTGCTACAATCACAATAAGAATAAGAAGAAGATTACAATATCTTCTGTAAAGTGATAGTTCAATATAAGTTTTAAAAAAATATGTATATTGTGTTATATTTTAGGAAACAATCGTTGGAACAATGTTCGGAGAACGAAACTATGGAGTCGTCAACTTGCAACAAAAATAAAGAAATGACAGCTTCCTTTTTAGGGTACGTATGAAAAATTCCTAAACCTCCTAACGTTTTATAAAAGTTATAGGCATTATTATTATTACTAAAACACTTTTTTTGGTATCTTCTAGAAATGAAAACGACGCTTTACCGAATTATGCAGAGTTGCAAAATGTGTTGCCCGCGTAAGTTTTTGTTGCTATGTATTATTCAATATTACAATCAATATACCTAATTCAACGATGAAGTTAAAATTAAAGGACTTCTTTTATTTTAGAAATGCTGATACTAATGACACTAATATATCACAAAACGAGGGCATTCCTGCAGCTACAGTGAGTATATTAGACAATTTTGTTCTTTATACATAACCGACGTATTAGTCGAAATATGTTATCTCTGAAGTTGGTACTAGGCCCTAATTTATTTATATTTTCAGATTAGCAGACAGTGTTCGAGTGATAAAGTTTCTACAGAAATGACAATTGAACGCCCTACTGAGGCACCAGTAAGTACTCGGTTTATAAAACACAATATTTTGTCTGATTGGAGTTGGAAGCAGGTTTCAATGGTTGCCTAGATATGAGAACCAAAAAAAAAAATTTAAACATAATCAATATCTGTGAAGTGATTGATGTAAATAAATAAATAAATACACAATGGGCAAGAAAAACATTTTCCTGCGCCATGCTATCACATTCCATGTACGATATTGATACTTATTTTTTATATTTGTTTCAGATGGAGCCGGAGGTACAAGATATAGGCCATAGAATAATAGATGTGAACCACTTTGTAACAGAACTTATAAAGTTCTCTGAACACAAGTCTTTGTTTAATTGTGGATTAGCCACATTAAAATTTGAGTCTGAACATCACGTAGGCTTGCAATCAGAATTTACATATGTTTGTTCATTGTGTGGTTACAGAAATAAAATAAAATCGTCATTGGCTGATGTAAACAAAGACGCCGTTGCTGGAGTTATGGCTGCTGGTTGTGGGCAAGTACAACTCAATCAATTTTTGTCTGGAGTAGGTTTACCCAACATGTCCGATTTTACTTACAATAAAATGCATAACGATATCTGTGATGACTGGGAAGAGACTGCATGGGATGAGATGAAAAAGGCTGGCGATAGAGAAAAAGAAGCTGCAATAAAGGAAGGGAGAGTTAATAAAGACGGTATACCGCTAATAGATGTCATTGTAGATGGCTGTTGGTGTAAGCGATCTTACCGGACTAATTATGCGGCATTATCAGGGTGTGCAGCTATAATTGGTAGACGTTTCGGCCAAGTACTATATATGAGCGTCAAAAATAAATATTGTTGCATTTGCGCTCGAGCTGAGAAAAAAAAAGAAACGCCAAAAGAGCACGATTGTTACAAACATTTCAATGGTGCGTCTACGGCCATGGAGTCAACAATAATAACCGAAGGATTTAAACAATCTCTTGACATGCATGGATTGATTTATTCAAGATTTATCGCCGATGGCGATAGTAGTACATATGCAAAAATAATAAATGCTCGCCCATATCCAGGCATTACAGTCACAAAAATATATTGTCGCAACCATTTGCTGAGGAACTACAGTAATAAACTGCTACAACTGGCCTCCAATACGCAATATATTGCAGCAGACAGGAAAAATTTAACACAGAAAAAGATATTGCGATCAAGAAAATATATTTGTGATGCTATAAAGCTTCACAAAGAAACAAAAAATGAAGATGGTTTATACATAGACATCAATGCGTCCATTTTTCATGCTTTTGATATTCATGAAAATTGTAACCGCCAATTATGCCAACATATGGGTCTAGATGATACAAATCCATTTTTTTGCAGTCTTCTTTGGCAAAAAATTAAAACAGTTGTTGCACAATTAGCTGATAAAGCACACAGTTTAATTGAAGACGTAGACAGCAATGTTGTAGAAAGATTTAATGGAGTTATAGCAAAAATGGTGGGGGGTAAACGTGTTAATTATGCTCAAAGACGTTCTTATCAGGCAAGATGCGCAGGAGCTCTGATTTCATTTAATACTGGGAAATTACTATCAACAGTTCAGCGAAAAGTTTATGGGACAAGCCCCAGATTGTCCATAAAAAAGCATGAAAATGCAATAAATGAAAAAAGGCTCAAGGCCAAACTCAACATTAGAAAAAAAAATCGGATGTTGGTACCAAGAACGCTAAATTTAGATTATGGCGAAGTAGTCGACAAACCAGACTTGGACAAAGATACTCTGGAAAAAGCAAAAAAGACTTTTGTACAAAATTTATCAAAAACTAATGAAGAACGAAAAGAAATCGAAAAAAGGACTATCCTACAAAGTGAATCTGGCGAATGGCTTGAACTTCGTCGCAACATGTTAACCGCATCAAATTTTGGCAAGGTTATAAAGAGAAAGCAGACGAATTCTTGCCAAAATTTAGTAAAAAATTTGCTTTACAAACCCAGCATCGACCATGTTCAGTCTATTAGTCACGGAAAAAAATATGAAAAAGTAGCATTCGAGCAACTGTCTTCAATGCATAAAATCAACATTAAAAATTGCGGCTTGTTTATAGACGAAAAATATCCTTTTTTGGGTGCTACACCTGACGGGATCACCACTAGTGATATGTTAGTGGAAATAAAATGTCCTATTGCACCATTTAAAAATGGCATAAAAGATGCAATACAAAATAAAAAAATGCATTTTTATAAAAAAAACTAATGGTGAGGTGGTTATTAACCAAAGATCGGATTGGTATTTTCAGATCCAAGGCCAACTTCATATCTGCAAAAAAGATAGCTGTTTATTGGGTATATGGTATGGCAATAATAAAATAAAAACTGAAATTATTAAAAAGGATGACGTGTTCTGGAAAAAAGAGATGGAACCAAAGTTGTTAAAATTCTATTACGACTGTCTTCTTCCCGAACTTGTCGACCCCAGGCACACCAGGAATAAGCCTATTCGTGATCCGGATTACGTGATTGTTCATAACAATAAAAACTCTGTGCCAGATACTTGCAACGAACAATTAGAAAAAGCAACTATTTCGGGAAAGGAAAATGCTGATTCAAATCAACAATCAGTCGTTGAATATGAGGATGTTTTTTCATTTTCGGAATTTTAATTTCTTTTATTCTTAATTTTTGTAATAATTTCTTATTACGATAATAAATATTGTATAATAATAATAATACACACGAAGTGTATTATGTGTTTTAATGTAAACTAGCTTTTGCCCGCAGCTTCGCTCCCGTGAACTGACTACTCTACCCTATCCTACCCTACTCTACCCAACTCTCCCCTACTATACCCTAATTTTTTTTCTTCATAAGAACCTTCTCCTGACAATAACAAACACAACAAAAAAAGAATTGGCGAAATCGGTTCAGTTATTCTCGAGTTTTGCGCTTACCAACACATTTTGCGATTCATTTTTATATATAAGAAGATGATATCAATGTAGAATAAATTATTTTCCTTGTTAAAATAAATAAACACACACACTCACAATAATTTAATACTTACAAGGAAAAGGTTCCAGCCTTAGAATACTTATGTAAAAGTAAATAAAGATATTTTGATCGTATAAAATATTATAAAAAAATATGATTTTTAAAAATATTTTACTTTAAAAAGAGATGTGCTAGTGTTTTTCAAATCACGAAAATCTTAATTTCGTTATTTGAATAACACTAGCACGTGTTAGTTTATTTCCGAAAAGACAATCAATAAAAAAAAGTCATAGGTAAATTCATAAAAAAATATATAAGACAACTCTAAGGTGTCTATGTTCCGCGCCGCTACCGCCGCGCGCCGCTCGCCGGCGCCGCCCGTTGCAATGCATACGTCACTTACCGGGGTGCGTGCGGGTTGCGGGGTGCGCGCGCCTGGTATTAGAATTATTGTTAAACAATTCGTCGCCCTGGCGTTTGAAATCAGTACCTACTGGACTGGACTGGTACTTACACAAAGTGTAACAGAATAAACGGAAACGGCCGTACCGTTTCCGTCTATTCCTGTACCTGAAAAGGGGGTTCTATTGTTGGTCCTATAGTAACAGTTGTTTTTAATGATGATTACAGTGACCCCTTTTCAGGTTTTGCATTTATTCTGACTATTTTCTAATTTGATAATGTTGGATACAGAATAGAAGACACAACACAGATACAGAATACAGAAGATACATAATTTGGGAGTAGAAATAAGTTTACACGATAAGTAACAATCTGTTAGAGAAAAGGAGAACATTTTTGGTTCTGCATAAAAATTAATAAGCTATGCATCATGCAACAAATAATAGGAACAGGAAGACAGACTGACGAGACTACCAGCAGATCAAACTGAAATAAATGTTCGCACACATAGAACGGTTACAGATTATAGCAGCAAGGCAACGCGTCAAGCGATAAATCCGTCCAGCCATCTTCGCAACCGCTTCGTTGCTCTCCGCATAAATTACACTATCAAGAAAACGCAATTAAAAGTGAGATAGAACTCAGGAGAACTATTTTCTTTTTACTGGTGTTCACGAAATTTAGGAGCCGCCTTTACACGGCTGCTTTACTACAGTCTTCTAACTTTTTGTTTACAACCTATGTAAGTTTCTTATGTACTTATATAAGTTTGGCTTAACGTCACATAAAGTAAGCGCGTCTAAGTGTAAAGTAACATGGTTTTAACAATAACTTGTTATGATCGACAGATTTTGCGTTCAATGCTTATGGAAATATATTTTTAGGTTCCATGTCTCTGTTGCATTCTCGGAATTTGCTAGTCAGAAACTCTAACGTTGAGCTGTTAGAGAAATGCCACCAGAGCCCGATCGACCGCCAGATCAAGCAGCGATGGATGGATCACACGCTCCGGAAGGATTCCGAAACCGGCCATGGACTGGAATCAACAGGCGACGCATGGAGTCGGTGGAGCGCGACAACCATCTCATTGACGTGGAGCGAGGTTAAGCATGAAGCTCAAGACAGCTCGCGAGAAGGACTAGTAGACTACTGTACGCCTTCTGCCCCGGCTAGGGGACATAGAATCTTAAGTCATGACGTCCAGCAGTGGACGCTTTTCGGCTGGAATGATGACGATGATTTATAAGTTGATTAATTCAGCTATTTCTTTATAAAAGCCAAGCCCTATGATAGCCCCACCAACCGTGTCTCCACGTTGCCGTCGTGGTGGGGCTTGCGTGTCTCAGTGATCTTGGGGGCTTTGCCGGTAGAGCCACTCATGCCGGAAGGTCCCAAGTGAGAGACCAGACCAAGAGAGACACAAGAGGGGCACACCGTTCGGAGACTTGAGCAGTGTTCGGGTCCTCGGACGGTGTGCGTCTCATTGGCTTGCTCGCTGCTCTCTGGTACGCGTCTGATCATCAGACGTGACTGTGAGGGCAGCGAGCAAGCACTGAGAGAGAAGGGGAGAAAGGGACCGCACCCTCAAAAAGGAAAATATGGACAGAACTGAGGAAAAGGAACTACCCCAGGGCGGTACGGACTGCACAGCAGTACGAGAATCCGCCACGCATTGCGCGTCAAGCCCCACGTATTCTGGGGGGGGCAACGCAGTTTCCTGTCCACCACTTGCCATTGGCAACAAGGGCCGAGGAGGCCCCCGATCCAAGCTATCCGAGGAGGACCCGATCGGTCTTAGTTTTGGCTCGCCCGACAGAGTGTCGGTCGGGCGGAGCGCGGCAAAAGGCGCGCTATATTGGAGGAGGGGCTCGCTTGAGCGTCACCCGGGTGCAGAGTCGGAGTCCGAGTTGGACTCCGACGACCTGGTGACAATTAGCTCGGCGAGCTCTGGACCCGAGGGGGCGGGGGCTGCTGCGGAGGACTCCAGGTCCTTCCGCAAGCGGCCCAGAACTGAGGAAGACCGGGGGTCGTCCGGCAGCGAGGAGGTTGCCTCGGCTCGCAAGATCCCCACCAGCAGGCGGGGGCGCCGCAAGGGGGGCGCGGGGAGAACAGCCACCCCGTGCCGCAGGAGGGCCAGGTGCTGGACCTGGTGCGGCAGGAGATGGCTGCCTTCCAGGCGCGGTTCTCCGTCCTGGAGGGCATCGTCCTGCGCCCCCCGCTAGCGAGTGCGGCGAGTGGGAAGGCCCCCCCAGGCCAGAAAAAGGCGGCGTCTTATGCGGCCGCCGCGGCTGCCACACCGGGGTCGTCCGGCCTGGACAAAGGGTCCGGGCCGGCACCCGCGAAGCCGGTGCCGGGGAAACCGGACCCGGCCCCGGGAAAGAAGAGGAGGGGTGGGGTTGCTGCGCGGACGGCGAAGGCTCCTGCGCCGTCTGAGCAGCAGCTCCCCCCGGCTTCCTCGCCTTCAGCTCCTCCCCCGGCTCAAGCCGAATGGCAAGTGGCCGGGGAGAAGAAGAAGGCGGGAAAGGCAGCCAGGGCGGCCAAGAGGCGGGAGAGGAAGCGGCGGCAGAAGGCGCGAAGCGTCGCGGCTGCGCTGCGCCCCCCGAAAACCGCGGCTGTAGTTCTGACGCTGCAGCCGGACGCGGCGAAGAGGGGCGTGACGTACGCGGATGTGCTCACCAAGGCGAAGGAGGCAGTGAACCTTGGTGAGCTGGGCATCGTGGGGGGCCTTCGGCTCCGGGTCACCATGACTGGGGCCCGGATGCTGGAGATCCCCGGGGCAGCCAGCGGCCCAACCGCGGACGCTCTAGCCGAAAGGCTCAGGGCGTCCCTAAGCGCGGACGATGCCCGAGTGTCCAGGCCCACCAAGCGCATCGACATGCGCATCTTGGGCCTGGACGACTCCGTCACGGAGGCGGAGGTGGTGGCCGCCGTCGTTAGGACGGGGGGGTGCTCAGCAGAGGAGGTGAAGGCGGGCACCCTACGTCCTGACAACACGGGCATGCGCACCATTGTGGTGAGCTGCCCCGTGTCGGCGGCCAAAACCATATCGGAGGGCCGAAGGTTTTTGGTGGGTTGGGTTTCCGCGCAGGTCAAACTGCTGGAACCCCGACCTCTGAGGTGCTTCCGGTGCCAAGTGGGCCACCATGTGGGAGCTCAATGCACCTCGGAGGTGGACCGCAGCGGTCTTTGTTTCCGCTGCGGTCAGCCTGGTCACAGGGCCGGCTCTTGCGTCGCCGCGCCGCACTGCGTAATCTGTGCGGCAGCTGGCAAGCCGGCCGACCACTGGGCTGGGGGTAGGGCCTGCGCCCCACCCGCCAAAGCCAAAGCCGGAAATCGGAGAAAGCCCTCCGCCACCGCCGTCTCTGCCGCGACCGCCGCCACCGCCGCCGCTTCCTCCGCCGCCAAAGCCGGTTCCACTGCGGCTGCTGCTACTGCAACAGCCGCAGTGGAGCCCCTACAACGGGCTCCGGAGGGGGCTGAAATGGAGTGCCAGTAATGGCCCCATTTCACCCCCTCCTGTTGAACGTCAGCCACTGCGCCGCCCAGGAACTGATGCTCCTGGGCATGGCGCAGTGACTGATGCCTGTGGACGGCGAGCAATGGGTAGCTCGCCGTCCGATCAGAACAGGCCCGGGTTGACGGCGCGCTGTGTTCTACGCGCGCCAAGCCAGCAGTCGTCAGCATGGGTCGGGGCCCGTTAAGGCCAGAGCCTACCAGGGTTGCGGATTTGTTCGAAAGAGTTACCGCGGCCCTGGGAAGAAAGGCACTAGGAGGACTAAAGGGTGGGTTTTAGTCAGTAAAAGTCTGACACTCCCTGCCGCTCCACCCAGAGCGGGAGGGGTCATTTGATGATTTCCCATCCTAGAAAAAAAAAAAAAAAAAAAAAAAAAAAAAAAAGCCCTATGATAGAGCTTGGCTTTTATAAAGAATTAGCTGAATCAAGCCACGAATCAAGGCAGATTAAATACTAGTTTGACTATAATAATATATTTAATACATGTAGCTATGTTGTATATGACAGGGCCACGTGGAACACCAAACTATGCTGAGTTTGTGCCTACGTTACAAATTAGCGACGCGGCACGTTAATTATTAATTAATTAAATTGTTAATATCTAATCTAGCGTACCTTTAATATGAAATATTGAATTAATCAATATTAGTTAAACCTCGAGTTAATTTCTGAATATAATAACCACTTCAAAACAATAAACAACCAATATTGAATGTTCAAAATTCAAATCCAATTTATTAATTGATTTTATCGAATCATTTCGGAGCAATATGATCTCTTGGATTGAAACAACCAATATTATTTTATTGGTTTCAAAATCTCATCAATAGTAGGTACCTTCCTCCGGCATAAGAGATGTCAATTTTTGGGCGTAAGACTCGTGTTTATAATCATCTCTCATAAGTTTAGAAATCTATAGACTGCCAATTCTATTCATTTCTAAACTTATGAGAGACGATTCGATTAAATCTGTTTCAATCTGTCAAAAATGTATGAAAAATTAGGATTTTTGACAGTTAGCGACTGACATGCGAATGCGGCAGTTGTTTCAAACTTATTAGAATTGGCACCTATAGGTATCGGGATTATTGTCTGGATGGATAATATTTTTTTCTACTTGAAATCGGTGTTTCGACAGCGACTACGCATAACTGAAACAACCTCCGGGTAACCAAACAAGAAAAACAAAGATGTTTTGATGTATTGTTATTAACGTCGCTCGCACTTATACGGGGTTATTTTTTAATGACCGGCCAAATTTTCACTGGGTGTTCTACCCATGAATATGAACAACTTTCACTATGGGACCGACTCTGAAATCACTATACTAGTACTAGTAGGTACTCGACTAAAATGTATGAAACAGCTGATTTTTTTTTCGTGATTTCAGAGTCGGTCCCATAGTGAAAGTTGTTCATATTCATGGGTAGAACACCCTGTGAAAATTTGGCCGGTCATTAAAAAATAACCCTGTATAATAGCGAGATACCACGAAGATACAACAAAACAGGCAAATCTGTTTATATTTTTATTGTTTGATATCATGACAACAAAGCCAAGGACTACGCAGAAATGGCCTAAACCTACCGACTTTTGAATGCAAAAGGGCTATTTATTTAGGTCTACCCCGACAACAACGGTTTTTACGAATATTTCAAATACTAGAAGGCTTTACACAGTATCCTATCTAATACAAAGAGCTCCGGAACTTCGTTAGCATTCCATTTTAAACCGGCACAGATTATTAGGTAGGTTTTAATGAACCGGCTTGTAAGTGGCTTGCGATTATTATTTTTTTTTTCGTAAAAGCCAGTTCCGTGCTACTCGCAGTAGAGTTAATCTCTACTTTAATTAAGTGTAACTATGAAAAAGCCTTTGTGCCAAACATCGTTATAATCGGTTTATCGGACAAGCGTTTCAAAGAGAATAAACAGTATTTTTGCTGCAGTCTAGTCTCGCTAACGAGCCTCGTTTACATTTCACGTAACTAGTTGTTACGTTTATCACGTAGATGTAGAGTTATGTCCATAGTAACGTTATGGAAACTGTCGATGTGCATGGCGTCTACAGACACTGAAGATTGATGAGAGATTTGGCCACTCCACTGTATACCAGTTGTGCAATTTCAACAAATCAGGTAACTTGAAACTGGTCGTTTTAATTAATTTATGTACATACACTCTTTTGCAAAAAAACGGGCACCTAAGGAAATTTACGTTCTAAGGTCGATTTTAGTTAATTAAATGAAATTTATTTCTTTGACATAGTCTGTATACTTGTAATCGTGTAAATTAATGCGCGTGAAGTGAATTCGAGCAATTAAAAGAAAAAAAAACGAAGGATTCTTTAAAATCGACGTACACGCCCAAACAATAAGAAGTGGTCGGCAATAAAGACAAGTTTTTTTTTTACTTTTTTTAATTTAATAAAGTTACAAATGTAAAAACCTAATAACGAGTGTGACCTCCTCTTGCCAAAATCACAGTTTGAATCCTTCTGGGCATGCTTTCCACGATGTTTTTAATAACGTTTTGAGGAATACGTTCCCACTCTTCTGCAATGACTCTTTTTTAGCTCCCTGATGTTTTGTGGAGCAGGTTGCACTGATCTTACCCGTCTTTTTAGAACATCCCACACATGCTCAATTGGATTGAGGTCAGGACTTCGAGCTGGCCAATCTAAACGACGGATCCCAACTTCTTGCATGTACGCTTCCACGTCGCCAGAACGGTGCGGGCGAGCATTATCGTCCATAAAAATGGAATCTTCCCCAAGTGCAGTCAATGTGGGTTGTGCATATGGAATTAGGACTTCCATTATGTACCGGTGTGCATTTAATGTTCCATTTTCTATGAAAACTAACTCCGTACGCTCCGTCGAATTAATTGCTGCCCAAACCATAACGGAGCCTCCGCCATAAGGAGTGATTTCTTCGAAACACACTTCCGCATAGCGTTCCCGTGGTCTTCGCAGCACTCGCCGGCGTCGGTCCTCTCCACACAAAGAGATTCTAGCTTCATCAGAAAACAATACTTTATTCCAGTCCTCCAGAGTCCATGAAGCACAGTTCCGAGAAAACTGAAGTCGAGAAACACGGTGCTCACGGAGTAATTTAGGGCCCCGAGCTGGGCGGTAACTCTTGATATTGGCAGCCAAAAGCCTCCTCCTGACCGTCCACAAGCTAACTTCTACTCCTCTTACTTCTTCAAGGCTCTTCTTCAGGTCCACACTTGACGCCTTACGATTACGCAACGCCTGACTCACCAAAAAGCGGTCATCTCTTGGTTCTGTGCATCGTTTTCTTCCCGAACCGGGTCTTCTTTTGACCGAACCAGTCTCTAGATACCGTTGCCAAGTCCTCTGGACAGTTGAACGACTCACACTTAGCCGCTGAGACACGTAAGTTTGCGAACAACCTTCTTCAAGTAGGGCTATAATTTTACCGGTCCTTATCGCTTTATCACTCATATCAAAAAGTGGTATTTAATGTAAAAAGAAAGATTAAATTGTTTAATTTGCAGAAAATATCCAAAAAGTTTTAAAATATCGTAATCAGTTAAAAATCGTTTCAGCAATTCGCGCCATTAGTAAAGCAATTTTAGAATAATCCACAATAATCATTATTTTTCTTTTAATAATTTCAAATTTTAAATTTGGAACGTAAAGAATCATGCCAGGATGTTTCAAAAAACATGCCAATACATCGTCAAATTAACAAAACCTATTTCTTGTTCTTCTTCATTGAAGTAGAGAAAAAAATCTAAAGTGCCCGTTTTTTTTTGCAAAAGAGTTTATATGTATTTGCATAATGTAGACTTTACGGGAATGGAACTTTTTCAGCATGCATTCAACAGCTTAATTTTATTGCATTGTGTGCTGTGATCTCACACCACTTCGTGACCTCATGAGTTACGACATTAGCAGATTGTGCGACAACTATGATACAAGTGACATACGTGGCACACGCGACTCGTAAGTATACATGACTCGTACGATAAGAGAGACACTTGCGACACACGCGTTAGTTGCGACAATTGTGATATTAATAGAAGTATTGATAGCTTGCAACCGTCTGCGTCCGTGCAACCTATGAAAACTTGACGCGGAACCGCTGCCAATTGATTTATCTCATTTGTATAGTATCACTAATATAGAGATAGTAAAACTTACATGAATTGTCTGAAGGTCTTTTACAACACGTACTCGTAACACGTCCGCGTTCGATATTGTCCCCGAGAAAATGCGCCCAGTCAAGCTGCCGCGGGCGTGCCCAACCGTCATATCCCGATGATAGTTGTTCAAAAATAGTGTTGGCAGCCCCCGACGGCTTTTTACGTTACCCTTTTTTTAAGGATGGGAAATAATCAAATGACCCCTTCCGCTCTGAGTGGGGCGGAAGGGAGTGTCAGACTTTTACTGACTAAAACCCATCCATGCTCCTCCTAGTGCCTTTTACGTTCCAGGGCCGCGGTGACTCTTTCGAACAAAATCCGCAACCCTCTCAGGCAGGCTCTGGCCCTGACGGGCCCCTACTCATATGCTGACATCTCTTTGAGGCGCGCGTAGAACACAACGCGCCGTCGGCCCGGGACTGGCTTTGGCGAGCGTTGGGTGGCTCGCCGTCCGCAGACCCGCACCTACGGTGGCCGGGAATCACCGGCGGCTGGGGCGTGAGTGTTCTCTCGCCCTCACGCGGCCCGCCTCCTCCTTCACTAGCATTACTGCTTCGCAGAAGGAGGTGACGGCTTCCCATGCCTCCAGGACATGGCGGTGCTCCGCCCAAGCGGGGCAGACCTCCACCATATGCTCCAACGTGTCCTCCGGGCGATTTTTACGTTACCCTGCGTACCGATACAATCATGTTTTTACAAAAAAACACAACAAGCTCACTGTTATCTAATTCACTCAAGTAATCCAAACGAAGTAAAGCTTACCTTTGTTGAAGCTTTATAAAGCTGTTTAAAAGCCAAACTCCAACAAAAGTTTCAGTTTACCTTTCAACAAAATTGGATTTATCAGCGAAGTATATGCGCAATGATTCTTGCTTTCTAAATCCGAGTTACAGGTACGAAAGTATTTGAATCGAAAGTTGGATTTAAATAGAATAGCTCAACATTTTTACAAGCTTTTATTTATTTTTTCCGGTGTCACATCAATCAATCAACTTCACTCACCGCGGAACATTTAACTTTGCGATTTGAGCCATTTGTCTGTAATTAATTTTAATTGTTTCAGGGGGTCTACTCTCTAAGCCCGAAGTCCGTAGTTTCGGCCTTAGTGTCGGGCGTTTTCTACTCTGTATCACCTAGGGACTTACGATTAGTCACGAACCCGAACTAGGAATGAATGACAACACGATTTGACAGTACGGACTTCGGGCTTAGAGAGTAGACCCCCAGACCCATGTGACCAGAGTTTGACCTAACATGGGGTCCGGTGCTGACGGCAGCACCTATAATACGATCGTCCTTTTACTATTTACTTTCAGAAGTTTTGTCTTCATTAAAAGAAAGTAAAGTTTTGAACCTTTACGGAATTGAAACGCGTAATCGGAAGGCCGAACCCATTGATTTTAAATCTTCACGACATGTAGTATAAGGTATATACTGTTGTCGTAAAGTAATCATGCCTATCGCCTACTCCATGAATCTCTATGAATGTAACCATTTTAACACAAATAATAAGGTTTTTTTACGTTGTATTTGCTCTTATTATTTTGAAACAAAGCACCAACATTCATACAACCGGATTACAAGATATTTTTACCGCGGAATACCTACGTCTCAAAACATTTTTCCTAGAATACCTACATTACGTGTTCGCCCATCAGGTACGTAAAATATCATGATTTGTATCTCCATAAACACGTTGGTGTGGCTATTTCTATAAATACACACTGATAAAGTGCGTTCCATGGCATAGCTAAACTATATACCTAACAGTGTTTTGTGAAAGATAATCTTAAGTAGGAACTTGTTTCAATGTTTAATTAAGTAATAATAATTATTATTTACGTTTTGTTAAATTTTTTAGCAGTTTGTATATTAGTAAAACTGTTAAAACGTTAGTAAAAGTTATATTAATCGGGTTCGTTTAGCATCTAAGCTTCTTGAAAAAGCACATACTCGTGGTCAGTTTCGTATTTACACAATTATATATTGGTGCGAGTATGTAGCTATATGTATACTCTGTAAAAATAATTAAATACCTTTTAGATGTCCCACAAGCTTGACCACACCACAGCGGCAGAAATGTTGCAGGGATTAAAGTTTTATGAAAAGTGGCTGCAAATTGTCGTTGTACCTACTACGTGTCAGTAAACTACGCATTTTCGTATATTTTAGTTTACAAAAATAATGTGGGGTACGTGCGAAGCCGCTACCAGGAGCTAGTATCGAATAAATTAAAAATAAAAACGAAACAACATTTAAATTTAGCACTTCAAAATATTTCATCCAAGACGTCAAAAAAATTTATGGTCGTATAAATTTTGAATAAATTTTTACTGCAAATTACTAACATTTCCCTACACGAAAGAGCTTTACAGATTTCAAAAACCGGCCAAGCGTGTGTCGGACCACGCGCCGTGAAGGGTTCCGTAGTTGGAACTATTACTCGTTAACTTTTTTTTTTGGGACAAGTGGTGTGGCGACCACATTCTCAAGCCACTGCAACTTCTGAAAGCCAGAATCAACATTGGCGACCACCAGAAAAAACGCGGATTCAATGAAGCTCGACGAGTCCCGGAGAAATGATTCAACTGTCTTGGATCCCGCAACGAAATTAATCAGAAAATAACAGCGAAGTAGTAGGAAAAAAAAAAGTAATATAATTTCCACTTCGGCCTCATTAAGCAGGAGACAGAATAGAGCTAGGCCAAATAGGCACCAAGGGACATATACAACTGGGTTAAGCCCAGTTGCCAAGCACCACGGATTAACACTAATAATAATGGGTCCTACTCGTTAACTTGTAAAGCCTACTTAGCTGTGATAGTTTTCCTTTTAAATTCGTTATTTAAGCTACTACCATATTTTTTTTTACGTCCACAAAAACAACTGTTTAGCTGACAGAGTGGGAGGACACTTCTTAACTTCAACAAAAATGAGCACTTAAAAGCTTAATATTTTGCAAACGGAGCCTTGGATGGAAAAATAGTTATCACACACCCGCAATACTTTTAAACGACCTATCTAACACCCCACACCATGGAAAAGACGATAAAAATATTCTTCGCCACTTTACGTGTAGGGGTTCAATTTTTTATTTTAGTAATTTGTCGGCATGATTAATACACTTCTGGACACATCTATTGGCCCACCTTGTATTTTCAGTTTCGTTTGGTCCTAGCTAAAATTTTATATCAGGTCGAGCAAAAAGTTTTTATGCAGTTTTGAACCTGGCACATTCACAATTTCATTCAATAGTCTTTTTTTGAATTTCGAACACAGAATTTAAAGAAACAAAAGACAATTTGGAGCCTGTTTGTTGATATCAAACAATCGAATACGAAGAAAACTTGGTTTTATTGGTTTACTTGGATTTAATTCTTGAAAAAGTGATTGATATCTTTGGTTTTGCAACAAACATTACTTATTCTTAACATTAAGGTGAGGTTCTATCAATAATCTATGGATACTTCACCTGAAGTCGCCGCCCAAGCTGTGGCACTTATTCAGGCCGGACACAGCCAAAGAAACGTGAGTGCTCAACTTAATTTAAGTCGATCTGCGGTCCGAAATGTTTATCGGAGGTACCTAGAGACTGGCGGCTTTGTTCGTCGCCAAGGAAGGCCACGATCTCGGGTCACAACTGAAAGGCAGGATCGATTCATCGTGACGACCAGCTTGAGAAATCGTCATCTTACCTCCATTGAGATACAAAACCAACTTCGCGACTTCCACGGAGTATCTGTGAGCGCTCGAACTGTTCGGAGAAGGTTAAAAGAACGCGATATGGTACCACACAAGCCAGCTAATGGGCCCAAACTAACGCAAGCCCACCGAACAGCGCGCCTTCATTTCGCACGCAGTCATTTAAATTGGACACAGCAAGATTGGAGCCGTGTACTCTTTTCTGATGAGTCTAAAATTGTGTTACATGGCAATGATGGAAGGAAGAAGGTCTATCGACGTAAGGGAGAGCGTTTCGCACAATGCTGCTTTGAAGAGAGGGTTGCTTATGGCGGTGGCTCATGGACTGTCTGGGGCGGTATATCCGCGAGCGGCAAAACTCAACTTGAGGTTGTTACAGGACCACGGCTGCCAACATTAAATGCTGAAAGGTACATTCGTGAGTGCTTAGAACCTCACGTGATACCATACGCGGACTATGTGGGCCCAAATTTCCTTTTTATGCATGATAATGCAAGAGCCCATGCGGCCGGCATCGTCAGGGAATATCTTCGGGATGTGAACATCACAGTTATGGACTGGCCAGCCAGAAGCCCAGACATGAACCCCATTGAGCACATGTGGGACGAGCTAAAAAGACGTGTTAGGGCTCGTCAGCCAGTTGCCCAGACGATGCAGGAGTTGAAAACTGCCATAGAAGAGGAATGGGAGATGATCCCTCAAAATTTCATAGAGCGGTTGATAAACTCTATGCCTAATCGTATGAGAGCTGTGGTAGATGCCTAAGGAGGCAACATGCGTTATTAAATTAAACCTTTATTTGATAAAACATGTTTTTTATTCAAAAATCAATTGCCTTTAACAAGGCGCATATCCGACTTGTTAGGCGTAGCTCCATGTAGTATGGTATTCTGAATTCAAATTTAAAACAATACGATCGAAAAAGATGGTAAAATGTATCAGGTTTAAAACTGCATCAACAGTTTTTGTTCAATCTAGCAATCATATTTCGGTAGGGGCCATCGAAACCTAAACTCTAAGGTGGGCCAATAGATGTGTCCAGAAGTGTATATAAGCATTTTTGAAAAATTGAATAAATTTCAAAAGTGTGCCACTTTTTTGAGACAGAACCATCACTTGATTAAGCTTAGTGAAATAGAAATCTACCATATATAATTAAATAAAACAAAATTTTATTGATTTTATCTTTATTAATAAATCAACTTTATGTATCCTGCAGTTAGTTACAATACTTTGCGACATTAACACGCCTGCGCCGCACACTCCGAAAGCTTTTTCACTAAACTTAATCTAGTAATATAAGTATATCACTAAACTTGGACCGTTTTTTAACTATATTCCTAGTGAGATAGTAAAGAATCGCTTTCGTATAACTATTTTACGGTATATAATTATATCCCTAGGGATATAACTATATTACGGCTTCATCTATCTTACTGCGACATATATACGAGTATACCCATACCAAATTTCAACTGTCTTATGCTTCTCGGAGCTAAACCGCGGACAGATAGACAGACGGACAGGGCGAAACTATAAGGGGTCCTTGTTGACTACGGAACCCTAAAAACCTTGCCATACCTTAAAGAAACGTATTCAATATTCCAATTTATCCGTGGGAAAAAAGGAAACAAACCCCGCGAGTATTTTGGTAAGTGCTCTCCTGAAAAATTACGATTGCTACACACAATGTCGCGCAGGGCAAAATAATGAGTTCTTTGCTACAATAGAAATAATTATTATGATTGTCGCATACAGGGTGTTCCAGAAGGGCGTGATTGTATTAAAGAAAAAATAGCAACAAAACAATAAGAAGTGACTGTTTTAAAAAAAATCGACCACAAAAAGCGACTAAAATGTTCCGAACAAATGATTTTTCCCAGACATGCTTGGAAATTTGAGCATTATTTTGACAACCTTCTTCGAGATAAATCGAACGCTATACTGGCCAAATACACATTGTGAGCAGCGGCCGGCAAAAGTTTTATGAAAATCCATATCTGTCGTGTTTAGGGGGCGAAATAAATTACATAGTAAACTCATATCTGTCGTGTTATTTAAAATAGGAACGATCTTTTACTCCGAAATATGGCAACCAAGGAGGTAACTTATCAAAGGTTTTATTTAAATTTCGAGCTGAGTTGCAAATAAAAAGTTTAAAAAAAAAAACTGAACACTTTAGCGCGGGAAAAATTATTGTTGGTCTTTAGTTGTCATTGATATATTTTCTAGGTTAGTTTTAATTTCCGCGCATTATTTGAGAAAAGTACTATACAGGCCTTGGCCACCACTAGGCATTGATGGACTTACGTATGTGTGCCTCGGCTTCGGCTCGGCCCACATTTACACGTTCGTCCATCAATGCCTCTTGCTGGCCGCTGCAGTAATGTACTATTTCAAGTAGTTAGTTACAGTTGCTGGCATTCACTTTTGTTCAATAACAGGTTTAATGTCACCAACTACATCAGACTGCTTGAAAAGTGATTTGTTTGGAACTTTTTAGTTGTGTTTCGCGGTCGAATTATTTGAAAAAAAAGTAACTATTTTTTGTATTGCTGTTTTTCCTTATTGTATACAAGCTACCCAACATCACCCTTAAATATGACCACGCACTTCTGGAACAGCCTGTATATAAAGTATAGTAATATAGTATTTTCTTCGTGATCAGCATAAACCAGAGAGATGAGTATCTGCAGTAAGCTGTATTATCATTGGATTAGTTGATTGATACCTAGGTACTTATATTTTATTTGAGTGGACAAAAAAATCTTCGCTGTCTATGGGATACAAAAAAAGCACGAATAAAAGTTAGGCATAACAAAAATGCTGTGAATCCATCTAAAATTGTTTTAACATTATTTATTAGGTAGAGGAACGAACAAGTTTTATAAAATTACTTAGTCTTTATGTAAGTTTAATGTGAACTTCTGAAAGTTTAAAATTATGAGAAAATAACATAGTTAACATAACACTGATACACACAGCTACACGTACCTAGGGACTGTGAAGGTTGGCAACTGAAGGGAACCTGGCAGCATGTACACTGGCAAAAAATTGTTCTGGCTGGTTTTAAACACTCATTCGAATTTAGAATTAGTTCAAGTACGCGACAGACTATTTTTAGGGTTCCGTACCCAAAAGGTAAAAACGGAATCCTATTACCTACTAAGACTCCGCTGTCCGTTTGTGTGTCTGTCTGTGCGCCTGTCACCAGGCTGTATCTCATGAACCGTGATAGCTAGATAGTTGAAATTCTCATAGATGATTTATTTCTATTGCCGCTATAACAACACATATGTACTAAAAACAGAAAAAATAAATATTTAGGTGAGTGGTCCCATACAACAAACGTGATATTTTGCCGTTTTTTTTTATAGGCAATGGTACGGAACCCTTCGTGCGCGAGTCCGACTCGCACTTGGCCGGTTTTTTTTTATTTTCTTTGGCTTTGCAGATCGTCAAGTTGAGATATTGGTCTTACATATACTTGATACTTGTCATTTACAGATCTTTGATAGTTAGTCATTACGGGTTTAGTAGATTTTCTGGCTTCTAGAAACCAGAAAATCTGTCATCAGTCTTGCCAAAGGGCATCGTGTTACCCAGTTACTGGGTTGTAGAAGACAGACAGGCAGGCAATCAATAAACAACAATACTGGTACTGAGCTGGATCGGTTAGTAGTTTTACCAGTCGTACTCTAATTAATGGTGTAGTGGTGTTAGTTTCCCAATATAGTTTGGACAAGGCTAGGCATATTGATTGATTATGCAGCACACAGTCGTAGAGTGACAGGCGTTTTCTTTTCTGCTTTTTTCCCAACAGTTTATCTATAATAACTTTTTCAATAAACAGCAGTCGGATCGTAATTGAAACAAATGTTCCCACTTCCTAGTTTCTGATAAGTAAGCGCCAGTTATATGCGTGGAAGGAAAAGTTACTGCAAACACGGTGGAGCCGCTACTTGAGAATATTATTCAACATTTATTTGCAAACTTCAATCACTCAAGACACGTAGAAGGGAACTTTGAGAATAGTTTTCTTAACATGTCTGACACTTATTTAAACATTTCTGTATCATACTTAGCTTTGTGCTCCTACAGTGACTCGTCAGGCTTATTCGTACCGTCCTGTGTTTCTTTCCGGGCGCAAAATTCAGAAACCCCTTGGTTGGTGAAGAATGCCTAAGTTTTTGCATTAAGTTCATGTTTGTTGGCTCGTATTGCAAGTTTAAATAAATAAAATATGTAAATCAAATAAGTAGATATACGAGTAACAATATGAATGGTAAGTATGGTCCAAGACATCAGCACATTACCTCTATCTACCATTTCTGCATTTCGTTCCCGGACACAAACATCAATAAATTACATAAGCTACAAGAACACTTTCAAAGCTTTTCATTACAGAACATTTTTCTCCCTAAAAAGTTGGCCATTTTCCAATTTAGAGGAACTACAGGTAAGTCAACCTTTAAGACAAGGGCTATTACTCTCCGTCGGAGGTAATCAACATCATCAATAAAAGCCTAGCCAGGAGGGACTGCATGTCGGAACAAATTAAATCCGGGGCTACACTGTAGCATACACCAAAACACAACATTCATTTGGCTTATCTCTTCTTATAACAAGATAGTATGAGAGCCCTTTTTCCAGGTCATTTATATTCGGCCTTTATTCTCTACGCATAGGGTTGCATAAATACAATTTTAAAAAGGTTAACTTATTTGCATTTTTTCCGACCTTTGCAAGATTTTCCGTATTGTCCTCAAATAGTCGGGTTTAATTAAACATTGTTTGGGAACTGGTATCTTTTGCACTATAAGTTTTTACTGGTTGAATGTTCTACCATTGCTATTAAGTTAGTATATGAAACTGGGTTCAATAAGGTTCAATGTCAAGCGTCGCGTGTCCTGCATGGTATATGAGTCGGGTCGAAGGGTTCAAAGCGTAGGAAATTTTCCGCCCGTGTATCTTCATATGATCGCACCGAACAGCAGTTTTGATTTAATATTGGTATCATTACTCAAACTCACGTCTTACGCCTACAACTTTTCCACTTTCCCTAGAGCAGACATTATCTGCACTCTCATATTTGAAAAGTTCTTTTGGTTTTTGTTTAGTCATGCAAAAAGTTCTTCAAAGCAGGAGAGATACTTAGACTTAGGAGCTTAAATAGAATATTAACACAACATTATGTTCTTACAGAAGCTGAAAATACTTTCAGGGGTGATTACACTCGTTAAAACAAACCGGTTTCGTTGTTTTACGAGCTTAAGAAAATAAAATAAATGTTATTTTTCTAAAGTGAGCTACTATTGCATCTCGATAGTGATTTGTAAATAAATTATTTGACTTTCAAAAGCCTAATTTGAAAAATATAAGTTGTTGTTAAAGTGACAGTTAATAAATATTATCACAAGGCTTGTTTAAGTAAACCAGTATCCAACTCCTTAACTTAAATGACAAGTATTCAGCGGTACTCCCTTCAATTATCGTCTACCAATAAAATTGTTGTTTAGAAAATAAGTAGGCAAGTTTCAATATATATTATCATTAATAACATATAGGCAGAGGGAATGCCCGCCTAGTGTCGGACTAGCCCGGAGCCCATAATCACAAACTAATGTGAGAAAAGCCGTTAACATCCATAGACATGAACAGTCACTTCATTTGATTTGAATAGTTGTGTTTACACACTTTCAGTGCGACTAGTTAAACAAGGGAGATATTGAATGAGGGTGTTCATTATTCGATTATCGTTCAAAGATGCGCAAAAAAAAGAACTTCCTTAAGTGGATTCGCATGTTTACCTATCTCAAGCCCAGTTTAAAGATAAGTAGAAACCGGATCATGTCTCATCAAAGGTCATTTACTCAGAGTAGTCGCCCGCGCAAGTATGCCACACTTTGCAAACCTTATCCGCAAATCTTATGCTTACCTTAGGGTTTTTTGAAATTTAAAAAATCCGTACGTGAGTACCGTGAGTATACATTAACCAGTAACTGGGTAATGGAGGTCAAATAAGAAGTCGATCCATGCAGACTGCATCTCGTTAGACTAGAAGCTTAGGATATAGGATATAGATATACAAACAATCTGGCTAGGCAGCTTACTAAGTCATTGGCAAAGTGGCATTCTATCAGAAATAATGACTGCCGATAAATTTTATTCATCATCATCATCATCATCATATCAGCCGAAAGACGTCCACTGCTGGACATAGGCCTCCCCCAAGTGTCGCCACAACCACCGGTCCTGTGCGTCTCGCATCCATCGGTTACCCGCGACCCTCACCAGGTCATCGGTCCACCTTGTGGGAGGCCTTCCAACGCTGCGTCTTCCGGTACGCAATTTTATTAATTTAAAAAATTTTTATAGAACACTTTTTTTTTTTCGTATTCCACATGTCGTACCCATTTCATGGTGTCTAAAAGATAATTGGATCGCCATCTTTGGGAGTATATAAGCTATTTTGGATTTAGAATGATGCCACTTATCTAACCATGCATTATCATCCAAAGCAACCTGAGGGTCAATTCTACTCATTTTTAAGCAACGTTCGAGTTTGCATCCCAGTCGCATTCTGTCAAAAAAGCCTCAATATCAACACAATTTTGACAGATTGCGACTAGGATGCAAACTTGAACGTTTCCTAAAAAATAGAATTGGTACACTTTATACCTACTAAATTTCAGCCCAATCGGTTAACAAAACCCAACGCAAAATCAATCATCAAAATCGGTTCATAAACAATAAAGTTATGCCTGAATAGATAACCCGAAAAACGTGGTTGACTTGTACACATCGTTATGTTATAAACTGGTGTAAACAATAAACAGACATGCGATTTCAGCAATCCTTTGTTTGCAATCATTTATTGAAGAGTTCCGTTACCTTTCTCCGAAGTTCTTCATCTGATCTTCACCAAATTGAAATGGGACCAGTCCGGGAAGATACCTACTCTTCCAAATAAAAAAAACACATCAAAATCGGTTGACAATTGGCGAAAATATCGCTAAACAAATATACAAAAAAAACAGTCTAATTGAGAACCTCCTCCCTTTTTGGAAGTCGGTTAAAATGTCCAAAAGTGGTTAGGACTGATCTCGTGATACTCTTTTGATTCACTCTTCAGATCTGAGAATCGTTTTCGCTGATAGGTCATATGACACTCAGTCTACGAGCTCTTGAGTTAAGGACTCAAAGTCCTCCGTTTTAGCAGTCAGCATTGTAAATACAGAATGTCTATAATACAGACTGTATGTTCATTGTAGCTTACACACAATGGGTAATTAGGCCATGCCTGTTCAGTCTATTTAGAATGCACAGAAGACGATACATTAATCTTAAAGAGATGCTTCCATTGCCTACCTACCCGCATTTGCAAACCTAGTTGATTTGAAAAATGTGGATTTAAAAACATTTTCATTATTCTAATATTAAGTTTTGAAAATTCTCAGTAGGTTTAATAAGTGTTTAGATTTGCCAGAGCTGTTCAAATATAATAAAGATCAAGTTCAAAGGTGGCGAATATGATTACATTTCAAATTAATCATAAACAGAGATTTCATCATTAATTTGAGATTAAATTTACTTACAAAAACCTAATGAAAATAAAATAAAGAACGCTATTTATTATGTATAGTTTCTTCATGGTAATCTAACGAACTCCCATGAATTATTTAACTGACTTTCCAACGATTCATTTGATATGAATGAAAAATACGACAGCAATACTACGTCAATCAATAATTTCAAGGTTAAATCAACTATTAATCTCTTCAGCGTAGCTTCTACGCGGAAGCGTAGCGGTACTACGCCGTAGCTGCTACGCGAAAGTACTGCTACGATACTTGGGAAACGTTTTTATTTATGAACCTTTACCATAAATAAAAATAGAATTGCTATAATCAGTTACAAAATTATTCTAGTTTGGTTGTATCTACTTATCTAGATACACAAAAATAAATATACTTTGTTGTACGCTGAACAATTTTTTTTTTTTGAGACGGTGATACCACTATTTTAACATTTTAAAATAACTTCGATGTTGGAAGTTAGTGTCAAAAAACGAAGAAGGCACACTAGAAATAGTGTTTTGTATTTGGAAGTCGGTTACATTTTTTTGTTAAAAGTTTTTTATTTTTCACTTTTTAGTGCTGTTACCCCCAATATACCATACATTCCAACCAGTCCATATCAATTTAATTGCATATCTCCTGAGTTCTTCATCAGATAGATCTGTACGAAATTAAAATGGGACCGTTTCCGAATGATCCTCTGTCGAAGCAAAAATAATTTCGCAAATCCTTCTTTATATGACGGAGTTATGCCCGAACATACGTAAATAAAAATATATAAACATCCGAATTGATAACCTCCTCCTTTTTGATGTCGGTCAAAGAGAGAGAATAAAAGTGTTTTATTTTCGTTTGTGTTCCTAATATTCTCACTCAGGTTGACTTTTCCTTGCCAGGATCGAAACTACTAACTATAGTATGTGCTAGATAATCAAAGAATAACGATCATTGACCTACCTACATTTATTGACACACTTAATTTCAAAAACAAAAATAATGACATAAAGCTGTCCTGAATCGACATCTATCGTGAACCTACTGATCTAGTAATGAAATACGATTCATAATTTACTGTCCGGGGGTACCTATGAAGAGAAATATTAAGGAAAGGTCAATGACCGTTATTCTTCATTTATCTGGCGCCTACTATAGTAGGTAATACTATCAATGTTAAAAGTAATCAAATTCGCTTCGTATCACATGCCCCATTCGAGAGCCGATGGCGTGATACACTTATAATTACTTTTAATAAGTGGATAAGCCCTAGGGATGTTATTCTGTAATTAAATTAGTAAATAGCCCTGTAACCGTCGAGACTTATTTTATTAGGACATGATAAATTGTTCCAGCCCAAATCTTAAGCGACGGAAAGAATAAATAAATAAATTTCATTCGACTTGAATTTAATTTGTGTTTCCAACGCTTAATAAATATGGTAACAAGACCATTCTGCGAATGAAGCTCGGTATATTTTTTGTAAAAACCTTTCAAGTATGTAAAATGTGTTTTTAAAGTGTAGGTAAAATTGTAAATAAACGATAGAGTTAGAAACGGTTCAGAAGAAAATAGTGCGGGGCAGACTATGTTGATTAAATATTTATTTTAAAGATCTGATCGCATATTATTATTTTAATCAACTTTGTTTCCGTCCTATGAAAATATTAATTAAGCTTTAGCTATAGATACTAGAAATATCAATCTTTTAATAAAAATCTTTTAGAAAGGGGTTTAATATAGGAAAAGGGTATACTTGTGATTATCGTTGTACTCAAACATGTTCTGTTATTTATTAGATAGGTACAGTTATAATTTTGTTGATAATCGAAGTCAGAATTTGAGAAAATGGACTAATGGTAACATTTTGGAACATTAAACTGTATGTCATACAAGGCAAAGTCCAACTCACATTGCAACTCAAACTACTTTTGGTCATTATTACTACCTGTTTTCATTTAGAAAGCAACTTAAAATATACCTCGCTAAAGTCGATTATTAGGTAGGTTCGTGGCAATTGATTGAAATTCTCTCGAATTATAAATTCATGTAATGTCAGATCCGCTCATTAGTACGGACACCAAAATTACTAAACATAAATGTATATGTTTTGTAGAGGTATCTAGGTAAATATTCTTATTTCATGTACTTGTATACTGAAATAGAACTGTAAGAGACTGTCTTCGAGTCTTAAAAAAACTAAGTGGAAAGAAAGACGACCAGTATTTGCTTTTATACTTCAAAAAACTAATACTACATATTACATCATACAAAATAGAAACTTCAGAATAGTGTGTCGACTCTACGTTGTGTAATGTTTTAGTAAATAAACTTACTACTGAAAAAGTTACCTTTTCTAACTTTCATGGAATTGTCCTTAGTATGTTATTTAGAGACCTATTTCAACGAATTTTTTTTTAGAAGTAGTTGTGAAGAAATAAAAAGACACATTATTTTTATACATATAAAAACAGTTTCGAAATACAACATTTAAAATATTACTTTTATGTTTGTATAACTAACGCATCGTTGGCATCAAACAACAGTTACTACTCGTACTACTTTACTTCCTATAAGCTATGCTCAGTATTTTTAAATTATATTATTGCTTTTCATGTTTCTTTATGTTGCCTAAGTTTTTATTAAAAATACATTGAATTCCTTCCTTTAGCAACTCAATCCGGTCAAAAAGCTATTTTGATATTACTTATTCCACTTACACACAGAAAATTAAAAAGTTCTTTTATTGGTATTTTATTCCATAGCATGTTTCAATGATAAATTCCGGTTTACGCACAAAGCTGCTAATTTCATACAAAATCTGTTCCTCTTTTGAATGTATTTAGCGTTATGTGTCCCTAATCGTAATTGTAAATGCATGTCGCATGTTACATCGTAGTTGTACGCATGCTGGGTAGTACACTACATTTTGTAGCTCCTTAATATTCAGTAGCACACTTATATTTTACTACTCCATTAAACGTGAAGGGAGCAAGAATCCATCGATTTTTTCGATTTGTGCGTATCTATTATGTGCGCGTAACGCAGCGAGCCTTCTACAGCATCAGGAATTCCGACCCAGAATACCCGATGAGGTCCGGTTTTTGGAAGCACCAAATATATTTGATTTATAGAAGCGCACCGCGTCCGTGCCGATTGTTTTTTTTCCTATGACTCGGCCGATTCCATCAGACGGTCGCCGGCTGAGATTATTCACGTCAGGGAGAAAATACTATTCGGTGCGGTACTACATTTTTAAGCATTATGCACTTGGGCAACAAAACAAACTGCTGGGACGACCAGACTCGCGGACGTGCGCGAACAGCTCAGCCGGAACCACAACGATCATAAATTACGAAGCTTATTCCGTATGCTGTTCAAGAGCCAAGTATAAGAAACACGAATAAAATCACTCAACGAAGTCTTCTTACAGTTTCTTCTACCTAGTCTTTTTTCTTATACTCGTATTGTCAGGTTTTACGAAAATCCCGTATTATCAATACTAATATTATAAAGTGGTAAAGTTTGTGAGGTTGTGAGATTGTAGGGGGTAATCATCTCTAGATCTACTAAACCGATTTTGATTTTTTTTTGTAAATGATAGCCACATTCATGAGAAAGGTTGTGCGGGAACGGGAAATAACGGGGTATAGGTACGCGTACGAAGTCGCGAGTAAAAGCTAGTAATTTATATAATTCCTTAATGATAATGTACGGAATACAAACCAAATCTTTTTTCGCCAAATCTTTTTTCATTGAAAATAAAATTGTGTCATATTCATATATGTATCCTTAACTTTCTTTTATTTTGAACATTATTTTTATTTCTCATTTGGGTACATGGTTATATTTAACTAACTTAACTATTTATATCAACTAAACCTAACTATATACAGACTAGACTAATTCCTTAATTTAATTTAAAATAAATTTATGTTTTTTTCGGTAGTGGAGCGAAAAATTGGGGTGGATGTGTGGAACAAATTGAAAGAATAAGTATGGCAACCATTCCTAAACGTAGGCTTTGTCATTGGACTTTTGTGTTACCTTTGATTGGTCTTTGCATAACCGTTTAACATTTGTGAAAACATATTCCGCAAAATTTACGTATTCGGTTAGACGATTTGCATTAATATAAACAGGCCAGCTAAACCACCTAAACGTTGAGGCCGCAAAGGGTCGTTATTTATTGAGTTAATAAAGGTCTTTAACCAGAAAAAGTATGCAATAAAATGAAAACTTTTCATCTAAATTTTTTATATAAACTGGCTTGCTTAACTAAATCGTCTCATACTTTTATTTAGGTAGGTATGCTAACTGAGGCTCTAGACAAACTATCATTTTATTGTCGAAATGCCAAATGTTAGTGATGCGCGAAATGAAATGTCACACGATGAAACATTTCGATAGAACTTGTTCTCGTACATTTTTGACGTTTTGGAAATCGCTATCGATGATAGAATGT
Organism: Melanchra persicariae; assembly: GCA_947386135.1. Classification (NCBI taxonomy): domain Eukaryota; kingdom Metazoa; phylum Arthropoda; class Insecta; order Lepidoptera; family Noctuidae; genus Melanchra; species Melanchra persicariae. Next base: position 10,999,991 of record OX376653.1, on the reverse strand, counting down.
CCCTTATTACCAGCGTTGCAGGCTTTTAGCTGACTGTTCTCTGAAGCGGTGAGGAGAGGAGCGGAGCGGACCGCTTGACAGGGATTTGTGAACTGTTTTAAAATTTCATACAAAACCGAGAAGCGGAGCGAGGCAGCGGAGCAGGGAAGCGGCCGCCCACTCAATTCACTCCTCGCGTGAACTCGGACTAGCTCTCTCTACACAGTCCGTAACGCCGCTCTGCACTGCCTCGTTCTACATCAATGGACCGGCACAGTCCGCAACTCGACTCCGCATTACTTCGTTGCTCAGCTCCGTTGCCTCGCTCCGCGTCTATGGACAGGCAGCCACAGTCTGGTGGACAAATTCCGACCACAGATTCGCCTATAAAATCGCAATGGCCTAACCACTAAATAATTCCATCGATCAATCATAACCTCACGTCTTTCATTGCACTACCTACTTAAAGACATTCATTTCACTTGAAGCCTCGTCAAAAAGCGTAATATATGGGGCGATATAAACCCCGCTTAAGTTTAATACGGCTAAAGTAACGATGTCGGGGGCAACCTGTTCGACTCGACACTGTTGCCTCCTCTGTTCTTGAACGACTATATTGTAACGGGTGAATTGGGATGAACTGATTTTATGCATGACATTTTAATATTTAGTGACAGGCCATTGGTTTTTCTTGTTAAACGACTTCTAAAAAGAGAGGAGGTTCTCAATTCGGATGTTTTAAGTTAAGTCTGTGATCGGGAACATTGTACTTACCTATGCATATTTTATAGTCTGCATTTCAGGTCGTCAATAAATGTTACTGCCTCTAACTAAGAAGCGATCGTAGTTTACCCGATTTGATAACCATTTTATAACCAATTTTTTTTTTAAATTAGATGAAGCATTTTAGTGTATCTAGATCTTGGTTTTAAGCCTTACATTGAGCAATGAATCATCTGGAATTTATGAAAGACATCTGATCTAACACTCGACAGCTAGGATTACCTCACTTAGGCAGGGCTCAGGGATCAGACACTATACCCGTTGGCGCCGCATGTTTAAGTCAGCCTGAAATCCGACCCGAAATTACGGGAAAGGGCTTAGACGTAGAAATTCTTCTTTACGATCAAATTAATGACATCGCATTTACTAGGATTTTCCTAATAACAATTTGGTCTCGACCTGTCTTCAATTGAAATTATCGCGACAAGCTTTTATTATAATTTCAATTCTGTAAAGTCATAAATGAATGTGGTTAATATGATTTAAAATTTTATTTTGGTCTTTTTCGCGCACTTAAATAAAAGCTTTTTTTTAAGTTTTTTTATAATTATTTTATTTTATATTTTTTAGTTTCAATCGATAGTTATCGATCAATACTAAAGTTCATCTATAAAACGGAGAGTCCTTCAACAGAAAAACTTAAGGAACGGGGAAAACTATTACCCCTGGACCCCTGTGGCATCTATTTCATGGTGGGCCTACCAACTGCCTATCATAAACGAATGCGTATACAAAATTTCAAGTCCCAGCAGTTGAATATTGAGGAGTTCCATAGTTCGAAGACTACCCTGGATGTGGCATCTATTTCACGGTGGGCCTACCAACTGCCTATCATAAACTAATGCGTATACAAAATTTCGTGTCCCTGCTATTTACCGCTGAGGAGATCTCTCGTACGGAGCCGATTCTGGCAGCAGCATGTCACGTTTATGATTAACATGCATTGTCATCGGGTCTGGACCAGCATGCAAAATTTCAGCTCAATCGGATACCGGGCGGGAAGTGGGTCAAATTAAACTTGCAAGATTTGTAAACATACATACAAGTCAAGTTAAATAAAAGCTTTTAATAAAAATGGAAGGATCTTTTACGTCTTCGAAACATGGCAACCAAGGCGATAACATATCAAACTAAAGGTTTTTATTTAAATTTCGAACTGGCTTGCAAGTAGAAAGTTGTTTATTGAAAAAAAAAAACAAATGAACACTTCAACGCGGAAAAAAAAATGTTGTTCGTTGTTCGTCATTGATTTTGAAAAGTACTTGTATTTGTCAATATGAGTTCAAGTGAAGACAATGAGTGTGATGAATTTCCGCGCATTATTTAAGAAAAGTACATACTATAAAAGCCTTGGCCACAACTAGGCATTGATGGACTTACTCTCGGCTTCGGCTCGGCCCAAATTTATACGTTCGTCCATCAATGCCTCTTTTGCTGGCCGCTGCAGTAATGTACTACATCGTCATAAAAACATATGACTAAGCCAGCAAAACATGAGCAATGACTACTCATTAAGGTTTATTCTTATGGCTACCATAAGAATAAATCTTCACAATACTAAGAAAGAACTAAGTTTTAGATCTATTCTCTTGGAACAGAACCTAATTAATAGTTCGGAGTGGTTTCGAAGTATATCGAACTCGTTTATTAAGCTTAACGCCCATTAAACAGCTTAAGTTAGTTTCAAGTAAAGTCGGAGGTAAGTTGAATATTTAAAAAGGTAAGCTCAGATAAGTCGTTAAGAAAGCTGAGGGAACACTTGCTTTTTAGGGTTTTTATACAATCAGATAAATAAGGTGATTCTTTTAAATGGATTTATAGGACTGGTTCTTTCAACTTGGCTACCTATTTTCTTTAGATAATCAAATATTTCGGTTGATAAAATAAAGTACGATCACTCGCTACGGTATAAAGTAAATACTTACCAACAAATGTAGGTACTATTTGGATAGGACCATAAAATTTAAATTATGAATCGTTTTAATTCCTACTTTGTACTTATCATGAAAGATGTAGGATTTGATGTCTTTATTACCGTTTTTGAAATTAAGAATGTCAATATATATGTGTTTGACCGCTTTTACAAAATATATGTAGCGTCTGCCATTGAACCTGAAATCGAAGTAAAAGAAGTGACGGAATACCTATGTACTTATATAAATAATTTTAACTACATACCGGTGCTACGACACGAATAAAATACCGAGAAACCCGGGGTCTGTCGTTACAGCGAATGTTATTAACGTGACAGAAGATTGGAGATTTCAGCACCTTTCATTCCGCTCCACATGTCCTGACGTTTTGATAGATTGAAGGAGCCCCTCCCCCCTCCCATTCTCAACCTTAAAAACAGGAACATAGAATGTCAATAAGACACTCACCTTTATTTCACCTAAATAACATTTTAGGTACGTTAAACACGAGGCAATTACGCCACATACCTACATAATCACACGCATGTAGGCCTGATGGGTGAAGCAAAGATGTACCGTAAAGTTTATAGTAAGTACACCCATATTTCGGCAGTTATGTTTAGCCACATAAAAAAGGGGCGAGCCAATTAACATTAAACTGGCATAGTCTCAGGCTTTGGGCTTGTTCTGAAATATTTGAGGTAGAAACCCCCAATAACACTTTTCATAAATCGGGAAATGAACTCAGGAACTCGTGTTCAACAATAGTGCTTGCTAAAGTGAATTAATATCAACATTTTTAAATAATAAAGCACGCGATTCAATTACCACGTGTAGTAAAGTCATTATTTTGAAACATTCAATTTTGGTAGGTGAGTTTGTGGTTACTATACTCCAAGTTTAGCTATTAGTACTGAAGTAGGGGTTAGTGTAAGATTACGAGTTGGAACAACAGTAATTAGGTTTCTTGATTTGTGTATGTACCTACTGTGTTTCAGTTTAGGTGTAGGTAAAATAAAGTAAGCATTTTATTAAAATGGTAGGTACAACCCTGATTTGTCTGTCAACTTGTTTTTTTTTAATCAATAATATGAATTAAGCATAAATAAAGTTGATGATATGTAATTTTAAGTAATGCACTTTTAAAATAATTTTTATTTGTATTGATTAAATACATTAAGTAGATTAATTTACAAAACAAAATAATACCGAAAAATAATCTAACTTTTGAGCTTGAGAGGATTTCAAAGAAAGGAACAATAAGAAAAATTAAAAAAATGCATTTCCGTAAGAAAGCGATATGCGCCCTGGATTTGAATGATTCACCGGTTCGTAGCTTGAGTAGATAAATTCAGGGATGATAAATATAATACACTAGCTTCTACCAGCTGCGGCTTCGCCCGCGTGAATATCGGAAATAGCAAGATTTCCTGATTTGTATTGTAAATTTTTTACTCAGAAAACACCCACCCTACACCTACCTTACACCTACCCTACACCTACCTTACACCTACCCTACACCTACCCTACCCCTACCCTACCCCTACCCTACCCCTACCCTACCCCTACCCTACACCTACCCTACACCTACCCTACACCTACCCTACACCTACCCTACCCCTACCCTACACCTACCTTACACGTACCTTACACCTACCCTACACTTACCCTACACCTTCCTTACACCTACCCTACCTACATAATTATACCAGCCCTAAAATACTATGACATGTTTCTGGTCTCCTGGTACTTGATGTTTTTGATCTCCTGGTACTTGTGAATCTGAAGTACTAAGGCAGCAGCGGCTCTGAGTTTCCACTTCCTCCTCAGTCTCCATTAATCCATGCCACTTACCGGGATAAAAAGTAGCCTATTTTTTATTCCAGGATAAGAACTACATGTGTGCCAAATTTCATTCAAATCCCTTCAGCCTGTGTTTTTGCCTGATTGTTACACAAACATACAAACATACAACAAACATACAAACATACAAACATACAAACATACAAACATTCACCTTTATAATATTAGTAGGATTAAGCATAATATATGCTTTAACGTTAACTGTACCATGATTTTTAGCCAATGTTTGGATATTCAAAGAGGACATTAGGGCAACGTTGTTGCATTCTCTTAAGAGCGTGTATTCCATTCGCGACGAAATCTTCATGTTCTTTTAATTTTTCGATATCAAAATCGTAATGATGTGAGCAGATTATTTCACAGAATATTACGGTTTTAGAAAGATTAATTCTTAATTTACTACACTACTCTGTAAAAATATAATTTTATTGAAACTTTTTTAAAAAGAAGGCAATCCCCTGATAGCGTTTTACGAAAATAGACGTCAGAGTTATCTTTCAGGACAAGTACAACCATTGTAATGGGCTAAAATATTTTAAATTGTACGTTTGTACAACAGAATATGTAGTCTCAAACCGCACTATATAGCTCAATTACGAAATTATGGCCAATACTCGTAAGTATTTGTAAAAAAAAAAGAAAATCGGTTAACTTTAACAAATTTTTTTAACAGTGTTTTACTGTAAACATAAATATGTCGGAGACGGATATTAGTACCGACCAATAACGAAACGAAGCACGAGTTCCGGTAGATGGCAGCACCGTCGCCGTCTTACAACTAACTTCGTGCTACAACAGAGCCTACCTAGTGGAGGGGTGTCGGACCAAGACGGAGATTCCATTGGGTCGTCTTGGAGACAAGTTCTCCACAAAGCTAGGAACTGTTCCTCACGTTTCGTTGTACAGTGTGATTTAATTTGTGATTTGTGTTCAGTGTATTAAATCTTGTTGTGTAATTCGTTGTCTCATTGCTCGATTACCCATTTTATACGCCCACTATGTCGGATCATGATGCTAATAATGCGGCCTCTCCGTCATCAGACGTGGGATCTAATCGAGCAAATGAAAAAATACGTGGCGATAACCTAGATACCGCACAGTGGCGAAGGATGTTTGAAATGCAGAACGAGCAAATGCGCGCACTTATACAAGCACTAAACGTACCGCGGTGGTATGTTTGGTCGAGAATGCAGTGTTGTGTAGTGCAGCATATTTTTGACCATAAGTAAGGCGACGAAGAGCTTTACGCCTACATGCCGGTCGTACCTAGATAGGTTACCTATCTGTGTTCAACGTGGGACCAATTCAAGGAAAATTTCGAGGTCAAAATTTCTTCTTGTCAAGTTTTATGCGACTACCCTCATCAACCTGAAAAATGAAAAACCAGTCCGAAACGGAGGCGAACAGCTTCATAACAGCTGGCCAGGTCAAGGAGAAGTGCGTGAATGTCCGTGAGGTTCTTTTCGTCAATCTGGTGAGCCATTTTCGTTTTGTTATTGTGAAGCAGAGGTGCTTGTTGGTTAATTTTTCTATTTTGTTTACCGAGTGAACATTTTAATGCTGTGGAGACTGACTTACAAAGGGCTACGGTCTCATGAATGGCGATTATCGACGTTTGTTAATTGACTTGTCGCTTTAATGCTCTATGCTAAAGTGAGGTTGTTATTTTCATGTTGACTATCGCTTTACTGTAAACAGTGTAGTAGTAGTTTAGGCGCGATAGCTTTGGTGTTGATGGTTAAGCAATGGCATCGCTATCGCAGGTTGAGTAATGAAGTGCAGTGGCAGTTCAGAGCTATTGTTGTTTGGACATAAGAGCAATATTATTTAATAGTCACAACATTACACCGTAGCCACTTTATTGAAAATTAAGATAATTGCAAAAGCATTATTTTGATTTATGATCACCAACCATAGCCAAACTTTGCCCACGGCTGGGCATAGGCCTCTTTCTTGTGTCAATGTTCTGATTAGTTTTAGATTTTGATCGACTTTGATAATGTGGTTACTACGCTAACCTAAAACCATTATTTCCACCACAGCTTTGATTGGACTTGTACTCTCGCAGCTTTCAGGCTGCAACAGCCGAGCATTATATCAACATCTGTGGGGACAAGAGCGTTCAAGGCCGACTGGAATATCGAGTGAGTCGATACCATTTCATTTTAATTGTGACTTTCAAAGCTTTAAAGTCGTTCATACCAATTCAGTGGTTGGATTGATAGTGCTAGGTAATTATACATACTTAGTACAAAGCGAGTAGGTACCTAAAGAGTTTTACCATTGGCAGATATTGCATGGCAAGGTTGCCACAACGTCATGTTCCGACTTTATACGTTTTTATTGAAAAAATGGACCTAGGCTTTTGTGTCAACATGTCGAGGACAGTTTTCCTTTTATAACAATAGTTAGTTTTGATTAAAACTTTACAAGTACAGAGAATTTTAAGCTATTACAATGTCAAAATAGGTGCCTACGTAAGTTAATGCGGATGAGATTAAAATAAGATTGATTGATTAGTCACAGGGATGACTGAATCATTGAGGTCACAGGGTTGACTGACTGATAATTTGGAGTCACAGGGATGACTATCATTGAACACTTGTAGTCACAGGGATGACTTTGTTACTGTTAAATGAGTTGTACAGGAAGATCTTGCAGCAATGGTCAGTCACTTTATTTCTGTTTGTGTAATTTCAATGGTGTTACAGAATTTTGTATTTAGAATAAAAATGTTCAAAGACATGAGACTTTTATAGAGTAGGAGTAAATTAGGTCAGATAGTGACACTGAACATTAAACGATCTGGGGAATATGTTAAAGCTCGATTTAATAATAGAATGATAGCTTAAACAAAGTTTTCTACCGGTGATTTTGTATAATTAGAAAACGAAGATCGTAATCAGACTTAATAAGATGGAAGTTAAAAGGTCCGTTTCAAGTAGCTGAAGTTTTGGATGGTAATCTCTCGTAAGTTCTGAACTATTTTGGGTGATCTCATGGAAGGGTGAAAAAAAAGATGCCAAAGTCATGTACCAGTCAAAGTAGATGGTAGAAGTGAGAGATGTCACAGTGGTGACAAGCAAGCCGAGGCAGGGAACACGCGAGTAGGGTTCTCTGTTGTGACCGTAGTGGTTGTGGTCCACATGTGTGTGGAGGCACGTATTTCGATAGCAATGGTGTGATTGCTGCTCGTGGTCTGTAGTGACCGTGGATCGGCTATGAGAGCCGTGGTGTAAGAGTTGTTTACTTGTGTGAGTGGTTCACCGAGGCTTTGTTGTGATTAAGGTGATTATTGTTGTGGATAACGATGGTACATGGCTATGGGTGACTTTGTGTTACTTCAAAATGAAGAACGTAACCAAGCTAAGCTTGACCCTAAATTTAAAGGACCATTTAAAGTTGTAGAAGTGTTAGATGGCGATCGTTATATATTGAGAGCTTTAAATTCTAGACGCACTTACATGTAGGTACACGCATGATAGGTTAAGGAGAGTGCCTGAGGGCCAAGTACCCCTTGAAGTAGAAGAGTTTGAGTTGAGTGATAGTGGTGAATCTTAGTTCGGCTGGTCGGACCGTACCAGTAGCCATTTCGTAGCCGTAGTCCGTTAGAAGTCGGTATTTGCTTTATGTAATCCGTGGATGCGCGGTGCTCGGGTGGCTCTGGCGGAGGTCGGGTCTTGCGAAGACCAAAGAGTCCGTGGGACTCGGCATTCAAGGGAATGCAATAGTGTGTGAGGGCTTAGTGAAAAGCCACAGGCCACGAATTTGATTCACACTTTGTGTTATTGTTTTGTGATAACTTTAACGACAACTGCTAATGGTATGTTGATATGACATTGGTACTTGGTCGCTCATGTATTCCTAGTTAATACAATTGTTACTTAACTTAATTTTAGATTTAAATGATTAATTTGATAAAGGATTAAGGTAAATTTAAAATGATTATGATAGAAAGTTTGTTTTTAGTTTCTTTTTAAGCCTTAGAGAACTAAGGGAGCTTAAAACTTTAACCGTCTTAAAACTTTCTGTCAGGAGTGACCGAACGATATACTGTGCTACGTTATCCTTGTTACAGAATAAACACACGGGGTCGTGTGTCGGCGCAGGATGGCCGTGTCGGAGACGGATATTAGTACCGACCAATAACGAAACGAAGCACGAGTTCCGGTAGATGGCAGCACCGTCGCCGTCTTACAACTAACTTCGTGCTACAACAGAGCCTACCTAGTGGAGGGGTGTCGGACCAAGACGGAGATTCCATTGGGTCGTCTTGGAGACAAGTTCTCCACAAAGCTAGGAACTGTTCCTCACGTTTCGTTGTACAGTGTGATTTAATTTGTGATTTGTGTTCAGTGTATTAAATCTTGTTGTGTAATTCGTTGTCTCATTGCTCGATTACCCATTTTATACGCCCACTATGTCGGATCATGATGCTAATAATGCGGCCTCTCCATCAAATATTATAATTATTTTGAGAAAATAAAGGTATTGCTAAATATCCTGTTTTTTTCAGTCTTTTTTATGTACTCATTTATTTTACACGATTATTTTAAAAACACTATAAATCCCCGCGCGCAATCGTTTGCCGATCCGTTCGTGCCGGGCCCTCCCAGCGACTCGCTAATCGAATACACGCTCTTAACATGACTGTTTAAACGTGCTCCACTACACACTTCGGCCTTATAAGACCTCTGCCTTATACTTCGTGGAAAACATGCGTGGGTTTTACTTGTAAAACGGTAGAAAAGGTTTTCATGTGACAGTTCCAAGAATCTGTTTCTTAGTATAGAGCATGAAAGCCAAATTCTCGGAGAAAGTTTTAAATGAATTGGATAAATTAGTTTCCGGTACACAGTTACCTAGCGACACACAAATGGTATTTCTTGGAAAACACGTGTGTTAGCAATCAGTCATCGACGATTATCCACGGATCAGAAGTTTTCCCATAGGAAAAATAAGTATTTTATGAACTGAAGAGTAAAGTAGTCCAAATAAATACAAATAAATCAATGTGGTTTTTTCCGCTCCGGGTCAATAAAGCCCGTTCACACACATTCTACAGGATTTTACCTAAACCTGTTTTTTTTTCTAATGTCTACATTTGGTGCTATAATTTTATTACTGGGATAGAACTTCTTTTATGAAAAAACATCAAAAGCTTTCAAAGCCTTCAGAAGTCGTTTCAATTTGGAAAAATCAAGGACATTTTCTTGGCCCACATCAAAAGCGCCCATCCATGTATATCCTTGATAAAAATGCTTGGCTAAATGCCGGTCCTGCTCCACAGCCTCAGCCGCTTGGTTCTACTTAGTTATGATTTTACTTACATTTGGAAGAGATGCTCACCGTTTTTATGTCTAATAATAATATTATTCCACATTTCTTATATTACATAATGTCAGGAATAAACTTTTATTTTTCTGTCCTTGCAAATTGATACTCATAGTTTATATAAAGTAGAAGCATTTTTTATTTTAAAATCAGTAAATGTGAGGACCATGCATGCCTTTTATGTTTTTATGTTAATATATGGTTTCCTTGTTTGACATGAATAAGCAGTTGAGGGTGTGTCATGCTAACTCGAATGTCTCGCTGATGGTGGCGCGTGTATCGGATCATTCGGTTCCCTTAAAAATGGTTGAGCTGAATGGTGCTGATGCACGCGTCATGTTCGTGAACGCCGCCAAGAGACTGGTCATCTATAGCTGTCAGTGGCTTATTTCAATATTTAATACTAGCTTTGCCCGCGACTTCGTACGCGCACAATATAGCCGCCTCGGGGAATGATAGGCCTCGCACACACACAGGTCAGCGCGCACCGCCCGTTCCACGTGTTAAATAAATATTTATGTTGAATTATTTTAATTTTATATTATCTCCCAAACGGTGAGTCCAAATAAAATACTATAAAAGCCAATGTTTATCTTCATAAAAATATCTTGATGATTTAGTAACTTTCGTTCGTAAGGATTAGTATGCGTGCCTAGTATTAATGTTCAAAAATCCCCTTTAATCTTTCATTAAATTATTTGTCCCAAAATGCCTTAATGTGGCTTATTTATAAGAGATAGATAGATATACAGTGTCACGGACGTTTTTTTTAAACTTACTAAAAACCAATATCTTTAACCGACTTCTAATTGTACTACATAGTACTTACGTATAATTAGTCATTACCCCAGGGCACGCGGATAAAGCAGTTCGATAGCGCTTTTTCTTCCGAGTTACTTTACAAATATCATGATCTAAGGCTAACCAAGAGCTTTAGCTAGACAGCCTATAGCTTTCCTTATTAATGCAGCTATCATGTACAAAAAAAAATTTTTAACTCCGACTGGTAGTTCCAGAGATTAGCGCGTTCAAACAAACAAACTCTTCAATAATATTATAAGTATATAGATTAATATGTCGACTTCTTTGTCCAAACGAATATTTTCACAGTTTAAATTTATCCTCGATAGATGACGTAAGTAAGAATAACTTTCGCGTACGTGCACGATTGTTAAGTAAAACTTTTATTTGTTTTCATTTCCTTTATCCCCAAATTTCGCGAGTTTTTGAGTAATTAAGTGTTGAACTGTAAATGATTCTTATAATGGTTTTGGGCACATTCAACGAATTTGTATAGTGCATACATCGAAACAAAAAAAAACGTATAGATTCGATTTTCTAGGGTGATATAACGAATAAGGAAGGGCCTTATTGGTTAGGTAAATGGATAACTTATTATTAGACCTATCAAGTGTCCTTTTCAAGTGATTTCCACGTGCCGGAAAATCGAGAAAAAAATGTGGCCATGATTTCAGAAAAATAAAACTAGTTACGTATTTATTGAGCTCTGACTGAATTGGTCGTCCTAATATTCAATACAGAAAAAGAGTTTTAAGTTGATCAGATCATGATGTTAAAAGAACCATCTGTTTTCATATACCTAAAGGGCTAATATAGGCAGTTCAGAATCGAGACAACACATTATTGCCCGGCTGTGCCGCCAATAAGGACTCACTTTAGGTTAGCTTTGCATGACATAATATAATTGAACGCTTTCGATCAGGTGGTGTGAAAGAAATATTTGCATTTAACTTATCAAGTGTGTAATACAATGCTTACCTCCTAAGAAAGTCATTAAGTAAGAGATATTTCGGCTCAAAATAATGTCTAATGCAGGTTTAACCTACTCTTCAAGTAGCCACTTGTACATTTTATCTCCAGTTTCTATTTCAGGCACGACAAAAAAGGTTTTAACTTAGGTAGTAAGTATAGCGGATTCAACTAAATATAAAATGAAATGAAAAAAGTTAGCGGGAACCGCAGCAGTGCGCGCGAGTGTTTGCATATAACCGCTGGGCGAGTCCGGAGTGTGTGCACTTTGACTTCGCCGAGTAACTTAGGCCTCTTGAGAGTGCAGTCTCACTCAATATCATGTTCTATTATACCCGCGACGAACAAATAAGTCCGATCTGCTCTTTTATAACAGAGATACTTATGTTTCGAATGGCTGTTTGAGAGGATTCTTGGAATTTGAATATGAATCAACGATTTTATTTTCTAGGTTCTTACGTTTACACACCTGCATGTGAGTTACCTAAGCATAGGTTAATAGCAACACTGAGCAGAAAGTACTTATATTTAAAATTGTTACATGTGACAGACCCCACTTCAGTAGTAACGCTTTCCACTACCTCTAGAACTGACCTGGCGTAGTACGGAGTTAGGTACAACAGATTAAGAGGCCAGCTTATACGTGCTTACAGCTTGGCAAAAAAAGAGTATGATGTGGTGACAAGTGGAATTAAATATTTTACTAAATGGAAACCTGTGATGTCGACACTACTTGGCCGACAAGTGTTAGATTTTGAGTAACGTTTATCGTTCCACATTTATTTTTAACGATTTGATTAAATTCTCTTACTGATTTCCCATATTATGGTGCGATAAGTGAGATAGTGGCGCCCTCATTTTTTCCAAACTCGTTTTTGCCAAGCTGTACGTACGTGCTTAGACACGCTGCCTACTGTACATAATTATAAAACTTAAGCTCACCGAGAAAATACATAATATTCACAAAATAAGTACTGAAAACATTTCACATAATTTTATTTTTTCATGTCCATCTTTTTTCCCAAAGGACTTGCTTTTTGAAAACATCCCGTCATCTCATTCGAACCGAACCTATCCGGGTCCGAAAGAGATGACGGAAGCTAGAGTGAGCTAGCAAAGCGAGCAAAATTAGCTACCGTCATACCATTAATGTTGTTAGATACCTTAACCCTCCAGACAGAAACCGTCGTCGTAGTTAGGTTTGAGTTGGCCGAGAATATCAAAGCGTCTGTTTCCAAAAGCTTACAACCCTAATCTCTTCAAAGTTAGAGTGAACAGGCTCCTTCTGGGTAAGCTCGCTCCATCGTAGACTTTGTCTCTGTCATCTCTGACATTGACTAGAGTCAAGAGCAAACCTATCAATAATAAAAAAGGTATGTTATATACAACATATTTATTTCACGATGTGGTTGCACCAGTTAGTGCTCAGAATGTGTCATGATTATTCTTCAGTGCCTCAACGCGTTGTGAGCTGTTTTTTTCACACAATGAGCATTTTCGGTCTTTGAGCGTAACAAGTAATACAAACACAAAATTTAATTAAATATTTCTCAAAATGTTGTGCCTTTGTCATGTGTTAATTAAACCCCCACATGATTCGATAAATTCTTTGAAAGATGTTTCCCTCGACAGATAAACGATCTCTGGGAATTTATTTGTTTGCCGTCTAAATTCTTAATACCTTTGACATTACGACCGAACGGGTATAAAATACCCTTAAGCTACTTATACGTTATTTCTCTGTGTTTTTATTTATACCGTAGACGATGATTATTATTTAAGTACTAGCTGTTGCCCGCGACCTCGTTCGCGTGTTTGTATTGTAAAATGATGTGGCTAGGTAAGATCAATGTGTTCGTATATCTAATACGAACAGTCAATATCTATCATTGCTTGCCTCCTTTTTTATGTATGGGAAAACATCAAATGACTCCTTTCGCTCTGGGCGGAATGGAAGGGAGTATCAGACTCTTACTTACTAAAACCCATCTGTGTTCCTCCTAACGCCCTTTGCGTTCCAGGGCCGCGGTGATTCATTCGAACAAATTCCGCAACCCTGGCAGGCACTGGCCCTGGCAGGCACTGGCCCTAGCGGGCCTCGTCTTTATGCTGACATATTTTTGTGACGCGCGTGGAACACAACGTGCCGTCGAGTATCACCTTTTCTGTTCAAATAATTTTTCGTGAGAAACGTTGTAAAGATAATGCTTCTTTCATTTCATCGAAACTATTCACAGCAGTCCTGGAAGATGTCGTTAAAAATGTGGGTATAGATTGGGACTATAGCGGTATTAACGTCAATTTTCTGCCCAACTGTCTCACTTAAGATTTACAGATGACTTTATGGTTTTCATTGAGAACTTCGATGACCCCTAGCAAATGCTTCAAAATCTTTAAGATGCTTCTTTTAAGTTGGGTCTTGGGATGAATATGACCACGACGAAGGTTATGGCAAACACCTTCAGCGATTCAAATCTGGAAATGAATTGTTGGAGATGATTAACCGATATGTTTATCTTGGCCATATCCTTTCCATTGGCAAAGAAAATCAACAAACGGAGGTATCGAGAGGAACACACCTTGGATGGGTCGCTTTTATCAAAATGGACGACATTCTGAAGCCTGCCAAAATTCCGCAATGTCTGAATTCCCGCCTTTATAACCAGTGTGCTTTTCCCACCATGACTTACTTACTTACATGGACGCTCACGCAGGAGGCTGTTTATAGACTGATAGTTGGACTGTGGATAATGATGATGATACACGATGTTGATGAAACTTGCTAAGTTTGTTAACACGCGATAGAGCTACATAAAGTTGTCCTTGGGAAAACCAACCAGAGGAGAAGTCGACCCCCCGCAGAGGACACGGCGGAGCATACGGTGAAGGTCTGCCCTGCTTGGGCGGCGCACCGCCGTGTCCTCGTCGAGGCGATCAGCGACGGCGACCTCTCGCTACCGGCTCTGGTTCACTCCATGGTCCAGAGCGCGGAGGCGTGGGAAGCCGTCACCTCCTTTTGCGAAACAGTAATGCCAGTAAAGGAAGGGGCGGGCCGCGTGAAGGAGAGGCAAACGTCACGCCTTAGCCGCCAAAACAGAAGAAGACGCCCCGGGCGTTAGGATTCGCAGGGCGATTCTCGGCCACCGTAGGCACGGGCCTGCGGACGGCGAGCGTTGGGTGGCTCGCCCGATAACAACCAGCGGTCCTACCATGACGTGTTAAAGCGTGAGTCGTTCGAGCGAGAAGGAGGGATGGAGCTATACACCCTATATAGCGCCACTCACTGGTCCGGGTCGATGAAGCGTTCTGTTCCATGCGCGCCTCCAACAGATGTCAGCTAAGTAGATGGAACCCGTTAGGGTTAGAATTTGTTCGAAAGAGTCACCGTGACCCTGGAACGCAAAGATCATAAGGAGAAACACAGATGGGTTTTAGTCAGTAAGAGTCTGACACTCCCTTCCAGTCTACTCAGAACGGAAGAAGTCATTTTGATGATGTCCCATCCATAAAAAAAAAACCCCACAACGGATAGAGTAGAATATGGACTCCGTTGTGCGTAGGTGTTCTGGCTAAATTTGCCGGCCTAGCTCCGTCCAAGTGTACAGAAGAAACCAGAGTGCTTTACAGGTTGAGTGGAGAGAATTAACCGTTCAAAAAAAAATTAAAATAACGTCAGTGGAGCAATCAAACCAAATCTTTTTTTTATGTTATGTATCAAATGCATAACAATAAGTTTTGTATCAAAAAAATCACTGTTTATGACGTTTTAAAAGTACCATTAGTAACTTAAAAATATATTTTGGTGTAATTCTCATGCTTTTGATAGTTAGTACTTTTTTCGGTCAACAGATGGCATTACGGGTATCTGAATTATGTAGATAATAAGTGGATTTCTTCTAGATTGCTACAATTCCTATCAGGTTTATGTATAAAAATTATATAAATGGTTTTGTAACTAACTAACATGTCATTTTGTGCATTTAATTATTTAGTGCATTCAATTACGAACAAAAACATTTTAAAATCAATATTGCTTACCTCCCATAACATACGGCGTGATAATATGTAGCCTAAAGTATTCCTTGGTTTACAAAGAACATATTTGCAGAATTTCAATTCAAACTATACAGTAGTTTTCGCGTGAAGCCGTACCATACACACATACAAACAGACAAACAGACAAACAGACAAAAAATCTAAAAAGTCACTTTTTGTCATCAGTTACGTTTTCCTAACAAAAGCCACTTATTTTTTCTCGAAAATTCTCAATGTACAGTTTTTCTTTCGTTACTGTTTTATTATATGTATAGATAAGGCTGGCACCGACCTCAATATAATAGGTGGCATTTTTTTCTTTAGATTTGTTTAAAGATAAAGCTTTTATTTATCCCTTTTTAGTTATTCAATAAATAATTAACAGTTTTGAAGTTGTTTGGTTTATTACTTTTTTTTAGTCTTAATATTTTTAATAGAAATCCGCGTGTACGTACCTTTTTATACCAAACACGGCGTATTATTTCAGTTTCGAACTTGTTGCGAAGTTTTGACAGATCACAAGTTACCAGTCCGCAACCACTGTCCGAGTATTATTTAATTAAGGTTATGGCATGAGATACAGGTCATTATCGCTTGGCAACATCGGCTCGAGGAAGAAGAACTGACAGCTGCCTTTCAACAGTCAGGAAATAAAAGGAACAAAAGACATGGGACATGAGATGTGTAAGACAGTGTGGTTGAGGTTAATAGATGAATACATTATTTTACAATTCATGTTTTTTGGTGAACTCAGCCATTTCCTTGTAATGTTCATATTTAGAAGCCACAAAGCATTTCAGTACCTATGCTCCGAAAGTAGTTGGGCACATGAAACACATGAGTTATGATGATAACTACCTATATGATATATCTGCAATACCCTCTCAAGCAATTAGAAACCATAGGTAATAATAATATCTCATTGCGGACTAACTGTTTGTTCCAGAAATGCCTTTAACATAGTATACCTACCTACAACATTTACGCTAAAATAATCTCAAGGACAAGATTGGAAAAATAATGGTCTAAAAACCAAGGTTTTGAAATAAAATACGACATTCATTTATTTTAACTAAATAAAATGGATGGCCGCGTCTTTGGAAAAAGAGCAGAGGAACGTTATGTTGGCCGTCTCTTGACTAATGCACAAACTGTGTTGCGTTACTTGCAAACTCTTTTACAATAGAAAATTTTAATCAAGAATCTATTATGAAACTAATCAAAATGTTAGTTTTTTTTTACAAACAAGGGTGTATCTTTAAAAACATTATTAATTATTGTATAGCTTGTGCTAATTCCAAAATGCAACTTATGCCAATTATGAATGTGTAAAATTATAATAAGTAGATACGTTTTTTTTTTAATTTGTTTTAGTTATATTGCCTTGCCACAACATTCTCTAATCTCACCGTGTAAACTATGGTGGAGTGAACAACAAGTGACCTGTCATTTCATATTGTTTGTATGGTTTTACAACTCACTTGTCGTTCACTTCGTCCAAGTTTCACTTTGACATGTTTACAGAATCGCACTGGATCTAGTTCTGCTTCAGTGTTACGTCCACAAACCCCACGACACTGCAAAAAACGAGGGAATTTAGAAATGAATCAAACAAAGACTCTAACGCGATAAATTACTTCTCTGTAAGAAAACTAGGTTTTTCGCTACATTCGATTTTTGACACTCGTTTGACAAGATTGTTAACTTAATAGGAAACGGGTCTGCGTCGCCCCTGAAAGGGTCAACCGACCGACCCAAATACTGTTCCAATTTACAATTCATTAACATCTGTATTCTCTTGTGATCAGAGATTTCATCGTTGTGACAAAGATAATAGAGTCAGCTGGCGTGTTGGCTACTCGTTGTCAGTCCAAAAAGTCCTGCAAAATATTTCATACTTTTTATCATACTAGACACAATTCGGAACGTATTATGAAAGCATCATTAATTTTTAACCGACTTCAAAAAGGAGGAGGTTCTCAATACGACTGTTTTTTTATGTTTGTTCAGCGATATTTTCGCCAATAATTGTCAACTGATTTGGATGATTGTCTTCCTTGTTTTTTCTTTTTTTCAGTTTCAATTTGGTGAAGATCTAAGAAGAACTTCGTAGATAGGCAACGAAACTCTTCAATAAATGATAGCAAATCTCCCGATCTCCCAATTTAACTATGAGCTGGTCTGGACTTGGACTGCATATAAAGTAACTTGGCTTGGGAATAATGTCAATTTAGTTGTGGGGTATCACCACTAAAAAGAAAAAAACATCACACACATCCAAATCCGTACAGCTGTTCTGGCATGACTGAGTAACAAACATGGATGTTTGTTACTCAGTCATGCCAGAACAGCTGAACTCGAATTTATCTCGATATTCGATTTTTGAACTTCAGCTGAATCCGGTTTGACTGGGAGCCGACTCCAATTTGGTTGGGTTAGGCAGATGAAGATTCGATTTTTGAACTTTATTCTTTGAACGAGTGTTGGAAACTGCAACGGACTTCGTATTTTTTAGGGTTCCGTACCCAAAGGGTAAAACGGGATCTTATTACTAAGACTGCGCTGGCCGTCCGTCCGTCCGTCTGTCACCAGGCTGCATCTCATTAACCGTGGTAGCTGGACAGTTGGAATTTTCACAGATAATGTATTACTGTTGCCGCTATAAAAACAAATACTAAAAAAATAGAATAAAATAAATATCCCAACTAACATTAGGCGCTAATATAAGAGTTAGAACAGATATATAAAAGAGCTAAACAGATCCTAAGGTCATCAATAAGTGCTATCACATGGGAGTTATAGCGAGCTATAACTCTACTATACCCCTGGATTGGGCACAAGTTCTTATGGTCTTATGTTCCATTATGGCGATGTAGTGGAGTTATAAAATGAATTTAAGAGATATGTGGCGGAATATATCAAGACCACCACTAAACAACACCAAGAAAACCGCTGCCGCTTATGATTCTGTACCACGCATACAAATCAGGCGATGTCTTGTTTGTCATCGAGTGCAAACGCACTACGGCTTACGCGTGGAGCAAGCACACAACGGGCGCGTGAACATTGTATCGAGGCGGCCGGCAGCGACCTTGAGCGGCCGGGCGACAGCGTGATCAAGATTCTACCTGCGCGAGCACCGGGCGACGGACACCAGTCGTCTTCTGACTAGCTAGCTTAACCGCCGCGCCGCGCTAACAATATCGCCTTGTTTCACCTAATGCTAAATTGCTACTGCCAGTCTGTGTTATATTGTAATTAATCAAAATATAGTAACTTCATATTTCTGCTAAATAATATTCTTCATTTCTGAGCTTTTCACCTTCATTCTTCCTGCTACGCTTCGCACGCCATAATAACCCTTAGCTGCCTTACTATACGGGTTAAATTCCCGTGTAGTGTTAGTATAGTTACCGCACGTAACTATGCTACATTGGTGACCCCGACGTGATTCCCGACGTGATTCCCGACGTGATTCCCGACGTGATTCCCGACGCGATTCCCGACGTGATTCCCGACGCGTTTCCCGACGTGCTCGCCGACGTGATCCCCGACGCGGTTCCGGACGCGATTCCCGACGTGCTCGCCGACGTGATACCCGACGCAATTCCAGACGTGTTCGCCGACGTGCTCCACCATCTGCATTGGTGGTCGTTTATCACGTTACTCAAGCCTGCAAGACATTGTTGGACGAAGAGCGAGAGTGCTGGTTGTTTACATCGGTTGCTGACGAAAAAAACAGGTCGTGGTTGGTACAACACATAAGCGGTGAGCGATTTTGATTTAATTTAAATATGGCTGAGTCGGACCCTTACGTTGATTGTAAGGATGCTCCTATTGCCTCAGGGGAGGTTGCGGCAACTGGAATGCCATTGCGCTGTCCACCATTCTACCCCGAGGAACCAGAGGTCTGGTTTGCGCAGCTTGAAGGCCAATTTATTCTGTCACGAATTAGCAGCGACACGACAAAATTTTATTTCGCGTCAGCTCAGCTTGATGCTAAATACGCCATACAAGTCAAGGACGTCATCACCAACCCACCCGCGTCGAACAAGTACGAAAAATTGAAAGCCGAACTCATAAGTCGGTTGACAGCGTCGCAAGAAAAGCGAATACAACAGCTTTTACTACATGAGGAGTTAGGTGATCGCAAGCCGTCACAATTCTTGAGGCACTTGCAAAACTTAGCAGGGCCATCAGGTGCCGCAGAGTTTGTCAAAAGCATATGGACTAACCGGTTGCCACAAAACATTCAAACAGTAATCGCCTCACAAATTGCAGATTTACAGGTTGAAAAATTAGCGGAGATTGCGGACAGGGTATATGAAATCGCCCCGATGACGCCACAGGTAGCGAGCACTTCCGCTACTACAACCGCTGACTCATCGGACCTAGCGAGGCAGGTTAGCGAGCTGACGAAACAGGTAGCGACACTCGCAACACGCTTATACAACAGAGAGAGACAACGCTCACGCTCAAGACCTCGTGACAACCATCGAAGGTATGTGCGTTCTAAATCCAGGCCACGCCAACCACCTGATAATCACCCACACTGTTTTTACCATTACACGTATGGAGATAAGGCACAAAAATGTAAACAACCATGCTCATTCAAGTCGGAAAACCCGAAGGGTTGTCGCAAGTAGCGGCTAACGACTGCCCTTCTTCATCAGGCCGTTTATTTATTACCGACCGAACGACAAAAATGCAGTTTCTAGTGGACACTGGCTCAGACCTATGTGTTTTTCCCCGGTCTGCTGTCAAGATGCCCTGCAAACAATCGAAGTACGATCTAGTAGCTGCAAACAACACAGTAATTAACACTTACGGCCCCCTACAGCTACAATTAAACTTGGGACTCAGAAGGAACTACAGCTGGAACTTCACAATCGCAGATGTTTCTAAAGCCATTATTGGGGTAGACTTTCTCAGTTTTTACAATCTGTTGGTAGATTGCAGGAACCAACGCCTGATTGACAACCTTACGTCTTTATCAGTTCCTGCGTCACACTGTAATTCTGTGGACATCGCTTCCGTGAAGGCAGTGGTAGGAGACACAGACTACCATCAGATTCTACGTGAGTATCCCGAGATAACGCGACCTCCAGGTAAACAGCTACCAGGCAAACACAACACGCTACACCACATCAGGACGACACCAGGCCCACCTGTAGCATGCAAACCTAGACGCCTGGACCCTTCTCGACTGCAAGCTGCTAAGAAGGAGTTCGAGGAAATGCTTTCAAGCGGTGTGGCTCGGCGCTCGGAGAGCCCTTGGTCAGCACCACTGCATCTGGTGAAGAAGAAAGACGATGGATGGAGACCTTGTGGTGACTACAGAGCACTTAACTCGAGAACAATACCAGACAGGTACCCCGTCCGTCATATACAAGATTTCACTCACCAGCTAGCAGGCTGCACCGTTTTCTCAACCATAGATCTCGTTAAGGCCTATAATCAACTGGCGATAAATCCTGAGGACATACCAAAAACCGCGATAACCACACCATTTGGACTGTACGAGTTTCCCTTCATGACCTTTGGTTTGAGGAACGCTGCTCAAACCTTTCAAAGGTTCATTGACGAAGTCCTACTGAGCCTAGAATTCTGCTATGGATACATCGATGACATTATAGTTTTTTCAGCAACGGCTGAAGAGCACAAGGAACATCTACGCATTCTGTTCGATCGCTTAAAGCAGTACGGTATCGTCATCAACACAGCCAAGTGCATCATTGGACAGCCAGAGGTGACTTTTCTAGGGTACAGTGTGTCAGCCAAAGGCATAAAACCACCTCAATCCAAGGTGCAGGCGATCCAGGAATTTCCAATACCCAAAACCGTGAAGGAGCTGCGAAGATTCTTGGGCATGATAAATTTCTATCGCCGATTTGTCCCAAACGCAGCCCAAATTCAAGCACCTTTAAACTCAGTCCTTGCTGGTCCTACGGTAAAAGGTTCGCATCCCGTGCAAATGACTTCAGAGCTGCTGAAGGCATTCGACGACAGTAAGTCTTCGCTGTCTACAGCAACACTATTGGCCCATCCAGACGCTTCCGCAGAATTAGCAATCGTAACTGATGCATCGGATACAGCAATAGGCGCGGTTCTTCAACAACGGAAAGGTGAGAACTGGCAGCCACTAGCCTTTTACTCACACAAGTTAAGCAATGCACAAAAGAAATACAGCCCGTACGATCGAGAGCTACTAGCAGTGTACGAGGCCATCAAATACTTCCGTCATATGGTTGAGGCAAGAACTTTTGCGATATTCACAGACCACAAGCCACTTACCTTTGCCTTTAAAGCAAACAAGGAGAGTCTTCCGCCAAGGCAGTTCCGATATCTGGACTACATCGGACAATTCACAACAGACTTAAGGTACCTACCAGGCATTGAGAATGTCGTCGCTGATGCTCTGTCTCGCGTGGAAGAAGTATCCGCTGCTGTCAACTTCCAGAACCTCTCAAAACTACAGGACGATGATCCAGAGTTGCAAAACCTCCTGCGCCATGGCTCAACACTAAAATTGAAAAAGATAGCATCTTCTCATAGTGGAAACTTACCAGTGTACTGCGATACCTCCACTCAGGTACTTCGTCCTTATATTACGCCAACACTGCGAAGAGAAGTTTTCAACTCACTGCACAACTTGCATCATCCAGGGAAGTCCGCTACAGTGCGACTGGTCTCACAACACTTTGTGTGGCCAGGGATCCGCAGAGATTGTAGAGAGTGGGCAAGGCAATGTGTACAATGCCAGGCGTGTAAAATCACACGTCACACCAGATCCCCACTTTCCTCTTACCTGACCCCATCCTCTCGTTTCTCCCACATTCACCTTGACATCATAGGACCATTAAGCCTTTCATCTGATTTCAGGTACTGCCTTACCGTCATCGATAGATTCACTCGATGGCCTGAGGTGTACCCCTTGAAAGACATCACGGCGGAGACCTGCGCATCCGCTCTGGTGACTGGTTGGGTGGCCAGGTTTGGCTGTCCTGCCCGGGTTACCACCGACCGTGGTCGCCAATTCGAGAGCCACCTGTTCAAGGCTCTCACTGCCTTGTTGGGGGCAGACCACTTCCGCACCACTGCCTACCACCCAGCATCGAACGGCATCGTGGAACGACTGCACCGACAACTGAAGGCCGCCATCATGTGCCACACCTCCTCACAGTGGACTGAAGCTCTTCCACTGGTTCTTCTCGGCATGCGTAACTCGTGGAAAGAAGACATCCAAGCTACGCCAGCCGAACTCGTCTACGGAGAAGCACTTCAACTTCCAAGCCAGTTCTTATCATCAAGAGAAGACTTCACTACAGCTGACGTCACCGAGTACGCAAACCGTCTACGATGTCACATGGCCAAGCTGACTCCAAAACCTACTACGTGGCATACCACATCACCCTTCTACGTGGCACGAGATCTGCACTCTTCCTCTCACGTGTTCCTCCGAAAGGACTACGTACGACGATCATTAGAACCACCATATGCTGGACCCTATAAGGTTTTACAGAGGCACGCAAAACACTTCACCATCGAGATACAAGGGAAGCCAAATAATGTATCGGTTGATCGACTCAAACCAGCCTACTTGCTACGTGAAGAAGTAAGTGAAAAACCTATCACACCTGCTGAAACTACAACTCCATCTACAAGGGAAGAAAAGAGGACAAGAAGCGGGCGGCGAGTGAGATTCCCCGATTTTTATCGACCGTAGTTACGGTCTGGCCAGGGGGAATATGTGGCGGAATATATCAAGACCACCACTAAACAACACCAAGAAAACCGCTGCCGCTTATGATTCTGTACCACGCATACAAATCAGGCGATGTCTTGTTTGTCATCGAGTGCAAACGCACTACGGCTTACGCGTGGAGCAAGCACACAACGGGCGCGTGAACATTGTATCGAGGCGGCCGGCAGCGACCTTGAGCGGCCGGGCGACAGCGTGATCAAGATTCTACCTGCGCGAGCACCGGGCGACGGACACCAGTCGTCTTCTGACTAGCTAGCTTAACCGCCGCGCCGCGCTAACAATATCGCCTTGTTTCACCTAATGCTAAATTGCTACTGCCAGTCTGTGTTATATTGTAATTAATCAAAATATAGTAACTTCATATTTCTGCTAAATAATATTCTTCATTTCTGAGCTTTTCACCTTCATTCTTCCTGCTACGCTTCGCACGCCATAATAACCCTTAGCTGCCTTACTATACGGGTTAAATTCCCGTGTAGTGTTAGTATAGTTACCGCACGTAACTATGCTACAGATATATTAGAGCAATTGTGGAGGTAAAGTAGCGCTAACTGAGACTTAAAGCTCTGTGAGAGTAGTATTTAACCGCTCAAGCCCAACATGTGAAAATTCCCTAATATAAAGTAAATCTTATGTAATAGTAAATAAACATTAAATTCGCGATTAATTCGCGACACACCGGTGTGTTGCCGGGGCCATGATAGAACTACATGCTACTTATTGACTTTTTGAGCGCTATAAAGGGAGCAAATGTATGAATATAATATCCGTAAGGGGTATAGTAGATCTATGATGTACCTTACTTACTATTTGAGCGGTTAGAGGGTGGTAATAAGGTAAATTGTTACACCTTTAGTTGCAGTATGGATATACATTAGGAAATTTTAGCGTCGAAGGATATAATTTTAAACTTTTTTTCATAGCCGGCTATGCGGTATGTATTTTATAACGTTGTTATGAATAATATGTTCCCTTGTCAAAAAACCAAACATAGTGTTTACGAAAATAAATGGCGGAGTTAAGTGCTAAAATTTTAACTTATTGTTAGTGGAAGCTGAAGCGAAATTTTCATTGCGAAGGTAAGTAAACTGTCAATATGTGTATGTATTATTAGCAAATAATTGAAGGGCCCACTCTTTGATGTGTATTTATCTAAAAAAATGTTTTGCTTTACATGGAGCAAAACATTTTTTTTACTAAATATGTAACAAAACCTAACCTATTGACTTAAAACTGTCGTGACCCAGGTATTATACGCTAGAATAATAAATACCTTCATTGTATTAAGTTTTCGTTTCGTACATTTTACTGTATTTAATTAACTTCATAATCTAAAAATGGTGGGCGCATGTTTTTGGGATCCGTAGTCATTTCCCAAAACCACTACCTAGCCTACGCACGACAAGTACACGTATCTCATAGCTAGACGAGTGCTAAATTGTTTGATTCGCACACGTCCCTGTCTGTCTACATATTTAAATACATACTGTACAATTCTGCCAGTTAAAGCCTGAATATTTGTAGCAATGGAATTTAATATGGTCGTTGCATAAACTACTATTTTACAATGCAGACTGAGATTTTTTTACGATACACAACCCACTTTTTGTGTTTTTTTTTTCAGACTAACCAATACAATTCACCCGTAATTTCTGTACCCGATGAGTCCAGCGAGTCTTCCTCTCAAATCATTTTGACTTCAGATAACCAAATCCTGGGTATACCTACAAATACCTACTGTGTGCTTGCTGAAAACCAAGAGCACTTTATAGACAAAACACAAGAAAATAGTGATTTAAAGAGTGCCGCAAATATTGAACAAGACGCAAACAAGACTGAAAAAAACCATAACATAGCATTCGCGGCAACTGCCGAAAATAATTTTGAAAATCAACCCAGCGATATACCTGGAATCAAAAATGATTCCGTAATACTAGCCCCAAGTGACGATTCAATCGACGTCGAAGAAGAGTCCCTATGCTAATTTTTTAATTCATTTATATTTTCTAAGGTTATTTTTGTTGCTATAACTCATTAATTATTAACAATACACAATAACCAACATAATTTTATAACTGATTTAAGTAAGTATAAGTTATATCTTTTAGTTACAAAGACAAATTAAAATGTAATTGAATACTTTAAGCTAGTTGTTGCTATAACCAATAGATGTTTAGATATGTATCTTTGTGTTCTTATCTAAATGTAAACAAAGTAATATTATTATATAAATTATATTAGAATTAAATAAAATTAAAATTATAATAGAAAAACGAATACCTGAATACTAGCCATTTAGAAACATCACTACCAAATAGCAGCTATTTTAGGTTAAGTACTAGTACCTATCTTTTCTTATTTTCTATTAAAATAAACATTGTTGAATAGTAGACAAGAATGTTTATGTTGCGATGCCATTTTATACACGGGACCACGGTACTAAAGTGGTAACGAACTCAATAATTTAACCTTAAATAACATAGAGGCTATACTTGACAATATAAGTTCTACTATTCAGCCTTAAATTATACAAGGGAGTTTTGTATCCCTTAAGGAGTTTGGTGTTGTAAAAGATTTAATGAACACCATTGTAGAGCTAGTAGCGTTAATTGCTCCTTTTGTGCAACTATCAGCGCTCCGAAAGAGTTTGTGGTAGCTTGCTTAGAACTTTAGAAGTTAATAGTATATGTTAATTTCTTATATGGATTTTATAGTCGTATGATTCGTTCAAAGCTATTACACAGAAGCTTTGGTCTATATTGTAGGGATAATAATCGCTGCTCTACGCGTTAAACCTTCATACATTGCTCTCATAAACTTGCTTTGTGACTATAAGCGTTATATTTTATTACTAACACTCTTTTGTCGTCACACACTATAATTGCAGCTACTACTCTACCTTCATAACACTTTGGGTTCTAAAGTAAGCTCTATTTGCAGCCATAATGTTTGTTGGGATTTAAGTGGGGTTCCCATACAACAAACGTGTTTTTTTTGCCGTTTTGTATAGATAATGGTACGGAACCCTCCGTGCGCGAGTCTGACTCACACTTGGTCAATTTTTTAAATGCGTGTCAAGGGCTCGTGAAGAAAAACTATTGAAGAAAATAAAAGTGTATTTTATCAATGGTACATTTACACAGATACAATGACATAGAATGTACTTACCAATAATTGAGTGGCCTATGTATATTATATTACGTGTATTGATAAAGGGATGATAATTAACCTACGGATTATTATGATTATTCTGAACCCGACATAATGACGAAGCTCATAAACGAAACATACATTATGGTGCCTCAATATTAGGGATAAGGGTCAAATGGCAGAAAGGAAAATGTGCAACCCATCGAAAACATTCCACTCACATGATCACATCCCAACGCATTATTATAAACCACGAAAGCAGGTAGGTATATAACACGTTTTAAATGCTTTTCCAATAAAGTTAATTTGATGAGGCCCCATTGGACTGCCGATGATTAAAAAAATTGGAGAGCGTGCCTCCGCTCTTTGTGGGGCTAAAAGTTTTGCGAAACACTCGAAGCGGTGGCACAACACATATCAATTTAATCATTCCCGGTGAAAAAGGTGTTATTTTGCCCAGAAATAAACAATTCAGAGTTATTACAGGAACGATAATTGGTAAAACGAGATCTGTGTTGCGAACGGCAGATTATTCAGAGAAATTATTAAAATGTAAATAACGCTCAGGAGTATTGTGTTTTAATTGTTCATTAAACTTGCGAGAAGATACGTACCTACGAGGGTATGCGAACTTCCCAGTAGACTTGTATATGCAGCCGCCTTTGACCACGCCAAGTCACGGGACACTAGCGTTAGTCAAAGTGGTTAGCGGATGCAGTGAGCACATGGGATAGCAAACAAATGAAATCCGTTGGTAAGACCCGCAGTATCATCAAACAGAAACTGGTAACCAGTCCATAACTATTCCCAGTTCCACAGTTACTATTAGAGCTAAAGTAATATCCCCAGATTGAAAAACTCTTGCAAAGCTGAACCCGAGCTTGGTAACTTTTGTAACATGGCGGTAACATGTGGTCTGTGCAAATTAATGTTGTTGTAATAATTTCAACATTAAGTCCTGTAGCTTCTCAATTTGCTAACGCAAAAAGGGTTAACAGAATTACCTATTTCATCAAATTATGGCATGAGTTATTAAATTATTGTTGTAGGACTCGAGCCCAAAATTTAAAATTGCCGGACTGAATTAACAAAATAATCAACCGATTACATAGATCGTTGACTTTGGCGGGAATCATCTAGTTATAACAATGCTGTAGCTGCTGAAAAGATTTCTGAAATATAACTAGGTACCTACGTACGTAGTGTAGGTACGGTCTAAAGAGATACTATTCGAGGGGTAATTTTATTAGACACATAGAAAAAGTCTTCGACTTTTCTAGAACAGTTTGATATTCATAATGGCAACCCGTTTTGGGCCTTAGTGGTAAATTGCAGCTCACTTGCTCATTGCAAACATTTTTGAATTTGATTTATTCCATTAATGTGTAATAATACCTTACGTAGTTACGTGGTTTTGTAAACTAAACTGTTTACTTTCTTAACAGACTTTTACAGACACGACACCAACACCGAGAGAAAAGGTCGAGGCTATCTATCTTAGTCAAAGCCTAAACTAATATTGAATTCCTAATTTATACATATTATAACTAGCAACTAAGGTACGTGGGAGTAGGAAAATTATATGGTTTCAATTCAAACACTTTGACTAGACTTCTAACGGTATCCTACGAGTAACGCACACGCATCAGTGGATTCGGAATATTTTATTACCTAGTCTGACTTAACACGACATTCACACAAATCAACGGGTGTCACCACACTTTGGTTTTAGAAGCGAGCATTCAAAGGGACGCCAAATGCGCCGTATTTATTACCTAGGTACTACAGTGGCGTTAGTGTGAGTTTTTTAACGTTCTCGATCACGTTAGCGTAAACGTCAATTTGTATTGAAACTGAAAAAGCGCCGTCTGGTGACACTCACGGGCAACCTGTTTTTTTTCTATACAATTTACATAAGCGAACGTTTACGTTAACGCGATCGAGTACTTTAAAAGTTAACCTTCTCGAGTACTGGTATGACCACCAGATTAACCAGGTCAGATGGGCGGGTGCATTGTCGGGTGAATATGGGCTGGAGTGCGGGGTGAGGCAGGGGGGCTTGACCTCCCCGGCGCTCTTCAGTCTATACGTCAATCAGCTGCTGGAGGAACTTGGTAACACTGGTGTCGGATGCTCTATTGATGGCAAGATGGTCAATAGTATAAGCTATGCTGATGACATGGTGTTGCTGAGTCCCTCGATTGATGCTCTCAGACGGTTACTTGGAGTGTGTGAGCGATACGCCGTGGCTCATGGTCTCCTGTATAATGTCAGGAAAAGTGAGGTTATGGTGTTTCGTGTAGGTTCCAGAAGGCCAGCGACGGTCCCTCCTGTCTTCTTGTATGGGGTGGCACTTAAAAGAGTGTCTCTTTTCAGATACCTTGGGCACATTTTAACCGAGAACCTGTTTGATGATGAGGATGTAGAAAGAGAGCGAAGGGCGTTGTCGGTTCGTTGTAATATGCTGGCCCGCAGGTTCGCAAGGTGTACTAAAGAGGTGAAAATCACGCTATTTAAGGCATACTGCCAGATTTTCTACACCTGCAGCCTGTGGGTCAGATATACGCGGAGGGCCTACAACGCCCTCCGCATTCAGTACAACAATGCTTTTCGGGTGCTGGTGGGGCTTCCACGGTTCTGCAGTGCTTCGGGTATGTTTGCCGAGGCTCGCATAGATAGTTTCGAGGCTGTCATGCGCAAAAGAACGGCATCCCTAATGCGTAGGATGCGTGGAGGCTCCAACAGCATCCTGAAGGTTATTATGGAGAGGCCAGACTGCCCTTTTCTGATGCACTGGTCCCGTATGCATTGCTGCGGGCCCGGTGCTGAAGAAAGATTTTTGAATTAGGGTAAATTAAATTAAATTTAGATTAAATTAAATTAGACTGAATTATTGAATGTATTTTAAATTGAATTTTTAATTAATTGATAATTATTAAGACTGTTTTCCTTTGTCGTACTAACATAGCTCCTAAGTACTTGCTACTAACCCATATGGACTCTAGTTTGAAATAAAGTTTTAGATTTGATTTGATTTGATTTGAAAAAACTCACACTTACCCCTCTGAACTGTTAAATCCATATCTACCTACTGACGTTTACTCGGAGTTCTTGCAATTTTCGTAGTGAAGGCAGTGATTTATTTATTTTATTTAGTGGAATTGAAAATGCCATATCTACCTTGATAATTTAAATGCCTGAATGCTAAACATCGGTACGGGTTTGATGTCACTTGTATCAACAACCACAGTAGGAAAGGTGTTAGTAGTTCAGGAAAGTCTTTTGACCAGCCCTAGGGACAATCACCGGATAATTGCAAACCGTAAGTTAGTAAGAAATCTGAAACTGGCAAAACATTTTGAACAATCCATTTAATTTAGAATGAAACGCATAAAGATCGAAGTCTTGACGTCAAATTGTCTAATTTTTTTTTTGCTATTGATAGATTGAAATGAAAATCCCAGTTTGGTTTTGAAATTGAAACAATAATAGCGCCCCGAAAGGCTTGTAGCGGAAATTTAGAAAATCGGGCTCCCAAGTTATCGAGCCGGATCTTAAGTAGGTGGGTAGTCATATATTATTTTGGAAAGTTTTCCCCCTTGATTACACTTATTTCCTAACAGTATGAAAAAAAACTCTTCGTGCCCTGTATTGGGAAGCGGGTTGCGCGCGGTTCATTACGTCTTGATCCTTAACAGGTGCCAAAAGTTTTTTCTATGACATTTTTTTCGGGATGCTTTACTGACATAGTGTCACATTAATAACAATCCATATCACTAAGTACGTCAGTATCCAAAATTATCAGTAAATGTTTTCAATCAAAAGCGATTAATTCGCTTTTTGTTTTAATCGTCTTTGAACCAATGCATCACTTCTTTTTTTTCTTTTCTTTCAGTCATGAGTGAATAGGTTACTTCTAGGCAAGCGTGCTCCATCTTCGGCCACATCATCGCTTACCAGGTGAGGTGAGTGGCTAATGTGTGCCTATCACACTTACGAGTGTTACCACTACTTAATTTTAAAGAATATGGAATTCTCTGTATTCTGATTTTTGTTAATAATTCACAGCTGAATGAATTTGGAGGTTTGGCAAACTGTTAAGCTATAGCTTGAATTAGTATGTTGCTATTATGTACCTCAACATTTCCCTTGGGATAAATTTCGGCATAAACGCGGGCCTAACCGTTGACAACACGACAACATTACTTGTGTCAAGTAGGTAGTCACATAAGGTAGGTACTTACGCACCTATCTGAAACGTGGACCATTTTTCAATAATATTAAAATTCTCAATAACATTCCGGAGTATGAAATTGTTCTGAGTTCACAATAGGTTCGCATCCCTTTGATCATTGCAACAACTTATATCAATCTATTCCTTCTTGACGTAACATTAAGATCTACACTTTTCTAACATTTCCTACACTTTTCTAAAGAAGTCAAAGGAGGAAATATGACTATTCAGATGAGAATATTTTCTTAGAAAAATTCACTCCCGTTCTCTGCGGGAAATAGTTTGCTATTCTATTCAATACAAGATGGCTTCGTCTGACAGACGCTTCAATAGCGTCTCCAGAGAGTTTATCAACATCGCGTTTGATAAGTAAATTAATTGGTTGGAATTATTCTAACTAATTTATGAACTAGGTACTCAGGTAACAAAACCACTTTACGTAGTCTGGATCAGCTCCCCTCGACGATTACCTACGTGTCAATGCTATCATTAATACGCTATAAAAGAGCGACGGAGCTTTACAGGATAAATAGCACTATCCCTTTTTCACAACGGATTCATGCTGGAATAGGCAAGTTATAATAGAGGAGAGCTGAGCATATCTATACAACGTGTAACAGAATAAACGCAATACCTCTTGAGGGGTCATTGTACTCATCATTATGAACAACTTTTTTTTTTCGCGTTTTCAATGTTGGTCCCATAGTGAAAGTGGTTCATAATGATGAATACAGTGACCCCCTAAGAGGTATTGCGTTTATTCTGTTACACATTTTATAACGAAATATAAAATTATTAAGCTAGTTTCCAAAAACAAATTTAAAAATTAATGTGACACATTGTCAAACGCGTGTTAGATCAGCTGATATATTGAATGAATATTCAACGGCCAATCGCGTCACTAGACTGTCGTTTTATTTGTGAATCGTCGATAATAATACTTACTAGTATTTCCAGAATACGGGAATGTCTATTTTGGTAAAATAGACATACAATAAAAAAAGAAATATGATCGTTAAACTCAGTGGATGCCTGCTTTATAACGTTGATTAACAGCACCAAACACACAAATAGTATTTTGCTCAGATATTTCGAACAGGCTCCCACAATTTATTCGATCGGCTGATAGCAATGAATTGTTTTCAAGCAATATTATTTAACAGGGCACCAACCATCATTAAAACACAAACTTCTGGGGTGATCGAATGAAGGAGTTAGAGATTGAATATGTAGGTATCGTATTCATGTTTAAATGAGTTGATCATTTCCCTTAACTTATTAAGGGGGATCCCATAAAAATGGAGATAAAAAACCGGCCAAGTGCGAGTCAGACTCGCGCACGAAGGGTTTCGTACCATTATCTATAAAAAAACGGCAAAAAGAAATCACGTTTGTTGTATGGGAGCCAGACTTAAATATTTATAGAATAAAATAAATATTTAAGTGTGGCTCCACTTAAATATTTATTTTATTCTGTATTTAGTATTTGTTGTGATAGCGGCATCAGAAACACATCATCTGTGAAAATTTCAACTGTCTAGCTATCACCTGACCAGACAGACAGACAGACAGCTATACAGACAGACGGACAGCGGAGTCTTAGTAATAGGGTTCCGTTTCTACCCTTTGGGTATGGAACCCTTAAAAGTAAACCCCATAAGGCTTTACACGGGTATACTTTTCTTTTTTAGGTACGTTTTTGGAGTTTAATGCATAGCTTATGCATTAAACCCCAAAAACGTACGAAGAAAACTTTCTAATTTTCCCAAGATCTCACAAAAGCCCGGATAAGATTAAATAATATTTGGAGGTAATTTAGATTATTACGACGTATCACAAGCATCATCATCAGCAGCCCGATTTTGCCCACTGCTGGATATAAGCCTACCTTTTCTTGGGACACTCCCTCTACGCTCCTGTGCCAATTTCATCCAGGTTCTACCCGAGATGGCAGCAATTAATTACAAGAAAAACAAAAGTATTTCCTCATTTTTACAGAATTATCATAGTATTGTATTATTATAATTATTATCATTAGGTACCTAACTATTTCGTCCATCGCTCGGTGCGGACGGTGGTCCCCAAACTAGATAGCCCTATATCTTGGATAAATATGAATTTGCGCCTAAAGCAATAAAATTCATTAATTAAAGACAATTAAGTTTCCTGTCACAATTAAAGCTGAGTTCTCAATAACCTTGGGCCTGCTTGAAGAGCATTTCTTCTCCGGAGAAAGAAATATTCCACAGCCTTTTGTGAAATCACTACGATTTATCTTATCTGAATCATCTTGAATCTTAATTAAACAATGTCTTCTGTTCGGTGTATTGTTTTATTTATTCCAAGAAAAATAATTGTAATGCAAATAAAATTTAGGTAGGTACCTACATATGCGGAGTACGGAGACACCTACATACTCTCAATTCTAAGAGTATTCTGACTTCTAATTGGTCCATTTTATTTTTAATTTTTTTTTATCTAAATAAATATGTACTTAGGCATTTTATTCAATTTTATTTTATTTAAATATTAAAATATCAATATACCACGTACGGACTTACAATTAGCCCCGAACCCGAACTAAGAACAACTGTCCAATTGTATTGTCATTCATTCGGGTTTGGGACTAATCGTAAGTCCGTAGGTGCTACGGAGTAGAAAACGCCCGCCGGCCGAAACTACGGACTTCGGGCTTAGAGAGTAGAACCCCCTGAACATGTTAATGTTACGAAATTTGGTTAACTTTTATAAAATTTAAATTCTAGCTCTAGATCACCGACTTTTGTTGAATTAACATGTTCAGATTATTTTGTTGCATTCTACGAATAATAAAACTCTTGCACTGCTTTCAAGTTATTCGGTTCGCTAATATTATAGAAAGTGGTTAGTTAATCAAGTAACTACAGTATTATTAATTCCTTAATTTAATGCATCGTTTTAGTTTCATTAGGAACATACAAATGAGATTAATTATCTTGTTTTGCTTCATTTATATGAACATCTTTTCCAGGTATTGGGATCTATTTCATATTGATAAATTATGAAAATTATATCCAAGGACACAAACCAGCGGGGTTTTTTATTTTAATTAGGATACAATGGAGGTAGCTGGTAAAATATTATATATTGAATCTTAGCTTGGGAGGTTACTACCTACCTACAAAGTGTAGGGTAGGTAGGTATAAATTATTAGGCAGCCAGTCTTTTGGCTCACTTCCATAAGACAGCGATGCGGACGAATTTTTTGACGCCATGTTGTAGTTACAAGTTTATATTTTTATTTCAAGTATAAATAGTTAGATTATTATTTAAAATATACAAGTACCTACATGTTTCTAGTAAAATAAACTAAAATCATAACTTCGGTTGGATTGGACTTGAAATTTTAAATTGAAAAATCGTATTATTAGGTATAATCTCAATGATGAAGCAAAGTAGAAAACTTATTTCTAATCATTTTAGTAAAGTTTATTTTCAGATAATAGATATCTAATTTTTCTCTTAGAAGCTTTTCAATCTTCAAAATCATCACAAACTCTTCGAAGTTTTTCTTAAGTTGATAATATATGTATACCTAAGTACGACGGACGTAGTAAGTCGACGGAGTAAGTTAGTACCTATAGTATGTTTTTATAAACTTTTACAGCCGAAGCAAAAACTTGACTCAAAAAACCAGAACAGGTTTGTCTAAATGTTTGTGAATAAAACAAATCTCAGGAAGTATTGAAGTGGCTGTGGGCAGGGCTCATTGTTCGCAGAGCAGGTGGTCAATGGGGCCGAAAAGTTCTGGAGTGGCGACCGCGTACCGGAAGACGCAGCGTTGGAAGTCCTCCCACAAGTTGGACCGATGACTTGGTGAGGGTCGCGGGTAACCGATGGATGCGAGACGCACAGGACCGATTGTTGTGGCGACACTTGGGGGAGCCCTATGTCCAGCAGTGGACGTCTTTCGGCTGATATGATGATGATGATGACTGACGTGATTGAAAATTGTTTAACAACTGCTGTTACTAGTGAGTGACGACATGTTACTCGAGTGGCAGTGGGTAGGGTATGGGGTATGTACCCTATTGCTCGAAGAACAGATATCCAATGAAAGTTGGAAGGCTATCCTCAGGGTGGAAAGATGACTTGGTCAAAGCCACGGAAATCCGCAAAACGCAAGACGCACATGAATGGTCGAAGTGGCGACGCTTGGCGGAGACCAAGGTCTATATAGCAGTGGACTGGACGTCTTTGAGAAAATTATACGACATGAGACACATAGAGTGGTCGATTCAAACTTAATTATGTCTGTGAAGTTTGCTTTTCGATGCGCAGTAGGTAGGTACTTATACTATCACATCACATGCAGTTTCTATTGCTCAGGGACTCGTGGAGTGTTCCAAGCCGCCATTAGGTATGATTCTAACTGTACCTCTGTTGATTCGATCTACGAGATGCAATTTTGTGTAACGAGGTTCCCTGCGACTGCGTGCGTTCGCGGTGGTTTCTCATACAACACATTTTTCGACTATTGAGTCTTATAAAATAGCTGTATATGAATACCATGCCGAATGCCGCGTAAGCGCTCTCAAAGTAAAATCCCAATGCGAAAGCCGTAATCCAAGAGAAAGACCGTACACGTCAGATGACAGATAAATTAGAGATTTGGACAGTAAGCGTAGCATTACGCTAATTCCCTGGGGCCCGTCAGAGACGATTAATTAGCAGCTCAGATTTACGTTAATTGCTAAAGAAATACGGAAATAAATCCATTCCCACATCTTTGGAAGAAATATCAGGTTATGCAACAAGTAATGCAATCTAATTAATTCCTTTCTTGTTTGATTTTGTAGTACGTATGTATACGTGCTACTCGTGTATTCCCTATGTTGAAGCAGATACAGTTAAAAGCTTTTGGATGTAGCCTCCATCTACAGAGTTGTTTGATTGCTATCCTTAATTAAAGAGGCCATACGTGATGATGAGATATAGAACACCTTTTAGGGCGCTTAATCTTAAAGACGATAGATTAATCGGATAGGCGCAATAAAACGACCCGTGAAGACCCCCCAGACCCGCTAAGTGAGGAGGAATATAGTTGCCTGCATTTATTCTTTTGTTTGTGGGAACTAAATAAAAATCGGCAAAGTGCGAGCGCGCGCATAGGGTCTCGAACGGATCATAAGTAATGGGATACGCCCAATTTTAGCCAAGTGATGCCCATGAAAGCAACAAATGATAGGCATTAGGATTGACATCAGCATAGATAAACAAACAACCGCTAATTTTTAGATAGAACTCGGTGGGACTTAATAAATCATAAATAAAAATTCCAAGGTAAAAAAAACGTACGTACTTTTTTTTATATTAGGTAAATGACAAGTGGGCACAACACCCTACTGTAACATATTATTTTTGGAACAATATACTACACAATAATATTATGTAGTATATTCTTTCAAAAATAATAACAGCTATAATAAATAATGAATAGCTCTTTACTAATCCATAACAGGAAATATATTACATATTATGTCATACATTTCCAGTACCTAATGTATTAGTAAAGAGCTATTTTCTGTATTTTATTCTCAATTTAAATCTCAATAGTTTCGGGGAAAATATAGCCAAGTATTACTTAATTAGAAATTTTCATCTAAGTAATTCTATTTTTTTTTAATATGAAGAAAATAAATTTGGTGATCCTCGCAATTAGGTTTTTCATTTGGTAGATCGCAAAGCACAGCTTGAAAAACCTTTTTTTCTATTTTTTCATTAAAAAGTAACAATGCTCAAAAATTAACTTATGGTTCCACGGCCATGTGTGGATCACAGAAGTTGATGTGCATGTAAGTATATCATATTTTAACTGAATTTGTCCAATCGATTCGGAGCAAACTGGCTTATGGACAAACAGACACACGAGAGATCCAATAAGTTTTTTTTACTGAGTATTGGGCTGGCTCTTAACCTCGATTACGCCTGATGGAAAGCGATGGATGAGGTCTATGATGGAGCGAGCGTGCCTGAAATATGCCGTGAGGCACTGGTACTCCCACGCGTCGATGAAACACAGCAGGCTGCATGACGCCGGTGAGAGGGTGGTCGCGAATCAGGCAGGCGTTAGAGCTACCACCGTAAGGGTAGGATTGGCCAGTCTTATAATATAAGGTGTTAGGTGAGACGTTCCAGAATGCAACGAGCGCTCGGTTCAGTTGACTGCCTGATGGAACAAATTGCGCTACACGAGGAGGCTTCTTCATGCATCCCAAACTTATAAGTTCCGTTATAGCACACTGACGTTCGGAACCCTAACTCTAACATGAGACAGCCTGTAGAAGTTCGGCTATTAGAAAAGCGATTTTAGAGCAGTTAGTTAAAGTTCACTACTCGTTGCAGATGTCTGTCACTGCCTATTTTCCCTAGCAAGTCATCGCTCTCCTAAACTAATAAATATCCAGATTATTTTTTGCGTTGGGTTTAGTTAAAGCTAAAAAACACTAAAAAATGAAAGCTAAAAAACTTTTTTACAAAAAAAAACAACCGACTTCGAAATAAAAAACATTGCAAAGTATAAAATAATTTTAATTTCGGAAATCGGTGTTAAAAGACGAAGAAACAATCAAAACAAAAACAATACAATACTCTTCCAAACAAAAAAAGAATTATCACGATCGGGTCATCTACATCTAGACTTATATTATAGAGAGGAAATATTTGTATTTTTGTATGTAACGAATAAACTTAAAAACTCCTGGACCGATTTCAAAAATTCTTATCACTGAGTAACATAGGCTATAGAGAATACTGAAGCTTCGATAATGTAAACCAAGGTGTGAAAAAAATACCAAAAAAAATCCTTAAATCACGTACGCTGCGGAAACTATTGACAATAGAGCAAAGTGATGTAGGTACTAAAGTTTCATAGAGGTCATCATTATCTACAAAAAAGTCTGCTATCATATATGTCTAACTATTAGTGTTAAGTCACCATGACCGCTTTTTGTTCGAATTATTCAAGCAAATCCCGGGTGAAATGGAAAA
Source organism: Melanchra persicariae (assembly GCA_947386135.1). Taxonomy (NCBI): domain Eukaryota; kingdom Metazoa; phylum Arthropoda; class Insecta; order Lepidoptera; family Noctuidae; genus Melanchra; species Melanchra persicariae. Next base: position 10,962,136 of record OX376653.1, on the reverse strand, counting down.
ATGGTGATTTTTGTATCCTAATCTATTTAAATAGTTTGATAGTTAAGGTTGATTATGTCCGTGTAAATTACACTTTAAATTATTCAAATCGGAACTTTCGTTTAAAAGTAACGACGACGATTTTAAAGGTTCGTTTTGGAGGGGGCGTTGAAGTTTGTGGAGTACCTACTAATTCCGTGCGGACGAAGTCGCGGGTGAAGTGCTAGTAAACAATAAAGTTATGCCCGAATAGATATCCCCCAAACCGTGGTTGACTTGTACACATCTGCGTACCCCTTCACAGCGTACTGGCGTGATATTATGTTATGAACTGGTGTAAACAATAAACAGACTTGCGATTTCATCAATCCTGGCAAAACCGATTTCTCCGAAAGGCCACGGGCGCCCCGTGGTTTGTAATGACCGACTTCATGTCGACCTTAAAATCCTGACAATAAAACAGTTCATGAAACGCCTTACAAAGCGTTTCATTGAATCAACCGAAAAACATAGAAACCCCTTGATTTCAAAGGCCTCCCAATACACTCCCTCCCGCATTAGTAAGATTCGCCGTCCTCGGCATACACTCGTCGAGTCCGATGACGAGATCACAAAGATTCAAGAAAACTGTAGGGAAACCAGCACTCTTAGAAAAAACATAAACAGACCGCGTTCCGTTTTCCGCCGAGGCCCGTCGCGACGACCCATTCAAAACCCTCCCCGTCTTTTGCTTAACGAGCCAGCCCGCGTCGCTGAGCCATTAGCTTTAAACCCCCTAATTAATGAAACGACCCAGCCTGTTGTCCCTTGCTGTCCCGATCTGACGCCGCTTAGCCGAGATCGTATCCCACAGGGAATGCCCTTAGCGAGCGGTTAGTAGTTCAAAAAAAAAAAAAAAAAATATCAAAAAATAATAATAATCTTTATTATCAAAAAAGCCAAATACAATTCGTCCATCTCAACCAAAACATAAAAAATGCCATTATATGTATATTAAAATATGCATTATTTGAGACAGAGTGAACGTCTGTGTCTGTGCTAGTATAAACTGTGTTACAGACACAGGCGCCTTCCTCTTACAATTCACTGATAATTTGCTGCACTTTGTAGGAAGTATTTAAATTATAACCATTATTAGAAATTAACACTTATTAAAATGTATGTAGGCAAAGAATGGGTGAGTGTGGTGTAATATGTGGCGTGGGTGTATGTGGTGTAAGTGAGTGTGGTGGGGGTGTTTGTGGTGTAGGTGAGTGTGGTGTGGGTGTATGTGGTGTAGGTGAGTGTGGTGTGGGTGTATGTGGTGTAGGTGAGTCTGGTATGGGTGTATGTGGTGTAGGTGAGTGTGGTGTGGGTGTGATGGTGCGTTTAGTTGTGTGTTTCATATGTGTCACAGTATAAAAAAAATAAATAAATAAAGGAGCAATTTAATCTGTTTTTTGGATGTTTTAGTAAGATTTTTTTGCAAAGAGGTTTTCAGTCTCATCGTACGTTAACTTTTGAAGAAAACTACTAACTACAGTTTTAAATATAAATTTAGGTAAAGAGTAAACGTTGCAGGTTTCATTTATAATGTTATAAAGGTGGCTGCTAAGACACGGGTAGCTTCGCCTCGCCAAAGCAGTTTTGGTGGTGATTGGTGGGCATACAGGATCTTTACGTCGTTTATTTTGCTCTAGTAACCTTGGGTCATAGGTCAATGATGAGTGTACTCGTAAAGTGATGTTAAGTGCACAGAGCTGACGGACAGTGAGTACAGATATGTCTTTATAAAGCTGGGTAGTCGGGTGCCTGTAAGGTTTGTGAAGCATGACTTTCAAAACTGCTCTTTGTGCCCTCTCAAGTCGAAGTAAATACGTTTTAAATGTACCACCCCAGACAGATATACAATACGTAAGAAGTGACTGGGCTAGAGCAAAATAGATAGTTTTTAATAATCGGTCAGCAACTACTCCTCTTAGTTTTTTCATCGGAAACATTAGTTTACGAACACGCGAAACTGTCACACTAATATGATTTTGCCAACTCAATGTATTATTAATGTGCACGCCCAAGTATTTAACACAAGAGCTTCTATGTATAGTAGGGCAGCTGCAAGGGGTCTGTGTAGGGTTGCAAGTATGGGCAATAACGTCTGGCATACTAGGCTGTGTAGCAGTGTTCGCTGAGAAAGGAACATAGTGGGTTTTAGAGACATTTAGCGTTAGTAAGTTCAATGAAAGCCAATCCATGACTATGCTAAGAGCATTTTCAGCTGCATGCTGAGCAGATTCCCATGTTTCTCCACTTACAATAAGCGCAGTGTCATCTGCATATACAAGTATCTTGCAGTGGGGGATTGACAGCTGACACAATCTGTTTACAAATAGAAGAAAGAGGGTGGGCCCGAGCACGCTGCCCTGTGGTACGCCAAAGGTCAGATTCACGTCGTCACTGATAAAGTTGTCTACTTTAACTCGCTGGTTACGGTTTGTAAGATAGTCACGGAAGAGGTTTAGAGCAACATCTCTTATTCCTAAACTTTCTAAACCACGAAGAAGGATGGGAGTAGAGACCGTGTCGAAAGCTTTGGCTAAATCTAGAAAAATACCTATAGTTTTAGTCCTAGAGTCAAGATTCTTAACAATTTGGCTTGTAAGTTCAAGGACAGCATCCTCTGTTGATACGCCTCTCCTAAAACCGTATTGGTTTGGTGCAATTATGTTGTTGCATTCAAGGTAGCTAAGCAATCTTTTGTTCAGAACCTTCTCCATAATTTTGGACAGTGTAGTGAGTACAGATATAGGCCTATAGTTCTCGACACGGTCACCATCCCCACCCTTAAATACCGGTGTAACCAATGCCTTCTTAAAAGTATCTGGGAAAATACCTTTTAAGATACATAAATTACAGATATGCGTTATTGCTGGAACAAGTACATGTCTGGCAGACTTGACAACTGAGGCTGGTATTCCATCGTGACCTACTGCACAATTATTTTTTAATTCTATAATAATATTTTCTATTTCTGAGAAATCTGTTTCAAGTAATACGAATGAGTTACCTTTTGGATTTATTAAGCTGTCAAATTCAAAGTTTGGGCGAGTTACACGCTGACTCTGCGCAACCTGCCTAGCAAGATCCACTCCAACGTTTGCGAAATACTTATTTATTGCATTAACAGAGGATTTTGGATCACTACACATATTAAGAAGTTCTCCTGACTTATTTAAGGGTGAGGTGTTTTTGTAGCTGATGTTTTTAATGATGTCCCAAGTTGCTTTGGGGTTACCATTGGCCTTCAGGAGTTCTTTTTGGTGAAAATTGCTTCTAATAGTCTTCATCAAATTGTTACAGTAATTTCGGTATCTAGTATATATTAGATTAGCAGTTAGGTCTTTAGGATTTTGCATTGCTTTTTTATGGAGTTGATCCCGATTACGCACGCACCTCAGGAGGCCAGTGGTCATCCATGGTTTAATAGTCTGCTTCCTAATAGGGACTTTTTTTAGCGTACTGTGTTGATTTATTGCGTGAAATATAATGGAGATGAGTTGTTCCGCACTTTGATTTGGATCTGTACTAGCTAAAACACTTGAGAAATCGGAGTTTTCTAAGCAGCCAATAATTCCTGGAAGGTTTAAATGCCGTATCATACTTTTAGGTTTTGTAACATTAAGAGGGTTTCGTTCAGTGCAAAACAGGATTGGTGCATGATCAGTAAAATATGAGTCTAGGACCAAAGTTGTGGAGGGTCTATCTGTTTTTAAAAAAACATGATCCAGGCAGTTTTCAATACGAGTGGGCAAAACGTGGGCAGGTAGGAGCCCGTGAAAAGCCATTGTATTTAAATATTCTTCAGAGTTTGGGTCATTGTTATCTGGTCGAATATTTATATTTAAGTCTCCTATCACAACTACAGTTGTTGTTGACGCCAGGGATTCTAAAATATTGTTCAAAGAAGTAAGAAAATTTTCTATATTTCTTACTGAAGGTGACCGGTACACTGCAACAATAGCTGTATCCAGACCTAACCTCAAGATCAGACAATTAGCGTCCTGGAAAACCGGTTCAACGAGCTTATGAGTCACCTCAGAACTTACATAAACTACCACCCCATCATTTTGGTTGTTAAAAGAGGATCTAGCTGAGGTAAAACCAGTTAATACAGGAATATCTGCCACTTTACTTAACCAGCACTCAGAGAGGACTATTACATCGCACTTAACATTGATGGAATGTACTAAGACATTGAGACCGTCAAAGTTGCGATTTAGGCTTCGAATGTTAACATGCAGTATGTTCAAGGTTGGTTGTGTGGTGTTTATATACTTCAAACATTGTTGTGGCAAACTCACATACGACCGTGAGATATTAAACGATTCTACAGAATCAATAAATTTATTTACGTTGTCCTTGTCGAATTTATTATTTTAATGGTAAATGACCAGTTTATCTGCATGCTACAGAGTACCATTTGTGTAAGTCGTGTAAGTACTTTAGTGAAGAATTTGGAATTTAGTGTGTTTAGTCTATAAATAGTAAGGGGTTTGTGGTAATGTTTGGTGTAAATGTTTTTAGTGTATAAGTGTAACTGTGTTGCGTAGTGATTAACAACAAATTTTATTTCATACGATAAATTAAATAAACTACGGTTGTTTACAGGGTGAACCACATTATAACACAGTGAAATACTGATTAGGATAGCTTCTACAACAACAAACTTTGGATTTAAGTAACGAATAATTATCAAATATTGGCTAACTATATCAACAAGAAACAAAATACCAGTTACTAGCGAAAAAACAGGGCTATTTACTGTAATACTTAACTTAAAATAATAATAGTATATAATGAATAAACTGTGAGAAATGACATTGAGGTAGTTTGTACGTGATAGTCATTTTTTAGCTAAGAGTTTAAGATTAATTGCGGATTCAATTCGAATTTGAGGCTCACCTTCGGCTTTACGCAGGAATATGGAACCACGTGAAGTCCAGCAGTACGTGTAGCCATTTTCCTTTGCAAACTGTCGAGCTGCGTAGAATAGTTTCTGTGCGTTAGGTGTTAGGGCTTCTGATACGAACACAGGTTTGACAGGTCCAGGTATACTGAGGTGCCCAGTATTCAATTTTCCTTCATTTGGTTTCTTCTTGTTGTAATTCTTAATCCCCTGCATTAAGTTGATTTTAGCTTGTAGCTAGCTTTGTTGCCTTGGCTGGGGGCCTTAAATTCATTTGAGGCCACCACAGGATAGTCCGGTTAAGCAGTTGATAGCCCTTGCGTGTTAACTTGCTAGTGGTCATATCGAAAAAAAAAGCAATCCCGAGAGATTTTGCTAATATTTATTGAAGAGTTCCGTTGCCTATCTCCGAAGTTCTTCGTCAGATCTTCACCAAATTAAAATGGGACCAATCCGGGAAAATACTCTTCCAAACAAAAAAACAATCATCAAAATCAGTTGAAAATTGGCGAAAATATTGCTGAACAAACAATCAATTTGTATTTTAATCAGTCGAATTGAGAACCTTCTCCTTTTTTTGAAGTCGGTTAATAAATGTCCAATCTCCACATCCTCTATTTATATAGGTACCAATAATGTACTAAGATATAAAAAACAGCATATGACTCACACTATGGATACTTAGTTATTTATAAGGACTCAGTATTGGACTCCTTTTTACCCGCAGGCTCTATGTAATCATTAAGAAACTTCTTGCTAACTGTCTTTATTTATGTGGGAATATAAACACGTGTAACTCTATTTTACTAGGGTTAGGTACATAATAAGTACTGCGGATTATTTCATAAATAGGTATGTTACACAATATCAAATACCTACCTACTTATTAAAAAAAAGAGAAAAATCTACTGGAATTATATAGGCTATATTCACGATACCGAAATTTTAAAATGAAGGTGCTTTAAATTAACCAGTGAGGTTGATGATACTAATATTGAGTCATCATCATCACTCTCGATTCTTTGTTCTTATCCTAATTATTTGGAGTCGGCGCTACATGTTATCTTCCATAGGTACTTCTCTAAGCTATCCCCTCAGTAAGTGGTCCCCTCCTTTCTAGCCGCATGCTCTTTCACACAAACCAGACCATGCATGGTTTCAAAGTCAAAGTCAGTTTCCTTGGCATTTCCCTTTTCATTTATTCACACACAAAACTTTCCTCAAGACCTTTTCCTCAAGACATTTTCCTCATTCCTCTGCATCACGTATTTATACCATGACAACCGAGTACCTACCACCAATAATATTAGGTATAGATGCGATACTCGCACTCAGAAATGGCCACTTATAAGATGGTAACTACCGCAATTGTATATGGGTACACCGCGCGTGTACCTGTAGGTAGGTACGTAACATGCTGCCTATTAGTACTGAAAGTGTACAACCATTTCTGGAAGCGTAGCTTATATATTATTTATTTATTTAAACTTTATGTACAAATAGTGGTACATGGGCGGCCTTAATGCAACAAGGCATTCTCTACCAGTCAACCTTTCGGTTAACAAGATTACACTGAGGTAGGTGAACACCAAATAAATAAGATTTAAAATAGTTTTTTTTTATTAGCCAACTACTGCAGAAAGGATAGAAAGTTCGAAAGTTTTCTCTACTCTCGGCTTTAAGTTTTTATATACCCAGCAGTTAGTCCAACTACTTGGATTTTTTTAGCTTATCTGAAACAGAACTTAATTAGGTACGTTAATTAAATACCAATGTTAAATTACTCTTAATTTGTACAAGTCGTATTATGATGACCCACTTCACCACAAGTTAAGGAAAATGTCCGGGATATTCTCATTCCATAGGACGGCAAATATAAATCATGTCTACATTGTTATGATTCGAAATACTAACAAGTTGGGGTAGGAATTTGAAACTACAAGTCCACGTCATTTTATGAATGAAACATACTTCCTTATGGGTTGTGTTGGGAGATAACAGGAAAATTGGTAATTTTAATTGTTTGTGTGTGTGTGACGTTTTTGCATGGGTAGAAGAATAACTAATATTACACTAATATTTGATTTTTTTTCGCCATTTCCGAGTCCCTAAGAGACTCCCTAAGAGGTATTTTTTTTTATTTTTTTAGGTACTTTTCATTTAAATGTGTCGATTTTTCAGCGACCCAAGTGACGTCTTTTGATCAATATCGTTTAATGACTTGCCCATGTCACTTAGGTCGCTGATTAAACGGCGCAGTTCAGTGAAAAGTGACTAGACTTTTAATAAAATGGCTGATTTAGCTAGTTGGCTGCGACACGTACATAGTCAAGTATGACAGTAATATAGGTTCCTAGTAAAACACGTCATTAATATGCTGTCCTCATTACAATAACAATATAATTTATTTTCATTATACACCTAATAATATACCTACAACTACATAGGACAAAAATGTTTAAAAAACAACAATGGGAGTTCTTATATAGCACACACGGCAATCTCTTATATACCGACAACCACTACACAACATGACTGCAACAAAATATGCTGTTATTACACGTGCCCAATAAATTGTTTGTTTACTCATTTGTGTGAATCACAATTAAATAACTCATTATATCAACATGGTTGCCGATCCCAGGCGCCGCTCTACATGAATAATAAGGACGAAATCCGTTCGGGTTTTGTCTCGGGATTAGGTAAATTAAACAGGTGACATATTGTGTGAAAGGGCTGGCTTAGGCCGGCACTCCATCAAAGCTGTGCGAGGAAGCCGAGCGAGGAACGATAAAAATGTACTACCTAGTAGCATAATTAATAATAAGTGATGTGGCCACAGATTTAAAAAGTGAATATTGATGTATGCTTTTTTAGGGTTTCGTACCCAAAGGGTAAAACAGGACCCTATTACTACGACTCCGCTGTACGTCTGTCTGCCAACAGGCTGTATCTCATAAACCGTGATAGCTAGACAGTTGAAATTTTTCGTTTTTTATAGATAATGGTACGGAACCCTTCGTGTGTGAGTCCGACTCACACTTGGCCGGTTTTTATAATATTAGGTAGAAAATTAAAAAAATAGAAATAGAAAAAGTCGCTCAATGCAGCTCTAGTGAAACAAGCTTTTAAAGTGTTGTGTTACTCGTATCTTACAAATTTAGGTTAACCTTCAGAACTGTTCGCTAGGGATGCGAGAACAGAGGCCATGCGATGAATGTTTGCATAGATATACATATTACTAGTCGTTAATACTACTCGTAACACTCTTCTTCCTTGCTAACTTTTCCACACAGCTTTGGTAGAAAAATCACACTTTACCATCACTCCACCAAAGAAATGTGGAAACGAAGCTCCGCCGAACCTTTAGTGGAAACCAGCTTTATACACGGAAAAAACAACATTTTCATCCTGAAAACACACTTTTTTCATATTTCGCAAAGAGTCTAGGGACCTATAAACATGCCCAATATGTTAAGTGCTGTGGCGTAATAAATAACTGAAAAGCTTTAAAAGCACATTTACCTACGATTGTGTATTACTAGTTGGTAGCTTTAACTTCTCGTAAAAATAGTTTCTCTCCTTCTCCTTGTTGGTTTAGCAGAGCTGGTAGTCTCGAATGTGTGATTTGCCGTTCTATTTCCGGGAAAGGAAAAGTGACTTTGTGTTTTTGCGGCCAGGTAGGTCGCTCAGTTTTAAAATTGGTTGATAGGTATCCTATATATCACACTGCTGAAATATGGTTGTACCTACAAATTACTTTAACCTTTGCCTAGCTCTTCCGCAAACATACACATGTTAAGGTATAGGCACATAATATGGATGTTAAAATTCGGTCACTGAAATCAGTTCAACCGAGCTGTATCAACAAATAAAAGAAGTCCATTCCCCAAATTCTACCTATTTGTTTTCTGTTTTGACGCAACCGTTATTGGAACATAATAATATGTATTTACGTTGTCAGTTATGCGTTCACTTGGGTCGTGTCCCTGTTTTAAGGTCCCTTTAGCTGGGCAGCTATCGGAAAACCCAATTTATGCTCGTAACAGTAACTTGTCATGTACTTACTCACGTAGTCATCAATGAAATTCTAAAAGGTTGCCACTCGTATCTAACCCCCAATATTGTACTCACATACCTACTTATTTAATTTTACATTTCGATAATGTAGGTTCAATTTAGTGAAAATTAGCCTCGTAAAAGGTTTTCGTAGTTAATTTTAACAAGAGCCCGACATGACATTTCTATAGTGCAGAGTTGAATGATACTGATTTGCCACACCTTTTTTTTGTGGGAAATCATCAAATGATTCCTTCCGCTCTGGGCGGAGTGGAAGGGAGTGTCAGACTTTACTGACTAAAGCCCGCCCGTGTTCCTTCAAACGCTATTTGCGTTCCAGGAACGCGGTAACTATTTCGAACAAATTCCGCAACCCTGGCAGGTCCCTAGCCCTAGCGTGCCCCGTCAATATGGTAACATCTTTTTGAGGCACGCATGGAACTCAATGCGCCGTCAACCCTGGCCTGCCGGTCTTTTCTGACAACGTCTTACCGTGTAAACTTAGCTGGAGTGAGCATGACGTGAACTGTCATTCCATTTTATTTGTATGGATTCACAGACTGAATTGACTCACTAGGTACATTTTCACTTCACCTAAGCTTACACGGTGAGCGGTTTTCAGAATGGCATGCTTGCTGTCCGCAGGCCCGCGCCTACGGTGGCCGAGAATCGCCCTGCGAGTCCCGACTCCCGATGCCCGGGGCGTCTTCTTCTGTGGGCTGGGGCGTGAGGTCTGCCTCTTCCTCACGCATCGCGCCTCGTCCTTCGCTTGCATAACTGCAGTGCGATTCTGCCGGTCGATTCTGTCGACATCTCACGGTGTTCCCGCCCTAGTGTTCACTTCGACATGTTTACAGAATCGCACTGCTGTAAACATGTCGAAGTGAACACTTGGGCGGGGTGCACGACGGGTGAGTTGTCAAACCATACAAATAAGATGGAATGACAGCTCACTTGTCGTTCACTCCGCCTCAGTGAACACCGTGAGATGTCGACAGAATCAACCGGCTGCTTCGCAGATGAAGGTAACTGCTTCACGTCGTTGCCATACCTGCATTTGAATTCATACCTGGTACCTACTACCTATGTACATATTTGGTTGAAAGTAGGATCAAACCATATTTTCATTAAAAAAGTAGCGTAGATTGGCTCCGTTGGCTTGCCCCACAGGTACTTACTGTACATTTTTTTGGGGATGAAAGTAGCATAATTAAGAATATCAACGATAGTATAGCTTTCCATGTGAACCAGTTTAGATGAAACAACTTTTGTCTAGAACACTTATAAACAATGTAAAATAGTCTAATTTTCATTACCTAATAATACTTTTATACTTAGTTGATCAGGAGCAATTTATGTCATTGACAAACTTATTCATAGCACGTTAGTCAATAGGTAATTTAATTAATACCTTGTCGTGACAATGAAGAACTGCCACAACAACAAAAATTGGTGATTTGAGCCCATGCAGCTTGATGATTTTTTTTTATTGTTGATAGGCACGCGCTTGACCACTATCTCACCTGATGGTAAGCGATGATGTGGTCGAAGATGGAGCACGCTTGCCTAGAAGTAACCTATTCACTCTTGACTTAAAGACTCCCAGGTTGTAGCTATCAGAAAACACAGACTCTGGCAAGGAATTCCACTCCTTAGCTGTACGCACAATGAATGAAATGTGTTTCCAAAACGTTTTGTGCGTATGGGTGGGGTGAATTTGTTCGAAAAAGTTGCCGTGGCCCTAGAACGCCAAGGGCATTAAGAGAAACACGGATCTGGGGGCACGGTAGGCCCTCGCCAAGACGAGCCAAGCGAAGCGCAAGGGCACTACCTACCTTTTCTCGAGGTGTGTCGTCGTTTTTTTGAACTCTCATAGAGTTGGTTCCCGATGTACCAGATAGTTCATATTCCCAGGATATGATGTCAATAATATACTAATTAAACATTCAAAGTCTCAATTGAATAGCTCTAATACTTTAGATTTTATTGATATCTAAAATACACCGATTTCGTCACTGACACACTCACTGACACACTGATGATCATCAAAATGTTTGGCTACTTCCTGAAGTGCTAGAAAGCTGAAATTTGGTATGTAATCTAAGTTTAGTATACAACCAACAAAAAAATTCATAAATCTATAACTTTCTCCCCCCATCCCCTAAAATGGGGGGGTGGAAGTTTGTATGAAACTTCAAAATGTTAGGGTACTTCCTGAAGTGCTAGAAAGCCGAAATTTGGTATGTAAACAAAGTTCATTATACAGAAAAACACAGTACCGTGCCCCCAGATAAACTTATAACTTTCGCCCCCCATCCCCTAAAATTGGGGGGGGGGGGAGTTTGAATGGAGAATGGTATGAAAACCGGCACTGCTGATGTGCAAGAAATACACCCGAAAAAAAGAAGAAAAAAATAAACACTAAAAAGACTGCCTAGCAACTTACAAAAAGAATTGAAATCCCACCAAAAACATTTCATGTAAAATGTTGCCAAGACGACCACATAAGGTTTGCCCTGTGAAAAAGATATCAGATCTCATGTAGAGCCAAGCCATACATTTTTACTGATATGTAGAATTTGTAAAGTTAGGGTCGGTAGAGTTAGGCCGTGTAGATTCAGAAGCTTGGCTCTACATGAGATCTGATATCTTTTTCACAGGGCAAACCTTATGTGGTCGTCTTGGCAACATTTTACATGAAATGTTTTTGGTGGGATGGGTTTTAGTCGGTAAGAGTCAGGCACTCCCTCCCGCTCTGCTCAGGACCGGAAGGATTCATTTGATGATTGCCAGGCATACTAAAAGAAAAAAAATTGATGTTTGAGACAAAAGAAACATCGCTCACATAGGTAAGTCAGTCAGTCATGGCCATACAAACAATCCATCAACAATATTGTTGAAGAAACAAACCGAAATAAGGAACTGCATATTCTGTTGTGGCAAAACTTACTTTTGTTTTTTGCTGACTTTTAAAAAAAATTATTTGACAAGATACAATACCGTATAATGTTTGCTTAAAGTAGGTACGAACCTACACAAACTTTGTCAAGATTCAAGCAATAGAAGTTTTCTTACAAATTGTACGAAAGTTCTTTAAAATTGTTCGTGCGAAAACAAAATGTTTGCAAGTTTCGTCCTACTTCAATTAGTTAGGTACATTAATGTTTAAATATTTTGGTTACTGTAATTAAGATCCTTAACATAAATGGCAATCAAGCATTAAATACATCTGCGTCGCTTCCTCTCATTATTAATAATAATCCCACCAGGATAATAAATATGATCCCATGAACCCGCACTCACTTAGTGCGGATTAAATCAGGAAAATGGGCAGCCGTTTACATTACTGTATAGTATCATTGAGGAGGCAATATTCCCGAAGGGTCGTACATTATGCCAAAGTCTATGGGGTCATCCATGTACGTTTAGATATACGATCAAACTAATGGTGAATTCAGTTTTTCTATTTAAGGGTTATGAAGGGTGGTGAATTTAAGTAACGATTTTGATGGGTCGATGTTGAGTGAACCTGCGTTGATTGAGCACTGGCTTAACGTTCTATTCGTTCCAATTGCTACAGACAATTAGCACATCCCTAACGAACGTCTGTCTATATGTACATAGGTACATGCAGGATTTCTGGGAAGGCTACGTTTAGACTGTGAATATGATCGTTAGGTACTGTTGGTATTAGTCAATTGCTAAGACGACCCACTGACCTAAATATTCTGAATACCTACCACAAATTTGAGGTCAAAAAGTAACTTAGACTCAATAATCTAGCAAATTCTAGCATCGCAGTCAGCAGACCTGAAGATTACGTTTTGTTTCTCGATAAAAGTCTCTGTCAATTTAATTAAAGAATTATCATTACACTCAGATAAGGATGTAATTCACTTGGGAATCCAAAAAAACCGAATTCGAAATCTGCAACGAACAAGGATGTTCATCATTATGTCATTAATTAGTAATTCGATTGGTAATTGCAGTGACTAACGGATTCCTTCCTTGCCCATCGTTTCATTGAGTACGAACTCGTTAAGTATTGTTTTATCCCTGTATTACAGTCGCATATTAATTAGTAAGCCCTAGGTTTTGTCTGATTGCCATTCCGAAGCAGTAAATGTTCGTCCTCTCAAAATATCCTTCAATATCTATATCGGGATCAGTATACGGAAAATTATCTCGTAAATGGTCAATCATTATGTTTTTCCTCTACCTCTCTATCTATTTAATAAATCAATATTTTTTTTCAGTTCACTTGTCCCGTCATCCTGTGTACCTATGAATAATTTTTGGGGTCCTATGTAACTTGATCATGAAATTGAGCGGTCATATTATTATCGGTTCTTATCAGGTTTCGAACCTGCAACTAAGTACTAAATGAAGACTAAAGTGAACTCTTCTCGGCCAAGGCGGCATCAGTGCATCACCCAGCACACCGACTAAATATCTATAGGTACTATTTTAACTAGATATATTAACTGATAACGAAGATAAGTTTGTTAGATCCACTCCACAGTGGGGTCGATACTCGATTATAAGCGAATGCAGCAACACACCAAGTGCAAAAATATTGTATGTTTCTAAAAATGTCCGAATTAGCTATAATAAAATCGAAAAAAAAACGCGAAATCACAAAACAGGTACCTGCAACCTGCGTAAGCGTAGCAAACATAAAACGATTCGTCACAGTGAGCGTACGTAGTGTATCAGCACAATCAAACATCGATCGAAATCGACCTGGCCTTGAGATAATGTTAAACACGCCTGCAAATCGATTATAGCATTATAGAATCGAATAGGAAACAATGTCGAGATGGCCATAGCTTGTCGAATCTACAATGCAGCAAGCTGGTAAGATAGGTCGTAGGTTCACGGTGAGAAAAGTATCCGTGGTTGTACCAGCCAGCCGGCATTTTTATTTAGTTGATAACCGCGGGCCGTGCGCGACGCTCGTGCCCACGCGCATCCCGCACGACCACCGCCGCGCGCACCACCTTATCACATACCAGTTTTATACGTGTTTTCACTGTGTTTTTCCCCAAAAAGTGGGTCCACTGACCAACAGTTACTAAGTGCGCCAACATCATACGAGTTTGATCTTAACGAGACAACAAACAGCGTCTGACCCGAAGGAAGCCGGTCCATAATATCACAAGAAACGGTGATCACAATTGACTCAAGGTATATCAAATAACCATCTATTCTCTATTATGTTCATAAATGCATTATGTATTGGAGACAAGGGACGAGTGCATCTCTGGAATATGAATGCGACTAACTTTTTAAGTATGTATTTATGCGGCTATAGAATGCGTATGGCAGTAACAATAACAACACTCCCAATTTATTTCAAAGTCTCAACAAATATTCATACATCGACAACGCTCACTAAGTGAGTTAGTCAAGCGTGTATGAGGTACGAAGTTTATATTTCTTTAGACATAATTTGTGTCGACTTTGCCAACATCGTCATGAATACAAAAAAATTAGCAGGTAAGTCCAACCGCACCACCGTTTTGCAACTGTTTTATGTACTTACCTTGTTTTATTTAATTTTATCTAGATTATGACAAATACGGCTGAGTTATAGTCGTAGGTACCATGAATCATGATCTTACTCTTGTACTTTTTGTTCACAATGCAATTTTATCTGTAGCCGACTATGTAGGAAATCTCTGATAAAAATAATAGGTTGTGTTAACTTAGAAGACACTTTATCAAAAGATTATTTCTGTTGACGGTAAAAAACTTAAACGAACAAAAGGTACACTACAGCTAGGGTTCCCAACCATGCTGTTCAAAACAGTATTAAGTATACTTTATGCGCTCGTTTATACTTTTACTGTTCCATATAAAAGTACAGTAATAGAAAATACAGTTTTATTTCTGCTGATATTCGCCAATCAAAATAAAACCTATAAATTAGGATTTTTATTAATGATAATAAATTGATCAAGAAGCCCCAAAAAATATGTTAAAAATGAAATACTTACTGTTAACTTTTATAACATACTGTTCATTTTATTTCTCCGAGCTTGGTTTTCGAGTACAGCCGGTCGATTCTGTCGACATCTCACGGTGTTCACCTAGGCGGAGTGAACGACAAGAGCGCTGTCATTCCATCTTATTTGTATGATTTGGCAACTCACCCGTCGTGCGCCCCACCCAAGTGTTCACTTCGACATGCTAACAGCCGGTCGATCCTGTCGACATCTCACGGTGTTCACCTAGGCGGAGTGAACGACAATAGAGCTGTCATTCCATCTTATTTGTATGGTTTGACAACTCACCCGTCGTGCGCCCCGCCCAAGTGTTCACTTCGACATGTTAACAGAATCACACTGCAGAATCGTACTGCTGATATAGGTACTAGTACTGCCGGTCGATTCTGTCGACATCTCACGGTGTTCACCTTGGCGGAGTGAACGACAATAGAGCGGTCATTCCATCTTATTTGTATGGTTTGACAACTCGCCTGTCGTGCGCCCTGCCCAAGTGTTCACTTCGACATGTTTACAGAATCACACTGCAGAATCGTACTGCTGATATGGGTACTAGTACTGTATGTCTCGTACAAAAAGTTGGGAACCCTAACTACAGCCATAAGCGATAGCGATAATGCCAAGATGAACGCTGATTTAGATGCCCCATATTGTTTTACATGGAAGGTTAGTCCAACTCCTGTATTATAAGAGGCAGGCGTGCAAGATAATTAAATACCATCACCTGCCTACCAGCAAGAAACAATACTTTACTTCCATATTGAAGTTTGTCTACAATTTACGACTTCAAAAAAGGAGAAGGTTTTAAATTCGACTGAATGTTTTTTTTCTGTATGTTCAGCGATATTTTCGCTGAATAAAATTGTCAACCGATTTGGATGATTCTTTTTTGTTTGGAAGAGTATTTTCCCGGACTGGTCCCATTTCAATTTGATAAAACCTGATGAAGAACTTCGGAGGTAGGCAACGGAACTCTTCAATAAATCATAGCAAATCTCCCGGGATTGCTGAAATCGCATGTGTGTTTATTGTTTATTGTGTATGCAGTTCATAACATAACATCACACCGTTACGCTATGAAGGGGTACGCAGATTCAAACAAGTCAACCTGGATTTCCATGTGTTTGGGGTTATCTATTCAGGCATAACTTTACGGTATAGCGATCTTGATGATTCTTTTTGCGTTGGGTTTAGTTATATATTGCATTTTGCATTGAACGTTGACAACGTTGAACTTCAAAGATGAACCAGTGACCTCCTCAACCTAAAATCAATAAAATCTAGTAAAGTGACTTATTGTTAGGTTTATGTCCCAAAAGAAAGAAGATATTTAACTATGAGCTGGTCTGGACTTGACTGCGAAGGCACACAAAGTAACTCCTTACCGGCAATTTAGTTGTGGGGTCATCATCTTCATCATCGTATCAGCCGAAAGACGTCTTCTGCTGGACATAGGCTTCCCCCAAAAGGGGTGGTTTGAATTAATCGCCATGCTTGGCGAATTGGCGATCGCAGAAGTCTAAAAAACTTTAATTTTGGAAGTTGATGTCAAAAAACGAAGTAAAACCGAAAACACCGACTTCCGAAATTAAATACTTATTAGTAGTGTTTTATTTGGAAGTCGGTTGTATTTTTGTAAATCTTTACTACGAACAATGTTAATTAATGCTATCCAGAGAAAATGTACAAAATTTCAGAAGGCTATTTTGTCGTGGGTTCTTTATTTAAAATGTCCACACAAAGGCGTTCAACAAAAAGGTCACGAAAAGCCGGCTCAAACCTCATAACTTCAAAGATCACTTTGTAGGTACACTGGTTAAAAATTCAACCATAATTTTTCGTCATATTCCACGGTACGAGGAATGAAGAAAATGTCATGAGGAAGGGTATGAATGAGAAAGTGGACATTTGTAAGATGACAAGAAGTCCAAAGCAATGATGGACTACTTAACTACGAGTAGGTATGTGATGATAGGTATAGCGGGTAGAGGGGGACTACGGAGATGACGACCAATAGAAAAGTAGCTATTTAAGGCTAGGTTATCCGGAAAAACGTTGTTTTGCATTGTGTAAAATTGTGTTTTATTCGTAAAGAACACGGATTTAAATTTTGAAAATCTAGCTATTTCGGCCGTGCGATACACGATTACTTGCACTTTACTGCATCCAATTAAATCGCAAAGACAAGTCAAAATCAAGATGTAATTATCATTTCATTTCAGTTATATAAGGTTTTAAGTAATAAAACTTATACCACAATAAGAAGGAGAACTGATGCGCCGAACCCAAATAAATTAGCATAATCACTACAGAATGATGACGATGAGCAATTTTAAAAAGTGCACTTTTTTTGGGAATAGTCTACTAGGTACGACTACTTTAATTAGGTCCTTCTAAAACAAACTACTTATTCCCTCACCTCGTAGTGTTTGAAAAGACGCCTCGTGGATTGCCTTACTTCGGTTAGTTTCGATTCAAATTGTAACCACAACAGAGAATCATAACTATGCAGTAAATCTTAACTTCTAGACATTTCAACCACACTTTAGTCATTGTAAATGCCATGCCATTCAAAACTAGGTGAATAGGTTACATCATGCTCCATTGTCGACCACATCATTGCTTTCCATCAGGTGGGATTGTGGTTAGACGCGTGTTTATAAATAGTAAAACAACACAGATTATTATTATTTCCAATATACAACGCTTTATGTAGGAAACAAAAACTGAAATATGAGTGCTGGTATACTCGGCATAAGTAGGTACACTTTATGTACAACATGTTCTCTTAATTCATTATTATACATATATTTTACATTTTTAAATATTTCTATAAAAACAATACAAAAAAAACATTTAAAAATATAGTAGTCCGCCGGTGTCGGGAGCGAGGTCCAAGCTACCGGTGGTTAGGGCTTCAGAGAAAGGAACCTCCTCACAATACGAGCCGTATCGAGGAGTACTGCCTTCTGTATCAGGCCCTTTATCCAACTGCGCAACGCCAGCTTCGACAGATGGTCGTCGAAGCTTTTGGCCATCAGACCATTGGCCGTAACGACCATCGGCACAATGACAGCCGAGTCCACATTCCACATGTCGACAACCTCGTGCGCTAAGTCAAGATACTTGATTTGTACAACATATTATTATTACGGTCTAAATTAAAAGTTTCATAAAAAAAATATTATTCTAAATTCCTTTTACATACGTTAAGACGTCTGTTAATAAACCGAATACTAAACTAGCATTATAAGTTACTACAAAAAAAAATAATTTTGACAAATCGTGGTTAACACATTAAAATGTGACACAATTAGTGGGTCCAGAGTGTACAGACTTCCGACGGCTCATTCAGGACCATTTAGTATTTACGTGGTAATTATGTTTATGAGGTCGCTGAGTAGGTACCAACTGTTAATTACTGTGATCTGTGGCTGTCGCGAAGTTTTCTTTCCATACGAGAAGAAAAATTCCTGATTGTATGTTTCGAACATGAACTAAACAAGTTCTCAGTCTCACACATGGGTAAAGTGAGACATTTTTAGTGATAGTGATTGTGAAGATTGAACAGTTATTTATGGAAGCAGGTATCACGCAAAAAAAATCAAGGTTTTTGGTATCGCAGTAATACTGACAAAACATTTATTCCGAATTGTGTCGAGTCTAGACTACACCGGGAATCCTTATGCTAAAACTTTTTTTACTCATTTTTTGCTTTGTCCTATATTGACCATATTTTTCCAAAAGAGGGCTAAACCGACTAGATTTACTGGCTAGGGTAAGTTTAAAATGTGGTTATTTCCAAAAGTTACAAAGGTAATAAAATTTAACGGCTCATTTAAAACTCGCTGTACGATATTAATTACGGACTCGCGAACAAACATTATTTCCTCAGAGTGGCAGTAATTAATGCTTAATCTGATAATCCATAAATATAATTCTAAGCTTTTTAGCCTAGACAGGTAATGGACAAAAAAGCCTCATCTCCGTTTTGATTAATCTCGAAGGTCATAAATATGGATCGTTAGGCCCCAAATCCAGGAGAATTAATACTGTTATTATATAAGCAAATAACTTCACCGTTACTCTAAATAAAGTAGGAAGGTAGATACTTGAATATTTAAGAAGATTAACATATTACGAGTATGTTGGTAGATAAACACTCATTCTTGTGTAAAGAAAAAAGTTTAAACATTCAGTCGGCTTCGCGGATTTTTTATTTTATAAAAGTGATTCTTTAAACGAATAAATTCCCGTTCTAGGAATAAAAAGTACACCTATGATAATGTTAGTAGGCACGCCTGCTTCACATCACCTAGGGCAGGCCCTAGGTCAAAGACTATGCCCTAGATACTATGAGGGAGACGTGCCTCTAAGCCGTGAGAATAAAAATAGCTCATTATTGGTTTTAAATTTGAGCTACACGATAACTGACAAATACTTGCAACGTCTGGTGGTCCATCATTAGCAGTTTCATTAAAAGCCTAGCCATTTTATTGAACTGCTCCGTTTAATCAGCGACATAAGTGACATGGGCAAGTCATTTTATGATATTGAACAAAGATGTCACTTGGGTCGCTGAAAAATTGGCGTAGTTAAATGAAAAGGCTAAGCCAACAATTAAATGGCTGACTAAGCTAGTTGGCTGCGACATATGCATTATTTAGATCACAGAAAGTAAATTCACGTCTCTTTCGGTTCTTAGGCGAACGATATATGGATTCCGAACAATGTCCTTTGTGTGTTTCTTTCCTCAAAATACCACCTCAGACATTGACCTAGATGGTTCTCATATGATTTGACTAGTACGATTGTATGGACTTTAAAAGAGTCTTTGACCTTCGAAACACCAGCCTCATCTAGTATAAAATGGCCAAAAAAGACTGATGTGAAAAGTGCGATTTTTGACCTATTTATTTAATAAAATAAATATGATTGACCTTTATATCAACTTATACCTACTCCAACATTTATTTTTATTCTTACGGACCTATGAACAATCAACTTAACACTAAAATGAAGTCATATAAGTTACCTAATGTAAGTAATTTGTTTCCCACACAAATGACTTTTCCATCAAAATTCTTGTTAAAAAATCAATTTGGTACTTTCTGAGTCTGACAGATATAGCCAAAGTAACATAGTCCAAATTTACCGGACAAAGATCTTTATTATACGTAAGTACTAGGTTCTCATTTCGTTAAGTTCCGAGAATACAACACTACACAACATATTAATCAAATTTAGAATTTAATCAAATATAAATAGAGCTAAATGACAATGATATGAATATAAATAGCGGAGACATAACTTCAGACGAAATTAAATATTTTTAGTTATTAATGAAGGTATTACATGAAAAATGGCCGCTGTAATAGACATGATCATTTCCTAGAAAGACCCAATACCATTAGATACTATTATACAGTCGTGTTATTAAATAAATGGCATTTAGATTTACTAACAACGTACTTATTGTTTTGAGTTACAATGGGCACTAGTTGTTATACAACAAATCCCACTAAAAGGGATAGTTAGGACTTCATGACGTAAATTAATTGTTGAAATGTTGACTTCATTTGTTTAGTAAATTGTTTTCAACACTCGTAATGTAGACTCAATTTATAGTTTCAGGAATTATGAGCCATACTGGAAAGGACGATGGGTAAAATGTAGCCAGTGATAATTTATTGCAGGAAACATTCCTTTGATTTAGTACATATTAATGCATTTAGTATAAAAAGCCAGGAAGGGTTACCCTGACGTAGAAAGACATCATCATCATCATTATATCCGCCGAATGATGTCCACTGCTGGACATAGGCCTCCTTCACCCAAGTGACGCCACAACAACCGGTCCTGTGCGTCTCAATCCATCGGCTACCAGCAACCCTCACCATGTCATCGGTCCACCTTGTGGGAGGCCTTCCAACGCTGTGTCTTCCGGTACGCGGTCGCTACTCCAGAACTTTTCTGCCCCATCGACCATTTGTTCTGCGAGCAATGTGCCCTGCCCACTGCCACTTCAGTTTGGCGATCCTTCGGTCTATGCCCGTAACCTTGGTTCTCTTCCCAAGGGAAATACTCCCGGGATGAAAAGTAGCCAATGTATTTGTGTTATTCTATACTATAATCTATCTCTGTGGCAAATTTCATCCAGAATCGTTCAGCCTTTCTGGCTTGATTAAGGAACAAACATCCACCCATTCAAACTTTCGCATTTATAACAGTGTAAAGATTCTTCAGGCCAGATGCTACTACTACAACTTTTACTATGGGACCAAACCCGAAATCACGAAAAAGAAATCAACTGTTTAGTACATTTTGTACAGTTATGCGCACAGAAATGTATGGAGGATTCGATTTTTTTTTCGCGATTTCAGTGTTGGTCCCCTAGTGAAAGTTGTTCATAATGATGAGTACAATGACCCTTTAAGAGGTATTGCGTTAATTCTGTTACATGTTGTATAAGTACCAGAAAAAGGAGTATTATGGATCGTAGCAGGTGACGTTCTATATAAATTTACTACCTTCCCTGGGAAACTGAGTTTATGCACCTGTGAAAGTCTGATATAGCCTCTTTCTTTCCTAAGGGCGATTTTACTGATCCGTAGTAACCCATTGGCTAACAATTGGGATGATTCCTGATTTATAAAAATTATGGTTATATTTAGACCGCTAGTTAGGCAATCAAAAAATATTGGGTACGTATTTTTTGCTTAATGAAATCAACAAAAATTGAAGAAGATAAAGCTCAGCAAAGTTCAAGAGTAGGGGCTGGTGACGTCACAATTGAGTAAATAGTGTGCTCAAATGTGACATCACTCGAGTTTTCAATTTTTTTTTTTCGCGACAAGAAAGAATACGTCGTGTCTCCAATATTTTTTGGAAAGCCATCTACCCTATTATGGGCACCTAATTTTCGTATAGTGTGCGTTTTTCGATCAATGGTCAAATACATTACTTTTCAATTAAAACTGTTAGTTACTTATTAACTAAAAATGGGTCCAAAAACGCAATTTAACGTGTTCAAAACTTTTAATCAATGGGTCTACGCATCAAAGCTTGCTTGAGATTTGAGTTCAACTCTTGTTGCCAAGTAACTACTAAAGTGAGAATGTTGTACAACAACTATTTTAGATGTCAAACCATAAGTTGTATCTCGGGATTGTTTGGCAGTTTGTTTTGTTTAAACGCAACATTCTCGTCAAAGACTGCAAACTAAAATCTAAATTATAATTTGTGTGAGAATGGTATTATTTTGAACTTTTTCTTGTTTAGGTATCATTTTTAATCGACTTTAAAAAAAGGAGGTGATTCGAAATTCGGTTGTATATTTTTTTTCTTTTTTTTTATGAACCGATTTGAAAAATTATTTTTTATGTGAAAGGATATACTTCTGGATTGGTCCCATTGAAATTTTATCAGAATCGGTGCAGTATTTTGCTTTTTAAATCCGAATAGCTGGAAAAGATATGTGGAAAAATCAACCATATACATACAAAACTGCGTAAATTTTGCTTTCCTGTCTTTCCAGTGGTGTTGTTAGATGTGGGGTACCTACAACTTAAAAGTGAAAAATGAAAACGCTATTTCACAAAAAAATCCGATATCCAAACTTAGAATTAGAGTTATTTTCTACTTTGTAGTGTTTTTTTGGAATTCGGTTTTTTTTGTAAAAAGTTTTTTGTATTTCGAATGTCAGTTCGCTCATTTATTTTCCACCTGTACTTATAAAAACATTTGTTCTGGCTATATCAACGCTCAGAACGGGAAGTCTCGAGACTTCCCCAAGTTCAGACCTAAGTCTAGAAAGCTGATATTTGGATAAAGGTACGTTTAATTTACAAGTTAAGTAGGTATCCTAGGAAAAGATTATTGTAAAATTTGATGGGGAATGAGAGGTGGAACTTTGTTCGAAAGTTTTTGGATATTGGTTTCCAATAGTAGAAAGAGCGATAAACAAGAAAGGTCTGTGTAAAGCCGGAGCGGGTCGCTAGTCTTACATAATTTATGTAAACATTTTAATCTCGCAAACGCAGAAAGCAATCAACATAGAATAAATTATAAAAAAGTGCTACCTTTGAAATTTTGTTCTTTTGTTTAATTAAAATCTTAACTTAATCAGGTTATCTTAATGACCGAATCAGAATATACAATGTAATCAGTATTTACATAAGGGCAGGTATTAGTTTTTTTTTGTAGTATCCTCAAAACTAAAGGTCTATCTTCTTATAAGAATGTTGAATGCGGATCGGTACGTGTTTGCGTCTGAGTGCTCCTACCAGAACTCCACATCGGTGTCAAAGCGGTGAAGCAGTCGACCGCCTTGGACACCATGACCTGTACTGCAGTAGGAGAGCTGATCGGTTAGCACGGCATGCCAGCAGGCTCTTGTCACCGCCGGGGTGCCAGCTGTTTTAAAACCTAATGGCCTTGGCACGTGACGTTGAGATGAGGCCAGCATGGGGTGACAAGAATGCCCTGGAAGGTGGGTTTGTTAGGCCTCTGGTGTGGGATGCAACGTGTCGACACCCTTGGGCCATCCCATCTTCTAGCAAAGCGGGCTGCGCTGGGGCGGTTACTGCAGGTGCAGAAAATCTCAAACGGCGCAAATATAACAACCTATTGGGAATTATATATTTGAGCCGTTTGGGGCTGAAACATAAATTGGTAACTAGGGGGTTGGGCTTTTCTTCAGCCAAAGAATTTATTTTTTTGCCATTCAACGCGGCAATGCTGCCAGTGTTCTGGGCAGTTTTGCCGTTGACAGCGATGTGGATGAATTTTTAGATGCCCAATGTATAAATTTTGTGTTTATAAACGCGTTTGTACATAATTTAGCGATTATTAGTCTAGTTGTTATTTAGTAATTACTTTAGGTTACTTGTATTATAGTTCGTTAAATGTAAATAAATTTTGTGTTTCAGAATGTTGTAAATATTTATTTATTCATTAAGTATATTACTTACTTTATTGTACACCTCATAATAAGCACAAGTGTGCAAAAGGTGGCCGCATTGCACAGGACATTTCAAGACAACCATTAGATGGACTGACGAAAGGAAATTTTGTTATTTTGCTATTGTACTCTTATCACAATGTTATCCTTTATCCCAAATGTGCCAGAGAATACCTTACCAGGCAATAAGTCCACCTATTGCACCTACACAGTGTTTAAATAAACATAAGTACCAACCATAAAACCTTCCATTATTTTACGGTCTTATGTGTACCTAGGTTTCCAGTACCCACAAAGCATTCTCTATTTGTCTATAAACCAATTTTCCTATACAAATAATAAGTAGGTACTGTCCACGATCCAATTCCATTCTTTGAAATTTATTTTCGAAAAATATTGAATCTCAAGATAGTAAATTCGTCTTTGGAATCGAGTTTATTGAATGGGATTAGCTAAAGTACCCTTTTCCGCTTAGCCAGTGCCTTTATGCAAGAACCAGAAGATTAAGAGCGTTTGTAAGAAGCCAAACAAAGGTAACGAGGCATTAAGTCTAAGATATATTATGTAGTATAATATAAGTCCTTGTGAAAGCTAATCCGCTATGAACACAGGTTGTACCGCGTTTCGTGAGAGCCTCTTCCGCATTAGCTTACATAATCGCCACCTGCTGATTCCCAATGAGATTGACTAGGTATAAATACTGCGATGGAAACTCATAACTCACTCCTATGGTAATGGAGCTTCCTTTACCGCATCCTAATACCATGAAAAGATGTTGAAGTTAAAACTCAGCAATCATAACAATCGTAATTGAAAAGAAATTAAGTATATACTCGTTTCTGATTTTAAGAAAATCATCCCTATCGGGGTTTGTAGATCTATGGCAGTCGTTATGTACTTTCAGAAAACAGAAAATCTGACCCCAGTCTTGCCAAGAAATGTGGTACCCAGTTACTGGGTTGTGGAGGTCAAGAGAGGCATTCAGATGAATCCGGGGTGACTGGAAGACAGCCTTAATATAGTTGCGAAAAGGCAAGGCAGATGATGAACCTCTACCGGGGTTAATAGGGGTGGATAGCCAGTTTGTATGAAAAGTCTCATAACTTCGATTTAGGAATTTAATATAATTTCGATTAAATTACACCCTTTAACAAAACTACCCTTTAAAGGGTTTGAGAGTGTTGAATATTGCAGACGTAAGTATGTTTACGAAATCCATGCGGACAAAGTGCCAGTTGTTATATCTTGGGGGACGGACCCCTATAAACAGCTGTTTAAATACGCCCATGGTTGAAAGCATCGTAATCAATTAAAAGCACTAGAAAACACCACAAAGGAAGATATTATATTTAAAATTAAGTACTTCTACAAAAACCAGCATCCAACTCAGCTCGGGGACGTGAAACTTTTGTTCGAGAACTTTTTAAAACGGATTTTAAGCGTAAAGCTGGGAAATTATGAAACTTTGCGTTGTTATTCGTCACAGCCTTTTTTTTAAGTGATTCAATTATAATTTTTAGGATTCCGAACCTCTGTATGAAAAAACGGAACCCATAAAGGATCACTCGGTTGTCTGTCTGTCCATCTGTCACAGCCTATTTTCTTCGAATCTTCCGGGCCGATTCAGTTGAAATTTGGTACACATAATTATAACCTTCAATCTGTGACCCAAAATAAATTTTGAAATGGGGTCACTTTTTGGAAGAAATATTATAAAATTTAAAAAACGGTTTTTTTTTACTTAAAACAACTCATTTCGAACTTATGAAAGAAAATTGATGAAAATTGACTACCTACTTATTCATTAAAAATTTTAGGCTCAGTAGTTTCGAAGGTAAGGATATCTCCGAAACTACTGCGCCTAAAATTTTCAAAAATACAGATATTTGGTCTTTACTTATAGACTACAGGAAAACCTATAACAAGTCTATGATTTTAAAGTCCTATGTTAAAAAAATATGATCCGTTCGGAAACCTTTGCACTCGAGTCCGTCTCGCACTTGGCCGGTTTTTTTTCGCTTCATGGTTGTAAAGGCACCCAATCTCAAAATTAATTTCCCCAATAAGTATGTTAGTGAGGGTAATCCTACCAAAGGGAGAGAGAGACTAGACACTGGAGCTTCCAGTGTAATCTGAAAGTTAGTTAACTTCCTGTGTAATCAGTAATCAGTGCCAATTAAAAAAAAAAAAAAAGAAAAGTAAAATTAGTAAGTAAGTCGCAATCTGTCAAAAATGTATGGAAATTGAGGCTTTTTTGACAGATTGCGACATACACGCGAATGTTGCTTAAAAAATAGTAGAATTGTTAGTCCTCTGAAACTCTCCCTAAAATATCTCTTAAAAGTATGTTTCATTCCTTAGGTAACAGTATTTTTAAAGACAGCTAGGCATTTTTCATAGGTTTTCTGGAACTTGACTTTTTTGTTCAATAATATTTTACTTTATGAAATTATTTAAGCTGTGATTTATTTTTAAACTTATATTTTGTTCTTCAGATTTTTCGGAAACCTACATTAGATACTGAATTAATTATAATTAGCAGTATTTATTAGGGAATGGGAATTGTGCTTGTCTAAGGAATGTTATACAGAAATCTCCATTACCTACTTTCAAGTTAATTTTGCTTTTATGCTTTGTGAACCTTGATTCTCGAGTCCCTTGACCAAAATTAAAGACTAGGTAGATACCTATAAACTTACTATGAAGGTACTTTGTCACTGCCTTTGAGTTGAAAGGAAAACTAAATCTCTGTTAAGACATTCCTTGCCGACTATAATTAAATGTCTAAGAACTTAGAAAAGTCGCACCGAGGCCTTTGAGATTTTGTCCTAGAAATTAATTAATTTCAGACTATATTCGGTCCAAATAAAATTTTAACTAAAACTCATTTTATTTGAGTAATTAAGAATAACAAAGCAAATATAACTAAGTATTACTGAAAGCAGTCATTAAAAGAGTTTAAGCAAAGAAAGCAGAAATTTAAGATCTCCGCGAAGTTTTCATTTCAATTATGCTGTAGAGTAGAACAATAATAATTAATTAATGCATTTTGAAAAAAGCCACTAAGTTACGCACATATGCTCCAAGTCCAGTAAATACTTTACAAACAATTACACTGAATACTTCAGCTAGAATCATCCTTGTACCTTTACTCAATGGAAAAAATAAAAAAATACTACATGTTGTATTTTAAAATGGACCTTCATTTTAGCATGGCGATAGCAGTCATTGACTTAGTACATTTATTGAAATTATTCATTTCAAAAACAGAAATCCACACAAATAAAATAAATGTAAAATTATTTCTTTAACATCCGCGGGTAGAATATGAGCTGTATTAGTATATTACAAACCGGTACTTATTGAGTTCCCTTGGGGATAATTAAACGCTTTTCATACGGTCGAAGGCGCGGGCACAAGCGAGTAAAGGAATCATCGTCCTGAATTGACATTTATGACCTCAAACGCTTTTCTATCTAGATTCCAAAGATTAACGATGCATAGGTAATACTAAGGATCTTTTTCGCCGCCTACGATTAAGTTCCCGTTCATTTTACTTGGCAGATACTCGTAATTTCATACAAATTCTGTTCCATTTTCGAATTTATTCGGTGAAAAATGGATATTCGGACATCCTAAAACATGCCTGCCATGCCATGCGTTTACAAGAAGTAAACGGTAGCTATATACACTTCTGGACACATCTATTGGCCCACTTTAGAGTTTAGGTTTCGATGGCCCCTACCGAAATATGATTGCTAGATTGAACAAAAACTGTTGATGCAGTTTTAAACCTGATACATTTTACCATCTTTTTCGATCGTATTGTTTTAAATTTGAATTCAGAATACCATACGACATGGAGCTACGCCTAACAAGTCGGATATGCGCCTTGTTAAAGGCAATTGATTTTTGAATAAAAAACATGTTTTATCAAATAAAGGTTTAATTTAATAACGCGTGTTGCCTCCATGGGCATCTACCACAACTCTCATACGATTAGGCATAGAGTTTATCAACCGCTCTATGAAATTTTGAGGGATCATCTCCCATTCCTCTTCTATGGCAGTTTTCAACTCCTGCATCGTCTGGGCAACTGGCTGACGAGCCCTAACACGTCTTTTTAGCTCGTCCCACATGTGCTCAATGGGGTTCATGTCTGGGCTTCTGGCTGGCCAGTCCATAACTGTGATGTTCACATCCCGAAGATATTCCCTGACGATGCCGGCCGCATGGGCTCTTGCATTATCATGCATAAAAAGGAAATTTGGGCCCACATAGTCCGCGTATGGTATCACGTGAGGTTGTAAGCACTAACGAATGTACCTTTCAGCATTTAATGTTGGCAGCCGTGGTCCTGTAACAACCTCAAGTTGAGTTTTGCCGCTCGCGGATATACCGCCCCAGACAGTCCATGAGCCACCGCCATAAGCAACCCTCTCTTCAAAGCAGCATTGTGCGAAACGCTCTCCCTTACGTCGGTAGACCTTCTTCCTTACATCATTGCCATGTAACACAATTTTAGACTCATCAGAAAAGAGTACACGGCTCCAATCTTGCTGTGTCCAATTTAAATGACTGCGTGCGAAATGAAGGCGCGCTGTTCGGTGGGCTCGCGTTAGTTTGGGCCCATTAGCTGGCTTGTGTGGTACCATATCGCGTTCTTTAAACCTTCTCCGTACAGTTCGAGCGCTCACAGATACTCCGTGGAAGTCGCGAAGTTGGTTTTGTATCTCAATGGAGGTAAGGTGACGATTTCTCAAGCTGGTCGTCACGATGAATCGATCCTGCCTTTCAGTTGTGACCCGAGATCTTGGCCTTCCTTGGCGACGAACAAAGCCGCCAGTCTCTAGGTACCTCCGATAAACATTTCGGACCGCAGATCGACTTAAATTAAGTTGAGCACTCACGTTTCTTTGGCTGTGTCCGGCCTGAATAAGTGCCACAGCTTGGGCGGCGACTTCAGGTGAAGTATCCATAGATTATTGATAGAACCTCACCTTAATGTTAAGAATAAGTAATGTTTGTTGCAAAACCAAAGATATCAATCACTTTTTCAAGAATTAAATCCAAGTAAACCAATAAAACCAAGTTTTCTTAGTATTCGATTGTTTGATATCAACAAACAGGCTCCAAATTGTCTTTTGTTTCTTTAAATTCTGTGTTCGAAATTCAAAAAAAGACTATTGAATGAAATTGTGAATGTGCCAGGTTCAAAACTGCATAAAAACTTTTTGCTCGACCTAATATAAAATTTTAGCTAGGACCAAACGAAACTGAAAATACAAGGTGGGCCAATAGATGTGTCCAGAAGTGTAGTTTATTGATCGGCTTTCCACGAAGAGGTATTAGCAGGGGCGTATTTACCCTAGGGCCATCCGGGCCATGGCCCGGAGCGCCAATCCGCCAGGGGCGACCGAGCCGCCTCTGGCCGATTCCATTTTGTTTTGGATTCAGCGCCATTCCACCAACTTTTACTTCTCACCTTTTTATTTTTTCTTGTCAATCTCAATTAGCCAATATCCCTTTTAATCACAGTTTCAATATCCGCCAGGGGCGTCAATTTTCTCGGGATTTTTGCCATTGTAGTTTTAGTACTCTTCAAAAGAGCTATACAACGATAGTAAATTGATTTTGAGTGGGCATGGGAACTAAACTCCCATCATCCTTTGTACAGCGCAAAAAATATACACGTTATTAAAAATGAATAAAAATGTTGTATTTTTTTTATATCGTGTTTTTCCTTGACTTCTGGGACGGCGAAACTTATTGGCCCGGAGCGCCAAAATTTCAAAATACGCCCCTGGGTATTAGGGAAAGGCCTCTGCTACTACAATAATAAAATAGTAACCCAGACCGTAATGTCTATTAAGGAATAAATAGCTACAAGTGTGCCAAATGCAATAAACAATTAAAATAAAATAAATAATGATTAAAATTAAAATTAAATCCGGAAATATATTAAGAACATACATAAAATAGAAGGTTTATTATTAAACTACTTAATATTATGATAAACTAACTTTTGCCCGCGACTTCGTACGCACATATCCTGTTTTTCCCGTTGCCGTTGGAATTTCGGGAAATCCTGCTCTCCTACAATTCCCAAGGAACCTACATGGCAAATGTCAGCTTTCTAAAACCCGTAGTTTTGGCTGTACGTTGTCTGTCAGTCACTCAGTCACTCAATCAGTCAGTAACTGAAGAATTTTACTTATTGATATCAAACATTCTAATTATCAAAACTTAAAATACGCAATATACCTATTGACGGTGTCTAGGTATATTAAATTTCAGAGAAACTTTAACTAGTTGATTTAACGTTTGAAGGAGAATTATTAGTCTCAGCGTTTCTGATTTCAATGGAAAGCTTCCAGAGTTTTATTGTTCGGACAGCGTGGACTTAAGACACCTTCACCAAGAGAAAGATATAATATACCTATATGGCACGCAAGTATGGCTGACAAAGACGACGTTCAGGGTCGTTCAGGACGATCAAATCTGGTGAACTTTCACATGCCTACGTTATAAGAGGAAACAATAAGAAGGCTATAGGTAAGTAGTTAAAGACTATAAAACATATAGTTCCAAGTACCTATTTACTATTTACACCGCGGTCGTTAACCCCTCATCGGATATCGGCTTCTTTTTGGGTAACTTGGTTTGATTGAAATCCTAAAGATACGTATACCTACCTACTAATATTTTCTCTGCAAACAACGTTTGATATTGGTACCGGAACAAAGAAACAACATTATAGGACAACGTACTTAGCTAGATCGATTGGGAAAATATTTTACAAAGAAGGAAAAGGCCTCCCAATATTAAAAAAAAAACTATGATACAAGAAGATGTATACCTACACAACGAGATTCAATAGTAGAATGATATACAAGGGGCTAAAATAACCCATTATACACGAGGTAGTTTTACTCCCGAACTTTAGCGCCGTATGTTACGCTGTACTTTTCACTAAGATTGCGAGAAAATATAGTTTATTTTCTCGCATCCTTAATAACTTTGATATTTTTTGGTCAGTTCATCAAAATACGTAAGAAAAACTACTTTCGTAAGTGAATCCACTCGTTTTTCTGTCCTCCACTTCATAAACTTTTCGTAAGTATTTAAATAATGCTTTGTGAACGGTTTGTTTGTTTGTTGACGGCGATTGATTGAAAATTATTTATTTTCGTTTCTCTTCCAAATTAGGGTCTCCATTCTGACTAGATGATGACATTATCACTGTTGTAATAGTAGATTATGCACCCAGGGGATAAAGCAGTGTCTTGTGTCACGGGCGTCATATTGAATCTCGAACGCAATGAAGGATTCGGGAGTTAACTCCCGAGCGTAGCGAGGGAGTTTAGAATTTAACTCACGAGCGAAGCGAGGGAGTTAATACAAGAATCCTGAATGCAGCGAGGGATTCAAGCTAGCCCAAGGCAAAGACACCTTTATCCCCGAGGAGGATACTCTACTTTTCACACCTCCTGTGAGAAAATAAGAAGCCATAATACGAAAAACAAAGTATTTTAAATTTACAAACACTAAGTAGAGATATGTACCTATTTAGAACTATACTGTATACCTACTTAAAAAAGGTTAGGATAGTTAACTCGATTTTCGTTTTTTTTTTACGTTTCTGTGGGTAAGTAAATATGTGCAGGCCTATTGTTAGCAACCTAATACAATTAATGTGTACACAAAGCGTTATACAGAGCTTTGTAACAGCTGGTAGAATGGGTTCGGACGCTTGGCTGTATGCAATTTGAATTTAGAACGTCATAGGAGATGCTCGAGAAAATAGTTTTTAATAAATCGACTATAAATGGGTTTTAAGTGTTATTCTTATCCTTTTATACAATAATTCGTACATAACCAATTATTCTTATAATATTGTCTTCAATCCTGGATCCTGGTCAATCCTTATGATTTTGTAAAAATTCGAGAATATCATCCCTAAGTAGTAAGAGTATCGAGAATATCTTTCCTCTTTCTGGAACAGAAAAAGAGAGACAGAGACAGAAGGCGTTGTAAGTACCTAATATACCACCAATTGAGCAGACAGATGAGGTTCCAAATTTAAATCACATTATTGACCAGCGGGTTATAATGAAATCCAGTACAATATTATTGCCCGGCTGTGCCACCGGCCAAAAATGACTCACTTTAGGTTAGGTTGGCATGACATATAATTTGACGTTTTCGATCAGGTGGAGTGAAAAATAAATTGCGGTCACCAATTCAATTTGTAATTAGAGAAAAATTCCAAAGATTTCACGTAAATGCCTTTTTTTATTTCTTCTGTACTTGCCCGCAACCACCCGCAACGCATTGTACGTATTCTGCCGAAGAAATCGGCGCTTTTAGTTCCATTTTCAAAAATAAAATGATCTTGAAATAGTAATTATGTCGTGTCTTTATTCATGAATTTTCTACATTATTATGAATTAAGACTTTTTCGTTTTTGTAGGCTCGTTGGTAACAGACAAAAATTGTCCCCTAGAGGATATATACTATTTTAGCCCATTTTTAGCCCCGGTCTGTTATGCCACAAATGCTACAATGACGGACTTTTTGAGCAAGAGGAGTGAAAATATTATTTATTATTTATCTCTATTTTTAAACCATACCGGTTCAAATTACACTAGTCACTGGAAAACTGTTTTCTCACAACCGGTTTTTGTTATTAATGCATATTTTAGCCTTGAACGTACTGAGAAAACGTTTTAATCAATGTATGAATGAATACCTATCACGATTTACATGTACTTTTATACAGAATCTTTCGTAAAAATACACTTATTCAGAAATCTGCGTTGAAATTGGTTTCCATTTTGATGAATATTTATCAAGTTAATTCAATTATACCATCTGACGTTTAACAAAGTTACTGAAACTCTGTGTGGAATATAAACAGTTTTCATTGAATTCCCTACCGCAAGCTAACAAAAATGTAAGTTAATATTAGTAGGAATAATTTATTTATCAGATCCTAATTGGTTAAATCCCAAATGGCGCCGCTGACACAGCTTCTCAGTCGGGACTCCTACATTACACAACAAATGAGGTACCTAACACTAAATCCTCTTTCGCGGAATGTTCACAAATCAAAATAACTACTCAAAGAGCTCTAAAAAAAGGTTTTGGTATAGAAAAAGAAAACGCAATTTATTTTTATTTAAATAATATTAATATTAGGCATACAATCGTAAATGCAAACTATAAATTATGAGCTATTTGCTTTGTTTATAGTTTGCAAATTTAAATACCCCTAATTATATTTAAATAGTAATAAAATCATCCTTAAGATGCTATTCAGAAAATAATAGGTACTTAATGCAAATCTCTCGCCATTACATGCTTGTAATTTGTACCTAAGTCTGTGACGTTATTTTAATGGGCGGTCCGACAATAGCGTCATATGAAAATTGATATTTGCGCTATTTCCAAGTGGTCCTCTATGGTAATTACCCAGCTTTTAAATTATCTCTTAGACCGGACAATGGGGCATCGAAATAGGAAGCCCAGTAATTGGTTGGGTTCAGATGAGGTGCGAGGGGTCCTTCCGGCGAAAAGGGACTGCGTTGTTATCGTCCTATTTCTTTACCATTCAAGGGTTACATAAATATTTTCAATGACGAAAATTCATCTGAAATAGCTTTCGGGCTTTCCGCTGCGAAAAAGCTGCTTTCTCATTTCCTGTTGCTTGATAAAGTTTATGTAAATGAAAGAGGACAGTAGATTTGTGAAGTAAATTAATCGGGTCATTTAAGATGATGCGCATTTAATTTGTCTTTTAAATTGAGTAAGGGTGAGGGACGATTTTTCACTAAAGATTTCTTAACTTGAACCTACTTGAACTACTAATATCTCCTGCCTCTTGAAGTTGGTAGACAGAGTATTCATCTTGTCTTAATATTAGTCCCTGTACAGACGTGTTATGATTATAATTCATTCATATTGGGTTAGCAATAATTAAGGTTTACATACACATACGTAAAATTACGTTTATTAAACCGAATGTCGTTTGCCTTGTTATAATGTATGTTGGGGATCTTATAAATACGTTATATCGTTCACTTAAGAATATTAAATCTGCTGTAGACATCATATCAAAAGTTTTCACGACATATTATTTTTCAAAAGAAATCAGGAATGTTTAATATCAAAGTTTTGAGCTCGAATTTACATAATTACGTACTGTATCAATTTAGGTTTAATAATGAACGTTTCTTACAAATGAGACGTAATTAATAAATTCACATCTAGCGCCCTTTTCGTAACAGAACAAAGAGAAATAAAATATGTTGTTTTCGTGAAAATTCATGTCAATAGGTAGGAATGTACTTTAAATAGGAACGGAAATTTAGTGCCGATAGGAAAATATAATAAGAGTAGAAATATTACATTCAGCGTTAATAAGAACTAATAAATCAATTAAGAACTGTCGATGGAACGTAATAAATAGCCTGGTAAATGATACGTCTAATATAAAAATGTTTTTACATTGTTGCGTTGTTGTTAGGTCATTATCTGCCTAGCCTTTTTCCTTACTATATTGGGGTCGGCTTCCAGTCCAACCGGATTCAGCTGAATACCAGCAGTGCGATTCTGTAAACATGTCGAAGTGAACACCCGGGCGGGGCGCACGACAGGTGAGTTGTCAAACCATACAAATAAGATGGAATGACAGTTCTATTGTCGTTCACTCCGCTTAGGTGAACACCGTGAGATGTCGACAGAATCGACCGGCTGTATTTTACGTGGAGCGGCTGCCTACCAGACCTCCACAACCGATTAACAGGGTATACGGCCCTTTCCCACAGCGACATCCCGTTTTTTGCAGGTATACGGTTTTTGCAGAATCCCGTTTAGTAGTCTGCGTGTTTCAATACTAGCAGTCTTACGAGTATTCTGTTTGCACGGTCCTGTGAAAAACCAATCCGTTCGGATTTGTCAGGTTCGGTTTTACGACTAAAAACTGGATCTAGTTGTCCAGTAAAAACAGGATTCATTTTAATTACACGTGCAGTTGAATGGAAGTGTTCCCAGTGGGCCGTTCCTGCATACGGTTTTTTGCAAGATGGGGTGCGGGGTCGTTCGTTGCTCTCGCGCAAAAAACAGGATGCAAACAACTGTGTGTGAACACATCAGGATCCGTGACAAAATTGTTACCGCCGAACTGGACGGCTGTGAAAGGTCGGGACCAATGGCTTAACGTGCTTTCCGAGGCACGGAGGAGTCTCGGTACCTATGTAAGGATTTTTTTTTTTAAGGATGTGAAGTCATCAGATGACCCCTTCCGCTCTGGGTGGAGCGGGAGGGAGTGTCAGACTTTTACAGACTAAAACCCATCCATGCTCCTCCTAGTGCCTTTTACGTTCCAGGGCCGCGGTAACTCTTTCGAACAAAATCCGCGACCACCTATGTAAGGATGCGATGTTGTTTTGTACTAAATTTTGAAACTACATGTTTTGTAACTACCAGAATATTGTAAGGATATGTACACACAATTTTAAATTTCCTTTTTATTTTTAAATGGTCCGGTGTTTATGTTTGTTGTACGTTGATTTTGTATGGTCATCATTAGAACTACACTGGTTTCAATGAATTACCATTATTTTCGAATTACGTTAGTTTTACGGATAGGTATGTTACTCGTAGATCAATTTGTACGAAAAATGATTGTCGTGTCTTTGTCATAATTATAGTCGCTTTGCGTCTGTGAACGGGAGCCTTTAACTTTAAAGGTCCTCCCGTACGCACGTTTCAATCACGCAGTGGTTGGCTCAGGCCATTGCAAAACTTTAAACCTCACGCACTGAAGAGTCGTGCTTCATTGCAGTAATTCAGGACTTTCGAAAATGTGCCCCTGGCTGCGTGAGACCTTTTAAACAATAGGTCATGGATGATGGAAAAGACAATAATTTATTTTAACAAGACATTACATTTACTCGCCATCTAACTACCTGTTTAGAGCACTGTAAAGCTACTAAAAGACTTATGATCAGAAATCCTCAAGCAAGTTAAACGCAGTACAATTTAATCTGATTTCATCTAATCTCCAACGGAATGATGAAAGATTTATAACTCTGAGAATAATTGAAACAGTACAAACCGTAGCCATGAGCCACGAGCCGGGCTGTCCAGACCCAAGGGCCATTGGTTGCGCCTTAAGAAATTCGACGTAATTAAATTATTCCTTGAGAAAGTTCCAAGTTCGATCGTCACAAAACTTTTAAATAATATTGTACCCGGGGCGTTTATGAAAATAAAGTTCCCTCATAAATAAAAATGGTTTGACATCGAGGCCATGTTTTAATAAGAATTGCTGAAAAGAAATAAACTTTCTAAATTTTAACGAATGTGAAAATCTATGTTTGGATGTTTGTTTATCAAGTAAGACTACCAAAAAAACTTCTAAAAAAGGAAGAGGTTCTCAATTCGAAAGAATTTTTTTTTTCTATTTTGTTCAGCGATATTTTCGCCAATTGTCAACCAATTCTGATGATTCTTGTTTGTTTGGAAGAATATCTTTCCGGACTGGTCCCATTTCAATTTGGTGAAGATTTGATGAAGAACTTCGGAGATATGTAACGGAACTCTTCGATAGCAAGAATCGCATGTCTGTTTATTGTTTACACCAGTTCATAGCATAACATCACGCCGGTACGCTGTTAATGTGGTTATGAACCGATCTTGATGATTCTTTTTGGGTAGTTAAAGCTAACCACTAAAAAGTGAAAAATAAAAAACGTTTTTACAAAAAAAAAACAACCGACTTCGAAACAAAAAAAATATTATAAAATAACTATAATTTCGGAAGTCGGTGTCAAAAAACGAAGAAACAACCAAAAACACCAAGTTTTTTTTTTGACACCGACTTCCAAAATATCTTATTATATAAGTACCTTCTTTGTAGTTTTATTTATTTGGAAGTCAGTTGTATTTATTTGTCAAAACGTCTTTTATTTTTCATTTTTTTTTCCAAGATTATCAGACTTTTGACGATCGACATCTAGAATTTCGGAATGAAAACAAGTCTCCAACAATCCTCCCTGGATTGCTGTTGGTCCAGAGTCCAGAGGAACCAATTCAAAAAAAACTATGAAAAGAAGACGAAAAAAGCATTTTTTTTTTGTTTTATGATGACTACCATTTAGGTACTAACATTTTTTTTCCATTTTGCAAGCTAGTAAATATTTTTGAAACCAGACGTGACAGATTCTTTTATAATTGGCAACGCTCTGGTATAAAATCCTGTAAACCAGTGTAACAATTCGATAATTTTCGACTTCCACTCCTCAGGCATAAAAGCTATGTTCGTAAAAAATAAAAAACAAAGAGTAAAGTAAAATGTAACATCGGTGTCATCGTTAGATAGCAGTTCCGTTTACAACGTGCTATCGCTGCGCGCGCAGTCTACAGATACAACACATCAGCTTCCGTTAACGATCACCGACTCCTGCGCACACGTAAACAATTATCACATTAAAAAGAACAAAGAGCAGTGTGTTTTGTATGTCGATAATTTGAAATATGCGTCTACGAAAAGAAACTAAACAGTATTTAGCACATAAAAGCGGGAAGCAAAGGTTAATTAAAGTTACATAACAAGCTATTGTTTCTTCATCAAAAGTTGTTAAATAGGTTTATAATTAGTAACTGCTTTAGATTCGTATGTAGTCAGCTCATAATTAGTACCTTCAGGGCAGATATTTGACTATAAGAGGCATATAAATATGTACATGTTGAATTTTTAAAGTGTGCGTGGATGGTCAAATCTGAAATGATATAGAATATCGAAAAACACTGAAAGAAGTCTCGAGCGCGATTTTGATGAATACTAAAACTGCATCATTGGATTTTGAAAAAATCTATCTTCCTGGCCTGGAATCGAACCGGATGATTAAAAAAAAAACACACCCTGTATTATTACACCATCCGACAGATTCATTGAAATGAATAGATCAAATTCCGGGAAGGGAAAGAGCTCATTTTTAACAAAAAACTAATATTTTATTGAGTCCCGATAATTTACCAATGAGCTGTTCATGTTTTGTGACGGATATCACGCTGATCTTTATATTTAACGTTGGTTAAGTCAACCATATCTCTTAACTATAGTCTTTAAGTAGTTGATTATGGTGCCAATTTCAGAATCCCTTGCTAATAAGGTGCTCTTACCGTAAAATAATTTAAAAATTTAAAGCTATCACAGAAACAAAGTATTTCTTTCTTTTACAATGCAATGAACACTTCGGTCACAAGAATCCTTTTACGGCAAGAAGAATAACATTTTCTCCAAGAGTTTTAAGTTGTGTGGATAAAGTCGATCAAAATTTAAAATACATTGATAAAGTTTAAACTCTTGAAATGCTATTTAGCAGTGATGTTAGCTGGTAGCAGCTGGGTGAGAGATCTACTGTAATTTGTAAAATAACGCTAGTTGGACTCTGGACGTATTCTCTGTTATGTACCTATATATCACCGGAAAATTGTAGAAACCGTGACATTTTTTTTTTTATTAGTGATGGGTTTGCTCTTGACTCTAGTCAATGTCAG
The DNA here is from genome assembly GCA_947386135.1 of Melanchra persicariae. Lineage (NCBI taxonomy): Eukaryota > Metazoa > Arthropoda > Insecta > Lepidoptera > Noctuidae > Melanchra > Melanchra persicariae. Next base: position 10,923,618 of record OX376653.1, on the reverse strand, counting down.
AGATGACAGAGACAAAGTCTACGATGGAGCGAGCTTACCCAGAAGGAGCCTGTTCACTCTAACTTTGAAGAGATTAGGGTTGTAAGCTTACCCTTAAAATGGAGGAAAGAGTAGTCTGCGGTGGACCGCTAGTCCCTACATTATTTTAAACCAGCCAGTTAGCCAGTACTAGGTAGGAACTACAAAGGTTACATACATGATAAATACTCGTACTACCCCTATCTGAGAATTAAATGGTATGTGATTTAAGGGGTCTATGGGTTGCAGTAGGTACATCTTAGACAGCTATTTAAATACTGTATTCAATATTTAAGAAATATTTCAATTTGTAACAGCTGCGGTTCTGTAAAAAAATTAGCCAAGATAAATTACTAAAAAAATATGCATAAAGATGCTTATAATTAATTCTTCGAAAGAAGTACTATCTACATTTCTAAAATGAAATTATGTAGGTACAGAATTTATAGACCGCTTTATCAAGTTCCAATTACCTACTTATTCTAAGTTCAAAATAATTGATTTAGCTTTGGATCAAGTAATGCCTTGCCTACCTGTAGGAGCGTAGTTAGTAGGTACTACCTATTTTTGTATATCTAAAATACAATATCAACATAGTTACAATGTAATAAAATTAAATTGTACATAAACGTTTTTGTCTGTTATTCTGTTTGAAAGGTCAAAGAATTTAGCAAAAAGTTGCAAACTCCCATTATAATTATTTGCCCATCTTGCGTCGAGCAGAAAACCAAACAATGGATTTTCTTGTGACTATTTTATCTTATCTATATTTATAAAACATCGTAATACCGATTTTGAATATACCTACTTAACTTCAAGAAAAGTAATAGTTATTTTCAACACATTTGCTCAAAAATGCATTTACGAAGCCTGTTACATACATTGTTCGAAAGTTAAAATTTACGCTACACAATGGAATGTGCGGTAAAATAGGTACTCTAACCTAAGAACATAGTTTACCGCACGGTGCTATTGTAAAGAGCCGTGCGGTAAAATATGTACTTAGGTATTCTTTCCGTTTTTTTTTTTAATTTTCATAATAAAATAAATAACAATATCACCAAGGAGTTTCACAATCCTAGTATAAATAAGCTGAATGATCGAACCTCCTTGGAAGCGCTTTTGCTCAATACGTTTGTTTCAATTTAAAACTAAAGAGAAAATGAGAGAAGAATAATAAAAATAAAAAAATGAAAGATGTAGTTCTAATCTTCACCACGCGATTGTGGCGCCGGTTGCAAATTCATGCCATTTTCATATTAGAAACGTCAAAGATTCTTGCGACTTTCCGACTGATATCTAAACAAAAAGTTTATTTCATTACCTATTGCCATTAGGGCCAGAGTCTGCCAGGGTTGCGGAATTTGTTAGAAAGATTCACCGCGGTTCTGGAACGCAAAGGGCTTAAAGAGGAAGACGAATAGGTTTTAGTCATTAAGGGTTGACACTCTGATGACATCTGTCATCAGAGTGTCAACCCTTAATGAGTTAAAAGAAAAATTGAGTCTCCCATACAAATTGTGGTCAGTTGATGACAATTTTGTATGGGAAGTTCAAATTTTTTTTTAGGAATTGACTATGGCTTTCTTGGGGCAAGTTGTTCATTTACGTGGGCAGAAGTGGTTCTCAAAGTTTGCGCACTAGAAAAAAGTTATCCAGTATAATATTGAGAAATAAAATTATTATTATTACTTTTTACCAAACTTTCCGTCAACAGAATCATTTTGCGTAAACTTATTTTTTCCAGAGACAAAAAATGCGAATCATATTTTATTTCATGAATATTTAATTTAATTATAATTGCGTTTATTTAGCTTAATTCGTAGCTAGGTTTTATGAAGTGGACACTCATCAGAGCCTACATACGAGCGATAACTTTGAGAGCGATCTTCAACTGCGAATTAAAGTGATCAATAGTGCAATTGTGATTTATAATTAGTGTTTTAAGTTGTAATTAGTATTGTTTAATTAAAGTGTCCTTTTTTGGTTATTTAATCGGCTGTCTTTATTGTCACGAACCGCAAGCTCGTAACAATATGTAGCTATAAATAAATACAGAACTGTTTTATTCAGCCATACCATGCATTTCGAGTTAATTTTAAAGTTTAGTCGTGATAATGTTACGCTAGGTTGATTAAAAATACTGGGCCTGTTAGGTGATATGCAAAATTTTGTGTCAAACCACCACCCTCTGGTGCACTTGCTAAGTTGATTGAGGTCAAATTAAACTTTTCAGACATGGTACATGCTCGTATTCACACCCACTAGGTAACAGCTGTATATTGTGGGAGACTTCACACAATATTTTTGTCCCAAACAAAACACTGAAAGCTCTATTAAAGTTGTATTACGGTCTGCAGCATTAATATATTTAAGCATTTCGATCGTAAGTATCAAAAGTTTTACACATAGCCCTTGTTACAATATTTGTTTAATAATTATTGACATAATGAATCTCATTTCATTTACACAAGTTTTTAGGTCGATTATTCTTGGAGTAAACTTTGTAATAGGCCGTGCAAATAATAAGTTTTAGGTACCTACTTACACTACTTAAGATGTTAACCTTCATTAAAGCTTAATTTTGGTAATTCAAATCAGCAGGTACCTAATCGTTAGGACTGCTTTTTCCATCTTGGTGCTTTATCTACACGAAAAATGTTATTTTTTCTTGAAGTTTTTTTTTTTAATTTTCATAAGCTATACGATTACCTATACATGGAACCCTTGTGGACGGGTCCGACTCGCTCTTTACCAGTTTTGGATTAACGAATACTAAGAAACATTTTAATACTAAGACCTGTCAGAACTTTACCAAAATCTTCAGATTTTTTCAATTATCATGCGGTAATCACTTTAAATCGCTTTACCTGTTAACCACTGTTAACAATCAAATTGATGTTCACTTTAATATAACTAGCGAAAAACAATTTATAAAATATGGACGAAGTCCATTAGATATCTCTAGAACGACAATGTTATAAAATACATGTAATCATACTTGACTACCCATTACATGGACACAGCTCGTCAATTACGGGGGTACACAGCAAACTGACATTATCAACACAATCATTTTCTAAGATGTTGTGTAAGTACATACTTCAAGTCAAGATGAAGTACCTAGTAGTACCAGTAGGTACTACTAGGTACCTGAACATCGAGAAATAATGATAAGTCATTATGCAAATATCGTAGATGTTCTCGGGCTGCGATTATAATGTCAAATCTAACGTCATTGGTGAATACATAGCTAGTGAGATTTCTAATCGTTTTTCTCTGCAATACGTAGTCGGGTAAAAAAACGTATTATTTACATAACTGCCAAGAAAAGTATTCAAATATTATTATTTATTTATTTTTTATTGAGGAATGGGTTTGCTCTTGACCTCGATCACGCCTGGTGGAGAGTGATAGATGATTGTGAAGTCAAATACAAAGGAAAGATGTGAATCTGAATCTTTCCTTTGTATTACTTCAACCTACTTACTTTACTTTTAACTGAAGCTTTTTTGTGAGAAAAGGCTTCAGTTAATATTATTTAAGATATTCAAGGGTATCTAAGCTATCGCCTATTTAATTGGTTTTGAATTTCATAATTAATAGGGTTTGTCCTCAAAATAGTAATATATTGTTTATTTTAGTGACAGTATTTTTTGGTGCCAGATCTATCACCAAAATGTAGTTGCCAAACAATATAATAACAATTCCATAATAAATCACATACCTACTGTATATAATCATTGGGATATTATCAAGTATCAAATAAATGGGGTTTATATTTATTATAATAGGTTTGTCCTGATAACTGATTAATTTTAATTTTGATTGTATGTCACATCGCGTGCCAATTATTTTTATTAATGTTTCTATATTTTCCTACCTCAATTATAATAGCTGCGGTTGCCTTTAATTTATTCTTGTAAAATTGATGGGATCCTGCCGTTTTGCCGAAAAGATTTTGCCAAATTTTCATTACCCAAACAAATTTTAGCAACCTTTTTTTATACCAATGTAATATTTGGAATAATTTTAGTACGCACATTTTCATTTGGTCAAATGTTTACTTGGCAGATTGTTACCAAGGATAATGTCATTAAGGTTTTTGGTCTTTAATCAAATGATTTATTACAGCAAACAATATTTAGACAATAAACGTTTAGTCAAATGAATTGTTATGACAAAAAATATAAAGGCAAAAAATTTATGGACAATAGGTTATTTATGGAACTAGTTACAGTAGGTTATTAATTTAAAAAAAATGGTTAGGTTAGGTTAGGTTAAAACTGTGACCACCTACGCACGAGCCGAGCGAGCGTAGCGAGCGGTGCCGCGGCAGCGGCCGGCGAGTGCCAGAAACGACTAGATTATATAGAAAAAAATATGGAAAAATATGGACGACACCAAATATTGGGCTTATTTAATTTTGCGTAAAATATGTTATACCAACTGAAATATTTGACTAGATAAAAAATGGTAAAAGTACTAGTTGGTGAACAAGTTATTGTTCAAACGTTCACTTGCCAAACATAGGTTTTCGTAACAATTATTTGTAAAGAGATTGTTTGGTAAGTAATAATTTGGCAAATGAAGTTATGCGAAAATTTGTTTGGGAAGTGATAATTTGGCAATTTCTTTTCGGTAAAACAAGGGAGACCCAAAATTGATACACCTTGACATTATGAAGGTGTATTAATTTTCATGTTTTGGAAAGTTTATCTTTTTGACACTCGTTGTTGATCCCAAATGAATAAACTGTATAATCAAATTAATTGAAAACGATAATTTGACGAAGCCCCGATACGCGGGCCTCCTATTTCTATCTGCAGGATTTAAAGGAACCTAGTCTGCAGGGTTCAACGGTATGACGGGGGCAAAGTTCGCTCGCTCACTCAAGCTCCCATCAAACCATTTGTATCTAACCTATCCGTATCGGGGTGCCCCAAGCTCCCTGTGCCCTATGTTCGAATATTAAAATTTGGTGCCAGATATACCACTCTGAGTACGAAGGAATGCCTATTATTTTGACCTACATATTGATATTAATTTAGTAATTCATACCTGGCGAAACTTTTTATTTATCTGAGAATGAAAATATTTCGTGGCGATAGATCTATTAATTAGATGATACAAGTTGATGACAAAATGTAAAAACTTTGGTGACAAAAAATATAATTCCCGTTATTTAATAGAATTGAAATAACACAAATGTCACCGGGAAAAACCTACTATTAATGTTAACATTATGTTTAGTCTACTCTAAACAAATTATGATGAGGAAACCGATCTCCGGCACGAATATAGTACATTACACTGCTACTTAAATCTCTCATTCAGTATAAAATTGGGGTAATTCTGGAAACTGGAGATTTGAAACGAATGTGGGTAGAGGCTCAGTGATTGACATAAACAAGATCATAAGCCACGGTAACATTCACGGTACACCGACCTTCAATAAAATCGCAAAATTGCCATCATCCAACGCTATCAAATCATTTCCAGTCGCGCCTGAGGCTCACAAACTGAAAGAACCTTTGGATGTTACACTTTACCTTGCGATACTACTGCAAAAATAAAGCTATTTTAAAATGTAAATTTAACTACATGCTATAAATACAGAGGGCTCGTGGCTTAATAATAACAGCCGCACGAGGCCGAGGTCGGCCCTTAGATGGGTAACTAACCACCCATAGCATATCGAGACTCCGTCGTGCCTCGGAAAGCACTATATCTATTGATACGGGCTGTCAGTTGTAGATCTTTGACAGTCGTTAAGGCAGTAAATCATACACCGGTCTTACGAAGAACCCACCTTATTACCCAGTTACTGGGTTGCGAAGGTCAGGCAGTCGCTCGATGTAAATACTGGTACTCAACTGCATCCCTTTAGGCAGGAAGCTGACCCCTCACAGAGTTGGGAAAAGAACAAGCAGGTAGAAGTTTAGTTTAGGTAGTAGCACGATTCCAATTTATTTGCTTATTCACAATCTCAAAGGTCAACAAACTACTTTAAGTAAGCAGTCATTTTTATTGCTTCTTATGTCTCTTACTACCAGTTTCTCACTTGCTTATAAGATTTAGCTACTTATTGCAAGAAAGACGCAAGCGCGTAAGATGCAAGTTTTCGACACAAGTACCTATCTTTTTGGATTATTGACAAACATACATTTTATTATTAGTGACAGGTACACAGTAAATGATCTGAATTCGTGCGAGCAAACTACATGTAAAATGCGAGTTTAGCGTTAAAATACTAATGAAGCATTAAAAATATATTACCAGCCATTCGATGAATGATCATTAATAACTAATTAAGTTGTTAATAAACGTGCAACAGCGATCGATGTCGGTTTAAATTGGGACCGCAGTGTGTCAATAATTGTTGAATGTCCCGACTGCGTCAGAAGGAGGGTAATATTTATTTTACGGAATCAAAGTTGTCGTGTGCAGTAACCTTATCAGCATGTACAGATATAAGTACCACGAGATCGACGAATCAAGTGATAGTGATGAAGAAATGCGGATCATTCGAGAATTTAGAAAGAAACATCAGGTAGGCATCTTTTTTTGTGTACAATAGAAACAAGCGATTTTCAAGTGACTACGGCAGCAGGGGGTCCGAATGAATATCTTTATAGGGAAACGAGGAAATAAGTTTTCAAAAACAAGCTTTTGTCCGTAACGTTTTGAATTAAGGCACAAATGAATTAATTAAAATAAGCTCAGTTACGTTAGGTAGCGCTGTGATTACAAATCTCTATCTATACCGTGTATTCAGTCAGAATTAAAATACAACCGACTTCCAAATTTTTCAATAATTTTTCGTAATTCGTAAACACCACTGCACTGAAAAGTCACAATAGGAAAGCAAAATACGCAATTTCATTTACTTAAATGATTTTTTTTCAGCTTTTTGGATTAAAAACCAAATTACTGAACCGATTTAGATGACATTTCTATTGGACCAATCGGAAAGTATATCCTTTCATTTAGAAGAGAAGAGTTTTTTTTCAAATCAGTTCATAAATGACGGAGTTATGAGGCAACAGCCATAAAAAAAGAAAAAAATACAACCGAATTGAGAACCTCGTCCTTTTTTTAATGCGGGTAAAAAAATACATCTGACATAAACATCAATACCTACACGGAAAAATTTTAGTAAACAATGTCTAGGGAGTTGCAAAATGTTTCCTCAAATCTGTATAAGAGGCATATGAATATTTTATTGAATCTCGTTAGTTTACCCATGGGCCGTCCATATTTTGTGGTTGGTCCAAGGTTGGTCTCACGTGATAAAAGAAGTGTTGAAATATAATATGTAGGAGAAATGATAGTCATTTCTTACTAATTTGAGTGTGAATGCTTGTAACGTAACGTAAATTCATCTTTTAGTATCTAGGTAACAATTAGCAGTCATTTAGTAGCACTACGATTGATTTTGAGTATGTAGACCAAATAGTTTCAGTATGGAAGCATACAGACCAAGAACCCAGCGTAGTGATTTTTTTACTAATTTGAGTGAAGAATGCTTGCAACGTAACGTTCCACTAGCTTAGAAATTCATCTTTTCGTACCTAGGAGGTAACAATCAGCAGTCATTTAGTAACTACGATTGGTTTTGAGAATGTAGACTAAATAGTATCAGTATGGAAGCATATAGACCAAGATCCCAGCGCCCCCAGACGTTACTTATTTTCGAAGTATCAAAATGTGTAACATGGAATATTATGAGTACCTAGGTGATAGGTACGTTCATTGAATGCTCGCATACATTCTTGCTTGAGCGCCTTGTTTTGTATCCACCCAAGTCCTGGTAGAACTAATTCATTTTCGTTATTTACACACATTACGTTTCAGATAATAGTAACGTCTGCAGGCTCTGGGATCTTGTGCTCTCATTAAATGATAGAACAAATTCAGTTTTTCCCCACTTTTAAACTTGGAACACATCAGCTCTTGCACAAGAAGCTCTGCTTGTGCTAATAGAGATACGAGACTTAATTATATTTTTGTTCTATGATAAAAGTAATCAGAGATTTATAACGTCCATTAGCCTGTTTGGAAACACCGAAACAAGTTTGGAACTGGAAAAATATAACGAAGGCTTAACTTATCCGACGGAACTGATAACAACCGAACTTAACTCTTAGATCTTATTTTCTTGTATCAAATAAAATTGTTTCATTATTAATGAATTAATCGGAAACAGTTTTTTCTCAACTTTTGTTAGAAAACACGTGAACTGTGTCAACAATACGCAAAAATAATCATTAAGTAATCAAACGAATAATTTAAGACTTGTGATGAATAAAAATAGTAAGAATAAAATGTATTCGTTCATTGTTACAAAAATTGACCTTACAACAATTACATAATTATTATATCTGTAACTAATTTCACAATAGTGTGTGTACGGTCAGAGCTGGGCAAAATACATGCTTTGCTTTAATTAAAATACAAATTACAAAATACTTTTAGGTCGTGTATTAGAAATATAAAATACAAAAAACAGTATTTTAAAATTTCATAATACAAAATCCTAATTACAAAATAGTCAGGTGTTAGGTTAGGTTAGCTTTTTGCTTATGAAAGCTATCGAGCGATGTTTTCTGCAGAAGGGATCCATTAATAAGTTTGCTAAATGTATTTATGTTCAAATGTATTTTTAAGCCAAAGGTTTGAAATACTAACTACAAAATACCTCAGCATCAGGTATTTGAAATACCAATTACAAATTACATTTTTAAGAAGTAATTGAAATACAAATAAGTACAAAATACGTATTTGTATTTCAATTACGTATTTGTATACCAATTATTTTAATTACAAGTAATTCAAATACTGCACAACCATGTGTACAGTGGGCCCTCAAACTAGGTAGAACCTGTATCTTAGGGTCCGGTAATGACGACACAGTAAACTAGTCTAGAATGCCTAAATTTCACAAAAAAAACTACGTCCAATTCAACTGCATTACTAAGACAGTTTAATCTTATTCATATCTTTATCATAAGGCCACGTTTCTACCTGCAAGCATTACATCGGACCGAGGTAAAATATGATCAATCGCTCGATCGTGCTTCGTGCCCCGCAATGTATTTAAACTTACATTGGAGCTAGTTTTAGGTGGGAACGTGGCCTCATACCCAAAGGAGCTCTTTATGAAAGAGCCATTTTGGGGAAGTAATACCACCAACCCATCAAACTTCATGCGCAGCAGTTCAGTTCTATGGACATGGTTGCTACATGACATAAGGCATAATCATCCTGCAATTGCTCCAAATCACATGCTTAAAGTTTCTGCCTCGTGTGCCTTATTACTGCGTGTCGTGAATCCCCTTAAGTGAAATAATTCTCTTGAAAATGGTAGTGGTCATCGTAGAGTTTTGTCCAAGAATAGGCGATTTTGTCATATGGGGCATTTTTAATTGACGAATAGGTACTTAACTTCATGCGGAAGGCTTAATGAACATTTAATAAAATAAAAAATCTCTATCCAATGTTGTAGATGGCAAAAACTCATGTGACGTATTCAGAAAAAAAAACAATGTGACCCCTAAAATCCTCCCGTGATTTGTGGCTCACGTGAGGTGACTTCGTAGGTAAGGTAAAGTGGCCACAAAAAATATGACAGCATAACCCAGAAAAATGGTGCTCTTACGACAAAATAAATGACACTGTCAGATGCCCATCAATATCTTTAACCCATGAAAATAGGTACTAAATAAATATTACTTCAAAGAACATTGATGCCATTGAAAACTATTGTTTTTTTTTACTAACTTTTCCATTTATTCCATGTTCACATTTTCATAAAAATTTGAGAAATTTCTATAGTGTGATTATGATTAGATACCGTTACCTTATATTACGATGATGTATGCCTAAGTAACTTCTACTACAATAAACATAACACACTACACTCACAATGGGCCTCAACAGAAGGCTTAAAGTCACTCAAAGGGCAATGGAGAGGGCAATGCTCGGAGTTACCTTGTGTGATCGAATCAGGAATGATGATATCCGCAAGGGAACCAAGGTAAACGACATAGCCCGAATGATCGCCAAACTGAAGTGGCAGTGGGCAGGGCACATTGATCGCAGAACAGATGGTCGATGAGGCTGAAAACTTCTGGAGTGGCGACCGCGTATAGGAAGACGCAGCCTTGGAAAGCCTCCCACAAGATGGACCGATGACCTGGTAAGGGTCGCTGGTAGCCGATGGATGCGAGACGCACAGGACCGGTTGTTGTGGCGACACTTGCGGGAGGCCTATGTCCAGCAGTGGACCTCTTTCGTCTGATAGGATGATGATGATGAAACATAGGTAATTATATTTATAGTACCTATCACCTTAGTTGTTTACCTTTAACAGTTAACCCAATGAAAACACCAGTTCATCCAATAAAAGATAAACATCCTCAAAAGATCCCCTCACAAAATTTAATATCAAATTTGGTAAACAATTCAAAGTTTAATAAAGTTTAACGAAATAGGTACCCTTACCGCGGTCCAATCAGTTTTCATTGTTACAATTACCATGGGAAGCGAAATGAAAACAATGTTTTGATATTTTATAACGAATCAAAGATTTTTTTTCAATTGATTAAAATAAAGCGAGCAACCTCATTGTATTCAGAGTATAAAGTTACCCCACCCACCCGACATCAATTTAAACTTTTCCTTTAGAATTTAGAAACATAACAAGCAAATTGCATTTAAAGTAGTTTTAAGAGCTATTGTTATGAAAACATGTATGTTTAGATAACATCTATGGTACACATAGATGGGCATGCGTTCGCAACATTTCCATTTGTGTAACATAGTTTACAACCCCTGCTTTGTTATGTAGATGGTGACATTATTAACGCTCATTGTTCCGCACTAAGCATATGATTTATGCAAGAACTACAAAGAATACGTGACTGCTCTATTACATGTGTACGCGTACTCTTTCTTTCTTATTCCTATTGACAACAGCTCACTTTATTATTTTCTGTTTACTCTTTGTACTTTTGCTTCTCACGTACAGGAAGTGAATTCATGGTGCCTTTGAAAAAAGAATGCCGTCATGCTAAAGAATAATTAAACATGTTTTGTTTAGTTCACTTTTTTGCACAAAATCAATAAAAAATCTTATTAGAATATGTAGGTAGCTATTTGAAACAAAAACGCAAGCAAAGACGTTTAAACACAAAAATGGAACTGTTCAAATAAGCACCTATGCAAGTTATAATGAAGCGTGTCGACAAACAATGAAAATATGCAGATTTGATCTCAAGTTTACAACATCTGGTTCATACCGCACTGCACCATTCTCGGTCAGTCATACAAAACTCACAACTAAGTAAGTATAACGTCTGAGTGCTATACAACACTATTCAATGCCACTTTTCAATAGAGTAAACCAAATAACAAATTAACTGCATGCGTCATACGGTCATGCCTCATTTGTTCATATTATTTTCCTGATAGAAGTCCCCATGGACGATGTTAGTCACAAACAGATAAACTCATGTCTCCTTCATTAGTTAGTCGAGTGGTTCTCTTATCAGAAACGCATAAATACCTGACTGGCATTATAACGGGGCAAAGCCCTTGGCCCATTAACTGTTCTTTACCGCCGCATTCCAAAAGTTATTTGTGATGCCTAATAAAATATAATGCCGTCGAGGAAATCCGAATTCCGTATCGGAAAACGATTTGTTTCTTAGAACTAGATAGGTACTTATAAACCAGATAATCGCGTGTTAGCTAATTATTAGTGTCAATTAAACAGTGTTTTTAATTACGTTGGTGTGTTACAAATAACAAACACACAACACAAACTGCGACCTTCTATTCGTACCGCCATTTGTGCTTTAAAGTCACATTTATTAGCGGAAATGAATCTTTGTCCTTCCTTAATTTAAGATACTAATCGCGTGTGATGATGTGATAACTTATCGGCTCCAATACTCATAGCGATTTATTTTGTACTGTGTTCGAGCGCTGCAGTTGGACTGAAATAGGTTGCTGAACGTCCACAATAATAACCCATTTCCTTCAATTGACTACAAATTGCTTGACCCATTATCTAGCAAATACATTTCCTTTCTGCCAGTTGAAGTAGAGTTAAAACAAAGAAATTATACCGTCAATCGCAATCCAGCTTGTTTCGATTTCAAAGTTGGTCTGACAAATTAACTCCGATGGCCAGTGTGGGACTGTGGGTCTCTAAACTCTAAACCGGTGCTGCGGGCTGTCACAGAATATGAACATACAGAAAGCTCACAAATGAATGAATAAGTCAGATTGATTTTAATTGATGATATTTGGTTCTTGCACATCCCATCCGTAAAAAAAAATTGATACGCATATACGCAGAAATTTTTGTGTTTGTAGTACTTAATGAAATGAAAAATTTTGTGACAGCTGTATCCTAACTTTGTCATAATTATAAATGTCAAATTGCATATTTCACGCATAAATCGCTGAACCTATTTTGATGAGTTTTAGTACAGAGATAGATGGGACCCTTTTTTTTTTTTTTTTTTATAGGATGGGAAATCATCAAATGACCCCTCCCGCTCTGGGTGGAGCGGCAGGGAGTGTCAGACTTTTACTGACTAAAACCCACCCTTAGTCCTCCTGGTGCCTTTCTTCCCAGGGCCGCGGTAACTCTTTCGAACAATTCCGCAACCCTGGCAGGCTCTGGCCCTGGCGGGCCCCGTCTCCGTTGCTGACTGCTCTTTCCGGCGCGTTCGGAGTGAAACGCGCCGTCGACTCTGGCCTGACCTGATCGGACAGCGAGCTACCCATTGCTCGCTGTCCGCAGGCGTCAGTCACTGCGCCTTGCTCAGGAGCGTCAGTTCCTGAGAGGCGCAGCGACTAACGTTCGTCTGGAGGAGGCGAAATGGGGCCATTACTGGCACTCCATTTCGGCCCCCTCCCGAGCAGTGGCAGCGGCGGCGACGGTGGCGGAGGCTGCGGTGGAAGCGACGGCGGCGGCGGCGGCGGTGGAGGAGGGTTTTCTCCTCGACCCGGCCCTGGCGGGTGGACCGCAGGCTTTGCCCCCAGCCCAGTGATCGGCCGGCTTGCCAGCTGCCGCACATGCGAAGCAGTGCGGCGCGGCGTCGCACGAGCCGGCCCTGTGACCGGGCTGACCACAGCGGAAGCAGTGGTCACTGCGGTCCACCTCCGAGGTGCAGCGTGCTCCCACGTGGTTGCCAACTTGGCAACGGAAGCACCTCAGAGGTCTGGGCTCCAGCAGTTTTACCTGCGCGGAGACCCAGCCCACCAAAAGCCTTCGGCCCTCCGAGACTTTCTTGGCCGCCGACACGGGGCAGCTCACCACTACGGTTCGCATGCCCGTGTTGTCAGGACGGATGGTGCCCGCCTTCACCTCCTCTGCAGAGCACCCCCCCGTCCTGACGACGGCGGCCAACACCTCCTCCTCCGTGACGGAGTCGTCCAGGCCCAAGATGCGCATATCTATGCACTTCGTGGGCCTGGACACTCGGACGTCATCCGCGCCCAAGGACGCCCTAAGCCTTTCGGTTAGAGCGTCCGCGGCCGGACCGCTGCCTGCTCCAGGGATCTCGAGCATCCTGGCCCCGGTCATGGTGACCCTGAGCCGGAGACCCCCGACGATGCCAAGCTCACCGAGGTTGATGGCCTCCTTGGCCTTGGTGAGCGTGTTGGCATACGTCACGCCCCTCTTCACCGCGTCCGGCTGCAGTGTTAAAACTACAGCCGCGGTCTTCGGGGCGCGGAGCGCAGCCGCGACGCCTCGCGCTCGCTGCCACCGCCTTCTCTCCCGCCTCTTTGCCGCCCTGGCTGCCTTTCCCGCCTTCTTCTTCTCCCCGGCCACTTGCCATTCGGCTTGAGCCGGGGGAGGTTCAGAAGGCGAGGAAGCCGGGGGGAGCTGCTGCACGGCTGGCGCAGGAGCCTTCGCCGTCCGCGCAGCCGCCCCACCCTTCCTCTTCCTTCCCGGGGCCGGGTCCGGTTTTCCCGACACCGGCTTCGCGGGTGCCGGCCCGGACCCTTTGTCCTGGCCGGACGACCCCAGTGTGGCAGCCACGGCGGCCGCGTACAACGCCGCCTTTTTTTGGGCTGGAGCCTTCCCACTTGCCGCTAACGGGGGGCGCAAGACGATGCCCTCCAGGACGGAAAACCGCGCCTGGAAGGCAGCCATCTCCTGCCGCACCAGGTCCAGCACCTGGCCCTCCTGCGGCACGGGCTGGCTGTTCTCCCTGCGCCCCCCTTTAGGCGCCCCCTGTGGGCCGGCTCCCTGTAGCCTGGCCAGGTCTGCTCGGAGCCCCGCATTCTCCCTCTGGAGGCGCTCTGTGGCGGCAGCCAAGCGGGCGACCTCCACCCTCAGGTTGGACATCTCGTCCACCGGAGGCCCACCTCGGTTAGCCTCCGCTGCCGCCAGGATGGAGGTCAGCACCGCGCTTATGGCCCTGTTTTTAGAGGAGAGTTTCCTCTTCAGGGCCACATCGCGAAGCGCGGCCTCCACCACCTCCGCAAACCCAGCCCTCCGAAGCTCCTGTCCGGAGTCATCCGGCTCACCGCCGGAGCACTCCGAACCAGGAGCCCTGCGACCGCCATCTCCGGGGGGTCGTCGAGCATCGGCGAGCTCCTCGGCTCGCCGGCCAGTCTCCTTGGGGGCAGGAGCTCTGCTCTTGCCTCCCTCTCGGCCCTTACCCTGCCTACTGGTGGGGATCTTGCGAGCCGAGGCCACCTCCTCGCTGCCAGACGACCCCCGGTCTTCCTCCGTTCTGGGCCGCTTGCGGAAGGACCTAGAGTCCTCCGCAGCAGCCCCCGCTCTCACGGGTTCAGAGCTCGCCGAGCTTAAGGTCGCTAGGTCGTCGGAGTCCAACTCGGACTCTGACTCTTCACCCGTGCGACACTCAAGCGAGCCCTCCTCCCAATATAGAGCGCCACTTCCCGCGCTCTGCCCGACCGACACTTTGTCGGGTGAGCTAAAATTGAACCCGATTAGTTCCTCAAAGGACGTTTCGAATCGGGGGCCTCCTCGGCCACTGTTGCCCTTGGCAAGCGGAGTGCGGACAGCCCTGTTGCCCCCCCCCAGAATACGAGGGGCTTGACGCACTAGGCGTGGCGGATTCCCGGACTGCTGTGCAGTCCGGACCGCCCTGGGGTAATTTCTCTTTGTCAGGCCTGTCCATAATTTCCTTTTTGAGGGTGCGGTCCCTTTCTCCCCTCCTCTCTCTCTCTCTCTCACTGCTTGCTCGCTGCCCTCACAGTCACGTCTGATGATCAGACGCGTACCAGAGAGCAGCGAGCAAGCTAATGAGACGCACACCGTCCGAGGACCCGAACACTGCTCAAGTCTCCGAACGGTGTGCCCCTCTTGTGTCTCTCTTGGTCTGGTCTCTCACTTGGGACCTTCCGGCATGAGTGGCTCTACCGGCAAAGCCCCCAAGATCACTGAGACACGCAAGCCCCACCACGACGGCAACGTGGAGACACGGTTGGTGGGGAGATGGGACCCTGAAGACTGTTATAAGCAACTATTTTTGCGAAAATAATTTCTAAGCAAATCGATAACAACTGAATATGTCGTGGTCCTTCTGCACTATGTATTCTGTGTTCCTAGTTATATCGTGCTTGCCGGGAGTTCTCTCGATTACCTGCCCGTTCTATGTACCTTGGTAGCTACTCTCGGCGCCATGTCAGCTCTTCGCTGTATTGAATTTCTTTTCGGAGCAGTTGCCAACTTCACTACATCTATACACTTAAAGGCGAACTTAATAAACAATTAGATCGTGTATTTCTAAGTGTGTAATCACTAGCAGAACGGTTTGCTACTAAAGTTTAATTTTAATTTAATTAAGTGCTTCGCGAATGCTAGTAGCAGGTATTTGTGGAAATTAATAAGGTGTTATATAATTAACCTAATAGTGTGTCTGGTCTGTGCCGAAAAGGAAGTCTGCCTCTTTGGGCTGGTGGTTGTAAGCGCTGCTGCTGAACATGAGATATAGAGTTCGATTCCCAGGTCGGGCAGTGTTATTGGGTTTTTCCTTCTAGACTTTCTCAGTAGCGGCCCAGGTTCACATTTGTCCCCAGTTGACGGCAATAGACTCGCCTTCTATCACATGGGACCTATGTAAACATAAGTATCTGGAGTAAAGAGGATGTCAAACCTCTGCGAAACCCTTCGGGAAATACAGGCGTGCTGTTTTCTTAGGTTATATTACAAGTTGAAAAAGAAAAGGGTTTTCTTCGAATGTTAGATATCAAATAAAACAGTTTCATGATAAAGTGGCTCTGGCAGTAACTCAGTGCCATAAAAATAAATAAAAGAAAGATACGTTATTTTGAGCGTGTAGCGTTATACTTTTTTAATATCAACACCTAGGTGAATAATAGTAGATTATGCACCCAGGGGATAAAGCAGTGTCTTGTGTCACGGGCGTCATATTGAATCTCGAACGCAATGAAGGATTCGGGAGTTAACTCCCGAGCGTAGCGAGGGAGTTTAGAGTTAATACAAGAATCCTGAATGCAGCGAGGGATTCAAGCTAGCCCAAGGCAAAGACACCTTTATCCCCGAGGAGGATACTCTACTTTTCACACCTCCTGTGAGACAATAAGAAGCCATACCACGAAAAACTAAGTATTTTAAATTTACAAACACTAAGTAGAGATATGTATTTAGAACTAAAAAAAAATACTATATACTTAAAAAAAGTTAGTTTAATACCATACGGATTTGCAATATCCGCGCCTTTTTTGCGTTCCCCTCGGTATACCTACCACATAGCGGCCACGACCAACTCGATTTTCGTTTTTTTTTTACTTTTCTGTGGGTTTGTAAATATGTGCAGGCCTATTGTTAGCAACCTAATACAATTTAAGAAATTTGTGTACACAAAGCTTTATACAGAGCTTTATATCAGCTGGTAGAATAGGTTCGGACGCTTGGCTGTATGCAATTTGAATTTAGAACGTCATAGGAGATGCTCAAAAAAATAGTTTTAAATTAATAAATCGACTATAAATGGGTTTTAAGTGTTATTCTTATCCTTTTATACAATAATCCGTACATAACCAATCATTATAATATTGTCTTCAATCCTGGTCAATCCTTATGATTCTGTAGAAATTCGAGAATATCATCCCTAAGTAGTAAGAGTATCGAGAATATCTTTCCTCTTTCTGGTACCAGAGGGCGTTGTACGTACCTAATATACCGCCAATTTAGCAGACAGATGAGGTTCCAAATTTAAATCACATTATTGACCGGCGGGTTATAATGAAATCCAGTACAATATTATTGCCCGGCTGTGCCACCGGCCAAAAATAACTCACTTTAGGATAGGTTGGCATGACATATAATTTGACGTTTTCGATCAGGTGGTGTGAAAAATTATTAAAATGATTGTGTTGATTTATTTTAGTCATCCAAGTCTTTAAAACCAAATATCAACAACCTGGGGATACTTATTTAAGTCAAGAGTGAATAGGTACTCACTTACTTCTAAGCATCGCTCATAGACTTGATATACAAAACAATTCGGGCGCCCGCCGATGAAAATGTATGGAGTTTGGCTGCGCGCCCGCGTTGGTAAGTATAATTTTATTACATTAGACGGATTGAAAAACTTTTTTTAGTTTTTTTTTTTAGTTTTTCATCCTTACGTGACCCATACTCAAAACTTATCTATTTACGTAATGCGTCCGTGTTTGGGTCACAAAAGTTCATATGTGGACCAAATTTCAACAGAATCAGTCCAGTATATTCGGAGAAAATTGTCTGTGACAGACGGACAGACAGACATACACCCCAGTGATCCTATAACGGTTTCGTTTTTACGGGTGTTCGGAACCCTTAGAAGTACTGTAACACTTAAAAGACACAGCAAATAAGTAGTAGCACTGCCGGCATATGATAATGTGCCTATTGGTAATGTTCCCACTGCCACTGAGACACAGGCCACAGCACTAATAACTTCAGCCAGCAGCTTCACTTCACTCGCCTGCCAGTCGAGAATTATTCCAAGGGAACATACTCTCGGGATTAAAATTACCCTATCATAGGAGATGGCACAAGAGAAGACCATGCTCTGGATCTTAATCCAGAGCATGGTCTTCATGGTGGTCATGAGTCAAGTTTCATCTAAATCCGTTCCGCCGTTAAGACGTAAGAAACAGACAGACAAAGATACCTTCGCATTTATAATAATTTTCTCCATATCCCAGGCAAGGCTATATCGATACCAGAAGTATCAAATAGCATAAGCGATATTTTAGATTTTTTGATAAATGCCACTTGAAGTAATTGCTGTAAAGGGTCATTTTGGGTAAATGTCCCTTGTGTTAACTGCTATACTTCAAGTATCGATATGTATATTTGCCAAATTTCATGACGATCCGTTCAGCCGTTTAGCGTGAGAGCGTAACAGACGGAGTTACTTTCGCATTTATAATATTAGTAGGGAGGGATTTATGTGGTCGTGGATAGTGTGGACGTGGGTTCCGAAAATTATTCAACAATTCTACCGTAGCACATTGAAGCAGCAGATAAGATATTAGGCCGGTCGTATCCGATAAAATATAATATGAGAGTTAAGCAGCCGTGGCATACGAGCAATTTCGAGCCTTCGTGTAGCACAACCTAATAACCTATGAATAAATCGATATGCTTTAAATAGCGTTTTCTTCCGGATTTCCATTGTAAAGAAAAAGTAGTTAAGTGCTTATTTTGGTTGTCAAAGTAGCAATTAGTGATTGATGTGATCACAGTAAGTATAGGTTAAGATAGACAGCTTGAAGCCATGCAGCTAAAACAGCGCTTCAGAAGTTCGGAATAATAAATGAACATAAAGATTGATCTTCAGAATCAGCACAATACCTAGGTGCACCTTATGAGTACGTATCTCATCATCATCATCACATCAGCCGAAAGATGTCCACTGCTGGACATAGGCCTGTAGCAATGTACCTACAGAGAATGCTGCTGCCCATTCTCTGGTGAGTCCCTTAGTCGCCTCTTACGACATCCACGGGAAGTGATGGGATGGTGCTATTCTTTTACGTCCTACACCATACGGAACGGAATAGGCATCTGTGTGCACACTATTAGATAAGCTAACAGCCTTATTCATAAGAAGATAACCACTTGATTAGTTCACATGAGTACCTACTGATAAACAGATTATTTATTCTTTCTAGACAGAATTTGAATTTTAAATCTACTAATCATTTGGTTACATTTTTTTTTATATACTTAAATGCTTAAAACTCCTGTTTTTGCCTGATAGATGCTCTCACCTACGCTCTAAAGTTAAAATGGAGATGGGCAGGACATGTGGCGAGAATGACTGACGAGCGATGGTCAATCCGCGTGACATCATGGCCAGGTCCGAGAGGCACTCGGAAAAGAGGAAGACCTGTTACTAGATGGACAGACGACATCACACGAGTTGCAGGGAAAAACTGGCGGACAGAAGCCAAAGATCGCGACCGCTGGGGTTCTCTGGAGGAGGCCTTTACCCTCTATACTTGAGGGGTTCATGCATGTATATTTTTTATTTAATTTAAATTTATTTAATGAATATTAATATTGACATTTAATTTATACGTGTATTTGATTTATTATTTATATTGCAATCAAATTGAAATTTGGATTTAATTTAAATATTTAATAATTGTAATTTTTAATGCAATCAATTTAAAACAAAA
Source organism: Melanchra persicariae (assembly GCA_947386135.1). Lineage (NCBI taxonomy): Eukaryota > Metazoa > Arthropoda > Insecta > Lepidoptera > Noctuidae > Melanchra > Melanchra persicariae. The sequence goes on along the minus strand of OX376653.1, from coordinate 10,903,908 downwards.
CAAAAATGGAAAATAAACATGTATATAAGTATTTAAATGTAAACACACACATGTAATAATGCGTTCCTACTACTTTTCAATGCATGAAATAAAAAGGCTCTTTTTTATTTTTATTTTTAAATGCTTAAAAACTAAAAGCAAGCTAGAAAGCTTATTTTCAAACTATCACTGCGGATACTATATACCGGATATTACCGAGCATAATTTTCTCCACAAGTTCTAGAAAGGTCGGTAAACGAAAATTGGAGCGCAATTTCACGGGCTATTAGCTTTTACATCATATTCATAACATACCAAAGCACTATCAGCGGCTATCGTTGATAAACGCTTAACAAAGCAAATGATAAGTGGCCATTAGTACAAACAGGACGCTGTAAAGTTTCGACACCGCCCAAATCCAGGTGTATGGAGAGATTATCGTGTATCTGCTGGATTAACTTTGTGCCGTTATTTGGTAACACTGCTTTAAAGGGGTTAAGAATTACATAACAGTGAAATTTTCCACTACAGAGTAAGAGTAGAGTAGGGACTCCATTGTCCGCACTTTTTTTTTTTAAAACGTTGCCCCACACTAGGAATTTCTCCTGTATCGTGGGTGCGTTTACAAACATATAATCTCACATACACAAACAGCCAGACCCGTAACAACTATCTGTAGGCCATAGAAATATTTGTTCCGTGCGGGAATCGAACCGGCGACACGCATCGCAGCAGTCGATCGCTCAACCACTGCGCTAACCGTGTCGTCAAAGCAAACTTTGATTCCATTTGGTCCGTTGTGCATGAAATTTCCTGGGGATAGGGGAAAAATTAAAGAATAATTTACAGGCTTTGCGATGGCTTTAAAAAAAAACCGCCTTCAAAAAAAACAAACAAAAACCGTTCCCACTAAAAAGTTGAAAATAAATATTTGAATTGCTTTAAAGAAACATCATTTAAAAGTAAACTTATTTGACATTAATATTTTGCAAATATTTAAAATTTATTACTTCTTTTTGGAGCCGGTGCCAGCAGCTTTATTGTTGGAACTTGATAAGTATCTAGTTATATTTAATATCCCGTGCCTTTGTTTTTTGATCTACAATGACAAAATTTAAAAACAGATGCATAAAGACAATGCTAAAAATGTCAAAGTACTTACTTAAAAAGTAGCTGGATTTTTTTTATAAGTATATTTTTTTCGTTTAAAAGAAATTATTGTGCATATTGTTTAATTTTTTTCGAATTTAGTCTAGTCCGTATTCGTCTTTTAATTATTATGTGTATGCAATTGGTATCTTGGTAGTTTTATAGTTAAGTTAGAGGTAGTTTTTCTAGGAATTATTGCCTAATCGTATTTCCTTGCTTTGGCTGGCACCGACTCCAAAAAGAAGTAATAAATTTTAAATATTTGCAAAATATTAATGTCAAATAAGTTTACTTTTAAATGATGTTTCTTTAAAGCAATTCAAATATTTATTTTCAACTTTTTAGTGGGAACGGTTTTTGTTTGTTTTTTTTGAAGGCGGTTTTTTTTTTGTAATTTTTTTTTTTATTTCTCGCCGGTTAGTGTTTTTTTCATTAAAATGAAGGCAACGAAGTTAACATCCTTCCTACATTGAATATTCTTATGAAAAAGGTACCATGTCGTAAATATTGAGAACCTCCTCCTTTTTTGAAGTCGGTTAAAAAGTAGGAAAAGACCAAAGAAACGATGGACTGTGTGAAAGATGGTATGGCTAAAAGAGTGACGGTTAAATTGAGAATCTGCCTAGCCTTTTTTCCCAATTATATTGAGGTCGGCTACCAGTCAAACTGGATTCAGCTGAATATCAGTATTTTACGTGGAGCGGCTGCCTACCAGACTTCCACAGCCCATTAACTGGGTAACACGGTACTTCTTGGCAAGACTGGTGTCAGATTTTTGGGCTTCTGACAATCCGTAACGACTGTCAAAGATCTCCAAATGACAGCCGGGGCCAACGGCTTAACGTGCTTTCCGAGGCACGGAGGAATCTCGATATGTTAAGATGGTCACCCATCCACAGACCAACCTCGGCAAGCGTTGCTTAACCTTGAACCGTCAACCCCAAATAAATTAGGATGACGGCAAAAGAACAATAAATCAATAATGATTTTAGAGTATTTTCTACCAATCAACAAAATAATAGAAAATGTTCTTATCGCAGTTGACATTTTTTTTTTGGAAAAAGCCCGCCACACCACATTCAAACCACTGCAACTTCTGAAAACCAGAATAAACAGTGTCAACCACCAGAAAAAAACGCCGAGTCAATGAAGCTCGACGAGTCCCGGAGAAATGATTCTACTGTTTTGGATCCCGCAACGAAATTAATCAGAAAGTAACAGCAGATGAGTAAGAAAAAAATTATAATTTCCACTCGCAGTTGACATGTCTTTAAACTCCCGCTTCGGGTTCTTTCAATTAACAAATACATAATTAAATATTACGGGTTTTCTGTTGAGTGTAGAGTACTTAATCCCGTTACACGAATACAATTACAAAACATTTCCACAAAGGGCTTTGAAATTGGATACGTAACATTTCTCAAGTGTATGGCTGTTTTCATCCCTCATTCTCGTTACAATAACAATCATACTATTAGCATAATTGTAGACCAAGCACAAATTATATGCTTTATTACCACACATTATTTGTAATTTCTGCGCGGAAATACATAAAATTCTAGTGAAAATAAGCTTAAATTCCGGCCTTATCTCTGGTGTGCCGAAAACCCTTAAAAACAATAAAACATAAAGCAAACAAAATGGCTGAAACGGGCACAGTAAAGTAAGGAAACAAATATTGGGACCGTGAGAGGACTGTGGAAGCACTTCCCCGTGTGTACGCAAGGTTATACAAAATTAAAGTGACCGCATCGGCACACTATCGCGATGCTGCCGGTTATTTTAATAATGCCTGAAATAAGGGTAATTAAGTTTGAACGAGCCGAATAAACGAGTTAAAGAACTGTTTTTATTGCATGCTTATATTTAACTTCTTTATTAAAGATATGGGAATAGCAGAGCTACCTACTAATAAACAGCCACTTTAATTTTCACATCTTCTCTTGCCATCAAAAAGGAATACTTTTTTACAAAATTCTTAAAAGGCGGAACGTGTACAAGGTAATGATGGATGGCTGTCCTGCCTAAGGGTGTTATAAAAATCCCTTTTCCCAAAAATAAGTTACACAGGAAGATAAAAGCTGCTTGATGATGCATTGGATATTTACACGAAATTTTAAAAAAATGTACCACATCGGAAAACATAAACGAAAACATTAAACTCAACCTCGGTTTCAGTTTTATGTTAATTTCATTGCTTTTATTTCAATAAAACCATTTACACTTTTGAATTGTCAAGGACGTCGCTTAGTCAGAAATATGAGGATAATTGCAGATTCCAAAGCGTAGATATGGAAAAAATAGTGCAAGACTTTCCATGAACACCTAATCAAAAACAAAACCTTGTTACATTATTCTTGTCGCTTCTAAACTTGGGAACAACATAATGATATTAAAAAAAAACAATTCTTAAAATAAACTTTCAAATAGGTTCTGGCATTTAAAGAGATAACCAGTTTCAACTGACATTGTTCATGATAGGTATATGTACAATCGTACCATTCAGCTCAACCATTAAGGGAACCAACATTTTCTTTCTCTTTTCTGTTAAAATGCCATGTTTATTTAAAGCAATTCTTAACATTAGAGGAAACTTACACAATTTATCTCATTACCGATAAAATTAATACTAAAACCACGCCTTAGAAATACTAATTCAAGCAATAATTAATTGGCCCTTTAACGTTACTATGGGAATTTAATACATTACGAACGTCTACATTATCTGCATTCCTATAGTTTCGGATAACGATCTCGATTAAAGAAGAAATTTGAAAAGAATTTGAACATTGTTAAATGTAGATAATATTATACTTTATTGAACATCAAAAATTGTTACACAACTCTTTTACATAAACTTAGGTTGTACTTAGGAGTATGTTTCTTTTACACATAGGTACAAACTCCTAAGCATAGAAAGAAGCGTATCTAAGTAGACATTTCTTTTTCTCGTTAACGAGACTGTTAAAAATTCCATATTCATCCCGGAAAAATGCTCAGTTCTAGTGGAAAAAGTTACGGGAGCAAAGCAGCAGGAGAAAGCTTGTTTTAAGCATGTTCTAAATGACAATTTCGGTGACGTTCTTACTTAGAGGCTGTTAATTGTGCCACAGCGGGGGTTCTACTGTTAACAGATAAACCACTTATTCGGCCATCAGTCGAAAGTCGTAACTATTCCGCTAAACAAACATAACAAGTCGAGGTCACAGTATTATCTTTATTGTTTTCAGTTTGTTGTTTCCCAATTGAGCTTTTCCTAAAGGATAACGCCTCCTAAACTAACTACCATGTTTACGCTCAATTTTTCCCATAATTTAACTGAATATTCTTCAATAGAAACTATATAAAGTTCTAGAAGCCCATTCAGCCTATCATATCTTTTTCACAATATATTTGAATATCTGTTAGTGTTTCCTCAAGTGAGCTAATTGTGTATTCCGTTGCCATCAGATTATGTCGGTGTAGCATTGAGGTTATATTAGCATGGCGGACGGTGCTGCAGTCATGGTCGTCCCAGCTGCCACAATCAGTTCTGGCATGTTTTTTTTTTTTTATTGTATGGGAAATCATCAAATGACCCCTCCCGCTCTGGGTTGAGCGGCAGGGAGTGTCAGACTTCTACTGACTAAAACCCACCCATGCTCCTCTTAGTGCCTTTTACGTTCCAGGGCCGCGGTAACTCTTTCGAACAAATCCGCAACCCTGGTAGGCTCTGGCCCTAATGGGCCCCGACCCATGCTGACGTCTGCTGGTTCGGCGCGCGTAGAACACAGCGCGCCGTCAACCCGGGCCTGTTCTGATCGGACGGCGAGCTACCCATTGCTCGCCGTCCACAGGCATCAGTCACTGCGCCATGCTCAGGAGCATCAGTTCCTGGGCGGCGCAGTGGCTGACGTTCAACAGGAGGGGGTGAAATGGGGCCATTACTGGCACTCCATTTCAGCCCCCTCCGGAGCCCTTTGTAGGGGCTCTACTGCGGCTGCTGCAGTAGCAGCAGCCGCAGTGGAACCGGCAATGGCGGCAGAAGAAGCGGCGGCAGTGGCGGCGGTCGCGGCAGAGACGGCGGTGGCGGAGGGCTTCCTCCTGTATCTGTTCTGGCTGGCATTGTTAATCGATACTTTCGGTCTCATTTTTTGAAATTTATGTTTTAATAAAGGCTTGCTTAGGGAACTACCTACTTCGCCACTTTACCCATAGCATAGAATTAAGATTAAAGAGTTGTGTAACTATGTTTGGTGTACAATAAAGTATATTCTTTCTCTCCAAATACCTATAGGCATAGTGTCAATCTAGATCACGGTCTGTGTAGAAACTTTAACTCAAATTCGAAGAGCCGTTTGTGCGTTTTTAAGTAACAAATTTTCTTTGTAAACTTTAAATAAACTTGAACAGAATATTCTTTCTTCTTATATAACTTACCACAAAACGTAACTTGACATCCATCATGGTTGTATTTCTTAAATGTTTAGACAGAAGTCACACCTACTTCTAGTCCACCATCCCATGTAGCAAATAACACTTTCCTTATATAATGGGACTAAATTGATCCTAAGGATGAATATTTCGTATTATTGTGCAGAAAATAATACCAAAAGCGGTGTATTTTAAGTAGGTAGTGAATGAAAGGCTCTACATGCTAATGTTATATTATCAGCAGCCGATAAACTGAACAAGTGACCGGTCGCGCTCATAATGACATCGAAATCAATATGAACCTCGCTTTATTGGCAATTCACAGCTCACTGCATGCGTCGCGTGTAGGTTGATGACTTTAATTTGGTTGTTGCGTACTATGCTAAAGAACTCCTTTACGAGGCTCAACTTCAACATTATTTAGTAACATATCTCGAAAGCCAACGTACAGCGTACTTATATACTTAATTCCAATTTCAGACGGGTATAATACCCAGTTTCAGTGGAATTGGTTACATAAAATAGAACAAAAAAAAATGTGTACTTAGAGGTAAAAAATGGAGAGAGGCTTGCTCGTAATAAAAAACCGCTCCTTTGACAGGAGGCGTCCGTAATAAAATAAAGGTACCGTCGTCGAGGTCAAGCTCAAGGTCAAAAACCACTTGTTGTTTTTGCACTAGAACATCCCAACCAGGGTCCTTCAAACTAAACGTAGGTACAGTCAGCGTCGACCTTCGGTTACCCCTCACGCATTAAAACAACATAGAATAAGGGGTAACTAGTAAATTCCTCAAAAACCTCAAACATTAGTTAAGTGTTTTAATTTTCATATATAACTTAATTTAATATTATCTTGAGTAAAATTTTTATGCCTTACTTCAGATTTGAACAACTTTCAGCTCTCACAATGTTTTCTACAAAATAAACTTTTAGACTCGGAGTTATGTTAAAGTGGGTACCTACTTAAAATAATATTATAACATTTTCAGCATTCCCAAAGTCTGCGTGACGTGAGTCATCTGGCGTTAATTTATAGACATAATTATGACGACTGTTGTAAAATTAAATTATACGAGAAACTCGAGCACACTAAGAAGATTCCCTGACAGTGCTTAATTCAATTGTATTGTCACTAATGACATGGTTACAATGTTCAAATTCCATAAGATGTTTTGTCAAAACTAACAAATGAAACCACCAACATTTTCATAGTAACAACTACTAAATACCTCAGTAAAATGTCGAGTAATCTTTGACAATTGGAACCGTCACTCGCGCGGAGCACAGGCTTTCATTTCATTTTAATTAGTCAGACGTTTCGCAGATTACTAGTCTTATTTGTACAAACTACAAACAGACACTTTAATAGTTGCGAGAAATAATTTTAGAATTCAATAAGTAGCACATCAAATACCTACTTACATTTTCTGATGACCTAAAATCAACCTAGGTCGTTGACATTCCGGAAGCCACGGTGGAGGTCTGCCCCGCTGTATGCTCGCCGTCCGATCATAACCAGGCCGAGGTCGACGGCGCGTTGAGTTCCACGCGGGCCTCAAAGAGATCTCAACAAAGTAGACGGGGCCCTTTAGGGCCAGAGCCTGCCAGGGTTGCGGAATTTGTTGGAAAGACTCACCGCGGCCCTGGAACGCAAAGGGTATAAGGAGGAACACGGATGGGTTTTAATAGTCTGTCACTCCTTTCCGCTCCACCCAGAGCGAAAGGAGTCATTTCATGATATCCCATCCATAAAAAAGGTCGTTGACATGTCTGACAAATTGACATACCTAAATGTTTATAAACATTTGTGTCAATTTGTCAGACATGTCCACAAGAGGCTTTTGAATGCTTATTTAATGTCAGAAGGGGCAAAAAAAACCAGTGACAATAGATATAGTTGAGATGATTCCTTCTATTGTTGATGTTTTTTTTGTATTTTCTTACAAGTGCCCTTTACTAGACAAAAGTAAATAAGTATATAAACTTACGGAACCCAACCACGCCACAGTATCTATAATTGCCTCAGCCGGGTTTTATGTCACATTTGCATTTCATCGCTGCTATTAACAAAACGTTCGCTGTGAATAACTTTGGACGAAACGAAATTATTCTTTTGACGTCATTCATACAAAAGTTGCACTGAACACTGATTAAGAAGATAAATCTTCTTTGAAAATTAACCGAGTTTGACGTCGGTAGGTCGGCGTCGACCCTGAAAATAAGAGATGTGTACTGTGTAGTTCAGATGCTAATACGGCACATAGCAATAAATCTTGAGACCCCTGTATTAGCAATTCTGCGGCTAAACGTACCGTTTTGTCGGGTATTATTAGCATACATTGTTATGAGTTCTAAAATAAACAAGAAGAAAATTTAGGTACACCATTAATTCACGGTGACCTGTGGAAGCCCAACTTAAGTAGGTAAAAAATAAATACTCAAATATTGATATCTAGGATTATAAAAAAAATACAATTGTATGTTGAACTCTTTGACCCCAGATCAGGTTTAAATTTTACTACTGAAATAACTTCTCAAATCAATCAATTGTAAGGAATCAGTAAAGTTATTTATTAGTAAGATTCACATAAAATGTAGAAAAGAAACTGAGGAAATATCTGATATCTGATTTATTTTTGTGGGAAAAAAAGAAAATTTGCTTTTTTTCTGATTTTCGTTATTTTTATCATGTCATTCAGATTTACATTTCGATAACCTGTTTAACATAACCTAACCAACCATACCATAACCATATTAGACAAAAAATTTAAGTCCTCCGACAATTTTGTAATTTCCTTGTATTGAAGCAAAAATATGTCATATCCGCTTCTGTGCAAGGAAATTACAAAATTGTCGGATTGTCGCCTATCACCTGCCGCTTTTATTATTATTATTATTATTTGTTATTATTGATAGGCACGCGTTTGATCACTATCTCACCTGATGGTAAGCGATGATTAGGTCGAAGATGGAGCACGCTTGCCTAGAAGTAACGTATTCACTCTTGACTTAAAGACTCCCAGGTTGTAGCTATCAGGAAACAGACTCTGGCAGGGAATTCCACTCCATCCATTCCACGGTGGGATGTCCACCATGTACCGGTAGCGCATCGCCACACGTCTTGTGGTCCGACGATGATGGAACGGGCTTGGCGGAATCAAACTTTGCAATTCCGTTGCACACTCTCCAAAATGCAACCGATAGAAAACCGACAGGCTAGCAACTCGGCGTCGATGCTCGAGACTTTGGAGCTTCGACTCGACGTCGAATCAAGGGCACCGCCGCCAAAGCCGGTTCCACTGCGGCTGCTGCTACTGCAACAGCCGCAGTAGAGCCCCTACAACGGGCTCCGGAGGGGGCTGAAATGGAGTGCCAGTAGTGGCCCCATTTCACCCCCTCCTGTTGAACGTCAGCCACTGCGCCGCCCGGGAACTGATGCTCCTGAGCATGGCGCAGTGACTGATGCCTGTGGACGGCGAGCAATGGGTAGCTCGCCGTCCGATCAGAACAGGCCCGGGTTGACGGCGCGCTGTGTTCTACGCGCGCCAAGCCAGCAGTCGTCAGCATGGGTCGGGGCCCGTTAGGGCCAGAGCCTGCCAGGGTTGCGGATTTGTTCGAAAGAGTTACCGCGGCCCTGGGAAGAAAGGCGCTAGGAGGACTAAAGGGTGGGTTTTAGTCAGTAAAAGTCTGACACTCCCTGCCGCTCCACCCAGAGCGGGAGGGGTCATTTGATGATTTCCCATCCTAGAAAAAAAAAAAAAAAAAAAAAAAAGGGCATCAAGTTGGTATCGGGCAGATCCGTCCCAAAGATGCGAGCAGTACTCCATGCATGATCGTACTTGCGCTTGATAAAGTTTGAGCAGCTGTTCCGGCGTGAAGTACCGTCGCACCTTTGCTAGGAGCTTTTTGGCAGCCACTTGAGCCTTTGCTTCTATGAATGTGCCAAAATTGAGGGTAGATGTCAACGTAACACCAAGAAGGTCAAGTTGGTCGGTTATCGGCACGGTTACACCTCGGAAAGATGGAGCTGGGTGGAATTGGCTCCTTTTAGCGGAAAAAGACAGGCCTCAGTCTAAGCAGCATTGAACTTGACCAGATTGGCATCGCCCCACTCAGAGACAGCCTGTAAGGACAAGTTCAAGCGCTCAACTACAGCTTCTCAAAGAGACCGGATCTGCGACCCACCAGCTCGTGCGTTGGACACGTATCTCTTAGCAACAGTACTGTCGCCTGCATACCCAAAGGTAGCGGGTTTTAGCAGATTATTAATATGCAGCAAGAACAATGTTGCCGAGAGCACCGACCCCTGAGGAACCCCGGCATTAATATCCAGCAGTCCGGATGAACTGCCATCTATGGCCACTCGGATAGACCGATCCCTCAGGATCTCGATCAGGATCCATCAGGTCTGTAATCCAATCACACAATCCGGCGGGTAGACCGAAAGAAGGAAGCTTACCAATAAGGCTTTCGTGCCAGACCCTATCGAAGGCTTTCGAGATGTCAAGAGAGACCGCAAGTGCTTCCCCGTGCTTCTCGATGGCCTCACTCCAGATGTGAATGGCATACGCTAGAAGGTCCCCAGTGGACCGATTTCGGCGGAAGCCGTATTGTCTGTCACTAAACTATTAAATAATCCTTGGTACAAGACAAGCTAGGTAAGAACCCTATACCTACCGGAGACGTATGAAAAACAAACAGATGAATCTTGAGCATCTGGCCAGTAACAACAACATTCGTTTATAATCCAGTTGTTTAATCTAACTTTACAAACAAGAGTCGCAAATAAAAATATGTTACTACACACGAAACGGAATGGTTTCTTTTCAACTTGCTTTTCTAGGGCTATTCCTCACTTCTTGCCAGTGTTGCGGAATTTGTTCGAAAGAGTCACCCGCGGCCCTGGAACACAAACGGCATTCAGAGGGATACGGATGGGTTTTAGTCAGTAAAAGTTTGTTTCTGCTCCGCCCAGAGTGGGAGAAGTCATTTGGCGATTTTCCATCGTTAAAAAAAATAAACCTCTTCAATACACTTATTTAGAACTAGCTTAAAACGCGAGCAAAAACTAGTATCAGTATAAATATGGAATTGTGGATAGTATGGATAGTGTTTGTTTCAGTGTCCACGTGCAATGTTTTGATTCCATCTGCGCCATTCTATATTAGCATGAACGACTTCAATCAGTAGTTTCATTGTTTTTAATCAATGAAGACATATTGACGCGCTATCGATTAAAATATAGTTCAATGGAAATGATGATGAGTGTCAACAGTTAAGTGCTAAAATGATGTCTACATTGATCAGTGTAAATTAGTCTTAGGAATCATCAATCTGCTATATTCTTTGTTGCCGAAATTTTCTTAAATATTGACAAAACAAACCGTCAAAAAGACTGAAACGTATCATTATAATAACACTCAACTAAACATGATCGTAACAATATTTCTGCGAAACTTCCAAATCACAGTTGTTAGCAAGTTCTTACCTATATGTACAACTTCTGAACAGACAAGTTTTAAAGTCGGATACAGGGGAAGGTAACCTACCTACTAGTTTCAGGCGAAATTAAGTTTCAGTTCGACGTTCGACCTATATTACCTACGGCTCAGGAGCTCAATAGTTTCGTACAATATTTGACACCGAAAATCACTCTCAAAGATTTTCGGTAAACCACAAACTGTTTGTGGGCTAGTTTTTCCATCCCAGTCGGTTTAATAAAAGTAACACACAGTTACACAGTAAACGTTGGCAAACAATAAGCTCCGTTTAATCCAGGATTAACAAAATGGCGCCGATGGCACTCGCCACTCACCACGCTCGGTTAGGTCAGCAAAAAGCTATTACCCGAGCCAAGCTCAAAGGCTGAAAGGATCTTAAAGAAAATGATGTCTTGGAATTCAATGGCAAGCGTCGACTGTAACGTCAGGAAGCAAACCACTGTTCCGTATATCGGTACCGTGAGTTGTAATATTAATAAAGACGAAGAAAAATCTTATTACGAGTGAGGCTTTACGAGTTCTTTCGACGTCTCATAAAAATCTACCTTGACTAGTATTAATTTTTGTTTTTTTTAAGGACAACTCCATTATTTTTCTTTTCGTTTTTCATGGTTGGTACGTTATTATATTACTGTATGAGTAAAATGTTTATAACTTCAATACTAAAAATAACGAAATAATATCGATCAAATTTCCAAAAGTCACGTATCCATTAGACACAATGTTTTAGGCTCCACACTTCGTGAGTCCACTAGCGACTCCGTTAATTGTTTTCGTCAGCCATTAATAATTTAAATATTTATTTTCCTCCAGACTAAAGCTATTACAAAATTTTATTTTTTATCGTCTGTCTAGAATTTGAATAGGCCTAACTAAAAAAAGCTTGGAGAATATCAATTAATGTTACGTGTAAACAAATTATAAAAGAGACGGGGTTTATTGGAAATGTCTACAGAATAACAGCACATAACAGTCTATAAAAACGCGCTTTAGTTTCCCATGGTAAAATGTCTGAGGATGGTAGGATTCCGTTAGTCCATCAAATATTGTTGTGAATGAACATACTTATCTATAAATGAGTCTATTAGTTACAAAAACCGCAATGTCCATAAAAAAGTAAAAATGAATTAGCTATTGTACAAAAATCCATAGACAAAATAAATCATTTTTATATTAGTCGTATGAACCTAAACCCACTTAGTCCAATAGAAAACGGCTGTGAAACTTTTTAGTTTGCTACAAAAACAGCATTGTCCATTCCTGTTTGTATCAAATTACGCATAGTCCCTATCCACCAATCACGTCACGCTTTTCAATATGGCGGTTTATTGTGTGCAGTCGTGAGTTTGCGCTCGGTTTATTTTAGTTTTCTCGTGCTAAAAGTTATTAATTCGGAATAAGTTTATTAAAATATGAGACATGGAGTGTTACCCTGAAGTTGTTGACAATAAACAGGCGCGAAAACGACGAGTAAATGCTGCAAATTGGAAAAAGAATCGTGCTAAAGAACAAAGGTGAGTATACTATGATGATTATGTCTTGATACTTTTTACCTGTTCACTTTTTTAGGAAGAATGTAAGCCTTTGGGGCCACCTCATATTATTATATTTTTGGATTTTTGGAACATTATAGTAATCTTATTTGTATATTTATTTCGGAAACGGTTCTAACGATTGTGATGAAATTTTGTATATAATATGTCGCCCGGATACTACAAGTACCTATAGGGTAAAGTCTTACAAACATAAATATTGTATCCTTAATGCCCAAAAAAGTTATGTATGTACGAGATGATGATTGAAATCTTTTTATTCAACTTTTTATTAAAAATTAAACAAATTCATAAAAGCCTTTTATGAATTTGTTTAATTTTTAATAAAAAGTTAAGTTAAGGAATATTATGATTTAAGTGAGATTGAGTAATCTCAATCTCACTTAAATCATAATATTCCTTAACATATCACTTTATTTCTGTTTTCATCCTACATAGCAGTTATATTAGTATAGTGGAAGCAACATTTGTTTTATTGGGCTATTTTGCAAGCTCCGCAACTTTATGAATGATTACACCGGAATGTTCGACCACTGTTAATAACTAAAAACCCAAATGACAAGGAATTTTTTTTTCAGGTATGCAGCTAAACATTTGCCTGTTAAGCCGACTTGTGAACATAAATGTAAAAAGTTACAATGCTCTAAAATTCCACTGCAAGATGTACGCAAACTCCATGAGTCTTTTTACCGATTGAAAGACAAATTAAAACAAGACTCATTTATATTGAAACATGTGAAAGGTATAAAAACAAAACGTCGTCGTCCAAGATCTGAATCTCGAAATTACAAACCTAGAGGCTTGCAGCTGAAATATATGATATATTGTAGATCACAGCTTAAAATGATGCAAGTTTGCCAAAAAGCATTCCTTCAGGTGTTGCAAATTAAAAGATACCGCGTAGAAAATGTTATAAAGAATTATCACCTACATGGCAATTTTCCTATTGAAAAACGCGGAGGTGACCGTATATCCCACAAATTCAAGGACAAAAAAGAAAATGTGATTAAATTCATAAAGACATTTAAGTGTTCAGAAGCTCATTACTGTCGTGGCAATTCGAAACGTATGTACTTGCCTTCAGAGCTAAGTATTAATAAAATGGCCAAAATGTATAACGATCAAGCACAAGAAAACCTCAAAGTGAAAAAGTTGTATTTTAGAGTCATTTTCAATACTAGTTTTAATTTGGGCTTTGGGAGTCCTCGGGTTGACGTGTGCTCAACTTGTCTTCAGCTTAATGAAAAACTAAAAATTGTTCAAAATGATAGTGACAAAGCTACGCTGATGGCTGAGAAAACAGTACACAAACGTCGAGCTAATGAATTTTTCAAAATGTTAAAAGAAGACAACCGTAAAATAAAGATTATTAGTTTTGACTGCCAGAAAAACACATGCCGCTGCCCAAAATACCAGACCAGAGTACCTACTATTCTCGTCAACTGTACTTTTACAATTTTACTATTGTGGAAGGTAACTCCAAATCAGCATTAACAAAAGAAAATGTGTTCAGTTATTGCTGGACAGAGGATGAATTTGCAAAAGATGCAAATCTCATAGTGTCTTCAGTTTACCATCGGCTTTGCAATACAGATTTTCCACCAGAATGTAATCAAGTTCGACTTATGGCCGACGGGTGCACCGGTCAAAACAAAAATTGTATGCTTATAGCAATGCTCTCACGTTGGCTAACAAAAGATGCACCAGCCCAAATACATCTGGTAGAAGTAGTCTTCCCAGTTGTGGGACACTCATTTCTTCCGCCGGACAGAGTATTTGCTCGTATTGAAAAGGAGTTACGGAAACTTGAAAATATAATCAAACCGAAAGAATACTTTGATGTAGTGGAAAAACATTCTACCGCCATAAACGTTGCTACTACGGTTCAAGTATGCAACTGGAAAACCGTCGTTAAAGATATATTTTTGATAACTACAAAATGGCATGTACCTTTTTCTAAATGTAAAAGGTTTTATTTGAAACGAGCCAGTAAAAGCAATGACATGGTTGGAGTTAGAGGAGAACTCCACTACAGATTTGAATCAGGTCAATATAAAAGCGTGTGCAAAAAAGGTAAGAACACGGCTATGATTTCTCCAACCGCTATTCCACAGGGCGCACAAGTAAAACCGTTAAAATTTAGGGACGTTAATAAATTGTTATCTACTCATTTCGGGGATAAATGGCGTGATTTAGAGATTTTGGAGTACTATAACAGAGTAGTACCATCAACACAGGAAATACCGGACGAAAATATGGTTGACGATATCGATTTCCTTGAAGAGTCGGTATGTGAAGAACAAGAAGAGTCACCATTACTTATAATTTAACATCGGTTTTGTCTAACTAATAAACTTCTCATAAAACAATCATAGTTTTATTTCAAGTACGAAGTATCAATATGGTTCAATCATTCTAGGCCACGATAGGTATGTTTCAAAGCCAACAAAGTCCATGTTGTTTTTGCAACAAAAACCGCAAAGTCCATCCGAGTGTTACAAAGTCAGCAAAGTCCATAATGTTTTTCTGGTTATTGTTCTAGTTCATAAAGATTTTACATGATTAAGTTTAGTATTTGATTAACTATATTATTTTAAATCAAACTACTATAGTTGCACTAAAGCCCACAGGGCCAATAATGCGAAATACGAAAATCATAAATTACGCGCGATGTCATACAACGGACATTGCGGTTTTTGTAACTAAGAGACTCAAATATTGATGGTACATAGGCCATCAAACGCAGCGGAAGTCGGAACACCAGCCGGTCAATTCTGTAAACATGTCGAAGTGAAGGCTTGGGTGAAGTGATTACTAAGTGAGCTGTCAATTCATGTAATCAAGATGGAATGACAGCTCACCTCGCGATCACTTCACCCAAGCTTTCACTTCGACATGTTTACAGAATCGCACTGCAGTATACCAACCGCTCGTAAGTCGTAGGGGCGCTCTCTTTGACTTTTTCTAGCGCTTTCCTCGACTTCCCTTTCCTCTATCTAACGATAGGTACAACGTATTTTACTTGTATATAGCTACATTGAAAATTGTGAAATGATTTATTGTATGCTATATGTATGCGTCTTACTTGTATGATCTGTTTGTTCTCAGTTTATACCTAATTTAATCTCATGAATCTTTATAATGGGGCCTATATATTATATCTTCGATAGTTAACTGGCTGGAAACAATGGATATAAACAGATCGGAAACAATAAACTATTAATAGTTACTATCAGAAAAAAAACATTAAACTTTTTTGTCTACCCTTGCCTTATGTTACTTAAGGTCAGGGCACTCGTAGTTTCGGATGTTTCTCTCTTCCATGTTCTCCCGTCACCTACTATGTTATCATCATTCTTTGATCACACAATGCATCGATTTTTGTTTTGGTGCGTGGCCACGCACTGTGAAGAGTTCCGTAGTTTTTTGTTCCATATAAAATCAATTCATCACTAAAAAAGTCTAATAATAGACCATTTATTTTCAGATAGGGCCACTAACCGATTCAAGATGGCCACTGGGTGGGGCAAGAGGTCAAAATACCAGCAAAATCGCTATACAAGTCACTCCACCCGATGGAGAAGAAGATGACGAGTTCGTGCCGGCGCTGCGCATGCGACGCAAGCTGAGCACGCCGCTCAGCGTCATGCCGGGAGTTACTGATGGACTGATTAGCTTACCAAGTGAGATTCGTTGGTATAGTACAAGACGACTTTTATGCAATGGCAATCTTTTAGGAGGCAAAAGTAGGTAGGTACCTACTCATGAATAATATGAACAACTTTTACTATGGGATTTACATTTGAAATCGCGAAAAGCAATTGCTGTTTCTGTTGTCTACGTTTCAACGGGCCATAAGTACTTGAAACCCATTCATTATTGCCATTGATTTTTAAGTCCCCCTGTAGGTAGGTACATAAAAACCTAGCTATTGCATAATATTAGTAAGGTAGATAGTTAAAATAATTCAAGCTTCTTGTAAGACGCACTATAGATTAGTAAAGGCTTCAAAAATGCTTGTTCGAAACATTTTCACATTATTATCGCAGCTGGAAACAATAGAAGTTAATTTCATTCATTGTCCCGATATCCTACTGAAGAGCTCCCGAATTTCTAGGTAATTCTAATTACGCCATTTACTACCATCTCACAACAGATTATGTAGGTACCAACTGAGACGCTCAATCGGCAGCTACACTATGACAGTTATTCTATTCACACTTCGCACCCTTCCCAATTAGGATAGCATTTTATCTTATTGTTTCTATAGAATGTAGGAGAATATTGGTTTTCGAAACTTTATGAAAGCTTTTAAGAAATAAGTTTTCCAATAAGTACACCTACTGCGACTTTAGAACTAACACAACGTTACGATTTCAAAGGACTTCAAACAGACATGGTCGGACACAATCACTTCGAAACTAATCCTCACTTTAAGGCTGAGGCTACAGTAGGGAGCGATTTGCGATGCGACTGGAAGAGCGAAACGAGAAAAACATGGTATGGCTACATTACAAGCGAAATTTCGGCGTATATTCGGCGATGACATGGCTACAGTACACATGCTCAACAACGAATTAGCAAGAGCGATTCATGCGGCTACACTATAAAAAGAGAAAGACAGCGATTTCGCTGAGAATTCGCTAGTTCATCGCATTTTAATGATCTTAAAACATTCGCGGCGACTCCGTGTCAAGATGGCTACATAGAGGGAGCACACACAGGCGACACACGCGACGCGCGCGGGGCGCGAGGGGCGCGAGGGGAGGTTGTTTAGTTCGCGGCATTCGCACGACGCACAGTCGAAAGGTTGCTGTAGCTTTGTGTAAACGTAACGTGTATTATTTACAATGGCTTTGTCAAAACCAAACCTTGTATTTTTGCTTGAAAGCTCTTACCTCAAGTACGAACTATTTTTGAAAAAGAGATTGTGTTGGATTCACGAAATAAATAAAAAGTAGCAGCAATATGGAGAATTTCATCATTTGTATGAAAAACTACGTCAGTTTCTAGAAAGATTCTTTGAATATACAAGAATGAAAGTTGAGACGTTTGATTATATTTTGGCAAAGATTAGAATCCATATCACAAAGAGTGATACGAGTTTTAATAACTACTTAATTTTTGTGTGCTCCATGTTTAGACATCCATATTGCAGGACGTGCTTGAATTTTGGATACAAACAACTCAACGTCCATCGTAGATTCATAGACAAACCTCTTTAGATGAGCGATGAAAACAAACTGGTTTGAACGTGTCGCACTGTCATGAGCGAGCGCCGAGTGCACTAGTATTGGCCCCGTCTCCTGCACCTCGTCCGATGTCCGTAGCGTGATTATGTAGCCACTTGACAGCGGACCCACTAAAACAGTAACTTTGAACTTCTCGCAAAATTAATCGCTCATTCATTTAAATTCGCTCAAATAATGTAGCCATTTAATATAACTGACGAGCATTTGTTTTTTACGCTCTGAAGTACAGTTGTAATGTAGCCGCTATCATAACAATGACTCATTTGAATCGGTCGTTTTCTTAGAATGCGATCAAATCATCCATCGCCGTTTACTATACGCATAATGTAGCCACACGCATATTTAGCAGCACTATTGAACTAGTCGTGCAAGTGAGAAATTTTCTAATAAATTCGCTTCAATTTCGCTCATATGTTAATGTAGCCGATGCCGTGATTTCAGTAATGTTGTTCCTATCGCATAAAGAAATCAAAGATCGCTAGTAATATTTGATGTACGGTGTAGCCATATACATGAGCATTCATTTACTTGTTTTAATCGCTCATGTGTCGCAGGTCGCGTCGCGGCCTAATGTAGCCTCAGCCTAAGAGTGAATAAACCCTCAGTTAGTTGTATCTGCTTAACACAATCTAATCGGAATTTCATTATTTCGTACGAAAGGCAATTTGAACCTTTCAGTTGTGTTTAATCTCTTCACTTTGAAATTATTTCAAAGAGATTTTACTCCTGATTGTTTAGTGAGAATCTTGCAGTTTATAATAGGTTGAGGCTTGCAAACTATGTAGTTTTCAACTATCTTAGGCCAATCCTAAAATTCATAGTAAAAATTTCTTTGAAAGTAATGTAGATACCTAACTCATCCTTCGTGTTTAATTAAAATCTGTGTTAATCCCAAGTACCTCGAAGCATGTCACGCACAAAAGATACGCCTAAATACCAACTCCAGTAACCTAAAACTGTCTTAGCGTTTCGCAAGTGCTCTTGACTTTAATGAAGGAACAACGTTATCTGGCGGTAGTAGGTACCCACTTTAGGTTGAGCAGCTGGTTTACCATCCAGGATCATTAAAAATCTCTTATAATTTCTGCAGATCTACGCGCTTCACCAACGCGGTCACTGTCGACGCTGGACCGGACGAAGCGTCGCTTCAGCACCATGGTGACGAGCGCGGCCGCCGCAGCAGTTTCCCGGCGACTCTCGGCAACTATAGGCTGGTGCCTCGCCAGCCCCACACAAGTCAAGCCACAAATAGTGCGACAAGGCCGCGCCCTTTGCCTACAATACATTAAGACTCAAATTAGGAGATCCACCTTATGTGCGAAAAAGGTAACCCAGAATCAAACCGTAATCTGACAAAATATTTCGTTGATACTTACCATTCTCATCTCTTAAAAGTTGTGTTTCTTTACAGCAAATAGTTATGAAACGGTTACAACGAATGGTGGAAACTGAATGTGGGGAAGAGGCTGTGAGTAACTCGGAGTTAGGGGTGCTGGGGGGGCTGCGTGCGCTGTGCGCGGCGCTGGAGAGGAAGCGGCCCGACGCCTTCCGGCAGGTCGCGCGACAGGCGACGCGTGCGCCGTCCGCCATGCTTCGCTCAGACACAGCACTAGCGGAGCTGGCACTCGCGCTAGCTAGGCGCATCACTAGAGAAAATATTACCTGGTCTAAGGTAACAGAAAATATTCTAATACCTGGGCCTAAACCACCAACTCTTAAAGCAGTATTACTTTAATATTACTTCCAGTGGGAAAGAGACAGAGCTATACGTCCTGTATAGCTCCGTCTAGGCCCCTAACCACCACACACACACATATCCAACAACAACCATCCGTAGGGTCATTAACTCAAAGATAACGCCTGTAGAACCACAGCGTCAATAACCCTGCGTAGTTTCTCTTGTCACCTATAACACTGGGCATCTATAACAAGTAGCAAGTACTAGTAGTAGTAGTTATTGGATAATATTAGTAAAGTTTTAGGGCACCTAACAATTGAAACCTAACCTGATTCTTGAACTTCGCTTTACTTCGGAACTTTCAACAGTTTAACGTACTCATAGAATCTTCTCGGATCAGTTTAGTTTAATCAAGTCAAGGTTTAAATAGTACCTAAAAGCTTTGCTCTCTAGATGTCTTAGTTCTGAAGTGAACCAATATTAACAAACTTTCAGCCAAAATTGAGTGTTCGTTTCTTATCTATAATTTTGAAGGATTAAAGATAACACTCACGGCTCGTGGCTGACTACTGACGTGGGAAGTCTTCCCACGCGTTTGTCAGCTGCCTTCTGTCAGCTGCCTTCATTCTTTCGAAAACGACGTGCCCCGAGTATTAAATTTCCACCAATATTTCAGCGCCACCGAGACGTCGACATAATACTCGATTTAGGTGTAACACTACCTACCTAATTACCTTACAAACTTAATATTCATAAGCTATATACCTATCTATGACGTAAAGAGGTGATCTCGTAGGTACGAGTAAAAGTGCCCACACAAGTTTGTATTTTATATATATTGCGCTGTAATTTTGTTGATCCGCTTAAGGCCTGACTTCATACCGGCGTCACTTTTATGATTAATTGCTTAGTAGTTCTACAAATTGCCCTTCACTCAGCTAAATGTACACACAAAAATGTTTATAGGTACAAGAAAATCGTGTTAAAAAGTTGGCAAAAGTCCTCAAAATAATAATGGAAAAGTGCACAATAGTACCTATTCACTGTATTATAGCTCAGCTGTTTTTAATCCGCAGCAGCCCGAGATGCAAAATAAAACGGGGCATTCCAGACAAGTAATTATTACTCCAGGCGTTCGCTATTATTGAAATCTTGATAAATAAACAAAAGTAGAAATAAAATGAGATGGATTCCAGGTAACCTTGATCGCCTCGTCTAGAAATAGACGCCATTTCTTCCTACGATGGTCGACGACTAATGCAAGGATTATTTAGTCCAAAAACGGAGTCATTGACTGGCAATCGTGTTACCTTACGTGACTCTTTTATTAAAATCATTATTGATAAAGCTTTCCCTGAAAAATAAATTAGCACCTTTTGATAATAGTAATTCGTGGGAATCTGCTGGATGCGAGGAGCACAGGATCGGTCGATGTGGACACGCTTGGGGGAGGCCCATGTACAATTAATTTCCTTAATGACTTTTTCTTTCTTTCTTTAAATTCAGTAAGGGAAAAGAATTAAAATTTATGATATTAGTGCGGTAAGTTGGTTTTTACAAACGAGTAGACGAATGTAATCCCGAGACGAAGTCTTACCATAGTCACGAGTTTGTAAAAACCAATTTCTGCACGTATATCATACAACGTTTTTCAACACATTTGTGAGAAAACAGTACTAATAGGTAATGAAACAAACTTTTTGTTTTTAGATATCAGTCGGAAAACCGCAACTTTGACGTTTCTAATATGAAAATGGCGCGAATTTGCAAAATTAGAACTACATTTTACATTTATTTATTTTTATTATTCTTCTCTCATTTTCTCTTTAGTATATAAGACAAACGTATTGAGCAAAAGCGCTTCCAAGGAGGTTCGATCATTCAGCTAATTTATTCTAGGATTGTGACACTCCTTGGTGATATTCTTATTTATTTTATTATGGAAATTGAAAAAAAAAACCGTGAAGAATACTTACCTAAGTACATATTTTACCGCACGCATTCCATTGTGTGGTGCGTAAATTTTGACTTTCGCTCAATGTATACAGGCTTCGTAAATGCATTTTTTAGCAAATGTGTTGAAAAATAATTAAACGTTATCGTGATTTAAGGCCGATCTGCTTTCTTTACATTTTTTGTATGCAGAGGCTTGACAGACAAAACAAAAATTTCAGATTGCAGCTGTTTATTGTGTGTGTGGAGCGCTTGCGAGAGAAGCAGCTGAGGCAGCGGATGGCGAGCCAGCGCTCGAGCTGGTGTCAGCGCCTGCCGCAGCCATCGCCGACCTGCTCCACGAGGACCCTGGCTCCTGGATAGCATCTCACGGTGGCTGGGTACGCTTATATCTTTACGTATTGTTCATTACCCTAAAGACTTTCTTTTGTTCCCAAAAATGGCTGATCGATAATTTGAAAGCGTTCCACTTAGATAATTGGAATTTAAGTGCCGTCGCAGATAAAGCCACCATTGGTCGCGTCTAGTCGCGGTAGCTTGATAAAGCGACTCGACTACCGCTTTAGATAATGGTCTGTCTAGAAATTGCATAGCTGCTGTTGACTAAATTATAATGTAGTGTATAGTCAATTGTGAATTGAGAAAACTGTACGGGGGTTTAAGAAGCCTGTTAATATTATTGATTTTAGAAGTAGTCTCCGTTCCTTTCTAAGCACTGTCGCATGCGGTGGAACCATTGACTGAAGCAGTGGGCCCACTCTTCTTCAGGGATCTCTTCCACGCCTTTTTCAAACGCAGCCATCAATTTGTTTATGAACCCTGAAGATGCCGCTTCAGGGTTCATAAACAAATTCCTCAAGATTATCTTTTATTTTTGGAAATAAATATAAGTCACAATGTGCTAGGTAGGGTCTGTAAGGAGGATGACTCACTAACCAAACCTTCGATAAACAAATATTCGATAGTCAGTCAGGCGGAGTGAGCTGGAGCGTTGTCGTGGTGGAAGATGATCCTGCTTCTTGGGCGCTGCTGTCTAACATTTTCCAAGACAACTGATAAACAATGACTGACATACCAATCTGCAGTAACAGTCAGTGCAGTCGGTCATTTCGGGAATGACCCGTCCGTCTAAAGTATGAAATCTTTGAGGTGGATCTTTTTCCGTCGACACACGAGTTTACAACGCTCTGTATCGTTTTCATTTTTTGTTTAAGTACGTGAAAAAAGAAAAAAATACGTGATAATATCTTTTGGAAATCTATTTGCCGGACTAAATAGATTTTTTTAGTCATCAACCCTATTGAGGGGTCTGGACACCTTTAAGAGCGTGTACGCCGTATGTCATTTCATACAAACTTTCAAGTCCTTATTCTTCAATCGGTTCATTCATTTTGAAGAATAAGGATTTGAAAGTTTGTATGAAAAGCCGTACCGCGTAAACGCTCTTAACACACCTCTTATTTATACGCCCATGCTTTGGCGTATAAATAAGAGGAGATAAATAAGAGATTTATATGTAGCTTAACTGTGGGTGACACCAGTCGCTGGGTGTGAACCGGTACTAACCTTTATTAGCTTTGCCAATTCGGCACTTTTCTCGAACATCTAGGTATTGAATAGGAAATTATACTGATTACTTTTATAATATTATTTTCTCTGTCGCTCTGAATTATTTTTTTTGCTTAGCCATTTTCAAGGTAACGTCAGAATTAGCTTTCAAAAGGCAGATGTAGCTGAATGAAGTATTTTGAATAAAATAAAATTGCTTTACAAACTATTTGCTGTATCGTGGATTACTGATTTTATCAGTTTTACAGGCCATTTACAACGATAATGACAAGCCCTTAAATTGTAAGCCCACTGTAATGCCAAAAACTTTTTGAGATTAATTAACTAGTAGATTTAAATTACTGGTAGTTTATTGATTATGTAACTGAGTACGCATCCTTGGGCGAACTTGAACCCCATGTCCAGTCCAGCATGTGTAACACCATGATCGTCTTTCGGCTGAAAAGACAATGACGAATTGAGATTCAATAATGAACTTGCTGTTCCTGGAACAAAAATGTTAAAAAGTCAAAGTTCGTAATGAAGTGTTCTTAAACCAGTAGAAACAAGCTTAAAGCTCGTAACAATCAATGATTGTCCGAAAGTAAGCTATCGACATGTCAGTTTCCCAGTGCCGAAGCCGAACGCTCTAAAAGTCAAGTTTTAGTTCGATTCGAAAACCATTTGTGAACTTTTGGGCTTACAGTACTTTTTATCTATTTTTAGTTTGAGCATACAGGATGGCTTACAACACAAATATAAGTACCTACGCCATCCAATCTAACATCAGATTCTTTTTGCTGATCCTATAGAAAAAGTTGTTTATATTCATTCATACTGATTATTAACGAACACGAAGTCAATGCTTGTGCAGACCCTAATTTTTCCCATCATAGATTATGGTGACGTGTGCTACTATGACCTGAATGCAGATCTCCTCAACAAACTTGACCGCCTTCTAAATTACTGCATTCGATTTATTTTCTATTTACGCAAATATGATCATGTCTCTGCGCACCGCTCACTTCTAAAGTGGTTGCCCATACGTCAGCGCAGAGAGCAAAGGGCGCTAACAACTTTGTTCTCATTTCTTGACTCTTCCAATTCCCCTAGTTATCTAGCATCTCATTTTCAATACATTTGCGCTAATCATAACAGAAATCTTCGCTCATACCATAATCGTCTTCTTCACTGTCCCTCTCACCGTACTGATTTCATTCACTGTTCCTTTTTCATCCAATCTGTTTCTCTGTGGAATGCGCTACCCCAAGAAATCAGGATGGCAACCAACCGATTAACCTTCAAAGTTAAGGTTCGCGAGCACATTCGCAAGAAGCTGGCAGTAGTATCGTCACAGCGCTAATTTTACTCATTATTTGGTTTCATCAACTGTTCTAGTATATTCGTGTATTAGTTTATTTATTTTGGTATATATTATAGTATTGTATTGTGTGTATAGTTTATTATATATTTATCTTTGCATATTTAAATATTAATCGTGTTTCGGTTTCCTACATTGCACCTACCACTATTATTCTCTGCATCACCCAAAGGTTGACTGGTAGAAAATGCCTAAGGCATTAAGTCCGCCTCTGTACATCTATGTGCGTAAAGTGTAAAATAAAATAAAATAAAATAAAATAAAATATTATAAGTTGGTACATATGACGTTTTTCATCGTCAATATTTCGGGAGGCAAACTCCTAAAATATTGTTAAGTAAGTAATAAAAAACGTCACCTTGTATAGATTCTTATAGTACCTGAAAGTTAAAGTATCTAAGCCTAAATAATTCTTGTTGCTTTTCATCTCAGTACTTAGTGGGTAATTTCAGTGTTTCTTTAACAGGTTTCCCTAAAGTTTGATGACACTCTAATTGACAGGCGTGAAACATCAACGCCCTTTGAATTTACAAGCACCTACTCAAAATGAAGAATAATTAAATTATAACGTTTTTTGTGCTAACCCTGTTCCATATTAGATCCCTACTTACTTGGAGTACGAAGAATCGTTCCTTCTCTATCAATAAAGGACTGCTATAGGCACCAATCTCAAAACATTTCTTTTTTTTCAGAACGGTTTAGTGGAGCGTCTACGAGCCAGTGAAAGGGACCAACGATCAGAAAAGAACCTCCGAGTGATGGTATCCTTCTTTGTACTGGCGTGTCTGACTCTGTTGATGTTCCGATGGGTCCTCCACGCACACCCTGCGTACATCGAGTAGATCTCCTGTTAGAGCTATACCAATAGTTTTAGAACTTTAGAAGCAAGTTGTGACGTAATGCTCTGGCAGGTCATTAGATTTATATTAGGTGAAATGTTACTACTTTAACATAGAGGCTAGAGGTGCAAAAATGTAAACACGGCCAGTAATATTCAAAGAATATGCTTTGGAATGGAAAATAGATAAACCAACCTAAAACTCAGGCTGATATAAGTGATGCCATTTGCGCCCCGCCTAGTAGGTGCATATTGCACAATATTATATATTAAAATAATTTTACAATAAACAGGATTATGTTAGGTAGTACAATATTTGAATTGCTGTAAAAAGAGATTATGTTGGCATCTTTCACTCGGTAGGTTGCCTTCGATCAAAGAATTCACTAATTCATACTTGAACTTCAAGTTTCCGTTTTTTTTTTTTTTCGGTATGACCACTAGCAAGTTAACACGCAAGGGCTATCAACTGCTTAACTGGACTATCCTGTGGTGGCCTCAAATGAATTTAAGGCCCCCAGCCAAGGCAACAAAGCTAGCTACAAGCTAAAACTACTAATATTCACCGATTGGTTATAATGATTCGAATTAGGTACATTGTGTTGTTGTATTCTTATCTGTGTCACAAAAATAATTAATGTAAGATTGTTGTTTATCAGCCCAAAGATAAAACATTAAAATTATAAGGGTGCGTTTCCACCAGAGCCTGTATAGAGGCTAGGTAAATGAAGCGATTCTATTGGTTCTCACAAACACAACCCTCGCTACGAATACTCTCACGTCTCTGGTGGAAACGCACCCATAGACATGTTATAGCCTTATTGTCTAAATTATTTATTGATTACCTTTAACCACAGCAAATTAATATATTAATATTTAGTGTTAGTTGGATGTAAAATAATAAAAATGGTTATTTTGAAGTTTCAACTGTGTTTTATTAAACCTGAATGTAGTGCGTTGGTGGTCGCGTCACGAGTCTGGGTTCGATTCCCAGGTCGAGCTAGTGTTGTTTCGAAATATCGTAGTGGCGATAGAGCTGTGCCCGGTATAAAGCAATAGGTTTTCCCCATAGTACCTACCTATTTACATGAGACTTCAACATATCTGACTAAGGGCCATTTTCACCAAGCCAAACTGATCGCGATCAGCGTTTAAAACATGTTTATGAGTTGTTTGTGTCACTAATTTTGTCTATGGAATATTGACACTGATAGCTCTTGAACGCAGTTTAGATGTACTGATCGCGTTCAGATTCATTGGTGAAATCCGGTCTAAAAGTGGTTGTCTTCACCTTTAGTTCTATCTAATAAATAATTTAAACTAACCATTAGGTACATCAAGAGCAAATTGCAAAGCCAGCAGTGTGCGGGTTGTCTGAGTTTGATTGTGTCTGTGCAAGCATTCACCGTCAGCAAGACGACGACAACCGGAAAGAATGTGTGTATGTGTGTGTGCATACTTGCACGGGAATCTATGTAGTCGCACGGTAAACTCTGATATCGCGATTTAGGATTTTGTCCAGTTAGTTCGCAGCTGTAGAGATAGATGGCGCTGCGAGTCTCGTTTGTTGAGAATGCTACGTTGATTTTTTGTGGCGGTATTAATGTCGCCTACACCATATACAATCGATGCTCTGTATACCTACAGACATTGTCTGTTTAAGTACTTCCTCCATAGACTTTTTAAGTCTGCTTCATCCCACGTACCTACCTCTAGCAGACATCGCTTTTCGAACGTAGGTAGTTGTTTGGCATGTGTAAAAAATATTCGATCTAAGCGGCGAGAAAAACAATTAATGTTAAGGAGGCAACATGTAAACCGGGACGTTGCAAATGTAAATAAAACCTCTGCTCACCCCTCTGGGAGAGAGGCGCCGCGTGAGCTTACGTATTGATATATACCACTTAAAAATTAAAACCTATTCCAAAAGCACGGGAGAAATGGCTATATCAATTTCAAAAAGTATGATGTAATCTCCAGCGACCCTTTTTAGATTAGAATACGCAAAAAAATATTCACTGCACAATAAAACATAAAAAAACAAACGATATTGAAGAACTGTTTTGGAGATTTTAACCTTGGTACACAGTTCGTATAAACATATTGATATTGAACTGTTGTTATTATTATTCCCACATCTTTTATGCACCAGACTTTTTCGGCCTGACCTTCAAAGTTGATTTTCTCGAAAACTACTAGGGTACCAATTTTGTTGTTCGAGTACTAATTACCTAGTACTAATTATTTATCAAAAATGGAAGCAATTGGCGTTCGTGGTCCTGCGGTAGTCACGGACATTATAGTGATCGGTTCTGGACATATCGAAGGTCAAAGTATCATATTTTTAATCATTTCCATTTTTTATCCATCTATGCCTATAAAGAAGTATCTTTATTGACTGATGCAGGAAAGCTCAGAAACATAGTGTGGAATGCAAGAGCGAGCGAAGCGAGCTCGCATATTTTTGTACCCCAACTCGGATTGGATTGTTTTTCTTTTAGCTATTCATAGATAAATCGACGTGTAGTTTTCAGTTATACTGGAAAGGTCAAGAATTGAGAGATCGTAGAATTCGATAGCGAGCGAAGTGGGCTCGAACATTCTTGCACTCCACCTCGGATAGGTTTGATTTTCTTATGACCATTCACAATAAAAAATACAGCCGAATTGAAAACTCCTCCTTTTTTGAAGTCGGTTTATAGAACAAACTATTTTGAGTCATGCCGAAAAGCTCAAGAATCTACAAAGTTTGGAATGAATGATCATACTCACACCCAATCGATTTTGGATCTCCCTTGAAATGAAACCTTATTAAGATTTGCTTAGGAGTTTTTTTTTCGACTCAAATTGCCGAAAAATAGAGATCCAAGACGACAGTTAATATAAAATTCAAGGGCGAGCGTAGCGAGCTCGAATATTTTAGCAACCCCCACATCGAATAAGTTTTTTTTCAAACATGTGAATTTGCCGCCCCTTGAACTTGACGCCTGGTCCACAGGCCCCGGTTACCCCGCCTAGATCCGTGGCTGCCACGACGCCACAAGGTTTCTTGGACACCACGACGCCACATCAAACTATAGATAGCTAGGTACCTAAGTACCTAGGTACTTTCCTAGCTAAGCTGTCCTCGTATTGTAAAGGCTAACACCGTACAATTGTTGTTGCTGACCGTAGGTACCCACGGGACAAAGGCAAATCATGGCTAAATGCAACCTCACAAAAAGGTGACAATGTTTGTTTTATTTGACCAACCTTGAACGCTAAAGGAAAACATTGAAAACAAACCTGTTTATAAATTTCTATGACCTGCTACGTAATTGCAAAACAGCGACCGGTAACGCCATCTATCTTAATTGAACCCAACTTTTACAAAAGCAAGCTTGGCACTACAGGTAAACCAATTTACAACACAACTCTTTGGAAGTCTTCTGTATTTACTTACCCGTCTGTTTACATTATTTATCACTTTCATCAACAATACAAAAAAATATATAGAAGAAAATTATTATAGCAGTTATTATTTTCACCTGGCTAACCTGGATTGCTTGGTCTACGTTTGTTTTTCGCATTGTTCGCGATGTTAGTAATTCCAGGTAATTCCACACCAACTGTCCAAATAAACCTTTGTTTTTTTTATAGATTACGTAATTATCATGCCTACGTATCATGCCGCAACTCAACTCAATGCAGGACAGTGATCACGACTATTATCCATAATGCCATAATATTGTTATCACTGTTTTCCGTATTTTGGTAGCTTTTTCTTTTTTGATTTGAAGCAAAGACAAATCTTGAATTATCAAGACTTAAAAGATTAATGTCCAAACAATCAAATCAAAAAGTATTTAAAAACAAAAACTATTTTGTTTATGGTCTCGTCAGAAAGCTGAAGAAACAATTGAAGAAATAATAGGCATGCTCGAGCGGAAAAATACATGTACTATAAATACTGCGATAGTGAAATACTTGTGACCAAACTAGCAGTGGATAATCTCATTACTTGTAAGTTATTACATCCTTGCATATTGTGATTGTACGAATCTGAATATTAGCCATTGCAGAGAAAAGGAAATCAAAAATGAACGTCACACACAAAACGTGAGGTGGCGCTATTGTATATGAGGTTCCGCACGAGAGCGAAAGAGATGAAAGTTATTTTGCCTGTCAATGTCAATAGACTATTCACAAAATATGACTGAGTTTCAGAATTTATTATTTTTAATTGACACCTACAGAACAAAATCCTAAATTATATTGTATGCTGTAAATATTTGTTGCTCCATTGATAATAAAGCTTTCTTAAAAGTCAGCAAAAACATGGTGGCTAGACAGTGAACAGCGGACTTGTTTGGAGGCGAAATTACTTTTTTTCGTTGTGTTTACTAAAAATCTCTTTGCAGGCGTAAATGAGAGTAACGATGTGTTATCGCGACAACAAATGAACAGTGATCAAATCTTCTTTAATTGTGTAGTGTTTCGTTGGTACAAAATATCATAGCCGCAATGATGAAGAGTACGTTACCTAAGGACAAACCTGGCAAGATGAGGATTCGAGCTTTCCCAGTGAGTATCGCCCCGTCAATCATTTTGATTACCGTGTCGTCAATATCAGCCCTTGGCTTGGAATGTAATAATTATTGCTATGTGACTCACAACCACTAACAAAGCATCATTGTTGGTCCCAAAAATAATTTTGCAATTTATATTGGTAAAAATGTATTTTAATCAAAATTATTTACAACAAGAGCCTTTTTTTTCTGTAAGCTCAGAAAAAATGTATTCAGCATTGGTAAATAGTAATAATTCTCATTCAAACCAGGCATTATTATCACTGCGCCTATTTTTAGTTTTAGCATGTTACTCATGGTTTTGGTCAAATAAAAAACTTATCATACTTAATAAAAATTATGGAGATGCATATGACTCAGAACAATAATTGTTGCAGATTTTGTTATTTTGATTGTACCTAATTAACTACCAGCAGTATTTTAATATTATCATTGATCATAATTAAGCTAATATTATAATTCATTGACAACGGACAAGGAACTCCGCCCCTAAGACGACCCACTGACCAAGGATGGTACTACAAACATTGCAATTGTAAAATACTTGCGACTTAACTAAATTACATGTTCATAATCAACCCCTGATAATATTGTGAAAACTAAGAGCAATGATAACATACCCTCTCTATTTGTAATTTAAAGCTATTGCAACATAATAAGTGAATCATGTCCTCAGTTTTGAAAAGTCAGTACAGTAAATTTTAACACACATACTTTTTGTTTTAAAAGAAAAGAGGTTCATTCAATAAAATGATAGAATGGTAACACTTGAAATGATGAAATGACTTAGCTGTCACTATGATTTAAAAATAGAAACCAATTTATTTGCCTTTAGAACAAAATTTTTGTATTCAATATGTCATAATTTATATTTTTGATGACAGGAGTGAAAATCAATCAAAAGATAAACATTTGTATTTTTTCCTATTTTACATATTCAATGTTTTTGAACTTCTATTTTAATTTTGAACAATGTTGGTTTAACACCCGAAGATATTAACTTTCAAGATGACGAGAAAATTTCAAGTGTGGAACTATTCTGAACCATATTACCAAATGTATCCAGACACATGGGTCTGTAGTAAATATCATTTAAGTAAAGGTTTCAGTGTGTTTGACTAGTTTAGAACAGTTGAAAAACATAGTGTGTAACATTACAGATGACTATGGATGAGAAGTATGTGGAGAGCATATGGAGTTTACTCAAGAATGCAATACAAGAGATTCAAAAGAAGAACAATTCAGGTCTTTCCTTTGAAGAACTTTATCGCAATGCTTACACCATGGTGCTCCACAAGCATGGTGAAAGACTTTACACAGGATTGAAGGAAGTGGTCACTCAGCATCTTGAAACAAAGGTACAAACATTTACAAGTATTCATGAATGCAGATGTTATAATATGTGCATTTTTACATTCTTGGTTTATTTTTCCAGGTGAGGGAAGATGTTCTGCACTCATTACACAATGGGTTCCTCCAGACCCTCAACAATGCTTGGACAGACCATCAAACTAGTATGGTCATGATACGAGACATACTTATGTACATGGACAGGGTATATGTACAACAAAATGAAGTGGACAATGTCTACAATCTGGGACTTATTATTTTTAGAGATCAGGTTAGTAAACAAACTTGGAATCTTAATTTTTTTTTTTTACTTCTGTTTAATAAATTAAGATTTAGGTTATGCTTATATAGCTCGCTCCCCTATCCCCACTCAAAGGATGGGTTGGACTTTAATATTACCTAGTTATCTTGATTTTTTCTTAGTGCTAATCACATAATAAAGAGATTGTGTTTTTATTTTACTATTATGCACATACGCAAGTGTTTAATGCTATAACAATACAATGCTATCCTAAGGTTGTCCGTTACGGGTGCATCCGTGACCACCTCCGTCAAACCCTCCTGGAACTAGTGGCCCGCGAGCGGCGCGGCGAGGTGGTGGACCGGCTGGCGATCCGCAACGCCTGCCAGATGCTCATGGTACTCGGTATCAACTCACGCGCCGTCTACGAGGAAGACTTCGAGAAGCCCTTCCTGCATCAGTCTTCAGAGTTTTATAGGGTATGTCTATTGCAAACACGGTCACCAGTCAAACAAAATTGGCAATCAGAGTAATAACTTTCGTGGGCATACTGCCATAATCATTGATGATTACATGTTTAGTTGACAGGCAGATTCCGCAGCTGTTGGACTTGATAGTGTAATCTATTTATCTAGCTGTAGGTAACCAAAACAATGTTATCTTTGATCAAATACAAACAGCATTCATTTTTACAGTATATAAGCCACTTATGGCTATATTTCAGTCTAACGGGGTTTGGTTTTCGCACTCTGTCCTGATGTTGGACCATTATTATGTGAATGTACGTGTATGGCTATACTGATTCCATGGTATGTTTGTTTAGATGGAATCTCAGAAGTTCCTGGCGGAGAACAGCGCGGCAGTGTACATCAACCGCGTGGAGGCGCGCATCGCCGAGGAGGCGGAGCGCGCGCGCCACTACCTCGACGAGAGCACCGAGCCGCGCGTCGTCAGCGTGC
This sequence comes from Melanchra persicariae, assembly GCA_947386135.1. Lineage (NCBI taxonomy): Eukaryota > Metazoa > Arthropoda > Insecta > Lepidoptera > Noctuidae > Melanchra > Melanchra persicariae. The sequence continues at coordinate 10,871,545 of OX376653.1, read as the reverse complement.
TGGAGCACGAGCTCATCGAGCGGCATATGAAGACCATTGTTGAGGTACTATATAACATGACGCCTGTTTTCCGTGCCCAGCAGTGGGACGCATTGGTCAAGCGATATAAATCAATTTAGAAAAGGAGTATTCAATACCCATGAGTGACCAAACGAAAATTTTAAGAAGTATTTTGATTTCTTGAAAGTTTTCTTTCTGACTTGGACTAGTGTCGATATTCAAAATCCCCGCATAATGCCAATCCCCAATCAACTTGAGATTCTCCACAGTATGGGAAATTCCCCCACACGCTGGCAACGCCTGTATGATAGATAACTGTCAAAGTGTCGTTCTTAGACAGAGCTTCACAATTTGACACTAAAAGATGCTAGTTTCAATCTTTGCATTGCTAATAGAGGGCGGGCATTGTGCAATCATCAACAGTGGTTCAATCGCAGTGGTTGAGCGATTGACTGCTGTGCTGCGTGTCGCAGGTTCGATTCCCACACAAAAACAATTATTTGTATGGCCTACAGATAGTTGTTCTGGGTCTCGCTGTTTGTGTACCTGAGTTTATATGTTTGTAAACGCACCCACGATACAGGAGAAATTCCTAGTGTGCATCGTTTTTAAAGAAAGAAAAAGAAAACCATCCGGCCCTGGGCTTTTACTGAACAATTCCTAATGAAAGAACCCATTAACTGGTCTCAACCTGGGGATGTACCAGGATAGCAACATTTTTCAGCCCAAAACAAACGCATTAAGAGGGCCCTTCCCGGTTCGTCTATCGTCAACGCGAGCTTGGTTGAAAAGCTTGTTGTTTCATCCAGCGCAATGTGTTTGACTAACAAGAAAGTGAGAACGCGATAACATGGAACGAAAATAGTGTTCGAAAATTTCATAAAACTAGTTCCAGGAAATACGTGTTTTTGAATGAGCCTTACAAGTTTTTAAAATGAATATTATTCATTTAGAATCTTCATTACATGTGCAAGGTTTCTATCTTGATGTTTTTTTTACTTTTACAATTTAGGAGTACACTATGAACGGCCAAAGTTCAGGTGAAATTTGTGCAAAATGCAGATTTTCGGAGGCTTATACTGAATTTGTTTCTCCAAATTTTTATTTTTTGCTTTCATAGAAACCTAGTTAAAGTGCACAAGATACCTATTACTTCAAAAAATTTGAAGATATATTGTGTTACAACGGCATAATTACGTACGAGCGTTTGTATGAAAATTATGGCGGGTTGGCCGCTCTTAAGCACAAAATACAAATCTACATTCATATTATCTTAAAAACTGTGCTCACCTGGGCTCCTTATTCTTATTACCTGCTGACTCTCACACCAAGCAGAATGTTTAGTGCCTTCATCATCATCATCTCAGCTGAAATACGTCCACTGCTGGATATAGGCCTCCATTGCCACATCGACCTGGTCCTGTGTGTCTCGCATCCGGCCTTCACCGGGTCATCGGTCCACCTTGTGCGAGGCCTTCCAACACTTAGAGTTTAGTGGTAACCAAGTTGTAATCTCCAGATGGAGAATTCTGGCGTGGTGCACATGCTGATGCACACGCGCACGCTGGAGCTGGCGTGCGTGTACAAGCTGCTGTCGCGCGTGGGCGAGGGGCTGCGCACGGTGGCGGACGCCGTGTCGGCGCATCTGCGCGAGCAGGGCCGCGCGCTCGTCACCGATACGCATCACAATACTAATGCTATTACGTTTGTGCAGGTATGTAGGTTTTCGTTATACTCTTTGCTTTTAAGATACGGTAGTGTGTCATTCATTAGTGACTGAATTTTTCGTTTTAGGACATGCCTAAAACTAAAAATTCAGTCACTGATTATGTTCACAAAGGGGGGTCCCCATCTTCCTCTTTTTAACAGGAACCTGTGCCGAGTTCTGGTAGAATTGTGTAAACAACAGCTAAACCTTATTTTATTTTCTCTCTTTATGATCTATCTGTTATGTCTACTGCTTATGTTTTATATAGTATATGCTGTCATTTTATATGATATTCCAATGAAATCATAATTTCATAGGAAAACGAAACGGAGCCTATCATACACCCGAAACAGCTGTTCAAGAACCAAAAGGTCTCCTTTTAATATTTTTTTTTAATCCTTGTTACAGAATCTTCTAGACCTGAAGGACAGATTTGATCATTTCCTTCAAAACTCATTTAACAACGACAAGATTTTCAAACACATGATTGCATCAGACTTCGAATATTTCCTCAACTTGAACAGCAAATCCCCAGAGTTTCTATCGCTGTTCATAGACGGGAAGCTGAAGAAGGGTGAAAAAGGCGTAAGAATTTACTGCAATACTGCACCAGTCTTACTTAGCCATTACGTATTATGGTTGTTAACAACTTTGTTTTCCCCAGATGAGTGAACAAGAAATTGAAGCGGTTTTGGACAAAACTATGGTACTGTTCAGATTCTTACAAGAGAAGGACGTGTTCGAGCGTTACTACAAGCAGCACTTAGCTAAACGATTGTTGCTCAACAAATCCGTCTCTGACGACAGTGAGAAGAATATGATCTCTAAACTGAAGGTTAGTCTCCCTAACAAACATTATCACGTCAATATTCTTTATTTTTTGTTAACTGCCGAAAAAGATGCTTTGTTTATAAATATTTTGGTTTTTAACCTTTCCCAGAAAGAAGGTTTACTTAAGGATGTTGAACCGCGAGATTTTCATTGTATAATCGGAGATGTCTCGCAAATAGAGAATTCAATAAGTGATTAAATGAACAAACTATCCGAGCTCCCCGTCCTGTCCACATATTTCTGCAAAATTCTTTACCAATCATAGATGGACATCTTTCGTAAGTGTCCTACGTCATGTACCCCTAGTAGTTCTTTTTCTATTGTAAAAAGTCTGCTTAAAGTCTTTTGATTCAATATCAAAATTTATTCTTTGCTCTTCCAGTCTCTTTTTAAAATTAAGTAATATATTTCCAAAAAGCTGTTTAGGTAAAGAATTTTGCAGAGAATGAAGACTTTAAGCAGGATTAAGTTAATTAGTCTTATTTTACTACACTGTATTGTACTCGTATCTTAGTTTTATATTAGCATTTGGATATAACAGACCACTAATGGCATCTAAATTTTAAGTGACAGTGAGTGTTTGGCAGATTTCATACAGAATGGCAACTCTTTGTTTAAACTGGAATCTTGAACATCCAATCTGTCAAGTCTTTTAGCAACCACAATGCCATTGCCTTGTTGCATTAAGTCCGCCCATGTACATAGAGTATAAATAAATAAACAGATATTTTTAGATGTCTGCCTACTTACCTTTTAACCAGATTTTCAAATGTAGTTTTATACTTATTATTTTATAACAATATATGTTAATAATTTCAGACTGAATGCGGTTGTCAGTTCACATCAAAGCTGGAAGGAATGTTCAAAGACATGACCGTCTCGAACACCATAATGGAAGAGTTCAAGGAACATGTGCTGTCATCCGGGGTGAATCTTTGTTATTTATTACTTTTACATGGCTGTTACTACCGCCGTTTTATAGTAAAAATTGAGCTGATTTATTAATTGTAAGTCGCGGCGTCACGCGAAGGTTCTTTATAAAAGATATTGCTTTCTTTCAATACTTTTCTATAAAGAAGTATTGTAATTTCAGATCAACCTCCACGGCGTAGATCTGTCAGTGCGAGTGCTCACCACCGGCTTCTGGCCTACGCAAAGCGCGACCCCCAAGTGCAACATACCTACAGCGCCGCGAAGTGCGTTCGAAGTCTTCAGAAGGTAATCTGTCTACAAAAATAGTGTTTAATATGCTTAAGTAGCATATTAATTGCTTCCCTTATCAATATCCTGAATTGAAAAAGAAACTAAGGTGTGTGCACACTTGGTCTTAAAAAGTCACGTGAAGCAACGCATCAATGACTTGCTCAATCCTATTCCAAAAATCTGCTATCCTTACACCATTTAAACCGCGAGTGTCTCAGGATCAGTGTATTGGCGACGCAAAGATTCTAAATAGCGCCTCTAGTGTCAAATTATGAAGCTGTCTAAGAACGACACTGACAGTCTTCGTACAGCGTTGCCAACATGTGGGAAATTCTCCAAACTGCAGAGAATCTCAAGTTGATTAAGGATTGGCTTTATGCGGCTAAAATGCGAGAATTTTGAATATCGATAGTCCGGGCCAAATAAGAACATTTTTTCAAGAAATCGAAATTTTTGTTAGGCTACTCATGGATATTGAATGACTCTTTTTCTAAATTGATTTATCGCTTGACCAATACGTTCGAAATATATCTATCTAGGCTATTTTGTCCCTTGCTGAGCACAATGCTGTCATTTGCTATGTTGGGCCAGAGGGGATTATGTGGGGAATCAGTAGATTTCTGTCCTCAAATTGGGGAATTTGAATTAGGTTTTCGGGGATTTGATAAATTGCTGTTGGCAACACTGCAAGTATTCTAAGTTCTTATCAACTTCTAAATCCCACCGCTAGAGGCGCCCGCGTAATCTTTGCATCGCCAATAGTATAGAACCTAAGCTTGTGTGAATGTTTGTCATAAATCCCGAAAGTTTACTCGCTTTCGACGTGCAAACGTAGTAAAGTAAGCGTATGAGAGTAACATAGCCGTCTGCGCCAGCTTCTACCTGGCGAAGCACTCGGGGCGGCAGCTGTCGCTGCAGCCGCAGCTGGGCTCGGCGGACCTGACGGCCACGTTCCGCGCCGCCAGCAGCGCCGGCAGCTCGCCGCCGCGCTCGCCGCCCGCGCCCGCGGCGCCGCGCCGCCACATCATCCAGGTGTCCACCTTCCAGATGTGCGTGCTGCTGCTCTTCAACAAACGCGAACGTCTTACCTATGAGGTACGCTACTTCTTGCGACACTTACGACCCACACTTTTTTGTGTTTTTCAGCTGCAGATTTTATTTTTTCTTTAAATTAAAAGAATCTGAATGAAATACCTTTCATTCTTCAACTCACAAATATTGAAGACTAATGGATTTTTTTAATATTTAAAAATCCATTTCATATTTTAGTGGGGAACTCTTCAGTACCTTTTTATTTTTGCAGGAAATACTCAACGAGACTGATATTCCGGAGAAAGACCTTGTCCGGGCCCTACAGTCGCTAGCGATGGGGAAGCCCACCCAAAGGGTGCTGATCAAGCAACCGAAGACAAAAGAGATAGAACCATCACATCAATTTTACGTCAACGACGCCTTTACATCTAAGTTACATAGGTATGTACCGGTACCGTTACGGTATGGGTTGAGACAAATGGGTACACTACCATTTCAGACACAGGTTTTCAAGACTTTTTTGTATTTCAGAGTTAAAATCCAGACTGTAGCAGCTAAAGGCGAGTCTGAACCAGAACGACGTGAAACACGTAACAAAGTTGATGAAGATCGTAAACATGAAATCGAAGCTGCCATCGTGCGTATCATGAAAGCCAGAAAGAAGATGGCGGTAAGTCAAAATATTTCATTCAGAGTTACTCATGACATAGTTTGCAAACATTGGTAGTTATCTATCTGTAACTGTTTTGTTAAATGGAAAGATTGATGTAACCTATATGTCCGCAGCACACGCTTTTGGTTGCCGAAGTAACGGAGCAACTGCGCGCGCGTTTCCTGCCGTCGCCAGTGGTTATCAAGAAACGCATCGAAGGTCTTATTGAACGAGAGTATCTCGCTCGCACGCCTGACGACCGCAAAGTCTACACCTACGTCGCATAGGTTTGTAGCGACATCTCAGCATTGCTCCGATCGATTTGTGTAAAAGCAGCTTCAGTTTATATTTACTGTCTTCTTTGCTTTTCAATATATTTTATTAGACTAAAAGATTCTTTGAAGATTAATTATGTAAAAATATTGTAAATACCAATATAGCTCTAGTACCTTAACGTCATGTACTATGATAGTTTACCTCGTTTCCTTGATGCGGCTATATTAAAAACTTCCTTTATAATACAATGTTTTATTAAATTCTCTTTTGTCTCTTGAATTTCGCTAATACTTCGAGCTCATTGGGTTCCCGTGGTCTAATCGAACCTAAAATGGGTTTTGTTTTCAGGCCACCACAAACTCAAGATCGTTAAGTCCTTGAAGGGGATGCCAAGTTAGAAGTGATAGAAGTAACAAAAGTATTTAAATTATTTCAAAATAAAAATTATTAGTTATTATTCAAGAGTTATTTTATTTGCAAAGAAATATTATGACAAAGCAGTATATTGTTACAATTAACGTGTTAGATATGTTGAAACAGCCATTCTGGGGGAAGGGGAAGAAGAAATCTTTGGGTAAATGGATATTAATATGTGGACTTCCAGCATATTCAATTATACTTGGCTTTGACAAATCGATGAAATTAACATCAACAGTAATGACGATTGAAATATCTTCAATGTTAAAACTAACATTTTTAGCAGTTACTTCGTACTTAGCTGACAGAATCTTATTCTGCCCTTTATATAAATTTTCGTCGACATTAGCGTACATAAAAGTAACAGAAAGTCTATTGATTAAATTATAACAGTAAAGTTTCAAAGTGTTTTCATTATATTCTCCATAAATTGGTTCATGTTTATTTTCGTCCATAGGCAAGTTAATCCAGTTATCATCGGCAACATGCGGGTTTCCAAATGGAGAAATGGATATGTTGTAGTTTAGCCTTAATAGTTGAATAATACCATTTTGTATATTGTTGCACATGTTTTTCTTAGATAACGTTGTGTGTGAGTAAGCATAACGACATTTAGTTCTTTTGTTAATCCCAAATTTTACAATATTGTTTGATGTATTGGTTAAAACACACTGCCCATTTCTGTTTTCGGGAAATAACATGTGCCGCCTTGTTTCTGAAGTGTTATTGAAAAAGTTGTCTGTGTGATTGTTCTTAACATAAGATGCAATAACTGGAAGGCCATTAATATATCCTGGATTCCCACTTAATTCTATAACATGGTCTATAGATATATTTGCCAGATAAAAATGTACACTGATTTCTTGCATCAATAACGGCAATACATGTGATGTATTTTGTAAATGTAATTTTATCGTCGCGTTCACAATTTTCATATCGTAATAATAGAAGCCGTAATCAATTTTCAATGCTATGTTAGTACAAACATTCTCCGTGCATGACGCTTCATTAGAAGTCTTATTATAATTCCAACAAAACCCATTTTCACATGCTAGAATAGTCCAATTGATGCAGTGGAGATTTGAACAATTCTGTAAATAATTAAAAACAATTTAGAAATCATGAAAGATATTATAACTAGGTAATTATCAATTCAAAATAAAAATAAATACCAAAGCAGTACTGTTAAACGTATTATTCGTAGCACTTATAACCATAGCTTCTTCAGAAGTTTTTAAAATACTAAACATTTCTAGATCCTTGAATTTCACATTACATGTGATTTTCTCTTCTTTAAGAAAAGCTATTGGTACCCGATCAGTACAGTAATTGTTGATCATAGGAGCAGGAAAATCTGAAAAAGTTTTAGAGAAAAGAATAGTCAGTCGTTGTCACAGCCACCAGTGTCAATCAAATTTCGGGATCAATCGCTGTAATTATTATGAACGAAATTTAGGTTTACGAGGTGTGCAACTTTGAGGCCTCGTTTACGGAGACGCGGGGCGTTGCATGTCGCGTTTGGCGACGCAGCCCGCACTAAATTCAATACATATGGCGTTGTATGAGAGTGGTAACGGAGAAGCGATTTTACACGCGTTTGCTTGAAATGCAGGCGGAGCCCGTGGACAGCATCACCGCGTCGCACGCACCAATATTCCTGCAATTCTCTGTTCACGGTAAAACGTAGCGGGGCCCGCGGCGCCATAATATATGTTTGTTTGCGTGTGTGGTGATGCTGGCCGCTGCACGCGCCGCCTGTCTGTAAACTGAAAAAAACGTCAGGCGAGACGCCACGCGTCTCCGTAAATGAGGCCTGATACGTTCAGCCAGAAGAATACGTAGTCAACAGTGGATCAGTGGTAACAATTTAATTATTTGGCATGGACTGCGCCTTCATGTCGAATTAGTAAGGGCAATTTTATTTTGCTAGTGTTAACTGTTACTACTGATACGCCGTTGACTGTACAAGAATTTTAGAAATTAAATTGTGTGACTTGTTGATCTACAGGACAATAATTTCTTGATATTAAAAGTCACTAACCTAAATAATAAATGATTCCATTCTTTAATAGCCAAATAGCATCAGCTTGTTTATACAAGGTTTTTTTAAATTCATATGACTTTTGTGTCTGCTGAACACTTTGCCACTTGTTATATGTACCGATGGGTGCATTATCATACTGAAAAAAAATACAGTAGGTAATATTTAGCTTAAGATATAATACACGTGGTTTTTTAATAATCATGATTTTATACTAGTACCTTTTTGATACTGCGCTTACTGGGTAAATTCGTTTTGACAACACAAAACAGACTATCTAGCATACTGCCTGCATATCTGTGTTCATCAAGTATGTGGCTAATACAGCCATCCATTTCTTTGTTCTCAGCTTTACTAGTTTCATGACATTGGAATATTTTGTGTTCATAAGCAGAACAATCTTGATCACAACAGCAATTTATATCACATACTTTGTACTGTAAAAAGATATATTACACTAGTAAAAAAATGTATTGGCCAAACAAAGTAAAGGGATTCTTATTAATTCTAGGTACTTACCAATAAGTTGCAATCACAATGCAAACTAAATATATTTTTTGGTATAGTACTAGGAACACTAGATGATTTGTTTTTTGTTTCAAAGAATGTTATTTCTGTGAGATTCTCAAATTCAGTGCTTGTGGAATACATTTCAGTAGTTGTTTCAGTGGTTGCTTCTGTGTCAGAAGTATTTTCATCATAAAGTACATCAAATATAGTGGTAGTGCCCTCTGTACTTCCTAGAGTAACTTCTGACATAGAAGCATTATTGTAAATCTTTGATGGGGAGGTGTTTTTCAATGACCTACTCATAACATGTGTCCTGTAATAAAGAGCATGAGGTTTACTGCTTATATTCTTCAATAAATCATTTAATATTTGTTTCTGAGATGTAACATCCAGATTTGCAGTATCTTCAGTCTGAATTTTCTCTTGAATGTAGTCCATCATACAAAATTGAATGAGTATTGACAGAAATGTAAAAGCTAAATAAGTAATGACTCTCATGTTTTCACTTATACTCTACTCCAAACTGACTAAAATTTCTAAGTAATAAATGAACTTGCAGCTGAACTGTCCCTTTTGACTGGGTCTTTAACTTAAATCTGTAAATAAAAATGATATGGAAATTAATGGTGATGTAATTTGTTTCATATTTGATGTAAAAAATTAAAACAGAAACTTCTTACCGGTTTAACCCTAAATTAACAATATCACTTTGAATAAGCTGATGAGATCCACCAAGGAAATACTGTCGAATTCTATCAGTTATAGAAGTTGGCGATGGTACCCAGCAGTTCACATTGACGATGTGAGGGCCTGGCACTGCTGGCAAGTTAAAGCAACCATATCCTACTACCCAAGAGCGACCAATAGAATCGAGGCAGCTCACTTGTACTAATAATTTCGGCCAACCTGAATATTGTTCAAATTAAAATATCTTATGAGTAAAACACAAAAGTATATTTTGTAAGAAAATGTACCTACATACCTTGGACCCCTTTGGTTACGTAGTGAATATCAAGAGGGTGTGCCCAGACAACCGTCTTTTCGTAATCTAATTTACCTGAGACCGTCTGCCCCTCAGGGCAACCTGAAACTACAGTCCAGTTTGCACCTGTTAAAAAAAAGGATTTTTGTACAATACCATTCTGAACAAGGAACAACTTTATCCATTAAGCAACGACATGATAATTATGAGCCTGTCCTGTCCAATCCAATCCAAACCAAAGCCAACCAAGTTCCAAACGTGACAGTACCGTATGGTACCTTCATTAATAATAAAATTATGTAGTATCAACATACCGGCTTGAAATGAATATCGACAAAATAGGGAAGATTTATCTTGAAAGTTTGAAGCACACTGCAGTTGCCCTAGTATATGCAATTCTGCCATGAGAAGACAAGCGTATCATTTACATAAAAGTATATAATCAACAAAAATAAAACAGGAAATTAAGATTCTTTGTTGATAAACGTCGTTACCATGGAAACTGTGTTTGATTCTTGACGTTAATATTGACCAGTACTACTACCGGTGTTGCCATTGTAATAAAATAAGGGAGGGACAATACTATAGACAGTCAATGGTGCTATACTACACGGTTGGTCTGGGCCGGAATGGCACGCGACGGTATAGATGGAATTAAGGGAAAAGGCTTGGGCCCAGCTGACAAACGCCAACTCGAATGTATGGCCAGTCCGACCGTGACATACTAATACTAGAAAGAGCACCGACGACGGCCATACGGCTTAGTTCATGAGCGTGACTACCGCAAGACCACGAACTCCAATCGCTTCCATATTTTGCAAATAATTAGTACTCAATTGGTACTCGAACAACAAATTTGGTACCTTAGTAGTTTTCGAGAAAATCTACTTTGAAGGTGGTCCTGCGGTAGTCACGCCCCTTTCAGCAGGACCACCATGAATGCAGAAAAAGGGAGCGCATGCTACAGCTATTCTAAGTATAGAAATTATTAGTACCCTTAAATGTGGTTCATTTCGTAAAAAAAACAAAACTGAAACATTTGTATTGACCAGAGTCAAGAGCAAACCCATCTCTAATAAAAAAAAAACCAAGGAATCAACGATGAAAACTTTCGTGCGGGCGTTCAGCAGGACCACGACTTTGAATGTCGGTTCCAAGTTTCAGGAGCTTGTCGCTTTCCCCAAACCTACATAAAAAATTAGTACCCTGCAAGATAGAATTAGTACCCAGAATTCAAAACTAGTAGTCCAGTAGTTTACGAGATATACCATGACATTGGCGGTAGTCACGGTGTTAAATTTTCATTTCAAGATTTCCCTATTAAAAACTCTGTAATATTTTCCCAAATTTATACAAAAATTTGTACCTCCTATAGAATACTCCTAGAATACTCCTATAGAAGTCATAGTGACCAAAATTTCACATTCCTAAGTGAGAAATCAGCATTTATTACTTTTCCATACTAAATCTCCGCGTATAACCCGACAAAATTAAGTTGTCAATGCCGCACGAAAGTTATCGTTGATTCCTCGGTAAATACAAATCTTTCAGTTCTGTTTTTTTTTTACACCTCAGGACCACCTTCAAAGTCAATTTTCTCGAAAACTACTAAGATACCAATTTTGTTGTTCGAGTACCAATTAGTACCAATTGAATACTAATTATTTGCAAAATATGGAAGCGATTGGAGTTCGTGGTCCTGCGGTGGCGCTCATGCTTAGTTCGACGCCATAGGTCGGTGCCTTAAAGCGGCATCCCTTAGGACGACGCCTTAGAGAAACGCCCCTTAGGACGGCGCCTTAGGTCAGTGCCCTAGTTCGACGCCATAGATCGGTGCCTTGGTGCGACGCCTTAGAGAGACACCTTAGAACGATGCTTTGGAACGACGCCTTAAAGCGATGCCTTAGGACGGCGCCTTACAGAGACACATTAGGATTTCGCCTTGGTACGACTTCTTAGGATGACACCTTAGGAATGAACGAGAACGCCTTAAAGCGATGCCTTAGGACGACGCTTTAGAGACACATTAATATGTGGCCTTAGAGCGACACCCCTTAGGACGACGCCTTAGACCGGTGCCAAAACACACTTTTTCAAATTGCAATTTCTTCTAACTATTAGAACTCAGCATTTTGAAAAAAAAACGTTTTATACCAAAGAAGATGGCTAAATGACTGCCCCAAACATGTATTTTTATTAAATATACATTCATGAATTGTGAAAAAGTGTTTGATGCCGACCTGCCTCCGTCGCGTGGTCAAGGCCTTTTCGACGGACAGAGGGCTGTCATCTACCCCAGTCACCGGGAAGAGATGTCGTGTGGTGTTCCACAGAGTTTGTTTCTGGGGCCGCTCCTGTGGGATATCATGAGAGTCAGCGTGGTCTGCTACGCTGACGACACGCTGGTCCTGGCGCAGGGTGGGTTGCACCAGGCGGCAGCCGACCTAATGACACGCGGAATTGCGATAGTCCTTGAGAGGATCCGGCGATTGGGTCTCGAGGAGGCCCTGTACAAGTCCGAAGCCATGTTCTTTCACGGAACAGGCCACCATCGGGATCCGAAATAAAGGTAGGAGGGGTTCACATCGGTGTCGAGTCGCCGATCAGGTACCTGGGATTCGTTCTCGACTGCCGGTGGAACTTCGAGCATTTCCGACATTTCTCGGATCTCTCTCACCCAGTCTCCCAGACTGGGTTCGGGCCGGGGCTGCCTTCAAGCGGCTTCCGATACCTGAAAGCTTCCCAAGGGTCATGGCCTGTCTGGCCCGGGGAAATACGCACGATCTCCGGCGAGGCGGCGAGCCTCCTTATCGGATTGCAACCATGGGATCAGGAGGCGAGACCTCTCGCGCACTTTTACGCGTGGCGTGTGGAGGCGCTGCGCTGGGGCAAAACTCCGCTGTCGCGATAAATTGCAGCGCGGTGGACGGAGCTCCGGCAAGATACCATCGCGGTATGGAGACAGCGACTATCGCAACCCAATGCTGGGCACGCCACTATTGTGGCGATAAGTCCCCTCTTTGAGGAGTAGCAAGAGAGGCGCCACGGCGTCCTTACCTTCCACCTGACGCAAGTACTCACCGGACACGGTTGTTTCGGGTGTTACCTGTTTCGGATTCAGCGGGAAAACACGTCCGGGTGTTATTACTGTGAGGATCGGTCAGAGGACACGGTGGAGCGATACGGTGGAGGTCTGCCCTGCTTGTGGGCGGAGTACCGCCGTGTCCTCGTCGAGGCGATCGGCGGCGGTGACCTCTCGCTTTCGACCCTTGTTCAATCCTTGGTCGAGGAGGCATGGAAAACCGTCACCTCCTGCTACGAAGCAGTAATGCTAGTGAAGGAGGAGACGGGCCGCGTGAGGGAGAAGCAAACTTCACGCCCCAGCCGCCGCAACAAGAAGACTCCCTCCCTGCGACTCCCAACGCTCGGGGCGGGCGTTGGGAGTCGCAGGGTGATTCCCGGCCACCGTAGACGGGGGCTTGCGGACGGCGAGCGTTGGGTGGCTCGCCGTCCAGGCCCGGGTTCTCCGGGTCTCGTCCACGGGCGCGGATGGGTTTTAGTTATTAAGAGTCTGACACGCCCTTTTGCTCCACCCAGAGCGGAAGAAGGCATTTGATGTTTGCCAACCCATAAAAAAAAAACTCCGACACTTGATAAAAAAAATATATACCTAACGAAAGTTTAATTCAATTCGCGGTTTACTTGAACCAGTTGGTTTCACCAGGACGAGACCTGTTATTAGCTTTTGCCCGCGACTTCGAACGCGCATATCCCCTTTTTACCCGTTCCCGTATAGCCTAACCCAGCATCATCATGAACGAAAGGAAAAAAGCTATCTTAAACAAAAATAATTTTCCAAATCGGACTGGTAGGTTCAGAGATTAGAAAGAAAGAAAGAAAAACTGTTTATTTACGTGAAAGTGACGCACATACACAAAATTGTTAAGCATAGGCCTAAAACAAAACAAAATTAGGTGTAAACTTATTCAGAAAACAATAATATAATGCGTCACCACCGCGCAAAACGGTTAACGCGCTGAGCGTTAGCCGGGCACGAAGACACGAATCCATGGCGCTGGTTTTCAGCGTAAGCCGGAGTATCGCTGCCTCAGAACAATAAACAAAAATAAAGAAGATTAGTGTCTTCAAATAAACAAACTCTTCAGCTTTATTACTACTACTACTAAATATAGAAATTATGGTACATACGGATATCAGGAGGTTGAATATCGGTAAAATAGTAGTAAGTACATATTTCATTTGAAAGTTCATATAATTTATGTGTTGGACAGTAGGTACATCATCTGATGAGTAGCGAGTCTGGTAAAATGCGAATCTGGTGAGTTCAGAATCTGGTGAGTTGAGAATCTGGTGACTTGCTCATAAGGGAAACTGAGAACCTCATCAGAAAACTAAAACTAATTTTAAACAACTTCAAAAAAATAAGTTTTTTAAAATCAGTGTTTTACTTTTCATCAAAATCGGACTTGAGACTACTTTCAGTGTTTCTGGATATTCCTCAGTTTCGGATTTGGCCATCCACGCACTCTAAAAATTCACCCAGTATATAATATTCTAAATTATATTGCAGTGCCATGATAGACTGGAAGCTCGCCCTAGCCACATCGGGGAATCAAAATGAAACTTGCAGGAATCATAAAAGCATCATTTATTTAGTACTTAATACTTAAAATTATAAAAAGTTACATGCACAATAGAATCGAATCACATTCCAAACATATTCTTCAGATAAAATTTAATCACAGTTAAAATTACAGTCTAAGGTTTAAATGGAGGTTTGAAGTGTTTTAAACGGCAGTTATTATAAATAGGGTTGCCAGCCGTTGAAGAGGCGGCACAAGTTGAAGGGGTCGGTGGCGATGTGCAGCAGGCGCGCCACCTGGCCGCCCACCGCCACGCCGCCCGCCACGCCGGCCTCCGTGCCGCTCAGCTTGCTCGTCACCACCAGCAGCGCTCGCTTGGCGAGGCCGCTGGGGCTGCCCGTATCGCCTGGGGAAACAAAACGTATCTATTATATCACACAATTAATAAGTGTGCAAAATACTAGATTGATCCGTAAAATAAGTCCTAAGAAACACTCTTTTAAAAGTGTTTTCTTTTTAGGGTAGAAAATGTACTCCTTTCGCTATAAGTAAGTATGTGCAGGGCTGGAAGAAATAAATATATAAGAAAGAAATAAATAAATAGGAAAGAAATAAAAGAATGGAAAGAGCTGGAAGAGGCCTACGTCACAGATAAATCGCTCCATACAAAATGTTCACTACCTACTGCTATAATAGCCTACACCTTCGAGTCGCTAGACGCTGCGAACGAAAATGTACCTAACCTAAGTAAAGTGAGTTTTGCTTTGTAGCTGTGCGCCACCGCGTGGTTATTGTGAATTGCCAGGGCTGCTGATCTACTGTATCCATCAACTGCACAAAATACACCAGAACCAGCCATATCATAAGAATTTGAAACTTTAAAGTACCTGCACCAGGTCGACCGAATTATATGAGAACGTACGTGCCTCGCGGCTGTCGACAACCCACTGAGAAATAGGTCGCGGGCGACCCGGCGGCTTTTTTTTTTTTTGGATGGGAAATCATCAAATGACCCCTCCCGCTCTGGGTGGAGTGGCAGGGAGTGTCAGACTTTTACTGACTAAAACCCACCCATTGTCCTTCTAGTGCCTTTCTTTCCAGGGCCGCGGTAACTCTTTCGAACATATTTCGCAACCCTGGCAGGCTCTGGCCCTAACGGGGCCCGACCCATGCTGACTACTGCGGGTTTGGCGCGCGTAGAACACACTGTTCTGATCGGACGGCGAGCTACCCATTGCTTGCCGTCCTCAGGCATCAGTCACTGCGCAATGCTCAGGAGCGTCAGTTCCTGGGCGGCGCAGTGGCTGACGTTCAAAAGGAGGGGGCAAAAATGGGGCCATTATTGGCACTCCATTTCAGCCCCCTCCGGAGCCCTTTGTAGGGGCTCTACTGCGGCTGTTGCAGTAGCAGTAGCTGCAGTGGATCCGGCAATGGTGGCAGAAGAAGCGGCGGCAGTGGCAGCGGTCGCGGCAGAGACGGCGGTGGCGGAGGGCTTCCTCCTGCCTCCGGCTTTGGCAGGTGGGGCGCAGGCCCTACCCCCAGCCCAGTGGTCGGCCGGCTTGCCAGCAGCCGCACATGCTACGCAGTGCGGCGCGGCGTTACAGGAGCCGGCCCTGTGACCAGGCTGACCACAGCGGAAACAGAGACCGCTGCGGTCCACCTCCGAGGTGCATTGAACTCCCACATGGTGGCCCACTTGGCACCGGTAGCACCTCAGAGGTCGGGGTTCCAGCAGTTTGACCTGCGCGGAAACCCAACCCACCAAAAACCTTCGGCCCTCCGAGATGGTCTTGGCCGCCGACACGGGGCAGCTCAGCACAATGGTTCGCATGCCCGTGTTGTCAGGACGTAGGGTGCCCGCCTTCACCTCCTCTGCTGAGCACCCCCCCGTCCTAACGACGGCGGCCACCACCTCCGCCTCCGTGACGGAGTCGTCCAGGCCCAAGATGCGCATGTCGATGCACTTGGTGGGCCTGGACACTCGGGCATCGTCCGCGCTTAGGGACGCCCTGAGCCTTTCGGCTAGAGCGTCCGCGGTTAGGCCGCTGGCTGCCCCGGGGATCTCCAACTTACGGGCCAGTCATGGTGACCCTTAGTCGGAGGCCCCCTACGATGCCTAGCTCACCAAGGTTCACCGCCTCCTTCGCCTTGGTGAGCACGTCGGCGTACGTCACGCCCCTCTTCACCGCATCCGGTTGCAGTGTGAGCACTACAGCTGCGGTTTTCGGGGGGCGGAGCGCAGCCGCGACGCTTCGCGCCTTCTGCCGCCACTTCCTCTCCCGCCTCTTAGCCGCCCTGGCTGCCTTGCCCGCCTTTTTCTTCTCCCCGGCCACTTGCCATTCGGCTTGAGCCGGGGGAGGTTCTGAAGGCGAGGAAGCCGGGGGGAGCTGCTGCACGAACGGCGCAGGAGCCTTCGCCGTCCGCGCAGCCACCCCACCCCTCCTCTTCCCTCCCGGGGCCGGGTCCGGTTTTCCCGACACCGGCTTCGCGGGTCGGCCGGCCCGGACCCTTTGTCCTGGCCGGATGACCCCGGTGTGGCAGCCACGGCGGCCGCGTACGAGGCCACCTTTTTTGCCCTGGGGCCTTCCCACTCGCCGCTAACGGGGGGCGCAGGACGATGACCTGGCTCTCCTGCGGCACGGTTGGTTTTCCTCTCTGCGCCCCCTTTGAGGCGCCCCCTGTGGGCCGGCTCCCCGGAGCCTGGCCAGGTCTGCGCGGAGCCCCTCGTTCTCCTTTCGGAGACGCTCCGTGGCGGCAGCCAAACGGGCGACCTCCGCCCGCAGCTTGGACATCTCGTCCGGCGGAGGCCCACCTCGGTTAGCCCTTGCTGCCGCCAGAATGGAGGCCATCGCCGCGCTGATGGCCTTGTTTTTGGAAGACAACTTCCTCTTCAAGGCCACATCGCGGATCGCGGCCTCCACTATCTCCGCAAACCCGGCCCTCCGAATTCGCTCCTGTCCGGAGTCATCCGGCTCACCGACGGAAGACTCCGAGCCAGGAGCCCCACGACCGCCATCTCCGGGGGGTCGTCCAGCATCAGCTCGCTGGCCAGCCTCCTTGGAGGCAAGAACTCTGCCCTTGCCTCCCTCTCGGCCCTTACCCCACCTGCTGGTGGGGATCTTACGAGCCGAGGCCACCTCCTCGCTGCAGGACGACCCCCGGTCTTCCTCCGGTCTGGGACGCTTGCGAAAGGACCTGAAGTCCTCCGCAGCAGCCCCCGCCCCCTCGGGTCCCGAGCTCGCCGAGCTGATGGTCGCCAGGTCGTCGGAGTCTAACTCCGACTCCGACTCTGCACCCGCGCGACGCTCAAGCGAACCCTCCTCCCAATATAGCGCGCCTCTGCCCGCGCTTTGCCCGACCGACTCTTTGTCGGGCGAGCCAAAATCAAACCCGATCAATTCCTGAAAGGACGGCTTGGATCGGGGGCCTCCTCGGCCCCTGTTGCCCTTGGCAAGCGGAAGGTGGATAGCACCGTTGCCCCCCCCCCCCCCCAGAAAACGAGGGGCTTGACGCATAAAGCGTGGGGGATTCCCGGATTGCTGTGCAGTCCGGACCGCCCTGGGGTAGATTCTCTTTTTGGGCGCTATCCATAATTGTCCTTTTAAAGGGTGCGGTCCCTATCTCCTCTTCTCTCTCCCTCTCCCACTGCCTGCTCGCTGCCCTCACAGTCGCGTCTGATGAGCAGACGCGTACCAGAGAGCAGCGAGCAAGCCAATGAGACGCAAACCGTCCGAGGACCCGAACACTGCTCAAGTCTCCGAACGGTGTGCCCCTCTTGTGTCTCTCTTGGTCTGGTCTCTCACTTGGGACCTTCCGGCTGAGTGGCTCTACCGGCAAAGTCCCCCAAGATCACTGAGACACGCAAGCCCCACCACGACGGCAACGTGGAGACACGGTCGGTGGGGCGACCCGGCGGCTGGTAGGTTGTTAGCGCACGTAAGTAGGTATATGGAATGATTTATCTGGTAATCTGTACATATGTGTCACGAGAAACGCTGATCACTAATCCGGGAAACTATATGTGTTAATTTATAAGTTGCATAGTTATTATTATATGCATTGTATGTTTAGTTTTAGCAACACAGGCTTATTATTATTTACTTACACTCCTACCATCAACCAAACACAAATCGGAAAGGATTTTCGTGGCTATTTTGGAGCTGATTGCTCCAAAATAGTGCCTAGGGCCACGAAAATACAACATAACAATATTATGGTCTAATTGTTACTTACAGACTGCACTTGTGTTCCTGCCTGAAGTAGGAGCATTCTGTTGCGCAGTTTTCACTGACCAAGAGTATAGCGGATCACACAGTAAAACTTCTAATATTGTCAACAATGTTTCTTGATTGTCACGGAGAAGCTGCATTGTCTTTTCGCAGCATCTGCAATACACTTTTAATTAAGGTGGTTTACAAAACACCATTTTCTCAGTTATAAGTCAAGTCTCTTAGTACTGTAGTCATAACAATATCGTCTTAGTACCGTCCCGCGTCCCTATCTGACAAATATTTGCGAATGACGTAAAGAGTTGACACCATGTCCAACACTAGTTTAATTAACTTGGTCAGCTTAAATGAAGTGTTAAATTACCCTCTAAATATTCCTTCGGTGCCGCTGGACCCAAACCCAGCAATGATGTCTCGGGTCAAACGGAAAGGAACAGTTTCTGGAGTGGGCAATGTCTTCCCTTGCTCAAAGGCAATACCTGTAGAATGAATTATAATATTTAGTGAATAAATAAGTTTATTAAGCAGATTATTATTTTCAAATGTGTTTTTTATTACCTAGATCTATGTGAACAACTTCAGCCGTCCTCTTGTCAATTAGAATGTTGTATACGTGTCTATCGCCTAGTCCCAGTATATAACCAACCATGGATGAGGTAGCAACACTGAATAGGAACAAAAACATACGATTATTTAATTTTTAAAACATTTTTACTGTTTGAGAATTCCAATTTATGTGGTCAGTTGATCACAAAAGGGTAGATTCGGTCTGACCCGTAACAAAGCCCAGCTCAGCGCTGTTTTCAATGGCAAAGATATACCTTGGTTGAAATACAGTTGAAATAACTGTCATTAGTCCGAGAAAACATCAAGCCTAACAGAATTGCGCGAGTGAGGTTATTTATTTTCTTCTTTATTTGAGAAGACGCTATAAAGATATTTGTTTGGCAGGTAAAACCGCGGTTCTCTGCGCTTCGCCAGGAACAACAAAAGACACAACACAACATAAAATACAATTCTAACATTGAAATTCTTATTACCTCTTCGTGTATGCCAATCTTCTCTCATACCATGTAACGGGATCAAGGTAATGCTCAGTAAAGAAGTAGTGAAACACTGGTTTGAATTCTTTCAGTATTTTGTTGAAGGCATTCAATTTGGCTTCATGGCCATCATTGCTGCATTCCATCATTTTCTTACGAGCGGCGATACATGAAATATCCTGTAAATGTCGTAATAGTAACATGAGTTTGTTTGTTACACTAAAACGGCTGAACGGATCGTCATGAAATTTGGCAGAAATTAAGCCTGGGATATGGAGAAGGACATAGGCTTACTTTTTACGCGATAACCATACGGTATTGTATATTTTAAATTATCCAAAAACGCCATTATATTTACAAATACGCTCTGTGAAGTGCCAGCATAATGACTCAAAAATGTGTATTTATCCAACATAGACATGACATGACTCTATAATTCTGTAGAGTTCCTGGTATAAGATAACACGAATTGGGATGCATGAAGGAGCCTCCTCGTGTAGCGCAATTTGTTCCATCAGGCACTCAACTGAACATCTCGCTCGGCGAATCCTAGACAGTCTCACCTAACATCTACTAAGACTGACCAATCCGTCCCTTACGGTGGTAGCGCCTTCTTCGCGACCAACCTCTCACCGGAGTCAAGCAAGCGTCAAGCAGCCTGCTGTTTCGTCGACACGTGGGAGTACCAGTGCCTCAAGGCATCTTCTGGGCTCGCTCGCTCCATCATAGACCTCATCCATCGCTTTCCATCAGGCGTGATCAAGGTCAAGAGCTAGCCCATTCCTCAATAAAAATTTAAAAAATAAAGAAAAAAAAATTGATACCTGAGGACGATAGCGGCCATGGGCACCAGAGTTATCTTGTCCAACGAGATACAAGCCCATTGGGATAGTGCCCTCGCACCATTCCAACACTCCTGATAACCGAGACATTGGAACGACCTGTTATGGTAAATAAAACACGTTCCTACAATTAACAGAGGAGTTAGTTAGCAGACAAATAGGTTAATCTTCGGATTACACGTGTGAGATTAGCTATGTCAAAAATTTGACTATACAGAACAGCACAACATTTTCTCAAACACTGTGTTCCAAAATTTGTGGTAGGGCCTTTAAAGATACCCGTGTTAAGCATTCAATAAGACTTACCTTGTAAGTTCTAATGAGTAGTTTATTCTTATTGGTCACAGGATTATTCTCCAGCAAGGTATTCACAATACTGAATACTTGTTGCATAACAGCATCTTGTTTCAAATCATCCCCACCCTGGTAGAACAAGAAGATTTTTGAATGAGCATATTACATTTACATAATTTAATTCATAAAAATTTAAAGTTGCTATTTTTACCTTTATTAACAATACGTTAACTTTTCCAGAAGAATCTGTGCAATTTATCTTCTTTGGACAATTTACTCCTCCAACTAATTCGAAGTGTGAGTCAAAAGACTGTAACGCTAAAAAAAAACATAAGTATAAATTGAATGCTGCAATATGGTCAACTTCATAGTAAAGACGTAAGAGTGAAAAACTTTTATACAAAATAAAAAGTTTTTATTTTACACGTTTTAGTGCTGGTACCCCCAAATACTGCGGTAAGGTACCTTAAGGATTGAAATTGTACCCTTAATAAGTTAATCTAAACATTTGCGCTGTTTACCTATCGCGTTATGGAGTTCCATTGCACGCCTTCGAAAACCAAATCCAGTCCAGAACCTCCTCCTTTATTGAATTTGGTTAAAAAAATACCCAAACCACTTCAAGTTTGCCTATACATTTTAAAGAGTTCTCTCGATTTCTCCAGGATGATGGGATCATCATCAGATCCTGACCTAATGACCATGGGGCCACCTGGGATGTATATACTGTCGAACATAGAATCTCCTTTTTTTTAAGTTAAAAAGTGATCAAATGCGCTGCGAGTATCAGCGGTTGTAACTACTTACTAACTCTTAGTACCTATAAAGCCAGTTCTTAGCTTTTAGTTAAGAAACTAATGAAGCAAGACATTAAATAATGATGTATTTATTGTGATGATGGCTTACTGTTTATGAACGCATAGTTGCAGTCTTTCTTGATCGGCAATGTGACTGTGGGTACAGGCACCGCCCTCAGATGCCGAATCTTGTGGATATTCTCTGCATCGGGTATCTTTTGCTTTCTAATATTCCTTGTAGCGACGGGCGGCTCGTAGTTAGCGAAACTTATAATGGCTGAAAAATTGTTTTTTTTTATTATTTATTATATTTCGGTTTAAGTTGCTCCAAGAATTATTATGCATTTAGTAACAACCAATTTATTTTATTAAACTTTAACTTCGGCAGGTTAGTGTTCTACTCAAATATAACAGAAACCTAGGGTAGCGCTGTTTAACATTGCGAAATGAGTAAACTTGGCAGCGTAACTCTAGCGACTTTTCAGCTCTCTCAGATATGGAAGTTTAAATATTTAAGAAATCGTTAACGGTTGATTTACGTTAGCCAGCGTTGCGCTGCTGCCAAAAAGTTAACCTACCATCACACATCTTCTCCATTTGCGTAACAATAGCGGTGAGTTCGTCGCTGTGTCCGCGCAGCTCGCTCACGAGCGCGTGCGCAGCCACGACGCGCGGCTGTTGCTCGCGATCGCGCGCGCTCGCTCCGCTCCGACCGCTCGCGTTCAGGATCACGTTGTCTTTGTCAGAATTCTTGAGCCCGAACAGAATCGGTAGAGTGTGGTGGGGATGGTCAATCGCACACCGTTCTTTGTGGGAAATAAAAACTTAAATATTAGTAACTGTTTTTGACATGGCAATATTATTAAATAGATATTTTCACAAGAGTTTATTTAACCCTCATCATCTGCCAAGCCTTTTCCCAACTATAATGGAGACTGCTTTCAGTCAAACCGGATTCAGCTGCATACCAATATTTTATGTGGAGCGGCTGCCTACTAAAACCACAGCTCATACAGGGGAATACGGTACCTACTGCTTAGCAAGACTGAAGTCAGATTTTCTGGCTTCTGACAATCCATAACGACTGCCAAAGATCTACAAATGAAAGCCAAATCCAACGGCTTAACGTGCTTTCCGAGGCACGGAGGAGTCTCCACAGACCGACCTCAAGCGTTGAATAACTTTGAAGATCGGTCATGCGGCTGTTATTATTTAGGCACAAGCTCCTCAGTTTATTTACCCCTAACTTCGGATAATACAACTATAGAGTAGTATTTCAGGCAGAGCTAAAACAAGAAATCTAAAAACGGCCAGGACAAATGGAAGAGAGTCCGTGGCACCCCCTGACCTACTAGGTGGGCTTCTTTGAAACACTGTGGCATAACACAAGAAACAGATTTTAAATATTTACTTATGATTTTCTTTAAATTTTTCATGAACGGCGTATCTTCATTGGTTAGTCGCGGTGCCAGCTGCGGCAAAACTGTCACGAACTTCCAAGAAGGTATCATATTGAGGAGCTCTTCAAACGATTCGTCGTCCTCTTGGAACTCAAAGTCTTGGTTAGCCAGCCATAGAGATATCACTCGGAAAACTGACAAATTGTTTTCATCACACTGTTTTAAAGATAGCAAATAATATCTGCAAATAAAACCATATAAGTAGTAAGTAATGCACTATTGCAAATAACTCTATGTGTATATTGATAACGCAATTTATACTTATAAATTGCGTTATCAATATACACATACCTTAAGTATATAGTTACACTCTTACTTAAGAGTGGATTGGATCTTATATCATTGAAATAAGGTATACATTAAGATTATTGACGCCTGTTTGTCAAGTGCAACATCTGTACTCATCAGCATCAACTAGTAGTAGGTAACTGTGTCGCATTCCCACCCTTGTTTGACTGGTACAGATTGCCTAATAACGGCCGCTTTCTATAACATATCTCAATCCCAATCTTGATCCCGATCCTTGTCTGTAACCAATGAATTGAAAGGCGAGGATTGTGTGGTGAAGGACACAAACTCGGCCGTTGATTGGTTACAGACAAGGATCGGGATCAAGATTGGAATTGAGATATGTTATAGAAAGCGGCCGTAAGTCCACCTTTGTACCTGTGTATTGCATGACGTTTTAATATTATATAGTTTTGTCTCTAACCTCATAGCTAAGTGTAAAAAGTTATTTTTCTCCACTTGTGAATAGGCAATTTCAGCTTCATCGAGCTCTTTGAATTTTCTATTTGTAGCTAAGGCCCTTCTCTCCTCTCTGAAATGGATTTAAAACTTTTGTAACACTGATGAAAAAACAACTTTTAAAAAAAGAACTTGCGCGAAGAAAAGCGACATACCAAAAAAAAGAAATCTTTTTTCCATTGTTTCGTTACATTGGCCAATCCCATTAGTTTTTCCGGGAAAAGATATGATATGACACATAGTGATAGTGCGGCCACGGTATAAATATATTTAACGATATTTATACTGTGCTGCGGTGCGGCTGTACTTTCAGAGATTACCTTGCAATAACCCTTCCTTGGCACTCGGGTAAAAACACAAAAATAATTGATTTTACCACTGTTATATAATTAGTTTAGATAACTTACTTTGACAATAACTTGGTAGACTTGTTACCAAGTGAAGAAGCAGTCCCTTTCATATTTTCTAAGCACTTGACTCTGTTTTCGTAAACTGATGAATTCATGTAAGTCACTACCTATAAATACAATATTCGATAAGTATTAATTAACCCAAGAAACATATTCTGATGTCTGGATTTACTTCTGGGTTCCGGCGTTCATAGCTATATTTACTTCTATTTCTCTAATAAACTATAATAATATCTATTTACTGACGACACGGTTGGCGCAGTGGTTGAGCAATTGGCTGCTGCGATGCGTGTCGCGGGTTCGATTCCCGCACGGAACAAATATTTGTATGGCCTACAGATAGTTGTTCCGGGTCTGGCTGCTTGTGTATGTGAGTTTGTATGTTTGTAAACGCACCCACGATACAATGCGATTCAAATGAGAATAGGATCGACTTTGCGCCATTTTGTGACGTCATCGCTGTCAACTCAAACCAGTTCGGTAGGGTGAGCAAAACAAGATTTTTTTTTAAATAAAATTTATTTGTGAATTGGTGCCAACAATGAAAATAAAATGGGTTCTGTTATGATTTAAAAAAAAACTAATTATTACTTAATAATTAAATATTAAATTTAGCTAGCTTTCTTACTATATAACGTTTTTATTTAAATTTGATGTAAAACTTTAAAAAAAAAATTAATAAACCGTTATTGAAATGCCACGTTTTCTTTGCTAACCGTACTTTTCAAGTGACATTTGACAGTTAGAGGTCATTGACGTTCCTATTCTTATTTGAATCGCATTGTACAGAAGAAATTCCTAGTGTGGGGCAACGTTTAAAAACAAAAGATACTAAAGAAATATTTCAGAATGACTTTCATTTGAGATGAGAAGTAATTTTTCTAAGCGTCGTTTTAAAACGACGGTAGTAGTAACTGGGTTAAGTAGCATAAGCCAAACTCGGCAAAATGCTTTTGTTTAAGTTATCATACCTGCTTATACTCGGCATCGGCAAACTTCGCGATATCGTGGTAAATTTTCAGTGTAACATCCATATTCTCAGCTCCTAGTACAGCAAGACTTTTTTGTAAATATTTGCTTATAATCTCACGGGGATTGTCGCGTTTCGAATCAGCCATCCAGAGCGCATACCGTCTGAAAACAATTATTCATAGATATTTTTTAGTGAAAAATACATATTTAAAATCAGAATTTGGGATACTTAGTTAACCCTTAATATGGCAATGTACTCCACTGATTACATTAACTTTAAAAAAATCTATTGTCCCAAAAATCCATAAAAAAAAACACTTTTTATTTTTAATGAGTTGCAATAATTGTCAATTGTAGTAGAAATTTATTTTATATTGTGGTAACATCAAAAATACTTTGTCAAATTCAAAATGTCTTCGAAACGGTCTGGTGTCTCTGCGAGTCGGGTAAGTTTTTTAATTTTTTATTAACTTTTTTGTTTGGGAGTTCTGGTTTTTTGGCTTTGAAGTGCATGGGGACCTAACAAGTAAAATAAATCATTCGCTATTTTCGGTGTAATTTACGTAATCGCAATTTGATGAGTTAGAAACAATGTATGTACTCCGTGAATACCGTTGCAAAGTCCGTAGTAAAAAACACAAAATAGACTTTGGTATACACGAAGTACATTGCCAAATGCATAGTATTATTCAATGTGGATTTTATTTCTATGTTTTATAAATACTATCAAAGGTTGAGGTGCAAAAACTATGTTCTACAGCATTTCCTATTTTCTTTTTCTGCAGTGCTTGAACCTGACACGATCGCATAAGATTTTAGCTTTGATACCCAAAGAAAATGCATGTTCCGATGAAAGTTCTAGTTCCGATGACGAATCACACTTCCTACCACCATCTTCAAACCAGCTCAGCTCCGATCCACCTTCACTAGATTCCTCATACGAAAGACTGAACATTCTAGATAATGACCATAATGATTCGGATAACGACCATAACACTTTTCATTGTAATCTTGACGATGTACCTCTAACACCAACGCTTCAAGAGATCTTCCCATCCCCAACAACTAACAATTATGATGCTATACCCACATTGAATTCTATTCAGTCATTACCCACTCCATCTGTGGAGTGTCTTCAGTCACCAATTCCTAGCACGTCAAGAGCTGCACCTGTGCTAACCACAAGATCTAAACGTAGAAAGATTACTGCAGTTGCTAAAATAATAAAAAATACAAAATTTTCTCTAAATTATACATGGAAAAAGACTTATTTGCGTCATAGGGGCAATGTGGATGAAGGAATTCACGTACTAGGTAGAACACCACATGAAACTGTTTTAGAATACTTCCAATATTTCTTTTCACCTGATATAATTTCGGATATCGTCCACAATACCAATTTATACTCGGTTCAACAACATGGAAAATCTATACAGTTGACAAATGAAGAGTTGGAAAGTTTTCTTGCTATTGAAATGTTGATGGGCGTAGTTCGAATGCCAGCATACACTGATTACTGGGCAAGAAAAACTCGGTATACTCTAATAGCTGACGAAATGTCTCTAAAACGTTACCAACAGATACGTCGCAACATTCATTTTGCTGATAACACCATGGATAATTCGGACCGTTATTACAAAATACGCCCCGTTATGGAGAAAATACGACAAAATTGTTTGAAAATGGAGGAAGAAGGGCAGTACTCCATTGATGAAATGATGATCCCATATAAAGGCACAAAAGCTGGAAAAAGAAGGCAATACATACAGAACAAACCAAAAAAATGGGGCTTCAAGAACTTTGTACGCGCCGGTGTTTCTGGCCTTATTTATGATTTCGTCATGTACGGCGGAGACGATACGTTTCGGGAACACATTTTCACAGAGAAAGAAGCTTCACTTGGGGTTGGTGGCAAGGTGGTAATAGCATTATGCCAAACAATAAAAAAAAAGCCATCCATCATATATGCAGACAACTTCTTTACTTCTCCAGAACTTATTTACTTATTGCGAGAAGAACATGGAGTATTTAGCCTGGGGACTATAAGAACAAACCGGCTCAGAGGTTGTCAAGGTATGTTACCATCTGATAAAGATTTCAAAAAGAAAAAGAGGGGATATAGTGCTCAAGTTGTGTGCAATAGAAACAAGTTAGCTGTTGTGAAATGGAATGATAATAAGGTGGTAACACTAATCAGTTCCTTTGTGGATTCACATCCTATTGAAAAAATTCGGAGGTATTCTAAGGAGGATAAACGCAAGGTTGATGTAGACTGCCCTCAACTTGTAAAACTATACAATAAGCACATGGGGGGTGTAGACTTAGCCGATATGCTTATATCACTGTATCGGACCCCATTCAAGAGTCGGCGATGGTACTTGGGTATATTTGCTCAATTACTAGATATATGCGTCAACAATGGCTGGCTATTATACAGGCGAGATGGGCGGTCGAAAAAATCCCTAAAAGAGTTTAGGCTTGAGTTGTTTGATGGACTGTGCCGAGCTGGAAAAATCGGTAAG
Organism: Melanchra persicariae; assembly: GCA_947386135.1. Lineage (NCBI taxonomy): Eukaryota > Metazoa > Arthropoda > Insecta > Lepidoptera > Noctuidae > Melanchra > Melanchra persicariae. The sequence continues at coordinate 10,843,973 of OX376653.1, read as the reverse complement.
TCGACTGAAAGCATGCCAAAAGTAAAGGAGAGAACTATACAAAGGCCTACAGCTGAACGACCGGTTGACAGCGTCAGGTACGACGCTATTGGGCACTTTCCAGAATCTGCAAACAAACAATCCCGTTGCAGGTTTTGCAAAGAGGGACGGACAAAAGTTTTTTGCGTGAAATGCAATATGCATCTATGTTTTGTGGTAGGAGAAAACAACAAGAGAAACTGTTTCCGTCAATTTCACACCAAATAATTATTATTTCTGATGTTTTTTTCAATAAACAAAGTAATAAATTAACAAAATGAGTATTATTGATATCTTGGCACTGTGCTACACGTAGTACAAACATAGGAAGTCATAGTTTACTCTATAACTGGCAACGTACTCTCTGGAGTACACAGGTTTTCGCGAAAACTGTAATATACTGGTTTTTTTCACTATTTTTTTCAGTCTTCTGAGATCATAATTAATACGAAAATAACAATAAAATGTCAACTTTGAGAAACTATTTCCCTTGCCAATTTAAGGGTTAAAAAATTACATTCCAACCAAAAAAAGGTCAGGAAAAGACTGAGGTAGAGGTAAGCTTAAGGTAAGATTTTACAATGCATATACATGGTCACTCAAGCATAAACTTAGAATGCTTGGAGCTAAAGTAAAAAGTTGAGTTGGAGATACAATATAATTAATCTGATATAATGAATAGGACTCAAAAAAATTAATTAGTCAGATAGATTTCCAAAAAATATTAGACACGTATTTTTTCTTTTTTCACGTTAACAAAAAATGAAGATACAGTGCGTTAAAAACTCGTGTGACGTCATGGCATTGTACACTTTAAACAAAGAAGTGTCGTCACAAGCCCCCACTCTTGATCTTTGATGCGTTTTATCTTCGTAAATTTTTATTGATTTGATAAAGAAAAAAATACGTACCTATCCAATATTTTACGATAATCTAACTAACGGACTAAATAGAATCATATTTTTTTACACAGGAATCATACCTAATATAAATAAAATATATTATTTACCGTAAAGAAGTCGCTGTAAGCTTCGCGTCCAGCGTTTGATTGGTAACGATGTTTCGTAACAGAGACAGCGCTATTTCCTTGTGGCCCTTAGCCCATGCTATCTCGCTTTCAACCATGGTTATATCTTCTGAGAGCTGAGATTTCTTTGCGACAGCTAACAATCGCTGTGCCATCTGGACTCGGCGGTTGTTTAGGGCCATTTCTTAAGGAAATAAAATGTTTGTTAATGAAAATGGAACTAGAAATAATCAAGTTCTATGTGCTCAAGTCAGTCCAAGGAGCAATGTTTAGATCAGACGAGTTCTTGAGTTGAGACAGCAAATGGGCAAACGTATTGCGGGCAGAAAAACAGTGGACTGCCATAGACTGATTATGAATCGATCGAGTAGCAAAATAATTATTTTAACGTGCTTTTAAACTTACTAGCATATTGTATCTGCAAAGACACAATTTCGTTCAGCATATTGTTATGAGATTTCGCCGCATGCTCAAGTATGAGCACCCGCTGAGATGACAACGCTTCAATATGCTTAAAGTCAATGAACTGCGGCAAGTTGTTTATGTCCCATCTCTGAAGCAGCTCCGACACTTGACAACGATTCGTTCTCACCGAGAAATAATCTTCAATGTCGTTAAATATATGGAGTTTCTCTAAAACTTTGTATATATTCTGACAGTTCTCCATATTCAGATTCTGACATAATCTTGATACTGCAAGCTTGGCCTTATTAAGAGGTACCAGTAGTTTACTCTCATACTCTGGCGTAGTTTGGATGTTTAAACAACTTTTTAGACATGAATACTGGAATGCTTTGACTACTGAATTTTGGTTGCAATTTGATAGTTTTTGCTTTTCTTCGAGTTCTCGTATGTCTACGAAATTGCCCCAGTCACCTGAAATATTGATAAAGTGATTGTAAAATCATTTTCGTTTTCGGTTCATAGTAGAATAGAATTTATTTTTCAATGTAAGTGTTACATTGTACAGCACAACTTAAGACTAAGTATTGATCAAAATAAGTACTTCCAATAAGTTTACAGAACAAACATTCTTAAAGATCAAGCAATCATTTCGTACACTAAATAATGCGTTATTGTTTGAACTTCCAGTCAAACAAAAAACTGACTTAAGAACTTTGTTAAGAAAAAAATACCTACTCATATCATCATCATCATCATCATATCAGCCGAAAGACATCCACTGCTGAACATAGGCCTCCCCCAAGTGTCGCCACAACAACCGGTCCTGTGCGTCTCAATAAATAACAATCTAGGAGATTTTCTATATTACCATAAAAAGAGTTTGCTACACTCACCCAAGAACGCCAAACACTCATATTTGTAGTCATTCAGTTGGTCATTCTCCGGCAGTGACTTCATATACTGCAGAGCAAGGTGATGCATGCCCGACTTGTGAAGCGACCTGACCACGCCGTAGTGGAGATCCTGGTCGGGCTGGCCGCCGCACGAGAGCGCTATGTCGTGTAAGAGAAGCGCGTCCGTGAACTGGCCAGTGTTTATCAAGTGTTTACGCTTTTCATTCTCCATCGTCAAGTGCTCGGTGCCGCAGCCTTCGATGGCGTCTATTTCTCCGATTGATACGTAACACTGATGAATAAAAGGATTATCATTCTTCTTATCTCGTATCGGGACGGTGTACACTATACAGGATTTTTTTTTTCAAAATCAACCTTCCTAGCTAGGAATAGCGGTTTTTCAAAATTCCAAGATGCAGTTTGAGTTTTCATCAAACTCAGGCTAATAGTTTCGGATTTGGCCATCCACGCACACTTTAAAAATTCACAAATCGGGACAGTATAAAAACTCAAAAATTGGTCAAACAAGTAGGAAATGGTGCGTATACTTATGGACCTATTTTCGCCCATAAGACATTCGATGGGTTTTCTTGGAGTTTCTGAGATGTGAGAAACTATTAGCCAGCCATGCATTTCTCAGATGATACATAGATTGCAGATCCATATTCAACACCCTGTCTGCAGTGTAGAAAAACTTACTGTCCTAAAAATTCGTTGCAGGTTCTCTCCACCAGGTAAGCTCGAGGTGGCTTCTGGTGAGTTCGGCGAGACGCCATCATTCTGGAAAACTGCCCAGAGCTCGCCGTAGTACACCGCTGCCCAGTTCTGGTCGACCACGGTTGCCGCCCACGCTACCTTGTCGTAATCAAGCTCCAGATAATTCAACGTCTTCATCGCACTACCAGGCCTAAAAAGTTATGAAACAGTTTGACAATAAAAAATGCCTTCAGCCTAACAAAAAGTGAAAATAAGCTAATCAAATAATTTATTCGAACTCGAAAATGACTTGTTAGTGTTACTAGACTTCATTCTATTATAATGGTTGTGTGTGTTTTTAATACTTGCCTCATATTATAATAGTTTCTCTGTATACGAACAAAATCTACAATATTAAGCATATATTGAATGATCGTCTTGTAGCCATGGGTCACAGTTCCACCTGTTCTACAGTTAAAGTTACTGTCTCCACTGTTCTCCAGTTTGTCGTCGAAGCTTTGTTCCCAAACGTTATTGAAGAATTTATTTATATGTGCACTGATTGCTCTGACGTGTCTTTCTGTTAGACTTTGTAGTAATAGTCCAACAAGGGCTGGTAGTATCTGGCGGCACACTCGAGCCTACAAATGTCAAACGATTGTTTAATGTACATAGAAAAAAAAATCAATGAGCCAGGCACTGCATGCCCTGCAGAGTTAAAAGTGTCTTGTACACCTATCATGCCACGCACTGCAAGTCTTGTCTTGTCTCGTCTTGTCAGGGAGACGAAGAAGAAGAAGTATATATTTACAATGAAAATATTTTAAAACTGATTAAGGTTACAGGATTGTTGTTAGTTTGGTGTATCTCATGCTTTACATGCACAGCATATTCAACCTAACCAGACAAAAACGAATGCTAATAAAACTATGAGGTCAACTTACCTTCAATGCGCAAACTTTTCTCAAGTTAGTCACATAATTAGTTGATGAATGAACAAATGTCAGAAGAGTACATGTGACCTCTTTCAGCCAATCAGCATTATCCTTTGTGAGTAAAGTATTTAGGAATATTCCTTCAGGGCATATTGTGCAATATTCTTCAAACGTCATACTATCAGTGAGGGTATCAGTATTCATTGAAGTTGAAGAAGAAAAAGGCTTCAATATTTCTTTGTCAACTACCTCCAAATCTGAAATTTATTTTTTTATGTAACTCTAGGAAAGTAGGAATCTTAAGTCATTTTAATCAATAATTCGATAAAACTTCAATCCGTCGCCATCAACTTCGCCATAGACTTTAGGATTGTGTTTTAAGTTGATTTTAAAGAGACCCGATCTTTGTCTTGTATGTCTTAATTTTTTTTTTTATTATTAGTGACGGATTTGCTCTTGACTCTAGTCTATGTCAGAGATGACAGAGACAAAGTATACGATGGAGCGAGCTTACCCAGAAGGAGTCTGTTCACTCTAACTTTGAAGAGATTAGGGTTGTAAGCTTTTGGAAACACAGACGCAGGCAGAGACTTCCACTCCTTAGCTGTGCGCATTATAAAAGACGTTTGGAAACGCTTAGTGCGAATTGGTGGAATAGCTACATGGTAGGGATGGTAAGATGCAGTGCGTCTGGATGTCCGATGGTAGAAGGGGGCCGGTGCGATGAGGTCGTGGAGTTCTTGGGCACACTCACCGAAGTACAATCTGTAGAAGACCGATAAGCAGGCAACCTTACGGCGATGAGCCAAGCTATGTAGCTTGGCATCAACCAGTTTTGCGACACCGATGAGCGTCTTAGCTCTGCATTCCACCGAGTCAAGCGCGGCAAGCTGATACTTAGCTGAGCCATCCCAAAGGTGGCTACAATACTCCATGCAGGATCGGACTTGTGCTTTGTAAAGGGTTAAAAGCTGTCCAGGCCTGAAGTATCGCTTCACCCTATTTAGGATGCCCAGCTTTTTGGCCGCAGTTTGGGCTTTGTACTCGATGGTGGCGCCGAAGTTGAGACTGGATGACAACTCCATGCCTAGGAGCTCGAGCCGATCAGTCACAGGAACAGATGCACCCCGAAAAGTTGGAGTTTGTTCAAAACGACTCCTTTTTGCGGTAAAAAGACACGCCTGTGTTTTGGTGGCGTTAAAAGTGACCAGATTGTCATCACCCCACTGGGAGACAACGCTTAAGGTCAAATTTGTCCGCTCTTTGGCCTCTCTCAAGGAACGGACTTCATCCCCGCCGGTTGTTGCGCTGGACAAGTATCTCTCTGAAACCGTACTGTCATCTGCGTACCCAACAAGACCAGGCTGAAGTAGGTCATTGATGTGCAGCAGGAGAAGAGTTGCAGAGAGAACAGACCCCTGAGGAACTCCGGCATCAATAGTCATGAGGTCAGAGAAGCAGCCGTCAACGACTACTCGGACTTATTACAGTTTGTTAGTCCAAAATTAGATAATTTTCTCAAAACTTGAATTCAAATATAGTTTAACGACAGTGTCACATACCTGGAATATCGTTAACATCAAGGAACCTCAGTAGATCATTTATAGTTTCAGCGATTTCATCCGTGACATTGGGATCTTCATCAAAGAGCACGTCCAAAAGAGTTTTTCCAACAACTTGCATGAAGTACCGTGTAGGGTTGACAGTCCTGACCGGTTCTGTGTGAGCAGGCGGTACTGTCACCAATGTCTTTAGATCGTATGAGCTGATCTCCGACAAACAGTTGCATGCTTCGACTATGGTCTAAAAATCATCAAAAATAAATAGTAACGATGTGAAGTGCCATAATTTTTCAGAGTATACTTGAACTAATATTTTGAGATGATTTCAATCCATCGCCACCAACTCTCAATAGGGATGATTCCTGGTTAAAAAATATATGATTATATTTAGTCCGTCAGTTAGATTATCGAAAAATATTGGACACGTATTTTTTGCTTTATCAAGTCAATAAAAAATTACGAAGATAAAACGCATCAAAGATCAGGAGTGGGAGCTCGTGACGTCACGTGCATGTAAATAGTGTACTTGCAAGTACGTCACACGAGTTTTCAACGCACTGTATCGTTTTTTTTTTCGTTGAAAAAAGAAAAAATACTTGTCCAATATTTTTTGGAAATCTGACGGACTAATTGGATTTTTTTAATCATCTACCCTATTGACTTTAGTGTTGTCTACACTAATATTATAAAGAGGAAAGATTTGTTTGTTTGTTTGTTTGAAATGAATAGGCTCCGAAACTATGGACCGATTTGAAAAATTCTTTCACCAGTAGAATTCTACATTATCGGCGATGGTCATAGGCTATAGAATATTTTCAAAAAAGTTAGGGATCCGTATGAAAACTTCAATAATGTAACCCAAGGTGTGAGAAAAAATCCTTATATCGCGTACGTTGCGGAATCTATTGACAATAGAGCAAAGTGATGTACTACAGTTTTATAGAAGTCATCAATATCTACAAAAAAGTCCGCGATACCATTTGTCTAACTATTATGGATAAGTCACCATGACCGCTTTTTGTTCATATTATCAAGCAAATCCAATGGTGAAATAAAAAATGGTGATTTTAGTATCATGATATTAATCCTTATCCATTTAAATGGTTTGATAATTAAGTTTGATTATTTCTGTGTAAATTACACTTTAAATCATTCAAATCGGACCTTTCGTTCAAAAGTTACGACGGTAATAAACATGCTCGGAGTAAGAAAAATGTCGCGGCTTGAGCGAACTGGGGAGAATCGTGCCAATGCTTGGTCCGATGAAGTTGAAACACTACGGCATTTAAATGTTTTCGATTAAACAATAAGAATAAAAAATGTTTGGATTTTTCGAAAATAAACTACATACATAATAAGGAGTGAAGCACGGGTGATTAAGATTTTAGGGGAGGACATAATTGCTTGCTTCAATTTACGTCGGAATGCTATGAACAAACTAAAAGCAGGATAATTGAAACAGGTGTACCTAACAATTTTTGCATAATCAAACCCTGACGGGTTGAACGGGGTGAACAGTTGCGCTGGACCTGGGCTCGAGACAAGTGAGATTCTGTCAACGGTGGCGTGGCGTACGAAAATCGTTGTGCTTAATTTTCCAAAACTAACCTTTTATAGGGGGCGTTGAAGTTTGTGGAGTACCTACTAAATCCGCGCGGACGAAGTCGCGGGCGAAGTGCTAGTGTAATATAAATTAAATTTTGAGTAACCATCTGTATTAACGGCCCTTAAAAAGTATGTATTGCACTGGAATTTAAACATTAAAAAGTATGACATAGAGTTTATTGTTCCAGAATTTCAATATGTATCGTCGTCGCTGACTTTTTACTCTTCACTCTTACGTAATAAGATTCAAAATTGGTAGATCAGGAACGTGTGTGTATTCCCAGCGGAAAAGTGTCGTTTTTCTTAATTTCAGTTAAGCAGATATTTAGTGTATGACGTCGTGTAAATGTGTATGGTAAGTACGAATTTGTGCATCCAACCATTGGGGAGTTATTCAACAAAAACTGTTTCCGCTGGAACTACGTCATCCCAGCGGCACTTTTTTTTTCCTATGGACGTACAAGAAAAAAAATACATGCAATAATTAGTGTGTGACGAGAGGTACCTAAGTGTGTATGTTTAAATGAAATTTGTGTGTCTTAAAACTTCGAAGATATTCAAGTTTCCGCTGCGCTGACGTTTGGCTATTTGATGGAAATCATATAAATCGGTTTAGTGCAGAGTTGATTTTTTTTACGCACGTTGCTATGAATTTGTGTATAATGTTTGTGAAAACAGATTTTGAAAAAAGCATACCGTTTAGGAGATATACACGTAAAGGTGAAATATGGTTATTAGGTCCAAGTACTTAAAATAGGAACTTTAGAGCCTAACTTTTAACGTTTATTTGTATCTTGTAAGGGTCTACAACGTCTTGCCAAGTTTCATTTATGTGCGCTTAGTAATTAATGAGCAATGGCATAATTTACTACGAATGGACCACTATATTTTATGACATCCGATTGTAGGACTTTTTAATGGAAAATCAAAATAAAACATATTCCAATATTTAGTGTATCAATTCAGCTATTCATATGTAAAATTTCAGCTCATTACGCTACATAATTAATGAGATATAATAAAAATACCAAAACAACCGAATTACATGGATAAACCGACCAAGTTTGAATGGCTACAAAAAAGCGGCCGTGCAGTACATAGAGCTAACGTTCTAGAATTTCCAGTGTTTTACCATTATTGGACTAGTACAGGTCGGCACACAATTCTTGACCTGGCTCGATATGTTTCGAAACGCTTTACTTGGCATCACTGTTACCGTTGCGTTTATATTATTTAGGTACATTGAAATTGAATTGTTCAATTTGAATTAAAACGTCATTCGAAATGTGTCGAGCCAGGTGCCAAGTTAACGCGTACGGGTAGTAGTTATGTGTCTTCTTAGCGCGCTTTATCAGTCACAAATGTGCACCCAAGGACAACGTGCGTATGCGCTGTTTATTTTGCCGCAACGTAATATTATGTACCTATTGGACTCGGTTATTGACATAGTGTAAGTGACTGTGACATACTTATTGAGCCAGTAGTGAGAATGATTAAAAGATAAACAAGGTAAGTAGGTACTTCCTAATAAAATACCTCATGAAAATGTTATCTGTTGGAAGGTAGGTATATAGGTTCAAGTGACAACTGTATTTTGTTACTTACATCTCGACGACGCCGAAAGCCTAAAAGTTGTCTATATCTGCTATGTACAGATTCCAGTGCATACAGTGTTTATGACAGCCATGTAAATACCTATAGTTATTTGATGAAAGTTGGTTCAGCTGTTCAAAAGTTGCAGTCTCTTATTCGAACTTGTTTCGAATAATAATATGTGTAGGTAGGTACCTTTTATTTTCTAGGTAGGTACTTTGAAGTGTGAGACGAGAATTTCGTTTGTTCTTGTTTGCATTTATTCAAACCACAATTAATAGGTATAATCCCGCAATAATATTACGTAGGTACCTACTTATTGTTAACCTGTCAGGGATCGCGAGCGCGAAACACAGAACAACAGTCAAGCCCCACCCGCATTTTTATATAATACAAGCTGTTGCCCGCGACTTCGTACGCGCATATCCCGTTTTTTCCCGTTGGAATTCCCGTTCCCGTAGGTATTCACGTTCCCGTAAGAATATGCGCTAGAACGTAGGTAAGTAGGTCGGTACTGCACTACACTATAAACGTACCTTCAAATTGAGTCAATTACTTAGTACCTACTGATCTGTGATTGTAAGACGTACTTATTTGTTGCTGTAAAAGCTCGAACGAGAAGACCAACTTCCGAAAATTTACTAGTAGGTACTTAATACCTAAGATTTACCTATACATAAGTATTTGAGCTTTTACAGTAGGCAACGTATTTCTTATTTATAAAAGACTGATTCTTTATATCAATGTGTGGTGGCGTTGTTAGCGGCACAATAAATCTAACAATAATTTGATTTTATTTGATGTCATTACTACTTTGTTAATAATGTTTTCTAATTTTAATAGTCAGTAACTAATAAATACTTTTAAGAGTACAAAGTTAATGCAGTTGTTTTATTTTCTGCGAAACGATTGTGTACGCGCCTGTACGAATCTATTAAACACGATAACGATACTATACCGGAAATTCTAGAACGTTAGCTCTATGTACTGCACGGCCGCTTTTTTGTAGCCATTCAAACTTGGTCGGTTTATCCATGTAATTCGGTTGTTTTCGTATTTTTATTATATCTCTTTAATTATGTAGCGTAATGAGCTGAAATTTTACATATGAATAGTTGAATTAATACACTAAATATTGGAATATGTTTTATTTTGCTTTTTCATTAAAAAGTCCTACAATCGGATGTCATAAAATATAGTGGTCCATTCGTAGTAAATTATGCCATTGCTCATTAATTACTAAGCGCACATAAATGAAACTTGGCAAGACGTTGTAGACCCTTACAAGATACAAATAAACGTTAAAAGTTAGGCTCTAAAGTTCCTATTTTAAGTACTTGGACCTAATAACCATATTTCACCTTTACGTGTATATCTCCTAAACGGTATGCTTTTTTCAAAATCTGTTTTCACAAACATTATACACAAATTCATAGCAACGTGCGTAAAAAAAAATCAACTCTGCACTAAACCGATTTATATGATTTCCATCAATTAGCCAAACGTCAGCGCAGCGGTAACTTGAATAACTTCGAAGTTTTAAGACACACAAATTTCATTTAAACATACACATTTATCTCTCGTCACACACTAATTATTGCATGTATTTTTTTTCTTGTACGTCCATAGGAAAAAAATAGTGCCGCTGGGACGACGTAGTTCCAGCGGAAACAGTTTTTGTTGAATAACTCCCCAATGGTTGGATGCACAAATTCGTACTTACCATACACATTTACACGACGTCATACACTAAATATCTGCTTAACTGAAATGAAGAAAAACGACACTTTTCCGCTGGGAATACACACACATAAGGAACATTGACAGCTATACATACCTTATCATCATACGACGATTTTAGAATATTACAAAGCGACTGCACGATCTGATGTATGATACTCGTCCCACAGTCCTCAGAAAATGTTTTAGAATCCAAATCGCAGTACAAACTGCGAATATGATCTTTATTACTACTTAAAAACTGACGAATGTTTAGCAAAGTGTTGTGGCTAGAAAAAAGAATAGTTTATAAGCATGACTTCAGCCTTGTGCCAGTAATGCAGAGGAAGTAGCCGTAAGCACGTACCTAGGACGATTCAAACTTATTCTATGAGTTTTTAGTTTTTCTTTGAATACACTTAAATTGGAGCAGTGCATGTCATCACCACTTTGCGACATAGAACTTATAAAATCTACGACATCTTCGCTTTCCCTCAAGTAGTCCTTCATATTCTCAACTAAATCATTTAAAAACACCGTACACTCTCGTTCGAAACTCGATTCTTTCTTAATGATCAGGACAGGCAATAATTCCAGCAGTGACTTTCGCATAAGCGTCGCCGTTTCAGGCAATAAATGATCCAAGACCAGTTTCAAAGCATCAATGTATGCTTTCATTTCCTTTTTGTTGCAACAGTTTTTGATAACTTGAGTGAAACTGTTGCAAGCAAAATTGCACATGAATGCATCAGATGGATGGCCCAAAGGTATATTTTTTATGAAGGTAACGTAACCATGAAGAGCCAGTATTTTCAGTTCAAATATCTTTTCATGAGTAACAGCTTTCCATAGGTCAAACAAAATTTTGAATACCGTCACTGTTTGGTTTATACATAGATACTGAAGTACGCTTCCATCCGTGAGGTCCTGAGAAAAAGATTAACGACGTTTAGGTTACAACAACAAGTCAACAACGATATTGACGAATCTATTGAATCACTACAATCTAACGTTAATAAAAACGAGTACACCTTATCGAATACGTGTTACTGCCTCTATCAGGGTATCATCATCATCATCATCATCATCATCATCATCATCATCATCATCATCATCATCATCATCATCATCATCATCATCACCACATCAGCCGAAAGACGTCCACTGTTAGACATAGGCCTCCCCCAAGTGTCGCCACAACAACTGGTCCTATGCGTCTCGCATCCATCGGCTACCAGCGACCCTCACCAAGTCAGTCATCGGTCCACCTTGTGGGAGGCCTTCCAACGCTGCGACTTCCAGTACACGGTCGCTACTCCAGAACTTTCCAGTTCCATCGACCATCTGTTCTGCGAGCAATGTGCCTGCCCACTGCCACTTCAGTTTGGCGATTCTTCGGGCTATGTCGGTAACCTTGGTTCTGTTGCGGATATCATCATTCTTGATTCGATCACGCAAGGAAACTCCCGAGCATTGCCCTTTGGGTGGCTTTAAGCCTTCTGATGAGGCCCATTGTAAGCGACCACGTTTCAATTCCATAAGTCATCACTGGCAACACGCACTGGTCATAGACATTCGTCTTGAGAGAGGTGTGTGACGAGAAGATACCACGCCACTTTCTGAAAGCCGCCCAGAGCATATCAGGGCAAGGGTAAGGTAAATAATTATAAAACACTCACTTTAAAATATTCTAGAATGGCGCATAAAATCCTCTTTGGATAATAATACTCTTGATTCCGTTGCGGCAGTTTAACTTGAAACAGCTGCTCTGCATCTTCCCGGTCGCTCATGTGGGTAGCTGTCAGTAACAGCAACTCCCCAATGTTCTCCACAAACAGATTGCTCCAATTTTCATTTTCCAATATCTCATTAGTCAGTTCAAACATTTTAGTAGCATTTTTCATTGACTTCCTAAATGCATCTCTTTTATTAGTCTCGTAATAGACAATATTGTACTTGGCGCTGACAATATAAGGCAAACATAAGGCCATGATATTAGAAAAACAAATCTGGAATATAAACACAAACATTGAAAAGTGCCAAATAAATAAATACTGCTATGATATGAATACTTAGGTCTAATGACGAATCGATGAAATAACTCAAATATTTTTTTCCTACTCAACTTTTACAACATCAGTTACCAAGTCACACATACCTCGAGTATATTTTCAATTGATTTCTTATGTTTCTTTGCGACTTGCTTCAAAATATCGCAGTTACGCACATTTCCTTCCCTTCGCCACAATATTTCTCCCGCAATCAACCACTTCATGTGTGTTTCTATAAAACTGTCTATGGTGTCAAAACCAAATAAGTAGAGTGGTAGATCCCCCACTTCGTTATTTTTAGTAAACCAAAAATGCAATATTGATAAAATATTGTCATTCAAATATGTCTTGAGGTCTTTAATGCCAACAGAGTAGATTATCAGGTCCAAAACTTTCATAACTATGCGGTTATCTAATGATTTCAGTTTTTGCAAATGGATCACTTGTAGTATGACGCTAAGTATAGACGATTTTTTCGTTTGTGCCAGAGCAACGAAGGCATGTAGCACTGTGTACGTCCTGTTGGCAGATTCGTCTTTTAATATTGATTCTTTACTGTTTGATACCTAAAACAGCAATACAGCATGAGTGACATTTGATTTGATACTCTCGGCTGATTCATCTTTTTTTATAGCACGGCCTGGATCAGCCGAGTGTAACAATAAATTACCATAATTACTAAACATGATATTTTGATATAAAAGAAAAAGCATAATAGACGCAACGTCCATTTCCCATTTACGAAAATCGAAATCATTATTGCACATTTGAAATAGGTTGTAACAATAAGACTTACATCGATTAAAAAGATATCCAGCAACTTCATGGAAAAAGTTTCGATGTCGTCTTCGGAGAAATTGTTAATCAACTTCATCAAATAACAGCAATGAAGTCGAATGCTGTGGATATTGCCCTTCACTTTCTTCATAAATGCATCTTCAAAAGCTTCTATGATATTCGTGTTTTGGCTCCGATTCATTAAGATAATCTTAGTGACGCATTCATAAATCACAGATGCCACTTTCGGTGGGTAATACATGTCTTCACAGAGTTGCAAATAACTCTTGATCATAATGAAACAATTCTGCTTCATATCACTATCGTCCATACATAGAGGTTCCATTATTTTTAAAAGTATTTTTAGTATTTCAAAAGATACTTTGGAATTTCTGTAAAATTTCCGGCATATAGACTGCAACAGTGTGAAAATCAAACCTGCAAATAATAGTTCAATATAGATAGAAATCCTGGCCATTTTAACAGTTTAATTAAAATATTTTATTCTTATTACCTAAAGGAGGATCCTCTACATTTGAATCTATCAGTAGCTCTATGCACTGAAAAACGCACTGAATATCAGATGTAAAGCTGTAAACACCATCATCTAATATTAATTTCAGAATTTCTTCCCGGTACTCAGCTGATTTTCTGCAGTATGCAGCGAGTACCAAGAAGCAATTGTGCTTTAAAGTATCAATACTCGTGTCGTCCTCGTCTCCCTCGATGATTACATCGAAATCTTCAGACTGAACTTCAGTATTCAATATATTATTAACAGCATGAAATAAATCAGCGTCCATACTCGCCCGTAATATGCGTGAGACGAATGGATGAAATTCAATCGCCAACAGCGTTTGAACCAGTTGAAGAGCGCGAATTTTAACTGGTATTTCAGTGTTGCTCTTTAACAACCCAGTCAATGCTGTCCACATGCGTGTCAACATTGTCGTCAGTAAAATACATATCTGCATGTTCTCAATTTCCTCTTGAGATTTTACATGATATGTAATGAGTTTTTCAAGATATGATAAAGCAACGGTAATGAACTTTATACATTCTAATAAATCTGCGTTTTTTTGGAATTGTTTTGAATTATTTGCCACTAAATTAGTTTTGAAGTATTCTTGCACTCTACCTTCCACGTGAGAAACAGTTCCTACATGTTCGTACACAGCTTCTTTTTCTGTCGACTTAATTGAATTGTGCATTTCAAATTCACTGAATAAAATACACTTTTCTATGGAGTTATGTAATATTTCTCGTAAGTTGTCAAATTCCGCTTCAGGAGCATTAATAGAATTAAAAGCAACGTTTTCATTAGAGATTATTCTGAATAATAGTTCAGATACTTCAGTCTCGTATAAAGGTTCAGTATCATTTGATGTGAGCCATGACAAGCATTTAATTCTGAAGTCATCCAAGGTACATTTGCTGTAGAATTTGTGAAAGATATCGCTTAATGTTTGAACACTGTTTTTTGTAACTGGGATAACATTCTCGAGGTACAGTTTTATAAGATTAAGTGCATGCGGGTATTCCAGTACATCCGATCTTAACAATTTTTGCAGGATTGTATGCACAGCTTTGTGTGACACATTTGAAGAACTGCAGTTTCTGAAACCAAATTAAGTTATTATTTTTACATTATCCTTTTTCCCATTATTCAATTTATAGTAATTTCAATATGATCTTACCTAACACATGAATTCCACAATGACACTGATGTGTTTTTAAATTCGTTATTTTTTCTCATTAAAATCCGAGAGTTTTTCAGCACCAAACAAACTAGCTTCTCAAATGCGTTCCATTCTAGATTAGTACTGTTATTTGTCAGTAGAATTTGAAGACTATTCAGCAATGACAGGTAATCGTCGGAAGATATGCTGGCAGCATACTTTTCGACATATACATGTACAATTCCCAACCTAAAACACATTTTATTGGATTAATATCAAGAAAATATTCTTGGAAATGATTGGAAAGTTTCACATTGTTGTATTAGAATTAGAACAGTATGATAAAAAAAATGACTTTGTCAAAAATCGACTAAAAGTTCCAAACAAGTCGCTTTTCAAGCAGTCTGATGCAGTTAGTGGCCTCAGATCTGTAATTGAACTGCATCAGACTGCTTGAAAAGCATAGACATATCTATTTTTTATATCTCAATGTTGAAAAGAGACTTGTTTGAAACTTTTTAGTCGTTTTTAGCGGTAAGGTTTTTTTATAGTATTTTTTTTTAGTTCCTACGTTTTAGTGAGTTACATTTTTGGAATCGTCTGCTCGTGCCCTTTATTTTGATACCCCACTTGATAGGTTTTGAGCAAACTAAGGTAAGAAAAAAAACAAACCTATGCCCCCTTTTTTTTTCATTTGCGGGCGCCATTTTGATAATTTATATAGCCTATGTCACTACCACAACTCTGACGAATTCAACGACATCTCATATGTCAAAATCCGTTCAGCCGTTTGGCCTGTAGGGAGTGCCAAAGAAATGGACATACATACAAACATACATGTACATACAAACATACATGTACATACACACATACACACGCTCGAAAAACATTACCCTCCTTCTGACGCAATCGGGTAATTAGAAAGCTAACTGCGGAGTGAAAAACTGCAATATTAATAGACACCAAATATTAAATTTTTATTCAAAGGGTTTTTTTTTTTTTTTTTTCCTGTATCGTGGGTGCGTTCACAAACATATAAACTCACATACACAAACAGCCAGACCCGGAACAACTATCTGTAGGCCATACAAATATTTGTTCCGTGCGGGAATAGAACCCGTGACACGCAGCGCAGCAGTCGACCGCTCAACCACTGCGCCAACCGTGTCGTCAAAATTTATGTTATGTTGTTCTGTTTGCTAATGATACTTCTCTTATCTTTAAAGTAGATAGGAATAGACACAATTTTGACGATGTAAATAGTGCACTTATCATGGTTACGGATTGGTTTACGACAAACAATCTAGATCTAAATGTTAAGAAAACAAAATGTATAAAGTTTGCCTTACCTAATGTTAAAAATCTAGGACCCAATATTATCTTAAGTGATGAGGTGCTCGAAACTGTAGACTCTGTTTTTTTCTTGGGCATAACAGTTGAAGCCAAACTACAGTGGGCCCTCATATATCAACACTACCGAGAAAGCTTAGCTCTGCCGCCTACGCCCTCAGGAAAGTTAGACAATTCACTTACATTGACACAGTTCGGTTAGTTTACTTTAGTTAAGTATTTCCATAGTGTTATGTCCTATGGTATTCTACTGTGGGGAAAAGCCGCTGACATACAAAACATATTTGTTCTACAAAAGCGAGCCGTACAAGCAATATGCCAGCTAGGATTGAAAGAAATAGGTATTTTCTCGGTTGCTTCCCAATTCATTTTTGCCAACATACTACCTATATATCAGGCAAAATATACATTTATACGCCAAAACCAGAGCTATCCACTGCTTTAACACCAGAAATAAGTACAAACTATAGCTACCTTCCACCGTCTTCGTTTACGAAGACAACATGAGCACAAGCGAAGACGGTGGAAGGTGCTCATTTGTGGGTCTTGGTATACACCAAGACCCACAAATGAGCCGTGGACATTAGTCCACGGCTTCATTTCCGCTCCGCTCCGCTTTTACAATAAATTAACTCTTTCTTTTCTAGACTTGCCTCATAATGCCTTTAAAGCGAAAATGAAATCTAACCTTTGTTCGAATGCATACTATTCTATAAACGACTAGCACTTCGCCCGCGACTTCGTCCGCCGATAGTAGGTACTCCACAAACTTCAACGCCCCCTCTACCCCCTTATAAAGGTTAGTTTTAGAAAATTAAGCACAACGATTCTCATTATTTACTTAGCCATTTCTACTTATTCTCAGGAGGCCCTAGACAATGTGCCATTTAATTAGCGAATGCGTCTGTCGAAATGCCAAAATGTAGGAATTTGATCATGTGACATTTCGATAGCATCTGTCAATCTCATACATTTTTGACGTATTGACAATCGCCTACGCCACGCCACAGTTGACAGAATCTCACTTGTCTCGAGTCCAGGTTCAGCGCAACTGTTCACCCCGTTCAGCCCGTCAGGGGTTGATTATGCAAAAATTGTTAGGTACATGATCTGTTTCAATGATCCCACTTTTAGTTTGTTCATAGAATTCCGACGTAAATTGAAGCAAGCTATAATTTCCTCCCATAAAAAACTTATTCACCCCTTCTTCACCCCTTATTATGTATGTACCTAGTTTATTTTCGAAAAATATATATATTATATTGTTTTATCGAAAACTTTGTTTCAACTTCATCGGACCAAGCATTGATACGATTCTCCCTAGTTCGCTCAGGCCGCGACATTTTTCTTACTCCGAGCATGTTTATTACCGTCGTAACTTTTGAACGAAAGGTCCGATTTGAAGAATTTAAAGTGTAATTTACACGGACATAATCAACCTTAATTATCAAACCATTTAAATGGATAAGGATTAATATCATGATACTAAAATCACCATTTTTTATTTCACCATGGGATTTGCTTGAATAATATGAACAAAAAGCGGTCATGGTGACTTATCCATAATAGTTAGACATATGGTATCGCGGACTTTTTTGTAGATGTTGGTGACTACTATAAAACTGTAGTACATCACTTTGTTCTATTTTCAATAGATTCCGCAGCGTACGCGATATAAGGATTTTTTCTCACACCTTGGGTTACATTATCGAAGTTTTCATACGGATCCCTAACTTTTATGAAAATATTCTATAGCCTATGTCCATCACCGATAATGAAGGATTCTACTGGTGAAGTGTAAGAATTTTTCAAATCGGTCGAGTAGTTTCGGAGCCTATTCATTTCAAACAAACAAACAAATCTTTCCTCTTTATAATATTAGTGTAGACTACTTAGACGATAAGAATAGTTGGTCGCTGTGTTGAACAAAAGAAAATAAAAAAGTTTTTATCATAAATTCTTTACTTGATGCAATCATTGGTTATAATTCTGACCGTATAGGTCATTTGGATTTACTTAATTTTATTTATTGACATAAAAATCACCATGTTTTATTATGAGTCGTATTGCAATATGTGGTTAACTAGCGGCCTCGATAAATTGTCTGGATGGCGAGAGGGGTAATGGCTGATCTTTGCGTTAAGCTCGTGAACGGGTGCTGCTTGTGGTGACTGGTCGTCTAGCTGACCGTGTATTATTATTATTGTTATAACTGTTTATTAATTTTACTACGATAGTCCTAATTTATCACTTGTGACTTTGCGTCACAACTTATGGTTTAATTCCAGCGTTGCACTTGTAAGCGGGCATGCCATTTATGCCTGGAGGCTCATTTTTTATTGCTTTTGTATGCCAGAGTTTGCTTATTTATTTGCTTATGTATTTATTTTATTATTGTTTCAGATTTAGTTGTTGGTATAATATAGTGTGCTAGCTGACATGTGCCATTTAATGTAATTTTCGTTCTTGTTCGTGTTTGTTATCATAAAATGTTTAAATATATCATTGTATAAATTCATGTTCTTAAAACGTAACAGACAGATGTGTTGCTGGGGAGTTTGTTGCGCCACTTCTTCCCAGCTAAAACACTAGGAAGTGGTGACGGGCTGGGCGACTTGGGGGACTGTCTTCATGTAAATTTTGGCGTTCAAAAAGTGCTGATCTTCAGCCTAGTTTGAATAAATGACTTTTGATTTTATGGTTAGTAAAAACAATTATGGTCAACGTGTTGAAAGTGAATTCCTAGGCTACGAGGATATGTCCTGCACCTCAAGAACCACTAACTCCCAAAATACAAGCTTGATTAAGTTTAGGGGTTGATAGATCATTTATTGTGTGTTGCTTTACAATCATAAAACATCTTAATTAATATTGTACTTCATAGAACAATTCTGTTGAACTTTGAGAGCGAAATAAATTATTATTTTTTAACCTACCATGGAACATGATGTTGCTGCAAGTCGTTGACAAGGTCAGCAAATGTTAAGTTCTTGTTGATGCTCAATCTTAATCTTTTTGATACATTCTCTGCGCCAGTGTCACTTCTTTCGGATAATTTAAATATCTGTAATTAGATAAAATAATATTCCATTTTATGGGCTGGCTAAGTTTTGGCTGAGCGAAATAAAGCACGATATAATAATATATCGCCAAACAATGCCCTTTACATGCGGACATGGCGTTAAGCGATTTTAGGTTGGACGTAATATCACGAGGCAGTCACGACTGCCGCAAGAAAAGGTTTGAATTAAAATTACGAGATATTCATATATTTACAGATAGCTTTCCATAAAAAATATAAAACATGTAGACGCTTAGTTGACACTTCGCGTGACCCAAGGGCTGGCTTTTACTTCGGACAGAGGATAAACATTGCCATACAACGTGGAAATGCCGCCAGTCTTTTGGGCTCACTTCCAGTCGACAGCGATGCAGACGAATTTTGTGACGCCATAATTTAGTTAGGAGTTTTCATTTTTTATTTTATTTTAAGTGTATATAGTTAACTATATACACTCGTCTATTTATACTTAATATAATACTAATTTAAATTAGTATTATATTTAGTATAAATAGACGATTAACTCCAAAATCTTATGAGTCCCACAATTAAGAGTGCAATACAATCAATTGAATAATGAAATGGTGATGACCATTTGTAGGCCGGCGCACAGTATAACATCGTAACAGCGTTACAAACTCACTTTCACGTTTATAATATTACCAAAGATTTTGATCTTACCTGATAATGCACTGATGCAGCTAAGTTATGAAAATGTGAGCATTGTTGAAAAAGTTTATCATTTTGCTTTCGATTCTTTTGCAAATAGTTCACTTCTGTACATACTATTTCCGTAATACTGTTCAAGTATTTGATCCAAAGCTCCCAGTTGTTTGCGAGACTCCCTTCTTCATTTCTGAGTCTACCCAAAGGGTGATGTAGTGCCACAGTCAGATTTAAAAAGTTAAACAATGAATTCTGTAATCAAAAGAAGACTTCTGTAGGCTTATTACTTTAAAAGTGTGCTAGTATTTTGTTAAAAATGAGTTCTTTCCTTGCCAGAATTTGATGCTTATTAGCGACACTTTCGGATGGTGTAATAAATAATACAGGGTGTTTTTTTTTCAAAATCAACTGGATCGATTCTCGGCTAAGAATACCAATTTTTCCTATTTTGGTTTTCATCAAAATCGGGCTCGTGACTCGTTTCAGTGTTGGCCATCCACGCACACTTTAAAAGTACCTACCCTGTATAGTAGGTATAACTATTATTGACATTATAAAGTGTGTTAACACTAACCTTTTTCTTTTGATCCTTATTTTGGTCATAACATTTTAATAATGTTGGCATAACACTTTCAGTAAATTGACACATTGTCAACCTGTACTCGCAAGATAGCTACAAACAATTCTGTGATTATTTACTAAACAAATTACAACAAATGTACATCAAAGTAAATCATTCACATACCGCTTCTAGTAGCAATGTTATTATTTCGATAACTACATCATGTACTTTTTTCTCATTTGAAATGTTAGAAAAAAATTGTTCTAACAAGGGTAGTGATTCCATAAGGGGGCCTACAAACTGACAATTCTCCTTTCCACTTTTCATTACAAGTAGCACAAGCCTTAGTTTTGTGTAGTTGTCTATTTTGTAATCAATAGAAAAACATGCAGCAATACAGACATCCAGCAGCTCTGGAAATTTAAAAATAAAAATTATTTACCACTACTATAAATTAAGTTTGAGCACTATACATTTAAAAGCACAACATTAAAACATAAATTAAAATAAAAGTCTCTACTAACCTTTCCATGTGCATGGTTTAATGGTACCCAAGTAGTGCTCATAGGGCAGAAAATGTTTCAACAGTAAATCCAAATAACTGTCACCAATAGCTTTCACCATACGATTTTCTTTTAGCACATACAAACACATCTCTGTTATTTTGCCAGAATTTATATATGCTTTTCCTGAAAATAAACAAATTAGTATATTTAAGTGAAATAGGAACTATTAAAGGTTCGCAAATCCTAATGACATGATTGTGGCTCTATTTTTTTCAGGCATGAACCTATAATATCAATACTAAATGTAAAGTTGTTTCAAAACAGGGAGAAGTTTATCACATTGTGGATGCCAAAGTTACAGTTACAAGCAGTGTCGAAATATTTAGTATTTCTTAATTACAAAAAATTATTCTATCATTCGTAAAATAATAATATAAGTAGGTAATTCAACAGTAAAGCCTTCTTTTTTATATTTTTTCCTTTGGGTTGCCTGTCATAAGTTCGAAAAATATTTGACCGAATATCATTTCACCTAAAACTTTTCAACTATTATCGTCAAAGTCACGTCTGCCACTGTATCATTTGACCTATTATCAATTCGACTTTTTTCGTTACTTCGACGTTTCATTTGGTCGAAAAACTTTTTATCAAAGTTACACTTAGCCGAAATAACATTTTTTCGAAGTATTATGAATCCGAACATCCATTATACCATTGTTTCAATTAGGAACCATATTTTCATTTCACCAAACGCCTAGAAAGTTGCATGCAGCATGCAAGCAGGCATGCAGCATGCAAGCATGCAGCGTGCAAACAAGCATACAACATGCAAGCAGGCATGCAACATGCAGCAAGCATTGTTTCGCTGCGGGGTTTGGCCGGCCCCAAGCGACCTTATCGTCGCAAATGGTTTTACGCTCACCACCTGCTCCTCAGCTCGCGGGCCGCCCCACTATGGGACCAAACCGTATTTTCCATCTCGAAAATGGTTTTGGCGAAAGTCGTATATTCATAGATTTTTTTAGGGTTTAATACTCTTAAAGGATGGAACTTACGAATAAATCTCAAAAAAAAAAAAAAACTTAGTTTTACGTTTATAAACTGAACCTCAAACATTGGGTATAAATATTTTCGTGCCAATTAAATTAGCGTTAAGGAAGTTCAACACAAAATTATTCGGAAGTTTTCCAAGGAAGTATGTTAGTGTTATACATCATAAGAAAGCTTAGAATGTACACTTTCCAACCACGTTCGGTTTTTGTACAAAAATATTTTCGTTTTATTTTATTTTATTTTTTTTAGTGAAGTAAATAAAATTTCGTTTTTGTTTATTTCAATTGGAGTTTTCATTGTTGCCGAAAGCTGCCGGTGTCAAGTTAATCACTCTAGTAGATACCTTACCTATTCAGTAATATGAGGATTGAATAAAAACTTGCGCGTTTTTTGCGCAAGGGTGATTTAGAAGCAATAATGTCAATCAGGGGAAAATAAAAAAATCTCCGAAAATTACGTTCTTCTTTTTTATTATGAAATATTATATTTAATTGTTATATTTTGATGTCTATCTTGTTTTTTTTTATTTATGTTATAGAAGCATATATTTACAAATTAATAGACTACTATTATATTTGAAAGAATCTTCCCATGGCACTTTTGTTTTCGGTGGTCATCTTAACCACAAGTATGATAAACTATATTGCTACGGAAGTTCTATTTATCTGTTGTGGTAATTATTTACAATCAGTACTGATTACACTATTTCGATGAGAACTGTCATAATCAATTGTCCCATGGTTTTTGCACAAGGCACTAAATTGTTGGTCTTTTATATACCCGTGTTTTCAGCATACTATTCATTCGTGTTCATATACTTTTTTCAACATAGTTCTTTTTAACAGACAAAAACATTATATTATCTAACAATGAGTGAATTCGTTTGTGTTCGACGCGATCTTTGTGATCAAATAATTCGGCCAGTATACATTGATTACCGCGCAATTATATGTAAGCAAATATAACTGGTACTACATGCCATCTTCGGTCCATAAAGTACTTATACATGGTGCTAAAATAATAGAGCATTATGCAGTTTTGCCTATAGGACAATTATCCGAAGATGCCCAGGAAGCCCGAAATAAAGATTACAAGAAATATAGGTTACATCACGCTAGGAAGTGTTCCAGATCAGCAACAAACGAAGACGTTCTGCATATTTTATTATATACATCTGATCCTTATATATCTAGCTTGAATAAACCAAGTTTTCTAATATCCAAAGAATTGTTTGACGAAGTTAAAGAATTGTTAGAAATAAAAGGTGATGAATAGTATAAGCGCTAAAATTTTTAATTTTTTTATCATGTAATGTTTGTTTAATAATAATAATTAAGTTTTAAACTTATTTTAAGCAAAAGTGTTACTTTTACTGCTATTTTAATGTTACTGTATAATTTTTTGCATGAAATTTCGTATAACTGTAACTTTGTAATTTTTTTACTAAAAATATATAATTTTTAAAATGTTGATGTTTAATTTCTTTTATTGCCTAGATATTCAGAAATACGCAAAAAAAAATTCAAGGAGAAAAATCACAAAACAACAGAGTTATCGATTTTTGAGATAGAAAACACCGATTGGTCCCATAGTGCGCCCGACCCCTCCGCGCCTACGCGGGCTTTAATTGCACACTAGGGGTAGCGCAAACAAGACTGCGTGAAGTCGGTTTTGCAGCGTCAATTTAAAAATTTTGTAGCACAACATATTTATTATTTATTTAAACTTTATG
Source organism: Melanchra persicariae (assembly GCA_947386135.1). Classification (NCBI taxonomy): domain Eukaryota; kingdom Metazoa; phylum Arthropoda; class Insecta; order Lepidoptera; family Noctuidae; genus Melanchra; species Melanchra persicariae. The sequence goes on along the minus strand of OX376653.1, from coordinate 10,820,083 downwards.
TACAATAGTGGTACATGGGCGGCCTTAATGCAACAAGGCATTCTCTACCAGTTAACCTACAACACTATTTTAATTTAATGTTGAAAATGGTACCAAGTAACCGACTTTATTTATTTGTAACTAAATAATATTCCGTAAAATGTTGTTTCGGTGTGGTGAAAATATGGCAAATATATAATATATCATTTGGAAAATGAAAAAAGTTCGAAAGAGGCTTCGGTCAATGGTAAAAAGTTATTTTGTAAATCGGCGAAATATAGTTCTGTACAATAATACCTATGACATATTATTATGATACTTCGATGATCTAAAAATATGTCAAATAATGCATTATAGCAAAAAAGACGTCGGTCAATAGTTTTCGGTAAAATAAAATTCGAACAAAAAAAAATCGAGTGATCGGTTCCCTTTCCTTTGTTTTTGTGACCATATTTTGTTGTTCGTTTTAAGATGATCTCAGTACCTGTATTAAGTTCTTAGTATTAAGAAAAATATTTTGCTAACTTCACTTCAGCATGCAAAAAAAAAGAACTTAAAAACAATTTTTACTTAAGACCATTTACCATTTTTTATGCAAATAAATGATATTGTTACGAGCTTAGGGTTCGTGACAATAAAAACAGCCGATAAAATAACCAAAATGACACTTTAATTAATCAACACTAATTACAACTTAAACTCACTAATTATAAATCACAATTGCACTACTGATCACTAATTCGCAGTCGAAGTTCGCTCTCGAAGTTGTCGCTTGTATCGCAAAATCAATACTGACTCGGTCGCAGGCTATGCGGGCCTTATATAGGTCGGCAGATAATTCCAGAACCTTCTAGTATAGAAACATCTAGAAAGTTCGAGTACATACCGGTCCGGACCAACCAGACATCGAAAACTCTAGAATGTTCTAGCATAGAAAAGTCTAGAAGGATCTTGACTCTACTAGTTCTGCTACTCGATACTAGATGGCGCTAGTAGTAACTTTTATCTTTATGTACCCGGCATTAATTCTGGCGCGTAACACTGCCCCATCCTAAGACATGCTCGTCCCGAGCACTATCAGCCCCATAATAACGCGCCAGTCGATCCACATGAACGATCTTAGGAGCACTTCTTGTACCTTTCTGTATGCGGTAGGTTACGTCATTGATTTTCGTCACAATCCGGTACGGCCCGTCCCATTTAGCTTGAAGCTTAGGAGATTTCCCTTTGCTGCGAACTGGATTGTGCAACCACACTAGTGAACCTTCGTCAAATCCTTTATTGTTCATTTTGCGGTCATAACGGGTTTTCATCTTTTCAGACATTTGCTGACCCGATTGTCTGACGTGCTCATAAATGTCATACATTTTGTTCCGCAAGTCATTCGCATAGTCGGTTATACTGCGTGGGGCATCAGGTGGTATTCCGGTAATCAAGTCTGCAGGCAGCCGTAATTCTCTACCAAAATTTGCGAGAGCTGGTGTCACTGATGTGCATTGTGCTGGTTTTCCATCACTTTTTAATCGGATTTTTTAAACGATTTAATCAGACATTGGAGAGATACCTGTATCTCTCCAATGTCTGATTAAATCGTTCCACCATTCCATCCGATTGTGGGTGGTAAGAAGTTGTTCTCGTTTTATGAGTACCCATAACTCGACAAGTTTCCTGGAATATTTGGGACTCAAAATTCCTTCCTTGATCGCTGTGAATCTCCAAGGGTACTCCAAAACGACAGAAGACTTCATGAACTAGTTTATCTGCAACTGTTGCAGCTTCTTGATTTGGAATGGCGAAGACTTCTGGCCACTTAGTGAAGTAATCCATCACAATCATGAAATACTTGTTACCACTCTCACTTTCCGGAAACAGTCCAGCAACGTCTAGGGCTATCCTTTTCCATGGTGCACCAACATTGTACAATTTCAATGCACTTCTACTACGTGTCTGTGGTCCTTTTACAGCCGCACAACTTGTACATTTACGGCACCAGTCCTCGACATCGTCACGACAGTGGACCCAGTAAAACCGTTCCTGTATCTTCAGTAGAGTACGTTTCACTCCCATGTGGCCACCTGAACAACCATTATGGTACAGCTGTAGAACATCCGGTACTTTAGCTTTAGGAACAACCATTTGCAAATGACAGCTGTCTCCCCGAGCATTTTCCCATTTACGGCACAGGACTTTATCTTGAATCACTAAGCTGTCCCATTGGGCCCAATAGCTTTTTGTGATCGAACTCATCGCTGAGACGTCGCTCCACGTTGGCTTAGGAGCCATGGCCTTCATCCACTCCAGAATCGGCTTGATGTCCGAATCTTCCTGCTGTGCAAGTTGTAGGCTTTCCTTCCACTCGTTGCTAAGATCTGTATTGAGCATCCTTATAGGTACGACTTCTTTACCCTCTTGCCTAGTACAATGTTTGCAGTCTTCGGGGCAAGGTCTTCTTGACCATGCATCTGCGTTGCCATGAGTTCTTCCACTGCGATGTTCAATCTCAAAGTCGTATTCCTGCAGTAGTTCAATCCACCTCGCTACTTGTCCTTCTGGATTTTTAAACTGCAATAGCCATTTCAGTGCAGCATGGTCAGTTCGTAAGAGGAACTTCCGACCCAGCAGATATTTGCTAAAATGCTGCAATGACTTTACTACAGCAAGCAATTCTCGTCTTGTTACACAATAATTCCTTTCTGGTTTCGATAACGACTTGCTGAAGTACGCTATCACAACCTCTTGATCGCCATTCCGTTGAGATAACACATCGCCAAGTCCTACGTCACTTGCGTCTGTGTCGACTAGAAATTCCTTGGCCCCAAAATAGGTGTTTTGCACAGATGGTCTTTTAGCTCCTGGAATGCGATGTCACAACTTTCATCCCAGTAGAATTGTCGCTTCTCCTCGGTTAGCTTGTGCAGGGGTTTGGCTATATCTGCAAAGTTCTTGACAAATCGCCTATAATAGGAGCACAAACCCAAAAATGCTCTGACCTGCGTTTTGTCTTTTGGAACTGGCCACTCCTTGACAGCGACAATTTTCTCTGGATCCGTGCGGATACCTTCTTCCGACACTACGTATCCCAAAAAGCTAACTTGCCGTTTGAAAAGTGAACACTTCTTAGGACTCAACTTGAGGTTGGCACTCTGGATCTTCATGAGCACACGTTCCAGGTTTTGAAGATGTTCTTCAAACGTACGACCTACGATGATGATGTCACCCAAGTAGACAAGACAGGCATCACCAATTAACCCGGTTAGTACAAGTTCCATCAACCTTTCAAACGTTGCCGGAGCGTTGCACAATCCAAACGGCATAACTTTAAATTGCCACAGACCCTTTCCTGTCGAGAATGCGGTTTTCTCCTTGTCTTTAGAGTCGATTTCAACTTGCCAGTAACCACTTTTTAGGTCTAGCGTGCTAAACCACTTTACTCCAGTTAGCATGTCCAGCGTGTCATCAATTCTTGGCAAAGGGAAGCTGTCCTTTTTTGTCACGTCGTTCAGACGACGATAGTCAACACAAAACCGCATGCTGCCGTCCTTCTTTCTCACCAGCACTACCGGCGAACACCATGGACTTGATGAAGGTTCGATAACACCATCCTTCACCATTCCCTCAATCATGGTTTCCACTTCCTTTTCACGTGCTACTGGTAATCTTCTTGGTCGCTGACGGATAGGCAACTCTTCTCCTGTGTTAATTTTGTGTTGAACTAAGCCAGTCTTCCCAATGTCACCATCGTTTGAAGAGAAAACATCGGTGTACTTGAGTAACATCTTCTTTGTCTTCAGTATTTCATATTGAGACAGAGCGCTGCGACAGTCTTCTAAAAGTGTGGTCACTTTTGTTTGTACCTCCTTGCTAATGATCCCAGTTGATTGAAATTGACATTGACGCAACCAAACCAATCCACCTCCTCGCAAGTACCAATCAGCGAGCCTTTTTCTATCATCTGTTCCGTATTACAAAGGTTCAGCACACGTACCCTTGAGATTTCAGTGACTCTGACCAAAGTTTGTGCCACTTTCCATGGAAGATCATTGTCTACCCATTCCACGAGTACACAACGATAAGTCTGCCCAGAATTCCGAGGAAGACTAACCGGCACAATTGTTTCCGATCTCGGAGGAATAACAATCTTCTTCAAGCTGTACACATTTCCTGGTAACGCCCCTTCCATGAAAAGTTCCTCTTGTCCACATTTCAAAACTCCTTGCTTAATGTCGATCTCACAACAATTCTTCCTCATAAAGTCTAGGCCCAGGATGCAATCGTCCATTATATCTGCCACGATAACATTATGCAGGTATATTCTGTTCCCTAACTTCAACTCCATCTCTTTCTCTCCTCGGACGGGTATGCGCTGACCGGTGGCTGTTACCAAATTTACGCGCTCTCGTTTGTATGCGGAGTCCCCAAAGAACCGACTTACAAGTTGGGAACTGACAACCGTGCGTGAGGCTCCAGTGTCTATTGTCAGCTTACATGGCGTTCCGTTGACTTCGCCCTTGATAATTAGGCTATTCCCATCGTGGATTTGTGAGATCGAAATCCTTGGGGCTCTTTGAACATCAGCCAGCACCCGCCCCGCAGTCCTGGCTTTTACTCGTTTCCCTGCTGTTGCTGAGCGGCGCTGTTAGCCGCCCTACCTTCTGGATATCGGTTATCTTCCCTATCTGCAGTTCGCTTAGGGCAACTGGATCGAAGGTGGCCCCTTTCCCCACAGCCATAGCACCTAGGGCTGTATCCTTTAACACGGTCGCGAACTGTAGCCGCTGCAACCTCTCTGACGCGATGGGAACGGTGATCCTGCCGCACAGCTTCCACCTCCAATGCATGAGTCAAGGCGTCCTTAAGCGTCCCGTGGTGCCCAAGCCTCACAGCAGCTCTAACCTCAAGGTCGCGGATGCCGTCGATGAATGCCTGCACCAGGTTCCCTTCAATGAGCGCTGGTACAGACTGGTATGCTTTTCGAACCAGCTTTTCCACTTCAAGGGCCCACTGCTGCAGGTTTTCACTGCTACGTTGCACGCGATCCTTGAGCTGCGCAAGAAACACGTGTTCCAGATGAGCGTCGCCATACCTGGCTTCCAACGCCTCAAGGAGCTGCTCGTAAGTCACTTCCTTACCGAGAGCTTCCAGGACAGTTAATGCCTGGTCGCGCAAGCCTAAGGTGAGGGCAGTCATGGCCTGATTTTTATTCCAGCCGTTCGCGACAGCCTCAAACTGTATTTTGTACGCCGACCAGGAAGATGTCCCATCGAACGGCGGCACTTTGAACCCGCGTAGCGAAGGTGTAGTAGCTACGGGTGTTGCAATTCCATCTCCTGCCTTAAGGTTATCAATTTCTTTTTTTATTTCAGCAATCTGAGATTCAGCTTCTACCAGGCGGTTCTCGTGCTGAACCACCTTATCTTTAACAATCTTTATTTCTTTGCCAAAAGTGGCATGTAGATCTTTCATGATGAACATCTGTTCTTCCTGGCGGCGCGCCTGCTCCTCCTTATCACGCTGGAGCTGTTCTTCCAACCGGCGGGCCTGTTCCTCCTGCCGGCGGGCCTGTTCCTCCTGCCGGCGGGCCTGTTCCTCCTTGTCACGCTGGAGCTGTTCTTCCAACCGACGGGTCTGTTCCTCCTGCCGGCGAGCCTGTTCCTCTTGACGGCGGGCCTGCTCCTGCAGCATCATCATGAGAGCTCCAAAGTCTGGTGCTGCAGGTGCTAAACCTGCTGTGGATGGGCCGGGCTCCGTGGTCGGCAACTGGCCCTCCAACGTCTGCGGCGTTGCACCTCCAAACCGCCTCTGGTCCGTCTCTTGCTGGTGTTGACTTCGGGTACGGATACCCTCCGTGTCGTCCTTCGGTAGAATCGTTACAGTTTAAATATCCACTCTTCTGACACCAATTGTTACGAGCTTAGGGTTCGTGACAATAAAAACAGCCGATAAAATAACCAAAATGACACTTTAATTAATCAACACTAATTACAACTTAAACTCACTAATTATAAATCACAATTGCACTACTGATCACTAATTCGCAGTCGAAGTTCGCTCTCGAAGTTGTCGCTTGTATCGCAAAATCAATACTGACTCGGTCGCAGGCTATGCGGGCCTTATATAGGTCGGCAGATAATTCCAGAACCTTCTAGTATAGAAACATCTAGAAAGTTCGAATACATACCGGTCCGGACCAACCAGACATCGAAAACTCTAGAATGTTCTAGCATAGAAAAGTCTAGAAGGATCTTGACTCTACTAGTTCTGCTACTCGATACTAGATGGCGCTAGTAGTAACTTTTATCTTTATGTACCCGGCATTAATTTTGGCGCGTAACAATATTCAATCCAAATGGTGCTAGCGCATGCGTCATGTTCGTGAACGGGCGCCTTCAGTTGGGAATGGTCATGGTCCGGTTGTTCCTTTTTTACTCCAGACGCTTTAGCGTGCACCGTTCTCACATACTCGTATATTATGTGAGTATGTACAATGTCAACAAGAATGATGTAAATAGCATTGTTAAAAAATTTCATTTGAAACTTAACTGTATAACATTGTTTAAAATATGAATTTGAAAGAATGTCTGTGGAGTTTCTTGCATGTTCTTCTCCATAGAAATCTATGCTTTGGAACATGCAAATAATTTCATCGCTTTGACCAACCTTGACAATTTAGTGCTTGTAAATGGTTTAATTGAAAAAATACCTACCAAAATGCTTTGAGTTTTGTTTTTGAGAATGCAAGGTAACAACAATGCGGCTGGCCCAGAAAGAAATGACAGGATGAGCTGGCCTATACTGTCTCACTGCACTGCAGGGCAAAAGCCTCCCTTCCAGCCTTTTCAGTTTAATAATACAGTGGATTTCGGGTATAGTTCGCTCAAGCCACGACATTTTCTTATTTAGAGCATGTTTATAGCCGTCATAACTTTTAAACGTAAGGTCCGATTTGAATAATTCAAAGTGTAATTTACACAGACATTATCAACCTTATTTTAATGGACCATCATCATCATCATATCAGCCGAAAGACTTCCACTGCTGGACATAGGCCTCTCCCAAGTGTCGCCACAACAACCGGTCCTGTGCGTCTCGCATCCATCGGTTACCCGCGACCCTCACCAGGTCATCGGTCCACCTTGTGGGAGGCCTTCCAACGCTGCGTCTTCCGGTACGCGGTCGCCACTCCAAAACTTTTCGGCCCCATCGACCATCTGTTCTGCGAGCAATGTGCCCTGCCCACTGCCACTTCAATTTGGCGATCCTTCGGGCTATGTCGGTAACCTTGGTTCTCTTGCGGATATCATCATTCCTGATTCGATCACGCAAGGAAACTCCGAGCATTGCCCTCTCCATTGCCCTTTGGGTGACTTTAAGCCTTCTGATGAGGCCCATTGTGAGCGACCACGTTTCGAGTCCATAGGTCATCACTGACAACATGCACTAGTCATAGACTTTCGTCTTGAGACACTGTGGTATGTGAGACGAGAAGATACCGCGCAACTTCCCGAACGCCGCCCAGTCGAGTCGGATTCGACGGTTGACCTCTTTCTCGAAGTTAGCCCTACCTAACTGGATCGTTTGTCCCAGGTAGACGTACTCATCAACCACTTCGAGTGCAGAGCCTCCAATCTTGATAGGAGTGGGTGCTACATGGGTATTTACCATGACCTTGGTTTTGTCGATGTTCATTTTAAGACCCACTCTTTCGGAAGCTCTACTGAGGTCATCGAGCATTGTACTGAGGTCATCCGTGGTCTCAGCCATGACGACTATATCGTCGGCAAATCGAAGATGAGTGATGTACTCGCCATTGACATTAATGCCTAGCCTTCTCTAGTCCAAAACCTTGAAGATGTCCTCCATTGCGGCCGTGAACAATTTCGGAGAAATTACGTCTCCCTGCCTCACACCCCGCTGCAGGAGGATAGGTTCTGATGTCTGATCCTGAAGTCGGACTGATATGGTGGCGTTTTCATACAAACACTTCAGCACCTCGATGTACCGATAGTCGATCTGGCACCGTTGGAGAGACTGCAACACAGCCCAAGTCTCGATCGAATCGAAGGCTTTCTCGTAGTCCACAAACGCTAAGCAGAGGGGCAGATTATACTCTTCGGTCTTCTGTATAACCTGCCGCAGCGTGTGTATGTGGTCTACGGTACTGAAGCCTTTTCGGAATCCGGCTTGTTCGGGAGGCTGGAAGTCGTCAAACCTGCGTGCGAGACGGTTTGTGATGACTCTGGAAAATAGCTTGTAGACATGGCTCAGAAGTGAGATGGGCCTGTAATTCTTAAGCAGGGCATTGTCGCCCTTTTTAAAGAAGAGTACCACCACACCTCTGCTCCACGCTTTTACATCATTCTCACATATATAATGTATTATTTCAATATGAATGATGTACCTAACCATTATTTTGTAACAAAATATTATTTTTTAAAGAGTGTCCGTGGAGTTTCTTGCATGTTCTTCTTCATAGTCCTATGCTTTGGAACGTGAAAATAGCTTCATCTTTTTGACTGACCAACCTTGACAATTCAAAAGTGCCTGTAAATGGTCTAATTGAAATAAATGCTTTGAGTTTTTTAAACTACTGGCAATTGGTGGAACATGAAATTCTGCACAACACTTTCTTTTGTGATGCAGGTGACCACTAGGAAGGGATTTCTGGAAATTCGACCAAGGGTGAAAAGAGGAAAAAGTATTTGCATTATATCTTATTGCTGGCAGTGTTTGTAGAAAAATGAATTCAAAATATATTACCTTTATTGGAGCCTGCCACACATAGGTGCAATAAACTACTACAAAGTGGCCTGGTGACTTTTTCATATGTTTTAGAAGTGTCATATTTTTCTATCTCCTGTAAAATGCACAAACACTTTGGATTAGCATTATTTCAGTGAAAAAGGTAAGCTACAGTATTATGATGCTAATAACAACTGCCGGAGAATACATATAATTGTTGATGTTGATTTTTGATAGGTAGTTACAATACAAGTACAAATTCAACCACAACAAAGCTACTGATTGAGTTGACAATTTATTATAAAATGTGAATCAGCATGTATTTATTAAAAAAAAAATGCTGTTACCTTTAATATATATTCATTAATATCGTCAAATAGATTATTCCAGGTATATCCCCTCTTTTTTAAGGTATTTTCAGATAAAAGTGAAGGTACTGCATTTCTTGTAAGGAATTCTTTTAAATTTTCTGCACTTTTCTTTCGTTCTGTGACCCGTCGGTCTTTAAGACCATTACTGGCTTCTTTAATAGATATTTCTAACTCCATGACAAAAACTTTATCAGATTAAAATATTGTTTTTATGTAAGACTGTTGAATCTGAAGAACTCTGCATGTGAAGAAATATATTTAAATTGATTTTAGCATTTTAGATTTAATCTAAACATTTATATTAGATCGACAAATAACAAATAATCCTATCAATAAGATGACAAATAAGTAGTATTGTTATTCAACAATATTAGTATATTTTAAAAGTATCACTTCCCGCCGGTTATTTGTCAGCTCAAGGTATGTAGGCGAACTATTTCAACTCGGCTCTTTATTTGATGCTCTTCTTTTAGAAAAACTATTCTTCCATGCCACTAATCTACTCCCTAAACTAAAACCGTTCTGCGTAACAAGTACCTAATCGAAATAACAGTATTATTAGGAAATAAATTGCGGGCTACGGAACAATCAATCCTTCACAACTTCACAACAGTTGACAAGTCGCTGTCGCTGACTCAGTCAGACTCGCTGCGACGACAACTGACAGACAAGTGCCAATTTTTTTTTTTAATTTACCCTGAAGTGTGGGATTTAGTCTTTTGACCATATGGCCGTCTTATTACGTCTACGTCCTTTTTATATTTTTGTTTTGCATTAGGAAGCGGGTGTAATACATTCTAATGAATGCTGGACTATTTGGCAGCAAATATCACTCAGCAGAGTCAGCCTTCTCGGCAAGAGTTTGTTTGTTTGAAAGCGCTAATCTCAGGAACTACCATTATTTGGAAAATTCTTTTTGCATACGATAGCCACATTCATGAGTTAAAAACGGGATATGCGCGTAGGAAGTCGTGGGCAAATGCTAGTACTACAATAAAATTGACAGCTCCACTTCACCGAGATCGCGTCTGTTTCAATGATTTCACTTCTTGGCCAGTCACGTACACTTAAGACTTAAAACTATAACAAATTTACACCACAATATTCACTAGGAATCAATGGGAATAATTAAAAATTGCCACGGCGGGAATTTATAGAGTGAAGTTTATTCACTTGATAAAATCCCTCCAAAAACCCAGTCAAGTTCTATCCATATACATCGTCTTCAAATCAACAGATGGCTCTAGAATTTTAGTCTATCTCATATATCTCTAAAATGCTAGTGCCATGGAATTACTTTTTTTTATTTTTAAGTACCTACTTATTATTTAGAGCTTCTAGCTTCTGCCAGCGGCTTCGCCCGCGGCTTGGCCCGCGTGAAAGTCGAAAATTATTGAAAGGGAACATAGGTATGTTCCCTTTCAATCATTTTCGACTTTCACGCGACACCTATTTTGAATCCCAGGAGTAGGTACTCCTGGGATTCAAAATAGGTATCCTTTGTTCTTCGTTTACTCGTGAGCCAGGTTTTATCTAAATCCATCCAGCCCTTTCGACATGAAAAGGTGTCAAACAAACCGACAGACAGACAAAAGTTGACAAAGACTAGTATATTTCTAATTCTTGACGGGAATAAGCTAAATTTTGTACGAGCTTTGAGCATTCTTCTTTGCATTCGTCCGTGGATTTGACAATTACTAGTCATAATTCACACATTTTTTGGTAATATGCTATTAATTTAGGATTATTAAGGGTAACCTTTTCTGGGGCTCTCTCGGGCTACCTGCCCATGTTTAAGTTTATTAAGCATAACTACAATTTACAATCATCATCTGCCTTGCCTTTATCCAACTTTATTGGGGTCGGCTTCCGGTCAAACCGGATTAATGCCTTGTTGCATTAAGTCCGCCCATGTACCACTATTGTACATAGAGTTTAAATAAATAAATAAATAAATAATTCAGCTGAATAAGTACCAGTACCTATTTTACGTGGAGCGGCTGCCTATCAGACCTCCACAACCCATTAACCAGGTAACACGGTACTTCTTGGCAAGACTGGAGTTAGATTTTCCGGCTTCTGACAATCCGTAACGACTGCCAAAGATCTACAAATGAAAGCCGGGGCCAACGGCTTAACGTGCTTTCCAAGGCACGGAGGAAACTCGATAATATGTTCGTCGCGATGCAAAACATATTGGAAAGACAGAGCGCGGACACGACGCTTACTCGTCTGCGCCCTATTGTAAAACATACAGAAAGGATGGGGTACGGGCGCGGACGAGAAACGGGTGAGAACGGGCGGGCGCGGGTGCCGGGACTCGCTACAATACCGCTCCAGCCCCGGCGACACACCGGTGTGTCCTGTATTTATCGCGAATTTAATGTTTATTTACTATTATATATATATGTATGTATTTATAAATTATATAAGTATGTATATCAGTTGTCTGGTTACCATAACACAAGCTCTGCTTAGCTTGGGATCAGATGGCCGTGTGTGAGTTGTCCCAAGATATTATTATTATTATGTAAGATTTATTTTTTATTTGGAAATTTTCACATGTCAGGGCTGGAGCGGTCTTACAATGCAGCTTGAAAAAAATGTGCACGTATGTTTATATTTTTTATTTAACATGCAAATAAAAGCCTGACATCAATAGGGAAAAGCAAATCGTTATTAGTTATTATGTTGAAAATCATTGGTAGTCAACGTCAATAGTGTTACGACCACTTGCGTACAAAAGTCTTACACTATCGCAATATCCAACAGCTCGTCGTGATCCCGTAACTAAAACATAAGCGTCGCCGGTTCGCAGAATACGCTTTATTTTACAATAATCGAGTGCAGCATGAACCCGTGAATCTACTTCTGCCATCCAATTACTTTTTGCAACTTCAAAATAATGCAAAGATCGAACTCCTCTCCAAAAGCGTAACTGTCGTGCTGTATGGCATGCTCTAGTTACTGCTACTATAGGACAATGCGGTTTGGCGTGCGCAATTAGTTTAGCTGTTCGGCCAGAGTTAGTTAAGCATATTATTACAACAGCACAAGCTCGCATGGCAAGTTCAACAGCATTTATACTAATAGCTTTAGTTGGTTCTTCGAGGGTACTTTGCATTAATTCAGTATTTCCATATATGTATGGCTGCCAAATTGTTCGTTCGGCTTGCCTACAAATAACAGCTGCTGCAGCAAGACAATGTTCAGCCATTTTGACAGAGTCAAAAGAAGGTGAAAATTTCTTCAACGGAGAATCATAATGTAGTTCTATAGATATAACATCCACGCCATCAATTACTAGATTAGCAATGTCTGATACGCAAAGTGTGGGGATCTGCTCATTTATTACTGCTTTAAATATGCATGGCTTTCCAACTTCATTACACTTTGCTGATATCATTTTCTGTGCAATAAATATTTTCTCAATAGGCAAATCAGTGCTTAAGACACATCGATCAACGTAGATGCCATCTGCTGCAGCTAATAATTCGTCAACGTGATCGAATCCTAATACAGTGTCGATACAAGCTATGATCAAAATATGTTTTCCTTTTTCCCATAAAATGCTTCTGACTCCATTAATATCACGTGCAGTTTGAGCGTTTGGAACCAATACTGCATCCACATCAGATCCAATAGCCCAAGCTATTTGATGTTCCATATTTTCGAATGGTTCATCGCGCGACGTTTCACTACAAGGTACAGAATCAGTACTTTCCGGATTCGCTGAGCGATCGACTTGCTTGATATCTTGAGGTGTCTGAGTGATTCGGACGGTCATTTTGGCTCCAATAGTTCCGCCAACCGCGACTGAGCAGTCTACTGAGTCATCACCAACGTCAGTTATCACAAGTTTAATCTTACCAGGACTCAGGCTATCGATAAATATAATATCATTAGGATGAAGATCTGTCAAGTGATCATAGCCAACAAATAAACAATCGGGAGTTCCGCACTCACGCCAACTTGCGTCAGTTGTTAAACGGATCGTGTTGTATTGGATAATATCTACGATTGATTTGGGACCACCTTTCAGGTCCCCCGTTACAATAGCCGGGCTTCTGACGTCTACTATTATAGCCAGTGGGTACACGTATTCTAATTCGGCGCTATAATTATAAACAGCCTGTCTTATACTTTGAATCAATTGTGCGCAAGCATCAGGTTCCAAGTCCCGCATATCAAGCCTGGCCACAGTCATTCCCGATGCGATTAGTCTCTGAATAGTAGCTGGCTCTCGGTTTTTCTCACCAATATCGCACATGAGTCCCATTTGCAATTCTTCGCATGGAGATTGATGAATGTCGAAATTACAATAATGTTTAAATAACGATGGTTGTGGTGCAATCACTTTTCTGCTGTTACGGGTGTGTGTGGAATCCAAAGGGATATGCCATGGCAATGCCATCTTTTAAACACGTTTATAAAACTTGTTTTCAATACTAAAATATTTTTTAAGTTTACTGATAATAAATTGCCTCTGATTAATATATCGCTAAAAATATAAACAATTATTACAACTACATTCAAAAATCAAAATATCTGACACACGTCAGACGACATTTGAAAAAATAAAAATGTAGTTCGATTTTATAAAAAAAATGAATTCATTTCTACGCAGGCTATGTGGAACTTTTTTGCTGATGTACAGTACGCCGAATATTATTATTATTCGAGTCCGCCGCGGTCCGCTTGTTTGCACATCGGATTTGGTCCGCTCCGTACCAAATCAGGGACGTGTGTATATACGCTTGGGCCATACCAAACTACCACAGACTACAATAAAAAATGTTTTTCTCTTAATACAATTTAGCCAATTATCTGCTTTTTTTCCGCTTTTTACGGTGTGGTTGGTACATAATCACTCATCACCGCACCTGCAACCATCCTAGCCAACGACCCCAACGACCCAACGTCTCTATCCATCCATGAATCCATCTATTTATGTATCTAGCCTATTTTGTCCCACTGCTGGGCAAAGGCCACCCTCTCCCTCTTCCACACAACTCTGTCCTTTGCTGTGTTGGGACTGGGAGACAGTCCTTTCGGTAGGAGTCGAACGTCCCTAGTCCAGGGTATCACGAAGCCCGCCATCCGTCGTCTGGCACGCAGAGGCGGCGTGAAACGTATCTCCGGGTGATCTCCAGTCTGATCTACGGATCTACGAGGAGACCTGCGGTGTGCTTTGTGTTCTGTGAGTCGAACTCGTCTAGCCTAATGTCACAATTAGGGGTGGGCAAGCGAAAAATATTAATCGTATGGATATTTTTAAACAGTATCGAAAATTATTCAGTGAATAAAATCTATATATCGTCTGTTTTAGTATGATTTTCAAACATATTCATTATCAAAAAAAAAAGTTGATGATTTGATTTGAGTAGATGTTTATATCGAATTTGATACTCTAAAATCAATATTGATATAATGCGATTACAAAATATCGACGATAAATTTCAATCATTTTATGGAAAATATCGATATATCGAATTAATGGTTTTTTTTTGTCCAAGCCTATAGTAGGCGCCAGATAAATGAAGAATAACAGTCGTTGACCTTTCCTTAATATCTCTTCGTAGGTACCCCCGGACAGTAAATTATAAATCGTTTTTCATTGAACAGTAAGGATCACAATAGATGTCGATTCAGGACAGCTTTATGTCATTATTTCTGTTTTTGAAATTGTGTCAATAAATGTAGGTGGGTCAATGACCGTTATTCTTCATTTATCTGGTGCATACTATGGTCACAATCACATAAATGATTTGACTTATCGAACGTTGTTGTAAATGTAATTATTTATAATAAAATAAAGTAAATATATAAAGTAAACTGGTTAACCTTTAAAATTTATTAATAACTAGGAATTTGAGGATAATTTTAATAAAAATATAATTGGTTTCCAACATATACATACATTCCAACGGTAGATTTTTATTATTTGTTAGTGGGTATCACTGACATAAAAAAAATAAAGCGAGCTTGCTGTTGCTTGACTGCGTGTCACGTTAGTTCATAGGCATAATAATCTATCGCGTTTGAATTTTATTTTCCAAACACACAGAAACTCTGCATTGGAATGAGTCGTTTGTAAATAGTGACTTTTATACGAGCAGTGTTAAAAGAACTATGCCAATAATTAATGTATAGAATACCATAATTTCTTTTACTACCATTTATACCTACTGTGCGACCGTGAAGGTTGAGAATGTTACGTCATTTTGCTTTTAGTGTGTGATTTAAACTTACTTATTTTGTTTCTGTACTGAGACGTGTTTTTAACTTAAAAAGTGTTTGATGCTGTGAGTAATATTATCAAGTGTAATACGTCTGAAATGAGTGAAAACGAACGCACACCGGCTGCGAAGAGATGCCGCCATGTTATTTAGGATTCACAGTTTCGCTGTCAACTACGAATCGCGGGTAGCCCTGATACAGTTGGAGGAGGATTTATTTTTATTCTAAAAGATCTGTAAGTAAACATAAACAGTGCAACGCTTTCATCACTGTTCCCATTTTTCTTAAAGGACTAGTTGTGATACCTGGTGTAAGTTTACATTGTTTACTGTGGTGTATTGACTGTCAATGCAATGACGTCATTGTATGTAAGTTGTTACTGATTGTTTAATTGCAAAAAGCTTTCCTTTATAGGCATATTGAATAAGATATCGGTTTTTAAAACAAACAAAAGTTATTTTTCAACATTATTTCTTGTACTAAGTTCTTTCAAGGTCTCATTTTAGCCTTGAACACATCATTTGCTAGGTTATTTTTTGTTCCCTTAACAATCACCAGTTTATTCAATGACAGAAGCAACTTTAGTCTAGCTCTTGTGGAGAATGCTATTAGGAAATTGTAAGGTAAATACCATTCTACTTTTTAGTACCTAAAATGGAGATGAAAATTTATGAATGTTTTTACTACTTAAACTTTACTTTTACGCGTTAGTTCTCAAACGCTCTTTACGTTTTTTTAATTTTTATTATGAATTTCTTCAATATTCTGGCTGTTATTTCAAAAAAGTCTTACCACTAGTTACTAAAATATACACTGCATTACCAAATATTTTTATTTTTATTTTCTTAGCCCACATATTTCATTAAAAGTAATCATTCAGGTGAGCATGTGCAATCCTGAATTAAAAAATAATAGATTTTTCGAAGATTATCTAAATAAGTGAGAAATTATGACTTTTAAAAACACTGTTGAGGTTGATATTACAATAACCATTTTTATTGTTGGAACTATTGATATTTCAGTATGATACAGGCTACAAATATAGCTCACATGTCATAGACACAATCTTTTGATGATTAAAAATATATCCAAAACCAATAGCATATTCATTTTCCATGGATCTAATTATAAATTATTGATAGTAGTAGTTGTTGTGAGATATTATTTAATAAAGGTCCAGGTTGCCTCACATTGATTTCATTGACTCTAAAAGTGCGATTAAAACAAATAATAATAAAAAATAGACCATACAATGAACCTGTGTCCAGAGTTCCAGACCTTCTTAAATAACAATGCTGCCAAACTATTGGCTACTTTTCCTCTTGACATGATTGGGATAAATTATTCTTTGCTTAAGGTTTTTCATTCATTGTTAAAGAAAAAAAGAAAGAAAGAAAGTGTGTGTGTGTTAATTATCTGCATCCTATTTTTATTTGCATTGTTGGAAAATTCTTGAACATGTTTCATATTTGACTTACACATTAATACCAATTTTAAAGTGGCCTTTTTATGCTGTCCATTTCAAGTACCTAATTATGAAAAAACAATATAAATAATATAGAATATTGTTTAAAATGATTCAATGTCAAGGTTACTACTGTTAGCCTGCATCATCCCAATTCTGGGTGAAGGCCTCTTCCATATTCAGGATTTGTTTTAAATGTAAAAGTTGCATGGATGAACAATTGCCTAACACGGAGGAGGCTACATTCCAGGTATAGAGTATCAGTAGAGGCTTTTTGAGCCTGCTCCAGCCGAAGTAGAGTGGTTTATTTGCTGCTCCCCAGACTGATACACAGTAACTTGATATTGGTTGGCACAGAGTAAGGTACACCGTACAAATCAGCTTAGGTGGAACAATAGTCTTTAATTTTTTAAATATGTGTGAAACTTTTCTGGTACATTTCACAAGTTCACCAATTTGAGATTTTCATGTTAGGTGCTCATCAATTTGTATCCCTCGGTATTTTATCGTCGCAACTTTATCAATTTGCTAGCAGAGACAGCTTTCACTGTCGATATTACCACAAGCATGCAGTTTAATTTGATCCTGGTCTGGCGCAGACTGATCAGTAAGGCTAAAACACAAAAATTTAGTTTAACCAGCGTTAAAGGTTAGCAAGTTGTTTTGCAGACAAATGACAACCTTCCTAAGTTCCTCCTGAGCCACACACAACATCACTCCAGGTTTTCGCATGAAAAATTAATACTCAATACTCAATATTTTATTGCATTCCATATGTATTACAAAGATGGCAAATATTGGCAAACAAAGGCAAAAGATCAATATGGACACTGTCGGGCACAGCAAAATTAGGAGAGAGGAAGAGGGCTAGAAGAGTAGCAATTCAAGGATTTGAATATTATTAAGTACAAATTATTTAGAAGTGTTTAATTGAATGTATATTTATGTATGTATTATAAATTATTAGGTCTATGTACCTATATAGATGTGGTATATTATTTATTTAGATATAGACATTGCATAAGAATAGTGCAGATAATTCAAATTATTATTTTTTTTTATTGTATTTAAATTATTTTAATTATTATTTGTGTATTCATAATTATATTTGATTTTTAACATTCCATATTATGTTTATTGTATGTTTTTATGTTTTATAATGTTTGGTAAAACAAGAGGGAGAATAATTTTATTTTGCAAACGACTTGTCATCTAAAAACTCATTTACTGAGTTGACATTTAATAAACATATTTGTTTTGCTTATTTCTCTAATGTAATTAGGCAGTTTATTGTAAATTTTTATGGACATAATTAAAGGGCTGGTTGAATGTATTTTGAGTCGGGATTGAGGTTTATTTAATTCGTTTTTGTTGTGTCGGAAAGTGTATCTGGTTTGTGTTTCTTCACAAGTTGTATATAAGTCTGGGTGTTTTTTGACAAATTTACATAATTCTAAAATATATAAGCAGGGAAGTGTGAGTATTTTCAGTTTTTGGAAGTGTGGTTTGCAACTATCTGTTTAATCTATGTTGATCATTATTCGAATTAATTTCTTTTGCAATATAAAAATCGGACTTTTTGCAGTGTCATCTGCGAAAGTAAATATGCTAGCATTAGGAACAATGTGGGGCCTAGAACATTCCCTTGCGGTACGCCGAAATTAACATCTGCAAAATCAATGACGTGCTCACCCATACGGACGTGCTGCGATTTAAAAATCTAAATAGGACAAAAACCAGTCTAGACCTAAGCCTCTAATCCCGAAAGTCTGGTTTTCTTAGCAGTATCGGCCAAGAAACAGTGTCGAAGGCCTTTGCTAGATCTGGGAAGACACCGGCGTATCTGCCCATTTTTCCCATTTTACTAATGACAGAATCAACTAGATGCGTGATGGCATCCTCCTTGGAACTGCCTGCATGAAAACCAAATTGGTTCCCGGCCAATAGACGGTTTTGTTCAAGATACTTAAGTAACCTTACAAAGCTTTTCAATTACTTTTGAAGTTTTGAAACATATAACTTATTAGCACTTCGCCCGCGACTTCGTCCGCGCGGATTTAGTAGGTACTCCACAAACTTCAACGCCCCCTATTATCCTTATAAAGGAAAATTAAGCACAATGATTTTCATTAATTACTTAGCCATTTCTAATTACCTATTCTATGGTCTCAGGAGGCCCTAGACAATGTACCATTTACGTATTGACAATCGCCTACGCTACGCCACAGTTGACAGAATCTCACTTGTCTCGAGCCCAGGTTCAGAGCAACTGTTCACCCCGTTCAGCCCGTCAGGGGTTGATTATGCAAAAATTGCTAGGTACATCTGTTTCAATTATCCCACTTTTAGTTTGTTCATAGCATTCCGACGTAAATTGAAGCAAGCAATAATGTCCTCCCCTAAAAACTTAATCACCCCTGCTTCACCCCTTATTATGTACAAATGTAGTTTATTTTCGATAAATCCAAACATTTATTATTCTTATTGTTTTATCGAAATCATTTAAATGCCGATTCAACTTCATCGGACCAAGAATTGATACGATTCTCCCCAGTTCGCTCAAGCCGCGACATTTTTCTTACTTCGAGCATGTTTATAACCGTCGTAACTTTTGAACGAAAGGTCCGATTTGAATAATTGAAAGTGTTATTTACACGGACATAATCAACCTTAATGATCAAACCATTTAAATGGATAAGGATTAATATCATGACACCAAAATTACCATTTTTTCATATCACCAGGGATTTGCTTGAATAATTTGAACAACAAGTGGTCATGGTGACTTAACCATAATAGTTAGACATATGGTATCGCGGACTTTTTTGTAGACACACACACTTAGATTCCGCAGCGTATGCGATATACGGATTTTTTCACACCTTGGGTTACATTATCGAAGTTTTCATAGGGATCCCTAACTTTTTTGAAATGACCATCGCGGATAATGTAGGATTCTATTGGTGAAAGAATTTTTCAAATCGGTCCAGTAGTTTCGGAGCCTATTCATTTCAAACAAACAAACAAATCTTTCCTCTTTATAATATTATTATTATTAGTGTAGATATGGGGTCGGCTCCAGCTGTCAAACCATATTCTGCTGAATACTAGTATTTTACCTGGAGTGGCTACCTACCAGACCTCCACAACCCATTAACTGGGTAATGCGGTACTTCTTGGCAAGACTGATGTCATGTTTTTTCTGGCTTCTGACAATCCGTAACAAGTTAACAAACTGCCAAAGATCTACAAATGACAGCAATGGCTTAAAGTGCTTTCCGAGGCGTAGTCGCGATATGTTAAGATTTTTTGTTTTTTTTAAATGTTATTTTAGTTTTCAATTACCTACAGTTCTCGTCAAATAACTGTGCCCCTCTGAAGCTGGCTACGAGTGGCTGCGACGAAACTACAAACAAACTGCAACTGCGCATGCGCAAGAGACATGGGGCGGGGCGCGATTTTATATCTCATACCGCATTTACACAATCGTGTTTGCCATTCGCCTCCTCACTCGACTAACATTCGACGAAACATTCGTATACGAGTGCTGTCGCGAACTACTGTTCACACATTCGCGGGGTGAATTATTTTTACATTCGCACACGAACATGGAGGACGTGAAAATAATGGCGGCATGCGCGCTACATTTAATGAGTTTATTCAATTATTTAGATATCCTGCCCAAAAAAGTAAAAAAGAACCGTCGACGCAGACGATGGTGGATAATAGATACCTATTTCTAATTTCGAAGATGTGTACGGAAACAGCCCATTAATTAATACTTCTTTAATTTTAAATTGCTGACTCGCAATCCAGTATACTCCCGTTGTCCCCGTTAAAGGGGACAAAGGTAATTTAAATAATTAAAATTACTTCCCATTGTCCCCGTTAATTTATTGTAATAATTAAATATACTTTTCAAATTATGTTGGTAAACGAGTTCGGGACTTGGGGCACCCCGACTCGGACAGGTTAGGTTAGGTTATTTTTTTTTAAATCACCCAGAAATACGTTTCGTAATGTACGTTATGGGCACAACGGGAAATAAATTTGATCATGTCCCGCTGTTCCCGTGACGGGGATATGGTATACGGGGACAACGGGAATAAAGGGGCAATCCCGTATCAGTTGATATACGGTTCCATGCATCGTTTGTCCATTTTTATGATTGCAATGTTTTGGGTTCCAAATGAGCTCTTCCTTTTGATAAAGTTCTAGGAATTCTAAAATACGCACTTTACCCCACTCCATTTTATTTATTTATTTATTTAAACTCTATGTACAATAGTGGTACATGGCGGGTGGCTTGTCTATACGTCCTGTTGGGTCGGGCGCTAGCTGTCAACTGAATGCAGGCCAATCTGTAAACAGTAAGTTCGTGTTCGCCAAGTTTGATTCGCGTCCGAAAAACCGCTCCCAACGCGAACGCGCGAACCACGAGGAGAATAGCGAGCGCTCTGTTTACATATGCGTGTTCGTTTTTCGCCTCGCGATTCGCACGAATGTGTAAATGCGGCATCAGCCGCTCGTTTACGTTCGATGCATGCTTGCGTCCCGCTTGCTCCCGTCTACGTGACTGCACCTGCGCGATCTTTGCAAATGGCTAACTTCAAAGGGGCAAAGTTATTTGACGAGAACTGTAATAGTTTTTGTTTGTATTACTCTTTTTGGTGCTGTAATATATATACTGTCTTGATAAAAGGTTAGTGACTTTCAGTTTTATTATATTATATATAATACATCAATTTCCTTGAGGTAGTTAAGTAGGTTTTCATAATCAATTTTGGTACATGTTTTAATTTTTCCCATGGTGCATAATATTGTGCTATGATCTCAAAATAGCCAACAATTGTTGTAGAGACAAGTTTAGATTTTATCACTCAACTAGCACTTCGCCTGCGACTTCGTCCGCGCGGATTTAGTAGGTACTCCACAAACTTCAACGCCCCCTATAAAAGGTTAGTTTTGGAAAATTAAGCACAACGATTTTCGTACGCCACGCCACCGTTGACAGAATCTCACTTGTCTCGAGCCCAGGTCCAGCGCAACTGTTCACCCCGTTCAACCCGTCAGGGTTTGATTATGGAAAAATTGTTAGGTACATCTGTTTCAATTATCCCGCTTTTAGTTTGTTCATAGCATTCCGACGTAAATTGAAGCAACCAATAATAATAATAATAATTTATTCATTTTAAAGACTAACATAGGTCCAATGGTTAGTAAGAACTTATCATCTAATTGTTAGTAAAATTTAATGTCCTCCCCTAAAATCTTAATCACCCCTGCTTCACTCCTTATTATGTATGTAGTTTATTTTAAATCGAAAAATCTAAAGATTTGTTATTCTTATTGTTTTATCGAAAACATTTAAATGTCGTGGTGCACCAGCATTGATACGATTCTCCCAAGCAAGTTCGCTCAAGCCGCGACATTTTTCTTACTCCGAGCATGTTTTTTACCGTCGTAACTTTTGAACGAAAGGTCCGATTTGAATAATTTAAAGTGTAATTTACACGGACATAATCAACCTTAATTATCAAACCATTTAAATGGATAAGGATTAATATCATGATACTAAAATAACCATTTTTAATTTCACCATGGGACTTGCTTGAATAATATGAACAAAAAGCGGTCATGGTGACTTATCCATAATAGTTAGACATATGGTACCGCGGACTTTTTTGTAGATATTGATGACCTCTATAAAACTGTAGTACATCACTTTGCTCTATTGTCAATACATTCCGCAACGTACGCGATATAAGGATTTTTTCTCATACCTTGGGTTATATTATCGAAATTTTCATACGGATCCCTAACTTTTTTGAAAATATTCTATAGCCTATGTCCATCACTGATAATGTAGGATTCTACCGGTGAAAGAATTTTTCAAATCGGTCCAGTAGTTTCGGAGCCGATTCATTTCAAACAAACAAACAAATCTTTCCTCTTTATAATATTAGTGTAGATGATCTAAACTATTTGTACTTGGCGTTGGAAATGTGTGACCCGGAATATACCCATAATGGGCTATAACGCTTAGGTACTCATCGACATGGGGATCAGTGGATGGTTCTTTAACGTAAAGATTAATGTTATTTTGAATAAATTAATAAATGTAACCAACTAACGCACAATGATGGCTGATGTAGTCACTTAGGACGTTTTCTAAAGAAGTCAGAAAGATGTATTTAAACAAATGGCTACATCAAAAATGGCAATGCAGATTCCTTGGTTGGAATAAAGCCCTTTGAGGTTTTCCACACCTGCCGCAGAAACCGCCCCAGTATGTATGTATGTAAATCGAACTGATTTCTTTCTTTCTTTACTAAGCGCGTATTTTGCGTGCAGATGGGACAAATGTTTCATTCGATTCACCCCAGCTCCCCAAGGAAGGCCAGTAACGCCTTTGTGTTACTATCTCACAGAGGGTACCTGGGTTTCTGAAATACTTAGCCCTATAATGGTTTTACCGTCGTAACTTTTGAACGAAAGGTCCGATTTGAATGATTTAAAGTGTAATTTACACGGACGTAATCAACCTTAATTATCAAACCATTTAAATAGATAAGGATTAATATCATGGTACTATAATCACCATTTTTTATTTCACCATGGGATTTGCTTGACTAATATTAACAAAAAGCGGTCATGGTGACTTATCCATAATAGTTAGACATATGGTATCGCGGACTTTTTTGTAGATATTGATGACTTCTATAAAACTGTAGTACATCACTTTGCTCTATTGTCAATAGATTCCGCAGCGTACGCGATATAAGGATTTTTTCTCACACCTTGGGTCACATTATCGAAGTTTTCATACGGATCCCTAACTTTTATGAAAATATTCTATAGCCTATGACCATCGCCGATAATGTAGGATTCTACTGGTGAAAGAATTTTTCAAATCGGTCCAGTAGTTTCAGAGCCTATTCATTTCAAACAAACAAACAAACAAACAAACAAATCTTTCCTCTTTATAATATTAGTGTAGATAAAGAGATATAATAATAATACTTTATTGATACAAAAAATGCTTTATATCTAGCTAAAGTTCTTAATTGTAAAAGGCGCTCAAAAGTTGAAACCCTGACTCCTAAACTAGGAATACCTCTGACTTAGGAGTCAGTTTTCTACTGCCACTTGGACACTATAAACCCTTATGGAAATTAAGAGCTGATCGGCTGATATTAAATTATACAAAAAGAAAATAATTATTATGTTTGAAAAATAAAGGTAAATTAAAATTAGAAAGTAAAATGACTGTGTTGTGTATGGTTGATTCTGCATGTGTGATTGGGCATCGTGTGTTTTGTTTGTGTTGTGTGACTGTGTTTGTGTATGACTGGAAAACGTGTGTATTTTGTGTTGTGTGAATATGATATGAGGTGCCTACGTATGTGAATGTGGTGGTGTCAAGTGTAAGACTGTGAGTCAGTTCGCTTGGTTTCTTCTGCTATATTAAAAAGGTCGGTGACTGTGTTACATGTTTTGTATGGAATGTTGTGAATTATGTCTGAGTGGTTAGTAGTTCCTCAGTTTGAGTGTAGTCTAGGAGGTACAGCATGTTCTTCAGCTTAGCCTTTACTTCGTGTTTGCTCAACCTTGCTATTTGTGTGGTCTTTTGATATTTTTATAAACAAGAGAGCTCAAGACATACAGCTGTCTTCTGGCGAATGTAGTTCTATGAGCTGGGGTTGGGCAAACTATTCTTTGACCACGGTTATTTGAGTCTGGGGTGGTACTTGGTTATGTTTCCAGAGAGTGGTTCTAAGTACATATAGCTGTCTTACAGTTAAAAGTTTGAGCTCGGTGTAAAGCTGATGAGTCGGGTAGCGAAACGGTTTTTTTAACATAACCTTGAGTACTGCTCTTTGCGCACGCTCCAACTCGAGGAATTTAGTTTTGGCCGATCCACCCCAAGCTAGAATGCAAGAGCCGATGATGGACTGGCAAAGTGCAGTGTAAACCATTTTTAGGGTCTCTTAAGTCCGCAGAATGCCTTAATGACTTGAAGAGGTGAATTGTTTTCCTGACTTTACTGGCAGTAGACTCTATATGCTTGTTCCATTTCAGTCCACCATCGATCATCATGCCCAAGTATTTGATGGATAAATACTCAAAATGGTGGATAAATATATTTTGAGCAAATAAAATGGTTGCTTTTCCAATTTCATAATTACTTACGTGTTTTCCGCCACACCCTTACCACCACCCTATTAGCGTAACACACTTTCGATCATAATAAGTTCCAATTTGAAGGAAATTTCTTACACAGTTACATTTTCACCAACGAAAAAAACGCAATGAATATTGGTAAACTGACATAACGATTAGAAATGATATCGTAAAGGCTATCGTACACACACGGGTACTGCACCGGTAACAGCTTGCGCAAGAGACATTCCCGCGAAAGACATAGGTTTATACGGTTTCCGGGGTTGCTAATAAAGGTAAAGGCTCAAAATCAACATCCAAGATGGCGCCGACGAGTATTCCGTCATGGGTGTCATTTTCATGGTTTTCGGGGTAAGCTGATTACGAATATGGGCTCAAAATCAACATCCAACATGGCACCGATGAAATTTGACAACTTTTTGTCATTGGTGCCATTTTCATGGTTTCCAGGGTAGATGATTACGAATATGAACGCAAAATCAACATCCGAGATGGCGCCGATGAATTTTCTTTTATGTAAATTTTGAGTTCATATTCGTAATCAGCCACCCCGAAAACCACGAAAATGACACCCATGAAGGAAAATTCGTCGGCGCCATCTTGGATGTTGATTTTGTATCCATATTCGTTATTAGCCATCCCGAAAACCATGAAAATGACACACATGGCAAAAAAGTTGCCAAACTACGTCGGCGCATTCTTAGATATTGATTTTGACCTCATATTCATTACAAGCAGTCCTGAAAACCATAAAATGACACCCATGACGAAAAGTCAACAAACTTTGGTCTCTAACGCGGGGACCCGTGGCTTGGCGCAAGCGATTTCGTAAGGAGCTGGCGGTGATAAAACGCTCTCTTCGTGCATTCAAGCGAACATAACGGTCTTCTTGTGCGGTGGTGGCTCGAACGATACTGTTCTCGTCTCTTGAAATCGATTCCAAGCGTTCTGGATCGCACGTCGTGAGTAGCCGAGTTGTTGAGATACAGACGTTGTGAATGTCCTTCTTGAATTAATGTTACAGGTCTAGTTGCGGTTGGCACATCCATATGTCGAATCCGTGGCATACTGTTTGCAAAAATTCAACAGACACGTTAGTTAAGCAATATTCAAACTGTTCACCACTAAATCCACACGACTGAATTTAAAGATCTACTTAAATAAGGGTAAAGTCGAGTGGTTACAAAAAATCCTAAAATCTACCCACATAAACAGTTTTGTGCAAGTGGTTATAGCATTTGTCAACACTTATCTTAAGTTATGAAACGTAATTCAGTCACATAAGCAAGCATTCAAGTAAATAAATTAATTCAAATATTAAAATTATGAAGTGGCCCTTATTTTGTTTTGACTAGTGTTAAACGGTATACCAAATGATTTACGATTAAATAAACGTTATATCCAGTAAAGTAATACAAAATAAGTTTTAGAAAATATAAATGTTACTTATACGTAAAGAAATTAAATCAACAGTTGGTATACCTCACGTTTATTATATCATGTGAACGTTATTGAAATGAAAATTTACCAAATAATTTAATATGATATGTAACGCACCCACTGCAAACACCTACCACCTACTGCAGAAGGTAGTGATATTAAACACGTGCAGACTGGTGAGGGAGTTCCTGCAATGCAAGGGAGTTCAGACAACATGCACCAACATACATACCCACATAAATCCGCCCTCAAATCAAGCTACATCACAAAATCGGGTTGTACCAACTACTACCTCTACAACCCTTAACCCAACTGGTAATCACTTTGCTTAGGCCCGTGGTATCAGTGTTTTCCGGCTACTCGGTTAGCCGAGAATTTTTTTTTTTAAATAATAATAATAATAGTAAAATATATGTAATGAACAATGAATAAAGGAGATAATAATAAAGCTTTATTTTCTACACGTTTACAATAATCTACAGGTTCATGAAAAAAACCTTGAAATTTAAAATTACCATTTGATTGCTAGTGTATAGTCCCTATTAGGTAAAAGACTTTGTTACTGTTATTATGATTCAGCAGTATTTTTAAAATCCAACTTTTATATGTTTAAAACACTGAAATCTAAACGTCGCAACAGAGAAATAATTATGTACGATTCCACACATAACTGCATTATTTTTTAAATGTCTTGGAATGGCACCTAAAATCTATAATAAGCTTCCTATTGAAATTAGACAATTAAATGAAATACTTGATTTCAAAAAAGCTGTATTAAAACTATTATTCTTTCTCCCTAAGGCCCTTCAGAAACTGTTCGATTCCGTCATACTCGAGAGAAAAACGCCACAAGCGTGGAGCAGAGGTGTGGTGGTATTCTTCTTTAAGAAGAGCGACAATGCCCTGCTTAAGAAATACAGGCCCTTCTGAGCCACCATGCACTTCTGAGCCATGTCTACAAGCTGTTTTCCAGAGTCATCACAAACCGTCTCTCACGCAGGTTTGACGACTTCCAGCCTCCCGAAAAAGCCGGATTCCGAAAAGGCTTCAGCACCGTAGACCACATACACACGCTGCGGCAGGTTATACAGAAGACCGAAGAGTATAATCTGCCCCTCTGCTTAGCTTTTGTTGACTACGAGAAAGCCTTCGATTCGATCGAGACTTGGGCTGTGTTGCAGTCTCTCCAACGGTGCCAGATCGACTATCGGTACATCGAGGTGCTGAAGTGTTTGTATAAAAACGCCACCATGTCAGTCCGACTTCAGGATCAGACATCAGAACCTATCCTCCTGCAGTGGGGTGTGAGGCAGGGAGACGTAATTTCTCCGAAACTGTTCACGCCCACAATGGAGGATCTCTTCAAGGTTTTGAACTGGAGAAGGCTTGGCATTAATGTCAATGGCGAGTACATCACTCATCTTCGATTTGCCGACGATATAGTCGTCATGGCTGAGACCATGGAGGACCTCAGTACAATGCTCGATGACCTCGGTACTTCTTAAAATGAACATGGGCAAAACCAAGGTCATGGTAAATACCCATGTAGCACCCACTCCTATCAAGATTGGAGACTCTACACTCGAAGTTGTTGACGAGTACGTCTACCTGGGACAAACGATCCAGTTAGGTAGGGCTAACTTCGAGAAAGAGGTCAACCGTCGAATCCGACTCGGCTGGGCGGCGTTCGGGAAGTTGCGCGGTATCTTCTCGTCTCACATACCACAGTGTCTCAAGACGAAAGTCTATGACCAGTGCGTCTTGCCAGTGATGACCTATGGACTTGAAACGTGGTCGCTCACAATGGGCCTCATCAGAAGGCTTAAAGTCACCCAAAAGGCAATGGAGAGGGCAATGCTCGGAGTTTCCTTGCATGATCGAATCAGGAATGACGATATCCGCAAGAGAACCAAGGTTACTGACATAGCCTGAAGGATCGCCAAATTGAAGTGGCAGTGGGCAGGGCACATTGCTCGCAGAACAGATGGTCGATGGGGCCGAAAAGTTTTGGAGTGGCGACCGCGTATATCCAGCAGTGGACGTCTTTCGGCTGATATGATGAAGATGATGAAAACACGACAAAGTTCAAAATAACTTTAATTTCGGAAGTCGGTGTCAAATAACGAAGAAGCAACAAAAAACACCGACTTCCGAAATTAAAGTTATTTTGAACTTTGTCGTGTTTTTTGGAAGTCGGTTTCTTTTTTTTTGTGAAAAAGTTTTTTATTTTTCACTTTTTATGTATGGAGAAGAAACATGTTGCATCAAAAGTCGCGAAAGCAGAAAGATCAACGCTTTCGAAATGTGGGTTTGGCGAAGACTTCTTCGTATACCATGGACCGCCATGAGAACGAATGAGTCCTTACTGGTAGAACTCAACATCACCAAACGGCTTTCTGTAATATGCCAGGAGAGATGTACTTCACTTTAAACTGTAACACCATTTTTTTACCTGTGTACCACAATAATCATCGCCGTAGTGTTGCTTGCCTGTCGGTCTTCTACAAATTGTACTTCGAAGAGTGTGCGCAGGAACTTCACGACCTGATCCCACCATCGCCCTTTTACCACCGGAATACCAGACGTACTGCTGGGTACTATCCGTACTTGGTCGATATCCCGACCAGTCGTACTCAGCGCTTCTCCTCCACATTTATTATGCGCACAGCCAAAGTGTGGAACTCTCTACCAGCGTCTGTGTTCCCTTCCACATATAACCCGTCTGCCTTCAAAGCAAGAGTGAACAGGCATCTTCTGGGCACGCTCGCTCCATCATAGACCTCATCTATCGCTTTCCATCAGGCATGATCGAGGTCAAGAGCAAGCCCATTCCTCAATAAAAATAACTATATGAATCTTTGAATTAAGCATTTGAGGTAGTATAGGCTCTTAATCAACTAATTTTTGATGATAGTCATGATTTTCACATAGTATCTTTACGTCGAAATATCTCGGCAACGTAACATTTTAGGGAACCATGTTTCCTCTACCCATATAATTATGCATGTTAGATCGTGCGTCGCGACTTTGAAATAAAAACATAATGGCGGCTCGGGGCCAAACCACAAAGGTTCTAACCCCTTTCTTTCAATATTCTTCATTATTATTCTTATACTCACAATTATTATTAAGCTGTTTACAGTAAAACATCGCGTCTATGTTTCTGACACACCAGTTACAATTTAGTAAGATTACGTTAAGACAAGGCACTTTCGTTTGGTTTAAGTTCTCTTTTATTTATTTATTTATTTATTTGGGACAAACAAACAGTAACACATTATATCTGCGCAAATAATATAAACAAAGATATAAATAATATAAACTCACACCGTTATCCACAGCATATACAATTCATATAACTTTACTAATGAACAATCTATGCGAGTAAGACTACAAGACTGTTCAAATAGGTAACTATACATCGGAATCCTTAAGTTTCTTTTACAAAGCAGAACGAAATCTATTTGCTGACACTGAGAATAAATCTAGTTCTGTAGTTTCTGAACAAAAATCACTATAGTTTTTGCTCAAGCCTCTTTTTGACTGTCTAGCACCTATCCATCATCCATCTTTTTGCCATGCATACGTCTATTCTGATAAAAAAAAAACAATTGTATTTTATCAGCCGCCTAGGCTATTCCCAACTAGGTTAGGGTCGGCTTTCAGTCTGACCAGTTGCAGCTGAATATGAGTATTTTACATAGAGCGATTGCCATCTGACCTCCACAGCCCAATTACTAAGCAACGCGCATTCTAAGGTTGTCAGATTTTCCAGCTTCTGGCTACTCTTAAGAAATGTCTTAAATATTTGTATGACGTTAATACACCAATTAGTAATAGGAAAATCCAGGTGCTTCTGTACTATAGGTATTTTTAATAGCATGACAACAAATTAATCGAAGTTAACAGCGATGAGCTGCTTGAGAAAGCTTCTACTAATCGCTTGTGAAACATGCATTCAAAATAATGGATTTTATAAAATTATTACTTACCCTGTCCGGCCCCGGCGACACACCGGTGTGTCGCGAATTAATCGCGAATTTAATGTTTATTTACATATACATAAGATTTACTTTATATTAGGGAATTTTCACATGTTGGGCCCGAGTGGTTAAACATAATATTATGGCCAGTTTTTTTTATGTTACAGGTGATTCTTTTCTCGAGTAAGAATTAAAGTAACATCGCCACGGAGCGTCAGAACTCGGCGCTGACAGGCGCCAAACACTTCAATGAACCATATATGCCAGTACTGGCTATTGAAGATGCAAGGTAATATAATTTTTCTCTAATTCTTGTTCATCTTAAAACATTTATTAATGATTGGAGTATGGATGATTCTTGGTAAAAAATATATATAAATGATTCTATTTAGTCCGTCATTTAATTTTGATTATCGAAAAATATTTCCCAGTTATATTTTGCTTTATCCAATCAATAAAACAAAGACGAAGATAAAACGCACCAAAGATTAGAAGTGGGGGCTTGTAACGTCACGTGTATGTAAAAAGTGTACTTACATGTGACGTCACAAGAGTTTTCAAAGCACTGAACCTATCGTTTTATTTTTTTGTTTACCTGAAAAAAGAAAAAATACGTGTCTAATATTTTTTGGAAATTTATCTGACGGACTAATTAGATTTTTTTAGTCATCTACCCTATTGACCGAGTCTGTTTGCAAAGAAATTGTGAATTAATGCTCATTTTCATTCATAGTCACATCACATAAATATGTCATTCAAAGTTTTAAAGAAGCCCACATGCGTTAGTAATTTATAGATCAGATATTGATTAACTCGGTATCTCGTAACTTTTTTTTGTTTATTGTTAAAGCATTAAATGATATGTATTTCGTGAAACAGTGGTGGTTCCTTAGAAAAAAATTTCAACGCACATTGAACAGATTAACATACCCACTATCTGCACCTTTTAACTGTGAGATGTTCTTTTATTCTAATCGTTTGAGCGATGTTGAGTAACTATGGTTTTACTTTTTAGTCGTTTTTAGCGGTCGGGTTTTTTTGACAGTATTTTTTTTTATCACTGTAAATTCATTACATTTTCATTATATTAACACGACGATTAATAAACTCTAGTTATGTTTTGCTGAATATGAAGAATATTATGCAGCAACAACAAATCGCTGATGATGCGTTTCTAGGTAACATACAGCGAACATTTTTTTTTTAAAATTAATGGTATTAATTAGGAAAAGACACCTAATTGAGATAATTTTGCATTATTATTAGTTTATCGTGAAATCATGGTTGCAAAGGGTGACGGCATGCGGCAGTTTGTCAATTCTTCTTCTTCCTATAAGCTCTATCGACGCAATTCCGGGTCAGGGCTTTTCGGGCACTGGGTCGCAGGGCTCTGTGTTTTTTTACGTCAGAGATCCCTACCAAACCCTACGCGCAGCGGCGCTGCCCAGGTAGCCCCCGGCTCCGGATATGGGTAAACCAGTTTTTGATTTGGTTATTTCAACGGTCGGAAAGTAATCTAATTGACTTGGAAACAACTGCATAAAACCTATAATTAACATCACACTAATTGATACTTTAAACTAATTGTTAAAATGAACTTACTTTTAGAAAAATATAAGCTACTTACTTTTAGAGAAATATTTAGAAATGCTAAATCGTTATGATGAATTTCTTTTAAACTTAGATTTTTGCGTGAAGAACGCGCATTCTAATAAAAAGACGTAGTTTAATATCATATTTGCATGTGAAAATTTGAGCTATTGAATCGGCACGGTTCTCATGGCGACGCTACGACGGCGATGGAGGCAGACGGTCTCCATGACGACACCGGAGACTTCACACGCGGAGTAGGTACGGGAACGATCAATCCCGGGCGAAGGAAGCCTGCGCCCACCCCGCCGCCACCGCCGCCACTGCGCGTCGCCTTCGTTGTTGCGGTCAACGCGCAATCTTCTCACACCTTCCATAAATTGTCTTCTTGTCTATGTATGACGCAGCCATATCGTATAACACGGCGTATTACATAAAGGCGCGCCGGATTGAAAAACGCCACTTTAATGTAATGTGGTTACCTCCCGTTCATCCAGATTTGGTGGCTAAACGTTCTACAAACCGGCGTCCAATGTTTAGCTCTATATTAGCCAATGCGTCTTATACGAAATTTAATGAACGGGCTGGCAGATGCTTAAGCCGTTTTTAGAATAGGGTAACCGTGTGACGAAAATATATGAAATAAGTATTTAAGAGCGTGTATTCGATTCGTGAGTCGCTGGTTAAGCCCGGCACGATCTGATCGGTAAACGATTGCGCGCGGGGGGGGGGGATTTAGTGTTTTTAAAATAATCGTGTAAAATAAATCAGTACATAAAAAAAGACAAAAAAAACCAGAATATTAAGCAATACCTTTATTTTCTTAAAATAATTATAATATTTATGTTTAGGTATAGTAAAACACTGTTAAAAAAATTGTTAAAGTTTACCGATTTTCTATTTTTGAATTACTTCTTACTGTGGCCAATAAATGTATTTTCTTTCTTTCTTTTTTTAAATACTTATTAGCCATATTTTCGTAATTGAGCTATGTAGTGCGCTTTGAGACTATATATTCTGTTGGACAAACGTATAATCTATACTAATATTATAAAGAGGAAAGATTTGTTTGTTTGTTTCTTTGTTTGAAATGAATAGGGTCCGAAACTACTGGACCGATTTGAAAAATTCTTTCACCAGTAGAATCGTACATTATCGATAATGGACATAGGCTATAGAATATTTTCAAAAAAGTTAGGGATCCGTATGAAAACTTCGATAATGTAACCCAAGGTGTGAGAAAAAATCCTTATATCGCGTACGCTGCGGAATCTATTGACAATAGAACAAAGTGATGTACGACAATTTTATAGAAGTCATCAATGTCTACAAAAAAGTCCGCGATACCATATGTCTAACTAATATGGTTAAGTCACCATGACCGCTTTTTGTTAAAATTATTCAAGCAAATCCTTGGTGATATGAAAAAATGGTGATTTCGGTATCATGATATTAATCTTTATCCATTTAAATGGTTTGATAATTAAGGTTGATTATGTCAGTGTAAATCACGCTTTAAATTATTCAAATCGGACCTTTCGTTCAAAAGTTACGACGGTAATAAACATGCTCGGAGTAAGAAAAATGTCGCGGCTTGAGCGAACTGGGGAGAATCATAACAATGCTTGGTCCGATGAAGTTGAAAATGATTTCCATAAAACAATAAGAGTAACAAATAATAATAATAATTTTATATGTATATACCATGAATAAAGGAAATAATAATAACGGCTCGTATTGTGAGGAGGTTCCTTTCTCTGGAGCCCTAACCACCGGTAGCTTGGACCCAGCTCCCGACACCGGCGGACTACTATTTTTATATTTTTAAATGTTTTTTTTATTGTTTTTTTTTATTGAAATATTTAAAAATATAAAATGTATGTGTAAAAAAAATAAAGAGAATAATAATAATAATATCTTGGGACAACTCACACACGGCCATCTGATCCCAAGCTAAGCAGAGCTTGTGTTATGGTAACCAGACAGCTGATATACATACTTATATAATTTATAAATAGATACATATTATAGATAAATTACACCCAGACAAACAATAATGCTCATCACACAAAGTTTGTCCTGGGTGGGAATCGAACCCACGACCTCCGGCTTTGCAGTCAGGGAAAACAAATCAAATAAACTACATACATAATAAGGGGTGAATCGAGTACTTGGCTAGGCAAGCAAGTTATTTAATGATATTGAACCAAGTCATTTGCCTAGCTGTCCAATTAAATGCCGGGATGTCACTTGACCGATAATTAAAAGGCGCCGTTCAATGAAAATGTTAGGCTGCCAATAAACGGCTGATTAAGCTATTTGTTGGAACTAACACTTTCAAAGCGGTGTATCGACGAAGCGCCCATTTGCATGTGGGCTCCACGTTACTAAGCCGCTTTGACGAACGCGAAGTGCTTATTCATGCGGTGTATTTTATTTCAACTGAATTGAAATCCGACTGATAGAGAGGTAGCCATTACAGCGGCGTTTTTAAATCCGGCGCGCCTTTATGTAATACGGCGTGTTATACGATATGGCTGCGACTTACAGGAGAGTATCGCAGTATCTTTACAGTAGGTGTATAGACGAAAACGAAAGACGCTTTTCGTGTCCGCTTAGATCAGCCATACTCAATCTGCGGCCCGCCAATCTTTTCTGTGTGGCCCTGTAGCCTAGCTCCTCTTAACTGTTACGATGACTCCTGGAGTCGATGCGCCGTTGTTTTAGGGACTATTGTGTCTGCTATTATGGCGGCTGAAGATTTAACAGTGTATTATTCTAATTTAGCCCGTTATGTCCCTCTGCTGAGCAAAGGCCTCCCTCTCCCTTTTTCATACACATCTGACCTCTGCCAATGCGGGCCAGTCCTTCCGGTAAGAGTCGAGTTCGTCTCTCCAACTTTGCCTTGGTCTACCGCGATGTCGCCTAGCCTTGTAAGGGACCCACTTAGTGGTTCTTTTAGCCCACAGCTCATCAGACATACGATAAACATGTCCTGCCCAATCCCAATTAAGACAAGCAGCTTTCCGGGTGACATTCGTGATATAAGTCTTGGCGCGCAGCACCGTGTTCCTTACACGGTCCGAAATTCGAACTACTAGGATACTGCGCTCCATAGCTCTTTGGCAAACCTCGAGTCTGGACCTCTGCTGAAGTATCAAAGACCAGGTTTGTGCACCGTACGTGAGTATGGGGAGAATGCACTTGACCATAATTCTCCGTTTGAGGCATAGCGGGAGATCTCCTTTGAGAAGATGCTTCATTGACCAAAAGTTCCTCCAGGCGCTTTCGGTGCGACGAGCAACTTTTTGATCTTGTCGCACCTCAAAGGAAACTATTTGGCCAAGATAGATAATTATAATCCTGGACATAATGCAATCTTCTCACCCTCAAAGTACAGTTTCCTTTTAATGCTGTAGGTGATTTTGGTCTTTGACACATTCATCCTAAGTCCAATCTCGAGGCTTGCTTTGTGCCAATCTGCGAGCGTGCTACTCAAGTCTAATGTTTTTACTGTATGTTATTACTATGAGTTTATATGTGTATTATCTATGAGTATTTATCTATCACTCCTTGATGGTGAGCTGAGACTGTTCACCTGGTAATAAATCGAAAAATTTGGCGTATGGCCATAGCATGATTGTAACAACTAAGTATATTGAAACTGTGCATTTGTCACAAATACAAAAATTGCATTCATGTATTCTATCACATATACAATTTATTTTACTGTAGCTGATTGTGGCCCCTCGCGATAATAGAACAAGCTAAGTGGCCCTGGAAAAAAAAGGATGTGTATGGCTGGCTTAGATCTTGTAAACTTCACAATGAATTTACATGCAGTTTTTGTCATGCTATATTTCGGAAAGTTTGTGTTCAGAATATCCCGTAAAACCTACTACCGTATTACCCTGTAAAACTGATACAGAAACAGTACTTACATAATTATGTCACATACCTATATCGTGCTTACTTGACATTTCAACATTGCACCTGTGCGAAGCAGAGGCGAGTCGCTAATTTAACATTGATGGTTAATGGGGACTCCGGTCATCTTTTTATTAATCTGGTACAAGACTTACTTTATCGTAGTTGCATCTGTTTAATTACTAGCCCATACTGTCCCACTGCTGGGCAAATATCCCCCCCCCCCGCCCCCCATGTCTTTCGAGGAATTCTTTTCTCGCAAGTCTTCTCAGACCTTGCAGAAGATTTTATCGTCACGCTAGATTTTTAAAACCTAAAATTACTTATAATATTTTTTACTTCATGTTGTAAACCAAATGAGTCAGTTTATATGGAGGTAAACTATTTTTTTAAGTCTTGAGCTCCTTTATGATAACATCGCTTGTTCTTCGTAACTTGACGGCGACGTAACTTACACAATATACGTAACGCAACATGTAGGTAGCAACGACGCTTGGTGGTTTTTCCTGATCTTGGCATTGGTCCTGCTTTGTTTGTAACTTAGTAACATGTTTGAAATACAAATTTCAGATTAAAAATAAGAGAAAACTTTCTACTTGGGTATTTATAATAATGTAAAAATGCGAATTGACTCGAATATCTTCAGATTTTCTGTACAACCCAATTACCATGCACAGTTAAAACTTCGGTCCAATTATTATCAGTATTCGGTAGTCTTAAAGGCTAATCTTGTTGGACTTAAATTCATCACAATATCATTTCAAAGCTTTTGGATTGAACACGTTTGACTATGAATAAGGGACCTTACATCCCCGCTTAAGAGATATAGGGTTAACCGTTCATTCGGCTACCATGACAGAGACTTAAAATTGTGTATGGCTCAACTCTTTTAAAGTCCATAACGGAAACTAATTGTAGGAATAATACTTTTAATGGGTTATCCTTTTTATTCTGGTAACCGATTGATCGACTAACCCTTAAAGCCTTGAGGGAAAGGTCTTTTGAAGAATTTACTAGCCGTTCATTGTGGGATTCTGAAGGGTAACATTCTTGTTCATGGGATAAGGAAATTTGTAAGAGCCTTATAAGTTTTTTGATCTAAATAAGTAACCCAAAATAAGTTTTTTGTTCTGAGGGGTGTACTTCACAACATATGATTGGGTTTAAGGGGTAATTCGCATTTAACTTATAATAATTATATTTACCAGTAAATTTCATACGAGTTCAATAAATTGCTGTCAAAAGTTTCAAACGATTGCTTATCCAAATACTGAAATAGGTACATTATATCTAATATTAAATGTAAAAAGATTATGGCGTGGAATCGAAATAGATAACTGTGCTAACGCGATTCCTACCCTGGATATGTCGCGAATTGTTTTTTGAAACTATCTTTTACCATGCGCTGACGCACCAGTTGAGTAAGTGTAGGTATGTTGATTTACTGTATGTACTGTTTAACTTAGTTAAAACTTCAAAGATCAGAGAAGGTACGTATTCGCATAATTATAGACTAGGTACCTATCTATTTATCTATCGAGTCCATACATAATTATACTAGTCGTGAATGGTCCAGACTCTAGACCACCTAACAGAAATCTTCGGAAAACTAAATTATCCTAAAATCGAGGGACTTTAAGGGATAATTTCACTTTCGTCATCAGTTCCTTCGGTTTAGATAATAAGTTTCGCTGTGAGTAATGAAATAACCTGTTAAATAAGTGGTCTGTCACAATTCACAGACAGCTTTAAGTATATTTTTTTTAAAGTAATGTGGTCCATTACAGGTCTAGGAGGCAAGACTTTTGAAGAAACTGACATTGATCAACCCACTTATACACTGCAATACTACAGCGTCATGTGACTTATGAGCGTTTAATATTAGATCCGATTTAATGAAAATAATTGTACCTAGTTTTGGATACTATAGGTAATATTTCAGTGGTAAGGCTCGTGACCTTGACCCCAGAGCATAGGCCTAACCTGCCCCAAAAGCGTTCAGTTAAAAGTTGGCGGTCGATAAATAAGATGGGGTTCGCGCAAGCGCCAACATTCCCGCTCACCCAATCGATCTGCCCGCCCACGTGACGCAACGCATTTGCGGGGATTCTTTGCGGACACCCTCAGTCTTTATACTACAAGTTTACACTTGGAGCCTGTATCATACCAAGTGAAAGCAATGAACGAAAAGGAAACTATTGCATTTCATCTTATCAAAAAGTAATTTCTTCAAAATCAATTTTTATAATCCGTACATTTTTAAGAACTTAAACAAATCGTTGGACATTAATGCTGCAATAAAAATGCGCGTTTTTATCCATCTTTTCACTACTGTTAAACATTCAAGTCATAACTTGATCCAGCAATTACAAAATACATCGGATACCACAAAGGTAGATGACGATAAAAACGTCATCCGACTTCGCATTTTATCATTACACAACATTATGAAAATATGTGCTGACTAAGGAAAAATAAAAGGTTACGCACTAGACAGAGAGTATTGGCTGGTTACCTAACATTACCAAGCTGCCGCGCCGCCCCCTCGGATTGGCTCCTTGGGTACTGGGAACTGCCTCAGATAATTAAAACTTCTAATTCGAGTTTGTATGATTTTGAAATAAGAATTATTTTAAGATACCTAAATAATAAATAGCTAAGTTCGATTTATATGATTGAGTGAGTATGTGACGGGGACAAGACTACAGTCCACCCGGTCCCCAACCAATATATTACGCAATTTATATTCTCATTAGTTGTTTCATTTGATGAGATTATCTTCGCTCCCTTGAGGTTGAAGCTCATCATTTCTTGTAAACATCATATTGGTTGAGTTTCATTTAAAGTTAACAGACTGTAAAGACATCTGAGTCTGATGAGGAAAGTTGTGTGTCTCTAGTTTAAACTCCTTAATATCTCGTTTAAATTCATTTACAAGTATAAGTCCTCGTAGTCTTAATTTAATAGGTTTTTTTCGCCAATGAATTTATACAAGTAATGTTTACAGATTATTTTTATTAAACAAGCGTTGCCTCGCTCCCTTGGCCTATTCTACAGGCGTTCAGGGCAAGTACCGGTAAGCTTTTAAAGCATGTGATTAGGTTACCTGTATGAGTTAACGTCAAAGGTAACCATGTTTAGATCAAATGCAATTTTACATTTTGCATTCCGCATTTATAGAAAGGAATTCAAAGCAGAAGAGACATTTGTCATCTGCTATCTATTATGTTAAAAGGAATTTACTTACTCAAGACTTGATAACTTAAACAATAATATTTATTTATGAATATCAAATAGTCAGTCATCCATACTTAACAGTAAGCAGTAAATGCAATGATTTATGGTTAGCAGTAGCTGAATCATAACTCAAAAACCCGTTTCCCATTTCACAGCTATAATTTGTACTGTGGTTAACTAACGCGTCAGTCAAAATGTGGAATTGGGGGGTAAGATATACTTATAAAAAAGATACAAGAGGGTTAGAAGGTATTGAAAAAAAAAAACCCTTTCAAATTGTTTACAGGGTTTATTTACCTTTAACAATTGTTAATATTGATTATTTAGCCGACGACATTCCATTTGTAAATAGGAAAATCCCGCCTCTAACCCGAATTGCGTATTAATCAACTCGTATTTCTCATTCTCACGTGAATCATTTCAGTCGGTCAATGTCAACAGTAAGTAGACTCCTGGTATTTGGAACACCGTTTTTAAATGGAAGTGCAGGATTCCGACTGTATCTTGAATATGGTCTTAAATATTGATTTAATGAATGCTTCAGATTAACGCACTAACACATGATACGTAAATAAATAAATAGCCCTCTAGTCAACACGAAGATACCGGTGAAGCGGAATTAGAATGAAGTGCGCGGCGCGAGTCGCGGCGGCCGTGTGCCACGTCATTGCCGTGACCCACTGACATAGATCCGCGGGGCCGCCTGCACACCGATATCTGCACGCGCCGCGCTCTTCCTCTACTGCCCCTTTACTCTTTTACCCATAATTTGTATTTCAATGAATTTGACTCATATTTAATATATTACGGTTACGGCGAAGAAGTTTTAAGAATTGTAATGAAAAATATTATCCATTAATTAATATTACTTATCTAGTACCTAACGTATCATGGTTTAATGATTTTATATTTTTTTGGATTGCGAAAGGGGCTTATTTTTGAGGCTAAACATATATACATGTGTAATATACATTAAATTTATTTAACATATTGTGACATTTTATTGGGTCACTTGTAAAAACTGTAAACTTATAATTACAGTTTTAGTTGGCCTATCGTAGAATGAAATAAAAATCTTTCGATTGAGTTATGCAATGGATGACCTTGTTATCTAAATTGTGCACTTGACACAAATACTGTTCCATTTCACTTTCATGTAGGTACGAGTGCCTACGTCACGGCTTACAACGTACCGCTGTGTGTCGCGCGATTTAGCCAGGTACTTCATGTTATGCTGTATAAAAAAGTCGAAATTATATTCTCATCCATAGGAGGAATAACATAAAATTAAATAAAAAACCAGTTAAAATGTGTGATGACGTGTTAGTTACTTGGAATATTTCAAGGACTCGTTGCCCTTACAACAGGTAAACCCTATTGCAATGTATTTATTATTATACTTACTCTTTTTTAAATAAAAAAAAATATTGTAGGTTAGTCAATACTACGTTTAAAAAAGCATCTTGGAAAAAAAAATGTTCATTGCAGTAACAGTTGGGTCACTATTACAACTTATTTTATATGTTTTTTTATTATAATATACACATAATTAAGACATTAAAACATTTGCCTATACCTTGACGTTGATTGTTTATTATATTTCGGTCGTGTTTCGCAACAAATAGATGGCTAATGAAATAGCAAACAATTTTTTGTTATGTATTTATACGTCGTACCAAATCGTACATACTCGGATTTATTCGGCAAGTTCAAGCTAGTCGTGTCGATGAGCGAGATCGCAGGAGACTTCATAGTTAGAAGTGACGTTGGTGTGACTATAATAGCGATACTGTTCAGTCCGTCAGTCCACCTTCTCACGCTCTTGCTCTTAGCCATCGCTGTCGTCGTCACCGTCGTCGCCGCCGACGTTCTGCGTCGTGTCGCGCCGCGCCGCCCGCCGTGTTGATAATTTGTAAAGCGGCGAACGAAAAGGATGTGTGTATATCTACGTCTCGCCTTTCAGTTGACTTTCATCGTCGTTTTGTAGCGAACGTTTCGCACGGATATCGATAGGAAATTGCACTATCACTACGTAATAAAGTTATTGCATGTTATAGACGGCAAATATTAAAATTTAAAGAGACG
Organism: Melanchra persicariae; assembly: GCA_947386135.1. Classification (NCBI taxonomy): domain Eukaryota; kingdom Metazoa; phylum Arthropoda; class Insecta; order Lepidoptera; family Noctuidae; genus Melanchra; species Melanchra persicariae. The sequence continues at coordinate 10,778,843 of OX376653.1, read as the reverse complement.
TAATACAAACTTCAGCAGTTTTCGGTTAAGTGATTTTGCAGTGGAATTAAGTGTGGATTTAGAAACCTTCATAGTATTAAAAAATAGCGTCGCGGCGGTCGTGGCGCAATGCAGTGTATGTTTGGATGCGGATACGTATTGTGCTGTTTAAAATTGATCCTGGGATCCATACAATTTTCAAACAGTGGCAGTGAACGCTTGAGTGTGTCTTAGCCATGCTGCCTATGGTACAGACAGAACCTGTGCTTTTCAATTGCGGGGTCCACTCGGTCAATGTGGCCGCCTCTCCTCCGGCCACATTGCCACCTTCGCTTACACCTGATTCCGATGTGGATGAGCTAGTCGACATCTTCTTCGACGTTGATGTTGCTGTCAACACCTTGCCGAGGTAATTTGTAAATCAATACCTTTTACTGATATTAACAAACAATGATTTAAAGTAACATGGATGTAGATAGTAACACTCATCATGATACACTGTTGTGTAAACAGATCTTTTTAGCCTAATATTTCTTTTGTACATTAGCCACTTACTATAACGGTACCTGTATGTATCCATTAAAATACGGCGTCACAAAATTGGAGTCGTACATACTAGAACTTCAGTTTGCTGATTTCATGCTGAAAAACTTCAGTTTGTAAATTTCATGCTGAAATGTTTGTTGCCCGAAGTTTACCCTATGATTTAAATCGATAGGTATTATAATCAGTCAAGTCACAACACCGGACCAATGACATACAATACCGAGACCCAGAATGATTGCGGGTCACATAATGAAGATAAAATTAGTAATTACGATTGATAAGAAAATATTAAACCAACAATAATATAATGCTAATCCATTGAAGCTTGATCTTATGTTGAGAATTAATTAAAGGGGCTAGTAAGAATAGCTATGTAAAATTAATATTACGTAATAAGAAACTAAAAAGCTACTGTAAAACGCAAGTGAAATTTCGTTATCGTGTTGTTATATAAACTGAAATAAAATGATTATTTTTACACAATCATGCTACTAGATGTGTGTCTAACACAGCATTTTCGGTTTCGTTATAAATGCGAACCTAATAATATTGTCCTAGACTGTTTAAAAAAAACAATGAAAGGATGATTGGAATCGTGATCACAAATTAATATTTTTGTGCAGTGCAGTTTACAAGCTTTATAATTGTCCATCAACAGGAGAGGAATCCATGACTCATGTATTCATAGATACAGCGATTCTACCATGTTTGGAAACCTAAACTTGACAATGTAAATTTTTGTCAGAGGAAGATAATAAAGTACCTATGTTATTATGTACGTTAGTTTTCCCCATCATAGAAAGCTATGGCAGTTTATCTACGCAATGCACCTGCGTAGACACTCGCTTTACCAACTTATACCGCACTAATAAACTCAGTTAACACTCCAACTTGGATATTAAGAAAAAAACAACCGAATTGAGAGCCTCCTCCTTTTTTTTTGGAGTCGGTTAAAAAATGTTTTCGTTAACAAAAATACCAGTACACCGAACGTGGAAAATTAAGTTCTGCCCCCAGATCAACTTCATAAAAATAATTAACAATATGGTTAACCCTTTGTTTCAGTTAACCCTGCATACTCACGACGAGATTGATAAAATGATAATTTGGCTATTTATTGTCACTGTCGCACAACTATTAAACTGCAACGGCAAGATAGAGACGAGATTACTTTTTAACCGACTTCAAAAAAAGGAGGAGGTTCTCAATTCGATTACTATATTTTTTGTGTTTGTTACCTCATATCTCCGTCATTTATGAACCGATTTAAAAAATTCTTGTTTTATGTTAAAGGTTATACTTCTCGATTGGTCCCATTGAAATTTTATCAAAATCGGTTCATCAGTTTGATTTTTAAATCCAAATACCTAGCTGGAAAAAATATGTGGAAAAATCATCCTTGTATACGTAATTGCGTATTTTTGCTTTACTGTGGCTTTCCAGTGGTGTTGTTAGGTGTACCACTAAAAAGTGAAAATTAAAAAACTTATTCACAAAAAAAACCGACTTCCAATTTTGGAAGTCGGTGTCAAATAACGAAGAAGCAGAAGAAAAACACCGACTTCCGAAATTAAAGTTATTTTGTACTTTGTAGTGTTTTTTTAACGTTTATGAACCGCGGTCCGCGGCCTATGCTGAAATGCTTGCACTAAGTCTGGTTAACCGTTAACGTTTTAATAATCAATTGGTCGTGTCCATTAAGAATTCACAATTTAATATATCTGTAGAACGTTTAACACGTGTAGTACTTACTTGTTTAACTTGTTTTTTTATTTCAAGGTTTTGAAAATGCAGACCTCCTTGAGAGACAAAAGTAATTTCCTTTCCGCTAGATTCAATAGATTCCAAGTCCATAAAATTTAGATTGCTATATTACACCATTAAGGCTCTGACATGCAGACACATCTATTTTTACTATTTCAGAAGCAATAGCTACATTTCTGTTTAAGATCTAAAATTAATAAAGTACTCAATAGTAAACTATTGCAAACCCTACTTACTGTTTACTACAAAACACTAACGTTGTATATAATAGGTCGATCAGTATTTGTATATTCAAATCCTGATCACATTGCGCTTTCAAAATTACGTGTGTATTTTACAGAAGAAACCCCGGTTGACGTAACCATGTATTCATTGTAGTTAGGTACTGCACCCTCAACTTTCAAAAAGTGAAAGTCTTCAAAATCGGCCTACTAATTTTTGCGTGACGCTCGTAAGTGATAGACAAATAGGTGAAACATCCAAAATAGCAGTGTTTTAGTACATGAATGTTAATACTTTTACCATCTACACAATCATTGGGGTCACTTGTCCCTAATTCGACCCCCGACAGTTGTCCTCGGCCCTACATTTTTGTGTAGCTCTTAGCCTGTAAATGGTATTTCGACTTATCGGTAAGTTATAGTAACACCATTTTACGGGATTACTAAAATAATGAATAAACAAGTTGAGATACCATATTATGATTAATTTCTATATGCGTCGTGTACGTTACATAACAATTTTGTAGTGGGTGGGTACCTACGAGTCACCTACGAGTGACGTAAATACAAGAGAAAGAGGTACTACTTAAAAAAATATAATTCCTTACTAGCTAGCTGCTTTCTTATAGAATTGTTTATATTGTTTTGATTAGCTCTTTTATTTCTGTAGATGTAGCTGGTACACTTTTACGTTTGTCAATCATTACAACTTTGCTGGTAGGTATATCCTGAATTCCTAGTATTTTACTAGTAGTAGTAGTAGTAGTAGTAGAGTAGTAGACGACAGTGGCGAAACTGAAGCAAGGTCAAGTGTTAAGACTTTACTTTGGCTTCGTCGTTTTCATCACTTGACACGTTCATAATAAAAGTATATACTTATATTAAAATTAATACTTAACAGAAAAGTAGAAATGTTATCGAGCTTTGGTTAAGGTCTCGCCAGGCACCCAGGTTTATTTATTTCGGTGTCTGGTTTTAACGTTCTTCCATTTTTGGCTCTCACTCAGAGATGAATGCTTGCTTGAATCTTTTAATTTCGGGATTGCAGTAATGACCATTTCATTTCCTAATTAGAGGAGATTACCAGTTGTTTGCAATCCTCCTGAAAATAAATATTGTAGATAATTATTCAAGAATACTTTCACTCAAATCTGAAATCTGCGATAGGATTCAATTAGCGCAGATTTCATATTTGTATCATACGTGAAGCAAATTAAAATTCTCATCCAAGTTAGTGCAGAATAACGCTTGACTGGTCGATTATATCACTACGAAGCATTCTTGCGATCTTATAACTCAATATGTTTTTATTACAGATGGCTTCACTCTTAGTAAAAGCATCTTGATATCGGTCGCATTAGATGCAACTCTTGCTTTTTCAATTTCATTTTCTTGTTTAGGATGTGTATGAAAAAGTTATTTTTTTAACAAATGAATCAGACAGCTATGTGTTAAAGGAATGCTATAGCGATAAATGCGTTAATTCATACATTTCCTTAAATAGTGTTTTAAATATATACTTACGAGGAATAAAACAACTCAGTAAGATTTTATTTCGCATTTGCCCCATAAACTGCAATTTTGTTTGCATAGTACTTAAATTCTTTATTATGTCAGAGCTAGTGTAGTCAAGCAACACGACCTTACTTGATGTAATAAAATCAGACAAGAGCTTATAATAAAGTTGCTTGTGTTGGTAGTCAAGTAGTTGTCTCGATGACGAATACCTGTTGAGTAACGAACGATTGAAAAAGCGAAACCTTCGACTGCGGAGCGCTGACAATACTTACCAACTTTCACCTATTCGAATTTAAGTGTCAACTTAACTAAAACATAAAATAAATATTTAGTTATGCTAATGCTGTAGGGACAATACAATCTGGATATTGTCTAGTTAATATTAAATCCGTCAATATATAAAAATGCCGTGTAAATGGTACAGGTATGGGTCCATATCATTGTTGAATATCGTCTAAATTATGTACCAATCTCAAATACAGACAGGATATGAGTATGTACTAGGAACTAGATAGAGGCTTCAAACATTTTCGAGAATTATTATACTATTTCTGGTCACGCTTGTGGCGCGTTGTTGTTATTCCGAACATTATTATTTCAAGGTTGCGCGGCCGTCGCAGTGAGGTTGCGTAGTGGGGCTCCTCGGTAGGCGTCGTTCAACTGGTATCTCTGTCCCTCTTTTGCATTAAGGTTCAGCTTACTCTGTACTTGGCATTTGATATGAGCCGCGTCAATGTGAACATAACTATTCCTTGATAGTCAGCCCATTACGATAGTGTACATCCTCACCTGGTTAAAGTTTTGATAATATGTATATAAACACCTATTTAAAAACCTGAATAAATACAATACATTACTCGCTTAGTAGCAAATATGAGTCATAGTCTTGCACTATTATAATTATAAATTGATTGGGGAATCGTCTGTTCCTATCGTAAAGAATGCTTCCTTTGTTATTATTTGTTTTAGAAGTAGAATTTAAGTAGATTTTATACCACCACTGTTACACTATTTTAGATTGCATACGTAGGTATGTAAAGTAGAACATAATTTTTCACGAAAACGAATGTCTTTATAAAATCACCATCCATCAATCATTACCTATCGTAACACATTTTTTTGTAATTTTTACCAATCATCATTCTTTAATAATAGTTTATTTTGTTTGCTGCTTCTGTAGAATTGAGTCCTGTGACCTCCAACTGGGAGACACATGGAGGGGGATGCAAGGCAAGATGAGCGTGACAGCGCCGGTTAAGAAGATAAGAAAAAAGTCAGACAATAAGCCACAATCACAAATGTACGTATAATACGCTTAAAATGTGTATACATTGGTGGAAATGTCTGGGTTTTTGAAATTCAGGATAACTTTAAACGCCTTTTTTCCATAACGTAATGTGCTTGCATTTTTGGTGTCCAAAGAAAACCTTCAGGCTCAACGCAAGTAGAGTATAATAATAGGTGTCTGTAAATGTGTGTTTTATTGGTTTGTTAACTTAATTATTATGCCTTTTTTCGTTGCGAATTTTCCATATGGCACAATGGTGGACGTGGTCTAACTGCATTTTGTTACATTATGTACAGTAGTTTAAAAAAAAAAGTCAAATAGAAATGAAAAATTTAATTTACTTACAGTTCAAATAGTAGCTACCATAATATGTAACCCAATAAATTACAAAGAAGTAAAATGGATTGCTTAAAATGTTTGTAAAGGGATTTTTAAAATCCCTTTACTACGCTACACCATTAACAGTCATTGCTGAGAGGAGGATTATGTTTAATGTTACAATAATGTAATATTTCTGTCTTGGAAGTACTGTCTATGACGGCAATGAAGGTTACAATTACATCTATCGTTATCGGCAGTATTTATCGATAGGTAAAATTGTTGTAGATAGGCAATCAGTAGGTCAGCATGTCAAAGGAAACATTAAGTAGTATTAGAAGAAAATATTGAAAAATAAAACCGTAATGCGAGCCGGTCTCGCGTAAAAAGGGTTCCCAACGAATCAGTCAGTTTTAACATGTTATTTTTAAACCATAAACAACTTACAATGATGGATAAGGGTCCAGGATTTTCGATTATCTTAAATAAACTTAACTGTTTATTTTGAAATTGTGAAAAAAAAATAAGGCGTTCACAATAAACCTTTTCACTTGAAAACTTTATAAATTTATCTCCCAAAAGTAACCCCATGTTAAACATTTCATTATTTACGTTACGCGTCCGTGTTTAGATCACAGAAGTTCATTATTTATGTGAACTTTTCAACTCAATAGTCCAGTAGATTCGAAATAAATTGGCTGCGACAGACGGACAGATAGATAGACACACACACGTAACTCGAGTGTTTCTATAAGGATTCAAAATTTGATTATATATTTTTTAATTGGTGTATTAGGATACTAATAACTTTTCGTATTAGGGGCCTAATAGAACAAGGGTCACCCTTACCTATTTCATGTTCAGGAAAGTAAAACCCTTTTAACCCTGATATCAGGAACAGGTTAGTAGAACCCCTTCAAAAGGATGTTAAAGGGTTTCAATGAGTAAGCCGTACAATTACGAGAATAATAGAGCTAACCTTCCGTTGTAAATGTTGTAATTGGGTTTGCGCTTCATAAGACTACAAAAAGTAAAGCCATTCAAGATTTAACATAGGTAGTTCAGAAGGGGGTACGAAACGACTTATATTTAAAACGGAGTTTCACGAGGTCTAGGATTATTTGATCTTGTACAATGTAAATGCCAGTATTTTAAGTTTCATTGATAAAATAACCTGCCGTTGTTAATTATTAAAAAAAAACGTGCAAAATTTTAAGATTCATGATCGAAGTATTCTTTTTAGGGTTCCTTACCCCAAAGGGTAAAAACGGGACCCTATTACTAAGACTCCGCTGTCCGTCTGTCACCAGGTTGTATCTCATGAACCATCATAGCTAGACTGTTGAAATTTTCACAGATGATGTATTTCTGTTGCTGCTATAACAAAAAATACTAAAAACAGAATAAAATAAATATTTAAGTGGGACTCCCATACAGCATACGTGTTTTTTTGGGCGGTTTTTATTTATAGATAATGGTACGGAACCCTTCGTGCGCGAATTTGCCGGTTTTTTATTTATCTGCGTGGTTCATTTAAGTTGTCAAGAGAAGATGAACGTTCCGAATTATGCATACAACATAATAATAATGTAAATTTAATACCCAGTAATATTTTTATCCCTTTTGTAGGTATTTTATTATCATAAAGTTCTATATTCATAACCCTTTGTAATATAGGATGCCAGGTTCAACATTAAACGATTTTTTTAAATGGTATTAACCATTAATAGATTAGAAATTACTAATTTTTAAAATGTAAACTAGTCGAAAGAAATTTATAAAAATCAAATGATGCATAGGCACTGATTTTTATTACCCTTAAAATGTTATTTTGTGTAACTTAATCTTAAATATAAAACCATAAACTTGTAACTTAATACTATGTATTCTAATTAGTTTACATTATTTAATTTAATCAATATAAATTAATGATTAGGCTAGTAATAATTGCGATCTTGTAATGTATACATGTATGAAATAGTTCTGTTCTTTATATACAAATGAGAAAATAACTTCTAAGGTTTAGTTAGTATTATAAAATTGTCAGCAAGGAACCCAAGTTACTATAAAAGTGTGTAGCTGTTTCAGAAAAGTAAAGACATGGCTATTTATGTTATTGGTATGTTATTTTTATCCCATCATTATTTTAACAAAGTACTCATAGTATCATGTAGCATTAAAAATGTTGCGAGGCACAAGAATATAATAGGCCGACTTCGGCAAGCATTGCTTAACCTTAATATCAACCCTTGCGGCTGTTATTATTAAGTCATGAACAACCAGTCTCCTCATTCCTCTGTACGTACAATTTTTTCCGACATCCATGCGAACGAAGTCGCGGGCACAGCTAGTAATAAATATAAATAAATCATTAACAAAAATTATGTATTTTGGACCTGTCTTGCTAGACTAATTGCATAAATTTATTCTTTAATAAGTTAAACGAGTTTATCACGATTGGTTATCATTGTTTTACACTCAGTTTGTCGTGGATAAAAGCTTTAGGCTCACTTTTGCTCACTCGAAAAAGGCATAAAGTTAGAGGAAAAGAGTAAATAAAAGGGAAGTACCTTTGTGGCCGCCATTTTGTTTTTTTTTTCAAAATGGAAACTTACATGTATTATGGATACATACCAATATACCTACATGTTTCACAGTGCGCCGCGATCTACCCATGTAAACAACACTTAAAAAACAAAAAAATATTTGACACATGGTGCCCTAAAGTGTCACGATGCCGAGAGAGATATTTGGAGGTAAAGTCGTCATGTGACAACAATGACTGTCACTAAAAATAAATTAGTTACGTGCTTATATGCATTAGATTAAATTAAATTTATAGTTCCCAACTTGATTTAACCATTTATTGGAAGAAATTAAAAATAAGAACACATGAAAACCACTTTATCAAGAACTTCGCAAGATAATAGTGTAGGTATAATTTTATTGATTTAACTATTTATATTAATAGTTAATCCAAGCCGAGAAATATTATTAGAATACAATCTACTGTATATAAACACGTATATCCATATGGAAAAACGGAACCCTCATAAGATCACTCAATCACTCGGTTGTCTGTTCGTCTGTCAGTCGATTTTCTCTGAATCTACTAGACCGAATCAGTTGAAATTTGGTTTATGATTTTAAAGTAAGTGGTATTCAAAAAATTTTATAAAAAATGGCCATATCTCCGAAACTACTAGCCTAAAATTTTTAAAATTAGCGTTGTCATATTTAAGGGCGATAAAAAGTAACAAAACAAAATAGAGACTTTTTAGAAGTCGTCGTTACCTTCAAGTCATAAATGTTTTAAATACATTTATAATAATAGCAGCAGAACTGACATTTTAATAACGCAGTCGGTCCTGTAAGAAAGGTGTAGGTAGTCCTTTTTTTATGGATGGGAAATCATCAAATGACTCCTTCCGCTTTGGGTGGAGCGGGAGGGAGTGTCAGACTCTTACTGACTAAAACCCATCAGTGCTCCTCCTAGTGCCCTTTGCGTTCTAGGGCCGCGGAGCCTCCTTCGAACAAAATCCGCAACCCTGGCAAGTGTAGGTAGTCCTAGCACCTAATCAATTGTATTTCATTATGTAAAGATTCTTGAAAGTGCTTTTCAGAATCTATGGGCTAAATAATCAGAATAGGTAGGTACGTTCAGAACGCTTTATCCGCAATCGGATTATCCGGAAAACACTCTGGGCACTCCAGCCCACGATTTCTGAGCTACGTAGCTCAGAAACCGTGGGCTGAAGTGCTAGTATGTTGGCCCTGTCAGATGGAGGACTGACGGCCGTTGGAGCAGACAACTCCTTGCGTGCACACGTCAAATCGAGAAATTGAATACTGAATGTTTTTCCAGACAGTTGGAAAAACAACCTAAAAGGTAGAGGGAACGCATTAGGGGAGGTCTGGGATTTGTAGTTCAACTTAAGAGAGATCTTACTACAGCAGCGAGATGTGATAGTCGAATTAAAACCTACACGTGTATAAACAAACATAAAGCATATTGCGTTAGAACTTTCTTGAGTATCGCATTGTAAAAATACTGCTATACAAAACAGTGGCAGCTGAGATTATACCTAACATTCCTTGTTGCGTTATATTTACCCTCTTATAATTAATACCGGTCCATTGTTTATGATTTCAGAGAATAATAGTTGATATTGTTCAAGAAAATCATTTTTAGAGACAAGTTTGTCTTTGAGAACTATGCCTTAATAACCAACTTATCACAACTAAAACATGATAAGTAATATTAGTAATATTGTAAGATTTGTATTATATTTTGTGTCATTTTCTAATTGAATGTTCACGTACGAGTTGGCCTAAAAATGACTTCAAAAATGTGTGTTGGTTTAAAACAGTAAAGTCATTATGATTTAGCATACGATTAAGAAACCCAAAACTATACTAGAGCAGTGAAAAAAAAATTGCATTAGGTTATGGCTCATCTGTGTAAGTCTAAAAACGCAATCGTACAAAACTATTCTCCTCTACCCTTAACCATTCGAAACTCACCTCACTGTTTCGCGACAGATGGCATAATATATCTGATACCAATTCATGAATCAGTAATACGCTACATCTATTCTTTACTATAAGCAATTACTAAATAAACTAGGTACCCGCAACCATTAACATTAAAAACAATATCGTTTTGCGGCAGTTAATCGATCATCATGACTGCACATTAGTACACATGATAGAGATAGGGAGGACAATCTATAATGTATCAGGATCTGCATGACTAACTTATGTAGGGATAAAACGTGCCTTAGTTTCAAACTTGACTAATAACTATAAAATATTAAAAGACAGGCGGATAATCAGGTAAACAATGGTCACGACTTCTTCAAATAATATACAAAATCATTTGATTCTGTACGCCGCATCTATCTGATAATAATATCATGTATCACCAATCACCACCTGGACTGAACACATTTTATCAACCAAATATCTACTAATCATTTTATCAATTGTTACCTATTGGAGGCCAGTAAAATACACAGTTTTTGCATCATCAAACCAATTTTAAATGGGCTTCTGCATGGGACTGCCTACAAAAAAAATCTCATTGGATAAATCTTCAAGACCTTTTAACAATGACAATGTTTATCGTAATACGATTTAGGGCACTTAAACGATACAAGTTGTTAAAATTATCGTAAACGTTTGGACCTTGAGTCACAGAACAGATACAGATATGCATAGGTAGGTACATCAAGCTTAAATTAAAACATGCTAATATCTTTTTAATTGGAACCATTTTGACTAACACGAATGCCAAGGAGTAATTGCTTGATTTAACGGTTTTCATCTAGCAAAAGTGAATTGACAAATTAAAGGTGTGTTTTCTATTGCGTGCCCTAAGTCCATTGAAAATTGTGTATGTATGAATGTATGTATAATTTTTAAATGTTCGTAGTGTATGTGCATAACTTGTATTTACTAATATTCTTATAAATATTTTATGCTAATAAATGTTTTAATATTTGCTCCAATAAAGATTTAAGTTTTATTCCACGTTTTCATTTCACCTGTTTGACAAAGAAAAATTAAACGTTTGAAATTAAATATATGATTTTCTGATTTGTAAATCATCCTGAAAATAAATTCCCCAACACTGCCTAGTATTTGGATTAAAAAAAACACAGACTCGAAATAATTGTCAAACACGTGCTCGATAAAAATGTTGTGTTTGTCAACAAGAAACTTTACAGCCTTTCGGTGTATGTGTATTTTATCCAATTAAAATCTGTGTAATGTTTTTAAACTTCAGTTAATAATATTATTTTCTTTTGGAATTTCAGAAATAAGTGTCACAACGAGAAGAAGCGACGGGAACTCGAAAACGAAACTATAAATCAACTTGAAGAACTTCTGGGTACATGTCTTGCCGAGGTCAAACAACCTGACAAAAACGGCATCGTCCGGGAGGCCACTCGTCAGATCCAGGAGGTGCTGCGGCGCAGGCGGGAGTGCCCCGAGGAGTGTCCCCTGCGCGTCGCCCAGTGCCTCTCGCCTGTGCAAGGAGGCGAGGTCAGCTCCACCCAGCCATCCTGCGCTGGATTACATTACTCGGAGCTCCACACACTTATCGAGGTATTTAATTTCATTCATATTAATAACTTTTATCCGGTTTGTGCCATGGCAATTGCTGTCAAAAGCATTTTTTTATATAGAAGTCAAAAATTACATGAAAGGCAAATAAAGTTAAGTTAAGCATCATCATGACTTTGCTTTTGTACGTACGTAAATGAGTAGAGTACTTCTCTCTACTTGGTGCAGCAGTAAGTCCATGGATATTTTTGCATTTGAAGAGTTCTTTGTCCCTGGTACAGCTTTCTTGGTAGATCTTTAGAATTATCTCCAATTTGTCAAAATTATAATATTTAGGAAGCTTTTTTTACTACCATGAATTTAACCAATTTCAACTATGTTTTAGGCTCTCAAGCATTACACCAGCACCCTCGGATGGGTTTTATTGGAAATAAACTCAAAGGCTGAAATAGAATGTATAACCGAAAATATTAAGGACCTCACTCTGCAGGACAGAAATGAGTTGTACAACAAATCGATATTCTCGCTTTTGCATGTCAAAGATCATGCAAAACTAAGGCCATTGTTAAGAAATATACAAACCTTTAACTGGGGTTCAGGAGAAATCGACAAATTTCAAGCTATACAAGCTCGCCTTCTTGTCAAAAACTCCAATGGGACTGATACTGCTGGGTAAGTTTTACATACCGACTTCTTATATGAGTGCGCAATTCAAAATATAATATCATATAAAAATCCCAAGGTGCTAAAGACATCGACTCATCGAGTTCCACTATTGATATCAGAACATATTTTGCTAATTCATTGTGATAGTAGATGGTGACGGTCGAACGATAAGAGGCCGATTACTTGTTACTAATACGTATTAAAGTCGAGTAATGCTAAACTACTATAGAAATATATTTCACAAATAAGGGTAATACTGTGCAAAACAATCAAGAATATTACGCAGTAGTAGGCACCGTTTTAAATAGTTTCTTTATAAGCGCGTATAATATTAAACAACGCTGTTTATCGTCCTATGAGAGTAACTCTACACAATTGATATTGAGAAGTAAGCTACGTAACAGCAGTACCTATACATATATACGTCGTACCTATATGTGCATATTGTTAACACCGCTGCAGTTTTGAGTTCGGGTTACGAATTGATCACCAACTTACCTACATACCTACGAATATCTCAACTATATGTAGACAGTACCATCTTTTATCAGTTTTTTAATCCTGTAATCTGTACGTCGAACGTCTCTTTTCATGCTGATGACAAGAGTCATAAGATAATAAATCGATACAAAAGGGTTTTGTAAGTTTCGTTTGTGACTGTATGTGAGTCAACAGTTATGAAATATCCGAAATAGGTATCGTTGATGAATTCAAATTAATGGAACGCTAACTGCTGCAGTTATTGCGCATTAGTGCGTGTTCAAGATCACATCGTTTGTTCTTCTTTGCCATTATGTCGGGATCATCAAGAGGCTTCTCCAGTGGCGCACTTTAACGTGGCGGTGTTAGAGCTGTGTCGTGACATGCAAGTGTTGTCGGGCAGGTTCGCAGAGTGCGTGATCCACGCCGCTTGCGTGCGCGGCTCGTCGTCGGAGGAGGCCGGCTCCGTCATGTGCGTCATCCGGCGCTGCGAGGACGCGTCGGTCGCTCTACTGCCCGGCGACGGCGGCCCGCCCGCCATCACCGCCAAGCACTCGGATCACATCGTCTTCAGATTGGATTGCAACTTCATTATTTTATGTAAGTCACCATTACGACGCATTCTTTTATCTCGCCCGATTTACCTGTCACGTTACCTACTTTGGAATCAAAACAATGTTTAAGGTAGTGTTATAATGCAATTTTTTCTTATTACAGTTTGTGATTTAAGTGGAGTGGAAAACTTAATAAACACTTCTGTACCCCTAGTGGGCACTCGTTATTTGGAACTTGTTGAGAATAGTGATCGTATTCGCGTAGCCGCGCACCTTCAAGAGGCGGCGTGTCTTCCTGCGCCGCCTGCTATCAGTGAACCGTTTCGATTGCGCATCGCTCCTGATAGACCTTGCTTCAGAGTGGTAGCTCGGTCACGTCTTTTTAGAGCGAAACCTTCATCGGGCGAGCCGGATTTTATAATGTCTACGCACACCGTCCTCAACGACGAAGACATGGATCTCCTCGAAAACGACGGCCCACGGCCTCCTGTCGGTGGACCGCTCATGACATCCGTCGCTAACGGGGAGTCATCCAATAGTGAACCTCGATACCGGTCCCCCATAAGTCCCAATGATGGTCCTTTCCTTAATGATTTTGACCTTGAACCTTGGGCATCGTCCTTGCTCGGCGAAATGCCCAGTGAAGATACAAAAGACCGCAAAGACAATATCGCTGAGGGACCTTCGCAGCCGTTAACGCCACGAGCTCCTTCAACACCGGGTGAAGGACCACCCTCGAATCAGCCTGCGGAGGAGCCCAACAGACTTCGTACGCTCCTCAGTAAGAAGCCAACGCCTGAGAACGACGGTGCGGCGAACAACCGCATTCTGAAAGATTTGTTGAAGCAAGAAGACGAGGAGGCTACGGGTAGCGAGACGTCAGCGCCGCACACGCCGCAGACGCCGCACACGCCGCACACGCCCAACGCGGCGCTGTCGCCGCTGCACTCGGCGCAGACGCACGCGCGTCCGCCGCCGCACGCCTCGCACGTGTCGCATGCCCCGCACGCCCCGCACGCCCCGCACGCCCCACACGCTCCGCACGTGGCGCACACCTCCAACGCCACGCACACCATGCAGCAGGCGCATCACAACAACTCCGACGTCTTGTTGAGGGTAAGTTTTGTGACGACCTGACTACTTTCGGACGGCTCGCAATGTTTTATCTAACAATACTTATAAAACCTTTTCCAACGTCTCAGATATTAAACGACAAGTCTGACGAGGATGCGGAAGATAACAGAAGAAATTCTGGAGACGGGAACAGAGGTGTGTCCCAACCCAGCGCGCTGCTTTCCCAATTACTCTCAAGTAGTAACGGACCGTCCGGTAACGGGCGACAGCAGGACAACAGCGCAAATTACCTTGAAAGAATCGCCGGAGTCAAACGCAAGTTCGAAGACGGAAACAAAGGGTTAGCTCCTAACGCAAAAAGAGCTACGCCTGAAAACCAGCAGGTTTGTTTACGAATCCATTATATTTCCTTGAATGCTCATCAAACACATATAATAAGACACGACACACGACAAGTTTGTGTGCAAATACCTCAGGTACTTTGGTACCCGAAGGTAAATAACCTAGGCGTAAAAACTGTACCAATACGTCTGTTTACGTCTTCTTAAGTGTTTTACATGGCATGGTTTATGGCAGGTCACGTCAAGCGCCCTCCCCGCGTCGTCGACGGCGTCGTCCACGGCCACGAGTCCGGCGACCAGCAGCAGTCTTGGCATGAGCCAGCTGTGTCAGAAGAATCAGATCTTGGTGTCCCTACTGGCGCGGCAGCAGAGCACGCCCACGACGCCGCTGCCGCTGCCCAACCCCAACCTGCGCGCCTACGGGCCCACCGCCAGGCCGCGCCAGCCGCCCCCGCCTCAGCCACCACCGCAGCGACATCTACACTCGACGCTGTCGAACATACTCACCGGCGTCAATCAGTAAGTTTATCATACCGTCTAAAAATTTACGACTGATATTGAAATCTGTCAAGTCGAAAAACTTTTCATTCCCTCCAAAAAAAATAGTTTCAAATTCTTAAATCATGGCTGATTGCAAGTACAGTAACTGTAAGTTGGGGGCAGGAACCACACACGAATATAAGCAGTGCAACGTTCCAGCGCAATCAATCACCGAGGCCCGTAACCATCGTTATTCAAGTTATAAAGTTCTGCCTAAACAGATGAATCCCGCGTGGGTCGCCCGTGCAGTGTCAACTAACTTTTATGAACATTTGCGAATAGTCGAATCGAGGTTCTTGTTCATTACAGCACGATCGACGCGTGCATGCGTCCTTTGTTTCCGCTCCTCAGTTTGGCCTGAGGTTAATCAATATTTATGTCGACAGTCGCGCCAACAGCATGAACGGCGGCGGGCCTGGCGGGGGCGAGCCGCAGGGCATGGGCAGCATGAGCAGCATGACCAGCATCGCCAACATCGCCAGCTTGGGGCCCAGCCACCTGCAGATGGTGCTGCAGAGCGGCGGGCTGAATGGCGGCGGGCTGAATGGCGGCGCACGCTACCAGTCGGCTGCGCCGGCGCAGCACGCCATGCTCTACTCCGCGCCCACGCAGCAGCACGCCTACAACACGCAGCCGCCGTGAGTACTGCACACTATTAGCCGAATTTTACCTACAAATAAACCAGAAACAGCACGTACAATGGTCCACAGCAGGACTAAGTGCGGAAACCATAACCGATAGATAGATAGAAACCAGAAACAGTGTGCGCTTCGGTAATCTTCGGGTTTCCGCAATAGCACGAATATCGCGCCTCAAAAGCCTCCAATTTTTATGGATAATAGTGCACCAATCTACACGCGTTTCATCATCTCTGTCATATCTAGTTGTAAATAATTGAAATCTCATTACCGCGCGTTCGTATTTTTCCTGGGAGATGTGTACCTACCTACTACTTGCTAACCTTTAGCAAGAACACAAACGAAATCAAAAAACAAACCGTTAAAAATCAGAGAGAATAAATCTTGTGTGACTTTATTCAACGTTTTGGCCCATAAATTCGTCAATAAGATTCGTCAATTGTTTGAAATATTTTCGCTCAACACAATTGCATTTCTATATTTTTAAGCCGCAATTTATCGAAACTAACCTATTACTTCCTAATGTAGAGCTATGGCAGTTTGTCTGTTCTACTGTGACATGTTCTACTGATGTTATTATAGAACTAGCAGCAATCGAGTACAAGGTGGCGGCGCCGGCGACAGCGAGGTGCCGAGCGACCAGACGCTCTCCGACATTCTGGACGACGTCATCGACAACATGCCCGACGCCGACCGCCCGCAGTCCGACGTCAATGTGCGACAACGACAGGTACACTATTTGATGAAAGCAACTCTGTTAGTCACACTGTCTTTGTTTTGACGATTATGTAGGTATTAATCGAACTTGAAACGTTGATATTGTGAGGTGGTTCTTTATCACATAATCCCAACTATCGCTATTGCCTGTAAATGAAAAAATTCTTACTGAGACTCATTCGAATTTCAGCTGGTTACGTATTTAATTTAAAATGTGGCTCGATTATTTATTATTACAGGGAAAGAACGAGAAGAACGCGATGATAAACGCGATCAGGCAAAGCTTGATGCAATACGAGGTGGTGGGCAAGAGTCCGGGCGGCTCCAGCCCCGGGCCGGGCGGAGGGGGTGCAGGGGGTGCAGGGGGCGGAGGTGGCGGAGGCGGCGGAGGGGGCGGCAGCAGCTCGTACAGCGGCGGTACCGGCAGTACCAGCGGTACCAGCGCGGCGCCCGTGTCGCCCGGGTCGCCCGAGCCGCGCGAGCGCTGGCGCGCGCTGCAGTCGGTCGGCCTGGGCGCAGCGGGCGCGCTGTACGCCGACGCGGCGCGCGCGCGGGCGCTGGTGGAGCAGCAGCGCGCGCGCCTGCTGCAGATGCAGCGCTCGCAGCAGATGCTGGTGTCGCCCGAGGTCAGAACATACTGCTCTACTTGTCCCACACGCGCTCGATCATTGTTGTGACGGCTTTATAGTGTCAGAGTAAATAAATATGCAGTTTACTTCCTTGTACAGCCAACCGCACGTCTATTGGAACAATTGAATATTGACGGTGCATTTCAATCTTAATTTATTTTAATTAGAGTTTTCATAGTACAAGATTACCGTTGACCTTCATTTGATCGTTCCGTGATGAATATATTGAAGTGCTAGTTAGGCCTCTGCCTCGAATCTTGCGGGCAGCGGGGCGGCGGCGGCGGCGCGGGAGTGGAGCGGGCAACGCAGGCGAGTTCTCGAAACCGAACCGCAGATCGCGCGGCACTATAGCGGCGTAGTGTTGTGTTCGTGGTTGTGTCGTCGAGATATTTGTTTTTATTCACGAACGAAATGTCTGAACAACGGCGACAACCCGCTTTTGTCGGTCGGGCCGGTCCATTTGATTGTACGCATTAGATCCTGCCGCCCCCGGGCCGCTGTTGTCGGTCGGGCCGGTCCATTTGATTGTACGCATTAGATCCTGCCGCCCCCGGGCCGCTGTTGTCGGTCGGGCCGGTCCATTTGATTGTACGCATTAGATCCTGCCGCCCCCGGGCCGCTGTTGTCGGTCGGGCCGGTCCATTTGATTGTACGCATTAGATCCTGCCGCCCCCGGGCCGCTGTTGTCGGTCGGGCCGGTCCATTTGATTGTACGCATTAGATCCTGCCGCCCCCGGGCCGCTGTTGTCGGTCGGGCCGGTCCATTTGATTGTACGCATTAGATCCTGCCGCCCCCGGGCCGCTGTTGTCGGTCGGGCCGGTCCATTTGATTGTACGCATTAGATCCTGCCGCCCCCGGGCCGCTGTTGTCGGTCGGGCCGGTCCATTTGATTGTACGCATTAGATCCTGCCGCCCCCGGGCCGCTGTTGTCGGTCGGGCCGGTCCATTTGATTGTACGCATTAGATCCTGCCGCCCCCGGGCCGCTGTTGTCGGTCGGGCCGGTCCATTTGATTGTACGCATTAGATCCTGCCGCCCCCGGGCCGCTGTTGTCGGTCGGGCCGGTCCATTTGATTGTACGCATTAGATCCTGCCGCCCCCGGGCCGCTGTTGTCGGTCGGGCCGGTCCATTTGATTGTACGCATTAGATCCTGCCGCCCCCGGGCCGCTGTTGTCGGTCGGGCCGGTCCATTTGATTGTACGCATTAGATCCTGCCGCCCCCGGGCCGCTGTTGTCGGTCGGGCCGGTCCATTTGATTGTACGCATTAGATCCTGCCGCCCCCGCACCGCCTCCGCCGCCGCCCCGCTGCCCGCAAGATTCGAGGCAGAGGCCTTACTATCCCGACAATTTTAAAAACACCAATATTTAAATGATAGCACACTGATTGTTATTAATAATAATTATCAATGTTTGTTTACAGGCTGCTGAACAACCTCAAGCTGATCTAGGCTCCACGATCAACGCCCTGGTTTCGGCGACACCCCCTAACGTAGCTTTAACAAGAACGGACTATCACCATCCGATATATCACCAAAACAGTAAGTGCAAATCAGATTAACTACGTTTAAATACTAGCGACCTGGCCGGTTTCGCACGGATGCAAACTATATTCACAAACCTTCCTCGTCTATCGCTATAGCTATTCAAATCCAATGCAAGGTATAGAAGATGTAAGCTTGGAAATAATAATAATAATAGACAAAGAAGACAGACGGCGACTTTTCTACACTAAGTAGAGAGAGAGAGAGAGAGAGAGAGAGAAAAGGTGAGACAGGGATAAATGTTTTATTTAATTGTTTACAGATCAAATGGGTCCAAATTACGGTACAAATAAAATTACTACGTCACAGCAGAATCCGATGCTAAGTCGACAACTAAGTGTGAGTAATAGTGTATAGCTTTTTTTCTTTATGCTTCAATATTATCGATCGATGCGCTTGTGATTTGCATCGAGTATTTGGAATGTGTGATATGAGCAGATTCGTGATCGTGGTGATGTGCGGGTTGCAGGTGGCGGGCTCCACCTACTCGCAGGCGGCGGCGCTGTCGCCCATGTCGCAGGCGCCCATGTCGCAGGCGCCCATGTCGCAGGCGCCCATGTCGCAAGCGCCCATGTCGCAGGCTCCCATGTCGCAGTCGCCCATGTCGCAGTCGCCCATGTCGCCCGCGCCGCAGCCCTACCACCGCCCGCCTCGCCCGCACCTAGGTAACTACGCGCCCAGCCCACCCTGAACCGACTGTCGACCGACCGGAGGCTCTAGACATGTGACGACATAACCTTTTCTTCCTGACCTTGTGCCATGTCACTTTGGGTAGGCGCAACACGTTGTCTTCTTTCATGCCGTTCTGTAACTGTTAGCCGTCACGCTTTTCTTTCATCGCTATCGAAATGTAAAGTGATCAATTCCTTTCATTTTGACTTGTGGATATAGGTTTTCACTGATAGAATGTCACTTTGTCTAGAGCCTTAAGCTCAGGGTCAGTGCAGATAGAGCGCAACAACACAAGCGCACGTGTCCGTGATATCGTCGCAGCTTGTGTTGGTGGACAGACCTGCAGCTGTCGTAGCGCACAGACGACCGATGCGGATCGACTCATGTCGCGTCTGATAGTGTTTGCAGACAACTCTATTCTGTAATCATTTACAGAAACTTAAGCGTTTGAGATTATAGGCTGACTTTTTCGTTGGTGACACTCCCATGGAATAGTGGGCAAAAAAAAGCAAAGCAAATGACGGGCCGTCAAGGGTCTACAGATTTTTAAATAAATATCATAATTAACTTCAATTGAACGAAATTTCAAAACGAAAAAGTGTCTATCCATATTTAATATTTTTAAATATATTGAATAAAGTAATAACGCAATCATTGAAAAGCTAAATTGCGCTGTTTAAATTCCAACAATTTGTTCCAAAATGCTATATGATAGTACTTATTTTAAGCTAAGCGTGGATTTTATTTCCATTTTTTGCATAGGCTACTTTTATTGTAATTTGTTTGGCTTGATCTTCAATACTTTTTTAATTATTGGAAAGTTAATAGCATTTTCGATTTGAGATTCGTAGACGTATTTGAGTGTAGAAATGCAGGATTAGAATCAAGGAAAAAGTCTGCCTATGATAAACCCATAAAAGACACGTATTAAAGTTTCATATTTACTCTTACTGCGCTTACGAGTGTAGACTGAGATTTAAATGGATTTGATATTAATAATATTATGATTGTACATACATTGTGTATTTCGATATGATTATGATAAAATAAAATTTTGCTCTAATTTAATTAGATTTAAAGTTTTGATTCACATTGTATTCATATTGAAATGCAGTCTAGATTTATTTATTTTTATTTATTCTTAATAACGTATTTAAGAGGTTGTGAAAATGACTTCAAAATAATTTAACAATACATTGCAATACTAACGAGCGCATTAAAATACTGAAACGGAACATATCCAAAATTTTATACATTAGGTTTAAGAGGGTGGTCTTGTGGTTATATTATACTTATGTTTTGAAAGTAGTTTGCTTATCTTACTTATGAGGTGATCAGATATTTATAATATAAGTATAATTAAATGAATCTTTATGAATTGAAACTATTATACATGGTTATTAGTACGGCTTTTTTCAGTAAAACTAATAATAATAAATTAAATTTTGTATGGTAGATATTATAGTTTAGAAATTTGCCAATCGGTTTTATTTGACTTCAGAGCATGATTTTTCAAAAAAGAAACGCATGTCCCGTAGAACTTTAGAAATAGCGTATCCTGCCAGAACTGGACTCATTTTACAGGAATCTAAGACAAAAATCTAATTGCATGTCTATATGGCTTCACTATCCGGTATCTTTTAAAATCTTATGAATGCAAGTCACTAAAGCTCCGTCAAGACAAACTTTAGCGGTCTCGAACTCATATCGAGTGAGTTACCCGTGGATACGCTCCGCGCTCGGGTGGCCGCCGACCGTCAGGTACGGTCATCACGCTCAGCGTTCGATCGACACGTATCGTGCTCCTGACTTGCCATCCTCGAGTCCCTTTACTCCCCGATACCGGTGTAGTGGCGGCAGGCGCATCGAATTAGGTAGGTCGGGCGTAGTGCACGGCACCGTGCTCGTCGCCCATAGTACTTAACGCGGCGTGTGTGGCAGTGGGAGGCTACTACGAGGAGAGCGGTGCGAGCGCGGGCTACTGCGGCGAGTACGCGCGCTGCACGCCGCATGCGCCGCACGCCTCGCACGCGCCGCACGCTCCGCACGCGCCGCACGTGCCGCACGCGCCGCATCCGGCCCTCGACCACCAGCACGCATGTGAGTATCTCCACACCCGGCGCCAAGAGACTTGTCTTCAAAATGCAACAGTCTTACTTAGTCTTCCGGAACAAAAACGATCCTCTTGGATTACTTCAGAGAGAGCGGAAATTGAT
This sequence comes from Melanchra persicariae, assembly GCA_947386135.1. Taxonomy (NCBI): domain Eukaryota; kingdom Metazoa; phylum Arthropoda; class Insecta; order Lepidoptera; family Noctuidae; genus Melanchra; species Melanchra persicariae. Next base: position 10,757,070 of record OX376653.1, on the reverse strand, counting down.
CCGGGGATTTGCGTTTCGCGAAATTGATATTTTCATCGAATTGTACCGGCGTCGAACGAGGTAAGGCTTGGAGTAGTAGTCTAATCTGCTCGGACTTAGCGCCAGTTCTTTCTTCCGATCTATAGACCTATCGCTCTGCATGGTTAATAATAAACTCTTGCATTCTGCGCTTCAAAAACCTCCGCTTACCTGATTTAACTATGGAACAAGTTAGTAACGACCCCGCTGCGGGAATCCTTCAATCCGAGCCATCGAATTCTTCTGAATGCATCGGTAGGGCCATACAAAGGTAGGAATACCGTGAAATGTTCCACCTTTTTGTCGTCTGTAATAGATGTAGCGCGGTAGTAAGAGGTCACAGTTGAATGAATGCGATTTTTTAGGTGCGGGCAATGGTGCCGGCGTAAGCGGTGCGGGCGGCCCCGGCCCTGTGGGCCCCGTGGGCCCCGTGGGGGGCCCCGGCGGGCCCGGGGGCCCAAGCGGGCCGGGCGCGGGCGGCACGTCGGAGTACGTGCGCAACGAGCTGCGCGCCGTGGTGGGCGCCCGGGCGCGGCCGGACCTGCACCCGCTGCAGCCGCCCGACATGGACTCGCTCATGAGCTTTGACATGACCCCGCCTGGTTCGTACTCACTTATTATCTAGACATAGTCGATAGATGTAGCCTCGGTATGTACACTTACTGTTTAGATAAAGAGTTCTCATCCTTTATCCGTGGTTGTAAAAATTTGCAGTTCAATATTTTCCCTCATGGAAAATCCATCTCCCCCGTTTGTGTGAGTGGTTGCTACTTAATTATTGTTTCTTTTATATTGTTTGTATTTGATTTTTAATTTATTTTTCAATGTTGTAACTGGGATAATTTATTATTCATTTATTCATTTGTTAATGTTTATCCATATTCAGTGAATATTTAGTGTGCGTGGATGGCTAAATCCGAAACTGTGAGGATTATCAAAAAACACTGAAAGGAGTCTCAAGGTCGATTTTGATGAAAACTGTAACTGCATTATTGGATTTTTGGTATTCGGAGCCAGAAATTGAACCGATTGATTTTGAAAAAATAAACACACCCAGTATTATTACACCATCCGAAAGTGTCGCGATGAAAACTAAAACAGCATCATAGATTTTTGAAAAATTTATAATACTTAGCTATTATTTTTTTTAAATAAAAAAAGTATTTAGTTAAATAAGGAAAAAATTCTGGAAAGTAATAACAAATGGCAAATTAAACGAAAGAGCTCATTTTTAACAAAACTCGTTCCTAATTTAAAAAAAATAACGTACCTACAACTGATAATTTTTCGCAAAAATCGATGATGTAGTTTTAGTTTTTATCAACATCGAGCCAGAGACTCTGCAAAACTTTAAAAATTCACCCTGTTGGATGTTACTATAATTAACCCTATTGCTCTGATCCCACGGTAATGATTAGGATAGTATTTTACTGTACAATATTGAGAGCAAAATACAGCTGCATTCCGCCATTCTGCTACGCCGCCTCCTTTTGCGAGATGACGTCCTCGAAAAAGGAGCCGACCGCTGCCCAGACCCCCTCACTCTCCAGCATGGAGTTGACCACGCTGGGAAGTGAGAGGTCCTGTCCGATCTCCGCAGTCAGACCAAGCCGGGCACACCTCGAGGGTGTGCTGTGCCGTGTCCTCCGCCGCACCGCAGTCATGGCACGCCGGAGTCTCCTCCCTCCCGATCCGGTGCAGGTGCATGCCAAAACAGCCGTGGCCTGACAGCACCTGCACCAGACGGAATGAGAGGAGTCCCGCAGGACAGGACCGAGCGCGTCCAGGGTTCGGCGGCCAACAGTGGCATAGGCGAGGTCCTCCGTCCAATGGACGATGATGGCGTCCCTCGCCTCCCGCCGCACGGCCTCCCGCTCCTCCGCAACGGGGCGCTCCCCGAGCGCTTTCCGTCGCGCCGTCCATTCGTAGACTCTGGCGAGCACCCACGCCTCCAACTCCCAAGGAGGGGTGCCGGCCAGAGCGCACGCCGCCGAGAAGCCCACCGAGCGGTAGGCCCTCGCCACCCGCAGTGCAATGGCCCTTTGGGGCCTGCGCATCGTCGTCGCATTCTCTCTCCTGTGGAGGGACTCCGCCCAGATTGGGGCCCCGTATAGGGCCATGCTCCGCACGATGCTTGCATGTAGGCGCCGGCATCGCGCACTGGGCCCCCCCAGGTTCGGGAGGAGCCACGAGTCCGCAGCCTTCAACAGGCGCGTCGACAGCCCGCTGAAGTGCGGGCTGAAGCGCCGCCTGCTGTCCAGCACCAGACCCAGATATTTCATCTGGGTCTGGACCCCTACCCTGGCGCTCTCCACAACAGTGTGGGCGTCAGGGGGGCAGCGCTGCCGAGGCCCGTCAAAGAACACGGCCTCGGTCTTGTTCAGCGCCACCCTCAATCCCAGGCGGCGGATCCTCCCCGCCACCAAGGAGCCGCCAGCCGAGGCCAGCTGGACAAGCGACCTGAGGTACCGAAAGTCTGAGCAGGTTGGTATAGGCGTTCCGGTGAGCGCTTTAGGCATAGGACTGGAGAGACGGCCGAAATCTCAGAACAGGTATTCTGTTTTGGTTCTGCTCAATTTCAGGCCATCACTCTCTAGCCTCTGCCACCATGTCTCCGATCAGCTCTAGACGATTTTTTTTTTCGAGGCCGCTTTCGGTAACTGCGAAAGCGGCCTCGAAAATGGCAAAAGCGAAAATGGCATCCGTTATACCCCGATCAGGCATAAAACCGAACTGGTTCTGTGTGATTTCACTCTCTTCTCTCAGCCGCCTTTCAATAACTTTTTCCCAAGTTTTCATACTATGTGACATTAGCTTTATTCCTCTATAGTTGTTGAACTCCAGCACATCCTTTGTTTTTGAAGATGGGCACCAACGATCTGTTACACCGCTCATCGGGTTTGGCGTCTTCCAGCAGCAACTTATTGAAGAATAAAGCTAACCACGTCCATCCATCTACCCGTAACGACTTCCATACTTCAATTGGTATTGCGTCTGGACCAATTGCCTTCAATTCTTCATTCCATTCACTGCTATTCTCACTTCATCCAGACTGAACATTCTTACTAACCCCTCATTCACTGATTTATTCTTTAAAACACCACTCCAGATATTTCCTCATTCACCAGTCTTTCAAAATAGCCCTTCCATCTATCCTTAATCTTTTCATCCTCCAATAGAAGCATTCCAGCTTCATCCCTTATACATCTTATCCGACTAACATCCTTCGCCTTCCTCTCTCTGACTCTAGCAAGCCGGTACAGCCCCCCTAGACAAAAAACTTTTCTGTAGCGTTAACGTCAGACGCTCACGACAAAATGTATGTGAATGACATTAGGTGATGACGTTTCGTTTCCACACCTAATGTCATTCCCATACATTTTGTCGTCAGCGTCTGACGTTAACGCTACAGAAAAGTGTTTTGTCTAGGCCCCCAGGTCTCTTTGGCCAGCTGAACTGTCCAGTGTTTTGTACAATTGGTCCTGAGCTTTTGCTCTCGCTATTGCCACGGCTTTCTTGGCTTTTTTCTTTAAAACATCATTCCCACTCTTTTTTTCAGCTTTCCAAATTACGCTTTCCAGTTCCCATTTCTTGAATTTCTTCGTTTTTTCTTTCAACACTTTCTGTATTTTTGTCGACCACCACCATGTACCCTCTATTGTTCTCTTTCCTTTTGTCTCTCCCAAAATAATCCTTCGCTGCTTGCCTTATACACCCAGCTCATCAGCATCATTCATGTCTCCCATTTCCATCATTTTGTCTACTACTCGCTCTCTAAATTCCTTCACACAATCATTCTTCTCTAGGATATGCCAATTCATCTTAGGAGGAGGACGCTCTACTTTTTTGGACTGTATTTTTATTTCTAATACCATAAGCAGGAGTCTGTGTTGTGAGACCAAGGTTTCTCCTGGCAGCACTTTGCAGTCTTTGACGTGCTTGCTTTATTTGGTTGCGCCTAATCAGAAAATGGTCAATTTGGGTCTTGTGGTTACCACTTTTGTATGTGACTAGGTGTTCATCTCTTTTCTGGAACCAAGTGTCGGGTTGTATTTAATTTTGTGTTTTTGTGCGTCATATGTGACAGAAAAAACGTGTTTTCTTTCTTTCTACTGCCAGGTCAAATGCAGCAGCGTCTCTCCCTCGTTATTGGGACTTCCAAAACCCCATCCCCCATGCCCCCATGCCCCCATACCCCCATGTACTCTTTCATAACAATTTCTCGTTCTTCCTACATGCCCATTAAAATCACCTCCAACTATCAATTCCTCATGCATTGGGACGGCCATTATTCTTGTATAAAAAACTTTTTCACAAAAAAAAAGAAACCGACTTCAAAAAACACTACAAAGTTCAAAATAACTTTAATTTCGGAAGTCGGTGTCAAATAACGAAGAAGCAACCAAAAACACCGTCGGTTTCTTTTTTTTGTGAAAAAGTTTTTTATTTTTCTCTTTTTAGTGACACCCCACACCAACAACACCACTGGAAAGTCACAGGAAAACAAAAATACGCAATTTCGTATACATGGATGATTTTTCCACATATTTTTTCCAGCTATTTGGATTTAATAACCAAACTACTGAACCGATTTTGATAACATTTCAATGGGACCATTTGGGAAGCTTTAACCCTTTCCAACAAAAAAAGAATTTTTAAAATCGGTTGGCAAGCGACGGAGTTATGCCCGAACAAACATTAAAAAAAAAAAAAATACAAACTCCTTTTTTAGAAGTCGGTTAAAAATCCGCCCAAAACTTTTCTTTCACCCTTTCATCACATCTTACCTGCGGCCCCATACACACTAAATATATTCAGCATTACATTGTCCATCATAACTTTCACCACTATCAATCCATCATTAATCCTTTATACCTCCATCACGCTTACTTATTTATTTAATTTACTATCTAATACTATTCCCACGCCATTTCTTTTGCGCCACTTTCACAAAGAAAAACTTGTATCCTTCACCAATTTCCCTCGCCTTTTTTCCCTTCCACTTAGTTTCCTGTAAACACTCTATATTTACTCGTCTTCTTTTTGGTACGTCCGCTAACTCTCTGGCCCTTCCAGTCATATTCCCAACATTCCAACTTGCATACCTTAATCTCACTACCTACTCGAATACTCGAGCGAGCTCCTTACGTTGCGTCCGCCCGGGGTGGTGCAACAACCCTAGTCCATTTGCCACAGGGGCCGGGTGCTGCCCCTGCGCGTCGCCTGTAGGGTACGCCCTAATCCTATCGCGCATTCCGTTTAGACCTTACATGTTGCTAAGGATTAGGTCTAAACGGAATGCTCGATAGGATGAGGGATTAGGGCGTGATTAGATTAATTTTCTTATATAGGTATGTTACCTACCTATTAAACAATAACTGATATTTTTTTCAAAAATCTTTGATGAAGTTTTAGTTTTCATTGATTGGTCCGAGAATCTAAAACTGCATCATCAAATTTCGCCACCCACGCACACTTGAAAAAATCAACCTGTATAATCAGTATCTGCAGTAGGGAGTCATTTAATTTTTTTAAATAATTTAATTCCTGGAATAAAATATTATGGCGACGAAAACTTAAAACAATGGTTTCACAAAAAAACCAGCTGCTATTTCATAAAAAACATACACCGAGATTTATGGTGTTGAGATTTTTAATAATTATTTCCTTACATTACAACCCACTTTATTTAATAATCTAACCTGCTTGGAATAACCATTGCCTGCACTAAGCCCTTTGTTTTATCTTTAGTTATGATTTACTTTACAGTAATGTTTTCTTTAAATTTTATTGTGGAAATTAAATATTATATTTAATGTTTCTTTTAAATTTTATATACCAACATAATTAATTCGGGAAAACATTGGACTTGATTGTGGCTGTACATGACAATGTTGTCCAGAAGTGGTCATCCCTGCATGACCAGAATATATGAGGACAGTAAAGGAACGTTGCTGTCTATAGCGCGCTTTCTTGAAACATTGTCAGTGTAGGGGATATCCACTGCCAATGTATACGTGTGTACGTACGTAGGTGGCGGCAGTGTGGTGGGGGGCCGAGCGTCCTCGGCGTCAACTAATTCGTGGGAATCGCAGAGCACCCCGGTAAGCTTGGGACGCGTTCAGCGAGAACAAAATATCATCTAGTCACTTCACTACTTTATAGGTTTTCATTTTTCTGTAGACCTACCTATAATTATTACGTCTGCTCTGCTGCGTGTGTTGTCGATTCGATCATCTTGATACTAGAAGCTTAGAGAAATGTACCAAGGGGCGCTATCTGAACTGGCATACTGTAAATGTACTTTTACCGTAATTGATAAACCTAACTAAGCCAACTGCTTTAAAAGTAATGTAATGCTGATTTTATGACCTTTGGGTAGCTTAATTGGTACGTTCCTGAATTTTGAATAAGCTTTTGTGATGTGATGTAAAATAATGTTTCTTAACTAGTGACAACTATTTTAATTAAAAAATAATATTTTTTTCTTAGAAATCTTAAAACATACCTATTTACTTGAATAAAATTCACCGGCTTATAGGATTTGAGTAAAGGTTAAGCTTATTATAAAGTCGGGGAAAAAATCGCATGCGCAGACTATAAAGTGTGGTGAAGGTTTTGTGACGTTGTAGTAATAAAACAACAGTATTATATTTTTGCAATAGTTTGCTTATTGTCTGCTTATAAAAATGTTTTAGAACATTTTTCGTTGATGACGTTTCGTAGATATACAGGAGACGATTGCATGGCGGTATTTAAGACATATCGGTTTATACCATTAGAAATTGCATTTTTACGAGCAGCGATCAAGATCATGCAACGCATTGCAACAAACTTCAAGTAATTTCAATGAAAATCAGAATTTAAATTTTGTTCACACAAATGCTGTAATACAATTAAATTTATATTACTTACATAAAATCTCTTAAAAATAGCAGCAGTGTTCTCAACTTAGTGAGATACACAATATTACGTTTAAATGTAGTTTATGTGAAAATTTTTAATGCGACTTTCGTGGTTTAATTAGTAAAAAGCCAATCTGAAAAAAATGAAATATATTTTGATCGTTCCTCGTTTATAGTAAATTTAACTACCTATTGCTTTTGAAAAAAATTGCTATCAAATTTCTTTAAAATGCTACACTTAGTAAAAATAAAGTTTTGAGCGAAGGTTACGATAATGAAATCAAATTTTTTATTTTCTATCGATGGTAGGTATTCAATTTAAATCTTCCAGTATTTTGCCAATCAAATGTTATTTTCTAAATAGTTAGATTCGTTACAAATTATGTAGGCATTTGAATAGTCAGTTTTTCTCAAAATTAATAATACTACAAGTAATTAATTGGGTTACATTATTATAATAATATTAATAATAAATGAAAAAAGTTTAATGCATCGATTTTACAGTTTTGTTAAATTATACTTTTCGCTAATAAATCGATGGTGAGAAGCGGCTTAAAAAAAGAAAGAAAAAATGAAACACGTTAATTAATAATATATTATTATGTGTTAAACGCTTACAATCGCCTACAACTAACTAAGTGTGCTTCAAATTCTGTTTACGAACCTCATTAAATTATGATGGTGTGGTATAAAATCAATCTAATGCCCACTAGAGTTTGAAATAATAAGTAAAGGTCCTGGCAGTATAGTATAGCATAATGGAAGTCGCACACTACTTGATAAGGAGGAGTTAGAAGTACTGAGATGACTGTTAGCGCTCGCAGTGGTAGTTGGTACTGATGGCTTGGTTTGGTTCCGCACAGAGTACTACGGGGGCGGGCACGGCGGGCACGGTGGGCACGGCGGGCACGGCGGGCCCGGCGCCGGGCGGTGATGAGGCAGGTGCGGCGGGCACGGTGGGCGCGGCGCCTGGTAGTGCGGCGCAGGCGCAGGCGTCGCTGCTGCAGAAGCTGCTGTCGCAGTAGCCGCGCCCGCGCGCCGCCTGCCCGGCCGCGGACAGCTCTACGGGTCTCGCTGAAGTTTGCATTTATTAATTTCTCGCTTCATCGGATGGACGTTAATCGACGATCCTTAGATTCCAGCGTAACGAACGTCGTCGTTCCGAGTTACGGTCTACGTGGTACCTCTGCGGCTGTAAATCTCACTCTCGTGAGAATAATATAGTACATACGCATATTTATAGACATCTTTAATGTAGTCTAGTAGTGCTAGCGATGTTTTCGAGTTGTATAAAATCGTTTCGTTGATAATTATATTTACTTGTAAGTTCTTTTAGAAACTTTAGGTATGGTATTTTATAAATATATATCTTTAATTATGCTATATTTTTTAACGAAAACGAATCGATGCGAAATTCATAGCTTCCTGTGATGGAAAAAATAGTGATTTAAAGATATCTTATTGACTTGTACGCCCAGTACACATACACAATGTACAATAGAAATATACCGCGTGCAATATTGTATAGAAATATAAAATACATATTTTGGCGTTGTGAACGTTATGTATTATAGTATGAAAGTCAGATGTTACCTGTTATGACAAAGTAATTTGTATTATAGTATATGATGACGAGACCTCGAGTGAAATGGTTTCTCTTATGGAGAATATTATTTTTACGTGTAAATAATATGTTGTTAAATTATAGCTGTTGCTTTATTGTAAATATTTTGTTAAAATATTTGTGTTTCGTGTATGGTACAATATTCTTTTAATTTCAATCCATTTATGAAATTGATAAAATAATTACAATTTTTTTTTGTTTTTCCAATACCCGTTTTCAATTATTTTAATTAATTAATGACAAGTTTAATGTCATAATCACAGTAAACATTTCATGTGATTAAACAAAATGTATTTACATGAACTGCATTGACAACAATTTTACAACTTAAAACTCGAATTGTTAGGTATCGCAAGTGCGCATACTGTAAATTGAATTTTATATAAGCTTATCAAAAAAATGAAACAATTGATGAAGTTGAAATAATGTAAATTTGATTTTTGTTATGAATTAATTGGTTTCAAGATTTGTGATTATAGCATTTCTCATGTCTTTCCTGATAATAGAGTAAAACCCCCTTGTTTGGTCGATGAAGTTACTCTTATACAAAGGCGCGGATTTGTTATAAATAGAAAATAAGAAAGTGACAATGAATTGATAAAAGTAAATTGTTGTTTTTATCAATTGAATGTATCTATTATTCTTTGCACACTGTGCAAACACTGGATTTGATGAATAATAAAAAATTGATGATCTGAATTTTGATACGTCTCAAAATGGTATAAGTATATGTACTTCGAACATGTCATAATACGAAATTGACACAAAATGTCTGTCAATAATATTATTATGAGACTATTTGCAACGGACCGACGAATGAAATTCCCCTGCGGGTGTTGTCTGGCCTTTTTGCATGGCAATTTTAGTTTAGCATTTAAAAATTTTCGGATTGGACCTAAATTCTCAAACATTTTACTTTTGAAATAATTATGTGAAAAATATTATAAGAACCAAGAGAGCATTATATAAGGTGATTGTTTTTTTTCATCATTTAAATTGTAACTTCGTACAATAAGCGTCACTGTAACCGTTGCAAATAGTGTTAACGACAAGATGATATGAGCAATCGATACGATATATTCAGAAACGTCGGTGCGCTTAGAAATTTTACAATCTTAACTTTCATACATGCATAAACGTAGAAACGTGTAATAAACACGACGTTATTCGCTGCTAAAATTAAAATCGACATAAATTATGGTAAGGACATTTTTATCGTACATCACAGTCTTAATTATAAACGTTGTTTATATTTGAAATAAATTCCCTTTTAGTAGTTATGTTATTTACGATACTAAAGCTAGTAGTTTCGTAAAAATGATGTTTATAATTAAGTGCATTAAATGTTATAAACTGTGTGTGTATAATTCTAAGTTCTACGGTGAAAGGTTAATGTTGAATACATCAATGTTGGATGTCATTATTAGTAACTATAAATTAAATATTAGGCACGAAAATTAGCAGTAGTTACTTCGCCATTTCAGGCAGTACTAAATTAAAATGCGAAATTACAAGACATGGAAATTAAAAAAATATGACATAACGGTCGAAGATATTGCTTGTCGTCACCAGCATACTTATTTACTAGTATTTTCTTTTGGATCTGATAGTTCAAAACACATTTAGACTTAAAAAGTGAATACTGCTTGAAGTGGCATGTACTTTTGACGTTAACAATTAAGCGTACTAGAATTGCACAATATTATCTAATAATAAATTAATATACGTTAACTTTAAATTGTAATAATAATAATAAAATATGACTTAGACCTTTGGGTGTGGTGTGTATCCTAATAACGGTCTAATATGTGTATCTTAAATCTTTAAAATATCCACCGGTAGAATGTTTAGCAAAGTAGTTGACAATATTGTTGCTCCCTTATTGTTATATACGGGGCCATGACTTATTAGCCTCAACGTTAAACAGCGCACATGCAAATAATAAGAACCGTTACCGGTGTTCACATCGATCTTTGATACTAGGGTACATGCTATCGCCGACTGTGTTTTCTGATCAGGCATTGTTACACCTTACCGATGAATACCTGTTTGCACATTACACGTAGTCCTTATAATTTATTGGCGAGTAACAACAAGTTAATCGATTTGAAGTTAGTACTTAAAAGAGTTGAGGGGGTTCACTCAATTTAGATCATAATGTAAGTAAGTTTTATAATATTATGTATTAATTACTTTCTAATAACAAATCTTTTAAAAATACCAACCATTACATTTAGGACGTAGATTACCTACATTAAAGTAAATTGTGATGTGCTATAACTAAATAATGAACGTACAAAATATGTATAGATAATCCAGAAATCAAGTTAAACAAGTAATCAGTTTATGAAATATAATATTTAAAATAAAAGCATATTTTTATACCAAAAAAATAAATAGTGCGATACGTAGGCCACTGACCAATTGAATTTGTCATTGTTGTTGATAAAATTAGAGAAGTTTGGCTCAGTCAGTCTATAGATAGTGAGATAAGCTTTACGCAATCTGATGACCATGGCAACATTCATTCCACACGATGGTTTCAGAGAGGCGAGTCCTGTCAGTGTTAATAAGTAAAATTCAAACCAATAAAGTACAAGTGATGGCCTTGTTACATGGAAATATAAGCAAATAGGCAAGGAAGTAGCTGTGTCTAATACATTCTTAATACATAAATATATGGTAACAAAATTTATTTACTCATAACTGGTCGCTAGATGAAACAGCATATAATGCCGTCACTTAGTTTACAACATCTCGACGAGGATAAATGTACACAAATGTTATATTTTTTGCAGATTTACGGTAACATAACTAGTTTATGTAATCAAGACTATATTATAACGTTTGAAACACGTCCATTGCATGATTAAACCATTTACTTTTCTGTTAAATGTATATTGTAATGTCATGCCGTAATAAAAAACGGTGCCTGAAAATTTTAGATAAAGAATATTTTTTCAAAGCCACCTTTTAAAAAAAGTAATACGATTATTAATAATATTGAAATTGAAATAGAATTTAGTAATAAAATGCATAAAATATGGAATAAATTCATAAGTCTGCAAACACGTTGATTCCATTAAAAATATGAATTATAGCTTATACCTAGATCAAAATCATTGTAAATAAACTACATCGAATTTAGAGATGATACATTTGTGTGAGATGTGTCTGCCACACAACATGTAGATACCTTGTCATGAGATGATGAATTAGTCTACACAATATGCCTTTGACATAAAATTATCTTCATAGAGGACTCACGTCTACATAATAATGTTATGTAGTTACAGTGGAATTATTATCGGTGAATTTTAGTCTTCCAAAAATTAAAAGTAGCCTGGTCAGAATCTGTCTTGAACTTGGCCCGGGAGTGTTGCATTAACGTCCACGCAAAGAACACTATTTTAATGTCACATGGTGCCAGCACAGTTTGCAAAAGTATTGCAATTAACGAAAATGCGTGTAGCGTTGTTGTGACATCGTGGTTTATCAATATGGACAATTAATGCGTTTTCGGGCAGCACTCGGTAAGAACATAAACACCTTACTTTTCGACCCCTGATCACAGTCAGCCTTTATCTAGTTACTTGCGACATTAAACTATATCTCTGTTATATGTGTGCCATTACATTTTGTAGTCACTTGTTAATGAAATATCTGATCTGTCTGATTGTGTTTTAAGTTCCTGGTTTAGTCGAATTAGCAGTACAAAATCAAACACTAACACATTTTAGTCTTCGTATAAGCCGTTTAAAGTTTTATAATTATACAAATCTACTAGTTTAGTCGTGACTACAGTATCTTATATTATCTTATTCGTTATGGTTTCATTGCGCGGTTTTAGTCAATTACCTACATACGAGTATGTCTTATCCCTGTAACTGCTACCAATAGAAGGTAGAAATCGCTATTACGATTTGTACAACGACTAAAATGAAACGCACGTTCCAATTCACTAATATAAGTGCTCAATAAGCTAAATTACCATTTCCTAAAATAAATTATAGAATACGTAATTAAATTCTCGAGCTAAAAAAAGAACGTGATTCAATCATCAAATCCTACAAAAATTTGCTCTGTGTTTCGACATCATTGCAACACGTCTATAATCATCAACGAAAATAAATATTCCTATAATATAAACAAATATTTTGATAACCGAACGTTTAAATTTTAAAATGGGCTTTATAAATGGATATTACATGTATGGGAATCGTATAGATATAATCATGTGTTAGGAAAATATTTGTCTTGGTGTAAAGAATGAATACCTCATTGTAAGAATCAATTGGAACATCTAGTTCGTAACAAAAATTGTACAAACTGCTACAATACTGTTTAAAACATAGATTGAAGAAAGATCATTTAAAAAACGCTAGTGTGTGCTGATATATCTGTAAGTCTTTTTTTTTTTAAATTACTTTTAGAATAATATTGATTTCCGAATTGGAACACCCAATTCAGATATTGTTTTAAAATCTATGAATTTTTCGGAATAAATGATTATGTCGAACGTAAATTGTAAAAGCATGATAGATTTTAAACTCTATAATTAAAATTCTGGAGAAATTGGTAAATATTGAAATGTTACATATAATTTGGAATTCTATTTAAGAAGATTGATTTCATTTCATATTTAAGAAAATACGACCCATTGTCTCAGAGTAAATTTAATAAATTAAAATATAATTAATTGGGTCCAAAATTCCATCCAATCTTGCAGAAAAAATACAATTGGACTGCGTTAACAAATGTGATATATCGATGTGTAATAGAAATATTTTTTTATCATTCATAAAGTTACTCTGCGGCAGGGGGCCTATTGATCACTATCACTATGCATTATGTGAAACGAGAAACATAGACGGGTACGGGAGTCTTTGATTCTGCAGGAAAACATAATTAGTTTAAAATAATTTGTTTTCTATCTTATGTTACATGATGAATCAATTTATTTTATAGTTATTGTTGTTTTTTCCTGATATGATAATAAACAAAGGGTTTTCTAAAACTTCCTCTACTTAGAGGTAAGATTGTGTGATAAAATATTTATTATAGTAGGATGGCAGTCGCTAACACAACAAGGCATTCCCGTACGCTGCTGATTTTATGTTTTGGATAAAATCATGCCTTTTGTCTTGGCCTGTCGTCTGCGTACAAGGGTATTTTTATATTGTGAATATTACTTAGGTTTAATATTCTGTTATGACTTATGACTAAACTAATTATGTTTTTCTAAAATATTGCAAAGTGATTTTAGATCTGGTCGCTCACAGAATTGATTTTTGGGGATGTGTGCTTTATTAGTTGTATGGTAGAGCTGTGTGTTTCTATTAATATTGTAGGAATACGCTCAGCGGCAGGTTTCCCTCAGTCATGAATTCTAACTGTAATATTTGACAATTTGATATTTCAAGCAGATTTAAAAGAAAACTAGTAAGAAACCTAGTCCTTTTTAATACAATAATCCTTTTTGTGAGTGGCCGTTAAGTCTGTGTTATTTAGTTCTTCAGATGTTAGTTAAGGCCTTTTGTGTTGCTGTGCATTTCTACGCATTGTATGTATGTTTATATATTGTAAATAGCTAAAATACATATATTTTTACGATTAGCATACACAACCAAAGTTGTTATGAAGTGATGGTTGATTAGATAAGAAATTTAACTATAGGTCGTTATGTTTATTTTAGAAGAGATACAAAGAAATCTGTACAGTTGCAATGTCAGTACATCCAATGTCTTGTCTTAGCATTTTAAACAACCGCCCTGGTATTAGGAATAATAATGAAATTGATATTTTTGGCACAAATATGGACGAAAATTAAAATTATAATAACAATGAAATCAACAATGAAAAGGAGAATTTTGTAAGCTCCTTTTGTTCCTAGTAGCTTGTTCCGGGTCACTTACCATTTAGTAACTGTCAATTAATAAAACATACACGTCACGTACTAATACCTTCAAAATGTTTGAATTGTAATATTTTATTCAATGATGAAATCAGGCGTTATGAGTACATAACATTTAAGTTGTATTTTTTTGTACATTTTAGATTCGAAAATATATTAATATCTAAATAAGTGGTGTTTTTATTTATCAAATTTCCTTACTTACACATTGCATTTATAGAGTACGTGGATGGCCAAATCCTAAACTATAAGGAATTATCTAAAATGATGAAAACTAAAACTGCATTATTAGATTTTCGAAAAATCTATATTCTTATCCAGGAATAGTAAATACTTAGTCCCGGGAAATCCCGGTACTTTCGGGACAAGATAATTCGCGTTTAAGAATATTTCTTTTTGTTAAATTACCTAAAGCCCGCCCGCAGCAGGAATGCTCTCGCTACCTAGTAGTACAAGAGTATCATGCGCAAGGGTGCGGAGGTGCGGGAGAGGGGTCGGTGGCGGCCATCTTATGGACGCGCGCCCCGCTCAGGCAGATTGTGATCGTGTCTTCGGAATTTTGTGCCAGATTACAAAGAATAACGGTCATTGACCCACCTACATTTATTGACACACTTAATTTCAAAAACAGAAATAATGACATAAAGCTGTCCTGAATCGATATCCATCGTGGTCCTTACTGTTCTAGTAATGAAAAACGATTCATAATTTACTATCCGGGGGTACCTACGAAGATATGTTAAGGAAAGGTTAATGACCGTTATCCTTCATTTATCTGGCGCCTACCACCTATAGTGAGATTTTGGTGTTTTGCAAAAAATACTCAAACAAGACTACTTCTTTCGGAAAGTTCCATTGGGCTTTTTAACAAGAAAAAAATGAATTGAAACGCGGTTCGACAAAAAGTCTCGCAATATGAGCACGAGACGGTCTGGCACGCCGACTTGGTCTAGCTTAATAATTAAGCCAATTTGCCAGACGTGTTGCCAATTTGACGACGACGAATGCTTTCGCTATGTCGAAATCAGCGCTTAGTTGCTTGATGATGCGGTGGACTTGTTGGATGCACGAGTGTGCGGTACGAAAACCAAACTGCTCGTTGGGAATAAGACTGCTTCGGCATAATCTTTGAGCCGCTTGTAAATAAGCCTCTATTAAATTTTACCGAGAGCGTTGAGTAGACTGATGGGACGCTATGGGAGGATCAGACTTGGGCTTGCCTGGTTTGGGGTTACCAATAACGGTGGCGTTTTCATGCTTGGGGGAACATGTTGTTGCTTCATGCGCCATCGAACATGGCAGTCATTAGCACTATGAGTTGGGTGGGGAAAAGTTTGAACACCTTGTTGGTGATGCCGTCGGAGCCAGGGGCTTTCCTAGGCTGAAGCCTTTTTATGATACCCTGCACCTCGTCGAGAGTGACGGGGGGCAGAGATCCATCAGGATCTTCGACTCGTGGGAGGGAAGCTCTACGTTCGACTTCAGCATCCACCATATCAAGGTAAGATTTGTCTACTGATTGAGAGCTGGGAGCTAGAGCATTGGGATATTAGACTAGACTGTCGGCTAAACATTCCGCTTTGTCGGAGTTGTGAAGGTGACACTCTTATCAGGGCGAATGAGAGGGGGCATTGTGGCCTCTTCTTTGAATCCATAACTTTCTCTGAAGGTCTCTGAAGGTTCCAAAAGGCAAGGTGGATGGCCTCGAGTTCGCTAAGCGTCTTGTCCCAGCGCGTGGCACGCAGCTCAGCAGTGCGTTCCCTCACAGCACGCTGCAAGTATGCGCAGTTTGCAGCGTTTTCCGCCATTGGAACTTCCCTTAAACATTCGTTCAGGACGGATTGTACGTGATCCGTTAGCGTGACGATAGCCGCCGCGCCGTCGTTTCAGCGACTGAGACGATATGGTCGGGGATGGTGTCTAGGTGAGGCGACGTGGTAGATTTCAGCCTTTCGCTTACTTTCCTCCAGTCGGTGATCAATTGAGACGGGGGAGTCTAGTCGGGATCGAGCTAGTCCGAACGGGAGCCTAGGTGCACGATCACTGGGCTGTAGTCGGAATTGAGCTCGTGTAGCGTTTCTATAGATTGCAAACGGAGGTTTACATTATTTAGCAACGACACATCGAGAACATCGGGACTTTGGTTGGGATCGTGAGGGAAATGAGTTGGAGTCATCGAAGCGATGACGTCAAAGTTATGGGTTGCACCTAAGTTAAACACTACCCTACCTCTGGCATTAGTCGTAATACCTACATTCCACGCGAGATAAATCACCCGCTAAGATAACGGAGCCAATCAAGCCGTAGAGGGTGGAGAAGTCGCTAGGTAGAGCGATGGGGTACTCGACATTCGTAAGGCGTGAGAGATGAGGGTGGGTAGTAGGCGGAGATGATGCTGATCGGTTGATGACCAGTCATGCCTAGCCGACAGGCTGAGTACTCGATTAGAGAGCGGGGTGCGGGAGGGATCAAGAGGATGCAGTACAGCTCCTTTCTGAAATAAACAGGATGTTCTGAAACTCAAACGTCAAGCGGGTACGGGGCGATATTGGCTAGGTTATGCCAGTGCTGGCAAAAAAAATCATGTTACTTGGTTTAGTGGAAGGAATTAGGAATACCTACTTAGGAATACTTTAACCCTAGATCACATATTTCGGGCCAGAAGGCGGCTTCGTACGCGGCCGCCGTGGCTGCCAAACCGGAGTCGACCGCTCAGCTAGCAAAATAGCCATAAGAATAAATTTTATAAGAACTTAGGCATTATAAAAGGCTTATACCTATGTGTCCTGACTAAGATATTATATCTTAGGTATATAGGCATGTTATAAGATGTTTTGGGCTATAAGAGCATTCACACTCATTAATAACTCTATAAGACGTACCTGCTTAAATAAGAAATCCTTATAAAACATTTCTCAAAACAAAGGTTTTATAAGAGCACTTTATAAGACTAATTGCTCTCGGTCATTATTTACCCTTAAAAAGCATTTTATAAGTATATTCGTTCTTAATAGGGTCTGCAGTGTTTTATTAGACTTCTGCTCTTACTAAAGCTTTGTTTAAAACTGTTCTAAAACCAACTACTCTTACAGAGTATGGAAGTTACTGAGATGGGTCTTAATTCGCTGGGTCAGCTCAACTACCCTTCTTGGGCACGGGCTGCATGTTAGCTTGCTTCCAAGCCATCGGCACCTTACCAGTCTCAAACGAAAGGCGATATAGGCGTGTCAAGATCGGAGACAACTCATGCGCGCAGGTCCTCAGTACAATTCCCGGTATCCCGTCTGGGCCAGAGCATTGTTCACGTCTAGGTTACGCAATACCCTACGAACGTCCTTCTGATGAATGCGAATGTTCGACATACTCGACTCGTATCCAACAGGAGAAGCAGGGGGCCTCGCGCCACCAGACGCGAAGTTACCGCAAACAGAAAAGCAAACAGGTTTGCTTTTTCCTCAGCGGAGTGGGCCAGCGACCCATCAGGCCTTAGCAGTGGTGGTAGTGAGGGGCGGCTGAAGTTCGATTCAACCAACTTAGCCAGGGACCAAAACGCCTTACTGCCTGCTGGGTATGAAGCAAGTTTGTTCCCAATTCGGCTGATGTGGTCAAACCGAGCCCTCCGCAACACCTTCTTGCAGGACTTGGCAGTCCTGTTGAAGGCCCTCTTCTTCTGACTCACGTCATTTGCTTTGCGTGTACTAGCGTCGACTCATGCTAGGTACGCCGCATGTTTAAGCGCATCAGCACGATTGCACTCGGCACCAAACCATGGACAAGCCACGCCAGATATTGTTACGTCAGAGAACGGAATGAAATACTCCATCCCCTGCCGCAATACATCCGTCACGGGGTTCGCGCACGACGACGCGTCATTCGAAGAAAAGTAAGTAGGCTGCCAAGGATAACATGCGAAGAAAGATCGCATGCCATCCCAATATGCTGACCTGTATCGCCAAACTCGGTGCCTCTAGACAGTGGTCGGAACTACCTAGTGGTGAAGAAATCGACACCGAGTAGCGGTCTGGATCTGTTATCAGCAGAAGGTCCAAGCAATTGGCTGCGTGCGAATCAACATCGTTGCCCCCTGGACCAGCTGGGTGAGATTTAACGCTAGCGCTAGCTTTCGCGTCTCTCGTCCAGCATGGTCTGTGCACTGGTATGGGAAGATTCCCACTCCTGATGCCACTCCTGATGGTGGGCGTTGAAGTCCCCCAGTAACACCAATTGGGCCGAAGCGTATCGCTGCTGAGCCGCATCCGCCACCTCACTGAGGTGTTGTGTGAGACCAGTTGCCTCCAGATCACCGCTGTGCGACCGATAGGCACAGGCGTAGATTATTTTATCCAGGCCAGTGTCCACCAGAAGCCAAAGCGTTGAGAACCTGGAGTCCTCAAGGTTGCGGAGACGCCGACAGCAGATGTCGTCCCGGGCGTACATACATACACCCGCGCGTGGTTTAAAATGGTGCTTCAGGGTAAACCCTGGGTAAGTCAGGTACGACACGTCTATCGGACATCCGATCTGCGTCTCCGAAAGGAACAGGAGCGCTGCTTTCTCAGTCTCCAGGTGGTGATGGACTGCGGCGAGATTTGAGTGCGGACCTTGTATATTATCGAATCCTGTGACAAAGATATTGTTTTGCTTTCAATTTAGAATTTATTCCAAAACTGTTTCTTGTAATAATGTAAAGAACTATAGACGGATAATCTTCAAATATAAACTTTCTAAAATGGTAATATTTTAACTCAAGTAATAAGTGGGTAGTTGAAAAATAAATATTCGTATTCATTATAAAACTGGTATTCAAATGCTACTAAGGGTATGCAGTGACTACGCGCAAACATATTTTACCTTGCCTTATTGCAAAAACAACGTCTATTTACAATTTTTTATTTTCTATTTTATAGTTAGTTTTTTTATTATCATGCCTCAATGGAGTGTAGATTATTTAAAATACAAAATAATCTATTTGCACGAAGAGAAGTTTGACTGCTTGTGCTGTGCAAGAGTAAACTTTATGAAAGTATACTATATGGTTCAAATTCTTTAGAATCGCTAGACGCAATCGTCTAGCATCAAATTTCAATGCGGCTTAAAAGAGTTGAGTTGGTCTTGTAGTCACTAAGGTAGTGCGTCGTTCATCGTTGTCTACGTTCGAAACCAAAGCTTTTTGCACAGCTGTTTTTTTTAATTATTTTATTACTTTTTTTTACATTTGAAATAGATAGAAATGACGAGACCGATGAGCTGGCTAGAGGGGGATCTGGTGCAATGGTTGTTGGACCCGAACCCATTGTACCCTTTCACCCAGCTGCGGACGTGGCTACAAGAACATACCCACATACAAGCAGAACGATGGTGGGCCTTGGCACCGGGCTGGAGGCAGGCCAAGGAGGCCATGCCATCTCTAAACAGGAAACTTACCAGGCGCCTTCTGCGACTTGATAGGGGCAGCCTACGCATGGTGGCAGGGACCATCACCGGACACTGCTCACTGAATAAACATTTCCACACAATAGGTATAACGGACAGTCCTCTATGCAGAGCATGCATGGAGGAGGAGGAAACGGTATCGCACGTGAGTGACGTGCTCCTTGAGTGCACAGGCGTCACCGAAATATGGAGGCAAACAATAGGGACACCTAATTTACTCATAGATATCCTGAACACACTGAGAGGACTGATCTGTTTCTGGAGGGAAGTCGGCTGGTTAGAATGACGGCCGATATGGCTCACGTATACAATGGTCCACAGTAGGACTAAGTGCGGAAACCAAACCCCAATAGATAGATAGAAGCGGCTCTAGGCATTGTATGAAATTTTCTGAAGCTCGCTCCGCTCGTTCTTACATCCTCGCTTGTCAAAGTTAATCAATGTATAAAACTCTTTTTTTTTTTCTATTTATTTAATACGGGGTTTTATCCACATGGATACGCCAACCCCATCGTACCCTTTTAGTTTTAATTACACTAACATTAATTACGAATACATAATATATTAAGAATTTGAGTGAGAGTGACTCATCAATTAGATAGCCTTGCTAGACTACTTAACCTTTTAGCTAACTGGGATTTAGGACTTGCCAAAATTATTTGAATTAACCCAACATCTAAGAAATTTAGTTTAAACTCTTTAATTAATGACTCTCTCTCATCTTTGTTCCTTACACAATCCATCAGCAAATGAAGTATATCTTCAGTTTTATTGCATACTACACAATTGGGTGATGTAACTTTTCCCATAAGATAACCAAATTTCGCTGATGGATAGTGTCCAGAACGTAGTCTTAAAGCTAACTTAATATAACTTCTATTTAATTTATCATCATCGAACCAGGGCATACGAGGAGGCTCATTTTGTATAACTTTGTACCATATCTCTTTATTTTTAGAAATGTCATCAAAATGATTCTTCCATTTTATGAAACATTTCTCCTTAAATCTGGTGATATATTCCCAATGATCTGGAACGTATGGTATTTCATTCCCTGTATCAACTGCAAGCTTGGCCAAACTGTCAGCCTCTTCGTTGCCCCTTAGTATAAAACTCTTATGTCATAAGACTCATAAGTCGACGACATTAGGTATTTTAATATTTGTATGGATAGCAAAAAGAAGATCTTACCCATCGGGACTATTCGGGACGGGGGCAGACCTCCACTGTATGCTCCACCGTGTCCTCCGGGCGATCCTCTCAGTGACCCAAGACGTGTCCTCCCACCGAATCTGAAAAGGTAACTCCCGAAACAACCGTGTCCGGTGAGTACCTGGGTCAGGTGGAAGGTGAGGACGCCGTGGTACCTCTCTAGCCACTCCTCAAAGAGGTGACTTATCGTCACAATAGTTCCCCAAGGAACCTACCTACATGACAAATTTCAGCTTTCTACGACCATCAGTTTCGGCTGTGCGTTGTCGTTCACTACCTACACTGTACGATTCCGCTTGAGCGTTGCGAACCCCGACGGAGAATGCAGGCATGAGTTTATGTTTAGGTGAACTAACCTTTTTTTTTGTATCGGTATGAAATCCTCATTTATGTCCTCCGTCCTGGGGCGGGCGGAGGGGTCTGTCAAACTTGTACTGACTAAAACCACCTCGTGTTCCCTCGCACACTTGCACCGGGGGCTACGGGTGCATACCCAACAAACATTCTACCGTCAGATACAGGTTTAGTTATAACTTTAATCTGTTCAGTTGTGTAATAATTGACTCAGTTTTAACTTTAAACGATATAAAAGAGTTATAAAGGACGTCAAACAGTTTTAAGTGTTAGAATGGTTCTAATTACAGCACGTGTAATTAAGATGTTATATGTTTAACCTGTTTCTAGCAGCTAAAGCTACACAACAGTGCTCACTGACACCCGTTAACAATTATTGTTGTGTAGTGGTTGCTATGAAGAGACTTATATATATTTAGGTATTATATTGACTTTAGGGTGCAGGCATTGGTTGTTAAAGAGAGTTTGTGAAGAACGTATTAACACAAGATGTTAAAAGTGTTCAAAAACTCATTTATGTAGTTTTAAACTGTATTATTAAGTTTACTAATGCCTATTGTTTTAAGCCGGTACAATTTAATTTCACTATAGCAAGGTTTTCTGATTTGTATTGTAAATTTTTTACTCAGGAAACACCCACCTTACACCTACCTTACACCTACCCTACACCTACCCTACACCTACCTTACACCTACCCTACAAATACCCTACACCTACCCTACGTACATAATTATGCCAGCCCAAAAATACTATGACATGTTTCTGGTCTCCTGGTACTAATTGTGAATCTGAAGTACTAAGACAGCAGTGGCTCTGAGTTTCCACTTCCTCCTCAGTCTCCATTAATCCATGCCACTTACCGGGATAAAAAGTAGCCTATTTTTTATTCCAGGATATGAACTACATGTGTGCCAAATTTCATCCAAATCCCTTCAGCCGTTTTTGCCTGATTGTTACACAAACATACAAACTTTCACCTTTATAATATTAGTAGGATATTTAACGTAATACCTAAGTGGCAACAAGGACAATGTACCTCCATACGCAAAATTTCAAAATGTAGGTTACTGCGAGCAGTTTAACAAAGTGATGTTGACATTATTATAAAAAATATTAATAGATAATTTTAGTAGATACTGTATATACTTCTTAGAGATTTTCATTATTTCAAACATTTTACAAACTTATTGGAATAGGGTTCTATTCCAATAAGTTTGTAAAATGTTTAGCCGCTATTATTCTCTTGGCAAAATTAATTGTAGTTATTTAAGACTATTTTTACACCGTTAAGTTAACTCAGGACTGCACAATACTCTTGACTAAAGGTGTTATATCTCAAAAAGTGTAATAGATGACTTAGGTAATTACATAAAGCTTTAATAAATGTTCGCCATTTGTTTTGACAAACTAACCTGTAAATTGACTGATTTATTCAATATTTCATAGTAAAATACTTAACTATTTATGTATACTTTTATAATTTCACTGATGCCAATTGATAAATCATGCTAACAGCCATAAAGCAAAAATAAAAAAATAAAAATAAGACTACCTACTGAGAATAATCGTATTTTTTATTCACATAAGTTAAATCTGAAATCTGTAATAAATCCTGAGCGCGTTAAAATTGAGATGGGAAACATGGTATTCTTTACCGTGAAATCACAACGGCATACTGTTTTCACTTTACAAAATATGACTTTGGTTGAATACTGACTTTTATTATTATGCACACTGCGTGTCCAAATGTTTTCCAATTTTGAGAAGCTATAGTTGGGTAAAAATGTACTCAGGAAGCGATAAAATGCTCACTTGACACTTTCTTAGATAAATAATACGCGTCAAGGTATCAAACAACCATTTATAAATGTGTCTAATAAAGATGCAAGTGACATACAATTCTTAGCCGACGATTTTCTGTAACCTATAGTGTTAACCAACCCTTCTATATTTACAAATATACCGGTAAAAGCAGCAACCAAGAGTGAATAAACGGTCTTGTGCAAATACTTTAGCTCCTCACTAACACCATTCTACGGGCTTTCTATAACCTTTACCTGTAAAATCGAGGGCCTCTTTCGTGGTTACAAATGAGTTAGAGCACTCTATAACTCCGCTATACAGATATTATTACAACTTTGATACTCAGATGGAACCGATATACAAATGATATACTGATTGTTTTAACGCTAGCGTGCTAGTTGGGTAAGCAATCTTCAACGCAGCCGATAAACTAAAGTAACCTAACACTAACTAGCTTCTGCCAGTGAATTCACCCTCGTAAATGTCGAAAATTATCCCAACGAACTGAACATACTCCCGCTATTAAAAGTACCCTATGTCCTATTCCTACTTCCTCATGAATGTGGCTATCATATACAAAGAATTTTCAAAATCGGTTCAGTAGATCCAGAGATTACCCTCTACAACCTCACAAACTTTACCTCTCTATAATATTATTATAGAATATTATAAGATTATAAGATATAATTTTAATATTATTAAGTATGGAAGTATAAATTGGGTTGAATTGCCCCAGGATAAAATACAGACCAAGTCCATGGCAACGCGGTACTAAATTAATTAAATGCAGGGAGGAAATTCACACGTAGGTAATTGTAGCAGGCAATTAACAACTAGTGAACGCGGTGTTCCGCGCCGAGTGTGCGCGCTGGCAAGTACTCTGAGAGATTCACAACGAACACAATTTGTAACGAGTTTTCCACACCCCGTACCGGTTTTCCTTAGTATCGAATTCAAATGGTTAAGCTCTAATATGATAGAGCTGTTCTTAGATACTTCTACGTGGTTAATTATTGGTTTATTAACAGTCGGTTTAGTATTTCTATGTAACATTTTCAGTGTCACGGAAGTTATGAAATGGGTGCAATGGTTTCGAAATAGAGATAAGTCTCTATTAACTTTTACAGGGGTAAGTAAGTTTTTAATATTTTTCTTAAGGTACCTACTATAATTATTTTAGGACAGGATTATTGAGAAGTAGGTATTTGATGTACTGTATTGTTTACCTTGAGATGCTTATGATGAGTAGGAACTTTCTCTACAGGAGTAGATTTCTGGTGGTACATACATAGTATGTATGTACCACCAGAAATCTACTCCTCGTGTATGTAGGGACATACACGAGGTTCCCCCGGAAATCTACTCCAAAATATTAGGGTAAGTATTGTATGGTCTAAAATTTTCCGTAGGTCACTCAAGTATATAAGTTATCTTAAAATAGCAATAAATAGGCATCTACGAATTTAATAGAAGATTCTACAACTTTCTCTAGATATTGATGTCTTAATAAATATTAACTCATTTGGTTGTTAATAAATTATAGTAGTACGTATATTTCGATTTGCAATTGTTTTGTTTATCAATGTAACATGGAATCTTACGTTTTTCGAGTATTTAAAGTGTAAATTAAATTTACACTTTAATTACTCGAAAAACGTAAGATTTTATTTGCTATTTATTAAAATTTACTAAATTTTAATAAATAGCAAATAAAAAATTTCGGATTCGAGTTTTTTCGTTTTTTGCATTTTCTGAGAAATATTACCACGGTAATGTATATTTTTTTTACACCATCAGAAAGTAGAGATGTCCAAAAAGCCCATCGAATTTTAAAAAATCAGATATTTTGATGGGTGATTTTTCGATTGAAAATAAGGGTGCTTTTTCGATATCTATTAAGTCAAAATAAGGTGACAAAAATAATAATTTTAAATAAAAAAAAAATCACAGTGCATTTGGGACTTAGAAAGGCGTTTTCACCAAATTTCGTAAAAAATAGGTTTTTGTGAAATATAAAAATAAAAAAACCCAAAAACTTGGTTATTTGAATTTTTCATATGCTTACATTTTGAGGTTATGTGAGAAAAGTGTGAATGCAAGAGTTGTAGATCTTTTTATTACCCACAACTTTGCCATTAAACTTTTTTCCATAAGATAGTTTTGTCGGAAATCGAGATAAACCGTTTTTTATCCTTAAAAGCTCACCCCCATCCACTTGCCAACCTCAGATCGCCCGTAATTTATTTTTGTTATATTCTCTTCCTTTTCCAATGGGTTTCATCCTACTATAATTTAATTTTTTTTTAAATTATCGACCCTTATCTAAAATGTTCTCACCATATTTCATAATTTAAATAATAACTTATTCTTCTACCGGACACTTCCAAAGTAGGTGTGACTAGCTTGGCTGCCAGAGGTTGCAGCCAAGGAGGCTACAGTATGTACTTACCCTAATGTTCAGGATTTCACTCGATGTGTCGGTTAAGACCTTAGGAGTCAAATAACTTGTACCCCTGTAACCAAAAAATCAGGGCTAACAAGGAATTATGTGCCGTGTATATTGGTGCATGTAACTTTGTTAGGTGTTATATTCAATCATGGTTTAATTCGAATAGAAGTTTTGTGGGTGTAGGTACCTACGTTTATATAGATTAGTACCTATTTCAGTTAAGTACCTACCCGTCCACCGTACGTAACCGATTATGTTTATAAGGGAACAGTTCGATCCTAATTTTTTTACTAATTTTTTAAGTTATGGCGAACAGTGAAAATCGTTGGTATCTATTTATGTATGTAGAGATGATCCGAAGTTCAATTAGATATCTATAGTAAGCGGTTCTATCCTTGTCTGACAAAGGAAATCAGTAAACAAGTATTCGATAAGATGACACTATAGATAGTCAAGGAACAGGTCATAATAACAAAATACTTAATAACAGTGTTTACGAATCTTTCGCTCCTTATCAATGTATTTACAAGTAGTTATGATTAAAGATTCGTCTATCTGTAGCAGTGATGGCCTCAAAGGCTTACGTAAATGCTAATTTAGTGTAATTAACGCATTCACCGTCGATAAAGTAAATTAATTGATGAGGTCACTCGAAATAGCACAAAACGTAAATTGCTCTGAATTTGTCGGATGAGCAGTATCGCATGATACTGGCTATTGTGATGCAGTTGCCACTGGAGCGGTCTCCACAATTTTTCACTTTTTAAAATTTGGATTACAAATGTAGGATTAGCCTTTAGCAGGTTAGCATACATAGTATTGTACCAACTAACTCTACTTTGCGTAGGCGTACTTTATGCTTTAAAAAAAACAATAGAATACGCTAAAATACTCTTTGTATTTTGACTTTGAAATAAACTGAATGAAATGAAATCCTGCCATTTCAGGAAAATCTGAAAGAGTTTCAGTCATAATTGCAAAGTTCCGGTAAAAGAAAAGCATGGCATCATTGAAGTTCTAATAATTGTCGTACAAATATTTATATAATATAAATAATAGTAAAGGATTAATAAAGTAAAACAGATTATACCTTCTCTATTTCTTATAAAAAAGTTAGTAACTCTTGATATAATAATATGACCTATTTTGAGTATAAATGCGTACCAAATGCGTAATTCTCTGCCCAAAGCATTTATTTATACTTGCCTATATATTTGTACCCACTTCAATCGAAGTCCAAAATATCTGTGGCACGCATGAAATTCTTCGCGGTATTTAGGTACCGCACCGGCTCGCCCTTTCGTGCTTCATTCCCGCAGTCCCGGCGGGGGGCGTGTGCCCGAATGTCGGGAGTGTTTGGGATAGTATCCTGGAGAGGCGAGCTGACGGAGCCCTGAGCTAGTCAGGAGGCGCGCGCCCGCTCGGCCGCACGCATGCGTACGCTCCCGGATCCTGTTGCACGCATTACGTAGTGCCAGCACCTTCACTACCGCGAATATGTTTACGCTGCGTTAGATAACGAAAGCGCATCAGCGTCATTGTCCTGCAATAAATTTAAGCAATAAATAAATGGACCAACTATTAAGTCCTTTATAAACCAATTGTGGCGGTGAATTAATACGTATTTGAGATGTGGTAAGGTCAGCAGTGCAAAACAGGGTTGGCAAGATCAGAAGCATGCCCTGGAGCTGCCCGTGGTCGAGAGACCGCCAGCAACCAGTCGCGGTCAGTCCGCCGCTGCATTTGCTGTTGCAGGTTTGTTTGTCTTTACATTAAAGTTCTTATACTTATTCACTTTCAATGAGGATAACTAATGAACCCAACTTTGTAGAGATCAAAACTCTAAAAAAGTGCCGCTTTCCCATGAAGTGGAATTAAAACCTCCAAGTATATCGAGTTACTTAGCAATAGTATGCATTGTCGCACGCTCTATATTTTTATTAGAAGAATTTGAAGATAGTGTAGTCAATGAACTCATTACGAAATTCATTAAGTGACAGCTTGATGCCTGTTTAACCAATTGGAAAGTTATAATAAGTATTACAATCCTAGCAAGATAATGTAGGAGCCAGGGAGACGTTATCCCGGGAATGTTTTAATGGATTTAAAGTGCTCTATGCGTGTTAATATCATGTCCATAAAACGTAGTGATGGACTTCATGGATGACGGCACTACTTTACTTTTGGGTGATGATATAAAAGCATATTTTAATCTACGTTTTATGTTGCTCTTGTCTCTTCCTAATTATGTAGGTAATAGTTATTAAAGTTTTTATTAAGAAATACATATTTGAAAGCAACGTCGGTCAATGTAAATCCAATACAAATATTGTTTTTATGAATAAACTAACAAAGGTACGAAATACAATAATAGAAGCGTCACCTACGAATGACGGAAGTGCCAAAATGGTTAACTTTATCCAATAACAGTAATGTATTCAGTATTGTTTACCTGGCTTACCTGTGTATTTCTACGTGATTGAAATAAAATATTTGACTTCTTAACTTTTATTTAGGACTTTACAATTTGATTGTCGGACCGTAATAAGGAACTACAAATAAATATTTAGGTGTCTGAAATATACATCACCTTCATCTATGTATGTAGACAATCCGCAGATGTGAGAAGTATCCGAGATTGCCTCTGAACTAGTGATGAGGTTCAGGAGTGCAATCAGCTGGGTCCGCGCCTCCGGCCTCAGTCACAAGTTGCTTGTGCCCGCGGCTGCTCGTATGTGCAGCCACCGGATTACCTCACACCAACGTGAATCTATTTACCATTGTTTTTAAAGCTTAGTGATAAATGAGATAAATATTATAAATGAGAAAGCATTCTTAACTCTCCTGATTTTTTGTGCAATGTGAAATGTGATGTCTATTTCTAAAATGATGACATTATCCATTATTTGTTTATAAAATGACTATGTAAAATGCCTTGGAACTGCCTATGGGGATACCAGGCACCTGCACCAGCCTGCAGAGTCAGTGGACCACTGCATTTATTGTTGCAGGTACCTAAATTATGATTTAATACATTTTATCGTCTAGATATACCTAATAATAATTATTCTGTTTTTTTTAAGTAATACTTAGTACGTAGATATGCTTAAATATTAGGGTAGTATAGGTATCTATCTCCCCACATAAAATATAATTTACGTAATTGCATCTAATTACATGTAATTGTAGGTTTTATTTATAAGTAGACGTACCTACTTATAACTAGGTACTACAAGAAAATGTTTGCAATTTATTACTATGGGAGTTAATTTTATATATAAGTAGGTATAGGTATAGATAGGCTAATTAAATAAGCATGATTCAACAAAAAAGAACACCTATTAAAATTAAAATTGCAAAAAAATACTGAGCCGGTTGAACTTTTAAACGTTGATTTTTCGAAGGATCTGAGAAAAAGTGCTATTGTTTATATTTACGTCTTCCCATTTATATAATAGCTGTCGATTATGGTCGGAACTTAGTTCAGCTTCATTTGTATAAGTGACTTTTTTATTTACTTACATTAGCATTGAGACTTTCTTTTGAGTTAAGAAAGAAAAATGTTTAATGTTCAATTTAGCTAAGTTGTTAACTGTGTAACGAAGCTTTTAAGTTTTTTATGGATGTCCTTAAATAAAACCTGGTAATTTGTTCATTTTAATATTTTTTCTCTGCTTTTACTTTTCTTTAATTAATAGCTTGGTCTGTAAGGTAATTTTGATTATAAATGCAATTAAGTTTAGGTACTAGTCTTTTATAAGTTATGGAAAATATACCTAATTATAATTCCTTATTTTCTTTATAGAGGCGATGCCTACGTTTAATTAAATATAGGTCCCTTTATGGAAGACGAAGAAAGTTAACGCTAATTTTCACATTGTATGAAAGTCTTGGTACCTTTACCTAAAAGAACTTACTTAGATAAATGAAAAGTCCCTTCATTTATTTTGTTACGATACTGAGTACTTATATTTTGTTAAAATACGGTCAAAAACCTTTGTTAGAATACAAAGACAGTGTTCAATGAGTTTTTACAACTTCTACTTTCCGAATACAATAGGAATCGTTTGTTTGTCTGACCCACTAAAGTAACTTTCAACGTTATGTATACCTAATTGGAGCCCTACCACATACAATAGATAAACACTTCCATTACATTTCGCAAGAATTTTATTTTTTTACCCAACGCAGCTGACTATCTTGGGTGAAACGTATTGATTAAAGAACAGCTCCCATTTAAATGAAATCGAATGAAAAGTGTCAATTGATTAGAATATAAAGCCAGAAACTATTAACGGTAAAACAGTTATTAATCATCGATCAAACATGAACCCATTTCGAATAAAAGCATATTAATATGATTGTTGTCAGTCCACGCGAGGTGTGCACTAGCGCTATTTATTATCCTTCGTGATTGACATACGGCGCAGGTTACAAAGAATCGATATAGATACTATAATAATTTCATTGTTGACATCGTTTCATTAGGTTACCTTGGCAGGTAGTAGAGTTAACGGTAGAATGCTAATGCGTTGAGGCGAGTTCGTAGCATTGTCGTGTCGCATGAACTCGCATGCTCGGCGCGGGGCCTAGCTTCCCAAAAGTTGCGCAAGCGCGGGACAACCGCCCACGAGCCGGCGCCGGCGACCGGCGACAGCGCCATCACCGGCCGGTCCCCGGCTCTAAGCAAATATCTCCAGACAAGTTCATTGTCGACCAATTCGAATAAATTACGCTTAAAATATCTTACTACACTGAGCAAAGACACTCGAGAAAGTTAGCTGATGTATGATAATAATGTTCTTATAATAAATATCTCTGTAGATAACCAATTTAAACAAAAATATTTGTACATTAACAACGTGCGAGAACGATGGAAATCATTTTAACGAATGAACGATTGAAATAAGGAAGCTTAGTAAATTGTATTATACATTGCGTGCCCATTTCGTTTAAATGTAATTATGATTTTGTAGGCAGCTGCATTGCATCGGATAGACGGATGCGTGGCTCGAAAACGAACGGTTGTTGTCGAATATATTCAATCGTCTATCTAACGTTTATAAGTTAATTAGGAGCATGTGGGGCTGCGCTCGCGCATCCCGACGGACAATAAAGCCTTTCAGCAGGCGGTGCCTTTGAACTCTATGCGTTATTAGTCCGATTATGTACTTATCAGTTGGTATTGTATGGTGTGCGTAGAAAATAGGATAGATCTACCACGGACGATAAGGAAGAAAGTTCCCTGCATTCGTTGAGTCTTGGCAAAGAGAAACTAATCTGGTGCGCAACCAAATGAAATCCAACGACTCAAAGAGTATTTTGTGTACTTAGTACATGAAAGGGTGCTAAGAAAAAAATCTCTAAATCTATCTCTAATCTATAATCTTGGAGCTCTTTATATAAAAACTATTATAGAGTCTGGAAAATAAGAACTTATGGTAATGTCGTAGCCTCGTAGCCGCGTCTACGAAAAGCTCTACGCGATATTTTTTCGCAAAACGTTGTAAATACCTACAATTTTACTCCGCTACGTGGCGTAGCACATGTAGCGAGCGGCTTCAACCCCTACACTATTTTATGGTCAGTGTTGTAAATCATATCACAAACATTTTTTTTTTCATCTTCATCATTGGTTTCTGTTTAATCACGTTACTTGTGCACATTTCGTTTACGGGCAAAATGCAAATCTCATTCACTTTGGCATTAAACTTTCTGCTAAATTTGTAACAAATTGCACCCACATTTAAAGTATTGGGCCCCTTTGGTACACGAACCAAAAATGTATGCAAAAATAGCCTCCCTCCGTCTGGTCTGGAAGAATGAACACGTTGTTGTTGTTGTTACGCATTTAGTGTCGAGCAGTTCTGTCAGTGTCGTACTGTCGCCTGCTGGCGTGCTCGGGCATTGCTCGTTCACGCTTCCGTAATCTGTTTGACTTCGATGCTGTCACGGTATATTTTGCGATCTTTTTTATCAGAATGACGCAAAGTTATTCCGCTTGTATAGCTCAATTTCCAACGCATTCCGGTAGATAACCGATTAAAGAGGCTTGCGCCAGAATAACTTGAAATATTTATTACTAAGAGGAAACTCACATTCAAAACAATTTATCTTCATTGCCTACTTTAAAAGAGAAATTATTTGTAAAGTATGTAATGTAGTTATCATTTATGTAGCTAGAAACAATAATTGTTTGTTCAAATGGTAGCCCGTACATATCAGCTTATAAATTAACGCTAGTGACAGGCGGCAAGCGGTGTCAGAAGGCGAGTCTTCGCCAAGGGTATAATAAGTGGCTATAGGCTATGATTTACGACACATTCCTGCGCAGAGCGCGACGAGGATCCGTCAGTGCGCCTGCGCAGCCCGATGGGAACAAGATTACTTCTCACAGATTCGTCTGGTGAGTGGTGACAGACAAAGCTCTTTGTGCCATCATTGTTCGGAGTACTCAGGAGACGTCTGGCTTAGCTGCGCGCGTTTCAACCGCGGATTAGTCACCGCCTGTTTCGTATGAAACAAATTAAATTATCTTTAAGCAAATAGTCAATACATAAATAAGTGTAAGTAAAGACTTCGATATTTACTACGATCTCTCCTTACTTTGTTAACAAGTACCGTATTCGTTGCACATCTGTACAAACCTTAGCGAGGTCTCATAAGTATTACAGTCTTATAAGTGGGTATTGTGTACTTACGATACTTAGCTTACGTTATTTTACGTGCATGCACTTATATAGGACTTCCCGGATCTCGCCGGTAGAAATTAAATACACAATAGAAGTTTACTTATTAGGATGTAAGTAGGTGCTTTATTTTGGAGCGTCTGAAATGTTTCATGAAAGTTATTCCTGGTTATGAATTGTTGAAATGAGAGCTCGGGTCTGCATGCGGTTTGTATATGGTGCGAGCTTAAAAATGTTTTCATGTTTATATTCGTAATAGTAGCGGATGTTACGCAAGTGCGTTGGGATTGGGACTGCCCAACTAAAGCGCTTGACCGGAAGTGCGCTCTGCGGGCGCGGGACGCGGTTCTGGCGCACAGGTACTAAATGATGCCTCTAATGAACGGCACAGGAGCGGCTTGGCACCGGCACTGGCGCACTCGACTCCGAACCTTATTATTGGTAATGCGCAATACATTAGCCACAATTAGTGCGGCAGTCGGCAGTAATTGCCGCGTACTTCGGGCGTGTTTCGTAAAACACGTAGTACTTACTCACGGTATCTACTCTTACTTAGGAAATCGTAGCTATGATGTAGGTATTTCTATTAAATTTATGGAATTTAAAGTGCGGGGAACGATTTATTACGCACCTATTAATAATAAATTCTCCTTAATGTCTAAGGTCCCCGCGTTACGCGACACTCGAGAACGCTAGGAATTCCCACCGTATATCGTAAAACACTTTGGACACCTTAGAAAATTATTTTATACACTACGAATGCGAATGTTGGAAATATAATATAGGTAATATATTGTGAAAGGATTACAATAGCATGCGTAATTTCGAGTGGGTGTAGAGTTTCGCAGTTGTATCAAATGTCGTTGCTGAAATTCAAATACTCGTTCAGAGCAAGGTCTCTGCAAAAAACATCACGGTTCGCGAAGCATGCTCGCCAGCTGTCGAGCAGACGCGCTCAGTGCTCACGCGTCCCCGCGACCGGGGGAAACTATTCATTGCTTATACTTGCTACAGAAGTCCCACACATCGACACATGCTCCTAACGAACCCGCCGATACTGAAAGCAATTGTAAAATCTTACCCATGAATCAAAAACCATATGAAAGGAACTCATAAAATAAATTTTATTCCCTTATTGGTACATAAACAGAGTTTAAAAATAGTTGGGACCACCTGGTGCACTCTGCTCCCAACTTCGAGTGCAGGGAACGTGATTTATGGGCCTTTAAGCCACACAATGCCACCGCAAATATAACCCTTGACTATTTTTCTAGAGAACAAATTGTCCCCGGGTAGATATTTGAAGTGGGTCGACTGTTACCAACTCTTAACTAAAGTCTAACGGGTACAAAGGCTTATTATACGCTTATCGATATTACCCCCATGACAATCGAGGGGTAATAAATTAATTCGTTTAGACAACTAACTCAACCATTATTTGCTATTGTTTTGACTCGTTGCTTGATGTTTTTGATAGATATAAGTATTGTATTGTAATTTCAATTTAAACACGAATTGCAATCTAGGCACATTCTGATACTAATCAGTATAAGAGGTTAATGTGGGATTGTTCATTTGTAAGTTATTCACGGCTGAACGGTGGCCAGTAATCCCAAATGACCGCATCGGTGCATTTGGTGCTGAGGAGTATATGTTGTGGACGGAAAGATCGTTCCGAGTACGACGTGGGAGGTCCCATTATTTCCTCGGAATTCAAATTGACCGAAAAAGATATCGTAATAATATGAACAATATTATTTCGGCAAATGTACGCCGAATATGGGAAAAACTTCTTCTTATCCTTTAAAAAAGCTGTAAATACCTGATGCTCTTACTCGTAAATAAAATTCCTAAAATAATAATCGCTGCACCTCAAATACTTTCACGTCTCTATCTTTTATTCTCAAACCCAAAAATGTTAAGCTCAATAAATGATTAAAGGCAATTGTAAAAAGAAAACGAAGCTGAGATCCGGCCACACTGACACCATTGTCATGATCAATGCTGTAACGAATGAATTAGGTTTCAAAATCTAATTAAATAGAGATGAATACCAGTTTATTAAGCTGTAACTTGTTTGTAACCAACACAGTTTATTGCGTGTGGTTTTTAATAAAATGAAAGTAATTGATTATTCAACCACAATCATTGTTTCACCGCACAATTACATGGATAATTTGTATCAGTATTCTAATGGGCTGCGTTGTTTGGTTCTGGTCGTGTTAGACGTCATCCCCTCGTCACGTCACTCCTTTCACTGTTGTCGTGCTGACACCTCCAGCAATTAACATGTCACTGCGCAGCATTATCGTTA
Organism: Melanchra persicariae; assembly: GCA_947386135.1. Lineage (NCBI taxonomy): Eukaryota > Metazoa > Arthropoda > Insecta > Lepidoptera > Noctuidae > Melanchra > Melanchra persicariae. Next base: position 10,722,355 of record OX376653.1, on the reverse strand, counting down.
AGACTTTGAAACGTTGAAGTAAATATTTTATTAGGTGTCTCAAGTCAGCCACGGTCTGCGATACAGTTCACTTACAAGGTACCTACCTATTCTTAATGGATAAGTGTAATTTTGGTTTTGGTAGATCGCATTGTTTCGACAATGTACAAATAAGGTGACCCGTGTAATTTTCCTTTCTGTAAATGGGCATGATTGTTAAAACGTATAAGTACGTACCGAAAACTAATTGGGTTACGTTGCGTCATCTTGGCTAGGTTTTCGCCAAATGATGTTAGTCTCGTGTTAGCATAAAAACATGCTTGTTATCAACGTTCCTCTTTTGTCTGCGGGTTATCAGAGTACTTCGACGTAGACATGGGAGGCTGTAAAGTCGCATGAAGTGCAAGTTTCCTGTAATCATGCAAGTTGCGCAAGTTCGCCCGAGTGTGAACTATATTACTGTACCTATATGACGTCATATCGGAGTTTCAACACTGTACAAACAAAGCCGCAAGCCTCTGGCACACGTTGTGTGCTCATTTCCAGGACAAACAATGAATTATTTGGAAAATAATTTACATACAACATTAACTAAGCAGGAGGTCTTCAATACAGATTTTGTTTATGACAGCTTTTAATCTTCGAAGCGTTCTCACAATCGTCACAGATGATCGAATGATGTTCTACAGTTAACTTTACTTAACCCGTATAAGTGAAGATTTAATTTAATTGAAGCCCTTTGTGATAAGTACTTTTTAACTAAGATATATAGAATTTAGATTACCACTTTTGGATATCGACCGAACTGGTGGTTGAAAAATTATTGAAATATCCTTTCTTGTGATCAAAGGTGGCACATTAATAAAAATTGTTTTCATTGATTTGAATGCTGTCGTAGCGAAAAGTAAAAAAACGAATTTAGAAGATTCGTTTTTTTATTATGTATGGTAGCCAAGGGTTGCTAAAACCCACAGAATTATGGTAGGTGTGAGGTTCATACGCCATACGTCAGAGGCGTGTGGTCTGCGTACTGTGCTGCAATTTCCGTGTCATACAGAGCTATATCTCACAGACACAATATTACTTGTACTTGTGTTCCTACACCGCCGCGACCGCCATTACCCACGAGTCCACGACTAGGGTGGTCTCCCGGAATACGAACTATACTGAGAAATTATCAATTTCCTTTTGGGTATTGAACTGTTGATCAGAAATCTCACGAAAATCGGACATTTAAATAAGTTGGCATAATCGACGTTAATTTAATATGAGTATCTATTTTCATGAAACATCGTCAGGGAAAAGATAGGGTGGTTCACGACCCTCAGTAATGAGGAGTACGACTTGAGGAGGATGAGGATTTTCTGCTATTGATGTGAGATTCAAGTAGCAAAATAAAATACAGGTCGTGCTTTTTACATCTGCATCTGTTGTAGGTACATTAGTGAACAGCAGAGCTATCCGTGGCTATAAATAAAGAAATTATGAGCCTTACGAAACGTTGCTACTTGCCTGATATACGAGTGTAGTCCAGCGCACATTCCATCTGAAATCGTGCGGTGTAACCGCAGACCCGTATTGGTTCCTACTGCATAATCAAATTACATTAATCGCCCGTTTGTGGACCCCTCTTAGGTCCCACGCAACTCACAACTCCGAAGTCAATAAGACCAAACGATTTATTAGTGGGTTTGTAGCAACGTTTAACATCATATGGACCACTTTCATGAGCATTAGCTTGATCTAGACTTTCTCTATCACACTTTATATGGAAGTGGTTGAGTGTGTTTGACAATCAATCATGAGAAAAAGCAATATCTCAAACCTAAGTCGCCTACTTAAAGATTTTTATCCTAGTAGAAATCTTTCATGATACTAAGATCTACTTTCCTAATGTAGATATTAACGAATAGTAACATTTTGATTTATATTTTTGGGAACTGTGGGACCGATTAATATTTGGAAACATTTCAGACATTAAAAAGTCATTTTACCGGTAGAATCATAAAGCGGAAAGAATTAATGAAGCTATAAAAAGGTCCATATAACGTTATGCCCCAACTCTACTGCATTTAAATAATGAAGAAAATAAAATACTAAAGAAATAAAATACAATTGTAGAGATGAATGAACTGATGGTATAGATTATAATGATGCCCTAGTTTTCGCCTTCAACTGTTTGAATAAATACGATAATTCAGAATTGGCCATTTCAATATTTATAACAAAATAAACATTTACAAAGATACTGTTTTGAGCCACCCAGAATCATTGCATGCTCGTATTGCAGCTATCGACAACAACTGTATTATTGGCTGCGAAACGCATGCATCGATAAAACAGGTTCAATAGTTTATCAATAATATGATTACCTACAACTATTGTTTAACTTTAAGTCCATTTTAAGTCATTCGAGAATGTTGAAAAGTAACGTAACAAATTTTACCTTCGCCGTATTATTTAGCCACCCCAACGATAGGTGAGGGTCCGTCCCTTATATTAACCGTAACATAAGGGAGTGGCCGGTCATCATCATCGCTCACGGGGGTGAAGAAGACAATATTAGTTTATAACCAGTCTGATGCCTCATGCGATCATTTAAAACAGCGTAACACTATCTATTTCAGTCACGCGAGCTTTAGCTATAATAATAATTAGTTTTTTTGGGACAGTTATACAGAGAAAAATCAACATAAACATAAAAAAATGTTTATAGGTAAAAAAAAACATAAAAATAACCAAAAAGTGTTTTTAGCAGAGCGTGGTTTCGATCCACGGACCTCTGGGTTATGGGCCCAGCACGCTTCCACTGCGCCACTCTGCTCATATCAAACATCACGAAATTACCGGTTAGATGGTATTAAGCGTTATGAAGGTATAAGTGGTATAACACTGTTCACATTCTAGTGCATCGTCACAACAATAATTAAGGCTGATTTAAGCATAGATTATACTAATTAGGCATACAGTTGACATTGATTTATATAACAATGCCAATTAATTGGCGATTGTTTGCCTTGAATTCATTAACAATGAGACTTAATATGAACGTAGAATACAAATACGGATATAAAATCTAGAAACCCGATTTCTGGTTAGTCGTGTGATTTGGTTGAGCCAAATCTGAAATGAAAGGAAACATTTTTTTGGGTTAGTAAAAATGTTTGTCCCATTGTAGAACAATGGAAAGGAATTTTATCCGTAACGCAATACAAATGCTTTAAAAGGGTCCGTCCTACTTTGATTGGTGTACTCGTAATTAATTAAAGTCAGTGACCGAGCTGCGGTCGACTATAGTGTTTAAACGTTTAAAGTTGTAGTTCAAATCGTTGTACTACGATCTGTCTCCTTGAAACACACTGGCTGTGGATATGAAATTACCTCGGCTGTATGGAACATGTAGTGTTGGTATTTATTGCTTTTTTATCAGCAGCGCAGAACACGCGCACCAATAACTATAGGTACCTACAATAAAGATAAGGCATACACTAGGTTATAAAATAAAGGTGACATTAAAAGTATAGATGTAGTTACGTAAGTGCTTGTTGCAGTACCTAGTGCTAAAGATTGCATTTTTTTTTGGAGGTGAACATTCTAGTTGGAATCTGCGAATTAGTTTTAGGTAGGTAGATACCCTAGCACATCTTAGTTTTTTTATTAAAGGAAAAAAATGTGGAATATTTTTCTCTCTTAAATCAGATTTATTGTCTTAGGAAAAAATCTGATGAAATAATGATTTGTGATTATTGGCACTAAACTATGTAATTAAAGTATGGTTCAGAATAAATGGCTTGAATTAGGTTTGTTATGACTGTTGACATGATGATTAAAATATTTTTGGGATGCATGAAGGAGCCTCCTCGAGTAGCGCAATTTGTTCCATCAGACACTCAACTGAACCGAGCGCTCGGCGCATCCTGGACAGTCTCACCTATCACCTTATAAGACTGGCCAATCCTACCCTTGCGGTGGTAGGGCTAACGCCCGTCTGGTTCGCGACCACCCTCCCACCGGAGTTCGGCGTCAAGCAGCCTGCTGTGTTTCGTCGACGCGTGGGAGTACCAGTGCCTCAAGGCATCTTCTGGGCACGCTCGCTTTCATCATGGACCTCATCAATCGCTTTCCATCAGGCGTGATCGAGGTCAAGAGCTAGCCCATTCATAAATAAAAAAAAAAAAAAAAAAAAAATTTGGAGATGTCTACTTTGTGCGTTAAATTAACAAGTCACCATAAACTTTTACAGTGAGAAGGAATTTCGATTTGTAGTCGTTTATTTTGTATATGGACCTTCATATATATACTTTACTCTAAAACGCAAAATAATAAATCAAATTCACAAAAATCGATGATTTATCACTTCCCAAAGCCATTCGATTTGCGTTCAGTATTGACATTCGATGACGTCATTTTCCGGTTTAACAATTTAATGAGTTTCTAATCGATTAAGCGCATACAGTATTTTGTTCACGAACTTGGAATTAATGTACATAAGTAAGTACCCAGAAACAGTATGTTAATGTTATGTGAGTGACAGTGGAGCCGATGCCAAGTGCCGGCCATCGGGCACTGGCGGGCCCTGTCGGGCACTGACGGGCACTGCCGGGTCGCTGCGAGTTGTTCAGTGCGTGAGACAATTTTGTATGGCTTATAACGCCTTGATATTAAACGGATGTCACGTACAAAGGCCTTGCGAAAGCACCGCTCGTTGTAACAGATGGCAGATGGCTGCCTGCCCGAAGTGCCCAAATATTATTGATATTTGACGAATAGGTACTTTCAGGAAGTTGCGATGTTTCCTCTCTATCCATTCGCCACCAAACTACGTTCAGATAAATAGTCCAGTTTACTGGTTTAATTTGACAAGAGTGTTAGGTTAGCACGTGCGCAGCTTACGAAAGTTTCACCGGAGCAAACAGATAACCGTGAAATTGGAACATCGTTGTACTTTATGCGGCAATAACTTTGTTATCAGCACTACCTTAACTTACTATCTGAAAAAGAACAGTCTCCTTTAATCCATGCTTTTAGTTACCCTACTTATCTTAAATGTACATGTTTGCCATACATTGAATTAATATTTTGTACTACCTACTAGCTTTTCCCGTTTCCGTAGGAATTTCGGAATCCTCTCTTAGTGCTCTGCTACACTCACCCCAAGGAACCTACATGCCAAATTTCAGCTTTCTACGACTAGTAGTATTCGGTTGTACGTTGTACCTGTCAGTCATTCAGTCAGTCACCAGTAACGAAAGAATTTTACCTAAACAAATACTTGGTCATGGTTACTCTAGTAGCACCGAATCTAAGAATTCCATCGATGAAACAATTCTTGTTTATAATCTTCAATGAACAGTTAATGCTTAATGAGCTATGCCGCATTTGTATCAAAGATAACAGTAACAAAACAAGCTCGTTTAACCTGTCTTTAATCAAGAAACATTCTTATCTACGTGAATTTGAATCTTAATAAAAGAATGCAGTCATTTAGTTAAGTTTGGCGTTATCGGCGTACACGCAGTAGTAATTCATTACAAAACAATGGAGTTTAATATCAAAGGGCAGGGCGTTCAGTTGATTTATCATTCCGACACCGAGCCCTTTGTTTTCTTCCACGGAGCACGGCGGCTTCAATCACTTGTCCGCGGTCAAAAGTTCGCCGCTATCCAAAAAGAATATTAATTTTTGTTTCATAGGCATAAACCTACCTACATCATTCATAATCATGACTCATGAAGTCATGATCGAGTGTCACTGTTCAGTGAAAAGGACCTACTTACTTACCAATGCTTTCTACTCGTTGTTATTTGGAAAGTATTTTTACAAAAGGTGTCCTTAGTGTTATCCTTTTACTTAACATGAATTTGAAATGGCACACTTCAAAATGTATGAAAAGTATCTAAAGAGAACTGAAGCGAACATTTTACTCAGAAAAGTAAAAGCAGCATCGCATCGGATGTCTACATCGGCATCGTTGCGAGGATTATAAAAGATCTACCCCAACCACATTTTTTATTTATCTTTTTAATACGAAAGGACGTAGGCTTAGATTGCTAAGTTCGTCGGAAGAAATAACTCAAACCCCAGAGAGAGGTCAAAAAAACGTTTGTTGTTACAAGTTGGGAACCCAGGAAACAAAAAGTGTCATGATGGCGTTACTTCAATGTATCAGCATTGCGGCATTTTTATAGATTCTCTGGTTGTAAAAACAAATGGCAGTGTAATATTAATGTTGTTTTGTTTTACGTGGAGGGTGCCTGCTGCCGTGTACGGGGGCCGAGTCGGGCACGCCATCGCCACCGGGCCCCAGCAATTACCTCGGGGATATAGCGAATTACTCTCTGATGGAGACATTTCCGAGAACCAAGGTCCTCTTACTACACCGTTTGTAACTCAACATTTACTAGCATAATCTAGTTGAAATGTATACCACCCCGTATCGACTGAACTACCGTACTTGCTTGTTATTTACTGCAGACCATGCAGAGCTTACCTCTATCTTATTTATTAGGTACTAGAGCAAGTTTCCATTCGAGATACGTTTCTGTTCGAAAGCTATCGTAAAATAGAGATATCATTTGTCTCGATAGTTGGGTCGCTCTTTGAATGTACAATGTTGTGTCCAGCTGTTCAATGAAATTTGATTCAGTTAGTTAATGGGGCGCGAGTAATAGGTGCATTGTGAGGTTCGTGTCAATCTGTTCAGCTACTGCCTGCACCTTTTGTGAGAGTCGGTTTTTGTATGCGTTTCGCTTGGCACGAGTGGCGCGGGCGCAGAACACCGTACGCGCGGCGGCTGGCACACAGTTGCTGCGATTTTAAGCAGGTGATTTGGTCGCACGTGTCTACGTCGATAAATTTTTGAATGCGTGGAAGTATCTTTATTCGCACATGTGTGCGTAGCGGCATAGGATGCAACAGGAGATTTGTAAAAGCTCATTCAAGGCGAGCTTTTGTGGTGTCAGAATGTGAACTTTTGTTTGCTATGGATACAATAACGTAGCATGTATAGTTAAGGTATTACTTTACTCAGTAAATATTGAATTGTATAAAATAATTACAATGAAACATACTTTATCTAAGTAGCTTACACTGCCGGAATAGTAGCGAGCATTAAAAGCTCTCGAGAGTGGCGCGCTCGCGGCTCATGCCGATAACACAAAGGAGTGATTTATTTCAAACACCGATTTCAAGTACATCGTCCATGTATCATGTGCGCTGCAAATGTGGCGCCTGGAACGGCGGCGTCGGCGTCGCTCGGCGTCTGCGCAGAGACGTGACGTCACCAACTCCAGAACACTCTGACCCCATACAAAGAACATTGTTGAAGTGTATTGCGTGCGAACGTAATCTGGCATATTGATTGGAATTCTATCTGATCTTACCAATAAATCCTGGAAACGTTTGTTGGAAGTTAAGACCTCTCATAAACTTCTCTTCAATGAGGCAATGAGCATTAACTTGTTGGTAAAACGGTAAATCAAGATTTTTTTTCTAACCCACTTATGGATAACAAGGAGCATGACTCAAGCAAAATAACCGATTTCCTTTTCTCGTAGCACTTGTATATCTAGACAGAATTGATTTACAGCTGTCAGTTACAATTTGCTAACGAGTGTAAAACATGTCAGGGCTTTAGATAAAGATCATGGCCCAGTCGTATTATTGAATGCAAATTGCAAACACAAACGACAAGTATCGTATTGGAGATAGATTGAATAGAAACTAATTATTTACTCATGCATTGTCCTGTCAGCGACAGCGGACCGTGTTGGTTTGGTAAATAGAGAAAATCCCTTTAGTTTCGTTTGAATTGACTTGCCTACAGTCATAAATAAAACGGTAGGAAAGCTTTGAAAGCGGGGTCTACAATCGAGTTCAATCTACGTGTATATTAGCAGTAAAGGTTAGTTAACTGTGAGGGAATAATAGAGCTTTATGATAAATGATAACATAAGGGATAAAAATATACGTCGCGTATCTGTACATTTAAACGGGTTCGCGTTCCTTTCATTCATTGTCCGTGGGCTAACGAAGGGCGAGCCAGGGCAATGGACACACTGGGCAGGTAAGGGCTGGCCGAGCAACCCATCCCGTCGTAAATACCCGCTGGCATGCGTCCTGGGAGCTCGCACTAACAACAATGGCCTGTCATTTCACGCGCTAGTGTTAAACGTTTTCTAGTCTCGTTGATCGCCTGAAGCTATTTGTTCTTGTTAGTCTATGGGAAAATATCACCTAGTCTAAACAACGTGGTACGACAAAGACATCTTAGTTGGTAAATGCAGAAGGCTCGTATTATATTGCTAGCAATAATAATATTAAAATATATTGTTCACAGAAGGAGGGAGTGGGTCAGGCGCACGCATTTCGTAGCAAGTCGTTCAGGAAACCACGACCATGCCACTGGTGCCATCAGCCGGTACACAACACAGGATCCTGCTGCAGAGGTACCTGTAGTCGAATAATCAACTTTGCTAATACAACTCCCACATGAATGACTCACGAATTGCACTTGAAAAACATTCGAAAGTTTTTATCTTGACCGATTTGTCTATTCGCAGAAACTTGACTTGTAATTCTAAAAATCGACAGGCTTGACATTCAAAGGTCATTGACGACCTGTGTGCTGACAACAGAATCAGTGCTTCAAGTCAATATTGGAGGCAAAAATGTCACCCTCAAAATTAAATTGCTTGTCGAAGTTTGAACTATGGATTTGTGAAATGTTTGTTTATTGTTTGTGTGTTTGTTTTTTGTTTGTGTGTCATGTTAGGTGTTTGTTGTAGCTGCAAATATCACGGATAAAGATCCCAGCGCAGCATTTTTGCGAAACGATTTCTGCATACGGAGTATATGTTGTATTCACGCCTGAAGCACAATCGACAATTATTGTACCTACATCCTTATAGGCATAACGTTTCATGCATGAATGGGAAAGACATTTATAACTTTCAGAAATATTTTAAATTTTCGTATTTAAGCGCTGTCGCTTATGTGCTCCTCGAGCTCAACAAAAACATCATGAAATTTAGACCAAACTGGATGGAAATTGGCTAGTTAAACTTGCGTTTCCGACGCGAGTTACGATAATTTCCATCCAGTTTAGGAACGAAAACGTATCCGACTGGAAGTTAAGGCGAGCCTGACTTGAGCGCGTAGGCATCTAACGCTTACCCCAGGCCCCGCAAGGAGTAGCAATACGTAATAAGTTACGATGCGCGGGAGACGCGCGCACCAAGCGCACCGCTCGCTCATGAGTTCACGGACTCGGGTAGGTACTAAGTTCCGTCACAGGATAAAGTAATGCAGTAGATCAACTTGAATTGATTAGTATAAGTTTATTTTGTTTTATTTTTCTATTAAGTATTTTTAAGGTTATAGATGGATTAAGTACGTATTGTACAAACTTGAATCCAATTACTAATCATTAAAAATCAGTAATAATACTTATTTATTTTAGAGTATATGGTGGATTTAAAATCTGACTGACACGAAAATTATGAATACGAGTACGATACAAAAATACGCGTCGCGCGCTATTTGGCTTTGGTGCGATACCTTCGTAAAAATCAAGTAGTAGGTAGGCACACTTACTTTAGGAAAATTATGTTACAATTCTTGAATATTATAATTCAAGAAAGCTTAGAAGTATAAATGGTTTGGAATTTGCCTAGATGCTATTTAAAAAAAAACAAAAACATTTTTATATTTTTTAATCAAATAGTTAACATAATAAAAGTTACCAATGCAACTTGCATGGACCTAGCTGAGTAGATTGACACGGAATATGGTCCTTGGATTTGCTTGGACCTGGCTGCACAGGCTTATCATTAACATTTTCTTTGTTTTCTTTCAATATTATGTCTCGTATTGGCATACCGCGATTTTGGCGCGGATCCACAGTCTCTGGCAATATACATTTCAAATAAAAATCTATAATTTTTTTCTCTATATGCACCCGCCAAAATTCGTCATCTCTTGAAATATTTTCTACTACTAGTTTTCACCGAACCATATTCCAAAAATGCATTGGTTCCTTTCTGTTACATGAAGTTGACCCTGCACTTGGTAATACCAATTACTTTTTTTGTTTATAACCCTGGTATGTTTTATTCTATCGAATTTAAATATATGTATTTTACTTTCTTCAATAGCAGCATTTCCCTTTTCTAAATGCCGTTATTGGACATTTAATTTCAACAATGGTGTCGTACCCAACTATACCGTCGGGGGTAACCCCAGTAAATGAGTATTATTTTGGAGACAAGGCACGCCCTTCCGCATGCTCTATTGCCCTGTAACGCAAATTTTGATTTTGATTTGTTGGTAATTAACAAGTAAAATTTTAAAAACTTACAAAATATCCCTGTTCAATATAGATAACGGAGCTACAGTGCCAAAGACAGATACACAGGCACACAGACGCACGTACACAGAAACATAGATAGCAAACCGTTATAAATAAATAGGACAGAATTGTAATATGGTGTGTGTTTAATTTCTTTATGTATTTTATGGTGTTACAATAATGATAATGAGATACTACTTTATTCAAATCTATACTAAATAATATTATAAAGTGGAAGTGCGCTAAGTGCGCTGTGGTAATAGCTAATTATACTTAAGTACCATGTACAACAAAGATATTGTTTTTCATTCGATCTAAAAAAAAGTCCGCGACGTTACACCTATATCTATCTCTTATAAATATGCCACACTAAGGCATTTTATGTCAAATAATTTATTTAAAAATTAAAGGTGGTTTTTCAGCATTAATATTAGGCAGGCATATTAATCCTTACTAGCGAAAGTTACTTCATCATCAAGATAATTTTATGAAGATAAACTTTGTCTTTTACAGCATGTTATTTGAACTCACCGTTTAGGAGATAATGTAAAATTAAAATAATTCAACAATATTATTAAATCGAACGGGCGGTGCGCGAGACGCGGCCACCAAACGAGAACGCGTCGAGCCTGCGTGACTGCGTGCGACGCGGTGCAAGAAATTCTTTTTTGTATTATGATTATGAATTTATGATAGTTACATTCATGGGGAAGGCTGTACGGCTATACGGGAACGGGAATTCCTACGGGAATGAAGAGTTCCGTTACCTGTCTCCGAAGTTCTTCATCAGATCTTCACCAAATTGAAATGGGATCAGTCCGGGAAGATACACTTCCAAAAAAAATAGAATCATCAAAATCGATTGACAATTGGCGAAAATATCGCTGAGCAAACATACAACAAAAAAAACAGTCGATTTGAGAACCTCTTCTTTTTTGGAAGTCGGTTAATAATATACAATACAATAGTCAATTAAAAACAGTTTAGTGTATGTAATTTATAATTTCTATACATTTTTCCTCTTGCCAATAAACACCGATAAAGTAACGCATTGGATTGGAAAAACTATCCAAACTGACCACATAGTTTTTTGTATGTCTTGTCATAACTTGATACATTGTTAGTAATTAGTAAGAGGATGGACTCTAGTGTACAGCGCATAAATGAGCTGGTCTGGTAGCCTAAACGTTACCAAAAGTATGTTATTATAATATTTTCATAGGAAATGGTCATACTGTAACACTTTTACACTATGGCACGCGACTCACGAGTGCGCTGCGCGTATTGTTTGGCATAGACGAGACCTACACAAACGTTGCGGACACCATAAATATTATTATTTGTTGTGTTGTGGTGGCTGTGAGTAGGTACCCACCTAGCGTATAACTACACTTATATTTCTTCTCTACATGAACACCACAACATTATTGCACCGATATTCAACTCTCATGTAGGAAATACGAGCTATTATTTTTGCATTTGTTTAGGAGTAAGATAAGTGAAAACGGACATTTCTAATAAATAACAAATATTATAAGACTTATACAAACTCTCCGAAACCATCAAGACTAACGTAGCGGGGTGAACTACCTATTTGACATTTGAAAACAGTAAATCATTGTATCATGTGCGCGCGAGGTGGCTTTATGCACTCTGAAATAGGGTTCAAATTCAATTGTTTTACATACTCGATGCGGTTGGTAAATCTATTCCGCGCGAAAACTAAACCACTAAAGCGCACGTCTTTATGCGTACTGAAATAAGGTTTAAATTAAACTGTTTACACACATGTTTGCGGTGTGGAAATTTGTCTTGTTCGTGTCGGTACTTACCTAGTTAGTAAAGTAAATTATGTATATACCTATATACCTTTTTGTTTATTCAGCCAAAGTTTATAAAAAAAAGTAGTCACCGCTGCAACGAAGAGCCGTGACAACTTTTTTTCCCCCATTTTTCCAAAATTATAGCTACATCTAATAAAAACTAACTATATTATAACTGTTTGAACACTAAATTGTATACAAGTATTATTATTTAACCACTCGACACGTGAAAATTCCAAAATAAAAAATAAATCTTACGTAAATAAACATAAACATTAAATTCGCGGCACACTGGTGTGCCGGCAGTGCTAGAGCGGTAATCAATTTAGGCTTAGCCAGTAACAGAACTTAGCGGGGGTGGCGGGATCGCAAAAATTTGGCACACGTCCGACCTCCAACACGTTCCGCTCGGGACTAAATGACACGGGGCGCGCTCATGAAACGACAAAATCACTTGATTTTGGAATTAGTGGGATACGTATTTTCATATTTCACATTATGACGGCCGATTTATATCACATTTTTTACGACCTTTATTGTGGTATAAGTTTTATTACTCAAAACCTTATATAACTGAAATGAAATGATAATTACATCTTGATTTTGACTTGTCTTTGCGATTTAATTGGATGCAGTAAAGTGCAAGTAATCGTGTATCGCACGGCCGAAATCGCAAGATCGAAGTGTGAAATATGTAATATATTTTTTTCAAAATTTAAATCCGTGTTGTTTACGAATAAAACACAATTTTACACAATGCAAAACAACGTTTTTCCGGAAAACCTGGCCTTAACAGCTACAGCTGTTGAAGAAAATATTAGCAATGTTATGACGAACGTAAATGAAGAATACCTAAATTATATGTAGGTAATTTATTTTTTAGTGTGGTTGGCCATTGATAATTGAATAGATTATTGAATAAATTACTACGTTACGACTTACGTCAAATGTCTTCTAGTAGATAATATTGAGACAAGACAATGCAAATAGTTTCTTAATTTTAACCTTGAATTGAATGTCAATTTTGCTGTAGGTATGAATAACAAAATATTATGTTAATTGCTTCTTGTCTGTTTCAGTGTGCAAATATGTCTGCCACCAGGCGTGCGAGAGCAAGGTACGTACCCACTCTTAATATTATGAAGCGACATGCACATGACATGCGCTTGCGCCTGCTTAGCTGAGAACGGCGGACGTAACGTGCATACAATTAGAATTATCTCTAGAATAAGTGTGATCGGTGCCAAGGCTCTACGGAATATAATAATCCGTGTATGAATGCAGGCGTAGGGACTTTACATACTAAGTTAAGTCCCGCCGTTTCTTTTGTAAGAAAAGTCAGGGAGATTCATTGTGTAACAAATTCCAAGACTTTTAAAGTAACGTAAACTATTAGACCGGTTAAAATGGATATTATTAACACAACATTACATGACTACAGTTTTTTCTGATATAGTTTTATGATAAAACATACGATTTGGCTGAAAAAACCAAAAAAAACATTTTAGTGAACTTTGACCCTGAATATTTTTACCCTTAGGTTATATAAGTTGGTACAAAATAGCTGGCTTTCATGTAGGTACTAAATATTTAATTTTTCATTTTCTACAAAAGTCATAATTGGTACCTACATTCCCAGGTTTTTAACATTTTCACGCGTATTTTATTGGAAATAGGTATCATCATTTCAAAGTTACATTGATGAATTGTTTGGTGGCGCCCTCTAGTAATATCAAGATGTTCCATTATCATGAGCACTGCGCATAGTCGCATGCGCAGAGCGTTAATGTTCATTGTGCGGTGAAATTTTGTAGTGCTACCGAGAGGTGGCGCTCGGATAGCTATTGTGTAGATTTAAGTGTTCAGTTAAATTAAAGTATTTTTGGGAACCGGTAAGATTTTAAGAACAAAAAGAAATTACAGGTAACTTATAAATCATTTAGTCTCGTCCAATGAGTGAGTCTAGATATATTACCTATTTGAATTAAAATACGAGCAATCTCTCTATGTGCAAGCGCTGCCATTATCTTGGTGATATCATTGATGTTCGTGACCCGCCGGTTGCCGGGCATGCCGGGGGCTTATCCGTGCTTACTTAAATTTATTCATATGCTAGATAATAGTCCGGTTTGTTTCTCTGCCTGTCCTTGTTTAGCGAGCAATGAGCATTTGATGGCAATCAGCTGGTCGACTCCGGTCACGCTTCCATTGTTCCACGTCTCACCGAAATTGGCCACTCAGTAAACAATGTACCAACACCGTTATAATAACCGTGATGTTGGAAACTGTCAATATGTAACTAGGGACCGGGTAATTGGTTAAGTAAATGTTAAACTAAGGTGCTAACTCGCCAATTCAATTGAATTTGATCAATTTAACTAACAACATTTTGTGTCTAAAGAAAGACTTCTCGTCTATTATTTCGTCTCTTATTAAAGTGTTCCCATCACAGATATACTTAGATTATATCTGTGGTTCCCATATTTTTAACCGACTTCAAACAAAGAAGGAGGAAAAATCATCCTTGTATTCGAAATTGCGTATTCTGCTTTCCTGAAAAAATAAAAATACAAAAAAATACAACCGACTTCCAAGTAAAAAAACACTACAAAGTAAGTACAAAATAATTTTAATTTCGGAAGTCGGTGTTAAATTACGAATAAAGAACCGAAAACACCGACGCAATTAAAATTATTGTGTATTTTGTAGTGTTTTTTTTTTTGGAAGTCGGTTGTATTTTTTGTAAAAAAGTTTTTATTGTTAACCTAATGTCTGATTAAACCTTTGCTTCGTCCGGGTAAACGATCGCTAAATCACCAATTTTTTTTTTTTTTTTTCGGTACGACCACTAGCAAGTTAACACGCAAGGGCTATCAACTGCTTAACCGGACTATCCCGTGGTGGTCTCAAATGAATTTAAGGCCCCCAGCCAAGGCAACAAAGCTAGCTACAAGCTAAAACTACTGACCGCTCGCTGAAGGCATCCCCTGTAGGATACGACCTCGGCTTAGCGGCGTCAGTTTGGGACAGCAAGGGACAACAGGCTGGGTCGTTTCATTATTTAAGGGTTATTAAAGCTAAAGGCTCAGCGACGCGGGCTGGCTCGTTAGGCAAAAGTCGGGGAGGGTTTTGAATGGGGCGTCGCGACGGACCTCGCAAAATCATCAAACAAAAAGATTGTAAGGTGAAATTGTTGATCGTTTAATCAAATAATTTTGGGTCTCTGAAATCGATCCTCACAGTGTGACGTACGGTACGGTAACTGTAAACTTCCCCAACTTTCGTGCATGCAGAAATTGCTTTTGGCAGAAGTGCACAACAAACCAACATTTAAAGTTGTTTTTGTTGTGAAACTCTCTTGTTGTTTGTTCTTGTCAGAAACTGGTACGCCATTGAACAAGACTGCATTGAGACGCTTCAAGAATAACAAACAGATACTAACTATTCCTCGTATTTTCTGGCCTTTTTGTTTCGTTTTACTTCAATGTGAAGATACAATTTGCAGTTTGATCTGCCTTTGTAGCCGTTGATGCGTCGTTTGGTCCCGAATCTTGTAATTACAAACCTCCCCTCGGTGTTTCTGCTAAAATTAAACATTAATTACAATATAATGTGCACATTTATTAATTTCTTTAATTACGTTACATTGTACGAGTCGTTCTCGGTCGGTGTCGACTCTCGCTGAATAATGCTGAATGCTGAAAATAAAACAATGAAATGTAATTATCTGGAATGTTTAATTGTCTGTATTTAAAGAGTTGTTTGCACTGTGTCACGAAATAACGTAGGTAGACTGTTATTATAAATCCTACTGTCTACATTTTTAGGTCGACGTTCGTTTATCAATCGGTATTCTAGAAAATAAAATCTCGTAAAACTGGAAACTACTAGTCTAACTTTTGTTTTACTACGTGTAAAGTTTACAGCGTGGAAATCCGTGGTGGAAATGACGTGATTTGCAATTGTTTGGTGAAACGACACAAACTACAAACACGAACATGCTGAAAACTAACTTCTAACATTTACTGCTAAACGGTATCGACTTGTGAAAACTGAAACCCAAATAGCGTTATTTACGTACAACCCAACTAATTTGTATAAGTAACTGCAAAATTTCTAGCAAACCTAGTATAAATCAGTTGGTTGCACTCCGGGAGTGCCGGCAGAAGTGAAGACTTGAACATTAACGTTGTGCATTTTTGTATATTTTCGAATGGTTAAGGAATAATTTCGCACGAATTGCTTTATTTATCAGTATAAAAGTACTATCATTTATGTGGTTAAATGCAATATTAATTTATTGCGCTATCGTACACAAAAATGACAATTTATATTACATTATCCGTCTTACGAATTTTCTTTCAGGTCATGTGCCCTGACGGTCACATGTCCTGACGCGAGTTCAACATTTTTTACCCATCCCAAAAAGTGCACAACGCCGCTAAACGACGTTAGTACAGTTTCTGAAATCTCTTAGTGGTTATAACCATGTGCTAACTCTAAACAGCGTTTATTAATAAGGGCCATATCTAGGTTCTATCTAATAAACCACCATATAGCATAAACAAGGTACAGGTACCTGGGAAGGTATGCCACGACACTGGGTGAAGCCGAGCCCCAAGGCATCTATGCTCCGTGAATAGCAGACCTGTGATTATATCTTTACTTTGTCTCCCACGAGACAGGCAGCGTTACCTAAAGGCTACGTCAGTCTGGGAAAGTCGGCTAACTTCATGATTCAAATATACTGCCCCTTTGGTTACGTGGAAAAAAAGATAAAGATTTCTGCAGGTGCCTGCGGCCCATGGGTCGCTTGTGGCCCGCCAAGCTTTTCCGTGTGGCCCTGTAGCGTAGCACATTATTGATGCTATATTTAGTCAGTGTATCAATGTATATCTATACTGTACTCATTCATTCTCTCCTTGACGATGTGCTGAGACTATTCCTCACCCAATATCAGCGTGAAAAAGTTGGCCTATGCCAAATACATCATGTGCATTGTTCTACCTACACTAACTTAACGGTCCTCAGCAAAACTTTTGTATAGCTAGAATACAACGAGATTTTATTATGTTAATTTAGTTAGAAACCTATTTTTTTGGAACGAAGTTCCTTATCGCGCGTTGTGAAAGGGGGCTAGACGGAAAAAATTCTTACGAAAAGTTGTCACGACACTTTTTGCTATAGTAAGCTATTGTAAGCTGTGCGGCGTCGCATGTTTCTCTGTCTGTCTCTCTCTCACTTATAGAAAGCAAGATATTTGTTAATAATAAAACAACAACAACAACAACAACAACAACAACAACAACAACTTTTCATCATGGGTGTCATTTTCATAGTTTTCAGGGTCGCTAATAACGATTACCGGGTCAAAATCGAAATCCAAGATGGCGCCCACGAGATTTGACAACTTTTCATCATGGGTGTCATTTTCATGGTTTTCGGGGTCGCTAATAACGATTACCGGGTCAAAATCGAAATCCAAAATGGCGCCCATGAGAGTTGACAACTTTTCATCATGGGTGTCATTTTCATAGTTTTCAGGGTCGCTAATAACGATTACCGGGTCAAAATCGAAATCCAAGATGGCGCCCACGAGTTCTCACAACTTTTCATCATGGGTGTCATTTTCATGGTTTTCGGGGTCGCTAATAACGATTACCGGGTCAAAATCGAAATCCAAGATGGCGCCCATGAGATTTGACAACTTTTCATCATGGGTGTCATTTTCATGGTTTTCGGGGTCGCTAATAACGATTACCGGGTCAAAATCGAAATCCAAGATGGCGCCCATGAGTTATGATAACTTTTCGTCATGGATGTCATTTTAATGGTTTTCGAGGTCGCCGATAGTGAATTTTAATCCTAATGAATCTTGCCTCTTGACCTGAGGTGCACTTCAGTGACTGCTACTGAAACTTTTAGACGAGTTGCTTTTTATTAATAAGAATGTGTAGTGTATAAATATTAAAGGAAAGGAACTTCGTTCCATCCGGGTGTCCCTTGACACCTCTCAAGTTTTTTTTTAAAGAAAACTTCGCCCCACACTAGGAATTTATCCTGTATCGTGGGTGCGTTTACAAACATATAAATTCACATACACAAACAACCAGACTCGGAACAACAGCTATCTGGCCATACAAATATTTGTTCCGTGCGGGAATCCAACCCGCGACACGCAGCGCCGTAGTCAATTATTTCAAAACCACTGCGCCAACCGTGTCGTCAAAGTTGTGTAGTGTGTACAATCAAGAAAATACTACAGCGTTTTCTTGCTCACGTTATTGAAGAAATAAAAGAACCTCCGAACCCAAATCTATTAAATGCTTTGCTTTGCTAATTAAATGCCCTGTACAAGCTGTAGGAAGCCACTGTGGAAACGTTAACTGTAAGATATCGTACCGCTGGCACGCGCCATGCGATACTGCTGTAATTTGATTCAATTTTAATTACATTCTTACTTGGATCGAATAAAGGTTTGTAGGATGCATAGAGAAAATAAACCTTCTAGTTGGAAATTGTTACAACAGGGATGTTTTCGTCATCATTTTCTTAAACTGCCTTATTTCACTCACTTATAGCGATTAAAAAAAAGGCTTTTCCGTTCTGCGCGAGTCATTCCCAGCGGCCCTACCATGACGAGCGAGAAGGAGGGATGGAGCTATTCACCCTCTATAGCTCCATCCCTCCTTCTCGCTCGAACGACTCACGCTTTAACACGTCATGGTAGGGCCCCAGATCTCACCATGGATTACCATGTAAGTCATCTAAAGGGTGATCCAATCAAAGCTCGCTTTCATACATCTGCCGGTTTATCTGCCAAAACTTGTCCTACATCGGTAACCATCCATCCAGTTAGGACTGCTTTAACCTCTGCTAACAGCCATCATCACATCTATCTTGCTCAATGTCAGTCATCATCAGTCATCCAATATTTATCTTATTTTGACACGACAGAAGCATTTCAGTGGGAGGGCCGTACACTTAAAAGGGTAAAAGCATACCCTTTGTGTATTCTTTCCTCAAATGTGACGAATTTATGTCACACACATGTCGTGACTCGTGAACATATAAAAAATGAATAAAACATTCAGGAAAATTCCGAAACGACACTTCGTTCGATATGAGTAGGTATATAGGTACTGTCTATAGATAAAGTCTTTCTCTTTGAAACACTGTTTTTGGCCAGCTTTGTAAGAATCCAGTATTTACGTGTCTATGATAATCTTAAAATACTTAATAAAATAGATAAAAGGCACTTAGCTGGTTCGTGACCGTGAGCACTAATTTCTGAGGATAATCTTTATATCATAGCCATATCACCTAGATTTACTGGTCATCCACGCCCTAGAAAATAGAGGTCCTGATTATCTAAATGATCTAGTAACCGCAATTCCAATAGATTTTTAGCAGCTCTTTCCCTGTGACTCACAACATTTTTTCTCGACTAAACAGCCGTAAAAAAAAATTAAAACGACGTTGTAAAACATTATGGAAATCACAAAAAAGTATTCATTATTTTACAGAATTCTCCTTTTCTGAACCGTAGGTATTGCCGTCTTTGTGGAAACAGTACAATATGTATTTTCAGTGTTGTTGTGAAGTCGGGCGTTTTCTCGTGGTATCGTAAATCTGCAATGCTAATGAATCGTGGCCGTGTACCGGTATCAATGGTTATTTATATACCTACCGGCACAATGTTGTGTTAAACCTTGAAATTGAATGAAGTTTCCTTACTTTAACGTTTTATATAAAACTTGTTTCGTAAATCCTTATAGGATGTTGTTATGTGAAGGTTAAGACGTTAGATGAAATCAATGTCAAGTTTAAGTATTTTGTAGTTCCAAGATTGACTCAGAATAAAGTACAACGTTATTTAGAAAAAATCCGTAATTATTTTTTTGATTACCCAGCTCTTCTCGATAGCTCTGTTTAAAATTGGACACTGCCCTTGATGTATTGCTATAAAATATGAAATTATAACAGTCCTATAAAAATAAATCTCAGTAGCAATAAAATCTGTATTCACATAGCGTCCAAAATAACCTGCCATTAACAATATCAATACGTAAAGAAATTGTCGAACATTCCGTACTGCTATTACCGAAACACAGAGATCACTTGAAAACCCGTTACTTGTGCTTTTTAAATGTAAATTGAATCGTAAAATGCTCGTAAATTTTACTGCACAACGTAGGAGTCTACAGTCTACACGCGAACGGAATCTTGGACACAAGATACATACGTCCGAGTAAATTGTATAGTGACAATAGGCACCACATAAAGCAAGATTTAATGTTACGTATTGTTGTTGGTTAGTAAAAATATAATAAAACGTTTATTGACAACAGTTCTGGGTACAAATATAAACTGAAATGCTTAGGAATGGCTGAAATAAGTGACAAAGACACGCCGATTCGCTGGTGCGGCGCGACTGTGCGCCCGTATCAGACACGATCAGCAATAACCGTTTCATTTTACACCCGTGTCGATGTCGCCTGTTGTCTGAAGATTCCACACTCACAGGAACATTGATTCCATGTGCGATACATTTTAATGGGTATGGAACTTGAGTTATATCATTTTATCAAACTGATTCCCAATTTCTGGTATTGGAATTTTGGAAACTGCAGATTATTTAAGCTCGTTGATGTCTTTTAAATTGCATTTATTTAAAAAAGGCTCGTCTTTCTTTTTTTTTTTTGAGAATGGGAAATCATCAAATGACCCCTCCCGCTCTGGATGGAGCGGCAGGGACTGTCAGACTTTTACTGACTAAAACCCACCCTTTGTCCTCCTAGTGCCTTTCTTTCCAGGGCCGCGGTAACTCTTTCGAACATATTCCGCAACCCTGGCAGGAAAAAGGCACGTCTTAGCTTTATTACTTTTTTACTCGAGGTCTATCCTGTTAACGCTGTTATTGTACAAAAGCTCGGGCCATAATTAATCAGTTAATTTGCAGCCTACTTGGCCCTATTTAACAAGTTAATTTATTGCGTAGGTACTAGGTAAATACCGATTCGTGATACCATAATTAAGAATATCGTTCACCCCTGTTAATGTTTTAACATCTTAATTAACAGTGGGCTTGGCTCGGTTTTCTTCAAGATAATCAAACTTTACAGCACGAGCACGAAGGCGGCAGAAATGTATTTTTTAAATACGTAAGTTAATTAAGTGTATTTTTAGCACCACTGAGTGTAAAGTAGCTGTAATTGCTGCGAATTCAGCCATGATAAATGGGCATTCGATAAAGATTTAAATATAAATACCTAGCCACTTTCTTTGATCGAAACGATATCTCCCAGCGGTTTGCTAAATAAAAAAATTACCTCTCTCAAAACTGAGTGTTATTCATTTAGATGTGAAGTAAGGATGAGTGATCTTGTCTTGGTTGTGATAGGCTTCTTTACATTCAAGTACAAAGTATTTACATTTTTTCTTTCATGGTGTCATTGGAATAAATTATTTATTGTGTCAATTACTACTTACAAAATAATAATTTATAAGGCATTTTTGACACAAGCAACAAGGTGTTCATATTCATATCTCAGTAATTCGTTGGGACTTGGGGTACAAGGGTGTCATTGTGTGGTGTGCCGTTAGCTCGGCGGCTCGGTGTCAACGTTCTGCGCGTGACGAGTGACGTCACCACGTCAGCGCTCATTGAGGCACTTGTGCAAACAAACTCGTTTCGGCGTACGGCTAATATTTCATGCTCCACAATCACAGCAATCCATCGACGGCGGTTTGTGGAACGACATTCGATGAAAGATATGGTCACTCGGATTGATTGAGTCCTTCCGGCAATAAACACGTTTTTTGATTTGACATAAATACTTACATTTATAATCAAATTTTTTATATTATGTGAAGCACGTGTAAAGGCTCCTACGGACAGGCTTGACAATTACAACATATAGTAGGTTTTTTGTGAAAACGAAGGTCGTACCGAAGTCGCATTGTCGCATCGCGCCCGTCTACGGAAACCTTAATGCTCGAAATGAAGATAACAAAGCATCGCCACGTGTGACGGGAGCTTTTGCGTGGTGGCGACAAGTGAGAGGCGGGAGGGAAATACGCGGTGCGCGGGCGCAGCATGCAAATGAACAATGTTGGCTGCTTACATTGCTTACTCATATTACTGGGAAAACTTGAGGTCGGACGCTCCAGTAAGAGTGTTTTTATCGTTACCTACTCGTACTATAATGACCTACTCTTATATCTTTCACATTCTCCTTTATCTAAATGAGTCATTATGAAAATGCGAATCGAGAAAATAGTTTCATGAAATTCTAGAGATTCAAATCAATCTTGTATTAAAATTACGTCCACTAAAACGCCGCTTCCTAGTGTTCCAGTTGGGAAAAGGAATTGGCATAACAAAACACCACAAACAACGCACATACTCCCTGACTATTCTCTTAATTTTTGACGTATACATAAGTTAGAAATCGTAATTCATAATCATTACAACACCAAACAAATAACAGGGCCCAGCAGTAAGTTTACGCTATCAATTTAACTTAAATATGACTATAACATAAATGCGACTGCTTAAAGCTCGCCTGCGCGCGCCTTGTAAATCAAATCACGAGTTACGATCGACAGCTATTGATAATCGTAAAGAAAGCAGTGTGAATGACAGTGTGTTGAGCCACATACAGGATATCATCTCCGAGATGGGGGGTGGAGGTGGCGTGGATAGAAGCTGGTGGTTGTGGGGCCGCGGGCGCGGGCGAGTCAGGTGCAACGCACGCGGGCACGAGCGCGCGCGGCGACGCGACCAGTGCCACCGCGCGCGCCGACTGGCCCACGCGCACGCCAAATCTGCGTTTCGCGATACACATTCGCACAAATGCAAACAGCTTCCCATTTTCAAACAAAATCCTTTTATAGTCGCAAAGCTCGGTCGCTCTATAAATAACGCCTACCGGTGCGCCGATGTGCTCTAGCGAGTTCGCGAAATCTGTGCAAATGTTCCCATGTTATAAACTTGAGATATTGGACTATTTTAACAACTCTCAACCGAATAAGGAGAGCTGAACGCTAGGCGTACGTCTTGGGTGATTATATTTCCATAAATATTGAATCAATATTCTTTAACAGTATACTTTGTAAAGTGTGCGTAAAATAAAGAGTAAACATTTCAATATACAGATTTGTATTAACGTAGCTTTCCTAATGAAAATGTACTTTTAGTGGCAGAGCTCCATCCATGTGTACGAAGCTATAAAAATAAAGCTTTCTCAAAGAGTAACTAGAAATAGCCGGTGTTACTGAGATTGGCACTGACATATTATTATCCTTGTAACGTAGATAATTATATCAACCAAAGTGTACATATTCAGTGTTATCTTTACGAGTAGTTACCGCAGCGAAATAAATGTTATCTTCTGAATTCACGAAATCATTCAAAGAACACGAGTGGTGCTATATTTAGCGCTATCTATTTGCAACAAAATCAAATGCTTGAACGTTTCCTCAGATTCTTCCAAATGACAAAAGACAACTGAAACCTGAAGCCAGTGAACATTAAATATGCAATCGCTGATTTCAATCGTTCAAGGTGAAAGCGATTTTTTGTTATCACTCGAAAATAGTGGATATTGCCGCGAATGACGATCGTATGCGATAACACTGTTGTGTTTCAGTTTTATCGATAAACTAACTCCTTGAGTCACGTAGCCATTGCTTCATTGCTCAACACACTAGTGTTGTGTGCGACTGAGCTGAGTTCTGTGAGCCGACTGATTAACGTCCCTGTTAGTAAATATACCTCCTTATGTAACCCGGCTGATTAAATATTGTATTCTAATTTCCCAGAAGTGTATGTTCGCGTAGTAGTCGTGAAGTGCTCTACTTGGTCGTAAGAGCCGGTTTTAATGGTGTCAAGTGTTTATTAAGATGATGAAGTCGGCGGTTTAATCGGTCACTTGGAACAATGTGTGCATCGTGCCAATTGTAACTAACTGTGGAGTAAACAAGACTGGTAACCCCATAACAATTAAGAACGGGACTGTAACTGTTTGATTCTGTGTGATAATAGTTTGGTCAGTGAATTTAACAAACTTTTTCAAGTGTTAGTTGGAAATTGCATGAAAATTAAAAATGTACAATTACAATGGAAGGTTGGACTCCAGATTGGATTCCAGTAGTACATCTACGTCATCGGGTAGTTCTGATTTACGGGTAAGTTTCAATCTATAAAGCTTCACTCTTCATGTATCTTTATTTAAGGGTCACATTTGCAATTTTCTTGACGAATGGCGATTTCTAAGTATGTATAATAGTAGCAGCATTGATTGTTCGTTGTGGCCGCGGTCTGCGGGTCAAAGATTGCATACAATGATAGGTTAGCGGGCAGCGGGCAACAGGCGTACGTTACCGGCTCGCCGCCGAGTCGCCGCCGCCTGCGCAGCTTGACGACCTCAACTCAATGCACTTACCAACCCATTGAATTGCTAGTTCCAGGTAACAAACGCACTCCTGGGAATCTTAGGGGCCCACTCACAACTCCTGATCAACTTCGTTCTTTAAACCAGTCGTTACCTGACTGATCCAATTTAAATTAATCTGTCAGATTAGAACTTTTATCGTCAGCCGATGATAACGAGGAACGACCTTAATAACGCAATTCATCATGTGTGTTGACCTTCGCGAAACGCATACAACTTATGTATTTGGCTTTAATTTTAAAAACTCCTTCGCGCTATTGTTATTCTGGTACAGCCACCAGGGCGCTTTTTCGAAATCATCTTTCTATTCCTCTGGGATTGCGATTACTTTTCATTACCTCTGTAGCTCTGATGTATACCTTCACTGTTCACTGCATCCATTTAGAGTTTCTTCGTCCTACTACTATGTCTCACCCACTTTAGAGCTACTTACCTTTATCTCAACTATGTATTCAACGGTACAATTATGCACAAATCGGAAATTGTGCTTGTGATAAACATTGCACACAGCGGGAATGCGCCGGCGCAGCCATGGTGCGCGCCCGAGGCAGCGTCGGCGACTCCACGGTGCAATACCAGCTAAACGCACATTATCTCTCTATTTACCGTTGCACTAATAATGGGGCTCAAGTAACAATTTCAAAATAATTAATTAATAGCTTTCAAAAGATCAAGCAAGCTGATAAAGTCGTACTTGTTTGTACTTACCGTAAAGGTTGAATAATAACTGGCTCGTTATGGTAGAGTTCGTTAATCGGCCTATTTGCCATGCCCATAAACATATGAGATTTTGTTGTTATTGCCTAATTTGGAGGGTAGGGTAATATTTATGGGACCGGTGCTTGCAATGTCTAGTAAAATAATAAATAACTATAATATATTTTGACGTGAATATAAATCTCCTGACCCCGCCGGAAGTACATCAGTTTCAAACGATTAATTCTTGCTTGCGAAATCGGTGCCCATCAATTGGCAAGTAATCGATTTGTTTTGACTAAACTGCCATTTCCTATAGCCTGTTCAGTTAGCGGGTCACAGGCCTGACATTGGGTTTAATGTCCAGGTTGGGCAGTGTTATTAAGTTTATCTCGTTTCACTTTATTTTATTGCTCGTTTTCCTGTGCGAGGAAATTATCACTAGCTTGTCGAGGGTTAAATATACGGCAAAAATATTGCCTATTAATATCACATCCGCTAAAAATGTAAGTTGCATTATCGAATAGCTAAGTACGTACTATATGACACGTTCTTATTTAGTGTTGAATAAGAAAGTGTGGAACACATATAATGCTCAAGTACTTACATGTACGTATGCAGTTAGTAGATACTTGCTTAGTCGAAGTGAGTGTTTCATATAACACCTTTTCCTAGGAATGTCGTTACGCGGGTTTAACGTAATCGATCCCGGGAAAATCAGCGCGCGTTTTGACTCGTCGCCGACTTTTCTCCGACTCAGCTCGACTCCACCTGTGATCGATAACCAACTACAGCGAAAAGTACCAACTAATTTTTACATATAAATTGGCTTTTGGTTCTGCGTAGAGGCTTGGCTAGACTAAGGACTACGTCAGAGGTGGCTGTGACCTCCTTGGGCGGTCATAAAACTATAACGATTACCTTTACTATTGATTTTTCATTGTCATTAATTGATTGGCCTATTAAAAGCGGTAGTAGATGAGTTCGGGTAGATGTTGTTATGAATTAGCCATTTGATCTCGATCGAAAGTAACGCAACGGCTGCAGTAATAACTGTTTAAAAATAACGTGACAATAAAAAGTCGAAGCGCCAGACTGCTGTCGACTGCTACATCCATTGCATTTGCAACTATTCAGTGTAGCAGGCTATTAGAAATGACAGGACCACGTAAATGCTACACAAAAATTACAAAAATGCTGGTCATGGTTCCGTCGTTAATAATATAATAATCCCATCTAAATTCAACACCTTTTTCTTGACAGTTAAAGCCTTTAAGCACTACCCACGCTCTTAAAGTTATTACTTCTTTTTAACTTTTCTTTACTGTGTAGGTAAAGGGAAATCCGTGACAATACATAAGTGGCACCCAAGTGAAGTATGTTAATTTTAAAAGGTCCTTGATCAATAGGTCATCTTGAGTCTGACCCCGGCGCGAGGCACTTGACAATTGTAGCGTCTTTGACTAACCGATTCCCAATATCGGATAGGTATTTCCTCGTAACAATCGGAGCATCTTACTCAAAGGGGTTGAGAGGGGGAACGTCGACGTCGTCGTCTTTCAATTCGTACAAAATGATGAGTTTATAATTTATCTACTCACGAGTAGGTACTTCTTTATTAAGAATGATGATTGAACTCAATTCTTTACGTATTTGCAAATATGAATCCTTCCTAAATATTGTAACTTACGTAAAGTCTACATTTCGAGTCAGTATATTTATCTGTACGAGTACCTATATCAAATCATTCTCAGTTCCTCACTGATTCATTCATGGACAGCGGATTTATAAAGCTTTCATCCTAAAATAAGATTCAATATTTCTTTTGAAATTGGCGACGAAATCATCCCCTTAAATCCGAGAGAGAATCTCGTCAGCCTACTTACGGCACAGTTATTAGGTCGTCGGCAGTTCGGCACGCGGCTGTATTGGGGACTCGGGGTGTGGAACTAATACCTCTTCCGGTAGGTCGGTCGATACTTTAAATGTCACCCAGTTTCCGGGTACATTGCCTTCTACCCGGAGAAGATTAAATGCGACGAGGACCGGTCTGAACGACACGGAGCAATGCTAATGTTGTTAGCTCCAGTTTTGCAGCTTGCAACTAGAAATATTTAAATCCATTAATTTTGTGAAGAAAGTGTGGGAATTTGTTGAATTACAGTTTCCATTTTATTTATTCTTTAATTTCTATAACTTAAGATTTTTTTAATACATTTGTTATCTGATCAGATAAAACAAAATATCGCCATTCACTAGACAGATAGACACAAGCTTTCAAAACATCTAGGTGAACTCATGAATATAAAGAAATACCTACGTAACAAAATTGGTATGTAAAGAAAATTCTGCCTAATGTATAGGCATATAACCGCTAGGATGATCGTAAGCACCTGCTTACGATCATCCTAGCGGTGATAGTATACTTCCATGCTCAGAATGTAACTCCTACATGAGGTTATTTCCAGCGATGTGGAAACGGTGGAAACTCTGATGTTCAGCACTTAGCATTGCGAATAAGCAGTTATCTCTAGTAGTTTACTGTCTTAAGCTTCTTGCTAGAGATCTAATTCAATTTTGATTAGTGCAATGCAAGACTGTCGGCAATATCCTTGTAGTTTTAATTTCTAGAAAGTTCTAACTGTGTGAGCTTTGTGTGTTCAGTTTATGCAAAGTAACTTTGTTTAGCCCGTTAACCAGCCGCAGAGAAACAAACATTTGCCATAAAAACTGTTCCGGGCCGTTCTCAGGCCGCATCTCCGATTAAACCCGTGTAATACATACGGACAATCTTTTATCGAGTCCATGTAATCATTCATGCCAAAAGAGTCTGGAAAAGTAACAATGCAAGGTCGTTTCGGTTGTTTGCGGAATTTTGCGAGCCGCGTCGTGAGACGCAGGATGAGAATTTAATACTGAGGTGCATTCTTGAAAAAATAATGTCTTGTGAGATACATATTTAACTCTAAAGTTCCTTTAGCAGAGATGAAAGTCTGGAGAAAGAGATACGGGACATATTTCCGAGATAAGTTGGTGAGATCGGTGCGACAGGCGTACTTATTTATATCTGCCGCTATAGTTTACGGCCGTCTGTGGTATTCGTTGATTGTGTTAGTCTGTTTGCATGATTGCGGTGTCGTGTT
Source organism: Melanchra persicariae (assembly GCA_947386135.1). Lineage (NCBI taxonomy): Eukaryota > Metazoa > Arthropoda > Insecta > Lepidoptera > Noctuidae > Melanchra > Melanchra persicariae. Next base: position 10,693,908 of record OX376653.1, on the reverse strand, counting down.
TATGTAGGTACGGTCAGCCACACTAAATAGCGACAATGTTGGAATTTTTGTGAGAACTGTCTGTTTATAAAGGGCCTAGCACGAATGTTTTTGACGTATACGTAAAATTTTCAGAGTCAGACATAATATTTATTTGAATTGGATACTATATTGATATTATTGTATGATACAAATTACGTGTTTTTTTTTCTTTAAAAAAAACGTTGCCCCACCCTAGGAAATCGTGGGTGCGTTTACAAACATATAAACTCACATACACAAACAGCCAGACCCAGAACAACTATCTGTAGGCCGTACAAATATTTGTTCCGTGCGGGAATCGAACCCGCGACACGCGGCGCAGCAGTCTATCGCTCAACCACTGCGCCAACCGTGCCGTCAATGTAAATGCTCGATCGATAAATAATTAGTAGCTATATTAAAGAGCAGCAATCATTATCTGATCGACATCTAGACTACATTCAACTTGGCATTTCAATAAATTGTGTTACAACCATTGGAGCATTTCTGCGACTACCAAAAGTGCGGAGTCATTTTATAATACCGCCATTTTCCTTATCCTGTTTTTTGGTAGAAAATTTTTCTCGAACTTTTTCAGCGTTACATAGTCAATACTTTACAGTCGCTTTAGAAAACATTAAGTTAATTAGAAATCCGGCCTATGTATTTAATATGTAATACTAATAACTGTAGGCAATTTAATTAGATTACGTTCAGTTTAAGTACCTAAGGCATTGCTTTCTCCGCGCTCATTAACTTTACACACTGTATCTAAGAAGGAACATGTTCGTATTAGAATTAATAGTAAATAGGCACCTACTACGAAATCGTAAGAGAGTTTACTGATAAACCTTAATCTTGTGAAAACAAAAGATCGCAGCTTTAATACCAGCTTTGGTAACTAATTCTACATCACGGGCATTTGTTGTCCTATTAAAACCCTATTTGTAAACACTGTTAACTCTTTAAGTGTTCTTGTCCTAATAAATCTTGTAGTGGGTAATGAATGTGTTGTGTAATTTAATTAAGTTTAACTGTTAAAAGCTTGAAAGCTTTATTTAAATAGAATTGGTATATCATTTTCTAGATTTTAGTACCCAGCTCTTACAGATAACGAAAGTAAGATCCATTCAATCAATTTTACTGTCGATGCTTATCACTTTATCTGTAAAGTGTTCACATCGCTTTATACTCAAAGTTTGAGGCGTAATTATAACAGTGGTATAAAGACATCAATGGCGTACGCCGAATGACCCGGAACTACCAGTCAATTACACTGGCCTGATGAATTCCGACCAAACCCGTGCGAAATGAACACATGGTCAACGACAAATATAACTTGACCGTGCGTGACAGCGCCACTTGCAAAGACAAACGTCTATACGTAATGAATGAGTCAAACATAGCAGTACATTAAAATTTGTAGTTCCTTTTTTTACCGCATGCCTAGAAATACTGGTCACTTTGCTACGTTCGAAATTCGAATAGTTTGAATTAACCATAGCATGCCGTTTGTGTCCGTTTGCTAATCGTCTTATGACGAGCACATTTTTTGCTCGCTATTAGGCTTTAACCGTGATTCGACTAAAATGAAAAAAATAAATAGTTATAATCGATTTCTTGTTAGCAGTCATTGTGGAGACTGTTATGGTGCCGGTTAAAATACATTCTATACGTTCTCTTTTTAACGGGTTCTATTCTTATTAAGTTGTGGAAAAATGTGAGTTTTTCATAATCATTTCATATTTTGCACTCATTACGTAACTCTGTGTATACAAGAAATATAGACACGACACGTCGATTTTATTAGTAGTATGTTTTTAAAATATTTTTATTTTATTTTAACTACCAATTTTCTGCTAATCATGACAAGAAAATAAAACGTCTCCGGAAAATATTCATGACATGATAATTTAAGGTTGAACTAGTAGCGGGCTCGAACTCGCTGGTAAGCGTGGCCAAAAAGCACGTTGTCTCACCGGGCATCGTGCCCCACAGAAACAATATCAGTGATGAGCATTTAGATGCTAGTCTAAACGCACAATGTCTAGTTTCCACGCTCAAAACACCATTCCGAACGAAAATAATGTTAGACGATGCACAAAAAGGCTATTGGAAGGTTGAGTTTTATGAAAAAACCACTGAATAAATCCATTACAAATAAAGTTTATTGAACTCTTCTACAATTGAGGTTTGTCGGTGCCGCCTTTGTTTTTGGGATTTTACACTTCTTTTATTACTTATTAACGCCCGAAGTTGCGTTAAAATTGGCAAAAAAAAACGAATCTTTGTTGACTTATAACTTTTTAATGGCTTTTTATTTTACTATTCTGTTTCCGTACAGACAAAATTAATAATGAGATAAAACGATATCATGCTTAACTTTGAATGTATAATGTCAAACAGTGGAGTAATACCCCCCGAAATTTGTATGGACAAAATATCGAAGAGTGTAACCTTAATAATAATTATGAAGATCATGCAAATGCAAAAATAATTGCATCACAGTTATGTAATCACTACTAATCTCTCAAAGAAGGTACACTAGACTTTGTAGATTATAATACGTATGTATGTAGGTAATCTACTCTGTTGATGAGGTTCATGAAACATTAGGCGATGCGGCAGAGCGGCACAAATTCGAGTAAATAGTGTAACAACGTAAATGACAATGGAATTACATACTATAGGTATGTTTCGTAAAAGAAGGTTCCCATGACCAGAGTTTACGACTTTCATAATGTAAGTAGAATTGCATAGATTGTGGGCGTAATGACCCGAACAAAGAAATCAGCTCAATTCGAGTAGGACTATCTTTCAGGTCAGATATTCTATATTGTCTTGAGAGACGATATCGAATGACAAAGTGGCATACAGATCGAGTCATTTCGTATTTTAGTTTCACCCAAATATTTTGGTCAATCCCTTTACAATTTATCACGTATCAAGTGAACGTATGAAAGTTGGGCTGCGTCTGTATTCCGTTACGACTGTTACGAGTTACACCTTAATTTGTGGAGACAGCCGATGTCATCTCATCGGATTGAGACGTCTACGTCGGTCTCTGCACGCAAACAACTTAAACACTTATTTAATCTCAAGCATTTCCCTTTAAATTGTGCCTTAAATTATACTTAACTTCGCTGCTCACCTTATAAGGAGGACTTTAACGTAATTTGAAGTGTTGCAACAGAAATGCGAAGCAATTGAAAACATATCATAAAAATGAAAAATTATGTAAACTGCCGGTTACGAAACGGGAATACGAGTTTTGTTCTTATGGAAACATGATTCTGTTCGTGAGTGAGCTGAACAATGAAAGAAATTAGATTGCCACCCATAAAGTTAATTAATTTCTTTCTCATATTTTATCAAACCAGTTGATGAAGGTACAACATTTCAACAGCCAAAAAACAATATTTTCAGGTAAATTCACAAGAGAGTCCGTAAACATGTTTCAAAATTGGTTTGTCAGAAGAGCGCGAGGCGCGAGTGGCCATCATGCCCCTGAGACAGGACCACCGAGCCTCGTAATTAATAACAGCGTGCTTACAAATTGCGGCTTTACTGACACTCGCCGGTAATAGGACACCCTTGCACGTTGCACGCTGCCCACCTCTGAACACTTCAAATTATAGCCTGCCAGTAATACCGATTGCGTGACTGATGTAATTCTGTTTTTTGGGTAATACATTTTCAAAAATCTTTTTCACTTTATTCTTTCTTAAAAATGTTCCAGAGGGCTAATATAAAAGTAGAATTAGCCCTCTGGAACATTTTAGGACGGACTGCGACTGAGATGCGAATGCGAACGTTGGTTCGCATTCGCAATCCGTCAAAAATGTATGGAAATTGAGGCGTTTGACAGATTGCGACTGGAATGTAAACGTTGTCTAAAAATTTGTAGAATTGGCCCTCTGAGCTCTGATTGCATCCCAAAGTTATCTTATATCCGACAACTACACAGTAAATTTTGCTGAACGAACTGATGTTGGGAGGTATACGTTACATTAAGTCACATCAAAGACTCGGGATCCCTTTCCCTTTACAAACCGCAGTGTTATTGATGGGCAACTCTTTGATTCATCATTCGTCGATAGGCGTCTAATTTTGAATGGCGATGCGTAACCACAGAACATCTGAGAACATCAAATGAAAATAAACTGTATTAGAGCATTTATAGCTTCGCCATTTCCTGATCGACCTAATAAACATAGGTAAGTGAGGTTCTGGAGTCGATCAAGCAACACAATCCGGGTCGAACGTCTCCTCTGGGACGGGAGTGCTGCTATAAGGTTTATTTTTACAGCAATGCGGCATGTGAAGTGGTTAACATACGGCAAAGGACTGCATCTTACACGTTGCCGGTTTATTATGTTCTTTGTCAGAACAGAGATGTTCAGCCAGATAACTTTCGCCTTTATCGACTTACACCTCTGAACGCTTTCATAACGATCGTGTCCTAATTAAATCGATATAGAACACCTTTTCAAGAACATTTCATCCGTACCAACTTTCTTAACGAATCTCTTCGTATGGTTTGGTACTTTATTTACTAATGTTACGGTACAACACGGCTTTGTTAATTTCACACGTAACAACGTAGAACAATGCCACGTAATGAATACAGACGTCCGATGTTGAGAATCTCATTAGTTTTCTGAGTGAAAATGTCGGAGAAGGTGACCGATGGCCAGTTATAAGTTACGCAAAGCCATGTCCTCCTTCCCCGTTATTTACCGCATATGTGATGAATTTCCTAGGCTAATGGAAAGTAATGGCGATGGGCTTGCCGCTGAGGCGTCGAGGAAATTAACCTTATCGCAACTAGAGAAAGGGTCAAAACTATTTAAAGTCCGGAAGCGTTCATATCGAGAACAGAGTGGGCCGTTTACTTTAAATGCTGAGATTAAATTCAATTATGTTTGTGTTAGTAGCCAAGCTCTTGTTGTAACCTATATAATAAATAACTAGTAATACGAGTATAACGGTGATAAACATGTGAAATAACTGTAAATTCTGAGAATCAATTAATAGTTATCGTATGAAAATGTAATAAAAGTCAAGCTATCGCAGACTACGATCAGTTATCGCTCTATTGTTTTCCGAAGATAAACCATTAACGTCGTTTGTACGGGCAGGACCTACTATTTGAACAGATAAATACATCACACCCGAATTTGTGTGCCCTACTCAGAAAAGTTTACAACGCAGTTTATTTACAACAATTACAACGAATCGTTTATTTCATAAATACTCTACAATGCTGACCATTGATCAAGTATTGGGGTCAAATTTATTTATTTCATGCAAATTACATTGATAATGAAACAAACGACTTATCGGACATACAAGGGAGCTATTATGGAAAACGGCGTAAAATATTGGAGTTATTATTGCAGATATGGAGTTGCCGGCTTCTTTTAAGGTTTTCACACTTATCACTTGTTCACTCTTTGGACAAAGAATGCGTCAACACTTTCGAAGATGAGTTTTATAATTGCGTCGCGCGACGGCGGCATCCAGTCGAGGAGATTGTGTTGTCATGTCGGTAGTGTTGGCATCCCTGTAATTTAGCGTGGTCGCGTGGATTTCTCTGCCTACTTTGTGAATTATTAAGTGTTACATGAAGGTTTCACCGTGCCATCCATCATTATATCATTAGCCTCGAGAGTCTTAAAACGTGGTTATGTTTTCACGGAAAACAATTACGGAATTATTATGAACTGTCTTCCTACATTGTAGACGCAGATTTGTTAAAGTATATCGGCAACTCACAACCTCACGCTAGGTCAAATACTTAATTGCTTAAAGCACTGTGTATTTATTTTGTTATATCGTGCTATTTGTTTGCTGCTTCATGAAATGGTTTAATCTTTCTAAAACACCATAATGTGTGATGAGGTGGCTTAGTCAGCACTTCATAAAATTTTTCAAAATTGCCAACGCTACAATAGCTGTTACCTAGATCTATTAAATAACACCACATGTGTTATGAGGTGCTGACTAAGCCACCTCAATGCTCTAATAGCTGTTACCCATCTATTAAAGGTTTGATTCCAAACGTTGCTATAACCAAGCACAAAGTAGGGCAATTATAGATATTTAGTAAAACCCACCACGGCTATCGAAGCTCTGAATACTGTGATGTTCTCAAAATGTTCTTGCTAATAAGTAGATGGCTGCCTTGGACAAAAGCTTTGATGCGGACTGATGCGGTCAAACTTAGTATGATTCGGTATCTATTGAAATATTGGTTTGATAGGCAGGCATGAAAACATACCTTAGTATATGGCCACTAAATTCTGGACTTACAAACAGCATATCGAATCATATTAGTAGGTACAAACATGTGATACGTATCAAGAAACTTTACCCAATCTCCAGCTCCACAATGCATACGGTACAGTCCCGTGACCAATGCACTTCAGTGCAGAGATATCGCCACATCAGTGTCCCTTCGTCCAGCATACTCACCATGGAATCCTGATATTTCATGAATGTCAAAAAACTGTTCTGAAATAGTGCTAAATAGTGCCCAAAGGAAAAAAAATAGTGCTCTTGTACTTGCGAAGTTATAGCCATAGTTCGATGAGTATGCTGGACGAAGGTTTCGCCCAGCATACTCACCTCCGTCCGGAGAATCTGTATACGCTTCAAACATAATTCATACTTCAAAAAATAGTTCCCAAATAGTGCCAAACGGTGCCCAAAAAGAAAAAACAGTGCTCGAATAACTTCGGAGTTATAGGCTTCGTTCAGTGAGTATGCTGGGCGTAGGTTCTACGCCCAGCATACTCACCTCAGTGCGCGAATATCGAACGAGCTATAGGTACAATTTACGTCTCAAAAAATTGTGCTTGAAATAGTGCCCAATATCAGTCCAATTTTTGCTTGACTTTTGACCTAGAAAACCATTAAATTTGATTGTAAACTTCTACATACATTACATTGAGTACAGTCGAATACAATATTATTAACTTTCTTTCTAACAATTTTTGTCTTGTGTAAATTATTAATTGTCTATGTAAGGGAGTATTTACTTTAGAATCGCAATATTATTAATTACACATTATTTTAATAATACTTTATAATAATATGATTAAGCCTTCGCGCGTCGCATGGGACCCCGGTAGCTAGGAACAATGATTTTATATATTTTGTCTAGATCACGGCGCTTGAAGGATTAAGATATCAAATGAAGTAAATCATGCATGAAAAATAAAGTTGCTGTTATTAATGCTTACATTACAACTGACAAAATTATTCAAAATAATCATTTTCCGGATCAAGGACGGTACCACAACGTTTACGGAATTGACCTGTATTCCTCATGTGATAAAGTTCAATATAGTGTGGCAGTAATGGATGCACGTACGGTCAATAGGTATGGGGCTTACGACGCGCGGCGCCCGCGACGCAAATGAATATGTTTATGTTTAAATACTAGATGGCGCTGCCCTAACATCTTACGATTATTAGACAAGACTGATCTGTATTTTGAAGGTGATAAGGGTCCATTTTGTGTCACAAAGCGACGCGCGGCGCCCGCGACGCAAATGAATATGTTTATGTTTAAATACTAGATGGCGCTGCCCTAACATCTTACGATTATTAGACAAGACTGATCTGTATTTTGAAGGTGATAAGGGTCCATTTTGTGTCACAAAGCAATCGAAACGAACAAGCGCTTCTCAGTTTCTTTGTTTGTTTACTTCGTCGCACATCATTATAATAACGAATGGAAAGTCTCGATCACAATGTTATGTTTTGTAAAAGTTTAAATAAAATATTGTATTGCTAAACACTACAATGTATCAGTAGGTTTAATACAAATATCATTCTAAGTTACGAATACTGTAATTCTAACTTTAATGCTATATTCGAAATATTCGTACTTTGAAACTAAACGAATGTTTATGTACAAAATCATTCACGCGTTATACGCAATAAATTTCTAAATTCTAAATATTGCCATTGTACCTAACTTAATTGCGTACAAAAGCTAAATATTGTAATTACAATTGAAAACTAATTAAAATTATAAAAAGGAAGAGATGTGGTATACACAAATAAATGTATGGCTCAGCTAAGTGTTGACACATTCATAATCGTGCTACAGCAAGTGGCGGTTGGTTGTGTCACCATTGAGTATGGAGCATACTTACTGAATTTGGTTGTTTAACTTTAAACCCTAAGCCCTAAACTAGTGATTCTAGTGAACACTACACTTTACTCAATAATACTTCCACGCCAATTTTTTTTTTTTTTTTTCTTTGTGCAAATTGTCAGATTTTTTTTTTTTTTTAATTATTGAGGTCTGTTACATAGGTAGTCAATTTGTTTATGAATTGAATTTTTTATGTAGATTTTCTTGTTTTCGTAAGTAATTAAAAATGTTTTTTATTGCTAAACCTTTCATTGATGAAACTATTGGAAAGAGTTTTAAAAATTTGTATAACTATGTCACAGTACTAGTTTTGACTGGTTATAAGTTTTGCCTGCAACATATATACAAAAAGAAACTGTATAATTTCCTTTTTACAATTTTTCAAGATATTAATTTTATTGGCTGCAAATGACTGTTTTTATTCAGACAAACACACAATGCAATGAAGTAATAGACTTCATTTACGCTTAAAGTTTCATTCATTTATTATTATTTATAAAATATATAATAATGCATTTAATCGAAAGTTTTTGACATGTGAGAAAATACCATAATTATTTCCAATAACATGAAGTCTACAATTAGAAAGTTTAATATTTTTGTCCAAAAACATGTGTCGACGACTGTACCCCATTTTACGTTAGTATGTAGAAGTTTACATTAAAATTTAATGGTTTTCTAAGTCAAAAGTCAAGCAAAAATTGGACTGATATTGGGCACTATTTCAAGCACAATTTTTTGAGACGTAAATTGTACCTATAGCTCGTTCGATATTCGCGCACTGAGGTGAGTATGCTGGGCGTAGAACCTACGCCCAGCATACTCACTGAACGAAGCCTATAACTCCGAAGTTATTCGAGCACTGTTTTTTCTTTTTGGGCACCGTTTGGCACTATTTGGGAACTATTTTTTGAAGTATGAATTATGTTTGAAGCGTATACAGATTCTCCGGACGGAGGTGAGTATGCTGGGCGAAACCTTCGTCCAGCATACTCATCGAACTATGGCTATAACTTCGCAAGTACAAGAGCACTATTTTTTTCCTTTGGGCACTATTTAGCACTATTTCAGAACAGTTTTTTGACATTCATGAAATATCAGGATTCCATGGTGAGTATGCTGGACGAAGGGACACCCACATCAGACAATGCCCGCAAATTACCCCCTCGGGGCAGCTTGATTCGCATGCACCTTCACACGAATACACGTAAACCCACTTTTACGTCCATTTATGAACTATTTACCACTTTCACTTGATTTGAGTAATTGGTAAATAGGTAGCGTTTTCTCTGGCTTGTAGATAGGAACCTATTGTTCTCTGAAGCGAAGTTTTCTTATCTCGTTCCGTTTTACGGTATTTTATTTGACGGTTGTTGTCCCGACTTTTCGCACCCGAACTGTTTTTGTTTCTCCACCCTTATCGTGTAAATTAAGTTGCAAAATTGGGTTCGATTCGAAAAGGGAAACATTGTAAATGGATCAGAACCCATTTTAATAAAGGTTGTTTGTTTTTTATCACTTTAAGAAGAACTCCCCGGTTGTTTTGTAAAAAGGATGCCCTAAAAATTACGACAGGATAAAAAGGTACAACAGGATTTCCTGTGCAGTGCAGTTTAGTTACAGGTATTTTATGTGCGCATTAAATGACCATGCTAACTTTATAGCCCAAAGCTTCATTCTTAGAAAGAAAATAAAACACCTATATTTTCTCTAGAAAAGCACTAAGAAACCAGTAAGAACAATAACTTGTTATACCATACAAATAAAAGCTGGGTGCAGGAATCGTACCCGCGAGCTATAATTTATTACACTGCAGTGGCACGTAACGTTTTGGCAAGGTGAGCTCGCGTCCAAGTCGCGAATACGAAGCGTAGCGTAGTAGCACAAGGTCACTGCGCCCTGCCTCAGGCGTAGGCAGCTCTTTCTATCGCCTAGGAGCTTATATCTACAACTACGTGCTTCAGATGGAATGTAGATTTTGTTTCCAACTTATTCGGCCTCGCTACAATGTCATGCTTTTTATTTCCTCGACTAACTTTCGGTTATACAAAGCAGGATATTTTTTGTGTTCCCAAATCACGTTCGCGGAAGTGATTTAGTAGAATATTCTAAAATTGGCCATATTTTTCTTTATTGTTCTCTCCCAATTCCAAGGCACAATACAAATGAAATACAAAGTACGGACATTCGTGATGGTCCGCGCGGAGTCTGTCCCTCGGGAACAATTGACCCACTTAATGTAGCTGAGAACTGTTTGTTTGTTTCAGGTGGCCGGAGCCGTGGAGCTGAGCGACTCCGCCAATACCGCGCAGATATTGGCGCAAGTACAAAACTCTGTAAGTGCCAAAGTACCCACCTCATAACAAGACACTTTTTGATTTACCGCACCTCCTTAATGAACTGCGCATCTCCTTATCTGTAAACAGATTCCATATTTTTAACAGCACCATTAACATAAAAATATCTTATCAGCGCTATTGAAATTTTATAACTGTAATAATATAAAAATCATATCGCGTTAAATGGATCCAAGAATGGTGCGTTTAACCGATAATTGTTGGAAGCACAAAGTATAAATGAATTCGCTATAATTATTACGGGAGGCATCTTCAAAGAGTTCGATCATTAACTTTCGCATATTCAGCGCTGAATGGATATGAGCTGCGAGATATGGTTGATGTAAGGGCCTCTTTGAAGCAGAAATTGCTGACATTACTTCCCATTATGATTATGGGACGTGAACAAGAAAGTGGCACGCTCGGCGGCGACGGGTCAAAACGTGGCGCACGCCGCCATCGACTTCATTTTCACGCCATTTGGCAAATTTTCGTTATTGAGCTGCTTATGTTATTGTTTTAAGTAGGTTTGTTTGTGAAATATTGAGTCATTGCTGCAAGAAATAAAATTAATATGTATTGGGTAACTAGAAGAAATAGTAGACATTGTTCCATTTTCGAAGGTTAGGAAAATCATCAGTTATTTATATATATCTGAAAATCATCTTGCTTTTGCCGACTGTAGCTGACGTAGCTGCGTTCATGAATGGAAGATAAAATAGTTTCTCATGGCTCCAGCTAAGTCCAGCAAGGATTTAGAAAGCGCTAATGACAGATCAAACACTGACAGGTTCACAGAGCGCTACATTCCGGGCTCTACATTCCTCTTCCTGTTTGATTTTGTACAAACACCGACGGACAGTAAAGCTACATTTTTTAGGATTAAGTATACATGAGGTCATGAGAACAGTTACGTTTCAAGTTAGGGATCAACCACATAAATATTCTGCCTTTGGATGAAATAACGTGGACCGATAGGAGATCCATACAGCGTGCAATTTTATTTGCAAGATCTATGTTAATTTATATGTATTTTATGTATGAAATAACAACCTCGCATACTAATGTGCGGATACAAGAATAAATGACGCAATATGCGGTGCTAATTATAATATAAGTGAGGTGCAGAGTAGTGTGATATGCTGAAGGAAGAACTTTGATTTAATCTAAGTAATACAGTTAAAGCAGGAAAACTATTAGCTCTTTTTCAGTTCTTTGTCAGTCAATAAAGGAAATAGGAATTATGTGTTATCTTAAATATTGTTTAATATCGCTGTCCTCTTCAGATTAGAAACGTTTAACAAAAAAAAAAAACAATCGAATTGAGAACCTCTTCTTTTTTTTGAAGTCGGTTAATAAACGACACGCGACGGTCAGAGTAGATTTGTCATGTTTGTGTAGGAGCAAGGGTGGGCAAGGCCAAAGTGCTTTCGATATTTCAAAGTTAAACAAATTTTACATCGAGGCATCCAATTTGGAATCGTTTTAGCTTTTATTGCAGTAGTTAAATATAAAGTGAAATAAATTGCCGACTGGCTTCGAGCCTCAACAACTCTTGAAATCAATTACGTACTATTTGCCGTTCATAATGAAATATCTCCGGCCTCGCAAAATGTCAATTAGACAAGAATTCCTAAATTATAGCTTATACACGTATCTACGCATTGAACTTGGGATACCCATAACGTTTCTAAATGCTAATTTTCTAGGACTATGAATTGAGAATTTCGTGACGAAATTTCATGTTACCTAGTGCTCTTAAGAAAGCATCTGAGCAATTTTCTTAGCAATCTTCTATAAGGTCAACAAGCTGTCTTTTAGGTTAAATGTTTGGTATATTAGGTTTGTTCGATATAATTAGATCGGTAAAACGGTGGCGTTAACCTTCTATAACGTTTACATCCCCTGTCTCGACTCCTAATATAATATGTGTGTACCGCTTTGCTAAGACTGAGAAAAGGTGTATCAAATATGTCTTCTTGCCCCCAACCGTAACGTTAACCCATATATAATATTTTTTCCTTTATAGTAGTCTGTATTTTCCTTAATGAAATATAGGTACCTACTATGTTTTATGTAGGCATATCGTTAAAACATTAGTAACAAATGTGGAGCATTAGCGTCCAGCAAAGACGACGGTTCTCAGAAACACTTCATGACATGACACAACCTAAACCACAAGAGTATTTTTGTTAGTAAACTATACCTGTGCACATACCTAAATAATAACTTTCATTTATTAGTTCTCCCTTCTCAAAAAAATAATTTATTATAGTGCCCGGGGAACCAGTACGTGTCATGTAATTGACATCTGTCAAACACAGCAAGCTTAGCCGTTCCTATTTTAGTATTGTTTATGGCAACAACGGATGCTGCTCCTCCATTTCATGCGCAATACATACATAGCGTTGAAATTGTAATTTGATAACTAGTACATGGTCTGAAGTATCATCACTACTTTAACTTACGAGTTTGTAGGTCAGTTTACGATAACATTTTATCTACAGTGCTATTTGCCCAGTGGCTATCTTTGCATAAGGTTTCCTGGCATGTTTGGAACATTTCAACAGGCAAGGTGGTATTGTGATCTTTGATTTCTGAAAGGTTGGTGATGAAGATAAATGTGTAAACATTGGGGGGCGGGTTCACACGTGTGTCACGGTGTGAAGGTGACGGCGGCGGGCGCGCGGCGTGCGGCCCGCGCGGCGGACAGTGCGGCACGCGCGCGCGACCTGGCCGCACCGCATACCACGGACATGCGCCGCTGACGGCCCACCACGACCACTTCTCCTATTCTCGCGCGTCTGGATGGCGCGAAAATAGGCAGTTTACGCGGTTTTTTACAAAAATCGTGGCTAAATTGCCCAAGTGTTGTAGTGATGACTATTTTCTTTGCATACTCAAAGAGAATTTGTTAGAATATTTTTGGTGTTTCGTGAAAAAACAAGTCTTAAGTTACAGTCACGTACCTGATTCGTAATGACTTAGTAACGTTGGACACGCGCACTGACTCTGCAGCTCGCCGGCGTCCACTGCGCCAAGATGAAGTTGTTCAAGAGGAGGCTGTCGTTTAGCGCAGATAAACAGAAACAGGTTCCCCGCACAGACGATCCCTTTGAACACGAGGTACTTAATAGTCCCATGTTTCATGACTCTACATCTAAGTATTCGCGTACATATAGATACTATTATACATTACTCTAACAGCTGGGCTGACATCATTACTAACAGACAGCATCCTTGTACAGTAATTTAATAGATGGCTCCAAACTTCATTAAATACTAATGTAAACATTATACCTCCATTGTAATAGCGTCGTTCTTTGTTGATAACGATAGTGGAGCGGAAGTTTTGTTGAGAACACAGCGTGTTTCTTATTATTAAAATTAAGACGGTTTCATATAACGTGGTTGTAATTGATAAGCGTGTTTTCAGTACTATAAGTAGTTACGCTTTAGCTAAGCAAATTGAAAGGCAAGGTTATCTTATCAACGGAGGCCGCGACGCTGTGCTCACCGAGTTTAGCAACTTGCGCGATTCAATTCTGCGAATCGAAAATATATGGCTTCTAGCGTCCGCTCCCAACTTTAAACTAGCCCATTCGCGATACAAAAACTAAGTTAGTAATAGAAATCTAATACTTATGTTATCGAACCTAGACAAAGATAGAGGCCTCTTTAATGTAATGATATTTACGTTAGCATCGTCAATCAAGTTTTGAACATAACATCAATCATCATCAGACACATCACACAAACTATAAAGTCACGGTCGAGAATTCCACAATGATACCTACGTCTTTGTTAATTATATAGTTACCAAGACACCGAATTTTTTGCGAACTATTAAGCGCAGTCAGCGACTGGAAAACAAAATAAACAAATTATTTTCGCAACCTTCCTTGAATTTATACCAAACCTGACGAATGTTTTTCGCTTCACGTTATCTCAGATCTTTGTAATGCTAATGCTGCACCTAATAGGCATTTATGATCTCACGACGACTACGTTACACTGGAAGCTATTTATACAGATGTTTAAATCTACTCGTCAAACACCAATGCCAAACGTTAATAAAATACAAGTCATGAGCTCTTAGAAACATAATGCTGCAGACTATAATACTAGCTTTTGTGCACGATTGACACGGGCACCGGGTTGTAAGGCTCTAATGAGGTTTTGTCTGACCTGAAGTAGTTAAACTTAAAGGCCGTAGATGGCATGACGGGATAAAGGAAGCGGAGAAACGCGGCGAGGTGGTGTGTTAGTAGTCGCAATCAGCGCGCGCAATCGCACTGTTAATGTGCTGCGGCCATTTGTCCTTGGCCTCTGTGTGTTACGTGATCAACTTGCATTGGTATCGCACTAATAACGAGTTTGTAGTTTGTATTCCTATTTATTTAATGGCTTTGCGAGGGAACGGAAAAGCTGCGCTGAAAGAGGGCAGGAAATTATGCAGCTCAATGTTGTGATGCCAGTTTGCCTCTTTTATGTCTACCTTCACGAACTATTTTACCTTCAGGCTGATTTAAAAAGGATATTTCATTCCATTCCGTACCTACTTAGTTTGTCTTTAAAATGATTTAATTAACCTTACTATTTTTCTAAAAACATGCCTCAGTTATTCTAATGTATTCCCATTTAGCCTAATTTGAAATTCTAATTTGATAAAATGCGAAAATTTTAAGGCTCCGAGCTCCAACATGGTTCGCTTGGTTTATCATTAAATAACGAACTAAAGATATTAGCTACTGTTCAAGTCAAAATGTTTTATGTTAACGAGAATGGTATGTCTGTAAGAAGGTAATTAACACGTAACACAATTTATTGCCAAGTCTCATGAGTTAACTATTACTGTAAATAAATGTGGTCATTATTGTCTTACTATTCATTAATAATTCTTGCCCTATTATGAAAATACATACAAAATATTACAGTCCTGCAGTCGCTAGAAATCTACATACCTATGACTAATTAATAATTCACGTTGATTGATTAATGATTCTTGTTTGTTCCAGTTTGGAATTCCTGCGGTTCTATTTGTGACCCTGGAAAGTGGACCGCCATTGTTTTATTGTGAATGAGGCAGAGTTTGAAAAACATAAATAATCAAATAACTGTATTATAGAAATAACTAGAATTAATCAGTAAAGAATATTTTTTTCCTCTTACATAACTGATAATATATTGACTTTCATTTATCAACAATTCAATGTAACATCGAACCATCATACTATTTGGAAATTCCATCTTAAGGTGAATGGATGAATGCTCTCACTGCCATTTTGTCGCTAGATGGCGACACATCTACAATTTCGAACATTTTCAATTTTTACACCTAACATAGAAAGTTTTAATAGACAACTTTATTATAGGCGACACCTAGGGCATTACCTTGATTTTTTTTAGATAATCACTATGCTTGTTAACTGCTACCATACAAAGATTACAGCAGAATAAAGATTTAGCCGCATGAATTTACTCTTAACACACACATGCAAAGTAAATAGTAGTAACTTTCGACCCTACTAGATGTCGTTTTATTCAAAAATGGTTGGAAATTAAAATGTCCAGAGGACCAAATTGTTATATTCCAATCTATTTCTTATTAATATAACCTTAGCAATGATTATCATCACGCTATACTTTCGGGAAGCTGAGCAGCTAAAAACCTTGACATAAATAAGGTCGGCTATTTGAAACATTTATCAACCGTACAAATAGACTGTCGGTTTAGAGACTGCCTTTCATTAGGCTTGGTGTGGGTTCAAATCTCAATAGTTGTATTTATTTTTGAATTATTTTTCATCTTTCTTTATCCTTACCAAACCTAATATTTTCAAATATTAATAATAATATAATTATTGGTCTATGCATATTTTTGTTTCTAGGCTCGATATCCTATCGGATTTGGTGGTGAAAAGGTATCCCTTTTCACCATAACAAATTAGGTATTCAGATAAATTATTTTGGGTAATAAACATTGCATGTTACGCTCTAACATCGCAATCAGTAAACATGGGCTCGGCGTACGACTATGCACCGAAACTCACACATCTGTGATCAGTGTCATCACAGTCGCAACCTACTGTTACCGATAGACAAGGATAGAGATAGGAGACGGCGCTGTCGTGCGAGCGAAATCGCGTTAGCTGCCGAATGTTGACGAATGTTTACGATTATGAATGACATGGCATGTGGTAGCGTTAGCAAATAAAATAAAAAACATTAATTATTTTGAGGTACTTAAAAAAAGAAATATTGTTCGCTCGATCGCGCAAGGTTACTAAAGCTTTACTTCTGCCTTTGTTTTCGGACAATAACAAGCCACTTTTGTCTCCTTAATTCATCTTTAGGAAACCTGAATAAAAAAGAGCCTTAAGTATCACCATTATGCATTTATGTATAAATAAATAAAGAATATGGCTGCACATGACGTGCAGTTTGGGAGTTACGAGAAAGCCTTGAAATCATAACCGTTTGCTTTGCCACAGTCGCGTAATAAAGATAACTAAATATAGTGAAGTAGTGATTCTGCACTAACAATTAGGTACTAAAAACTAGACTTTGTCTTATAAAATATTTTTTTTTAAATAAGTACCTGTTGCGTAAAACATAACTGTTATCAATTATTAATAAAATTGACTTGAATTTAAATAATCATGGTTGGTAAAACAATAATAATAAAAAACTATTAATATGTTTGAAGAAATTTGTGTTGCTAACCTTACGTAACCTCGTTCTGATACTAGTCGTCGCGCGCGTTGTTTACAAAATCTCTCAACAACTCGCGAATTGTGCGTATCGTGTCTCTCACGCATGTTTTTAATATCTATCTCGCTCTCACAAACATGGCGAAGCAAACGATAAAATATTTTTGTTATTTTCAACAAATTAACATTTTTGGCTGTATTTACGAGTGGTGTGTCTTATTTTTATTCCTAGTATTATTAAAACACTGTTGAGCTGCAAAGATTAAAGATTTTATTAGGTACAGATTTTTGGTTTCCTATGTTTAGGTAGGTACTACTTGATACAGAAAGTCAAGTGAAGTCAATTTTTTTTCAAGTCTATGCAGTGAAGGTAGTTCAATTTACACGATAATTAGTAATAAGTACTACTAATTAATAACAATTTCCGAGATACTGATAAAAGCTAACATGTGGGTAGAACTAGGTAAGTATATTTATTCATAGTACCTACCTAAACAAAAAATCTCTAATAAAATTCTTTGCCTTAAAAATCTAGAAAAAATATAGGTATGTTTAGGTATCAAATAGGTACTAAATTTTTGTAAAGGCGAATTGAAATTTTTGAGCCTTTACGTGGAGATCCTAAATGTCGGCAGTCCATCCTGACATCAGAATGACTGCCCATTTTTTAAATTCATTTTCTCAGTTATTAATTAGGTACCAATTATTTAAACAAAGGTATCAAATAGTAGCAAATAGGTATTAGATCTTAGTAATATTTTTAAGCTGATCAGTCATTTTGGCCAATCATTCTGAAGGTCACATCAATGATTTTCCGTGCGCGACTGAGTGCCAATTACGGGCAATCACTTAGTTGAGTAGGACCGCTTGCTGTGACTAAGTCCCGTATCTAATGGTAATAAAGGTATATTGTACCTACACAGGTTGTTGTAATGTGACTGAACCTAAATAGTACCTAACGTGTAAATAAATTGTGACGTGTAGGTACTAAATAAATAAAAGATTATTTATGCAATTATTCGTCGCGATCTAAGAATGTTTTCTTTAGGTGATACAGTCGTAACATTCAGTGATTAGTGTAATTACTGGCGTTCTTTGGTGGAATGGTTTTAGATGGCAAAGCAAAGGGTTGTTATCAGCTTAGAATATCTTGGTATTAGTTGGTTAGAGTAGGTACCTACCTATGTAAGTACTCGTATGTGTCACCGGATAATTCCAAACATCGTAAGATTGTAATAAATGTTGTTTATGTTTTAGACTATAATCTATGATTATGTTGAGAACAGATAATGGATTGTGGAGGTCTGGTAGGCAGCCGCACCACGTAAAATACTGGTATTCAGCTGAATCCGGTTTGACTGGAAGCCAACCCCAGTAGGTATAGTTGGGAAAGGGCTAGGCAGATGATGTGTTGAGAAGAAATAATTTCGAATACACTGAATCACACCCAAATTCAATAGTTTACAATACTTGTCTTATCTAGAAGAAATTATAAGTAAGTAGGTACTTGTAAATATACAATCTTACGCGACTTATAATATTACAATCATGCGATACAAATGCAAAAAAATACATCATCTGTGAAAATGTCAACTGTGTAGCTATCACGGTCCGTGAAATACAGTCTGGTGACAGACAGAGACGGACAGACAGACATACGGACCGACAGACGGACGACCATTGCGTAGGTAGCTAGGAAAAAAATAGGTAAGTTTGCCTACGCTGATCGCCTGATTTAGGTATAGGTACCCTAAGTATACCTACATGAACTTCTTTTCTCTGATTTGATTCAACCCAAATTAACCAATGAATTAGTACTTAACCGTGTCAGAAAATGTTTTATCAGTACCTACTTACATACAGTGGAAAGATTTTTAAATCTTTAGGTAGGTAGGCACTATTTATTTAAAGTAGATAAGTAATACAATAATAACATTAGTATTGTATCTGTGTGAACCAAAGGCAGATCGCAGATAATTGTTTTCACTTTCTAGCATTATTTCTCATTCCCTAAAAAAAACATTTCATCAATCATAAAATATAAAATCCGCGGGCAAACCCGCGCGCCGGCGCTAACTTGCTAGAAACACAATTTTGACACACAATCACGCATGGACTGGAACAATTTGGCAACACGCGTTGTTGCCAAATTGCGTCTTGAATGGCAACGTCGCATCGCCGCGTCCGTCGCTCGATAACCTTGGCGCTTGTTCGAATTTTCGAACAGCGCCATCTACTTAAAATGTTCACCGCACGTAAACTCGTAACACAACAGCAATGAACTTTTTCTCGGTGGTTCTATAAATTTCTGTCAGATGGCGCGATTCAGGTCACTCACACATGTAAAGATTTTTCGTTTTTTATTGGGTCTAATTCTCATAGAAAGACTGTTTTTTTTCTAAAATTTGGGCGATAGGCGATCACAATACATTATAAAATCTCATTATACTTGCTTTATTCTGCAGAAACTGTTTATTTACGGAGATTACAGCTACTGAAAAATGTATGGCGAGGTCTCTTTAGGGATCCCCCTTAACGAGAATTTAATCAACACTGAACGCAATGAATAAGTGCGTAGTTACTGTGGAATTTTCAATATGAGGCTGGAAATCTTTTTAATAAATAAAATAGCCATCGCGTATTCGTAGAATCTATTCGAGAGAATGTTATTGTTTACACATTCTAACAAGTTTACGAAGAAACAATGTTAGTTGTTTGCCACAATCAATCAATACAACCTACCTCCTATGTACTGAGGCGTGGGTGCAGCGTCATTTAGAATTTTTAACCATTTCTAATACCCACGTAGGTACAACGTACTCACGATTTCTCCGAAGAAAGAAGTCGAGTCAACATTTGTACATTTGTGTGTACCAATGCTCGGTAATGCCATTGCAGTAGATTTTTTTTACCAAAAAGCTGTTAATACCCATTATTAACAAAACCAAATGATGCAATCTAACAATACATTCATAATTTGGCTTATATTTCACGCCTTTGGACTTCCTTATTCCATACGATATTTACGCTATTATCAATGAATTAACGAAAATATCTACAGAATGCTATAATGATATACAATGTCTTAATGATAACGATTATGGTAGATAAGTGGATTAAGAAAAGATAGCCAACATCTACCTACACCAAATGTTCAGATTGACCTATAAAATAAGATTACCAAGTTGGAGGAAAAATATACGTAGTTGTATTAAGGATCGTGTGAGAGGTTAACTGGAAGCGTGGATAACTTTATTAATTCTGTAGTTGGCTTATCTAGTCGATGGTGTTGAAAGTAGTAACGAAATGTTAACTGCATGCGCCCACGCAGCTCGCCGGCCGGGAACATGGGCCAGCATGGCGGCCGGCGGGCGGCGGCGCTGCATGCTGACAACACTCGCAGCATCTCACGTGGGCTGCTTGCTATCTTATCTCTCGGCTAGTTAATCCAATGTGCTATTTTCACACAATGTAGAGCAGGGATTTTGAAATTCTAGCAATTTATAGCTCCTTATAAATTACACATTGTTTGTGGCTGTTACAAAACAGCGCCATTCGCGTATCTACTCACTGGTTATTTTTATATCGCGCATGTCGAACGCAGCTCGCGACGGATTCAGTTTACAAATGCACATAAACGCGCGATGCACGACTTGTTACTTGTTACCAACATATTATTTAACAACTCTGTTTACGTGGTAAAAATTACTCAAACATAAATTTTAACATCGCCTTCCTAAAATATTGTTTCTTGATAAATGTAATTTTCAAGTTTTTAAAAGGGATTTTAAATACTACCTAGAAGCAATTTATCAATATTCTGGGTAATTTCGCTTGGGGAATGAAAGGCGCGTTGGAAGTTTTCAACCAATCATTATTCAATTTCACCCCAATTAACTGGATGGGGTCTCGGAACGTTTGGTACATAAATCAATCGTTCTGGAACCGTGAGTGATCTATGTTCGTTGAACTTTCTTATTCTGTTGTCAATGATTAAGGACTAACGTACTAGGAAAATAGAAGTATCTAAAACAAGCTTCACAGTTGAGGGTTCTATACTGAGTTTCAGTAGTGTGTCATGAGGTTACCTAGGGACGTGTCTAGCGCCTTTTATGTTTGTTATAGCCAATATCCTGTTCTAGTGCGGTTTGTAATACAAAGATGTCCAGCTGAGAAACCTCTGACGTGACCGGAATACGCAGCACTCATAGTAGCTCCGGAACCAATCAGTAAATATAATAAAACCAATCCTATTATGCACCGGCCTTTGCTAACGAATTTACGACTTAATCACAGCGGCGGCGACGCAATGTAACAATCTCGGTATGATTAGCTTCTTGACTTATAATTTTGATGCATTTTCATACTCTGTAATTTTATACTGAAAGGCATTTAAGACATTCGTCATAATTATTTTCAATGTGAATCTGGAATCTTATCGGTCTGAGCTGTGAGGACCTCTAACTAGTAAACATAAACGAATTGTCTAATATTCTGTTTTAGGTACCTAAAAGCAGTAAAACCCATTCTAGTCGTACAATAGTTTCACAAGTCACAACGGTACTGACAGCTTTTTATAATTGCCTTTTCAAACAGAATAAGAAACGTCTAAATAAAATTAAGCATATCTAAAGGTTGAATAGAATTGCAACAGTAGCTGTTATGGTTTGGTCTTCAACCCGGATTCGAAAGCTATTGTTAGTGAACACGTCTTGCGACAATACCTCGACTTCACGCGCAAGTGTGTCTAAACTCATATTTCAAGTTATACAATAAAGGTGCTTTCTTTCACATCGGAAAATATTACAGCGTAAGCTTTCGTTGAACGCATCAACATCGTAGACGCTTAGGTAACGTCGCGTAGTCATAGCGAAATAACCAATACGATATAGCAAGGTCGCACGTCTACGCGGCTAAGCGGCTTCAACGCTGCTACGGCGGAGTCTACGAGTACTACGCCGCGTCTACGCTGCTACGCGGTTATTGAGCCGCTACGTAGGTGACTACGAGCTGATACACCGCGTCTACGAGCTGCTACGCAGCGTCTACGAGCTGTAACTAGGGTTTTTCTAGAAGAAATAGAGTATTTCTGATTTTAGTAGTACAGCCTTAAAAAATATAGTACCCTTAATAATTATAATATAACTTACTATTAAAACAAAGTATTGCTTAAACTAAATTTTGTTGTTTTTTTAATTAATTGTACGACTACCAGAGATCTTTAATGAATCCATGGAATTCTTTTATCACCCATTTGCAATCACGAGCAAAAAGGCAAAAACTCATTGAGTGGAATATTTGAATGTCAGGTTTTTTTCAGTTTAATTAAAACTCAGAGTCAAAATAAATAGAGTATTTTAGCATACTCTATTTATATTGCTTTTTGGTGGTTAGTGCGAGTTTTATAACATTCGCGATCGCGTTAGCGTAAACGCCAATTTGTATTGAAACACTCAAACCAACTCACAGAAGCAAGCATTTTCAAAATTTTAGTGTCATTATGATTTCTGAAACAAAATTACTTATGCGCTAAGGGTATGAAAAATAAAATGTGACTTCTTCCGCTCTGGGTGGAGCGGAAGGAAGTTTCAGACTCTTACTGACTAAAACCCATCCGTGTTCCTTCCATTGCCCTTGCGTTCCAGGGCCGCGGTAACTCTTTCGAACATATTTTTCCATAAATATTGAACAAAGCGCCATGTGCGAAAATCACTAAAGCTACAACACTCCATATATAATTATGTATGTTTGATTTCGCCGAAACCCAAAATTATCTTCCATTTTCTGAAGCTTTTCTGCACCTCTTGACTGATTCTATCTATTTTTCTACCAGGACCGAGCACGTTTCTCGGACACGAGCTGGCAGATCCACCGCACGTGGATGCGCAATGGCGACCCGCTGCCGCTGTCGCCCACGCCGTCGCGCTCGCTGCCCGCTCCGCTCGTGGCGCCGCCCGCGCCGCCCGCCACCGCGACCGTCACCTTACGCTCCGAACAGAACGGCATCTATGACACCATTTCGGTAAGTGAAGTGATTGCTTATTGCTCATCAGTATTTTAAGTGCGACAAATACAATTAGTTTTAAATAGAACTGTGAAATAATTGGGTTTGAAATGACGCACAGCTCAATATCTTTAACGAATATAATATAGTCAAATGTTATGTAGTGTAGTGTAGTCAAATTCTGTATGTATACATATATACAGAATTTGACTGAAGTTAATTAACACAACTAACGGTGTAGATAATTATGATGCGTGAAAGTCCTTCAGCGTGAAAAGTTTTAACTTTTTATTGGGGGAAAATTCAGGATGGAAAACTTATATGCAAATTAGTTCAGTAGTTTCGTAACCAACATAAAACAACACACTCAACACTTTTGTAGGTACTCGTATATTTGCCATGCGGAGTTAAATTTTTCAGGAAAGTTATGTTTTTGGGTGATTTAATTTTACGTAGAGAGGTGGGCTTTTCTGCACTACGTAAAACTTTCTCACATAGCGCAGAGTTCAGAACTACGTGACGGTAAAAGTTAAAATTCTTCAATATGATCATCATGGTTGAACGTAATTCCCTAAATTAGTTTTATGTTTAAACATTTATTTCGTATGCTCAGTGTCAAATCATTATCAAATATAGTTTATAATAATAATCACGGCGATAAGAGATCAAACTTTAACTGAAATGTTCTGAAGATACGAGTATATCTGTTCATTAGGTGGTGTCGGGACTACACAGAGTTTTATTACGTTATGAGGCTATCGGTGCTTATTATCTGTCTAATGTTTGTTTATTTAATGCTTATCTGTCTCGAGTAGAGCCTCGTGTCATGTACTACATATTTATCTGCAATTATCTCGAGAGGCAAGTAATTGAGGAAACTTCTAACCATATTAATTTTGATATCACATTCCAATAATTAGGAAGTCATGAGACGCCCGTGACGAATAACTGTGTGGGTAATTTTATCAAGTTTAGAAAATTGAATCGAATAAGCGGGTATGCGGACGTGGTATTAACCCGTCAAACAGCACAGAGGCCTGCGCGCGCGCACGGCCGTACACGACGCGACATAGAAACTGAACCTCGGCTTTCGAACTATAGATTTGCATTAACTGGTCATAAATCATAATCTGCCGGGCGGCGGCCCAGGGCTCCGGCGGCTTAGAGGCGCACTCACGAGCCGCGAGTTCCTGTTGTTTCGCTAATGTACCTTTGTGCTCGCGCGCTCGTAAAATAAGGGTTAGTGGCCGCCTGCTGTCACTAAACTCCACTGTTATAACTTACCAACATTTTATTTTCAGTTAGACGGGCATTCAGCCAGCCTTTATGTACTCTGGAACACCCAATACTCATGTGTCCATTACAGGAATGTAATGCCTGTGACCACACAAAGCAAGTAATAACAAATTTCAAGCGAAAAGCTATGAGGAAGTAACGATTGCATGCCGAATAGCTTGTCAATGAAAAGCATCAGTACTTCACAAGCTCGTCTTAGTCGTTAGAAGTTATACAAATGGTAATTGTAAGTGAAGTAACAAACGTTGTGAACAAAGGGTCGACATTGGTGGCAGATCTGGGCCGGATGTAGCCACCATTAATATTACGAGTGCTTGGGGACACCATAGAGCATGGCTATTTGTTTCCTCTCGGCTGCGCCCACGCGGCTCCAGTTCCGCACTAAACTATTTTCACTTACTTTAGTATTCAAGTGAGTAGTTGTTATTGTTATGAGTTTGGCGAAAATTAGAGTTGGCACAAATGGCGTTTTACTGTGTGTAATGGGCGTTCGTGTT
This sequence comes from Melanchra persicariae, assembly GCA_947386135.1. Taxonomy (NCBI): domain Eukaryota; kingdom Metazoa; phylum Arthropoda; class Insecta; order Lepidoptera; family Noctuidae; genus Melanchra; species Melanchra persicariae. Next base: position 10,668,892 of record OX376653.1, on the reverse strand, counting down.
TGACTAAAATGTAATAACACAGCAGGATTGTATATTATTTATAAATAAATCTACGATGTAGTAGTTAATAATAATAAGTACGACATTGCGTATTATTTACAACGGTACCGATCAAACCAATAAGGTTTAGCAACAGTCAGTGAGTCACATTTCAGGAATATCTCGCGAGTGTGTTTCGTGCCTTAGTACGTATAGCCAGAACTCTATCAATCCTTGCAGTATACGAGTATTATATTGAAGTCCTATAAATCATGAGCTAACCTTGCAATTATTGTGAGAACTAGTTATTATTGTGAATGCTATTTAACCCAAGCCCTAGATGTTTTAATTAAGCTGTAAATCGATGCAGTTCATTAGTTTGAATGTGATTGCTACGTCACTGGCTAATGATTGCCACAGTTATAATAACGAGATATTTTATGACAAAAGCAATAAAATATCCTAGGATAGTTAAAATAACAAATATCAAAGCGTCAAGAAATTTACAAGTTCGTTGCTCTTTCAAATAAAATGTTCTGTAGTCAACATATTTGTCATAGTAAAAGTTTAAGGGTTGCGCTGTCGCGAACAGTCTATAGAAATAGTCCCCTAAGGTCGTTTATGACAATTTCCGGCGCAATAAGTGCTGGCCTCGAGGAGTCGGGGTAGTCCGCAGTTCCCACTAATGGGGTAATTGTGCGCCCAATAATTGATGAACCTATCGCTGCCACCTTCCGATTCGATTATCGTCTTATTTCTTCACTAGTGACGTGTAAATGCAAGAGTTGGGACATTCATCATTTACCTATTGTTCCCAATACTCAATACATTTATTTGTTCCACATGTGAACTTAGGTGGTAGGTTTTACAAAAAATATGATCATTGTGGAGTCTGTCGGGCACAACAACAGTAAGAGAGAGGAAGAGCGCTTTCATTTGACTACTTAGTTGGTTATAACGTGAAGCATAGATATATTATTATGTAGATAGTTTTGCCTTTTAGTTTTATCCACAGGTAATCACAGATCGATGATAAGAAAACTGAAATGATTATTACAGATTCTGTTTATCTTATCTTTCGGACAAACAAGGTAACATTCGAAAGAACTTTATATAAAAGACTTCGTACCGAATCGAAAAATCCGGGTGTCAATACCTACCCTTCTCAAATATATGTAAAGGAGCTTCCCTTTAAGAACAAAGTATTCTCTTTATATGCATAGGCGTACAAAAGGCCGACACAGTATTTCAATAAGCTTACCTTTTTACGGTCGCTTACTAAGAAATTCTACAAGTTTGTCCCAAAGCTACGTAATATTCCGGAGGAATGAAGTTTATCTTTTCTGAATATATATATGTTATATCCTAGGAACATTCCATAGAATACAAGGTTGGGTACTCATATGGTTCATTGTCTAGCTCGTTCATATTTAGCAGGTGAGCTTCTGTATTTTCACAAAATTGAATTTGTTATGAAATTACTTTGACATTTATGGAGATATCTCCTTTAAACAAATGAGATGAATCTCCTGTTGTATATTTTTAAAGCAAAGCTGGGTTGCTGATAAATTAAGAGGAATCATGCTCTAACGTCCATGAAACAACGTCTTCTAACAAAAGTTGTTTATAATCATGAGTACTTTCACCCACTGAAAGGTTGTTGGTGTTTTACAAATAACCCTGTATAACAATATTTAAGCCTTTGCACGGTTAACTTTAAAAGTAGTGTAGGTAAAAGTTCCTGGCAGAACAATACAGTTCTAGAAGAAGTATTAAATAGTGAAATTCTTGGCCGGAATAAGTTTCTTGCGAAGAAACTTGCGAAGAAAATCACATTGCTGTCCCCATGAATAATGTATTTGTTCAAAGAAAGGGATACGCAGATGAGAGCGTATTTTAGCAGCTGAAGCTAGGAATGAATAATTGAGCCTGCCGAGAAACTGTCTTAGATTGTGTACAAAGATATTACAGAATTCTCGGGGCTTTTGAAAAGAATAAATCTGCAAGACTAACCAAACGAGGTGTCTATATATTTTGACATTAAAGTTTTGCAGATTTTCGTATAAATTTGGTCGTCTCTCCGTCTTCAGTTATTAGTAGAGATATTGGAAATGGAAATGCTTTGCTTTTGAGGTTATCAAATCGCGGGGCCTGTAGCAAATTTTACTACGGGCTTAAACCTTAAGACCTTCGTAAAAAAGAAAACTACAACTAACTGGTAAATATCAAATGAAAACATCGTTGACTTGGGTTTGCAAGGTTTTGAGCAACCATATACAAAGCGAAAAGTTGATAGCTGAGCAGGTGCGGCTTACTATTGGAATACCGAAAATAAATCTGAAAAACACGTACAGGCCCAATCCCAAAGGGGGCCTCTGACCATACATAGGTCATCTGTTTATCAGCTTCAGGGCCGTTCATCATTTTAATTTGATCAGTTGCTTGACGCAAAATTATTTAAAAAGGCAAATCTGACGAAGAAATTATGCGCTCAAAACGACAAGTTTGAAAACTGCGATTTGAACAATTTTAAAAGGATGCTCACTCAGAGCGAATAAAATTTATTCTAAGCAATAGTGTTACATGTCCTGATAGTGAATCTATTCATATCTGTCGAGATGATGAAGCCTTTTGGAAAATTGGAAATCTCGTTGTTTTAGAGAAGTAAACAAAAGTGACCATAAATTTGTATTGATCTCAAAATTCACACGCCCCACAGCTTTATTATTGTTCATCGAATTTGAAGCTGACCCTTTAGACGCAACAACGATAGTGTTACGTCTTAAACTTTACTATTTCCGATTGTATTGTAACCATGACCTTCGGGGCTCGATATTGTACTGGATACAAAATTATGATTAGTTAGATTTTGGGATGCATGAAGGAGCCTCCTCGTGTAGCGCAATTTGTTCCATGAGACACTCAACTGAACCGAGCGCTCGGCGCATCCTGGACAGTCTCATCTAACACCTTATAAGACTGGCCAATCCTTCCCTTGCGGTGGTAGGGCTAACACCCGCCTGGTTCGCGACCACCCTCCCACCGAAGTTCGACGTCAAGCAGCCTGCTGTGTTTCGTCGTCGCGTGGGAGTACCAGTGCCTCAAGGCATCTTCTGGGCACGCTCGCTTCATCATGGACCTCATCTATCGCTTTCCATCAGGCGTGATCGAGGTCAAGAGCTAGCCCATTCATAAATAAAAAAAAATAAAAAAAAATAGTTTCGGGTGGTTTGATTTTTTGCAAAAGGCTTCCTTCCGTCTGATACGAATAAATTCAGTATCATGACATGTAACAGCAGAAAACATTTTCTTCACCCTGAATATTCTTTTAAAAATTGTCCTAATCTGAATTTTCAAAGACGAGTCGTCGATTTGAGGAAAGTCATGATTTTTCGCCTATTTAAGTCATTTTGCACCAAGTCACCACTCGCAATCAAATCAAAATGAACGGTTGGAAGATCACGTTAAAAAGTGTGTTTTTGGAATTCTGAAAGTGGGCCCCTAACCATTGGTCTCGTATCTGAAACTTCTCTGATATAGTTATTATCGGTTTTATTTCAGCAAGCTGCTCCTGCTGAGCTATCAAGTTTTCACCCTGTATGTGGTTGCTCAAAAACCGTGCCAGTTAGGTATTTCCCAGGGGCCTTTCCTATATAATTGTCTATATGGACCGGATCCAGGGCCGCTTAGTTTTCATAAAGTAGCTTGAAAGAAAAAAGGTTTGTTTGTGCGAAGTATGATCCATACTACTCAAAAATAAACAAAATTAGTGACTTAAAACAGGTTGGCATAATATGCGTCACATCTGCGCAAAACGGCGATCGCTGATTATGGCAGGAGTTAGGAGTCGTATGTGTGACAGAGCCATGGCGCTGGTTTTCAGCAACATGTTTTGTAAGCCCAATGCGCGGGGCCCGTAGAATTTGCCACTCTTGCTTCGTGGCTCTGTCTTGGCCGGTAAAGGTTTTCCGATAGCCTAAGACAGTTCTACCAACATTGCGTATAATTACCTATGAATAGTAGATATTCTGGCAAAAGTGTAAGCGTATCTAACTTAACTCAGCTTTCTAAGGTTGAAAGTATCTAACAATGGTGTTGAAATGCACGTTACATAACATATTATATTTATATATTCAGCGAGAGGACAGCACCAAGCGGCGGGAAGACTTTATGGAATCCTAATGCCTTTTATGCCAGTAGAGTTGAGTGTCGAACATTTAGCATTGCAAATACAATGATCTAATCTCAGTTCTGACTGACAATACAATGCTAAACAGTTTTCTAGGCGTAGGGCAGCGAGAAAACTGTTACGTAATCTGTTTTGGCGTGGGCATGACACGTAGTAGGTATGTACTGCTATTTGCATTGTGCGGATAAATTAGTACGAGTATGATGCATGTAGGGTTTGACGTACTCATGACTTAATGCAAAAGGAGGTTTCATATGCAACATACGAGTAGGTAATGAATAGGCTACAAACAGAAAATATCTGAATGCGTTGTCTCAGTAGATCGGAATGCCGTTAATATATTAAAATTCTACTTTTAATATTACATACCAATATGATGTCATTAAATAAATAACATTCAACCTTCATTATTTCGCAATCATTCACCCAGTGTTTGCCTGTGTAAAATTACGTATGATTATCTCAAGCAATTAAGTACCAAAGATATAGTAGTGTGTAAACAAGTACCAACTGAATGGAATACCAATGTGTGGTGCGAAACGAATAAAGTAGTAATACAAATTATGACACCTCGTTGTAAACTACTGCGTATGTGGTTATGGTTGTGAGCGGACCACCCGGCGACCGGGGAGATACTGATCAGGGCATCAGGTGTCGGCGCACAGGCCATCGGGCCGTCCCCGACGTCGCCATAAATAAAATTCGACACTTAAACAATAGACCGGCCCGACCCGACCCACAGACCCGGAGATCGAGCGATACCGGTGCGCCACCCGCTCCTCCGCTCTCCGCAATCACAACACTATACACAACCCGTTCTGGCTGCCGTGCGGCCAGCTCTACCGTCAAGTACCGTCACACCTCTCCACTCAACATTACATACATCACTATCATCTCCATCGCGGCTCATGCTGCTTTTAATACTATAAACATAACAAAATATATTTCAATTTATGAAATCGAGCAAAACTAAAATAAATAGCCATCGATATAGGTCGGCGTGGTGTAATTAATACAAATTGCTTTCGGCCATAAGTGGCTGTCAAAGAGGCCGCGGGCCGGGATTAATGTTAGATAAGTGATTGGGCGGCGGATCGCGAAACTTTCTCACGATAGCTATTGCGATAGCAGCGGGCCCGCGGCGACGTATCTTCCTGGCTTACGGGAACACCGACGAAATATTGTAGTTCCTTTTACAGTGAGAGATAATGTTGTTTACTTTACTCTGACCATTGTACACTGCACTTTGCTTATTTAGTAGCTGTTTGCTTTCAGAATTCACCCGCAAGGAATCAATTTTTAATTGAGCGTAAAGTTTCTATCTAGCTTTTGCGTAATACCCATTAAAAACTATTAAGAAAACGTTACGAAGTTTTTCTCTTAAATACTATAATTACTCTGTGCACAGTCGCAAGCCTCCTAATTACCAGCAGCGAGTAAAAGAAGCAAACGGTAGAAATAGAAAGTTTATTCCATAGAAATGAAATGTTATGTAAATATTAAGTCTCCGAGTAAATATTTGGGCTCCGACTCGTTGGTGGACGTTACGCTTACATTAGTTGCTTTTTAAAGTAATATTTACTTTGGTGGACCACTTTCAAAGGCTTGTTAGTGATCATTGCACTTGTATTTTCACGCAGCAGAAACTCAATTTAAATGGAGTCACTATTTATATTTATCTTGGTAAGGTGCAGCGCGTGCAGCGATGCAACGAGGGAGGAATTGGGTTAACTGGCAGGCACGTCGTCACCCTAACTTTAGACGAACGCTCCGCCTTCACATAGATATCAAAATAATCGGTTAAATTCAGAAGTGTTAAAAAGAGGATAATCAGGCGTTTAGAGTTGATAACCGGTTATGTGAGAATGGTTAACGTCTTTCGACAACTTGGCCATAGACGCTGATATTTCCTATTTACAAAGTCTTGTAAACAAATTGCTTGTAATGTAATCAACGTTTTTAATCACGCGCTGTCTGATCGATATTAATCTGATAAAAATCGAATTAATTTGACTTGCCTGTTATGCGTCTTTTCCATATATCTCAATATATGGAAAAGACGCATAACTATTTATTAACTTCCGGACATCAAACGAGTTTGTACCTATAACCTGTTTGCTGGTTTATCTTCATTGCTAACAATGTTGTTGGATAAGAACAACTTGATGGTGCTGATTTTTTTTTATGGATGGATGGGAAATCATCAAATGACCCCTTCCGTTCTGGGTGGAGCGGGAGGGAGTGTCAGACTCTTACTGACTAAAACCCACCCGTGCTCCTCCTAGTGCCCTTCGCGTTCCAGGGCCGCGGTGACTCTTTCGAACAAAATCCGCAACCCTGGCAGGTGATGGTGGTGATACTGATTAAGTCGTCTTCCTTTCGTCGAGTTCGGAAAGAGACGATCTAGTCCTCTATTTTTTTTTTCAATCTCTTAGAAGTGTATTTCAAGTTTAACAGAGCTACTGTGCCAATGCACGAAATCCATGTGTTTTGCTATTATTGATTGATCACACAGACCTATTTGTCTAGAATAAACCTACGCAAAATGGTGAGCTTTCATAAATTCGCTTTACAATTGCCCGTGCGTTCTGAAACATAATTGATATGGACTTCAGTCACTGGCAAAGATAATATCAGTCGAAATGATACGTGATTGGTATTCACGAGTTTCCCCCAACTTGTGCAAGCCATGTCCGTGAGAATGTCGCATTGTCGATCAGTTCAGGACACATCCAGATAAGTTCATAATAAGGACCGTGGGTTTCTTCCGGCGTCGCCATCTCGTCAGCGTCGGTACCTTGTCAGTCGTTATATGAAATAATTGGGATATTACTAGTTTGGCTAAAAGTTTTCTTGAATGGCGAATCAAAGTTGAATCGATCGTCGTTTCTGTCTATCTGATATGTTGCAATTTCGCAACATACAGGATAATTATGCTCATTAAACAAAAAAACTTAATGTATTGTTTAAAAACTTTTATTGAAGTACCACAAACTTCTACAGTTAATAGTTTAACCGAACACGGAACACAACATGAATGTTATAATTTACTCATAAGTCAAATTTAGTCATAACTGTTCCCTGAGTATGATATCAATTCTCACTTTGTTTTCTCGAAAATTGACTGCATACGCGTAAACATGCATAGAAAAGGAAGATATTTTCAATCGGGGTTAGTTATAAAGTTATCAAGAAAGCGAGCGAAGCGCGATGCACGCGCGTTTGTTTACGGAAGCTTTCCGCCCGCCCCGGCCCGCCCGCCCAGCCGCCCAGGCACAACACATGAATGAACCGCTAGCCATTGCGTCATGCGCCGCATTACAACTACTTTTATAATAAAACGACGAGCGAAGAAAGGCACGACAGACATTTGCATTAAACTTGCATGAAAGCATGAAAGATTTACTCTCACACATTTTCATAATTATTATATCCAATTATGAAAAACCTTTTATTGAAAGAAAGCTACACTGAATACTACCTTTAACCTGAAACAGTTTATACAAGGTTTCAGTGGGCTCATGAGGGAATGAAGGCAAACACGCAGGAAAATACAAATAGAGTTCATTTTACTTTCATTCTGCAATTCAAACACCCTTGATCGCAAGCCAATTATCTATCCCAGTTTAATGACGATTAATTCACCTTCATTATATCCCATTAAACTAGGCAATTAATTTAACTAGATAGTGAGAAAATCATTTTACGCGTTCTCATTTGAACTTTATGACGTGAATTTAATTGAAGCATATATTCGAAAGTGTGAGTTAAGGCGCGCTTGCGACATTAATGACACTTGTGAGTAGTGAGCTGAGGGCTACAAACAGTAATAAATCCTTAATATAGTAGTGCGGACACTTAATATTCTTGTACCTACTTATCTCTCCCTCAGAAACCTGTAAACTATTTTCCAAAGCGCATAGTCTACAAATATCTGAGAAAGAAAAGCTTAATTAATTTAACAAATTTGCCTTTTATTTTTTGACCTTTTATATCTTTAATGTAGTGTAGTGTAGTGTAGTGAAATTTGGTATTTTTGTGACTATAGGTAGGTGACGCATCAACGCTCAGGTGGACAGCGACGAGAATATCGAGGTTCTAGACAAGTGACATTCTGTCAGCGGTAGCGTATCGTAGGCGATTGTCAAAACGTTAAAAATGTATGGGATTGACAAATGATGTCGAAATGTCACGTGATCCATCCCTTGTATTTTGGCATTTCGTCAGCCGCCATCGCAACCCATCCATTAGAAGTGCTGATGTTTCCTTGTGTTTCCTTACAGTGCGTCACATGCCACATCCTTTGAACCAACCAAATTTCAAATCATTCCCATTATTTCGCTTAAACCGCGTGACCAATATAGTATCAATTTAAGGCATAGATAATGGCAATTAGACTTTGTTAATAAATCTTACAAGGCTGTTGGTATAGGATCTTTGTTGTACTTGGACACGATGAAATATTCCTATAATATTCCTCTTCAATGATTTTAAACATTGTGAAGCAAACGTTGATAATTTCGAAATTTAAGCAACGTTTTCAATAAACCCCGAAACGCTTGGTTTGTCCTTTTTAACAACAATAGTTAGTTAATGGTCGTAGTCTAGACAGAGTTGACGTTATCAATGAATTTCGGCTAAAGCTCATTACAATCTAGAAATGGCTGGGTTTCAGTACTCAGAAATACCTTTCTTCGTACTAACTATAGGTCCGAATGTCATGTAACGCGTGTGTACTGTGGCCTCCTTGGCTTCAGGTCACCGGCAGACAAGTTAGTTAGTCAATGGAACTGTAGAAGAATCTGGCAAATGTAAAAATAATATTTAAATTATGATTTTTTTTTGTACAAAAAGAATACAGCTAGGTATTAGCTCCCTTCTAAGGCAGGCCCTAAATAAGTACGAAGTTGAAATCTAAAAGTTGTTTTATTTGCTATACTAGCTGTTGCCCGCGACTTCGTTCGCGTGTATGTATTGTAAAATGATGTGGCTAGGTAAGATCAATGTGTTCGTATATCCAATACGAACAGTCAATATCTATCATTGATTGCCTCTTTTTTTATGTATGGGAAAACATCAAATGACTCCTTTCGCTCTGGGCGGAATGGAAGGGAGTGTCAGACTCTCACTGACTAAAACCCATCTATGTTCCTCCTAATGCCCTTTGCGTTCCAGGGCCGCGGTGACTCTTTCGAACAAATTCCGCAACCCTGGCAGGCACTGGCCCTAGCGGGCCTCGTCTTTATGCTGACATCTGCTTGTGACGCGCGTGGAACACAACGCGCCGTCGAGTATCACCTCTTCTGTTCAAATAATTTTTCATGAGAAACGTTGTAATGATAATGCTTCTTTCATTTCATCGAAACTATTCACAGCAGTCCTAGAAGATGTCGTTAAAAATGTGGGTATAGATTGGTACTATAGCGGTATTAACGTCAATTTTCTGCCCAACTGTCTCACTTAAGATTTGTAGATGACTTTGTGCTTTTCACTGAGAACTTCGATGACCCCCAGAAAATGCTTCAAAATCTTTAAGATGCTTCTTTTAAGTTGGGTCTTGGGATGAATATGACCAAGACGAAGGTTATGGCAAACACCTTCAGCGATTCAAATCTGGAAATGAATTGTTGGAGATGATTAACCGATAATTATGTTTATCTTGGCGATATCCTTTCAATTGGCAAAGAAAATCAACAAACGGAGGTATCGAGAGAAACACACCTTAAATGGGCCGCTTTTATCAAAATGGACGACATTCTGAAGCCTGCCAAAATTCCGCAATGTCTGAATTCCCGCCTTTATAACCAGTGTGCTTTTCCCACCATGACTTACTTACTTACATGGACGCTCACGCAGGAGGCTGTTTACAGACTGATAGTTGCACAGAGAGCCATGGAGCGTTCCATGCTTGGTAGAGGTACGTCGTCGAAATCCGAAGACGTACGAAGGTTTTCAACATCGGAAAACGAATTGTAGAACTAAAGTGGAGCTGGCAGGACACTTGGCAAGGCGCGGTGATGATAGGTGGAGTAAGGCAGTGACTGAGTGGCGTCCGAGGACTGGAAGAAAAAGTATTGGTCGACCGGCGAGATGGGCGGACGATATTGTTGCCATCGTGGGTAGAACCTGGATGAGGCTGGCACAGGAACGTGGGGATTGGCACACGAAAAGAGAGGCCTCTCTATATGCTCAGCAGTGAGTGAAGTTGGACTGTGGATAATGATGATGATACACGATGTTGATGAAACTTGCTAAGTTTGTTAACACGCGATAGAGCTACATAAAGTTGTCCATGGGAAAACCAACCAGAAGAGAAGTCAACCCCCGCAGAGGACACAGCGGAGCATACGGTGAAGGTCTGCCCTGCTTGGGCGGAGCACCGCCGTGTCCTCGTCGAGGCGATCAGCGACGGCGACCTCTCGCTACCGGCTCTGGTTCACTCCATGGTCCAGAGCGCGAAGGTGTGGGAAGCCGTCACCTCCTTTTGCGAAACAGTAATGCTAGTAAAGGAAGGGGCGGGCCGCGTGAAGGAGAGGCAAACGTCACGCCTTAGCCGCTGAAACAGAAGAAGATGCCCCGTGCGTCAGGAGTCGCAGGGCGATTCTCGGCCACCGTAGGCACGGGCCTGCGGACGGCGAGCGTTGGGTGGCTCGCGGCCCGATAACAACCAGCGGCCGATACCATGACGTGTTAAAGCGTTAGTCGTTCGAGCGAGAAGGAGGGATGGAGCTAAACACCCTATATAGCGCCACTGGTCCTGGTCGACGAAGCGTTGTGTTCCATGCGCGCCTTCAAGAGATGTCAGCTAAGTAGACGGGGCCCGTTAGGGCCAGAGCCTCCTAGGGTTGCGGAATTTGTTCGAAAGAGTCACCGTGACCCTGGAACGCAAAGATCATAAGGAGAAACACAGATGGGTTTTAGTCAGTAAGAGTCTGACACTCCCTTCCAGTCTACGCAGAGCGGAAGAAGTCATTTTGATGATTTCCCATCCATAAAAAAACCCCCGCAACGGATAGAGAAAGAAAGAAAGAAATCATTTATTTGCTGTAAATGTAGGTAATACATATAGGTTGGAATATTTATAGATTGTCCCGATACATTTTACCTTACGGCATGCAAAATATTGGATTTGAATTTAATAATAATAATACAATCAAAACAATTATTAACCTGTCGCAAATTTAATAGCTAATTGCGGCTGTCAAAAAAAAAATAATAATAAAAGATAAATCACTCGCATAATGTAAAATGAAGAGTATAAAATGTCACAATATGTAATGTCAAATGGCTTAATGACAAGATGTTTAATGTCAAAATATTAAAACACAACGACAACAATCACAATTATAAAAGATAATGTCCCAATGTAAGTAATGTAAATTTATGTTCATGTCAAGTCATAATAATAAAAAAAAAGAGTAGAGAGTAGAGAAGAGTAGAGTAGGGACTCCGTTGTGCGTAGGTGTCCTGGCTAAGTTTGCCGGCCTAGCTCCGTCCAAGTGTACAGAAGCAACCAGGGTGCTTTACAGGTTGAGTGGAGAGAATTAACCGTTCAAAAAAAATTCAATTTCAGTGGAGCAATCAAACCAAATCTTTTTTTTATGTTATGCATCAAATGCATAACGGTAAGTTTTGTATGAAAAGAATCACTATTTATGACGTTTTAAAAGTACCATTAGCAACTAAAAATATATTTTGGTGTAATTCTCATGCTTTTGATAGTTAGTACTTTTTCGGTCAACAGATGGCATTACGGGTATCTGAATTATGTAGATAATAAGTTGATTTCTTCTAGATTGCTACAATTCCTATCAGGTTTATGTGTAAAAATTATCTAAATGGTTTTGTAACTAACTAACATGTCATTTTGTGCATTCAATTATTTTGTGCATTAAATTACGAACAAAAACCGTTTAAAATCAATATTGCTTACCTCCCATAACATACGGCGTGATAATATGTAGCCTAAAGTCTTCCTTGGTTTACAAAGAACATTTTTGCTGATTTTCAATTCAATCTATCCAGTAGTTTTGGCGTGAAGCCGTACCATACACACATACAAACAGACAAACAGACAAAAATTCTAAAAAGTCACTTTTTGTCATCAGTTACGTTTTTCTAACAAAAGCCACTTATTTTTTCTCGAAAATTCTCAATGTACAGTTTTTCTTTCATTACTGTTTTATTATATGTATAGATTAATAAGTAACACTGAGAGGGAGGTCCTCCGGTGTTACTGTACTGTCCGCACCTTTAGCTCTACAAGATAACAGCAAAATGTGTAGTGCACGGTTGTCTAGCGCGTAGCGCGTCGGTTGCCTAGCAACGCTCTGACGCCAGAGTGCCGCCAGAGGAGCGCCGGGACGCTGCGGCGGAGCGCCGCCAGTGCCGCTCCCGACGTCGCCTCACGCGTGTCCGACACGAACAACTAAATAAATCTATGAGCATGTATAAGGGACTTCTTGTGCAACTTGGCTCGAAGATTTTAGAACAGTGCCAAAAAAAACATACCGGGTTCGATTTTTGAAATAAAATAAATATGTACGTCAAAAAAAGTGCAGTGAAAAGTTGATCAGTGAAAAACTTTGAATTAAGATAGATATGTGAATATATTTATTACGGGTTTTTGTTACAATTTCTTAAGATTTATGGTAAAAAGATTAATATTACAAATTGGTTTAAAACACTTCACTGTGAAAAGATTTCAGTAAATTGTTTTCGTATCTCGTTAATTCAGATGTTTAAACATTTCCAGATAAGATAAAGGAGCACTAATACAAGGATTACATTGCCTTGATAACCGCTTTGCAAATTAATGATAAAGCAGACAAGAGCGCTTGGTAATTAATTATACAAAATACCAGACTGCTTTGTCGAGAAACTTCAAGAAGCAGTTACATATGTGCGCGTTAGACAGAAAAATCTTGCAGAATATTCAAAGAAACGTTTCAATCGCCCGTACCGTTTGTAATCACTGCTATTGAAAGCAAAAAAGCTAGCGCAATGAAAAGAGTTGTCGGCGGCCCGGCGTCTCGGTGACCGCTGATTCCCGTCATATGACGGTCTTTTATTTAGATGAGGCACACCCCCGGGGTCATTCACCCCCGCGCGGTAGCACGCGCTTTATGAGGAAGGTCAGGGTTATTGCGGTGACGTGACGGTGCAACCACTCCACTACCCAAGTCCCGAGCCGACTCTCAGCCGTTAAATATATTTGTTACAGACAGGCTTCAACAATAGAGGTCTAGGTATCGCAAAACAATAAAGACGCAAAGCTTTTATTAGATAAGATTGTCTCTGATGTGCTCTGATAAGCATGTGTCATCCCAATCATTCAAAACACTGAGTTGAGTGACGTCGTGCACTGAGCGTGGTTGTCGCAGTGCAGGGTTTGGGGCGCATGCCCCCGGGCGCTCGCTGCCGCCACTCCATGTGTGTTACAAACCACAAGCTCCTTTCATACTTACATCCTTTGTTTTTGTCCACGCATACCTTTAATTTAGAATTCTCTTTTTCAAGCATTCTTTTTCATTTATTTTAGCCTCAAATGCTACTGTTGGGCAAAGCTTTTTTCACGAGGAACTTTTAATTAACAGAAAATTCAGCTGGGGAAAACAGGCGTGGTATGATATGTTCAGGAAGACGTTATGATTTAAGAGTTTATTTCAATAGACTAAAGACACAGTAATACAAGTTTAAATGTCATCGAAAGACTGTAACGAATTGATGCACTGGGCGAAGTGTGTGCAAGTGGAGGAAGATGCGTGGTCGCTGCAGCAAGAGCGCGGACGCTGCGAGGGCGCTGCACCGGCTGGCGTTTGCTCTGTGGCGGGCAGTCTTCTACCTTCAGCGAGCGCCTGCGCGAGCCACGCGGCGCTCGCGCAGCCTCGCCGGCCACACCCGCGCTCCCACTACGGTCCGTCTTGTCTACTGATTGATACCACGAACTCTCGTAAAACTACGTGACCTATTTTTACACTTTTAAATATCCGTTTTAAAGCCGGATAAAATATTGCTGTTATATACGCACGCGCATAAAATACTGTAACAGCATTGGTGGCGGTGTCTACTTTGCTTAATATAGTATTGACTGACGAAGGTTAATTTAACATGAAAGCTGCAGTTTTGAGAAAAACTAATCTAGTTTTGATGGATTTTATAAAATGAACCAACACATTTATCAGACATCACGTTGAGACTGTTACACGGATTTTGTAGTAGAAGCAAAAAACTAATGAAAAGTACCACAAAAGTTTTTTGCACGACTTTTTTACAGGTCAAGTGGTCCCGGTTGCCATTGGGTGTATGACGAAATTCAAAATCTAGTCTACCTAAACTTTTTAAATAATTATTTTGTTAAGTATCCAAGCAATCAGGCAGTGTAAAATTAAGATAAAAGCTTTACTGTTACTAACTCACGTTACATAATAACAATGCAGCCGTTTATTAATCATAGCGATATAAGCTGCAGTAATCACTTAAGCCGCGCCCAAAGGGGTTCATTTGTCAGCTTTATTGACGGGACCCGTCCATCCGATCGCGATACACCCCGCCAGGGACTGATCAGCACACGTTTCACGTCTCAAGGTAACGATAAAACTAGCGTTGTTCCGGGAAAATGGTAGTAAGTTGTGCATAGTGTGTGCTACGATTTTCTTCGTTGGGTTTAATTCTAAGCCTTGACCATTGTCAGAAGAAATGAATCAGTCTTCGATCAAAAATACACAAATAGGCAAAGATGTACTCGGACGGTTTTGGAGTAATCGTGCGGGAACTGCTACGAGTTTTGCTATGAAAGCCTTCATATGATTTTTTTAAGATTTTTCATATGATGAATTTGGGGCTGACATGTCTTTGATAAAAGCCCCCAAACCAAAATAGATAAAAAAAAAGATAAAATTGTGTGTGTTTCTTTAAAATTATAATATCAATAAATTAGTTATGTTTTGAATGTGAAGCATGATTAAACTATTAAGTACTTACTCTTATTATATTTTATCATCCACATATTTAGATACCTACCTACTTGTGAACAACTCAACCACACATTCAATACAACATTATCTAAACCAGATATCAGCCAACAAAGAAACGTTCATCAAGTGTTGTCAATAGAACTGTCGCGACAACTAAACCACAAACTACACCAAGCCTTCGTAAGAAATGAAATCATGTACCCTACAAAGCTCGCCTCAACGTTAGATAGTGAAATGAAATGCATTCCTCAATGCCACCTCGGCGTACTATACAATAATAATATATTTCTGTGAAACGAAATCCCATCAACTCGAAGCCGACATTGAGAAAAAATGACAAGGATTAAATTACTACTTTTGATTTCATTTTAATGACAGCCCGACCTCGCGGGGCTTTTCAAAGATTTATTTTGCAATAGTCGCAGTAATAACAGCTTGGCAGTAATCTGTGGTGATGTTTTAATAACATTGTGTTGTTATTTTGTTTGTTTTAGAGCCGAGCAGTGAGTGCACCCGCCACCCCGGCTTCAACGACATTTTCGAGAGAACAGGTAAAAAAAGAACACCATTATTTTTTAACAAATGAAAGTGTACATGCAAAAAGTAATTAGGATTATTCAGAACGAATTTTGTTTTCGTTTTAAAAAGCGATAAGTCTGTTTTTCAAACGTTGTAGAATAAATTAAGATTAGTGACACCAACTGAGCTAAACGTGTTAACCTCAACCTACGTTATCAGCTGTCTCTGATCAGCAAATTAATTAACCATTTCATTAAACAACATTAAGTGATTGATAGCGATCATGTTTGTGTACCGACGGGAAATTATACCTAATTGGTTATATCTCATAAATCATTATTAACCTATTTTTACCCGACCGTCACAGAAAGTGGGTAATGTTTTCTATCTTTCTTTCTACAGCGAATATGAAATGAGTGTACTATTTTACGTAATGCAATCATAATATTCATATCATGTCTTTCTTTGGCACGATACCAAACCACTTGAACGCATGATATGTTTTCTCAATAGCGACCATAAAAAATATAGATAAGAGTTGCTTCTTTATAGTTTGTAGGTTTTTCTTTCAATTTAATGTATACTTATGTATGTCATTTTACGGAGACATAGATTTCAAAGTCAATGAAACTTTAATGACTGCAAAATCCTGATTCATTTATCAGGATGTATTGTGAGAACTTGGTTACATTGAGATTGTTTGGCATTATTGTTCCCATACTTATTTTAAAGAACTCTCCGCCTACGGTACGGTAGAATAAACCTTCCGATAGCAATATAAGCAATTCCTCAAAAGGTACACATTTTACATTCCATTGCAAAAGGAAACTTTGCTTAATTCTCAGCAATTTTCGCAATTATCTTTAATCAACCTTAATAAGCATTTTAATGGGCCATCGATACAAATAAACGTCTTGTGCTCAAATAGCCTTAATTTACATCACATAGAAGCGGGGCTTACGCATCGACTACTCTAATCGGATTAACTGCATTGATGGCGAAGCTCGCGGAGTACGCAGCTTCGTCGCCCGCGCCTGCGCTGCACCTACGCAGCGTTGAGACACTTTCACAGAAATATGGCGCGCCTACGACCTTATGTTGGCTGACATAAACACTTAAAAGCAAGACAAATCAGGGCTTTTCTCTTCGCTGTCACCTTTCTATTCTAGTTTATCGTAACAAAAGTATGCTTCAAATAGTTTTCCACACGTCTGGTTTTATTTCATAAAGCGGAAATTATGACGGGATTATTTGTTCCGAACTCGTTTTGAAGAATCGACAAATGTTTACGAGTCCTTCACACTGCACAGCCGGCGGGTAACACGTGTTATAGCCGAATTTACAAGAGGGGTCCTAAAATAACTCCTTGTGAACGCTTCTGATTGCTGTGTAGTTTATTTCCTGCGTGTTGACCTTGTGATTTTTGGATCTGATAATGGGAATGTGTAGGGCACTCCTACACCTTAAGTAAATGTTACTGAGCAAACCGGTACTTCATCGAACGGAATAGGCAATAATTTTCGTATTAACGTTTTGTTAAATTGTACCTGTTGTCAGCTGAGGTGAAATAGAAGCTTATTGTATTCTGACTTTTTGTTTCACAACAATTAATGTTTTGTTATTATAACATAATGTGATCATTGACGCATTGAATTTCTGTTATTTATGCGCATCAGGTGGAAACACGATATTCTGATCGATCATTGACTCCAATAAGGCACAAGGGTGATGATAAACTTTTATTATTTAACAATACAGTAATGAAACTGTATCCTTTTATGACGTTTACTAAATCAATCCATAAAGGTATCCTTTGCTTGCCAGCATTACTGTCGAAACACAAGCTCGGCTTAGCTAGCAGTTAAACTACATATGTCCAGATGCACGTAAATAACAGTATTCCTTGACATGCCAGCACCTGACGTCCGTAGCTCAATTAGTGTCCTTGTTTACTTCCCTTCATAGTAGAACTAAAGGTAGGAAGAACTCAATTTATGTCCATTTACACGTGTATCTTCAAGATATGCATTATGCCCATGGAAATTGTGCAAACGTCTCCTTGCTCACCTCTATACATATGCACTGCAATGATCTTTATCCAGAAACCTTAAATGTCATAATCACAGTTGACAAGATCACTTAGCAGCAATATAATAGTCTCGTCTCTATCACATAGAGCTTTTTTTTTTTTTTTTTATTGGATGGGAAATCATCAAATGACCCCTCCCGCTCTGGGTGGAGCGGCAGGGATCACATAGAGCTTGGTTATTTATCTCTCGATTAATAAATTACGCATTTGATGTTGAGTGTTTTTCAAACTCCGTCTTAGCCTGAAAACTTGTCAAAATTTTGCATTAGAGTAGGGTTTGATACGTGCATTACTCAAAATACTCAATTAAAAAACCCGCCCTGTTAGGAGACTGACGTTAGTTATCTATCTATAGTAGGCGCCAGATAAACTTGCAATAAAGTACATTGACCTTTCCCTAATATTCTTTCAGATACACGAACAATAAATTGTGAACAGTTTTTCATTATTTCATTATTGCACATTAATTGGCGCCTTGGCCTACCATATTAACAGAACTGAAAAAATAAATATATTTCTACCATTACCATTTTTTTTTTAGATGGGAAATCATCAAATGACTCCTCCCGCTCTGGGTGGAGCGGAAGGGAGTGTCAGACTCTTACTGACTAAAACCCATGCGTGCTCCTCCTAGTGCCCTTTGCTTTCCAGGGCCGCGGTAACGCTTTCGAACAAAATCTGCAACCCTGGCAGATTCTTCCTCTACAAAAAATACGTACCCACATACACATTAGCTAAACTTCTTATTTTTCTCTTATCAGGGTGGTTCCCGATCAGCCAGCTATCCCAGTGGACCAGGCAGCAGGCTAGACCTGTGCTATGTAGCAGAACGCATGCTGGCACTCCACCTGCCCGAGCGAGACGCGCATGCGGAGGCCCAGGCCGCGCATATGCTCACCAATAAACATGGAGAACATTTCATGGTGAGTAGATACTCTTACTAAAATTGTTTCAAAGGATGTAAACAACTGAAAAATTGAAAACGTTTGAGGATCAATATTACCGAACAACCCTTTTCTCGCTGAGGTATTTTTATAATATTAACGGAATAAATTTTACTTTAAAAACAAGCTTCTGTAGCGGCCATTTTTAATTTAGTGTAATGTTATATTAAGTTTCTTTGTTTACTACTCTTCAAGCCCTTCTGTTTGATACCTGTTTGATATTAAGGGGGTTGAGATAAGTATGTAGGTAATCCGCCATTTTGAAGCTGCGGAATGTTGAAATAGTTACAATATCGACTGTTGCACATTGTATTGTCAAATTTCAGTTCAATCGGAAATGGTCGAACAATGGTTTGCAAACTTTGACGGACACCTAACAAACATGCGAACAGTGCAAGTTAAATAAAAGCTTGTAAAAATAAGCAGTCATACATCACACAACAAATAATTTATATGATTTTATTCTCTTCGTCATTAGCGTACATTTTATGTTAAATATTTTAATTAGAGGAAGTGCTGCCCACATGGTGGGTTCGTCGCCGTCTCCCAAGAGCGGCGCTTTGAAGACATATTTAATTTGAGAAGTAATTTTATAAGACGGCCGTTTATTTGGTACTAATTTCGTTAGAAAAAATTTAAATTATTATCAGAAGAGGGAAGAGACTTGTTTTACAATATAACTGCAATTTAGTCGTTTGAAGATACTGTTCATAAACCAAAGAATATTTTCTCAAATCACAGCTGTACGTAGACACAAATACGTACTGCTAGAAATAAAAATATGTACAACAAATATTTACTACTTCAAATGTTACCTATCTGGCTGTAACTATCGAAGTCCAGTGGAACAACATTAGAACTACAAATGCCAATGTAATTTTGACCTGTAGGTACCCCTATATGAAACGCGTTTAGTAACTCTAATGCTAAAAATAAAAGACAGACCTGCTTATGTCTTCAAGTTGATATTACTTGCGAGACCTTAACTCTTACTTTAAAAAGAGCCGTATAGTAAAGTAGTATTGAGTTAATGGTAGTTATAAAAGTTTGTTAGTTTGTAACTTTTCCATACGTGCATATCGTATATCAAATCCTTGTTAGTTTTTCGTTGAATCTTTGTAGGTAGATACTTTGTACTTTGAACAACTAGGTAGGTACGTCTATTATGGAAGTGTAAGATTTTGAGTCGCTTGTGGATAGTAGCAAAACTTGCGGAGGTACAGAAACATGGCCAAAAAAGATATGAAAACTAAGAAAAGGTTAAATAAAGATGTATCTGCAACGTGTAACAGAATAAACGCAACACCTCTTAAGGGGTCATGGTACTCATCATTATGAACAACTTTCACTATGGGACCAACACTGAAATCGCGAAAAAAAATTCGACTGCCCCATACAATTCTGTGCGCAAAACTCGACAAAATGTACTGAACAGCTGATTTTATTTTTCGCGATTTCGGGGTTGGTCCCACTATAAAAGTTGTTCATAATGATGAGCAAAATGACCCTTCAAGAGGTATTGCGTTGATTCTGTTACACGTTGTATATCACCTTGTCTTAATGTTAAGAACCTATAGTATTCAAGTAAAATGTTTAACATCCTATGGTTCTAAAGAAGCTACTTCTCTCTCTATTGTGACTGTTAACACCCCATGGTATAGGTCACGTTATCTTTATCTTTCACCTCCACCTGAGAATAGGTCCTCGGGAATCAGTATCTCTTGGCACAGACAGTTGATTTACATTATCAGTTTTTCCATTTTTTCCAGGTATTCGAGGTGAGCGGCGGCGACAGCGCGGCCGGTGTCGGAGCTGCTCGTGGCGTGTTCGGGCGGGCTCGCTCGCTGGGCTGGGCCGGAGACCTAGCCCCACCGCTTGAGCGCCTTTGCGCCGCTTGCAAGCACATCGAGAGTTGGCTTGCTGCTCATCCAAAGAACGTCGCCATACTACTCGCATGGTAAATATCTATGTAATTCTTCTTGTGTAGATATCGCTGTCAGCGACAAGACCGCCACCGTGCCCATATAATTAAGTTATACTTTTATTTTGTAAATATGAATTATTATGTATCAAATTCGATTCAGGTCTCCATAAAACATAAGGATTGCATACCACCATCGCTGATGAAAATTAAGACATGACTAGCAAGCGTAATACTTACAATGCATTAAGTGTCCTAGCTTGTGTTGTCACGGCTATTTTTAACAGAGTTCAAAAAAGGAGGAGGTTCTATAATATCCGAGGGTATAATATGAATTTTTTTTGTTCACAAAAAAGAACTTATTCCTATCAGGAAGATGGATCGCTTGTTTTGTAGGGACATATTGTCGCCAGACCAGACTATTATAATTAATCAATCAAATAATTCGGCTGCCCAATGCCCAAAGTTACCGCACTCTATGTATAAGGGAAACAGATAATATTTTTTGCAAACATTTTCCGGGTGTCGATTATTTCAAGAATCCTAGATAACTCGTTACTTTGTAAATAGATAATACTGTATAACATAGATTAATAGTATAGTGCCCCTTTAATTTGTGATTTCCTATGTACCTAGATAAATAAAAGGTGTTATTGTTGTTAACAATTGTCCGATACTCCTCTACTTCAAAGATAGTTTTAATACGACATTCCTATTTTTATTTGCTTCGCGCCTGATAGTCATGGGATGCCCTTATAATCTCTTTGGCCGTCAACTGTTAAAAATAAATACTTAATTTTCGTTTTGTATTGTTTCTAGGGGCAACCGTGAGCGGCTAGGCGTGTTGGTGGCAGCCTACATGCACTACTCGGCGATATGTGGTGCGCCTGAGCATGCCCTCGACCGATATGCTATGAGGCGATACCTGGACGATCGGGTGCCGGTCTTCCAACTACCAAGCAATAAACGGTAAATGTCATTTATTTAATTATTAACACAGGTTTAATACCTACGTTTATTTATAAAATCAATATCTTATATATTATGTAGAGTATCCTAAAGTAACGGAGGTAACCTAAAATTTGAAACGATTGGGGGTCCGAGTGCTCACCGAGTCTTTCGGGACATCAGCAAAAAACTGGTCGACTGTTCACGTGACCAGCGGGCTAGGCATGTCTTCGGCCAAAGAATCAGCATTGCCATTCAACGCGGCAATGCTGCCAGTTCTGGGCACTTTTGCCATTGACAGCGATGTGGATGAACTTTTTCATGCCCAATGATTCATTTTGTTTTTATATGCCGTTTCGTAGTCTTTTAGTAATATTTAGTAGTTGCAACAGTAAATACAAAACATCGAAGTGATGATTTTTTATTACTAACCGGGACAATGAGCCATTTCAACTAGATAATTTCGACATTCGCCAAAGAGCTTAAAAACTAAAAAGTTAGCATGGTGACCACCACATCAACTTGCAAACCTGCGATTAGGTAGGTAACTAAAATAACTTAGGAACGTTGAAAGTCTTCTGATAAATACTGAAGCATAGTCAACTGACCACGTTTCATTATTAAGTATCAAAGTTCTAAAACACATACTGGCCAGTGGACATCCTCTTAAATTACTGCCAGTTTCAACACAACGGTTTAATTGGTTTTGTTTTTTCGACAGACCGTTTGCCAGGAATCTGTGATCAGATTGATTGAATGTTGTAATTCCCAAAAGTCTTCTAGATATTGTAACCATGTAACCTTGTGGAACCTAATAACATTTTGTTCTTGTGCACAGCTACATCGACACATTCGCCGGGCTGCTGGCTGGTCAGATCCGAGTGAATGCAGCACCCCTACACCTGACGCACGTGAGCGTGGCGGGCTCGCTCGCTTCTTCCGCCACACCGACCATCGCCTTCCTCAAGATATACGAGAACTTCGTCTGCGTGTACACGTCAGGCAAGTAACTAAACCATTAGTAAGAAGCTAAGAGCTTCTTACTAATGGTAAGCGCGCACTACGAAAATAAATCGTTGCGAAAAAAAATCGTCAATCTGTAAACAACAGAAATGTACTACAATCCGCGCACTGCGAAAATAAATCGTTTGCGGATTGTAGTACATTTCTGTTGTTTACAGGTTGACGATTTTTTTTCGCAACGATCAGCGGTAACGATTGTCGAAAAGTCAAGACCCCATCGGTCAACCTGAAAACCACCCTTTTTCCTACGAAATAAAGGTGCTATCAAAGTCAAATTATAACCATTTTTATGCGCTTGATGCTCGCTTTATGCTATGAGTCTTGCCACACGACCCGAAAGATGAGTAAATAGGTACTTAGGACAAGTTTTATGTTTATTGAAAAGTTACCTAATAGAGAATTCTTTTGTGCAGGTCTATACATGGTGAATGGCGGCGGCTGGACTGTTGGCGTGGGGCGGTTGGCCCTGCGCGGCGACGTGGTGGTGCGCGCGTACCGGCGTGCGGCCCAGGCGCGGCCCGGCGCGGGCCCCGCGGGCCCCGCGGGCTCCTTGGGCCCCGGACAGCGACGCCTGGTGTTCGCGTGTCAGTTCCACACGTGCGCCGTCGCAGACCACACGCTCTCCTTCACCAAGCAGCAGCTCGATCATGCCGTGCACGGTAACCACCACCTTTCTGGCTTTCAGACTAATGTACGGTGAAGGTTATAACATCAATTTGGTGTAGATTATGTCATTCTGACCATGTTACGTCAGATTGACATAAATTAGTCCTGAATCAGAATCTGATGCGCAGATTGATGGATAATCCCGGTAGATTAATCTTAACTTTAGAAACTGAAATTACATGATAAGTACATTTGGCTGTGCACGTCTTTTGAGTCTCTTACGAGTCATCCTATTGCAACACAAAAAAGAATGTGAGCAGCTTTGGTATTGGTATTCAAGCAAAGCTGGACGTTTCGCCCCGAATCTTGAGAACAATAACACAAGAGAACACAAGGAACAAGTTCAGAGCCTCCTAAACTCAATTTACTTCTTTTTCAATGCTTTGAATGTGTTTTTGTACTGCAAAGTGCAAACTTACCTGTCATATAAAACCGCCATCATAAGATCTCAAAATCAAATCATTCACCTACACTATAAACACTAATGCGTACTTATATCGCTTCTACATCTAGCTGTGCCATAAAGATTCAAGAAAGCTGTAGGGAAACCAGCACTCTTAGAAAAAACACAAACAGGCCGCGTTCCGTTTTCGAGGCCCGTCGCGACGACCCATTCAAAACCCTCCCCGTCTTTGGCCTAACGAGCCAGCCCGCGTCGCTGAGCTTTAAATCCCCTAATTAATGAAACGACTCAGCCTGGTTTCCCTTGCTGTCCCGAACTGACGCCGCTAAGCCGAGGTCGTATCCCACAGGGGATGCCTTCAGCGAGCGGTCAGTAGTTTTAGCTTGTAGCTAGCTTTGTTGCCTTGGCTGGGGGCCTTAAATTCATTTGAGGCCACCACAGGCTAGTCCGGTTAAGCAGTTGATAGCCCTTGCGTGTTAACTTGATAGTGGTCATACCGAAAAAAAAAATGCCTGTGCCATATATAATAACGTGATAGTTATAGGTTGGGTACAAAACTTGCGACTCGAGTACGTAAGTATACCTATAAATATGTAGTACTTACATACTAGACAAAGATATTTATTGTCTTGTCTACAATTGAGTGCAATTACCTACGCCAACGTGATTTTGTTATCAGGAAAATTGCTTGAACCATTAGGTGTGAGGTCAAAGTAATAAATTTACTAGTACAGAAACGCTAATTTAATGGTATGTGTTTAATTTAGCCAAAATTACTTTATTTGTCTCGATTACGCATAATTGACCAGGTTTTAAGGGGTTGTCCATTAATCACGTGAGGCTCGAAATTGAGAACAAATGTATCTTTTTTCACGAAACGCGAAGTTTCCAGAATTAAATTGATGTAAGTACCTATTTAAAGTTTTTTTTAAGATACTATGTATCAAAAAATACATGTGATTATGGGTTAGGGGGGGGGGGGGGTTTGATACTAAAAAATGACGTGATTAATGGACAACCCCTAACTTAGGCTACCTGCTAATTTGAAAGAATTTTCAGCAATTTGCACCTATTGGTTCCACAGGAACGTGGGGATTGACAAGAAAAAAGAGGTCTATGTTCAGCAGTGGGCGCAGTTGGACTGTGTATGATGAGTTCCAAATAGGTCATTTCTGGGTAAATATTGTTAAACTATCAATGAGGAAGTTTTAAGTCAATGTTTACAAATTGAATAATCACCTGACTTGAAGTTGTATGCTGGTATTCCGGGATAAAATGACTCTTCCTACAAAGGTTTGTTGAATTCTCCATTAACAAGTTCTCAGTAGCCGCCCGCAGTCAGGATTTGTGTCCATTTACAATACAAATACAGAGTAAACATTGGCTATAGGCTCCTATTATGTACATCAGTTTGGACCTAAACATATGTACCTAACATGCGAAATAGGGGTGTACTTATCACACATTTGCCTTCTATCGCTTTGGTTTGGATGACGTAATGTGTGACAGTGATGTGATTATTCTTTGTTGAAGCAGATCCTTCATTCCCGAGCGACGGCGCGGTGGAGCTGGTGTTCCTGCGCGGCGAGGGGGGCGGGGGCGCTGCGCCGGCGCCCACGCCCGCCGCCCCGCTGCGCGCCGCGCCCGACGCGCTCGCCCGCGCCGACTCGCTCGAGCATCTGCGCCCGCTGTCCACGCTCACCGATGACGATCCTGGTAAGCATTTATATGAAATTGTTCAAAGTACCAGGTTGTTAAGAATTAAGAATAACATTTCCAGCTTTCGGAAGAGATACGCATTTGCGAGTGTAAGAGAAAAACTTAACACAAAAAATTGTACATTTTTTTTTCGACATGTCATGCGGTTATGTATTTGACATCTTTAAGGACCTATGATATTTTTTTGGCAGTCAATAAGTATCTAATATACTAATACGAAAATAGAGACAGTGTCACGAGTTATCAGTTAAATCTGACTGATCGGGACTGATCCACATTGAGATGAAATCAATATTCACGTTTAGTAAGTTCTACAAGATTAGTGTATTCCGAGTCGTTAAATAATAACAAAGACTATTAAACATACTCTATGAATAATTACAACTTGTGGCTAAATAATAACAACCGTACGGATCGATCTTCAAGCAACGCTACCGAGGTCGGGCTGTGGATGGGTGACCGATCTGAGATTCCTTCGTGCCTCGGAAAACACGTTAAGTCGTTGGTCCCGGCTGTCATTCTGATCTTTGGCAGTCGTTACGGACTTTCACAAGCTAGAAAATCTGACACCAGTCTGGCCAACATGTCACGTCACATCATCACGTCGGGGTCACCATTGAGGTACAGGGAGTAAAGTCTCGCAAACCTCCATTGAAAAGGGAGGATCCTCCGACCGGACGGTTGCTGTGTCCGGTGAGCGACTGCCCGATAGTTGATATTCGGGCTGTTGTATCTGTTCAAATCGCACGGCAAACTCTGATATCGCGATTTAGGATTTTGTAATGTTAGTTCGCTGCTCTCGGGATACATGGCGTTGTTTGTCTTATTGTTGCGATGTAGATTCTGCTACGTTGATTTTTGTGGCGGCATTCATACCGCTACAGAACTACCGCCGTGATAACCAGTTCCTGGGTTGCAGAGATCAGATTGGTAGTCGCTCCACGTTAAATATTGGTATGCAGCTGAATACGTTTTGGCAGGAAGCCAACCCCAATGTGGTTAGGAAAAGGCAAGTTAATCAATTTCTTTATCTATCTTTCCGATGACGGTATTGATAATATTGTATCACACAGGACCTTTGGTCGTTGTTGCGATTCCAAATTTTAGGTTTGAAGTATTCAGCTTAAATATGCACACCTTACCTAATTTTGAAAAACTTCGCCAAGCAGCAAAATATGCTTTACACAAGGGGCTTTAGTCACGATCGCGTTTGCGTAAATTTCAATTTGTATTGAAACTGAATAAGCGCTGTCTGGTGACAATAACGGAAAACCTTGTTTTTCGATACAATTTACATAAGCGAACATTTACGATAACGCGATCGAGTACACTAAAAAACTCACACTAAACCCTCTGATTATTTGTTTCTTAAATCATTTGCTCTATGCTGCTCCGGTGTGTGTGCGGCCTGCTTAAGTTAACACAAGGTATAGCATAGATTTTATTTGTTAAGTCAGAAGATAGGAATAAATTTCAATTTGTACGAAAATTACCTTACAATATGGGATGGAGTACCAGTGCCTCAAGAGGCCCTAGACAATGTGCTATTTGATTAGCGAATGCGACTGTCGAAATGCCAAAATGTAGGAATTTGATCACGTGACATTTCGATAGCATCTGTCAATCCCATACATTTTTGACGTATTGACAATCGCCTTCGCCACGCTACCGCTGACAGAATGTCACTTGTCTAGAGCCCAAGGTATCTTTTGGGCTCCCTCGCTCCATCATAGACCTCATCCATCGCTTTCCATCAGGCATGATCAATGTCAAGAGCTAGCCCATTCCTCAATAAAAAAAATAATGTAAAAAATGACCACGTACTTCTGAAACATCTTGTAAGTACGTGTGGAAGTACCATACGTAAACTTCATTGATATTTTCAGTTAAAATTCATGATGAACTGCATGTGTCTTCGTTCATTTTTGAAACATAACTTTGATGGTTCTGTTTTGAAAATCCAGTAACATAACTAGGTATGTTTTTTAGGCGTAATTATTTCGCCCAACATCAAAAGTTCAAATTCAAAGAATACCAAAAACGAAAATGAAATTTAACCATGCATTGTTTGAAGGTTTATCTGTTTCGAACTAACTACAATATATACAAAGTTGTGCTCGAGCTCGAACCAAGAGGCGTGGCGCCGAAGCAATTTCGCCGATGGGAAGCATAAATTAATAACTCGAGTGCTAATCCAGTAAAATGCGCTCAACCTTGACTGAGTGACTCGACCAGTTTCTCGGTCAAAGTTAACTATAGTCGGTGTCTATTGAATAGTAAAGCGTTGTTTATTGTTTAGTTCTGAATATAACAAACGGTAAAATTATGCTAAATGGTATCTTATTTTTACACGTCAATATCTATATATACGAGTACATATTTCAAAGTTATTATAGGCTACAAGAACTTGTGGTTCCTGGCTGACTGCAATTGAGAAGAAAGACTGAAACAAGCTCAAAAGTTTTAAGTCTATTTTAAAGTACAATAATTAAGTCAAATAGATATACATTTTTCAACGGCTGAAGTAAACCATACATCCACAATGTAACTTAGTTCACAGATAACACTTACTCAAAACAAGGAAATCTACAAAATTCGCCTTAATGCGTTTTATTTGTTCAACATCCGCAAGTTCTAATCTATTCTCGTGAGCATTAAAAGCTTGTCTAAAGATTTGTATGTGGGGTTCCCACATGTGGCTACAGGCAGTGGCAAGTGGCAACTGAAGCAGAACATCCGTCAACCATTACTGGCAACAATGTCACTGACTTAAGTACTTCAACTAACTTGCGTAATAGCCCTTTTGACAGGAACTGGCCGAAATGGGGGCCGTTCCGTACATCCTTTATAGGTATAGCTACGTTTATTGATATCCATTCAGTAGTCAAGGTGCTTTGATCAAAGAAATACTTCTATTATTTAGCAGCCACAATTACAAACGTCGCCAAAAGTTGTAGTTAATCTCAAGTTACCAATTATAAAACTAGGTTACTTTAGTGAAACTGAAAGTCCCGTAACTGAAATGTGTCATGTGTGTTGACAAAGCGACCTAACTACACCGGTTAGCGAGAGGTCGCGGCGGCGCAGGTGTCGGCCAGTCGGCTATTTTAGTGATGTGTCCGCCGGCGCCGCCCGCCCAGTCCGTCCGCGCCCGCCTAGCGCGCTGCTACGCACGCGCACGTCCCTAAGCTACCACTACCGGTACGAACTTTTAACATCAATCAAAAATTTCGTAAACTTTGCTCCAAAAGTTAAAACACGCCCTAAATTCGTTACAAGTTTTACAAATACTATAGTGTCAACGAAAACTTTGATGAAAAATATGTAACAATTTCTTTTGGATATTTCGAGGCTCGGCTAACAAAATCACAATCGAGGTGAGTGTGACATTAATTTCGCCGCTAGTGAAGCCATTTTATGAGTTCAAAATTAGTGAAGTTAATTCCATTGAATCAGTGTACAATTTCACATACCTATGGAGGCAATGATTGATTGTGCGTGTCAAAATCTTTACGAAGAGTGTGTCGGAATAAATTGAAAGCGCCTACAGAGCCGGCTTTTCTTATTTAACAATAGCTGGTCTCGAGCAGAGATAACAATAGGCGGTGTTAGTGCTAACGACAAATGAGATTGGAGTCGCTTCGTCCGGCGCCTGCCCGCTAATTGACCGGCGTGGAGAATCGCTGATGTATGTCCACCTCTCGGGAACGACAGCCTGCCCTTAGGGCCAGGATTCGACACACATCAATTTAATTCGTTACGAGAATCGAGATCGCCCATACGGGTACAAGCAATAAATAATCATGATCGTTGTCTGTGTCGGTAACCTTAGCAGCGTGTTTGTCTTATCTTGATTTTGTTTCTCAATAAAGTCTTTAAAATCAATCAGACACACAAAAAATAATCTCCTTACACTATACTGCTATGTTTTGATGAATTGAACAAAAACTTGCGTTTATAAGATTGCGAATGACCACCACAACACGTACCTAGTGAGGTCAAAGATTCGTACCTACTTGTACTTATGTCAGCCCATACCTAATGAATTTTATATTCGCACGCAAGGCTATGCTTACCCTGACGTCATCTCCGCAAAAAAATATAGGTTGCGATCCTGTCGAACGCATGTCGAATTAATCAATCTGCAATGTTACATGGTATAACTGGTATAACTCTGTGAACTACACTGATGTGTTTAAGACACTTGTGTATTTTTAACAAGAGATTTTGTTTGACTTTTGCATGGTTCATTTAAAGATCTGATTCATTGAGCATTTGTTTGTTTAAATTGTCCGTCCATTAGCCGATCCACTCTGCGGTTGTGATCATTGTGTACACTAAAGATTGTACAGGCTTGAGTACATAGTATCGTATTGATCGGATGGAGTTTATCCGCGCTGGCTTGCCCTGACATTACGCACACATGTCCTGCCGCGATAGCTATCAGTAAGTAGGTATTATTTTATCGCCAGAGCTTTCAGTTTTGATGAACAGTCAATACAACCCGCGTACGTACGGCAGACGTGTATTTTGTTCAGTGCTTTTACAATGCTAATTACAGCACTTTCTTTTAAATTGAGCGATCCAATAAATGTGAAGTGCTACTAACGGTCCTTCTGTGCTCCTTAAATCTTATTATTCATATATCTTAGACATTATCGGCCAATCTATAGTAGCACCATAAAATTTGCGAAGCTATTCATATTAAGACCAAAACAAGCGCGTTAATATGCAAATGTTGTTCAAAATAAACCACATTCCTCTCTAAGAAAAAAAGGTAAAAGAGCGAAACTGGTTAGAATTCGGAGCCAACGTCGGATAACGAACGTAGATAGCCCAACGGTCAGCGTGAACCCACATTATTATGCTGTAGAGCTTAGAGTTTCGCAGAAAACAAGCGAGGTGGTGCCTGATGACATCACTGCGTCTGCGCGCTCACCAACACACGCTCACCTTCATAGGTAACGACGGTTATCGCAACATTGTTAAAACACCACTGTGCAAACAGTATATTTCTCCCTGCCACCACGTCCTACTGCTATAATTATAAATGTGTTTCTGTATGTTTGTCATTCAAACAAACCTTAACGGATTTGATTGAAATTTGTAAAACAGGTAGACTAAGTATATGAGCTGGATTAGGACGTAGGTTACTTATCCCGGTAGTAAGTGAATACGAGCCACAGGAAAAAAAACGACTTTCACGCAGGCGAAGTCACTAGCAACAGCTAGTTTCTGATATACGACCGTTGGGTGTGACTCGATGTCCGAAGCTCCACCACATCGCGGTCACGCTCATTTTCAATTGTTAACGAACTAAAATCTTGTTGGACACGAGTTACTGAGAGGGTCCGATGACTTTAATAGATGTAGCTGTCGTAAACTTTGTATCGAATGGCTTGACAGTCACAAAACATGAGTTTTGTGACTTCCGCAAGGCGCCTTTTCAGTTTTGTAATTTAAAGAAAATCAATCAAGTTTTTATTCCGTTATGAACAGGATAGACCCTTTACATCGTAACTAAGTACTAGTATGCTATTTCTCTGAATAGATACCGGAGTAAGATAAAATCATCAACTCTGCGTAATCTTATTAATCTGGCAGGGATTGTGATCAGTGCCATGTGTGTCTGTAATTAATGAAAAATGATTTCTTTATCTCCACGTGTTGAGATATATCGTGGGACGCTGCGCAGGCGACACTGGGGCGCACATCCTCTTCCTGCGCTGCACATTTCGTAAGACTGCTCACTAGCCCCCGCTCGTCGCGTTATTTTCGTTGACACCACAGAAATAACCGCATCTTCCTTAACAGCGGCCGACGGCGACGGTCACCAGACGCTGACGTTGATATCTTTACACTAATTGCGTTATTGACAACCGCACATTTAGTTCAGTTTCGAAATCGAACATAGACGCGGCGCCGGCGCTCCGGACATTTCGCAGTTAGATGAAAAATCACAAAAGTGTCACGAAACGTTTGCTACGCGAACAAGACGCGCTCGTTATGTAAATTAGGCGAGTAATCGTGTCATTCCTCCTTATTTGCATTCTGTATTACACGCTTTAACACTTCCAACCATCTCGTAAATGGTTGCTGGTCAAAATATTGTGTGGGTTGCTGCGATCTTATTTATAATCAAGTTCGACGTGGCGTCGTAGCAGACTATACAGCGACAACTGGTCAGTTTTTTCCATCTATCCATTTTATATTATGTATCTACAATGTATCATTTACCTGTATGGTGTGAATGATCTTAAATCAATCGATGTAAATTGAACAGGTGTTAGTAAGAGGTCGTTTCCTCGTTTGGCAGTACTGCCTTGAACCGTCAACTGGCTAGTAGAGTAGGACCATCTTAGAATATTTTAAGATATCACAGGGTTATCACGAGGGTTAGTTAAGTCACGAGGGTCACTAAGTTTTATTTCCCTGTTTTTAAAGTCCATCTGGTCTGCGTAATATCTAGGCTACAGTTTATCTTAATGTAGAGATCAGATGCGAACATCATTAGCGACAACGACAAAGACATCTTTTACGTTTATATTTAGCTACATAAATAACTTGAGACTTCATTACCTTATTACTTCTACGAATACCGTTCTATGGCAGGCTGAGGCTACATGATTTTTTTACATGATTTTTTTACATGATTTCCGTAATTAAAGTATACTTACTTATCTATAAGTAGGACTTGGTACCGGCACTTCATCAAACAACACTTAACGGTGTCATCCCGCTGCTAGACTAACGGGAAGCAAACTTAGTCCTTTTTAGGATATGCTGGCTGCGTCGCTGTCGGGGCGACAGTAACTGCACCCGCTACTGTACCGGGTGCCACTCGCCTAATTGAACACTCAGGACTTGCTTTCTAGCTGTATTATTACGTGTGAATATAATAATAATACAGAACTCGTCGTGTAACTTACCTACATGTTGATATTGTTAATTAATTCTGTCCTCGTGCAAAGTGCAGTAGAAAATTATACACGTGCCAAACAGATAGATACTATATCGTTGCGAAGAGGCCCCGGCGCCGGTTTATTGGAGCGAATCGAATCCAATTTAAAAGCTATTCATAATTAAACCGTCGCTAAACACATCGCCCCAAGGCGATCCTAATCACATCGAAGTTATGTGAGAACAGTTTGTGGGGAATGTAAGTACCATTCGATGGTCTGAAGTGTTGAATTTGGTTCAGGTGAGAACAACGGCAGCGCAGAGGGTTCTGGCTCGGGAGGCGAAGCAGGCGACGGGGCCGAGGCGGCGCACACGTTCGGGCCCCTGGACGGGTCCATTTACGCCACGGTGGTGCGCGCGGGCGGCGGGCCCTCGTCGCCGCTCAGCGCCTCCATGGACTCGGGCATCTCGTCGGCGGGGCGGCGCGCGGCCCCCAGCCCGCCCGACGAGCTGGACGCGCTGCTGGGCGACATGCTGCGCACCGTGAGCGCGCTGCCCGACCCGCCGCCGCAGTCGCACGCCGACCGGCCGCCTGACATACCGTACCACGCGCGCGCAGACTCCGCGCCCTTCACCTACGGAGCGCCCGGCCTGCGCCCCGGCATGCTACGCGCGCCCAACCGCCTCGCCAGCCCCGAGCTGGTGCGCCGCGCCCTCGGCGGCGACCGCAACTACCGCCCCATCGAGGATGACGACGACGAGCGCACCGTCACCCCCGAGGTTCCCTCGCCGCGCACGCCGCTATCGCCTCGCACGCTCAGAAAGTTGACGCATGAAGATGTCACCACCACCACCGCTGTAGTACCACCGACGGCTTCTCCCATTAGGAATGGCAGGTTAGTTTCTTATTCCAAAAATATGATATCCAAATAAATATTTAAATGTATGTAAACATATGTCAAGACGGGTTAATTAAACGTATAAATATTTGTATAACCACTACATAAATAAAGTCAACCTTCCAAACCAGTTCTCCCTTCGCTTTGAACGTCAGTCTGAAGGAAATCCTCTGCTTTCAAATATAAATTATAATTTAAAAAAAAAATGTAATATAAGTACCTAGTCTTGAAAAAATGACGGGATATATGATCTCCTAACCTAAACATCCGTGTTTTGTATCTATTGTTTGTATTTCTAACTGGGGTCAAAGGCGAAACATCAAATTTTATATTAGTGTAATTAAAAGTAGGGGATCTGGTGGCAGATGTAAACATGTGTTCCTGTGCCGTAGGCGTGGAGGTCGCACTCACACCGCCTACACCGCACGTTGTGGACACTGTTTACATTCACAACCACATCGATCTCATTATTTATAGCAAAACCTAGTTTTTTTTTAATATTCCAAACTATACAGTAAACATGTACCTATGGCCAAGAGTCGAACATCAGTAACGTTCGTGGGAACACCGGGTATCTGTCGACTTAATCAGTAACAAATTGTTTGTAACCGAACTGTTACAGAGTGCGTCTCCTCTAATTTATTTAGCCGCGTTCCGCTCGACCCACTTCACTGTCAATGAAGAAGAGCAATAAAATATAGCCTAACCAATCACAGTCATTACACCACACCAGCTAGGCTAATATTATATTTATGGTGCTCTGATTAATTGAGTAAACGAGGGTCTGCCATCAAAGAAATTTCGACCGATATAAATTTAACGTTCTGCGAAACTTCGAGGATGCCTCACTGGTAATATAATTTTCTAACTCAATATCGCTGTAATTTTAAAAGTGTCTATGAATATTGAAAATAAAACAAGATTTTACTGTTTTTTATTTAATACTTTTCATCTTTGGTGAAAAAAGTTTTCACATTCGTGAAAAATATCATTCGAAGGAGCTTTTAGAAGTAAAACAAATTGATGAGTTAAGAAACTATGGATTTGATTTTTGGAGCCAAATTGCTACGAGGCTAACTTCATGAAAGTTATGATTTTCGTTCCATGTTTGTTTACTAAATAATACTTACATGCTAGGGAAAAGATACTGAAGTAGGTACACCTACTTCAGTATCTTTTCTAAGAAGTCCTAATTTTCCAAATGTCCATTCAGCGCCACTGCGCCAGCCGTTAAACTCGACTTGGGGAAAGCTCTCGTACTAAAATAATCGTGATAAAGTAGAGACCTACTAATTAACATTAAATAATTAACAAAGTTAACATAAACTTAATTAGGGTACTTTCGAAGTTCCATGATTGGAAGTATGTGGGCATTCCCATTCCACGGCATTACTTCCATTGCAATATTTACTAACTAAAGATCGCACTAATATCACTCAATCTGACAAGTTCGAAACAAAGACTTATTCGTAACTTGTTACACAAGTTTTCTGCTATTTATAAAACCTTAAAGGAAAAGTTGCTCTATTTACATACTTCTACTGAGTGTTACTGTAACTGTTTTGTAAATATTATTACACCTGTTTCAATTAACTCATGTCGCAAAACTGAACCATTAGCGAAGTGTATATGCAAGAACGACAAAGCGGAAAAACCTCTTCTTTGTCTCCCGAGACCACCTGACAATATTTGAGGTAATAATATTTTTATTGAGGGCTGCCATAACAGTAAGAGAGAAACTTGACGTCAGGAAACTATTAAATTGATATGTCAAGTAAACACAAAAACATTTTAGAATCACTTTAGTTCAAACAAAAGAAGTAGTGGAACATTAAATAATTTATAGATTGGAGCGTAGGAGCCGGCTATGTGGGCGTGGTGTAAATATACAATGATTACAACAAAAACTTGCATAAACTGCTCTAATGTTTTTTATTTGCAATGTTACAATTTTTTATTCGCTATCGAAATTCTTTGATGAAGAGCGAGATTATCATTATTTCATGCTGTTATGGCATGGCACACGTCTAAATTAAAAGTATCAATTTCAACTAGACGTAATCAAGTTATACTGTTTTACATAATAAACTGAAAGTGGTTAAAACCCTCACAAAATGGTGTAGGTAATAACGATATTCCAGCCATGACACGCGTTAACAATAAATAATGATGCGGCGGCGTGACAACAGAAACAAGGAGTAAATTACGGTTATTATCATAAACAGTGCGTGTGCGGCACACTACAGCATAATGTTCTTTGTATCAACAGAATGGGTTATTCGCCTGAAGCTTTTCCTTATGCAGTGTTCATTGAATCAACACAGACATTTTTTAAATGCTTTCTAGACTACAGATTATTGTTATTCGACGTCGGTATTCTTAGAATTCGATTCCCCGGTCGGATAAAGTGTTATAAGATTGTTTCATCTGGAAT
The DNA here is from genome assembly GCA_947386135.1 of Melanchra persicariae. Classification (NCBI taxonomy): domain Eukaryota; kingdom Metazoa; phylum Arthropoda; class Insecta; order Lepidoptera; family Noctuidae; genus Melanchra; species Melanchra persicariae. The sequence continues at coordinate 10,633,283 of OX376653.1, read as the reverse complement.
TTCGCAGTCGCAGCTTCAGTCTGTATTTTTGCCTCTAATTATACTGGTATTTACCTAACTGGCCAAATACGGGTGTTCCATTGTAGAAACATAACCCCTCTGGTTATCCCTTAGGGGTACTAGCGTGACATTATTTGTATTATTAGCCTTTGCCCGCGGCTCCGCTCGCGTGGATGTCGGTTATCGCGTAAAAAAGTAGCCTATGTCCTTCTCCATATTATCCCAGGCTATATAATATCTGCCTGTAACATTACGATCCGTTCAGCCGTTTTAACGTTAAAGCATAACAGGCAGACAGACAGACAAAAAGACTTGCATTTATAATATTAGTAGGGATGTACTACTAGCTTTTGCCCGCAACTTCGAACGTGCATATCCTATTTTTCCTGTTCCCGTAGGGATTTCGGGAAATCTTCAGGTCACTCAGTCACTCAATCAAATTCTCACAAGTCGCGAGAAGGGAAACCAGTTAAATTTTATATCAGGTAAGTATTTCCCTATGTAAATCATACCTGTTTCTTGCAAACAATGGCACACGTCCCCGTCAGTTTTAAGGCTGACATCAAAATGATCGACGTTTTGATAAATGACATGATACCGATATCTGTATGTCAATCATATCGTCGTAAGCGTAATGCAATGTACTCACAGCTCTTAATGTGAATGCTTTTGTTATGGTAAGTAAGCGAATAATGCTGGGCACACACCTGAGATAATGTTCGTGTTCGGTTACATTTTATGTCGTATTGCATACTTGTGGAGTCTCATATCGCCACTGTTAGTAGTACTGAATTGTTATCAAGATACTACCTATTTACTATGCGGTGGGTACCTAAGTACCTACTAACAATTAATACATATTTTTGTTTTTCGAAACTATAGGGAAACAAATGTTGCAAAAAGGTTTATTATCACAATTTTCACAATCGTCGTTGATCGTGTGATCGTCTATAATCGGCACGATCATCGTGCAAGCATCCACACTATCGTCTGTAGTAGGTAGTTTGTCGAACGGCAAGCGTACAAGATGGACGTGGAGTGTGTTGCTGCTGCTGCAACCATTTATTTAATATACAACCATTATATCAATGTCTCTTCTTTTGACCACCCACTAGCCATATTGAGTAGGTACCTACACCGATTGCTGATTTATTAGTAGTTTTTACGCACGCACGTGTGCAGTGTGCAACGCTTCACTGTCCGACGGCGAATTAATGATCGGCGATCGTGAGGGCACCTCAACGCCACCATACAGCGATTCCCTTTGATCCATGCCCGAAAAACCTAAACGCACTGCGAGTATGACCTCAACACGATCATGCTTGCCCGTAATTAATCTTCACCGATAATGTAGTGAAGCCATAAAAGTTTGTGTTAGAGATACTATGGATCTTCCCATAAATACAAGGAGATTCGTTTTGCTAAATCTCGTGTGTATCTTATTAGAAGCTAAAGATGAGCTCTAAACCTTGCTCTATACCTCCACAATCCACAGCAAACGAAGTAAACAATATTATTTATTTTTCAATTAGTTTCGAACAGCATTCAGCACTGGACCTAGAACTATTTGCAGTACATTAAGAAACGGAAGCGTTCGTCACATTAATTGAGTCGGCGATAGGCGTGGGCGAAACCGAGTCGAGTATCTCCACTCGTTCCGCAACATTGCCTGCGCCTGAGCACGGGCAAACGAGCCCAGCTCGGCTACCTACTGCGAATTATTTATGCGGCGCCTGCTCAATGAATGGCTTCTTAAGTTCCCAGTCAAATTACTGACACGGCATAACCATTCTTGGAACCAACTTCAACTAACAAACCCATAATTTATAGCTACGGCATTCAAAAAGTCCTTTCTAATCTAACCATACTTGGTATTAGATTACCCGCATTATTTTTAATAACATCTTGTCAACTTGTAATAGCTCACGTCAGCTTTGTGTAATGATCAACAAACGTAATCGAGCAGTTAAACTCGTCACTGTAGATAGACGCACGTCGGAAGGCGATGTCGAGTCGCAATTCTCGATTTGATTTGGAGCGATCGCGATGGTGTGTGATTGCGTCGCGCCATGACCCAAACAAGTTACTATTTCGAGATAAACGTGGCCATAAACGGGCGGGTGTCGACCGGGCCACGACACTGCGACGCCTCACCGCCTCACCGTCGCACCGCACCGCCGCACGCAGACTGATACACTATTTACTTTCTATAAAAGCCCGCTTTGTTGAGCCCTTTTACTTCCCTGTTCATTAGAACAGTTAACTTTCTGTTAAAACATGTGGTTTTACTGTTAATCTGCTCTATCTGTTTACTTATCTCATTCCGGGAACACCACTACTTTAATGAACGGATGAAAGAAAAAACATGCTGATTGAAGACATTCCATTCTGAACGGAAGACGATTAATATTCAAATAAAATTCATTTAGTATCAATAATGAGTTATCCATACCTACTCAGACACCCACTATTTAAAGATTCTTAGCACACGGATACAAGGTTCCACATTGCCATAATAAGATCACTTGGACCTTCAAGTCCTACACGCAAATAGCTATAAAAAACTCACAAAGATAACAACCGGACCCCGACCATGAAAAATATTATTTTGTTCATTTGTTGTTTATTTAGTTCAAAACTTTTATGTTTACAACAGTCATATCCGTCATTTTTAAGTTCTTCATACTATTGTATGAATTATAGTTCTATTACTCCCAACGATATTGTCAATTACACAATCTCCTCAGCAGATGGACTAACGGCGAAATTGAATGGGCAGAGCGGCCTGCGAGCGCAAGCGCAACCACACGGAAAACACCACCCGAGAATGGAACGTGGCGATCAGCGAGTACCCTCGGCTGGCACGAGAGTTCTCGAGCCCGAGAGCCTCGGCGTTCCGAGAGTAGTGTGGAAGGCAGCTCGGGACTCACGTGGCTACAGAGACAGCAGCAGAAGCTGCGCGAGAGGAAAGAGGCCAGGGAAAGAGTCGCTCGACTACCGCTCGAGTGGGATACTACTTCCTCCCGACAAGTGCGCCGCTCCGCCAGCCATCGGTGAGATGATACTTCCATTTGAATCCTATAACAATTTAGTATCCATTTTGAGCATTTTTGAGCCTTTCTAGACGCACTGTTCTGGAGCAACGGTTTTTTAGCTTGAACATCTAACACAATTGGGCGGAAACGTTACTCCTTTCGTAAACCATTTACTAACTAGGCAATGCTTTTGTATAACAATGGCACCAGAACTTAAATGCATTGACTACTTAATGACGATGATAAATCATTAAATACCAATAACTTTTTGATTTGCACTGGCACTTTGTGGGACCTTAATGAATACCACCGCTGTAATTAACGTAGCCACCTAAAGCCCAACAATTAATATAAAAAAGAAGAACTTTTTGATTTGAAACAGAAGTAATCGTTGGTAATGATTACAGAGTGGATGGCTACACGAGTGACACGACGGCGTTCGCTGACGACGACGAAGACTTCAGCGTGCCCTTGCACGTGAATACGCGCACCCCTCTCAGGACAGAGCACACCAGTCCGCAGGCTCCAGACAGGTATAATAATACATCATTTTTATAATATTTGAAGCTTTACTTAAACTAAGGAATACAAGTCCTAATAAGCCCCAGGGGTGCCTTTCGGAAACTGATGTACAACACAAAAACACTATAGAGCCGTTTCCAGATCCTCGAGATAACAATGTGAACTCAGCATGTACTTTTTGCTCTTTTCTTTGCTTATGTCATTCTGCGATATCTAGATGTTTGCAGCTTTGCTAAAATTTTCTTTTTGAAGAATGGTTATTGTGATGTTTACAGAACCTCATCTAGAAAGTTCATGTACGAAAAGATGACGATGCGCGAGTGGAGTACGACCAGCACACCCAACAGTACTCCCGCGCCTGGATTACTGTCGCTAGCGGAGCCTTCCAACACTGATACTATCGTAAGTCTTTATTTCCTAACTTTCCGGCTCTGTAGGAAATCTGAAGCTTGGCACGATAAGGGTATCGTTAAGCAGAAGAATCAGAATCATAAGAAAGTCTTGAGTATAAAAGTCTGTTGATGGATATAATAATATGGAGTGTAATTCTCTGACCGAGTCTGTGTTCCTGGTAGCTACAACCTTGGGTCTTTAAGTCAAGAGTGAACATGTTACTTCTAGGCAAGCGTGCTCCAACTCGTCGCTTTCCATCAGGTAATGATGTGGTCAAACGCGAGCCAATCAGTAATACAACGAAAATACAAAATAATTTATGGATTGTGCGCAAATTAAATGACTACAAAGAGATTGAGTACTGAGATGATGACTTATAGAAATGTATGAAAGAGGAAGACCCCAAATAAATTAGCATAAGGATAGCAGGATGATGAAGAGTTCCCATCCTATGTACCCAACTATAGTTAAGCAGATTTTTAATACAGTTGTAATTCCAGGACCGCGCCGAGAGCTGGTCCCGCGCGGAGTCCCGCACGGAGTCCCGCTCGGAGTCCCGCGCCGGCACGCCCGCGTTCCCCACGCACCCGCGCACGCCCTACCCGCCCACGCCGACTCCCTCGCTGTCCGCGCGCCCGCCGCGCTCGCCCTCCGTCACCAGGTACAATATGTTTGACCTGGAGGACTCGAGGTAACACTACAGCTGACGAAACGTGGCCTGGATAGACTGTGCCTCGAATTCCAAATAAAAGTCATTTTTAGAATACCCCACTTTAGCATGAAAACCTGTCAAAAATTTGTCAATAAAGAATAGTGTGACGCGTTCTCAACTTCAAATTCTCAATTCAGAAACTGACGATTGTAAATCGGTATTTTTGGCCATGACTGCTGCAGCACAATGAGCCAATTGATATGATACATGTACTGTAGTGAGTGTAGAGACAGTGTACATGTAGATAATGTAGCATTTTTAGAAACCATAGAGTTTACAAATTTCATTTTTTCTTTCTTCAAAGAAACTAGATAACCAGCACTGATTTAGAGCATACCTCGCTCCAGTTGTAATCGATCGGAAGCTAATGACCCTGACCTGAATCGGACATAAGGCATTCGTTCATTTGTTTCTTCAACCTTCTGGAAAAAGAAGGACCAATTCTCATCGTGTATATTTTCCAACTATAGAAAAGAACGTGAAGTGAGTCCTGAGTCGGAATACCGGACGTATAACGGCAGTAGTGGGTCTCGTCGCTCCAGCGTCAGTGGCACCGCTGAGCCTCAACACGTGGCTCCAGACCGCGTGCGCTTCGCAAAGGACACCAGCCACTACTGGTACAAGCCCAATATCTCCAGGGACGACGGTAAGTACTAGCAGACACAGCTGTTGAATACTACTTCTATATGCAATACCAATGATCGCTGCAATTTTTTAGCAATGTCCCAATCGCATCTCAGTCGCAATCTGTCAAAAAAACCTCACTTTTCATAAATTTTTGACAGATTACGAAACACAAAAAAAAAAAATAGACAAGAAACAGACACCTGGTTTGCCAGATTATGCAACTGCCCATCAGGATTCTTGAAATAATGCAGCCGTTCATAATACCTTGATAACATGGTCGCTTGACACACGAATTGTACCTATCTTAATTTACACCCCCACCAGCCGTGTCAGCGCTCCTCCAGCTAGAAGAAGGCGCCTTCATCGTGCGCGACTCGAACTCGTTCCCGGGCGCGTTCGGTCTGGCGGTGCGCGCGGGCGGCGCGGGCGGCGTGCGGCACTTCCTCATCGAGCCCACGGCGCGCGGCGTGCGCCTGCGCGGCTGCCCCGACGAGCCCGTGTTCAGCTCGCTGTCGGCGCTCGTGTACCAGCACACCGTCACGCCCTTAGCTCTGCCGGTGCCGCTCAGATTACCTGACAGGTGACTTGGCATCTCCTTTTTCGACGTTTTCTCATCACTAAAGGTTCCATTAACAATCGAGTCAGCTCCAAGATTCGGATCTTGGAGAAAAAGTCTTCTGGGTAGTCGGTGTAAATGCTGCATCTGCTGTTAGCACTTAGTCAACTGCCTTGTGCTCAGTTAGTTTTTGGACCTGTTAGGTTCCAATACAGCCTTAGTGACTGAAGTAACAACAGGAGTTTACGGAAGCTGTATTGCTACTTCTTTCTCTTCCTTACAAAGGACAACTTGTAGTCTTAATAACCGTCAAGCCTATACTCATTACAAGCTAGACGCTTAATTTTGGAAACAAGAAGAAAAATAATTTCCAGTAAAACCATTTAAATATTATGTTGTAACCCACAGAGATCCCTGGACGGGTGGGAGCGCGAACGCAGCCGCACGCGCACTGCTGGCGACGGGCGCGGCGTGTCACGTGCTGCTGCTCGGATCTGAAAACACTGAGGCGCTGACTGGACCCGCGGCCGTCAAGAGAGCCGTCACCAACATCCTCACCAAGAAGGTCAGTTTTCACAACTTAGATGAGTAAGCTGCTAGTTTTATATCAGTTCTACTACTTATAGATTTTAAGGCTGAATCTTTTAGCCTGACCTTTATTAAATTGGAGTTTTAGATTTCTCCCTCCTCCAAGAATATTGCCGAATTGTGCTAGGTGCATTTGCTTTCGATTGTGGTCGATTATAGCGTTATTAACTGACTTCAGCTAGGCTACATCACATACACACATAGGCTGGTTACAGCTATGCATCACCAATTTCCAACTACTTCAGCGATCTTTCTCTTGATCCCAGGGCTCCGCACACGTGGTGCACTTCAAGGTGTTCGGCGGCGGCATCACGCTGACGGACGCGGCGCGCAAGCTGTTCTTCCGGCGCCACTACCCCGCCGCCGGCGTGTCGTACGCGGGGCTGGACCCGGACGAGCGCAGATACACGCACACCGACAACAATACGCCGCTGGAAAAGTTAGTAGCACATCTTCATAGAAAATACAATATACATGGTTACTTCGGAGACAGTGCGCAAGTCTTCCATGCGATTGCATGGAAGTGTCGAAAGAGAAATTTTTTCACGAAAAAAAAAATCGGTAGGTACCTATTTATTTTTAATGATCTTGCTATAGGTACCTACTTAAAATAGGCGCAATGTCTACGAAAACCCTGTAATAATAAAATTGCAGGATTATTAAGCAGGTACAGCATATCGCAAATTCATGGTCACAATATGATATGACAGCGACTTTGATAAGCAAGAGGGCAGTTTTCTTAGTTGAAATGTTACTAGGTAGGTACTTACTAGGTAATGTGCGATTACTTCGTTGGCTGTAATTGCATAATGAAGTCAGTTCCTGGCCGTGAGGCCGTGACTCATCAGTAGGTACGATGAGCCAACATTCAATCAGTCAACCTTTGAGAATAAGGCCTGCTTCCTGTGAAGTTTGCCTTTTATGGCTAGCATCAGCCCTCAGATATATTAGTGTATGCAAATTGTTTAACTTACTTTTCCTCTTTACAAAAAATATAAAGCCAATCGGTTTTTCGACAAACCTTGATCTTTATTCGTATATATCTTATACATAGGTAATACCTGCATTCCCAAGGCTTCAAAAATCGTTTTTCATTTGCAGACGAATATTTGCGTTCGTGGCTCGGGCATCTTCGGGAGCTGACAACCAGTGCCACGTGTTCGCCGAACTCGAGCCTGAACAGCCTGCTACCGCTATCGTTAATTTCGTCAACAAGGTTTGGAATCATTTCGATTTTCTCCTTGTTTTTTGAGGCATTCGACATTTTGTCTAATTATTTATTACTATTGCTTCTTTGCAGGCTCTTCTGGGCAGCTCGCAGAAAAAAGATATCATTTAAGTGAAATGACGGAATATTGGCGTTAACGAAATACTCACAAACTGATACCTAAGTGTAAAACACAAAAACTAAGAATGAAGTTGATGATGGTGTCGTCATTGTTGTAACATACGATTATATTATAAAAGATACATGTTTTTATTTATCTGTCGCATTCTATATATTGTACAATTGGATAAGGAACTTGGTTAACGTGATCTTTTTTAATTTTAAATAAACATTATTTCCGAAGATTGTTCTCCACGATACGCTTCATTTTCACCAAGTACAATTTTATTAACCATAAAATGTGTGTTAGGATGAGCTACATACATAATATAAATATAAATTATAACTTAGCTTAGGGAAGGAACTAACTAGTCTCATATTATTTAATATAGAGTAGTGATATTACGTGTGCCTAATGAATATTAGATTATTAAAACTAAATCCAGTGCATGCTATGATGAGGTCCCACTATGAGTTAACAACAAAGTCAATTAACAAGGACAAGTAAACAGCAATGTAGAACTTGTGATCGAATGCATTGTAACCAGTACAACGAAATGAAATCGTCTAATATAGTACAAGCTTGCATGAATTCTAAATAAATAAAGTTTCACCAGCAAGCTATTTTCATGTGTACAAAGAAAATCGAATGCAGCTTTAATACAGTTGATGAGTTTTATCATTCATGCATACAACTAGCTTTTATTACTTATAAGAAAAACAAATCATTGCCTTAATATTCAATGCTGAGATATTAAAATTGTTGGCTTTTCGGTTAGAATTTAAACCATTTCCATTTATTAGATGTGAAATCATTTATGAGCTGACTTTAAAGAAATGCCTTAACAGTGAACTTCACGAGAAGCATACCGAAGGTATATTAAAAAATTATGCTCGTCACCGCGCAGTTCGTGACGCTATTAAACATTGTAACACATTTTATTATAATAATAACTGTTGTAAAATGTATTTATTGGGTAATAATATACTCATGGAAATAATCTCAAGTGTTTTATTTTTACCTAGATATACTAGAAAGGTAGTAACTACATTTTATTATTTTCTTTCAATATTCAAAATAAGAAACAAAAACAAGTAGGTTTTACAAAAAAAATATATAAATGCGTTTATAATAATTTCATACCACAGTACATTTTGAAGTGAAATATTAAACCAGCCATTTATATTTCACAGATTTAAAATTAACAACAACTGTCCAAAGTTAAAAAATATAAAATAGTAGTTATTAAATTACTTCTTAATTATTTTAAAACAGAAAACAAACATTTTACAAAGCGTTTCAGCGCTATACATAATTTTACAGACAAAATAACTTCTGAAAATATACTATCTACATTCTCTAAAGACTAAATTGTTAATAGGAAGCAGTATCCGCTAATAGAGAGTAAGGAGCTTAAGCAAACGATTTGTCTGGCGGTCGTTCTCTATGCTGGAGCGTGGGCAGGTGTCTTTTGTGAGCGGCGCGCTGGCGTCAGTCATCAGACCGGCCGAAGCGGAGGTGGCCGTAGTCATCAAACGCGTCGTCAGCGCGGACGGCCCTCCTAATCAAGCTATAGTCCCTGTACAGAGGCCGGTGCCTGAACTCCTCATCCTCCTCCGGCAGCGCGAAGTGATGGAGGCTGGCGCCCTCACAGCAACGCACCAGCATCGCCAACGCCACCGTGATCGCCATCGCCACAACCGTCACTAGTCGCATTTTGTAGGTTGTCAGGTTCTGTAAATTAACAACAATTCCAGCTTAGAAAGTTCGAATCTGAAGGTTCCTTTGGATTTAATCTAAATACTTTAAAATAAAGTTGTTTTCAAAGGTGTCACCTTTGAAAACACCTGAAAAGATCGTTACAACTATCTACCATTACTGCCGTAAATACTTCATTAAGGGCAGAAGAACAACATGAGTCAAGCTACACTTCTGTACAAAAAATCGACCACCCCATAAGGGCTGGTAAATGGCATGATGATGATAATTAATGTGCCAGGTTTAGTACTATCTGATAGACGGAAAAGTAAGATTTCATTAAACAGTCATTGATTTTACATTTTTTTTAAATTTGTTGTGCAGAAAAAAACGAACGGAAAATGAATGGTTTTACGAATTCTGGTGATATACCTTCCCCCTCCTCCTGGATAGCTACATTTATATAGTTCTTGGAGAATTTTATCAGCCTAAGAGTTCGAGCCCTAACGCGTATGTTAAGGTAGATGCTTCAGGGTAGCCCGCGAAATTCAAATTTTCTTAAGTTTTTTGATATTTGCAGGTCAGTGTCAGGTTGTATCTTGTTCAAAATATGATTCGCGGCCGTAGCAAGTATGTATTTATAGAATTATAATCATTAAAATCATCAATAAAACTTTTTCAGTTAGAATTGATATCAAATGTAGTAGGTACTGAGAGAGTTGTATTGATGATTTTAATGATGACAGTTCTGTAAATACGTACTTGCTACGGCCGCGAATCATATTTTGACCAACATTCAACCTGATACTGACCTGCAAATTGCAAAAAACATAAGGTTTGAATTTTGCATGGCGCTTTCACCTTAAGGACGCGTTTACAGATGGGTAGTCAAGTCAAATCATAATTTTAGATAGGTACATTTTCTCAATAAATGTACCGAAGTAAAAAAATCACTTCGGTACATTTATTGAGAAACTGTACCTATCTAAAATTATATTTATAGTTCAGAATCGTGCCAAACACATCTATCAACAATTAATGGGAAAAACATTTTAAGAATGCAAAGCATTTTATTTAATAAACATACTTTTGTGTAAAAAAGTAATTTGACTACCCATCTTTAAACGCGTCCCCACAGATGTTATTACTTACTATGGGGTGAGCCAATTATTTTGCACGCAAGTTTATTTAAAACTAAAGAAGAGATTTTTTGTAAGAGAGTAGAGAGGTTTTTTGTAAGAGGTAATCTCTGAACCTTCTGAAGCGATTCCAGATATTCATTTACTAACTGACTGCTTTACCTAGGACAGGTAAGTTTAATGCCAAACTTTGTTGATTTCTACGCAAAGTGAGTCACTGGCAAATGCTAATAAAATATGGCTCGAAATCTAGTAATCAAAATGTTTCAGGATTTCTTACAAACTGCAAAAACTACTGAATAAGTATGATAAGTATGAAAAGCTATACCAGCCATATCAAATAAATTAAAAGAAATCTAAGTATGATTTTCCACTTACCAGAGGGAGCTCACCAAGTAGCCGAATGAACGGGTGAAACAGTAACCGCCTTTTATATACCAAGTACTCCCGTTGGAAAACATCACGCCCCCTTCTTTAATATTCCCCTCAGAGCCTGTCTGCCCTTATAAAACTCCTAGGATAGTAATTGACAGATTTCAATTATTATAACCTAATCAAGTAATCCTATTGCTCCCATGGAAATGTTTTCGCAATTTTCCTTCTGTTTTCTTACCACAAGTAACTCTTGTACAATGGAAGATAATAAAAATATTTATTAAAACTTCGGTTATCGTGTTAATTTATTAAAAAAAGTAATAGTCATAGAAAAAATAGACATCAACTTTTGAAATAAGAACATTTGTTTGGGCTGACCCTTCTATATTAAAATCAAGAGTTTTCGCTCGACCATAGACTTTTTCGCTCTTTTTGGTGTTTTACCCGCGCTTTTGAAACTTGAATGTCAAACTAAATTTAGTTAGCAATATTCAGTGCTGCATTTTTTATGTTAAAAATACCATGATGGGCGTCACGACCGAATTTGAATTGCTAGAGCAACAATTTTTAGAACTTATTGGTGAATTTCGGACTCTGACCGTAAGTACTCACCTATGTAGATTAGCTATTGACTAGCCCAATAAATAATACTTAGTGGTAGGTCTAAGTTTTCATAATAATTAAGAATACTTTGTAGTTCTATAGAAAAACAACAAAGATACGATTATGCGATAAGATGACTATTTAAAATGTCGTCCTATATATTAAAAACCTGTTTTGTTAGGGACCTAAGTAAGGGACACCGTTATTTTGAAAACCTTGATGAGGTGACCTCTGATCAATTTTCTCCACGTTCCGATTTTACATTCAAGATTTTATTTCCATCAACTGTCTGTCACAAACCTATTGAAGTGCAGAAATGTTATACTAATACGACAAAGGCAACAACCAATTTGGTGTTGTGGTTCTTGGGGGAGGCTTATGAGCAGAAATCATCTTTCGCAGGAGTGATGATGATGGCCATAAAACATACCTGCCTCTCTCGATTTTTTATTAAGATTTCCGAGAGTCGTCTGCGTGGGTCGCTCCGCTCCGAGTCGACACGGTCCGAGGCTGCGGAGGCGGCGCGGGCGGCAGCCGAGCGGGCAGCCGCCGAGGCCCGCAACGGAGCCGCCGCCGCCACCGCTGCCGTCACCAAGGCCACCACCGCGCTTGCTAGCACTCAGGAACACCTCACTGGACTTAAGATACACCTGGACCTTACAGTAATTATGCCAACCACGAAGAGTAAAACTGTAAGGGATTGACCGGTCAGTCGTCTTAGGGTGATCACGTGACATAATTATCGGTAGTGCGCCGGTAGCCCCTGTGGAAAGCTCTGAAAACTTATTTATGAATGTCTACAATTAACGTAAGTTAGCAATAGCAGATCGCCAGTTCAATGACAGTAGATAGGTACCTACAGCAGTTAACACTTTCTTCTTTTGTGACGTGGGAAAATTCACACTCGTAGGTAACTAAGCGCCTAGTTAACATACGCTCATTGTACTACGTTGATCAATAAATTATAATTGTTAACTCTTAGTAGTACCTACCTATAAATAATTAAATACAGCTTGTGCGCTGCGGCTTGACCCGCGTGAAAGTCGTTTTTATTCCAAAGGAACGTGTATTTGCGTTCAGGATAAAAATCATATGCTCTAATCCAAGATATGGTCTCCCGGTTTGCCCAAGCTTCATTCAAATCCATTCAACTGTTGAGGCTCCTCCTCCACGCGTCGTATTCCTCATTCACACCAAGGATCGTGATTCCACCGCCGAACCATCTCTTTGACCATGTACCTCCAATTGTTTCGGTATTTGGCTTCGGAAATATGAAACAGGCACAAGAAGTCAACAAACATAGCAATGATGATGCAATAAAAGTTAGAAACCAATCAATCATTACGTCATATTTATGTATATGGACACAACACGCAATAATTCCGATATTGTCTAATAGGAGAGGCAGAGAAAGCTTTTAGAAGACAAATGCAGTGAGATGACAACCCAGATCGGTGCCTTGGAGAGACAAGTGCAGCAACTGAAGCCGGTACAGTCGGCCCACTACACCCTGCAAAGGCAATACACAGACCTGCAGGAGCGCATCTGTAGAGCTACTGAGGAAGCACGAAGGTAGGTGAATATGCATCAGTTCTCTGGTATTATAAAGCTGTGTAATAGTCAAATATGTGTAATGTGTATGCAAATGTGTGAGGTACTTTAGGTACTTAAAGCACTGTACTTCAGTATATGTGATAAACTGGGCTTTAAAAGTAAATGAGTTGAATATCACTAAAATAGAGAATCTTCTCGTCTTGAGAGTGAACTTCGAAGAGTAGAAAAGTGCGCAAGCGCTGGTTCAGAAATTCGGGAGCGCGCACGTTTGGCCGCTGCGGCGCATACGCGAGAGAGACGCCTTGCATCCGCAGAACTGCAACACACGAACAAGGAACTACTAGCTGCTAATGGTATGTAAGAACAATAAAAATACGTAGGTTTTGCACTATTAGGCAGATCTATTTACAGAGTACCAAATCTATTAGTTTTAAACAACGTTCGCATGTTCGCATTCGCATGTCAGTCGTATTCTGTTAAAAATGTATGGAAATTGAGTATTTTTTGACAGATTGCGATTGAGATGCGAATGCGACGTTGCTTATAAATCTGTAGAATTAACCCTCAGGTCTTTTTTATCTATTACAGCGGAAATAAGCAAACTCAGAGCAAGTATAGCTGAACTCCAACTTCAATTATCTGAACTGAATAATGCATCGTCTAAGAAAATAGTTGATCCTGATGTCGAGGCTCTCGCTGAGACGCGAGCTGGTTTAGAAGCAGAAAGAGCTGGAGCAGCGAAGCTTGAACGAGCCTTAGCAGCCGCTTTAGCAGATAATGCTACTCTAGCTGCACGTTTAAACGCAGCAGATAACAATGACGTCACAATCAAAACTTCAACACCGCCAGAATCTTCCACTACCAACATATGTCCAATTAATTCTTTTCTAGCTGAATAATTTTAACTTGTATGCCTGTGAATTACTATCTTATTAAATAATTCGAACGTAACATAATATACCTAATTATTTTATAACTTACGTAACTCCGTCAAGCCTAGCTGAACTGCCTGGTAGGTTACGTAATATAAATATCTCATCACTGCTCCGATACGCAAAGATGATCAATTATTAGTCAGATGGGTACAAAAACTTGCATGTAGGATGTATTACGATATAAATATACAAGTATACCAGCCAGACTTCATAAGAAAACAATGATGTAGGAGAAGCCACTGTAGCTCCATTTATATTACGAACAGGTTTTATAATCGCGACTCGCATGTCCAAAACTTAGAGGTCACATCGTCCTTTCCACGAATGTTATTTTTTCGGTCCAACATGTTTAGCGTGATTATTCGATTGGAAATAATTTTTCCTCTTATAATTTAAAGAATTCCGCTGGAAGATATTTTGTTGATCAATTACAAGGGTTTTATATAACCGACTGGTGACAGGTGACAATGTGCCAATTTTGTCATTTTCTCTCATACATTTTCTGCTATGAAACAGTACCATTGAAACAGTACCTACCCATTGCAAAAATGTGTCGATTTTGTCTTTTTTTTTTACCAAATAGAAGTTTCAGAGGACCTTGTTTGGGGAACAAACACGCGTTAGGGTCTTTAATTAGAACAAAAGCAATAAAACAGAATTGTGTGTGAATCGATCGTGGTTGATCTGCAGCCTACAGTATACTACCTAATAATCTTATAAAACATTTATTTTGTGCAATTAAATATATTTCAGGTTGTCTTAACCGGAATGACAGTACTTAATTGTGATGATAAAAGAGATATATTCTATGTCCAAGTAGAAAATAAACTTGATCTGATGCAAAAATGTGTGCATTTTTTAACCGTTCATTGCATGCATTTGGCGACTCACGGTATTGTGCGGTCTCAGACAATAAAGCATTAATATGCCTGAATACTATTTCTAACCCTGTCTGTCTAAGCGATTATTATGGAGTGTTGCACTAAAACTGGTTCCTAGGAATGCACTGCCTCCACTCGCATCGGCTTCTCTAACAATCAACGAGCATCTGAGATGTACGCGCTCTGGACGTGATAAACAACCTGTTGTTAGGTACCTATATAGAAAACAACAAAAAAGTACCTACATATTTACTAAACGCAACTAACCGTAAAACTTTTACGCAATATTTTCTTTTAAAAAATACGGTCTTTGAGCTATTTAAACTATCTAACATTAGCCTAATTACAGTTGGTGTTGTTCCGAATTTGAGACCTTGTTAAGAAAACGTCCTTTCGCATTTGCATTTTTACATTCAATATTGCATTTCATTTTATTGGTATAGGTACTACACTCCATTGGCAGCTAGGATGTCAGACCAGTAATTGGACAAAAAATGCAGTTTCGTCGTCTAGGTAATCGATGTCGTTGCCCTAACGTTTTGGCATCAATAAAGAAACCTCAAGCCTCGCTGCACAGTGCGAGTAGGTGCAGCGGCACAGGTACTGCGGCGGTGGATTTTCGCAAGGCTTCGCGGCGCCCCACCCGTGCGTAGGCGCCGCTGCCTCACTCCGCAACATTTATTGTTAGTTGTACACTGCACCCCGCGCCGACTGTGTCGCGCCGTCACGCTACACAAACTATGTGCACCCGAATCAAACGATCTGTGATATAGTGATAAGTTATATTTAATTAAGTGATACAAGAACAGTTACTTTAAAACCCAAAAGGTGAGCTTCAGTCAAGATCGTCAAGTTGCATTTAATTTGATGTGTACGTAATCTCTATTTATATACAGGTTGAATGTCGAGATTTTAAATGACATCAAGTTGAAACATTTTTGTGTTTAGTAATATAAATGGTCAATAAAATATAGCCTGATGTAAGAACGATTATTGTAAGATAGCTTTAGTAAGTAGGTGGACACGATGTACAGTCACGCACTTGGCGTTATTGCAGCGATTGTTTTGTTACCCGAGGAGGTAAACACTGCACAACTCGAGCGGTGTCGTGGGCCTAGAGAAAGTTTTCTACCACAATACACTCATTTGTCATGTTGTCTTTTTACAGATTGAGTACCGTATCTAAAACTTAAAAACCAATTTTTCATTATTGCCGTGAAAAAAAAACATAATAATCCCTGATAGTTTTGGTGGTGAATTCTTCTAAGAAATAAGCTGTTTTACCATATCGGATGCAAAGGCTGTTTCCGCCCACGCGAATGTTGACATAGTGAGTCAGAAACAACGCAAGGACACAGTTGTACATGTGTATGACAAATATGTGAATTCTATACATTCATGATTCAGAACAAACAGCTCACCCACGACTCGAACACATCTTGTCACATGTGGTAATGAGTTGCAAGGCACTATGCTTGTGTGACATAATCAATATTATTATGCGCAGCATCAATAAGACGTGCAAAATCTCAAATTCACTAAACCAAATAGGTGTAATGACAAACAGTTTTACTTACATTAGTTTGATTACATAATAAAAGAGCATCATTTACGAAGATAGAAGTTATGTTTAAACGTAACATGAATGGAGACCAATTTAATGTTGACCATATAGAGCGTGACCATTCAGAAGGCTGCGACTGGCAAGATTCCCTTCATGGAAACATAAACAAGCGTAGGAAGTTCATAATAAACTAAAATCATTAGCAAATCTATACTCAAAAGCGTTTTGTTTATTGAAAACAGAATAAATGCGAGAAGGTGGGTAGATACGACGATCGCTTTATAGGCAATTTTCCTCTCTTTGAGAACTGCACACACAAGAAAGTTAAAAGTAATAACGTTCTCTAGTGAAATGTAATTCTATCCCCCGCTTCTACATTAAGAATGTTGAAGTTGATTAAATGTCCAATCCTAACCTGAAAACCTGAAAAACTTTAGCTTTAAAGTAAGGTTTGACACGATATTAACTTAAAAACTCAAAAAAAAAATTCAATTAAATAACCGGCTGTTCAAAAAATAAAAGTAAATAAAGTGGAATAAATCAATTCCTGCTGTTAGGTTATGGAACTAGGGTACAGATTTGCTTTAGTATGGACAAGTCGTTGCACAAAAATGTTTCAGCATAAGCATCTATAATCTACAGGGTGATTTTTTCAAGTGGGCGTGGAGATTCGATCCGAAACTATGAGAAATACCAAAAAATGCTTCAAGAAAGCGTACTTTCATGAAAAAAACCGTATAAACCTCCTTACCTTGTACCAAATAAATGTTTTATCTATCCATCTACAAATCTAAAAGTAAGACTGTATCATTAGATTTTTGTTAAATCATTGTTCCTAGCCTGTTATAGCACCCGTGGAAAAATAAAACACACACTGTATTACTGCACCAAATGAAAGTGTCGCTAATAAGGATCAAATTCTCGTAAGTAATAACACATGGAAAACTAAAGGAAAGAGTTCATTTGTACCAAAATACTTTTAATTTATTTACGTTACCTAGTCTGTTCAATAAATCATTTTAATTTTTCATCAAAAAAGTCCGGAACACCTTTGAATTGTTTTCGCTATTCCCCATAGTTACGAATTTGTACATCTACGCCCACTTGAAAAATACACCCCTTTTTCGTTTAATCTATTCGACCTTCAGTTCTGGTACCTAGTCTTTTTGATAAAAACGAACCTTCTAATTGGTTTGAAGAACGAGCACACCAAAAAACAAAAGCAGTTTCCCAGAAAATTATGTTAATAATTTTAATTTCAGAAAGATGACTCATAAAGCAATTCTATACTTCTTCTTAGTATTGACAGTGCCACTTCTCGTACAATGGTGAGTTTTACTATTAAATCTACTATATGATTATTTAATCTTATCTAAATATACATTTTAAAGACGTGACAAAAATCGTTACGGATTGGACGTCATCTATCTACTTTGTATCGGTACTCTTATGATCAAAAAGGTCAACAGGATAATAAGGATTAACCATTTTCCACGACAGTTTTCCTGTGAATTAATAGCTTTGGCACAGCTCAAGATATATGACATCCGGCAGCTACTTTTTTGTACTTAGTTCGTAATTGTTCGTTCGTCTGTGAGATTCGCAATCTGACCCACATGGCTTCATTTTCAGAATTTTTTACTGTTATAAGAACGCAAGACAAACTAAACATAAATAATTCATTACTGATATAATGGCGTCCAACGCTTCATTCTTCCGTGAATCGTTGGCCCGCGATTCACGGAGGAATGAATGAATGTTGAGCAAATTATTGTAATTTTGTACGACCCCTAAAGGAACCAAAGTAAAGTAGTGCGTACGGCTTGAGATTCCGTTAATCGTATATACTTACATATTATCTCTCCAGTAAGATGCAATATGCATTAGTGTGCACAAAACCACAAAGTTCTTGAAATGTAGGCTTTTCCATGTATGGCTACTTTTGGGAAAACCAAAGAAAGCTTCTATATTTCGATATCTAATACTTCTTTACCATTATTATAAGTCTTCATAATTTAAATCTAATCCGCAGTATATCAGTGCTAGGGCCACGACTTCTGCGTCCATACAATTCATACACTGTGGCCATAGCCGGCGGCTCCCGGGCATACACCCTGTATGTCGCCGTAGAGGGCCGCCGAGCCAATGGAGAACAGTTCACCAAGGGGCGAGAGATACAGGTCCCAGCTGCAGCCACCAGGCTAGTGGAACTTGAAGTGAGTACGCCAACTATGTTTTAAAAATAGAACGCCGTCAATGAAATTAGATCCCATTACTGTAACATTACTTTGTTACACGAAACAATTTTGCAGTATTGGACGAGTTACATTTATTCGCAATTTCAAAAGAAAAATATCGATGTTACCTAAATCATATATAGTTAAAACTTACATAAAGCTCAGTAATTTCAGACCTCTGAAGTTCAATAGGCAACTCGGAATCTATATGTATGTTACATCAATTTCCTCAAACCAGTAACTCAACATATTAGCCATTATTACAGTTGTGGAAGATTTGATTGCTTCTCCCACAAGAAAACGTGACCAAATCTGTTACACCTGATGTAGATCGCTGACCCTGGACCGGGACAGTACTCGCTGGTGGCGCGGTCAACTGCAGGCCCGCTATTCTCGTCGTCGTCACCGTTGCTCTACCAACCGCGCAGTTTCGCCGTCTTCGTGCAGACCGACAAACGTGTCTACCAGCCTGGAGACACCATTAGCTTTAGGGTCATCGCTTTAGACAAGTAAGAAAATTGACGATTGTAGCTGTAAAACATCCTCGTCGAAGTGTCTTTACGATTAGTCCAACTAACACCGAGGTCTACTGAACCGATTTCTAATGGGCAATTGATGCTATCAGCCAGCGGGTTTACTGTTATTTGTAAAGTTACACAACAACATCGCACAGTCCAACGTCCTAAAGTGAATGTTGGTCTGCCTCATCTACCCACTACCCATTCTATTAAAACTTTCCAGGGTCTTATTTCTTTACACTAGTACTTATGCAGATTACCTTAAGTAAAATAGTAAAAATGATTTTGAAAAACTGAAAATATTGAATAAACAAGAGTCATTTTATTACGCAAAGCTTCTGCAAAGTAGGTACTCTACTGGCCATTAGACATTGCTGATCATATCAAATACTCTTCAGGTTAGATTGACTCCTATATAAAACACACCTCACTGAGTTCACAAGTTTAATTATCTTGATAGTTAAACAAAACATTAACGCAATTGTTAATGCGTAACACATCAATCGATTGTTTGACTACCTTCCTATCAAAAACCTGTGTCCTTGTTCCATTTAACGAGGAAAATGCGATCCAAAGAGCATTAACGAACTATTTGGTAGTAAGCACAGCATACTTTCGTTTTCTTGCCATCGTACGAGAGCTCTTACGCGTAAGATTACGTGTGATTATGAGTCGGTCGTTGACCTGTGCGCTTGCGCAGATACCTGCTGCCGCTGTCGACGACTGTGGACGTCAGTGTGCTGGACACCGGGGGCTCACCAATCAGACAGTGGGTAGCTGCTGAGCTGGACCGAGGAGTCCTCACTGAGGAGTTGCTACTTGCTGATGAACCTGCACTTGGAGAATGGACTATACAGGTAATATCCGTATAGGTACTAGTAATAAAGTGGGACAATTATATTTACAAAATTTATAACAAAACTAAAACTTTCCTGCGAGACATAAGTGTATAGGATAAAGAATTTTAATACACATATCTGTTGCGCAAAAATAAACTTAACGGATCCGCAGCTGAAACTTTCATTTTTAACATTTTTGTAAACAGCGGTCGGTGCATAATATGTTGTTGGATCTGAGCAAAAAGTCTGATCAAATAAGCAGTATTTTTTCACCCATGCGAAGACATGGGCAAAGCCGTTTATACATAAATGAATATTTAATTGATCTAGCTGAGAAGGAAAACAACAATTACACAATACTTTGTTACTTCCTTATAATTATTGTCTTTTATTAACTTGTAGAATAAGTTTGATAAAATTTAAACTAACTATCTTTCCAGTTGGTTATAGGATGAAATCGATATTATTGAGTGATTTGAATTTAAAAAAATCGTCCCCATTCAGTCCAGTCTTTGACAATGGGAGTCTGCCCAGATTGTACCAAATATTGATTTTTTTCGACATTTTTACAACATTGTATTTTGACACTTGCGATTTAATTTCCGAAAATTTAATTTAATTTCCGATGAGAAAGAATAACACATTCCACTTTATTTTTAATTATCAGATTGCTAAATAAACTGATTTTAATAGATTTTGCTAGATAAACTCCGGAAATTGCGATTAGCCTCGAAATAACGCTAAAACTGACCGCCCACTCTAAGATGACCTTACAGGCGTACAGATAGGTGTTACGTTTGCATAACTTGTGCAGGTGGAGGCTCGTGGGCAGAAGTACTCGCACCGAGTGCTGGTCGCAGACTATGTGCAGCCCAGGTTCCACATGGAGATGCACATGCCCAAGGAGGTCCTCTTCACAGATGGCAGATTCGACATCAACGTCACCGCTAAGTAAGTCTCTTTACGAATTGAAGAACGAAGAAATTTATCTTCGGGCCTATAATTTGGGATGTATGAACCAGTTTACTTCTTAATTTTGTGTGTAATTGATAACTTATTATTTATTCAAAAAACGAGTCGAACGGATTTATGTCCAAGAACTAACTTTTACGAAAACAAGTTGCCTAAACCCGTATCGGTCGAGTTGTTATTCAGACTCACATAATGTATATTCTAAAAGACGAATTTCTTGTGATTTTCATATTATTCAAACCGGATTATCAAGAATTCGTAATATTTGTTGCGAAAAACAACACACTGTTCGTTAATCAACTAGAATAAACTTTTCTCAGCGTTCCTCCAACAAAGGAATTTCCACAGCGAAAGCTGTCGTTTCTAATTACACTACAGAAAAACTCATCACTCGAATTCAAAAGAATAATCATTACGTATATATAAGCAAGAACCGTTTGTAGTCGCAACGTTGTCAGTTTTTATTATCAGTATAATCCGATCAAGGAGCAATAATTTCATAAAAAAACTTATTGAACATCGGTTATTGGATAAAAATCGAATGTACGTAGCTATTTTTAGATCTCATTGAAGAATATTAGCGTATTTGATATAATTTACACGTTATAGAATAATGTTTACCTACCTATTTATTTACTGACCGTACTTGTTCGTAGTGAACCAGAATTTTGCCTCCGTTATAATAATTATGCTTCGGAGAATCTAATTAGCATCCACGCACGACCTTTGCATTTTGAAGTGCTATACATTATCTTAGGTTACAATAAATTAAGATTTATATCGGCGTTTTCAGGCACTTCAATGGTCTACCAGTTCGTGGTGAATTAACCATATCTTCCTACCCAGTATTCTTCTCCAATGTCTTACAACCGGTCGTCGCATCACCCACTAGGAAGGTAATCGACATCAACGGACAAGTGCAAGTTACATTCGACCTCAAAACTGACCTAGAACTGGTTGAGGACGCAGCGAGGCCGCTTGTAGTGGAAGCTGTAATTGAGGAGAAAGATACGCTGATCAAACAGAATGTTACGTCTAGAATACTTCTGTTGAGGACGCCGTATAGACTAAAAGTGTCAGCTCCTGATTACTTCAAGCCTACTCTGCCTTATATAGTACAGGTAAATACGCACCATGCATAATTATTGCGATTATTCGTCTAATTATATTGCAACTTTGTTTCAACTTTGGCTTTAATACTTACAAATATTTCTTACAACATGATATTAGGCACTGTATTTTGTAAGACTGATGGGATGTCCCTGTTTTTCGTTACATTTTTCATTGGAACAAATATTTATTTAACCATGCGAATGCGAATCTTCAGAATGTTTGTCCCGAGGCGCGTTCATTTGTTTGATTTAGCCAAAGCAAACAAATGACGGACTCATGGGTCAGGAAATCCTAGTATTAACTAATGACGTCACGACGTTCAAATTCTGACAAAAACATCAATATTAAAATACTCTGTTGACAGATTGAAGTAGTGGATCCCTCTGGACAAGTGATGTCCGCGGAAGGTGACGTGACAGTGGAACGACTGTGGGATGATGGAGCTCTGGTCAATGTCACCACTGTGGCGCTGAACAAAGGCATCGCCACCTACAGCCTTGTCCCAGACAGAGCTCACGTCAACTCTACGCTTAACTTAGTGGTAAGATTTCGTTGTTTTCTTCTAGTGTATGTCACATCGATCTCCTTATTCACTTGTCAATGCAGTAGGCACCGCCTTCGAACTTCTTTTAAGAATCTTACAGTGACCTAACTAATGCTCACTTTATGCATAGGAATACCTACATATTGTCTGATATCCTTCAATTCCTGATTAGGAAACTCGAAGATGATCGTTTACTCATCCACTAGAGCAAAAGCTCTATGTAAACAGAAAATGTGAAAACTCAAGCTCACAAAGCTCACAAACATTCAATCTTCTACAAATAAAATTGTTGTTCGTGGGTCTCATTGACTTAAATAAACTTAATTTTCTACCACCAGATAAAATACAAGGAAGTAACAGAACGTGTAGTAAACGTCCAAAGAAGTGAGTTCTCATTCGGACAGTTCCTGACGGCAGAGATTTTGACGCGCGGCACCGCAGTGGGAGATGAGATGCGCGCGCGCATCACCGCGACTGAGCCCATGGACATGGTACACTACGCTGTCATTGGACGAGGGGATATCATTGTTGCTAAGACTGTTGAGGTTAGTGTTTTGTACTGATAACGATTACTTAATAGCTAAATGGACTGTATGTTGCTCAACCCTTCCAACTAAGCCATGCTTGCGCTTGGGAACAATTTAAACACAATCCTGCTTGACGGAAAGCACGAACCGTTGAGCTATTGCCGCTTAATGAATTGTTTTTTAGAAGATTGATGGCTCTGATTTATGGCATAGGTACATGATTTCGCCTCATGAGTCTTGAAGTCGAAGAGCTATGTATATCACTGCGATAAATCAATTCCACAATTATGAACTATGTGAAGAATTAAATTTTCCACACGACATTATTGTCCACTTTGTACAGTTGAGTCCAGCGCGCCGCAGCGTGGACGTGACAGTGTCGGTGACGTCCCGCATGTCCCCGGGCTGCGTGCTGGTGGCGTGGTACCCGCGCCTCGACGTCAACAACCTGCTCTCTGCCGCCGTGTACGCGCCGCAAGCCAACCTGCTGCAGAACGATGTAAGTGCTGCCCACTACATACAGTGCATGTTCTATAGTAGGTACTAAAACACTTAGAAGTAGAAGTGCGTGATTTAAAAAAAAACGGTTGATGATTTTTTCCTTTTCATACCACTCCGCCGCTTCAAACAATTCAACAGGTGTAAAAGTCTTCTCAAGTTTTTAATTAATTTTGCCTATTTTTTTCAAAAGGTGCACAAGCAAACAATATGCTAATCTTATCCCCCCTTCCCAGATCTCCATATCTCCTGTATCAAGCGGTGGCGCTGGCACAAAGCCCAACACGTTGGTAGAACTGCGCGTGTCCGGCGACGCGGGCGCATACGTGGCGTTGTTAGCTGAAGACGTGAACGCCATACAAGCTGGGCTTGCTAACCACAACGGACTTGGAAATGGACTTGATATGCATACGGTAAGTTATTACCAACGATAGCTTAATGACCATTCTCGGGACCCTGAGGTCCCGGATCTTTGGAAGGCGTACGAGGAGCCGAAGTCAATTCGTGGAGGCCCGTTGTCACTAGCAAACCAACTTGGACAGAACGTTCTGTCCAAGGATGAATTGGAACAGGCGAGTCTTCGATTGAAGACCACAAAAATAAACGTAGATGATGACCAACGATCCATAAACGCCAGAGGTGGATGCCAAAGGCGAAACACGCGCTTTAGCATCCACATTTTGAACACCACGTGCGGTGTTTTTGCTCAACTTGGGAGAAGAGGCATATCTTTAGCAATGGACAGTGAGAAACTAAGTTGAGACAAGTTATTAACCCAATCACCCTTAACTAATCCTGGAAAGGTGCTATACTATTCATTTAGGGGGTTGGGTTTCCGCACTTAGCCGTTGTGTTGACCATTTCGGCTGTTATTTTGTCCCCGAATGGTTCTTTACTATACATTTTTGTTTCAGATTGAACGCGAGGTAGAAAGCTTTAGCGGTTTGTCCCATTCAGTATTTAAAAACGAAGACCATCTGCCTGGAATGGGCTTGGATTTGGGAGGGTACACTGCTTCAGATGTTTTCAAAGTACGTATCACACTTGCTTATTGATAGTTTCACAATATGATAATGCGTGTGATAAATTCGAACCTACTCCTTATTTTCAGAACGCAGGCGTTGTCATATTAACAGATGGCGTAGTCGTTAAGAGCAGCCAAGATGGTAAGTCATTTGACCTACTCGTATTTATTTTATATTTTAACTACTTTACCTATTCAATCTTTTATAGACAGATGTAAATGCAGATTAAATTTAATTCTGGCATTTTCAGGCTCGATTCCATCAGCAGCGCCGCTAGAGACCGGCACGCGCGCCCCTCAGGCAGGTCCGTACGCCTTCAGCCGACTGCCGCCTCCGCCGTCACCGAGATACTACCTCACTGTATCACCGCAACCTACCTGGATGCTGGCTAATCTTACTATTGGGTAAGCCGAAGTACAGCAGTGCGATTCTGTAAAAATGTCGAAGGGAAGGCTTGGGTAAAGTGATCATGCCGTGAGCTGTCAATCCATGTAATCATGTAATCCATATAATGAACGCTGACTTTTTTAAAACTAAGTAATATTTCTTTTTTAGGGCCAATTACACCAATGAAACTGAACGGGATCAGCGAATAAACCACGCGTATGAGCTGTCAGTGTCATTATTTTTCTATGGAATATTTACACTGACAGCTCTTGAACGCAGTTTAGATGTACTGATCGCGTTCAGTTTCGTTGGTGAAATTGGCCCTGAATGTGCTTGTAAGTGATCCTAAGTTCTCTACTGTTTTTATCCGTGAGAACCTGTAATTGGCTCTATGTATCATATACATTGTTATTCATCTGATAAAGCTGTTAGTTCTCCTACAATTAAATAAATAAATAATCAAGATGGAATGACAGCTGACCTCGTGATCACTTTACCCAAGCCTTCACTTCGAAACGTTTACAGAGTCGACTGGCTAAATATTACAAATACGTGACCACTTGTATCAATTATGTCCACTTAATAAATATGTCACCGGAAAATTGGAACACCGTAAATTGTAATATATCTATAGCGTGAAATTGTAAACTATTTTTAAAAGCTTTTATTTTTTCTTAATAAGACACGGATATATTGGAAGCTATTTAATTTGGATGGGATTTATTGTAGGTATTCAAAACGATTTTTTCATAATATATCGAGAAATTATAATCTATAAAGATTTATTACAATCTGACGGAGTCTGCAATTTTCCGGTGAAATACATATAATGGTTGTTCCGGGTCTGGCTGTTTGTGTATGTGAGTTTGTATGTTTGTAAACGCACCCAATACCTACATTAGAAATTCCTAGTGTAGGGCTATTTTTTTTTAAATATAGAAAAAAAGAACAAATGATTTTATCACGAAACCTTGCATGTGAAGGTAACACTTTTGTGCCAGAACACTGTAGCTCGGCTACTACTATTTATCCTTCAGATATCCAGTTAAATGTTAAATTATTTGAACGTCTGCTCTCCTTACAGCAACGATGGAAGCGGAGCAAAGGAACGTTGGACATCAGTAACTCCCGGTGAATTCTCTATCGGCGCGTTTTCCGTGCACCCGACCCTAGGCCTCGGGTTAGCTTCACCGCAAAAGTTCATGACTTCTGTGCCATTGTCTATGGCTGCCGAACTACCCGCCACCTTACAACGTGGAGAAACTGTGGCTGCCGTTATTATCTTAAAAACTACGCTAGCAGTCGACACGTCTGTCGAGGTGACATTCTACAACAACGACCAATACTTCGAATTCGAACCTCTCGATAACGAACTAGATTCAGCGAAAAGTAAGTGAAAAGCAAATTTCTACTAGTTTTCTTCGGCTTCTTATTTTGGAGTCGACGATTATGACCGAAGCCAAATACAGATATATTGTTGGCACTTTTTTTACAGCCACAGCCCACATTATGCCAGAATAATGAGCAGCTAAGCAATACTGAGCAGTTGGTCTTAGTTCTACTAGATTTTTCCGTCATTTATCATGATTCGAATTTATCAGTTATCTGCTTGCCATGGGGGTGGGGGGGATGTACAAACCTAGCAATTTCTGGGTGTTCCTCACAACTTATATGTATTTACATGTATCTCTGCCAACTTTGTGAAGATAGTATCCGGTTATTGATTGATATAGCTAATGTCCGGCAGAGATCGAGCTGTTCCGTCGCGTGCGCGTGACGATCCCTGCGCGCGGCTCCGTCAGCACGGCCTTCCTGGTGAGCGCGGTGCGCAGCGGAGACGCGCCGGTCATCGTGGAGGCCAGCGGGAACGGGGTGTCCGACTCGCTCTTCAGGACTATAGAAGTCAAGGTATGAACTTTGCAAGAGAAGCACATCATGACTTACCTTTGGCTAGGCGCGTAGTAACAGACGGAGGGGGGTAGGCCTCTCACCAGTTGTACCGACAATCTGATTACGGTTGCTGGGTGTGAGAAACACAAAACTGGTCGTTTTTCGGTTAATCGATGATTGATAATTTTGAAATCTCTTTCACATCACTGTCACCCACAACCAAGCTGTAACTATTGAGCTAACTTTAATGGTGTGCACTGCATGTTTTCCAGCCATGGTATTAATTGAGAAAACTTGAATATGCACCCTTCTTGCAAAAGTTACAGTGCTGTACCGTTTTTAATCTTTCTACACAGGACGGCTACGAAGAAGATCTATTCTCTTGGAGTCTCCTAGACGCTCGACGCGGCGTCGCCCGAGCCAACGTAACGCTAGACGTGCCGGCTGGTATGAAGGCGGGTCCGACTTCCCTGCAGGCCACTGGAGACCTGCTGTCCGGAGCCCTGCAGGCCGCGAGGGAGCCCCCGGCGCCGGCTGTGGACCCCGCGCATGCTGTGAGACCACTGGCGCTGGCTTGTGTGCTGCTTGACTATTTGCAGGTTTGTATCTACATATTATATTGATATTCATGTATTAACATTTTTTCGGTTACGTTTTAACATCAAACCGGCCACAAATTCAGGCCTGGGTTTTATTTCTAACGTTTTGACCCTTTTTATAAACTAAATTCTTAATCATACAGGCCTCCGGCCAAGAAGAAGTGGCAACAACAAAGGAAGCACGAGAACTGGCAGCTGTCGGCTATCAGCGACTGATGGCGTACCGACGACCTGATGGCTCGTTTGCGGCCGAAATAGACGCTGACGCTGTGGGAGACGTTTGGTAAGTTACAGTTAATTATGATAGACGATGTATCATGATCAGTCACTAAACTACACTACACTAGACTAGTCAGTGACTCTGCAGGGTCAGATACTCCGCAATTATGTTAGCTTAAACCAAAAACCCAAGGCTAACCTCAAATATTCAACATCAACGTTTCCATTGTTCATCTTGAGGTGAACTTTTTGGCGTGGATTAACGGAATAATAGAGGGGTGCTGAAATTCTGTATGGGCTAGTTCAAAACTGAAATGCTTGTAGGATGACAGCGGTGGCGACTCGCTGGCTGTCCCGCTGCTCGCGCTACATCTCAGTGGAGCCCGTAGCAGCGCGAGCCGCGGCGGCGTGGCTGGCGCGGGCGCAGCATGCGGGCGGCGACTGGCCCGCGCCGCCGCCCGCAGCCCGCACCGCCCCGCACGCGCAGGCGCCGCTGCCGCTAGCGGCGCTTGCGCTTGTGGCTTTGCATCAGACCAAGGTAGGCCGAGCTTGTTAAACCTTCTTCTTACGCTTTGACCATAGACTAGGTGTGAAGAAACTGACGGCCTCGAGGCAAGGGTGTGTTAAGTAGGTGCTACTTGAAATATAACTCATTGGGGAACTTGCCATTATATGACCTTTCACATTGTGACTTACCAAGAGATATATTGTGTCACCCAGTAACTGGGTTGTCGATCCCTGCTAAATTGACTGGGTTGACTTTCAGTCTAATTGTATGTAGCTAAATAGGTAACAGTTTACCTATTTAGCTACATCCGATTAGACTGAAAGTCAACCCCAACATGTTGGAAAAGGCTGGACACATGATGACGTTGTGACAGACAGACGAACGTGTAACTGGGGAGTTAGTTTCGCCTCGTTGTCGTTCAAAAAGTACTGATTATAGTAAATAAACTAAGGCAGTATCTAGTTGCTAAATTTGATTACACCTGAAATGAAGTAACAACCAACTAAGACAAATGTAGATCAAATAAATGAACCAATTTTAACTTCTCAGGGTAGTGACGTCTTGTACAAGAATAACATCAATAAGGCAGTTGACTACATAGCGCGCGGGTTGTCCCCTGAGCTGGACGCGTACTCGCTGGCGCTCGTGGGAGGAGCCCTAGCGGTGGCGCGGCACCCGCAGCTCACGCAGACCTTGGAGATGATGGACAAATACGCCAATACTACTGGTAAGCATACTTATTTACATCAACAAAGCTGAGGACTGCTGGACAGGCCCGTGTGTTATTTTTTTGTTAACGCACGGTTTTTTCGCCGTAAAAATCTACGGTGTGGTGACTGCACTGCGCAGTAAGCACCGTTCGCTTCTAAGCTTTCACAATGATCCATATACAACTCTGATGATCGTGTCTACGCAAAGGTATTATCGGTCAAAAAATGGTAGGTTTTTAGGATAAAAAACGTGTGTGTACAACTGGCCCTACAGTAGATAGCTATGCTGATGATGTGCCCTAGAAAAGGCAAAACTTTTTCTCAAGATAAGTCTTATGGTAAATTTTATCTACAGGTTCCACCCTCTACTGGTCACGAACTCTATCAGGCAACGAGTGGCGCAACCCCTGGCTGAAGGGCAACAGTCTGGAAGCCAGCACCGCAGCGTGGGGCCTGCGCGCCATGCTGGCGGCGCGCCTGCTGGACGACGCGGCGCCCGTGGTGCGCTACGTGCTGCACGCCTGCCGCCCGCACGACCCCGACCCCGAACTGGTGACTACTGGACGAATGTAGCTCCCTAAATGTGCTGGATTACATCGTCATCATTTAGACGAATGACGTCCACCCCGTGACTCTCCCCCTGGCTTTGGTCATTTAATATTTCCCGCGTTCAGGAAATTCCAAAGACCTTAACTAGGGTGACCCCTAGTGATCTGAACGGTTTACCTGCCGGTATGATTACCGGCAGGTAAACCGTTCAGTTCAGTGGTTCATTTACGCACTATGTGTATATGTATGAGTGATTCAACTCCCCCACTGATCATCATTAAACTGGACATAAAGTTGAAAGTCAATGAAGAAAAAAAATAATGAAGAAGTTAAATATTTGAATTCTAAAAAGATACTAGATATATTAAATGTATTTCAGATGGACGCGCTCGCACAGTACGCAGAAATGGTAAAAACATCGTCGAAGTTCCGCGTGTCGGTGAACGTCACCGGATCCGATGAGGCGAGACAATTCCAAATCGGAGAGAACAACGCTCTCGTCATACAATCAAAATCGGTAAGTAGTTCCGCACTGTCTTTTAATTAATCGACATATTGTAAAGATCACAATAAATTGGCAGGTAGCAGGTAGCGAGTTAGCGACCAATTATGCAGCCCAATTTGTTTTATACCATTACCTAAGAACAGATGCCTGAAACCTCCCACTTAAGGCATTTGGGAAAAAATAGATAACTACACTTCTGGACTGTTCATGTTGATAGGCAGAGACAAAAGGATTGTATTAGTGAAAGCAACCGGAGAAACTTCAAAAACGATTTGAAAGAGTACATTTTATTTCCCCCACCAGATCCGCAACAGCCGCTCAGTAAGCGCAGTTACAGAGGGCCGAGGCCTAGGGCTCCTGGGTCTGTCGGCCCGTGGCGCCACCAACGTCACGGCGCCCTGGCCACGGTACACGCTCGACCCTAGAGTCGATCAGGTCTCTACCAAAGATAGGCTGCAACTATCTGTCTGCTTTGGGTGAGTAAAAAATCTTATTTTTACACCAAAATTGATGGAAATAAAATTAACTTCTAATCAGACCAAAAACCTATGTGCGTAAGGTTTGAGGGCCCCAACCGTGCACTGAAAAACTAACGCCAGTCAAAAGATCAAGACGTTGTCTGAAGAGACTGGCGGTCATGCTAGATGTCGGGCAACCGGGATATCCGGTAAACGTGGTACACCCGTCCGGAGCAGGTTGATATATTAGGTTGGGGAAAAAGTCTTTTCGCATTATAGTTTGTATGAACTTGTAATAAAATCTCTTTGGCTATACTATTTGTATCTGGCTGGTTTTAGTATCATTGAAAGTTTAAATTTTAAAGAACATAATTACAAATTCAAATTAGGAAAATGTGTGATTTTCATTTGTTTTTCGTACTGTCAAGATGAGTGAATCTAATGAAGAAATTCGATACATTTTAAAATTTTACTACAAAGAAGGTAAAAATGCAACGCAAGCCGCGAAAAAAAATTACGATGTTTATAGAGCGACTTGCATCTTTGGCATCAAAATTTCCGGATTGAAAACGCTTAAACCAAATTTGTGCTACTCTCACAGACACTGCACTAGCTAGTGTAGTGTCTGTGAGAGTAGCACAAATCCGGAAATTTTGATGCCAAAGATGCAAGTCGCTCTGGTCGCCCTATTACGGATAAAATGGATGCCATTTTTGAAAAAGTCGAGCAAGATCGGCTATCAGTAGTTACGACGTAGCTGAAGAACAGGGGGTCGAGTCTGCTATTGCAATCGTGTCTCAATGACCGGTCAATGATCGATTTTTGACGTATAACGTCAAACTTATGACACATTTCCCATACAAAAACTGTCAAAGTTGTCAAATATTCGATCAATGACCGGTCATTGAGACACGATTGCAATAGCAGACTCGAGCCCCTGGGAATTGACCACAAAACAGTTTTGGCGCATTTGAAAAAAACTGGGTAAAAGCTCCATATTTGGCAGAACTTATGCGGCGCCACATCATTACAGTTTAATGATCTGGAGAAGGAGAGACCATGCAAAAAGGAAAATCTAGAATTTGGCTTATCTTTGTTGCATGCTCGGATAAGATTTTTTGAGAGCATTTTACATGTGGCCAGTAAAAAATGGAACGTTCGCCTTACTGCCGGGGAAAAGCAAGCAGTGGAAAATAAAAAAAGAAATCCAAGATAAGTTCCGGGAGAAACTCAGTCTGTTGGTGGATATACCAAAACCCAACTTTGAAAATACCAATGACGGCAACACCAGTAGACGCTTTATGAGAACTTCGAAATATCGGCGGCAATTAAAAATAAAAAAAAAATAATTCAAGGGATAGACGTATATTTAATTTATAGAATGAAAATGCTTTTGGACACATTGTGCTGTGGTTTAAAAATAAACGTGGAGGTGTTTGAAAGATATTGCCAAGAAACGGCAAAGTTATACGTTTATTTGTACAACTTTTACCCAATGTCTCCGACATTAAATAAATTATTGCGTTATGAGGCTGAAGTAGCATGGATGCAATTCTTCCCATTGAACAACAGTCCGAAAAAGTGGCAGAAGCCCGCAACAAACATAATTAATAGAATGTTCCGGCTCAACTACACCCGAAAATTTTCCCGGGTAGCCTACAACGCAGATGTTTTTAACAGGCTCCTCTTATCTCCCCTCCTTATCGCCCCTCTTCCTCCTCCTCAGGACAGGGCAAATAAAAAAAATCTCCCACTTTCGGCTGATGTTCTAAATTTGTTACTCGAAACTGACTATTTAAATGTAAGTTTTGAAGATGACGACGAAAATGACGAATAAATGCTTGTATATATTAAGTATGCCTTTTTGAACCTTTTCCAAGCTAAAACTTGTTGAATTATATACAAATAATAATCTACATCTATTGGTACTCTTTAGTTAACAGTCATATCTATGGTATAAATTGTTTATGGTGTACAATGAAAAAGGAAATATAATTTAGTTCTGTTCGAATCTCATAACCGGCGTTTTCATTATAGGTTATGGGCCCAGTAATGTGATTATTCTCGCAGAAAAAGACTTGCTAGTTTGTGCCGATTAGTCTTCGCAGATTGAGAATACACTGTGCTAATGAACTGTGAACTGTGATAATTATCATTTAAAAAAATGGCGACCAACTATCTTGTGAGCGTGCCCAAGTTGAAAGGTCGAGAAAATTATATTGAGTGGGCTTTCGCCGCGGAGAATTTTCTCATATTGGAAGGAACCTTTGATTACATCAAAGCTACTAAACCAGATGAAGCCGCAGCCGACGCGAAAACCAAAGCAAAATTGATTCTAACGATTGACCCGTCACTTTACGTTCATATCAAAGACTTGAAGAATACTAAAGAATTATGGGAGAAACTCAAGCATTTGTTCGATGACTCTGGCTTCACGAGGAGAATCAGCCTATTGAGAACTCTAATTTCAATTCGTCTCGAAAATTGTACGTCCATGACTTCGTATGTTACACAAATTATTGAAACAAGTCAGAAATTAAATGGATCGGGTTTTAACATCAATGATGAGTGGGTAGGATCGCTACTTTTAGCAGGATTATCAGAAAAATATTCGCCCATGATAATGGCCATTGAACATTGTGGAATTGCAATAACGGCGGACGCCATTAAAACAAAGTTAATGGATTTGGAGGAAGACAGTGGCGACTCAAGCGGAGCATTTGCGAGTTTCCGTAAACATTCTAAGAGTGGCAACACTGGCGGAACTAGAGACAAAGGACATATGTCAAACTCGAATGTGTCAAAGTCAAAATTGAAGGTTATAAAATGTTACAAGTGTAAACAAACAAGTCACTATCGTAATCAGTGCACCAGTTCTGACAAAGATTCAGAGAATAACAAGTTTTGTGAACGTAAACAAACACACGCGTTCAGTGCCGTGTTCCTAAATGGCAGTTTCTCGAAGAATGACTGGTATATCGACTCTGGTGCAAGCACACATTTAACCGCCAATGAACATTGGATTAAAAATGTTTCTACTGAGCATCCGATCAAAGAGATTGTGGTGGCGAATAAAGAGAAGGTGCCGGTTAAATGTTCTGGTGATGTGTCGATAACAACTTTGACAGATAACTGCGAGTATGATATAGTTGTCGAGGGAGTATTGTGTATTCCGAGTTTGACCACTAATCTCATTTCAGTGAGTCAATTGATCGCCAAAGGCAACAGAGTACAATTCACCAACAGTGGCTGTGATATTTACAATAAAACTGGTGAATTAGTTGGTACAGCTTCATTGTTGAATGGTGTCTACAAGCTGAGACTGTCTGAAGCATTGATGGCTGCAGCGATAGACTCAAGTGAGATTTGGCATCGCAGACTTGGCCATGTCAATAGCAACTACCTGAACAGGATGCAGGATGCCGTGGAAGGACTCACACTAGACAGAAAGGCAGATATTTCAAAGTCCTCGTGTAAAGTGTGCTGTGAAGGCAAACAGAGCCGTTTACCTTTTCCACAGAATGGTAATAGAAGTATAGAACTTCTGCATATTGTACATACAGATGTATGTGGTCCATTCAACATTGCTTCGATTGGTGGTTCCAAATATTTCATATTATTTGTGGACGATTTCAGCCGTATGATTTACATTTATTTTATGAAGAACAAAAGTGAAGCTTTTAGTCATTTCAAAAGATACAGAGCACTAGTAGAAAACCAGCTTAACAAGAAAATAAAGATTTTGCGAAGTGATAATGGGAAGGAATTCTCTAACAAAGAATTTGATGATTATCTTAGGAGTTCAGGGATAATTCATCAGAAGAGCAACCCATACACACCAGAACAGAATGGTTTAGTAGAGCGCTTTAATCGTACTGTGGTTGAAAAGGCTAGATGCTTGTTATTTGATGCTGATCTTGAAAAACAGTTTTGGGCTGAAGCGACTAACACTGCTGTCTATTTACAAAATAGGACTGTAGCGTCAGCTCTTAATGGAAAGACTCCTTTCGAGATGTGGACAGGTGTTAAGCCAGACATCAGTCATTTGAGAGTTTTTGGGAGTGTAGTGATGATACATGTACCCAAAGAGAAGAGGCTCAAATGGGACAAAAAGGCTCAGAGAGGCATCCTAGTTGGTTATCCAGATGGTGTAAAAGGGTACCGAGTCTATAACCCCAAAACTCAAGACATTACAACCAGCCGTGATGTGATCATAATTGAAAAAGCACCAGCAGCGGAAAATGTTGTTCACATTGAAGAAAAACCAACAAATTCTACTGAGGTGAATGAGGATTCAGTGGCGAACATGTCAGATGATTCTGGGAGTGAAGATATCCATGATGACGACGAGACATATGTACCAGATGAAGACTCTTCTACCAGCAGCGTGGAAAGTATTGTGAGTGTACGTGAGAGGGAGGGTTCCCATAGGCAGAGACGACAGCCTGACAGGTATGGTTTTTCAAATGCTTGTATCAGTGGTAGTGTAGAAGATACTAGTGAACTTAATCTTGAAGAAGCTCTGAAAGGGCCTGAAAAAGAACAATGGTTAGAGGCAGTGCGTGATGAGTTACGGTGCTTTGACAGTAATAATGCGTGGGAAGTTGTTGATGTACCTAAAGATAAAACCATAGTGCAATGTAAATGGTTATTGTAAATCTAAGTTGGAACCTTGTATGTATACAAAAAGATACAATACTATTCTCGCCTGTTGTTAGACACACAACCCTACGACTATTGTTTTCATTGTCAGTACAACTGGGACTTGATGTTACACATCTAGATGTCAAAACCGCATTTCTTAATGGTGACTTAGACGAAACCATCCACATGCAGAAGCCAGATTGTTATGATGTTCCTGGTGGCTCTGCCAAAGTTTTAAAACTTAAGAAGGCCATTTATGGTCTTAAGCAGGCCTCGAGAGCCTGGAATAAGAAAGTTGATAGTTGTTTGATTACAAATGGTTATTGTAAATCTAAGTTGGAACCTTGTATGTATACAAAAAATGTTGGCAATTTCAAGACTATTGTGGCAGTATATGTTGATGATTTTTTCATATTCTCTAATTGTAAAAATGAAAGTGAATATCTTAAGAAAGTATTGTCAAGTCAATTTGAAATCAAAGATTTAGGTGAAGCAAAACAGTGTTTGGGAATGAATGTTAAGTTTGACAAATTAAAGAGGTCTGTAACCTTGAGTCAAGAGACTTACATTAATAATTTGTTAAGAAAGTTTCACATGACAGATTGTAAAACTGTTGATACCCCAATGGAGGCCAAATTGAATATTAAAATTGATAAAAATGTAAATGATCAATTACCTTACCAACAGCTCATAGGAAGCTTAATGTACCTATCTGTTTTGACCAGGCCAGATATAACATTTGCTGTAAGTTACCTTAGCCAATTTAATAATTGTCACACAAATGAACACTGGGGATATGCTAAGAGGGTTTTGAAATATTTAAAAAGGACTATAAACTTTGGTATAAAATATTGTGTGAATGGAAATTCAGAAATAAAAGGTTTTGTTGATGCCGATTGGGCAAACAATATAGATAGACGGTCTTATACTGGATTTTGTTTTGTACTTGCTAATGGTATAATATCTTGGGAATGCAAGAAGCAAAAAACTGTTGCTCTATCAAGCTGTGAAGCTGAATATATGGCTATATCAGAAGCTTGCAAAGAAGCTATTTATTTGAGAGCTTTACAATTTGAAATCACAAATAAAATGTATACTTTGAGTTTGTATAATGACAATCAGAGTGCACAGAGGCTGTCGACAAATCCTGTGTTTCACAAGAGATCTAAACACATTGATATAAAATATCATTTTGCTAGAGAGTGTGTCTCGAATAGTATTGTAGAATTAAAATATTTGCCAACAGCTGATATGCCTGCTGACATGCTCACAAAAAGTTTATGTTCCAAAAGGCATTATACCTTTATGGATATGTTAGGTGTAGTCATAATATAAATTTTAATTTTAAGATTCATTATGATTATTTGATATAGTGGGGATGTTGAATTATATACAAATAATAATCTACATCTATTGGTACTCTTTAGTTAACAGTCATATCTATGGTATAAATTGTTTATGGTGTACAATGAAAAAGGAAATATAATTTAGTTCTGTTCGAATCTCATAACCGGCGTTTTCATTATAGAAATAAAACATTGCTAAGCAGCCATTAGGAGCATAAAACATTTTTGGCCAACTTTTAGGACCTGTCTGTGCGGGGGCTACGGGAGTACTTAAGCAATCTTCAACGAGCCCCTAGCTGACTCGGCACCAGGCTTCTGCAGGTCTCGTCTGGTCAACCGTGGGGAGTGAGGTGTTTAACTCCCTCCGCGACGTCTAAGTAGTCTAGTTCTCGGTTTTGCTACAAAATTCCTCCCAGAAGCCACGTAACACCTTTCCTCAACAAACATTATTCTCTTAAAATGAAATCGAGACGCAAATTACACTTGGCCTGCCTGTTGTTCGGTGTCGTTAAATTCCAAAAGCCAGACTATCTCTACAACAAGCTGAGCTGGATCGCTGGCAGACGAGAATGTGAGAGAAGGAAATGTTCACAACAACTTTCATCGCAGCCCCACAGTACAGCATCATTTAGAGGTAGTTTCCGTTACGCAGCATCCAAAATATGGAATAATCTACCGCCGCCCATTAGAGCAATTAACACAATAGGTTCCTTTAGAAGACGTTTACGGCAGTTTTTAATGGACGGGCAACGGAAACTAGACTTGATACACTTGAACGTTTCATTAATATAATGTTCTATTATATATTATCTACACATTATCTGTCACTACACACCAAATTATCACACTACACATTAACAATATATAATATATATTCACCTATATATTTAACACCTTGCTGGTTTACATCCGTACACATCAACGTAAGGTTCAGTTGAAAACCAGCGTCAGGCAGCGCCTAGTTGTCTGGCATTTTGCTGAACTGGACCTATTTGGCGCAGCCGCGGGGCACACAATGTTGCTTCGTTTTTAAAATTCAAGTTTATTTTTTGTTTGTACCAACATTGTGTGTATCTTTGTGTGCCAAATAAACTAATTTTCTTTCTTTCTTTCTTTCTTTCTTTCTTTCAAGAGGGGCGCGCGTGGAACAATACGCGCCACCATCTCGGGTCGTATATTATGGGGAGCGGCAGACGTCCCTAAGACCGCCGTACCTGGACACATTTAGGGGGGCCGGAAGAGGGCATTATGGGCAGATAATGTCCTCCGCCGATGCCCGTTGCGCCCTTTGCGGGCCGGAAGAGCATGCATTCGAAATCTCCCTCTCCCTTTCCGCTGCCTCCTTCTGCGACATGACATTTTCGCAGAAGGAGAAATCTCCTTCGGTCGTAGTTCGTCGATAGTAGTGTGTTACCAATAACAGCCGGTAGCGACAGGTCGCTTCCCACTTCCGAAAAGAGGGCACGGTGCGGCTCCTCCCA
Organism: Melanchra persicariae; assembly: GCA_947386135.1. Classification (NCBI taxonomy): domain Eukaryota; kingdom Metazoa; phylum Arthropoda; class Insecta; order Lepidoptera; family Noctuidae; genus Melanchra; species Melanchra persicariae. The sequence goes on along the minus strand of OX376653.1, from coordinate 10,595,204 downwards.
AGCTGCGCACTCTGCGGGCGTATGCCACGCCGTGTCCTCCCGGCAACGGACGCAGTGATGACACTGAGCGTCTGGCTGCCCTGCCTATGCGATGCAGGAACTTCCCAAAGCATCCAGGCCCCGAGAGCACCTGCTTCGCCCTGAATGTCAGGGAGCCGTGCCTCCTCCCGAGCCAGTCGTCGAGCACTGGCCGGACCGCCTCGATGATGACGAGGCGGCGATAGGGCGCAGAATCTGTCCCGCCATTCCGCCTCCAAGACGAGACGGAGTTCGGACCGGCGCAGCATAATCTGCCGCTGCAGCAGTAGCTCGCCACCTGTGCTATGTGTGCGCTTCCAGCCGGTCGATTCTGTTGACATCTCACGGTGTTCACCTAGGCGGAGTGAACGACAATAGAGCTGTCATTCCGTCTTATTTGTATGGTTTGACAACTCACCCGTCGTGCGCCCCGCCCGGGTGTTCACTTCGACATGTTTACAGAATCGCACTGCAGGACCCACGGCGTGGATGAGCCGGACCTCAGCCAACTTTACTTTCGCATGAACTAACATTGAACAAAAGGTTTCCAGAACTTACACGTCATTTTACCATACCTATAGCTTAAAAACGCATTCAGCCTGTATGCTGATGCCATATGGAATTAACAAAATGTCTTTCTTACAGGTTCGTGGCACAAGGTAACGAAACTGAGAGTGGACTGACGTTACTTACAGTCCAGCTTCCATCTGGATATTTAGCTGACATAAATACGCTCACAGAATTGACGGTAAGCATGATTTTGTAACATCAGTTGTCACGTTGTCAATACTGCCTAGCCTTTTCCTAACAATACCGGGAAAATAATGTGGATGCCGTAGGTATTTTATCGTGATTTAATTTGATAATCCCTTGGTAAGACTTTCGGGCTTTTAACTACCACTTACGACACTCTGAAACAAGAATAATAAGTACTTGAGACCAGAGAGCGGGTTAACGCGCTTTCAGAAACGTAGGTAACGTCTGAGTGTCTCGGTGGTAAATTGAAGGACCGAACTTGACTTTTACTTACCTATGTTATTTTACTTCATGTTTTTTAACTGACCGATCTTGAAAATTCAAAAGTGCCTTTATTGGTTTATTTGAAATAAAAGCTTGATTTGATTCTGACAGCAACCCAATTAGCAACGAGAATACCTAAAATTCACTGTGATTTTGACATGAAATCATGTAAAATAACATGAACGCACTGTAGTCACGAGTCTCCACAGTTTATTATTTATTACACAAACCTGTACAAAGGAGGATGTTGTAAGGAGTCTTGTTATAAGGAGTTTTGTTTGTTTCTAGGCCGTGCGTCACGTGGTGTGGGCGCGCGTGTCCCAGGGCGGCTCGCGCGTGCAGGCCGGCGTGCGCGCCGCGCGTACTGAGCGCTGCGCCACGCTGGCCGCTCCGCGTGCTCTACCCGTCGCCAGGCAACGGCCCGCCTGGGCTACGTTACAGGATCTTTATGACTCCAGTCAGTATACAAACCTCATTTCCTCATTGATTTAAATCTTAATGTCGATCGGAGAAAGAGAAATTCGTCGTTCTTAAACGGGACGTTGACGCCTCCATGTTTTCAACATAGTCTACAACAGCTTTTAATTCTGCATGTTCAAACCACCCAGAGCTTATTATAAGTCCTTATAGACTGCCTGGAATGCTGCAGTTGGAAAACTGTGTTCGATTTCCAGATGGTTTTAGATTCTTAAGCCGGATTTACATTACGAAACTAGTTTCATGCATGATGAAATTAATTTCATAACACTACTTTCAGTACCTGTGAAACTAGTTTCATTAAAAATAATAGTGTCGTGAAACCCACAGTATGTCTGTGTTCATGGCTCCGCCAACATCAAAGCTTTATTTTGCATTGCAAAATGTTGTCATACAAATGTTATTGTAAAAACTTAAGAAAAGTTGTCTCGAAAGAAAAGATGTTGGTGGATTCGAGGCTGGCTAGCAAGAAACCAAGCACGACTAATAAACACACGTCCTGTCAGCGCAGGCGCTTTCGCGACACTAGTTTCGCGTCGCGTTTATACGATGACATTAGTTGCATGACACTAGTTTTATCCAAAAATCGCGCGCATCACGAAACTGTTTCAGTGTCGTGAAATCGATGCATGCATTGTAAAACTTGACGTTTACACGTGAAATTGTTGGTGAAATTAATGTCACGAAACTACTTTCATGCCACTACTTTCGTAAAGCCGGATTTACATTACGAAACTAGTTTCATGCATGATGAAATTAATTTCATAACACTACTTTCAGTACCTGTGAAACTAGTTTCATTAAAAATAATAGTGTCGTGAAACCCACAGTATGTCTGTGTTCATGGCTCCGCCAACATCAAAGCTTTATTTTGCATTGCAAAATGTTGTCATACAAATGTTATAGTAAAAACTTAAGAAAAGTTGTCTCGAAAGAAAAGATGTTGGTGGATTCGAGCCTGGCTAGCAAGAAACCAAGCACGACTAATAAACACACGTCCTATCAGCGCAGGCGCTTTCGCGACACTAGTTTCGCGTCGCGTTTATACGATGACATTAGTTGCATGACACTAGTTTTATCCAAAAATCGCGCGCATCACGAAACTGTTTCAGTGTCGTGAAATCGATGCATGCATTGTAAAACTTGATGTTTACACGTGAAATTGTTGGTGAAATTAATGTCACGAAACTACTTTCATGCCACTAGTTTCGTAATGTAAATCCGGCTTAATGTAAATCCGGCTTTAGGAATTCCTCGGTAGCACGTCGAACTCAACGGCAATGAGCTGTCCCCACCTAAGTGTCACACTGACAGAACATAACGTGAAGTAACATCAAGTTCACCCCTAGGTCACCGCGCGCGCGTGTTCTTCTCCGCGCTGCCCGCGAGCGCGTGCGACGTGTGCCGCGCGTGGGCGGCGTGCGCGCGCGCGTGCGGCTCGGCGGCGCAGCAGGTGGCGGGCGGCGGGCCGCGCGCGCGCGCCGAGCCCGACGCCGCCGCCGCGCACGTGCTGGCGCCGCCCATCGCCTTACTTGCTGCCACGCTGCTGCTGCTGCTATAGTCGGCACGCACTCAACTTGAAGGACTAACATTCTAATTAAGTACTCTATGTTTTGTGCAAAGCATCTTGTGAACAGTCTAATGTCTCAGCGACATCTAAATGTTATTCGTGAATGTGGGCAAGCAGTTACTTACCTAGCACAAGGAGACATTTCAACAACCACGGGGCGAGAATATAGACACTGATTCTCCGAGATGGAATGCCAACTGGCCAACTAAATGCCAGGAAAAGTGTTTCATTAGTGTGTCATTAGACCTTACCCAAACATTGAAAACGTGCAAAGAGGCCTATTATAAGCTGCCCATCTCCGCCGACTAGTTATAAAAAGTGATTAGTGTAAGCTCAATTATTTAATGCACGACGTTTGGCTTCTTCACTCACTCACTTACCTAGTCTATTTTATTACCTACCGATCTACTTAGGCTTGGTAAATATTCATTAGGTATATGAAAAGGCGATGGGAATGAGAAGTCATTGGTACTCATGTGATTTCAACAAAAAAAAACTGAAATAATATTAACATTCAGTAATTAACATGCAGTAGGCAGATACAATACTTTGAATCAATGATAGAAAATGAACACTAAAAATATTTATGCAGTCGACGCAAAATCAAATTGCATTTTAATGAGTTGTAATAAGTTTTTAAATACAAAGAATTAATTTATAAATAGGTAGGTACTTCACAATGTAGAACAAGGAGTGATTGTTTGTACATATTTTACCTAATAATAACTATGTATTCTAAACATAATAAAAAATAATTTGTAAAATAAATTCCATGACGAGTATTATCCCATTCCCATTAATCATCACTGACTGATTCTTTGAAGAACTTGCTTGATTGATTAGGTAGGAGCTAAGCTAACATCAACCTAACATTATTTGTAGGTGTGTTAGATTAGGTTAGAAGCCTAGCTTGCCTTCGAAGAAGCCTTTTGCCACCGAATTACCAGAAGGCCAGTTCGAATTTTACAACCGTTCACATCAGAGATACCGACTCCTTGGGTTATTGGGGACTCCAGTACATACTTATGATAAATCGTGGGTTAGTTAAGTTTTACGCTATCTATTTTAATAAAACTTGTCATTAGAATCGGTACTTTCATTTCCAAAACTAAAGACATATTTTTTTTTATATAACACCGTGAAAATCCGCACTAACCCGCTACTTACCGCTTGTAGGTAGATACACATTTTTTTTCATTGATTCAAGTTACTTAAGAACATTTTGTCAAGAAAATTAGCTAAAATCGCTCTTATCACTCTCTCTTTCCCTCCTAACTCTTTTTCGCAAATTTTTGACCTTGGTATCTTGCGTACGCGCACCGTGTTCAATTAAAATTGGTTCATTCAAGAATGAGGACAAAAAAATGGGAAAGTTTGTATGAAACACCATGACGAGCTCTTAAATTATTTTTTGTTTAGTGATAAATGAATCGATGATTTCACCTAAGAGAACAGCGTGGGATAATTCGTAAGTATTCGCGAAATTTGTTTAATAGGTAGGAAATCAAAAAACAGAAGTGCCAATGAGCCATCGATCATTTTATTCTAAACGCTCACTTCATAGATAACAATTACCTTAGAGGCAAAATACAAAAAAAAAACACATCTGTTAAGATTTCGTAAACGTAAAAGTAAGTACCTTTTTCCATATCTCGTGTAATGTTACTTAAATTTCCATTTTCCTCATCATCCATTGAAAGAATCCGAGAATCGAGAAGGACATGGTCAGTGGGACGGCCGACGCTTTGATCCATGCCCAAAGACTGGAAACAAGACAAAGGTCTGTTATAGTTAAAAAGAACAACGCAATCATTTATATGATCGGCTCTAACCTCAATCGTTAGGCTTAGGGATCTGTGTTGTGGGCGATGAGCAAAAGGAATTTATACTATCCTTGTGTGAAGAAGTACAATATGTAAGCTATCCTTCCAACATTCAGGACGTTAGGACAGACGCAGCGCCCTGATCCTGATATGAGTGTGAACTTGTCCTCGCAATTACTTTCCTTCAAATATTTGTAACTAAGATCATCAACATCATCATCATATCAGCCGAAAGACATCCACTGTTGGACATAAACCAAATGGGGGGTTTGCCATAATCGCCACGCTTGGTAGGCGGGTTGGCGATAGAATTTTATTTTTAAGTATTTTTTTGTTTCATTTTTTTACCCTGAATTATCAAGTTATGGGTCTTAATGCATTAATGCATTAATTACAACTTTCTCAAAAAATCAACTTACTCGTAAGGGTCATCTGATATATAGAAGGCTTGCGGCGTAGGCTGCAGTCCACAGTCGGCGATATACACATGCAGTAGCGGCCTATCATCCACGTCCGTCGGCGTGTGCTCCAGCATATGCACCACGTTCTGGCCTTCCACAACCTTTGGACAGCTCATTCCGTGTTATTAAGATATGAAATAAGATTACAAAGTACAGGAAAACATAGAAGTGTTAAGGACTCTTTTACTAATGAAAGACAGGCTTTTCGGGGATTAAGTCACATTTGCAGGCGTGACAAATGTATGTAATTGTAAGGATTAATTTTAAGCCCTCGACTCACTGAAACTATATCAGTAAGAAAATCAGTTGTAGCACATTTTTTTTAGGTGAACTCATGGCTCCTAAGAAAAAGCAACTATGGGCGAAACACTCCCGTGTCTTCGATAACACCCTATCGTGAGACTACTTCTATTTAAGTACTACTTTCTGCGAGACAATAATATAATAACTGTAAAAAAAACTGTAATTAATATTACCTTTCCAACTACAGTATGCAAATTATCCAACCATGGGGTCCCAGTAGTTGTTATGATGAATTGACAGCCATTTGTGTTGGGCCCTGGAAAGTAATGTAAGCATTACAAACACATTACAAATTACCAACAAAACACAGCTCATCACAAATAACAACACACAAGATACCTTTATTAGCCATGGACACAAAACCAGCCCCACTGTGCTGTGTCTCCAAGTTTTCGTCACTGAATGTATCACCGTATATACTGGTGGAGCCTGTTCCGTCATCTGCTACTACATCACCACCTAAAACCCATAAACAAATACATTAAAAAGGCTGCCTGCAAAATAAGGTCACGTATTTTTAACAACCATTACACATCAGGCTCCATAAAATACAAAGAAAGTTTAAAAGAACATAATTATTGTGCTATGTGGCAAATAATAATAATTTAAATATTCTCACCTTGGACCATAAACCTTTTAATTATGCGGTTAAATGAGGTGCCCTTATAAGACTTCCCCTTGATGCCTTTTGTTGCTAAAACTTTAAAGTTTTTTACGGCATTTGGAGCCAAGTCGCCAAACAAACCAATGACTACACGGCCAAGTAGTTTATCTTCACTTTTAATATCAAAATACACCTGATCAGTAACACGGAACTGCCGAGCCTGAAAAATAATGACATTAAAATCAAAACACAGTTAGGTAATTTTTAACTGTCCAGAAATATAAACTCATGAGCCTTTTATTACAAATCTATATAGTTTCCACAAAATATTATTACTTACATCAGAAAAAACAAGATTAGTTGATAGAACAACTAGAAACACCAATGAATTGTGGAAATCCATTTCAGAACTTGTTGTTCTTGTCACTTTTACTATGTGTCCAGTACATAGCAGTGCTCCTGCCCCACTGACTTACTGCTTAATTAGATATAGCTGGCTGTCTATGAAAGAAGCCCTTCAAGTGCATATAATGGCTTAACTAGGCTCTTTTATATTTCATCACTTTTGTAATATAGTATTGATCTTTTGTAGTGAAATAACAATCAATATTCATTAATAATAAATAGCTTTAGTATTTTCTTTTCGCCCTAGTGAATCTTTCTATCACATTGGTATTTTTGATAAACTTAATTCCAAATAAGTAACGAAGATATTTTTTTCAGAAATCAATGTTTTGAACACCCTCACTCTTGTCACTTGTTGGTGATTTGTGTAGTTGATGGGGCTGAGCAAGTCTCAACACTATCATTTTTCTGAGAATCTTTTGCCACAGGACTAATATGTTGTGACATTGGTTTTGTATGAACCCTTATGTGAGATTTTAGTTTGTCAGTGCGACTAAACTCCTTCTTACAGTCTAAAGCGTGTTCAAAAGGACACTTTAACATTTTCTTTGCTTGGTGTAACTTCATGTGTCTTTGAAGCAAATCTGGCCTTTTGAATGTATATTTGCAAACTGAACATTTGAACTGCCTATTACCATGTTTCAGCATGTGTGTTGCTAAATATTTCTTCATGTGGAAACTGCTGTTACAAATAGTGCACTGAAATGGTTTCAAAGTCCTGTGTATTTGTAAGTGCAAGCGTAATCTCTTATCACTAGCAAATGTCTTGTTACAGTGGATACACATTTTATTATGATTCTCTGTTTGCATGTGAAGAAATAGTTTTTCTGATTTACGAAATGTAGCATCACATTGTGAACATTTATACACTTTCAATTTTGTTTGCTTGTCTTTAGACACATCATTATGACACTGCAGGTGGGAAGCAATGTCTTCTAAGCTGCTAAATGAAGAGCTACATTTATGACAACTATAAATGGGGCAGGAATGTAATTCAGACACATGCTGAATCAAACTTTCAACTGTATCAAAATACTCCATACAATCTCCTTGAATGCACTTGTATTTTTTTAGAGATAAGTGATTCTTCTGATGACTTCTGTATTGACTATAATTATCCAATATCAAGTTGCAATATGGACATGTGTAGCTCAACAGTTCTTCTTCAGGAGTTCTTGCTGTAGTTTCCTTGAGACCATCTGGCCACATACGATGAGATGTTATGTGTCTTTGTAAGTGTGAATTTTGAATAAAACAACGACCACACACAGGACACTGATAAGGTTTGTCACTGTGAGTTTTCAAATGGGCTAACAGGGATTTCATCTTTTTGAACTTTTTCTTGCATGTAGTACAAGATAGATCTTTAAGCCATTTCTGTTCTGCTGCCACAGGGTCTGGTAGCTCACTGCCTTGATGTAATGTTGCAATGCTGTCAGAAAAGGTTCCACTGCCAACTGTTGCCTGAACCAAATTAGCGTTCGTAAACCTTTCTTCCAAAACGATATTGTTACATTTTAACTTTTTATGATCCAGAAATACTTGTAGGGAGTTATACACAACTTTGCATGTTCCGCAAACAAAAATATCTTCATCAATTGCATCCAATACCATAACGTGAGCCATTTTTAGAAAGTTATTTGATAGAAGCCACTGGACCTTGCGGTAATTATATTGAAGATTGAACAAAATAAATATTAAAACAAAAATACAATCAGCAACTTTTACAGTAGAGCACTTGCTTGGTTGCTTGGTTGCTTGACATTGACATTTGACACTGTCAAACTGTCAAGAAGTGCATGTCAAGTACCTATCAGTTTTGGTTTTCTGCAAGGAACTTCTATTACAACCTGGAATGTGCACAGGCTGTCGATACGCGGTCCGAGCGAGATAGCTTCGCGAGAGCCCTCTGTCCCTTTCATTAGGGTGACCAACCAATATAATGTAGGTAGAGACTAATATAATAGGATAATAATATATTAACCAATAATTTGATTTCATAACTTAATAATAATTATGCTTTAAGGATGGATTAAAGTAAAACGCATCAAACTATGTTTTATTATATCTTGGGGCCTGAAATGAAGACTGCAAATAACGGAATAATTTTTGATATTTGAATGACTTGGAATAACATCAAGCCATTTTTTCCTCCCTGATTCTTCTCCATTCAGTCTGAAATTATATTTTTTAAATTTATTTAAAATATACGAAGTGACACACCTAAATCAGCGATTGATATGGGAAGTTGAAACTTTTTTGCCATTTCCCTACAATATTCCTCGGGAAATGTGAAATTTCATGATCACGTCTTTTAAGTATTCGGTACATCACTCCATATAAAGTTATATGCGTAGCGTGTAGGTACTACAGAATAGTCTCAACACATATATTACCTACTGAAGTAAATGTTAAAATCAGCCTAGTATAAACATAAAATACCTATAACAGACATGCTTAATATGCTTACGTTGGAGACTGCCTCCTATTTTATTTATTTATTTAAACTGTATGTACAATAGTGGTACGTGGGCGGACTTAATGACTATGAAATGAAAATGAATGACTACTCTTCTCTTCTTTTCTTTTCTTTTCTCTATTTATATGCTGCATTGTGTAAATAATCTTATAATTTCGTTCATTATGGTCACCTTACTTCAAGAATTGAAATCTTACTTGAAGAAAGAAAAACCGCATCCTGTATAGGATTCGCTTTTGCAACCTTGAAGTGAACACTGTGATTGTATTACAGACAATCACTTGGTCAAAGAGAAATCCGGTCCGAGGGAGAAAGCGCTTGGAGAGCCCTGTGTCCCTTTCTAAAGTGTTGCCAGGAGGATTACTCCCGAATTTAGTAGGAATGGTAGGAAAAAATAATATTGTCGTGTCTTATTAAAAAAACATTAACTTTCGTTCTGATATATTTCTAATAATTTTAAATTATCTGTTAGAATGAGAACATTTTTTTAGCAATAATTTAGATACTGTATTGAAATGTAATTAAAAAAGAAAAGATTATTAGTAGAATATATAATTATATAAGTTAGACTGGTAACCCACCAGCCATATTTATTTGTTGTAAAACAATCAATTTCTTTATTCGGATGTAATAAAGATGGTTAAAAAGTGTGCGATTCAAAAGCTGATCGGTTGCAAAAGCGAATCCTATGCAGGATGCGGTGTTTCTTTCTTCAAGTAAGTATATTGCAATTCTTGAAGTAGGGTGCCCATAATGATCGAAATTATAAGATTATTTACACAATGCAGCATATAAATAGGAGGTAGTCTTCAACGTAAGCATAATAAAACTTTATATGGAATGGTGTACCGAATACTTAAAAGACGTGATCATGAAATTTCACATTTCCCGAAGAACATTGTACGGAAATGGCAAAAAGTTTCAACTTCCCATATTAATCACTGATTTAGGTGTGTTACTTCGTATATTTGAAATAAATTTAAAAAATATAATTTCAGACTGCCTGGAGAAGAATCAGGGAGAAAAAATGGCTTGATGTCATTCCAAGTCATTCAAATATCAAAAATTATTCCGTTATTTGCAGTCTTCATTTCAGGCCCCAGGATATAATAAAACATAGTTTAATGCGTTTTACTTTAATCCATCCTTAAAGCATAATTATTATTAACTTATGAAATCAAATTATTGGTTAATATATTATATCCTATTATATTAGTCTCAACCTACATTATATTGGTTAGTCACCCTAATGAAAGGGACAGAGGGCTCTCGGGAAGCTATCTCCCTCGGACCGCGTATCGACAGCCTGTGCACATTCCAGGTTGTAGTAGAAGTTCCTTGGAGTATTGTGACCACAGAGTACTTTTATTGATTGTGACAGTACATGGTCAGGGGTGCCTTTAAGTAGTTTAGCCGGCGTGGTCGGATAAAAATGATGCCAGATAAATGAAGAATAACGGTCATTGACCCACCTACATTCATTGACACGTTATTATAAAAAACAGAAATTATGACATAAAGCTGTCCTGAATCGACATCTATTGTGATCTTCAATTATTTCGTCCATGATCCACGCACAGTACAATAATATTCCATGATGAGTAACTACTCGTTAAAAATATTCGTATCCTCAATCATTCTTTATTCTGGAATAGAATTGTACCTACCTATACTCTCTTCTGCAGGGGCAGCGGAATTAGTTCGAAAGAGTAACCGCGGCCTTGGAACGCAAAGGGCATTAGGAGGAACACGGATGGGTTTTAAGTCAGTAAGGGGCGTAATCGAGCAGAGCAAATATAATAACAAACAGCTGTCAATCTGACAGCAGGATAAAAGGTCGCTAAAATCATCCTAGCCGGGCAAAAACTTATACCAGTGGGGTACGTTTATAGCCGTAACAGACGTTCGAATTTGGTACGGCGGACTAACTCCGCCCACAAGATTTGGTACGCTCCCGGACCATATCCGCCCGTGTGTAGAGTGGTCCGCGAACATTATTATTATTAATTGAGTCCGCCGCGGTCCGCTTGTTTGCACAGCGGATTTGGTCCGCTCCGTACCAAATCTGGGGGTCGAGTCTGCTATTGCAATCGTGTCTCAATGACCGGTCAATGATCGATTTTTGACGTATAACGTCAAACTTATGACACATTTCCCATACAAAAACTGTCAAAGTTGTCAAATATTCGATCACTGACCGGTCATTGAGACACGATTGCAATAGCAGACTCGAGCCCCTGGACGTGTGTACGCTTGGGCCGTACCAAACTACCACAGACTACCATAAAAATTTAAAAAATGTATTTCTCTTAATAAAATTTAACCAATCCTCTGCTTTTTTCCGCTTTTTACGGTGTGGTTGGTACATGGTGGTTGTAATGTTGCTGCTATTGTTGCTTCTACCGCCATAATTTTTGTGTACTTGAAGGCGCACTATTCAGTATAGTATATATACTCTGTGGCGTGGTGGGCGGAGTTAGTCCGCCGCGTGGTCCGCCGGACCAGATCCCGTCGTGTGTTGCGAGATCGAATTTTGTGTGCGGAGTTAGTCCGCCGTACCAAATCCGAGCGTCTGTTACGGCTCAACGCACAAGTGGACGCCCATGAACGGGACAGATTAAATTTTAGTCAGTTTAATTTTTCACCATCTCGCGGTGTGCTTGAACGGGGTGTTTGACGTTTAGTCAGTTTACATTTTAAACTGGATAATTAGAAATAATGGAATAATGGATAATGGATAATGGATAATATATGGATATTGAATATAATGGATTTTTTATAACTGGGCCTCATCAGAAAGTTTATAGTCACCCAAAGGGCAATGGAGAGGGCAATGCTCGGAGTTTCGTTGCGTGATCGAATCATGAATGACGATATCCCCAAGAGAACCAAGGTTACCGACATAGCCCGAAGGATCGCCAAATTGAAGTGGCAGTGGGCAGGGCACATTGCTCGCGGAACAGATGGTCGAATGGTGCCGAAAAGTTCTGGAGCGGCGACCGCTTACCGGAAGACGCAGCGTGGGAAGGAATCCCACAAGGTGGAACGATGACCTGGGTGAGGGTCGCGGATAGCCGATGGATGCGAGACACACAGTTGACAGACACTTGGAGGAGGCCTATGTCCAGCAGTAAACGTCTTTCGGCTGATTTGATGATGATGATGATGAAGATGATGAATTGAATTTGACGTATCCCAGTACCGACCGTCAGTACAAACAATGACAGTTCAATTGCCTTATTTTTACCCGTTATGGTTTTAGTAGCCTATGCATGTAAGTATGTTCCACCGTAGCGCCTGAACTACAGAACCGTTTTTGATGAATGGGATATCAAAAGATTCATAAAATACTCTGGGTTACATAGGCTATGTACATTTTCACTAAATTTAATATGCGAGAATTTACATGTAAATTTCTGACCCTAAAAAAAGTAAATTGTGACAATCATGACATGTTTGGTTTAAATATTTCATAAACAAATCAAGGCAATATTTTCTAACTGTTGTGACTTTCGTCTTCAAATTTTTATTTCCAAACAATAGAGTTTATTATGCATTGGGGAAATTTGACAGTTTGTGGTTTACATGAGCTAGAGACGTCTCTGATTAGTACGGGCTACGGATGCCGCTCATTTAAACAATATTTGATCTATTTTCAAAAGATATAACGCTCAAATGACATAACGTTACCTTCATCATGACTTTATCTAACAACACAGTATAAACAACAAATGCTCTTTTAACACTTTCCCTGACGATCTTCTAATAGGTATATTCTTATTTAAATATATATCGTTCTTTTGATGTAATTTTCAATTTGTAAAACTAACATTTGAGCCAACCGCTGAATAAAGAGCTAGCGGGCGGGGCCAATTCGGGAACTGAGGGCACCTCGACACGGAATTACGGAAGCTAGGGTGAGCGAGCAAAGCGAGTGAACATAAAACCTATTCATGTTAGGTTCCCCCTGTAGGCAGAAATAGGAGGTCTGCGCAGCGGGGTTTCGTTGCCTTTTCGTGGTTACGACCGTAATTTAAGTTATTGTAACATTTTTACAGTAAACGGAGCGCAATTTTTTCAACACAACTGTATTATTTTCTATAAAATCAAGAATCAAGATAAATAATCGACCTTGCAACTAATAAGCGATATATTTATAAGGTGGCCACGCCAAATAAAACAAATCGTGATTTCAAATAAATCAAAGAAGGTAGGCTTTTGGGGAGGTCCAAGATAATGTTATTGTCTGTGGTAATTAATGTCACTGTCACAGACTGTCACTTTTTGCTCATCGTCTATCAAACAAAACTCAAAATCGTGACGTGAATTTGTCGAAATTGTCGAATTCATCCGTGATTCTGTTTGTTGATACTTTTGTTTGATTGTTCTCTGTGAATTTGACTCTTTAATTTATATTTAATAATTACGGCACACATTAAAACACAAAAGGTGTGTATTTATTGTAATACTTTAAAACTTGCCATCTTATTATATTGTTACAATGCCGTAATTTCATTGCTTATTATTAATTATCTCCATATTTTCAGGTTAACATGACTGTAAACAACACCATAGCACACCAGCGCTTAGTTTTAACTGGAGACCGGGAAAGGTACCGACACAAATTCATCATGACCTTATATTTTTCATTACTAACACATTTCAGAGATTGGTTAGTTTTGCAACTATCACTAAGGTACTTCGTGCGTGTAACTGTAGTCACCGTGTGCGCTGGTTTAAAATAATGAACCCCTTCATGCTATTGAACAAGCCTAAAATAATTTGCTTAACAACATGGTTGTTAAGCAAATCAGTAACTTGAAGCAGCCTCATACTTTACAACGATTTATTTTAAGTAAAATTAATGATTGTGGTTATCATTTAAGAATAATTAATAATTGTTACAGGTTTAAAGAACTTTTAAGACGTCGGTTAATTGAATGTGGTTGGAGAGATCAAGTCAGAATGCTTTGCAGAGATGTTGTTAAAGAAAATGAAAGCAATAACATCACATTTGATATGTTAGCTACAAAGGTAACCCCTCGTGCTCGAGCCCTGGTCCCAGACACAGTGAAGAAAGAACTGCTCCAGAAAATCAAAACGCATCTGCTTACTCAAAAAGATCAATAAAATGATCCTTGGATTATTAATTAATATTAAGTTGCTCTTCTCAATATTATCAATACATACATTTTAAGTTCATAGTTAATTCATAAGGTTCTATAATTTATTTTAGCTATCAAATTTTGTAAGTCACAGTGTTGACTTTCAATGAAAATACATGTAGATGTTGTTGCTTCTAAATACCTGTATTTTGTTTAAAATGAAGTAAAAAACATTGATTTACAACCAACAGTATATTTTATTTATAAACATTTATTATACATTCAGGTTAAACAAAAATATATATTGCTTATACATAATACTGCCATACGATAGATTCCATTTGATAAAGAAAATATTGCCTTGAAAATGTTGTCATGGACATTTTATTACAACAGAATTTTAAAATTTCATAACCACCCGGATATGAGTTTTTAAAATTCTGTCAAAGTGGTTACGTTTTGAAACACCCTATACTTTATCAATTATTAAGCTGCCCAGATATCCTTTATTTGTAGATACAAGATTCTAATATAATCAAATGTGAAATGTACCGAATAAATAAAATAACAAAAAATGTTTTCTACTTTACTTAAAATACAGTACAAAATAGAAATATATGAATGGGCATCTTTTAATAATAAGTTGTTAAAAGTAAACTCTTAAAATAATATCACACCTGAAGAAAAGCAAGGATGGCTTTAACTTAGCTAAAATGTTCATCAATACGGGAGACCAAGAAAGAATTGATTCTATATTAATGTATGAACAGGATACAAATATAAAAATGCATTACAGAGCTGTCACAGTTCAATAAAAATATTTTGAGCAAATAAAATTATGCTTATTTTCCTAAGGTAAACCCAATACCTATTAGACGATTCAATAAAGAATATAACCTACAAACTTTTAAAAATACAAATGGACAACACTATTACTGTGAGAGCAATTATAATAATAAGAACAAAAGTGCTAAGTGTACTTTTATTATGAAAATGCCTTGTGTCATTTTGGCAATTCATGTAATATATTAGGATATAATTTCAATAGGGTTTATACCGTTGAGCATAAAAAAGGACGAAATTAGGTAATACTTTATGTATATCATCTATTGAAATAGACGCCTGTGTTGAGCTAGCCTTGCTAGCATTGTATAACATTTGATTTAATACTACCAATATAATACTAGACAATCAGAGTTTTACTGTATTATTTCCATCACCATTTCAGTATGCCACAAATGCATTCAAAATCCTCAAACATCGTTCAAACTTAGTTGTAAACTACGGACATTATAAAGAAATCCTTTCATCATATTCTAAATAAAAAAGTATACAGCTTGAGAAGGAAATAATATATAAATGCATTTTAAATGTATATCAAGAAAGATCGAATCGAAGATTATGAGCAATAAATTTTCTTAGTTTAAATATCCTTAAAGCTCTTTGATACCTGATCTAAAATTTGGTTATACACAATTATTACACATTATTATATGTACAAAGTTATACAAATGGAATGTATTTTGGACTCAGTTTATACCTTTGATCAAGTACAATTCATTGGATTATGTATAACTTAATAATGTAGCCATAACAATATTCAGTACTCTCTTACTATTTTAAAGTTAAAACTAATTATTTTATTTATTTCTACTTACACATCAAATAATTGATCAATCCATTTACACAATACTGCTGATTACTAATGAGCAATTCAATTTTCAAAATTAATTGCTTCAATGCCTGTACTAGCATTTTAAGATTGGAGCTATCCACAAAATAATTAGAGCACACATCCTGTGTTAATTAACATTAAAAATGTATTATCTACCATCAGTTTATGACTGCTGGTTCTGATATAATTTAGCTTCTACCGACGAATATAGACATCAATGAATTTAAAGTAATTTACGTTACGTATTTAGGACTATATTCACCTACGTATCTAATTGACATCTTATCTTCTATCGGTCGGTCATTCTCAATGTGACAATATATCTCCTCAATTTGTGGGCTATGAGAATAAAAATAATACTAGATACGCAATGATTGATTTGACCAGCAGTTACTTAACTTATCGCGTTTGTGGACATATATACAATCAATATTATATGTTTAATTGGTAGGTACCTACGCACTTAAAGTAATCTCAATTATATCTTTATATTTACGGTAGTACCATTTGGCAAGTTAAAATTCTGTAACACAAGAAGCATAGCAAATGTTAGCCACCATAACAAGTAATTATGTAATATATTGTACAATTTCAGATACAAACAAGAAAGCAAGCTACTTTTTACATTAAAATATTAATTTAGAAAATAACTGCCGTAGATAATGTAATTTAAATAACTAATAATATCTTTTATCATAAGAGATTCATCTATCCGTAGGAACATAGTTTTCTAATGTACCTTAGAAATACTCAGTTGCAATATTTTACTCATCTACTAAAAACTTGTAAATAAAGATCTGAAGCTAACTCATAAAATAGACATTCAATAACATTCCATTAACAAAATGTGGCGTCAACATTACATAATAAAATTTCGAGATAAACAACACAACAGATTAGCGAATATCGGTTATTCACAACCCGCGCACGACTTGCGCTCAACTTTGATACCTTTGGCTCCTCGCTCGCTTCGAGGCGGCGAAGTCACGAGATTCAATGATTAGCGAAGATAATAGCAGATCCTCGACACAATTGTGTAAGTGGAGACCAATCTCACCACTCACCGATCGATATATACATATTGTAGAAATCTATAACACCAGCCCTAAATCGGTTGAAAATTAACTTACAATGATGCGGCCGTCGATGACAGGTCAGTCGCAGCCGGGTGTATACGTACATTTTACACGAAAACAACGTTAGAGCGTCCGTTTGCACCTGTGATCATCACTCTTGCGGAGCTAGCTAGAGAAGCTGGCGGCCGAGCGCGGGTAGCATCCCCCGCGGTGAGTCAGAGAGCTCTCGGGCGCGGCTAGGTGTGCGCGGCCAGGCGCGCGAGGGGCGGAGCGCGGCGCTGGCGGGCTGCGGGCGCGCGCGCCACCAGCACCAGCGACGACGCCAGCGCCAGCCGCACCGGTACATGGGACCCGCCCGGTAACCTGCAAAACATTATCATGTTTATAAATATCAGAACAACAGAAACATACAAAAATCCAAATTTACAAGAAAAATATCTACGTTTATATTAGTCGTGTAAATAAGGGTGCCTACAACTTACAGTTCTCGTCAAATAACTTTGCCCCTCTGAAGTTGGCTACGAGTGGCTGCGTAGTAATCAAAATTACGAAAAAACTGCAACTGCGCACGCGCAAGAGACATGGGGGCGGGGTGCGATTTTATGTCTCAGTCGCTCGTTTACGTTCGATGCATGCTTGCGTGCCGCTTGCTCCCGTCTACGTGACTGCACCTGCGCGATCTTTGCAAATGGCTAACATCAGAGGGGCAAAGTAATTTGACGAGAACTGTAAACTAAAGTAAACAATCAGCAATAACTGTTACATATTAACATCATTATCACTTGACGAGCATATTATGTCCTGTATAGATAGTCACACTGCGTAGTACTCACTTGACGAGCACGGAGGTGACGGCGGCGCGGCCGTCGCCGGTGGGCTCGATGGCCACGGGGCGCAGGTCGGGCGCGTGTCCCTCATGCCTGTATAGATAGTCACACTGCGTAGTACTCACTTGACGAGCACGGAGGTGACGGCGGCGCGGCCGTCGCCGGTGGGCTCGATGGCCACGGGGCGCAGGTCGGGCGCGTGTCCCTCATGCCTGTATAGATAGTCACACTGCGTAGTACTCACTTGACGAGCACGGAGGTGACGGCGGCGCGGCCGTCGCCGGTGGGCTCGATGGCCACGGGGCGCAGGTCGGGCGCGTGTCCCTCATGCCTGTATAGATAGTCACACTGCGTAGTACTCACTTGACGAGCACGGAGGTGACGGCGGCGCGGCCGTCGCCGGTGGGCTCGATGGCCACGGGGCGCAGGTCGGGCGCGTGTCCCTCATGCCTGTATAGATAGTCACACTGCGTAGTACTCACTTGACGAGCACGGAGGTGACGGCGGCGCGGCCGTCGCCGGTGGGCTCGATGGCCACGGGGCGCAGGTCGGGCGCGTGTCCCTCATGCCTGTATAGATAGTCACACTGCGTAGTACTCACTTGACGAGCACGGAGGTGACGGCGGCGCGGCCGTCGCCGGTGGGCTCGATGGCCACGGGGCGCAGGTCGGGCGCGTGTCCCTCATGCCTGTATAGATAGTCACACTGCGTAGTACTCACTTGACGAGCACGGAGGTGACGGCGGCGCGGCCGTCGCCGGTGGGCTCGATGGCCACGGGGCGCAGGTCGGGCGCGTGTCCCTCATGCCTGTATAGATAGTCACACTGCGTAGTACTCACTTGACGAGCACGGAGGTGACGGCGGCGCGGCCGTCGCCGGTGGGCTCGATGGCCACGGGGCGCAGGTCGGGCGCGTGTCCCTCATGCCTGTATAGATAGTCACACTGCGTAGTACTCACTTGACGAGCACGGAGGTGACGGCGGCGCGGCCGTCGCCGGTGGGCTCGATGGCCACGGGGCGCAGGTCGGGCGCGTGTCCCTCATGCCTGTATAGATAGTCACACTGCGTAGTACTCACTTGACGAGCACGGAGGTGACGGCGGCGCGGCCGTCGCCGGTGGGCTCGATGGCCACGGGGCGCAGGTCGGGCGCGTGTCCCTCATGCCTGTATAGATAGTCACACTGCGTAGTACTCACTTGACGAGCACGGAGGTGACGGCGGCGCGGCCGTCGCCGGTGGGCTCGATGGCCACGGGGCGCAGGTCGGGCGCGTGTCCCTCATGCCTGTATAGATAGTCACACTGCGTAGTACTCACTTGACGAGCACGGAGGTGACGGCGGCGCGGCCGTCGCCGGTGGGCTCGATGGCCACGGGGCGCAGGTCGGGCGCGTGTCCCTCATGCCTGTATAGATAGTCACACTGCGTAGTACTCACTTGACGAGCACGGAGGTGACGGC
This sequence comes from Melanchra persicariae, assembly GCA_947386135.1. Classification (NCBI taxonomy): domain Eukaryota; kingdom Metazoa; phylum Arthropoda; class Insecta; order Lepidoptera; family Noctuidae; genus Melanchra; species Melanchra persicariae. The sequence goes on along the minus strand of OX376653.1, from coordinate 10,575,904 downwards.
GGCGCGGCCGTCGCCGGTGGGCTCGATGGCCACGGGGCGCAGGTCGGGCGCGTGTCCCTCATGCCTGTATAGATAGTCACACTGCGTAGTACTCACTTGACGAGCACGGAGGTGACGGCGGCGCGGCCGTCGCCGGTGGGCTCGATGGCCACGGGGCGCAGGTCGGGCGCGTGTCCCTCATGCCTGTATAGATAGTCACACTGCGTAGTACTCACTTGACGAGCACGGAGGTGACGGCGGCGCGGCCGTCGCCGGTGGGCTCGATGGCCACGGGGCGCAGGTCGGGCGCACGGCGGCGCCGCGGGCCTGTTGACGTCACGCCGCCCGACAGCATCACCGTCACCGCCGCGAACGGACGCTTCGCCATGTGCAGCATCTGTTTAAACATTTTTTTTTTTAAGTTTCGGCCTCTAGCCGCGCAAAAGACGTGCAGGATCTACGATCAGTAGCGGCTCGTAGATAACTCGTTTGCCAAGGCCAGCCCGCGTGGTCCATCATGTGGGTATCAAAATAAAAGGACTCGAGAAGAAGGTTCCTTAAATGTAACGCACTGAAATAGAGTTAATAAAAACGATCAAAAAGTTCCAAACAAATCACTTTTTAAGCAGTCTGATGCAGTTAGTGGCATTAAATCAGTGATTGAAATTAAATAAATAAATACACTCAGAGTGTGTGTATTTATTTAAGTTACTCACGCACTTATACTCTCACATTCATCCCTCACACACACTATCACCCTCAGCTTAACTACGCACACGTATCCGTACTGGAGAAACACTCAACATCGTCTTTATTATTATTTTGTTATTTTTAACTATCTACTTGTAATTCTAGTGTTCATTATTATTGCTATATTACGGAAGAGCGGAGTATTCTAACACAGGCATTATTTGCTGCTTAAAAGGAGGCTACAAACATAAAAAAACAGCTCACCTCAACAACATGTCTCCGTCGCGCGCGCCGCACGTCAGCTGCTTGCTTCGCCTTCCAAGCGACCACACACGCTGCCAAGAACAGGAAGAAGCACGAAAAGAACACGGAGAAGAACACGAACAGATCGATGTGCAGCTGATCCTGTCTGAAGAATATCACGCCGAAGCTTGCGGCGCCATCTTCTGTGTGGCGAGCGCGGATCACGATGTAGAACTTTGTGTGGGTAAGGTCATGAACGTTTTGAGGAAGGGTCAGGACTAATCGGTTGCGAAGGTTCCTCACGCGAAGCAAAATATTTCTTCTATCAACAGTCACATATGTAGCTAAATCTTTCGCTGTGTAATCAGCCAGTGTGTACTCAATCTTGTCATAGTACCACGTTACTCTGGGTTCTTCTGGCACATGCTCGTCAAACGATGGCATCCTTCTACTGGGCTCGTGCTTATGGTACGTGGGATCAAGTTCCACTGCATGGTCGCCATTGCTCGAGTTCACCGACACGACGAATGAACTGTCGTTCGGACTGAGGTATAAGTCGACTGCTCCCTGAGTTACGTCCACTATCACCCTTATGTCAACATTCATGTATCTTGGATTTACTGCTACAAATACTGTTTGGCCAGGATAAAGTGGGCGTGGCTTGATTTTGCACTCGTCTGAAAAATAAAAGCTTTTTTTTGGGAAAAGATTTTTTGACATATTTTTTCCAGCTATTTTGATCCGGTCAAGCTCCGCCGACACACCGCACCAGTGTGCCGCCCGATTTACGCGTTTTAAAACTCTATTATTACTATAACGCAAGGTATATTATCGCCAAACTGAAGTGGCAGGTGGACGTTTTTCGGCTGATATGATGATGATGATGAAGGTATATTATATGAAGTTTGACAGCTTGACCGGTTAAAACCAAACTACCGGACCGATTTTGATAATATTTCTATGGGACCAATCGAAAAGTATATCCTTTCATACAAAAAAAGATTTTTTCTAATTGGTAACAAACAAAAAATTATAGAGATAGTTTATGGGCCGGAGGTTTATAAGGCATTTTTTTTTCGGAATATAGCCGCGGGTAAAGCTATAGTATGTTAATTAAGTTATCATATAGAATGTACATTCATAAATGAAATTCTTACCAATAGATTTCCCATCAAAGCACAGCTTGTTTTCAATATTAATAGTTTTGTAACATTGGTGCCCGTTCCTGGGTTCGCCCATGTAGAGGTCCTTGCACTTGACGCACTGATAGCGCCAGCACTCCTGCGCAGAGTTCTTGCTGTTGGACGTCGTCTGACACGAGATGTCGCTCTCGGTGTTGTTGCCACAGTTGCACTTCTCGCCGGTAACTGGGTCACAAGTGTCGCCGTGGCCGTGGCACTCGCATCTGAAACAATCGCACAACTTGAATGTGAAAGAAGATTGCCAGAAGGTCAAGCTACACCATAATGACATTTTATCGTAATTAAATTGATGAAAATGAAAATCAGAACACGATCAAACTTTTTTAAACAGCCATAACTTTTGTCGCCTGCCAAAAATCTACATGCAAATCACACTATAAATAATAAATTGTTTTTTTTCGGAACAATAACACAAGACTAACTACTACTAACTAAATGATAATAGACTAACTAAATGATAATAGCTGCAAAAGTATAATTGATAAGGTAAAATCTAAATTTACTGACTTTTTCTATTTACATCCAATACTTTTCTTAGTAAAAAAGACAAAAATTACGCTACCTATCATACTGAAAAGTAAAACCGCACGTCAAGAGTATTTATCCAATGTTTTGGATAAAAACTCGAGTAAAAATGGATGTTTATGGGTTTTTGTTTTTGGGAGTATTTATCCGGATGAATTCCCAACATTAATCTGGGATTAATGTAATAATATAATAATAAACTGTACAGGACAAATGATTTGGGTTAGGTTATTATTATATTATTTTCTTTTTATCACCACATTAACTCAAGTTATGTGGTGAGTGTAGGGTGAATGGTTGTGTGTGGATGAGTGTTAATGACGTGTGCGAGAGATGTTTGTGGTGTATGTGAGATGTGTGTTGTGCGTGTGTTTTTTTGGGGTGTGTGTGGGAGTTGAGTTTAATCTATTATACAGGTAACTGCCGACTAACAAAAAGTGACACCGTGAAAATTTTGTATGGTATCGCATTGTCGGACATACTGCGTATTACGTCGCCTATGTTCTAAAGCCGTATGATCGTACTGAAGCTGGGAATGTTTCCGGAGGGTAAATGCAAACCTCCGTCTACAGTATGTATAATTGCCGTACCGTTAAGATACCAGTAAGTTCATACAAGTCTTTAGATGGATGTACATATGGCAAGCACTTTCATTACTGCCCTCTGGGCACGTTCGAGCTTTAGTATGTATATTTAGGTTATTATCAATGATTGACACAGAGTGAGGTATTCTATTTTTATCACTTTTGGGTTCGCGACATGGCGAAAGTTTTTAAATATAAATATTAATTTACAAGTTTTTCAGACAAGAAAATTAATGTGTGGATGGCAGCTGCTGTTTATTATACTCTAATATATAACTCCCAGGTACCTAATTGTATCCGGCTTATCTCGTAGATCACAGCTAGCCCTGCATTCTCCCACCCTAACCCTCTGTTTTTTATGGATGGGGAAATCATCAAATGACTCCTTCCGCTCTGGGTGGAGCGGGATTGAGTGTCAGACTCTTACTGACTAAAACCCATCCGTGCTCCTCCTAATGCCCTTTGCTTTCCAGGGCCGCGGTAACTCTTCCCAACAAAATCCACAACCCTGGCAGGCTCTGGTTCCTTACGAATCCGTTCGGGGGAAAGAGCAGTTGACGGGCCGGTGCACCCTGGGCACGGGCAATAGTCTCTTCATGTCGGAGGGGCTATTGTCTGTGGCGAATTTCTGCGAGATGGGGTCGCTCCTGTCCGATCGACAGTCGTCGATTGGCAAAGGACGCGACCAATGCCGCTGCGGTGCAGGCGCACCAACGCGGCAGCTGCTCTCTCCTCACGTAGCAATCCTGAGGAGAGAGCTTTCGGCGGGTCCGCTGAGTCGGGTTGGCCGGACAGCGGACGGAGGCATGTCTAATGCCGCCGTCGGGGGCTTGGCTTTACCGCCTGGCCCAGAGGAAGGACACCTCTAAGATAAAAAACCCCCAATCCTAAGTTCTGAAGCGCGGCGATAGGATGAATGGCTGGTGGGGTTACCAGTCGTTAGCGCTTCCCCTGTAGGGTACCTGCCGACACCCTGCAGTATGTAGGCTTACCGAGTATCTAGGCTCTGCTCGGTGGACATTTGAAACCTATATCTACTCGTGGGAATCATATGGATACACAAAAACACAAAAAAAACGATGATGGGCCAGTTTTGGCGGAGATTGAAGAGCCGCGTGCCGGAAGCGGCAGCAAGAGCCGAGGAGGCTCACACGCCCCCTCAAAATTTTGGGGGAAGCGTTCGCGCGGGGAGGCTTTAAATCCCTCCTCAAGCGAAGAGGATCTGTCGGCGGTGGGTCGATTCTTGCGGCCCGCTACGCCAATTCCAGCGGTCCGCCTGGATCGGTTCGAAGAAGTAGAGAGCGACGAGACCACGCTCGCTGACCTGAGCGGAGATTCCGCTGCGTCCCCGCTATTGCTAGATAGCAACAAAGCGGAAGTTAACGTTGCAAAGCGGACGCAGCGGAAAGCGGCCGCGGTTGATGAGGTCGGCGAGATGGCTCGACAGGCTCGAGAGCGGCGGGCCGCTCAGGCGGCTTCTGGGGAGGGCATAACGGCGGCGGCACTCAGTCGCCAGGTTCTGGACGGCGTGGACGTTGTCCTGAAAGTTGCCACAAAATCGGGCAGCTTAAAGGGCACGTTCACGCGCGCCCTTAAAGAGGCGGCTGAGGGCATCAAGGAGGCGGTTGAGGTCCTCCTTGACCGAACAACCTCGGAGGAGACGGCGAAGCTGTGGGAGGAGAACAGCCGTCTCCGAGCTGAGCTGGAGGACCTCGAACGGGAGGTTGCCGCACAAAGGGTAGCTTCCGGCTCCCCGGTCTCTGTACGGATGCAGGGAGGCCCGCGGGGCACAATGTGGGCGGAAAGGCCTGTGGCGCACCCGCCCCCAAGAAGGGGAAGAAAAAGAACCGGGCTGCCGGGGGCTCTTTACACCCCCCTCAGCCTGGTTGCTCTTCGGCCGACTCCCGGCCTAGGAATGGTGCCGAGGGAATGGATTGTGGATAATGCCACAATTCCATTTCCTCCAGGGCAATCTCAACCACTCTGCCAGGGCTCAGGACCTCGTACTCCAGAGCATGGCAGAGTGGTCGATCCATGTGGCTGTGGTCGAGCCGTACTACGTCCTCCCCCGAGATAATTGGGTGGGTGACCTGGACGGCTTGGTGGCCATCATTGGCGGGGCTCTTACCGACCCGTCCCGAGGTCACGGCTGGGTGGCCGCCCTCGCGGACGGCATTGTCACTGTTGGGGCGTATTTCTCCCCCAACAAGAGCCTCGCCGACTTCGAGAGCTTCCTTGTCGAGTTGGGTGCCGTCGTGAACCGGTACCACCCTCGCCCGGTGCTGTTACTCGGGGATCTCAACGCCAAGTCTGCGGCGTGGGGATCTCCAGTCACCGATGCCAAGGGCGAGGCGTTGGAGGAGTGGGCGGTCACGATCGGCTTGACCGTTCTGAATCGGGGCTCGGTCTACACGTGCGTGCGGCAGCGGGGCGGCTCTATAGTGGACGTCTCGTTCGCCAGCCCCGCTGTCGCGAGCCGTGTCCGCGACTGGCGTGTCGCCGTGGAGGTGGAGACGTTATCGGATCACCGATACATCCGTTTCGACGTCTCCTCCCAGAACGCGGGCGGCCGCAGCCCATCGGCCCCGCGAACGGTCGGTCCGCGCTGGGCGCGCAAGCGCCTCGACAGGGAGCTACTCGAGGAGGCCGCCATATTGCAGGCCTGGATTCGGGAGTCGGCGACGACCGGACCCGTCGACGTCGAAGAGGAGGCGCAGTGGTTCCACGGGGCGATGACGCAAATCTGCGACGCGTCCATGCCCCGGGTCCACACACAACCCAGAAGGCGCCAGGTGTACTGGTGGTCCGCCGAGATCGCACAGTTGCGCGTCTCGTGCGTGCGAGTGCGGCGCCAGTACACCCGATACCGGAGAAGACGTCGTCGGGTCCCTGAGGAAGAAGCCGCGCTGTATGAGGTGTACCGCGCGGCTAAGGAGGCTCTGTGGCTGGCCATCGGCGAGGCGAAGACGCGATCCAGGGAGGAGATGTTGGTGACTCTCAACGGGGATTCGTGGGGGCGTCCCTATCGCTCGGTCCGAGGGAAACTCGGACCATGGGCGCCCCCGCTTACGGAGAGTTTCCAACCAGAGCTGCTGGAGGACGTAGTCGCAGCCCTCTTCCCGGCACGAGCGGAGCGTACTCCGCCGCCGATGGCTTTGCCCACAGCCGCAGAGCCTGAAGAGAACGCCAGCGTCCCAGAGGTGACACAAGCAGAGTTGAGGGCGGCCGTGATGCGGCTCCGGGCGAAGAACACTGCCCCGGGGCCCGATGGGATTCACGGTTGCGTGTTAGCCCTCGCTCTGAAGGAGCTAGAGCCCCAACTGAGAGGACTCTACACAGCGTGCCTGGAGCAGGGCCAGTTTCCCGTTCAGTGGAAATCTGGACGTCTGGTCCTGCTCAGGAAGGTGGGGCGCCCTGCGGACTCGCCGTCCGCGTACCGGCCCATAGTGCTGCTGGACGAGGTGGGAAAGCTGTTCGAGCGGATAATCGCAGCCCGCCTCGTCAGCCACTTGTGCGAAGAGGGGCCGGACCTAGCCGAATGCCAGTTCGGGTTCCGGCACGGGCGCTCCACTATCACGGCGATATCGCGTGTGAGAGTCCTGGCGGAGGAAGCGGTGTCCCGGGGTGGGGTGATGTTGGCGGTGTCCTTGGACATTTCCAACGCCTTCAACACCCTGCCCTGGAGTTGTATTCGGGAGGCACTACGCTATCATCGAGTGCCTCGCTACCTCCGCCGCGTCATTGGGGCTTATTTGGCGGAGAGGTGTGTCACCTACCTGGGACGTGACGGCATACACCAGCACCCCATGTCGTGCGGTGTTCCGCAGGGTTCGGTCTTGGGCCCGCCGCTGTGGAACATCGGGTACGACTGGGTGTTGAGAGGCGAGCTCCAGCCGGGAGTGGACCTGACGTGTTACGCTGACGACACGCTGGTCACTGCCCGGGGGAGCTCGTACAGGGAGGCAGCGTTGCTGGCGACGGCCGCGGTCTCACAGGTGGTGAGCCGCATACAGCGCCTTGGCCTGGAGGTGGCCCTCAACAAGTCGGAGGCCATAGTTTTTCATGGCCCCCGGCGGGCGCCGCCGGCGGGATCACACATCGTGGTCGGTGGGGCCCGTATCGCTATCGAGTCCACCATGAAATACCTGGGATTGGTGCTCGACAGCCGGTGGGATTTCGGACCCCACTTCCGACGGCTGGCGCCCAAGTTGTTGGGCGCGGCTGGGGCGCTGTCAACGCTGCTTCCCAATCTGGGGGACCCGAGCACCGTCTGTAGGCGGTTGTACGTGGGGATCGTGCGATCGATAGCCCTGTATGGGGCCCCGATCAGGGGCTCGATTCTGCTATTGCAATCGTGTCTCAATGACCGGTCAGTGATCGAATATTGGACAACTTTGACAGTTTTTGTATGGGAAATGTGTCAAAAGTTTGACGTTATACGTCAAAAATCGATCATTGACCGGTCATTGAGACACGATTGCAATAGCAGAATCGACCCCCTGGGCGGCTGACCTGACGGCCGGCACCATCTCTGTTCTGCGGAAGCCGCAGAGGGTAATGGCCGTCAGAGTCATCAGGGGTTATCGCACGATCTCCTACGAGGCGGCTTGCGCACTGGCCGGATCTCCGCCCTGGGACCTGGAGGCAAAAGTCCTCGCGTCAATGCATCGGTGGCGCGAGGACGCGCGGGCGCGCGGGGAGCGACTGACGCAGCGACATTTTGAGCTGCGTCGGTCGCAGCTGCGCGAGGTCCTGGTGGCGGAATGGCGGAACAGGCTTTCACGCCCTTCCGCCGGCCTCGTCACTATCGAGGCCATCCGGCCAGTGCTCGACCTGTGGCTCGGGAGAAGGCACGGCTCCCTGTCGTTTCGTGCGACACAGGTCCTCACGGGGCATGGCTGCTTCGGGAGATACCTGTGTCGCATAGGCAGGGAGCCGGACGCTCGGTGTCACCACTGCGTCGACTGTCGGGAGGACACGGCGCGGCATACGCTGGCAGAGTGTGCCGCTTGGGAGGAGCCGCGCCGTGCCCTCGTCTCTGTGGTAGGCAGTGACCTCTCGCTGCCGGCTGTAGTACGTTCTATGGTCGGCGGTGAGGAGTCCGCGGTGGTCTCCTTCTGCGAAACTGTCATCGCGCAGAAGGAGGCTGCGGAAAGGGAGAGGGAGATGTCGAGTGCTCTCCCGGCCCGCAGCAGGCGCACCGGGCGTCGGAGGAGGGCATACGCTGCCCTCCTTCTGCCCCCCTAACTGGGTCCAGGGGCGGCGGACTTGGGGATGTCCGTTGCCCCCCATTCATCCGGACCCGAGGTGGCGGCGCGTGGTGTTCCCGTGCGCCCCTCTGACGTCGCGGGGGGAGTTAAACACCTCACTCCCCCTGCTTACGAGATGTGGCCCGCAGAGGCGGGCCGGCACCAGCCGGGGATTACGGAAGTCGCATACGTTCCCGCGATCCCCGGCGTAGGTGGAAGATGGAACACCGGGGTGGTTTTAGTCAGTAAGAGTCTGACAGACCCCTCCGCTCGCCCCAGGGCGGAGGACATCCATGAGGATTTCCCCCCGTAATAAAAAAAAAAAAAAAAAAAAGGTCCATGAAGATTACGACATCCTTTTTGTTACTATCGATACAAAATTAGTTAAATTGTGGATTGCGTCACGGATTCAAATGCCCGACCGGAAACCGACGGTGAGGACCCGGCAGAGGGTATACGGGGTTATTTTTTAATGACCGGCCAAATTTTCACTGGGTGTTCTACCCATGAATATGAACAACTTTCACTTTGGGACCGACTCTGAAATCACGAAAAAAAAATCAGCTGTTTCATACATTTTAGTCGAGTAGGTATTGAACTTTTGTATGAAACAGCTGATTTTTTTTTCGTGATTTCAGGATGTCGAATATCGGATCGGTTTCCTTGCCAGCACCTTCAGGACGGCTCTCTGCGCTCGTTCGACCCGTAGCATCACTGTTTTACCAGCTTCACTCCACACTGTTAGGTATTACCCAGACTGAGCGAGCGCAAAGTAGACGGATAATAAACAGCCAAAATCGGCCGCGCCTCTGAGCTTTTTACAAATGTGTATGAGTTTTCTCACACGAGCTACAGTTGAAGCAATATGTTGCTTCCATTTCACGTTACTATCAAGAGTGACTTCAAGAAATTTAATATTACGGGTATTTTCTAATTGTTGACAGCCACAGTTGGCATGTAATTTTGAACTAGGTGTGCACATGAATTTCAAACGGTGTAGGGGGCTCACTTGACATCATAGTAGAGTATGTCATAAATTTCAGGTCTTCATCCCAGTTGCGAGAAACCTTAAAGTGGCTGTTCATCTTTCGTGTGGAGATATGGCTTGCCGCATAACAGTATCTTGTTTTTTTTTTATAAATGGCGTTACCATCGACAAAAGTTTCAAATAAGTTTCTTCATCCATATGCAGATAGTTATGCCAGTGTTTACATGCAAATTCCAATTCATTTAATAAATCGATGTGCGAACATCTCTCTTTTTCTTAACCAGTCTTTACTCCATATAGTTTGCTTTCTTTTGTGACTCTTCAAATTTTTTGTTGCATAAATAAAGCCAACTAATGCCAAAGCGTCATCCATCACACAACACACCTGGAGCTCACTTTGAAAGAACTGATATTTGTACAAGGGTATGTGAGCGGTCTGTGGTCACTTCAGAGTAACGTGTATTTGTGCAGGTCTTAACTTGCGCAAGTAAATTGCTGTGTGTGGCTGCCATAGGAAAGTGCTATGGACTTGTGTAAAAGTGCAAATGGATACTATTCTTAGTTTTAACATAAACTATCAAGTAACATATTAAGTTAGAGTTAAATTGCTCATTAGTCTTTTAGGCTACATCGTAATTAACTATTAAGAATTTTGTTATTAGTTAAGTACAAAAAACACTCACGGTCTACAAGGATCTCTAAAATCATCCGATCCTCTGAAGTATCCCTCGATGCATCGCTCACAGCGGGGTCCGTCAGTACTATTGGCACATCGCACGCAGCGCGCCTTAGCGGCCCCGTCGCGGTAGTCGTCGTCCGCGGGGCCCCCCACGTCACGCGATGTGGGAGCTGCGTCCACTTCGCTGGTACAGATGGATGTGTGGCCGTGGCAGTATGTCGAGCATGGTACGCACTGTACGTTATTGACTGGATCGCCCACGAAGTTTGGCTTACATTTTTCGCACTGGTCACCCTATATGGACAGAATGAATTATTGAAATGATGAACACAATTTAAAGGTTACCTTAAATTTAATAAGATTATTTTGCTTGACGTATTATATATTGATTCACGTATGAAGTGAATCGATTGAACTGTTTAGTATGAACAATACATCTAAAAAATATTATGCAGTCGAAAGCAATCAATGTAATCAGATCAGAAGAATCGGACATCTAAAGGTAGAAATGACTGTTTATGGTCGGTATTAGAGAACGACTTACCATAGTATTATTATGGCACTCGATACACTTATCAAGTTTATCAGGTCCCTCGCAATCGGAGTGTCCGTTACACTGGCACTGGATGGTGCAGTTGGCGCCGACGTAGCCGAACTCGCAGCGACACACGTCGGGCTGGACGCAGGCGCCGCGCACGCAGCCCTGCGAGCACACGGCGACGCACGTGCCAGCTGCGCCGCCCGCACCGCCCGCACGCTTGTGGCCGGCCCCGCATGCGCACTCGTAGCCTTCCGGTAGGTCGCGGCACACCTGACAAAGTAAAATGTGATTACCGAAATACAGCTTTAATGACTACACATAAAGAATTTCCGCTAAAGCTTTATATTTTATAATATATCTAAGTCATTCTGAAATATATTCACACTACCATACGGTTGATATTTGTGATATTCAAAAAGTAATAATTTTGAAATGTTTTATCATGAAAAATCACAAAACTCACCTCAGACTCAGCCTTACACTGATGATGGTTGTTCTCACACTCGTTTTCAGGGGGACATCTAGTGTAATGCCAGGAGAAGGTATCATTCGAGTAGTCGTCGTGATTTGCGGCGGTGTAGACTGCGGCGCAAGTTGTTCTGGTGGAGAAGTCGAGCGGTGCGTCGATGGAGCCTTCAGAACACACGCCCTGGCCGTTGGCGCCGGAGAGCGCGCACCAGCCGCAATGAGAATGGTGAAGACACTCTGAACACTGAAATTAAAATATATACTATTGCGTACTGTTCGTTTCTGGCGTCACACACATACTCGTATATTTCTAATAATATATATTTATTATACATATAGGTGGAGTCGTTTCGGCATTTGGTCTCTCTGTGAAATGCCAAAACGAATGAGCCGAAATGTATAAGACGAAACATAAACTACGGAGCAGAATTCTCTTTCTTTGAGGAAACAACAAGAGCAATTTTCACAAACCTGCTCGAAAGTATCACAGGGCGCCGGACACTTGCTCTTATCAGCCTTAGTAAGCACGAGACCGCAAACTCCTCCCGCACAGTACACCGGTTGATACGCAGGAGATATGCACTTTCCCAGATAAGTAGCCCAGCGGCACTCCGCAAACCCGCCCTCCCCTCCGTCAGTACTTAAACACGACTGACAATCGTCTAACATCGTGCATCTGTTTGGACACTCTTCGCTCTTTGTTCCACGGAGACTTGTTCGGCCTGGTTCTTCTATCAATGCACACGTCCAATTGAATAGTTCTACCGATTCTTCTGCTATTCGTGTTAGTTGACCTGAAAGTAATATGAAGTTAGTATTTCTACCAAAATACTTATTCACACACTAGTTTCCGAACATGTAAATAAACATATAATATGTTTTGAATAGAAATTTAACTTGTAATTTTTTACGAAAATAGCGTATAGCCCATAGTTATTTCGAAATCAAAATTTACACTACGTCAAAGTTTGTATTTGCGTTAATTGGATCAGGAATTTGAATATGGAATAATTTACCTTCTCTGACAGCATGCCTCGTCCACGTGCATTCTTTAGCACCGACACATTTCTCGCAGTCGGACGACGCGCACCGTTGCTCGGGACAGTAGTCCACGTTGCTGATGTACGTGGTGCCGGCGTTGCATTTCATGCTGGTACACGACTCGTCCGTGGGTACGCATTCACCTAAAATAAATTGTGTGTTATATTTTTTATTTATGTGAATATCTATGTAAACTGCATTAACCATTAAAGAGATTTAGGAAAAACGACTTTAAAATTGTATGAGTCCTTCAATTTAATGTTATTCTAAAATAAGCCGAATTGTTACAACATTAAAGTTGATGATTGTTATAAGTTTTTTAATGATCCAAGTAAACCATGAATGAAAGGCATGTACCAACTGCCGCAGCGCAGGACTCGCACCAGCGACAAGCAGGCTTGTCTTCTGGATACATGGGCCAGGCGGCCAGGCACGAAGTGCAAGTCGTGAAGTTTTCACAAGAGCGTGATGACACCAACTCGGCATCGCAGGCAGCCCCTGGATTCACCGATACACTATCACTGCCCTCACATCCCGGCTTATCCACAGAAAAACACTTGGTATAATTTCCAGTATTGCAAAAACTGCAGCCCATGTGACTTCGGCACTCAAACTTATTTGAACTCCATAGTGAACACAGGTCTTCTGGGAGAGATATCCTAGTCACTTGGCAGTGGGCGCTGCCGGTCCAACCTCCTATTATGTAGATGTAACCTTCGTTCTCGGCGTCTATATCAATAGCCATTGCGTGAGCTATTGTTGGTGGTGGAGGGTGACCCACGATACTAACACCTGAAAACATGATTATTATTATTAACTTGATCATTTTAAATTGAAATTGACGTATTCTCAAAAGTAGTCACACATACCTTTAACAAGTCTGACCCATTGGTTGCAGCTGTAGAGGTAAGCTATAAGAGAATCAGATCTATTTTCAGGATCAGTTCTTCCACCAAATATGATCATGTAATCATTCGTTGACACTGCTGAATGTAAGTATGTGGCTTGAGGTAAATTGTCGTAATAGTTGTTTAATTGCAGAATAGGGAATGTAGGCAATTCACTCCATTGCTTTGTAGGATAGTGGAATGAAAACAGTTTGTTGGAAAGGACTGTGCCATTATATGCATACAGGATCCCTCCATACACATACAGGCTCTGGGAAGGCGTGTGGTACACTGTGCTGTGGCCAATGATTCCAGACGGCTTCGCACCTTCATCTCTCAATTTGATCCATTTCTCATTGTCAAGATCGAACTCCCAAACGTCAAACATGAAACCTTCTTCTAATGAAAATCCTCCAATCAAAACTAAACTTTCGTAATCCAAATATTTCTGTAAAGTCAAAGTGTGTCCTGCCAGGGAAGGGGGACCATCGTTCTCTTTGTTATTACGAATATTGCTCCACCTCTGATCTTTCAAGCTGAACTGCCAGAAATCTCCAAGCGTTTTGTTTTGCCCACTCTTTTCTTGTAAACTTAAACCCCCATAAATATAAATGTTTTGTTTTGAGTGATAAATCTCAGCTGCATGGAAATAACGACCTTCTGGCATCTTAGCGTCTGGAGTAGCTTCTACTGTTACTTGCATCCACGTGTTGTTCTTTGTGTCGAAAAATCGTATGTCATTTAATGGCCCGTGAGAAAGAGAGTATCCTCCGAACATCCATAACCCGCGTCTGTCGGCCACCAAACTGTGTCCGAATCTAGGAAGAGTTTTCCTCAAGTGATCTAAGCCATCAGATAAATATTCTGAGTTAAAAAGCTCTGTAAAAACAAGTTGCGCTTTGTCTAGTCTGATTGAGCAGTCATCTCCTCCGAAGCCCTCGTTACATAAGCACCTTCCGTAGCTAGCGTCACATATGCCTGCGCCGACCGCCATGCTGCAGTTGTTCCGACAGATTTCTACTTCGCAGTTCGGGCCGCTGTACCCTTCGCGGCACACGCAGTGCCTCTTGTTGCACACTCTCGGCCACGCACAATGGCCGTCACAAGCGAGCACCTTGTAACTGCCCTCGAACCCTTGCTCCGGCTGCCCCTGCTTGTAATGCACAGTCAGGTTACCACTTCGAGCCTCTATGACACCAGAAGAAGCGCCGTTACAGAATACACCCAATAGCTGACTTTGCTGGTTGTTACTTAGATCAGGCACACCACCAAGACCATCATAAACGTAAACTGCATTCTCATCACAGGGAACGTCGAAGGTAGAGGAATTTATAGTAAACTGAATGATAGCATCCTTTATATCTTCAGCAGATATAATCCATAGACACTCTCTTGAAGGTCCAATCGTTTTGATATCGGGATCAGTTTTATAAGAACCAATTCCTTCGGTTTGTGTCGCATTTAACATTCCTCTGGGTTCACACTGATAGTAGCATTTACCGCCATGTCTAGGGTCACCATAAAACTTTGGTTTACAACGTTCACAATTCAAGCCTTCAGTGTTATCTTTGCAGATACATTCTCCGGTGGCGACGTCGCACACGCCGCGCGTCTCGTCGCCGTGGTCGTTGCAGTCGCAGCGGCGACAGCCCTGCCCCGTGGTAGCGTTGCCGTGGCTGCCCGGCTTGCACGACTCACAGAACTCACCCTCCGTCCAGTCCTGACACTCGTCACAGCGACCTACGCCAGTCCGACAAGTGGAGTGATTGTGGCAGCCGCAGTTTATAGAACAGTCAGCACCCGTCCACCCTAAGTCACAGTGGCACTTGTATTGAGGAGCTCCAAGACAATAACCATGAATACAGTTGTTGTAGCAGGTTCGCATGCAACTTTTTTTACCGTCTCCGATATATCCTTGTTTACATTTACACGTGTAGGAGCCGTGGGTGTTGTTACAGATGGCGTGCTCGTGACAGTCGTGCAGGCCGAGCCCACACTCGTCGACGTCGGGGCACTGCGCGTACGCCCAGCCCGCGTCAGATGACGTCACGTCGAGTACGGCGGCGCAGTCGGCGTGTGAGCGCGTGAAGTCGCCCTCCGTGCAAGCGCCGTTGATGGGGTTCTCGTGCGAGTAGCACCAGCCGCAGCCCATGCTGCGCAGGCACGCGGAGCACTGCACGTGGCGCCGGCACGACTTGCACTGGCCGGACTTGCGCGCCGTGTCGTCGGGTGGTGAGGAGGCGCGGTCCAGCCACTCGCGGCAGAGCCCGAACTGGTACTCGCTGGTGTAGACGCTAAAGCTGAAGCACTGGCGTGTGGCCTCGCACCACACGCAGCGGCCGCGCTCGTCCAGGCAGTGCTCGCAGTCGGCGCGCAGGCGGCAGGGCGCGGGGCACAGCGCGCGTGACGTCACGGCGCCCCCCGCGCGCCCGCGTCTCGCGCACCTGGCCTCGTCCGCCCACCACTCGCAGTAGTTGCCGCTGACGCAGCGCTCGCAGCTGATGTAGTTGGAGCAGTTGGGACAGGCCGCCGGCTGCAGCGTCAGGTACCTCCACTCGCCGTCCGCCACGCACGAGATGGTCTCGTCAATGTTCCGCGGCTCGCACTTGTTCGTCAGCTCGCACCAGCCGCACGCGGCGTCCGAAAGGCATAGCAGACAGTTGTCGTACTTGCACTGGCCATCTGAGAATGGCTCCAGAAATTCGAATGTGAATACCTAAAACAATTTATTTCAATTCAGGTCATAACAATTTTTAAACAAACGTTTGCAAACTGAGACATTGCATAGCAAAAACTAACACAGTGAAAGCAGTAGACAATCTTTACCTTTGCACTTTCCTGAGACTTGTTGTGAAGTAACTCCATTTTAGCATGATGATGTGACGGATATAAGCCCGTATGCAATGAATCATTAGCGTGCATGTCCACGGCCAGACGTCCAGGAAACAATGCGGGCCAGTCCACGAGCGAGCAGGCTGACGGCTGCGCGGTCAAATTGGCTACTGGGCCATCAGCGTCACCCAACGCTAGGGAAATGTTCGAGTACCCCGCGCAAATGTGCAAAGTTTCACCAGTTCCGTTCCAGTACTGCGGTATATGAAGCCAACCTCTGAGTCGTGCCTCACTCGGTCCACTAAAAATATGGTTACTCCCCCCTCCCGTACCCCAGTCCACAGTCGTTGCGTTGACCACAGACACTCCATCCGGATGGTTCCAATCTGCGGGTTGCTGATATCTTAGGAATGTGAGACCAGGTCGTTTGTCTAGCATTTTACATTCGTTAGGAGTCGTTACTTCTGTGCCAGTGGAACCCCACCAACCGGGATTTTCTGAAGGTGTGTCTTCTCCACAAACGCCGTAGTTATCTAAAAAAAGATACAAGACGTTGCTTAATGTATTCTTTGTAAAAAGACTTGACTGATTGAAGATCTGAACCTCTCAAGACATCTAGCTAATGATGAGACATACAAATCTTAAAAAATGACAAGACTCCCGGGAGTCTTACGGGACTTATATATTAAGATCGCGATGGGATAACCCAACGCCCGTTACAGAAATAGTTACAAAGGGCGGTTGATTATTATAAACTATTCTAAATAGTTTCATGCTCACGGTGTAGTCGTGTCTTTATTGATAGATTTACTCACCATCTTTATGATGGCATCGTGCATTCTGCACGCACCAGTTACACTGATCTAGTCCAAGTTTCGTGCTGACAGATGGCAAGGGTGTGCGGCTACTATTCTGTCTGCCAGGCGGCGGCCCGTGAATGAGGCAAGAGTGACAATCGCCCAACGCTGGGCATATACCCCCACAGCGAATTGATTGGAGGTTAGTTGTGCAGTTGGCTCCTATTCTTCTACCGTAGCAAGTCTGCAAAATGTTAATAAAGCTTAGTTTTTTTCTTTGACATGAGAATTAAAGTTAACGGAAATTATTTCGATCATGGCCCGCGGTGGTTAAAGCCTCACTCTCTCTCACAGGGAGGAGGAATGTAGCCCAGCAGTGGGAATGTTTTAGACTGATATGCTAAAATATGCTTTATTTATACAAAAAAATGTAAGTAGAGATTTTTGTGACAAATCTCCTTTAAGCAGTACGAAATTTTCAAAATTACTTGATAATAGGGATGTTAGAATTATTTAAACAACTATGGACAAAAATATTTTGACGCCTACCAAACACTAAGTAGACTTGTAAATTAAAAATCTCTTTAAGCTTTTTAGTATTAATAATATGAACATAATATCAGCATACATCATCAGCAGAGCACCAGCCACACTCGGGGTCAGCGAGGCACTCCGGCTGAGAGCGATGTCGCCGACATGCTGATTCCGGGTCGTCATTAGTGATCCCTGCTTGCCAACTAGGTACCATGTATGCTAATAGATCACCTGCAATTATGAATATAAATTTATAAGATGACTATCTCCTAGGTATTGCAACTATTGTCCATGTTCAGCAGGAGAGGTCTGAGGTCTAAGTGTTTTGGAAAGTTTCCAAAAGGAAATTCTCAGTAACAGTGTTGCATAGTACACCTATGTAATTAAAATAGTTATTGAAGGTAATCAGTGTCAAAAACACAAGACATGATGTCAGTAAAAAAATATCAACTCGCACGCAAATACGCATTTCCAAGTATTAAAATCAAAATCAAAACCAAAAATCAAAAGTCATTTATTCAAATTAGGCTGAGAGCCAGCACTTTTTGAAAGTCAAATTTTACAAAAAGACAGTCCCCCAAAATGCCCACCCATCACCACTTCCTAGTGTTTTAGCTGGGAAGAAGAAGTGGCGCAACAAACTCCCCAGCAACACATCTGTCTGTTACGTTTTAAGAACTTCAATTAAACGATAGTACGCAAAGTATTTTAAGACACAGAAACAAAAATAAATATATGTATCCAACAACATGGAAATCATAAAATTAAATATTATTTACAATATGTTAGCTAGCACACTCCATTATACGAGAACCATTAAAAAAACGGGCAATGGTAGAATTTAGCGATAGAACTGTGACTCGAACCACAAGTGATAAACCAATAATTTTTAAACATTGTAATGAGTAGAATAAGTCAATAAGTAAAAGACGGATTGACATTCAGTCTAATATATAAAAAAAATAGATATAATAAAAAAATTATATGAACTCTTAAAACCTGTCATAAGCTAACTAATAGAGAAAGAACATGATAAAATTACATTGTCTTGCGTTCAACACTGCGACCAACTATTCTTATCGTCTAAATAGTCATTAATAGAATAGTATGCCTTTGAACAAAGATTAGATTAAACTTTAGGTTTAAATGAGTTAAAAGGCAGGTCAAGAAAGGAAAGTGGAAGTTTATTGTAAAAGCGGATACCGAGCCCCACAAATGAGTCGTGGACCTTACGAAGTCGGTGGGAAGGAGCATGTAGCTTGTGCTTGTTTCTGGTGTTAAAGTTGTGGATGTCGCTCGTTTTAGTGTATAAGTGTATATTTTGCCTAATTTATAAAATGTTTGCAAAAATGAATTGAGATGCTACCGTGAGAATTCCAATATCTTTAAAAAGTTCTCTTAATGAAACTCTTGACCCTAGCTGATATATTGCTCGCACAGCACGTTTTTGCAAAACAAATATATTTTGTATATCAGCAGCTTTTCCCCACAATAGAATACCATAGGACATAACGCTATGGAAATAACTAAAAAAGACTGACCGAGCTGTGTCAACGTCAGTATATTGTCTAACTTTTCTGACGGCGAATGCGGCAGAGCTGAGCCTTTCCGATAAGCTTGATATATGTGGACACCATTGAAGTTTGGAATCAACAGTTATGCCCAAAAATACTGCCGAGTCTACAGTTTCAAGCATGTCGCCACTTAAAACGACATTGGGTCCTAAATTTCTAACATTAAATTGTGATAAAGTATGTTTTCAATCTATATTTAACTTTTAAACAAAGAAAAACTCACCATTAACATTTCCATGGTACCCTCCAGCAATCAACAGAGTAGATGGAGGCCGCAGCGCAGCTGCATGCGCAAACACGCCTTGCTTCTTAGGATAGAACCGGCGCACTTTGCCTAAAACGTCGAGAGGGATCCAGGAGTGGCAGCCCATGTGATAGATGTACATCTGACCATCGTAACAGATCTCCTCCCGGTTATGTCGATGCGAGTATCCACCAAATACGACCAAATAGTTTCCTGAAAATGTTTAGGCATTTTAGTATTTTTGCTCAGCGATCCAACATTGCAACCAGAATGATACCAGAATTGCAACAGCTCTTCACCTTTCAATAGAAATATTTAAATTAACTGAATATGCAGAGAGTTTTGGAAAACAGACTGTATTTCACATACAACATACAGTCTGTTTTCGAATACTATACTGCAAGGCGAGATGCAGGTGCTGGTCTAGTTAATGGGCAACTTCCTTTTCAGCTTTAATAAAATAACAAGATAGTACATACCAATAACAGTTGACGTATGAAATGCCCTCTCTCGCGGCACATATGTGTCACGTAAATGTGCTCTAGGATAGTGGATCTCACTCCAATGTTTGTAGTCAATATCAAAGGCGAACATTCTATCGGAGAGCTTTGAAAACCTAGGCAGAATTAATGTTTTGGTTAAATAAATTTCTAAGACAATACATAGACCAGGGGTCATCAATTAGTTTCATGTGGGATCCGTTTTTTTTAAATAATATGACTGTCGCGGTCCGCATCTACTTTTTATACACTAGATGAGTTTCAAAGTCACCTGGGGAGTAGGTTTTTATGAAGTTCATCTTGGAGAATGTTGACCTAAACATGGTACAATTTCGAGGCGATTTTTTTAGTTCCTTGTACTTATTTCTGTTATATTATTATATGTCACTGGAAAATAGCAAACACCGTAAGATTGTAAAATATCACGTGAAATTGAAATCCATTTTTTCTCAATAAGACACGGATATATTGGAAACTATTGCATTTGGATGGGATTTATTGTATTCAAAATGATTTTTTCCTATTATATCGCGAAATTATAATCTAATAAAGATTTATTACAATCTTACGGAGTCTGCAATTTAACGGTGATATATACAACATGTACTTAATAGAATAAACGCCTATTGCGTTTATTCCGAAAAAATCGTATTTTGTCGAGTTATACGCACAGAAATGTATGGCAGCCGATTTTTTTCGTAATTTTAGTGTTGGTCCTTTAGTAACAATATTGTTCATTATGATGAGTACAATGACCCTTTTCAGATATTGCGTTTATTCTGCTACACGTTGTACTGCACTGTTTACTCAAGGTCCGCACAAAATTGGTTGGTGACCCCTGAGTCTGACATAGACTATAATGTGGATCTATAATTGTTCTATTCTGTATCGTCGTCAAGATTGATCTTGTAAAACAAAAACACCGCAATTAAAAGTTCAAACGCGGCTTACCTTGCTACACTGGCGACTACTCCTCCGTACACTAATATTGAATTCGAATGCGTATGATACACCGCCGTGTGCGCAACCACCCGCACATCCAGTTCTTTGCCGCCTCGCACTTGCACTTTTTCCCAATTCTCCGTGTTTACATCACCTAGCTTTATTTTGTACATACTGCAAAAAATAGAAGGAAGGAAACAAATTGTTAATTATTCATTCAAATCTAATCAGAATCAAGTCAATTGCTTGATTACTCACCTTGAGGAAAACTCTCCATCCACTGTACTTCCGCCAAATAGATACAATTCTTCTCTGACGGCGGTCAATGTATGGCGAGTAAGGCCAGGAGGGGTGAAAGGGGAGTTTATAGCCCGCAGAGTCCAATTATCTAATACTGCGTCATACATCCATAATTCTGAAGATAAGGTTCCATCCGAGAGTTTACCGCCATACAACACGAACCCGCTACCAAATGCACATGCCGAGTGACCATACCTTGGCTCTGGCTTTGTAGTATTTGCTTTCGTATCATTACTTACTACCTCTGGTTGTTCAGTAAAATGCAAGTAGCTTTCGGAATATGGAGTAGGTGCATGAGAATACATGAGAGGTAATGTGGTCTTGTCTTGATTGGTAAATGATGACAATAGTAAATTAAACAATGAGCTTCTGTTGCCGATTTGCCAACTGCCATCAACATTTCCCTAAAATTTTTAAATATAAAGTAATTTATTTTAAAATAGTACAAATTGAATGGGTATTGGATTTTTCAATGTTTGCTTACCTGAGTAAATAAAGTCAATAGAGATTTATCAATCTCTTCATTTGTAGGGTACCTTCGCAAAACTTTTCCATTTTCATCATACCACTGACTACTTGAGAACCTATAATAGTATTATATCATGGTAAATAAATCAGAGGTAATAATTAACAGATTAAATGAGATAATGAAGTGTAATTAAAAAACCATTTTATATGTATAGCACAGCGGTCATTAGACTTGTCAACAAACCAATTATGGAAAATAAATACATTTAAAATAAAATGTTGCAAAAATAATTGTTTACTAGTCTTGCTCTTTTAAGTTTCTTTACAGTAAATTATGATAATGAGAGTACTCAGACTCACATTATGAGAACTATTATACTATCACCATTATTTACTGGTAGTTCAAATATTCTCGTTATTTAACCAAATACAAAATACACCTTATTGTTATTGCCATAAAGTTTATTTTACTATAGCGTATTTTCGAGAGTATTTGTACAAATACATCAAACATTTACAGTCTTTAGGGCTGGCACAAAACTGGCAGTTTTCACTGTCAAAAATAGCAACCTTGTTGTGTCACTTTGCAAGGTGTGCGCATCCCATTAACATTATTTATTGAATGGCATATTTGACATTGACATTTAGGTACCTTAAAAGGATATTTTGACTTACTTGTATACCTCCAATAAACCCAGTACTTTGTTGAGATCATATCCTCCAAATATATAAAGGGAATCTGTATGGTTCACATAGACTGCTGTATGAGCTGCTCTTTTAGTCATTCCACTCTCTGTATGTGAGAGCCAGTGCCAGCTGTTGCCTTCTTTGTCATTTTTCTTTAAAGAACATGATTCACCAGAATACCTGTGGTAATTAGACAAAACTGCATCAATTGGTAGATATGGTCATACTGGGCTACCACAGTCTAATGCTACGCAAAGTCCATTTCAATTTACATTTAAAAAATATTGCATATAATGTCCTGTTTAAAATAAATCCAATTAAAGACATATTCAAATAAAGAAGGAAGGAAATATGTTGAGGAAAACCGGTTTTGTGCAATTTCTTGGCTAATGTGGCAGATAAAACAGATTTATCTGTGCATTGTGTCTGTGAGCAACAAATAAAAACTTGAGTAACGATTAACATCAGATTTAAAGATTCAACATATTAGTATTTTATTGTTCCTAGTTTTATCAAAGCTACATAATATTATGGTGTAGAATAAAGTAGAAGATTTAGAGTGCTAAAATTAAATTGCAGTGTGACTTTGACAAAACAAGACAGTGTTAATTAATATGTATAAAAGTCAATATTGATTTTAATTTGCAGATCATAAAAGTTGCACTCGTTTTTTAATTTAACTGGAGTTAAGTAACACATTGAAACAAAAAATACTTGTACAGTATTATCATAACAATACTTACCCTTTTTTGCAGTCACATCTATCTCCTTTACACTCTCCATTGTTAGAGCAGGCATTAGGACACAGTTCTACACTGCAGTCTGGTCCGCCCCAGTTGCCAACACAGAAGCATTTGTTGGACATACAGAGCCCCCGCCCTGTGCAGTTGTTAGGACAGTTGTGAATGGCATATGTAGCTCGGAATCCATCCAAAACATAATTTGTATCACTGTACAGTAATATTAGCATCTATAACAAGAAAGTTATGGTTACTGAGTGATAATTATCACAAAATTTTAGTAAGCCACTTGAAATCTCCATGCTAAGATGAATTTTATATTAAAATGAGCCATTTTTTTTCAAGTTGTTTGAGATACTTATTAGTGCCATACTTACAAATCCACTAGATGCGGTAACATTCTGGGGTTCAGTTTTTCCACTAAAACTTCCAAGCAATGGTGCATCAAAGGAGTCACCGTCATACACAAAAACATAGTCATAGGAACATTCTGTGCCCATACGAATAAAACTTAATGTAATGTATTGGCTTTTATTTGCTGCTTTGATGAGCCACTCACAATGGGAGTCCTAGAACAAGATCTTTCATTAGCACTTCACTCACTACTGTGTCAAACATTTGTACGACATGTTACTGACTTGTGTGTAGTTGGAGTTAGTTGGTCCATCGGTGATGATGCCGCTCTGCTCGGTGAACACCCTGCGAGTCTTGTCACAAGGCGCTGTAGATGCAGCGCACAGAACAGCCAGGCAAATCCAGCTGATTACAACTAAACCAGCACCTTTCTCCCGTACACTTAGATAAAACATGCCTCTTCCGGATCGTCGTAAGACATAAGTCAAATATCAAAGCCATATAATCGTGAATTTGCGACTAATATAGCTAAATTGTAGAATAAACAACACTCATATAAGTTAATAGGTGACATCTACTTCAAGGCTAACCACTTAGATGAATAATGCCACAAAGGCATGCAGAACTTTTGATATGGATTAGCAAAGATATCACTCTTGGGTGATATTTGCATTTAATCCAGGATTTTAGTGGCTGGGAAATACTTTCTAACGAGTTTTTCTTACAAACAAACAATTCACAGATCCATCACAGTATTTTGACATTTGATGATTTGACGTAGAAGCAGAGTTGCCAGGATCTTGAAAACTCGAAATAAATAGTATGAAAATCAAAATAAAAGAAATCTAAGAATTTTGTGTCATATTTTTACATAGCTTCTAAAAAAATTTTTGTGAGTTTTAAAACTTTTTTTACAAAAAAACCACAACAAAGTACAAAATAGCTTTGGAAGTCGGTGTTTCTGGTGTTGTTTCTTCGTTTTTTAAATCGACTTCCAAAATTAAAGTGTTTTACTTTTTATTGATTTTTCTTTGGAAGTCGGGTGTATTTTTTTATTAAAAAAGTTTTTTAGTTTAATTGTCTATATAGAAGGATCTTCATCCGATCACGAAATTTATATGGGACCAGTTCGGAATAAAACCTTTTTTTTTTATTAATAATGTTCAAAATATCTATCACTGATTTACAATATATGTGCTAAATACCACAGAAGCCTTAGATGGCTTATGTATGGTTAGTGAGTTCGGAATAATTATTTCCAATACAATTTCTACTAAAAAACAGGTGAGAAATTTGTAAGTTTTACATCTACATCTACACTAATATTATAAAGAGGAAAGATTTGTTTGTTTGTTTGTTTGTTTGTTTGTTTGTTTGAAATGAATAGGCTCCGAAACTACTGGACCGATTTGAAAAATTATTTCACCAGTAGAATCCTACATTATCGGCAATGGTCATAGGCTATAGAATATTTTCAAAAAAGTTAGGGATCCGTATGAAAACTTCGATAATGTGACCCAAGGTGTGAGAAAAAATGCTTATATCGCGTACGCTGCGGAATCTATGGACAATAGAGCAAAGTGATGTACTACAGTTTTATAGAAGTCATCAATATCTACAAAAAAGTCCGGAATATCATATGTCTAACTATTATGGATAAGTCACCATGACCGCTTTTTGTTAATATTAGTCAAGCAAATCCCATGGTGAAATAAAAAATGGTGATTATAGTACCATGATATTAATCCTTATCCATTTAAATGGTTTGATAATTAAGGTTGATTATGTCCGTGTAAATAACACTTTAAATCATTCAAATCGGACCTTTCGTTCAAAAGTTACGACGGTAATAAACATGCTCGGAGTAAGAAAAATGTCGCGGCTTGAGCGAACTGGGGAGAATCGTATCAATGCTTGGTCCGATGAAGTTGAAACACCACGGCATTTAAATGTTTTCGATAAAACAATAAGAATAACAAATATTTGGATTTTTCGAAAATCAACTAGGTACATACATAATAAGGGGTGAAGCGGGGGTGAATTAGTTTTTAGGGGAGGAAATTATAGCTTGCTTCAATTTACGTCGGAATTCTATGAACAAACTAAAAGTGGGATAATTGAAACAGATCATGTACCTAACAATTTTTGCATAATCAACCCCTGACGGGCTGAACGGGGGGTGAACAGTTGCGCTGAACCAATAATGAGAATCGTTGTGCTTAATTATCCAAAACTAACCTTTATAAGGGGATATGTATAGGGGCGTCGCAGTTTGTGGAGTACCTACTATCCCCACGCGGACGAAGTCGCGGGCGAAGTGCTAGTTAGAGATAAAAAAAAAAATTTTAAGTACAAATCCAAATGCAAATTTTGCACGCTAGCACAAATGAAGATGGTAGTAAGTATATCAAACTAAAGTATATACTCATAATGTTTAATTTGCAAAAAGTGCTTTTTTAATTCACTTTTTGCTTTTTTAGGGTTGCAGAGGTATTTATTTTGTATGTCCGCAGGTAGTTGGTTTATTATTTTTGGTAGTATGTAGGTGTATGTTCTCATACCGTATGTACTGTTGTATTTAGGCAATGTAAAAGTTTTCATGTTTGGTAAAGTTCTTAATTTAGGATGACGTGTTTTCTTAATTAATTTATTTATATTGCTATATTCATCTTTTAATATTGAAAGTTTGGTCATGTTTTGTATGGGCAATATGTTGCAATAATGAAATAGTTCAGAATAATTATTTTGGTATTTTGTTTTAATTTTAAGGGGTACAATATTTTTGAGAATTCGTTGCTGTAGTTTGTAAATTTTATCTAAGTTAGTTTTATAAGTTCTACCGTAGCTACTGAGTCCATAACTAATTATGGAGTCAGCCAGGGCTAGGTATAGTAGTCTTAAGGTTTTATATGGCATTTTATGTTTAAGTACGATTATTCGACCCAGGATAGATCTTAGTCTATCACATAGGTAGTTAATGTGGGGGACCCAATTAAATTTGTAGTCGATTATAAGACCAATGTATTTGTGTTCTTTGACGAACTCCAATGATATACAGCTACAGATACCGGTACATACTGCATGAAGGCAGTCATGGTTATGCGCCTTGATGGAGGGAGTGGAAGTGGCTTTATTATGTGAAGAATGTATATGCATTGCTTTGGGGGCCTCTTTCAACATAAAAACAAATTTTGGTAATACCTCTTTTTATTGTGACGGAGTAATGCCCAAACATTAATAATATATAAACTTATATAAATAAAACTTAACATTCGAATTGATAACCTTTCCTTTTTTTAATTAGAAAGAGTGTGTTGAGAGCTAAAAACTCCTGCTACATTAATCTTTAAATCAGTAAGTACTTCTCCTAAAGATCTTGAATATCATGTGAAGCCTTTGACGCTAGTTTTGATAAAGGCTATCTTTACTAGTAATTAATTTATATAGGAAACCCAAAAATCTGATTGTTATCAGGTTTTAGGTTCTCTGGCAACTTTCCCTGTCGTGTCTTTGTTTAATGAATTGGTTGTACTCGTAAGCAAAGTACCAACTATGACTTATATCTTGTGTTTCGCGAGTTTAGCAAAAAAAGAGCAGATTCTTAGAATTTTCAAGATAATCTGTTGAATAAACTGGCAACACCATGTCAAAGAAAGAGTCAGTGACCAACTGACCAATAGATTAGGACAATCGAAGAATCGATTTAGTAGATATGTACCTCATAAAATGTGGTAATTAACTGACTTACCGTATTTTTCAGTGAAAGGCCTTGTGTTAAATTGTAAAATATAATTAGCAGCGCTATTGCATAATACCTACCTACATAAGGAACTAAAACAAATGTTAAACTTTCTTTCCTGAAAGTCTTGAAACAAATTAATGTCTTCAAGTCACCGTCGCCGTCGTACTGTATTCATCATAACTTGTGGTCGTTGGTTGGTGATACCCCGACTATTCAAGTGGGTAAATTTTTAGGGTTCCTTAGTCAACCCTTACCTATAGTTTCGCCATGTCTGTCTGGCCGCGGTTTAGCTCAGAGACGCTTAGCAATAGAATGTTGGAATTTGGAATGGGCATACCTACATATATCACGCCGACAAAGAGGTAAAATATTTCTTTTAGAGTAGCCTAACCTATGTCTACTGGGTGTGCGAAAACCATTTTTCCATCCAATGATCCGTTTGTGAAAGTGCTATTTTTTGCTAGAGTCAAGTGTCCCCGTCCCCCCGTGAAAAAAAATCATGGCAGTAGCATTATTATATAACGAATTTAAAAGGAAAACTATCTTAAGTTGGCTTTACAAAATAGGTTGTCGACCATCCTAAAGTATACTTATTTTATTTATGATAGTGTATTTAGACAAAGAAAATGTCGTACAAATTCCATTGGAATTTAGTAAGATAAACTTTTTTTACATCTCTCTTTAGACGTTTTTAACCGTTAGACCGTGAACTCAGTTAATAGGTACATGTATTCATTGAATCATACAAATAGCACCATTCTATGTCGGCAATTGTGACTACGGAACCCTACCTACACTGTGCGTGGCCCGACACGAACTTGGCTGGTTTAAAAAAAAATAATCCGCGGCTTTTATAGAGCTGCAGATTAGGTTTGACTGGGCTTTTGGTCAGTCAGATTCATAGGTGTAGGTATTATCGCTACGGGGGGCGGGCGGCGCGGCTTTATAACGCCGTACGAGTCGATTAAGGTTACCAACAATTGCCGAAAAGGTCGGTGGCGGGTCACCATCCATTACATGGTACCGAATCTGTTTCGTGTCTCGGAAAGGATCACAACAAACAAGGACAATCTTGGTCAAATTGTTCCCATCTATCTCCCAGCTGTATTTTAAGATCCTTGACGTTAACGTTACGGAATAGTGAGAAGTCCAAAAATCTGAAACCGGTCTTGCTAAAAGGTAGCGTGGGTTCTGGAGGTCCGAGAGCCAGTCGCTTCATGTAAAATACTGACTATCAGCTGAAAGAAAGAAAAAAGAAAGAAAATCCTTTTATTCCGCCAGAAGTGACGCACAGACAATAAAAACAAAATTAAAACCAACTAAAAACTTAAATAAAATCTGTCTCACTGCCCACACTGAACCACCGATCCCAACATCAGTAGGTACTTAGGTGAGTAGTTGAATAAAGGCTGGGCAGATCGTGGAGTGTACAGTACCTACCTATCTATAGCTAGTGCGAGCAGTTAGCAGAACGATGGATTCATGATTAGCTTTCCCAAATTTTCCATTAATAATGGAAAACATGCATAAAACCATCGAAGATAATATCTAATTACCTAAAGTCCCTATTATGAACAATCTTGCTTCTTTTAACAATACGCTATCAGTAGGTACCTACCTATGGACTACCTATGGTAAGGATGGTGTCCTTAGGAACCTTATCTAGCGCTAACAGTAGTTTAGAATATCAGTTTGTTTACGCATCACGTTTACCTAAGTGCGGGCCGAATTTTAATAGGCAGCCGGAGATTTACCTACCATAGGCATATGAAATCGCTTCCGCCGTTCTTACACCATGTACCTACTACTTAAGTGTACCTCAACAGATACTTAGGTAAGTACTTACGTCAATATTATAAGTGAAAAAGTGGCACATGATGAGACAGTAGGTAGGTAGTGTACCTACCTACACTTGTACGTCAATATTATTCAAGCAATGTAAAGAGTCAAGCGATTTTGAACTATGTGCGCACCCTCACCAACTAGAAACCCTCGCGGGCACCTTCCGTAACAAGCCCTCATCACATAGATTGTGACAC
The DNA here is from genome assembly GCA_947386135.1 of Melanchra persicariae. Classification (NCBI taxonomy): domain Eukaryota; kingdom Metazoa; phylum Arthropoda; class Insecta; order Lepidoptera; family Noctuidae; genus Melanchra; species Melanchra persicariae. The sequence goes on along the minus strand of OX376653.1, from coordinate 10,547,075 downwards.
TGGACTAGGTACTGGTACGGCCCCTGAGCTTAGCTGCGTTTATGAGCACAAAAACCTGGACCTTCGGAGTTTGGGATCCAAAGACCTCATGGCTGAATGAAAACTGCACAGCTAGCTATCGTTCGATACAAGCATAGAGGTTTAATAGTCTTTGGATACAAGCCTTTGCCTACCTATAGTTGAAACGGTTAAATTAGCTCTGAATATTCTTAATATTATAATACCGTATCAATCGGTGCCTCGAAGAATTCGTAAAACCTTCTTCGTTCTGATTGAGGGTCATTATTTATTACTCATTATAGTAAAGCCTTATTATACTAGGTTATAGGTTCATGGGGAAGTCGTTACGTACCATTTTACGTAAGGATATGGTGAAAAGTTTGACAACCATTCTGTTCTAGTTTCTGTCTGTAAATTATCTATGCCTCTCTATTGTACCTACTGCAATAAATCTAAAAAATATAATGGAGGATGGAGTTGCCTATCGTGGAGGTTTATAAGTAGGTAAGTATAAAAGTTTCAAAAACCATCGCTCCGTCATAGGCTTTCCATCAGGCGTGACCGCGTGATAGAGGTCAAGAGCAAGTGATCCATTCCTCAATAAAAAAAAACCTGAGATGAATTACCACCCAACCTGTACTTATCCACCAAAGTACAAGTATGATACCTACCTGATCTGAAAACCATCTAGCTCTCTACTTATAATCCCAAATTTTCAGCTAACTTTCATCATCAATGTAAAGCTGGTAGAACAAAAAGCTATTCGGTAGGCAGGCGGAGATGCGTGCCTATCGATCGCGCGAGCTGCTGACTCCGCAATCCTCTCGTGCCGCCGTACTGTAGACACGTAGGTATACATCTACTCTCTGCTTACTTCCTGCTGCCTGCCTGGTGAAGCAATTATAATATTAAAACCAATTTTATAAATGATCTTAGGTTTTGAAACCGACTGAGGTTGAGAGTTTCCATTCTCAAAATGCTTTCTATACTGTATTCTGTGGTATTGTAAGTATGCTTTACTTGAGAGAGCGCATTCCAATATTTAAGGGGACTCGAAAATCAAGAATAGTATTTTTCCAGACCTAACGGCTCTATACTTTCACAACGAGACAAAGCCTTATATTTAATTAATACACTAAAATACAATTTCATTATGAACAGTTTGTTTTTCTAGTTCTCTTCATAGAAATGCAAATAACTGAGTGCCGTTGACCTATTCATGATTTGACCGCAGAGACGTAACTAAACTATGGATATTGATTTTCATCTCGGTCAGAATACCAAAAAACCGGCCAAGCGAGCGAGTCGGACTCGCGCGAAGGGTTCCGTACTATTATCTATAAATAAAAATGGCAAAAAAAATCACGTTTGTTGTATGGGAGCACCACTTAAATATTTATTTTATTATGTTTTTAGTATTTGTTGTTATAGGGGCAACAGAAATACATCATCTGTGAAAATTTCAACTGTCTAGCTATCACGGTTGATGATATACAGCCTGGTGACAGACAGACAGACGCACAGACAAACAGACGAACAGCGGAGTTTTAGTAATAGGGTCCCGTTTTTACCTTTTGGGTACAGAACCCTAAAAAGAAAGAAAGTCAACAGTCTATTGGTACTTTCAAAATTTAACTCGTGATTCGGGTAGTCTGGTGACCAGACGTTTTCCATGGGGCATGCACAAAATTACAGGTCACTGACCTACAAATGATAAAATACAGTTGCCCTGTAGCACTACTGAAAACCCACTCTAGAAATGTTCCCGTTTTCGTAACATTTATCCCACGAGACTGTTTACTAGACTTTTAAATAACTTGAATATTATATTGTCGACTCATTATACAGGCATGCACCATATTTATGAAGGTGAAAATTAATAAATCATAAGCGCACGTGAGAGGAGCCGAGGGCTGTTGAAGTTTTTTCATCCGGAATGAAGTGATAACCGCTAATGACGCACTCTTTAGTCGACTCATCCGCTACACCATCAAGGCTAAATTAAATTATCGCCATCCGACATCATTACGAGCTGTGAGGAGACCAATGATCAGTTATCAGCATTAAATTATATACCAACGAGATGAAAATAATAGCCTAGTTAGGCTACATGGGTACCCTAGCTACCTATGAATAAAACACGAACACGGTGTCGGGCTTAAATTACCTAGCCGTTATATAGTTCACTTAGGTTACGTAATGTCACTGATGTGTCCTCGTGCACTCGGTAGTATTTGACTGGACTTGTTTTCTGAATTCTGAATTCACCAGCAGCAGCCTACTTCTATTGCATCACCACGAGTTTCGCATAAAAGTGAAAAGATACAATGCTTCGAGAAACCCTATCAGCATTTATTTTAGCTTAGTCCCACAGCCTTGCACAAAAACATCCGGGGACAACGCTCTGATTAAAAATACTGCTTAGATTTCCCGCTATTTTCCAACTCTACAGTAGGGCTTTTGCAAAACACAAAGATTCTCAAATACGTGTTTTGTTTACATGGATAAAGCGAGTGACAAACCCTTTTTCCGTAATCGGCAAGATTTTATTAAAGTGTTTCTGTAAAATTCAAAATTTAATGGTTGTAAATTATTTGCGGCGCGCTTTACCGTCCTGTCCTTGATAGCTGGTCTTGTGAGCGACTGACCGCGCGTGACGGTCCATTCCAAGCGCACGTTTACCATGTAAATTAACTGACCTCCACCGCTCATTTTTTTAGCAGAAAAAGCAAATATTGTCTCTGGTGTTTACTCTGGCGCCCGGTTTTAGCTACACGTGCCCACATTGCTTTAGTACGTGGCGTTGTAAAGGTTATTCTTTTTCTTTGAATATTATTTTTCTAAAAATTGCATCATACATAGAAATAATGAGCAATTGGACTGCAAGTTAACCATAATAGTTATTTGATCTATTATGGTATTATGACCTCGTGTCACACTCGAGATCTTCTCGTAATCGAATCGGTTTCGTTCTTTGGTAGGCGTGTAGTTAAAAACTAATAAGTATACGGGTATCAAATATCGACCGAGTTAGGTATTAGTAATGTGCCGATTGCCAAAACTATGGCTAGGAAATCCTAGAGCCTAACGACTGACATCGTTCTAGCATTTTCTCACTATGTATTTAAGAGTACCTAAATAATTGCAGTTTGGTAGGCTAGTAGCAGGTACTTACGATAGTCGTAAAGCTGCAAGCCCAGCTATAACACACACCATTACTTACGAGCAGCGAGCGATTGCGGCAAGCAACGTCACTTTCACGCCATGAACGACATGCACCGTAGGGAACGGCTCTCGGTCGCGGCCGGCATCATCATACAAATGGCACATTAGCGGCCCGTGTCCGAGCCGGACCCACGCCGGACGCACCTTATCTGCCTCTCAACTATATTTGTTCTACACCGGATTACCGGAGATTTACCACGGTCACCGACCGTTAACAAGCGATTAAACGTCCTTTACAAATACAAGTAAAATTTAATGTTACGCGTGACCGCTTGAATTTTAAAACATTTCTGAAAAGTTTCATAAACGTTTTTGGGTTTTGTTACGATAAGGTGCAGCTGCTATTTAAATTCTAATTACAATAAATTAAAAAAATACTGTTTTCACAGGTTCATTTTCATTCAAGTAGGTGATTAACCCAGCTACGGGTTAACCTCACTTCCTACACTCGTTGGCTAGAGTTAGGTATATTGAAATTGCATCAAAACTTTACCAAATAATAATTGAAAAACACTTTAGAACTTCGTGGTTATGGTTATATCTCTTCAATGCATAGTGTTTTCACATAAATTATATTTCCTTGTTGCGAAATCTGCATACCTTGGCGTAGCTCATCGTAGCAATCGTGTAGCTCATCGTAGCAATCGCGTATCTCATCGTAGCAATCGCGTAGCTCATCTTAGCAAATTGCGTATCTCATCGTAGCAATCGCGTAGCTCATAGTAGCGATCTTGTAGCTCATCATAGCGGTCGCGAAGATATTGTGGCAATCCAGTATCTCCACGTATCTAGTTGTAGCGCGGGGAAGCATGGCGTAGCATGGCATAGCGCGGCGTAGCTCGACAGTGGGCAGAGACGCGGGTGCGATAACGCGGCTCCGGTATAAATCAGCGCTGTCGATACGGAGCCGCCCCACTGCAGCTCGCGGCTTGATTTGTCGCGTCCATCCCATGCGAATCTATGACCACTAGTGTTGTAGTTAGAGTCGATTTATCGATAAAAGTTGATGGTCCACAGTAACAAGTTCAATTATTTAAATTTTTTAAACATTAAATGACAACTTATCCTCAGTTTGGGTACACTAATCAAGAACTTGTAGCCTTTTTGTATGCTTTGTTAGTTAAAATCATTAAGGACAAAGTAGGTAAGCAATAAATTTTATTTTTCCCTGCCTACCTTCAAGTATTTAAGTCAAGAGCGAAGAGATTCTAGACAAGCATGCTCCGACGTCGACTACATCATCGCAGTTCATCAGGTGAGATTGTGGTCAAACGTGAGCTTATTGATCTATTATAATAAAAATAAAACCACTGCCAGAAACTGCTTAATTTTTACTTATATCCGTAACAAATTTGTTTTGTCACTTATAATGAGAAAACACTCATAATAAAGGTAACAAAAAAAAACAAGAACATTTTCTGCCAAGTGACATCGACAAGATTACTGAATAAATACCGACAAAACTGCACTAGGCCATTGATATGGAACCAATAAAGCGCTCAGTAAAATAAAATCGCCCCCAACCGCGGTCAAACATATTTATCTCCTCTACTATACTGTGACCCGCTTGCATAATCACTATTGTGCGATACAAATACAAAGATATAGATGTTACTTAAAATAGCATAACCTACCTACCTATAATTATTACCTAGTTACATCAGTCATTAGGTACATATTCGTTTATTCATGATTTTTACTTATTATCTTTCATACTTAATTCTTCCAAAAAAACATGAAAAAATATTAGCACACCGCTTTCTGAAATTAGCCGCTATAATAAGAGCCTCCTAAGGAGATGGATGATAGGCTAGAGTGGATATAGAGCCATTGGCTGACACGGCCACGACTATTGGTACAGCGATGGTTGAGTCCACATCTCACACGTCGACAACCGCGCGAGGAAAGTCAAAATACTTGATTTACTTATCTTTCGCGGCTTTCACGAGGTTTTCATACTTAATTAATAGGTACAATATTAACTAATCACAAAATGGTCTCAAAAATTTTTCATGTTTCCAGAATTTTTCTTTTAATTTTAATTTCTGTCTACCAGATTATCCTGTTAAATGTTTCGCCGCCTAATACTTTATAATTGCTTTAAAAATGACTCTTACATCAACTAAAACCTACTCTAAGAACAAAACTTCCTTTCATTCATGCATAAACTAAATAATTTCCCGCGTACCATTTTGTTCGACAGAATATTAGTAGGTACGAGGGAACACTGACCCTTAAATACTTAACATGACGGTGTTAACTGCGACCTAATTTCAGATTAATACGCTTAAGCGGAAACCTCACTAAGCAGGTTCAAATGGCAGGCTGCCGGCCCGCCGCCGGGTGAACTGTGGACATGAACGACTAACCTAACCGGCTTAAACACTTTATTATGTTTACTTTACGTTCCCGATTCTTCTCTATTACGCAAGTTTAGCAGATTTATAGTTTCCGCCCCGTTCATAATCTGTATTGAACAACTAGCGGCCATGGACGACGCGTGCCATAAATCTGAATGAAACGCAGGAAAATAGCCTCCCGCCCCAACAACTTTCAGACTTATGTCAACTTTGAGAAGTTCGCGCAACTTTCCTTACGAGCCTCTGATACGTTAACTAATCTGTATTAGATAAGTGCACTCATTACTTCGATTGTGATAAATTGGATATGTTTCAGTAACGATCTCTATTATTCTAATTTTATTTACCCTAAACAGAACGACAATATTTTAGCTAACTCGATCACCGCCTACAAGGAGACTACCCCAAATAAAAGAAATATACCGGAAGCCATAACCCGTCCGATTACCGATTCCCTCTGTCCTGTTTCCTAAATATTCAGTTTTTCCTTTGTTAGCATTTTTTCATGTAGTTAAGAAAAACAAGAGCGCCATAACTCTCGTGCCGGTTGATCAGATAGCATGATAATGGCTGTAATGGATCCTGGTCAGCGGCCCGCATGCAAATAAATCTGCGGCCCGATGCAATGATGTGTGGAAAATGGAGTCACCCCTTGCCGCGGCCTGCCCCGCTGGCCTGCTCGCGGCCTGTACCGGGTTGCAACGGTCACCCATCGTAATAAAACAAATTACCTAACATTTGTAAGTGATTTTTATTGTTATATTATATTTTTACAACCCCAGATTATGCGTTTCCTGAAAATATAAAAAATGTTTAATGTTGGGCCTTCCTTTAATTAGTTAAGTTTTGAAAATAATGTCAATTAATGTTTTGGATTTCCTGATGAACATGATATTTTAAGAATTGTTAAAAAATGGAAATTGATTTACAGTTAATTTTATTTTATAAAACTAATAACTCTAATAATAACCCCATTATTCCCCTTTGTAAAAAATAAAAGCCATTTAAAGTTAGTTCTGTAATGGCAAAGCAATTTACAACGAAATCGGCGAGCAAATGTGAACTGTTTTTATTAGAATTGGCCGGAGTAAAGTTATCATGATTACTGCGACGACCCCGTGGCCCGTATCACGGAGGCAGTTACTGCTGGACGATCTTTACCTGCTGCTGTTGTTTTATCCGGGAAGTGGGCAGCGATAAAAGTCAGGGCAAATGGCAGTCAATAAAATAAATAGCGTCGGCAGGGTGTTCTGTAAATAAGTCGGTGCCCGGGCTCGGGGCGACGATCGCCTTTTTTATTGGCGCCTCGATTGCTCTCGAAACAACGAGTGTGAAGCGGCTGCGGGGCGCGGCGGGGGGGGGGGGGGGAGGCGACGCATATTGCAGTGTCGCGCTGACGCTGCAGATTATACTCACAGATTAGAAATAGAATTCCCCGCGATGTTGCGGCATTGTCTGCTACAACACTCTTATCCTCAATTGTTCCATCGTCCTATTCGATTTTTTACTCTAAGACCAATCTGTCACTTTCTCCTTACACTTCGTTCAATGTTATTTTAATCTTAGCTCTGACAAACAAGTTACATTTTTCTATTCTTAACGACCATACACTGAAATCAGTTGGTTGTTTTCGTGTCCAAAAGCATCCACCTGCTAGTGTTTTGCGATCGTTTCATTAAGTAAACACTGCATATTTTACAAGTAGTCGAATCTGTCACTTAACTGTCCACCTACTTATCCTTAATACCCTGTCTCCAGCGAATAGTGTTCAGATGGGATAATAAAGTATTCCACACGTATCGCGGCGGTCGCGAGGCGGCTCCCGGAGAGATGTATTAATTTGTAAGAATTTGTCGTCGGACCCTCGCGTCGCCCTCCTCCGCAAGCATTCCAATCACGCACAACAAGTTGCGTAATTGCACCTAATAATTTTCTTAAATAGCTACAACTACTGGACATCCTACTATCCTGGCAGCGCTTCATGACTTTTTTCCTTTGATACGGTACTAAACCCGTAGTATGAGCGCGTGCTTTATGACGGACATCATCTGTAAAGAATAATAAAAAAACGGCAATTTCGTTAAATTTTATGAGACACGAGTGAATGACCTTCAGTAGTGGGTTCTATTTGTATTGAGAGACATTGGACGTGGTATTAGGAGCGTGACGGAGGTGTCTGTCCATCGCCGTGGGCCGCCGAGCGTGAGGTCCCGTGGGGCTCGTCAACACACCACGGACCTAATCCAATCACAACTGCACACGCCCACGTCCACTCACACTTGTTCAGCACAGATAACACTGTAGAATATTGATGACAACTTCAGGCATTACAACCGAAATAAATTAAACAAACTATTAAGAGCGTGTACGCCGTAAGTCATTTCATACAAACTTTCAAGTCCTTATTCTTCAAAATGAATGAACCCATTTTAACGAAACTTGGTATGCATTCGCTAGATATCCAGGTCTAAATAGTTATCAGAAAACATTTTTGAAAAAGAGTTCAGGGGGAAGGATATAGTGATTTTTCACTTTCTATAGAAAACTTAAAATCGTTCTCTCTCTCCCTCTGAAATCTTTTTCAAAAATGTTTTCTGATAACTATTTAGACCTTGATATCTAGCGTATGCTTACCAAAATTAGTTAAAATCGGTTCATTCATTTTGAAGAACAAAGATTTGAAAGTTTATATGAAAAGCCGTACCGCGTAAACGCTCTTAAGTATATTTGCTTATTTTCACAACTTTAAATAAGTACCTACTCAAATAAAAATATATCACTCTAATTATGCACCTAAATTGAGTGAAAGTATAATATAGCTGACTCGTCAATAAAGCTGATAAAGCTCTCGCTACGAGCTATTCGTTTTGTGACTACGCGCTACGTCGTAGCGGAGTCGTAGACGCGCTTAGTTAATTTACCTAAGCACCTTACCGCTATCTGTTTTGCGCCCGCGCCGGATTATGCTAATGATGACTTGTAATTCTCTTATCGCGCTTTGTCTACCTACAGGTTTGCTACAATATAATAATTGAATTTTACACCAAGTCTGTAACTGGGGTGAAATTGCATTGATGATAGAAACGTCAACCCACGTTGAAAAAGTACCGGCAATAACCTGAAATCTACAACGCCTACGCTCAATTAGTCACAAAACGAATAGTGGGACGTTAAGGAAAGATGAGGTGTATTAGAGGTGCAGTTATTAGAAGCCTTGATTCGTCCACGGCGGCCGGCTCGGAGGTAATGGGCGCGAGACGCGAGGGGACCGACAATAAGTCACGGCGCTCATCCGATAGCAGCAAATCAATGACCACCCCGCTATGATACATGGGATTAACCGACGTTTATAGTTTTAGCTCCGGTCGACGAATTAATACCGTGGAGGTGCGTGCTATCTGACACATTAATTTTTATGGTTCTTGATAGAAATCAATATATTTAATAGGTGTTTTAATTGATGGCTCAAGAATTGTAGCTCACTTCTCTTACGAGATCATTTACGGACAATTTTTACGAACACTTTATTTGTGTGGTCAAAAAATACTTTTATTGTGTTACCATGATAGAATAAAAGCGTGAGTGTCCAGCTGTCACGAGCACTGACTGTCAAATTGCGTCGTGCAGCTTAGGGATGGTGCTAAGGGTGTCTGTCAGTGTGTTTTAAGGCGCGAGGGTCGCTTGTTAGCGCGAACGTGCCCGTCGCCGGTAAACACGCGGGTAGATAACAATCTATTTGGATTGCCTCTATATTTCATTTTTCCCCGTGTGCACCGCTCTAACTAGATAGAGGTGCCGCGTCACGTCAACGAATAAGGGAAATACGGGTCTGTTTCTTCTGTAACAAGGTTTGTACATTTCTATTTCCGTGTTCGAGCCGTTTAAATCAGTTGTCTTTACTTGATGTTGGAAGGGTTTGTTCGAGTTATGGAAATGTGTTTAGTATTTTGTGCTTTCTTTTTAAGAACATTTTAATACATCGGACTTGGGAAACAAGGAACTTCATGCCAGTTTTTATTCAGTAAATCACTTTACAGGTCAGGATAACCAAGCCAAGATTAAATTGAATAACCCTCACAAATCTTATCCAATAGAACACTGGAAATCACGTTAAAACTAATACGGAGGTGTGAAGATACGGTTAGTTAGGCAGTGTTTACACTCGCGACCTCCTTGGTCAGTTGATCGCTTGTGCACACACTTGGAGCGTGTGTAACCACTGTAATACAATCACAGATGCCAGACAACATTGGATAGTGGCAATGCATGAGATTTTGCTGAGAAGGTGACTTTTCGATTTATAAAATCTTAAAAAACAGGAACTTAACATAGCGTCATGCCTGCTGAGCCTTCATTCCCCGAAGAGTTAAAAAAAGTCTAGTACACCCACAAGTCCCAAGTATCCAAACTTCTGAGAAGTTCCAGATGGCAAATTCCAATGAACATTTTCCCGATCCGAGAATTGAACCCGGTACCCCTCGACAGTAGCGTTTGAGTCTACTAGACCGTCGAGGCAAAATAAGAAATAATTATCACAGCACCTTGGTGAAATTGTGACTCCATTACGTAAGTAATAAATAATATCACAGTTGCCAGACAACTTTGAATACTGGACAATGTGAAAGCATTGCTGGGTAAGCGTACGAAGTAAAAAAAAAATTAAAACAGGAAATTAACCGTCACAGTTTTTTTCTAACCCCAAAATGTGGGTAGTGATGGTACATGTACGTACTCTAAGAGTACTCTAGTATCGCCATAGATATTGAAGGGGTTTTATTATTTTTAAAGTGCGCGCTCGTTTGCACGCGAATGGGCCACTTAACCACGGAGACAGGCTCCTGCGAGCAGGCTTGTGCGCGAAGAGTTCCTATACTAACTGCATTAGCCATCTTTATGTGAGGGATAACTGTTTCGCCACGCTTTTTACATGTTTTTTTTTTTAATGATAGTAAAACTCGACCCAACGGTTAACTGTAAACAAACAAATGCGTAACAATAAAGCCCTCATAGGTTCTCGTGACATTATAGCTGTGTTCTTCAAGGCTTCATAAAAACATTCTAATTTTACGAGGGCGAATGATAGTTGGAAGGCAATAGGCTCGTTATCAGAGCTCTCTGCAATAGGCACAGTGTCAGACAGAGGATCGGACGTAATGTCGGACGTGACCGGATTCACGAAAATTTCCTCCCGCGAAGTGAGAACACAGCTCCATTAACAACCCCGAGACGTCACGTCAAAGCGCTCGAGACGACTCTACCGTATACACAATACTGTGAACAATTAAGAATGCAAATTCAATTAAAACGATGTTTTTCAACGGACTTACGAGGAAAAGGTAAATCGTACTCGTCTAGTTGCTGGATTTGTGAAAAAATAAATAACAAGTCGAACGTACTTTACATCAAAAACGAATTATAATCATCGTGCTGTTGAACAATGAAAACACACGCCCATAGCAATACCTTTTGAATATCTGAGCTTGTCAATTTTAATGCGCCCTCCATCTGCACTATCAGTCCAACCCCTGTCGATATCACTCAAGGTAGTGTTCTTTATATGTTAAAAAAGAAAAATTGGCGAAACAGTGAAGCGAAAAAAAAATATCAAGCAAGAGAAAATCAATACCTACCTACTTTCAAAGAAAAAGTGTTTGAAAATTTAATGAAACTTAAGTAGATTGACTCCCTAAAACTATAAGAACTATAACAATAAGTATTATGGTTTAATTTGTATTTATCAACCGTTAAAATGCGCATTGGCAAAGCGGAATCACTAATTTGCAACCCCTCAGTGCGGTGCGGTGTGTGAACCACAAACGCGTTTGATTCTTATTCATGGCGCGGGGGCCGCGTCGACCGCCTAACAATTTGATAATGTATTCACTTGATAAAGCGGAAGGTGGTACTTCGCAAGTCCCGCATTAAAAAACCAATTACAGCATGGCTAAATCGCACCATCTCTGCTCTCGCCTATTTGTCAGACTCCAGAGGGATAAAGAGTATATTCTAAATTTAATTTCACGCAATTTAAAAAATTGGGGGACAGTCAGAAACGTTATTTTTTATTGAGCGCCAGTTATGAAGTTTAAAACGATTTTAAAGGGAGTCAACTGGTGAAAGGGGAAGCCGGAGCAAATCAAAAGAGATGTGTATTTATTAGATTAATACGGTAGTGCTTACGCTGGCTGTTGTGTGAAACTAAAGAAGTGTGGATGATAGTTGGTGTTGGTACCACGAAAACATTAGGATTTCTTCATTTGTAGGCTTTCGTTAAACATTGATGCAAAAATCGAACACAATGGGTTCGCAAAGAAATTCATTGCATAGTCCAGTCACATTACGCCGAAAATAACTTTTTTTTTTCCGTTAACGTGTAGAGTATCGGCAGAGAAGTATGTTAAAATGTATACCGCGAAAAGTTAACCCCGTGTATCTGTTGTAATTTTGTTTATTTTTGGTATGCGTCTTTTTCTTTCTTTCGATGTTTGTTTTGTAACATTTAATTTCAATAATAACTCGATGGGATCGATTTTTACAAGTAAGTCAGTGAATTAAACATTTTTAATCCGTGGAACTATCCTATTTTATTAATGCATGTAATTTTTTTTATTTTGAACATTATTGTTAGCGCAAGTTATTAATCAGTTTTTTGCAATAGCGATCCAGGCAAAAATGTAATTGAATTAAATTGGATTTAATTTTAATTTATAGGCCGTCTGACTTAATAATAAAAAAAATTAAAACCATCTGATCAATTTTTCAAAATTCCGTATTTAAATTTTTTAGGGTGGAAATGGTTAATTCTGACAAATTTACCGATTCTCTACATATTGTAAAAGAAATAGAGATAAGTTGCTTTTCCTAAACGAGTTTTTGTTTTTTTTTTTCAGAATGACGGTTGTGGAAATGATTATTTTTTTTATATTATTAGAAGAGCTAAGATCAAAACACTATTCATGAAAATAATTAGGAATGGTTGCATGGTTCAAAGCTAATTTGACTGGCCTAGGATAGTTGTAACAACTGAACAAAATTGAATCGCAATGGGTTTTTCTTCGTTATCAACGTTGAACTGTTCCTAAAAAACTTCTTAGATCTTCTAAGAAGTAAGTCGTTAACATCTGGCTCTCATATTAAACCAATCAAAACCCCATAGTCACTTAAAGCCCGATTAACCTTCACTCACCACCAAAACTTTTCAAAGAAAACAATTAAAGAGTTTGAAAGAAAACGTTGCAGTATACGTCAGGGGGCGAGGTTAGGGCAAAGGCGATGTAACAAACAGCCGCCCTAATACAATAACGGCCGGAACAAACGGCGCTATAAAATATCACCAGTGAATAAATCAGTTTTGCCGTGATGCGCCCACGACCCTCCACCTACCGCTCCTATCTACGATTTATGCTTATACGATATTGTATAACAGATAAAATAATAATTGTCCGGATCTAAAAACAAAGCCTGGCTTCTGGAGTAATTGATTGGTTTAGTTATTTCTATTGAAATGAAATATTCCATTTCTCCGGTTTTGTAAACTTTACGATATAAATGGAGGTTTCCCAAAAACTCAGTGTCAGATGTTCAGAAAATAAAATCAGAACACATCGGGTATTATTGTATTATCCACCTAATGCCGGCTTATCCGCAGTTGTTAACCATCGTACGTTTCTACATTCATCATGACAATAATGTTGTTTCAGTATCTGCCTCAAGTATGAGTTGCATGCTCTATAGCCCATAGAAAATTATAGCAGTTTACCATAATCTCTTTTATCGTTAACGACGGTAACAACGAATGAATTTATGAATGCAAGGGAAAAAAATCACAAACGTTTTACGTAAACAGTTCACCACATGCAATCTTGTGTTCCCAGAAATAGCAAAATCATAGTTGGTCACGGCCATTGCACACGAAGGCGTGACGCCTAACGCCGCGGCGTACGCGTGAGGCGTGAGCTGAACGCAATCTCAGCATCACTATGCGGGGCAGCAAGCGTGAAACACAGGCGGCGCGGCGCGGTGTCGCACGCCACGGCACGGCACTGATTGAGCCGCGACAAGTTAAACGATTTGAAACAATTTAATAGAGATCAAAAATTCAGGACCCCACAAGCCCGCACAAACTTTTGAAGTTTTTTCCCTCGCTAAAGGGATTATCGGTGAGCGGAAGCTTAGGGGGATATTTTATGGTTTTTGTGTACTTCCTTATATATTTTTCCTTAATTCGGGCACTTGTATTGAGGAATTCTCAGTATAAGTTTTTTAAGACTGTGAAAGGTGATCGGTCAAAAGTTTGAATTTATGTTTTAACAGCACCTTTGCAAGGTGGTATTAGTTCCTATCGTGTTACCTACTGCAATTTTTCCCCATTACTAATTGTGTGAATATATTTTCCTAAAATATAATTAATATTATTTAGAGTTTTTCATTTGTATTTCGAATGAAATTAAAGACAAGGTTCATCAAATTGCTTTTAAAATACAAATTGCTCCTCAAATTGACGGAAGAAATCCTTCAGCTCCGTGCATATACAAAAATCTAATAACTCACGAAAATATTGTTTTCAATCTTTGGATACATACGTTACATTTATCGAAGGAATAACGTGAGCTTTAGGTTATTATGGTCCCTGATCGAGTTCACGTATCTACTCCACTTCTTTGCTGGAAGGCTATCAACGTAAATATCTGCACATTTTTACTGCCACTGTGACAAGGTACTTCGTTGTTCTATTTGTGGAGTTTCAATCTAATGCGTGCTGCGTAAGGTTTAGTTTTCACGTGGGGTGTAGAGATGGAACCTTGTCGTATTAGGGAGGTGGGCGATATGCGATTGCGTTATGATAGGATCAGGGTTCAGCGGAGCGAGGCCCGTGAGAGAGGCGCTCCCAGCAACTCCCAGAACACGTTACTGTGTGATTTTAATGTCATTTTTAATGTGGAAGATTCTTTGTGCTCTTTTGTGCCTTCAAGGAAGTGATGTAGCTAACATGTTACTGTTTTAAGTTATGCGTATTGTATTTGCCAATTAAATACGTAATCGTACTCAGTTTGGCCCACGAGTTTGGCCGTATCACTAAGAAGTAGGTACTGCCATGACCAACCATTTCGTCAAACAAGCACTAATTTCTGCTCCATGAGACACAGATAGGAATAGAAATGAATTTCCTTCACTCAAAGAATTACCTATCCTGTTGTATATTTAATAAACAAATTTTTTTATTCGCAATAACGCAGTACCTACTTCAAGAATATTTAGGTGAATGAAACCAGATACCTAACAAAAATAGATTTACAAATTTTTGTTTCCAGCAGTACCTACGTAATTTCAGAGTACCTACTGAAGCTTTGTTTTCATCTATACCTATCCCATATTCCTTATATCCGCTTTCAAATAAAGCTGGCGGTACAAGTCCACAAGCCAATGTGCATTGCTCTGAGGATTATTGCGAGGTATAATGGAGCAGAACGGCATCTTCCCCAATCGGCTCATCCGATATACACAACCGACCGGAACGAGTCCCCTGCACGCATCAATCGCACTATCGCACTATTGATTGTCACTGAAAACTTACAGTGCGCATTTCAATCAGAAACGTAGAATTTATTTTGTAATCCTTTTGTGTTTTTAACCGACTTCCCAAAAAGGAGGAGGTTCTCAATTCGACTGTATTTTTTTTTTGTGTTTGTTACCTCATATCGCCGTCATTTATGAACCGATTTGAAAAATTCTTGTTTTATGTGAAAGGATATACTTCTCGATTGGTTCCATTTAAATTTTATCAAAATCGGTCGAGCAATTTGGTTTTTAAATCCAAATAGCTGGAAAATATAATGGAATGGAAAAAAAATATATGTGGGAAAATCATTCATGTATACGAAATTGCGTATTTTTGCTTTCCTGTGACTTTCCAGTGGTGTTGTTAGATGTGGGTACCACACAAAAGTGAAAAATAAAAAACTTTTTCACAAAAAAAACCGACTTCCAAAAAACACTACAAAGTACAAAATAACTTTAATTTCGGAAGTCGGTGTCAAATAACTAAGAAGCAACCAAACAATTGACACCGACTTCCGAAATTAAAGTTACTTTGTACTTTGTAGTGTTTTTTAGAAGTCGGTTTTTTTTTGGAAAAAGGTTTTTATTTTTTGATAATTTTGATCAGCATGTACTTATAGTTTGACAGCATGGCGCGTTGCATGCCTTTCGTAATTAATTTATCTATGGTTTTGATCTAAGTTAGATTGTTTGTTTCAATTTTTTAGGGCTGATTTGTCAACAGTCAGATAATTTTAACGGAAGAACAAAAAGGTGGCTGTTTGACATTATTTTCTATACAAAAACACTCAAACCGCTCAAACCACTATTTTTACCCGACTGCGCCAGAAGGAGGGTAATGTTTTTCGAGCGTATGTATGTTTGTATACAGCCCAAACGGTTGAACGGATTTTGACATATATATGAAGTGGTTGAATTCGTCAGAATTATGGTAGTGACATAGGCTATATAAAATTTCAAAATGGCGCCCGCTAATGAAAAAAAAATGTAACTCACTAAAATGTAGGCAATACAAAAATTATTACTTTGTCAAAAAACCCGACCGCTAAGAAAGACTAAAAAGTTCCAAACAAGTCGCTTTTCAAGCAGTCTGATGCAGTTCAATCACAGATCTAAGGCCACAAACTGCCAAAGCCAAAGTTAGACAAAGTCATTTTTTACATAAAGTACTAACTGTTCATACAAAGTCTTACCAAAAGCTTAATTAGAAGATTCTTAATTCAAATTTTCTGTGGAGAATTTATAAATTTTTAGTCTGCAGTATTTTAGAAGCATAAAGGTCTTGCGCCCCTTGCATAAACCAGAGTTACTTTTTAACTCCAACTTAATAATATTTAAACGTGACTTGATGTATGAAGCACTCGAGATTAGGCTTATATTAAAAACTGAACTACCTAACCACCGATACAATGATTTTGACAGCATTGCCCAAGACCAGCAGTTGCGCCTGCAATCACTAGGTATAAGTCTATAGGACTATACCTAGTGTATAGGACTGGGTACCCAGGTCGGGCAAAACAACGTTTGCTGGACAAAGGTCTCCTCCAGATCCTTCCGCTCTTCCAAAAGATTGTTCCCGGTTTGTTGCCCACAAACCTTCTGATCTTAATTAGGATTACCATAAGGAATTCATCAGTAATTGACCCGGAAAAAGTGCCCGGTTTATTGAATAGGTACACTTGCTAAAAGAACACACTAACAGAAATGTAGTATTTTTGGTACACTTTTGGTACACATGTCCATAATTAAACCGTTGAAAAAAAATAAGCGTGATGAAACCTAGCCTAGTTGTCTGGCATTTTGCTGAACTGGACCTATTTGGCGCAGCCGCGGGGCACACAGTGTTACTTCGTTTTTAAAATTCAAGTTTATTTTTTGTTTGTACCAACATTGTGTGTATCTGTGTGTGCCAAATAAACTAATTTTCTTTCTTTCTTTCTTTCTTTCAAAAAGCAGTTACTCATGTATTTCACATTTTTATTGCGACCGTACCTAAAACTTTACAAGTAGGTAGAGAAGTAACATTGCAACAACACAATACTGTGAATTGCATTGTTCATTACTGCCCGAGTACTCAGTAGTGTCATATAGCATTACCAACATACGCTAAGTCAGCAATTTGTGCGTGTCTCCAGTTGCATTGAAATATAAATACATATATTATATATATGCTATTAATTCTACGCGATACGTTTAATGTGTGTGCCTAATAGGTATAAAACTTTAGACCGAAGTTTTATACAAGAGCAAATTATCATGGTTGTGAATAATCTGCTATGCCGTATAGCGTAGGATTTTCTTCTTCTAAGAGTTCGTTTTTCTTTGGGTAATCTAAACACCACTGTTAATTAAAATTGTTACATCGCCAAAACTCAAAACATTTTCATAATGCGGAGAGATTCCTCATTAAATCCCACATTCACACGGATAATTGCATGAGTCCAGAATCTTTAAGATTTCCTTTTTATATGACTCCCCCTCAGCTAATAAGCTACCTGGCGGACGTCCATAGAGACTGCCTGCTTAGGTTTTTGCAGATGTCCAATATTCCGAGTTTGTCTTCCATGTGATTCAAAGCCATCGAAGTAAGATAATCCCTAAGATTAATTTTCAAGAACTACCAAACAGACCGATATCATTCATGGAAAATCCATCAGAATCTATAAGACGTTTATAATGACTTCCTTTGATGAAATTCAATCCTTTTCAACGTCTTCAAATCTCATCAGTTTCCGCTTGAGTTGGGCATATTAAAGTCCTGAAGGGATTATATTTTTATAGGACTGGTACAACACAAACACAATCATGATTAATCGGATCTGGACAAATGGCCGGTCATTTGTGCGAACGATCGGAGACTGTGAATGTCCCGGTGACTATCTAAAGTATCGAGATAATAGGTGCAGGGGCTGAGCCACCCCGCCGCGCCGGACCGGCCACCGTGCGCCGGCCGCCGGCTGCCGGCCTCCAGGGCCACTAAGGAATAATGTAAGTGTCCGGGGCGACATTTGCACCGAACTGCCGACGACCTCCGCCTCTTACTTATGCGGTTTTTAATATTTTTATTGTAATGGCTACGGTCAATCCGGAACAAGAAAGGCATGGATTCGACATTTTGTGAGAAGAAAATTGCACATGCTTGTTAATAACCAATTGGGAGCAAAAGCTGAAGCTAATTTTGCTTTTTCAAATTAAGGAAAAATACCATAGTACGATGCAATTTAATTGAAATTAAACAAATATCTTAATGCCTTCAACATTATTTTTAGGGCCTAACGTACGTATTAAAAATACAGGTGCAGAACAGTTATGAAAATTAAAATACCCATGAAACGAAGATAACACGCTTGCAATCAACAACGATCATTATAAATTCTAAAACGACTAACTCCAGGAAAATAACAACAAAAAAGTCACCAACGTATTTCCCAGTTCCTGCAGTGTGAGGTAAAGGTTGTACCTATAAGAACGTGTAAAAAACAGCTGCGGGCGCGACACCCTTGTGGTCACCGTTATTGTTGGCGACGGGCAGCGCACTAAAACTGCCCATAAAACACGACCGCCACCGCCGCCGCCTCCGCCGATACATATCTACACTTATTGAAACTTTTCATTTCCGATATTAATAATTTTAGACTTCAGATTGTGTTAGTTATGTGACACTTTTAACGTTTGGTCTCATAGTTTTCATGACAGTTTAACATTGGATGGCTATTATGTCCACTATGGAAAAAGTACCTTACGAAAACTTTCATGAAAATCTTGCCAATTGCCTGCCGACTGAAAACTTTTATTACAATAGGTATTATGAAATGGAAATCAGTAAACAACTTAAAGGCATGTTAAGAGTAAGTAATAACATATTTAAGTGCGTCAACTATTGCTGGGTGAATCGAAATATTCTAGGGATTCAATAAAGCTCCATATCAGAATTTTCCGGTTTCATACCATTGGGTATCAAAAACGTATCTAATATCTGCCAATAGATGCTTAGAGTAGGACTAGAGTACCTATCCAATAAGTCGACAGGTAAAGCTAGAGAGGACCTTACAGAACAAATATTAATAAAAGATGTCTGCGCGACTGGAAAGATAATATACGAGTTGAAATAAAATCTGTCAGTGACCATTTATGGCAAAGTCTTGTTATTAAAATGTAGCAGGGCTGCGGGGCGACAGGTCCGCGAAGCCGGCTCGGGCGGCGGCGCGCCGGCTGCCACCACGACACGATCTGATTTATGTCCCGACCAGCAGTATTTTATTCGGCGGGCGCCTCAAGAAAACTATAAGTTTCCGTTCGGCAGGACCAGGGGAGTAGCCCAGTAAATATTGTCTCCGCTCGCTGCATCAATACAGACAGATATCTATATTTATTACGCTACTTTGTAAGATAATTTAGTAATGGATTGGGATCATTACAGTTTTATTCTGTAAATATGTTTGAGCTAACACGCTGAATTATTGTAAGTGTTAGCAGTTTATTACGGTTTATTTTTATGCATATTTTTGTAAAATTTATACTTTTAATCAGAGTTAGGGGTAACACTGGCTGGATTTATGTGGTTTTCTGTTGGTAGGGAACTAAGAACTCGTGGAGAGGAGCTCGTGACTAAATTATAACAGCCGCACAGGCCGCTTCAAGGTTAAGCAAAAGTTGCCGAGGTTTGTCTGTGGATGGGTGACCATTTTTACATACCGAGACTCCTCCGTGCCTCGGAAAACACGTTAAGCCGTTGGTCCCGGCTGACATTTGGAGATCTTTGGCAGTCGTTACGGATTGTCAAAGCCCAAAAAAATGACACCAGTCTTGCCAAGAAGTACCGTGGGTTGTGGAGGTCTGGTAAGCAGCCGCTCTACTTAAAATACTGGTATTCAGCTGAATCCGGTTTGACGTAGCTGACCCCAATATAATTGGGAAAAAGGCTAGGCAGATGAGGGAATTAAGAACGTTTGTAAGACTTGTTCACTAAGACTATTCAATAAAACTAAACTTTATTAATATCAACTATGAACTGACTAAGTTTTTCCCAAGTATAAATCAGGGACACGCACATCATATCGGCGCGTCAAATATGACGGTGACTCCAAACGAAGCCAATTGTTCTGTCACTGCTCTCTGCAGAGGCAGGGCGCACTACTCGATTGGATCACCCTTTACATAAAATAATCTGATATAAGATGTTTATTCATTATACTTATTGTTGTTTTCGTATCAGGCGTTTTTAGTGAGTTTCATGATTTGATACAAAAGAATTGGTTCAAAAAAAATCCACTACAGCGTTCATAGAAAAGTGCACTTTTTGCTTCCAAGTTATTTGTTAAATGTACCTATTATCCTAAAGTTTTCATTACAATATTTGTTGATAACTTTTCAACTCAGCTGACATGTCTGTCTAAGTAGAACGACATAATATTATATTATGCTCATCATATAGTTTTCTAGACACGATAGCCGAGATTCCATAAACATATTTCAGAATACAACCAGGTTTGTGGCTAGCATAACTAACCTATAAAGCGTTCCTTGCAGCAACTTTATAACAAAACAATATTTTTCTTGTCCTACCCAAGGCACTTTTTACCCAGATAATGACTCAATTAGAACTCGGCAAAGAGTTTGACAAGTCGTCCCGGTTGTCAAACTGTACTGATGAGTTATGTGCTCCGGCGGCCCTGGGCCCTGGGCCCCAGCACACGATCAGCGCTAATGAGTCGTCAGTGTCACTGGGCCCCGCCCCGTGAGCGGTGATCAACGCGCCTCCTCTGACTCTGACTGACGGAACAACCTTAATTCCTTTAATTTATCCAATTTTTAGTGTTATCGCCCTTTTTGCATTTTAATGAACGTTTTTCATTTAATTGGAAAATATTGGAAATTAAACGTGGAAGTTCATTGTCAACTGTCAGTAGACTCCCAGGAACTCAATTAAGTACTAATATTGTGCTGTAACGACCTTTACATTTTTATTGTACAAAAAACGAGGACACATAAAACTCACCTTTATAATCTCTCATCAAGACGAACTTGAGTGAGAGATGAACTTGTGTGAGGTACGTGTGAACTCTCAAGTCGACGTTTTGATCATCAACCTTAAACACGATCAGAACAGCAGCCGCATAAAGATCCGTACTCACAAAGACGGTTTAGCTTATCTTTCTGTGTTCACTTCAAATTGTAAGTCCCACTTATATGAAATTCAAATAGTCACATTAGAACTAGATTTTGAGCCGTATCCTCATGTTTGAGAATGCCGTCCAAGAATGAGGACCTAGGGTGGTTATCAACACGCGAGCTTTCCAACGGAACTTGATGTCTAGCAGCCTTCCGCAATCATGATAGCAGTAGAGTAAAGCTAGTGCCCCATAGAAGCCAGTCGTAGTACTCATTACCCGGTCATTGAATAAAGCTAAGTCCAATTACGTGATTGGATTAGCTACCGGCCGAGGCTCAACGCCTGTCACCTAACTCAAGTACTTAGTTAGCACACGTAACAATCAATTATCGAGCTATTGTGACGTGACATTGCAGGGCTAGGGGAAACTGGAATATCAATATTGTTAGAAGTTTAATTCATTGCAGTCTGATAGATTTTAGAGTTTTCAGGACTCATGAAGAAAATAGTGTACAAGTACCGAGGACATCTAGGCGTGTCGTGCCTTTTTTAGGGTTTTGTAGCCAACTGGCAATAAACGGAACCCTTATGGTTCGTCATGTCTGTCTGTCTGTCCGTCCGTATGTCACAGCCACTTTTTTTCGAAACTATGAGAACTATACCTACTGTTGAAACTTGGTAAGTAGATGTATTATGTAAACCGCATTAAGATTTTCACACAAAAATAAAAAAAAAACAATAAATTTTGTTAAATAATACTTAAAACTGAAACTCAATTTTTTTTTTCATCAAACCCATACGTGTGTGTTATTGAAGGAGGTCTATAAAAATGATATTGAGGTTACTGATATCATTTTTTTCTAAACTGAATAGTTTGCGCGAGAGACACTTCCAAAGTGGTAAAATGTGTGCTGTAACTTCTAAAATAAGAGAATAATAAAACTAAAAAAAAATTGTGATGTACATTACCATGTAAACTTCCACCGAAAATTGGTTTGAACGAGATCGAGTAAGTAGTTTTTTTTTAATACGTTATAAATCGTAAACCGCAATTTACCTTTCATTCAATCAACTCAAATATTATTTTCATAGATGATGTATTTCTGTTGCCGTTATAACAACAAATACTAAAAACAGAATAAAATAAATATTTAAGTGGGGCTCCACGTGATTTTTTGTCTTTTTTATAAATAATGGTACGGAACCCTCCATGCGCGAGTCCGACTCGCACTTGGCCGGTTTTTTGTAAATTGATGATGAATGTTGAAGAAATCTGGCATGTTGGGCCACACACTGTATATGGTTCCGTAGTTATCCCTATAAACATGAAAAATAATAAACATTACAAGAAATGTGTTCGAATTTAATTTCGAACCTATTGTGTTGGTTGGATATCCATCTAGGGGTTGTCCATTAACCACGTGATTTTTATTTTGCAACTTTTTAACCCCCCATAGTGATATGTGGTGATGTTTTAGTCTAACCTCTCCCCCATACCCAAAATCACGTGTTTTTTGTTGGTACAATCGGTAACATATCTAATTTATCGTAAAAAAATTAAGATACTTTATCATAAAATTCATTCGTTCGTTGTTAGCTATAACTTGACATCTTAAAATTATTTCAGGAAAATTAACTACTATATAAATCAGAAATCGCGCGTGCAACGAAGAAATGAATACACGTGATATCTCATAACACCCCCCCCGCCCCTGCGCTCATTTAGAGCCTTACGTGACTAATGGACGACCCCTTAGGACCATGTAGAATTTAAAACGTCTATAAATGATAAATGATAAATGATATTTATTTTGTAAGTAGGTTCAACATAACACTTTTACACGTCAATATTTTTTGGTCATTTTAAGCTAGATGAGGCCGGTGTTTCCTAGCTGACTACCCTGAGAAGAAACACCAAAACAAACTCAGAGGTCATAGTCTCTTTTGAAGTCCATACAAATTGTACTAGTCAAATCATACGAGAACCATACTAGGTTAATGTCTGAGGTGGCCTTTTGAGGAAAGTGCCACACAGATTTGAGTTGACCTGTCCAGACACTGCAAGCATTTTTCAGTTATTGTGGAGCTCAAACTTAGAACTTTAAGGAGCTCAACGATTTGACGAACAATACCAAAGTAAGGACATTTGAGTAGGCCGCATAAAAAAAATCTCAAACTGCCAGACATTGTTGACTAACATGAAATGGACCCCTATCATAGCGATCTGCATGGTCCCCACATTCACAATACGATATGAGGATCATGCAGATCAGTGTCTGAAATGGTCTTTTGAGGAAAGAACCACACAGATTTGAGTGGACCCGTCCAGTCAGTGGAAGCTTTGGTCAGTAGTCGAGTAGCTCAACTTAGAACCAAAAGGAGCTCAACGAACCGACGAACATGCCAAAGAAAGGACATTTGGGGAGGCCGCAAAGGTACTCAAACTGCCAGACCTCGTTAAAAATACTTCAAAGAAGAAGAAGTATTCCAAAGAAGAGAAAAATAAGAAGTAAATAACCCACATAGTCCCCATATTCACAAAATGAGTTAAATAATAAAAAAATAAAATATAATACTTTACACAGTAAGTATTCATGTCAAACCTAATAAATTGAAAAAAATAATAAAAAAATTAAATATATTACTTTACAAAGTAAATATTCCATGTCAAAAATAATAAAAATAGAATAGGTACTTAATAAAGTAAACATTCATGTCAAAATTTACAAACGAGATGAACGAAAAGTAATAGCTTAAAAAAAAATAACAATGTCTAAAAATTAAAAAGGTATAATGGATTATGTAAAATTAGGCCATGTACATCATTGAAGCAGCTCAATCCCAAGCCTTTTTGTCTTCAAGATAGTCTTTAATTGTGTAAAAAGCTTTCTGGCATAGCTTACGTTTTATAAATAATTTGAACTTATTAATACTAAGGTCTTGAATATGGCTATGGAGTTTATAATAAAAACGTATACATTGGCATCTAAATGAACCACCTATTTTCTTGAGCCTGGTTTTAGGAATGACAAAATTGTGTTTGTTCCTAGTATTTACGTTATGGATATCACTGTATCTTTTAAATAGATTAATATTTTTATGTGCATACAAAAGATTTTCATAAATATACTGAGAGGGCACAGTCATTATATTAATCTCTTTAAAAGTCTAAAAACATGCAGTCTCCAAATCAAAGTTATTTTGCAGTACGTTAGTCAAACTGAAACCCAACAGCAGCAGCACAGAAGCAAAAATATTTCCACTGTATATTTCTTAATTTGTTATTTACTTTCAATAACATAGGTACTAATATGTATCTTATGTAGTCTGAGGTGAACGCCCTCGAGGCACACTTACCTAATTAATAAATTAATATTTTGCAATTACGAACAGAAACATTTCTTGCAATAAAATTGTCGACGTTAACATTTCACTTCAGCTGCAGGAAAATGTTTATTAATAATTTAACTAACTAAAAATGTTGACGCATGATATTTTAAGGTCTCTTGTTTAGCATTACATATAAATAATATTCGAATACTAGCTTTTGTCAGCGCCTTCGCCCGCTTGTACTTCGAAAATCATCCCACGGTAACACACTAGTAGGGAATCCAAGCGCAGGCCACGGTCTACCCTCCCACAGATATGGGCAAAATACATGCTTTACTTTAATTAAAATACAAATTACAAAATATGACTATCTCGCATGCATCATTTAAAATAAGAAATAGAAAATATTTTCAGTCGTGTATTTGAAATATAAAATGCACTTACTGCACCTATTTTATATAATTATCACCTATTTTATAATACAAATAAAATAAGTCTAATTTGTATTTTAAATAAAATACTTACTTTTTCATTTAAAATCCAAATTAGATTTATTTTATTTTATTACTAGATTTTTAAATGTAAGATAAACATGAGGAATGAATAGAACCTGCTAAAGAAAACAATCTTTCTTCAGGTCGAACTATTTCTGCGTTCTGCAGAAACTAGCGATTAGCGATAAAGTCAAAGTCAAAGTCAAAACGTTTATGTCAATTAGGCCATTAAACGGCACCTTTGAACGTCATCATTTACATTTAAAGTAATATAAAGTGACTCTACTGTCCGTTCGCAAGAGTAGATTCTTATGGAGAAAAACGGACAAGAAACTCCATAGTTACTCTTTTCAAATCAATGTTTTACAATATTTTGAGTACAAAAATTAATTTTAATATATGTGAGGTCGATGCACCTAGAGTATACTATTTATAATAGGATCAAAGTATTCCCAGCAGAGGTAAACATTTCCATTTTTTTAATAAGTACATGGTACTCACATATTTACAAATCTTGGAACCATTAATAAAACAGAGTGTGTTAAACTCTTTTACATCTGTAAAGTTAATATAAATTGACCAGTTTGATTTTGCCTACACTAAACCCTTGATTGTCCTATGAAGTAGGAGCAGCATGTTTCCAAGCATTCTTATCTTGAATGTAATCCTCCAACTTGTAATATGCTTGTTTACAAAGTGTGCTTTTTACATACGTTTTAAATTTTCTTTCTTTTAATTCTAATATGTCACAAGGTATTTTGTTGTAACATTTAACACAGTACCCCATGAAAGATAGGCAGCGTGCGTTCTGCAGAAATAATATGATCGATGTATTTATGTTCATCGAATGTATTTTGAAGCCTTAAGTATATGAAATACTAAGAACAAAATACCTCAGCGTCAGGTATTTCAAATACCAATTACAAATTACTTACATTTTAAACATGTTTTTGGATTTCAGTTACGTATTTTAATTACAAGTAATTCAAATACTGCGCTACCCTCTCCTCCCATATTACTATTTGAGGCATGATTTACTAAGAAACATTCAAATATTCTGACTTTCACATTTGTAATAAGAAGTTGTCATGTCATACCCAGTTTTTTTTCCACGCAGTACAAGATTCAAAAAAAGCACATAGTTATCCTTAAAAAATCAGGACACTTTTTCCATGGGTGTGCATATGGTGTGCATTACACTAAATTGCTGATTGTTATTGCTATTATCAGCAATAATGTGATGAGTGCAGAATGTTGTGGTTGTTAATTTTGGAACAATTGTGACATTCAGCCTGCATAAGAAGGCAAACCGGCCAAGTGCGAGTCCGATACGCGCGTAAAGGGTTCCGAAGAAACATAATAATGAGGTCCGTGAACGAGTACTAAAACTGATTAATATTTTTAAGGTTTTGGTGGGGCCTGCATGGGGAATACATCCAAACCATTTAAGACGACTGTACATTCACTTCACTCACTCGTAGTCGCTACCAAAAGCTACCAAAGTCTTAACTTTGGTAGCTTTCTACTGGACAATAGCGCAGACACACATTTGACAAAACTGGACAGATTAAAAAACATTTGCATGCGGTTAGTAGGTGGATTTGTCAAAAGCACGCCGATTCTCGTGATGGAGCCCGAATTAAGTTACCTCCCCTTTTTATTCATCGCTGATACTTATTTGGTAAATTCTGTTTAAAATCGAAATGTTTTGTTTTCCTGTAATAGACATTCTGAATAATCGACGTGGTCTTTGCTACAATAATGCTTATTGGAAAAAAAAACCTCTTTTGTCTCACGAATACTCACGATGTTGATGTACTGTACCTAATAATGTTTTTTTTCTCTATAAATGTTCCCCATGACTACTTGGGTCAGCAAATGGACTTTTCAGTATTGTAAAACCTAATTTAGTTTCAGTTAATAAACTAAACAATGTTATGCTATAATGTAATTTAGGATCATTAACATTATCAACCTATGTTCTAAGTCTCTAAATGCACTTTATTCTGGCTTTTACTGTGTGTTTACGGACGGTTCTAGAGGGAAAAATTTTGTGGCGCGGCCTTTTGTGATTCACAAATAGATGCTTTTTTTTAAATTTAAATTATTATCAAAAGTGTCATTAATGCACTTAGAGCTAGTCGCTATTGCTGAAGCTTTGGCCTATTGATATCGATTCATTAGACGGCGATCGGTTTGTCATTTTCACTGACTCGAAAAGTGCTCTTCTCCATCTGATTAGTTGCTCTAGCTTATACTATAATAAAAGCCATTACTGATTTAGTTACCAAACATAAAACAGTTTTATTGCAATTGATCCCTTCCCACGTTGGACTAAACGGCAACGAAGTGGTTGATCGTTTAGCAAACGAAGCCGGGTCAGATGGAGAAATTTATTCGTGTTCTCCTTGGCATACCCAACTTTTACCCTTAGTTAGACACAGATGTATTCAATCTTGGTCAGAATATTTTGAAAAAAGTTTGTTTACAAAAGGTATTTGGTACAAGACGATTCAACCATCTCTGCCACGGACTCTCTTTCGTTCAACGAGGGAGATACGACAAGACAGGAAGTGGTGACAGCTTTGAGGCTCCGATCCGCGGTATGTGGCCATACCGCTCAATTGTTTCAGATTCATGATACGCAAAGTTGATTCTCCCAATTGCGTTGTCTGTGGACCTATAGAAGATGTGCGTCATATCCAGTCGGAGTGTGTTCGTGTTAGAGTCCAAAGACGTCTTCGTATTCTGTCGACATCTCACCGTGTACACTTAGGTGGAGTGAACGACCAGTGAGCTGTCATTTCATCTTGTTTGTATGTAATCCAGATGGAATGACAGCTCGTTCACTTCGCCTAAGTTTTCACTTCGACATGTTATTTACAGAATCGCACTGCTGACCTCACTATTATCGGATGGGCTAGAACACTTTATCATATTATTATTATGGGTATACGGTTGCGGGTAGGTTAATCTTCTTATATATAAAAATGAATCGCAAAATGTGTTGGTAAGCACATAACTCAACAACGCCTGGACCGATTTCACTTTTTTTTTTTTGTTGTGTTTGTTATTGTCAGGAGAAGGTTCTTACGAAAAAAAAAATTAAAAAATTGCGCGGAAAATTAGAAAATTTAAGAATCCTTAGGGTAGGTGTAGGGTAGGTGAAGGGTAGGTAGCCAGTTGCCGGGAGCGAAGCCACGGGAGACAGCTAGTACTTAGATATAAATAATTCATGTTCAATCATCGGGGTGACATATTCTTTATAGAAAAAAACCCTGTAGGTAAATAAATAAAGATAAAAAAAGATTTTAACAGTTAGGTACTATAAAAGCTCATGAGTTTTTTAAATTGTTTGGCACAGTTATTTCGGAGGTAAGGGGGATAAATTTTCATCTAGTTTCTTAAATAACTTCAAAATTATTTATTTTAAAATCATGGACTGCCAGCCAGCCAGATAGACAGACACACCGAGTGATCATAAAAGAGTTTGGTTTTTTTGTATAACGCGTGTTTGGTTTTTTTGTATAAATTAAATAACTCTTTGTAAAAAGGACCCACATTCTGTAATAGCACATACACCTACATCTAAGTATAAACACAATCAAATTACCTTTCAGTCGGTACCGTTAATTTGATCGTTACGCATAGTTTTGTCGACGCTGTAGCCTGTATCACGGAGGGTCATTAGGGCCCAATTGTTTCGGGCCCAATGAGCCCCGGTGCCAGGGACGTAACCGCGCGGTAGGTGTGCCCTCCGCCCTAGCGCTGACCGCACGCTAATTGAACGCTTGTTTCGCGATCATTTATCACTCCGCCATTCCGATTTGTTTAACCATTTCACTGAGTATGCTGTTTTCTGTAATACAGATATTGTACAGATAATTGATAATTGCGGCTGCCTATAGTTTGTGTATTGGAAGGATTAAAAGAGTTATATAGAAAACTGTATCTATTGTAAAGTAACATAACCTAACCAGGAACCAATGAGTTGATTATGAAGTCCCTTTTAGTTACCTAAAAACGATATTTTATACTAACGTACCTATTTATTTATACTACCATACGTACAGTTCTCGTCAAATAACTTTGCCGATTCCGATTTGTTTAACCATTTCACTGAGTATGCTGTTTTCTGTAATACAGATATTGTACAGATAATTGATAACTGCGGCTGCCTACAATTTGTGTATTGAAAGGATTAAGAGTTATATAGAAAACTGTATCTATTGTAAAGTAACCTAACTTAACCAGGAACCAATGAGTTGATTATGAAGTCCCTTTTAGTTACCTAAAAACGATATTTTATACTAACGTACCTATTTATTTATACTACCATACGTAAGTGTCTATCCTATCTTTCTATAATCAAAAAGCTGGTACACCTACATACCCTACTGTACTTGAAAGTTCCTATTTCTTTCCATAACGGGAACAGAGTCCGGCTACGGAGTCGAAACTATAAATATTTATATTTGCGTCGTCGCACACCGGATACATATTGATAAAGCGCGCTTACTATTAAATTACATTGTTACAAAAGCACATACTTATGTACAGGGATCCAGTGGTGTCACTATACGTACGTACCTACCTATCAATGTATATTTGTTATGAAACCATCACCTTGAGCCTGTGCCACTCGATCTCGCCGACACCATATTGTTTTTGCGAACCTGACACCTCCCAAGCCGGCCGGCGGACTTATCCACACCGTGTACCGTGTGACGATCCTTGATTGAATTTGTTATGTTACACGTGAATACAAAACAATTACTATTTGTCAAGGTAGGTAGTATTATAATAATTTTGGTTTCACCGCCTTATTTTTGGAAAAGCTTCTCTATCTCTTCCAGGCATACGCATTTTTTTGTAACTCAACAGCTTTCTAATCGGTCGGGATTGTTATAGAAGTCGTAAGAAATCTTAATTACAGGTGAAAAGTAGTAAAAAACAAAATTCCTCTGGACTTGGGCTCGACTTCTAAAGATAACAATGTGTTTGTGTATTTTTATTGTATTAGGCCTTGCATTGGGCCTTTTTTCTATGGATGGGAAATCATCAAATGACTCTTTCCGCTCTTGGCGGAGCGGAAGGGAATGTCAGACTCTTTCTGACTAAAACTCATCCATGCTCCTCCTCGTGCCCTTTGCTTTCCAGGGCCGCGGTAACTCTTTCAAACAAAATCCGCAACCCTAGCAGGTTGCATTGGGGCTTGCATTGGAACTTTTAAAGTAGCCCATAGAGTCTGGATATGTACATAGTTTCTTCTGCCATTAACTAGGCATATATCCAGGTACATGAGACATACATAGCACACAAATGTTACATGAGAGGTAAACATGACTTGCGAAATGTGGGTGACAACTACACCATTTGGTAGCCCTTCGGAAATTATAGGAGGCGTGATGTTGTGTGACATTAAAAGTAAAACAATACGTGGTTACAACCACTAAATAATCTTCGTCGCACGTCAATCGGTGGTGGCTGCGAGTGTTGCCAGGTTGCCATACTTACGCAACTCGCCGAGGCCGCACTTCCGGAACGCGGGACGAAGAAATTGTCACGTCAGGCGTAATCACAATGAGCAACAATGGGCACATGTCGGTAGACACACTTTCGTAGAGGCTACACGTGCCGTGGCCATGCATGATACCTATTGTTTAGATTTGGAAATTACGACTTTTTTACCCGACTGCCAAGGAAGGGTTATGTTTTTCGCGCGTATCTTGTATGTAAACGTTATTACCACGTATCTTCCAAACTTCCAATTGGATTACGACAATATGCTATCGTTAGATTCGTCTCAATAACCCAAGTGTTTTAGAGGGAGGTTTGAAAAAAAATCAAGATGGTGGATTTTTGGCGCCAAATGATATGTTTTCAAAAATAAAATCTTCAAATCCATCGAGTGTGGTATCAAAATAAAGGATGGATACACACTCGATGGAAGGAAAAGGTGATTACGATTATATATATAACTTATATGTTTGAATGTACTTTGGAATAATAAATGCTAAAAAATAAAGTAAATTGTATGATTCATACTTTCCATAGGTACCTACCGTACCAAGGTAAACTGTGTAATTTATAAAAGTAAACAGTTTTCGTTCATAGGAGGCCAGCATCTGGAAACTATAAGCCGAAAGAAAATTAATGAGGGCCTCATTTTCTTTCGGTTTATAGTTTCTAGTCCTGCTATCAAACTTAATGCGGGTATTTAATTCAGGCTTTCAGTTCATAATAATTATTATAGTCTGTTAAATGGAATATGTTTTAGTTTATTTCAATTTTGTTTTGTATTCTCAATCTTGTTTCGGTATTTTTTGCATTGAATATATTATATTATGCCTAAATTTGTCGCATGGCTATCACCAGGTCCTCCATGGATCGGCTTGGAAAAATTTGGAGAAGCAGAAACTTCACAAAGGCCACTAAAATGAGACTGATCAGGGCATTAGTGTTTCCCATATTTCTTTACTGTGCTGAGACATGGACTTTAAGAGAAAGCGAGAAAAAGAAGATAGACGCCCTCGAAATATGGTGCTGGAGGAGAATGCTTGGCATAACCTGGACACAGTTCCGAACCAACGTCTCAATCCTCCAGGAACTTCGAATCAAACAGCGTCTTTCTTCCATCGTCCAATGTCGTATCCTCACTTTCTTTGGACATGTCACACGTCAAGAAGACACATCTGTGGAGCGACTTGTAGTGCAGGGAAAGGTTCAAGGCACAAGAGCGCGCGGCAGGTCACCAATGCGTTGGACCGATCAAGTAAAAACTGCACTCAATGGTCCCCTCCACGAATGCACAAGAAAAGCCACAGTACGGGAGGAATGGCGACGGATTGTGAAGCTTGCCACCACCCCTGATGTGACGACCACAACCACTCTGCCAAGAGTGTGACGACGAAGAAGACATAAATTTAAGTTTTTGCGGTCGGCGTTTCTTATTTTTTTCAATTATTTTTTTTTTTTTTTTTATTAGTGATGGGTTTGCTCTTGACTCTAGTCAATGTCAGATATGACATTTTTAGGGTTCCGTACCCAAAGTGTAAAAAATGGGACCCTATTTCTAAGACTCCGCTGTCCGTCTGTCTGTCACCAGGCTGTATCTCATGAACCGTGATAGTTAGACAGTTGAAATTTTCACAGATGATGTATTTACATAAAAATACTAAAAACAGAATAAAATAAATATTCAAGTGGGGCTCCCATACAACAAACGTGATTTTTTTCCGTTTTTAGGGTTCCGTAGAAAAAGGCAAAAAAACGGAACCCTTATAGATTCGTCATGTCTGTCCGTCTGTCTGTCTATCCGTCCGTATGTCACAGCCACTTTTTTCCGAAACTATAAGAACTATACTGTTGAAACTTGGTAAGTAGATGTATTCTGTGAACCGCATTAAGATTTTACACAAAAATAGAAAATAAATTTTGGGGGTTCCCCATACTTAGAACTGAAACTCATTTTTTTTTCATCATACCCATACGTGTAGGGTATTTATGGATAGGTCTTCAAAATGATATTGAGGTTTCTAATATCAGTTTTTTCTAAACTGAATAGTTTGCGCGAGAGACACTTCCAAAGTGGTAAAATGTGTCCCCCCCCTGTAACTGTAACTTCTAAAATAAGGGAATATTAAACTAAAAAAAAATATATGATATATGTACATTACCATGTAAACTTCCACCAAAAATAGGTTTGAACGAGATCTAGTAAGGAGTTTTTTTTTTAATACGTTTTAAATCGTAAACCGCAATTTACCTTTCATTCAATCAACTCAAATATAATTTTCACGGATGATGTATTTCTGTTGCCGTTATAACAACAAATACTAAAAACAGAATAAAATAAATATTTAAGTGGGGCTCCCATAAAACAAACGTGATTTTTTTGGCGTTTTTTAAAGATAATGGTACGGAACCCTCTGTGCGCGAGTCCGACTCGCACTTGGCCAGTTTTTTTTATTTGATTTCTATTTTAAGATACACTTCAGTGAACAGAATGGTGCCGCGCCTTCTTGGAATCCAAAAGTCCTGGGGCTCGGCAGCTTATAAACTCACACTCTTAAGTCACTAATCTTTGTAATGTGGCAGTATCATAATTATCATAAACTCCTTTTTATATTAAACTGTACTTGATGATTTCATATAGGTCGTTAAGAGCGATATCAATCATCCCAGGTTTGCAAAAACGCCTGTGCTTAGCATGGTGTTCAGAAAACCTCAAAATTTAATTAATTTTTCATATTTTAACTAGATGTAGGTTTTCTACTTACAGGTTGGTTTTTGATACAATTGAATGAGAAGACTAGAGACAATATGCAACGATTTTGACCACGACAACTTGGGATCCGTATTCGGTTGTTCAAGTTATCGAAGCTCCAAAGACTTTTTACTTTGACCTTTAACCTAACCTAACCATATCTTTGGAAATGGAGCGTCTTTTGGGTATTGAGACAGTTTACTCGAAATAAATGTTCAGCACTTGATGTACAAGAGGTTGTGCAAGAATACATAATATCTAGGCCAAATTATACTACTGGGGCGGCACAACTTTGAGAAGGAGGCGACCAGAAGAATTCGGAAGGGATGGGCGTTTGGGAAGCTGCGTGATATCTAATTGAATCGTCCATCCCAAAATCCTTTTAAGACCAGGGTCTATAAACGTGGACACTCACCATAGGTCTGGTTCACAAATTGAAGGTTACTCAGCGTGCAATGGAGAGAGCAATGCTCGGGGTTTCTCTGGTGGATAGAATTCGCAACGAAGTCATTCGCCAGAGAACTAAAGCCACCGACATTGCGCGAAGAATCAGCATGCTGAAGTGGAAGTGGGCCGGCCATGTCTGTAGCCGGCCGATGGAGCAGACATGTGTTAGCGTGGAGACCGCATATGGGCAAACGTAGTGTAGTTCAAATCATTAATCCATCCATCCACGATGGATTAATGATTTGAAGAAAGTGGAGCGGCTGGCAGTGGGTGGATGCGATCTGCTCAAGACCGGGATGGTTGGCGCTCTCTGGGGGAGGCTTACGTTCAGCAGTGGACGGTAATTGGCTGATATGATGATGATGACTTGCCGTACAAGTAACAGGAGACACTTTCTTGTTTAATAAGCTTTTAAAATTGTTCCCGACAAAGTTTGTTAACCTTTGTTATTGTATAATACGTAACCAAGTACATACTATATACTATTTGATTCCAGAAGTCAAACTAGACAAAAAAAGCATGTCCGAAACGGCTAAATATGTACATATATTAGGAAGAACAGGGAAGTTTCAGTACAAAGTTCTACCAGTATCATTTACAAAGACTTCCTTTTATACAACTTTTAAAAGCAGAAAAGAAAGACACAATTTATTAAATCATCAAATTAATTATATAAAACATAATGTTGGTTTCGAAACTTAGTCACGGTTCTCGGTATAGATTTACAGGTAGTACCTACCGCGAACAGGATGTCGCCCGCAATTTGATCTGGTCGCGTCGGCCAGTGTGTAAACACCGTTACATTGTTTCGCAGATATAATTTACATTGCTCCCGTAGAAGATATCAAAAATTAAATTACAATACAGTAACAAATTTTTAGAGTAATAATGTTTTAGGAAATTTGAAAATCACCATTTAGCTTTGTAAGTGCTACGCGAAGTGCTACGCTGTGCTACGCAGGCTACGCCGTTGCTACGTATAGAAATGGAAACGTAATTTGAAAATTGCTTACTGCACTTCTGCTTTTGATTGTGCTTGCATGTGTATAAGTATACTTACCATCAATTTAGTACATTGTCACAACAGTGTCTTCTAAGTCTACATGCAAATAGTTCTTTTAAACTTATTTTTCCTTTTATTTTGTTAAACCGAATTTTCCGATGCTGAGGAAGTGGCATAATGTTTTGGACCACTCAAATTTAAGTTATTGTCGTTTCAGTGGCAAGAAGAAGAAGAACTGAATTTTAAATAAAAGGAAAAGAAGAAAGCTTTTCCATATATGAATATAAAAATCTCGTGTCACGGTGTTTGTGGTCGCACTCCTCCGAAACGGCTCGACCGATTTTTATGATTTTTTTAATGTATATTTGGTAGGTATGAGAAAAGGTTGTAAAGTATATTTCATGCTTCATATGCGCGTACGAAGTCGCAGAAAAAAGCTAGTCTGTAAATGTAATCTTAGATGTAGGTACTTTTTTTCAATAAGGCATGATCATTTGGTTTAACACGCAACGTAACTATTTCATCTGGCTTGGAAACATTTCTTTGTTCATTAGTTCAGTCATCTACCCTATTAAGGGTAGATGACTAAAAAATCTAATTAGTCTGTCAGATAGATTTCCAAAAAAATATTAGACACGTATTTTTCTTTTTTCACTTAAACAAAAAATTAAAAAGATACAGTGCGTTGCAAACTCGTGTGACGTCACTTGTAAATACACTTTAGCTCCTGATCTTTGACGCGTTTTATCTTCGTCTTTTTTTAATTGATTTTATAAAACCAAAAATACGTGTCCAATATTTTTCGATAATCTAACTGACGAACTAAATGGAATCATATATTTTTTGACCAAAAATAATTTCAATAGGGATGCTATTGAAATTATTTTAAACAACGTCTATTATAACTTAACGCGTCAAAAAAGCGTCAAATCGATTAACAATTCATTGTTCGACTACGTGTACCATAATACTTGAAGTCACTCCAAAATCGACAACACTTCATTCGTATCTCCTGCAGAGATGTCAGCGATTGTACTTGAATTGTTATCTGAACAGTTGGGAACATATTTGCATAGATCAAGGAGCTTCAGGCACCTACTCTTGCAAAGCAAGTCTGTTAGCAGAAACTCTTTTTCCTTTAACTGAGGCACGCACACAAGCAAAACATGTATTTAGATGAATTTGAAGGTGACATAACGGGGACTCCCAGAACTTCCACTTACAATTTGGTGTAAACGGGTTTTGCGCGTGTGTGCGTGTGAAAAGTTTTGAATTTACTCAGTCAAACATCAGTTCAGCAAGTAGTGTATGGAAATAGTCGGCAGGTGTGCGCCCGGCGCGGTCTGCCGGTTCGTTTGACGACAATCGTGTTTGCGGCGGATCCCTGCGGCGCCGACGGCGTGAGCCCATCACGCACCCGACGGTACCCGCGAAGAATGTGGAAACAGAACTTTTAGAAATATTGCATTGTTGTTAAAGGATAAATTAAATTAAATTATACAAAAAAAATACAAAATTATTACATAAGTACATACAGACAATCACCGATCAGAACTTGTTATGGCACAAATGGCACAGGTACTTGCGGCTTTTAGAGTCTGTAAAAATGTTTTCGCAGTAATTGAATGTTGATGCGGTTAACCAGAAAATAACGACGGTAAAACCAAAAATAGTTAATAGCTATCCATTCAATTCTATGTATATTTCGGCTCCAATGAGTTACTTATAGCGTGCCTAATCAAAATAAAAATCTCATCTACTTTCATATTTTATTTCAAAATAGAGGAAAATCGCTTACCTCATCAAAGTTCCTTCCACACTATTTGACATGATGGAAGGCAGTGTCTTTGATGCGGCTCCCGCGACGCGTTAAACAGGACTCGAAAGAGTGCAGGGTTCCGCCGCTGAAGGGCGGCATAATTCACTTAAATCATGCTTAAATCACGTACGGAACTCAAAAGAGCTTCAGTTGCGGGCTGCGGCTTTGACGCCACACCTCGCACATTAATACCTTCTCTTGACGCTTTAACAGAACGTATCAGGTGTTATGAATGTATTTTTTTAGCTTTGTATATTTGTGTGGTTTGGTAACTTGTCTTTACAATCACACACATCAACTAAGTTATCAATCTTTTCAGCTGTTGAAATAACAAAAATCGACTTTAAAGTTAACAAGAATATATAAAGGCGGAATTTACCAAATTACTTTTCCATTGTTAGTAAAAAGACAATCTTTACAAACAGGAGCCATAACAATTCACTCACATTGTGCCAGCGACTTTATTATAAAAAGAAATTGAAAGGACGAGGGCATGATCCAAAAATCCCGCAAATAAAATTTCCAATT
Organism: Melanchra persicariae; assembly: GCA_947386135.1. Classification (NCBI taxonomy): domain Eukaryota; kingdom Metazoa; phylum Arthropoda; class Insecta; order Lepidoptera; family Noctuidae; genus Melanchra; species Melanchra persicariae. The sequence goes on along the minus strand of OX376653.1, from coordinate 10,509,930 downwards.
ACACAGAAATGAAATGACATATTCGGTTTGCACAAATCCTTAAAACGTCATCCAGATATCCATTACATGTCTATTAAATCTTACGACATATATTTGTGGGGCTCACGGGCTCCGTCAGCAGAGTTCCCCTCGCAAACACGGCGGCGATTACGAGCTCGGCCGACCGAAGTAAACGAATATAAAACACATGCGGGAAGACGAATGCAAAATGTACTCGTCAAGATTTTGCATAAGTAAACATAAGCATCACCCTTTTCGCGGTTAGCGGTTACGACATCGCGGGTCGGACTCTTGTCAAATATTTGTTATCTGAACGGAAACCTATGCAACTAAATAACGTTGAACAATGAAATGATGATAAATGATAAATGATATTTATTTTGTAAGTAGGTTAAACATAACACTTTTACACGTCAATATTTTTTGGTCATTTTAAACTAGATGAGGCCGGTGTTTCCTAGCTGACTACCCTGAGAAGAAACACCGAAACAAACTCAGAGGTCACAGTCTCTTTTGAAGTCCATACAAATTGTACTGGTCAAATCATACGAGAACCATGTAGGTTAATGTCTGAGGTGGCCTTTTGAGGAAAGTGCCACACAGATTTGAGTGGACCTGTCCAGACAGTGCAAGCATTTGTCAGTTATTGTGGAGCTCAAACTTAGAACTTTAAGGAGCTCAACGATTTGACGAACAATACCAAAGTAAGGACATTTGGGTAGGCCGCATAAAAAAAATCTCAAACTGCCAGACATTTTTGACTAACATGAAATGGATCCCTATCATAGCGATCTGCATGGTCCCCAAATTTACAATACGATATGAGGATCATGCAGATCAGTGTCTGAAATGGTCTTTTGAGGAAAGAACCACACAGATTTGAGTGGACCCGTCCAGTCAGTGCAAGCTTTGGTCAGTAGTCAAGTAGCTCAACTTAGAACCAAAAAGGAGCTCAACGAACCGACGAACATGCCAAAGAAAGGACATTTGGGTAGGCCGCAAAAGTACTCAAACTGCCAGACCTCGTTAAAAATACTTCAAAGAAGAAGAAGTATTCTAAAGAAGCAAAAAATAAGAAGAAAATAACCCACATAGTCCCCATATTCACAAAACGAGTTAAATAATAAAAAATAAAATATAATACTTTACAAAGTAAGTATTCATGTCAAACATAATAAATTGAAAAAAAAATAATAATAAAAATAAAATATATTACTTTACAAAGTAAATATTCCATGTCAAAAATAATAAAAATAGAATACTTAATAAAGTAAACATTCATGTCAAAATTTACAAACGAGATGAACGACAAGTGCTTAAAAAAATGACAATGTCTAAAAATTAAAAAGGTATAATAGATAAATGTAATATTAGGCCATGTACATCATTGAAGCAGCTCAATCCCAAGCCTTTTTGTCTTCAAGATAGTCTTTAATTGTGTAAAAAGCTTTCTGGCATAGCTTACGTTTTATAAATAATTTGAACTTATTAAGACTTCTGATTTACCTACATGTAAGAACATCATTGCATACCTTGCAGTTGGAACAGGGAGTCTTGAGTGAATTTCTGAAGTGAAAGAAACCCAAGTAATTTTCCTAAACTCTAAACGAAATCCCACGGCCAGCTGCAGTGCAAAAACCATCTGGCTCCTTTTCAAGGAAACTCAAATGTTATCAGAATAAAAATACAGATGAAAGGAACCTGTGGCTATCAAATTACTTTCAAACATCCGGTTCATTGGCTCCTATCATCATATTGACACAATTACTTGCACGCTCGAGCTTAGACAAGTGAAAGTCTGCAGAGTTTGCAGTCTCCTACTTATTTACGTGTAGCAGGTCATTTCCATGAACCCATTGAGTTGATAAGATTATAGAGTTAGCGAATAAGTAGCTCCGTAGTCGATATCTAACTATAGACTTATTGTACACAAAGACTTTTGCTGAATGGGCATAGCATGGCTAGCAACAACATCGATAGGCACAAAGTTTGTCCGCAAAAATGTGCTTGTTTCTGCTTGAAATTTTAGCGTTTTTTCATCATATAAGCTTATACGTGTTTCTACTGCGATTAGAACAATAGGTACTTATGAACTAATTATAAATTAATCGATACTGCACATGTGTTACAACGTGACATAACTGTGGTCATGTCAACAACACCACGTGGAGTTCAACCAACGAAAACCTGACCTACAAAGCTAATTTGAAGGACATCGAGAAAAGGAGAGTGACCTGACGTAGCAGCATCTAAAGTGATGAGTCGCGCGTGTCCGGCGGGCGGCGGCGGCGGCGGCGCGGCTGCCAGCTCAAGTAACGACCTATCGATTGGCAATAGTGCCTAGTTAGCAATCCGCGCCGCCCGCCGCGCCCCTCCCCACACACTTCATCTAGATCTCTCTATGTTCAATACACTGGCTTTTCTAATTTATTCATGAAGAACCGTCTTTATTTGAGACAATAAGAATAGAAATGAATGTGAATGGCTTCGATTGTTAGTTAGAGAAAACCTTTGTCTAGATTTACAAAAGACTCGCAACTGAACTGAAAAAAAAATTGAATGAACTTTGACATATCCATTTTTAATTTAAGAGCTTATATTGAAAACGCATGATACCTACTAGATACCTATTGACATTTGAAAATTGTAATACGAGGGTCGTGTGTCGAGGTGACGACCCTGCAGCGACGGCTCCGCTTCGTCAGGCGGCGTCAGCACGCGTCAGCTCTCGTCAGCTCGTTCACCCGCACAGATGTTCTATACTGTGTCATTAGGCCCAGGAAGACACTTAGTCTCCTATATGAAAATCTTCACTGTTTATTAATTTTTGATCGGCAGATTTACTCGTAGGTGAATTTTCAGTGAGCGTCTTTGCATATTTTTATGCTGCTACTACTTTCATAATATTTGTGGTCTAACGTTCTTTCTAGTGGTAAAAACTTGATTCTTTAAAATCGTAAACTTTTCATACGAGTAACTTAAGTTTACAAAAAAAAATACACCGGCTTTATTCCGAGCCACTTCACTGCACAGCAGTTGCATTTAACTACAGCCAACCAGCCCCCATAGTCTGCGTGGCATGCGCTATTGATGCTGATCAAGTGTGGGCAAAGCTACCACCTTCTCCATTTCCAACCGTTAGAATACTATTCATAAAAAAGTTATAATCTGTTCATCAAAATGACAGCTATTTAATTTAAAAGCAACAAAAGGTTTTTAAATACTTTAGAACCTTTCCAATTTTTTTAAATAATCCTGGTCATTTGCGGTGAAAATAATTCAATAAAGCCATTAGATATTGTTTCTTTTTATTTTTTTTTATTTTGGCAAATGGTTTTTGTTATTTTTTTTCAACGAAATTGGCCAGAGCTTAAATGATGGATTGGTATTGGTATTTTTTATACAAAAAGAAATACGAGTTTTGTCATTACAAAAATATGCTCATGTGATGAGACTATACGACGACGAGCTATGTAAATAGCTATTCGTTCTGTTATATGCGACCCCGAAAATAAGGTTAAAAAAAACACTTTTAATTACACTAAAATAATAAAGTTTAATTTGGGGTTTAACCTTGATACAATTTAGGCTAACTAATTTGGAACTGGCAGACACAACGATATAGTAACGGACACGGTACAGATTCGGCGATCGGGTCTAGACTGATGCGCCACGGGAGCGCTTGGGTAGTGCAGCCTCTACAAAATGATGACGTACTTTCAAAAATTATTATAACTGCACTATTACATTCAGAAACAGCGTAATAATTTCATAGTATGGGTACCCAACCTACAAAGCATGAATAAGATAAGAATTTAACATTGTGGCTGAAAAAAAAATTGGCGAAAGAGATTCTCTTACATTTTCCGCTTTGGGTGGCAAAACTCTTTTATTTGTTTTTTTTTCAATGAAACTGCATGGTCCTAAAGTCTGCAAAGCCTGTAACTGAAAACTTATTAAGATATCAATTCATCGAAGTGTGGCCTAGCTTGCGTAATGGTTTCTTAATTAATTACCAATGATATAATGTTCTATCGACTACTTTAACATCACGAAGAATACGTAAGAACATCTTCACTCCTGAACAGCAGGCATGGGTAGATACCGTAGGAGCCGGTTCGACCTAGTGCGGGAGTATCGACCGCGGACGACCCTGCCGCAGAGTGCTGGCTCAGCTCGACGTAAGCGTTCCTCTCTCCCCTACACTACCGCTTACTCGTACACTCCATCAGCGCTTTCACATACATTTCCCGTAGTATTCTCCTACAGGTGTCTTCTTCGAAATAGGTATACAAACTTCGAGGCACGCCTTCGGTTATCATTTTTATATTTTTAATTTGATGATCATCTTTTCTGGAAAACGTCCACTCGATACAAGTAAACTGCACAATAGACTATTACGTCTTTCTTTTACTTCAGCAGACGGCAAGCGTAAGCGGTCTGAGACCTTTCAAAGCTGGAATTACTAGCTTGTGTTACACATTTTGGATTATGAAAGTTTTAGTCTTCAGAAATTAAATAAATGTAGTTACATATAAGCCCCTATGTGCAATCCTACTGAAAAAAATAGCAAACTGGGCAAAAGAGAGTGAGATGGGTGGAAAATTGTGAAAAATAAAGTCGGTCGACTCAGTCGCCATGAAAATGGAAAATCTCTGATTAATTTGAGTAAACAACAAGCTATAATTGTCAGCTGGACGCTTCGACGTGCAGTAGAATTGGAAGACATGACTTGGAAATAGGGGTAGGAATTTCACCCGCTCATAGGATTTTCAAGTCATATAGTTTAGGGGCAATCTAAGATGACTTTAGGCAAGGTCTCTAATAAACTATCGACCACGGAACACAATAAGTTATAAAATTAAATCAAAATTACAAGAAGTGAGTAGGTACGTATCTCCCGCAGCAATGAAAATCCAAAACCTCGCAATAAACACTACCAAAATGATGATATTTCAGTTAAGTTTGGAAACAGAAAGTATGGAATGGTGACGTCACCGATAGCAGCGACCTTGCCACTAGAAAAATGTGCCGCGTCGCCACCGAGGATGCTGGCTCATCACTACGAGCGCTCGACGGCGTCCGGACATCGCACCCGCCCCGCTACTACGCAGAGGGTTCGGGCATCATCAGACTTCGGTTGGTATGTTGGAAACTTTATGTTTTGTTTTCGGCAAAGTCGAGAGTAGTTACTCGAGACAAGATGTCTGATAGCTATTGTATGGAAAACCTGTCAAATGCGCAAGATACGACTTTTACTAGTTTTGAATGATTGATCAAAGAATATCTGCTATATCCTTTTTTACATATCCTTTGAACAAACATTTGTTAGGATTCAAATATCAACTATTCACAAGACAATAAGCTGCTTGCTACGAGCAGAATTGTCCTTAAAACAACGTTCAAATAGCTTTAATAGCCACTGGTCCGCATTTTTTGGAAAACGGAAAATGGAACTTCAAATAGTTTCCACCGATGCTGCTTTGCTTTTTGTGTTTAGAGGATGAAAACATCTGTCGAGTGCTAAGTACCTTATTGCTTTATGTGATACTGTAAATATAAGTTTCACTTGCTGTTTTGTTCCTGAAAATAAAACTGTAAAGAGGATTACAGTTAAGAGTAAGTAGGTGGGGAGACAAAGATTAAATAACTGTAAAGCCGGTCTATTCCGTCGACATCTCACCGTGTACACTTACTTAGGTGGAGTGAGCGACAAGTGAGCTGTGATTTCATCTTGTTTGTATGATGTGACCGCTCACTTGTCGTTCACTTCGCCTAAGTTTTCACTTCCACATGTTTACAGAATCGCACTGAAGTACGTTTTAAGTATCGCAATTTTAGTATAGCAAGAATATTTAGAAAATCAGAGCAAAGTGTAAGCGGGAAATCTGTTTGCACTATATTTAGTTTTGAAATTAAGTGATATAGGTACAAAGTTTTGCAACGTTTTAAGAAGTTATAGGTATATAGATTTTAGGAAGAGTATCTTTTTATTTACGTTTTTGCTGTTTTTGCGTTGACATAATTATACAACTCGTTTTAATAACACAAAATTGGTTTTCAGACACCAAAAATTCAGAATTCCATAAAATGTAAGACAGGGAACTCACTAGATAACATTATACGTTCTACGTATTGCTGTGTTAACTTATAATAAACTATAAGTAAATGGTATTTATGAACGACAGGCCAAATAAATAGCAGTCACCAAAAAGCCTTGGTCAGAAATGCAGTCCAATGGCATCGTAGAAATAATTGTCCCATATATTATTATGATGTACGCCTACCAAATGGGCCATTACACTGGCCGGGCCGCAGTAACAATGCCCATAATTCTCCTCGACTTCATTAACAGGCCTCCATTTGCATGACAGCCTCTACTTATGTACCGCTATAGTCCGTAATAAGCGGCCGGTGGTACGAGAGAGTGGAGGTGGTTGTACCCTCAGAACATACTACTACAAGTCCATAGATACACCAGCTCTGACCTCCACACAAAACTTTTCCATTCAAATCTGAGCCTTATTTCTAAGATATAAGCAAATATAGGATGTTGTTCAGATGAAAATGCATCGTGGTTGAGTCCGTGGCGGGTAGGCGGCGCGCAGGCTGTCTCGCTCTGGCGGGGCGTGGCGCTGTGGGACACGCCCGTAGCGTCCCTCTACGCCGCGCCGTCTCGTAGCCCGTAGGCCCCGTAGCTCCTCTACGAGATATGAACTGACTATATTGACTTCAGACGTCGCTTGATAAATGTACAACTAAAATAATGGGTTCATGGCTGAACTTAGTATGTCCTGTACATAATTTCATATTATATTGGAATATAAAATAAGATTTTTGAGTTAGTGTAGTAATTAGCACGATTCATTAAAATGTGCGTTAATATCCAAATTCTTTAACAGCTTAGATAGTTTGTTGGTCATGTCGTGAGAGTTAATGCCTCTAAGACGAATGTAAGTGAAAACTCCCGAAGGAAACGCTGACTTTCTATGTGGTTTCCCTTTAAAAAAGTCAGGTTCAGGCAACCGAATGAATGTTGAGAGTGTGAGTGTGAGACCTGAAACATGTCATAGTATTTTTTGGGCTGGTTAGGGTAAGTGTAGGGTAGGTGTAGGGTAGGTGGAGGATAGGTAGTTAGCCAGATGACGGGAGCGAAGCCGCGGGAGGCAGCTAGTAAATACATAAATAAATGATACGTAGCAGGTCCTTTAGTTTTCCCTTAATCATTTGGTAGGAGAGGTATACTCACAGTGCCTGTTTGTTGTGCTTGTGAGAGAGCAGTAGAGTATCTTTGTAAGTAGGTAAAATATATCTCTGTACATTTAGGAGCTACAGTCATATACTACTATAGCTCGGCGTCTAGCTGGCTGCCAGAATTGTGTGAAACTTTAAGGACCATACGAATGACAGCATTCTATTTATGACGAATCGTATAATAACGATGCCCACAGATTCTTGTAAGGATTAAATAGTTTTCTTATATTATTTTAGTATCTGATCTAACTATCAACGAAATCAACGAAAATAATAGTCTATACAGCACTAGTTCTCACCAGAATAACGGGTGGTGACGATTTTTATTTCATTTCTCTTCAAACAATTAAGTAATTGGTTTTCTAAACAACTAAAAAAAACATTATCAATTATTGTATCTGACATTTCCCAAGGTGATTCGGAGAGACCATGAAATAAAGCACGCAAGGACAGCTTTTATGCATAATATGCTTCACTGCGCAGGAAGTGCAGACCTTGCTTGCCTTTATAATCCGAAATCCCTACCAATAGTCTCTTTTTTCTTTAATGAAATGCTTAACATCCGGTGATAAGGACATGCTTAGAGGTGGACAATGTCCAGCAGGCGATGTGTGTTGACTGAAATGATGATAATAGTAAGTGCATCTCAACTCCACATCGAGAGATAGTGATCAAACGTGATCCTATCAATAAAAATAAGGTTTAGAAGCTCGAGCGTTGTTCAGGAGCTTAGAACGCTGCATATGCATAAGCCAACCATAACCTTATGGTCGTCCACTGTCTTTAAGATATGGGTATACTAGCTAGTTTAAGAGACAGGGTAACGTAAATTGCAGTGGCGTAACTATACCGTACGAGGCCCGTGGCAAATTGATCGGATGCGTCGGATCGGATTTTTTACTAATGCATTGAAATTTTAATACATTTTATAACTTGTGTGCAACTAAACTAAGTAGGTACCTTAAATAAATCAAAGACAAAACTATTTTTCTACTAAATGTGTTATAAAAATCTTGGGAGTTAGGACTCTCCTCTGACCGGGGGCCCCTTATGGCTGGGCCCGTGGCATTTTGCCGACTTGCCACCCTGTACTTACGCCACTGGTAAATTGTCAACAGATGTACCATGAACTTATATCAACATGTTCTACCATATAACGTTGCTACATAACTTTGTGTTTCTTGCTTGCAACTCGTGTAAGTTTTGTTTTCTCACCATCTGTACCTTCTTGAACATTAAACAATTTTCGCAGAAATTATTCAGAGTATCATCGGCGAATATAGTAAGCGACAATTTGTAGGTATGTTTAAATAGTAGAACCCTTGTTGTATGACCAACGCAAACAATGGTGTCGGCAGGGACACAAACTATATCGTGATGCCAAACAAGAACATAGATAAAGTCTTATTTCAAACGGTTGCCATTTTAATTCAACGCTGCTTTAAAAATATATATCCACTCTACAAATAAACAGACATTATATCCGTCTCGCTTATTGGTATTTGCTTCGTTATCAAGGCATACGACGCCTTCATTTCTAATAACACTTCAGCGTCAAGTTACTAACATCGCCGTGAGACGGCATTATACAATAGGTACCTAAGTACTTGCAACTTAGTTGTTATCGTGTCGAACAAGCGCCGGAACTCTTACAGACAGTATTTCTCTTGATCTAATTCTCGTAACTGATTTAAACTTGACTCTAAAATGGAACATTTGAAAAGTTTAAAATCAATCCTTGATTTTAGAGTGACGTATTGTCGATGTATGGGAGAATAATTTTTGAACTACAAAGTCAAGTTTGCCCTATAATCTTGCTAAACCATTTCCCAATTACTATTATGGGGTCGGCACCAGTCAACCGGATTCAGATGGAAACCAGTATTTTCCGTGGGTCGGCTGCCTACCAGATCTCCACAACCCATTAACTGGGTAACACGGTACTTCTTGGTAGGACTGGAGTCAGATTTTCCGGCTTCTGACAATCCGTAGCGACTGCCAAAGTTCTACAAAGGACAGCCGGGACCAACGCTTAACGTACTTACCAAGGCACTGAGGAATCTCGGTATGTTAAGATGGTCACCGATCCACAGACCAACCTCGGCAAGCGTTGCTTAACCTTGAAGGTCGACACGTGCGGCTATTATTCTTTAGCTACGAGCTAGTAAAATAACATTACGTTGGTACAGATCCCTTCATGTGCGTGTCCTAGATGTGTCGCTGTAATTTTTTGTAAATGGATTCGTTGCCAAAAGGTTTGGCTGCCCTGTACGGGGGCCACTTTATCTCTGTAGATTTCGTAAAAGGCCTACACAAGATTACGTATCTTACTAGGTATCTAAGTGGTGCAGTTGACTTTTGACTGCGCATAATTATTAATAACATAGCTTTGAATGTGACGTTCGCAAATCCCCGACGGGTTGCGTTTATTGAAGCGTCGTAATGTTTATGTTGTATTTGTTTTATTCTTAACCCATACATAACCATGAACACGGAATCTCTGTATAAATAAAACAAATCTAACGTCACTACATACTTCCTGAAGCGGCTCTCACTCCGCGAACTTACCAAACCCGCGCTCCTATGAATGTTCCTAATAAAAACTCAATCACACTTTGCCCAAATTGAGAATCGAACCCAGCACTCAATAATAAACTAGTGAGACAGTCAAGTCAATCATAACAGAATCAGCACGAGTAAGCTGCAACAATGTCTCTTGTTTACGGATAATAATCGACTAAGCTTTACGTAAGAGTATGACTCAATTTAATCAATAAAACAGTGATAACAGTCATTTAAAATGGTTAAAATGTATGGATAACTAATGTATGTATCCAATCTATCCTGACTTTACATAACACTGTTGTTTAGGTACCTCACACGGCACGTGGCAAAATCGACCTACGATTAAGAAAACTGCTGGAAAATCACTTTAAAGATGACCTTTACTTTGAAGGAAAACTATCTAAGAATCCATATTTAGACCGCCAATTATAAATCTTGTTGCAAAAAGATTCTAAGTCTGAAATAAATCTGCTTCAGCCTACAAGACTCTCGAACATACATACTCATCATTATATCAACCTGTAGGTATTCCTGCCTGATAGCAGATAAGCCTAGCCTTAATCCTAGAGCCCCAAGACGTTGCTTTACTTATTTTCTCAGTTACAAAATGTGTTATTAACGTTACTTTAGCACCCGACACCTATAAATTGGCCGTCGGCCCAAGCTAGTAGGTTTCTATACGTTTGTTTAAAGTAAGTAAACACTAAAACTACTCTAACCCACATATTTTGTTACTGGAAAAAGTAATACATATCTGGAGCTTGATCTTGCTCATTCTCTTCTCTCTCGCTTATTCGAAAATGTTCTAAGGTAGTATCAAATTTTTGCAAATTTTATAGAGACCAAATTAATAGATAACTATGTTGGTAGGTATCGATGCATCGATACTTTAAACATAATGTGCATTATTATTTTAAATATAAACAATACACACTTACCTACCGGTGTCGACCTCAATTTCTTGCGACTGTTGAGCAATCGATGTTTGCATTGGATGGCGTCGCAAACTTTACCTAAGTTGCACAATTGCCACCAACAAAAGTCATTGGACTCATACTTACGGCTTATGTTGAATCGACACAAAATATTCCTTTCAATTAGGCAACATTTATTTTAATAATTAATTATTCTTAGATATCGTGCGGTTTAGTAATAATACACCAATATACAACTAAATAACTGACTACTAACTGTCTTGAATAGATAGATACCTGCAGGTAACGAAAACCTGATCTAAACTGTTTTTTAATAAATAGGTAAAGTTAGTATGAATGCTTTAATGTTAGTAAAAGGTAATGTCTGATCTAACTGGAAGTACTGATCCGATAACGAGAATTCTTTAACTGCATGAAAGCTATTATTGCTGTGCTTGGCTTATAGGCTACTTAACTCCTTATATGAAACGGTGGTGAAGCCACCGGAAAAGTAAGGCAAAATATAGGGAAAGTATAGAGAAAGTAAGGTAAAAGAGCAAAATTTAACGAAGTAGGTAACGTTATTATAGGAACACTGGTAAGTGTACCTATAACCCTGGCTAACCCTTCGTCAAAACACCATTAGGAACATGTTCACAGAACAATCAAATCTGTCTCTATTTAACCTCGATTCCACTGAAATGTTGATTTAAAAATGTTACAGAAAATTCTTAATATATAATAATTTAATTTTCTTAATTGTTTCTAAGTAGTAGAAAACAAAGTTGCTGACTGACTATGACTGCGCTAACTTCCTCTGAACCACGGCACCACACCGGCAACGGATGAAGTAGTAATCGGGAAAGATTTGCGTCCGGAATTTTGGAGCTGTATTAATCAGGTGTTTAGGACATTTTGTGGTGGAAAATAAACCTTCACCTGTGGAAAATCAACACGTAATAAAAATACACTAATATTTAGTATCATATATTCGTATTCAATATTCCTTCCTGAGTATACATATGTATCAGCATATTAATATCGTCTCCCACTCCCTTGATTATTTCGTACCTACTTTTAAATGAAGTTACCAAAACAAAGTCACATAAATTCATGTGGAATTGTGGGAGTTTGTTTATGAAAAATGATCAAATGTTTAATTAATTTAGGTCTATGAATATTTTGCGACTCTAAGGACCAAAACTAGCTCCTTAATTTCCTTGGGGACAGAAAATCAGTAAATTATAGCATTTGAAAATGTAAGTGTGTGTGTGTAAGCCAACTTTTATTGTAGGTAAGTACTTGCTATTTAGAAAAATATTCAATTTAAGGTATGTAAAATCACTATATTACAAATTCAATTAATATTATACGATACAATGAGTGAGTAAGCGCCAACATTTTATGCTCATTTGTTTGGACTTACGGTTCTGTACAATATTTGAACCTCATTAATTAAAGTATGTTAATAGATAAATAAAAGAATATTTTCAGAAATATTTTATTAGGAAAACACAAATCCTCCTATAGTTAATATTCGTCATTTATGTATCTATTTACAATTATTCGATTAATCAGTTTTCATGACTCATTTAACTTATGCATACATTTTAATTTTAATAATACAATAGATTAACGAAGCTATGCATATCTTACGACACAACCATATATTTAACACGGTGCTTGCGAGCCGCTCCCGACGCCGACGTCGGCTCACGTCGGGGTCGACGGCTACATTGTTCCACCTCAATAAAAAGAAACTATAGAACTGGAACTGATGATAATTACATTTCAAACTTAACAAAAGCACAAGAGTCGGCCCTGTGAACCCCCGCGGTCTGCGGGCCGCAGACCGGCGGCGGAGGCTCAGTAGCGCTGCCAGGCGCAGGACGAGGCGGCGGCGGAGGCGCCGGGCCGCGGCGCCGCGCCCTGCCGTCACAGTTCCGAGAAGAACTCGGGGGAGGAGTGCGGCGTGGGCGGCGCGTGCGGCACCGCGTGCTCGCGCGCTGCCAGCGCCAGGCGCTGCTTCAGCACGTCGCGCTCGTGCGTTACGCGCGCCACCTGCAGCTGCAGCACGTGCAGCTCGTCCTGTAGCGACCGGTTCGTCAGCTCCAGCTCCTGCCTCTGTTGCAATCGTTTACTGCGACAGTTTTGCGCGTAGCCGCGGTTTTTTAGTGTGCGTCGTTTCTGCTTCAGTCGTGTCACGTCTTCTCGGGGAAAACCATGGAGCCGTTTGTTGAGTTCTCGCACGCTTAATGTCATAAGCAAGTCATCACTGATTAGATCATCCCCACAGGAGGAAGGCTGATAGGACGGGTGAGGTCCCGTTCGAGGAGACATTGCTGAGCAGGAGCTGGCAGGGCGCAGCGCGACCTGTTGCATGTGGTGATCCTGCTCGCGCCACTCTCGTCGATCCCATTCTTCAAAACTGCCGCAAGGAACTGTACGCATGTCGAGCGGCTCTCGCATGTGTGGTAGCCAAAGGACGTCGTCGACCAATGCTGCTCGACAAGGACTTCGTCCAACAGGCGCAGGCGGGGTCTCCGGAGGCGTACTGGGGTCCACAGCGATGGCCACATGAGGTTGAGGGTAGGGTCCCGCATCTGGCCAAGGGCGGCACGCGCGGGCACACGCAGGCGGAGGTTCGACCATCTCTTGCCAGCCAGTTCGCAGGGGTTCGCGTTTCACAACATTGTGGTCTTCGAGGTGGTCGAGCTCAAAGTTCTGCACATACTCGTCGGCGAGCTGGTCTTCCTCGCCGTCGCGGTGCGGTTGCGGCGGCAGGGTCTGCATGGCGCTCGCCTGGGAGCAGTCGACGTGCGCGTGTTCCACCATGGGGCCGTGCGGGGCGCACGCCGGCCGGGAGCGGACTGCCGCCGCGGCACAGGGCGGCGCGAAACTCCGCCCTCCGACCCAATGACGTTTTGCGACGCGCGCATACTCGTACAGCCTTTATTTTCACTGACATAAGTTCGCTAATACTAGGATAATATCATAACATAATATAATAATAACATGACATACATTACGAAATATACGTGTACTTGAGTAGGTTTGGTTTAGCAGCGAGTAGGAAGGATATCACGTATGTATATTTGCATACATTTATATGCTTTCTATAAGTTAGATTAATAAGCATGCTGTCATAAGTAAGTAACATAGATAGGTACAATACGTAAACATTTAATTCCTGGTAATATTTTTTCGACAAAACGGGTTACAGAATTGATCCTTCGCGTCGATGTCAAAATTTCGTAGCACTTGTGCTACACCGTGCATTTTTTTCGTAGCGGTGCTACGGCGTTAGTCCTACACAAGGCTTACAGCGCAGTTCTTCATTCTATTAAGTTTTTTCATCAAGCATCCAGCTAAGTTTGTTGATAACAAACTTAGCATGTATTTTGTAACGTTACATTAATTATATTTAAAACACTGCAATCTATAATATTTAGATTTCAATTCAAGAGCCCATTTCTAAAACAAGAATAAAGTCTACTTAACGAAAACTGAGATGTCTTCTTGTTTTATATGAATTATCATATCCAATTAATTAATAGGAAGCAGGGCAGCGAGGAGGCTAACTGTAGAACAAAGTGATTTCACGCGTGGCGGCCCGCGAGCCTAGGGGTGCGCTCGACTCGAGCATAATCTGGAAGTACATGTAATCACCGGGTAAGCGTGACCTGCCACTCTCGACGTTCAACCCCTTCCTTATTATCCCTTAATAATTGAAACGATGCGCTTGTTATTACAAGACAATGGGTTATGATTTGTGTTCAAATTACAAGGTTAAATGCTTACGAGGAATTTGCTACGAGTCTTTGGTATGGGTGTATAAAAATGTGTTGGCTACTTTTTTTCTCTCTAATTAGAAGTAGTCACAGTAACGCCTATTCACACAAACCAGAGTTATTATTGAACTCAAAGTTGTTAACCAGGGGGAATATGTATTAAATATTAATTGTTATCTAACCTCGTATCAGAAATTAACACTGAGTTAAAAGTTAACTCTGGTTTGTGCAAGCGGGCCTAACTGAATATAAGCCGACCAAGTGCCAGTCGGACTTGCGTACAAAAGGTTTCCGAAAGAATTTTTTTTTATATGATTCTGAATATGAAAACGAAAATTTAAAAAAACTTCTTCATTCAATTAAATTGACAAAATTGTAATTTTTAGTAATTTTTAAGAAAACGCCGAAAAGGATTTGAAAGGCAGGCAATTAAACAATAAATTGGAAGAAAAAACTGAAAATCCATTTCCATCGGTCTCTCTAACGAAATATCTAGTAACTCTCGATAGGGTTGCGCCACAGTCGGCAGTAGTCGGCACTCGCAGTGCGGAGCGGGTGCGCCGGCCCGTGAGCTGACGCTGCCGCCGCTGTTTGCTCTCCACGGTCAACATTGTTAGTCGCTTCCGCCGCCCGCAACCCGCAACCCTCTCCCGCAAATGTTATTACATGATTAACCCGAAGCCAACACGTATCCCACTTCTGTTTGGCCTAGCTTTGTTAATTGCCCACTTTGAAACTGCGTACATCAATTATTTCATCAAATCAAACAATGTCGAATCGAAACACTGCAAGCTGTGATTTTGCAGAGTTTTGGACTATGGTGTTAAGGGTATTATGTTCAGTAGATAGACAAGTGTAGTATTAGTAGGTAGGTTCAATGGATTGATAAAGGATAACTATCTTTTTTACCTCTCCATTAAAATGCGAAGTACCTACCTACTTATTAACCGAATGAATTAAAAAATGTATCTACAAACTGCGTTAGGCAACCATCAAAAAGAGCCATTGCTAACCAAAACTATCGGATAACCGAAATAAAAATCTATCCGTAACCGTAACCGAATCCGATTTAAAAGTTTCGGATAATTTCAAATAGGGGCGGAGTCCAAAGGAGACAGTTTCGACAGGTTTCTTTGCACGGCCGAGCTAGCACTAGCCGATTTTGAGTTTTACTTTTACAATTTCTAAAAAAATCTAACATCCGAAACTGAAACTATCCGAAACAAAGGGATAATTTGAAATAATTTCATATCCGTAACCGTATCTGAAACCGGTATAATATTATTTCTATATCCGTATCCTTATCCAGATCCGAAATTTCATATCCATAAAATCCCTAGATAGGATGATGGGACGTCCTGGTTTCGATTCCCAGGTCAGGAACTGGGGAAAAATATAAATTTCTCATAATATCAGACAGTCTGGAATACTGGATTTGTGTCCGGCTAATAGCAATAGGCTCACCTCCTTATTTCCAGAACTTCCTAGTTCCTAGAACTACACAATGTCACATACGTACCCTACACCTCTGCGGCTCAGCCTAACCGTTCGGAGAACCAAGGAGTGTGGGCTATGATATCATAGCCCACATCAAACAAGTCAGAAAAATTAATATGTTGGTATGTGCAATGCATATGCATTGCACATACCAACATATTATACAATTATTTTTTTTACTTAGATAGGTACCTATGTTAGTAGATATAACTAACTTAAACTTTAGGGAACAATAAGTTGATCCGCTCAGAGAGGTCCCATAGAGGTTTACATTTCAATTCCGTACACCTCGTACCTAAGTTGTACACTACATATCTACCTAATGGACTACCTTCTTACTTAACCTACCTCATAATGACTTATGCCAATAGACTAAAAATTAATTAGATAATTAAATCAAATTCAAGTATGCACCACCCTGCTTAAAAGTTGTAAGTACCACCTGGCATTGTTATCACCGTGCAACAGGAACTGTGATAAGAATGGTCGGCGCGAGGCTCAGTCTCCCTCGCCCATAAGAGGTTAGCTCCCAGAGGCGAGACACGTTCGTGCGCCGCTATCCAACCTCTTCATCAATTGATTCCGCGCCCTCGGCGACTCAATAGGACGACGATCTGCTTTTCACTAAACTACAAACGTCCTAAATTCGGATTTGGAGTAAGAAATATGGAAAAGCACAGCTGATTTTTCCAGTTAAGTAGGTAAGTAGATATATTCAGAGTTGGCTGTTTTTATTTTTTTTTACCTAGTCGACAGTAAGCTCCTCCCTCAGCCAGGTTAGTAGATTTCTCAAATCTTTTGAGATCAAGTCGGTCCGATACAAAAAAAAGTGCGGCCAAGTGCGTGTCGGGCCACGCAATGCAGTACCTATACGGTTCCGTACCTAGTTGCCCCCATAACCATGAAAATGACACCCATCCCATGTCATGATGTCAAGAAATATACCTATGCAAGTTAATAAGTACAAGTTTGCGCCACTGATGCATACTATCAGTGGCGCAAACTTGTACTTATTAATTTAATTTCTAGCCCAGTTTCGTTATGGGAACCCGAAAGCCATGAAAATGACACCCGTGACGACAAAATTATACTCAAATGACTTCTTTGCGACATCTTCGATCGATCGATTGTAATTTTGAGTACTTATATTTAAGTAATTTTCTATGTAATTCTTACATTTTACTTTTTCATTTATGTAGGTACAAAATGGAGCCTTGATAGTTATCCTTTGATCTCCAATAAGTTATGCGTACCTACCTGCCTATACTAAGTGCTAGCATGTATACCTACTTTTCATTTAAGTAGGTACCTATCCAAAAACAACGGTTTATTTGGTAGAGGGGTGAGAAAGAAGTTTAGGTGAGTCATGACTTTATGAGTCATCATGACTCTAACCAAAAATACCAATAATGTTTCGCAAACGGATATCTAAATCGAAAAAAAACCATAAAATTGGTTTTATTTAACCATCCCCTGATACTTAGGTACGGTCAATAACAAAAGTCGATTAACAATGTTACTTTATATATCATTTAAACAGACACTAAAAACACATAATGTACTAGGTTTCCGAATTTCAAGCAATAGCTAAGGGTTTATTATATCTTAATTTTATATTCATTGCGTTTTACTTTTAAAATTGTACTTAATAATTAGGATTTAAAAATTATAAATGTTAATCGACTTTTGTTGCTGACTGTACTATTTTTGAAAGACCGTAAATCGGGCTGGTTTCCCTCCACTAGACAACAAAAGAAATGTACCTAACCTACCTGGGTTAGATACATTTTTTTCAACACATTTGCTCAAAAAATGCATTTACGAAGCCTGTATGCATTGTTCGAAAGTTAAAAATTATGCACCACACAATGGAGCGTGCGGCAAAGTAGGTACTCTCACCTAAGTACATATTTTACCGCAAACTCCGTTGTATAGCGCCGTGCGTATTCTTTACGGTTTTTTTTTAATTCCCATAAAAATTAATAAGAATTCCACCAAGGAGTTTCACATTACGAGAATAAATAAGCTGAATGATCGAACCTCCTTGGAAGCGCTTTTGCTGTATACGTTTGTCTCATTTTAATATTATAGAGAAAATGAGAGAAGATGAATAAAAAAATAAAGTATTTGGTTCTAATTTTCACCACGCGCATGTGGCGCCCTTTGCAAATTAGCGCCATTTTCATATTAGAAACGTCAAAGATTGTTGCGACTTTCCGACTGATTTCTAGAGACAAAAAGTTTGTTTCATTACTTATTGTAATGTTTTCTCGCAAATGTGTCGAAAAACGTTGTATGACACACGTGCAGATTTGGTTTTTACAAACTCGTGACTATGGTAAGCCCTCGACTTCGTCTCGTGCTTACATTCGTCTACTCGTTTGTAAAAACCAACTTACCGCACTAATATCATAAATAACTATTGTCGTCTCTACGACACTACTAAAAAAACAGGTAGGTACTACTTAAAAAAACGATTTCCAGATTTTATTTTACAATTTTGTAAACGTCATTAATACCTTACTTATAACCATGCCAAATTACAGCGCAGCACCAATACCTACCTATTTTCGGAGTTAAATCGCGGACGGACAGACGGACGGACATGGCGAAACTATAAATCCAATCATTAACTGAACAAGCTATATGCAGATGATGAATGACTGTTGACCAGCGCCCTCCAAACAGATGATTACCTAACTTTTCCTGCAACAGAATTTGGCATTCCATACACGTAGTGTGCTATTTAGACGGCTTGCGTCCGGGGAAACCAATTTTATGAAAATAAAAACAAATGAAAAGAAACCGTAAAAAACGTGGAAATTATGATAGGTATCTTATCAATTTGCAATATACTGTGGAACCAATTGGTTCCACGCGGATAAGCAAATGTGAACAAATCACCGATTACAACTCAGCCACCCCACCTCGCACCTGATGACCTGACACATTACCATAGGTATGTAGGTACGGTATGTACTTAAAGATCGATGGAAGTTTTGTTATGCTTTGTAGTTTGTGCCATGCTGCACGCATGACTCCTGTTACATAAGTAGGTAAGCCTACATGACTTATTCAGGCTTGTTTTCTTAAAAAAGTAAACCCCTGGGAAGAAACTCCTTCTCTTATGAATCCACGGAAGACCGTTCGAGTCCCTTCTGGATAGGTAGCCGAGTCTGATATCATCATAAACACATCCCCAGTCAAACATTTTGTATCTAATCTGAATTTCTCCAACCTTAAAAAAACTACCTCATCGGAACGCCACCCAACTGGATGTGAATGTATGTAAAGCTCAGTAGCAAACTATTGCTCCACCTCCTATTCTGCTCTCTTTGCCCCATGCATTCGTAGCGACCTCTGTGCTGCCTCCGACGACGCAATGGAAGTGGCGAAGTTTTGGGCGAATAAAACTCCCGACTACAGTGACATCTATGTATCAACGAGAAAAAACTTTGGAGTAGCGCATTTTTCAGCGCTGCAAATACAGGTAGCAGTTTCTACGCCAGCCCGTTGTTTGCACGCTCAGATTTAGTTCAAGCTTTAAAACACAGGTGACTCTGCACGTCTCGTACTTTCTTTACTGAAGATTTGGATTGCTAGTATTTCTTACCATGTCTAGTATTTCCTAACACTTTTGTAATGGCATTACGGAATAGCAAACCCCAAATCTCTGGATTTACCTGTCTAGAGTTACCTGTCTTTCTAACAATCAACTGGAAAGGTAGAACCTATCTGCATGTTGCGATCTCTTGCGTAGATGCGTTCAGTTATTTAGGTTTCACTTTAGGTATTTACCTATGCTAGACAAAGTAGCGTCGTCATAAAATGTGTCGTGTTTAGATAATTCTAATAGGTACGTATAAGCGTTCAAGGCAATCTGATAATAGTTCATCGGCCTCTGCACATGCCCGTCGCGTCAAAGGTTGAAGAGTGAACGCACGTCGCACTCAGGGCTGATTTGTTATCTCTAATAAATTATAATCGCCGTACCTCGGCCCGAACATTATCTATGCCCGGACTTAATCAAGGTCAAATCACAAATATTTATATTTCTTCGGGAGCGTGTAAACAGTGCTACCCACCGTCACGTGGTTGTGCACATGTGTACTATTATAAGAATCGTCACGTTTTCGCGCTAGTATTTTTGTAACTATTGTTACTAGCGTCTAGACTACAATTACATGCCAAATATTTCGGCTCCAATGTGTGTAACCCGGCAATCGATTAAATAAATAAAATACTGCTATAACATTCAAAATTATTTTATTTTTATAAAAATAAAAAACATAAAATATATATGGCATAATAATACTAAATATCGTATTATATAAATCCAATCAAAGCAAATTCATATAAATGCTTTGTATTAATTAATGTGATTTTCAGAACAACGAATATTGCTATAACTACACTAACTGAATTAAATATTTGTAAAAAATTCTCTGAAAAATCTATTACATACCATGCCCACATGAGTTTTGTACATAAAAAAGAGTTCCTTATTTTTAAATTGTACTGTGTATATCTCCATATTTATATGATATATCAACCTTCAAAACTAGACGAGTAATTATGTAAATAATCATAAAAAAATAAATGTCTGGTAGAAATCAAAATAGAAGAAATTATATTTTTCTTTCGAGACATGGCCTTCATATCACAATGTAACGTGTAGCACCGATGAGGCACATTCAGTCTTCATAAAAATGCTCTAAATCCATTGAAGGGTTGCAGGTAGAACTGAGACGGTCATCCTACAGATATGCCTAATCAATATCCCCAAGTTCTATTCACTAATGCACTCACCGCCTACACCACAAAAAAGGAAATCTTCATTTTTAACTTAATTATAAGGTATTTATAAAACATCATGACTCTAATTATAAACATTTCATGCTTATTATAAAATAAAATAAAATATCCTTAATGGCTAAGTTTGTTTTTTCAACTTTGGGTAAATTATTGACTTATTAGACCAATGAGTTAATTTTATCCTTATTATTACACTTGTAAAATCCTAAACAACCCAAATATACACTGACAGAAATAAGTATTGCACCATTTTATTAAGAGTGACTCATTTAGATATAGAATATTTCATGTAAGTATCCAAAAACAACGGTTTATTTGGTACAGGGGAGACACATGAGTCATGAACTCATGATCTTTTTAAAGTTATAGTTGTGGCCAGATTTAATGCTAGCTTATTCTTCCTATAACGGTTAAACTCCTAAGATATTTTGGGCTTATCTAAAACAGCAGACACTGTTATAGCATCATTTGAGGTTTATGTAATATATTATTTAAAAATGGCACAATTCTTTTAACCGTGAGTGTTTTCCCTGTAAGTTAACTAAATTATGGCACAGCCTGTGTGGGTTTAAAATGCAACATGGCGTAGTCATGGTAATACATCATGATGGCAAGTGGCTGGCCGAGGATCAGAGAGCTCCACACCATAATGTTGCCCCAGCGCGGGCCCAGCCGGATCTCGGCGTGGCGAGAGATGATCGCGAGCGGAGGCTGGGCCATCATGCCCAAGAACGCCCAGATTCTGAACATTTGCAGCGGTACACTCACCTGTAACAGTTTATTGGGGATAAGTTAACATGACATTAAAAAAATAGATCTAAGAACGAACATAATCAATGTCAAGATGAAAACGCTCTGAAAGTTTAGGTGAAAACATGACACCACAAAATATATTATAAGTCAGCAATGGTAATTATGCAAAAATTAGACGGGCTATTGCGACCACCAATCGTGATATTTTTCTACGAGAAATAAGTGATATTGATGAATATTAAAATACTTACCAAATATTCATGAAACAGCGCAGAAATTGCAAAAACAACGATTCCGGCATTAAATTTGCTAAATCCCAGTTCTGTGATGGGTTTATATACATGTCTGACGGCCCACATGTGCACTGGCATGTTCCAGGTACTCCAGAATACGGATATGTTGTTGGAATTCCACCAATCGGCGTAGAACTTGCGGTCTGCGAACTGCAGCAACTCGCCCATCAGGTTCAGGAACGAATGGAAGGCTAAGTAAAAGAAGCAAAGCCATATGAGATGGTTCGGTACCTGGAAATGTAAAGGTATGTTTAAGGTATGGCCAAAACTTCGGTAAGTGAGATACAGAGGTTGGGAAAATCTACAGGTGCCATAAACCACATTCAAAGGAGCAACGTCCTGTGAGTCGATACCGTGGCTAACCAATTCACGGGACTTTTTTTATAACAACATAGTTACCACAATAGCTTGAGCTCGTGACCTAAGTGGTCACGAGCCATGTGAATGGATCTATTAAGAGCTCATGATAACTAAACAGCGCCAAAAGATAAATTTTGTAACTAATATCCGTCATTATGTTCGGCTACAAAATACACGTTTTGAAGTCTTGCCAGAACGTCTATCAGCAAATCTCGTGCAGTGTCCGCGACCATACGTACTTGCGTAGGCGGCTATTAAGTTTCGAATCGGTCTAGTCTCTATCCAGAAGCGAATAGTTGCCAGATCAGCATCAGCGTACGTAGTTCTACAGCTTCGTTGTATCTGATCCCAACATAAACCAGTTGGCAAAAATTTTGAGGTTGGTCGTGCCACACGGAAAGCAAGACTGATGGAGAGACTATTATTATATTCCTCTTTGCACTTCCACAGATAAAGTAGTACAAATAATGGAATAACTACGACGCAGAGGCCTGTTCATTATCGAAATTATCCTTTAGTAGCCTCAAACCATGGAGGGTGGAAAAAAATGAAGAACTCACAGCTAACTTGAGTAATCTTTCTGTGATCCTTATGGGGTCCATCTTTGCGAAAGTCTCCACGGAATTGGTGATTGTAGGTATCATCCATTGTTGGAACAAGGCCAGCGCTAGATTTATACCGAAGAACAACTCCAGCACTCTTTTGATTACAAACCTCTTGCGGATTCTGAAACGCAAACAATTTAAATGATTAATAACATATTTTTAAACTTTATGCAGGAAAAATATTAAGGATAAGTTGTTCGATAAAGGACTATTAGAACCTAACAATAATTCCTAACATGCGCTCATCATACAAAATGTTGAGCAACGGGTAATATCTATACCTATCGTTCATTAACCTCTAGAATATAGAATTCTTCTCGTCTTGTCTTATCCCTTTTGGTGCAACTAAGGCGCTATCTACACATCCTTCGGCTCAGGGTCCTGTCAGTCTTACACAACACGCGCGAACTCTACTAGCACACGCTCTCAGTCAGATTACCAGGGCATGCACCAGGACACGGACGGACTGATGCGAATTCGCTTTTTTCCCTGGCTTTTTAACTGTCGGGGCCCTCACACAGAAATGAGTGGATAGATACACCTAAAAAGGTGAGATATCAATCTCTGACATTGACTTAGACATAAAATGCTACATTATGTGCAGCGACCAGTCAAATATGGACGTTCGCAAAACAAAAAGCACACGTGATCCATAAAATATCAAGATATCCACAGTGATGTTCGTCCTGATATCGCACTTACAGTGCACGTGAACTCGTTCACGTTTTCTTGTAAGAAAACGTGAGTTTATTGCCCTGGTCTCACACCTGCTACTGAATATTATGTTATGTACGGTCAGGAACGAAAGTTTGTTAATATTGTTATCTTTAATATAACAACTAAATTATATCACAACTTTACTTAATAGTAGGTATAAAGAGAGTGCGAATTTTGTGAGTTTGTATGTGGAGTACACACACGTTACAGCATCTATTCGCAAAATTCCTAGTCCATTTGAAAGGTACATTATTACAGATAGGCTAAGTAAATATGTCAAAATAACCTGGGTGGGCAGGGGCGGGGCGTTATTTCTATTCCATTTCTTAAATCAGCCAGAGTTACATTATGGCCAACCATACCTACTGTCAACAGTAATAGGACATAAACGTGTTATTGGCGCCAAGTGTTGCAATGATCATGCGATTGACTAAGTAGGTATATTAACTGTAGTTTAGGTAAATGTGTTGCGATATTTGTTCAGCTATGATAAAGAAACTGAAGTGTTAACTGCTTTTCGTTGCCGACTGTACTCAACACAGCACGCTTATTTACAAAATGATAAGGATAATTAAAAATTATCAAACCAAAAAAAAAACAGATGCAATCAAAACTAACCGTGCAGTGCGGGGGTAATTCAACTCATAACAAAGGGTGGGGGCCAACATAAAGTAGGACAAGTCTTTTAGGTTCAGATTGTCAGGGTACTTGGTCAGCCTCGCCGCAGCCGGAGTATCATTTATTAGATCTTCTTTACTCTCTGTAGGAAAAGGATTGTTAGTAATTGGTTGATTAAATTTCTACATTTCTTACAATGCGATTAGTTAACATAAGCCTTACACGCAACACTCAGATTAGCAGATAAACAATAGATAAAACAAGGATGCGATAAACATAAGCGTTCAAATTTTTTACAATTTATCGATAACGTTGCGTAACGCTATTACTTATTACGACAAATTATTTAAACTGCGACATTACAAGAAGTAAAGTTTCTTTACAAACATTTTCTCAAAGGTGGCTAGACTACTCAAAACACAGCTTGTAAAATACTGTACTTCTACAAAAAATCTGCAACCAAAGCATTTCTAAAATAGGCATACCTATGCTCTTAATGCAAAAGCTAAAAAAGGGCTGCCACACATAATAAAAATCACTCTAAAAGCAAGACAACAAACAGAATGTAAGGCAGGCACTCAGTAACTTGTATTAAACTTACGCTCATGTTGGGCCGTAATTAGTTTATCTGTAATAATTTAACAGTAACCTTTAAACTCTGTATTGCCTCAAATATCACTTAGATATTCTTTTTTCTAATAGGTCAAATATATAAGGCCGCTATTCAAGTTTCTCGTTATTTCACAAAGTTGATCTTTCTAAGAAAATTGGTAAAAATAGCGTGAGCTTAATAAGGAATTGACATTGACTACCGAGTTCAATCGAGTTACACTTTCAGGTGCTTTTATTCCGTACTAAGGTATTAAGCCTGTACACCTGCAACCCTCCGTGCTTACCAAAGATGTGCACAAAGCTGGTTAAGCAGAGCTTCATAATACGATAACACTCTTTATTTTGTGAGCCATAAAGTACATTATTCAATGAATTTCGACCTCAAAGTAAATTGGTCTTCGCATCTTAACATCAGCACAATGACGCACGCACTGCTGCCTATGGCGGTCGTAATCGAAAGCAAGCATTAAACTGTGACACAGATAACATAGTTCTGTAATCGTGATGATATATCGGCCTTATATCCTACTTATCATAAAAATGAATGTAACACTTACTCCAGTTGGGTGCTGATAAACTCTGTCTCCTAAGTTTGTTATCCAGAAGCTTTTTCTTCAAACCAAGGCGACACCAATGATTAGTTTGTACATAACTCCAAAGTTTTAAGAAAATAATTAAATAGAGCATACAAACTGTTGATATTCCAACTGAAAAAAAATAATGTAACTAAGCAAACTTGCAGTAATTTCTATACAAAATCAAATTAAATTAACTGGCGAAACTTCACAGACATTATGGTTTATTCTAACATTAAAATTAAACTCATTATGGAGGAAGTACTAAGATTTAGATTATAATTATTGCCATAATTACCAAAGCTAAAATCGTTTCCCTTAACATGTAAAACTGCAATAGGCAATATGACCATAAAAAACATGTTAGATAGCTGTAATATGACGCCAAACTTCTCTGGTATTAAATCCTAAAAATAAAAACAGACATAATTATCACCATTCCTGTGAAGTAGTCTTAGGCTATCAATTACTAGGTATGAATTAATGATTTGTTTCAACTTACAACAGCTATACCTTTTTCCAGTAGTAGGCTGACAACGATAGGAACAATGCTAACTGAAAAAAAAAACATAACAAGACATTTTTATGAGACTTACATAATTTAGAGTGTTGTACAGATAATAAATAATGAAAAACTCACAAATTATTAGAATAACTGAAGGATATTGACTTTTGTCACCCTCATTGTAACCTGTTAACACTATGATCCATTCAAAGGGGTTAACACGTAATCCGTATCTGTAAAATAAGATAATAATTAGAGTGATACACAAATGTCTGCATTACCATATTTACAGTTACAGTACCCATACAACCACACATGATACAGGTACATTATGAACATATGTAAAGTGCTTCTGTAGTTGCCATAAAAATTGGTAGACAGATATTATGTTATGGATACAAAGAGTAAGGACACATTACTGCCCTGCTAATTGTAATATTTATATGTATATACTTGAAGCATTCAAATGAGTGAAAACTATTAAAAACAAATACATTTTTTTACAATATCCCAAGTGGTGCCGCAATACGAAATATGTTAAAAATTACAAATAAATAGTACTATATCTGTGTGCAAGGATATATAATGGCCAAACTTGGGATTCCAGAGATATCCTCATTTTTCATGTCAGTGCCAAACATTTTTTTCTTAAAAATTCATAACTCTTTCATTAGTACACACCATTGCCTCATACAGTATGACGCAGACGCGGTGCCATACGTCACGGTGTACACATATTGGGTCCGACGGAAGTTTACGCCACGAAATTTTATGGTATAGTAATGGTCAGTAGAATTATTTTCAAGCCAAAAACGACCCTTTTAAATTCAAGCCTCTATATCTTTGAATGGCGATTTTCAGCCCACCGTGCGCCATCCGGTTTTTGTGCAGTTTTTACACACATACTTCACATCTACACTATGTACACTAATAATAATATTTTAAAGAGGAAAGATTTGTTTGTTTGAATCGCAGAAGCTCCGAAACTACTGGACCGATTTTAAAAATTCTTTCACCATTACAATCGCAATCCTACATTATCCGTGATGAACATAGGCTATAGACTATTTTCAAGAAAGTTAGGGACCGTATGAATACTTCGATAATGTAACCCAAGGTGTGAAAATCTTATCGCATCGCATACGCTGCGGAAACTATCGACAATAGAGCAAAGTGATGTACTAGTTTTATAGAGGTCATCAATATCTATGTCGCAGCCAATTAGCTTAATCAGTCGTTTAATTGGTTGCCTAGCCTTTTCACTTAAATGTGCCGATTTTTTAGCGACACTTCAGTGACATCTTTTGTTCAATATCGTTTAATGACTTGCCCATGACACTTATGTCGCTGATTAAACGGCACAGTTCAATGAAAAGGCTAGACTTTTAATGAAACGGCTGATTCAGCTAGATGGCTGCGACATCTACAAAAAAGTCCGCGATACCATATGTCTAACTACTACCTATGGTTAAGTCACCATGACCACTTTTAGTTCAAATTATTCAAGCAAATTTTTAATGAACAATACAATTGTTTTTAAATTAAAAAAATAAACTGTGCTATGTCACCAATACTACCTACCTATATCATATAATTTTTTGCTACACTAGCTAAATAACAAACAATTTCTAAGTTTATATACAGTATTAAAATGTGGTAGTTTACATTATAGTTTTAGTAACATCTCTCTGATGCTCAAAACACAAGACACTTTATATTTGAATTGGCAACTAAAAAGTCTTTAGGAAGGCTGAAAAGTTCATCAAAGTTCCAAGTTTACGCAGTGGAATAGTGTGGTGATTGTGACCTACCAATAAAGCCATTATACTCACTTGCATACCTATAATAAAAATATACACATCATAAGATTATCTGTTTTCTTTCCTGTACAATGTTTCAACATAAAATTTACAGGCCATTCTAAAAAGGCCTTGATACAAAAACCGACAATAATCTCAGTTTTCCTCATTTTGAAACACAGTAATTACCTTGGACATTGGTCAGTGCTATGTTAATGCAATTGATACAAAGTCCATTTCTTGAATTATTTAAATAAAAAAATATCACAAGAAACCATAAACTGAGTCAATATTATACTTTGGTATATAAATAATAAGTCAATAAATGAGCAAAGAAAAATCATCTAAGAATCAAAAACTTTGTTCCTATGTTTTTTTTTATATTGAGGAATGGGCTTGCTCTTGACCTTGCTCCTATACATACCTGGTTCATCATTCTGAGCAACAGAAAAGAAAATTGCAAGTTAGTAGCTAGAAAATATTGTCTTATTTAATCTACAAGATATTAACAAATACACTCACTTTAAGAAGTTCTCAAGACCTAAGCGGACGCCACCCACAGACAGCATCAAAAAGCCCCAGTTCACCAGCCCCGTAAAGTTGTTGAACTCTGAGCTCCATGAGAACAGAGAATCTCTAGGTATGTGCACACTGGAACAAAATTTGTACAAAGTGGGAAAACTAATTTGAGTTTATTACTTACCAAAACATTAACTGTAAAACAGGACATGTGCACAGCAATCCAGACTATTGCAGATCACTTAACTGATGTTCAGATTATGAAACTTATTGATGGACCTTATGAAACACAACAATACGTAAAAGGTTTCCTGGTGCTCAGAGTGTGGGACAACACCATCAGTCTCCTAAGCATGATTGCAAGTTGCCAGGACTGCATTTATGTGGGATGCTGTTGTGCAATTACTCATGGGTTATTGCAGCAGTGATTCACTGATATGTGTTGTTTGTTTTTATTTTTTATACTAACATAGTCGTAAGTTTTACTAACAGTTTTTGTGTCATGTATAGGTACCTACTCAAATAAGAGGAATTCTATTCTATTTTTATCTATTAAAATTACACTTACGGCTTATCCAATTGCAATTTTCTAACTTTCTTCTCTTGTTCTGTTATTTCCTCAGCTTTTGAAACACTTTGCGCTCGCCTATAGCGAAGTGCCTTTTCTTCTGCTTCTGTAGTCATTTTCCTTACCTCTAGTTCGGCAGCCTGTGTATTTACGAAGTTCAAACTAAAGTATAATATAAGTTTAGTGGGTAGGTCGTTTATGAAATGCTTTAAATCATGAAACACTTAGACTTAAGTAGATAGGCTTAGTATAAATAGTACTTAACTCGTCTGTAGCTCAAAAAAAAATGAAAAAAAGTATAACAACAATCACCAGTAGGATTAAAAGTACAGATGTTAATTACTTACAGTGGTTATGGTATAGATTAGGTACAGAGGTTTATTCTATCAGAAGCGGTATGTCATCATCATCATTCTAACAGAACAAAAACAACAAAAAAATACCTTTACAGTTACTAAGTCAGCACTCCAGCAGCAACATATCAGATTTCTTTTTTAAAAAGCAATATAAAATGTTAAACAATTTCTAAATAACTATAGTTAACCTACTGAACCATCTAGTACCTGTCAAACTCACAAATGGCCTGTCAACAATAAATAAAACGTCAACCGGTCAACCTTCAAATGAACTTAGAGCTGGGTCTACATTTCTATTTTCCCATTATGATGACAGAAACTGCCAGAAATATTGGTAATTTCTGTGGCAGCAGAAACGGTTTGAACAAAAATAAACATTTCGTGATAACTTGGCTTGTTGAATAATACTAGCAATTATTGTTGAATAATACTAGCAATTATTGTTGAAAAATACTAGCAAGTATTATTGAATAATACTAGCAATTATTTTTGAATAATTGCAACATTTAAAAGTTCCTCCTGTGTGTTCCTGACCTTACATATCCTCTTTTTGCTCATTCTTGTCATCGCTGGTTATAAAACTTGCCAGGCTTGAAAACTATTTCGTTTATAGTAGTTTTTGAAACAGAACAGGGCTGAGCCTGTGGCCCGGAATTGATGAAAATAGAACACAAAATACTGGACGAGCTGTGAAATTAATCAAACTAGTTTATTCCCACTTATGTTCAGACGGCGACACTCACAAACCACACAAGCGACCCGTGGTGTTCCCGCATATTTTATGCATTTTTCTTTTGTTTGTGTCGACCACGCCGAGGGTGAATATTTTTTTAGAGGAGGAAGAAGATTAGCAGAAGTGCCTACTGCTTCGGTTAGAGGCAGTTAGAAGTTAGCAATTAGAGAAATCGAGACAATTTGTAAGTCTCCCGATGTCCCTAGACTTCGACTGACACACGACACGAGAAGAAACAAACAAAGGATATTCTTAGGTACACTTATTGCACGTGTGTATGAGTACCTGTATGAGTCACTTGAATCTTCCAATAAGAAACCTTTATTTTTTTAAATGGGTTGGGTTTATGTTAATAATTACCGATAACCTTATTCAGGTTATAGGTAATTATTAACGGATTTGTAGGAACAGACAATATTTGTAAGACAAAATGTATTGTGTGTGACACAAGACACAACAATTAATGAAGTCAGAAAAAAAACAAAAAAAAACGTGCAAGCGTAAATCTGACTCATGCGCTATGGATTCCGTACCATGACAAATATTAGCCAAATAGAACCTAGTCTCCGTTTTATTATTTTTCACTTCACGAAAGAGGCTTTAATTCACGTAGGTATTTCGTGACTTCAACTGGCTACCTATTACAGTGAAAAATTGCAGTCATATGACAGACAAACAGAAAGACGGCACGAGCGACGTATATTTGGGACCGTGCATCTTTTAGGTATGGAACCGGAAACCCCAAAATGGTGTTTTTAGGAGAAATTACCCAGTGTAAAAATGTAACATAATATTTTTTCAGTTTACAGTAGGTTTTTTAGCCTTGTATTTAGTAGAATTGCTGATAAGAAAATGGTCACTTCAAACCTCCAGTGAGAGGATAAAGGTCGTCTGTCTAGACATGGGTTGGATTAGGTGAAAACGATACCTAATCCACCTAATCCTAGTATTTAAAAATACCTAATCCATTTACCTAATCCTAATATTTATTCAATATAGCCGCTGGCCTGTTCCCGATATTATGTATCGTATGTGGACTGGGTAAGAAATACTCGGCATGGATCGAGTATTTAATTTTATTCAATCCACTGGCCTGTTACCAATATTAAGTATCGGATGTGGATTGGGTAAGAAATATTCGGCATGGATTATGGACGTTCCGTTTCTGATAAATTGTGGAACGGTGGAATAAATTTCGTATTTTTATGGGCAAACGTTACTCAACGTGAATATTAACTTTGTTTATAACGTCTATTAGAGCGATCAAAATTACCCTTCATACTTAAAGATGCACCTGTACATTGTGTTAATGATGGTGCGGCGGAGAATCTTAAAATGTCGTCTATTAGTCATTCTCACAGGCTTAGGACTGTCATCTTGTGTAGATTCACACAAAAGGTGTATTTCGACGTATATTCGTTACGACATACATCGCTAGAACACTAACAAGTCCAGTGGTATTCTACATAGATTGCGCTGGCGGCAGTGCTAATTAAACTTGAAACTTAACCCCCACATTTTAAGGTACGGAATATCTTCTGTGTGTGTAGTAGACTGTATAAATATTTTATGCCATACCTAATCCTCGACGCTTTGGATTAGGTACGGACTCGCATCGAAAAATACCTAATCAACATACCTAATCCAATATTTATGCCTCACGTCTACGTCTGTCCGTGAATGACTACCATGTAACGGAAGTTCAAGGAAAAAACCAGGTTTCTAATGAGATAATTTTAATATTATCTCAAAATAATTGATTTATTTCGTAGATATTTTGTAAAATAAAATGAAGATTTGGACCTCAGAACACACTTTCAAGTATGTAATGACGATTGATATTATGACGCAACCTTGAATTACAAGAGACACAATATTATCGGTCAATTAATCCTTGTCTTTGTTCAATTACAGCCATCCGTGGGAGACGGTTGCTCAAGCAGCATGGCGAAAATACCCCAATCCTATGAATCCAGCAGTTATCGGAACAGATGTAATCGAAAGGAAGGTAGTCGATGGAGTTTTAGTCACACACAGACTTGTCAGTTCCAAGTGGTATTTTCCGAGATGGGCGCAAGCAGTAAGTTTCGTAATTTTCTTATTTGAATATACTTCTGTATGTTTTTCACAAACTAAAGAAAATTTACCTACTACAGCTTATTGGAACAGCGAAAATTTGCTATGCGAGTGAAAAGTCGGAAGTTAACCCGAATGAACGAGAGATGACTTTGAAGACCTCAAACCTGACATTTTGTCATTATATAGCTGTTGATGAGACTGTTCGGTATAAACCACATCCCTCCGACACTTCTAAGACTCTACTGACACAAGAAGCCGTAGTCACAGTACAAGTGAGTAGGACCTTCCATGTTTGTTTTTCATTTACCAAAAAGGCATAATTTCCTAGCATATCATACAGCAAGCTTTCATTTAAGTTATTACTTCTACATTGTTACTTACGTAAATCTTGCTGTAAGGGTCATACTAAAATCAAATAATGTTCCTAAGGACTCTAAATAAATATAATCTTTAAAATTAAAATAAACATACCTTAAAGCTGAACCAGTGTTAGGGTTGGGATATGGCAATAGGCCGTTGATTTCCAGCTTTTATTATTATGGTTTCAATTAGTGTGATTAGCATTAACATTGAACTAATATTTTCAGGGCGTACCACTCAGTAACTACATGGAGGATTTATTAGCAAACAGAATATCTTTAAATGCTGGTAAAGGTCGTCAAGCTATTGAATGGGTCATTGGAAAAATTGATGCAGAAATAAAAGAACTTGCAAGCACTGCATGTAAAAGTACCGATGAGCTATTATCACAAACAAAGAAATCTCTTGATGACATTACTTCTACAGCAAGGAGATCAATGGATGATATATCAACAAAGGCTAAGAGGTCATTAGATGATATAGAAAAATTCACAAAAGCCAATGCTAATCAAAGGAGCTGAAAAGAGGAGTGATTGAATTGTTGTGCCACACAACTCATGACCTGCACTAAATGTCTATTAGTTAATTTACGTAATATTGTAATTTATTTATTTTCTAATAGTCTTAATATTATTAGCAAAGTTGTAAGCTACATTTTGCTTGGTAGCATGCTTACTAAAGTGAATTCAGATAAAGCAAAGTTATCAAAAGTCAGTTTCTGCATATAAAATAATACTGATTATGTTATCAGTTGTATTTAGGATTGATATCATGACAGTGAAATGTTGGAATATGCTTAAACTTGCTTTCTAAGTGATGTAGTACCTGCATTGAGTATTTGATTTTCGTGTAGAAAATCTTGTTTTTGGAAAGGAATAAATTACCTCATATGACAAATTTATCATTACATCATAAACCATGTGTTGTGTAGTTCAAGTTCATATATATTGAGTTGAGGGTAAATGTAGATTAAAGTGTAATGATTTAAGTATTGTAGATGTATAAATGTAACTTTATTGTATGTGTTATAGGGGTGCAAAATTCTTTTTGATGTTGTACTTACATGTTAGAATTGTATAAAATGATTGGAAAACACTTTGTGATAAAAGGTAATTTATAATAAAGTCAAATCACTCTGTCAAGGTAACTTTACTTTCGATTTGAAATCAATGCCATGAATTACCAGTTCAGTGAAGACTGAGACACTTTATAAGTTTACTAGCCAACTGCCTGGGCATCACTCGAACAAATGAATATCAATGTGCATTACTTTTATAAAATTCTCTTAAAATGATCTGGTTGTTGAACACATTTAGTAGAATCAGAGCTGTATCTGAACACACGAGACTTGCAGCCAGGTGACTTCATTAGATAGTGAGATTTATGTAACAAGATCAAACTGGACATTGTACACATAATGCAAAACTCAGCTATGAACAACCATTCCCTCTTGGCTGTCATTATGTTAATGGCAAAAGCATTCCAAGATATTGTCGTTTTTTGTGATGAGTTGATACTTACCCACACTGGTGATGAAAAGGAATAAAAGCTGAAATATTGTATATATATTTTTCTTCAAATCCTTATTTTATGAGTGGCACTAACATAGTGAAGACCTGCTCAATCCCAAAGGATGTGAACTAGTTTTTCTTCTCATTGAATTAAATTGTACAGAAATCCCATTTTAAATTAGCTACAATTAATTAAAAATCATTTAGATAACTTTGAATTCCAAACATGACTCCGGGAACTCTTGGTATTGAATTGAAACAAATTTTTCAGCATTCAGTGTATTTTGAGTTTCATATTATTTGCAATAAATTTTGATCAAGTATCAGCAAATTTATTCTTGTCTAACAACCTTCCATGATCCGCTTTTTAGTCTCATCCTTTTTACCCTATTCTTGCGCAATAGCAAAGCAAACAGGTAGGTATTTTGTTTATGAGCGTGACTACCGCAGGACCACAAACTCCACTCGCTTCCATATTTTGCAAATAATTAGTACTCGATTGGTACTCGAACAACAAAATTGCTACCTTAGTAGTTTTCGAGAAAATCGACTTTGAAGGTGGTCCTGCTGTAGTCACGCTCCTTTCAGCAAGACCACCATGAGCGCAGAAAAAGGGGGCATGCTACAGCTATTCTAAATATTACAAATAATTAGTACCCTTTTAAATGTGGTTCATTTCGTAAAAAAAAACAGAACTGAAACATTTGTATTTACCGAGAAATCAACGATGATAACTTTCGTGGGGTCGTTCAGCAGGACCACGACTTTGAAAGTCGATTCCAAGTTTCAGGAGCTTGTCGCTTGCCTCGAACCTACATAGAAAATTAGTACCCAAAATTCAAAATTGGTGCTCCAGTAGTTTACGAGATACCATGCCACTGGTGGGGTGGCGGTAGTCACGGTGTTTAATTTTCATTTCAAGATTTCCCTATTAAAAACTGTAATTTCTCCCCAAATTTACCTATACAAAAATTAGTAGGTAGGTTAGGTAGGTACCTAGGTACTCTTATAGAAATCATAGTAACCAAAAAATAATTTTCCTAAGTGTTGTGTTTTAAGAGAAATAGATAAGTAGGTACTTTTCCATACTAAATCTCCGCGTATAAGCCGATCAAATTAACATGCAAAAAGAACACGCCCTCCAAGTTTAGTCTTCATTCCATGCTACTTACCGGGATAAAAAGTAGCCTATTTTTTATTCCAGGTTATGAACTAGGTACATGTGTGCCAAATTTCATCCAAATCCCTTCAGCCGTTTTTGCCTGATTGTTACACAAACATACAAACTTTCGCCTTTATAATATTAGTAGGATTATATCTCAAGGATTGTAAATTAAATTATTAATGAAATTAAATTATTTCTGGCAGAATTTAGTCTTAGACATACCTACTTAGTTATGGGTTTGAGTATACAATTATTATTCATCAAATTATACCTACTATCTGTTATGGTTTCGCACGTGTAGGTACTCAAAACCACAGTATTTTTAGCTATCAACTATTACATAGCAACTATTTTTAAAGATATAAACATAGTTTTGTATGTTATCATTTCATTTTCATTTAATTTAGAATCGAGATATTCCAATACCATAAGTGGAAAGTTTTCTGTAAACAATAAGCCATGGTCCACCCTATTGAAACATTCAAGACGTAGGTACAAAAAACTATAAATTACTAGCTGCAGCGGCTTCACCCGCGTAAAAATCGGAAATAAAGTAAGTTTTTGATTTCTATTGTAACTACACCTACCCCTACCCTAAACTTACCCTACACCTACCCCTACCCTACACCTATCCTACACTTACCCTACACCTACCCCTATCCTACACTTACCCTAACCAGCCCAAAAAATACTATGACATGTTTCTGGTCTCCTGGTACTTGATGTTTATGGTCTCCTGGTACTTGTGAATCAGAAGTACTAAGGCAGCAACGGCTCTGAATTTCCACTTCCTCCTTAGTCTCCATTAATCCATGCTACTTACCGGGATAAAAAGTAGCCTATTTTTTATTCCAGGTTATGGACTACCTACATGTGTGCCAAATTTTATCCAAATCCCTTCAGCCGTTTTTGCCTGATTGTTAACATACAAACTTTCACCTTTATAATATTAGTAGGTTGAAAAAAATTGTTTTTGCCTTTTAACGGTAATTCTGCATATTCATAGGTGTTATTTACAAAAAAGATCTCGCTATCACTTACCTACTTTCATCGAAAGATAAACACGACTTATTTCCGCGCGTTAACGCACGTACGTATTTATTTCAATTAGACCATTTACAAGTCCACCACCACAGGTTTACCACTTTTGAATTGTCAAGGTCGGTCGGTCAAAAAGATGAAGCTATTTGCACGTTCCAAAGCGTACCTAGATCTTTATGGAGAAGAACGTGCAAGAAACTCCACGGACACTGTTTTAAAAACTTTTTCACAAAAAAAAAAGAAACCGACTTCCAAAAAACACTACAAAGTTCAAACTAACTTTAATTTCGGTAGTCGGTGTTTTTGGTTGCTTCTTCGTTATTTGACACCGACTTCCGAAATTAAAGTTATTTTGAACTTTGTAATGTTTTTTGGAAGTCGGTTTTCTTTGTGAAGTTTTTTATTTTTCACTTTTTAGTGGTACCCCCCCCCCCCCCCCCACACCTAACAACACCACTGGAAAGTCACAGGAAAGCAAAAATACGCAATTTCGTATACATGGTGTTAACAAATCTACTTTCTACATGTAGTAAAATTAGACTACTGCAATTTAAATTCTGTTTTATTTAATTAAATTAATTACTAATACAAAATACAAAATAAAATATAAATGTGTAAGCTTCAGCGTTCCGGACAAAAAGAGGCCGCTCCACTGGTGCACAGCCGTTATATAGCCTCTGCGCCATCGTAGCAAGTGACACTGACAGCAGTGTCTTAGCTGTCACCGTCAAGATGGCGTCATTGAGACGATGTTGCCAACACGGCCATGCTGCGAGGTGCCTGCCCCAGGCACCCCACGAGTCTGGATAGGACACTGAAAACAAAATGAGTACTTTTGTTAATACATATAAATAAAACGTTCTAATGATGAATGAAAAAAGTATTGCACACTTGTAATCTCCAAGCATTGAATCGCCACTTCCAGCACCTAAAGGGACTTTGCCACACTTAGGAACCCAGGATTCCAACCATTCCAAGATCTCTTGCACTTGAAGAGCATTTCACCCACTCAAGCGTACCAAGCTAATCTTCGGACCCTGTTTTCTAAATTAGAGATCACTTGCACTCGAAGAGCATTTCGCTCACTCAAGCGTACCAAGTTAATCCCGTTTATTTTATGGCGAGACAAAGCTTTTCCATACAATGTGCAATAAAGGTATTACTATAAACAGTTTTCTATCCAGGCTCGCCAACTAAAATGGGAAATTGGTTTATCTAATCTTAACGGTCTATTTATTTATTTTTTTAAATATAAAAGAGAAACAAGATTTCAGAAGTAAATTGGAATGAAAGTGAATATTAATTGCAAGTTGTGAATAGAACAATTAGAAATACCTTGCCAACACGGATTTTATTGAAGGTTTATTCCACGCTCCAATTTTCAATATTTATCCATGGTTTCATGTTTTCCGCCACGGCTACACCGTTATATGTTTTAGAGCTTCTTTGACTACCTCTTAAATCGGATATCTCGTATCTATCATTATCCAAGATTTTTTTCACTTGGAATGGACCTTTGAATGCTGGTAATAGTTTTCGGCTTTGACCATCATTAGTTTGGCTCTGTATTTTAACCAGCACCAAGTCCCCTTCTTTATACTGTTTAGCCTTGATTCTAGTTTTATTGAAACTTTTCTTTTGATTTTCTGCACTAGCCTTAATATTTTCGTCTACTTTTTCGCGCAACTTTGACACGTTTACCAATCGTCGGTGATACTGCAATAACGCGTAACTAATACTTTGCTATAAGGTCTAATTTTCAATACTGCAATATCGCGAAACATACTTTGCTATAATGCCTAACTTTGAATAAAATAACAGCGAAAATTAGACCTGTACTGCAATTCTGTGAAACTACACTTTGCTCCAATTTTCCAATATTCTATACTTCAATACCGCGAGACACACTTTGCTATAATGCCTAACTTTGAATTAAATAATATCGGAAATTAGACCTTATGGCAAAGTGTAGTTTCGCGGTATTGCAGTATCATCGACGCAATGCATCACTATCAAGATCTGGGGCAAGACTGTCACCATCCATACGTAATCTATAACCGAACAGTACCTCACTAGGAACGGCTTGAGTAGTTTTGTGAATTGTGCTATTTAGTCCTTGTTGTAACGCCTTAATGCACTGGTCCCACTGATCATCAGTAGTATCAGCGCCCATTGTTTTCAAGGCCTCTAAAATAGTTTTGTTAAAGCGTTCCGCCTGTCCATTTGCACGAGGCACCCCTGTCGCTACGATATGTAACCTAATATTTTTATGGGCACAATATTGGGTAAACTTATTAGAGGTAAAACAAGATCCTGCATCACTTATTATACGTCTAGGATTTCCAAATGTTTTAGATATGCTTTCTAGTTCTTTAATAACACCAGCCGCATTTGTTTTACGTACCGCAGATATAAATACAAATTTTGTGAACGAGTCTACGACTACCAATAAATATTTATTTTTGTTCTTGGTCGTTACAAATGGTCCCAGATGGTCTAGATGGAGAGTGTGGAAAGGTTGCGCATATTTAGGTAAGGGATGTAAGTGACCTTCTTTTGGGCCCCCTTTATTTTTAAAGTATATACAGTTTAAACAGTTTTTTATATACTTTTTTACAATGTTACGCATCCGTGAAAACCAGTATCGCGTTTGTATGCGCTCAATACACTTGTCTACAGAAAAATGGCCCAGATCATCATGATTACACTTTATGATCTGCCAAATGCATTTTTTTGGAACAACCCATCTACGACCTTGACTAGTTCTCCTATACACTTTTCCCCCTAGTAGTTCGTAACTGTTAAAAATATCTTTATTTTCCTCGGCCTCTCCTGATTCTAATACATCCCTAATTTTAACAATTTCCGGGTCCTGCACCTGTACTGTCAATAACCAATCGGATTCCGTAATTGACATAATTATTTCAGATTCCGATTTTTCTCCGGATGGCACGGGATTCCGGCTCAGAGCATCTACATGCTGCATCCGCGACCCTTCTCTATGGATTATATCGAATGAGAACTCTTGAGTTGATAGGACCCAACGAGCTATTCGCGGAATAATATCCTTTTTGGTTAACGCGTACCTAACTGCACTGCAATCTGTAATTATTTTAAACTGTATACCCAATAAATACAAACGAAACTTTTGAAGAGAACAAACAACGGCTAATAGTTCAAGTTCAAAAGAATGATATTTTTTTTCATCTTCTTTCGTTTGTCTACTATAATAATGCACGACCTTTTCGCCTTCATCATCTATTTGGGTAAGTATACCGGCGATACCATCCCTGCATGCGTCTGTATATAAAATCTTATCTTTATTTGGATCGAAAATAGCCAAAATGCTTTCAGATGTTAATTTATCTCTTAAAATATGGAATGCCTTGCTTTTTACATCATCCCATACCCAGACGGTATCTTTCTTCAATAACTTCGTGAGAGGAGCCGATAGAATTGCACAGTTTCGTATAAATTTTCGGAAATAACTAATTAACCCCAAAAACTGTCGAAGTTGGTGAACCGTTTTGGGTACCGGAAAATTCTTAACAGCGTCTAGTTTAGAATCGTTTGGCATAACGTAACCTGGTTTAATTTTATAGCCTAAGAATTCAATTTCATGTTTAAAAAAATGACACTTTTTTAGATTTAATGTCAAACCATTGGTTCTAAATATCTGCAATACCTGTTCCAATAACTCTATATTTTGTTGTACTGTTTCTGTAACTAAATAAATATCGTCTAAATAAACAATAATATTGCCGAATCTTAAATTACCAAGTACTTTGTTCATCATATATTGAAAACAAGACGGGGCATTAGCTAATCCAAAAGGAAGTCTTAAAAATTCGTAATGTCCGTCTTCTGTTATGAACGCAGTCTTCTCTATTGAATTTCTATGTAAACTAATCTGATAGTACCCACTTTTAAGGTCTAAACTTGTGAAGCACTTATGTCCTTGAAGCCTGTCTACCAAGTCGTCAATCCGTGGCATAGGATATTTATCTTTAATTGTTACTTTATTCAACGCCCTATAGTCAATGCAGAGCCTTTTTTCGCCATTTTTCTTGTCAACTAGAAGTGCGGGACTCGCGTATGGGGAATTACTTTCCCGCACGATTTTATTTTCAAGAAGTTCTTTAACCATGTCTCTAATTGTTTGTCTATCCGCATATGACGTTCTAAAGGGTCTACATTGAACTGGCTGTGAACTCGACAAGTTGATTGTCATTTCATAATTATTGACTTTCCCGAGTTCCTTTATGTTCATAGCAACACAATCACTGTATTGACTAAATAACCCTAATAACTCGCTTTGATGTGTGCTAGCATCTAAGTCTACTGCAGTAATTTTACTACAAAATTCCTTAAATTCACTTGCGTATTGAAATTTAAACTTGTCACCTATACGAGAGTATACTAAATCAGCTCGCTCAGTGACATTTCTTCCAATTAGTATATCGCAGCCAACCATATCATCCAAAATATACAAGTCTACATCAGTCAAAAGTATAGAGTCTAAAGTAAGATTAATGGTAATCTTTTTAGTCACGTATTTATAATTTTGTTTAGAAAACCCTTGTAAAACAATGGGTGAGGGTAGTATGGTAAATGGTAAACAGAGTTTATTAACTATTGATTCGAGTATTAATGAGCAACTGCTACCTGTATCAATAAATGCCTCATAACAATTATTAAACATGTACACCTTTTTAATAAATTTATTACGTGGGTTTGTGGAAATAAATTTAGTTTCTTGTTGTTCAGGTTTCATCACAGATTTTGTAGAATTTTTTTTATGGTAACAGAACGACTCTGTGTGCCCTTTTTTCCCACAGTATTCACACTTATTTGCATCACATTGGTTTCTCTTATGATTACCACCACAGTTATAACACTTAATGATTTTACGGCTAGCGTCTTGACCAACATTGGAAGTAGTAAGTTGATTTGAATTGGTAGAATTATTACTTGAAACGGGAGTTCGATTTACGGATGTTGACTGGCTATGAGTCGCCAATTTAGCTTGTACGTCACGTGATATATTTTCAGGTTTTGTGCACTTTTTGTAAACTCGACTGTGTAAATAACTAGCTAACTCGTCACTTGATTTAAAATTACTAGCTTCTATAGATGCCCCAATATTATTATCACCTATGTTACCTACAATGATTGAAATTATATCTTGCTCGGAAAAATTTAAACATAAACGATCAATCTTGCATTTTTGTTCAAAATAAAATTCATACAGAGATTGGTTGTCAACAGGTTTTCTCTCTATGATTTCTTTTAAAAGATCAAACATATTTCTACGAATTTGAAAACTATTCGATAATTTTAACCGCCAATCAGACCATTTCCACGTGGGCCACTGCTTTTCCGTACGTAATAACGAATCATACCATACTTTAGCTGATCCTTTTAGTTTATTTAGAGCTTGATAGCGAATCATTTTATCAGACCATGAAAAAGTATTTGCGTAAGATCGAATAATATTAAGCCAGGTATCAATGTCATCTTTTAGTGGGTCAAAGTCAGGTATAAAGTTGTTCAAAGTGATCGCATTCGAATTACTTACAGTTTCGGTATATTTATAAGATACCTTATCCTTTCGTCTTGGTGGCGGAGATGGTGTCCTCCCGCTAGAGCTTGAAGAGGAGGTGGAGTGAGCACGTTTTCGCTTTGAGCGCTTACTACCTCGCTTACCCATGGCGTGAAAGTTTCTTGTCACTTCTGATGTTAACAAATCTACTTTCTACATGTAGTAAAATTAGACTACTGCAATTTAAATTCTGTTTTATTTAATTAAATTAATTACTAATACAAAATACAAAATACAAAATAAAATATAAATGTGTAAGCTTCAGCGTTCCGGACAAAAAGAGGCCGCTCCATTTTTTTTTTTTTTTTAGGTATGACCACTAGCAAGTTAACACACGTGGGATATTAACTGCTTAACCGGACTAACAAGAGGCCGCTCCACTGGTGCACAGCCGTTATATAGCCTCTGCGCCATCGTAGCAAGTGACACTGACAGCAGTGTCTTAGCTGTCACCGTCAAGATGGCGTCATTGAGACGATGTTGCCAACAATGGATGATTTTTCCACATATTTTTTCCAGCTATTTCGATTTAAAAATCAAACTACTGAACCGATTTTGATAAATTTCAATGGGACTATTTGGAAAGTACACCTACTCTTTCGAACAAAAAAATATTTTTTCCAATCGGCTGGCAAGGGACGGAGTTATGCGCGAACAAACATAAAAAAAAAAATACAAACATCCGAATTGAGAACCTCCTTCTTTTTTAGAAGTCGGTTAAAAATGTAAGCACATCATTCATATTGAAATCCTACTAATATTATAAATGTGAATGTTTGTATGTTTGTGTAACAATCAGGAAAAAACGGCTGAAGGGATTTGGATGAAATTTGACACACAGAACCTAGTTCATATCCTGGAATGAGACATAGGTATGCTACTTTTTATCCCGGTAAGTGGCATGGATCAATAAAGACTGAGGAGGAAGTGGAAATTCAGAGCCGCTGCTGCCTTAGTACTCTGTAGTACTAAGGCAGCAGCGGCTCTGAATTTCCTACTTGTGAATCTGTATTCACAAGTAGTTAGGTACCAGGAGACCAAAAACATCAAGTACCAGCACCAGGAGACCAGAAACATGTCATAGTATTTTTTGGGCTGGTTAGGGTAGGTAGTCTCGACAAATTCATATCTGGATTTTACAAAAAAAATCAGACGTCTGCGATGTTTTTTCAGCGAGATATCAGCGAAAACGTGTTTTTCACCGTTCCAATGGCGCGGCCATGGGGTTGTTAGTCTTACAGTTCCTAAAATATAAACCCAGGATTTTTTTCTATATTTTTACAAATTCAATCTGTTATTTACCTAAATTTCAGGTCTCTGCAACGCTTAGTTTTAAAGATCTCCGTGGCCGCGCGGTTCCCCGCGTTTCAATGGCGCGGCCACGTTCAAACCCTTATAACTTTTTAATCATGGGTTTGACAAATTTATGGTTTTGGGAATCAACTTTTAGAAAATCTTGCCATGTATTTATTTATTTTTAATTTTCATGGCCGCGCTATTGAAACGGACACGAATGCGTGTGCGTTTCAGATTACGTCGCACAGGACGGGAATTATAAATATTATTGAAAATAAGCATGAGCATTTTAATAAAAATATACGCTCCAGATAGTGGCCCCTCTGCCCCCCCCCCCCCCACTTGACGACGTACTTGGTTAGTTTGTTGGTAGACCGGTCTAAAGGATCTTATGATGGACCAAATT
This sequence comes from Melanchra persicariae, assembly GCA_947386135.1. Lineage (NCBI taxonomy): Eukaryota > Metazoa > Arthropoda > Insecta > Lepidoptera > Noctuidae > Melanchra > Melanchra persicariae. The sequence continues at coordinate 10,466,621 of OX376653.1, read as the reverse complement.
CTGATTATTCTAAGGAGACAGAGTGGACCCATACAAAGGTTTATCAAGCTGTTGGAGCCATATTTCGCCAGTGGTGTAGATTATAAATGTGGTGATCTGTATGACCTGTTGCAGAGTACGAACATTGAAAGGGTTACCTATGCCCGTTCCTTCGGCCTGATGAATTATAAAAAAAACAGCCATGGTTGTAGTCTACCGATATTTTTATTATAGATAAGTAGGTACTGAAACATTTATTTTCTAGCTACTGGCCTACTGCAGCTGTAACACTAAAAGTGGAATAAAAAATTTTATATGAGTAGAAAAGGTATACCTATACAAACAAAATCTTTCACTTGAATCCTTGGACCATACTCTGCCCCTAAGTTGTCTAAGGGGCGGAGTATGATCCGAGGAGGCCTTTTTTCTAAGTTTTTTTAGGTCAGTGGGACAAACCACTGACCTAAAAAAACTTTTGTACAATTAAATACAACAAACTTCAACACAAAAAACACTACAAAGTATTCATTTTTATATAGATAAAATGTACCTAACTTAATGTTTGAAACATCTGATTTAAATAGATATAGGTTTTTCACACTACTAATGTATGACTGCCAGTTTTTAAGTACATGATTATGAATTAAACTAGGTACATAACTATTAAATCAAACACATCATGCAGATACAAGTAAACAGGATACCTTCACATAGGTACATTACAAACGCTAATTCTATATTAATGCATTGTGTTTTAAGTGTATAACTTAAAAAGTCTTTCCATTAAACCTTAGAATTCAGAACAAACCAGAAACTGTCAACGCGCTCAAATGTGAGGTAGACTGAGGCACTGGTTAAATTGTCAATTAGTCAATGGCAGACGCATGTGTAAGTCAAATGAGCCCAAGGGGGGCTCATTTGATTTGCCAGAGAAATAGTTATTTTAATTTACCCTAAAAGAGGTAATGTCACTGTGCACAGGTAACACTACGCGGTTGAGAAGTTATTTTGGACACAATGCGTTTCAAATGTGATTGAAAACTCTTTCTGGTTTGTTCTGTATGTACTCTGAGCCAGTAACACATGAACTGCATTAAAGTTAGTATCAAGTGCTGGTGCCCGAAGATGTCATGCTGCCGTTCTGGACATTTGCTCCAGCTACTGATCTTGTAGCAGACAGGTGAGAAGCTTTCAGACGGTCCAATTCATTAACCCAGGAACGCACATGCTCTAATCGGTGCCATGCCATCTGCAATACTTTCTGCGATGCATAACCAGATCCTTCATGTGGTTGGCCTGTAGATACTTGTGTCAGATAGTTAATCTGATCACTGAGCCTTGATTCCACTTGTTGCAATGTTCTCCAGAATTGGTTTGTGTTTGTTTCTGCTTGCTTCTGACCAGCCTTCTCTTTACTTAACTCCAGGAGTGCTTGAGCTGGAAATAAAGTATTTTCAGATTGTTCATTAGAATCTCTGAATTAAAAGTGCTAAACTATAAGAAGAATTTTAAGATTGTATCATTAAAAATCATTTATACATGTTGAATCATTATGAATGATATAATATGTTGTATTGTAATTGTATGCTCATTTTATGTAATTATGAGTCTTTGTTACTTGAGCTAAAATAAATAATAAATAATTATTATAAATGTTGGACAGACTAAAGTCAAATATAGTTTTACCAGAATACTAGTTTATACTTAAGTAATTAAAATTTGTACTAGTATGGTGTGTTGCGGGTTCGAAAGAGTTACTGTGGCCCTAGAATGCAAAGGGCATAAAGAGGAACACTGATGAATTTTAGTCAGTAAGAGTCTGACACTCGCTTCTGCTCCAGAGCAGAATTTGATGATTTCCGAAGCATAAAGAAAAACTGATGTAATAAAAGTAAATATTGTATTTAATTTTATTGAAAAAGTTAAGTATTTTTGCACTGCTGACTTGCAACTCTTCATTTCTCTACGAGCAGTCTATTGTAGAGTTCTTACCTGCACATTGTAGACATGTTATTATATCTTTTTCAATTTCATTAAGTATTTGAATTCTATCCATAGGAGCAGTCATTTTAAAAGTCAACGATATGATTTCGAGTGCGAGCAGACGTAAATCGCTAAATACCTAACTAGCAATTTTTTTTCTGACAACTACAATCTATATATTACACTTTGTTTTCAGTGTAACACTAATATCGAGGAGCCTTCCTCTGTTACTATTTATTATTAAACTCTTTTCACAGAACACATTTCTTAGGGTGTAGCATTCGCAAAATCACAATAGCAAGCAACCAAGCAACAAAGTGTTCTCATGTTCTGTGCCGCGGTGACATGACAATAGTTACTCTACTCTATGGTGACAATGGTGTGGTGTAGGAGTGGGCGTTGAATGAACGGACCGTTTTTTTAGACTGTTTACTTGGCGTCAACTGTTCGACTGGTTTACAGTTCACGGATAAACCTGTTTACGCATGAACAACATTATATATGCATCGACTTGATTTCGCGTAGACCCGCGTAGTCGACGCACGACGCCGACGGAACAGAACGAGTAATTACGAAGACTGCCGAAGCTTATGCGACGTGCGGTCCCCTTGTAACTGATTGTTTATCTCTTTTTGAAATGCAGTAGGCATGGGTTCGATATATCAAAACGTAACTTATATCGGATATGTGTTTATTATCATACCATATCGATATCTAAATATATATAACCGTTTTCACAAAAACTTCGAGTTATGGTTTATTCAAAGCGCAACAACGAGAACGAATAACGAACAAAACGCAAACTTCACATCACGAGCGATATGACATCGATGGTTTTTATTCGCTTTGTCTCTGTCTTACCATTCAATTTTTACTGGCGTATAAGTGATTTTTTTTTATTGGTGATGGGTTTGCTCTTGACTCTAGTCAATGTCAGATATGACAGAGACAAAGTCTACGATGGAGCGAGCTTACCCAGAAGGAGCCTGTTCACTCTAACTTTGAAGAGATTAGGGCTGTAAGCTTTTGGAAACACAGACGCAGGCAGAGAGTTCCACTCCTTTGCTGTGCGCATTATAAAAGACGTTTGGAAACGCTTAGTGCGAATTGGTGGAATAGCTACAAGGTAGGGATGGTAAGATGCAGTGCGTCTGGATGTCCGATGGTAGAAGGGGGCCGGTGGGATGAGGACGTGGAGTTCTTGGGCACACTCACCGAAGTACAATCTGTAGAAGACCGATAAGCAGGCAACCTTACGGCGATGAGCCAAGCTATGTAGTTTGGCATCCACCAGTTTTGCGTCACCGATGAGCCTCTTAGCTCTGCGTTCCACCGAGTCAAGCGCGGCAAGCTGATACTTAGCTGAGCCATCCCAAAGGTGGCTACAATACTCCATGCAGGATCGGACTTGTGCTTTGTAAAGGGTTAAAAGCTGTCCAGGCCTGAAGTATCGCTTCACCCTATTTAGGATGCCCAGCTTTTTGGCCGCAATTTGGGCTTTGTACTCGATGGTGGCGCCGAAGTTGAGACTGGATGTCAACTCCATGCCCAGGAGCTCGAGCCGATCAGAAACGGGAACAGATGCACCCCGAAAAGTAGGAGTTTGGTCAAAGCGACTCCTTTTTGCGGTAAAAAGACACGCCTGTGTTTTGGTAGCGTTAAAAGTGACCAAATTGTCATCACCCCACTGGGAGACAACGCTTAAGGTCAAATTTGTCCGCTCTACCATGGCTTCTCTTAAGGAACGGACTTCATCCCCGCCGGTTGTTGCGCTGGACAAGTATCTCTCTGAAACCGTACTGTCATCTGCGTACCCAACAAGACCAGGCTGAAGTAAGTCATTGATGTGTAGCAGGAAAAGAGTTGCAGAAAGAACAGACCCCTGAGGAACTCCGGCATCAATAGCCATGAGGTCAGAGGAGCAGCCGTCAACGACTACTCGGATCGACCGTTCATTTAGGAAGTCTGATATCCAGCTACAAAAACCAGCTGGGATGCCATAAGCAGGAAGCTTGTTGAGTAGACCTGTGTGCCAGACCCTGTCAAAAGCCTTCGAGATATCGAGCGACACAGCAAGTGCTTCGCCGTGTCTCTCGATGGCTTCGCCCCAGCAGTGCGTGCGTGTTCGTCCACAGTGTAGACGAACAGAACGCAACATTCCCAGTCGTCCGCAGTGTGGACGACGGGGTGTGAACGAGCGGGAATGACTCATAAAATAACGTAAATAAAATTCAAAAACTTTTATTATTTATAAACCAAATATAGATTCGTATCTATCACATTGTTAAAGAGTCTATTACATTTAGCATTCATATAGTGAGCTCAGACCAACAAAAAAAGGTAGACAGCGCACCGCGAACATCAAATGTGAAGCCACAAAACCGTGCTCCTTCAAATAAATACACAAGCTCACGCACACACCTACACTAAAACCATGCTCAACGCTCTTAGTACGTCACGAGCCGTCGTCTAGAAAACATTAATCCTACTAATATTATAAACTAGCTTCTACCAGCGGCTTCGCCCGCGTGAAAATCGGAAATAGGGAGGGAGGTTTCTCGATTTGTATTGTAACTACACCTACTCTACACCTACCTACACCTACTCTACACCTACCCTACACCTACCCTACACCTACCCTACACCTACCCTACACCTACCCTACACCTACGCTACACCTACACTACACCTACCCTACACCTACCCTGCACCTACCCTACACCTATCCTAACCAGCCCAAAAAATACTATGATATGTTTCTTGTTTCCTGGTACTTGATGTTTTTGGTCTCCTGGTACTTGTAAATCTGTAGTACTAAGGCAGCAGCGGCTCTGAATTTCCACTTCCTCCTCAGTCTTCATTGATCCATGCCACTTACCGGGATAAAAAGTAGCATATGTCTCATTCCAGGATATGAACTACATGTGTGCCAAATTTCATCCAAATCCCTTCAGCCGTTTTTGCCTGATTGAAACACAAACATACAAACATACAAACATACAAACTTTCACCTTTATAATATTAGTAGGATGTTTGTATGTTTGTGTTTCAATCAGACAAAAACGGCTGAAGGGATTTGGATGAAATTTGGCACACATGTAGTTCATATCCTGGAATGAGACATATGCTACTTTTTATCCCGGTAAGTGGCATGTATCAATGAAGACTGAGGAGGAAGTAGAAATTCAGAGCCGCTGCTGCCTTAGTACTACAGATTTACAAGTACCAGGAGACCAAAAACACCAAGTACCAGGAAACCAGAAACATGTCATAGTATTTTTTGGGCTGGTTAGGATAGGTGTAGGGTAGGTGCAGGGTAGGTGTAGCGTAGGTGTAGGGTAGGTGTAGGGTAGGTGTAGGGTAGGTGTAGGGTAGGTGTAGGGTAGGTGTAGGGTAGGTGTAGGGTAGGTGTAGGGTAGGTGTAGGGTAGGTGTAGGGTAGGTGTAGGGTAGGTGTAGGGTAGGTGTAGGGTAGGTGTAGGGTAGGTGTAGGGTAGGTGTAGGGTAGGTGTAGGGTAGGTGTAGGGTAGGTGTAGGGTAGGTGTAGGGTAGGTGTAGGGTAGGTGTAGGGTAGGTGTAGGGTAGGTGTATAATATAAATGTGAATGTTTGTATGTTTGTGTTTTAATCAGGCAAAAACGGCTGAAGGGATTTGGATGAAATTTGGCACACATGTGGTTCATAGCCTGGAATGAGATATATGCTACTTTTTATCCCGGTAAGTGGCATGGATCAATGAAGACTGAGGAGGAAGTGGAAATTCAGAGCCGCTGCTGCCTTAGTACTACAGATTCTCAAGTACCAGGAGACCAGAAACATGTCATAGTATTTTTTGGGCTGGTATAAATTATGTAGGTAGGGTAGGTCTAGGGTAGGTGTAGGGTAGGGTAGTGTAGTGTAGGGTAGGCTAGTGTAGGGTAGGGTAGTGTAGGGTAGGATAGTGTAGTGTAGGGTAGGGTAGAGTAGTGTAGGGTAGGGTAGGGTAGTGTAGGGTAGGTGTTTCCTGAGTAAAACATGTATGATACAAATCAGGAAACCTTCCTATTTCCGATATTCACGCGGGCGAAGCCGCTGGTAGAAGCTAGTAGAAAAATATAATGATGCTGTGTTTGTAAAAAATATGTAAAAACAATAGCTTAACACATACAAAGTCTCACGGAATCACTTTTCACTTGTAAGTACTTGAAATAACATCGTTTTTATTATAAATTAACTATGGTTACTTGGAACAAAAACGTCAACAAACGAAAGCAGTGACATTAAGTGCGAGGGTTGCCATAATATGATTTAAAATTTCCCTATTCGATTAAGCGAATTTTAATGATTTCTTTCTTCGAGTTATATTCCTATTTTCTTTTTTTTTAATGTACTAAATATTTTAGATTTGATGTTTTTCAACACATTTGCGAAAAGACAGTACAATAGGTTATGAAAAAAACTTTTTATTTTAGATAACAGTCGGAAAGTCGGCAACAATCTTTGACGTTTCTAATATGAAAATAGCCCGAAATTGCAAACGGAACTACATCTTTCGTCTAATTTTCTCTTTCGTATTTCTACTAAAGAGAAAATGAGACGACAGATGCTTTTTTTTGTTCATGATAAATAATAAATAATATTCATTTTGTAAGTACTTAGGTTAAACATAACACTTACACGTCAATGCTCGTTATTTTTATCTTGCTATTACCTACTTTTTCTTTATTCAGTGATTTTTTTTGTGGTGGTCTTTTTGAATTTAATAAAGTTGATTGAAAATATAATTACCTATTTTATTTCAGAACAGTTTACATAATTAATAATATCTACGAATATGTTATGACTTACGCTTTTATAACTTATAATTGAATTTACTTAAGTAGGTATGTGTGATATAAATATTTATTTTTTAGGTATAGCTCTTTAAAAAATAATAAGTTACAATACCATACTTAACAATATCTTAGTTGTGCTGACTTGCACAATATTAGCTAACCCATAAAATATTATTTCCCAAGTTATAGGGAAAAAAAATAAAAAATGGCAACCCTTCGAGACACATAAAAAGATGGCTTCACTTTTGATGTTCGCTGCGCTGTCTACCTTTTTCTGTTGGTCTGAGATAGTGAGTAAACGTTTTCGTTCCTGCATTTCAAAAAGAGATAAACAATCAGTTACAAGGGGACCGCACGTCGCATAAGCTTCGACAGTCTTCGTAATCACTCGTTCTGTTCCGTCGTGCGTCGACTACGCGGGCTACGCGAAATCAAGTCGATACATTGAATGTTGTTCATGCGTAAACAGGTTTATCCGTGAACTGTAAACCAGTCGAACAGTTGACGCCAAGTAAACAGTCCAAAACAACGGTCCGTTTAACAACCCTATTTTATTTGTCTAAGGCGAAATAATCAGTCCATCCTAAGCCTGGAACGGAATTTAATTGAACGGCTAGGCATATGACTTGGCTTACTTACATTTAATGGTTTGCCTAGCCATGCTCACTGAAATTTAGTTCCATTCTCTGCCACTTGGCACGCTGTAGGCGGAAGTTCCGCCTACAGCGTGCAAGTGGCAGAAAATGTAAGTTGGGAACCCTGCGGCTGGTCGACGCAATTATGACAGTTCCGCCGCGGTATAACGGTTCATATGAGATACAGCCTGGTGACAGATAGACGGACAGCGAGTCTTAGTAATAGGGTCCCGTTTTTTTATCCTTTGAGTACGGAACCCTAATAATGAATCGCCGAAATGTATGTATGCGCATACTTATAATCTTCCGATCGGACGGCACCAAATTGGATAATTCTTTTTGTTGTGTTTGTGATTTTCAGGACAAGGTTTGTATAAATATAAGATAAGTAAGTATAGGTAGGATAGGTAAGTATGTAGGTACCTAGGTATGTAAGTAGGTATGTACCTATATATCTAGGTACGTAGGTAGGTAGGTAGGTATGGTTTTTGGAAAGTAATTAAATATAGTCAAATTAAACAACATTCATTTTAATTCGTACTATGGGTCACGGGTTCGATTCCCTGTTCGATTTTTATGGCCTACAGATGGTTGTGTCGCTTGCGCTCAGAGCACACATTACGCAACTGGACGACGTAAATTTAAAATATTGTAGTACTTAGTTTTATAGTGTTGGCGTAATGGGAAGTAACCGTAATAAAAATAAGATGCGAAAGGGTTGGCGTAAAGAAACCGGTAAACATAAACGTAATGAAGTATCACCCGACCGTTCTACTTACAGTATTAGTGATTACAAGATGTAGGTAGCATACGACACGTTTGGCCTGTCGGGTGGCAGGGAACCAACTTCAAGACGCCGAGAGTTTAGGTAATTTCTTTTTACGGTGAAACTTTTGGTAATTTAAAAAAATAAAAAACATAAGACCTGCTTTATAGTCAGTTCAGTTAGTTTGCAAAGTTTCATGATATAATTTTAAGTATTTTTGGAATACTAGCGTTTTATTGTTTGGTTTAGAGGTAACTTTAGATATTTTTTTTTTATCGAGAAAATTTTATTGAATCGTGTTTTTGACAAACATAGTACTTAACATTAATCCTCAACTTTACCACATACTTATTTCAAAATTAATGCTGCATTAATTCAGAAATAAATATATGGTAAAGTTCAATATTTTCCCCCGATTGTTTTGAATATATAAAACAACGCCGCCGTTTATTTAGTTCAGCAATACCAATGATGTTTTTGCCTATTTTGGTATGTTATGTTTTGTTTATAATGTTGGAAAAGTCAAATCGTGAATATAAGAAACATTAATTCTTTACAGGTTTCACCGAATAGTATGACTGACTCTAATACTAATGCTCCTGGGCCTTCGCATCACATATTTTCACGTGTCACCTGGCGGAGACTGACCGGGTGACTGGGTGTCGTGAAGAGGTGGCACTGACTTAAATTAAAACAGTACCGCAGCGCGTCTGCAGTACACTACATGCAATTACACCCAGGCGTGCGTTGCTATTCCAATCCGGCAGGCGCACGCCATCATCATCTCAGCCAGCAAGTGGCAACACAATGACATGACGGGCCCGTATTTACGGGCCACGGAATGCCCCCGCGGGCAGGGGATAAAAGTCCCGTGACCGCTCGCCACGTCCCCTAATGGGAACGTAGCGATTTTCATTTAAATAGGTAGCACCCACGTACAATGGTCCACAGAAGGACTAAGTGCGGAAACCATACCCAATAGATAGATAGATGTGATAGCACCTTCTTCACAGTGACAGTATCTTGTCGCCTTTCAACCCTTCAATCCAGCACACTTGTACGACCTATCATACAAAAATATTTATAGGTGCATTCAGAAATTTGTCTGTTTCACAGCTGTAATATGAGGTCCAATCTCGGTAGGGTAGATGTAGGGTAGGTTTTACACAAATATATGTAGATGATACAAAGTATACTGGGTCATCTAATTATATTTTAATAAAAACGTACCTTATTATATTTTTCACTCACCATTTTAACTGTATAATATTTCTTATTAAGTATATGAAGGTAGCCCCGGCGCTCGCCATTCGCAAACACATGCCTACGGTGGCCGGGAATCGCCTTGCATTCCCCCGGGGGTCTTCTTCTATTGTGGCAGCTGACATCTTGCGGCTTCAAGTTTACTTATATGACAACTTCACACAAGTAGGTACATTTCAAAGACTTATTTAATAAGACAAAACGATGTGTAAAAATATATTAATAAAAGTCTTTCCAGTAACAAATGAACTGCATTGAAGTTAGTATCAAGTGCTGGTGCCCGAAGATGTCATGCTGCCGTTCTGGATATTTGCTCCAGCTACTGATCTTGTAGCAGACAGGTGAGAAGCTTTCAGACGGTCCAATTCATTAACCCAGGAACGCACATGCTCTAATCGGTGCCATGCCATCTGCAATACTTTTTGTGATGCATAACCAGATCCTTCATGTGGTTGGCCTGTAGATACTTGTGTCAGATAATTAATCTGATCACTGAGCTTTGATTCCACTTGTTGCAATGTTCTCAGAAACTGTGTAGTATTTGTTTCTGCTTGCTTCTGGCCAGACTTTTCTTTACTTAATTCCAATAGTGCTTGAGCTGAAATGAAGTATTATTGAAGGATTGTATAATCTTTGAATCAAAGGAGCATTGTTAGAAGAATCTGGAAAAGGTTCAAGTAGCAAAATAGTCCTATAGTAATCGACTTATAAGACTAAACGTCTAGTAGGAATCTAATAGACGCTTTGACTAAGATCAGTGATCTTAGTCAAAGCGTCTATTAATATGATGTTTTATAGACGTTTACAGGATACGATTCTTACCAGAACTTAGTTATATAAACGCATTATATAAAACTAATTAGCATGTCATTGTATTGTATTTTCATCCAATTAACACATTTCATAAGATTGTTTATGCTTGTTAACGTCTTGTTTAATTCTTATATAAGACATGCACTTCTTTAAACGTCTTAGATTTAGGAGCTATAATTACGTTAAGTATATTAGTTTTTTTTTTAAATTATATTACAGGATTGATTTGTTTGAGGCGAGCACGAAACTGCATGCCCACCGATGTTTATAGGTAAAATTCTGCTTATAAGGTAAATGTCCCGTATTTCGGCATGTTAAGGCTCGAATTCGTTATTTTTTTCTTAATATTCCTAAACATGATAATACTTTGAAAGCTTTTCAGTGATGGATATTGATATTTTGGCAGTAATTTACTGCATGGGTTGTATAATTTTAGTTCGTTTTTTTTTTAATATGAATTTATTTGTAGAGCTCTTATTTGGCTCCTATGTCGTGATAAAATTTGGCTCTGCTCTTAAGTTCGTGAATGTGTGGCCCCTGTTTCGGGATAAAGTTTTCCAGAGTAAGTGTTGATGTGATGTTCCTAATAAAAAGAAAGGTATATTTATTTAATTATTAACCAAAATTAACAAATACACTAAACATTAAAAATCATAAATATTTGACGGGTTTAAATAAAAAAAAATGCATTGTTTCGTCATACTTAGTACCTATTAAATTTTCTTTTTCATTAATTACCGGATCGATAACACTGGTCAACAGTGGTTTTGGTGCCAAGAAGCTGTAATATTTTTTCAATTCAGGACCCTATTCTAATTACATTTATAGCAAAAATATTGATTTTCTACGTGTAGTTTTATAGATTTTTAATTGAACAGAAAAAATAAATATTTACACCAAAAACAACATTTATTAACTTCTTATGTACATAAAAACTTTCTTTCACGCGATTTTCGTGAATGAGGCGTAGCAGGACAATCACGTTGCATCCCCCAGCAGTGACTACTGCTGGGGGATGCAACTATGGAGAAACTAGAAACACGTATGGAAACTATGGAGGAGAGGTACCAAGGTTGATGGGATCAGCATATGATGGCTGACTAGCCATCATATGCTGATCCCATCAACCTTGGTACCTCTCCTCCATAGTTTTTAGGTCTTGGTGAAACCGCTCCCCTTGTTCTTCGCTATAGGAACCAAGATTCTCTGGTAACTGGTCAAGGTGATTGTGGAGATAATGCACTTTGATGGACATGTTACATCCTAAGCTTTTGAAATTTTCCAGCATGTTGTTAACAATTTCAGAGTAGTTACTTGACTTGTGATTTCCCAGAAAGTTTTTAGTAACTTCAAATTAAACGAATTCCACGCAAGTTGTTCCGAACTGGTCATTGATCTTGGGAAATTAGTTCTAATATATTATATCTTTTATCAATATTCTTATCTGTGGGCCATCAAAAATACCCGCTTTTATCTTTTCTATGCTTAAACTAGGGAATTTTCTCATTATATCGCTAGTCACTTTGCTATAGGTTTCTTCAAATGATGGTTCACGGTTAGAACAAAATGTTGGAACAGGTACTTCCTCTGAATGTGGTAAAGGTCTTTTAGCCGATTGTAAATCTGGATAAGTAATTTTTTTAACATTAACACCACGCAAATTGACACAGCAGAAGTAACAGTCATCGAAGTGTTTTTTTTTGTTCTCTCCATTGCATGGGCACCCCGAACCTCATGCGGCTTCTTGTACCACTGACCCACTGTCTCAAGTGTTCATAGCACATTTTGCAAACAATTTGAGGTATCCACGGCTTCTTTTCGTTTACAATTTGCGACTTAAAGTATGAAAAATAAGCACTTTTTATAAAATCTGTTATCGGCTTCCTGAACTTTTTGATTGTGTATTCCCCACAAATATAACAAAACACATTTGGGTCATTGAGACAACTTCTTCGCGATGAAGACATGATATCAAAATTTTTTATTTATAGAAAGATACTAATAAGACTTGAAACCGTGTTCCCGATAGTACAGATTACAGCATATTTAAAAAACAGAGGGTAGACACAAAACTACACGTAGGAAAAAAAAGTAAAAAATATTTTTAGTGTTGCCAATGTATACCTAATACAAAACCACTAACGAGATCTCGGCACCAAAAATTTTTTTTCCATTTGTTGACCTGTGTAATAGATACTTTTTCGCCTCTCCTTGCTAATACAGCTTGGCCTTTATGGCACAAGAAAAAGCTGACTCATCACAATTTTGGTACAATAGTTTTTTGTACGGCATTTTGTACCTTGCCCCTGAAAAATAAAAAGAACTTATGGAACCAGTCTTTGAGTAAATTCATAACAATTTAAGATTCCTACTTATCTATACTAATCTATACTAATATTATAAATAATAATATAAAGAGGTAAAATTTGTAAGTAGGGGGTAATCTCTGGAACTAATGATCCAATTCTAAAAAATTTGACACTGGTAGAAAGCTACATTATTCCTGAGTGCTATAGGATACAAATTATTTTTATAACATGTATATTAACCGAGCTATCACAACTTTTGTCTAGCAAGTCGGAAATAAATACCTGAATAAAATAGAATTATTTGCATGCATGTATGTGTAGGGTAGGTGTAGGGTAGGGGTAGGGTAGGTGTAGGGTAGGTGTAGGGTAGGTGTAGGGTAGGTGTAGGGTAGGTGTAGGGTAGGTGTAGGGTAGGTGTAGGGTAGGTGTAGGGTAGGTGTAGGGTAGGTGTAGGGTAGGTGTAGGGTAGGTGTAGGGTAGGTGTAGGGTAGGTGTAGGGTAGGTGTAGGGTAGGTGTAGGGTAGGTGTAGGGTAGGTGTAGGGTAGGTGTAGGGTAGGTGTAGGGTAGGTGTAGGGTAGGTGTAGGGTAGGTGTAGGGTAGGTAGCCAGTTGACGGGAGCGAAGCCGCGGGGGACAGCTAGTTTAATCAATAAAAATAAAATGAATGTACCGATTTCACATCTATTGCGTAGTGCAATGGTCTGTGTCTGTGTTTTACCTACCTCTACCTGTCACGAACATGGGGAAAAGTAATAAAAACCGGTCCCTTAATTCGTTACACTGATTTTTTTGCAACTCCTGCGCTTAATTTTGTAGATTATGTTTAAAGTATGTTAATTAACCATTAATCAGTACGTCATAAATATACAGAAAAATAAATCAAATTATAAACAAAATTGTGCTGGTACTAAATGTGCGAATTTACCTTAAAATTGTAAGCTCGGGTCACATTCAAACTCGTTTTATGAGAAATCTAGTGAACAAAACAGGTATACCGAATTTAGCTCATACGAAACTTCATTAAATAAAATATTTGAATTATTATTCACATTTAAATTATCTTAGTTTCTTAAATAAATACATAAACAACCAAATTTTACCAAAAAATCTTTGATTCGGTAGTGTCACGAAACAGGGGTCGCACGAAAAATAAAATTACCGTTATTTCGTGAGTCGATTTATTGCAGTTTTAAGGCACTTCTATACTTCCATATGACCTTTTTCTAAGTCAAATAAATTGTTTAGGAACCCATAATAACTCTATTAAGTTATGTTCAAATGGACTTACCATTGCCATTCTATATGATCATGAAGTCGGAGCGAGCATCTTACAAGGAGTACTCGCACACCCCACAGCTGTTTGTGGCCGACAGACAGTTTCGAGCTTCGTATTATTTTCAGTTTAGTCGCTAAAATATTGGTTCTTGGTTTTTATAATACATTAAATGATAGAGAATTTTTACTTATGTATAATATAAAAAACAAATATTTCAATTGCTTATTTTTTGCGCCAAAAAGAAAACTCACGAAATAACGTACTAGCACGAACTTGGGGCCCTTTACCTTATGTGTCCTATGTTTGCTATCACTAGAGTAACCGGCCATTTTCCGGCCATATATTTGCCGGGAGTGCGGGCCGTGGGGCGCCCACAATGCCAAACAAAAAACTATCGCTTGTGCGATCCCATTCTCGTAAGATAACAAGTTATTTTATAATAAAATACCATTTTACGTTTATTAAAAAAAACTCGAACTGAATGAGAGAAAATTTAAAACATGCATAAAACGCACAATATGTAGACAGGCATATCATGAACCTTAATAAAAATGCTTGGCTAAATGCCGGTCCTGCTCCGTGACCGTCAGGATGGCTGGACCAAACGAGATATGTACATGAGTCCATGTGCACCGTTTACTACCTATTTGCTACTATTTACTACCTATAATGAAATATTTGCTACCTTTGCGATAAGAGAGATATCAAAGAAATAAAGTGGTCAGCCATTCTGACGTCAGGTTGGCTGACCACTTTCAAGTTCTCATAGTTTTAGCGTTGTATAAATTGCGTTGTTAATGTAAATATTTACTACCTGTTTGCTACCTTAACATATATTTGTTACACAATTTTAGGAAGCTCCTATTAAAAGTTATTATTAAAAGTCATTTAAACGCCTGTACATCAATTATTGACGTCTTTTCTTCTCAGAATTATTGCTATTAATAGAAAACTGGCGGGGACTAGCAACAAAAAGATATCCTATGGATATCCAGAAACAAGATGTTTTTAGGCCACTAAGCGCCTGCAAAAACATTGTTAGCAATCATTCAAATAGTGCAAATAGCTTCATGTTTTTGACTGACTGACTGTAAATGGTTTATTGGAAATAAATGCTTTGACTTTGACTTTAATGTGGATTCAAAATTTTTATTTTTTGTCAAAGTTATACTGCTGAAAATGAATGCTCTATTATTAACATCACGCTGATCAATGTGGGATCGATTTAATCAGTAGCGGCACATGCTAGATCGTTAGAGGACTAAATCGCACTTAGTCAGTGCATTTACCGGATCTTTATAGGACAATGTATCCTGTAAAAGCACCTAAGAAGAAAATTGTAAAATCCAATTGCATTTTACCAGACTGTTACACAATGATCACAGAGCGTAATAGTCCTATAAACTGCGTCCAAATGCGGTTCTATAAACGTCTACAGGATTTCTATAGGGCTAAAAAATGCATGCTCCTAGAATAACTACAGGACTAAATTTTGCTAGTTGGGTTAGCACAACAGCGTGGGATCTAGCACAAAAAAGTAAGTATTTTAGATTAAAAAATAAGTTCTATTGAATTTTATTATTTTTGTGGACAAGATTACATGCACAAGTAGAATGTGGCCAAAGAAGAAAAATCATGTTTTGATCATGGACTTGGGTCTGAATTTAATTTCTAGATATTCAAATCGGCTAAACTTTCCTTTATGGGCTGTCGCTTTGGAAGTTCATTTTTTTGTGGATAGTACTCATAAATACAAAACTTTTTACAAATTTTCAACACCCGGAGACTCATCGTTATCGAATTAAAATCTTTGAAGTTTCCATACAAATTGGAAAATAATACGCCATTTGTACATTTTTAGGTTAGATAAATTGTCATAGTAGCATTGTCATGTCACGTTCCGTTTATGGTAGAGGTGTATTTTATTCAATTTAAAGTTATGGTTTTTACATAATTTACATTTTTTATAATTTTATTTTCACGTATTCACATATTAAATTTGGTGGGTAATTAATGTGCTGAATAACCGGGCTGTATCATGCAATTACATTGACTTTTTCAAACAAGAAATAACAATATTTTTTTTTACACTGTGGAACGGAACGTGAAGCGACGCCATTTTGCTATAGCTGTGTTTCGATCTGTCAGTCAGGACATGGGGCACCCCGACTCGGACAGGTTAGGTTAGAAGGGGATGGCGGGGTCTAGTGAGCGAGCGAACTGACCCCGCCATCCCCTTCGTGGTTATTTTTTTTCAAACCCTTGAGCCGGCTCCGACTTGCTTTTAAGAGGACTAAGGATGCAAGAGGATTAGGCTTCAAAAAATGATTTTTTTTGGAAACGGTTAGTTACCTTTTCATGATAGTGGTGCCAGGGAGGAGGGGGGCACCCTCACCCCTCCCACCTGCCTCTTTCAGCTACTGGATACGAAATTTTAAGCAAAATTTTTATTCAAACCTATAAACTTTAACCATGGATATCTCCATAACCATGGGGCTCCGGGTGGTGGGGGTGGTAGAGGGGGGTAGCCCCCCTCCCCCCCCTCCAACCCCCCAAAATCTGCGGCCCATAAAGGAAAGTTTAACCTTCAATTCAAGAAAAAACATTGTTTTCGCACTCGTAACTAAAAGTGATTACTGGGATGAAAGACGAGAACTATTCTTCAGCTGTTCTTACCCGCACATTGGAGACATAATATTATATCTTTTTCAATTTCATCAAGAATTTGTATCCTTTCCATAGGAGCAGTCATTCTCAATAACCAGTATTTCAGAGGCCTTTAGAGCCGCAGTATTTCACAAATATTTATATCAGTATTCAGTATTTATTGATGTTTTATTTCCGACACTCGAGTCGAGATGTTTGCGAATTTGCGAATTTTGAGATTTACGAAATTTGATGACTTTGACGTGAGTGAAGTGACTTTTTATTAGTTTGACACTTGATCACAGAATACTAATACAGGTACCTACATATATTCTGCTGTGACGGCTGTGACCAAGTGTCAAACTAAGATTTTAGAGGAAGTCAAGATGAGGCAAAGAACTAAATTCGCCTAATCATTCGAAATTATGCACAATTAAATTGATGCCTCCCACGCAAAAAGTAACATGTTTTTTTGGCAAAATAAGATTTACACACGACATACGACCAAATGCGCGGGAGGTATTGAAATTATTATATGCGATGCTATCAAAGAAGCCAAAGCAAATCACTCAGATGGACTTAATGCTGGTAGCCGTCTCAGGAACATTAATTGCTGTAACATTCCTATAATTCTCAAGAGTATGAGATACACAGTGTAAAGAACGTGATATTTTTGGTGTGCTGAAAAAACATAATCATATTGATACCCAGAGAAATTTATATGTCTGTGTTGATACCGCATCGTTAATCATAGTAACGATAACGTAAGACCGCACTAGGCGGAACTGCGCTGCAGCGGAGCGACGCGACACTTATTGATGAAGTTCGGTATACCGCACTAGAACTGCAGCGGTGCGACAGTTTTGTCTCTTAGTTGAGCGGCACCCTCTATACGCGATTAATGAAACTGAAGACGTGATCTTAGTGTCACTACTTTACGAGGTAGAAGAACAGCCAATGAAATAAAAAAAAGCCGAGACTAACGGCAATGGGTTCATGACATTACGAAATCGCGACATGAAGAAGGAGAATATCATCATGTACGAGAAGAATATTTTTTATGCCACGGCCTAAAAGAGACACAAAGAGATTTCATACGTACATAATTTTAGATTGTCGCTGCGTATAAGTTTAACGAGTTAGTACGAATTATGCAGTCATAGGCACATAAAAGAGAGGACACTCTATTCCGAAAAGAGCCAAAATACTGTTCTTTTTCGTACTATTCATATAATGGACAATTTGTAAATCATACAACTCTGGATAATTACTACTAACAATAGTGCGCGCGGAACTAGTTGGCCGCGCCTTAGGTGGCGACTCATCTCGCTATTGCAATCTCATGTGCGTTTTGTCTAAACTAGCCAGAACTTTCAACGCGTGTTGCCGTCGCGAAGTACGGCGCCGCACTGAGTAATGACAGCAAGCTCCCCCGCCTCTCTCCGTTTCACCGCTCACATACCTAAGGCGCGGCCAACTAGTTCCGCGTGCACTATAATACAATAATTTTTTTTACAAAATTAATTATACAAAACAAAATGCACGTCCGGCACGTTGACTTGTATGAAAACATGAGGTGAAGCGTCGCAGTCGCGCTGCTAAGGCTAACTATAACGCACCTAGCGGCAACGAAACTGCGCGTCGCGAAACTACGCGTCAATTTTGCTTAATTGGCCAACTTTGACGCGCAGCGTCGCGCAGCGCGGTTCCGCTGCCGCGTAGTCCGGTATGTCTAATAGGTACGTTTCCTTAGAAACAATATTTTGAACTGAAGTGTTGCATCTCTCCATTGCAGCGCAGTTCCGCCCAGTGCGTCTGTTATAGCCGTAACAGACGCTCGGATTTGTTACGGCGGACTAACTACGCCCACAAAATTCGATCTCGCTACACACGCGGATCTGGTCCGGCGGACCATGCGGCGGATTAACTCCACCCACGACACCACAGAGTATATATACTATACTGAATTGTACGCCTTCAAGTGCACAAAAATTATGGTGGTAGCGGCAACAGTAGCAGCAACATTACAACCACCATGTACCAATCACACCGTAAAAAGCGGAAAAAAGCGGCTAAATTGTATTATGAGAAATACATTATTAAATTTTTATTGTAGTCTGTGGTAGTTTAGTACGGCAAAAGCGTATATACACCAAGCGGACCAAATCCGATGTGCAAACAAGCGGACCGCGGCGGACTCAATTATTAATAAAAATGTTCGGCGGACCACTCTACCACAGTATAAATATGGACAGTAGGGAAACTAAGCCTAGTTGAGAACATAATTACCTACGCTCCATTGAAGCAATAGGGTTGTCACTTTTAATGTTTTTGATATATTTTTTTTTACATTTTTGTTCTGTAGTGATCAATCAATCGAATTTGAATAAATAGCTTACAAACATAATTTAAATAGGTAATCTCGGCGTCCGTTAACCTCAGCGAAAGACGATAGTTTAAACACGGAAATCAATTTAATATTTACACACAACAACTTGTAGAACTAAAGATCTTTAACTTTGTCATTACGGCGGAACCTTTTACAAGTTTTAGCGGGAGCGTACGCGAGCCGCGGTTGGACGAAAAGGTTTCGGGCGCTCGTCGGAGTGGGCGCACGGTAGACGCCGCAGCGCAGGTGGCGCGCGGGCTGGGCTCATGAGTGGCTACGAACCGTACCGCGTTTCAATCCGAAAATGCGTGTGATATCTAGTAATTAAAAAACCCATTACATAAAAAAATACACACACCCATGACAAAAAAATTGATAGGTACCTTTTGCAGCCGCCATCTTGGATTCATGTTTTGACAGCACTATCGGCTTCAACACCCTCGAAAACCATGAAAACGACACCCATGACGAAAATATTGATATAGAATACCTATTGTATCCGCCATCTTGGATTCACGTTTTGACAGCACTATCGGCTTCAACACCCTCGAAAACCAAAAAAACGACACCCATGACGAAAAAATTGATACCAATTGCAGCCGCCATCTTGGATTCACATTTTGGCAGCACTATCGGCTTCAACACCCTCGAAAACCATGAAAACGACACCCATGACGAAAATATTGATATAGAATACCTATTGCAGTCGCCATCTTGGATTTACTTTTTGTTACCACTATCACTATTGCACTATCAGCTTTAAATACCCTCAAAACCGCCGCATTCATGATTTAGAAGTAAGTTCACGAATTCATTATGATCGATCACACAGACTTATACGTAATTCGATAACGATTAAATAACAATAACTAGAAATCATTCTTACCTTTCAATATCAGCAGGAAGTTTAAAATACAATAGCTCCGGTTTTGATGAAGCCGAGTTCAAACAGCCGTATACTACGCAATACTTTCCTGGCATTTTCAATAATAAAAAGTTAAACGTGACCACTCGTCTTGACGCGGCACTTACTACTGCGAGTCCCGCGAAGTTACCTTAGGAGTCTCGTCGGTGTGCATGTTTGTGTGAGTGTGCCGTTTCGAGCGTTTGTAGGCAGTTTCCCTACTGTCCATATTTATATTGTGACTCTACACACGGGCTGATATGCTCCGAGAGCGTACCAAATCTTGTGGGCGGAGTTAGTCCGCCGTACCAAATCCGAGCGTCTGTTACGGCTATAACAATAAAGGATTGTAAAGGCGTACGCTAAAATTTGTCGTGCATTTGCGCTATTTTTCTAGTAGTTTAACTCTGCTCACAAGATATTTTAAAATAATATTTCTAGCCTTGTTTAATTTTATTTTTGCGTACTTCCTAAATTCTCAAACTAGGTCACACAGTGTTTTCGATTGATGTTGATGGGTCGCAAACTCGCAATCTGTTTGGCCACTGCCACACTTTCCGTACCGGGCATCCCATGCTAGCTACGCCACTGCGTAGCTAGCATGGGTGACCCGGTACGGAAAGTGTGGTGTCACCCCACAAATGAATCCTCCAGCGCCTTTCGTTCCCGTGATGGCATTCGCAAGCCATTTTTCGACCCCACCTCGCAAAGGTTATGATGGTGCGTCACCCGTTTATAGGTGACACCCGACACTAACAAAAAAACAGTCAACTAACGGTCGGATCGAAAATCGAACGACAGTCGATTTTAGAGCATGCTCGTAATACTACTACTCATTACTAGCATCACTTTGACACACATGCTACTAAGTAGCATGCTTTCTTGCTAGTAATGAGCATGTGTACCTTTACTATGTTTTCTTGTCGTTGGTGTTTGTGGGTGTTTTTTATTTTGCAGTTGGCATCCCTAACTAATGACAGCTCTCCACGAAAATCCTTTTCAATCGGCCATTTTTGTCGCGACTGTCTTCGAACATGGTTAGTAGTTTTAGAAGTACCTATTTAAATCTGTGAATATATCTTGAATCTCGTTTTGTAGTGGTTTATAAAAGACTGATCAATATCAACAGTGATGTTGGATTGCTATTCTAGTGAATATTCCCTTCATTAAAGTGTGAAAATCAACTTTTCTTGTGGCATTGGCATAGCATACAAATGATGATCTCCTATCTTTATATTATACGGTTAGAACCTGAGTTCTATGTGAAGATTTTACTAGGGCGGACTGATGTTTACAACTAAACCTGTTGCAAGTATTTCTGTAAAAGCTCAATAAATTAAAGCTTCCATTTGTTTTCAGTCGCATAGAAAGTTTTCGGCGCCCCGCCATGGGTCGATGGGATTCTACCCCAAGAAGAGGTCCCGCCGTCATCGTGGAAAGGTGAAGGCATTCCCCAGAGATGACCCTAGCAAGCCTGTCCACCTTACCGCCTTTATTGGTTACAAGGCTGGTATGACCCACGTGGTTCGTGAACCCGACCGTCCTGGATCAAGTAAGTTGTCGTGCTTATTCTATGTTTGATGCTCTCATTGTCAATATATTCAGACTTTCATTATATTATGCCAAATGTGTTACTCAATGATCTCGTAAATCTTCAGAAATCAATAAGAAGGAGATCGTGGAGGCTGTGACCATCATCGAGACGCCTCCCATGGTGGCCGTCGGCGTGGTTGGTTATATCGAAACCCCACATGGTCTCCGCGCTCTGCTCACCGTCTGGGCTGAGCACATGTCCGAGGACTGCCGCCGTCGCTTCTACAAGAACTGGTAAACATCTTATTTTAATAAATGACATGAATTCCTTGTTCTGGTCCTATAATATTTTGCAAATCATGTAAAGAATTGGTAGGTATTATTCCATGTTACTAATCAGTTACAATAGCTCTCCTCTTAATAATGAGAGTTTCAAATCAAATATGCCTGGTGCATATTGCTACCAATTGGCCTCCGCTCAACGATGAGGCCATTTGGTTTTTCTTACAGTGGGCTCTTATGATTTAATCAATTAGGTACAAATGCAAGAAGAAGGCATTCACTAAGTCCAGCAAGAAATGGCAGGACGAGCTTGGGCGCAAGTCCATTGAAAAAGACTTCAAGAAAATGATCCGCTACTGCAGTGTAGTGAGGGTTATTGCCCACACTCAGATGAAGCTGTTGAAACAGCGTCAAAAGAAAGCCCACATCATGGAAATCCAAGTCAATGGTGGAACCATTGAAGACAAAGTCAAATGGGCAAGGGAACACCTAGAGAAGCCCATTCCTATCGACTCTGTATTTGCTCAAGATGAAATGATTGACTGCATTGGTGTCACCAAGGGTAAAGGATACAAGGGTATGTAGCAACATTCTGTTTTGATTATTTTACTTCTCTGTTAGGTAGGTACTATCAATAAAGCAATCTTAACTGTACTTATATTTTCAGGTGTGACCTCTCGTTGGCACACAAAGAAACTTCCTCGCAAGACGCACAAGGGTCTGCGTAAGGTTGCCTGTATTGGAGCATGGCATCCTTCAAGAGTTTCATTCACTGTTGCCCGTGCTGGTCAAAAGGGCTACCACCATCGTACTGAGATGAACAAGAAGATTTACCGTCTTGGACAAGGTCGGTTACTAGTTCATTGCCCTGAATTAGTTCTATATTAGATTATGTAATTTTCACCTACATTATGATTTTGTTGTTGTTTACAGGAATCCACACAAAGGATGGCAAGGTCATCAAGAACAATGCTTCTACTGAATATGACCTGTCTGAAAAGTCTATCACCCCCATGGGAGGGTTCCCCCACTATGGAGAAGTCAACAATGATTTTGTGATGATAAAGGGATGTTGCATGGGACCCAAAAAGCGTGTAATTACTCTGAGAAAGGTATGTTATATGATACCACTCTAAACTTCAAACAAAAAGCCAAGGATACACTAGGGGACAAATGTGCCACGACATGTAACGGCGACATGTCAAGCGAATCCGGCCGATTTCGCTTGACAAATATAGCGACAACGCGCGACTTATGTCCGCAGCGACGTTAGACGAAGTCATGCGACTTCGCGAAACTTCGCCTGACATATCTGGCGACATCGCGCGACTTATGTCCGTAGTGACTTCAGGCGACGTCGTGCGTCGTGAATAGTTCTATTAGTTTCAGCACTATGTCCACATTATTGACAAAGAAGTTGCACTCGTATCTGCACTCAGAGACTTAAATCCCACAACTGAAAGCTACGCTGCAACACAGGATAACCGAGCGATGTTGCCACACATGTTGAGCGAAGTCCGGCAACGACGCGCTACTTCACTTGATGTAGTTGGCGACACGTGTCGTGCGATGTTGCCAGATATGTCGAGCGAAGTCCGGCAACATAGTGCTACTTCACCCAACGTCGCTGGCGACACGTGTCGCACGACATTTGTACTCATTTTTACCCTAGTGTATCCTTTGCTTTATGTTTCTTCTAACGAATGTATTACATAGTTCTGTTGTTTTTATTCCAGTCCCTGCGCACCCACACCAAGAGGGCAGCTCTTGAGAAGATCAACCTTAAGTTCATTGATACATCCTCCAAGTTTGGTCATGGTCGCTTCCAGACGCCGGCTGATAAGGCTGCGTTCATGGGAATACTCAAGAAGGATCGTATCCGTGAAGAGGCTGCAGCTACTACAGCACCAGCAGCTCCTGCCCAGTCCTAAACATGGACTAATAAAAATAAGATTGAATCTGTGTATTTTTTTATTTACCCAATTAGGTAGTGTTCATTCCACTGAAATCCCCTAGATCAGTCCCCCATGTACGTTTGCCCAGCACGGCCCCCCGGAATTTGCGAATTAGGTGTGCACCAATGCAATGTACTCGCCTCTAGGAGTATATGTACCGGTTTCTTTTTCAATGTACCTCTGTACTTTTGAAGAAATATGCAAAAAAAAAAGAAACCGACTTCCAAAAAACACTACAAAGTTCAAAATAACTTTAATTTCGGAAGTCGGTGTTTTTGGTTGCTTCTTCGTTATTTCACACCGACTTCCGAAATTAAAGTTATTTTGAACTTTGTAGTGTTTTTTGGAAGTCGGTTTCTTTTTTTTGTGAAAAAGTTTTTTTATTTTTCACTTTTTAGTGGTAGTCACTGGAAAGTCACAGGAAAGCAAAAATACGCAATTTCGTATGTACATGGATGATTTTTCCACATATTTTTTCCAGCTATTTGGTTTTAATAACCAAACAACTGAACCGATTTTGATAAAATTTCAATGGGACCATTTGGGAAGTATACCCTTTCCAACAAAAAAAGAATTTTTCAAATCGGTTGGCAAGCGACGGAGTTATGCCCGAACAAACATAAAAAAAAAAAAAAAAAAAAAAAAAATACAAACATCCGAATTGAGAACCTCCTCCTTTTTTAGAAGTCGGTTAAAAAAAGGGGGCCGTGCCAGCCAAACGCTTTCAGCACGGCCCTCGTGTAACTTGAAAAATAAATAGCGTATTCAAAAGTTTCTTAAACTCAACGAATGTACCCTATTAACACGTTATATGTGCCGCAACAGATACTGTGAATTCGTAATAACAAATAATATATAGACGTAGATAGGGGGCCGTGCCGGAAATAAGGAATATAAGGAAATATCTAAAAAAGACAAGACAACCTTA
Source organism: Melanchra persicariae (assembly GCA_947386135.1). Taxonomy (NCBI): domain Eukaryota; kingdom Metazoa; phylum Arthropoda; class Insecta; order Lepidoptera; family Noctuidae; genus Melanchra; species Melanchra persicariae. The sequence continues at coordinate 10,442,148 of OX376653.1, read as the reverse complement.
GCCAAAAACTATTAACCTTTTAACAGCCTACGTCGGATTTATCCGACAAATATTTTCGTGCCCATTTCGCCAGAGTCGTATATTTACGACAAAATACAACAGCTCGTTTCACATGTATTTTTTAGTGCACAACCCCTTTTTGATGTTGGTATTAATTTTTCGATTCACTCAAATTCACTGTGCCGGGCGCTGGGGGCACGACAACTGATATAAAGTCGGGCGGTTAAAAGGTTAAAATATAATTGATGTTTGGCTAGTAACATATGTAACGCATTGGTGTCTCATATACAACTTGCTAAATTTGAAAAACAAACCAATTTTAGTTCATTCAGCACGGCCCTCTACATTTGCCTATATTTTTTTAAACATGGCATGTTTCTTTACAAAATTCGACTACCTGAATTATGTGTAGGAGTACATTCGTGCACATAAATTGCGATTCTGCTATATCAGTACTTCATCACATAGCTTAGAAAAAAAAGTATTTAGACAATTTTGTAGATAATTGTCTGATCTACAATTTTGTCTTAGCTAATTTTATGATTAAACTTACCGTTTTGCTGAAAATCACGAAAAACTCGTTTTTGGGACGTTTGACCCCGAATATTTTTTTTTCCAGGTATCGGATCGATGAGGACTTTTTTTTATTTCATTTATGATTGTGTTTTGAACAATCCTACCAATTTTCAGCTGGGTGCGAATTAGTGTAACCTCGAATGTCTAAATTGACCGGACTATTATAATTGTTTACACACCTCTTTGTTTATAATACAAAACCTTTTCAATGAAGGCAAGGCAAAAGAAGAGAACATCGTTTGACAGTGACAAAATATGTTAATTAAAATGTACTAAATGTTTTATTAAAGTATTATTATATTAAAAATAGTTTTAACTCATCATAGTAAGAACAATAATTTATGCAACTAAAGCATGAAACGGAACGCCGAGTAATATTTTTATGAAAGTGCGGATAGTTGTGAGTGGATAATAATATATTTGTTAAATTCACCGTCATTTATGTTTTCGGTTATAAGTTTCTGTATAGAGAAGAAGTAGGTTATTTCATGAGAAAGATGGAAGAAGACATTTTAATTACTGAAAATCAAAAAGGTAATGATACTTTATTGTACGATGGGCATAGGTTTAATAAAACTAGCCGAATAAATAAAGACGGAAGTTCGTTTTGGCGATGTGTCAATAAAAACGAGTGTAGTGGGTCGGTTACTGTGGACATACATTTGAAGAAAATATTGAGGAAATCTCAGCATAAATGTTTACCTCATCAGGAAAAAAACGATATACTACTTAACATGAACAAATTGAAAAAAAAAGTGTGCAAGAATTTGACACCTATAAAGGGGCTATTTGAAAAAGCATTTGACATAGTGTTGGGTAAATAGCCGGATGCTTTGAGTTATTATCGATTATAATCCATAAGTGTCCATTAATAGCCTTGCAATGGATGATAACCCTGCTATTAATGTATTGTTAAAAAAATAAATGCTTTTTTTTTGTTTAGTGTAAAATCTGTGGGTGTGAACATAAATTGGGTGCGTGTACGCAGTGTGATTCAATGAATTGTAATTCTTTTTATTTATTTTCACTTTTTGTATGTGAAAAAGTGTTAGTAATAAAATAAAAACACATTTTTTGGGAAATTTAGTTTTGTTAATATAGAGATCCAATACCATAAAAACCATAATTACTATTGACACATCGCTTGGTGATTTAAGTATGTGTATACCTACAATAACCGATACGTAAAAATGTATGGTACCGTATAATAAATAAGTTACTTATTAGCTCTTTTCTGTGAATACAACGTAGGTAAATTATAAACAATGGAAAATACCCGAGCGGTTAGTAGGTAACATGCATCCCCGCACCCCCGTTTCTCGTGCTATCTCTTTCTGGCCCTAATATTTATTCGTGCCAGAAAGAGATGCATGAACTGCACTATAGCGACGCCAACCGAATCCGGAGTCAGTACGTCGACTGACATGTTTCGGTGAAGAAGTCCTTTTTCGTGCGTTCCTTTTTCGTGTGTTGTTGGTTTGTGTGTATAATCATAAAATGGTTAGACCGAAGAACAATCTCGTTTGGAATAATTATGAACGTTTGGCGGATAAATCTGTGAAATGTAAACACTGTGATATGGTTTATAAACAAGCTAACTTAAAAAGAATGTCTCAACATTTAACTAAGTGTTTTAGATGTCCAGTTGACATAAGAAGTAATATATCAGAAGGTACTTCAACCACAAATTTTACCCAGACATCAGACCGAGGACAAGGACAAAATTTAAGTCAAACAAGAGTTTTAAGTGAAAATCAGCAGACATCAACAGCACAAATCACCAATTCTAATGTTTCTTGTGACATGGATATGACGATTGAAAAGAAATCAAGATTAAACATGAAATTTGCAAAGGCAATATTCGTGACTCGCTGTTCTTTATCTTTACATCATCATACTCTATGGCAGAGGTTTTTTGATGATTTAAACCCATCGTATAAAATACCATCAAGAAAAACACTTTCAACCACACTTCTTGAAAACTGTTACACTGAAATGAAGCAGTCAATAACAGAGAAGGTAACCCTTAGCCAATACTTGCACTTACAATGCGATGGATGGAGTAATATCCGTCACGAAGGTATTATAAATTTTATATTATCAACACCGGAACCTGCTTTTGTGGAATCTTTACCCACTGAACAATCACGTCATACAGCAGAATATATTTCTGAACAAATTATTCGAATCATGAAACAATTTGATGAGAAAAAATTCATTGTTCTAATCGGAGACAATGCGAAGAATATGCAAAAAGCTTTTCAGCTAGTTAAATTGCAATATCCACACATCACAAAGCTGGGGTGCTCTGCTCACATTCTAAATTTGCTTTGCCATGATTTTATTAAAATTAATATTATAGAAAAAGTTATAAACACTGCAACTAAAGTTGTGAACTCTATCAAAAACCACAAAGTTCTTAATTCGTTGCTTCAGGACATAGTGAAAAGAAAAGGTTCGGGAGAAACACTTAAACTAGCAGTAAAAACCAGATGGAGTAGTCATTTGACCTTGTTGAAAAGCTTACAAAACACAAAGATAGCATTGAAAACACTAGCTATAGACGAGAAAGCCGTAGAACTTCCATCAGATGTTAAAAGCAACTTGCTAGAAGAATCATTTTGGGACCTTTTGAAGCAGATTTCATGTATCTTAGAACCGATTGCTGATTCTATAAAAAAATTAGAAGGTGATAAAACTAAAATTGACAAAGTATTTCTCATATTCAAGAATTTAAGGTCCCAAATCAACTTTATTTTATCAGACATCACAGTTCTTGACAATGATAATAAAAAAAGTATTATGAAATTTATTGATAATCGGACTGCAATGGCTATTGAACCAATACATTTGGCTGCTTATTTGCTCAACCCTGCTTCACATGGAATAGAATTAGATCCAGAAGAAGATATAAAAGCAATGCAATATATTTATGAACTGGGCCAACATTTAAAAATAAACGTCATGAAAGAATTAGCCGATTACAAAGCAAAGGATAACTTTTGGAAGAATCGCTTTATTTGGTCTCAAGTCGAAGAAACAGACGCCCTTAGCTGGTGGAAGGGTATTTGCAGTTCTACTAAGCTTCATAAAATTGCAGTTGCTATTTTATCAGCTCCTTACACGTCAGCAGCTACGGAAAGGACCTTTAGTACTCAAGCTGATGTACATACAAAAAAAAGAAATAAACTAACTACTGAACGAGCAGGAAAAATAACTTATATATCACACAACTGGAATTTGGAAAACAGACCGTCAAGTATAGATACGGAAAGTGATTTCCACATGGATTCGGAACCTTGCTCTCCAACATCAGAAATCGGTGAAATATCCTGTGACTGTAGTGAACCTGTTCTTCCTAATACACCAGAAATTGATCCATTAGCGTCCGATCCAATCGATGTACCAAACTTAGGAGATTTTGAAGAATCCAGTGTTTCTAGCAGTAATTAGGCTGAAAATTATTTTTGAGCAACAAATATAAAAAAAAAACAACTAAAAACGAAAAAAATAAAAAAATCTCAAAAAAATATCCCAAATAAATGACTGATTAAGAATTAAAAAAAACTAAGTACATAAAAAACTAATTATCAAAAATCAATGTAAATAGCTGATTGAAAATTTTTAAATGGGCCAGATTAGTTTTTAAATTGCATATTTATTTACTACAAAGAAAGATGATGAAAATGAATCTAATCTGACAGTCCTAAGCCTGAAAACCATGAAGGGAAATTTTCAATCACTAAAATAACATTAACAGCAGGGTTATCATCCATAATTGCTATTAATGGCTACTAACTGACTTTTAATCGATTATTAGCCAAATGATATTAACCGGATTATTATCATTGCCCAACACTAATTTGACACACTGAATACGTCGAGCAAATCATTACCAACATTTCATGAAAAAAAGGACACTTTATATAAAGCAAGGAAAAAATTTTTAAATGTCGATAAACTGACTTTTCATACACACAAAGATGTATCTGTACCTGAAAGCCTTGCTCATATTTTTTTATCACACACACACACAAGATGGCACAGCACAAGATGGAGAAGAAGATAAAATGCTGGTTTTCACTTCAAAATTATCTCGAAAAATTATAAAAGGATCAAGTACCCATTATTGGTACGGTGATGGAACATTCAAGAGTGTTCCAAAACCTTTTTACCAACTTTATACTTTACACATAGATCTAAATTCTGATGTAAATACAACATCACTAGTTCCTGTCGTATACGCACTTCTGCCTGATAAAAGTAAAATTACTTACACAAGGCTTTTTCGCTTGATTAGAGACGTCCTGGGGGTGACGATAAAAACATTTAAAAGCGATTATGAAATTGCAGCTATGAATGCGGTCAAAGAAGTTTTTCCACTAGTTAAAGTCAGCGGTTGTTATTATCACTACCAAAAAGCTGTTTGGAAGAAGGCTAAAGAACTAAAAGTTAACGAAACAAGTGACCACAGAAATATTATTCGGAGAGCAGCTATTCTGCCACTTCTGCCATCACATTTCATCGCAGAAGGGTGGCAAATTATATCTGAAAAGATAGAAGCTGCTCGTATTATGGACAATTTCTTTCAGTATTTTGAAAAGCAGTGGATCAGATTGGGCTCAACACTTCTTAGCTGTGCTGGACAACGTCATCGTACGACAAACGCACTGGAAGGATGGCATCATCGACTAAATGTTTTGATTCCAAAACGTCCAACCTTGTTTAATTTTATCCATAAACTAAAGAAAGAATCCAAACATTTCGACATACTCATGAAAAAGAATCTTTTTACAGTAAGAAGAAAAAATCGTAGAAATAAAGATATACAATTTGACACACAGTATAATAAATTATTAGTAAAACTAAAAGCCAAAAAAATATCTGTTGAATATTTTTTTCACAAGATAATTTATTACCAACTATTATTATAATTTGAGCTTCCAGTGTGATTATTTGGTAAAAAATAATGTTTTTTTGTTATATGACACATTGTAAGGTGCTTTGTTGATTTAATACTTTTTCGCCATAATAATCATATTTTTTTTTTTTAGTTGGTTGTATGACACATTGTAAGATGCGTTGTTTTTCGCTATGATTGTTTTATTTTAATAATAAATGTTTTTTGCTAAGTTTTTTGTTTGCATTTCGTATAAAATATAACATAACCTAGAAAATTAACTTAGATTCTTCATGTAATGAGTTGGTAAAAGTTGGCCATTTGGAGAATTAGCCACTTTGCGAATTAGTCCTTTTACGAATGAGTCCTTTCACGAATTAGGCATTTTACTACTTAGTCCTTTTGAGAATTAGCCATTTCGCGAATTAGTCCTTTCGAGAACTAGTCCATTCGCGAATTGGCCTTTTTGCGACTGTGTGCCATTTTACGAATTAGGCATTATACGACTAAACGCTTATTTCCAGCACGGCCCCCTATCTACGTCTATATATTATTTGTTATTACGAATTCACAGTATCTGTTGCGGCACATATAACGTGTTAATAGGGTACATTCGTTGAGTTTAAGAAACTTTTGAATACGCTATTTATTTTTCAAGTTACACGAGGGCCGTGCTGAAAGCGTTTGGCTGGCACGGCCCCCTTTTTTTGCATATTTCTTCAAAAGTACAGAGGTACCTACATTGAAAAAGAAACCGGTACATATACTCCTAGAGGCGAGTACATTGCATTGGTGCACACCTAATTCGAAAATTCTGTGGGGCCGTGCTGGGCAAACGTACATACTCAATCCACCAAAAGAAAATTAATTTACTGAGATACATGCCTAGTTGCGCATTACGATATTGCAAATCCAGATACGGTAAAACGACTGGACCTAATTTTGGTTTATTTTCGTTGGTATTTTTTGTATTTACTCGGTAATTAATTAAAATTCAATAATTTTCATAATAAGTTCTAGAACATTTGCAAATTTTGTAAAATACGCCCTCTTTTGACGAATAGCTTAACCTTGCTTTGTAAGAGATGTACTTAATGTTGTTTATTGATTTTTTTATCGATAAAATTTAAAAATAATATTTTTAGAACCAGAAGGAGGATTCTATTAAAAAAAAACACTAGCTTTACATCTGAAAATCATTTACATTAATTTAATTACTTTGAAAACGAATTAAAATTATTGCAAACAGCGCCGATCACCACTTAGACAACTTGGTTGCTCCTAGTGAGCGGAGCTTCGCCGGGCGCGCGATTACTCGAAAACGAATAGCAACGCACGCCCGTGTAAGGGCAGAGCGCGCGGGCGCAACCGCTTGTATACAGGTTGTCAGGCGACTTGTTTACGACTTATCGAAAAAATTAACCAAACAATATAATAATAGCACTTCGTCCGCGCGGATTTAGTAGATACTCAACAAACATCACCTCTACCCTCTTTTATAGGTTAGTTTTGGAAAATTGAGCACAACTATTTTCATTAATTACCCAGCCATTTCTGCCGCTGATTCTGTGGTCTCAGAATCAGTGCAACTGTTTACCCCGTTCACCTCGTCTGGAGTTGATTATGCAAAAATTGTTAGATCTGTTGCCATTGCCTATCCCACGTTTATTTCCACGTAAATTTGAAGCAAGCAATAATGTCCTCCCCTAAAAACTTCATCACACCTTTTCATCCCTTTAGGGGTTTATTTTCCTGCCAGGGTTGCGGATTTTGTTCGTAAGAGTTATCGCGGCCCTGGAAGGCAAAGGGCACTAGGAGGAGCACGGTTGGGTTTTAGTCAGTAAGAGTCTGACACTCCTTTCCGCTCAGCCCAAAGCGGGAGGAGTCATTTGATGATTTCCATAGAAAAGGGGTTTGTTTTCGAAAATTCCAAACATTTATTATTCTTATCGAAATCATTAATGCCGTGTTTGAACTTTAAGAACCATTAAGATTCTCTCCAATTCCCTCAAACCGCAACGTTTCTTTACTTAGAGCATTTTCATACCCGTCGTTACACTACACCAACCTTAATTAACTGCCGTATCGTTCGCTCGTTTGTTTGTTTGTTTGGTTGCACGCGCTAATCTCTGGATTTTTTTATGGATGGTAAATCATCAAATGACTTCTTCCGCTCTGGGTGGAGCGAAAAGGAGTGTTAGACTCTTATTGACTAAGCCCCATCCGTGTCCTCCTTATAATATGCCCTCTTTCGAACAAATTCCGCAACCCCTGGCAGGCTCTACGCAACCCTAGTAAGTTCTGAATCTCTGGAACTACCAGTCGGATTTGGAAAATTATTTTGTGTATAATAGCCAGTCATGAGAAAGGCTATATGCGGATGGGCGAACGGGTAAACAACGGGATTGCGCGTACGAAGTCGTGGGCAAAAGCTAGTAACTTGTTATGATATAGTAGGTAATTTAAATGAAAAAAAAAATGCCAATAAATAATATGCACTGAAACTGCTGCATTTTTTTTTTTTGCCTTTAGTTTCAATATTTTCCAATGTGAAGAAAGATTGACAACTTTTATTTTCGATAATCGATACCTAATACCTAAATGGCTGTTAACATCCCTATAACTGACTGGCCATCTACCGAGTGATAGCTGTATTTATAAATTTAATTCGTATGTTTGCTATTCAAAGTCAGATGGCGTCACTGAGGCATGGGATCACAGTTTTTCTATGACATTTCTTCTGATAGCCGCTCTATTGTATCTTTAAATCTCTTTGGGCCGCGCCATTGAAACGCTCCGAACCCGCGCGGCCACGGATATCTTTAAAACTAAAAGAGACTTGAAATTTTGGTAAATAACAGATTGAATTTGTAAAAATATAGAAAAAAAATTCTGGGCTTATATTAGGAGCTGTGAGACTAATACGCCATGACCGCGCCATTGAAACGGTGAAAAACACATTTTCGCCGATATCTCGCTGAAAAAGCAACGCAGACGTCTGAAGTATTTTGTAAAACCCAGATTTGAATTTGTCAAAACTAGTAAAAATAAAACAAAAAATCCTAGGTTTACATTTCAGGAGCTATAAGGCTAATACGCCATGGCCGCGCCATTGAAACGGTGAAAAAATACGTAATCGCCGATATCTCGCTGAAAAAGCATCGTTTAGTTTCGATGGCGCGGCCTTTTTTTTAAAAAGAATTATGCCTCGATTTTGTAATAATTTGTAAAAGTAGACTCCCAAAACCATAAATTTGTCAAAGCTTTGGTTAAAAAGTTATTAGGGTTTGAACGTGGCCGCGCCATTGAAACGCTCCGAACCGCGCGGCCACGGATATCTTTAAAACTAAAAGAGACTTGAAATTTTGGTAAATAACAGATTGAATTTGTAAAAATATAGAAAAAAAATTCTGGGCTTATATTAGGAGCTGTGAGACTAATACGCCATGACCGCGCCATTGAAACGGTGAAAAACACATTTTCGCCGATATCTCGCTGAAAAAGCAACGCAGACGTCTGAAGTATTTTGTAAAACCCAGATTTGAATTTGTCAAAACTAGTAAAAATAAAACAAAAAATCCTAGGTTTATATTTCAGGTGCTATAAGACTAAGGCCTCATTTACGGAGACTACTTTGACTACTTTGCTTTGACTACTTTGCTCGTTTATTGGACTCTGTTTTGCAATCTGATTTAAACTTTGTTTACTTGGAAGTGTAAAAGATGAGTTACACGTTAAGTGAATATGCAGAAATGCATTATTTTTATGGAGTTGCACAAGGAAATGGCCATGAAGCAGCGCGACTGTATCGCGAACAACTTCAACGTCGTGGTGGGGCGCAACCTGAGCGATATCCCGACCACCGTGTTTTTATTAACACGCACAATACTTTAATGGCAGGCCGCATTCCTGGTCGACGCGGCAGTCATGAAGGAATCCCTAGAGCTAACCCGGATCGCAGAGAAATGGTGCTGGAAGAAGTTCAGCAAAATCCGTCTACGAGTACGAGAAGTATGGCTCGTGCTCTGAACATCCCAAGGACTTCTATCCAAGCCATTCTTCAAGATGAAGGATACCACGCGTTCCACATCCGAAGAGTCCAAGCTTTGCTGCCTACAGATCACCAATTACGCGTTGATTTTTGCCAAACTATGTTACGAAAAGAGCAAGAGGATCCTGGATTTTTCAATAAAGTTTTATGGTCAGATGAGTCACGATTTGAGCGATCCGGAATATTCAATATTCATAACTACCACACGTGGGCGATTGAAAATCCACACGAAGTGAGAGCTTCAACGTTTCAACATCGTTTCAGCGTTAACTTGTGGTCTGGTATCCTCAATGGCGAACGTATTGGTCCGTTTGAACTGCCGTCCAGACTTGATGGAGAAACCTACAAAAACTTTTTGGAAAATGAACTGCCATTGTTGCTGCAAGATGTGAGTCTCGAACTTAGACAAACCATGGTGTTCCAAAATGACGGCGCCCCGTGTCACTACGCAACGCAGGTCCGAAATTACTTAAATGAAACATACCCCAACAGATGGATCGGACGCAGCGGACCAATTAGGTGGCCTCCACGCTCACCTGATCTCAACCCCATCGATTTCTTCATTTGGGGCTATTACAAGGAAATAGCATACGCCCGAGACTGTTCAAGTGAACAAGAGCTGAGGCAGTTGATTGCAGAAGCTGAACGTTTTGTGAGAGAGAACAGAGAAGCTTTTAGACAATTGCCAGAGAATTTCTTACGTAGGTGTAGAATGTGTATTGCTGCTGGTGGTGGCCACTTTGAAAACCTTTTGTAAATGTTAAAAATAAATTACTTTTTTTTTCACATTATCATCTGTGTTTTATTCAAAACCACTTCTTACTAAAAACATTTCTTACCTAACCTCTGAAACAAATTTGTTGGTAAGTTTTCAGTATTCTTTTCATTAATTAACCTTAGGAACGAGAAAATAAAAACATTCATCAGATGGCTAATTTTAAGAATTTTCTACCTCGCAGTTTTTGAAGGCCGATTTAAACCAAAGTAGCCCCTTTAAGTACTAATTTTTTTATGATTATGAAAGCTGAGAGTCTGGCGCATTCTTGAAGCCTACTTAGGAACCATGAAGTTTCCTGTTTAAATTTTTTATTTAAAGTTGAAATGCTAAGCCATAATTTACTGAACGTAATTTTTTCACTTTAGACAAACTTTTTCATAACATTCATCACAGTTACGAAGCTGATTATTTTATGCATAAAAGTACTACTCACGAAGATTCAGTTGCAAAAAAAAAATCTCGACAAAGCCATGTACTTTTTTTTTAATTTTTTTTAGATTGCTCAGGTCGATCATTCTCAAAAAATCAGAAAAAAATTCGTAACTCGAAAACTATGAAAAGTCGCGGAACATACATGGGGTTGATTCGGATACCCCACGATACGAGGGACCTAAATTTTATTTTTGGACGTCAATGTTCCGGCCACCCTGTATAATACAAGCTGTTGCCCGCGACTTCGTACGCGCATATCCCGTTTTTTCCCGTTCCCGTAGGTATTCACGTTCCCGTAAGAATATGCGCTAAAACGTAGGAAAGTAGGTCGGTACTGCACTACACTATAAACCTACCTTCAAATTGAGTCAATTACTTAGTACTGATCTGTGATTGTAAGACATACTTATTTGTTGCTGTAAAAGCTCGAACCAGAAGACCAACTTCCGAAAATTTACTAGTAGGTACTTAATATCTAAGATTTACCTATACCTACATAAGTATTTGAGCTTTTACAGTAGGCAACGTATTTCTTATTTATAAAAGACTGATTCTTTATATCAATGTGTGGTGGCGTAGTTAGCGGCACAATAAATCTAACAATAATTTGATTTTATTTGATGTTATTATTATTTTGTTAATAATGTTTTTTAATTTTAATAGACAGTAACTAATAAATACTTTTAAGAGTACAAAGTTTATGCAGTTGCTTTATTTTCTGCGAAACGATTGTGTACGCGCCTGTACGAATCTATTAAGCACGATAACGATACTATACTGGAAATTCTAGAACGTTAGCTCTATGTACTGCACGGCCGCTTTTTTGTAGCCATTCAAACTTGGTCGGTTTATCCATGTAATTCGGTTGTTTAGGTATTTTTATTATATCTCTTTAATAATGTAGCGTAATGAGCTGAAATTTTACATATGAATATTTGAATTAATACACTAAATATTGGAATATGTTTTATTTTGCTTTTCCATTAAAAAGTCCTACAATCGGATGTCATAAAATATAGTGGTCCATTCGTAGTAAATTATGCCATTGCTCATTAATTACTAAGCGCACATAAATGAAACTTGGCAAGACGTTGTAGACCCTTACAAGATACAAATCAACGTTAAAAGTTAGGCTCTAAAGTTAATATTTTAAGTACTTGGTAACCTAATAACCATATTTCACCTTTACGTGTACCTATGTCTCCTAAAATGTATGCTTTTTTCAAAATCTGTTTTCACAAACATTATACACAAATTCATAGCAACGTGCGTAAAAAAAATCAACTCTGCACTAAACCGATTTATATGATTTCCATCAAATAGCCAAACGTCAGCGCAGCGGAAACTTGAATATCTTCGAAGTTTTAAGACACACAAATTTAATTTAAACATACACATTTACCTCTCGTCATACACTAATTATTGCATGTATTTTTTTTCTTGTACGTCCATATGAAAAAAAAAGTGCCGCTGGGATGACGTAGTTCCAGCGGAAACAGTTTTTGTTGAATAACTCCCCAATGGTTGGATGCACAAATTCGTACTTACCATACACATTTACACGACGTCATACACTAAATATCTGCTTAACTGAAATTAAAAAAATCGACAGTTTTCCGCTGGGAATACACACACGCTGAAAAGCATCGCAGAGGTCTGAAGTTTTTTGTAAAACCTAGATCTGAATTTGTCAAAACAGGTAAAAATCCCATTTACATTTCAGGAGCTGTAGAACGGAATCTTAAATACCTACGTCTTGAATATGTCGATAGGGTGACCATGGCTTATTGTTTACAGAAAACTTTTCCACCTATTTTATTAGATATTGTATTTTAAGGCGCTGTGATCAGCAAAAGCTCGGTCACTCTCGGACTGTATAGAAAAGAAAGAGAAGCGCGACGACTAAATGCTTGCAATTTATTGCCAAATATAAAGCATTTTATCGATTTCCTCAAAACTAAGTTGATCTATTAAAAATCTAAAACAACAAAGTTTTGCATTACGATTCGATTCATTATTTGGTATAATTTTTATCGGCATAAGTAGGCTAGTAATATGGGATTTTTTTTTTCTAAGGTCAAAGTTAGAGGTAACTTTGACGATCATTACTATCGAGGATTTTATTTTTAAACGTGTTTCGGAAACAACAGTTCTTTGAAATATAATTAAAATTAATATATGTTAATTTTAATTATATTTCAAAGAACACTTGTTTGAAATATAATTTTTCTGCAGCTTGAAACTAAACCAGCGTTGCCAACTTGACGGATTTTCCGTCAAATCTGGCGGATTCAGGCATGAGTGAAACGGAACAAAACATGTTAACGGCTGACGGATTTTTTAGTGGAATCTTATGTATATTATCTATTCAGCCTTCAATCGATTAATTTATTTATGATTAAAAACCGTGGCATGTATAAACTACATTTAATAGGTATGTAATTTTATTAACCGACTTCCCAAAAAGGAGGAGGTTCTCAATTCGACTGTATTTTTTTTTTTTTTGTGTTTGTTACCTCATATCTCCGTCATTTATGAACCGATTTGAAAAATTCTTGTTTTATGTGAAAGGATATACTTCTCGATTGGTCCCATTTAAATTTTATCAAAATCGGCTCTGCAGTTTGGTTTTTAAATCCAAATTGCTGGAAAAAATATGAGGAAAAATCATACGAAATTGCATATTTTTGCTTTCCTGTGACTTTTCAGTGGTGTTTTGTGGTGTGGGGTACCACTAAAAAGTGAAAAATAAAAAACTTTTTCACAAAAAAAAAACCGACTTCCAAAAAAAACACTACAAAGTACAAAATAACTTTAATTTCGGAAGTCGGTGTTAAATAACGAAGAAGCAACCAAAATCACCGACTTCCGAAATTAAAGTTATTTTGTACTTTGTTGTTTTTTTTGGAAGTCGGTTTTTTTTTGTAAAAAAGGTTTTTTATCATCACGTTGGCAGCACCAACTAATAAAATGAACATCTGTTAGGAAACGGGGACTTCCTACCCCTTGGCTTAAAGAATCAAACAGTCAGAAGTTTACAATTCCTTTTAACGAGTTAATTATTTTATATCATGTTTTTGTTTTAATTACAGTATTTTTTTTGTTGAAATTTTCAAAACTTTATATTTCCAGAGCTTAAGAAGTTAAAAAGTACTACAACCTCGCCTTATCATTTCGGATGTCGGTGTTAAATAACGAAGAAGCAACCAAAATCACCGACTTCCGAAATTAAAGTTATTTTGTACTTTGTAGTGTTTTTTTAGAAGTCGGTTTTTTTTTGTGAAAAAGTTTTTTATCATCACGTTGGCAGCACCAACTAATGAAATGAACATCTGTTAGGAAACGGGGACTTCCTACCCCTTGGCTTAAAGAATCAAACATAGTCAGAAGTTTACAATTACTTTTAACGAGTTAATTATTTTATATCATGTTTTTGTTTTAATTACAGTATTTTTTTTTGTTGAAATTTTCAAAACTTTATATTTCCAGAGCTTAAGAAGTTAAAAAGTACTACAACCTCGCCTTATCATTACGGGTATTGTTATTTAAAAATAATTTCTACAAAGAACTTAGATTTTATTTGTGTTTTTTAAAATTAAAAAATGAATCTACCCAGTTGTAATTGTCTTTTAATTTGTCGCATGTATATTTATCATCTATCATTATTTGGACGAAATATTCTGGCGGAAAAAAGAGAAGGAACAACGGATTTCTAACGGATTTTTTTAATAGAGTCGGCGGAATTTCAATATTATTGTTGGCAACACTGAACTAAACAGATTTGGCTACAATTGCGTGAGGAAACCAGCAATTTTCTAGTGTTTGCTGTTCACAGCGCCTTAAGGATTCTAAATGAGGTAAAAATGAATGCCAAAACTTAAAACACCAACAAGTACTACGTACGAATTAACTGAAAGTAAAACGACGACTAATCGAGAAAAAGCTTTTGGCGGGGGAAGACGGGATGTGACGGCGGGATATCTCTTTTTGAACGGCTACGAACTACGGAGAACGAATTTGTACCTCACGCACCGTGCGCCTGCATTGCGACCCAACACCCCATCACCAAACATGGCAGGGTCGCCATGTAAGGTTGGGTATTGGAGAAGAGTAAAAACTCTTCTCCAATACCCATCCTTACATGGCTCTGACTGCTCGTTGATAACTTACTCATTTATTAAAAAGGATTAGCATTTAAGTACACGAGTAATACACATAGATATATGCAAACTAAGAACATAGATTATACAGATTATTGGTTAGACAGCCAGCCTTCGTCTCCCGCGCGGCAGGACTCTCGTTCTCCGTAGTTCGTAGCCGTCCAAAAAGAGATATCCCGCCGTCACATCCCGTCTTCTTCCGCCAAAAGCTTTTTCTCGATTAGTTGTCGTTTTACTTTCAGTTAATTCGTACGTAGTACTTGTTGGTGTTTTAAATTTTGGCACTTTTTTTTATTTCATTTGGAAAATCCTTAAGATACAATTTGTAATAAAATAGGGGAAAAGTTTTCTGTAAACAATAAGCCATGGTCATCCTTTCCGTTCTACAGCTCCTGAAATGTAAATGGGTTTTTTTTGGCTAGGAATTTCTCCTGTATCGTGGGTGCGTTTACAAACATATAAATACACGTACACAAACAGCCAGACCCGGAACAACTATCCGTAGGCCATACAAATATTTGTTCCATGCGGGAATCGAACCCGCGACACGCAGCGCAGCAGTCAATTGCTCAACCACTGCGCCAACCGTGTCGTCTATCTAGATCTAGGTTTTACAAAAAACTTCAGACCTCTGCGATGCGTTTTCAGCGAGATATCGGCGATTACGTATTTTTTCACCGTTTCAATGGCGCGGCCATGGCGTATTAGTCTTATAGCTCCTGAAATATAAACCTAGGATTTTTTGTTTAATTTTTACTAGTTTTGACAAATTTAAATCTGGGTTTTACAAAATACTTCAGACGTCTGCATTGCTTTTTCAGCGAGAGATCGGCGAAAATGTGTTTTTCACCGTTTCAATGGCGCGGCCATGGCGTATTAGTCTCACAGCTCCTAAAATATAAGCCCAGGGTTTTTTTCTATATTTTTACAAATTTTTTACAAATTCAATCTGTTACTTATCAAAGTTTCAGGTCTCTGCAATGCTTAGTTTTAAAGATTTCCGTGGCCGCGCGTTTCGGAGCGTTTCAATGGCGTGGCCACGTTCACACCCTTATAACTTTTTAACCATAGCTTTGACAAATTTATGGTTTTGGGAGTCTACTTTTACAATTTTTTTACAAAATCGCGGCATAATTTAAAAAAAAAAACGTGGCCGCGCCATCGTAACGGACACCCCCAGCCCGACCACAATGGTAATTACTCAAAAAGTACAAGGCACAAATTCCGAAATGCTACAAATGTGGACTCAGCTTTAGGTGTAGTCACTTGTTGCGCCACTGTAGAGAGCGGTTGCCAGTAGCTAAGCCGAGATGGCGTTAGTAGACTTGTGTGATGCAGTTAGGTAGGTACTTCTCACAAGTTCTCTAACGCCATCTCGGCTTGGCTACTGGTATACGCCTTAGTTAGTTCATGTTTGGTGAATTATGATGATTACTGATCCCGCATACTAATGCGGGATCAGTAATCATCATAATTGCTGCTGAAAGTATGTATATAACCGACTAACTTTAGTCGGCTATATACCGTAAAATGGGGCGAACAGGGATTGAGAGGTGAATAGGGATAAAACCAGGAAAATATTACGACGCTCAAATTCGTTACAAATTCTTCCATTTTTTGTGGTATAATAGTAGAATGTTGAAAGTTCTCATGGCAACACTGAATATGCATGACATTAGCTGCTAACGGTTAAAAAATCTCTTAGAAAATAACTTCTTGTGGTGGTTAAAAAAATCGTGTTAGAAACTTTGCTCTCATTAATTTATTTGATTGTTATAGAAGACGACCGTAATTTAAAACCGTTATTTAGTGTTTGGGCCATCATATATATTAAAGGTAAGCCTCAGTTAATAATAATATAATAATAATATATTTATTGAACAAATACCTTACAATATGCTTAAGATATCTAGCTCGTGTTACACAATTTGTGAAAGGTGTACAAATTTATTAAACCCTGCCTCCTAAACTAGGATACCCTGTGTCTTAGGAGTCAGTGTTCTACTGTTGCTTGGACTTTATCTTACCCTTATCAAATTAACAGCACAAACGCTAAATCAGAAATTATACACGGCAAGAAGATATTATACAACACAATATAAAGAAAAGTAAAAGAGGTGAATTAGAGGTAACTGAGAGTGAGTGTGAGTGCGTGTGCGCGTGCGCATGTGTGATGGTGTGGGTGTGTGAGTGTGAGGTATGGTACGTGTATGGGTGTGGGTGTGATGGTATGTGTGTGTGATAGTGGTATGGTGTGTGTGTGTATGTGTATACAGATGTTGAGAATGTTATAGATTTATTACATGTGAAGGAAGTTAGTGTGGTTATGCAGTGACATGTTACGGATTAATTATGACATGGGCAACAGCAGTTTCTCGGTCTCCGCATAGTCAAGAAGATACAGCAGATTCTGTAATTTATTTTTAGCGTCGTGTTTGTTGAGTCTAGTTATATGTGAGGATCTATTTATGTTTCTATAAATTATTGAGCTCAGCACGTATAAAATATGTCTTCTAGCAAAGCCGGTTTTATGCGACACACTCGGGCAATTTGTACTGTTTCCCCGTTTGCCTGGGTCTGGTGGAGGTATTTGCTGATGCTTCCAGAGTGTGACTCTGAGCACAAACAGCTGTCCCACCGTGAGAATTTTATGTTGGGCGTATAGCTGATGTGTGGGATACCGGAAAGGTTTATTTAACATAACTTTGAGGACAGCTCTCTGTGCCCGCTCCACCTCTAGGAACTTCGTTTTGGCGGTGCCACCCCCATGCTAGAATGCAATAGTTGGCGATGGACTGGCAGAGGGCAGTATATACCATTTTAAGAATCTCAGGGTCTGCGGAGTGTCTTAACGATTTAACAAGATGAATGGTTTTCCTAATTTTGCAGGTGGTATTTTCTATCTGACTATACCATTTCAGTCCATCGTCAACCATCACACCAAGGTACTTGACAGATGTAGCTTGGGGCAATGATGAGCAAGCGCAGGTTGTGGGATCCTGACATGAATGGGCTATGATAAAATATCCGTTGGGAGGTTTTGTTTTCGCATTTATCGAAAAAGGAATATAGTTAGTCTTTTGGAGGTTTAATGTTAGAAGGTTCCTGTGTAACCACTCTTTCACTATTTGTTGGGATGTTTCTGCGTTTATTTTTACTTCGGACCAGTTTTTACCATGTACCACAATGGCGGTGTCATCGGCATATGTAAATATACTAGCATTTGGTAAGGTTAAGGTGCATAGATCATTGATGTAAATTAAAAATAGTGTTGGGCCGAGGACACTACCTTGTGGCACTCCGTAAGTCATAAACTCATCAGCGCTTATGTGTGATCCTATTCTTACACAAATTTTCCTGTTCACTAGGTAACTCTTGAAGAGGTTATGCGTAATGCCTCGTATACCGATACTCTCCAGCTTGGAGAGGAGGATTGGAACAGAGACTGTGTCGAACGCCTTTGTGAGGTCCAGAAATAGACCTAGGCATTTCTGTTTATTATCTAACTTCCTTGCTATAAAGTTTGTTAGGTCTAATACTGCATTTTCGGTAGATACGCCTTTTCTAAAGCCATATTGGTTTTTCGCTATAATATTATGTTTGTTCAGATAATTTACTAATTGTTTATTAATTAGTTAGTTCTTAATTAATTTTAATGTTTTTTGATAAATTAGAAATACATGTAAAATCTGTTGTTTTTGGGGTGAATGGGGACGTCTCAGGTATGAATAACAACGAAAGAGGGGTCAATTGGGACGAGAATAAGTTGAATAGGAACGACTTCAGTATGAATAGGTACAGGTTTATAGGGTTGTCACTAAGTAGTTATCAAGATTCTTTTTCATAAATGTAGGCAAGAATTTTATTTATCCATGATGTTTTTATCTTGAACTTTTATTTAATTATTAATATAGTGTTATTTTATTTTGTGACAAATATTTATATTAACAGTTATCCTTTTACAGATATGCCTCGGGTGTACGTATCAAAAACTGCAAAGCCTTATAAGAGATATGATCCCTTGATATTAAAAACTGCTATAGAAGCTTATGAAGCTGGGAATAAGTTAATAGTTGAAATACCTAAGCTGTATAATATGAGTAAGTCGGTTTTGCACAGACATATCACTAGAAAAATTAAAACTCAAGGTGGACAAACATGTCATAACGATGACGCAGAAAATATATAATTACATACATAAATATTTGTTCAGATTGGGGGTATCCACTTGATACCTATGATTTACGCATTATAATAAAGGGATATTTAGATCGCCTTGGCATAGAAATTAAAAGATTTACTGATAACTTACCTGGTGTGAATTATATTGAAAGTTTTTTAAAGCGTCGCCACCAAGAAATTTCCCTAAGAATAAGCCAAAACATCAAAAGGTCTAGGGCTGCAGTATCACCACAAATGATAGAAAATTATTTTATACAGCTTTAAAATTCCAGTGGGTGTACCTTTAAGTAACATCATAAATTATGACGAATCTAATTTAGCCGATGAACTTGGCAAAAAAAAAGTTTTAACTAAAAGAGGCGTCAAATACCCTGAAAGGGTTATGTTATGAACCACACGAAGTCGTCGACTTCACTTATGATGGCTGCATCCGCTGATGGTACACTGTTGCCTTGCTACGTCGTGTACAAAGCCGCCCATCTGTACAATACCTGGACTACAAATGGACCCTGTTATTGTCGATATAACCGCACTCCCTCAGGCTGGTTTGACGGCAATACCTTTGAGAATTGGGTGGAAACCGTGGCTCTTCCATATTTTAATAATAAAACTGGAAAAAAAATATTGATAGGAGACAACCTTTCCTTACACCTTTCATTAAATTTAACTAAAAAATGTCAAGAACAGGATATACACTTCGTATTTCTCCCACAAAACTCAACTCATTTAACACAGCCGCTTGACGTAGCCTTTTTTAGGCCGATGAAAATTGCGTGGCGTGATATTTTATTCACGTGGAAAAAAACTGAAGGACGCTTACTTCCCACAATACCGAAGAATGTTTTTCCTAAATTACTTAAGAAGATGTTAGAAAAAATGGAACCAAACATAAAACAGAATATTTTAGCCGGATTTATGAAAGCCTTAAGTCTTCTGAATAAAGAAAAAGTACTTAATAGATTGCCAGGAAATCATACAAGACACGAATTCAGTACGGAAGAAAAAGAAGCAATAGATGATTCAGTTTTGTCATTATTAAAAGAAATGCGATATAGATCGGAAAGTACAAAAACTACTAATAAAAAGAAAAAAAATAACGTTGTTCCCGGAAAAAGCGTGGAGGATAGTGACTACATAGAAACTGATATTTCAAGCGCGTATGCAGTATCGGACACTGAACCAAACCAACCATCATGCAAAAAGAAATGAGAAAATAATATAATAGAAAAACATATTAATAGAGCAAGAAAATTTCAATTTTGATCTTATTGACATTGATAAGATGCCTGTTATACTAGAAGATGATTTTCATGTAACAGAAGAAGTTACAATCCATCCAGAAACATATACATTTTTAAATAACATACAGGAAGAACAACTAATAATAGAGCACTGTGATGAACCATTTTCAGAAATACCTGATAACAGTATTCCAATCACTGAAAGACACACTTCCGATGAAAAAAATTTAGAATTTACTGATGTACAGCAAAAAGAAGGGATACCATTTGAAGGTCACAAACCACATACCAAGAAAAAAATTGCTGAAGGAAAAAGAATCCATATTTTGTCTGATAAAAAAATTATATACAAGAGTAATATGAAAAGTCCTTTAAAACTTAAACCAAGTACTAGTCGCCGCAGAAAAGCCAAAAATTATGAAAATAATGTTATCATACCAAACCTTGTGATCTCATATCCTTAGATAAGCGTACGATTTAGATTATAATGATGGATCCGGAAGATAGCGATTAGCTGTTTTTTTTTCATTTGATTGTTTTTTTTTGGAAGTTATTTTTTTGTTTTTATTTTTAAATGTAGGTATCTGTAACATTCCAAAGCGTATGATCTCATTACGGTGGCATTGCCTAACGATTTAAAGTACTTAATTTTTTTATTGGTCATTATAATGTCATTTTTTATTTTAATTTTGATTTGTCAATTACAAAATATGATTATTAGTAGGTATTATGTTTAATAACTTTATATAAGTATTATAACCTTGTTGATTTTAAAATGTTCAAAAACTTATTAAAAAATTAAAATGATTTTGAATTTATGTTAATAAATCATTGAATTCATGTGAATTTTATTTCATTCTATTTTATTTCATCTGACAAGAAATTCAAACAAAATAAATAGATAAGTGGAAATTGATTATTACAACCAAGTAGTGCCAGCCCTAGCAAATTTCCCTATTGACACTACTGCCCCATTTTCCGGGTGAATAGGGATAGCATATATTTTTGCTTTTTTTGCTTAAACTGGAATGCTAAATGCATAATTTTAAATGAGATAACAAAGATACCACCAAGACTCAATCATTTAGATCCTGACATAGCAATATATCCATCAATAACTATCTTAAAATTGTTCGTAAAGTTGGGATTTGTCCCTATTCACCCCGTTTTACGGTACATACTTTCAGCAAGCTTATGGCTAAGGTAATTTAAAATTAAAATTATTTCAGTAAGAAAGACAGTTTATTGGTTGGGTTTCTCAAAATAATTGCATTGTTTAATATACCTTATACATTGTAATACTACGTTACGTTCTTTTCTAATTTCTGTATGTAATAGTTTTTGAAGTAGTGTTGAAGGTATTTTGCGTTTTAATTTATAATTTTGTCTATCAGGCTTTCTAGGAGGCATTACATTTTTTAGTGGTTTTCCTTTAGTTTTAGTGACTACTTCCGAGGCAGTGTCATGTTGTGTGTTAGTTTTCACAATTTTCACTTCTTCTGGACCTTCATCATCACTGTCATTGTTTTGTGTTAATTTAGGTTTATTCTCAATTGGAGTCTCTATGTTATTGCTATATCTTCTTGGCCTCGTATCAGGCTCAATTGGTTTTTGATTTTGTGAAACTGACAATTTATTGAGCATATTTTCATTTTCTTGTTCCCCAGGTTCTTCATCTGATGTTCCATAATCATACAAAAGTGATGTTAAGGCTCCACAAAGCACTGGCTTTGGAGTGTCTGTTGTTTCTTTAGGATTTACTAGTGATTCTTCATCATCATCCTCAATGAAAACATTATTAGACTCTAACTGTTCAGTAGTATCTTCTTCATTTTGATCAATTTCTATATTGACTATTCCAGCAAATGGTTTAAGCTTATTCTTTTCAAAAGTAGTTGGTGCTTTAGGTATAACTCTTGGTATTTTTTTTGCTGGTTGGCTATTGGTTGAATTTAAAGTATTAATTTTATTATTCTTTCTGGTTCTCCTCTGATTGTTGTTTCTTTTATCAAAATCATGTTGTCTCTTTAAATTGGGTCCTGCTGTGAATGAGAAAATTACAAAATAAAATTAAAATGATTAATAGTACATGCTGACATAAATAGTATTTTTTTCATTGAATAGGTACTCTACCTGTTGACCCATGCTTGTCATTCCTATATTCACGCTTCAAGGCCATTTTTTCACCCCTTTCTATTTTTTCTTTACATTCAGCAGCTTTTTTCTCTATGTTAGATTTGGTAGGGTATTTCTTTTTCCTTTCATCTCGCCATTTCTGTATATCTTCAGGATTGTTTATGTTCGCAATTTTTTTATACAAGCCAGTTGCGTGTTGCATTTGTATGTGCTTTGTAATGACGTTTGGATGTGCAATAAACTGGCAACCATCTATGTTACATTTCTGAAATAATAGGTAAAACTGTTATAACACCTATAATACTTGTTTTTCTGTAATTAATTGACTTAGGTCAGTCAGGGTAATTGTAAAAAGATGTGATTGTAAACGGCTACTTTATTTTTTATAGGCACGCGCTTGACCACTCTCACCTGATTAACTTCTTACAATAATGTATTTAGGTTGACTTTATTTTAATCTGTTGTCTATATATACTACAAAAGTAGTTTTATCACCTGTCAGAAAAGTAACCTCACTTTTTAAACGACTTCTAAAAAAAGAGAAGGTTCTCAATTCGGATGTTTGTATTTTTTTTAAGTTTGTTCGCGCATAACTCCGTCGCTTGCCAACCGATTTGAAAATTCTTTTTTTGTTGGAAAAGGTATACTTTCCAAATGGTCCCAAGAAAATTTTATCAAAATCGGTTCAGTGGTTTGGTTTTGGTTTTTAGTGAGACGAAAAGTTCTCTGCCGAAAAGAACAACTTAATTCGGGTTCGGGACTAATCGTAAGTCCGTAGGTGATACGGAGTAGAAAAACGCCTGACACTGAGGCCGAAACTACGGACTTCGGGCTTGGAGAGTAGACCCCCATTTTTATGGATGGGAAATCATCAATTAATGATCCTGCCGTTCTAGGTGAAGCTCTTACTGATTAAAACACATACGTGCTCCTCGTAGTGCCTTTTGCTTTCCAGGGCAGCGGTAGCTATTTCGAACAAAATCCGCAACCCTGGCAGGCTCTGGCCCTAACGGGTGTCGTCTACTATGCTGATATCTCTTTGAGGCGCGCGTGGAACATAACGCGCCATCGATCCGGGCATGGCTTTGATCGGACGACGAGCCACCCAACGCTCGCCGTCCGCAGACCGGCGCCTACGGTGGCCGGGAATCGCTCTGCGACTACCGACGCCCGGGGCGTCTCCCTATGTTAGCTGGGGTGTGAGGGTTGTCTCCCTCACGCGGCCCGCGTCTTCCTTCACTAGCATTACTGCTTCGCAGAAGGATGTGACGGCTTCCCATGCCACCTTGCTCTGGACCATGGATTGAACCAGGGCCGGACGAGAGAGGTCGCCGCCGCCGAACGACGAGGACACGGCAGTGCTCCGCCCAAGCAGGGTAGACCTCCACCGTATGCTCCACCGTGTCCTCCGGGCGATCCTCACAATGAAAACACCCGGACGTTTCCTCCCGCCGAATCCGAAACAGAGTAGACCCCCTGGTGTGTTGAACCTACACCATGACCGTATGAACGATAATTTAATGACCGAATATTACCTACATACTTTAGCCAGATATTGATAAGCGATATCGCCGTGAAAAATTCAATCTTTCTGTCACACTTTCACAGGCTTTTGACAGGTATTATTAGTCTGCGCCGCCGTGCCGTCGCGTGTCGTATTTATTTATCTCAGACACGTATACCTAGGTACATCTTTCGCAATTTCACCTTTTTTTTTTTTTTTTTTTTAGGTATGACCACTAGCAAGTTAACACACTTGGGATATTAACTGCTTAACCGGACTAACCGCAATTTCACCGCCGATCCGCCTTTGAGAAGTTGTGTTTAGGTACCTACAGTTTATTATTTATACCTACATAAATATTCAAGTTCAGTTGGCCGTGTTTAAAACATTTCAATCATAAATTCATAACATTTACAAACAGTGATTAAAATACAATCGTATTGACAGGTAGAAGTACTGGACTATTGCACTTTACACTTTACTTCAATTTCTTCGACCCACTTTCATCAATGTAAGTATCAAATAAGTGCATAGTTATATATAGTATATATAACTATGCACTTATTTGCACACTTTCTTAAATTGTATTTTAATTTTGTAAGCAGCACTTTAGTGTCACTTTTCACTACCTATCACAAATGCGTGTTAAATTTTTTCCTTGAGTTCCTCGACATCTTGTTGATTGAGTGACGTACACGAGTGATTTTATGCGACCCCAAAAAAAAGTCCAATGGTGTTAAGTCAGGCAATCTGGAAGGCCACCGGACAGGTCCTCCGTGACCTATCCAATGACTGCCACTGGATACTCCGTATCCAGATCCAGATGCCGTCGAATGGTCCACGTGAAATGCGTGCTTGCAGACGAGTAGTCGGCACATTCGTCCCTGCCCATTGTCGTATTAGGAAGGAAGGTCCAGGGATCCCTCAGTCGTTGGCACTTACTCTGGAGCCAAAACGGTCATTGAACTCCCGACAAGCTAACGCGACATTATCGAGACAACGAGACAGGGTCCTCACACTCCTCACCATCTCCATGTATTGGATGTTGGTACATACTGTTACGCGCCAGAATTAATGCCGGGTACATAACGATAAAAGTTACTAGCGCCATCTAGTAGGTATCGAGTAGCAGAATTAGTAGAGTCAAGATCCTTCTAGACATTTCGATGCTAGAACATTCTAGAGTTTTCGATATCTGGTTAGTCGGGACCGTTATGTACTCGAACTTCCTAGATGTTTCTATACTAGAAGGTTCTGGAAATTATCTGCCGACCTATATAAGGCCCGCATAGCCTGCGACCGAGTCAGTATTGAATTTGCGATACAAGCGATAACTTGCGAGATCGTACTTCGACTGCGAATTAAAGTGATCAGTGGTGCCATTGTGTTTTATAATTAGTGAGTTTTAAGTTGTAATTAGTGTTGATTAATTAAAGTGTCATTTTGGTTATTTTATTGGCTGTTTTTATTGTCACGAACCCTAAGCTCGTAAAAATACTTATACCGGAAAACCATCACGCGTAAACAAAAATGTGAAGGACGTTCACGGAAGTAAATAAAACAACAACATCATTCGATCGCTACTGGCCGAAGACTAGCTTTTGATGTAGGTACAATTCGGGCCATGCGGCGGCGGCTTTGTGACAAAGCATACCGGCAAAGCCTTTGTAGGTATTCGGTATCGGAAGAACGTCGAAGGGGATGCCCCTTCGACTTAAATGCTTTATTTCTTTGAGAAAGGTTCTAAATTAAATCATTTTATTTTGTAAAATGCCTTTGTGTGCGTAGGCTAACTCTGATGACCGAACTACATTTGCAGAACACACTATTTGTTTTATCGAAATCATTTAAATGACATGTTTTACTTCATCGGACCAAGCATTGATACGATTCTCCCCAGTTCGCTTAAGCCGCGACAATTTTCTTACTTCGAGCATGTTTATTACCATATAAAATATTCTATAGCCTATGTCCATCACGGATAATGAATTTTTCAAATCAGTCCAGTAGTTTCGGAGCCTATTCATTTCAAACAAACAAATCTTTCCTCTTTATAATATTAGTGTAGATAGTGTAGATAGATGAGACGCACCCTGCTACTTACGCTACTGAAACAAGATATTGGATTTATAATTCTTATCACGTAGGCCTACCTTAGCTGTTCACCTTTATCCCAAAATGACGTTTTTTGTTTTAAAGCCTGGGTAAAATGTAAACACTTTATTTTTAAAACAGCTAATGATGCTGTTTAAATGGCTGACGTAGCTTTTAGAATTCATACATTCAAAGTAATTAACTCTTAATTAACTAGCTGAAATGTTTTGAGTATTTTTTAGACATGAATGTAAGCATATGTAAGTATTTTCTCTTTTTTTGCACAGTTACATGCTTTGCTATTAATTGCAAAGTATGTACCTATGCAAACAAGGCTTATTAATCAAAGAAGCATTTTTATTTTATGTTCGTCATTTACCTGGTGCTGTAGCTTATGCTTCTGGAGAAGATCAGATGTAGGGAATCCTCTGTCACAAGTCTCACACCAATGCTCTTCACTATTTTCAGTTCTCATACCAGGTGCTCCAAAATTTGGATTGTTTCTTATGAAACGAGGAGGTGCACCTTGGTTGGGTCGCCATCGATGGTTGTGAGGCATAGGGCTGTGGTGAAAGTTGTTCATCATACGTGGTCGTGGAGGTCTATTCATTTTTGTTTTAAATAAAATAGGTAGGTACCATGTACCTAAGTCAAGGTTTTAAAAAGGTCTTTAGAACAATTTTATTAATTCTGAGCGCTTCCGCTGAATATGCTGATTATCTTTTGAAAATCACATTTAAAGCACACGTGAGTTTTTAATTTGTAATCTAAGCACATTAAAAACCAACTTTTGACTGTTTTACTTTTCTGTTTCATTTCTTGATAACCTCAAAATCTAACCTCGATAAAAACATGTCATTGTCAATCAAAAGCAAAACAATTTTTTTTTCTTAATTGCTTTTGGGAAACAGAGTCTTTCAGTTACAGTGTTTCCAGTTTCCTAAATCCCGTCTGGTTGCACTTTGAATGATAAAAAGATTTAAAAAAACACCTGGAATGATTCAATGTGTAAAGGTGCAATCAGTCAACCGTAGGTACGATATTTCGAAGAACGACTCGACCTTCGGCGTCCGCGTCGTGGCTAACTATATAACAATAATTGTTTTGCTTTCAAATCAAATACGTTTATTTGTGTAGGTACACCAGGCTACACAGGTAAAAAGGAGGGAACGACATGAGACTGCTATTTATTTATTTATATTTATCAAATTGATTTATGTACCTAATGTAAGAAAAGTTCTCAGGGGTGAATTTATGGGCTATTGAATGAGTTCGGCACTAGAGGTAAAAATATGTAATTGATGTAAAAGTAAAACAGTGAAGACTCTGTGCCAAACACGTTGCTAATGTTTCGTGCTGTTTGCTCAGCGGTATTTCCACGTAGGAACTCATATTCGAAAATTGTACGAATTTTCAGTTTATCCATAGCGCATAGCGCCAAAAACTAACAAAATTTCACAAAGACAAAACACTATCTAAGAATTTTATTAATGACTGAATTTGAAATAAAAAAAATAATTCAAATAAATTTTATTATTTGAATAATAATTCAAATAAATAGTTCAAATAAATTTTATTCGAGAGCCGCGTTATTTTTTTTATTTCAAATAAAAAAAAAAACGCGGCTCTCGAATAAAATTTATTTGAATTTCGAATTGCGCGGCAATCCACAGTTAATTAAACCTGAAAGTCCTGGTAATAGAATCTCCAATTAAATACCTAATTTTAATAGGCTCTCCGGCCTCTGGCTTTCCCTAGTGTAGTATAAGTGTTCTGTGTTGAGATTTAAGGAGGTTTGCTCATGTATTTTGAATTGGCTGAATCCAAAGCATATCAAAGTTGCTTGTTTACCACTTTTATTGATATATAATATACTTTTTTCCATCTTAATAAATTTGTGTGAACTCTCCTCGTACTAATTCCACAAACATAGTATACTCATCATTTATAAGATTAAGTGGATAGGCTACTGAGCAGAGAGCACATGACACTGACAGGTAAAAATTACCCTTCATACTTAAACGAGTGCGCCTGCACAATGTATTTATGATAGTGCAGCGCAAAATCTTACTGGCTTAGGACTGTCATCTTGTGTAGATTCCCACAAAAGGCGGTATTTCGACGTCGTTACGATATACCTACATCGCTACAGTACAGCACTAACTAGTCCAGTGGTATTCTACACAGATGGCGCTTTCAGCAGTGCTTATTAAACTTGAAACTTAAAATCCACATTTTAAGGTACGGATTAACTTCTGTGTGTAACTGTGTACGAATATTTTATGCCATACCTAATCCTCGACGCTTTGCATTAGGTACGGACTCGCATCGAAAAATATCTTATCAACTTATCTAATCCAATATTTATGACGAATCTTTTTCTGTTTAGACATCTTTACGTCCCTTAGTTGTCCGTTCCTTTTCAATAGCCAACTATCAAACAACAAAACGCAGTTTTATAAAATGCGTAAAACTTGGTGAAAGCGTCAGGGTAGCCCACGAAATTTTCTTACGTTTTTTTGCAATTTGCAGGTCAGTATCAGGTTTTATATAGGTAGGTCAAAATATGATTCGCGGCCGTAGCAAGTACGTATTTTCAGAACTGTAATAATTAAAATCATCAATACAACTCTCTCAGTTAGAATTGATGCTAAATGTAGTATTTCATGAAATCATATCATTTGGCATTGTGAATACAGATGGATGGGTTGGTTGGTCAAGTGTTGGCCTATAATCATAACAAGATAACAACAAAAGTGCCTAGTCTCCCCACCAACCGTGTCTCCACGTTGCCGTCGTGGTGGGGCTTGCGTGTCTCAGTGATCTTGGGGGCTTTGCCGGTAGAGCCACTCATGCCGGAAGGTCCCAAGTGAGAGACCAGACCAAGAGAGACACAAGAGGGGCACACCGTTCGGAGACTTGAGCAGTGTTCGGGTCCTCGGACGGTGTGCGTCTCATTGGCTTGCTCGCTGCTCTCTGGTACGCGTCTGATCATCAGACGTGACTGTGAGGGCAGCGAGCAAGCAGTGAGAGAGAGGGAGAGAGGAGGGGAGATAGGGACCGCACCCTCAAAAAGGAAACAATGGATAGTGCCCAAAAAAAGATATTACCCCAGGGCGGTTCGGACTGCACAGCAGTCCGGGAATCCGCCACGCTTTACGCGTCAAGCCCCTCGTATTCTGGGGGGGGCAACGGTGCTATCCACCACCCAATTGCCGATGGCAACAGTGGCCGAGGAGGCCCCCGATCCGACTTATCCTTCGAGGACCTGATCGGGTACAATTTTAGCTCGCCTGACAGAGTGTCGGTCGGGCGGAGCGCGGACGGAGGCGCGCTGTATTGGGAGGAGGGCTCGCTTGAGCGTCGCGCGGGTGCAGAGTCGGATTCCGAGTTGGACTCCGACGACCTGGCGACCGTTAGCTCGGCGAGCCCTGTACCCGAGGGGGTGGGGGCTGCTGCGGAGGACTCCAGGTCCTTCCGCAAGCGGCCCAGATCAGAGGAGGACCAGGGGTCGTCCGGCACCGAAGAGGTGGCCTCGGCCCGTAAAATCCCCACCAGCAGGCGGGGTACGGGCCGCGAGGGAGGCAAGGGCAGAGTCCTTGCCTCCAAGGATGCTGGACGACCCCCCGAAGATGGCGGTCGTGCGGCTCTTGGCTCGGAGTCCTCCGGCGGTGAGCCGGATGACTCCGGACAGGAGCCGGTTCGGAGGGCCGGGTTTGCGGAGGTGGTGGAGGCCGCGATCCGCGATGTGGCCTTGAAAAGGAAGTTATCTTCCAAAAACAGGGCCATAAGCGCGGCGCTGGCCTCCATCCTGGCGGCAGCGGAGGCTAACCGAGGTGGGCCTCCAGCGGACGAGCTGTCCAAGCTGCGGGCGGAGGTCGCCCGCTTGGCTGCCGCCACCGAGCGTCTCCAGAGGGAGAACGCGGGGCTCCGAGCAGACCTGGCCAGGCTCCAGGGAGCCGGCCCACAGGGGGCGCCTAAAGGGGGGCGCAAGGAGGACAGCCAGCCCGTGCCGCAGGAGGGGCAGGTGCTGGACCTTGTGCGGCGGGAGATGGCTGCCTTCCAGGCGCGGTTCTCCGTCCTGGAGGGCATCGTCCTGCGCCGTCCGGCCAGGACAAAGGGTCCGGGCCGGCACCCGCGAAGCCGGTGTCGGGAAAACCGGACCCGGCCCCGGGAAGGAAGAGGAAGGGTGGGGCGGCTGCGCGGACGGCGAAGGCTCCTGCGCCAGCCGTGCAGCAGCTCCCCCCGGCTTCCTCGCCTTCTGAACCTCCCCCGGCTCAAGCCGAATGGCAAGTGGCCGGGGAGAAGAAGAAGGCGGGTAAGGCAGCCAGGGCGGCAAAGAGGCGGGAGAGAAGGCGGCGGCAGCGAGCGCGAGGCATCGCGGCTGCGCTCCGCGCCCCGAAGACCGCGGCTGTAGTTTTAACGCTGCAGCCGGACGCGGTCAAGCGGGGCGTGACGTATGCCAACACGCTCACCAAGGCCAAGGAGGCCATCAACCTCGGTGAGCTTGGCATCGTCGGGGGTCTCCGGCTCAGGGTCACCATGACCGGGGCCAGGATGCTCGAGATCCCTGGAGCAGGCAGCGGTCCGGCCGCGGACGCTCTAGCCGAAAGGCTTAGGGCGTCCCTGGGCGCGGATGACGTCCGAGTGTCCAGACCCACGAAGTGCATAGATATGCGCATCTTGGGTCTGGACGACTCCGTCACGGAGGAGGAGGTGTTGGCCGCCGTCGTCAGGACGGGGGGGTGCTCTGCAGAGGAGGTGAAGGCGGGCACCATCCGTCCTGACAACACGGGCATGCGAACCGTAGTGGTGAGCTGCCCCGTGTCGGCGGCCAAGAAAATCTCAGAGGGCCGAAGGCTCTTGGTGGGCTGGGTCTCCGCGCAGGTGAAACTGCTGGAGCCCAGACCTCTGAGGTGCTTCCGTTGCCAAGTTGGCAACCATGTCGGAGCACTCTGCACCTCGGAGGTGGACCGCAGTGACCACTGCTTCCGCTGTGGTCAGCCCGGTCACAGGGCCGGCTCGTGTGACACCGCGCCGCACTGCTTCGCATGTGCGGCAGCTGGCAAGCCGGCCGATCACTGGGCTGGGGGCAAAGCCTGCGGTCCACCCGCCAGGGCCGGGTCGAGGAGAAAACCCTCCTCCACCGCCGCCGCCGCCGCCGTCGCTTCCGCCGCAGCCGCCGCCACCGTCGCCGCCGCTGCAACTGCTCGGGAGGGGGCGAGAATGGAGTGCCAGTAATGGCCCCATTTCGCCTCCTCCAGACGTACGTCGGTCGCTGCGCCTCTCAGGAACTGACGCTCCTGGGCAAGGCGCAGTGACTGACGCCTGCGGACAGCGAGCAATGGGTAGCTCGCTGTCCGATCAGGTCAGGCCAGAGTCGACGGCGCGTTCACTCCAAACGCGCCGTCAGCAACGAGCGGTCAGCAACGGAGACGGGGCCCGCCAGGGCCAGAGCCTGCCAGGGTTGCGGAATTGTTCGAAAGAGTTACCGCGGCCCTGGGAAGAAAGGCACTAGGAGGACTAAGGGTGGGTTTTAGTCAGTAAAAGTCTGACACTCCCTGCCGCTCCACCCAGAGCGGGAGGGGTCATTTGATGATTTCCCATCCTATAAAAAAAAAAAAAAAAAAAAAGTGCCTAGTCTAGTCATACACTAAATAAGATAGGTATGTAACCAATTAAACTGATGCAAACTGAGGGAACCAGCTTTTCTACAAACCTGTGTTTGTTGTATCAATAGGTGTTTAGACATTGTAAATTGATTAAATTTTAACCAAATTTGTAAAATGAGAGCCATCTATGAAAAGTTTTTGGAACGTAGCTCAGAAACTTGATTTTTTTTTTTTGTAGGGTTTTAGGTAGGTACGTGAAATACTAAACCGCTTGTATGACATCATTATGACACGCGTAAATGACAGCTAGCTAGACCATAGACTTCGATAGCTGGATCCTATATACCTACTATGATCCTACTAGATGGCAATGAGTTCAGGAATCAAGGATGTCGCTAAGTTTGAGCTGACCAAAGACATGCAAGAAACAAATAAAAAATATTGAACGTCTTGAATTAATTTAAAAAAAAGCACTTTTTATTTGTTTCTTGGGCTTTTTTAGGGCAAACCAGCCCTAAAACTATACTAATACTCACGCGGCACGCCCTTTGAGGTATATTTCTCCATGCGTCCTTTTTGTCCAAAAATCGTCCCATTTCAGGCAGTGAATCGTCTGAAATTCGACAGGCACTGGCAACACTGCTCACGTCTACTGACAGCTGTCATTCCAATCAAGTGGCATTCGTTTTTGTTTGTTTTGATGCATGCAATATTAATAGTGCAATTACTGTTTACGTTACAATTTTGTACATAAAATCTTGCAGTTTTGACTTACAATGAGAGAAGATTTATAATATACAACTATGAATAATTCTGCAGCAAATTCAGCTGCGAAGGTACATTAAACGATACTGAAACAAAGATGTCATATAGGTCGCTGAAAAATCGGCGCAGTAAAATGAAAAGGCTAGGCTTTTAATGAAACGGCTGACTAAGCTAGTTGACTGCGACATATAAATTTCAAAATTCTTTACTATTTTTCATATTGGCATGTAAAATGGTTACAGGTCGGAGAAATATTTACTGAGGCTGGAGCTGCCTTTAATAAGTTAGCAGATTTAGCTATGACATTACACCCAATGGGAGAGCCAACGCTTGGGTAAGTTTAATGCATACAAAATGTTATTGCTACTTGATGCTAATCTAGGAAGAAAATGTTACCGTACAAATATACCGTGGTCCTTAGTGTGGTCTTCCAGCTGGACTTGTGGTGATTATATTTTTCTTGAAAATGTGAAAAATAATTTGATAGCTATCCATATTTGGAAATATAATATGTCTAACCTTCCAGTCTTCTGGGCACGTTTCTGGATAACAGTGTTGAGGAGGATTACTTCGATACCTTAGTGTATTTGCTTTTTGAAAATACATAATGTTTGTAGTTTGGGTTAGTAGATATCAAGTCTGCTTTGGAAAATCCAGACACTGCCTTTCATTCAGCTTATTTGCTTTATCGCTGACTAGCTGCCGCCCGCGTGAACGTCGAAATTTATCCCAAGGGAACATACTCCCGGGATAAGAGGTATCCTATGTGTTATTTCAGACTATAATCTACCTCTGTGTCAAAATTCTTCAAGATCCATTCAGTAGTTTTTGTGTGAAAGAGTAACAAACATATATCCATCCTCACAAACTTTTGCATTAATTTATAATATTAGGTTAGGTAAGTAGGTGTCACCAGTTAGTGCGTTTTATAGCAATAAGGTAAATTATGTGTGCTCCCAAAATAAAAATTAAATTAAAAGATACTAAACTCGGGCGCCAGGGAGATTCACACAGTACAAAAGTAATAAAAGGTTGCCGGAAAGAAGTAATCGGAAGAGTCAGACTTTTAATCTGCCGGTGGGAGGCTAAACAAAGAAAATCAAAACAACTATTTTATCTTTTCTCTATTTAATGGCCCGTAGCTTTTATAATTTTTAAACCCTTATTCTAAAATATAATATGGTTTAAGTTAACCTAAATTAATGACTATAATAAATTAATACATTAATTAGGATTGTGATATTACTGCATCTTGCACTAAATGAGTTAAGATTTAATAGAAATAAAAAATCCTACCAGATTGCTGGCTTTAAAAATAATAAATACGAAACCGTAGAAGAGATGGTTGCCGGATTGCCGTAGTGTTCCAAAAAAAATTAGTAATAATTTCGGATATTTGAAATCCAAAAATGAAATAAAATAAAACTAATTTGAAGAAAGAAAAACTGGAGAAAGAAAAAAAAACGCCAACAGGGGGCGTTTTCTTCTATTAAAATAACTTTGATGCGCATACGCAGCCAATCCTATTATGCATGCGAGCGAAAACCATCAAAATCGAAAATTAAGGTCAATCCTTCTCACAAAATCGTTCTAGGTCCGTTTGAAAATCATTGCCTTTTCATTTAGGCCAAAATATCCGAGATAAATACGGATTAGAGAAAATATTGGCGAGCGATTCAAAATTATCGACCGGCCATTTCTAAATAAAAAGCGTAGAGTGACTCTGTCAAAAGTGACAGCTGACAGCTTACATCAAAACTAGATTATTGTCGTTCGAAAATCGACTAAAACCATAAACATGTGACGAGGTAAAAAAAACTCGTTACATTACATCCCTCCCCGAAAAAATAAAAGAAAGCAATTTCTTTTATGCTACCAAAACAACAGAGAAAAGCAAAAACTGTTTTCAAAAAAAAACAAGGAAATATAAATTCCAAAAACAGTAAACCAAAAAAGTTTAGAAAAGATCAGGATAATAAGACTGCAAGGAAAATATCCGCCAAGTCTATAATCAACAAACCAGAATAAAATTAATCAATGAATGTCGCTAGAGTATCATGACATGCATCTAAAAAACAATAAGTACAGTGAAGCCAAAAGCACAACCGACCTACAATACAAAAAGAACCAACATGAGTGCAGTTAGGCACCTACGCCACTGACTAACAAGTTAAATCCAAGAAATACTATAAGTACAGTAAAGCATAATCGTTGCTACCAACGTGTATAAGGCTACAAACAAAAATCTAATTTCAGTACGGTTAGGCACCATCGCCACCGACTAACAAATATAACTCCACAAAAATACCAATTTGAGTTCGGTTAGGCACCATCGCCACCGACTAACAAGTATAAAGCAACACAAAAAAACTAAATTGAATACAGTTAGGCGCAATTGCCGCTGTCTAACAAGAATAAACCAAAAAAATGTCTACATGAGTACAGTTAGGCACCATCGCCACTGACTAGCAAGAACAAATTATAACCGTATTAACAGTTTTAAATCTTCACATCACTAGGGATGTAAAAATATGAAGAAGAATGTTGTGATCGGCATAACACCACCAATTTCCCGAGCACAAACACCTTCGAAAATAAACGCATATTGTAATAAGTCCACCAATATCGGGGCACAGTATCAAAAAAAAGATTGCATACTGTGGCAAATCCACCAAATATCGGGGTACAATAGCGAAAATTTGCATATTGTGATCGGCACAACTCCACCAACTTTCCGGGCACAATAGCAAAAAAAGATTGCATACTGCGATCGGCACAACTCCACCAACCTACCGGGCACAGTAGCAAAAAAAAAACAACGAAATCAAGGGAAAAAAATATACCGAGATCCGTAAAACAAAATAGGAAAATCTCTACAAATGAGAAAAAGGCCACAAGTAATGAAACACCTAGAGTACAAATGCACAGAAAACCAACTTGAAAACAAGAGGTAGCAATTCTGCAAAAAAAAACAGAAACACAAAAATCGATACTATTTCTACTAAGGGAAGCTGTATGATTCGCGTAACTTAAAAAGAAATAAAGATTTTGCATTCTAACACAATAAAGTTAGAAGCAAATCCTAGACATACAAATAAAACAATACCTAAAGTGTATAAAAATAGGTACCTATACAGAAATTGTATACAAGAATGTATAAAAATTGTATACAAGATTGTATAAAAAATAAAATATAAGATCTTTTGATATGCAAAACGTATTTGTGTGGTGGAAAAGGTTATCAAAATGTCCTAAGTAATATTTTAGAATGTTAAGAAATTGAATTCAATAAATTTATATGAAGTAACCTAACATACTATCTCACTCAAAGCGCTGTATACCTATCATCCATCCCATCATACATCACACTATCACACGCGCTCTTCAAACAAAAATATCAAAACCAAGACTAACACTTGAAAACCAAATTAAAATTTAATAATATCTTTAACATGATAACGACCAGCAGTACCTTTATTAAGGTCTTTCAGAATATAAACGTTATCAGAAATCTTTTCAATAATTTTACATTTAATAAACTTAGGAGCGAGTTTTGCCGAAAAATAAGTAGGTGCATGAGATTGAACGAAACTCCTCCTCCACACAACATCACCCACATCAAAAGAAATGACTCTACGACTTTTATTATAATAGCGAGCATTACGCTGATAAGCTTTTAATAAATGAGTTTGAACTTTAACAAAAATATCACTAAGTGAATTAAGAGAATCAGCATAGTGACTTCTATTGGAAACTTCCAGTTCACTCAAGTTATCAACTGAGTTACTTAAACGATGTAAAGAACCATCAAAAATAAGTTCCCTACCAAACATTAAAAAGTTAGGTGTGAAATCTGTAGCAAGATTAACACTATTATTCAAAGCTAATTGAACATGAGGTAAATATTTAGACCAAGTTCTATGATCATTCTTAACAAAACAAGCTATGCAAGTTTCAACAGTTTTGTTATATCTCTCAACAGGATTATTTTGAGGTGTGTATAAAGTGTTATAAAATATTTTATTAATATTAAAACCGTTCAAAAATTCAACGAAATGTTTAGAAGTAAATTGTGTACCATTATCACAAACAATTATCTTGGGACAACCAAATTTAAGAAATATTTATTTTTCAAAAAGTTTATTTATTACTCTAGTAGTAGCATTTATCATAGGAAAAATCCAGCAGTATTTAGTGAAAACATCAACAACCGAGAGAATATATTTATGTCCAGAATAAGTTTTAGGTAATATACCTATAATATCCACTGAAAGCATCATCATAGGTTGATCGACTTTTTTAGGATTAACCATAATACCAAAAGGAGGATGAGTGGTATGTTTATAAGCTTTACAAGTATCACAGGCTAGAATATATTTTTGAACATCATTAAACATGCCTTTCCAAAAATAGTGTTGTTTTAATTTATTTAAAGTTTTATGAATTCCAAGATGACCAGAATTAATATCATCATGATTAGAACGAACTGTATCTAAAATATGTTCTTTAGGAATAACTATTTTCCAATTAAGACGATTATTAGGATCAAACTTATTTTTACAAAATTTATATAAAGTTTTATTTTCTACTCTAAAGTTTTTATATCTGCAAGGAGATTTTTGACAATTAATAAATACTTTTTTATACCAAGGATCATAAATATCATCATCTGGCAAAACTAAATTATTTTGAGAAATTCCTATAGCGGCGACTTCAATACGTGATAAAGCATCTGGGACTAAATGTAAAGATCCTTTTTTATGAACTATATCAAAAGTAAATTGAGAAATTCTAGCAGCCCAACGCGCTAAACGTCCACTGGGATTACTAAGACCTAAAAGCCACTTTAAACTAGCATGATCAGTAATTACGGTAAACTTCATTCCTTCAATATAAGGTCTGAAATGTTCTATTGAAGCTAAAATAGCTAGTAATTCACGTTCTGTGGTACTATAATTACGTTCACATTTATTGAGTGATCTAGAATAGAACGCAATAGGATGTTGATCTCCATTATCATCCTCTTGACTCAAAACACTACCAATGCCGACAGAACTGGCATCACAATGTAAAAAGAAAGGTTTTTCAAAATTAGGGCATTGCAAAACAGGAGCAGTAATTAAAGTTTGTTTCAACTCATCAAATGCATTCTCAGCTTCATCGTTCCAACAGAGTGATTTTTTAGAATTTTTACTACCAGCTGTTAATTTAGTTAAAGGAGAGGCGATATCAGCAAATTTACAAATGAACCTACGATAATATGAGCATAAACCAAGAAAACTACGAAGTTGTTTAACGGATTCAGGACGTGGGAAACTTTTGATGGTATCTAACTTAGAAGGATCAGTATGCAAACCATTACTGTCAACTATATAACCAAGATAACGAAGTCTATCTTTACAAAAATTACACTTTTTCAAATTAACTGTCAACCCAGCATCTTTCAGTATATTATAAATTCTGTGTAAATACTCTATATGTAATTTAAAATCCGAATTTACACAAATTAAATCGTCTAAATAACAAAATACCGTATTATCAAATTCAGGACCAAAAAGTTTATCTACAAGTCTCTGCAGCTCAGCTGGTGCATTAGTGAGACCGAATGGCATACGAACAAATTCGAAAAGTCCTTTTCCCGGAACTACAAAAGCAGTCTTTTCTCGAGAAGATTCTTCAAGAGCAATTTGCAAAAATGCTTTAGAAAGGTCAATTGTACTAATATATTTAGCTCCCCCAAGATTATCTAATATTCTAGAGGTATATGGAAGAGGGTAGGAATCCTTTATAGTTACCGAATTTAAACGTCTTGAATCCAAACATAATCTAGTACTACCATCCTTCTTTTCTACAGCTAAAACAGGTGAGCACCAAGGTGATTTAGAAGGTTGAATGATACCCTCCTTTAATAAAACTTCAACTTCATCAAAAAGTTCCTTCTGCTTTGCAGGACTTAAAGGCCAATATCTTTGTTTAAAAGGTTCACTAGTAACATTAATTTTATGTTGAACGAGATGAGTAAGACCTAGGCCTTTCTTTTCGTAAGAAATATTTTCAAAAAGTGAAACAGTATCATTTAATCTTTGTTTCTCAGAAGGAGAAAGTTCATTAGCGGAAGTAACAGTACAAACTTGAACTTTATTGTTTTGCACATAAGTTATATTTTTCCATAAATCTTTAGCCAAATCAAATTTTAACCAAAAATCAAAACCTAAAATGAAATCAGGTTGAAAAGAAGGTATAATTAGAAAGTTAATATTTTTAGTTGAATTGTCACAAGTAACTGGCAATTCAATAGTACCAATAATTTTCTGTGAAGAACCATCAGCTGTATAAGCAGCACTAGAAACAGAATTTATTTTATAACCTAAATCTGAAAATTGTTTATGACTATTTGAGCCCAAAACACAACTACTGGAACCACTGTCCAACAAACCGGAAAAAGTATGGTTACCTACGGAAAATCGTAAATACGGTCTAGTGTCATTATGTTTAACAAATAAAACAGGAGCTGATCTATAAATTTTAAAGAATGTTTTTAAATAATCTAACCAATCTGCAAAGTCTTTGTTACGAGTAACATCATCAGGTTTGTGACATTTCACAAAATTTTCCTTCATCGAGACACTCGCGGTTATATCAATAACAGGGGCTCGATGCGACCTAATCAGTTTTTTGACTCACTAGAAATTTTATTATCTACGTTACAAACATCACAATTCTTAGATGTGACTCCAACCTTTTGACATTTAAAACAAATAACGCCAGGTATGGATGTACAATTTTTAAAATTATGTCCAGATTCTTTACACTTTAAACAAGTTAATTTTGACGAAACTGCATTAGACTTAACTGTAGGTTTATCAGTTTTATAGTCCTTGAAAGATTTTCTATTGACGAAAACTTCAAGTTCTTTTGCAAGATCAAGAAATTGTTCCACAGAATCAATCTGCCTACCAAATATAAAAGGTGTGTAAATAGGCAACATGTTATGTTTAATTATATTAACCAAAACTGCATCAAACAATGGAAAAGAAAGACGACTAGCCATGTCCATAATTTCTGTAATGAAGTCTGCAAGAGATTCAGAACTCTTCTGTTTCTTCGTACGAAGATCATGTTCCAAAAAATAATCAAAATCCGGCTTGTCAAAACGTTTAAGTAAAGCAAGTTTAAGCTCGTGCCATGATGGAATACGAATACGAATAGTGCGAAACCATTTAAGAGCAATACCACTAAGCAAGTCTGTAAATGAACCAACCAATAAAATCTCATCAAAATTTTTATATAAGAAATATTCTTCAACTTCAGTAATAAATTCTCTAACACAAGTTTTCCCATCAAATTTAACTTTACTCTTTTTCAAGTCTGGCAACTTAATTGCAGAAGGCAAATTCTTCTTAATATGTTCATTAACCAAAACATTCATGGAATTAAATGAAGGCAAAGCATGAGTCGCAAAAGCTGAAGAAGAGTGAGCAACCCTGTCATTAGGATCAAAACAGTGTTGTACTTCTGTCAAATTAATCATGTCAGCAACATGAGCGCTAGGATTGGGGGCTGTACATGCACCATCAGATTCTAAGTTATTTTTATCAGCTAGAGGCGGAGAAAACTGAACTTCCCTATCCATGATGAATAAGCAAAATGAAGATCAATGAGCAAAAAGCAAAACTTTAAATTGCAAAATTTTTGAGGTTAAGTTTAATTTTTAAAATTGTTTTTGTGAAAATATCAAAGTGTTTGACAGTGAAAAGATGCAATAATAACTGACAAAACAAGTTTAAATCTCTTAGTTAAAGTAGATTAAAAAGTAAAACTAAAGTTCACTTAAATTAAATATGAAACAAAGTTACACCGCACTAAGTTTTACACCGTTGAGAACTTAAACAAAAGAAAACTGTCTTACCATACAAGTATGTTGTTTTGTAAGAGTAAAGAGATAAGTGCTGTAACAATAAAAGTTAACAAAACACAATAGAACAATATTGTTAGTAAGAAAATATTGTCTACAAAAAAATATCAAAATAATTAAAGTTGTTTACAACAATTATTAACAATAGTAAAATTCAGAAATGAAACAATGTATTCTGTAAACAATACCAGAAAATAATTAGATGCAATAATATCACAATAAAGTAAAAAAAGCTACTTCAAGTGTCCCTGTTCGCAGAGCGACAAATGTCACCAGTTAGTGCGTTTTATAGCAATAAGGTAAATTATGTGTGCTCCCAAAATAAAAATTAAATTAAAAGATACTAAACTCGGGCGCCAGGGAGATTCACACAGTACAAAAGTAATAAAAGGTTGCCGGAAAGAAGTAATCGGAAGAGTCAGACTTTTAATCTGCCGGTGGGAGGCTAAACAAAGAAAATCAAAACAACTATTTTATCTTTTCTCTATTTAATGGCCCGTAGCTTTTATAATTTTTAAACCCTTATTCTAAAATATAATATGGTTTAAGTTAACCTAAATTAATGACTATAATAAATTAATACATTAATTAGGATTGTGATATTACTGCATCTTGCACTAAATGAGTTAAGATTTAATAGAAATAAAAAATCCTACCAGATTGCTGGCTTTAAAAATAATAAATACGAAACCGTAGAAGAGATGGTTGCCGGATTGCCGTAGTGTTCCCAAAAAAATTAGTAATAATTTCGGATATTTGAAATCCAAAAATGAAATAAAATAAAACTAATTTGAAGAAAGAAAAACTGGAGAAAGAAAAAAAAACGCCAACAGGGGGCGTTTTCTTCTATTAAAATAACTTTGATGCGCATACGCAGCCAATCCTATTATGCATGCGAGCGAAAACCATCAAAATCGAAAATTAAGGTCAATCCTTCTCACAAAATCGTTCTAGGTCCGTTTGAAAATCATTGCCTTTTCATTTAGGCCAAAATATCCGAGATAAATACGGATTAGAGAAAATATTGGCGAGCGATTCAAAATTATCGACCGGCCATTTCTAAATAAAAAGCGTAGAGTGACTCTGTCAAAAGTGACAGCTGACAGCTTACATCAAAACTAGATTATTGTCGTTCGAAAATCGACTAAAACCATAAACATGTGACGAGGTAAAAAAAACTCGTTACATAGGATAGTAGGACTATTGAGAATATCATAATCCTTTACAAAAATAGAATAGTTGTTTCATAGTAATGCTTTTTTAAAGAATTAATATGGTTTTGTTTTGCACTATTTTAGCCAGCAGCCTAAAACCCCTGTTAAGAAGAAATTAACCGAAGAAAGGACTTTAGCAAGCAGTATACCAGCCCACAACCAGCATAATATCCACACAGCGTCTTTATCCCAACAGGTGTTTTACTTTATATTATTTATGGCAATCATGGCAAGTGACTAAAAGCTCAAACTCCTACATAGTAAAAACCTCACAGTGAAATTTTAGCTGAAGTTAACTGCCATTCCTCCTAAAGGGAGTGAGAGCTCACTATACCTTACCTGTGGGTGTACCTGACCCCTCAGGGAGTAAAGGTGTGATGTTTTGAAGTGTGAACTTATCAGTAGGTTTTATTTTAAACCCTTACCAATAATTACGCTTCTTGTCCTTCAAAAACAGTCTTACCTAAAGCTGAGGACAGTAATTAATTATTATTATTAGGACATAATCTGAGGACATTCATCTCATATGACTAGCCTTTTCTTAAAAAGTTGGAGTTGGCTGCCATTCTAACCAGATGTAGCTGAATACCAAGTTTACATCAAGCAGTAGTCTGCCTGACCTATGCAATAGACCAACTCGGAAACGCAATCACCCCCCCCCCTCCCTTGGCAAGACTGGTGTCTTAAGATTCTAAAAAATCCAGTATGTACAATTGACTTTTGTATGTTAAAAACAAATCTGTTTCATTTTATGTTCAAGAAATTATAATCAGCCTTTTTTATTTTCAGGTGACACTTAATATGTTAAATGCTCAGGAGACAGAGATGGACACAGATGGGCTAGGTGGAGATGTAAAGCTGGAGTTTGAATCAAGCACAGAAGAAGTCACAACTTAGAATAAAACATCAAAAATATTGAATATTTTTACTTGTAAAAAATTACACTTATTTTGTAAATGATGTAATAATGATTAAGGCATATCACTCTTTCTGGAAGTAACAGATAGTATTTTCTACATATTTTTTTCAGTTCAGGCATGCAAATAGAAAAAGATGTTTTGAGAACATAGGCACACACATTATCCAGTGTTTTTTAGGTCAAATTACATAATACATTTAACTAAGTGTAAATATAGAAAAATACTGTTTTATGGATATGTATTAATATGTATGTTGCTACTTTGAACCATGTAAATTAAATAAATTATATTTTTGTACCTATAATATTTTTTAGAAGACTATCTTTGACTAAGATAAAACTTATGTAAAAACTCATTAGTTTAAAGATTGGAAGCTTTGAACTCTTCTGTTCCAGGAAGAATTTTGAGATTCATAAATTTTGGAGTGGGAGCCTTCTGATAAAGTTTTCTCAATTACAGAATCTACATTATTTTTTATTTTCAAAGACTCATAGAGATCAAAAGAGCTGCCAGATTTCTTGACCCTTCTTTGGGCATTTCTATAGCATTTCCACGGCTGTGGTTCAATTATGATTGTTCTACAGATAGATTTTATAAGCTTCAAAAAATCTAGTAATCCTTCATCTCCATTGTTCAGATGAATCCACATAGTTACTGAAAAACAAAATGTTATATCAAAAGCTATGTGTTTATGAGAGTCCAGATAACTTTGAATATGAAGACGATCATTTGGATCCATAATGTTACAAGTTATGAACTTAATATTAGGGTATTCATTAGATTCATTGGCCCTTTCTATTAATGTGGAATCAATGTCTACTGCTAACATATGGATATCACAGTTTGGAAGGAGAGTATTCAAGTATACATATAGAGCCTTAGACAGTTCTCCTGTGTTGCACCCGATGTCCAGACACACGAGCTGGTTGTCTACTGGGGCCGGAAACATTTGTGGATGAAGATTGTTAATCCTTTCGCTCACATCATGGAATGAGTAATAGTTTATAAAGTTTCCAAACTTTACAGCGCCTGGATTACTACCGAAAAAATTCAGATCGTTTGAGTCTATTTCACTTTCACCTTTCATTTTGTATGCAGAATAAAGTTGTTAAAAGATGTTTTGAAACTTTTTTAACGTGGTGTTTTGGTTGCACAATGCAGTATGCACAGCTGGACTATGGGTACCCTTGATACTCTATTAATTACTCTAAAGAGTATCTATTACTCTTTGTTCATTCTTCTCAGGCCTCTATACTCTACGTTCTCAGGAGACAGCTCAACTGTCCCATGGACAGCTTCGGTTTGTCAAATGCCACATCAAAAATGACAGTGGCAGTACGTTTTGTTTCGTCGACGTTTCATGTGTTTGTTA
This sequence comes from Melanchra persicariae, assembly GCA_947386135.1. Taxonomy (NCBI): domain Eukaryota; kingdom Metazoa; phylum Arthropoda; class Insecta; order Lepidoptera; family Noctuidae; genus Melanchra; species Melanchra persicariae. Next base: position 10,398,296 of record OX376653.1, on the reverse strand, counting down.
ATCGAGCTATGATCGAGCTTCGAGCTTGTGATGGGAGGATTAGATTTTTCTAAAACAGTAGAACTTTTCAATGAGTTTTTTTTATTGAAATCCTGCTATGGCAAAGGCGGAAAAATTTCGGTTAGTATTTAATGTGAAAGCGCCAGTGTAGCCCGCGAAATTCAAATTTTCTTACGTTTTTTGCAATTTGCAGGTTTGTATGTTAGTCAAAATATGATTCGCGGCCGTAGCAAATACGTATTTATAGAACTGTAATCATTAAAATCATCAATACAACTCTATCAGAATTGATGCCAAATGTTATGATTTCATGAAATACTACTTTTGACATCAATTCCAACTGAGAGAGTTGTATTGATGATTTTAACGATTATAATTCTGTAAATACATACTTTCTACGGCCGCGAATCATATTTTGACTAAGATACAACCTGATACTGACCTGCAACTTGCAAAAAACTAGAGATAATTTGAATTTGCGCTTCCACCTTAATTATAATAAATTATAATGGTCTTAGCAACCAGGCCATAAAACTTAACAAAAAAAAAACAAATAAAATAAAAATAAAATCAATCAAAATAGTTATGTTTTATATCTAGCCTATTTTGTTCCACGGCTGGGCAAAGGCCTAAAAACTCTGTCATTTGCTATGTTGGGCCAGTCTTTTCGGTAGGTACATATCGAGCTCGTCTCGCCATCTTCGCCTTGGTCTGCCGCGTTGTCTTTTGGCATTTAATAGGAATCATTCGGTGATTCTTGAGTGTTCGAAATATACCTAGAGCGAAAATTTAGTGTCCTTCAAATTTGAAAGTAGAGAACCGCAATCATAAATACATAAATAATACACTGTAAGTAGTACTTTTTAATGGCAACGAGAAAAATAATTAAAAACTGGGCGGCTGTGCTAAGTTCACTCCATCGAGAAAAAGGCTTGTCATAAAAATATGGGAAAACTGTGAAAACAAATTGGTGTGAAAAAGTAAAACCAGAAAAAAATCGAGTTTAAAATTTGATTAATTTCCTAAAAAAAAATAAGAGATTTTGTAGGTATCAGTAGATTTTTGTCCCCAAATTGGGGTATTTGACAAAGATAATTTTGGGGAATTTGATTTAGTAGGCAACTTCTAAATTTCGCCTCTAGAGACCTTCTAGAGACGCGCACGTAATCCTTGCATCGCCAATAGCGCTTGTCACCAGCATGCAGCAGTGTCATTAGGTACGATAGATGGTGCGTGCGTGACATTGGCGGATCCAGAGGAGATGGGGATCTAAGGGGCTCAAGCTCCACCCAAAAGACCGATATATCTTTGGTAGTCTATATCCTAACGAAGTCTGCAGTGCGATTCTGTAAACATGTCGAAGTGAACACCCGGGCGGGGCGCACGACGGGTGAGTTGTCAAACCATACAAATAAGATGGAATGACAGCTCTATTGTCGTTCGCTCCGCCTGGGTGAACACCGTGATATGTCGACAGAATCGACCGCTGAGGATTTTACGAAAAGTAATCCAAGGAGGCTTGTTATGCTAAATATTTTTTGTGCTTTTGTAGTGTTGCTACTTTGTCTACCCTCAGCGGGATCAAGCCAAGTCAAAAGACAATCCTGGATCCGCCGTTGATCCGTGCATCACTTACATAGGTACAGCACGAGATTAGTTTGTTTTTAATGATTTTCATTGTTCTCACATGGCGACATTACCTACCTACCTCCAAATATTACGGCAACGTTATACTTTGTTAGTGTAATCTATTCTATACATATAATAAAATCGTAGACTTGCCGTGTCTGAATATTTTTGCATAAAAATAACTGACAAATGTTAGAAAACCGCCGCCGCCGCCGCCCCGCTGCCCGCAAGATTCGAGGCACAGCTACAGTTGAAATTTTCACTGATGATGTATTTCCGTTGCCACTATAACAACAAATACTAAAAACAGAATAAAATAAATATTGAAGTGGGGCTCCCATACAATAAACGGAACCCTCCGTGCGCGAGTCCGACTCGCACTTGACCGGGATTCAGATCGGATGTAGTGCGTAACCGCTCTTACTCAATATAAATTTTCATAAACATAATATTATTTGGTAACAAATTACACTATTTATCATCTTCCTGCCTTTATCCCATGTTACTTGGGGTCAGCGCATCACGTTTTTTCTTCCATTGGGGTATCTAAGATTTTTCCAGTGTGGGGAGCCTGGCCCCTAACCTGAGATGCAACGCCTTATATATAGGTACAGTCTGGATTGACCTTACAAATCCAGACTATACCTACCTAATACAGTCACCGTACGCAGATTGATCGCGTAAGGTCGAAATAAATGGCACGGTTCTGATTTTTTAGGATGTCGTTAGGATAGTACCAATAGTGTGAAACCAAATTTACAGAATGAATGAATCAAAAGACCTATGCTAATTCGTGGGGCTCGGAAACCCGCTAAATTTTTGGTCATGTTTCAGATTTTGGCTTTATTCTTTTTAATTAACGGTGCATTATACGGAAAAAGTCAATCCGTAAACTTTTAAAGTGGAATATCTTTTGACATAGTTTAACCATAAATCGTAGCTCTATAGGTTGAACCAGGTGATTTTTTTTTGTTACTCATACTTAAAAATAAAAGGAACTTTGTTGACCGATGCAGGACAACTCAAGAACAAAGAGGTTGCAGAATCCATGAGCGAGCGAAGCGAGCTCGAAAATTTCAGCACCCCGTCTCAGATGGATTTGATTTTCTATTTACCATAATATTATATTTACCATAATATTATTTGCAATAATTTATAGAAGCAACTTTGTTGGCTAATGAGGAAAGCTCAAGAACTCGGTGTAAAATGCAAGAGCGAGCGTAGCCAGCTCGAATATTTTTGCACTGCACCTCGGCGAGCGTAGCCAGCTCAAAAACTTATTGAGTGTAGAAGAATGCAGGAACGAGCAAAGCGAGCTGGAAAATTGTTCAACCCTGGATGAACTTTCGCTTTACATGTAGGTCGTAAATAAGAGTCTTCGAGAGAGCCAGACTCTTACCTTACTTACCTACTTACTCTTGGGCCCAGCTAGCAAACATATGCTCGAATGCATGGCCAGTCTGATGTGACACTACCGTATTTTCTTTGCATAAAACGTCTGAGAGTACCTACTTCAACTTCTACACGACGACGTTTAAATTACTCAATGTCATGTTACTGGTTCCGTTGAGAAATCTATCTATATCTATCTATCTATACATATAATAAAATCGTAGATTTGCCGTGTCTGTACATTGAATATTTTCGCATAAAAATAACTGAGAAATGTTAGGAAAAAGGAATAAAACGCAAAAATGACATTTTTGAATTTTTTGTCTGTTTGTCTGTTTGTCCCGATGTTTATTTATTTATTTATTTATTAAGCGTTTATTTCATCAAAATCGACCCACAAAATCAAAAGATATTGAATTTTAAATTTTAGTAAGGAACTTCATACAGCGCTAAGCGTTGCGGTGACCGACTCTTAGGCGCCATCTATTGAGAAAGATAAAATACAGGTAAGCATGAAAATAACATCAAAACAAATTGTTAAGTTATTTGTGAAACTTTTTTTAAGTAGTAAAGTAAAAGTGAACATTTTAGTACCATGACGTTACTTACTGTTACATATGGGCTCCTTATTTAACGTTTTCCTATGCCAATTTATATTTTGTCAGTTTACCAAATGGTCGATAGATGGCGTTGCACAGATGACGCGTTTTCCTCAATCGCGGTGTTAAGATTTTCCGTCAGATTATGACTCTCACACGATTTTTAGCAACATTGTTGTTCGCTAGAATTTTAACGATCGGTCTCATAAAACTGATAGGGTCTCGAGCGAGTCCAAATTCGTAAACTAAAAAAAAGTACCTATTCTTATAAGACGTGTACAGTGTACTACGTTATCTAAGTTTATTCAATTTCGCTCATTCCTACATCAATCAACTATTTAACTTTTCTTTGGCTTAGGTAATGTGACTGAATCCTTCAACTGTGCACGATTATTTAACATTATCATGTGCCTAGCCTTTTCCCAAGTATATTGGGGTCGGCTCTTAGTCAAACCGAATTCAGCTGAATAACAGTATTTTACGTGGAGCGGCTGCCTACCAAACCTCCACAACCCATTAACTGTGTAACACGGTACTTCTTGGCAAGACTGGTGTCAGATTTTCTAACGTCTGACAATCCATAACGACTGCCAAAGATTTCCAAATAACAGCCGGAACCTACCTTTCCGAGGCACGGAGGAGTCTCGGTATGTTAAGATGGTCACCCATCCACAGACCTTCACCTCGGCACGATTATTTAGCAAAACTTAAAAAATATAACAAAACTTTGTTTTCATTTCCTATAACCACAAGTTTTGCGAGTTATTGAGTACTTAATTATGTGTTAAATTGTATTTAAATCTTATAATGGTTTTGGGCACATTTTACGTTTTTTTTAGTGATCGAAATAAAAAAATACATATAACGATTTACTGGGTCGATTCATTCAGTAGGTACTAAAAATATCATCGCCTGCCTAGCCTTTCACCAACTATGCTGGGGTCGGTTTCCAGTCAAACTGGATTCAGCTGAATACCATTGTTTTAGGTACGTAAAGCGCTGCCTGAGTTGCGGATTATGTTCGAAAGAGTTACCGCGGCCCTGGAAAGCAAAGGGGAGAGAGAAGCACGGATGGGTTTTAGTCAGTAAGAGTCTGCCGGCGACTGCCTGTTCGACCTTCAAAACCTAATAACTGGGAAACACGGTAGGTAGGTACCTCTTGGCCTACCTAGATTTTCTAGCTTCTGGCAATCCGTAATGTCTGTCAAAGACCTACAAATGACAGCCGGACCAACGACTTAACATGTTATCCGAGGCACGAAGGAATCTCGGTATGTTAAAATGGTCAGCCATCTACAGGCCGACTTCGACAAGCATTGCTTAAGGGGGATCCCTAAAGAGACCTCGCCATACATTTTTCAGTAGCTGTAATCTCCGTAAATAAACAGTTTCTGCAGAATAAAGCAAGTATAATGAGATTTTATAATGTATTGTGATCGCCTATCGCCCAAATTTTAGAAAAAAAACAGTCTTTCTATGAGAATTAGACCCAATAAAAAACGAAAAATCTTTACATGTGTGAGTGACCTGAATCGCGCCATCTGACAGAAATTTATAGAACCACCGAGAAAAAGTTCATTGCTGTTGTGTTACGAGTTTACGTGCGGTGAACATTTTAAGTAGATGGCGCTGTTCGAAAATTCGAACAAGCGCCAAGGTTATCGAGTGACGGACGCGGCGATGCGACGTTGCCATTCAAGACGCAATTTGGCAACAACGCGTGTTGCCAAATTGTTCCAGTCCATGCGTGATTGTGTGTCAAAATTGTGTTTCTAGCAAGTTAGCGCCGGCGCGCGGGTTTGCCCGCGGATTTTATATTTTATGATTGATGAAATGTTTTTTTTAGGGAATGAGAAATAATGCTAGAAAGTGAAAACAATTATCTGCGATCTGCCTTTGGTTCACACAGATACAATACTAATGTTATTATTGTATTACTTATCTACTTTAAATAAATAGTGCCTACCTACCTAAAGATTTAAAAATCTTTCCACTGTATGTAAGTAGGTACTGATAAAACATTTTCTGACACGGTTAAGTACTAATTCATTGGTTAATTTGGGTTGAATCAAATCAGAGAAAAGAAGTTCATGTAGGTATACTTAGGGTACCTATACCTAAATCAGGCGATCAGCGTAGGCAAACTTACCTATTTTTTTCCTAGCTACCTACGCAATGGTCGTCCGTCTGTCGGTCCGTATGTCTGTCTGTCCGTCTCTGTCTGTCACCAGACTGTATTTCACGGACCGTGATAGCTACACAGTTGACATTTTCACAGATGATGTATTTTTTTGCATTTGTATCGCATGATTGTAATATTATAAGTCGCGTAAGATTGTATATTTACAAGTACCTACTTACTTATAATTTCTTCTAGATAAGACAAGTATTGTAAACTATTGAATTTGGGTGTGATTCAGTGTATTCGAAATTATTTCTTCTCAACACATCATCTGCCTAGCCCTTTCCCAACTATACCTACTGGGGTTGGCTTCCAGTCAAACCGGATTCAGCTGAATACCAGTATTTTACGTGGTGCGGCTGCCTACCAGACCTCCACAATCCATTATCTGTTCTCAACATAATCATAGATTATAGTCTAAAACATAAACAACATTTATTACAATCTTACGATGTTTGGAATTATCCGGTGACACATACGAGTACTTACATAGGTAGGTACCTACTCTAACCAACTAATACCAAGATATTCTAAGCTGATAACAACCCTTTGCTTTGCCATCTAAAACCATTCCACCAAAGAACGCCAGTAATTACACTAATCACTGAATGTTACGACTGTATCACCTAAAGAAAACATTCTTAGATCGCGACGAATAATTGCATAAATAATCTTTTATTTATTTAGTACCTACACGTCACAATTTATTTACACGTTAGGTACTATTTAGGTTCAGTCACATTACAACAACCTGTGTAGGTACAATATACCTTTATTACCATTAGATACGGGACTTAGTCACAGCAAGCGGTCCTACTCAACTAAGTGATTGCCCGTAATTGGCACTCAGTCGCGCACGGAAAATCATTGATGTGACCTTCAGAATGATTGGCCAAAATGACTGATCAGCTTAAAAATATTACTAAGATCTAATACCTATTTGCTACTATTTGATACCTTTGTTTAAATAATTGGTACCTAATTAATAACTGAGAAAATGAATTTAAAAAATGGGCAGTCATTCTGATGTCAGGATGGACTGCCGACATTTAGGATCTCCACGTAAAGGCTCAAAAATTTCAATTCGCCTTTACAAAAATTTAGTACCTATTTGATACCTAAACATACCTATATTTTTTCTAGATTTTTAAGGCAAAGAATTTTATTAGAGATTTTTTGTTTAGGTAGGTACTATGAATAAATATACTTACCTAGTTCTACCCACATGTTAGCTTTTATCAGTATCTCGGAAATTGTTATTAATTAGTAGTACTTATTACTAATTATCGTGTAAATTGAACTACCTTCACTGCATAGACTTGAAAAAAAATTGACTTCACTTGACTTTCTGTATCAAGTAGTACCTACCTAAACATAGGAAACCAAAAATCTGTACCTAATAAAATCTTTAATCTTTGCAGCTCAACAGTGTTTTAATAATACTAGGAATAAAAATAAGACACACCACTCGTAAATACAGCCAAAAATGTTAATTTGTTGAAAATAACAAAAATATTTTATCGTTTGCTTCGCCATGTTTGTGAGAGCGAGATAGATATTAAAAACATGCGTGAGAGACACGATACGCACAATTCGCGAGTTGTTGAGAGATTTTGTAAACAACGCGCGCGACGACTAGTATCAGAACGAGGTTACGTAAGGTTAGCAACACAAATTTCTTCAAACATATTAATAGTTTTTTATTATTATTGTTTTACCAACCATGATTATTTAAATTCAAGTCAATTTTATTAATAATTGATAACAGTTATGTTTTACGCAACAGGTACTTATTTAAAAAAAAATATTTTATAAGACAAAGTCTAGTTTTTAGTACCTAATTGTTAGTGCAGAATCACTACTTCACTATATTTAGTTATCTTTATTACGCGACTGTGGCAAAGCAAACGGTTATGATTTCAAGGCTTCCTCGTAACTCCCAAACTGCACGTCATGTGCAGCCATATTCTTTATTTATTTATACATAAATGCATAATGGTGATACTTAAGGCTCTTTTTTATTCAGGTTTCCTAAAGATGAATTAAGGAGACAAAAGTGGCTTGTTATTGTCCGAAAACAAAGGCAGAAGTAAAGCTTTAGTAACCTTGCGCGATCGAGCGAACAATATTTCTTTTTTTAAGTACCTCAAAATAATTAATGTTTTTTATTTTATTTGCTAACGCTACCACATGCCATGTCATTCATAATCGTAAACATTCGTCAACATTCGGCAGCTAACGCGATTTCGCTCGCACGACAGCGCCGTCTCCTATCTCTATCCTTGTCTATCGGTAACAGTAGGTTGCGACTGTGATGACACTGATCACAGATGTGTGAGTTTCGGTGCATAGTCGTACGCCGAGCCCATGTTTACTGATTGCGATGTTAGAGCGTAACATGCAATGTTTATTACCCAAAATAATTTATCTGAATAATTTGTTATGGTGAAAAGGGATACCTTTTCACCACCAAATCCGATAGGATATCGAGCCTAGAAACAAAAATATGCATAGACCAATAATTATATTATTATTAATATTTGAAAATATTAGGTTTGGTAAGGATAAAGAAAGATGAAAAATAATTCAAAAATAAATACAACTATTGAGATTTGAACCCACACCAAGCCTAATGAAAGGCAGTCTCTAAACCGACAGTCTATTTGTACGGTTGATAAATGTTTCAAATAGCCGACCTTATTTATGTCAAGGTTTTTAGCTGCTCAGCTTCCCGAAAGTATAGCGTGATGATAATCATTGCTAAGGTTATATTAATAAGAAATAGATTGGAATATAACAATTTGGTCCTCTGGACATTTTAATTTCCAACCATTTTTGAATAAAACGACATCTAGTAGGGTCGAAAGTTACTACTATTTACTTTGCATGTGTGTGTTAAGAGTAAATTCATGCGGCTAAATCTTTATTCTGCTGTAATCTTTGTATGGTAGCAGTTAACAAGCATAGTGATTATCTAAAAAAAATCAAGGTAATGCCCTAGGTGTCGCCTATAATAAAGTTGTCTATTAAAACTTTCTATGTTAGGTGTAAAAATTGAAAATGTTCGAAATTGTAGATGTGTCGCCATCTAGCGACAAAATGGCAGTGAGAGCATTCATCCATTCACCTTAACCTTAATATCAACCCTTGAGGCTGTTATTATTAAGTCATGAGCAACCAGTCTCCTCATTCCTCTGTACGTATAATTTTTTCCGACATCCATGCGAACGAAGTCGCGAGCACAGCTAGTATATAATAAAATCGAAGACTTGCCGTGTCTGTACATTGAATATTTTTGCATAAAAATAACTGAGAAATGTTAGGAAAAAGGCATAAAAGGCAAAAATGCCATTTATGAAATTTTTGTCTGTTTGTCGGTTTATATGTTTGTCTGTTTGTCCATATGTTTGAGACAGCATCACGCAAAACCACTGATTGGATTCGAAACCTAAGTTCTTAAAATATTAAGTGTTAAACCGAGTAACATTTAGCGTTTACTTCATCAAAATCGACCCACAAAATCAAAAGATAATGAATTTTTAATTTTAGTAAGAAACTTCATACAGCGCTAAGCATTGCGGTGACTGACTCTTAGGCGCCATCTATTGAGAAAGATAAAATGCAGGTACGCATGAAAATAACATCAATCCAAATTTTTGAGTTATTTGTGAAACTTTTAATAAGTAGTAAAATAAAATTGAAAATTTTAATACTTTATCGTTACGTAAATATTTTGTCAGTTTACTAAATGGTCGATAGATGGTGTTGCATCGATGGCGCGTTTTTCTGAATCGCGGTGTTAAGATTTTCCGTCAGATTATGAGTCTCACACGATTTTTAGCATCATTGTTGTGCATACGTCCGATAATGACTTGTGCGTGTGCCGCTTTCGCACACGCAAAGCCAAAGCAAATCCACAGGATGCAAGTAGTCCAAAACAGATTTCTTCGAAAAGCCACGGGCGCCCCGTGGTATGTTACCCACACTAAACAGTATAACTTCTATTCTTGTAATTTAACCGCTATCAATCAAAATAGTCGCCACCCATACAAAAACAAAACCGAAAGAAATCAACAAAGTGGTCGCAACTCGCAATGTATAAGAACGTAACATTGGAAGAAACGTTGAAACAGTTTGTTTTGCCTATTCGTGTCAAATACAACTGCGTGCACACGCCTAAGCTTTCTTTTTCCTATTAATGTAACAACGGAAGTGCTGGTCCTTTGAAAATTATATCAATTGCACATCGTAACTTCGAGGAAATTAAAAATACCTACCTACTTAGTTACAACTAAAAATACTGCCGTTCTTTATTTTCTTTACTATTTCCGGGTTAGTTACCTGTACGATTTGTCTTGAGCATATTTTGCTAACAAAAATAAATCACATCGTTCTGAAATGGCAATAAGCAATAATTATTGTAGGGTAATTTGTTAAAACAATTCACATTGAAGCATGACGGTGGATTAATATGGGAACTGTTCTAGATCTACCTTAGTATTAATAGAAATAATGTTATTTATTAAGATGCAGACTGCATCAGTCTGACCGACATGAAAAGGTCCATTTCAGCAATAGCGCAGCCGTGAGGCAAACACTTAGTTTTTGGTGTATGTGATATACTATTTTTTATTGCTATTTCTATGTAACGCGCGTTTCTTATGTTTGTAATAAATATGTACATTTTTTTCTTTCTTAAAACTCTGTCAACCTAAGTAAAGGGCAGCTAGCTTAAATGAAAGGTTCTCTGAAGATGACAACTACATTTTTATGCATGACTGGGCATCGTGCCACAAAGCCAGAGGTGTTACTACTTTCTTGGCTGAAAAAAATGGCACTTTTTGGCCTTGGCCAGGGAATTCACCTGACATTAACCCCATAAAGAACAAATGGGAGCTCACCAGACGGGCGATTGCAAAAAAAGTGATCACAACCAAGCACCAGTTAGTCTAAACACTCACCAGAGAATGGCATCACAACGCCAACACCCAAGAACAGGCAAGGCATGAGTACCTATTGAGAGCATGCCTCGACACATAGAAGCTCCCATAGCAGCAAAGGGTGGCATCACAAAATATTAAAATTTAGTTTATTGGTTTTGTCTAGGCTAATATTTCTTCTCCGAAAAATAAAAAAAAATATTTGGCATTATTTTGTTGTTATTTTTATTTTTATGATCCCAATAGAATACAGATACTAATGAAAAATACATAAAAGACCTACAATCTACCATTTGTTAGAGAAATCCAATTAAAGTAGAAAATACGAAAATCTCAGTACTATCCCTAATAATATGGCCACCTATATACAGTAAGAAATATAACCTAATTCTTCATCTCTGCTCAAGAAAGCGTAAGATAGAGAAGATATACGTTATAAGAGCACTAATAACATAGCGAGCTTGTCTCAAAGCATTGCTGTCGGTACTTACTACCTACTATTTATTCTGCGGAATTGTGGATAAACGTTTATGGGTCATATGTACTTAGATATACTTATTAGCTATTATAATGAGTCCTTTCATTAATATGAAAGTCTGCATATGGGGTAATTCCCGTTCAGTTTGAATAAATGTTAATTATATTATGTGACTAATATAATATTTATTATATTATGAAAACTATAAATTACACATTCTCCGACACGGCACGGCACCGCTTTTACTTTCCTGTAAATCGTATATAGTCGCTGTTCCTTATAACTGTAGTGACTTCAACATTAGTTTACAATGCCTCAGCACTAGAGCGCAAGGCCGATACAGTTCAGCTGGCGTTAGCGCGACGCTGCCTTGCACCCTGCGCACGCGTTCATAAAGACTGAAATGTTTTCCGCCGGCTTAGATTCGACGGCAACTAATCAGCTGAAATCGGTCTTTTGCGAATGAAATGTGGGACTGAATGGTGTTCACTACGCACGCAAGTGCTCCGTAATTACGCTTTTTCACACACGTAAACGTGAAGTAGGTACAGCACTCGTTGCAATTGGTAACAGATATGTGTCTTGCTTTTTGCCGTGCATTTTATCGGAGAAATTGGCTTGGAAAATGGTTCTCGATCATTTTCAAGTTCAGTTACATAAGTGCGCGTGCGGAGAATTAGTGCGGAATAGCGGATGTTTGGTGGTGCTCGACGGCCAAGTGGCGCACGGTTATAAGCTCTCGGCCGCGCCAGCGCCAGGCAGTCGCTGCTGGACCACCCTCCTACACGTTCAGTTATAGTTTTAGTGCTGTGTGTGACAAAAACGAACATGTGTACCGCTTTCCGGATATACCTTGTATCAGTTATCTGTGTGGTCGTCGCCGCGGGCAATGTGCACGGGCCTCGTAGATCCCGAAGGATGGAGGTCGACGATTCAGCACAGAACGAAATTGACAGTGGACGAGCTGAGGACAGCTCGTGGTGGTGGACAGGCGAGCTCAATGTTTTACAGAAACTTTACGACGATTGCAGTGCGCAAAAGCACATGTCGATGTGTTTGAAGGGCAAGGCCTTAATGGCACTCACGAGAGCAGTGGAACAGGTGATGCAGTCGAGTGTTTAGTGTTCGTTGTACCGAATGTGTGAGTGAAAGCAATAGTGTAATGATGTTTTTGTTTGTGCTGTACAGGAGAGCGTTCAGCTCGCCGATGGGCTGACGTTGGTGAAGCAAGCTGACGCACCCTCCGCGGTTGCGGAGCCGCGCTTCTTCCCTGGTATGTCCACAGAAGACAAGCTGGATACCCTATTGCGCACAAGGTTCGAGCAATTGATGAGCACACATACAATTTCAATGGATTTGGCCACGGAAGGCAGGGGTAGAGGTAAATATTTTGTATCCTAGCATTAATATAATATTTTAAACGTTCTTTGTAGTACATGCATGTCCTTATATCACTTTTGAAATATGATTTTAGGTAAGAAGGTTCTACCTTACCTGTTACTCGGTATTTTCACCACCGTAACGATTGTGGGAGGAATGGCCCTAAAGACTCTAGCAGCGATTGCCGGCAAAGCACTCATCGCCAGTAAGGTTGCCCTGACTATCGCTGGTATTATCGCCCTGAAGAAACTGTTCAGTCACGACGGAGCTCCCGCTGAAACTACCTTCCAAGTGCATGCAGATGGACACCACAGGTGAGGAATATACTGTAGGGTACTTGATGTGGTCACTAGTGTTACGTTTAATAATTAGTTATAGTAAGTAATTAGCTTGCCTTGCTTTGCCCCATTTATCGGATACTTACATAATTGTAGTTGGAAAATGTAAACCGTTTTGACATTTTTTAAACTGGATATAAGATGTTAATTCAAGAGGTCTTACACTTGCAGTAGGATAGTAATAGGCTTTAATGTTTAGTCTGTAAGCTTGTGGCTTTTGCTTCATATTTTAATTCAAAATATTTTAATTCTAGTATTTAATTCGAAGGCGGAACCTGTATGTGGTGAGGCCAGCGAAAGCAGGCGCGGTGGATCCGTACTTCTACGGCGAGCAGACGACGGCGAGCGTGTAGCCTTCGTCTTCACGTCGGAAGCCTGGCTCCCGGGGGCCCAGTCGGCCCGGGCCCCGCCGCGCTTGCCAGCGGCCCGGGCACCACCACGCCGCGCCCGCCAGCCCGCCGGCCCCAGGTCACCACGCCGGCGACTCCACCGCGCCAACACACAAATAACCTCAAACCAAAGTACGTCCTCTGCGGACATCCTTCTGAGGCCTAACGGTCGTTCATCTCGATTTCAAATCTATGTCAGTAAATTATTTAATGTAATTTATTTATTTGTGACTAATTTTGTATGTTTAATGTTAATTAATTTATCAAAGTGATGTAAGAGGTAATAATAAAAAAATGTTACACTCAGTTTGGTTTCATTTGAAATACTTACCTATTATCTGCTTGAAGTTCATCTTGATCTGATAAACTAGTCAATTAGTGTTTTGACTTATGAAGAAATCACATAATTTAAAACAATGTACGTTGATCTAAAAGATCTATTACCTATTCATCTAGTGAAAAACCCATAATAAAAACTACCTATGACAGATCTGGTTTGCTGGACTGGCAATATGAATTGTTTCCCTCGTGTAATAGACAAGTTAAGAAAAACATACATAAGAAAAGCCTACAGTGTACTAATAACAGTAGCTGCATTACTGCATGTTTAATGTAATGAATGATGAATAAGTTTTTTCATGTAGATATGGTGTTTTAATGATTGCTAAAGGCCGCTTTCTTGCCACGCTCTAGTGGCGAGGAGTCCGAGAAATGTGTCTAGATTTTCCGTTAATGTGGGCGCTACGGCTATGAACGTGGAAAGTAGAAAGTTTTAATCGATTCACTGCACATGCACGAATACTGTTACAGTGCAGAGCTATTTTATTATCATCTCTGTGTCGTAGCATGTTGGGCTAGTGAGCGCTACTTACATGATCGATTAGTTCATTAGAACCGAATAAATAATGTGTTAATGAATGACGGAGCTGTGTGTGCACGGTACTAACTAGCTAGATAGTGGAACATTTTACAGGCAGAGGAACAGCGGAGTGTGGTGTGGCGTTTGTTCGGCTGCGGAAGGTCAGCTCGTTGATTAGCCGTGCGCCGGTAAAGGCCGACCACAGCGCACGTTTGTGAGCCCGGATGCTGTTTATAATGCAGATATGTGTTTGCCCAATCGCTGCACGCTACGCTGGCTATATGGCATCGTTAATGCGGCTGGCGTCTCTTTGCATACGCAAATATAGGGCGGGCGGACCAACGCTGATTAAGCGGTGCAGCGGCGGTAGCGCTCGCTTCATTTCTGTATCAGGAATTGTGAGCCTCACTTGATTAGTTTTTAGCTTGTATGTTTATTTGACAAACTGAGCTAGTCGTGCGACAACTTTGATTCAAGCTTAGCTGCCAGATTATGAACTTAGGTACTTATACCTACATCAAACGCTGTTTATTTATATTATTTATTTGTCCTTAATCTGGCTTTATCAAACAACGTTGGAGCATGAGATAAGTTTGTAGCTGCGCATGCATGATCAATGTAACAGCTGTCAGGAGCGGTGATCCTCCGGGGACGTCACTCCGCCAGCAGCCGCCGCCTGGGCTAATACTATACCGGCTGACTTACCTTAGCAGCCGCCAGCCGCCAGGCGGCTCAGGTGTCGCTGTCCACCACCCATCTGCCCACCCCTCAATACTTGATGGCTGTCTACATCTCGAATTAGGCTAACAATTCAAGTGATGTCTCCACAGATTATTGATTTAGGTGCTAATGCAAATTGTGTGCTAAATGGAAGCTAGCTAATGCACACATATATACCTTACATACAATACTGGCCCTATGTTATGTATAAACAGAATTAATAATGTCGTAGCTAAAGTTGTTACGTTCCGGAGCATATAACAATCTACGTGAGTAATGCATTTTGTGAATGTTCATAGGTTTGTGTAAGTAAATACAGAAGCGAGGCTGCGGGCGTCACTCGTACAGCGAAGTTACTTTACGGGCGAATGGTCAAAGTATTCGACATAAACCTATTTTGTTCTCTTCTTATATTGGATGTGCGCTCCCTTCTTCGCCTTCACCCGCTGCCACTGTCCACTGCTCTAGGGTTGTCCTGAATTGAAAAATGTTTAATTAATACAGGATTATTTGATTGATAAACTTAGCAGGAATCAACTATCTTCTGATACTGTGAATGACAATTAGATATCGTAAGTGTTTTTTTAAACTTAATTATAAACCAAGTAAAAATAAAGTAGGTAGCATGATATAAATCACAATTTATAAGGCTACTAACTAATATTTGGACCATAATTCTGATACAAAAAGTATAAAAGATTGATGGAATTCTGTTGCAATTATATTATTTTTTTCCAAATTTTTACAGAATGGAAAACCGCGTCGGTAAAAGAACAAGTACCTACATAGTTTTTTACGATTTTTTGAGTAAGCGGATTTTGAAATCTGAATATTTTGGATAGCAGGATACGTTTCGATTAGCTGCAAAACTGTAGTGGTGACGAGTTCAGGGATGCAGAATATATTTCCGTTAACGAGTTCGTCTAATCCGAGCACATTACAGAAGACACTTTCGCTCTGTTACGGTTTGCTCGACTCGTGTTACTCCTGATACTATGTGCTGATATCGGATAACCACTTCGTACACCTTACTTTCGTTAGTTTTCTATCTTTAATCGGCATAGAAATGACGCGATTGGTTACTGTAGAAATTCTGATTGAATTTCAATTGAAGGTGCTTTGATAAGATGTGTGTTGAACAGCCCTGGCGGCGGGTGGGGGTTATGTGAGGAAGTTTTGCCGGGAATTATGTTGGTACGTGCCAAAGCCATTATTGCTGCGAGAAAAGTTCATCAATTTCATTTCTGGCCCCATGCACGTACGACGCGCGATCCGAGCTCGTACATACCTCATACCTAACTGATATCGATGTTCTTTTTGTTAAGTACATAAAGTATTTACTAAGTTTATGGTCTAAACTGTCAGATATTGTAAATAATATAGGTACCTCAAGATTATAAAACGCATTACGAACCGAACAATGTAACTGTAACTCCTTCCAGGAATCTTCTCTTAGAAATTAGGTATTTTTTAGAACTAAAAGAAAAATGCATTGAAGAATCACAACTAAATTACAAAATCTGAAATGACTTATGACTGCGTTAATATTAAATTTTTGTTGTACACGATAGGAGAGTGAAATTTATGTGTTGTGTGGAAAATGTATTGAAGTGAAAGTAAGTGGCCGCGCACGCGTCCAACTGTTCATGGAATTATTGAAATCTAAGTGCATTCGAAATTGCTCAGTAAACTGTAACTTTCTAATTTTCCAGCAAATATGACTTTATTGATGTGCAGGTTGTGATAGTAGGTGATGATTAAACCTATTAGTGCGGTAATTAATTACATTAATGCTTATCATTTTAGTTTGCATTCGTGCCAATTAATTCTATAAATAAAATAAAATTATTAATTTCATAATTTGGCTCCGTAATTAAACGTAGATGTTAAGATAGACCATTATTTTTTTATGGCGGGAGATTCCACTAAGACTTAAGTCTCTTGATTGTTCAGGTACTTACATACACAGTGTAGTCTTTTTAACCCAAAGGTTGACTGGTAGAGAATGCCTTGTTGCATTAAGTCCGCCCATGTACCACTATTGTACATAAAGTTTAAATAAATAAATAAATATAAGTAATTCGAGTGCGTCGGTGCACCTACATTATCCATGTGGATTTCCCCACAAAAAAATGTACCTAGGTACAAGTAATTCTGTCAGGAAGTTAAGTTCAAGTTACGAGCACTGTCATACATTAGTAATGCAGTGATCGATGCCAGTGAGTCGGCTCCTATTTCTCGTGGAAGTAAGTGGTAGCCGTAACGGTCGCACAATAAGCTGCTATTAAGTGTTATTTTCTGCGTACGTGCGCCTGCACATGTATAATTCTGAATGTAATCGGTGCAGTGGGTCCACCATGCAGTAAACTGGGTTTGTGACCCCACAGACCCGGATAAGAATGTATGTCGATGATTTTTCTTCTGGCCTAAATTTTCAAGTTCGTAAATTGATAAGAATGATATTCATATCTTACAATATGCAAGACTCCCTTCATTTGTTTTTTTAAAATGTTTTTATATTATTTTCTTTTACATTGTGAATTACAGCCGTTTAAAGTATTATCAGTGCCTCAGATAAATTACTTCTCTCAATGGCCGAATGAATTTAACTTCAGCCAGTTTGATTAGTCCTAAAACCGTAACCTGTAGCGTGGTAGTAGCCATTCGTTCCTGAGTAAAATATCAAAATGATGGGTGCGCGGTTAGTAGACGACCCCAATTAGCTGCGGCTGGGGTGGTCAGGTGGTCATCGACGGTCACGAGTGCAGGGCGACAAGACCTCCCGGGGCGACAACTAACAGACCTTGACTGCGGCGGGCCCTCGGGCTCCTGCATTACGGGCGAGTATCGTCCGCCGAGGTGGCGGCTCGGGTTGCCAGCCGGCTGTGCCCCCCCGGCCCACGGCCGCCGTCATTATGTGTCATTAGTTTTGCGACACTAACCAAATGACTGGTCTGCGATATCGGATGACTCATTCCGTTCGTGATTAGTCTACTTAGTTTTATCAATGTCTGTAGGAA
The DNA here is from genome assembly GCA_947386135.1 of Melanchra persicariae. Taxonomy (NCBI): domain Eukaryota; kingdom Metazoa; phylum Arthropoda; class Insecta; order Lepidoptera; family Noctuidae; genus Melanchra; species Melanchra persicariae. The sequence goes on along the minus strand of OX376653.1, from coordinate 10,380,370 downwards.
GGTAATTTCCAGTTCTAGTTACAGTTTAACCCGTTGTGTTTTTGGTTACAGCTTTAACTATGACTATCTTACAAAACAGGCCAGTAAAAGTTTCTATTCGGTTAATAAAAATCGCAGAAGTTCCTTTCCCGATCAATTTTCTTTGTTAGGTGATTGTAAAGATTACAAATTCATTCACCCCATGATTATGGTCAGTGCACGCTGTGCATGATCAGTGTGTGTTAAATTAGCTTGTAAATATCTGATAAGATAAATTGTAATTAACTACAGCTCTTGCTGAGATTGGCTCGCGATCAGACGCCCTAATACCATAAATTAAAATTAGCGGCAATAGCAACAAACAGATCCAAGTTTTCCATTAACTGCTTTCTTGAGTTAGGTATTGGATTCTTTATTGTATTTCAAACCCAGAGGGGAATCATATATATTCTTATAAACTGCTACAAGAGACAAGATAACTCATTTGCAGCCATAGTTTTGTGCTATGTGTGTTCTAATTGGATGACTGAAGTATTTATCAAACATTTAATTTTCTTTTAAGATTCTTCCGGATATAACTTCATTCGGTCTCAAGATAAATACGGAAAGCGAGACAGAACCCATTTGTGTACAGTAATAAGTCTAATCAAAGTAGTTCCTAAAAACAGTAGGTAATTACACGCACGGCTAACGAGAGCGGGCGGTGGGCACTTGGGCAGCGTGGATTTATTCGGAGAGGCTTCCCGGCGGCGCCCGGCGGCGGCGCGCATTGTAAAGTGTATATCTGAAGGAAAACGTTTCATTCCCGCCGGAATATAATCGTCCGGTCGTAATTTATATTGTCTGCTGCAGAGGCGAGTCCCGCTGCACATTCATTTATTTTATGTGCCATTTACAATTGTCGGTCGATGGTCAAGGGAGCGAGTGAGGGGCGCGGGGCGCGGGGTGGAGGGCGCGGGCGGGGGAGACGACGGTGCCTTCGCATTATAAAACCGTGCGGTCATCTGCGAACTCCGTAATGGTATTTGTAATAGGAGCGGTCCGCATGAGCTGTGATGACCGCCTCACAACACATGGGTCTGATGCTTTATTTATAAGATTAATGTGCTCCGTGTCCGACGCTTGCGGTGCGGTGCCGCTCTTAGCTGAATGAATATGTAAACCACTTGAGCAGATGATAGAATTCAATTTTAAGAACGGTGAATCATTGAAGTAGATTTAAAATTCGTAATGATCATGTGTTATGTAAACGAAAAAAAGCATCCCACGTCAAGAGTGGCTACATTGTGTTATGGTAATTTGAGGTACTCCCAAAAGTTAGTTAGTAGGCGTCTTCTGGGCACGCTCGCTTCATCATAGACCTCATCTATCGCTTTCCATCAGGCGTGATCGAGGTCAAGAGCTAGCCCATTCATAAAAAAAAAAATATAAATAAAATAGTAAACCGGCTGTCACAGGTTTTCAGTTAAGGAAGGCCTTGGTTGGTCTAAAAGAAAGGTACCCACGTTTAAGAAAACCTTTTCATCAAAGTCCTACAGTTCGTACCTGGATGGGTACCAAGTTGTTACTTCAGTACAACTTTTTAATTAAGATTTTATAGCCTAAGTGCCGTCCTTCTTTTAATATGCTAACGAGTGCATTCTATTTGTGGGGCACTTAAAACAAAGTCTCTAGGAATTCATAAAACCCAATTACAGTTGAAGCGTCTCCGATAAAGAAAGTTCCTAATTTTGTAGAATTCTCCATTCTTCTTTAGTATTTAATTGTCAGTCGTTGCATTTTTCGCATGAAAGTCGAACGAGAAGCGTCGGCGGGCAAGAGGCTGAGTGGCTCTGTATTCTTTTGTTTTTTAATTATAACGCCAGCGTCCGTGGGGTGAACCCCCCTGCCAAGTTCTGTGGAGGTGCTTTCTTGTTAAGCGCGGCGGCGGGCGCTCGCCTCCTACGTGCCTCGGCCATTCATTTCGTAGAAACTTATAACCTGACCCGCGTACTTATGAGCGTCGCCAATAAATATAGCGATGACCGGAGGCGAGGTCCCTGTCGGACGGGCGCGCTCGGCCCTGGCCCGAGCGGGACGGCGCTTGCCGTCGCTCGCGGCGAGGCATTGTTAGCTAAATATCTAGGTGGTCAGTTGGGCGGGCGGGGGTTGGGGCGCCTGAAGACGGGCGGGGGCGGGGGCGGACGTGCCGCCCGGCGCCGGCCGATGTATTGAGCGCGTATTGCAGACGCGGTCACGCGCTGCAATATTGCGTTCGCTCTGCGATATTGCCCCTCGGTAACTCAATTTGATAAATTGTACAAAGTTCGCTTGCTCTGTATTGCCATCAACTAGATCGACATATTGCCGCCCACATAGGTAAATGTTACATGACATCTATCTAATATACGTGTATGGAAACGTAGTTTCATACAATATTTTGCTTTCAGGTAGGTACTGCAGTGTTGTAAGTAATAGGATTTGAGCAGGAAAAGTATTCACGAAATTCATTTGAGTTGCAAAAGGTCAGTCCACCTACATAGAGTATCATGCCCCTAACATGGAAGTTCCTGGTGTAATTTTTTGTACATAAAAAATAAGCCAGCAATATACAGGAGGCCGACAATATCGGGCCGGGCGACACCGGGCGCAAGTTATGTGTGTAGCGGCCACCACAAAATTGTGTCTTTACGAGCACGCCGGCACTACAACAAGCTTTTATGTTTTTGTTTCAACTGGTCATTTTTTCGGGCCGGACTTGTACAAGAGAGGTGTAATCGATTTTAAAACCACTTTTATTGAAGATGAAATACTTGTGTGGATGCTGTGAAAGTTATACTTACCTGTCAAGTGTAAGAGCCGTGTATGGAACTTTTGGGGCAGCTGTATCCAGTACCGATATCTATGTTTACCAACTTAATTAAAAAAAAAGAGTAAATACCAAGTTTTAGTTTTCTAACACCCATGATCGAAGTCCATGTATGTCCAGTCTATGTCCACGCATGAAAATGAAAAAAAAAAAAACCTTTTGAGTAGAGGACGATAATGTCAATAAAAAACAAGCTATACTGTCAATTCGTTTAAGGAGGGTGAAGGAGGTTGAGTCGAGAGTAAATATGACTTAGAATATGGATGCTAGCGAGGAAAGGTTAAACCTGTTAGTTTGGTCACAGATTAACTATTAGTTCGTGTTTCGGCTCTATCAAATTGACTCAGCTGTTTCGAGCATTATAGATAATACTGCAAATCAGTAGTTCAAAGGAAATCACTCAAAGCAACTTAATGGTGTTGAAAAGTGTTGGCTTAACCACCTGTAACCATTCAGGAACTGCTGCAAACTTCAACCCTCCGCTACTGTATGTTAAAAGTGTACCATAAAGAAGTTTTTGTGTAGCAAGACATTCACTTGTGCATGTAAATGGTAAACAAATCAAACTTTAAATTGATTTGTGTATACTGTGGAACAGATTTTTATGGATCAAAGTATTTCTTGCTCAGATATCCCAAGACAAAGAAGTGTGGATGGAGAATGGCCTTTGCCCACCAGTGGAACTCAATGTAGAACAGCGAAATAAAAGTATTTCTCTAACTTAACAGTACCAAATTTTCAGAAAATCTTATTTTCCCTGTCATCATTATTTTAGCTATAACAATAACTAGATAGGTAGAGTCCGTTTTCTTTGATTGGACATAAATTGATTAATTAAGATTTATTGCTTATTTGTTTTTTAACGAAGGCCTTAGTTGAGTTTAGGACTACAGTCAAAATCAACTAAGATGGAAGACCTTTTGACTTTTAAAATCCAACTAGTTTTGATATTGGATAGTACAGTTGGCAGAAAAGGAAAAACAAATGTGTATTGTAGCGGGAAGTATTCGGCGGCGTGCGGCGCTTCAGTGGCGCGGCGGCCGGAGCGGACCGGAGTGGGCCGCAGCCGGCTGGAGCGGGCCGGATGCGGGTTGCGTGTGGCCGCGGCTGCCGGCTTCAGCTCAGAAAATGATTTATATTGTTTGTGTAGCGGTGGCGCGGGCGCGGGGCGCGGGGGACGCTTTCTCAAGCAGATCCAGTCCACTGCAGATATGGGCGAGTATTATTATTGATCCGGCTCCGGCGGTCGGCGGTCGGCATTTCCTACCGCTCATACTCGGGCGGGGGGGTCCGGCCGCCGCCCGGCATATTTATTGAGGCGCGCGGGACACACGACGTAAAACTTATTATAACGACGACCATCTACTTCGGTGCACTAACCTTTAATGAGAGGCGGAGGGCGCCGCGAGGGCGGAGGGTCTCCTCACCCAATCCTAACGCGTTATGATATTATATCAAGTCATATCAGCCAATCCCCGCTCGTTATGATATTGTAGGCGGGCAGGAAGTGCAGCCGGCAGTTTTCCGCGTAGGGCGGGCGGTTTATGATGTACAGTTATGAATATAATGGGGTGCGCATCTGGTTTGTACCTATCAGGTACGAGCCAGTTATTATATTAGGTAGGTACTTGTTTATGGGGAAGATACATATCTTATTTATCCTGTAGGAGAAGGTTTTGTTTTCTTAGATGATTAATTACGGTTACTAAGATGGTGAAATAGGTACCTTAGCTAGGTGTTTCTTGAAAGTTAAGTCACTTTGGAAGTAGGTAGGTACACATTGCATGTAGGTTTTGTCCAAAACTAAAACGATGACAGTTTTAGTTTTAGTATTTTTCCCAAGTAGTACCTAATTAGGTAATTTGATAGTTGATAATTGATATAATATTAGAATAAACTTTCAGATTTTACAGATGTATTTAGTAATTCGTAAAGCACTTAGAATTTTGTAGGTATATGTATTTCTCTTATATCTAAATACTAATAAAAGCTGAAGAGTTTGTCCGTTTGTTTGAACGCTCTAATCTCTGGAACTGCCATTCAGATTTGAAAAAAAAATGTTGTGTACGATAGCCATATTCATAAGGAAGGGTGTAGGTTTACGCGAACGGGAAATTCCTACGGAAACGAAAAACAAAGGGAATTGCACGTACGAAGTCGCGGGCAAAAGCTAGTCATTTAATAAAGTCACGAGAGATCAACAGTTATCTTAACCAATAACACTATAGTGGGTGGATCGCAATCATATCAGGAAAATGTTTTCTAAAATGTTAAAAGATTTTCCGCAAACAAACAGTTTTGTATGATTGAAAAGTGACCTCTATAACAGAGTCAGAGGGTAGGTAAGTATTATACCCGAGGGATCAAAGTTCATATGCCCCGATGTTTGTTCTGCCCTGAGATCAATTTTACACATTTTCCTGAAATACACTGGGAAAGCGTGTAAGTGAATATTTGAAAAAAGTAATTTAAAAAATGAAACCGACTTCAAAACTATAATTTACTTAATAATAACTAAAAAAAAAATTAAAGTATATAACTATTTTTTAGAGGTCAGAGAAACAATATTTTGGGAAGGTTTATGAGTTCGATAAACTATGAGTATGTAAAATAGTACATATATGTATCTGAATAGGTAGGTAGGTCTGCTGTATAGGTATCTGATCTATTAAATGATCGTGGTATGAAAACTTATTAAATCTAATTCAAAATACTAATGTTTTATGTAACCCACAATCAGTCAGTGAAGTCTTCTACAAAGCTCAAGTCACGACTTCAAGTCCTTTGTAATCAATAACTGATTGGATCTGTTAATTGTTTACTGAAAATAATAGTTTGTGTTTCATAACACAGAAATAAAGCTGAGTGTCGAGTGTGCGCCGCGCGCGAGTGTGCGCTGGTCGTCAGCCTCAGTCTTATGATGACATTTCAGCGACGCCGACGCTCTCTATCCAATATCACATTCTCCATTTCGACTGTGAGCGGAGGAACGTTTGATTTTATTTTCGTCGATTTTGCAGAATCGTGACCTGAAACGTAGATAAGGATTTGTTGCGCAACTTTCATCTGCGACTTTATCGAGCCTAGCGATAATTCTGATTTAATACCATTCAACCTTCTTAGTACGAACGTTGCCAGTCTGGCTCAGAATATTTCTTTTGTTATTTGATCCCGAATTACCGTTACATAACAGTTTCACAATCACAGGTCTGGTTCTCTATAAAATCATACTGTTTATAATGAAGCGAGTCTTACTTCCTAATTGTTTAGAGTTCGTTGTAATAAAAGCGTATTGAATTAAACAGCGTCCTTGTTCAGCAAATGAGTTGATAATAAAACGATAATAAACAAGCGCCTTTGTAACAAACTATAACAGATCCGTAATTGCTTCCACGATACCTCCTCGCGTTATAACGCCTTTTACGACGCCGTATGGGGTGAATAAAACATTTTTACGAGCGCCCATGGCTGCTATAATACATACACACACATGCCTACGTACATACAGGTAATAAAGTATGAACTCAATATACACATTAGTACCTGTCCCTTATGTGATATGTGCTGCGATCGTGGCGCAGATATAAAACTTCATTATAATAAGACAATGGCTGGTACTTGAATGTACATTAGTACGCATTGTGGGCTCTTTCATCACTCGGGGTATTTATTTGAGTACCTACTAGTTTCATTTTAAGATCGGAGTTTTGAAAAAGTTTGAAACTTCTTCTTATTTAAAAAATATCTATTAGAATTTCTATATTGCAACTTCACTTTTATTTGTGCTTAGCCCTATAGCACATTATAGATATTTTAATTTATCAAAAAAAAAAAAAAAAAAACACTCTTTCGATTAGGTAGGTACTACTAATAAAACAAAACTAACTATCTTGTAATGTAGGTCGGTCCTGCTTCGCAAGAGGACAGTTAGTGATAAGCTAATTACTTAAAGAAGTACCTAGTTTAAACTTAATGCATATTCTTTTAAATCACTCTAATAATAAAAAAAATTGTTTTACAAATTCATCTAATAAAGTAATAAAAGTAAAAATCTTGGAACTTTGTCATTTAAACGATTTTAAATAGCAACTCTTTTACTCGAGACATCCACTGCCAACCACACCACGGATCTGGTCGTTGATCGTTTCTTCTAATGGAAATGAGGGGATAGCAAGAAATTATAATAGAAGTCGGAAGCCTGGGCTGGGTGCACACTGCGCGGCCACACAGGGCCACACAGGGCCAGCGTCGCGGGTGGACACATGGCGCGACTCACTCAAATAGATTGCGTCATGGCGTAATGTCGTCCCCGAGCGCAAAACAATTATAGCCACGAAATGAATAAAGTATCTCGTCCACCTCCGCAGCTCGCTCTCGTTTCATCTCAACGACGTTTTCTTTGTAATTTGCTGTATACGGGTAATGTAACATTTGTTGAACGAAGATACAATATATATTTTTTTATTTTTTACTCTGGGGACACTTTTTCGACCCTCGTCCGAGCGGTCTCTTTGAAAAGTGGACATCGGAACGCGAGGGAAGGAGCCCCCGAGGACACTGGACAGAAAATGCGTTGTAAACATTGCGACTACATTCAATTTCCCGTCATTTTTCAAACTGATAAATAATTCTGTCATCGAACGTTCGGACAGGGGTCGCTATGAAGTGATTGTCGATGGAAGGACGCCGGCGCCGTAAAAAATAGCGGCCGATGAGACTCGGCCTCTGCTTCTCGTATGTGTGCGATAAATTTCTTTTTTATTATCAGATATCGAGGGACTCGGGAATCGAATAAAGCGCTCATATTTAATTCATAAGATACCGGCCATACAACACTACTCCGGACTATTTTATTTAAGATGTTGAAAGATTACGGATACGGATGCGTGCTTATTCTAAGCAGTACCCTCGGCCAACTTCTGACGCTATCAATCATGCATCGGTGAAAGTTCGACCTTATATTCAATATGCTGTGGAAATACGGGATCCTGCCGTTTTGCCGAAAAGATTTTGCCAAATTTTCATTACCCAAACAAATTTTAGCAACCTTTTTTTATACCAATGTAATATTTGGAATAATTTTAGTACGCACATTTTCATTTGGTCAAATGTTTACTTGGCAGATTGTTACCAAGGATAATGTCATTAAGGTTTTTGGTCTTTAATCAAATGATTTATTACAGCAAACAATATTTAGACAATAAACGTTTAGTCAAATGAATTGTTATGACAAAAAATATAAAGGCAAAAAATTTATGGACAATAGGTTATTTATGGAACTAGTTACAGTAGGTTATTAATTTAAAAAAAATGGTTAGGTTAGGTTAGGTTAAAACTGTGACCACCTACGCACGAGCCGAGCGAGCGTAGCGAGCGGTGCCGCGGCAGCGGCCGGCGAGTGCCAGAAACGACTAGATTATATAGAAAAAAATATGGAAAAATATGGACGACACCAAATATTGGGCTTATTTAATTTTGCGTAAAATATGTTATACCAACTGAAATATTTGACTAGATAAAAAATGGTAAAAGTACTAGTTGGTGAACAAGTTATTGTTCAAACGTTCACTTGCCAAACATAGGTTTTCGTAACAATTATTTGTAAAGAGATTGTTTGGTAAGTAATAATTTGGCAAATGAAGTTATGCGAAAATTTGTTTGGGAAGTGATAATTTGGCAATTTCTTTTCGGTAAAACAAGGGAGACCCGTGGAAATACCCATACTGTGATGTTGCATACATTGAACTTTACCGAATCTATTTTGGAGTACTTCATTGAAATGTAGGTTTTGTAATAAATAATAGTTAGCTTAAACATGTTTTATTTTATAATAAAACATGTGAATTGGTGTTCTCTTCCTTTGAACAGGTAAGCAACATTTACTGAATCGATCGGTAGTTTTGAAATAATATCAAATTATTATTTTAATTACCGGAAATCAGAAGTACAAATCGACATGCTGTTTCATTTGTCATACAAACATGTATAAGAAAGTGACACAGAATAACATAACAACATAAAAACATAATGGCAAGGAAATAAATTCAAATTATTTAATTTATCTTGGCAGTGCGTCTTGTGTCCGGCAGATGTGCTCAATACATTTAGAGTCCAGGCGAGAACGGACCGGGGGTCACTAGCAGTATTAAATAACTCTCCGACAGCTAAATGAGTAGGGGACGCGAGTAACCTCCACGCAGGGTTATTCTGAACGTTTTCGATATATTTTCGTACTAGGGTTTAAGTGTGGATCGTTAATGTGTTTAATTTTATGTATTCATGTATAATTTTGAGATTTTAATGTCGGGAACATCTGCTGTGTCTACGGTAATCAATATTATGTATACATCTTCTATCTATACGTAAATATATTTGAAACAATTAGTACATTCTTTATCGATTTATGGCTTGATAACACAACTACTAATACTTTAAGTATGTCCGGAAATACAGGGAGGCTTATTTTAACCCCGGAAGGTGCATACGAGATGTACACAGTACATCCATTCTGTAAACCATAATACAATCTGGTCTAGCACTAGGACTAGAGCATGCAATTATCCGGCCCGTTTTGCTTTCTGGATTATCCGGATACTACCAAAACACTATCCGGATAATTCGGATATCATCGTACGAATATAATTAATCATTACTTTTTTATTTCAATTATTGATAGTATGAATAAATTCATATCATTGTCACAATGTTTTCATGATATTTCATGAAAACGTTATGTCGAGGATATTAATTAAATTAATTGTTGGATATTAAAATGTAACAAAATAAGATGTTCGAACATGTTAGTAGTAGGTAGTTTTCATCCTGGCAGAGAAAGTTAATTTACAAACAGTACTTAAACCATGGCATTGTTTCTTCAGTATTGAGTTGAGATACTTATGGAATAATATTTTGGTACAACTGTGCTGAAAGAGAAACTATATTTAGAACTCAAAAAGATATATACGATGTATGGTAGACCTAAAAACTACTGATAGCTGCGAGCCTGTCTTCATTTATTTAAAAATCTTGACATTCTTATGCGTATATATACTTAAAGTACCAGTGTTTGTCAAATGTAACTTGAACTTGTTTCCTGCGATAGTAGATACTGAAAAACGAACCACTAAACTAAGATCCGAATACAAAATCATGTTGTGTACAAGTTAATACAAAACAGCACTAGCAAGGAGAAGTATTTTATAAGCATGAGTCCGGTTATATAGAATGAAATTCCTGAAAGCATTAAGAATGAAAACTTGCGCAACTTTAAAAAAAAAATTAAAGAATTTATTAAAAGAAAAATGCTATTACTCAATCACCGAATATTTGAATGACATACTGTTATAAAACTTATTCTGACATTTCATGAGTAACAATTATTGATCTTCCATAATGACATTTAATTTTAATTTATGATATCATTCAATTTCTTTAACATTCTATTAAGTGCTGACAATTTTCATTTAAATTTTATTACAATAACTGCTGATGTTTTTTTATTTTCAATATTTATTTTTTTCTCATATACATAATTTATTTAATTATATAATCGACATTATTAAGTGTGATTGAAAATTGTTAGTGCGATAGATGATCTAATTTATTTACTTGTTTATTTGTGATATTTCTAAAATAATTTCTAGTTTTAATTATATTGCATGTATTACTACTTTTGTACGCTGTAGAGGCAAAACATAGCGCCCTCAATGTATTACCAATAAGATCTTATAATGTACCTATGTTTTACAATAAATAAATGAATGAATGAGTTATAGCGCCTCATGAAGTCCGTTTTAGTGGATCGGGGACTGACAATACCTACGTTCGGTATAGCCAGCGTTGGCGATAGTATGGTTCTTGCCACTTATGCCTAGGTGCATTAACGTGATGACAGCTAGTGCTGCCTCCTGCTCAATTTATAAGTGCAGGGTAACCTGGGAGTGTTTAAGTCAAGAGTGAATAGGTTACTTCTAGGCAAGCGTGCTCCATCTTCGACCACATCATCGCTTACCATCAGGTGAGATATAGTCAAGCGCGTGCCTATCAATAGTAAAAAAGGGCAGTTTTTGGCATTCTCGAGCAGACAGTGAAATCGGAGCGGCTAGTCTTTGGAACCGTTGATCTCTGGTGGTTTTGCGTGCCGTCCTCGTCCACCAATTTAATAGACATAGGCCAGCATTGGCCTGACCACAGCTGTGTGGCCACAACGTAATTTTTGGGGAGAGAACCCATGTTTTGCCTAACATTTGATGCATTGTTAAAGTACGATTGTGTTTTTATTAAGTTTTTAGTCGACATAACTTGATAGGTCCTTGATTGCAAATTGCTATTGCAAGTACTTACTTGGGACTAAGTATCCGGATATTCGGTTATCATGTATACTAATATCCGGATAGGTACTAAATTTGACTCCGAAATTCGGATGTCCGGATAGCATGCCCTAACCAGAACACAAATGAGCTCCATCAAGCTGGCAGTGAACAGTCAGCAGAATCGACCGAAATTTGCATGTGAATTTGTGGCTAATTAGTTGCGAATTAGTTGCTGCAAAACCGATTTTGTTGCTCGAACTGATTCCACAAAAATCGAGTTACTGCTATCTTTACCATAAGCTAGCAGTAAAATCACGAATTTGGTGTTAAATGAGACGACTAAAAGGTAGCAATTTGTTGCTAATTTGTTGCTGAAAAACAGCATAGGAAAAGTCTAGAAAATTTCAAAATCAGCCGAACCTAGCAACCGGAAACTGAGCAGCAGTGTCCCTGCTACCTTAACATACGATTATTATGAACTAGGAGTGAATGCTGATTTTGTTGCTGCTCATAAATAGCATCAGAGATGCCCAGAAAGCCAGCAACAAAATAGAAACAGTAAATCGGCTGCACCTCGTGACCGGAAACTGAAGAGCAGTGTCTCTGCTACCTTAACATCCGATTATAATAAACTAGGAGTGGATGCCGATTTTGTTGCTGCTCATAAATATGATCAGAGATGCTCAGAGAGCCAGAAACAAAATAGAAACAGGAAATCGGTTACACCTAGTGACCGGAAACTGAACAGCAGTATCCCTGCTATCCAAACTATCGATTTATATCAACAAGGGGCAGATGCCGATTTTGTTACTGCTCATAAATATGATCAGAGATGCTCAAAGAGCCAGCAACAAAATAGAAACAGAAAATCGGTTGCACCTCGCGACCGGAACCTGAAGAGCAGTGTCTCTGCTACCTTACCATACGATTATAATGAACTAGGAGTGGATGCCGATTTTGTTGCTGCTCATAAATATGATCAGAGATGCTCAGAGAGCCAGCAACAAAATAGAAACAGGAAATCGGTTACACCGAGTGACCGGAAACTGAACAGCAGTGTCCCTGCTATCCAAACTATAGATTTATATCAACAAGGGGCAGATGCCGATTTTGTTGCTGCTCATAAATATGATCTTCGGATCAATCGGATGTTAAGGTAGCAGGGACACTGCTCTTCAGGTTCTGGTCGCGAGGTGCAACCGATTTTCTGTTTCTATTTTGTTGCTGGCTCTTTGAGCATCCCTGATCATATTTACGAGCAGCAACAAAATCGGCATCCACTCCTAGTTCATAATAATCGTATGTTAAGGTAGCAGGGAAACTGCTCTTCAGGTTCCGGTCGCGAGGTGCAACCGATTTTCTGTTTCTATTTTGTTGCTGGCTCTTTGAGCATCTCCGATCATATTTATGAGCAGTAACAAAATCGGCATCTGCCCCTTGTTGATATAAATCGATAGTTTGGATAGCAGGGATACTGCTGTTCAGTTTCCGGTCACTAGGTGTAACCGATTTCCTGTTTCTATTTTGTTTCTGGCTCTCTGAGCATCTCTGATCATATTTATGAGCAGCAACAAAATCGGCATCCACTCCTAGTTCATAATAATAGGATGTTAAGGGAGCAGGGACACTGCTCTTTAGTTTCTGGTCGCGAGGTGCAACCGATTTTCTGTTTCTATTTTGTTGCTGGCTCTCTGGGCATATCTGATGCTATTTATGAGCAGCAACAAAATCGGCATTCACTCCTAGTTCATAATAATCGTATGCTGAGGTAGCAGGGACACTGCTGTTCAGTTTCCGGTTGCTAGGTTCGGCTGATTTTGAAATTTTCTAGACTTATCCTATGCTGTTTTTCAGCAACAAATTAGCAACAAATTGCCACCTTTTAGTTGTCTCATTTAACACCAATTTCGTGATTTTACTGCTAGCTTATGGTGAAGATAGCAGTAACTCGATTTTTGTGGAATCGGTTCGAGCAACAAAATCGGTTTTGCAGCAACTAATTAGCAACTAATTAGCCACAAATTCACATGCAAATTTGGGTCGATTCTGCTGACTGTTCACTGCCAGCTTGATGGAGCTACACAAATTAATTTTTCGGTATTTTTATGTTCATACAGCGGGAATTTATTAGTATCACGCAAATAGAGATACAAGATGGACGTGTACTCGCCTAATAAATATTGAAGATAATTTTAAACCTAGTCCAATTTCACATTAAAACACTTGTCATTAAGTGAAGTGGTACAAGAATAGTGTCGGAACTCAGAATAACCCTCTGGATTTGTTACTACCCGTCGTGGTAAGGAACAATAAAGAAAATTACGATACCGACCTACCTATACAACCTTTATTACTACATCGTTTCTTTATTAAAGTTATTTTTAGTGGAAGTACTAGTGTAGTTTAATATATAGGCATATTTCTGATTACTATGTTTTTTCGATTTATTGTTTTAGATAAAAAAGGAACGAAACCGATGCGATTTAAGTACCGTCAAGGGCCAAAAGTAAACAACGTTGCAATGACCTAAAGCTAAATTAACTACATGTTGATATACTTTGTAAATCGGTACATTACACAACAATTTACTATCAATTGTTTGATGAAATGCTTTCAGAAAAAAATATGTGAAAGCTATTTTAATTTTGTTCGTATCGATTTTATAAACGAAACTGACTTTATTAATGACTCTCGCTGCTGACTGTACCTACGTCATAATATGGCGACATCTGTGAAACTTTTCTTGAAACATAGACCCGTCCTCGTGGTCCGTTGATGGTTCATCAAAAATATGTATAAACAACCCTGCTCACAGGAATTTATTTGAATGCTCACAAAAAAAACGGAATGCAATATAGTCTTCTGTCTTCTTAATACTTCATTTTGTTTATGGTCACGTAGGTATTTATTAGTATGTGTTTATTCTACAACTTTCGTAATTAAATATCGTTGGCGATAAATAATTGTATAATATTATTAATATTGGTTCCATTCTCTGTAATTAAGTAATCCAGAATTCAGTCGTTCGCGTTCTTAAAGAAAGGATTCGACAAAAATAATACAACATATCTACAGTTCGTCTTCAATCTCGATGTAGGCAAACAATATCATTGTTTAGTACGTGAACCGAACATTCCCCTCAAAACCTCGTCGCTAAAGATATCCAACAAAACCGATACATATATATACTCTGTCTAGTTATATTATTTGTCTGCAACTCAGGTTGCAGACAAATAATATTACTACACAGACCTGTATAAATGTATTAATTATTAACAGACACTGTGTTATTTAAATCTCCAGTGTTGTTTACGGCAAATGATGTAGAGATTTCTTCAAAATCCATAGTGCGATCGCTACGAACACGCCTGATAGGAACTCAGTTTATATTTTATTCATACATTGTATTGTTGGAATATCAATTGCCTCGCCCGGCGGTAGGTAAAGGGTACATTTCCAATCCGCACGGGATTCACTTAGATTTGAAGGAAAATAGATTTCGATTTCCAAAGCTGCGACAAAGCAATCCGATATATTTTTCAGACAGATATTGCTAGCGATTTCTTTTGAGCTTTGAAATATAAGGGAGGGAATTTAAAAAGATTCCATGTATTTTCTTTTCTGTATTGAAATAAAAAGTTATACCTAGGGTTGAGTCTTTGTTACTTAGGTGTAGTAAGTTTGCGGTTTAGTGAACTTGGAAAGTTTTTTAATGGCCTTGCGTGTGTATGGGTTTTGCTAGTCCATATTAGAGAAGAAAGTTTTGTATGAAACATTTAAGGAAAAATTAAGATATTTAAATGATAAGTCTTCATTATAATCTAATCTTTGTGATTAGGTAATAATTATTGCTTACCAAGAAAAATGTTCTTGGTGATCCAACAAAATCTAGCGATAAGATAATCTCGAAAAATAAGCCACCTACCATTGTTTCATGTACCTAAGCCTGACCAATATCTACCCCAGTATAAAAAAATGAATCAGTTCAATCACAGATCTGAGGCAGACTGCTTGAAAAGCGTCTTGTTTGGAACTTTTTAGTCGTTTTTAGCGGTCGAGTTTTAAAAATGTATATAGCCTTTGTCACTACAACAATTCTGAGGAATTCAACGACACCTCATATGCCAAAATCCGTCCAGCCATTTGGGCTATAGGGCGTGCCAAAGAAATGGACATACATGACATACAAACATATGTATGTTTGTATGCGTCAGAAGTAGGGAAAAAATCAGACTTTATTTTTTGAAAAGTGTCTTTCTATCCTTAGATGTATAATAAGGACATTCATTGTTGCATCTGTATAGGTGAGTCGTTAAAGAAATAATGAGTTTTAAAAGTCAGACTATTAGAGAAAGGTCATCGGCGTCGTTTAAATACAGCGGCGCTTGTTTCCTGTTTTTTAATTTTGGCAGACAGACAATGCACCAAAGGAAAACAGTAAAGGGGAGAACTCCAACCCCTTTCGAAGTGATTAATTTATTATGTCCTTTGTTTCTGTTTTGATTTTGGTAACATGAAACAATAAGACAATGTTAAAGTCGTCATGGTACCAACTTTATTGCATTGTTTTGATTACAAAGTTGTGTTTCTAATTAGGGGCCTAGATATACTTTAAAACTTAAGGCGTTTACTGATGATTACGTTTCAATTAGAATTAATTTGGTGGCAACAAGTCAATGGTGTGCAATTATAATAAAAGGTTAAGCAAATCTAAAGTACCAATTTGAAAATGCATAATATATCAATATCTATATAGGTTGGTATGTAATGTATACTGCTAAAAGCTCCAGTATAAGTTATGTATCAAACCCGTAAAAGTATCACTCGTGCAATATAAAAGTTAACGACACAAGAAAACGCGTTTTCCACAACATTAAAGATAACAACAATACGGGGGCGAGCGAGTGTAGAGCCTCCCGCGAGGGTGGCGGGCGGGGGTCGAGAAAAATTCAATATTAATATGAAGGAGGTGCGAGCGAGAGGCATGCTCCGTCCCCCTCCCGCGGCCAATGGCGAGCGCCGCCGCCGCTGCGATATGATGAATTTATGGATGTAATAAAAGCGAGGTGCGCGATTGGAGGAACGGTCAGGGAGAGCTTATTTTCTTTTTATTTTCATATTTGGAATGTCGGTCTCAAGTCGCTTGCAGTACGTCGTGCACGTCTGACGTTTCTTCTCTGGACTATTGGAGTGGGTATACCCCTCCACTTGATGATTTATATTATGTTGACGCATATATGTGTAAAACAATGTTACATAGGTACTCAGATATATGTAGGCTTCATTATCTTTATTGACTCAACACAACTCACTCACTATAAATTACTTTTGTTAAATAACTTGCTGTGACTAACATCAATTAAAAAGTAACATCGTGTTAAATCGTCTCATCACATTGAATGTTTTCGAGACGTTGAAGTTTGTGTGGTGAGGCTGAGGGCACTCGCTGTACAAAGGCTCGTGGCTCGTTACTGGCAGTTGATTGAGGCGTGAACGACGCTCGACCGCCGGGCGCCGGCCGGGTTTCTTTCTTGATTTGCTACTCGAGTGGCCGAAACGACACTTCTATTTGCATGAGCTGATTTTGGGTATTTCGTTTTAAATCAAGGAGATGACGCTAAGACCGAGAATACGTAATGTGGTGTCTTTCAGGTGTCTTTGTATTGGGTCGTGTTGTTTGGGAAATATAAATACTTATTTGTTGAGAAAGTTTTTGAATGAGACTTATGTGGGAATACCCATTCGTTTGTGTGTGTGCCCATAAAATGAACACTGTCATCCGTCATCGTTTATGAGTACTTAGTTTAAGTTTTTACCTACCAAACAATGTTGGCTTACAATCGCAGGATAAGCAGGTCACTGACCGACCCCGCTTTTTGTTCTACGTTTTAGGGTCTAATAAAACCTCAAGTAATGTTATAATCAAATTGGTCACATTCTATCAAGATTATTAGAGATTTTTAATATGATTGCATCATCACATTTCTAATTATAAATAAACGACATTATGAAGAATATAAAAATACGATAAAAAAACTAAACACTAAATCATTACAGAGCACCAAATCCAATAAAAATAAAGTATACCTCTTACGGCACAGCGATACGTCGGTGACTGATCAGTACATTATGTGAAGGGAATTGATACCGTCAATATAATGCGTCGGATTGAAAACCGTTCAAAAGGCAGAGCCGTGACAGCGCCAAAGACAACGCAGACAAAATAAATAGGAGGGTAGGGAGCCAGCGAGCTGGAAGTATTGGGGATCTGCCACCGCCGAGTTTTGAAGTCCAATTATATCGGAGACAGGTGGCGGCCCCAGGCTGTTCTGCAGGTGGCACTCAACCCTTGCTGAAGAATCACGGCAGACGCGCTCTTTGAACGCGTTTCTACAATTAGTCACCTGGATTCGACAGCTTCTGCGCCGCTTCTGCCCTTATTAATCGCTTAGTGTGAGTTGGGGAAAATGTTTGGCTCAATAATGTTGATCTTTGTTGGAAGATGAAGAGAATTCACGGAAATAATAATATAGGTGAAAATTAAGACAAAGAGATTTTTAAGCACAAAGATGCTGTGCTCAGCCCAAATATCAACCGGTGCTGCTTTTAGTGTTTTTAAATTGAATTGTTTATTAAAATGAAATAGTTTAACGAAAGAAGAAGCAACCACCAAGGTGTAAATGAAAATTCTTGCCCACAGTTAGAGGATTATTTACTTGAAAGTAGTATACTGTAAACATACGTTTATAATGGCATTCCAACAATAGATGGCATGGATAGCACAAAGATACCCACATATTTTACCTATAAAGCGAGCACTTCACCGTAGCAGAGTACTGGAGTACAAAGCCGAAGTTTTCCCGCAGCGAGATTCCTTTTTCTTTGTTTGGTGTATTTATTGTAAATCTACTCATAGCGGCCCGCCCGTTAGAAGTATTCCGACATAACTTTTGGCTCGAGCACCTTATGTACCTACTGTTGGTAACGTTCGGTTTAAATGCTTTTATTTTTCTGTTTTTCTGTACACAGGTTACGTGTTTCAGAGTCAACTTTTTGTGATATTTGTTGGTTTTGGGGCTACGTCGACGCTTCTATTTGTAGATTCTGTGCTAATTTGACTTGGCCAGATTTGTTCCGACCATTTGTCTTCTTCATACATTGTGCTTATTTCTGAAATGGCTGTAGAGTCCAGACGGTGACATCATCCATGCGCCATACATCAATCTTTTGGTGGTCCAGAAAATACAGACACAGTAAAGTAACTAGAACGTGTTGCTAATCAAAATGGAAATGTAACAATATGTGGGTCCAGGTCGTACAGGATTAGCGACGGAATAGTGAAGTGCCGCTCCGGCCCGGCGCCTGGCGGCAGCCGGCAGCACAGCCGGAGCAGCGTCAGTTAATATGATTTGCTCGCACGCCGCTCTCCGCCGAGCGCTCGCACGCTCCTGCTGACATTTTAAGCAACTTAATAAACTAGTGCCTCGTATTCGCACTCGTGCATACTGCTTATTTTCTCTCGACTATAGCACGAATTTTAAAGTCAGTTTACTGCTTTTGATTAGGAAGGTGGGTCGTATTTTTGAATTTACTGCTTGCTACCTGGTAGAAATACAAAGTTGCAAAATAAAATTTTAACAAGTTTATTGGATGTTTAATAAGCCCTTGTTAAGGTACATTAGGTAGGTACTGTTGGTTATTATCTAAGTTTTGCTAAGTAGAACACAAAATCAAATCATCCTGGATAAATGCTGCCTGCCTGCCTTTGCTTGCGAGCTAAAGTACCTAATAGATGCATCTAAATTAAAAAATCATAATGACAAAGCGATGGTTAGAAATAGTGGCTATCAATACATATATTGTAATAAAAGTAAGTTTACAACATAACATAAATGCCCATTAGAGTCCGATGTGGCTACGGGAAGTGCTACAGAAGACGTGTAGTGGGCTGGGGGTGGTGGAGTCCAGTCTTCAAGATACTTAAGGGGGCGGCGGCCCTCCCCCCGGCGCCGGACGACTTGCTTATTCTATCAAGCGTGGACGCACACACACACAGCCCGCACGGACACCACGGACACGCGCACACACGCGCCCCGCATTATACGGCCGGCCACCACTCCACTGTGTCAATACAATACGCTCTCTTCGACTGGACTTAGATTATTTAGAAAGCACTTGTAACGCTCATATAAGAAGCCCGCGGAAGACGTATTCCGCGTCACAATGGCCGGTACGTGTCGGCAAGGGCTGAGACGGGATACGCGGAAAAGATTACGATCCTAAAAAAACAGCCCCCACTTGCGAATATACCTAATATTCTTTTCACAATTGACTTAGGGTGTCGGGATAGCTGTTTAGTATATCTTGCTCTCATTGTTTGAACTGTTAGTCACGCTTAATTTTTTTCAGTCTGTAGTGCATGAAGTGTAAGTAAATGCTTTCCTACAATATTGCTAAACAGTAACGTAACCCACTTCTAGTGAAATGTATCGTGTCAAAAAGGGCAGGGTGTAAAGCTGATTACTGTTAAATATGTATGCAGATCTGACAGATGCATTAAGCATGACAGGGAAAGCACCGAGTTCACACAAATATGTCTAGAGGGGATGGACCACTAGAGTCATATTAGCGGCTACGAGAGGCGTGTGACTACGCCGCTGGACGCGGATTATCTGCTACGCGGCTACGGCGTAGCGCGCACTGCTACGAGCGTAGCATAAGTTGCCCACCGAAGATTGTTACGTAGTTTTTTTATTGTGGATTATTTCAGTAGCTTTTGAAATTGTTATGAACTTTAAATAGAGCAGTATAGGCCATTAGCTTGAAACTTATCCATAAACTAAATAGTTTTTCGATCATTACTTTGGTTTAGTTTAACTTCATATCACTACTTGTACCCTCCAGAATTAACGATCCTTTAAATTAATAAGTGTCAAAGTTTAACGGTGTCGTCGTGTGTGTGTGTGTGTGGAGTTCACGGTACTCCTTGGTGGTGTGACGTGTGTGCGCCAAGAGACATCGGCTCATGTGTGGGTACTTTCATAAATCTGTTGGGAGATATATGAGAGCGCAATTTCCGGTATCCGGCCATTAGCGCCGAGCTTTTATAAGCTTAAAGCTTAGGTTAAAGATTTTCTGGGTAGTTTAATGCGAATCTTGTAATAGGTACGATAAATTTTGTATAAAGTATGTGATTGCATATTAGGTGTCGATTCGGGAACTTTTAATGTGTGTAACTTGGCGTAATGTCTGTTGGGGCTCGTGTCTACGACGCGGCTTCGACGGCTCCGATACATAAATGTGTATTGTTGTACTCCTAGAAATAAAACGATTGTTTGTGTATGTGTTCACTTCGGTTCTTGGAGACAAATGAAAAGTGCTACGAACAAAAAATGAGCGGTGTCCGAATGTGGGCGGAGCGGGATCCGTACGTCTGTGTCGGGGGGGTACGGGGTGTAGGTGCGGGGGGGGGAGAGGGCTAGCGGGAGCACCGACTTATTATTTTTATCGACCGTAAAAAGGTGCCGGACCTTGTGTGGACCCTTCCACGACGACTCCTCTGGAGAGATTCCAATTATTTACGGATATTTTGTTCCAAATCCCGAAAAATACTGTCCAGTAAAAAGGATGTCCTTACTTTATGCTTGAGTAGGGCCTATATGTTTGGAGACCCGGTCGTTGATCTACTCCAAGTTTAATGGAGCACAAACAAACCATAAAAAAGCATTCGAGGAGCAAAATGCAAAAAAAAATTAAATATTTATGTAATGGAATAAAAAATGAATCGTAAAGTCATTGATATTTAATAAAGGTAATGAACAGAATGGTGTCCATTTGTTCCGCTTGTCGAGTGCCGCTGGCATGACAGTGTAATGACAGTGCAGCTGCAGCCCTCAGTCCACAGCCCGCCCCGCCGCGACCTGTCACGACCTACTCAATAATGCAACAATGCACACCCATTGTTCTGCTAAAACACTGCTACAAATAAACATGCTAATACCAACATACATCTATGTTGCACTTTACTTTCGATTTATTCAACTCCCAAAATATTTTACAGATTACAATCGTTCGTAAAAAATCTTTCCACAATTAAGGCGACAATCTTCATAAATCAATTTCCCCCGAATTGAATGTCAATAAGGAACGGCTGTTAAACGACGCGCCGTAAAATAAAACTTTCCGGAGGGCGGAAAGTTCCAAGCAAAAAGAATATTTACATTAATTCTCTTCATTATGTTTTGAAGAATAATCATGGCACGGCTCCCCGTCCCACTCTCTCGATTGAGTTTTATTTGAATATTTTTTCTCGTCGCTCCCTGAGTTCGTCTCTGTGTTACAAAAGGAAGTTTTTATTAGCATCTTAATGATTTTACGGCGAGTCCCCGGTTACACCAGCCTTTATGTCGTCAGATTTTCTTAAGTATTTTTTGTCGAGTTTTTTGCATCTTACATTATTAAAGTTTTCATTCCGTCGTTTAATGAAGCTCATTTCTTCTGTTCGCCCGGGCCTTGATTGCCTTTGTTTTGCATAAATGTAAGATTTCTATAGATTTCTTCCTAGCAAATCGAGTCAGTTCGAAAGACTTGAAATTCGTTCTTGAAAGGGGAAATTAATTGTTATTTTAACTTCTTTTCTATACGTTTCACTTGTTTGAAGGTAAACGTTTAAAGGTTTAAGGATCCTTATAAAACACAATTCTAAAGTGTTCCAGTTTCATAATAGCTATAAACGATTTGAGAATGAGTCGCGTGTGTAAGCGGAGCCGGGCGGCAAACGAGGCTCGCTCGCAGATCCGATTTGTCCCGTCCGGCACGGTAATTACATTCATCTCTGCTCCAGACTGATTTATGCTGCGCCTGTGCGCCTTCGCCCTCTGTTCTGTCATTAACTACTTTTCCGGCCAAGTCTTACGCACCACAAAATAATAATCGTCCGGAAAATCGACGGAGGCTGTATGTAATGTTATGAGAGGAAGGCTGCTCGTTTTTCTCGGGTCGCAATCGAGTCCGAGGTCTTGCTTTCTTTTTAATTTCCCTGCGGCCTCCTAATGAGGTCCCTGCGGCGGCTCCGCCGTTATCTATGATATTCTTGAGGTTGATGCTTATTGTGCGTGTCACTGATGGCTTCCCTTTTTATTATCCTCTCGAACACAATTCAGTGGCCGCCCAAATGAGTTCTTCTCATTTGCTTTGCTCTCTTTATTTCTCTAGGCGGCAGTTTGTCTTGTGTCGCGACTTAACTTCTTTTAATTTTAATGAAATGGCCACCGACCGAGGACCGCCTTGACTTTATTTTTTCATGTTATTTTTACTTTTGGACTCTACTGATAACATCTTTTGTGTGTTAAAACAGTTTCAGTTACATCTATTATGCTTTGAATACTTTGGGGAGGGTTAAATAAACATAAGTAAAGCCGGTGGTATTATGAGAGTCGTCAGTAACAAATCACATGACTCCGCCTACACTTATCTATTAAAATGAGAGATTATTGTCGGCTCACGCGATACGCTATACAATATTCGGGTGTTATTTTCACTGGATTGTCCAATATTGTCACAATCTCTATAGTAGGGCAATTAGAGATGTGTGACGCGTGGCGTGCACGTGCCGAGCGCCCGCGCGGGTGCGCGGATCAGCGCACGCGCCGCGTACCGCTCCGCCTCATTACGACCCAATGTTTACACTGTACGCGACAAGAGGTGACACCGGGCGGTCCTATCTAAAGATAACACCACATAGTTATTGTTCCTTAAATCCTCAACATATTGTGTAATCCGAACGCTTCCAAAACGGTAAAAACGAAAATTAAAATGACAGATGTTTTCCTGTCACCCCAACGCGATCACAAGCAACCTCACTGAATTAACAAATGAAATTGCAACTGAAAAATTTGGGTATTAAGGAAATCCCCTTCGAGGAATTCACTTCATTTAAATATCGCATTTTTCTTGAAGATTATACCTTACGACAGCCATAAAAGAAAACAGGAGACCCGCCCCTCGATAATGCGACGAGCTTGAGGAATTTTTATTCCGCTCAAATCTCTCCTGACATAGGTATATTTTTGTGAGATCGCCTGGAGATTTTAATACCCGATTTTATTTAAATTCGCTTAGGCGGTGCGGGTGACTGCGCCCCCAGACATTTATCGCAAGGGCGTGATTGTACTTATAAGCAGACGGAATTCCGGAACAAACATTGTAGCCGAATAGAAATCATTGTATGGTATTCCTAAATATGCCAGTAGAAACTGGAATTTTTTTGCAATTTTCTGAAGAATTTTTTTTGTAACTCTGCAAAAGTAATGGATATTTCATTCCAATCAATCAATAAAAAATCTGCTTTTTTATTCCAAACTTTGGTTGGAAAAGCTACATTGTATGTATGTAGCAGGTTGAGACAGGGTGATCAGTCACTTAGCGCGACGTGTCATAGCGCTGCACCGCCCCTCGCTGCAACTGCTCATCATTCTTCATTTGCCAGCCTCCCGGCGCCATCATCCTCTTGACCACACATCCCCATTATTATTTAATAGATTATCTTACTACTCTACCTTGTAAACTTTCAAGAGGGTGCTTTTTAACAATTCCATTTTTTCATAGGCTAATGGAGATACGAATGTAAGATAATATCTTCCTTCACCCATAAAACGCAAACATACAGTACCTACTCAGATCAGTCAGAAAAATTACAGCAATTTTTCTTCCTGTTTTTGCTGCTTCCATCTCAATGAATTTCACCGCCAAAATTTTCCTTACCATTTGTTTCCATCGTGTAAGATCTTTTCGTATGAGGCGAGTTCTGTGTTAATATATGTGCCCGGAATACCGTGGCCATATATTACGCCGACCTCTGGCGGACCGGACATAACAATCCTCGATTTGCTATAATATCGGTCGTGCGTCCCTGTCTGCCGGCGGGGCAGGTGGCGCGAGCGAGCAAGTCGGCGCGGGGTGGCGGCCTACGTGCCGCGTATAATAAGCATTTCATGCACGGGGTGCGGGCGCGGGCTCGGCTACATACATACCTATTTCCGTAAGTCGTGTACCTAACCGGACCGTACATTATGAGCTGAGGGTCAGCGCGTCTCGTGCGCCGTCTCTGTCCCGCTCGCCGTACGAACCAGCCCAAGCATAATTTCGTGTGATATATCGCACACGCTTGGGTCGTCGTGATGGACCTCTATGAAAATCGTCCTCCGTCCGTGGAAACTACTGGGCATTTAGACGCTAAAATAAAGGCTCTGTTCAAACAGGTCGCCTTCAATATGGGCAGTGTCGCATAAATAAACTAACCTGGATAGTTACTTTACGTCTGACTGTTTGTATTTATACGAGGACGTAAGGTATCGCCCACATATATTATATGGTATGTAACGTCGGTAGCGGTCGCTTTAGCGCGGAATTCATCTTCTATCTGTACGATTTATACACGAGGAGGCCGTAAAACGGAACAATAAAAACCCAAAACAGCAATAAATTTCAAGCAATAGACGCAAAGGTTCGAGCGCGCCTTATCAATTCCTTCCACGCATGGGATTCGAATCGCACAATAAACTTATGACGTAAGTCTCTGACTCTTGTTATCTAAAAATAAGCAAGGGGTTGAATGATAACACCGAGAATAGAAAGACGTTCCCAAAGATTTTGTGAAAAGTAAACAGTTAAATGCTTACAAACGCTGTTTACAAGCAATCAACACTTAGTGGACAGTTGTACGAGGGTCGCAGGTAGGTAAAACAAATAGTGGACAAGCCCGCTGCCTCCACAAGGGGAGGGTCATCTTAAAGGACAAGGAAATGCGGCCGGTGTGAACACAGACCATGTTCTTTATGCATTAGTAATGTCTTGTAATTGAAACCGCTTACAGCGTTGACCATGCCTTAATCTTAAATTTAAATCCTGTCCAAGGATTGAATCCATTAGTACATTCTGATATTAATGAGCAGTTATTTGCGTCCGACTGGTCGACGATGAAGAGCACGGCGGCAGAAGGTGGTATTTAATAATAAGAGTAACATTGTGGTGCGCGTACACAGCTATTAATAATTCGTGAGTGCGGTCCGGCGCTCTTACAGTGCCGATTCATTATCGTTACGGTCTCGGCCCGACGGAGATCTACGATATAGCTCCCTGATTGACCCCGCATTAAAAATTACATACAAACAGATAGAGGAAACGGACGCTAATAACGGACCTGTGTACTTTCTTTGTTTCGATTCGTTTCCGAGACCGATCAAAAATGTATAAGCGCACGTACCCGATCGATCGAGGTTGCGGCGAGCATTCATAACGTAATTGGCGCAGATTGTTCGTAAGAATGGTTCAGGTACTATTTAAAGGCCGCTTTGATTCGTTAGGTTAATTTCAGAGGGGCCCGGGAGGGTAAGCTCCGCAGTGGTCGCCGGAGGGTCGAATAAATATGTCCCAAAGAGTTAAGTGGGAGAGAAGTGCGGAGCGGAGACCGCGTCCGACGTTTGCTCTTCCACTCGTGTTGTTGCACCACTTATTACACACAAAGTTCTGTTAAAGTTTTCTCCGACACTCGAGCGCGAGTTTAATTTACTCGATAGTGTAAATAAAGCGGGCGGAGTGGGAAGTTTCGCGGCGAGCCCCTGGCGACGCCGACGCCGGCGACACCCGGCTGCGGTCCGCTGATAATAACGTCCCGCCGCCTGGGACTTCCTTATTAATCGAGAACGACAAATTTTAACGACAAGAATTAATGAATCTCGTTACACGGGTTAATCCCCCGGTCGTAAAGTGTGCTCGGAGTAGCACACGCGCGGGGCCTCCTCGGGCGCCTCGTACTACCTGCGCCAGGCACACGTGCTTACCGCAGCCTTTTTAATGTTCACACTATTCATAATTCAGTATTTTCATTTTAATAACACATTAAATTCACTGACACCGATTGCGATGAATATCAAGCCATTTTAACTTGGAACTTTTGTTGTCAAAGCAGTTGAAGATTTGTCCAAGAACCAATAGTTAAAGAACAATTAAAAATTAAAATTGTCATGTGAGGTCGTGTGTCAAGGCGGTAAGATGAAACGAGTGCGAAAGCCGACTCGACTGAGGGAATCCAAGATATATCGTCCAGTTAACGAGCATGTGCGAATGGAACTTTATTGTAATTGCCTTTTGTAAGATCGGACAGGGTCATTACGGACCGTCCTCACAAACCGACCTCCCGTTTGCTTCAAAACTTTTCTTGTAGTAGTTAACTATAGACATTTGGTTGCTAACTTGAGACAGGTTGAGGTTTAAATAAACCAAACGTTCTGAATACATTTGAGAAGCAGATTATTGTAGTAGTCGTCGTCATAAACAAAATACTTAGTAGGGAGCTTTAATTACAATGTTGATATTGAATTGAATCAGTCGTGAGGCGTATGTGTAAAGCGTATTCATCAGCGGAGAGGTGTGTGCCACATTAGGGGCCGGGGCGGCCTCAAAGCCAGAAGACTGATTATGTCTATCCGCAATTTCTCTCCGGCCCTATTCTATTCTCGCGAGCGAAAACTAGCGAGTTTTCCACCGCGCTATTAAGCGGTCGCTTTTACATTTGTCCTTATAATGGAAAATGTGCTACTAATTAATTTAAAGCGAAACTCATTTATGTCGAAATGCGTGTCTATTAAGCGATGATGGGATGAACACCTTTCGGGTTTGCTCTTACGTTCCGCCGTGAACGGTTTTATTGTTTCTAGATAAGTGGTTTTGAGCTTTTGTCTTCCTCGCGCGGAGTAGTGAAAATTATACGTGGTCCGGTTACAAGCCCTCACCCCATTAAGTAGAGGCGAGCTCATTCTCGGTAAGACTAATCAAATAACAGTCTCCCCAGCGCTCCCCCGCGCCTCCTCGCCCAGCGGTCATCTCTCTTATCGATTGTGGTGGAATTCGTGCACAGAATGTGATATTTCCCAACAATCTATACATATAGGAACACAGAGCACAACAGGAAATATGTTCCCTTTCATCTTGAGTTGTAGAATCAAGTCAAGAAAGCTGTTACGACGCTAAAGACAACTTTGATTCACGCACATTGCACCTAAACAAATATTCACATTGTTGTTAACTGCAGTTAATGCGCCGATGGCAGGCGTTTCTTGTTACTTTGTATGGATGAGTAAATAATACTCCTTACTCTTTTGATCAAGCTATTAAAAAAGTCCTGATTTAATTTTAAGCACCAGATTAATTTAAGTTGATGTAATGCAACTCTGAAATAAGCTTGCTACGGGAAGGAAGTTTACTTCGAATACATTTTCATGAAAACTCTAAAAATCTGTAAATACAGCGTGTTC
Source organism: Melanchra persicariae (assembly GCA_947386135.1). Classification (NCBI taxonomy): domain Eukaryota; kingdom Metazoa; phylum Arthropoda; class Insecta; order Lepidoptera; family Noctuidae; genus Melanchra; species Melanchra persicariae. The sequence goes on along the minus strand of OX376653.1, from coordinate 10,352,918 downwards.
CTGAAAGGTGTGGTCATATTTGAGGGTGATGTTGGGTAGCTGATATATATTAAGGAAAAAATGTGTTTTTTTTTCAAAAAAAGACTAAAAAATTCTAGAAATTACTTGAAGGAAATGACTTTTCAAGCAGTCTGATGCAGTTGGTGACATCCCTGCATCAGACTGCTTGAAAACATTTCTTGGGAAGTTTTTAGTCGTTTGATTTGGTCAAATTTTTGAAAAAAAATAACACATTTTTATGTTTTGACATTTTTTCCTTGTATATCAGCTACCAATTATTATCATCCTTAACCACACCTTTCTGGAACACCCTGTATAAAAAATGTGGATTGTTAAATTGATCTCACAAGCTATTTACTAGCACAAAGTGCCATTCTATTCGCGATGGCAATTGTCGAAATGCCAAAATATGAGGGATTATTAATAGTCACGTGTTTCGACAGCGATTGTCAATCCCACACATTTTCGAAGTTTTGACAAACGTCTTAGCCACGCAGCCGCTAAGAATGTCACTTGTCTAGAGCCTCAGGTTACTAGTAAAACAAATTAGTTTCGACTAGATATAATTCAGTTGTACAATCGTAGGAAAATGACAAAAAAATATAGGGCTTTCCTCATCGAAATGTGGAAACTTTAAAAAAAGTTAAAAATAGTCTTATGTCTTTTTCTTACTTTTGGTCATATTTCCAATATGTTCACAGTTTCTGATACAAAAGTAGGTACGTTATGTACGTACCAACTTTAATATCTCAAAAAGTGTAGGTTCCTTAGTTAAAAGTATTACAATTTTCCATCTCACAAACACTTCATAGTTACAATAAAATTCATTGTTATGAGAGCTACACGTAGAATATCCACACGTGAGGCAGTTGGTGAGACAAATGTAAATTATGTTGCGTCAGTGCGGGCACGGTCCGGACGCGGCACGGCACCGGCCGGACCGGACCGGACCGCCGGACCGTTCCGCCATGTAATTCTAATGAGTATTAGTGTCGTCCGTCTGCCTCGTCCTCTCTCGCTACATTCTATATAGCAACCTCCTATTTCGGCGTTCGTAGGTAATACGATTGTGCATAATACCTAAGTGCGGGTCAAACTGTACTCGTATTCAAGTACCCATTTATGTAAAGGGTGTAGCAATGCGGATCCCTTTGTAACGAACGGCGAACGTGGCTCTGTTATGACAATGTCAAGTTTTTGGAGGTAGCGGAACAGAGAGTAAAGTCCCGCAAACCTCCATTGAAAAGGGAGGATTCTCCGACCAGACGGTTGTTTGTGTCTGGTGGGCAACTGCCCGAGAGTTGATATTCGGGCTTTGCATATGTTCAAATCGCACGGTAAACTCTGATATCGCGATTTAGGATTTTGTCAATTAGTTCGCAGCTGTCGAGATAGATGGCGCTGCGAGTCTCATTTGTTGTGATGTTGATTCTGCTACGTTGATTTTTGTGGCGGCATGAATGCCGCTACATCACTCCCCTCCGGAGACCGGAGGTCGATAGTGGATGAGTCGTCCATACATTTCTTGAGATGCTTGCCAGGCCAGTGGAAGGTTGGTTCCAGTGAGTCGGAACCGGAAGTCGCAGAGTTCTCGGTGAGTCGGAACTGTCTGCGTCGCAGAGTTCACGGTGAGTCGGAACTGTCTGCGGTGCCCCGATGCTGCTGCTGGCGTGACTGCTGGCGTCGACCAGGAGAGGTTCTTCAAGGCTCTTCATGTGACTGGCCGAAGGTGCAGTGTGCTTGCCATGGTGGGTCGGAGCTGTGCGACGTGCTGGCGTGACTGCTGGCGTCGACCAGGAGAGGTTTTTCAAAGCTCTTCATGTGACTGGCCGAAAGTGCAGTGTGCTTGCCAAGGTCGCTGAAGAGGTTGATGATAGAGGCTGAGGATGCTGACCAGGAATGCGCGTCCGCTGCATGCTGGTGGTCAGGATACCCGTAGAAGCCGAGGGTTCTGGCTGGCTGTATGACTCGCTGCTCGAGAGCTTGAGGTCAGGATGAGGAGAAGTGATGATGATGATGACGTCATGATGAGGTAGCTGCACGAAGGCTGCGCTGACGTTCAATGTCGAGGGTCACCAGTTTGGAGGTAGCGGAACAGAGAGTAAAGTCCCGCAAACCTCCATTGAAAAGGGAGGATTCTCCGACCAGACGGTTGTTTGTGTCTGGTGGGCAACTGCCCGAGAGTTGATATTCGGGCTTTGCATATGTTCAAATCGCACGGTAAACTCTGATATCGCGATTTAGGATTTTGTCAATTAGTTCGCAGCTGTCGAGATAGATGGCGCTGCGAGTCTCATTTGTTGTGATGTTGATTCTGCTACGTTGATTTTTGTGGCGGCATGAATGCCGCTACAAGTTATTTTAACTGCTGGTCATTCCAATTTTTAGAGGTTTTCTTAAAAGGCCGGTTGGTTGGTTGACGCCTTTTCTTGGGTTAAGTGTACTATTGTTAAACCTACTTAGCTCGTCATAATCAAATATAACTTTGGAAAAGTGACTATGAGAAGTTTTCCCACCATTTCTTTTGAAAAGTTAAAGAAAAAGTTTTAAGTGCTACGATGCTTTTTCAAAGAAATACGAAAGTTGATTATTCGATGATTCAAGCAATTCTCGTTGCAAATGAGTATAATTATTCAAATATAGTTATACAAGTGTGCAACGGAATGAAGCTGTGTGAACGTAGCAAGCTCGCTGGTGGCGCACGTCGCCGACCGTACATTGCTTCACTGGACTGTGAAAATGATTTTGATTTGACCCTTTGAAGGGTGCTCCCACCGCAAAATTACATTTCCATATGTGAATTTGTGTATGTATGTACCTGACACCCCATAGTACTATGTAGCCAAATTGAATTAAGAGATTAATTACGTAAATAGTGTTTTGGGGTTCAGATCTTTCGACAATTTCCCTGCAATTAATACGGCTATGGAAATTATTTAATTCTGTCCCACCGATGTCAGCAAGGTCTATTTTCGAGTAGTTCGAAAAAAGACCTCTGTATCAAAAGCGTCAAAATGTCGCAGCTCTTTATCTCCAAATGTGGCGTCGTGGCAGATAATTTTATTCTGAGAGTATCTCTCCTTACTGCTGATGTATTCAACAGAATATTCACATATGTGCGTAATTCTGCGGAATGGCAAAAAAGGTCTGTTTGAGGGGTGAAATATGTAAATTTATTGTCTTGGGCGGCCCCGGCGCGGCGCGGCGCGGTATGGCTCGGCGCGGTATGGCGCGGTGCGGCGCGGTGCCCCCGTCATACGCCGACACGTAGGATAAAGGAAATGTTAATGCGCACCAATTTATGTGCTTTTCTATGATTTCGCTGAATCGGGCGCGTCGTTTTCCCCTTTATAGCTTTGCAGCCGAGCATTTTGTTTATAAATTGAAGTGTTTCCAATATCACTATCAACTCTTTTCAAAATATCGACGTTGGGGAGTTCGCTGCATTTTATTTTGGCATCGATGTTTGATTCGAACACTTAGAGGTCACATGCTACTGAAATGTAGATGGTTTCTTAATAACCATAGAATTTCCAACAATTGCGTTGGGATATCTGTCGCCAAGACGATACAACGGAAGCGGAGGGCACTATGCCTACCTTTTCTCAAAGCGTTTCGTCGTATTTTTGTACCCATGATTCGGTCAAAGCTGTTAGGGTGCAACAGTTTTGGGTGAGTCAGGAAGTCCTGAAGTCATAGAAAGCTGAAATTCGGCGTGAAAGATAGGATTAACACACGAAAACATAAAAAATAATGAATCTGTACATTTTGTTTCCAATCCCATAGGGATGAAAGTTTGTACCAAACTTTTGTAAATTTTCAAACTATATTACATTAAAAATTGAATTGGTATTTAGAATACTAGTTCAAATAAAAAACCGGTCAAATGCGAGTCAGACTCGCGTTACATGTTACTTTAAAATCATACACTTCTCATAGGTTTTCCTGTAAACTATAGGTATTTGAACATTATCTGCATTCTTTTGGAACATTCGCTCAGGAGTTTCGGATATAAGGGGGTATGGTAATTTTTCATTAAAGTATTTAATAAGTTTAAAACTATTTATGTAAATATTATGAAAGATATATTAATATCTAATAATTGAAACCCACACAATAAGACCTTTCGATTGATATGTCACACAGTACAGTTTGAAAAACTTTTTATTTATTTTGTATTTTGTACCCCAAAAGTGACTACCATACTCAAAATGTATTTATTTATATATTAACACGTCCGTGTTTGGGTCACAAATGTGTTCCAAATGTCTGTATGTTCTAATCAGCCATAGATTTGGTGAAAAATGGCTGTGACAGACGGACGGACAACGGAAAAGGAGTGGTCCTTTATGGGTTCTAATATCACTTCAGCACATAAAAAAGATCAAAAAAAAAGAACTACGACAAAAATGTAACTTAAAAAACCGGCTAAGTGCGACTCCGACTCGCGCAAGGAGGGTTCCGTACCATTATCTATAAAAATCGGCAAAAAATCACGTTTGTTGTATGGGAGCCCCACTTAAATATTTATTTTATTCTGTTTTTAATATTTGTTAATATAGCGGCAACAGAAATACATCATCTGTGAAAATTTCAACTGTATAGCTATCACGGTTCATGAGATACACAGCCTGGTGACAGATGGACGGACGGAGGACGGACAGCGGAGTCTTAGTAATAAGGTCCCGTTTTACCCTTTGGGTACGGAACCCTAAAAAAGAAAAGATATACCAACAAAAAAAATGTCACGTTCAGTAGTGCCGAGACGAGAAGAGATATTGCTAGCACTGTAAAAAGTTATCAAAACTTAGCATAGCGTTAAACGGCCAGGCCATACATTTTTGGTTTGTAGAGAACCAAGACTAGGATTCACGCAGAAAGCTATACGCTATGATGAGAGCTAGAGAGCGTTAGTTTAGAGCGTGTAGAGTAGAGCTTGGCTCTCCATAAGATCTGGTAACTTTTTTACAAAGCAAGCAATATTTACACGTCTTGGCGTTACTTAAAATTAAAATGTTTTTGGTGGGATAAGTCAGTATATATGGAATTGGTTATCAGTAGAAACAAAGGTACATGTACCAATACTGATTTAAGCTTTTTAATGAGACTTCCTGTCACTTTTCCGTCAATAAATATGATAATTTAGATACAAAAGTAATAAATCCATACACCGGCACGGTCGGTTAACATCACGACAAACACCCAGTCTGCTCCCCTACTGATAGCAGTGACTAATTCACAAAGGCCAAATGCGACATAATACCAGCATAATTCAATGTTTTGCTCACCATATTGTATTTTATTTATGAGTTATGCCCCGATGAGTATAATATTATCTCTTTCTATCTTCAATTTTTCTATATTTTTGTCTCTTTCGCGTCGTAGGGCTGCGAGGGTGTTGTTTCATCGCGGCTGTATGAGCGGATGGTTAAATAGTACGAGTTAACTTACACCGCATCCGCTACGCGTCATTTAGGGGTGCTGTGGACCGCTTTATGTCCTAATGCTAATTGCTAAATAGTAATAATATATTTGAGGGAAATAGCTTGTGTTTAAATATCATGTTTGTGTACAGATATTTAAACACTAACTATTTCCTACCTAGAGAAGCTACGAGCGCTACGAGGCTACGACCTACGCCTACGCAATTTGTTTATTTTTAGAGAGAAGGCATATTGTGTGAGTTTTGTCTTACGTACACTTGTTGTATTTACAGTTTTCCTAATGATCTAGAAGTTTTCATCAGAATTAAAACAATCGTTATTGTGTTGGGAGATTACATTATCAATAAATAGTAAACTATTGGTTATATTCTAAGTACTTGTGATTATCAACTCTCTATCTAGGCCATTGACGAAGCTGGCTATGGTTTTGTAAGAATTTAACAATTTACTTAAACAGTTACAAAACACGGTTTAAAGCCAATAACATTTGTTAAAGATAATGTTTTAGAAATAAAATACGAATAAAATGAATGATAATGTCTTTTTTAATTATTTTTTTATGGATGGGAAATCATCAAATGACTCCTGCCACTCTGGGTGGAGCGGGAGGGAGTGTCAGACTCTTACTGACTAAAACCCATCCGTGCTCCTCCTAGTGCTCTTCGCGTTCCAGGGTCGCGGTGACTCTTTCGAACAATATCAGCAACCCTGGCAGACACGGCAGTCTTACACTCATTTCACAATAAGCACCGTCACCATTTATCATTATATTCTATAGATTTGTAGATTGTACGAAAAATCATCTTTGTAATCTTAAAACGATTCTAAGATTGTTACTTACAACATAAAACATCCTCATAGATACCGTCTCACAACCGAAACGTCCTAAATGACAGGAAAAAGTACGGAAACAGTGCCTTTTAGAGCCGAGCCCAGTGAAGCATTTTTCAGATGTGCGTTCATTTAATTTAGGAGGGGTCCGCTGTCGATATTTAAATTTTTAAACGTCGCCCAGACAGGGACACGGGAGGCGCTGTACAACCAATTTGTGTACACAAATTTGTCAGCCCAGTAATGTATTTCTGTTATTATGTAAAATATTTTAATTTGTCTACATATTTTTTTCGAATAAACTTTAATGTTTCAGTTTGTGCTTGTTGAAGGAATTATAAAAGAGGAATTTAGAATAGTAAAAAAAACAACATTGATAAACTTATAAATTTCAAAATAAATATCATGCAGCAACCATCTTCTTTTCGTGTTGATTGATTCGTATTAGACTTTGTCTGACCAGTATTGAGCAACCTGTACACCTCTTACATTGGCCACGTTTAGATCTTGGATAGTGCAGGTGGTTGTGCACGACGGGCAACTAAGGAGGGGACGCATGTCCACTGTTGGTGCTCCACACTGGCACTGCGTGTGGAATAAACTCAAACTCAGCAACCATAAAAAAGTATAATAAAAAAAAACTATTGTAACTCTAAAAAGCTCGGTTAATAAACACGACAGATGATATAAACAAGCAAAATGTCTGACACGGTAGCCACATGTCCACGATGAAATTAATAAATCTGACTAAATGGCTTGTTTAGCGGCGCGTGCGCACGGCAGGGGGCCTCCTACGGAGCATGGAAGTTTGATTATTATGCTGCATAAATAAATGTTACGCGTGACAATTTTGTTTCTAGTAGCTTAGTTTGTTAGTATGTTCAAATAAATTAGTTGTTTATTTTGTTTGGTTTAGGTTTTTAATTAAAAAAATAGTTCTGAATTCATTTCAGTTTACATCTTCTTTTTTCGTGGTGATTCTTTTTACATGATATCTTACGTCCGTTTTTACCTATTTTTTCTTGTCCAGGACGTTAAAGATATCTTTCATATCGTTAAGCAAATCTTGTATCGCAAAATCGCCACTATTGTCCACACATCGTGAGAGTGTGCGCATTGGGGTGTTAATGCAAATTGCGGATTTAGCGTTATGGCGATTGCTATCTGTCGGAGCGTCGCAACCAGGATTTACTGTTCATGATTTATTACCATCGAAGTCATAGACCAAACTATAAATAAAGCTAATTCATTCAAGCTCGATACCATCATTTCAAAATATTTAATTTTAGCGAGCCATTACGAGTTTCATGAACTTATGCATTTAACAAATATCAACAACGTTTCCGCATAAATAAATAATTAAGGAAGTTGGTAAATAAGCGTGCGGCCTCATTTATTATTCTTTATAAGGAAACAAAGGCGAGGGTTAGCCGTAATAAGGCTCCGGCACCTCGCCGGCTTATCTTTATTGCCTCCAACCCACGTAGAATAATAAATCGTTTTCATCAAAAACAAATACTCGACAGTTTTTGTCGGAGTCGAGCGAGCGGGCGGAGGGTGGCAATTTTCCACCCCCATAATACAATATTTTCCGACATTTTCCACGGGAATACAGCTTCGAATCGCTCGCTCGCAACCGGCAGGTTCCTTTAATGTGTATTTTTCGTCCAATCAGAGAGCGGCGAGAGTCTCGATATTACCTCAACTGTCACACATAAAGTGGAAAATATGGTCGGCAGATGTGGGGGGTGCTCGCGGGTGAGGTCGGGGGTCGCGGGGGGGCTGCTTGCCAGTCGGCGCGCGTACGCGACGCTCCGGCGCGCCGGAAGAAACGCTTCGAACAGGTTTATAGCTTTTCTTTCAGCTCCACTCAGGTACGGGCCGTATCATAACAGGGAATAGCGGCGCGTGATGTGAACCCGTGATAAAATAAATGTCGAGATAGGCTTATGTATTGTACTGTTTATCTTAATAATGGCTGCCCGGAGAAAAGTTTAGATTAAACTTTGGCTTTTTGCAAAGCTTTTTTTTGCTTGTGTTTTTAACGTAGACAATAAAACAGCTACATACATTATATGTAAGTAACATTGATACATTAAACTAAATTTATCGAGTTTAATTGAAATGATCGAAGGTGACAACAATACAGGGGCCATAGTGATTGTCATGGCATATTTGCAATGTGCATTTTGTTAGCGAAGGTTGTTTTAATAAATGCTTAAGTATATTCACTAAAAATAAAAAAATCCTATAAATCTAAAATAAAAAAGCTTATCATCCTTGTAAAATATCTTCAACAAGAGCTTTTGTAAACTATTATTCTATACAAGAATTCCATATTCAGGAAATGTTTAGTAAGCAGGCTGATAATGACACTCGTCAGTATACATTGAGAAAACTAAAATATCGTCTAAAAATGTAAAGAAATTCATAGGAACTCAAAACTGTAAAACCGCTGAAAGGGAAGGCCGCAGCCTCACCGCCGCCGCCGCGACCGACGCGGGCGCGACTGCTCGCGTCGAGCGGCGGATACAAATCGCGATTCATTTCTCATCGTAACTTTTTGTAGGTTCTTATCTGTTACACTTCACTTTTCATCATCCGAGGGGATTTATGTAATGCCTAGTCATTTCTCGGCGTCGAGGCGAGGCTTATCGGCGAAGCGCGAGCTGGCTTGATTGATGAGCGCGCAAAAATAAATGTTCAGTTAAATTATTCGATAAGTTGGAAACGGAAGTTAAACGGGAATTATCTTTGTCTTGCCCCTGAAGATTTCACGGTTGTAACTGTTATGCTGGGAGTGATTGATCGATTGAAACTCCTTGTGTCTCGGGTACTCGAGCCTACTTAGTTGAACAGTTTGGGGTGAAAAAATGAAGATGTGTACCTTCTGCATGTGATAAGGAGCGGTCGTTATCGCGGGGTTACTGCGGTTAGTGGTTGAGGTAGTATAGAGTACCTACATAAGATATAATCGCACGTGTCTGTGCTTCAATATTGTTGGGGTTTTCCTCTCGATGTTTTGCAAGACAGGTGTTTGAAGAGGACAGAATGGCATATATCTACGACGTAGATGAAAACTCTGATCGGCCTGAAAATACTTTTCATAAACTTTGCCATGATTTTTTTGTACGTGAATGTTTCAATGGATTGTAAATATAAGAAATCATAGAATAAAGCCGGTCGGTTAATAAAAGAAATGGATAAGTACAAAGGTATCTAATCCAACAAAGTATTTTTTTGCTCAGAATATACTTTGTAGTAAGAAGCATTAGCACTTCCATGAGCGAAACACTCATAAATACAAAACCAAAAATTCACAAATTAGTTCAACGATATTGCCTGTTCAAAATGAGTGGGTGACTCAATAAATAGCGCAATACTTGACCACATTGCATCGGGGGAGCAAGCTAATAACTAGCAAAGTAGCAATATAGAATTAGGCATGAAAGTTAATGCCATAATTGAAGGCAATCAGCGCCCCTCGCGATGATTTATGTTCCACCGCTCCGCACCGCGCCGCGCCGCCCTCAGAACATTTACATCTTTCGAACATTTACCGCGATTGCTACATGTACTCTGCTGCGGTGACGAAGAAGACCGTTATTAATAGCAGTATTCTTCACTCGATGAACGAAACGTAAGTGCGAAAACAAACCGTATCGTTTAGTCGTCTAATTGCCCAAATTGTGTTCTAGATTCTTAAATTGCATGCGGGACTGCAGCTGGTCCACTTAAAAAGAGCATTGCGGCTAATCTCGAGCGACACATGTACAAACAAAGTTTAATTGTGAGCGCTGGTGGAGCGCTGGCGGCCCCGGGCAAAACCGATTACAGTCTTAGCGGCGCTCACCTTCGATTCCTGCACCACCCGGGCCCCGGGCCCCGGGCCGGGCCCCCACCCACACATATTCAATTCCAATCAATCCTGCCACACATATTTATATGTAGAAGTCGAGCGCGTGTTTTTATTGCGCACTGCATCGAATGACGGCCGCAAACATTGCATCCGCCTCCCTCGCCGCGTCGAAAAAACCTTTTATTTTTAATTTCGATTTTGATTTTTTCCGAGCGTGCCGTGTCGTTCCACTTTTATTTTGTTTCATTTCATAGCGCAGGGTGGCTGTGCGACAGATCGGAATTTCAGATATGTACAATTTAAAATCGTGTAAGTACGGTCAGCGTGCGGTGCGAGCGCTGGGCGGGCGGCTAGCGGGCGAGGGCGGGCGGCTCCCGCTAGACTGACGCCTGTCGGTTTGTTTTCTTTGCTTTTTTACGAATTCTATTTTCATTTGATTGCATTTGAATTTCCGCCGCCAATATCCGCTAACTAAACACGATTAATGCGGAGAAGAGATGGACAGGCGGAGGCAGTGCGCGGCGACGGGGCGCGCGCGGGACGGCAGCGGGACGGCGGCGGGACGGCGGCGGGACGAGCGCGGGCGGCGGCGGGAGCGTGACGCTCTGTCGGGGTTTTGTCGTTTTATATTAGAAGCCAGCTAATTTATTGCAAACTGCGCTACGGGAATCCTCTTACAACATTGAAGGCGACTCGGTATTAGTAACATTATTTACACAGCTCCAATTGAGAGTGCAAGCCAAAGAATACATTAAATTCTTTTGTACAGCGCACACAAACTCACAAGAACATGGCATGGCGACACCTAAGTTATTAATCATTATTTTAAATAGAGGGCAAATAACTAAAGACTTAATAAACATTCAGAAATATTAACCCTGACGCAGATCCTTACTAATATTATAAATGGGTAAATAACTCCATCTGTCTGTTTGTTTGATTGTTACGTATTCGCGATTCTTTTTTTTTTAATAATTTAAACCGCCAACCGATGTAAATGATAGTCGAGGACCTGGAAGAGGACATGAATACTTTTTATCAACTACTACACAAGCAAACCTGGCAGAAGCTTTATAAAATTTAATATTACATAGAAAATATAAATAACAAGACTTTCTAATCTCATTTCAAAACATTTGTCTCAACGTCCGCCTTACATAATGAAGGGCATTATAAATGCAAAAACGATGCCTAGACTGGGCATCGAATCGATCACGGCGTTCCGTTATTGGGAAACTTCTCCACAACACGAGCCTTGATTAAAAGTATGCAAATTTTATTACACGGAGCGGGGAGGGTCACCTCTACGCGCTGGAGGGCCCAGCACTCGCATGACTAGCAGGTTATATGTCTTGAGGAGGCTTCCATAATATTTTGACAGTGTTAAGAATGATGATTTGAGTTTAGTGCTGTGTGTTAATAATATGTCATTCTTCGTCTTGGCTGTATATAAGATAGGAAAAGTATGAGATTCTACAATAAGGTTCATAAGTTGACCATTTACGAAAACAACATAGGTACTTGTTGTTTATATTAATCGCCGGAGCGTTTGATCGTCGTGTATATCTAATAAATAATTCGCAGCAACGTGCAGCAGTGGGGTTTTGTTTGTGTCAAATTGTAATTTATTGGTTACCCGGATCGACTTGGATATTACACCAGGAGGTCCACCCTGCCTCCCCCCCTCCGCCACCTACCTCATCCCTCCCGTCTTCCGTTCGATGAAAATTTTATATCACCGTGTCGTCGTTACGTTACGTCATTCCGTTTTTTCTTGCCCATGACCAGCTAAAGCGATCTTTTGATTAAATTAAGGGGATCAACAGGGCATTTTTACACTGATGGATAGGTTGACACAGCGTTTCAAGGAACATTGCCGGAATTTATATTGGGTATAAGTGATTGAGCGTAAATTTGTCTTTGTATAATTTATACAGTTAATAAACATTAGCTGAGACATCCTCCGATCAAATCGATCAGGATATCGCTTCTATTTTACATTTATTATAAAAGGGGATAGTTTGTTTAGGTGCGATACTATAGAACGAAGATAACTTTTTCATAGATAATTCGATGATGATTTAGGAACCATTGTTTTTGGAACAGGTTATTTAATTTGCAAAACGTGGTTACTTGAAGTTCATATATTGAAACCTTCCGAATATTGAAGAACAGAATCTGACTTCAAATATAAGCCAGTGAACCTGCAATAAAATAAAAATTATAATCAAGTTCGGAGTAAAACAGTTAATCAAATTCGCGTCATATTGCGTTGACTTTTTTGTCGTTTCTTTCTATTTTAAAATGGATTTGTAGAAAAATCAAACGATACAAAACTATATCAAAGATAATTCTGACGGCCGCAGATGCTATGACTGCTTCTATTTATTTATTTATTGAACACTTTAGCACATAAATGTACAGACTTAATGCCATAGGCATTCTCTACCAGTCAACCAGACAGTCACACGTCTATTATAAAAAAAAACGTAAAAATAAACATTAGAGTCTCAAAATGAATCTGATAAACTATAAACTACCATGAATATGATGTGTGCAAACAAAGTCCATCTATTATAATAACAGAATGACTGTCCCATTGATACCCAAATATTTGTCCGGGTCACGACCCGCGACCCTGGCACCCCACCCTTAAGTAAAAATAGATTCGCCCCAACTAATCATTGCAAATTTTTGACGCACCGTTACAATACACCATTGTGTTCAGAAAAGGGACAGTTTGAACTATTGTCGAGCGGACATTAACGTTAATGTGTGGATTTAAATGAAACAAAAGTTTCTATTTATTATGACCTCGTATGTCTTCGAGTGACAGTTTTTGAATTGTTTAATAAGTAGGTACAATTATGGGTATTTTGTGTATTAATTTTATACTTTACGCACACAAATGTACAGGGGGCCTACCACAACCTCTTAAAACAATATTACTTTAATATTACTTTGCGTTCCGCTCTGTTGGATTTTCAACGCTCGGATCAGCGCCGAGAGTTGAAAATGCAACAACAGAAATTACAAAGTAATATTAAAATAATATTGTTTTAAGAGGTTGTGGTAGGCCTCCAGAGACGACATAAGATTCTGCCAGCGACTTTGCGCGCGTGATATTCGAAAATGATTCCAAAGAAAGATATTCCCGAGATCCTATTCTACGATATGGTCTATCCGTGTGCCAAGGTTCATCGAAATCCGTTCATGCGTTAAGTCGTGAAGAGACAACAAACAACCAAGTTAACAAACAAATTTAGTTTCGCATTAATAATGTTAGTTCGGAAGTTAGAATTAAGTATATTGAGAAGCTAAAAGAGAGCTAAAATAATAACTGCCGCACGGTTTGATGTTCGAGGTAATTCTGCAGTCGTCTCATGGAGCACAGACTAAAGAATAAAGGAAAATAGAATACAATGCAAAGTAAAAATGATAAAGATCATAAGACAGCGAGAATGTATGTTTAAATCTTCTTCTTGTTTGACCTTCACAACCTAATAACTGGGAAACACGGTAGGTAGGTACGGTAGGTACCTCTTGGCAACTCTGGCGTTAGATTTTCTAGCTTCTGGCAATCCGTAACGTCTGCCAAAGACCTACAAATGACAGCCGGACCAACGAATTAACATATTATTCGAGGCACGAAGGAATCTCGGTACCTATGTTAAAATGGTCAGCCATCTTCAGGCCGACTTCGGCAAGCATTGCTTAACCTTAATATCAATCCTTGCGGCTGTTATTATTAAGTCATGAGCAACCAGTCTCCTCATTCCTCTGTACGTACAATTTTTTCCGACATCCATGCGAACGATGTCGCGGGCACAGCTATACATAATAATTAAACATCGACCCATCGGTTGATGTTTGCACTAACGATAGAACGCGCGGTCGCTAGTAGAAAATTATGGTCGAGGGTGTCATCCTGAATTTCGACAGTTAATTATTTCGACACGGTCCCAATTTCGAAAAACAGTAGTTCGACTACTCATTGCTTCGACAGAACATATATTCGACAAGCATTAGTCCGACAGAACATACTTCGACAACACATACGTTCGAAAAACACTACTTCGACAGAACCCTTCTTCGATATGAACTTGTTCGGCGAATCTCTATTTCGATGGAACATATCTTCGACATAATATCTACTGCTCTGAAATATCTTGATAATATCTTGAAATGTGACAATAGTAATTGAATTTCGCTTTATAGTTTTAGGTACAGAATAAAAACATAAAAAATAATCAATTATGTTTTTAATTATAACCAGTAACAAATCTTTGTACACTTTACTAATTCCTTTAGATAATTTGAATCGTAACATAATAATAAAATAAGTTTTCTTGATTAATTATTAGACATGTGAGTAACGTATGCTATTCCGCTTAGGAACGAAATTGTATCAATTTAATTTTTCGGTACTAAAATGATTTTGCTACAGAAAAAGGTTTTTTTGTAATATAAAACATATTTCAGCTTTACCAGCCTCTGAAATCTCCGCAGTTTTTCGCAACCAATTAGCGACTGGTTTTTGAAATTTTATGTCACTGGAACATACAAAAAATTAGAATAAAAGACAAGTCCACTTAAAGTTACAGCACGTCGATTCTGTAAAATTCAAACAACAACTCGCATTTCAAGTCGTTATTCACTCTCACTTCGCATAAGGTTCAAAATGACCTTGATTTTGCATTCTGTAAGCATCACCTAGGCACTTGCGAAGTGAAGTGAGCTCCAAAGCGACCAACACTGTACTAGTGACTACCCACTCAACAAAATCTAAGTCGGGATTTATCGGTTTTTCATTTTACCAGTTTTTGACACAGATTTTTAGCTATTACGATGTTTCAATTAAAATTTCTTATTTTAAGGAATTTAAGGCAGCTAATAAGTAAAAAAAAAACAGAAAACTCTAAATTCGTGCCGTGAATATAATCTATGCTTACCTTACGAAAAGAAATGACTGACAGATAATATCATAAGTAATCTGTGGACAATATTTTCATTTATTGCCGTTGACGTTTAAAAGTTCGTTGCATTCACAGAGTACTTTTGGTTGCATTGTTTTGTTTACGTTCTTCTTCTAATAAAGATTTAAACAAAAACATTCTTGCCATCGTTATCGCTTAAGTAGGTAGGCACTTATTCACTTTATAACTTTAAAAACTTTATTTAAACACTATTTAACTATGATTTATTCTATTTTCAGTCGTAAAATAGATGCTTTTAATTTGACACTTTGAATCGCGTTCGAGTGCAAAGTGAACGTCGAAGTGACAGGGGAATTACCTTATAGAATGCCACTTTTTACGTCATCTCATACTTTATCTGTCAAAATCTCGAGGTAAATTTAGTTCAACTCGCAAACACGCTCGCAATAGTAGCGCTAGTGTAGATTCGAATTATCAACCGAGTTTTAGAATGCCAATCAAGAAACTCACAGCGGATTCAGATTCGAAGTTTAGAATGAAGTCTTACAGAATCACACTGCAGATCAGTTGCAAATGATTTTGCAGCCTTTCGTTCTGCGGTAATTGTTTTTTTCTTTTTGTTTTTTCGATTTGAGCCAAAATTCTCTATATTTCGATTTAAATTATCTGAAGAAATGATTAAAGTGTACAAGGTTTGTTACTGGTTATAATTAAAAACGTAATTGATTATTTTTTGTTTTTATTCTGTACCTAAAACCATAAAGCGAAATTCAATTATTATTGTCACATTTCAGAGCAGTAGATATTATGTCGAAGATATGTTCCATCGAAATAGAGATCCGCCGAACAAGTGCATATTGAAGAAGGGTTCTGTCGAAGTAGTGTTTTTCGAACGTGTGTGTTGTCGAAGTATGTTCTGTCGGACTAATGCTTGTCGAATTTATGTTCTGTCGAAGCAATGAGTAGTCGAACTACTGTTTTTCGAAATTTGACCGTGTCGAAATAATTAACTGTCGAAATTCAGGATGACACCCCAAAACGGGTGAGATACTCACAGAGCATGATACGTATGTCCACATTTATGTAGGGATGCATACGGTACAAAATTTTGAGACGGTAGAAGCAGTAGCGCACACCCTCCACATGACATGAGTCTCAAAATGCAGTTCAATGATAATAATAAAAAAAAATATTTCATTCATATAACAAGAACACATTGCACTTTATAATAAATCGTAGATTATAAAGTTGCTAGTCAAATACCACACAAGATTCTGGTCTTCCTCAACCCTCTCAATGGAACACCCGTCAATCCTCAAGTCTAAATTGACATAAGTCATTTTCCTGGAAGATTTGATGAGGGATAATTATTGACACTGACATATTCACGCGAGAGAAGCCTAGCCACTGTCAAAAGCTAATGAACTAATATGATATAAGCTAGTTTCTCTGATGGATCTTACAAATATCACGTACATAGTACATCTAAAACCCAAGTAGAAGTTACTTGAGCGTCGCGTAGTCGTTAAGCTGCGAGAGGAATTTGTCGACTAAAGCTAATTTTACTTTAACTCGTCCAACAACTTATAATAGAGTAACTTTTGGATTAATCTATTTTTCATCAAAGATACAGTAAAACAATTTTAGTGAAGTCAGGGTACAAGTAATAATAGGTCACACGAGATCACCGATGATGTATACCGATCTAATTAAATATGCGGTTATGTGGCCTTTTTTTCATGTTCATTACGACCGTTCTGTAAAGAGCCAAGAAGAAGAAAAAGGCGTGGGCTTACCTTATACATACACGTATTTCATAATTATGGGTTGGCGAAGAAAACAGGAAGTGGGTTGCAGGAGCGTCCGCGCACAAGTAGTCGCCGCGTCTCAGCCGAAATATTCGGTAGGTAGAGGTACCTACTTTTTTATCCGAGTGAGCCGCGGGTCGCTACTCCCGCTGATAAGCAGTAAATTGCTTTTCTTTCCATTTCTTAAATAACCGGCCCGCCCCCTCCGCGCGCCGCACTAGCACCCCTGCTAAAAGATACGCTCGCATCTCGCAATATTCTTTTACAACTCCTAAGAAAAGTTTAATTACAAACCTGCTTAAAAAGGGCGAAGTCGCGTTATGTTCTAATTATTGTACCAACAATAAAAATACGCAAACGAGTGTATTATACAATTAGACACTTCTCCCTGATCGTTAAAAGGGAAATTTAAATGGAATTTTTATGTCCAGCAATTAAGGATAACGTCGGCGTACTAGACATTTTTGTAATTACAAAAATAAGATTCTTGAAATGTAGCGTGAAAAAGAATTAGGGCGAAGTTCGCGGAAAATACTTCAGACGCTACAAGCTGACAGATGGGATAAGTGAGAAATGTTAAAAACTTGTTTGCTATTTAAATGAATGTCGCCGGGCAATTTTAAACAAGAATATCCTTGTCTACTTGACGCTATGTACAGGTATTTTACTAATGCACTTAAATAAATTAGTTGCTTTATCAATAAAATTAAAATGAAAATTTAAACAACCCCCGGCAAAAAACTCTAAAAAAAGTCCTACGCATATTTAGACCCAAGCATCGTCGCCTTAGTAGTTCGCAATTTTTTTATTTACTAATAGTCTAGTCAAAGTGCTTTTTTGTTCAACTTTTTTCAACAGTCTCGGAAAAATATGAATGAGGTGTCATTCGATTCGAAATAGATTTATATGATTTTTTAAATAAATTAAGTTCGGCTCTAAATAATTGCAAAAGCTATAAATAATTTAGTGGAAAAAAATGGTTTGGTTTATTGCAAATATCCCAAAAACTAATTTAAATATTTTAAATAATAAAAGATCCAAAACTAGGAAATTTCCTAAAAAGAAATTCGACTCCCGGACCTGTAGGACCAATATTTATAATTTTGCCAGAGGGGTGAAAATACGGCCCAAAACAGGTACTTTGGCTTGGCCAAGCCACGCCCACTTTGGGCACTTTAACAATAAAATGTATATAAACATATTAAATATGAAAATATTAAGAAACGAAAAAATTCAGGCACTTCTGGATGGATGATACCTCAATGTTCATTCGAACAATAATCCATCAACAAAAAAATATCGCGATTTTTAATTAGCTAAGCAATTGTTAGATAACAATTTTTTGCTACTTGAACATGAATATTTGAAAGTGTGATAGTTGTTAAACTATAAATCTGAGATTAAATAATCTCAGATTTTTTTTTTTTATAATTAAAAAGTCTCAGAGTTCTTTAGGAATTTTCCTCCTTTTTTAATCTTTTTTTATAATTAATAAATCTCAGCAAGTTTCTAAGATATTTGTAAAAACCAAACCCCCTTTTTCAGTAAATTGTACTTTTGCAATTTGTTCAAGAGGAACTTTATTTCATTCAAAAATCATACACATGCTATTCCGAATCGAGTGGCACCATATCCCATTCATATTTTTCCGAGACTGCTGAAAAAAGTTGAACAAACAAGCTCTTGTTGATTAGATTATAAGACAAATATTCTATTATTTAGCAGTGGTGATAATTGGGCTAAATTATTAAACTAAATGGATCAAAACATATTATTAGCTAACTATATTTATTTTACTTTCTAAAGTTTTTTTATCGGGGGTTGTTTAAATTTTCGATTTATTTTAATTTTCTTTTTTCCTTTTTGGCATTAACAGTTTTGATTATTTATGTTATAAATTTATAGGTGTTTCTGTTTTTTATAATGCCAGTACGCAATTTTCTTTCTTTCAAAATCTTTTTGTACAGGCACTTTTGAATTCAGCGCGGCAGTTGCATGTTCCAAAGACTAGATCCTATGGAGAAGAACGTGTACAAAACTCCATGGACACTCTTTTAAATCAGTGTCTATAAAGTCATGGTTACATTCGTTTTGAAATAATTGATGCGTGAAATTATACAATGTAAAAGAGATTAAGTCTATACAATGCAAATATGGTCTCACAATCTTCAGCAGGTCCAACAATGTTTTCACACCTTAATCAAAGTTTGGGCGTTGTAATGGCTGTGGAGTGGACCAACCAACCTTGCCTCAATAGCCAAGCATTTTTTTCATCAATGTATTCCCCTAGTTAATATGTCATAGTGTGCGTTTTACATAATTTTTAAATTTCGTCTCATTCAATTCTAATACATGTAGCGGCATTTTATTATAACACTATATACAATATTCCATAAAAGATATTGCTACTTTAGCAAATCTGAAACCTGGTTGTACTTACTAATTGGTTCCTGTTTCTAGTGACATATTTAGGTCTATCGTCTCGTTTACTACTACTTTCATAGATATATTGAAAAGGCACCGTCATGATGTTAATTTCTTTAAACAGGCAACTGTTTAAAGAAATTAACATCAGAGAATCGCGCGGGCAGAGATTGTAAATGGCTCTTTTGTGCAGAATGAAAATAGACTCGATATCAGCAGCCCGTCCCCATAGTAAGATACCGTAAGACATTATACATACTATGAAAGTTTCTAAAATAGACTAGTCTCGCGGTTTCAACATCTGTTAACTGGCAGATTTTTCTAACAGCCTGTGCTGCTGAACTTCGCCTTCCTGCAAGAGATGTTAAATGAGCCATTGTAGCCTTGAGGTCAAGCGTAATCCCCAGGAAATCTGTTTCATCGACGAATTCTAGTTTCTTCCTGTTCAATTCTATGTCATAATCACTACGTTTGACATTTGGAAAGTAAATCGAATGCACATCGTTTTTTTTTCCATTTAATACTCAATCATTAGCAGTGAACCAATTTATGTTCCTGCAGTAGGGCGTAATTTTCATCGTCAAGATAGTTTGCATGTCTATTTATTTTAAAAGTTAAAAATGTATCGTCAGCAAATAACACCATATTTAGTTTATTTGTAATATACAGGGCAAAAAATTTATATAAACTAGAAACAAGAAAGGACCCTAAATTGAGTCCTGGGTATTCTGCAGACCTCAGGTCATCCTGCAGCATCAGGTTAAAGTTACCATAATTATTCTTGCAATACTTTGGTAGTAACAGAATATCAAATTTCGCGTCGATCAGACCTGTAGAAGTTGCTCACATCAAACTTGTAACAGCCCACATTTTTTTGTCGGGGGTTAATAACATAATAGCAATATGTTTGAAAGTTGTTAACTGAATTCCAGTGATATGAAACCGCTGTGTGTGTGTGTGTGTGTGATAAAAAATGTGTAGTTAGGTATTAGGTCGAGTCTTGGGGCATACGAAGCGTCGGTGCTGGTGTGTACACATGAAGATGGAGAACGGTTAAGAAGCCCGAGGGAGCGGCGGATTTATCGCCGCAGCGGGCTGACGAGCGCCCGCGCCTGGCCGCGCCGCGCCGCTCCGCCCGCTCGCGCGCTGATTTATACCGCGCAATCTCGCAAAACTTACTTCACATTTAAATTTTCAAACTGTCTAAGCTGCTCTTAACGTCGACCATATTATCTCATTCGATCGCCTATAAATTTTATGAGCTGACTCGCCTTTGTCGCATTTTAGCTTTGACTTGAATTAATAGTCTGAAGGGACCGTATGCTCTTTGTTTTTATAGCTCCGCTTCAATTCAACTCAAAAATATATGACCGATCAATAAAACGTACCGCCACTGACCTCAGAGAGGTCGATATCGAACAAATCATTGCATGTAGCAAGCAAGCCCACTTATTTCTTGTACTAACTGTTTCGCGTGCCAGTATTAAGTAACTGTTATTGAGCTGGGATTTACGAAATGAACAAATCTTGGCACCTGTTATGAATATATAATATAAATTTGTAATTCTCTGAGTGTGACACCGATGTTTGTTGCCACAGCCGTCTCGAGCAAACACTCGTCCTGTACCACGACACTGTACCCCCGTACCGTCGCGAGCGCGCGACAAGTTTTCGTCCAACCAGTTCACATTCCTGACGATAACACCCCTTTGATTAAATCTTGTGGACAATCTTGGTACGGAGTTCATCGGCGCAACCCCTCTCATAATTTAGTTTGAAACTTTTTAATTAGCTTTATATTTGTGTTTGCAGATTGAGACTTCGTCTCTCAGTTAGTCATTCGGGTGACTGCGGTTTAGAAGTTACATTATTAATAATACTGTCAAAGATGTATTTACTTAATGTTATGTTCTGTAACCACGATTTTCTCGTTTTGTTTTTACTTAACGATAATATGGTTGGTTTTCTAAAATAGGACTAGGTATAAACGAGCACAGAAGACGTGACAGCTTTGAACGCTAAGTGCCTCAGCATAGGCAGATTGGTGCGTCCAGAGGCAAAGAACAGGTGGACGGGCAGCATTACTTCCAGTTGACTAATTATTATTTAAGCCGTCTAAAATGTACCAGGTAGCGACTTTGACTATACTCTATTTTAAAAAAAACGTCATTTGATGTTTATGATCTCTTGATTGTAGACTATTAAACTCGTATGCAGTTTGAAAAACTTCAGTACTTACTTACTTACTACAGTGTAGGTGTCTTTAAATATAATATATTCAATGTCTAGAATAATGTTTAATAAGTACCAATATCAATCGTGAATTCTGTTTTTATTTTTTTCAATAATTATTTTCTATTTTGGCCGTATTATTTCCAATGCTGACATTATTAGGTACCTCAATAACCTTGTTCATAAAAATCTCTGAGTTGTGACGTAATATGCAAAAGGATGTGTAACATTTGTATGTGGAGCGGCTGGGTATCGTGTGTGGTTACCGTTGTCGCCGGTGCATGACCAGAATCTGATGAGAGCAAACTACATTTTACCCGTCCACAAACATACCTGGCCTCTTGTCTTGTTACTCGCCGTAAATGTGATTTACGACGTTCAACACAAATATTGGAATACGTCTTGTTGGTTTGTGCCGCACTAATTAGATAGGCTTGGACTATATTCAAACTGAATATTAATGAACCAATACCAATTAGACGTTGTTGGTGAACTCAAATATTCGCTAGAAACACCTAAATACATTAATCAGAGGAATCTTTATCTGGGATTCGTGATTACCACACGTTACTTACGAGTATTGAGGAAACGCATTATGATGAGCGTTTAGCACATTCCCTGTTCAGTTTCTCAGCAATCCTTTGAATTTAGTATAGTTTTATATATTCCATTTTTTTTTTTTTTTTAATTTAATTAGTTTTTTTTCATTGAAGGAAAATCATCATCGTGCAAATTAGAAAATTATTTCCAATCGGAATAGTGTGGCTTTAATAATAATCACCATTAGGAATTTCCACATTCACAAAGAATGATGTCATGTGATTTGTTAAGCCAAAAACTAAATAGAACCCCAATTGACGAGTGGATAGCATATCAGTATCACATGTATGTACTTTCTTAATTCAATGTTTGATCTGTGGAGGGCGAATTTTGATGGTAGCATTCAGCAATACGAGTTTGACATACTCATTAAATAATACGTTATTCATTTATTCGTAAGTTACTCGATGATGTTTTGAAGTAAAATTATTTAAATTAATTACCAAACCTAATGAAAATTAATTTATTTTGAATCCAAACTCGTAATAAGTAAATAATTACGTTACATTTCATTTGAAAAAGCTATAATGATTATATCTAATGATTTATATATGAGTCATCAGTCTTTTCAGAGTTCCGATCATCCGTAAAAAACGAAACCCCCTATAGGATCATTAGTGTATGTCTGTCTATCCGTCTGTCACTGCCGAACCTACTGAACCGATTTTGTTGAAATTTGGTACACACATGAACTATTGTGATCTAAACAAGGACGCATTACGTAGGTTAATAAATACCTACAGTTTGAGCACTTTTGGGGGAAAAACAAGAAAATTAAAAAATAGTTTTTCAAACTGTACCGTGTGACATATCAAATGAAAGGGCTCATTGTGAGGATTTTAAATAAGATTTTTTCATAATTTTTAAATAAATAATTTTTAAGTTTTTTAAGAAATTTGATAGAAAATTACCATCCCTATTGACTTCCTTGCGGGCGAAACCGCTAGCTGATGTAAAGATAGTGTAATAAAATGTAGTACTGTGTTTTTTAATAAATGCACAAAGCATATACCTATTTGTTTTTAAGCAAACATTCACTACATCGGGATTTAATTTCTCCGAAACATAGCTCCAAGACCACTAAGGCTAAAATTTTGCAAAAATGCTGATATACACTACTAACAACCTTTCAGTGGGTGCAAGTACTCATAGTACTTTCACCTACCTTTTACTGAAAGGTTGTTAGTGTTTTACAAATAACCCTGTATTGTTTTTTACGTATAGATTACAGGAAAACCTATAGGAAGTCTATAGTGTTATAATAACATGTTATAAAAATGAAATTCGTTTGGAACCCTTTGCATGCGAGTTCGACTCACACTTGGCAAGTTTTTTAAGATCTTATTGGTATAATTGAGTTGGAAAATTATTCTCATAACATATTAATACTTTTCTACATTCAAGCTGCTAGCAGTAGGTAGGTATAGTATCTGCCAGGCGCTTGCGCACGGTTCAAAAATTAAAAAATAATTCTTATGTGAAATTGAAAACGTGTCAATAATATCCACTAACATACGGCAAACCGTGGCTCAAATAATCAATGTTGTTAAAAGATATTTCAAACACAGAGCACATGTCCATGATTTATTTAGCTCGGCAAGGGTGCAGGGTATCATTGCGGCGTCATTTCATGCACGGCTGGCAGTGTTTGTAGAACGCATGACGCACTGTAGAGCTACACTGATTTCTCTCTATGAGCCACCCTTTGCGATACAACACACATTCATTTAGGTGAATGTGACGTTGTGCTAGTGATATGTTAACATGTTATGTATCTGTATTATGTTTCTACTAGCTGCCGCCCGCGTGAATGTCCAAGGGAACATACTATAGCTTTTTAGCTAAGCTAGACAAAGTGATATTTCATAAGCAGTAACGTTTATCTATAGTCAAAAAAGGTACCAAAAAAATTGTGTGTGCGATTTTCTTTCTTTCTGTGTAGAGAAATGATAGGTAGATATGAGTAGAAAAATGATAGACCTATCAGATTTTAAGCAATTCCGGTCAACCTAATTTCAGTATAAATTATATTTTCGTGGAGAGAGTCGAGACGAATAGAATTATTTTTTATACTTTTGTAATTAAATACAAATACGTTATGGGTGTTTGTATCGTAGCGGCTCCGGCACCGGTACTTATCGGAATGATCTTCAGTGAGCGCCTAGTTATGCACGTGCAGCAAACTCTCATGTTCGCAACTTTTAACTTCAGTTCCTCGTTTGCTTGATAATACTCGTATGTTCTTGTCCGACAACTGTACACAATTAATGTTTAACGTGTGAGGACGTGTGACATGAAGTTTATGGACAATTTACATTTATTTTAATATTAAAAAGTTTAAAATTCATCCCACCATTCGTAGATAAATATATATAAATATAAGTTAATTTCCTAGTTTCGATGAATTTACAAGTTTTCTTTTGTCAAAACAAAGTAAAGTGTTCTCATTTGGAACGAAAGGTCGAAAAGGTGCGACATGCTTCAAGATCAGTTACACCTTCAAGATGTCATCCCAAATGAAGCATAAGTTTAAATCTTTTTTTCAGGTTTTAAGTACATTGTACCTACATAAATAACAATTTACAGTACGAGCAATTAAGCATTCCCTGACTAAGTATTGGATGAAATTAATCGAAGTTCGGATTACGGCCACCGGGGCTTTAATCTGCTCAGACGGTATCAGGGCGCGGACTTGTTATCTGTTTAATGTCTGGTAAACAACGGGATCAAGGGATAAGGAACGTCCTTTCATACGGTACTGGCCCTCTGGCGTCTGGATTAGTGCGCCTTCCACTGACGAAGATTGCCGCTCACGTATTACATTTTACGCGAATGTGGCTCTGTATGTATCTTTGTACAGACTTCACATGTTCACCATAAAATAGCGAGTATACAGGGGCTCGATTCTGCTATTGCAATCGTGTCTCAATGACCGGTCAGTGATCGAATATTTGACAACTTTGACAGTTTTTGTATGGGAAATGTGTCAAAAGTTTGACGTTCTACGTCAAAAATCGATCATTGACCGGTCATTGAGACACGATTGCAATAGCAGAATCGACCCCCTGCTTTAGGAACACAGTATATTTCGTGAACGCAGGCGAGGCGGTTGGTAGAATGCCCTCTGAACTCCGAAATCACGTTCGTATCGAAGTGCTGTTAGGTCTGCCTAAACAATTAGAGAGTGGGGCTCAACAGGCTTCGGTGCGTAATCGCGCCGACCCGAACAGTTGGTGAACTCGTAATTGTCCACCGGATGAGGCAGCGTCTCAATCGGTGTCGACTTAAGACTCCATGCAAATTCAATTTCGTGCCCAAGCCAACCTACACGTAAGGCCAACCGAACATATTATTGCTGGATTTATCTTTATTGCAGCCGTAGAACACTCCAACTAAGTTCGACTGTCGAACTTGCGCCATTAGTGAAGACACCGAGATACAGGATTGTTTTGGTAGGGGAGGAGTTGTAAGTCTTATTGCTTTTAGTGCCAGCGTAGGGCCGGATTGTTTAATCTAAGGTGTTGGTTTGGGGTTGGATCTTGGATGGGTTGTATTTTTTAAGGATGAACTTCTGACGTATCTAAATCTAGATAAGGAAAGTAAGAAATCAAACAATTTTTATTGTTAAGATTTTTGTCTATTATTTATCTACATGCCTAATTACAAAGATGTCACTATAGGTAGGTACCTGCTTTTCATGTCCCATCGCTGTCCTCGAGTGCGTTTACTTCATCGGGTTTATTCAAAATCGTCCGTATTATAAATATTGTACAAAAAGACAGGATGTTTACAGTGTTATTGTCAACTGAGATTCAATTTAAAATAAAATAGAGCGACAAAAAGTATAAGCGAGTGCGTCGAGTACCTCACTGTTATGACATAATGCGCGCAATACCAAACCATAATAAGGGAGACGGATAAAAAGACATCGCTGCCGGCCTCGACAACAGTACACGTCACGAGCTAATCCACCCGTAAAATGTCCCAAATCGGTACAAAAAGCGGCCGACAAAAGTGTTGTTGTATAAACGTAAAATGAAATTTAATAAACATCGAACAATGGGACCGGTTGTAGATATTTTGTGAAGATAGTGAATGGGAGATAAGCTGGCAAAAGGTTTGCAGGCACCGCGTATGTTTGATGTCGCCTCTCGTCGCCGGAGCGTGAACGGTTTAAGAGCAAAATTGCACGAGCGCTAGTGGCATCTGTTAACTGAGCACTCCGCACAAATAGATACTTTTAATTTTGCAGATGGAATGTCATTGAACGACTGCTATTCAATAAAAAAATCTGTTGAGCGAGATCTACTGTTCTAGATATTTCAATTTTCGATGCAATCTAAACGAAAAATTAAAAGATTGAATAGTTTTAATTCTAATGTTAGGGTAACTACTGCCTTAAAACTGGAGAAGGAATATGAAGTTTATTCAAAGCAAGAGAAATGGAGAGATGTAATACAAACAATCTTTATAAATTATGAAGGCAGAAAACAATTGCTTTTTTATAGAGCTATATTTCCCGTATAGTCAACGTTTTCTGTTTTTCTGCTTTTGGTAACTGAACATAATTTTCCTGAAAGTAGGTACGAGTAGTGAGTGTCAATGATAAAAGCACTGCACCAAATAAACTGGTTCAGATAATTTCGCCCAGATAATATCGATGTTATTAGCGAAGTGTGGTGGGCAGCAGCGTTATCATACACCCACAATTATTATCCATTGACCGTATTAGGTTCGAAATGGTCATTTTATTGATAGCAGTTTATCAGGTCTTAGATCCGCCTTCAACTTAATATTGCCTAAGAATAATAATGCATTTTAGAGTTTTAGTAAGTAGGTACTTTGTGTACACGCTGTTGACACATATTTATCCTTTTTAATAATTGATGAGCCACCTTGTCTTTATATTTATTGTTACAAATTCATAGATTAAATTAATGCTCGGTAAAGTCCTGAAAATACAAGAAAAAACAGCAATCTTACTAAAGTACGCGTTCACTAATACATTTAACAGATATCTATAATGATAGCTGTAATCATTCTCTTTGGCAAATAAAATAATTAATTTCGCTCAAATCGCGCAATCATCCCAGAAGTGTATTAGGAGATAAGTATCAAACGTTTCTATTTAACTTCTCTCCCGGGCGGAAATTCCCCGAGCGCCATATTGAAATGTTTATAATTAAATTACATAAAGACGAAGAAAATTAATTTCACAGTGCGAAGTGGCGAGCGCCGCGCCTCGCTCGCACAAAAGCGGAAGCTGGCTCAAAGGAGCCGGCAGCCTCCGCTCGCGAATTTAATTTTCTAGATGTTTTTGGAAATTGCCGAGGAGTTGAATAATCACGTTATAACTTAACGGTATTAAATTTTATACGTTAAAGTGTTAATATTTCATTTTCAAGTTTAATTTAATTAATTCCAAAGTTAGGATTCGTTGGAATGGCGGCCGCGAGAATGGCTTTCGGTGATATTTCTGAAGATACTTATGACTTATTTTAAGCTGTTGAAGTCATAGGTTACTAAATAAATAATGGTTGCCTTCATTTATGTTCTGTATGGTGTCGAACGTAAAAGAATAGCACCATCCCATCACTTCCCGTGGGTGTCGTAAGAGGCGACTAAGGAACTCACCAGAGAATGGGTAGCAGCATTCGCCTTACATTGCAACAGCTAGGGTAAAACCGGGATAGATGCCATACTTTTTGAAATAATTTTATATTTCCCAGTACAAAAATTAAAATATTTCATTTGCAAAACTGGCAAGTACTTTGGTTTCTTATCTACAAATTTATGAAAATTAAAAAACATTATCTTTTATGTTTGCGGACCTCTACATTTTGCGACATCTATCCCATATATGGGATAGCTGCCTACTCCATATAAATCACGTTTAGGATAGACGACCCACTGAGAAACAGGGCAACTATCCCGAAAAAACTTTGATCGCACTTTGCCTTCCATCGTAACCATCTTAACATATCGCGACCCATCCGTGCCTCGGAAAGCACGTTAAGCCGTTGGTCCCGGCTGTCATTTGTAGATCTTTGAGAGTCGTTACGGATTGTCAGAAGCCAAAAAATCTGACACCAGTCTTGCCAAGAAGTACCGTTTTACTCAGTTAATGGGTTGTGAAGTCAGGGAAGCAGCCGCTCTAAGTGAAATACTGGTATTCAGCTGAATCCGGTTTGACTGGAAGCCGTCCCCAATATAGTTGGGAAAAGGCTAGGCAGATGAGATGATCCGATGACCGTAATATCGTAGAAACTAACTTGTGTATGTGTTTTATTACATACACTAACCTAACTGATTACAAAATATCTCACGACCCGTCTCCACAGTGCTCTCCGTGTGTAGCGACTTCCGTGAGCTGGCAGAGCGTCTCGCGACGAAACAAATTGATGTACCTAAATAATTATTAATGCCTCACGAAATTTAATTGGAAAAGTTGAATTTGTATCGCGCTCACGGCGTAGGTGAGCGATTTGAGTCGCGACGCGCCTGCGACTGTTTACGAGATAATTAATCTCAAAGTATTTACTGCTTTAATCGAGGCACTCCCGAGCCCGCCTGATGGGGAGCGAATAACTCGCGTATGTAATAATGTTGCCTCTCATGTCGATGCGTCTAGCTACTATATTACATTGTGTAAATACTAAATACTGCTTTAAGTGTTTTTAAGGGTTTTTCTCCGGTTCCTTGTAACTAGCCTTTTATCCTACCTATTATTAAGTTAGAATATTTATTCACTAATCCAAGTATCTATAACTACACATATACCCCGTATGCTATATGAACGTGGAAAACTGAAAATGCATTTTTCCATAAAACTATACTGACAACTTTATTACCTCTGTAATTATTTTCTTTGATACTTTCTCTTGTTTCTACGAAAACATACCTACATACTGCTATACGCAAAAGGCTGTGTTTTAATCATCATAAAATAATTCAATCTTTTACTATAATTACATAAAACTAATAAAAAATGCGACAACGTTTCCTTCGCAATTTTCTTTAATCTATTCGATAACAGGTGGCGCTAGGAGTCTGGTCTACGGCGGCTTGCTACGAAGTTTTAGTTCTAAGATTTGCCGAAGCACCGTGGCGCCACTCTCTAACTTGCTTTGCCGACAATATTTAATGAATAATTTGAGTAATTGCATAGATATTAATACAAATTCATATTTGACTATAATTTTATAATATTAACTTAATTATAAATATAGACATAAGAATTACACGAGTCAAAGTGAGAAATTAGTGTTGTATAGCGGTGGCATCACGATGTGGCGGTGTACTGGCACTCGACAGGTTTTGTTTGGCATGGCACAGCGCATGGGCCGTTTAAGCTAATTAACAATAGATCGAAACCGACTGCAGCAACAATGAAAAACGAAGAATAAATGTCAATTTCACAAACGACGAGGAGGGTTCGGCTTTAAATCGAATTCCGTTTAATAATAGTACTGCGTTAGAGTTGAATGCACTCTTGATAGTGCGATGGTTTATTGTATTTTAAACGTTATGTTATTAGAATTTTTTGAACATTTAATGATCAATTTTATGGTTATGGAAGACCGGACAAAATGTTCTACGAACCGATGGAAATGTTGTTATGTGATGGGTACCTATTTTTTAAGCACGGAAGGAAGATTTTTGATTATGACGTAAATTAATTTAACAGTTAAAACTAGAAGAAAATCCTTTAATAAGTCAATTTACTTATTTAAATATCCGATAGAGACAATTAAATTGCGTTTTATGATATATATGGCTAAGGATCATTTATTTTGTTCTTATCAAATAATCAGCAGTAACCAATAGGATGTGTGAAAACAAGAAAAGTTTAAACTAGACTGTTTAATTAAAGTTCCGAATCCTTTATAACGAGAGGAGAAAATGTCGCAGAGAATCGGATGGCATTTTTAAAAAGCTCGCTACCACAAAATAAACCATGGGCTATTTAGTGTCGGAATAGAATCGGATGAGTCCCCTTGACCGTGGACTCCGATAAGGATCTGCTCAGTGAATTCGTTCATTTAAAGCATAAATGAGTCGGAATTGGTGAAAAATCTCGTTGAGAAAGCGAGTGCCGGGTTAGTCGCACGTAGGTAGGTACTTATAGTAATGGTACAAGCAGAGTTTGAGTGTTACTTCATGCGCTTTTTACTTATTATAGTGGAGCGTTTGTTTAAACTAAGTTCTATATACTTTTTAAACTTATGAAATCGCTGGTCCTGGCTGACTATAAACGCACATCCAAAACTGCTAAGTCTAGAAAATTGAAATTTAGAATACCTACCTTAGGTTTATTTTGAAATGTAAGAATCCGCTTAGAAAGGATCTTTGGATATCTCTACTTTAAGGGGGTAAATGGGAGAGTAAACTTTGTATGGTGTATACAATTTTATTTCCTCCCTGGGAAGTCGTCAAGTGCAATTTAGAAGTAAGAACTTTTTTTACCTCATATCCAGATGAATCAGGATATGGATGTTGATGTTTTCTGTTTTAAAACGATCGCGTTTAAAAGATGCTTATGCCAAAATGAATGAATGAAAAGGCGCTTAACATAACATTAAGGTGATATTACTCGTAAAATGTGTATAAGTATTTTTAGTTATCATTTCCAAATTCCAATTACATATGAAATAATCTAGCTAGTAAAAAAGAAAGACTCGCTAATTAAGCAGGTACAATGAACAATAAAACTTTAGTGCTTATCAAGTTTTGCGAAACTGAACATAATTAAAGTGGACAGATGTATGCAAAGCGTTGTGAAGCAGCCGAAACATGTAAAGTTACATTAAAGTTAACACGGTCTAGTATGAGGAGAATAATTGCCGGCCGGGGCCCCCGCGCCAATGATTCGAGTATGAGGAACCGTCCCTCCCGACTGACCACCGCCACCCCGTTGCTAGGCAACCACCCGCCACCTAATCATCATAAACAGATAAACCCGCCATCTTTGATAAAGCTTAACAGCTCAACAATATTTCGTGTGATCGTGTCGATGATTTTTGCTCGTAATAGTAGGTAATCAAGTAGACAAGTATCACATGATTTTGTACTATTTTTGCTAAATTCTGACGATGACTTCGTCCGCGTTGAATAAGTCAACCAAGTATACCATAAAACATGTCATAGCCCTAGGCAATCGGACATTATCCTAAAAAAATCTATTTGGTCCGTCGGTATCAAAGATAGTGGATATGTATTTTTATTTTGTCACATAAACATAAAATTAAGACTATACAGTGCTTTGAAATTTTGTGTGACGTCACGCGTTAGCACACTTTTTGCCAATAAATGACGTCACAAAATTTTAAAAAATAAAGCACGTTAATGCTCAATAGTGGCTCACTTCTGAACTTTGATGTGTATCAGAAAAAAATAAATATTCTAATTGATAACTTCCTCCTTTTTGAAGCCAGTCTAAAATATTGGACTCGTATTTTTTGTCAAAACAAATCAACGAAAAACTTAAAAAAATAAAGCACATCAAAGTTCAGGAGGCCTACCACAACCTCTTAAAACAATATTATTTTAATATTACTTTGTAATTTCTGTTGTTGCATTTTCAACTCTCGGCGCTGATCCGAGCGTTGAAAATCCAACAGAGCGGAACGCAAAGTAATATTAAAGTAATATTGTTTTAAGAGGTTGTGGTAGGCCCCCTGGAGTGGCCCACTCCTGAACTTTGATGTGCTGTATAAAAAATACGTTAGTAAGTTATCAATTCGAATATTTATATTTTTTATGTATGTTCGAAAGAGGCTTATTCCGAAATGGTCCCGTTTTCGAACGAAAGTTTAACAAACAAGTTAAATAAGTACTTAGGTAGGTACTCATACCTACTTCTGTGTCTTGTTATTTATGCTAAGACAAAATTAAATATTTTCATAAGCCAGCCAAAGTCAACGACATTTATAAAGCAATGTAATCCTTTCAGTTGATCGTTTAACCCCCCATTTAAAGTTTAAGCCATCTGAATATTTTACAAATTTCAAAGAGATGTCAATCGAGTGTTTTATTTTGCATAGGGTTTAGCGCAAAGTCGCAGGGGTGCGCGTCGCGAGTACATTTCGATGTATGTCGTTTGTTTGTATCGCTAGCGTCGCCGTCGCCCGCAACGCAACCCTTGCACTCAAATATTGCACTTATTGTTGACAGAATATCAAATTACTTTTTGATTTTGTACGGTGTTGAGTGCTGTTTGAAAATCTCGACACATTCATTCAACTTTGGGTATAATCACATTCGTTAAAAAGTGTTATCCTACCAAATTTTACTTAATGGTTATTGAATAAAATAAATTTATTGTTTGATTTGTTAACCAACGTGATTGGATCCAAATTGCAACTGTGAGGTAAACAATGATCATACCATTAAGAGTTCAGCAATGAAAGAATTTCCATTTAACAGAAAAAGTGGTAGACGTAGAATCTAATGAGCTGCTATGAATTTTAATTCATAGCTATTGAGCATGTTTCAAAGAGCAACCACCATGTCACAAAGCGGTAATGGATGCATGTCTTGTCGGCCATTGTCTTAGCTAGGGTAATCGCTTCCGTGAGAGTAGGGCCGGCGCGGGCGGTGGTGGTGGCCAGCGATCGGCCGGGCTGACAGTTTCAATTTGTATGCCGACCACCGCCCGCGCCGGCCCTGTCGCCCACCCCGCAAGTTCTCACGCCACTTCTTCATTTAAACTAATTATTATTTTAGTTTTTAACAACTGACACATGTTCCGCTGCTACAATGTATTGTAAATTGTACGCCGTGACTTTAATATTAAGAGATTTAATCATGTGAGCATGTTCGAAATAATGTAATTCATATTTCATTAATGTCCAATAAAAGTAACAGGTTCGACACTTTCTTGTCACTATAATTACTGCAATTTGTTCAAGTTTTTTAAGTAGTTCTTAAACTGATGGCGGTTGTTTCTCGAAGCGGTATTAAAAAGCAGAGTGGTTGTGTTAGTCGTATAAGGTGAAGCCATTACAGTCCATTATCATCTATTCAAGGGAAGTTTTCACGTTCAGTGTATTTTGTGCCTCATTTGTGCTTAGTCTTGACTTGTCCTGGCGTTGAAACAAGAGCGGCTACCTTTTGAAAGCGACCTAAAAAAATGTATAAAGTGAGTTAAGTCAGAAGATGAATGAACAAAAATTGCGCGTAGCGGGTGAGAGACGTGCGCCACTGCGGGCACGCTTCACCACCTACCTATTCAGGATGTGTCGGTTATGGTATCGATCTAATGATCCTATCCCGATTTGGCACTACTTCGAAATACGACTTTTTGTTGTTTTTCTTGCATCCGATGTGGCTGTCCGCAAACGGGACGTCATATAACGGCGATAACAGGTATTCAATGTTAAAATCATATTCATTTTCTATTTTTGTAGGATGGTGTTTGTCTTATAGAGACGCTACCGGTTATAATGAGCTTTAGCAATTTAGTTACAGTGTACAGCTGTACACCAATCTACTTCTAAAGCACACTTTCTATACCTACCTGTTTGCAATAAAAAATATTCAAGGTTCATACAATATTATTTTAGTTACTCACCTAAATGGTGGGCACTTTTTATAGAAATCAAAGGACCGAATATAGACCCTTGGAGGAAGCTGCGTTATTTTGAGAGGAACTTCGACTCCATAAGTGTCATTATGAGATCCGTATTATGGCTATCTCGGCAGGAGTAATGAAAAACTAACTTGAAAAACAGGTACATCACTAGTTGTAGGTACTTACTCATAAACATTTCAGTTTCAATCATTAATACCTACCATTGCATAGCAAAATATGAAAATCTACGTACTCTACTTCAACATAGTCTAGCACATGCATATAAGCAAGTATTAAAATAAACGAGTTGTTTATGCAAGCATTATAAGCGGTACATAAGTGTATATTGCGAGAATCACATTAGAAGCATTAAAATCCTCCTTGCATTCGTTAACCGCGACTGTGTAAGGCAAAATATGTGAACCGACTCGCTTTTGCTATTCGCTCCGTATGATTTTCAGAAATGGCCACGGCTTATAGGCAGTAAGGATACAATATTTTTATGCGGTGCGTTTTTCCTTAGTGGTTGTTTTTACGACCATTACCGTATCTAAAGTAGGAAAATCGCTCGAGATGCTACATTCTAATGATGGCTCGCAAGTGAGCGCGTGCGCCGGTACTCTCCGCGTCGTCACAGGGTTGTCCATCGATATAGTCTACGTTACAATTTTATTTGATACCAGTAAAAGATTTAGCACCAAACTTTCAATTATTAACGCTGATGCATACAATAAAATAGATTTGGTTATGGAGTTTTTTATAAAATTTGTAATGACAAAAGTTTATTCATTACTTCCTAATGTCAAGTGTGCCTAGATTAAGATTTTTATTTAAAACAGAAGTTAAGGCAAAGTGGACAAACGTCCGATGATAGTATCTTTGAATAAAGTACAAGTACACCAGGAAAACGAAGATGATGAAGATGTCCTAGCAATATGAACGCTTCTCATAGTTTGATTTCACTTCTAAATTACGGAAAACTATCACAAACGGAGCTTAAATTTGCAGGACAGGCAAGTTCACCCCGAATTTACTAGTTAAAAATGGGAAAGCCAACAAGACACTAATGATTTACGTGAACCCTAGGCAGCTTGCCACACCTTACAGATATACCTAACACATACTACAAATGACTCTTGGTATCGAGAATGGAGAGGTATAAATCAATATTAATGCAACTATGTTTGCAGTCTGCGTCTTTAGAACTTACATAACTACTTACAGTACTGAAATTATGCAGAATATAACTAAAATTTTCCTTTTGTGTTTAGTTCTTAGTGAAAATACAGACGCTGCAGGCCGTCAAATCTTGCCTGACATGTTTTTCATCACGAACCATTTGACTTACTGGAACCCTTAAATGAAGGAATGGAATGAGGAAGTCTTGTTTGGGGATCATTCACGAGTGGATCGCAACCACGAGCTCCGCTGCACTGTTCAACCTCACAAATGGCCGGGAGACACATTCGGAGGTGATGACCAACCTGCAGTTAATAAAGAGGCACCAAATGAGAACATTTGTCGAATTTTCTAAGTATATCACAACAGTCTAGTAAAAATCAATAAATTGTAATTTAATAGAAAAATAAACAGATTTAATAACAGAGTCCTCATACAGATACCAGTTCCCAAAGATTACTATGAGTACAAGTGTTAGGTATATGCTATGCCACTGTAATAACAATAAGAAAACATGTAAACTAACTGCAAAAGGAAACAATAATTTTTGAAATCTATAATCTAAGAACACACACGAAAAATTACTTGTTTATTTATACTCTTGGGAAAAGTTATGACAGTTGTGCGTATTTGGAGTTTCAATCTGTATGCTAAGTGCCGTGCAGTCCGACCAGATGCCCATCCGGTGAAACTAACTAGAATAGTTAATGTTGTGGGGAAGTAGTTATGCAAGTAGCCGGGTAAGTACATGTTGCACATTTGCGTCAAGAATATACCGAGATGTGAATTGATTAAATATTGAAAAGCACTTCGAGGTTGTCAACATCCACACATCACGACCTGCCACTACCATATTAAAGAAAATAACTAGACCGACCACTATTCACAGTTTATGATTTGCGTCACTCACTGAGTTTATTAGATTAATCTATAAGGCAACTGTGACTTGTCAATGTATTTTATTAGGACATGAATCGACCATGTTCGCATAAATGTAATTATTTACTATCGTGGTTGGATTTTGATATGCGTCTCTCGCCATATTAACAACCAACTTAAGGAATTCCTATGTAAATCAACTCTATGTAAATGTTGATTTCTAAATATTGCACATAGATCGCTATAATTACACGGGCAAAAGATTTGCATAAAATCTTAGCTTAGACATTTTAAATCGAATTAGCTAATGTTGAGCTGAAAACTGAATATAACAAAATAAAGTAAGTGGAAGCGTTTAGCGAGCTAATTTGAAGGAGTCGGCGGGAGTGTCGCAAGCGATGGCATCTTCACGGCTTACAATAGTAAACAAATGTGTCGCGCGGGCGCAATTACACGGCGGCGGCGCTGCGCGGGCTGCGCCTGCGCCGGACGCGTCACGCCGCCCGACGGCGAATCGCGCACATCACGCTTTGCTCCGGACTTATGCTAATGACCACCGGACCGCGTAAATTGGAGTGAGTTTGTTGCAAAGCAAAATGGGTCCGCCTCTTTATCTTATTACTGCAGCATTCGCCGTGACCGAGCCCCTAACTATCTTCGGAAATGAATTCTATGCTATTCACCGATGGCATATTTTCATACGTGTGAATGGCGAAGAGTCCCGGTCAGACAGTAAACCCGCAGATTGGCGAAGTGAAACTCGAATACAAAAACTAACGCGGGAAGGAACGTGAAACCGATTAAAAGGCTGCATCACGATTTTGTATGCACTTTGCACTCATTCTATCCTGTGAGGAAAGCACCGGCTACTCTACGGATACATTGATTGTCTGTGTTTTGTATAGATTAGTCAAAGGCGCCTTGTAATTAAGGTGCTTTCGTTCTGTGATTATTCTTTAAGCTTCTTTTCTTTTGTTTAAGTACAATCACATTGTATTCTTTTGTTTAAAGAAAGGTAGAGGCAACGGTCAACATCGTTACTGCCGATTAACAGACACAAAGAAATTCTGCTATGTTACCGATGTTTGTAGGATCCAATTTCAAAAATGTTATAAGCGCTAAACAGTGTAACTAATGCTGTGTTTTTTTCTAAGCACACAGAATCCATCAAGTGGAAGTGAAGTAGCGTGATGATTGAATATTCATCCGTGGATCAACAATAATAGATCCCATCAGTGGCTGGTATGTGGCATCACATTTAATATAATAAGACTTCAATACATCTCACCGTGAAATGTGTCGATACAAAAACTTAACTAAGTATAACTGCTAACGTGTGAATCGTATTAAAAAGCTGTTTAGTCATTCGACTTCATAAATAGGTGGCATTCGATTTGTCGTGATTAAATTTCGTCCATTAGGGCACCGTTATATTGATCGGAGAATGTATTCGGATAATGTGTCTAATAATCCGGCAAATAGAATTTGGACAGTGATATCAGTCCGCAGTGTTATCTGATAATAATTTAATGTTGTACGGTTGCAGGTACCTACTACCTACCTACTATGTCATGTAGCTTGATTAACTTTATGAACGTACCTATCTAATAATGTGATTTATAATGTTTGCTGTTTATATAATTAGTTACTTAATAATAATAATAATCTTTATTTATATAAAACAGAATGTAGTACATGTAACAGTTTTAACAAAGTGGGTAGTATTAAATCTCTGGCAATCAAGTGAGTGACGTGCTGCTCTCCTTGCTAGGCTATGACATAGCCTGTATTAAGGAGTAGCAGTGCCGATTAGTTACTTGTTCATTTTAAATTAAATTAAATAAAGAAAAATAATTTGTCACCTTTATAATACGACAACTGTTGATGCTTTGATCACTTATATGAAGAAAGTACCTTACTTTTTTCATACATTTTAAAATGTGGTTTACTAAAGAATATACAAAAAAATTTAACATAAACTTAACAAATGCACAGAGTATGTTCTCAACAACAATCGTTGCAAAATGGAGTCAGTCCACTTACAATCGTTCATATTGAATGGGCGGAAATGTCCGCCTTGAAATTAGCGTGGAAACAAGAGAAAACCTTTAAAAGCAACTCGTTTATTATATTTAAAACGTTTTAAATTGAAGAAAGGTACTGGACCCCCACTAATGTGTTTCACTTGTTCCTCCTAGGTAGCGTTACTCAAAAGTTATTGCTAGTGTGGTTAAAGCAATGTTTTAAAAGTTAAAAGTTATTGGACTAAAACATGAGTAAAATGGTTAAATATTTTATGATTTAACCATACGCCCGCGTGAAAATCGGAAATAGGGAGTTTTTTTTATTTGTATTGTAACTACACCTACCTACACCTACCCTACACCTACCCTGCACCTACCCTACACCTACTCTACACCTACCCTACACCTACCCTACACCTACCCTACACCTACCAAAAAATACTATGACATGTTTCTGGACTCCTGGTAGTTGATGTTTCTGGTCTCCTGGTACTTGTGAATCTGAAGTACTAAGGCAGCAGCGGCCCTGAGTTTCCAATTCCTCCTCAGTCTCCATTATTAATCCATGCCACTTACCGGGATAAAAAGTAGCCTATTTTTTATTCCAGGACATGAACGCCAAATTTCATCCAAATCCCTTCAGCCGTTTTTGCCTGATTGTTACACAAACATACAAACTTTCATCTTTATAATATTAGTAGGATTAGTTGCTGCCTTTGTTCATATAAATGTTCGCAAGGAAGTTGTCTAAAAACGTCTCGAGGGTGCCATCTATTTCTATATCAAAATTCATCATAATCTGCTCGGCGATTTTAGCTTGAAAGCGTAACAAGCAATCAAATTCACTTTAGCATTTTTTAATTTAGTTAGAATTTAATGAATTTTAAAAGATGTATTCGCATTTCTAGACAGCATTCCTTATTAGGCACGCTGACGGATTCAGTTAATGGTCAAAGGACCTAACGAGGCTACAATCAAACATCAATTTTCTGTCATAGTAGCTCCGATCATATTTGAATATTGGAGCGAATATCGCCTTCTCGTGGACTCACCGCGAACAAGAAATAAAAGTCGTCCGAGAATCCTATTACAAAACGCATTTCACATACAAATGCCTAATTTCGGGGTAAAGTACGCACATTATACAGGCGGGTTCGCATTTAAATTATTCCAGCGGATCGTTTATAGGCCATAACCGAATTTGGGAATTAGCTATAAAACAACATTTGAAACGGGCGCGCGGGCGGTTTGCAATTTGAATGTTTCACCCGTTTCAGATCTCATTGGGTTGCGCGGCGCGTGCACCGCGTTATCTATCGTCGCCGTGCCCGTGGTGTGGACCTGCGCCCGCCGCCCACCGCCACCTGCCTGGCACCCGGACCCTCATTTATGACCACCACTCACAATTATGAAATTATGTTACTATGTGTAGGTACCAGATGACCAACGGTAAGATAAATAAATATTTTTCAAACTTAAATCAACAAATAAGACTTTTGATTGTTAATCACCCAGGATTCATTATCTTTGCAATGTTACTTTTCAAATGTTCATAAGTTGTTATTGTTTTATGTTATGCCTAACGACCGAATGAAACCTTCATGGTTTTTTCTTGATTGCCACATCGCGTCGCGTTGTGGCCGTTTTCTTAAGTGCCACGACGCGAAATTCGCGTTATGGTCGTTTGAAAGAAGCCACAACGTTGTGAGCTGTTTTTCGATCAATGTTTTATATTGATCGAAAAACAGCTCACAACGTTGTGGCTGTTTTTTCCTAAATCAATATTAGATAATTTTCCATTAATAAATTTTGGTGTCCCTTTTAACACAACAAATTTATGAAAGGGATTAAATACAGACATAAAACCGGTTGTTGTAGTCACTTCTGGGAGGCTTATGTCCAGCCGTGGACGTCTTTCGGCTAATTTATGATGATGATGATGAAGAAGAAGCAGAAGTGACAGGTCCATGGAATACATAACCACCTTATTGATTATTAGTTTATAACCTATTGCCATTTCCCAGACTCATTTAAAATAAACTGCCTCCATGTAAAATACTGATATTCGAAGAGTCCGGTTTGACTGAGAGCCTAGCCCAATACATATAGTTGGAAAAAGGCTAGGGAGATGATGAGTTAAAATAACCCGCCTAGCCGTTTTCCAAATATGTTGGGTCGGCTTCCAGTCTAAAAGGATTCAGCTAAATACCAGTATTTCACATGGAGCTAATAACTGACGTCTACAACCCAGTGACTGGGTAATACGATACCCCTTGGCAAGACTGTTCTCAGATTTTCTGGTTTCCTACGACCAGTAACATCTGTCAAAGATGTTCAAATGATAGCCACTACCAATCCGAGGCACGGAGGATATCCACTGCAAGCACAGCTTAACGTCGAAGTTTGTTATTATTTAGCTACGAGCTCCTCCATGGTCTTACCAGACAAATTCCGAACTCCTGATTGCCAGTAACAGCCCAGGATTATTTTATTTATTCTATAGAAACTGAATGTGTATTAGTTTTTTCGATACGGAAGAAAACAATGGACTTTGCATACATAACCCCACTTGCAATGACAAGATCAACAATCAGGTTAATTTCATATTCGAATCAAGAAACTTAATATCAGAGTAAGTTCTACAACACATGATAGTTTTATATCAGAGTTCTACAACACATGATAGTTTTAAAACTTCAGACCCGATATTAATGTATTTCCTATTATTATTGCGCGCGATTAGAAAACATACGATTTATATAATTCTGGATTGCCTGAACAATTACGTACCAACGTACATTAGAAGTGGGGCTTGGCACGTCAGAGTCGTCGTTAAGTAGGTACCCGCCAATGCCTGCGCAGCCGTGTGAATAGCCAGACCCGCCATTAAGTGGGGCAAGCAATTTTGCAAATAAAACAATAATGATAGTGCCTGCAATGATGTTTCCTCTAATTTTATCTGCGTCGTGACCCGCCCGCTGCATCCTAGTAGATACATCTATCGTCTGATGCAATCCAAGTGGGAAATTTGCATTGCATGCATTTGAGTTATCTGCGAGAGGACCATGGTTTTTGAGATGCAGTA
Source organism: Melanchra persicariae (assembly GCA_947386135.1). Lineage (NCBI taxonomy): Eukaryota > Metazoa > Arthropoda > Insecta > Lepidoptera > Noctuidae > Melanchra > Melanchra persicariae. Next base: position 10,312,044 of record OX376653.1, on the reverse strand, counting down.
AAATAATTTAGCTCTCATGTGGCCAGAATTCACTTTTTTGATTTAAATCGCGCAGTCTCAATTACAATCATGCATTTTATTTTCAATCTCTTGTCATAGAAAAGATTGCTTAGTAAGTCCAGTTAAACATTGATGTTATTTTGCGTCAGGTCAGCCCCTCCGGCGCTGTCAGTCCGATGGTGTCCGATTGCCGTGTCCGTCAGTCAGTCGCGTCAGTTCTGCTCATTGCATTGCATAATTGTGTTCCTGTACCTGTCTTAAACTATTTGGAAAATTGGAACATTAACTATTCATTTTCTTTAAGTGATTGTTTTGTACGTTCTAACCAAAACGGGTCCGACTAGCTGTGGATCCTGGATGTTGTGTTTTTATCGCAGAGTGAGAATGCGATGTTAGATGTGTACAATTTTATAAATTGTATCTGCCAATATAACGAAGTAACGTTTTACATTAAAGCAGTTAAGACCCTTCAAAATAAATCAACACGAAAAATAAATTAATTTTGGTAACACGCGATGAAACAAACAATTTGGTTTTGAAATTGCTTTTTAGATAATTTCCTACAAGAATGGTTTTGTGGTTTTTATGTCAGTTACAATTATTAGATCTTTTATCAGTCATTGTTCTGAAGGTTATCGTTAAATTGGATCAATCCAAATAAGTGGATGAAGTTGGTTGTAGGTAGGAAATGATGCGCTTATGCTCTATTAAAATTGGCGAACATTACATCGTTGTTTTAGGTAGCGTCTTATAATACTTTCGCAACAATCTCATATCATATTGTGTGGCATGGTGTACGGCACACTGCCACACAATTTGATGACATGACATGACTACACAACTAATATAACGGCGAAAATCCCGCAGAAAAGAGACAGGCGCCTAGCTCTCTTCTGTTTCGTGGCTAATGTTACTTGGCCCAAGGCGCAAAGTGACTACATCTATGTATCCTGAGCAACATCTACAACTATTCTCAAAATATTTGTATCAAGTCGACCACGCATTAGATGAAAATATATCGTACTATTATGATGACATAACCGGGGGCAATATTATCGCGCCCCGCTGGGATAAGTGAAGGCAGCACGCACAGGAAGTGGGTACGTCCGGCGCCATGCATCGCTTCCTCTCGCCGACTGTCACTGCTTCCGCTTCCGCTAGATCATGTCTTCTACTCATGGAGGAACTGCGGAACCCTCCTCCGAATATTTTCTGCGTAGCGAGCTTTGATCACACAATTTATCTGCTTGTCAATATCAGGAAAAGGCCACGTGGCTCTTATGGCTGTTGGCTCGATTGGTTTCATGCGAATGAACGTAGGTTATGTTATCATTTATCTGGACATCTTTAGTGAAAACATTACCTTGCGATGTTTACATAAAAACAAAGAGCAATTTTTCACGAATATCTTAGATCTGGAATTGTCGATAGACAGTGTGATAACGATGGAAAATCAGAGTGATACATTGAGCGTGTTAGTGAAATGACAGGCGCGAAGATTAAATAATTTGATGAGCTGCAGATAAGCTGATCGGGAGAGCGGTGCTGGCCTCATCTCGCCGTGGGGTCCCCGCCGAACATGTGGACAATCCTTCACGCTCATGTGTGCTCACCCTTTTTTGGCGAGGGGTAAATTGTGAGAAACTTGTGGACGTTTCCATTAAATTTTCATCATTTTAATATTGCTTTGATACAGTTTTTCGCAATCACTCTTGAAAAATTTGTTGTTTGAAAAGTAGATAGTTTAGATTTTATTTAACAAAAATGTTGGGAGTATTTTGTCTTATTTTGGGAGGACTAGTCAATGCTAACGTGTAGGTGATTCCGCTGATATTCAAAAAGTGTATGTAACATGTAGTAGTAATCTCAAGCAATGCTTGCAGTTGTTACTTAATCGTATCTACACTAGGATCAATGTGTCGTTGATTAGAGTCCACATGTATGGGGTGCGGGGAAGAGACCGTGAAATTGTCTGCTCACTTTTGTAAATATAATTTCGGCGACAAAAGGTCTATAAACGATATACTCAGGGTCACAGTGCAAGTGTGTCGCGCATCTCGTTACACGGTTTAAAAAATATCCCCTTGATGCATTTTGGGGTGCTAAGTCCATAAGGAACCGGCAAGTAGTTATCTATCCACGTATGTTTATACTATGGAGATACATATCGACATTGTGTGGTAAGGATAATTTTCAATATTCACACACACTTATTGGTTAGCAACGAACTGTCGAAGAACATTGAAAATGTCGTACTAACTAACAAACATCGTTATGTAACAGGATAGGATACCTACCTTCTCACGGTTTACTTAATTTCTTCTACAAACGCATGCACAAAAAAAAATAGACCACGAAAAACATAACACACATAAAACGTCACCAATATGGAAAAATAAGTCATATCGAAGTCCCAGACACAACTCCATTTGATTAATTTCAGTTTATATTGCAAGTTGCTCAAATTTTATTGAATCAACACATTAAAGTCGTGACTAATGAAATCACAGAACAAATAAAATTAAAATGTAAATAGTGTGACGTAGAAATGCTAATAATAAATTTCTCCATTTTAATAACTGTAACTGTGTGCGAGGGGAGCTTCTGGCCTGTTAAGTCAATATAACACTTCCATTACTCCAAATTAAATTCCTCGGGGAGAGAGATGAAGTTTTTATTCGGCAGACAAAGGCCCGGAAGACAACTGGTCATGCTATGTAGAGATATTTTCTTTATGATGTAAAGAATACCTACTTTTTGTCAATGACAGTTCGCAAAGATAAAACTTAAATAATATTTTTTTTAGCACATAAATTATTATGTGCTAACTAACAAAAATTTCCTCAAAATACTGATATACCTCTCACAACATCATGAAAGGCAATACTACTTAGCTGACAAAAATCCGTGAACAAAAGCGCACTTGTGCTTTACTTAATTTCAATAAGCCGTTTATAAAGTGCAGCGCGGGTGTGATGTGTATTAATATTTCACGGAATTAATCATTATAATCCTTCTGGCAAACAAGTCGCCCTCGGGAGCGCGAACAATATAATGAAGTTGTCATTTTTTAGACTACACGGGGGAGGCTGGAGGAAATCCAAATTGAATCATGCGGCGAGGGAATTGTGCTATTATGTTATTAAACAGACGAGGGCAGGACCCCGAGCACGATATTTTTTGCGAGGAGGGCGTCTCAAAGCCAGTTGTCTCGAAACAGTTTTCACAATAGAATTATGAAATAATTTGACAACATTTGTGTCGACAGCCGGGCAAAGGAGTCTGAAGTATGTACTTATGATGTACTGATTTTGAAGTCACAGTAATATATTTATAGTATTTGTAAAAAACCGACTTCCAAAAAAAACACTACAAAGTACAAAATACCTTTAATTTCGGAAGTCGGTGTTTTTGGTTGCTTCTTCGTTATTTGACACCGACTTCCGAAATTAAAGTTATTTTGTACTTTGTAGTGTTTTTTTTGGAAGTCGGTTTTTTTTTGTGAAAAAGTTTTTATTTTATAAAAAAAATGAAAAAAAATACAGTCGAATTGAGAACCTCCTCCTTTTTGGGAAGTCGGTTAATAAATGAAATAATAATAAGAGCAAGTTGCTTACACCTCAAAATAATTTATATATTCGAGATTATCTTGGGGAAACGTTACATTTCGGTAAAACATTCTTCGAGAGTAAAATCTAATCCATAAGTTCAGCAAGGGGTGGTCGCCGTTTGGATACTGTATGGGTCTTCTTTGAGTTCGTTCCTGAGTTGAAGGTTAACTCCTTAGATTTTTTGGGCCCAGCGGGTGGCTACACAAATTGCGGCGACGGTGACATTCATGAAATCCCCCAAAGTACAGGTGCCGTGTCTCATGTTCTGATCAGGAGCACCGCACTCGCATTGGATAAACGACGGATTTATAAAACCCCATTTCGCCATGTTGTGTTTGCTGCCGCCTACCTGGATGCGCAACCGATTCAGTGCTCTTCATATAGGCCATTGCAGATCACGTCCAGGTGGCAGTTGTTACTGGGGTTGCAAATAATCGGGAAGTGGTAGGTGGCGTTCTACCCACAGCTTGGTTTTTTAAATTAGGTGTCCTTATTTATGTGTTAAAAAAAGACGGTTTTCTGGTGCAAATTTTTAACCAATCCTATCGAGTAGGTAAGGTATCAAAATGAAGGAAATTAAAAGGAAATTACAAAAATATGTATAAATCATACGTTTAACTTTAATTAGGAAAAATAAATTGGCATTTAATTCATTAAACACAGTTTTCGTTCATAAAAGTGTGCCGGAATCCTAAAAATCCGTGTATAAAATAAAAAATCCCGACTGCAAAAAAGTCAACTTATAATTATGCAATGTACTAAAAGGACCAGAACGTAGGTAAACTCTACTTCGGACACAGATTACTGGATGTTGCTAGCCATATACACCCAGTTGATAGCCAAGCCATACACACAATTATTGCTTGAACCTTCTGCTGACAACTGGGAGTCTACTCTCTAAGTCCTTAGCTACGGCGTTTTCTACTCCGTATCACCTACGGACTAACAATTTGTCCCGAGCACGAACTAAGAATAACTGTCAAACCGTGGTGTCATTCATTCTTAGTTCGGGTTCGGGAAAACGCCCGTTACTAACGCCGAAACTACGGACATCGGGCTTAGAGAGTAGACCCCTGAACCAGACAGTCACTCAGTATCGGTCTCAGCTCCGCGACCTGCTCTCCTCCAGATAAGACCCTGAGTCCTAGGTGCACCAGACGAGTATGCAGATAGAGATGAGATTAGGGACTTTTTGGGTCTTATCCATGGCGGCAAGTGTGCTTCTCCTCGGGTGATCCCTCGTGCTGTGCTGACTGGATTGCGGACGTCATTCGGCAGGGGATGGAGTATTTTATTCTATTCTTCGACATCCTGCTCGGTCACAAATCCCGGCCTTAGTATAATGCAGAATGCGCCCACGTTGAGGCTCGAAAAGAGTCTGCATACCAAGCTTGGATCAAGGCCCGCGACCGAAAAGTTAGAGCACGTTGGGTTCGCACGAAGAAAAGAGCCTTAATTCTGCTGCAAGCGGGTTTTGACCATGGCGTTTTGAAAGTAAACAGTTCTGGTCCTTGTCGAAAGCAGTTTAAACGAATTTCTGTCGTCCCGCTTTACCACCAATGTTGAAACCTGATGGGTCGCTGGCTCGCTCTGCAAGTGAGAATGCAAATTTATTTTTATTTCTCTTTGCAAGCAATTCACGCCTGGGCGCTGGCTCCAAGCAATCACCAACTGTACCTCGTTGTGATTCTTCGATGCCGGAGATCACAGTTCACATTAAAGAGATCCGAAGAGTATTGTGCAGTCTAGACGTGAACAAGACCAGCGGGCCTGACGGCATTTCAGCGAGAATGTTGAGGCAGTGTACGACTGAACGGTCTCCTGTGTTGACACGCTAGTTCCGCGTTCTCTCTCTTGAAAAAATAATGGTTACAAAATCCTGTAAGCTTGCAAATGTACAACCTGTGCCCAAAAAGGGCGAAGCCATCGAGAAGTACGGCGAAGCACTTTCTGTATCGCTTGATATCTCGAAGGTCTTTGACAGGGTTTGGCACGCAAGTCTACTCAGCAAGCTTCCTGCTTTGGCATTCCAGCTGATTTTTGTAGCTTGATATCAGACTTCCCTAGTGAACGGTCGATCCGAGTAGTCGTTGACGGCTGCTCCTCTGACCTTATGGCTATTAATGCCGGAGTACCTCAGGGGCCTGTCCTCTGTGCAGCTCTTTTCCTGCTGCACTTCAATGACCTACTTCAACCTGGTATTGTTGAGTACGCAGATGACGGTAGCAGTTTCAGAGAGATACTTGTCCAGCGCAAAAAAACAGTGTGGATGAAATTCATTCCTTGAGAGAGGCCATGGTAGAGCGGAAAAATTTGACGATAAGCCTTGTCTCCCAGTGAGGTGATGACAATCTGGTCTATGTTAACGCCATCAAAACACAGACGTGTTTTTTTTACCGCAAAAAGGATTCGTTTCGACCAAACTCCGGTATCAAGTGCTACCATTGAGTACAAAACCCAAAACTGTGGCCAAAAACCTGGGCATGCTAAATAGAGTGAAGCGATACTTCACGCCTGGACAGCTTTTAACCCTTTACAAAGCACAAGTCCGATCGTGCATGGAGAATTGCAACCACCTTTGGGATGGCTCAGCAAAATACCAACTTGCCGCGCAAGAGGCTCATTGGCGACGTAAAACTGGTGGATGCCAAGCTTCGCAGCTTGGCTTATCACTGCAAGGTTGCCTGCTTGTCGGTCTTCTACAGAACGGTCTTGTACTTCGGTGAGTGTGACTCATCCCCTTCTACCATAGGACATCTAGACGAACTGCAAGTAACCGTCCCTACCTTGTTACTATTTCATCAATTCGCACTAAGCGTTTCCAAACGTCTTTTATAGTGAGCACAGCAAAGGAGTGGAACTCTCTGCCTACGTTTGTGTTTCCGAACGCATACAAACCTAATATCTTCAAAGTAAGAGTAAATAGCGTCTTCTGGGTAAGCGTCGACTTCGTCTCTGTCATCTCTGACCTAGACTAGAGTCAAGAGCCAACCCATCTCAAATTAAAAAAAAACAGACTATATTATGAAATGAAAGCCTAAGTTAACTACCCGATTAAATTTGGTAGAAGGGGGACCCTTTCATTTTAGAAAATTATAAACCGCCTACTACCAAATTAATGCGGTTTAAAAAATATATCGTGTGTATCATTGTCTTGGTTTTCGGGTCGCTGATATCGGAAATGGGCTCTTTTTAGAGTTCCGTAAGGTTAAAAACGGGACCCTATTACTAAGACTCCGCTGTCCCTCTGTCCGTCTGTCTGTCTGTCCGTCTATCACCAGGCTGTATCTCATGAACCGTGATAGCTAGGCAGTTGAAATATTGCCGGTGTAACAACAAATACTAAAAACAGAATAAAATAAACATTTAAGTTGGGCCTTATACCTACAACAAACGTGATTTCTTTGGCGTTTTTTTTTTTATAGATTTCTACGGAACCCTTCGTGCGCGAGTCCGACTCGCACTTGGAAGGTGTGATGATGATAATAAAAAATGTTTATTTGTTGCAAAGATTGATGAATGATTTCCTTGTTCCATAATATGACTTTAATATTATGGAACAACAAGCTAAGAAAACATTTCAAATATATAAAATAGCTGCAGCTAAGGACGCTATCGAAATCGCTAAAGAGAACTAGTACCTCATCATCATCATCATATCAGCCAAAAGACGTCTACTGCTGGACATGGGCCTCCCCCAGATGGGGATGGAGATGTCATAATCGCCACACTTGGCAAGCGGGTTGGCGATCGCAGTGTAGCTGTTGCAATGTACCTACAGAAAATACTGCTGCCCATGCTCTGGTGAGTCCCTTAGTCGCCTCTTACGACACCCACGTGAAGTGATGGGATGGTGCTATTCTTTTACGTCTGACACCATACAGAACTAGTACCTAGTGGATACTCGTGACTGTGCAAATGAAAATAGTTACAAAGTATCATCATTTTCGTTTGAAAAAGTTCAATTTTATCAACCATAACCACTCTAATCTCTTCTACATAATATATAAAATGTACTTATCTCCTTATATCACAGTCCAAAGAGCTGAGACTGAAATGAAAGCTTTTATCCATATGTCAGAAGAGTACTTACAGCGGCTTATTGTCACCCCCGCTAGAGAATTTGATAAAGCGTGTGCGAATATTAACAAAAGGAATATCTTGTTAAATTGATATTGCTTGCTTTGCCAAGTGAAATTAAACCTTAAATCGTTATTTTTGTTCCGACATCGGAAGTAAAATAGACTGCACGAAATTAAACAGTTACTCCATTTTGCTGTAAGGGGCGTGAAATTGTCTCCGTTGGAAAGCGTATAATTCAAAGGGGAAGATTAAAATATTATCCATGTTAAGTAAATATTCAAATGAATATTTTCCGTGTTAGACAACAATGGGCGCCTGCAAGGGGGAAGGTGGCGTAATTTGATAGATACCTATCTACAAAACGGTCTTTTCGTTAAGGGACCTCCCTGTTATTATAAATTATAAGCGCGATTTGGGAATTCTCTGGAATTAAACGGTTCTTAGAACAGAGGGCGGGGTGATTCAGAACATTGATGTTATTAAATGCCTATTTATAGGATAATGATTATGTTATTAATAATTTTAACAAGCAAACGAGGCCTCGGTTTATTTTTAACTTTATCGTTTCCTGTAATATCAAAGAAAATGCTCAAATGACAAGAATCAAGTTGAGAAAGGCACAGTCGATGTAGAAAGAAAATATGATGAGAAGGTAAAGTCACGATACCCGTGAATAAGGGAGCACTATTTTATTGTATTGATTACACGTAACTAATCCTACCACGTACCTGCTGACAGTTCCTACCGACATAGGTCACTCGTCGGTCATACAAGCATACCTACACTATTTAATTAAGTTACTTGGTCCCTAGAGAGTACACTTACAAAAATATATCTATTAATTAACGACTGTTCTTTGGCTAGTTAAAAGAGAAAAACAAAATCAAATCAATGATTTCGGAATTTGCAAAAAAAATATTGGAGAGTATCACGGTACCTATATCTGTCGCAGCCAACTAGCTTAATCAGCCATTTAATTTGAGGCCTAGCCTTTTCACTTAAATGCGCTGATTTTTCAGAGACATCTTTTGTTCAATTTCGTTTGATGACTTGCCCACGCCACTTATGTCGCTGATGAAACGGCGCAGTTCAATGAAAGGCTAGGCTTTTAGTGAAACGGCTGATTAAGCTAGTTGGCTGCGACATATCCATTGCGTATGAAATAATTAATATACCTAAAACGGTCATTTAAAAGCGTCACCAGATTTAACTGCGCAGCGTAGCACAACACCTTAATTAATCTATACCTATATCAATTTATACGACTAGGATATTAATAACAAACTGATTTACGAGATAATTGATGTAGTGAATGAAAGTGAGTGTATTTGGCGACAATGTGTCATTTAAATTATACACTTGCACCCTAGAGTAGGGTGCTCCTCTCCGTAGGGACCGCGACATCGCTCGGCTACTGGCTCTATTGTTGTTAGAAAATGCCATCTCACTATTACTATACTATGCGGCAGTGCAAGAGACCCAGACTTTAGAAATATATTATTACTAGTTGCTGCCCGCGACTTCGTACGCGCATATCCTGTTTTTCCCGTTCCCGTATGTGGCTATCGTATACAAAAAGAATTTTCCAAATCCGACGTAGTAGTAGTTCCAGAGATTTGCGCGTTCAAACAAACAAACTCTTCAGATTCATTATAGAAGATCTTATAGATAATATATTATAGTAGGTATAGTATAGATGATTAATATAGTATAGATTATGGCCTAACTTCAGATAACGACTATGTTCGAGTGCCAGCTTTGTGCTGAGCGATGACCGGTGCAGACGGACGTGACGCTTATTATCCCTAGTAGTGATTTTTTTAGGGTTCCGTACCCCAAAAGGAAAAAAATGAACCCTTATAGGATCACTTCGTTGTCCGTCTGTCTTTCAAGTCGATTTTTCAATTTTCTCCGGAACGCGTAGACATATCAAGTTGAAATTAATATGATATACATAATTATTTAGGTCTATGCTCCCTTGGAGCTCTAAAGTAGAAGCTTATAAGTCAACGTAATAAAAAATATGACCATTTATGCGGCATGTTTTGCTGCCTTGCAGACAAATTTTCTTACGAGTCAGAGAGCGCGGCTTCGTTCCGAGTATTGTCGTGTCCAGTGTTTGTCAAAATATAATATGGACGAAGAAGACTTATTGTTACTTTAAATGGCAAACGCTAAAAGTGAAAAATGGAATTAATAAAATGAATTTTATTGAACTAGAGAAAATTAAGGAGAATTTCAATCTTCGACATCCACAGAGCAGGTCGTGCATAAAATAGCACTTATTAATTCTTCAAGATTTAATTGTGAAGACGCCATCACAAAAACGCGCGCGTTTAGCTCGAACTAGTTTGAGATCCCCGCTCCCGCGCGGGATGTCGCTTGTCGCCCGCGCGCTCACTGTGGCCACTTGTATGAACGAGCTGTGGCGTGAGTTGCCCGCGCGCTCCCCGCGCCAAGTAGCCCGCGCCGCTTCCCGCGTCCGCCCCGCGCCCGCGTGCCCACTATGGACGCTCAAATGAAGTTCTTGTGTTTGAATTAGTCGGGCCGCGTTCTCCTGCCACCTTTGCAGTCTGGCCAAGCACAGAGTCGTTCGGTGCTGAAAATACCAACTTTATGAATTTCAGTAGGTGTTGACAATAATGTGACTTTAACCATGGGGTCGCTCATAACTAAAATGGGCTCGAAATTATTTATTTTTATCATGTGCTATGGTTTCGGCACAGAAAACTACGGCAAACACATGCTTTACTTGAAATTGCTTTGTTTTTCATACTGATGATTTTTTTTTTTTTTAAATCGTTGCCCCACACTAGGATTTTCTCCTGTATCGTGGGTGCGTTTACAAACATATAAATTCACATACACAAACAGCCAGACCCGGAACAACTATCTGTAGGCCATACAAATATTTGTTCCGTGCGGGAATCGCACCCGCGACACGCAGCGCAGCAGTCAATCGCTCAACCACTGCGCCAACTGTGTCGTCAAAATGATGATGATGTAACGTATTTTTATTTGTTTGGATCTTACGTTATTATTGTGACGTACATTTTTTTACAGCTGAAAATAGTAGAGATTTTGAAAATTTATCCATTGGAATATCGTGCTTTTGATAATACCTACATTTGATACACCCATTGTGTCACCCTGTCTAATCTTATCTTCATCTATCTTTTCTGTAACTTAAAGGTTGTACAATAACAAAGAGTATTATGTTCTATTCTATGTTACCTTCGGCGACTAACTTAGGTTAGCTACCCTCTGTCATTTACTGGTATGTATGTAGTACCATTGCGAGGGTGTCGTTAATATGTTTATTTTAATACGCGCGTCATGTGTATAATACGGAATTTATTATGGCCCCGACCCTCCCTCGGATTAATGCGATACGGAAGATTTAGGACGAGACTCGGAGAAATCACTTAGATTGGTTTGTTCAGCAGGGTGTTTAGGATACTGATTCAAATAAAAACACTCGGTGTCCGTGTTTCTGTTTTTTTTTTCTTCATATTTTGACACCGGGTTCCGCAATTAAAGTTATTTTGTAGGTACTTCGTAGTGTTTTTGACCATTTTGTGGTATAAAACCTAGTACTATAGATATCAATTCGAATTTGAGGATGTCACCGGTGTATCTTCGAAGTTCAAGGTACAATGCAATAGCTGTAACTAAACCCAACGCCAACGGCATATCTAGGATTTTTTTTCCAGGGGCTGACCACTAACCAGAGATGCAACGCCGAACCTAAATTCTTTAGGGGGTTTCACATATCCCTTCATCATCATCGGACACTGAAACCATCTATTTTGTTCTACTGATTTAAAACATTTTTTTTATCCCAATCACGAAACGAAGCTGTCAGTAAGTGAGGAGTTGGGTATCCTGCAGACTTCAGTCACCATGTTCTTGCAATATCATTCAAAGAACAAGAACACCTAAATATTGCATCTATGACACCTACAGAAGTGGCTCAAATACCTTCATCAACTAGAAAAGAGCTGATCATTTTAAACGGAGCTACGATGCCATAGACAGACACACACATACACAGATAAACATGTCAAACAACAGCCCTTTTTTTGGTGTGGGGTAAAAACGAAAATAAAATGACTACCCAACCCGAAAAGAAAATTCCAAAATCCCTAACATTCATTACTTATCACAAGGTTAAAAATCACCGAAAAAATCTAAACTTATCACAGAAAAAGGATATCGCAAAAATAGTTCGCGATATCCTTTTTCCAAATTTAAAATCTGCATAATTATCATGTGTCCGGATAATCCGAATAGTACTGTATCCGGATAATACGAATAATGCGGATACTTAGTACCAAGTACTTGGAAGTGGTTATTGACAGCGAATTGCTCTAGAAAAGTCATCTTGACTACAAACTCAATAAAAGCACAATCGTAATTTACCAATGCAAAAAATGTAAAGCAAAACATGAGAGGTGAATGCCTCTCACCAAAGATAACGTTGTGGGTACACAGGCGCGATTAGGTCAATGCCTATTAATTTAGTGGACGAAGACGGACGTCTTGACTACCAGAGTGCATGGGTTTCCAAGACTAGCCTGTTCCGATATCACTGGCTGCATGAGAATGCAAATAACATCCCTTCTCTCGTCCATATATTCCTAGGCACACTCAAGAACTAAGCATTAATAAAATCAAATTATTGATAAAACGTAAACTATGCCTGAAAGCTTTTTACTCAGTTATAGACTATCTTGAGGACAAAAAGGCTTGGGATTGAGCTGCTTCAATGATGTACATGGCCCAGTGTTTATTTTACTTTTATCCTTTGTACTTTTATATTTTACACATTGACATTTTTATATTCTTATTTTTGTGTACTTTTTGACGTGAATGTTTACTTTTTAAAGTATTCTATACTTTTTAATTTTATTTTGCGATGCCCCAGACAAGTCTTGAACCACATTAAAAGGGTGGGTTGTAGGTTAAATACCTCAGCTTCCAAACAATCGGCGTTATACTATTGTTCACTTTAGATCTTATTTAAAGGATCAGTCGCTACGGATGTACAATGATTTATAGCTACTAATAACGGGAAAAACTGGCTATAATCTATTTTGATTTGTATACAAATCGGTTGAACAAAAAACCATAAAACACCCCACACAAAGCATTTTTGTGTAAACATAATAAACATAAAAAAACGTTATATCTGTTGTTTTAACTCATTTCGAAAGTCATTCAATACGTGTATTGTATTGGTGCGATTGTATTGTACTATTAATAGATTTTTATTTCACACCGTTTCCTATGTACCCCTTACGCAACCCAGTGCTTCTTAATGTTTGAAGTTCTATAATAACTAAAATGTCCGGGTGGTATCGATGAGTATCGCCGCTCTGACGATTTTTTTTTGCTTGCGTGTAATCGTCTAAGAATACCGCAAATCCATACGACGACGCATGAATAACTCATTGAACATTTGCTGTTGCAAAAATATGAAAAATCAGATACATTTCTAAAAAATATTGGACACGTATTTTATTTCTTTTTTCATGAAAACAAAAAAATGAAAACGTCGTGACGTCACAGAACGATACAATTTTAACCGAAAAGTAACGTCACAAGCCCCGGGGACTCCTGATCTTTGATGTGTTTTATCTTCATAATTTTGTATTGATTTGATAAAACAAAAAGTACGTGCCTATCCAATATTTTTTGATAATCTAACTGGCGGACTAGAGTCATATTTTTTTTACTCAGGATACATCTCTATTCTTTGGCCAAGCAGATTGTATTGCGCTGAAATTTTTCGAACCCGCTCCTCCCTCGATGACGAATGGACACGATAGTGTTAGTGCACTAATAGGGAAGATATAAACAACACTAGGCTGTATACGCCTTAAAACACAAGACATTCATTTTCTTTGGTGACAACAAAAGCATTTCATCGCGAACTCTGGCCGGACCTTAGAAGAAAACTAAATATAGTTTGTTTTCATGTTAAAAGTGCAGTCTAGCTAGTACAAAGTGTCGCATATACTTATCAAAGCGTTGGAAAGTTTTCCCAAAAAAATAGTTGAGGTTTAATATCCATTATGATGGAATACAAACTTGAAGGATTTATAGTATTACTTACATTTCGAAGATTGACCGCTATAGAACGCGTTGAGCTACTGTTGCGTATAGATTCGGAGACGTTTCCTGCCTCAGAAGACAAAAGATTTTTATCTCACGGCGGGTTCTGTGTTCGCTCGCTTCGCTCGCTCACTAGACCCCGCCATCCCCTTCTAACCTAACCTATCCGAGTCGGGGTGCCCAATGACCGGCTAAACTTAGGTTTATGTTCACATCCACCTTTAGCCATAATATATAGGTATATTAATATCCTATACAATTTGTGTAAAGGAGTTGTTTATGGTGTACAATAAAATATACTATATCTATTTATCTTCAATCAGCCATCTTCATCGTTCCCAGCACTCACTGTAAACAATGCCATTCGAACATTAATATAATGTATTATACTGAAAATAAGCGTGTCAAAATTCAGATCACATTGTATGTGTACTTATACAATCAAAAATATAAGTTTTATTCCTTACGAGGCAGCGAAATGAGAAAACAAATAATTAAAAGGCTGTTGGCGACTTAGTTTCGTACAAACAAATTTAATTAACATTCGTTTATTTTCCTGCTTGATCCGAGGGAGACAAACGCTAAGTAAAATTTATGTATCGGAATCAAATTCAATTTCGACTTTACATTTTCTTAACTTTTTTAGAACTGTCTTACTGTACCTTGCGAAGTAAAAGTTTAAAGGGGATACGTCTCCTTTTTTAATATTTGAGGTAAACAAGGTAAAATCATATTCATCACATTAATTTATATCAATGTAATGGAGGTAGTTTACAATGAATAATACATGGCTGAACCATTAAGGAACCTTCCACTAGAGATGTGTGAGGTGCAGCTAGGTGGTGCGAGGAAGCATAGGGGCGCTGTTAGTACGTTCGACTGTTTCCACTAAAGCTTTGCGAGGAACGGCCCCATGACCATTAGGTCAATTCTACACTGACGACACTAAATCAATATATTCTAGAGTCGGTATTTCCTGATAGCTACAACCTGGGTGTCTTTAAGTCAAGAGTGATTATGTTACTTCTAGGCAAGCATGCTCTATCTTCGACCACAATATCATCGCTTACCATCAGGTGAGATAGTGGTCAAGCGCGTGCCTATCAATAATAAAAAATAAAAAAATATCCTAGAGGAGGTATACCTAAGCAGTAAAGTAAGGATAAAGCTGTGTTTAAGTCTAATTTAGTGTTTTAGACTCAGTTTGTTGGAAACCCAGCAGGAGGAAATTGTGTAAAAGTGTAATTTACTTTTTAAAATCCTGATAATGGCCTTTAGGTACTCATTATTCTTTAAGTTTTATAGTTTATTACCTAACTTTCACAATGAGTGTTTACGCATTACCTAAATTTAGGTACCGCGTCGTCTTAGTGAACATGAATTAAGTCAGCCTGCTAAAAAAATTGTTCAAAATAATCATGCTTATCCTAAATTACATACAGTGTAATACTTCTTGGAAACGAGCTGTCAACGAATAAACACCCACAATACTAAGTCTCCTGGAAAATATAGGATTACTTAAAATTAATTCTTCCAATGTGGTTACATTCATACGCTCAACAACATCGGGCTCCTGGCGTTTGGGAGCCAATCAGTGGCTACTTTCGCCAAGTTTTTCTATGGCATATCGCAGATACGACCTGCCCAGTTCAATTTTAATTTGGCAACTGTGTCGCCTAATCTGCGATTTGAGTTTTGGAACGAAGCACACTATTCCTTATACGGTCTGTAATTCAGACTCCGAGGATGCTTCGTTCCATTGCTCACTAGTAACCCCGAGAGCGAACTTTTGACGTTGCGTTAATGACCACGTTTGTGCTTGTTTTATAAATGTATATTGATGATAATCGTGCCCGTGCTCTTAGCGCTGAGCGCAAGTTCGGATCTCAAGCATTTTCTTAATTGTCACAAGCTTGAATGAGTAAACGATGACGCTTGGTTTGAATGAAAGAAGTCGACCAAATTAGGAGGCGCTTTGAGATGGCTGCTGCCGTGCTCTGCAATGTAGGTGACCTACAGAATCGACAACATTTGATACGTAAATAAGTGTACGATATAACTAACTCAAAAGTTAAGACATCAAAAGGAAAGCAAACATGCTCAAATAAAATATGTAAAACATTGCAGTTCCACGTGTCTTAACGGTCCCGTGAAATTTGTTTTCTCACAGGATTTTTCTAATCTTCTTTAGCATCGTTTATATTGATTATAGAGCTTCTCCTGCCTAATTTATATTCCGCTAGTGTTTTTTCATCACGCCTTGTGCTTAATATCGCAATTTGTACCGTAGTTGGCGTAAGCCGAGGGGACCTGTCACCTTTACTCTCCAATGGCCGTCTTTCTCTGTTCAATGCCTATTTTATTGCTCGCTTACACATAAACAACCAAAGTTTACGATCGTTTTTACATTAAGAAATCGGCCTAGGGGAGAAATAAATAATAATACTTAATGAAAGACTGACGGTATCAGTAAATAGGAATGTATTTTTTAAATTATTATTGACATATTTGGTCGGACGTTTAGCTGTTGGTCCCGACTGTCACTTGCACATGTTTGACGGGTTCTTCCTTTTAATAAAATAAAAAGTTTGTAGGTACCAGTAGTTATAGTAAATATCAACCCATTGAATGTAAATCAATGCCAATTTTAGTAACAATAGGTATAATTTTACAATAAATGATTAATAGTTATTTATGATATTAGTGCGGTAAGTTGGTTTTTACAAACGAGAAGACGAATGTAAGCACGAGACGAAGTCGAGGGCTTACCATAGTCACGAGTTTGTAAAAACCAAATCCGCACGTGTGTCATACAACGTTTTTCGACACATTTGCGAGAAAACATTACAATAAGTAATGAAACAAACTTTTTGTCTCTAGAAATCAGTCGGAAAGTCGCAACAATCTTTGACGTTTCTAATATGAAAATGGCGCGAATTTGCAAAGGGCGCCACATGTGCGTGGTGAAAATTAGAACCACATACTTTATTTTTTTATTTATCTTCTCTCATTTTCTCTATAATATTAAAATGAGACAAACGTATACAGCAAAAGCGCTTCCAAGGAGGTTCGATTATTTAGCTTATTTATTCTCGTGATGCAAGGGTTTGAAAAAAAATAACCACGAAGGGTATGGCGGGGTCAGTTCGCTCGCTTCGCTCGCTCACTAGACCCCGCCATCCCCTTCTAACCTAACCTGTCCGAGTCGGGGTGCCCATGTCCTGACTGACAGTCACGACTGACAGATCGAAACACAGCTATAGCAAAATGGCGTCGCTTCACGTTCCGTTCCACAGTGTAAAAAAAAAAATGTTATTTCTTGTTTGAAAAAGTCAATGTATTTGCATGATACAGCCCGGTTATTCAGCACATTATTTACCCACCAAATTTAATATGTGAATAGGTGAAAATAAAATTATATAAAATGTAAATTATGTAAAAACCATGACATTAAATTGAATAAAATACACCTCTACCATAAACGGAACGTGAAATGTCAACTTTGACGTCTACTATGACAATTTATCTAACCTAAAAATGTACAAATGGCGTATTATTTTCCAATTTGTATGGAAACTTCAAAGATTTTTAACTCGATAACCGTGAGTCTCCGAGTGTTGAAAATTTGTAAAAAGCTTTCTATTTATGAGTACTATCCACAAAAAAAAAATGAACTTCCAAAGCGACGGCCCATAAATGAAAGTTTAGCCGCGGGCTGTATCTTGTAAACCATAATAGGTAGACAGTTTTACAGAATTCGCAATTCTGTTACCGCTTTAACAACAATACATAGTAAAAATATTTCTTGTAATAGGGTACCCATAATACAAACTTTTTATTTTTTTGTACCAGTCTGAATCACACTTGGCCAGTCTATTTACCTATTATTATTTTTTCCAGGTCCTTTTCAAATTATTGCAAAATAATTTTGAAAGTTCAAGCTTATTGCGGTTTATGGGAAAATCATTAGACAATGAAAATGCAAGGAATTTGCTAGCATCAACTATTACCAAAGAAATTTTAAAGGAAAATAAAAATTCACCCATTACTAGCAATGTATATAATAGTTGGATAAAAAATATAAAAGTGCTGTTTCCGGAGGAAAGAATTACAACTTATTATATTGCACCATGTGTGACCGCGCAGGGGGTAACTCATCAAGCAAGAGGCAAGTTGGTCAGCCAATTGATGAACACAAGGCGTAAATACCAAAAGTTAGGTGTTCTTGATTCCAAAGAAAGAAAACTTCAAGTCCGCAGCATAGGGTCTCACCAATCGTCTTTATCACCCCGCCCGCTTCCATCACTGACAATTAATATACAGAATACCGACAACACAGAAGAAGATCTTAAATGGTTGAAAAGCAGCTCGGAGCCCTGGGATCTTGTACAGTCAAAGTGGAAAGCTACACTGTCAGAGCGTTTCAGGGACTTAAGGAAGCCGGTATATTCCATTGAGCAATATTTTGATGAGTACCCTGCGTTGCAGAAGCCTCAGGGGTATAAATTGGTAGGTGCCTATATTACACAGAATATTAAAATAAATGCAAATTAATTTTATTTGTTATGAAGATGAAGAATTTGATACTAATTATTATGTAGATAAAGATTGTCGATGATTAACTGAAAATATGATGTGATTATACAAAATGAAATTTACATATTTTGTGAACCCACTTATATTGTTTTGTCCTTGTTTCAGCTTGTTGATGACTTTAATGAAAGTTACCCCGATTATGTCAACAATTTCTACTTAAATTTTCCTAGCATCAAAAGTAAACTGATAGAGCTGGTATCGAGGAAGGCAACAAAAAATGATATTTACTTAAATGACCTCATTAATTTAGCAAAAGGTGGCAAAGGGTGTTACAAATAATTTGTGTTAAAAAAAATACAAATTGATTAGAATTTGACACACATGTGTTTGTAATTATATTGAGTACACAAAAACAGTCAGTAATAATACACATTTTTCTTTACATATTAATGCTACATCCATGTCAGTGAAATTTTTTTTTCTTAATAAAGATGTTTATGATTTCAGACACGAACGAAGAACACAGGAATCTCGCGGCTATATTAAGTTTGCCCGAACTCATTAGCCCCAGTGTAGTAGCACTACCCAGTCAGTCTACATCCTCAAGCTCCAGTACCAACTCTGAAATCGTGAAAAAATATCAACTGTTCCATATAAAAGTGCAATACCTACTGACCCGAAATGTATGTAATAATAATAATATTGTTTATTTTAAATGTTTGTCTACGTTCTTAAATGAGTGTAACACTTGGTTACTCAAATAAGTACATAATATACAAGGTGTTAATAAATTAACCCAAAACCTCTTAGGTGGTAACCCGGACCATGAAACTGAACAACTTTCATTATGGGACCAACTCTGGAATCGTGAAAAAAAATCAGCTGTTCCATATAAAAGTGCAATACCTACTGACCCGAAATGTATGAAAGAGCTGATTTTTTCACGATTCCAGAGTTGGTCCCATAATGAAAGTTGTTCAGTTTCACGGACCGGGTTACCACGTAAGAGGGTTTGGGTTAATTTATTAACACCTTGTATATAGAGTGTTTATTCTATATAATTTAAGTAGGTAAGAAATTTAAAAAAAGACAGACTTAATGTGTTGATTATTAATATTACGTTACGCACGATTCATCCATATTTACGGAGATTTGTCTCCCTCGACACTAAAGAACCTATCTTTTTTTTAGAAACACAATAGAAAAAAATCCTTTTTCCTTACATTTTTTTTAATTACTGTAATTTTTGTATTTTTTAACGTTGAAATTGCTAGAAGAGCAAGAAATTATGTTTATCGCTTACAATTTTAAGTTACTTTTTTTATTATATACTTATCAGAAAGATTTCAAAGAGACTGTTAGTAAGTAATAATAATAATATTGTTTATTTTAGTAATCACTTTAGGGCTAGTATTACACCTTGATTAGTGCGAGTCCAAGTTGCACTAATTTCAGATTTCAGCAAAAATTCCCTGGATACAGACCCCTATTTTGATGTGCTTTTTCGATTCACTGTACTTCACTCGCATCAATCAAAATGCAAAACAGCCTTTACTGAGTCAGCAGCTTAGCTGTTCTACTCGTACTCTTAAAATAATTATTACTTATAAGATTGGCATTTTTTAAAATAAATTCCTTTAAATAATAATTTAATGTGTTTTATTATTCACTTATATATTGTGGTGCCTGGTGATAGTCCCTGGACAGGTATCCCAGAAATACCACATCAGAGCGACAGGATATGATCAGTCAGTGGAAAATATTTTGTTTTCCATGCAAAATCTATTTGTTTGAAAAACAAAAAAATATGCGAATAGCTTATAGTCTTACCAAAAAAGTATAGTTCCACTGACTGTTCATATTCTAACGCTATGATGTAGTGTTTCTGGGACACTGTATCCTATACAGAGTTATTTGTAAAACACCGTTAACCTTTTAAGAGGTCATTTTACTCAACATTATGAAAAACTTTTACTATGGGACCACACATGAAATCGCGAAAAAAAATCAGCTGTTCTATACAAAAGTTCGTTTAACTCGTCAAAATGTATGAAACAGCTGATTGATTTTTTCCCGATTTCATGTGTGGTCCCATAGTAAAAGTTTTTCATAATGTTGAGTACAATGACCTCTTAAGAGGTTAACGGTGTTTTACAAATAACCCTGTATACTTACTCTAAATAAGTACAATACTTGAATATAACATTACCTTAATTAATTCTAATAAGAGCACTTTATTACACTGAAAAAGATAACATTTATTTTTAGTATTATGGTATGATAAAAACAGAAAACTATACATACTGAACACAATAATATATTTCTTTGATCAATACAAATATATATTTTAGATCGAATATGCATCTATATAGGTTCAATTAGGTATCGTTATAAAAACAATTTATTTTTTCGTTTGATACTAGTTTAAACTCGATCAGATCAATCAAGGTACTTGTTTAGACTACAAATTTTCTTTATTTAATTTAATATATGACAATGTTACAGTAATCACAGAATTTTATAAAGATTATCAAGTCTTAGTAACATGCACAAAGGGCAGTTGATAAAAATAATAATCAGACTTGATTAAGTCGACCATTACTTGTTTCAATGTGCTATGTCTGCTTATTCCGTTTCTCTATCAAGAAGACTTGCTTCCCGGGATCACAAAGCTTTGTGCGCTCGTATATTAACAAGTGACTTGATAGCAATAAACATTTTTTTGATGTATGTTAACATTTTTTTTTTTCAGTGCAGTCGACAGGTATAACCTTGTAACTATAAATCACAAATTTTCCCTTCTAAATACATGGTTTTGAAAGAGTGATTGCTAGCTTGGTTCTCGTTTACCTTATGTACTTTGATACAAAACGTTTTATCGAAAGTATAAGCTTTCAAGTTAGTGCTTTTTAAGTTTTTTCTATCAAGACTGAACTCTTGTTTTGTTTACAGATTAGAGCTGTATGACCGGAATGTTTACTTTGGAAACGCAGGAACTCAAAGCCACGATGATCCTTCTCACTCTAGCATGTATCGGGACATTATCAGCAATACTGGGTTAGCTATACTGTTCTAACAGATCATTCTATAATTTTATTGTTTATACATTTAAGGCCCTATATGTAGGCCCTATAAGAGATGAGGAATTTATCTCTGAGATGTTAGAAAAAGTTGACAACTTCTATAACAATTATTTTAAACAAGCCATTTTGAGTAGGTAAATATTTAAATACCAAAATTATTATTTAATTAAAAAACATATTAATTATAAATAGGCTGTAGGTAGGTTAGGATACCTGTAATAAGATCTTCAGATTTTTTTGTTCTTGTTTTCTTTAGTGTATTATTTGTTATTTTATTAGAGTGTGAAAATAAAACTAATAAACATAACTATTTGAATTTCTTTTTATTATTTACAATCCTTACTCTAAAATTACACAACATTAATCATATAAAAAAATATTTCGGATGCTACATAAAATGAGACTAAAGGTGTCTGCAAAATTTTATAAGTTTTTGTTAAGCCTATTAATCTTTCTATGTGTACTCTTTGACTTGCAAGTTTCTGTTCACGCGCACTTTAATACAAAACCTGGCAACTGTGATCTGCCCTTCAAGAAAGCAGGTATATTATTGACACATTTTTCACTGCAAACAAGTCCTGGACATTAAATTAAATCCTCTATCAGCCATGACACCATTACAATATCACCTTCATCACACAAATTAATCAATGAGCTGCATTCAATCATCATCTTGGGTAGAAATATATACATTATCAGGAAGAGTCAAATCTTCTGAACTGGTAGTTTGCACAGCTGATGTGTCTATCTCTTCAAAGAGTGCTTTTCTAATATTTCGGTTTGAAAACCGCTCTTCTCGAGCTTGAGCTTCTTGAGAAAGAGTTTTAGTAGTCCAGGGAAACAAAGTTGGGACTGCTGTTTTTTTCAGGTAACGGTGCTTGTTTTCAATACCTAGAAACAAACAAAAAGGATAAAGAATACATTTTTATTATGATGCCGAATATTAGAATACAATTAATGTGACGTACCTGTATAAAAACTAGTTTTATGGTAATCTGTTTCCAAGAAATGTTTACGACATAACCTCGAATTTTTTCCGGCTTGAAGTTTTGTCTCCTTTTGGCTTTTAGCCACTTTTTTGTCATTGCTGAATCTTTAGGAAACTGATGCGCATCTATTTCCTTACAAAAAGGTACTTCACAGATCTTTGGAATTGTGAAAATAATTAGTTATTCAAAATGTTCATAGAAAATTCTTATATTTTGGTTAAAGCTATGCTAGCGCCACTTTGACAGTTGCCAACCCCATTGGTGGACCCTGTTCTCGGTAAACATGTTAGACGCGCTACACCGCTAGTATTGCACACATTTTTACAAGATTTTATATAACTTGCCTTGTTAGTTAGTAGTATATACTTATGGGTCACATCTTGCAACTTAATTTTAAAACAGTTGTGCAGGTTGTGCTGAAGGAACATTGTCAAAATCGCAAACAAAGGAGATGGTGAGAAAATGTATGGGCTCATGGACTGTGGTCCAAGAAAATATTGAGATTCTACTATACTTAAATCTACTGTCGTATATGGTGCTTATGGAAGTAAGTCAAATATAGAAGCTTATGGAAGTCGCTAACTAAAAAAAGACTTATAATATTGCTTTTTGTAAATTGAATTCTTCCTTCATAAAAAACTTTTTCACAAAAAAAAGATACCGACTTCCAAAAAACACTACAAAGTTCAAAATAACTTTAATTTCCGACTTCCAAAATTAAAGTTATTTTGAACTTTGTAGTGTTTTTTGGAAGTTGGTTTCTTTTTTTTGTGAAAAAGTTTTTTATTTTTCACCTTTTAGTGGTCACCCCACACCTAACAACATCACTGGATAGTCACAGGAAAGCAAAAATACGCAATTTCGTATACATTCCACATATTTTTTCCAGCTATTTGGATTTAAAAACCAAACTACTGAAACGATTTTGATAAAATTTCAATGGGACTATTTGGGAAGTATACCCTTTCCAACAAAAAAAATTTCAAATCGGTTGGCAAGCGACGGAGTTATGCGCGAACAAACATAAAAAAACTCCTTTTTTAGAAGTCAGTTAAAAACAAAAAAAAAATAATAGTAATGAAAACAACGATTATGCGAACGATATTCACTACTATATTATGATACTGCCTTCATCAGTGATACACGCAATCATAACCTACATGAATATAATCCTTAAAGGGGTAGTAAGCAGAAGTGAGCTGTTGTATGCCAAAGTTCTCGGTTGCATTATAGCCCTTATGGGATGACAGCGAAGTGTTCGCAAAGTTCTTGTCACACGTGACCTTCACGAACTATAATCTTATAGGGGTATGCAGACATGTACGCCATTATGAAATGAAAACGCACGTCTTTGGGCTGCCCGAGAGTAGCAAAGTTCAGGACAGGACCCAAAGGGCGTTAACCAATTTTATAATTTTATTCGACTATAATCTAATTGCAATTTAGTCGAGGAAAAAGCAAAAGTGTAGGGTGGCGTAGTCCTCCTTGATGACGTGCCCAGTCTAACAACCATAACCACAGACGTAATGTATGCGCAACAGCTTAAAGTTCGTTTACCAAAAATACACGCACAATAATAATGGCATAATGGTAAGTCGTGCCAGCGTTTCGCGATTTATTACTGTTTAAGTGACGAGATTTAATATAACCTCTCCAATCTTCACTAGGTCTTCGGTCCATCTTGTGGGAGCTCTGCGAACAATGTGCCCTGCCCACTGCCACTTCAGGATGGCGATCCTTCGGGCTATGTCGGTTACCTTGGTTCTCTTGCGTATATCATAATTCCTGATTCGGTCACGCAAGGAAACTCCGAGTATTGCCCTCTCCATTGCCCTTTGAGTGACTTTAGGCCTTCTGATGAGGCCCATCTCGTTCTCAACCTCTGAAGTTTCCATAATTTCGTACGACACAAACAGATTTGTGACGTTTATGATCGATTTTCCTCCGGCCTTCTGTCCTGAAAAGTTTTACTTTGCCTTACAATACGGGGCTAGATAAAGAAAAATAAGGCCAGTTTATTTTGACAATAAGTAAGGCGCTGAAGGGCTTCGCGTCTAGATGGCCATTAAAAACGACCAATTTAAGGAATATTCAAAGGTCAACTTCCTATTCGTCGAGTTTTTCTGGCTTCCCTCATTAACCTGAACAATGAAAAACCAGTGCAGAGCGGAGCATCAAGAGGAGGCATCACAACACAGCAGCTAGCCAGATCAACGAGAAGCGTGTGGATGTGTGTGAGGATCTTTACACGTCAACCTGGTAAGTCCTTTCCTTTTTGTAATGAGTGTAGCAGTAGTCGTTAGCACATAGTTTTTCTTTTTGTACTTTGTTTTCGGTTGAACGATTTTGTGCTGTGTAGACTATGTCTGGTATCGTTTGTTTTGTTCTTATTATGAGGTGTACAATAAAGTATATACTAAGTAAATAATAAATTTAATATCGTATGTAAACCCGAACCCGTTATTTTCCACCAAAGTTGTGTATAGTTAGGGTACCATGTGGAAATGTACGCTCGTGGTGTTTTTCACTTTTCGTATACCATATTTTGGTGCAATAGAGCCAGCAGCAGACTAGCAGTTCGCAGGCTGCTGTCGGGCGATGCCCCAGTGAGTCGGGGTGATGATGTTCCAGTGAGTCGGGATGATGCTACAGGCTCCAGTGAGTGGGAGTGGTGCTGCTGGCTCCAGTGGGTCGGAGCGGTGCTGTACGACGTAATGGCTTAACTACTGGCGTCGACCAGGAGAGTTTCTTCAAGGTTCTTCATGTGACTGGTCGAAGGAGTTGAGGGTGATGATAGAGGCTGAGGATGATCAAGAATGCGCGTTCGTTGTATACTGTTGGTCAGTATACCCGTAGAAGCCGAGGGTACTGGCTGGCTGTATGTACCGGTTGTTGTGGCGACACTTGGGGGAGGCCTATGTCCAGCAGTGGACGTCTTTCGGGTGATATGATGATGATGATGAATAGTTTCATCAATTTATTCAGCTCGAACTTAGGGATGTGATAACGCATGGGAAAGATGCCACAAGCCCATGTAGATATGATAATACCAGGGATAGTTGACCGTTAATACGATACTTGTTGTTGTTGTCTTTGTTTGATTTAGTGAAGGAATTAATGACTCTGTCAGCGGTGCTTGGAATCTGGTGGGACTGCAATCACGAGTTAGGAGCTTCGAGTTTCCAAATCGATGATTTACTTGCATTTTTTTTAAAATTGGGATTATAATTACTTTTTCGTTGACTATAATAGTGAAACAAGGGATTTAAATGATCCATCATGTTACTTTCATAAACACAAGGTGAATCAGGATTGAAGGAACGGATACTGTGCGGATATTTTGTGTTTTTCACATCAACAAACAAAACACTAGGAAGGTTGGAAGGACGGGGCGACAGAGGAACCCGTGTTTTCCGACCGCCGTAACATCACGTAACTTGGGACAAGAACAGGAAGAATAAGCCTGCAGATGATAGATTTAGGGGTCTATCGCCTGAACAAACACAGGCCCGAGACGGCAGCACGTCGTGTTCCACGCGCCTCTCATGAGGAACAGGTAACAGCAGAACACCGTGTGGTTAAGTGTAAAAGTCTGACAGCCTCCGCGCGACCCAGAACCAGAATCTTCAACCCGCAAAAATCTGAAATAGTTTTCTCCTGCGAATATTTTAAGTGTAGTACTTACTTACACTAACTTTAAACTTGGGTTTTTTTATCAAACATCTTATGTAAAAGACTTTGTACCTAAAATAAGTATCTATATAGGGATTCACTTAACATGTAGGTACTTAGGCTGATTTTTACGTTTTATTATGTACCTATTTAGTGAAACAAATTCCGGGCAATGTACCTACATTCCCTGAGCTCCATGGTTTTTGTTATGAATAGTTTAGCAGTAGAACTTTATATGTATAAAGAATTAGTATCATTCACTTGGCATTCAGGGTCTGATTAATAAATCAGGAATGTGATAATGACATCGGAGAGGCACGACTTTGGACTGAGACGAAATTCTGAGAACTAACTTCTCTATGGCCACCCAAATGATGATTTAATTATCAGTATGATTTTGATTGATGTGGCAGAAGAAATTTGGCGGCAGCCGAATTCTTGTCATAACAAACGTATTTGCTTTGTTTATTACTGAGAACTAATTGATCTGCGGCGCCACAGTTTTTGGCTATGTCGCTGTATCTGATTGAATCAAAATTGAGACATATAGACAAATAAAGTAGTTGATATGTATATTTCTTTTATTTGTCATTGGACCACAAAAAAAAATGTGTCAGTCCTTCAGTAGATTTCCAAGTTTTTCCGTAGGTACTTAAAATTTCTGTGATATTAAGTTTGTAAATTGTTTGACAATACCTTGAAGAGCACGATGAAAACTCTAATGAAAGTTGGGAAACTCAGGGACATGTGACGTACTGTAAATATATGGCACCAAAATCCAAAATGTCTCTCCGAGGTTGTGGCAGCAGCATCATCAACAGCCAATCATGGCTGTTGATGATGCTGCTGCCACCATTTTACTAAGGGTGCGCTGCAACCACAGCCGCAACAGATACTGTACTCGTAGTAACGGGGTTTTTCCGAGTCTATTAGGTATTATTCATTAATTTTGGATTTGCCTGTACGTTGAACTCTCATTTTGAAAGCCAGGACGTGCACGATATGAAGCGGTCTCTCGTCTTCTTCACGTTTTTCTAGCGATTTTATTCTAAAGTCGTATTCTTTGAGTAGAGTAACATTATCATAGGTACTTTTTTATAAATGACGCAACCCTTTCAAGTTAGTGCTCCTCTCATTGTTCGTGATCAGTTTTCGGAGTGGTGGTGGTATTCAGGGTCTGATATTGGAACTGGAAAGTGTGAAAGGCAGATATTTTTGTTTTAACTAAAGCTAAGTGCCTAAAGTACTCGTACCTACAAGATAAAGTTAGTGGACTGATTGCCATGCATATGCATGCAACATAAAGTTAAAAACTAAAACTTGGCTTCGGAAAAAACTTGGTTAGTATTCAGAGCAATACAACAAACGCTATTCGATACATATAGAGTTTGTTGTATTTATTTGACAAACGCAAAAACTAGCTAAAATTGCTTTTCTACCGTTTGTTATTTTTTTAATATTGTATATGTTTTTATTTTTAAACTCAGAATTTTCTTCTTTTTCATTTGAGATTTCGCTCGATAAAACGTAAAGGAAAAATGTGGACACTACTTGGTTTCCCAATCCATTTGCATAAAATGTTAAAACTTAATACTTAACATAGGTACTTACTTTTGTTTCTCCTAATTATATTTTCGCAGAACTTAACATAACATCAATAATCATAGTAATGATTAAGCATAACATTCTTTATTTATTTAAGCATAATGATAGTAAAACATATTTTGATAGGCATAACTAATAAGCATAATAATTGACTCCTATTATATAATATTGCTTTAATGAAATTTGGATTCGAGAAAAACCATATTTCCTGAAGCAATAACATATTTTTCCCTGTAAGAAGCATGCAAACAAGCATACACCATGCATGCAGCATGCATGTTTTCTGTCACGACTCCGATGCTGCGGGGCTGCGGCGGTCCCACGCGAGCTTATCGTTGCAGATGTGTTTTACGCTATCGTTACTGTCATCATAGCGTATCGCGTTCTGCGTGAATCCTTTTTTTACTGTTGTTTTCGGGGGAAAACATTCAAAAGGCGCCTGGTCTTTTGGGGAAAAAGACTAAGGGGTGTGGGATTTTTATCTCACTAAAACCACCCCAGTGATCACCATCAGCACATGAAAGGGGCCCCGGCACCTCTTAAAAGACCACTCCGGAATCCACTCTGTGCAACGCTTGATATGGCACATCCCTGGGGAGACAGCAAAGGGGTCTCCCCTGAGCTTCGCTGTATACGGTAACACATGATCACTGTATCACCGTCTTTCCCGGGATCACTTGGTTGGCGGATAAAGTCCCCACTCTGAGCGCCCGCGACACGGAGTCCCACCTGCCTTGACGCAGGCGGGATTCCGGCGTTTTAGGCGTCGAGGCGGTTGCCTCTCCGACGCTTCCTTCTCCTAGTGGGATCAGCCCTCTCACGATCCCGCTCGGCGGTATCTATCTGGACCATCACGGTCTCACAGAAAGAGGCCATTTCTTTCCAGTTTTCCTTATCTGCCAGCATAGCCTTCACTACTGCTGGCAGAGTCAGGTCGCCCAATCCTGGCGACCAGGACCCGCCGCGTAGAGGCCCACGCAGGGCATTCTTTAAGCGTGTGCTGTGCAGAATCAAGGTCGCCTCCACAATGGTGACAATTTGCCGTGGCCTCTTGCCCAATCCTATTCAGGTACTCACCGAAGCAACCATGCCTGGTCAGTTAGCCTGTAGGAGATGCGCTCCCCTCTTTTCAACCAGGTTTCGAAGTGCGGCAGTACAGACCATTGATCGCACGACACCCGCGTAGAAGCGGCAAACTTCTTCCCGTGGCCCCCCAAGATTGGGCAGCAGGCGCTCAAAATGCTCTTCGTAGCCCCACCGACTGTCCAGTATTAGGCCCAGATACTTAATGTTTCGACCTACCTGAACTTGCGCATCTCCAACTGTCACTAACGAGCTGGGTGGCTCTCTGCTTCTCGGCAGTTTATGGAACCATAGCGCCTAAGTTTTATGAGGAGCTATCTTTAAATCCAGCTCCCGGATCGCCGCCACGACTCTTCCTACTCCGAGCTCGAAAAGTTGGATGATCTCATTGATTTCTCGTCTGTGGCTCTTGGTTCTCCTCTGCGTCGAGTGCGCTGATACTGGCGTCGAGACCTTAGACAGTAAACAGACAGACAGTAGACGCTGGGCATGCCTGACTCGAGGCATGGAAGCGTCACAAATTGACGTCATCCTCTCTTGAAACCAAGCCACCTCTTCTTCTGGATTGGGCGCGATCCCCTGTGAATGAGAATCTTCTGGCCACGCCGCGACGTTAGCAGCTGCAATAAGCATGTCTCTATTAAGCCGCTTGAGGGCCCAACGTCGCGCCCGTGGGCTAGAAACTGGACGGCTAAGGCTATCGAAAGGGTGCAGTGTCACATCAAAAACGATATGTGGCGATGGTTGGTCCTAGTCTTAGTTCTCTACAAACCCTACAACTTAGTCTAAATGTGTTGCCTAGCCGTTTCGTAAGAGAGACGTAGAGACTTCTAGATGGGCTTATGAACAGAAAGTAATTTACTAGGTATTAATTTTGTGCCAATAGGTTTTTAGACGGACGCGACGGCTGCATTTTAGTATTTGCTGGAGTCACAAGATATGTTATTATCATATACAACGTGGAACAGAATAAACGCAAGACCCCTTAAGGGGTCATTGTACTCATCATTATGAACAACTTTCATTATGGGACCTACACTGAAATTGCGACAAAAAATGTATGTGCGCATAACTGGACAAAAGGTACTGGACAGCTTTTAGATTTTTTTTCGCAATTTCGCGGTGGATCTAATAGTAAAAGTTGTTCATTGATGAGTAAAATGACCCCTTTTGAGGTATGGCGTTTATTTTGTTACATGCTGTTTTGTTACATTTTCCAAAAATAACACAGCTTTGCTCTTAGTGATCTTATTAGTCCTCGGATCAATTAATGATATCCCCAGCGGATTTACAATATCCAACAAATAATAATATTCTTGGTTTAGAGTAACATTTATAATGTTATTCTTTTGAAATTCGTGTTATAACTTCAGAGCCACATATTTTAATATTAGACAGATTTATTTGAATTCGCTTCGGAGAACAAGCAGCAGTTGCAGGTAATTGTTGGAAATGTTTATCAGTATGAATGTTATAGAAGCTGTTGTCGGCTTCCTTCGGCACGTGATCGCGTTAGGCTAGGATAGAACACCGATGTTTCGCAGAGACGGTAAGAATAATGGTACCTTCTTGTGACGGTGAGCTCATCAGCAGGTTATATAAAGGATTTAACTACAAATGCAATTAATTTTACACCACATTAATTTTGTAATTTACTAGTACACTAAAACAGCTTTAAAAAACGAATAAATGCTAACCACTAACTCAGTTTCATAAAATAATGGAGGCAGTTTTATTCTTGCTTCATTTAATTTTATTAAAATGGTTTGCTGTAATAAATGCAGAGGAAACTAACAGTAAGTTACCAGAAAATTAAATAGATGTAAAAGCTAGCTTAGAGAGCTACAACATACCTAGAGCTAGATTTATTATTACTGTATTAATATTCAAAATGATACTTGTTTCTGTGCATTTCTAAATAAGTATTCTTCGTATTGTTTCACTGTTTATTTGTCTCCTATTAACATTATTTAGAGTCGAGATTATCGTACTAAATTGACCCAAAAAATGAGGGGTCTTCCGACGCGACGTTCTAAAATGCTTTTGTATGGTTTAATTCAAATAAATGTTTTGACTGTCTTTAAAGCTGCTTGCATCAAAATAATATATTAAAAAACATTAATTTTAATTGTTTTTTTTTGTGTCGGGGGTTTTTTCAATTTTATTTAATGCTTTACTTTACTAGCATTTGACCGTGGCTTCGCTCACGTGTAGTTTGGAAGTTATCCCACGGGAAAGTACAGATTTGTATGTACAGATTCCAGAATAAAAAATATCTTATGTTCTATTGCAGGTCATGGTCTTCCTTTTACTTTTGCTTTTGCCTTTACCTTTGAGCTAAATTTCATCCAAATACTTTCAGCCGTTTTAGCGTCAAAGCGTAACAAACAAATTCTCTTTCACATTTATAACATTATTACTAGCTCTTGCCAGCGGCTCCACCCGTGTGGATGTTGGTTATGACGTAAAAGTAGCCTCTGCCCTTCATCATATCCCAGGCTATATATGTGCTTAATTTCATGACAATCCGTGGAGCCGTTTCAGCGTTAAAGCGTAACAAACAAACTCACTTTCGCATTTATAATAATATATTAGTTAGGATTACTTCTATAAATACTGCGATCGACATTCACTTATACGGTGCCTACTACATCGTTTAACAAAATATCACACCGATTGAAGAGAGAAAGTAGCTTAAAATCTCTCACTTTATTCTCATTTCTGCTTCATTTTGAGTCCTTGATCACTATTCATTTATAACTTACTAGCTTTTCGCCGCGGCTCAGCCCGCGTGGATGTCGGTGATCGCGTAAAAAAATTGTCTATGTCGTTTTCCATATCCCAGGCTATATATCTGCCAATCCGTTTTTTCCCAAAATTTCATGACGATTCGTTCAGCCGTTTTAGAGTGAAAGCGTAACAGACAGACAGAGTTACTTTCGCATTTATAATATTAGGGATATTCATTGAGACCCAAATGAAGATCCCAAACACGATGCCTCTGCTGTAAGTTAATAAGGAACTGAGGACTTGGATGTCCTGCAGATTCCTAGCCATGCTGCAACATCAGGTTATAGTTACCAAGTTCTTGCATTAAAGTAACAGAACACTA
The DNA here is from genome assembly GCA_947386135.1 of Melanchra persicariae. Taxonomy (NCBI): domain Eukaryota; kingdom Metazoa; phylum Arthropoda; class Insecta; order Lepidoptera; family Noctuidae; genus Melanchra; species Melanchra persicariae. The sequence continues at coordinate 10,280,153 of OX376653.1, read as the reverse complement.
TATTCCGAATCGAACAGACCTGTGAAAGTTGAAAAACTCCCAAACCCTACTTTAATGCAAAAGTAACACCAGTTTTCAGTCTAAATTAGTGTTTGGTTAATACCCTACTTTACTTCTGATATCAGGTGACAGAAATCGTGTTAGAATTTAAATAGGTATTTACACCTGTTACATACATCTAGTTGACACTTCCCGTGACCCAAGAGCTGGCTTTTACTTTGGGCAGAAACTAAGTATTGCCATTCAACGTGGCAATGCCGCCAGTCTCTTGGGCACATTACCGGCTGACAGCGTTGAGGACAAATTTTTTGATGCTATATTTTAGTTTGTTGTAAGTTTCGTGTATTTTTAATTTAAGTTATTTAAATCTTATATTTAATTGCAAAAAAAAAATAAAAAAATAAAAACTTTATATCTACATCTACATCTACATCTACATCTACATCTACATCTACATCTACATCTACATCCACATCCACATCCACATCCACATCCACATCCACATCCACATCTACATCTACATCTACATCTACATCTACATCTACATCTACATCTACATCTATATCTACATCTATATCTATATCTGCAGATGCAGATGTTCAACCAAAGTTCAGTAGTTTTTTTAGTTACGTTACATTTTTAGTTTTTCTCATCTGCATCTACATCTGCATCTACATCTACATCTATATCTATACTTCTGTACTATATTATAAAGCTTAACAGTATGTCTGTTTGTTTGAACGCGCTAATCTTAGAAAATTCTTTTTGTATTTCATAGCCACATTCATGAGGAAGGCTTTAGGCTATCTAGCATTACGCTAATGCTCTTGGTTACTCTTAAATATTGTTATTCGTATTTGTAAAGTAAGTCGGAAGAAAAAGCGGTATCGAACTGTTTTTTCCGCGTGTGCTGGGGTAATGGCTAATTATACGTAAGTACCATGTACTACAAAGATATTGGTTTTTATTAAATCTAAAAAAAAGTCCGTGACACTATATATCTATCTCTTTTATATATGCCACATTAAGGCATTTCGTGTCAAATATTTTTTGAAATATTAAAGGTGATTTTTGAGCATTAATATTTGGCAGGCATATTAATCCTTACGAGCGAAAGTTACTTCATCATCAAGATAATTTTATGAATATAAACTTTTTCACAGCATGTTATTTGGACTCACCGTTTAGGAGATAATATAAAATTAAATAATTCAATACGACGAATCCTTAACGGAACGAGAATTCCTACGGGAACGTGAATATCTACGGGAACAGGAATACCTACGGGAACAGGAATTCCTACGGGAACGGGAAAAAAAGGGGTTTACGAGAATGGAAAAAAACGGGATTTACGAGAACGGGAAAAAACAGGATATGCGCGTACGAAGTCGCGGGCAACAGCTAGTATAATATATAAGATAATTATAATCTATCTATACTATATAATATTATAAAGCTGAAGAGTTTGTTTGTTTGAATGCGCTAATCTTTGGAAATACCAGTAGAATTTGAAAAAATATTTTTGTTTATGATAGCCACATTAATTATGAAGGCTATAGGCTATACGGGAACGGAAGACTCCTACGGAATCGGGATATACGCGTACGAAGTCGCGGGCAAATGCTAATGGGTTCTACAACAGGTGAATTGCGACGATTTTGGACATGCTGTACAGCTAAAACTAGTTCGTTCAGAATAAGAAGTCGATTAGCCCATTTTATGTATTTATTTGACGTAATTGTGAATTGACTGTGGTTCGATCGTTACAGATATCAAAAAAACACCAATTCTACGTTATGGCCACCACAGAACCCATAAGTGCCTTGACTTCGTAAAAACTTATATATGTATAAATACATGCCTGGAACGTGGTTATGATATTGCTTCTGCTGATGAAAGTTGCAATTGTTCTTGTAAAAAAGACAAATTAAAAACAAAATATTTCGCAAATAAAAAAAAAAATTGGAAAATTCCGACTACCACCAGACCAGCCTGGGCTTGGAAACTCTCATCAAAAAAGCAGAAACGAGTGTTTACAATGGTGACCCCCAAACCTTCTTACGAAATACCCAAATACCTTCAGTTTCAAGTAAACGTTTCTTCACTCTCTGGTAACGAGAGTCAAGCAGAAGCTTCGGAATTCGAGAACAAGGAATCCAACACAGTACAGCCCGCGACAGAACAGTCCGCGACAGAACAGGCCGATACAGAAAATAACAATGTGACAAGCGGGATAGACACAAACACAACCGATCCCGTTGATGGGGAATCGACGACTCCAAATGCGATTGAAACCACTGCACTAGAGGACGACGAGGAATAAGATACATTTCAAAACAGTAAAAAAAGGCTATATGTGTTATAAGCTGCCTATTATTTACCGAACTAGTATTTGTTTTTTGGGTTCCATAAATCCGCAAGAAACCGAACCCTTATAGGATCACTCGGGTCTGTCTGACTGTCCGTCTGTCACAGACAATTTTCTTCGAATCGACTGGGCCGATTCTGTTGAAATTTCGCACAAATATGAACTTCCCAATTGGTATCACTACAATAACAAGGGTTGCAAACTTATATGGAATACCCGAGAGGCAACGCTTGTTCGTGACGGCTATGACGTATCACCAGGATTTTTTTACTATTAAATTGAGAACATACATAATTTTGCTTTTATATCGATATATCAATTTCTTTTATACCGATTGACACATTCACAAAATATTCACAGGCACTTTAGGGACAAGGGTAAAAGTGCTACTAAGAAATGCGACGAACGATGTTTGCTACGAGTACTACCATGATTTTTTTCCCGTAAAAAAAAAACCGTTTAGCTGGTAGAGGGGGGACTTGATTCTAACAAACAACAGCACTTTATAGCTTAATATTTGGCAAACGTATCCTTTTTTTGTTTTTTTTAAGGATGGGAAATCAATCAAATGACCCCTTCCGCTCTGGGTGGAGCGGCAGGGAGTGTCAGACTTTTACTGACTAAAACCCATCCATGCTCCTCCTAGTGCCTTTTACGTTCCAGGGCAGCGGTAACTCTTTCGAAAAAAATCCGCAACCCTGGCAGGCATTGGCCCCTACTCCTGTGCTGACATCTCTTTGAGACGCGCGTGGAACACAACGCGCCGTCGGCCTGGGCCTAGCTTTGATCGGACGGCGAGCCACCCAACGCTCGCCGTCCGCATGCCCGCACTTACGGTGGCCGGGAATCGCCCAGCGACTCCCGACGCCCGGTGCGTCTCCCTATGCCGCGGCGGCTGGGGCGTGAGGGTTGTCTCTCCCTCACGCGGCCCGCCTTCTCCTTCACTAGCATTACTGCTTCGCAGAAGGAGGTGACGGCTTCCCATGCCTCCTCGCTCCGGACCATGGATTGAACCAGGGCCGGATGCGAGAGGTCGCCGCCGCCGATCGCCTCGACGAGGACACGGCTGTTCTCCGCCCATGCGGGGCAGACCTCCACCGTATGCTCCACCGTGTCCTCCGGGCGGGAAAACTTATTCAACTCTTGGATGCAATTAATTTGTCGGTTAATTGCATCCAAGAGTTTTATGCCTCCAGAGCGGCATCACGTTGAAATACCAGTCCGATTAAAATGTATACAATACAATACAATACAATTTTATTTTCTCACCACAATATACATACATTATTTTACATTGGTTTTATTCAATAAAGATACATAATTAAGGTAAGTATATATTGTGGGAGACTGGTGCCTAAGCTAGGCTCGAGGCCTGTGTTTCAGGACACCAGGATCCCACCCCTTTACATTTTCACTATAAGAATTATGTACTAATCGCGCTGACAGAATGTATACTTAGTAAGGTATCATACAACATTTAATCGTTTTATTTATTTTGGTTATGTATGCGAGACGAATGTTAGTAGATGTGTAGTATGGGTGAATGTGTAGGTGTGTAAGTGTGTGAGTGTGTGATTGTGAGTTTAGGTTTTTACAAGCATGTTTTCAGTGTCATTATAGTTTAAGTTTAGTAACCAGTCAGTTAGCCTCTTCTTGCATTTATTCTAGATATCTATTATCTATAATATAATAGACGGATCTCAAAAGATCATAAAAAGAGGCGATTATATTTCTGACCATCAATCCAAATGAGGCTGACAAGTGAAATGAGAGATAACGTCGGTGAGCTTATTTCTTTAGCCCTCACTCAAGGAAATAGCTTGGTATTCATTTTGCATGCAATTTTAGTATAAAGATCATGAATTACGATTTATTCATAAATACACCGTAGTTAAACACGCTGATAGACAAAGATATGAAATACTAAGAGTGCACGCTCGCATAGTGTTTTGCCTCTTTCAAACAAAGTACATCACAATATCCGAGCGATGCTAGCTAGTTATGCTAGTAAAAATTTCGCATCGTCCCATAACTGAAATATGTTAAAAAGGCGAATACGACAACATCAATTTGAACGAAGATGAAGATGACATCATTTCTTCATCAATCAATAGTCCCATAACTAGTCCCGGGACTATAAACGAACCTTCTACTTCACATTTTTATTTATTTGGGATGGGTTTGCTCTTCACTCTAGTCTAGGTCAGAAGTGACAAAGACAAAGTCGACGATGGAGTGAGCTTACCCAGAAGAAGCCTCTTCACTCTGACTTTGAAGAGATTAAGTTTTAAATGCGTTCGGAAACACAGACGCAGGTAGAGAATTCCACTCCTTTGCTGAGCTTGGAAACGCTTAGTGCGTATTGATGGAATAGTAACAAGGTAGGGACGGTAACTTGCAGTTCGTCTAGATGTCCAATGGTAGAAGGGGATGAATCACACTCACCGAAGTAAAGTCTGTAGAAGAACGACAAGCAGGCAACCTTGCAGCGATAAGCCAAGCTGTGAAGCTTCCATCCACCAGTTTTACGTCGCCAATGATCCTCTTAGCTCTGCGTTCCACCGAGTAAAGCACAGCAGGTTGGTATTTATACGAGCCATCCTTAAGGTGGCTGCAATACTCTATGCAAGATTGAACGTGTGCCTTGTAAAAGGTTAAAAGCTGTCCAGGCGGGTGAAGTATCGCTTCAAGGGTTAATTATGATTTATTATGACAGAAAGTTTTAGTAACTTTTTTAATAGGTGATGGGGTGAGTAGTGCAGGTATGTGAGTCAATAACCGTTAGTGCACAATGATCTGGCGCCTACCATAGCTCACCATAAAACCGTTAGTACCTACATTTAAGACGCGGATTGAAAACGCAAACAGCAAAGAAACAGGTGCATTCAAACAGACCACTCATGCAACTACTAACGCCACCGTCCCATGAATTAGGGCGATCAATATTTAGCTTGACCAATGGCCAAATAAATAACTACTAGTTTATAAACTGTTAGTTCATAACTAACGATTAGCCAGAAATGCATTTTAACGTGTCCATGCAAAAGATTAATCAATGGGTAACTTCGGATAAAAAACTCGTCCTAAGTAGTATAAAATAATTGGATTTATAGCCTAAACAAAGAGAAGGTTATTAACTGCGATAAGTCAACTAAGCCGGATGAGAATACTTCGATGGAAGATTGATTTATTTGTAGTAAATCGCTTCTGGACTCTCTTTTATCTGTCTGGGCACAACGAGGGCGAAACAAGAGAGGAAAGCAAACAATAAATCCACCTACATAAAAATTGCAACAACTTTGTTCATAATGCCGATAAAGGCATCATCAAAAGTTGGTTCGCTTCGCACCCTCGCGCCCATTCGTGCAGAGATTACCAATAAATCCAATACGGGATAATTGGCCGACTTAATTCTGTTCTATCTTTCTACTTAGTTCAGTCGTCAGAATGTGCCAGCTCAGGCCCCTTGGGAGAGGCCAGGCGAGAGCACAAACAGCGCTTGCTTGCTGAACAAAAATAGCATCTTGTGTATTTTGATAGGAACGAGTTTCATTTGCAAATGCGAAACAAAGCAGAATAAACGACAAATAAAGAAATTGGCTCTGTTAATGAGGTATTTTTAGTATTCTGTTGTATTGTCAAAATACTTGATTTATTTGCATCACTGTCAAATTGCATCTATGAATTTAGATTCAGTTTCATAATTTTCCACACAGTGAGAGATGACCTCTTTATTTGGATCTCTGTCGAATAGTTAGTCTGGCCAAGTTAGCTCAGATTAGTGAGACTAATGCGGGCCATACACGTTCGAGTAATTTGATCGAACAGGCTGATTCAAACAGTTTTATCCAATTTGCATGAATGTCTGCGGGAAAATTTTATCAAAAATGCGTAGTCAAATAGCATGATCAAACAGTTTGAACCGGCCTGTTTGTTCAAATTCTTTGAACGTGTATGGCTCGCATCAGTTAGAGAGACTTGCAGATGGGGGATCAATGTGGAATTTTCACATTCCATTTATAATGGATATCCATGAATCCTGCCCGTCCTAACCCACGGTGCTCAGACCTGGTCGCTTACCGAGTCGCAAAAGTTCCACCTTGGGGTTTGTCAAAGAGCAATGGAGCGCGACTTCTTAGGCGTAAAAAGAGCTGAAAGAATAAGAAACGCCGCGCTACACTCAAAAACGGGCATCATTGATGTAGGAGAAAAGACCAAGCTATATAAAATGGGATGACTTGACCCACCCAGGTCAAGTCAGCCGCATGCACAGTGACCGCTGAGAAATAACTTCCACAAAATGGGTGCCTGAGGATGGGCGGCGCCGCCGATGTCGACCCAGGAAGAGGTGGCGAGACGATCCAGACGCCTACTGCGAGAATTGGTCTGAGGTGGCTCGCGACAAAAATATCTGGAAGGAGTTGGGGAGGCCCTTACCCAGCAGTGGGACAGAATAGGCTGATAAAAAAAATGGTGTTCCCAACATCCGTACCAAACTTTAGATCTATATATGCGAATTATAGCAACCTTGAAAGTCTATTTTGCCCGGACTAAGTATTACTTAGATAGTTCATGGCACGTTATGAACAAATGAGATGAACATGGACTCAAATCTTGGTGAGAGGATATGTGGCTGGTAATGCCATAGGCGGATGAAATAATAATGTAAAACTAATTACTTTATAAGGATATAATCCTTTAGCAAGTCTAAATATGTTTATTATTTAATACTACAGTGCTACAGCTACTACCTACCTACCGACACAGGACATATCTGTCTAGTGTCACTTTGCCGTAATGGACGGAGATGATGGAATCAAGGGTGGCAAAGATTTCATATTCGCATCAGTTGGGGCCCCTGGGACCACCGCGCACCGTCAAGCTGCGACGTGATTCAATAGTGATGTAACGCATACGACCGACATATAACTTTGTACTACATAGCTATCAAATTTAATGAACGTTAACAATCAAATATTCCTAATCACCTTTATCTTTGGTTCGATTCTTGTTACCATGCTTTGATTGCATTAACATAACAGAACTAAAACCATATTTTAGTTAAGTATAAGAAATATTTAACTCTTTCATGTTTCATTTTCTCGCGTCGAAAGCTTTCTTCAAGCGTTATATACTACGTATTTCAAACAATGAATCGTACAAGACCCAATATGTCACCCTATTATTAGCTCGAAAAGATGTCCTCCTCTGAAAACGGCCACTTCCAACATTTTTGTTAGTTGTAGGTATCTACGTAGCTATAGTGTACAAATTAATCTTCTCCCCATGACGAGTTAGAATTAAAACGTCAGGCAAAGCGGGAAAATCTCGTTCCAAAAAATTAGCCGGCAGAATTCCAACAAATAATTAATCTGGAATAATCATACAAAACGATGCGAACGGGATGCTCGCCCATTATTACCATTCATTTCAAATCAGGCGTGCGGAGGGTTGGGGAGGGTTGCGGAGGGCAGCCGCGCTCGACCTGAATAAGCATACATTTTCCAATCAGGACACGTATCATTTAACTTGCTATTAAATTCGACTCCTTCCCTCTGAATTATTATCATGTCAAAAAGGATCTGAGTAAGTAAATACGAGTTTTATAATTCCGACAGGAATACAAAACAAAAAGTAATTGCGAAATGCAAAGAAATCCATAGACCTTTTCGCCCTAAAATTTATTGTGTGGTGAGCATTCAAATTCTCAAAAGGTGGGTTGTTCGTTATGCCAGGAGTGAAATACTTTTCATAAACGCCGTCATAACATTCATGCTTAAGACCTTTTACGGTAATTACTCGCTCCGTAAGAGCTCTTTTAGTGAATTAGAATTTTGTAATGGAACTCATACTTGCTTGTTTTCTTACATCTGTGAGCATGAGGCTGAGCGGGGTCACTACTGAATAAAGTACGTCGGAGATCTATTTCGTCACATGACGCGAGCGAGTGGGACCGGGGACAGCAGTGCTCGCGGCCACCTGACTCGCCGACACGACGCACCGTGACGCCGGCACGTCACCCGACCTCCCCTTATTAATTTAATAACTTGAACACCGTCATTATCCGACTAATTGGAAGGGTGATGGGCTCCTTTTAACACATTACCTAAGCGTTTAACGTTACTTTTATGAACTGTGTAATTAATATTCCCTGCGTAACATGACATGTAGGTCGGTATACGTAGCAGGGAGGAACCTATATCTATCAACATGAGTATTTTTTTGTTTGTTATGTCGAGGAGTCAAATATCAGAAGGGTTGCATGGTTTTAATCGAAATAAACAAACCTTATTTTTTGCAGGTCTAAGAAAACAATAAACAAGTTTTTTAACAACCCTTACTCTAAATCAATCTAATGAAGGCGTCGAATATGGCATTCATTCAATAACATTCTACGTAAATTAATCGTTAGTCTCTACAGCGCCCATACTGATATGCAGACAGACTGTTATCACAAAGCATTAATTAACGCCTAACGGTAAAATTTTTGTTGTTTACAAACATATCATTTTGCTGTCTTGCCGACGCTCTAGGCAAAATTTTACTTAGAAATTTAAGAGATATAATTAAGAATTTTGCACAGCGCAATAATTTAGGGCTCGTCATTAAAATAAGAGTGATATCAGGTTTCGCGTAATTAACGCCAAGGGCGGATTGCTATTTTTGTTATCAAATATAAATGTTTAGTAACTCTGATCTGATGTTTTATTGAATATCAGTACTGAAGTGAAAAACATTGTAGGACATAGTGTTGTAAACTTGATACATCATAATACATTAAGTGGATGGCGAAGACCTTGACGAGCGGTGTACGTTTCCCTGTCCGACTCGTCGAGGCCCTACAATCGCGAGCGTGATACAAATATACACATAATTTTAATGCCGGGGGTGAAGCATTAAAAGTCAGGGATCAAATGCCTATAATACTACATGTGAAAACTATGGAGTTGCCTTATTATAGTAAAAAACACTACAAAATACAAATTAACTTTAATTTCGGAAGTCGGTGTTTTTGGTTGTTTCTTTGTTTTTGACACCGACTTCCGAAATTAAAGTTATTTCCGTGTGACTGTTATTATTTAGTCACGATCTCCTCATTATCTGTAAATACTTTAATTAAAATCATTTTTTTTTGGCTTTCAAAATAAAGTAGGCATAGGTACTTAACTTAATTTACTTCATGTATTTTTATTACATTAAATAAATTAACAATTGCCATTGTTATGTAGTTTTGTAGGTACTTTCTTTGAGCTTGTAATTAATCATTACAGACTATATAGGTAGAGTTTTGAACTTAAAAACATCGGCATTTTCTACTGCTTGATATCGAACCTATGTGCCTACTGTGTCACGTGTAAAATATTGGGGGCGGAAAAAATGTGACTATCTCCAAAGTTTTCGTAGGCGTTCTAAACAGCGGGGGCACGCGACGCGTCGACGCTCGCATTACTTGTGCTACTTACTTTAATCTTTACTCATATTTACTAATTACATATGTACCTGGTTGACTTGTCGAACCCCTCAATGATATGAATGTTGTCAAAAACATCATATAGATATGTACTAATCTATATGATGTTTTTGACAACATTCGTGAAATGAGACAACCATCAGAACCTAAAAAGTGTAGAATAAATCATAAGATGTGGGTGAGAGGAAATCATCACTAAATTATATTGAAAGTTACCTACATGTGGGCTGCAGACAACACATGATGCACGATGCGACGGCGAACGTTCGAAAATGCATTTTGATGGCCTCATTGAAATAAATGTTTTGACCTTTGACCCTAACATATCAAAGTCAATGCAGATATAATTATTGTGCAAAGCTACTACTGCTCCGACAAGAAACATCGAAACAAAGTCAGAAGTCTCGTTTAAATATCTCAACTAGGAATCAGACAGAAGTAAATACTTTTTAGTGTTGCACTACTTGCTGAGTTAGATAAAAAGATACCAACCGAATGAAGGAAAACAAAACACAAACAATATAAAACTGGAAGACGTGCTCTATAGGTACCAATCACTGGAATGTGTTTCTATTTGATTAAGTACTTAATAATAATTTTAAAGCCAACCTAACCCACCGACGACGTTTACTAATCAAATCATACTGTGAGCAAAATCCGCGACATCGGTAGGTAGTTACTTGACGCATCGCTATTATCTATCATCAAATATTCAACTAACTCCGCACACATATAACGCATCCGTCAATAGGGTTTGAGCCGTCACCCTTTTAATTTAGACGGGGACGAGGGGCCATTAAACAATAAAGTGTTGATTAAAAGCCCCCATGCGCGAGGCTTGTTGCGAATAACTGCGCTTCCTGCACCGGACCCATTATATTATCACCGATGATTGGCACGGGCCGACGCGGCGCTCCCGAGTACCGACACTCGGCTCGAGAGTTAGCACTCCTTCAACTAACTATATTGAAAGGTCAATCGTTATAAAACGTGTTTAACAAAACGATGCGTCAGCTAGATTAACTGATACAGGTAGGTAGATACTTTGTCAAAGGATACTTCCTTTGAGAAAGTATCTCTGTCAAAGGAAGTGTCAGAAGAAGAACTTTTTGAGTATGCGCTTGGTACATAGGAAAAACAAAAGAAATAACAACCTTTCAATTTAATAGCAGATTTATTGCCCAGTTTTATGCGGTATTTTAATGAAAATTAGTTAGATAGAGTACTGATCATAAATTCTACTTCGGTAATACTAGTATTGATAAATTAAAAACGCTATTAAGTATTTCATTAACTATACCTTATAGGTAAATTTATTGCTCAACTTTATGAAGCAATTTATGTTCACACTCCCTTTCGATTAAGTATTGATATTGTAATAATGGTAAATTGATTAATATGACATGATGACTATACTGCTATTCTGAAAGCCTGCGACATTATGAGATCTATGAAGAATATGTTACGGGAAAAGAAAATGTATCTAAATACATATATCATATTTTGGCAAAGAAAGAAATATTCAGATTACTTAACAATCTGTCAAAAATATTTGAAACGTGAGGTTTTTTTGACGAATGCGAACGTTGTTTAAAAAATAATAGAAATGGCCCTCAGAATAAATATCTTTTCGACAATTATATTCGCGAGGATATCTGGCATTACGGATTTCGGCAGTCAGGCACATGAGTGGTCGGTATGGTGATTCTTGGGGCGTTCTAAGTCCAGAAGTAGACCTCTTTCGGGTAAACGATGATGATAGAGTTCTGTCATTTCATGCATTCTAAACTGCTGTGAGTCGGGTCGCTTCTACGTGGACGGAGTCCCGGGCACAGCGCTTTTCAGTCATCATTGTTCGCATTCGTAACAATTAGAACTAGCTGAGGGAACCACAGTCATTTTAACATAGCGACGCGCGACGTGTTATGCCTTATTATGTGAAATGTATTTCGAACAGAGATAATCTGGAAAACCTTTTATGGAAATTGTATACCAATCGTTAAAAAGAGAACCGTCCTGTTAACAGATTTTAAATCATTGCCGTCAATGGCCGCCATTGTAACGTCAAGTTAGTTCAAAAGCGGTCATTCCAGTCGAACAAAATGATCGTCGTCGGAGCGGATTGCGGGTTGCACACCTCGCGGATCAATAGATCTCATTCAAATAATAATAAGGAGTTATAGATCAGTCGGCGGGGCAGTGCGCAGCGCCCGCGCCCTCCCGGCACTCTCCTACATTTGAGTATGGAAATGGATATTTATTTCACGTCTGGGCTGGCCGCCGCAGCCGTCTGCGGTGATCGCCGAAGATGATAACGCTTCGATTTATATATTTCACTCGATGATCGGTAGCTGCTACTATGTTCACCATACAACTGCCAGAATGGATCGTATTCGTGTATACAGGATGTCATCGGGTAAACTCAGATTATAGGAATGTTTCAAAATCGCAGTGGGTAAGTACGCCGAGAAAACTGAAAAAAGGGAATTGGTTGGGGGGAATAAGCGAACATAGGATATAGCGAAGTAGATAATGCGAATAAGTACTCCAATGAAAAAGAGGACCCTGAATCGGATAAAATCAAGTGTTTAATTTAAACATCAAAGTTCGAAATGTATTAAAAGGTATAAAATCACACTTCGATGCTTGTAGTCGCAATATATCTACTACGTATAAATAATTATTCTATACGTGCGTATGTCACAGATCTCTTCGTCAACGCCTGGACCGATTTTTATGATTTTTTTGTGTGCGTGTGTACCTAGTTCCCTGATGGTTTAGATTCACAATTAGACCCGGTAGGTGGCGAGACAGTTGAGTTTAAGATTCGGGCAGGACAACGTCTGTCGGTAGTAGTAGTCTACTATTTACAGTAAGGGACAAAAAGATTTAAGTAAAGCAACAACCTGTATCACAAAACTTGAAATTGCATGCAAAATGTAGTATTGGCCATAAAGTCGCCTCCTCGCTTATGGTTGAGAGATCGATGACAGGAATGAAATGCGTCCGATGTCACATTCAAAGGGCAGAGAGTTGATTAACATCTAATAATTGAATCGTGGAACAGCCCTGTGAGACTTTGGTGTAGGCACAACTTATTGGTACGACATTTTAGCTGTTTAGGGACGTTGAAAACCTAAACTTTTTTTTTTTTTTTTTTTTCTTTAAAATTTTAGGGACTTTTATAACGCACAGCGTATGTCAGTCCCATCGTACCCTAAGACAATTATTAAAAAACGAACGAGATCAATGGATCAGGGTCATGAATTCGAACAACTTTCTTGCATCATCGGAAGTCGGCTTACTTAATATTTGATGGAACGTACCTATATTGTTCTTGTTCAACTTCAAGACCCTGAACAACTTACTTCTATCAGCCTCATACTGAACACATTCCATTAGCAAGTGATGCATATCTTCTAAAACTCCACACACCTCACAGTTGGGAGAGGTTACCTTTTTCATCAAGAAAGCGAATTTGTTACATGGAAAATGTCCCGATCTGAGTCTGTGAGCTGTAACCACTAGTTTTCTACTTAGGTTAATATTTACAAACCAAGGTATACGAGCAGGCAAACCTAATCTTAAGTGTACTTATTTGAGATAAGAAGTTTCCAAAAACACTGCTTTTTTAGGGTTCCGTAGTGAACAAAGAACTCTTATAGTTTCGTCATGTCCGTCTGTCTGTCCGTCCGCGGTTTAGATTAGAGACGCTTAGCGCTAGAAAGTTGAGGTATGGGTATACACATTGATCACACCGACCAATTAGTAAAATAAAATCTTGAAAAAAAATAAAAAAAAATTTTTTTTGGGTATCATTTTCAGTTGTTCAAAAATATTGGGGATCTGCAATACCATTTTTCTATCTAACTACCCGTTTGCGAAATATAATAAATAATAAAATAAAATAATTGTTCCCATAGTAAAAGCTGTTCATAATGATAAGTACAATGACCCCTTAAGAGGTATTGCGTTTATTCTTTTACACGTTGTATAACGAATTTAAAAGGAAACTATCACAGTTAAGTAGGCTTTACAAGTTAACGAGTAATAGTCGACCAACCTATAAAATATACTTGGAGAAGGAAAATTTCGTACAAATTCCATTGTAAATTAATTAGATCAAACAAAAAACACCATTCTAAATTCCAATTTCACCAATGAAACTGAACGCGATCAGCGATTATACCAAGTTTATGAGCTGTCAGTGTCATTATTTTTCTATGGAATATTTACACTGACAGCCCTTGAGCGCAGTTTAGATGTACTGATCGCGTTCAGTTTCATTGGTGAAATCCGCTCTCAGTCGGCAATTGTGACGTGCAACTACGGAACCCTTCACTGCGCGTGGCCCAACACGCACTTGGCTTTTTTTATTTATTGCGTTGGGCATACCTACCTCATATAAATTTATTAGGTTTTTACTTGTGATATTAAAGGGTTACTTTGAATTGTGATGACTTTTTTCTGTATTTAATATCGTCAATATAACTCGTCGATACATTTGGTTTTGATTAAGGTACCCAAACATTTGTTCGACTTTTAACAGTCGTTCACGATTTTGTCGCGTGATACGCTGTGTTCCAATCTGTTAACTTATTATAATCGATAAATAAGACCCATAGTAACGATTGACAAAAAATACGATGTCGATCGTCTGATTATTGCATCATCACTTCATTACGCCTTTTTGATATCGACACGTAGTAAGCTTAGGGCTTGTTTCATGATGCCAGAATAACCAGCTGGTACTAACTCACTAAATAAATTAATTCAAAAGAGGAACAGCTTCTTCTCTTCAGTCGGTAGGCTCTTGCCAGAGCGGTCGTGATCGTCATTTAGTGTTGTGGGCAGTGGTGATCTTTTTCACAATTTCTCGCCATTTTTTCCTGTTAGCGGTCATCTTGGCACACTCATGCAATGGGCCGCCCACAGCAGACTTGATTTGGTCGGTCCATCTCATGGGTGATCTACCGCGCGGCCTGGTGCCTTCTACTCTGCCGTGCATGTAGAGCGTCTATCTTCTTCCTTTCTGTCTCTCGCAGCGACCACGTCTCCTCGGCGTATAAGAATATGGGGAGTACGAGTGCTCGGACGAGCCGGGTCTTAGTAGCCTTAGTGAGGTTTTTATTCCTCCATATTTTCCTCATCTTATCCATTGCGGTTCTAGTAATAGCCATATGTCTTGTAACTTCATCGATGCATCCGCCATTGTTTGAGATTATAGAGCCAAGGTATACATAGGAGTGGATCATTTTACAATTCGCAATTTGGGTCTCTTGGGGCGAGTAATTGTTAGCGCGGTCCACAACGATCATTTTCGTCTTGCTGCTATTGATCTTTAATCCAAACTCAATGCTGTCACGTTCCATCAATAATTTCTCGAAGACAACTCCTCCATTTTATGAGAACTAGTGGCGAAAAGGGTTCTGTCATCTGCGTAGCGTAGGTGGATGGGTGACCATCTTAACAAACCGAGACTCTTCCGTGCCTCGGAAAGCACGTTAAGCTGTCGTTCTTGGCTGTCATTTGTAGATATTCGGCAGTCGTTACGGAATCATAATCCAAAAAATCTGAAACCAGTTTTGCCAAGACGTATAGTACAGTGCTACCCAGTTACTGGGTTGTGGAAGTCAGACAGGCAGTCGCTCCAGAAAAAAACTGGTATTTAATCCGGATGGACTGGAAGCCAACCCCCATTAAAGTTGTAAAAAAGTTTCACAAATGGGGATGATGATGTTTGTTTTTATGTGTCGATCACAATAAATAAACCCGAAAAACACTTCCAATTTTTTTAACCGATTTAAAAAAAAGGAGGAGGTTCTCAATTCGGTTACTTTTTTTTTGTTATGTTTGTTACCTCATACCTCCGACATTTATGAACCGATTTGAAAAATTCTTATTTTATGAGAAAGAATATATCTACTTCTTGATTCATCATCTGCCTTGCCTTATCCCAACTTTATTGGGGTCGGCTTTCAGTCAAACTGTATTCAGCTGAATACCAGTATTTTACGTGGAGCTGCTGCCTACCGGATCTCCACTAATTACTTCCTGATTGGTCCCATTGAAATTTTATCAAAATCAGTTATCAGTTTGGGTTTTAATTCCAAACGCTGAAAAAAAAAATGTGGAAAAATCATCCATGTACTTATACGAAATTGCTTTCCTGTGACTTTCCTGTGGTGTTGTGTTGCTAAATGTGGGGTAGGTTAAAAAGTGAAAAATAAAAAACTTTTTTTTACAAAAATATACAACCGATTTCCAAATAAAAAACATTACAAAGTACAAAAAAACACCGCCTCCCGAAATTAAAATTATTTTGTACTTTGTAGTGTTTTAGTTATTCGGAAGTCGGTTGTATTTTTTTGAAAAAAGGGTTAATATACAGGGTTATTTGTAAAACACCAACAACCTTTCAGTGGGTGAAAGTACTCATGATAATAAACAACTTTTACTACAGGACCAACTCTGAAATATCAAAAAATAAATCAGCTGTTTCATACATTTTCATCGGGTGAATTTTGCATTTTGTATGAAACAGCTGATTAATTTTTTGGTATTTCAGAGTTGGTCCCGCGGTAAAAGTTGTTTATTATCATGAGTACTTTCACCCACTGAAAGGTTGTTGGTGTTTTAAAAATAACCCTGTATATCAAATTCTAACATTAATTGATTCCCCTTATTGTTCCACATAGGTCACATTCTATAAAGAGTACCTACGTCTACCAGATTTATTTGTTCTATTTATTTTTCTCGGAGGTTTCGAGCAGATTTAAAATTTATATCTCGAGCATGTCACGTCCCGGGTTAATTAGGTGTATGCTCCAGGAGCAAGCGATGCGCCCGCGCCTATTATTTACACCATTGCGCACGTATGCCGCTCAGAATAATTATAGACCTCTTCGCCACCTTTACACACATTTTGCATACTTACTTGCCAGATAAAAGCATATTTTATTGAAATGTTTGTAATGCTACGAATAAAGCCGCTAATGAAATAGTACTCAGAACCTACTTAATTTTAAATAAAATAGGTTCTGAGTATCAGTACCTATAGTAGCATTTGGATGATTCTTAAAAAGTCTTACATTTTCATGGCATGGGTATGGTTAAACTATGTCACTTAAACAAAGCTGAAATTGAAAGTCATAACCCTAAGACCTTTAAAGTTTTTGGACCTGATACAAGTTCAAAACTAAACTAGCTATACCGTACCTAGCTCAGACGAATACGGTTTTTCCCTGATCCCAGAAAAATTGCCAAACAATCCATCTTATAAACACTCCATACGTTTTCATCAAATGTCTCTAAATTATTTCCGAAACTCGAGATTTGACAAAATATAAAATGTTAGGCAGATCACATAAACTCCTAAACCGACTAGAATTGCTCCGTAAATTGCATCACTAATCTGCATTGTAAGCGATTAATGATAACTTATAAAATATACTTAACAAAAGTGTAACACATGAAAGCGATTTAATATAAGCGATAAAGGGCGTACATTATGAAAGGTTAATAAAACACGGCTCGCGAGGAGCTGCCGCATATTTCCAACATTAATTGGAATATAAGGCGATAAGTGGCCATGAGGTGGTTCTTCATCATTAAGATAATATGCAAATATCTGAAGGAGAAGACGCTATAAATTTTCTCGGTAAGACACTACGGATCAGACTTGATTGATTCGCAGATGATAGCACGGATAAAATGCGAGTAGGCAATTATTATAGTGGTGCTAGCCACAGTGGATTCTATTTATATGTCGTTAGGCTAATCTATGTCTGTGTACTCATGAATCTCGTAAAGCAGCGTACAGAATATAAACTTAGATTCTCGATTTAGATTTTCATTCAAGTTTATCAATTTTCCCAATCGGATAAGACCGCCTCACGTGCCATGTGCCTGTAAACGATTATATTTGAGTACTAAACCAGTGAGTAAGATTCAATGAGTCTATCTACGACTAAAATATTGCAGTACAAATAACTAATTGACAGTGAAACATCTAAGATAACACTTGTTTCTGATCACTGACGCTGTAATCACTTTATTATGTCGACTAGTCCGTTTTGATTAGGCCCTATCACTCGTAGTGAAGATTACTCATGCAACCGCAATGGAGGCTCGATACCAGTTCGGTTATTGAAATTAAAGTCCTTTGTTGTTATTAAAGAACCAAAATAAGAGTACTTATGTCAAATCCCGGAAATGTAGCTAGTTGTTTCTGATACGTTTCCTGCTACAAATGCAGGATAGTCAATGTGTGACCCCTGCGCTTGCGCATATTTACATCTCACTTTACGGCTAACTAGCTGTACTACGCCTCGGCCAATCTATTGTACGGAAATGTCGGGCGATGCACGAAACAATCCCACTTTACCGTAGTATCTGCATACAAATGTTTGGGAACCCCGTTTGGGTATGTGATCGAAAATGCTGGGTTGTTTTGATTATGCGCAGGCAATCTGTTATATCGTAAGGTAAATTAATATAAAGCAATGAACCTACTGTAGACAATCCGTCGATAACGCGCGACACACAACTTGCTTAGATATTCCGTTCAAGCATAAGTTGTAAAAGTGTGAAGATAGGAAAAAATATAATCGAATGTCCATGCATGCTCTTGAATTCATTGAAAACGTACCGTCTAGTCCATTTAATTAGATTTGTTGTAAAAGAGAGTGCATCTACAATAGGGGTGGGTGTTTTATTGTAGATATAATAATACTTATGTATTTGAAGTCAATGCTGCTCCTGACAAAGACAGACGGCATGTCATTGGAAAGAACGTAATGTAAATTCTATTATTACGGCCTTTTATTTTTCAATTACGAACCCCCAAGCCGCCCGCGCCCGCTTTAGCCTCGGGGTTAACTCTGTGAGACCCTAAGATATTTTGTTCTTTTATTAGTCAGCGTTTGTTTATTTTTAAGATTAAAATTTTGGTATTAAGTACAATATGTTTTCTGTCACAAACATTATATTCATCATAGTTATCTGTAGAGCTTTGCTTCAACTATATTAGGATAGTACATGCTTACTAAACTCGCATTGCTGCTATGAAATATTTGTGATTCCAACTGTCACTGGATTGCCAAGTGACATGTCATAACGACACAAATAAATGAAGTGTGAGAAACAATTTCGAGTAGAGCATTTAACGACACCCATAATAATAAAGTGTTTCGTGTTTGTCTAACAATCACAGGAGCGTAATTATAAATCATGTAAGTCATAACAAGGCGTGTTTTAAATTTGTTCACGAGCACTCCATTAAGTCAACACTGGGGAGTCGGGTCACGCAATGCAGCGCCAACGTGAAGATGTTACACAATAGTCCTGAATGAACTTTTACACTTAATTTAGAGAATATTTGTGCAAAGTGTATCTGCTGCTAGCTTAAGCATTCCTCTTCTACTGTCTGCCGCTAACTCATTCATGGCATTCTTATATCTTCTACTAGTTTTGGCATTAATTTGCTAATTTTTGCTAGCTCGGGCATTTCTCGGCTATGGTCTGCTACTAGTTTGTGTTTTCCTGTGACACAAGTTTGTGCTCTCCTACTTTTATCTGATACTAGTTTGAGCATTCTTCTGCTACTATCTACTAGCTCGGTCATTCCTATACTACTAGTTTGTGCTTTCCTCTGCTACTATCTACTAGCTCGGTCATTCCTCTGCTACTAGTTTGTGTTTTCCTGTGATATCAGTTTGTGCTTTCCTACTTCTATCTGATACTAGTTTGAGCATTCTTCTGCTACTGTCTGCTAGCTCGAGCATATGACTTCCATCATAACCAAAAAACGTTGTCTGCGTGTAAATAGATATCTACCATGTTATTGAGTTGCCAGCTACGTTTAAAATAAAAAAAACTTTCCTTTTTCGCCGCTTTTACATACGATCAAGCCCAGTCTTGTTTCAAATCGACGTTCTGTTTACTGTCTGTATTTTGTCTTCAAAATAACTACAAATGATAGCTGGCACGGGTCTATAACCGCGACTCCTCGACTCCCTCGGAGCCACTCCACGAACAAATTAAATCATTTCTACTTGGTCTGCGATTGTACGCACGCGATATCCTTCGTTATCATTGTGAGGACATATCGTGTCGACATGGCGAACTTATTGTATCGAAAACGTAAGCTAACTTACGTTAATACTCGTAATAACTATACTTATAGCTGAAAATGTAGTTACAATAGTTAACCAAACAAAGTACATTTAAATAGCCAAATAATTTACAAGGCAAGATTTTAGGAGCTGTTTGGGATTTTAAATAGGTTATTATTAGTAACTGCTTCTGCTAGCGGCTTCACCCGCAAGGTGAATGTCCCAAGGGAACATACTTCCGGCATAAAAAGTAATCCTTTATCCTAGACCATGGTCTACCAGTCGTACCAAGTTTCATCCAAATGCGTTGAGCGTTAAAACAACAAACAGACAAAGTTGCTTTTGCATTCTAACATTCGGATGACATTCATAGTTCCGAAAGACATTGGTTATATAAAACTACAGCGACTGGTCCTGTGCTTCAAACCAACAGATTCCGACACGACCACAGATCATTAAATTGACATCTGGTTACCCTTACCCCAGGTGGACTTGCGTGGTCGTTTAATACCATCGGCCATTGAGAAACACTGAAGTTCTTGCTGTGTCGCTTGATATCTGGAAGGCCTTTGACAGGGTCTGGCATGCTAGTCTGTTGGGTAAGCTTCCCACGTTCGGCATCCCTGCTGACTTTCGCAACTGAATTTCCGACTTCTTGAGTGAGCGATCGATCAAAGTGGTCATAGATGGCTGCTCATCGGATCATATAGCTATTGATGCTGGTGTTCCTCAGGGGTCTGTTCTTTCTGCGACTCTATTTCTGTTGCACATCAACGACCAGCTGCAACTAGGTGCAATCGGGTACGTAGATGACAGCACACTCTCAGAAAGATACATTTCCAGTGCAAGTGCCAGCAGAGAGGAAACTACTACTCTTAGAGAAGCCATGAATAAACGAATGAATTTTACCTTAAATCTCGTTTCCCAGTGGGGCGACGATAATCTGATCAAATTCAATGCTCTGAAGATACAGGCGTGTCTTTTCACTGCCAAAAGGAGTCCGTTTCAGTTATCTCCTACTTTCCGAGGTGCGTCTGTACCTGTTACCGATCGCCTAGAGCTTTTGGGCATGATGCTGACGTCTAATCTCAACTTCGGCTCAACCATCGAGTTAAGAGCACAGACTGCAGTCAAGAAGCTGATCATCCTAAATAGAGTTAGGCGATACTTCACATCTGGACAGCTTCTGAGTTTGTACAAAGCACAAGTCCGTTCCTGTACCTATGGAGTATTGCAGCCACTTATGGGATGGCTCAGCAAAATATCAGCTTGCTGCATTGGACTCGGTGGAACGCAGAGCAAAGTCGCTAGTGGCTAAGCTTCACAGCCTGGCTCATCGGCGTAGTGTTGCTTGCCTGTCGGTCTTCTACAGATTGAACTTCGGAGAGTGTGCGCAGGAACTTCACGACCTGATCCTATACCTTTACCACTGGAATACCAGACGTACTGCTGGGTACCATCCTCACTTGGTCGATATCCCGACCAGTCGTACTCAGCGCTTCTCCTCCACATTTATTATGCGCACAGCCAAAGTGTGGAACTCTCTACCAGCGTCTGTGTTCCCCTTCCACATATAACCCGTCTGCCTTCAAAGCAAGAGTGAACAGGCATCTTCGGACGCTCGCTCCATCATCTGTCGCTTTCCATTAGGCGGGATTGAGGTCAAGGGCAAGCTCATACCTCAATAAAAAAATCGTCAGAGTGCAATATTGCGGATCTGAGGGTCAATTCTAAAGCAACGTTCGCATTCACATGTCAGTCGCAATCTGTCAAAATTGTAGGAAAATGAAGGCTTTTTGACAGTTCGCGACTGACATGCGAATGCAGACGTTGTTTAAAAATTAGTGGAATTGGCCCTCTGGAAGCTGGTTTGAGGAGACCTCTGGAAGCTGGTTTGAGGAGACATCTGGAATTAACGTAATATTCACAAAGCGCTTTTTACGCCGCTATATTTCAAAAACTCCTATAGCAAGCATCTTGACTGACACAGTTTCGTGTTATAGCAATAGTCAGCAGTCAATCATCCAAGTAATATGCTACAATTCCATCTCACAATGAGGTAAGGTCGCTTTTAAATCTTGTGCCGTATCTAAAGTCATGGATTAAATGGCATTCTCGTGTCTACGAATACCTTTACCTGAGTTTAAACATTGCTATGATCCACGCTTATTCCTACATTATATCGAGGTTTCAACTAATTCGTGGGTCGCAATAGCATGTCGTGCTCATGCACAATAAAGTTATAATAGGTGTTTCGGTACTAAAATAATAATGTTAGACGCATTGGCAGTTGAGCAGGTTGTCGTTTGAACACCTACGTCGCACCGGTGCATGTGCCGCAGTGCCGTAATGCACTGCATATCGAGAGATCCATCGCGTATCTGTTATAAATCTAAACACAACGACAACATAAAATTTTATTCGAAACGACCACTTGTTAACGTATGTTATCCGTGTGTCGTGCAATTTCACAACGAACCGCCCGCGCCGGATCACGTACCCTGAAATCCACGTTCAGAACATAAACTATTTACCAACTATTCAATATTCAATACGCGATTGCAAAATACGCCAAATTATTGCATTAGTAGCGAACAGGGATTCCCGATATTGTGGTTCAGCGATCGGTAGTCGGCGCACCGCGATATGCGGCATAAATAATTTAATAATTCGCAATACGGAATTTACCATACGAAGTGTCGTACCGTTTGTCTGCTTCGTATTCAATATGAGTATTTGATTCTCATAGTACTGTCGCATTGGGCAACGTTCAAGCGGCGAGTTTTCACCGAACGAAACGATGACTTCCGCGCCGCGTATAAGGTTTATTTTAATAAAGAGATGAATGCTTGGCTTGGATCTTTTCAAGTTGCATGTGTTCATATGTAGGTGAATAAAGCACGTCTGTACATTTCAATATCGGGAACATCCGTGTTATACGCGTGACCTTGCAAATCACAGCCTGCTTTCCAAACGACTTCACAGAATCGTCGTTCGGCGTCTGTATTGCGAGCCGTCACAATGTTTATAGAATATTTTATTAGTTCGTACCTATTGTCAAGTTATTTAAGCAATGATAAGTCCACTGCTATGAGAATTATTAACGAGCATATTTTTATTCGTGAGGCGTATTTACAATCATTGTCTTGAAGCATATTTTATTGTCATGGGAGTGTTTTTATTATGAGAGAATTTTAGCTCATTATTCAATTCTAAATTCCAACCACGCGAGTCTTTTTGGACCTAACGACCTTAAAGGTGCCTAATATCAGCAACCAACGTGTCAGTAATGGTCTTAATAATAGGTACAGCCCCTCAAGAAGACAACAGATGGCGGGGGAGAAAATAATAATCTGAATGTTGAAAATAAGTTTGATTTCATGTGTTTTTTTTGTTCTCCGAAGATTTTAAATAAGTATGAGGAGTTAACCAATGTTTGTTGCCTTCCGAATCTATATTTTGAATTAATCTCTTAATATCTGATACTGTTTTAACCTCCGACTATTTTAATGTTTCATTATTTACATGTGCCGTAGCACGAAATCCTAACTGACGAAAGATGTGTATTGACTGACCTGCTTAGGAGAGTCTGAAGTCATAGTACCTATGAGATAGAATACCGCTACCTCATTTCTATGTAGCTATCATTGGGGCACTCGTGGGGTCTCGCGGTCAGGTCGCGACTGCCCGTTCCCAAGGTCGTAAACTGAACCGTGTCAATATGGCAGCTAACCGCGTTTCAGAATTATAATGCCTACTGTCGATAATATCATCCTTTGCATGCTGATAAGACTACTCGGCTGTTTACTGTCACGAATTTGGTTGTGACATGTAAGTTTGCGACACTGAGAAGGGATCCGCTGACCGTCGCAATGAGTTGTAGTCAGCTCGCCCAACTATGTGGAAATTGAAATAACTTTCGCATTTCCAGTGTTTTGCATTTGTCACGTTCACTTACTACTTATAAGCACCAACAATTGAGACAGCTTTCTTTTTTAAGCTCTTTGTCCTTAAGTCGAGCACTTAAATCGAATATGCACATCGTATTAATTTAACTCAAGCAATAAATTCATCAAGCGAGTCATTAAATTCGTAGATAGAAGTCAAATGGCCAGGACAAAAATTATGAACATAAAAAAATATACGGCTCGGATAAATCTCGCTCACGTTAAAAGCTCTAATATAACTTCATATCTTAATTACTGCAATAAAAGTATAGGTACCTCTCTTAAAACCTCATAACTTTGTCTGTAGTGAAAAATAGGATGACAAAAAATCTTCATAAAAGATAAGGGCGGGCGGTGAACAAATTGACCGATGCTTATATCCCAGCGCTGATAGCGGCGCCATGCTGCCCACGACCCTCGCGGCGCGGGCCCTCGCTCTCCCAGTGATAGTGTGGGCCCAAAATAAATTATACACTTAATAGAATCTTAGAGCTTTGTCCTTCACCACTTAACTTGAACTAAAATATTAAACCAAAAAGTTATAAGTAGATAAGAAAAGCCACAGAAAAAACGTAAAATGGTTTAACGAATTCATTCCGTCTTTCATCTGATTTCTCAGTGCATCTTGCTAAGTATCGAATCGTGCTAACCCTTCTAACCCTAAGGAAAAGAATGAATAAAATAATCAGAGTCGCCTGAGCTCTGAGCAATTATGTGGAAATTTCCTGACAAATACACGTTATTGGTGAGGAGTGGGACACGGTAGCGGCGGCGTGCACGGCAGCGGCGCGGCGCGGTACGATGCGGTGCGGTGCGGAGCGGAGCGGCGCGGCGTGATGTCGCCTAATGAGGCCGCATGCTTCTTTTATTTATGTGACAAATGTAAATTGTTGGGTGAATCTTTCACGAATATTTAGTGCGAGAACGGTTGGGTACACGCCGTGTGAATATTCAATTACGCACTTTTCTAAACGCGGATACCTACATTGTTGCGAATACGCTATAAACCTATCATGCAATGTGGATTAGTAAAGATTACATTTAGGGAATAACTAAATGTGTGATTCGCGACAACAGGTTCCGTGATCGTGAGATATAATTTGTGTGAATTATTAGTAACAGTGGAGTGCGGTTACCTGCCTGGTACGATAATAAATTTATCTTTTACGGGCTTCGTACATGTAGATACCTAGACGTGCATAGAGTTTACAAGTTTAGAGCGTGTACACTAAAATTTATGTTTGAAAGATTTGTTCGCCACAAATAAGGTTGTCAGCGTGTGTTATCTAAGGGATCGTTAATTAATTAGAGAAATTGAACGACCGCCGCGTCGCACGGGGAGCCATAACTCGCAACCCGGCTCGTATCATAGCTTCACTCGACTTTATTTATTTTTACCACTCACGTAAGCAAAATTGAATTCGAATAGGTCGTGGACATGTTCATGCAAAGTGCAACACTTATTATGTACGTTTTGACATTTAAATGTAGTATAATGATGACAACCTACACTCCTGAGTTGTTGTTCATTTATTCAGAGCGGGTGAACGTCTCTACATGTTTATGAATAAGACTGAAAGGTATGGATTTGCATTTTAAGAAATCTACGAATTAATTTACACCAAATTTTACGTGGAGAGCATCCTTCACCTTCATCCCGCCCGAAAAAGTTTTCTGGTAGTCATTGATCTTCGACTAGCAACGCCACATCGCATGTGCATTCGCTGTCCTCCTCGCATCCATCAGATTCCCACGACCTTCACCAGATCATACGTGATAATACGTGCACCTTGTGCAGCCTGCCTCGAGCGTTTAAAAATCCTTACTTACTATAATGGGGGCTGGTCACTTACTGTTGAACGCTGTCCCCCCTGTCGTTGTGTCTACATTGACGAGGTGTGACAGTGGTTACATGTCCTTATCACTACAATTAGCCACAATGAAAATGCTAATTGAGTTGTTTTGAACGACGAAACATACCATGTCGTCAGCTGTCTTCCAGCTAAAATATTATCCCTCTGGGACACTAGAATAACGATCTAAAATTCTAAATCATGGTGTAGCACACACAATATTAGTGATAGTAGACCAAGCACTTAAGATAGTTTGATAGATAATATTTTACGTTTAAAAATAAAAACTTAATCAACATTGTATTTACGACACTTTTAAAAAAAAACTCCATCCCAAATTGACATCTTAAAAGGAAATGTTAGGAGGACTCTACTTCCAGGGTTGCAGAATTTGTCCGAAAGAGTCACTGCGACCCTGGAACGCAAAGGGCATGAGGAGAAATGCGGATGGGTTTTAGTCAGTAAGAGTCATGACACTTCCTTCCACTCAAAGACTACAATAGTATATGCTTCCACTCCACCCAGAGCAGAAGAAGTCTTTTGATGATGGGTAACACGGTACTTCTTGGCAAGACTTTTAGTCGGATGTTCTGACTTCTGACAATCCGTAACCACTGCCAACGATCTACAAATGACAGCCGGGACCAACGGCGTGCTTTTAACGTGCTTTCCGAAGAATTCCTGTATGTTAAGATGGTTACCCATCCACAGACCATCGCTAAAAAAACTAATAATAATATAAAATGAATTAAATGTAAAAATTAAAAGGGGCCCTATACAATATATACTATACAAGAAACGTGTTTTTTGCTCGAATTTAACGGCATAATAGTGGATTGTCAGAAGCCAGAAAATCTGACACCAGTCTTGCCAAGAAGTACCGTGTTACCCAGTAATGGATTGTGGAGGTCAGGTAGGCAGCCCGCTCCACGTAAAATACTGGTATTCAGCTGAATCCGGCTTGACTGGGAGCCGACTCCAATAAATAGTTGAGAACAGGCTAGGCAGATGAATAGTGGATTGTAATACCTAATGGCGATGGTATGCAACACTTCATGCGCGAGTCCAGCTCGCACTTGGCCGGTTTTTTCATGTTTGGGAACCAATAATAGTCACAAGGGGCCAAATCTGGACTGTAGGAAGGGTGGTTTAGTGTTTCGAAGTCGCACTTGTGTAAGGCAGCCATCGCAACATGACTCTTGTGAACGGGTGTGTGTTGTCGTGCAAAAGGAGCACACCTCGAGACCACATTCCCTTTCTTTTTAACTTTAATTGCATTTTTTAATTTTTCTATTAGGGAAGCATAGTATTGTCCCGTGATATTGACACCTTTATCTTTATAATTATTGATCATCAATATCCCCTCTGATTCCCAAAAAACTGTAACCATAATCTTTCCGCCCAATTTTGACACCAACATCGTCGCGGCTGCGCTCCGCGCCCCGAAGACCGCGGCTGTAGTGATAACGCTGCAGCCGGACGCGGTGAAGAGGGGCGTGACGTATGCCAACACGCTCACCAAGGCCAAGGAGGCCATCAACCTCGGTGAGCTTGGCATCGTCGGGGGTCTCCGGCTCAGGGTCACCATGACCGGGGCCAGGATGCTGGAGATCCCTGGAGCAGACAGCGGTCCGGCCGCGGACGCTCTAGCCGAAAGGCTTAGGGCGTCCTTGGGCGCGGATGACGTCCGAGTGTCCAGGCCCACGAAGTGCATAGACATGCGCATTTTGGGCCTGGACGACTCCGTCACGGAGGGGGAGGTGTTGGCCGCCGTCGTCGGGACGGGGGGGTGCTCTACAGAGGAGGTGAAGGTGGGCACCATCCGTCCTGACAACACGGGCATGCGAACCGTAGTGGTGAGCTGCCCCGTGTCGGCGGCTAAGAAAATCTCGGAGGGCCGAAGGCTCTTGGTGGGCTGGGTCTCCGCACAGGTGAAACTGCTGGAGCCCAGACCTCTGAGGTGCTTCCGTTGCCAAGTTGGCAACCATGTCGGAGCACTCTGCACCTCGGAGGTGGACCGCAGTGACCACTGCTTCCGCTGTGGTCAGCCCGGTCACAGGGCCGGCTCGTGCGACGCCGCGCCGCACTGCTTCGCATGTGCGGCAGCTGGCAAGCCGGCCGATCACTGGGCTGGGGGCAAAGCCTGCGGTCCACCCGCCAGGGCCGGATCGAGGAGAAAACCCTCCTCCACCGCCGCCGCCGCCGCCGTCGCTTCCGCCGCAGCCGCCGCCACCGTCGCCGCCGCTGCCACTGCTCGGGAGGGGGCTGAAATAGAGTGCCAGTAATGGCCCCATTCCGCCTCCTCCAGACGTACGTTAGTCGCTGCGCCTCTCAGGAACTGACGCTCCTGGGCAAGGCGCAGTGACTGACGCCTGCGGACAGCGAGCAATGGGTAGCTCGCTGTCCGATCAGGTCAGGCCAGAGTCGACGGCGCGTTTCACTCCAAACGCGCCGTCAGCAACGAGCAGTCAGCAACGGAGACGGGGCCCGCCAGGGCCAGAGCCTGCCAGGGTTGCGGAATATGTTCGAAAGAGTTACCGTGGCCCTGGGAAGAAAGGCACTAGGAGGACTAAGGGTGGGTTTTATTTAGTAAAAGTCTGACACTCCCTGCCGCTCCACCCAGAGCGGGAGGGGTCATTTGATGATTTCCCATCCTTTAAAAAAAAAAAAAAAAAGGTTAAACAACGCTTGACTTTGCGGTCTGTGTATGAGTGACCATCTTAACATACCGAGACCTCCGTGCCTCAGAAAGCATGTTAATTAAGCCTTTGGAAGATCAGTGCTTTGTAGATCTTTGGCAGTCTGTACGGAATGTCAGAAGCCAGAAAATCTGACTCCAGTCTTGCCTTAAAGTACCATGTTACCCAGTTAATGGGTGGGCAGCCGCTCCACGTAGAATACTGGTATTCAGCTGAATCCGGTTTGACCAGGAGCCGACCCCAATATATGCAGTTGGGAAAAAGGCTAGGAAGATGATTAAGAAACTTTTTCACGGCACGAAACATTTTCGACCACATCATCGTCCATCAGTATCAGGTGAGATAGTGGTCAAGCGCATGCCTATCAATAATAAAAAAATTAACTCTATTTTTTCCATAGTCGGTGTTCTCTTCCCGATTGAATTGTTTATCCAGCGATATCTCAAAGGTTAATGAACCGATCGGGCTGAAACTTAATATCTACAGTTGTATTGAGTCACCAAGTAATGACAGGTAAAAAAGTTCTCCCCACCCCATTCTAACCCTTCCATTTCGCAAACTTTTTAACCCGTACTCGTATAACTGAGATGAAACGGCCACTATGACTAAAACATACACAGTGATGCATGCACGTTTAGACTTCAGCAGAGAAACAACAAAATGGCCCAATAAAATGGCGGAGCATAGACAAAACGCTACAATAACATCAGAACGGGAACGAATCGCCAGTTTACGACATGAGCGCAACGACCGACTGCTCTACAAATGAATAAGCCATCTGTTCTAATAGCTGCAATTAAACATGGTCGTGCGAGCCGCCCAGGTCCTTACTACACATTTGGACATAAGAATCGATAAAAACTAGAAGACGAAATGTACTAATGTATGCAACGCCTTGCGACATAGCGACGCACAGGCTAATGTGCAAACTTATCGTTTCAACGACATGATTGTCCTTATTCAGGCCGATTTCTCCGCGGTACACATCTGTATGCAAAAAATGCTGCATTATCTTACATTGTTATCACAAGTCGTTGACATCGCCATGTCTAAGATAATGTAGGTATAGCTACTATAAAGCTTTTTATAAGCTGTCAAGTTGCTCTATATAGGAGAACTGTTATGGGACGAATGCCTGTTTTTTGAGTCCGTTGGCCGCAGACACGATCAAGTAAACCATTCATATATGGCGAACTGTCATAATTAAACTTAATAATGAGGCTCCATCGATATGTTTTTGTCGATACCGAGAATCATCATAACTTAACGTCAGTTTGATGAGCGCCATCATGACTGAAATTTAATGATTATCATTCTGTTGAGATTTCCATACAATGGTCTGATTGAGCAAGGAAATAGTTGACGGGGATTTTGAAACGTGTTGATTTGTACTTGATTTTAAGCGATAAGGATTGCCTCAAATTGCCTGGCACAATTATAACTATGTATAATGCGCTGAATTTCCGTCACTTGAGATGAAACTTTTGCTCATCTATTAATGAACGATTTATGTACCCGTCTCTTAGAAACAAAGGCACGCATAGTAAGTACCAGGTATAGGTAGTTGCATGTAAATACCTACTAGGCAAATTTTATTCTATCACAAAGCTCACACAAATGAACTTTATTAGGCGTAAAGCACGTAACACAACTCTCGTGTTTATCCGAGATGAGCAAGCGAGTATCTGCGGCTAGTTGTCGTATATTTTTGTAAGTGAACATTCAAAATCACAATGGCGGTCCGGACTCGCCGCGAGTAAACCCGGTGTCAGTTGGCGTGTGCGGCAGGCCGCGGCAAGCACTGAGCCTCTGCTTGCTGACCCGTAATTGCCAAGTATTTTATTGCACTATCTCAGAAGTTTTATGTCATTCAATCCACGACTCTTAATTGAATAAGCGACATGAAATTTACAACCGTCATACGTTTAACTCGTCCTAGTTAAGAATCTTTGACGTTTTGCGCGCTCTCCTCTGTATGCCATTAACTTTGGGGTTCCGTCTTAGTGCGTGAGGAATTAAATGCCTTTTTATTATTACGCATCTTACTTCAAGCTATTAAAGTTTCACTTATGAGAAAGTTATGTTCGTAAGCGCAACTTTCTGTAACATAGATGATACCTAATGTAGGGTACCTATAAAATGGAGAGTTACTTGTTTTATAAATTTTTAACTCATCTTCAAAACAGCTTTTTAAGTAGTTGCTTATAATAAGTAAGTACCAACATAGTACTTAATATCGATAAGATAAAAACTGGCGTAAGTGATCTATGGCCCATAGCGTATTCTTCTAGCTTCTCAGCTTGAGCACCAGTCGTTACTAGATTTGGTATCAATTAATTTTTCACGGAATATTTTCCATGTGGCGATGAATAACTTGATGCTTTAATAGTTACCTACTAAGACAAACTTGTTAGAATACAAGGACTGCTGCATAAATGTCGTACCATAGAGGTTTTACTTTTATTTTAATATTCCATGCTGATCTAAGGACTTGGTTTAAGAGCGTTTACGCGGTACGGCTTTTCATATAAACTTTCAAATCCTTATTTTTCGAAATTAATGAACCGATTTTAATAAAACTTGGCATGCATACGCTAGATATCTAGGTCTAAATAGTTATCAGAGAAAATTTTCGAAAAAGAGTTCAGGGGGAAGGATATAGTGATTTTTCACTTTCTATAGAAAACTTGAAATCGCTCTCTCTCTCTCCCTCTAAAATCTTTTTAAAAAATGTTCTCTGATAACTATTTAGACCTGGATATCTAGCGTATGCATACCAAGTTTCATAAAAATTAGTTCATTAATTTCGAAAAATAAGGATTTGAAAGTTTGTGTGAAAAGTCGTAGCTGCGTAGGTACCGCGTACAGGCTCTTAAGAGCGTGTACGCCGTATGTCATTTCATACAAACTTTCAAGTCCTTATTCTTCAAAATGAATGAACCGATTTAAAAGAAACTTGGTATGCATACGCTACATATCCAGGTCTAAATAGTTATCAGAAAACATTTTTGAAAAAGAGTTCAAGGGGAAGGATATAGTGATTTTTCACTTTCTATAGAAAACTTAAAATCGCTCTCTCTCTCCCTCTGAAATCTTTTTCAAAAATGTTTTCTGATAACTATTTAGACCTGGATATCTAGCGTTTGCATATCAAGTTTCGTTAAAATCGGTTCATTCATTTTGAAGAATAAGGATTTGAAAGTTTGTATGAAAAGCCGTACCGCGTAAACGCTCTTAAGGGCAGTTGATTGGAACCTTTTTAAGTAGGTACTGGTACTTACCCAAGTAATATGCGTATTCATAATTAATGACTATTAAATTTTATTCAAATAAGTAGTCATTGCAGCCATAATGTCACATGGTTAAATTCGGGGATACTTAATAATACCTACCCTATAACCAGTGATAATGGTAATGCTTTTTGGCTGATAGCAATTTAGTAAAAATCAAGCAAGCTTGGATTCAACTTCGACATAAGTAGTTACTACGAACAAAGCCACCATTCTACTAGATATTTTTCTTATAACTTCAATAACCTAAAGACTTTTAATCCCAACTTCCAAGGAAGGTTGGTCGGATATATATTAACATTTGCCATCACATAACTTGCCATGATTTATTTGAAGAGTGGCAGCGGCCGTCATGTTGAAAAATGTCAGCTTCTTATTTATGTTTTCTAATAAGGCCATAAATATTGATTTTAATTGCGCGTCACGAGTCGCCGATGACAGTGGCGTAATGGACGCCGCCTGACGTGGCCATGCCGGTGATGTGACCAAGCCTTGTGTGAATATGGGTAATTATTTACTGCCTATCTTAACAGGAAAGTTGTTTGAAGTATTTTTCTAAAAACATAATGTAAATGTTTTTAGAAAAATACTTCATTTACATTTTTCAGCTATCTAAGGCTCCTCTTCAGATATATCATTTAGTGCCTGAAAGACTCTAAACAGGTAATTGAAACTATTTACGTAGATAGATACTTAAATAAAACATTTTTTTGATTCAACACAGAAAAAAAAACGAATTATAAAATAAGTACCTACCTACACAAAAACACAATTAAATTATTAAAAAGTTAGGCACCTAAACCAAAATAAATAAAACGATCACAAATATCAAAATAATTACAGTTCTACAGTGGCCAACATTAAATAAAAAAGACGAAAGATAAAGACGTCGAAATAAAGAAATTAACCAAAAAAAATACAGAAAAGAAGAACTATAGTGTGGTGTGCACTTCAAGGTTGCACCAAATGGGTGTCCAGCTGTAGAGCTGCTGACACATCAGCATGTGTCAGGCAAATACCTGACGCTGATATTCTGCGGGTTCCCTGGTGGCATTACGAACGTGGAGATGATTTTTTTAAAGAAGAGTTATGTTTGTGTATTTATTGTGTATCTTTAATTAATTACATTAAAATTTAATGGCATGTAATTAAATCGATATCTGTATTTTCCCTTTTTTCGAACAAAATATTTCAAAGTTAAATCAAAAATACTGACTTGCACACAAATTATGCACACTAAATAAATCATATTAGATATACTGTTTAATGGTATTTGCAGAACTGTTTTACTGAACGAATATTTGGCTAATGATATTTCTGGGTGGTTTAAAAAAAAATAACCACGAAGGGGATGGCGGGGTCTGTTCGCTCGCTTCGCTCGCTCACTTGACCCCGCCATCCCCTTCTAACCTAACCTGTCCGAGTCGGGGTGCCCAATGACCGGCTACTATTGTAACCATGATAACCACCTGCTATTTCAGGGAAGTGCAATTTAGAGTGCAAGTTAGTATTTTTGATAAACAATTCGTATTTTTGTTTTATAAATCATAAATCCGATGTATGAACCACATTTTTGGTGTGAATTCGATAAAAAGGTCATCTCGTTTTGAATGATTTTTTTAGTTTTTTTTGTAAGACATGTTTTCTAATCAATTGGGATTTTTTGCACAGCATTATTTTTTCTGGTATGCATTAAAATTATACAGATGTGCATTTAAAAATATCCCAAATTTAATTACCTTCAAAGTGTTGTAGGTTAGGTTGTGAAGTTTAGCACACGGAATCGTTCTCAAAGTGAAAGATGGGTCAGCGGGTCGATTACTTGATTTTTATAACTAAACTGTAAAACGTTTAAATAGGTTAACAATATATAAATTAGAATTACTAATATGAGTGTCATAAGTTCATAACAGATAACAAAAGGTATATTTACAAGTCATTGATCGAATCATTCAGTACAAGCCCTAATCCTACTGTTTCTTTTGTCCTCAGCTTTGTGCCAACAAGATAAGTCCAGCAGAATGACTTGGGGACAGAAGAACACGCTTTTTTATGAATGGGAAATCATCAAATGACTTCTTTCGCTCTGAGTGGAGCAGAAGGGAGTGACAGACTCTTACTGACTAAAACCCATCCAAGTTCCTGCTTATGCCCTTTGTGTTACAGGGCCGCGGTGACTCTTTCGAACAAATTTCGCAGCCCTGGCAGGCTCTGGCCCTAACGGGCACCGTCTACTTTGGTGACATCTCTTTAAGGCGCGCTTGGAACACAACGCGCCGTTGACCTGGGCATGGTAGTGATCGGGCAGCGAGTCTCCCAACGCTCGCCGTCCGCAGGCCCGCGCCTACGGTGGCTGGGAAGGCGCCCGGGGCAGAGGAACACGATAGCCAGCTGGACGTGGTACGTAGGTATTGTTTTAAAATGTATCGTGTAGCATCGATCCGACTCCTGTAAATCCTCTCCTAAAAAGAGAAACGCTTCACCTGCGAATTTAAGAACGACTTGAAACGAATTGAAATTGTCAGATACAGCATGTAACTGACACTTTAAAGTTGCCCTTGAGGTTTCGGCTCTTCCTACCCTATAAAATGAGCTCATCACTTGGAGATGATTATTACCCTATTATAAAACAAAGCGTCTGTTTTTCCGCCTCTTTCTTCTAAACCACGCACAGAAAGAGCGATAAACCAGGAAGGTTTTTGTACCTATATATAATTTGCACCCGTGGGAAACCGGGGCTAGTACCTATTCATAAGAAACTGTACGTAATAAAAAAAAATCGCAATATTTATTATTCCAAATAAGTCACACTACAAACGCATAACGCGCTAAAAATACATACTAATGTTCCGATGTAAAAGAATAACCTGATTCTCGAAGGTTCGTACAGGTAGGTATGACATTGTCCCAGGCAGGCATCTAATAAAGGTCCACAATGTAAAGGGGCAGAATGGCCCGGTTCACCCAATTAAAGATGAATCTCCCCGCGGATCATGTGACAACAAGTCCTGATGAAATATAACCAACTTGTCTCCAACAGACCGAAGTGTCTAGATACTTGAAATAAGAATGTTTATTTCTTTTTTTCAGATTTTGATTACTTAGGATTAAATTATCGATAATTTTTTTTTTAATTGTTGTTCGTGCTTATAAAAGCCACTTTTTTGCTCATCAACCAAGAGCTATTTGTCTAAACGTTAGATAAAATAATTATACACAATCTTATTTTTATAAGGCCTCCCACAAGATGGACCGATGACCTGGTGAGGGTCGCTGGTAGCCGATGCATGCGAGACGCATAGGACCGGTTGTTGTGGCGACTATAACTTCCTATTTCCTTTTTAATCTTTTTGTACCAACCTATTTCATTATTAGTATTTGTATTGGCAGGTGATATTATCCCACTGCTGGGCAAAGACTCTCCACTATTTCCTCCTCTTACGGCTGTTTGCTGTTGTGGCCTTATCTCTCCTGATGTAGTTCAGTTCGTTTTTCCATTTTAACCTGGATCTTTCACGGCGTTGCTTTCAGTGGCAACCATGCAGATGTTAAATTTGTCCAGGGATCATCTGCCATTCGACATACATGCTTGTCCACTCCCATTATATTACCTATTTTATATATCCAAAACACACGCTATGTAATTAGTAATTATTTAAGAGCAGTATCAAAACGATTCAGTCCACATATAAGGATTTGCTAACTTCCAAAATGGGACTGACATACCAACGTAGGCAACATGTACGTTATATATTTCAGTATGAACTATCGTATTTTTATTATAATGAGCATTAAGAGTCGCTCCCGCGTCCCAAAAAGGCTGAATATTTGATGGGTCGGCTCATATTTTACTCTCATCTCGTGAGCCGAAAGCAGACATATAAATCAAAGACATGTTTGCAAAGAAGGCGACCGCTCCGCACGTCTCTGTAATTGCCGCAAAAACACACGTTGTGTGATTTTCGAAGACGTTGGCAAATTTCCGAATAATTTTTAAACCGAAAGGCTTAGTGTGACAATGTCGTCCGTGGCAAAGATACAAGAAGCAGTATGGGCGGCTGTTCATTACGAAAATTTACATGTATTATTCCAAAATTCAAAGTACGCATGGGCTTATACGTGAAGCTGCCTAATTAGTTTAAAGATGTCTTCGTTTGAGAGCATTTGGAGCAGGATAAAGATGCGGCGCGCGCAACAGGTAGGTTATAGTTTGCTGGTCGGGAGCTGATTAGCAAGCCTGCGCCGATCTCTCAATGGCACGGAGCGAGCTCCCCGGTGCGTCATAAATTTCCATTGATTGGATTAATCTGATTTGGATGTCAATTTTGTATGGCAAGTACTGGTTCTTTATAAGAAAATACAATCATGAGACCTCTGGGACATTCAGATCGCGATACATAACAAATATATTGTACCTATCAGCAAAGTAAATGTACGTTCTTGTCGTATGCACGCTTCTAAATTCATTTGTTTCTTATTTTCCTCTGATGCAAATCATTACAAGAAATGCAAATGTAGATTTGAGGTTGGAGCTATCTGTCTTTTAAACATTTAATTAATTAAATAAAGTAAGAATCTGAAATAATGCATCATCTGGCTCTTTTTCAGTAAAATTTTGGCTTCAATCATGTATTTTACCAGGTCAGATGTAAGGATTAGCTCGCGGTTGTTCACCGACAGTTACCTCGGTACTGTTAGTGACAAGATTTGTGCAGATATTTGATCTACTCAGCTAAATTAATGCAGGTGAGTGTAGTGTATAAAAAGTGGGTATTAAAACAGGAAGGTGGTGGTGATCGAGCGCTCGCATCCCGTATGCGCACCCGGACACTGCATACTGTGAGCTACCTGTTTGATTGCTTTAGCTTTTCCAGTTATTATGACATGTACAAACCACTTTTTACTTCACATATTCATTTACTAGCATCGAGCCATAATGTGTTAGGTATCGCCGCTCTCCATATTCAATGTTTAAAGACATTCGCTCATAATCTGCGCATACCGTCGGGGAAGGGCAGCGGCGCATACTCTGACAGCATTATGATTGAATTATGCATCGACGGTATCTAACAGAGCGATTGATATAATTTATTGTACAATTTATAGACATCAGCTGCGTGCCCTCAGTCTCAAACGAGCATATTTCCCACGTCAATTTTGATTGCGATATCATAGTGAACGATGACATTTGAGTACGTACTAATTTAAGCCCACAAGAGCGGCTGCGAGGCGGTGCGCTATCTGCACATAGATACAGAGTCGTGTTTGCAATACAGCAAATTTCTCCTTATATTTCTGCGCAAGAAAGTCTATTTTTCAAGCAGTCGCGCCACGGAGGTAATCACGCAATGCTGGCCTCTTAGCGCTGAGTAAACAAATCTTCGACATTGTATCTGTTCGCCTTAACT
Organism: Melanchra persicariae; assembly: GCA_947386135.1. NCBI lineage: Eukaryota > Metazoa > Arthropoda > Insecta > Lepidoptera > Noctuidae > Melanchra > Melanchra persicariae. Next base: position 10,243,002 of record OX376653.1, on the reverse strand, counting down.
CTCTTTATTCAAAGGAACATTGTCAAGAGAAATGTACGATTATTGTAGTGTTTCTTATGGATTGCGTTACGAAAATATATAACTCGTGGTCTACGCTAAGGAGGGTTTCGCTATCTTTGATTTCATGTTGTTTATCAATTCGAACAGGCCAATAGACATATTCAGTCTTGTGCACCTAATCTATGTCTGCGCTCTTCACAACGTCCACGATTACCGTGCTGGAGTTACTATAAAACCCATGTTTAGACAAAGTGGGATCAAAGTTGATAATTCATGAGCTTGGTAGAACGTCGCGCGTAAACTCAAACAAATGAAAGGAATATACGTGGCGGCTGGAATATCAAGAATGGAGCAATGGCTCCCAAGACTCCATAGTTCGCACAATCAGCGACTAACATCTCTTGCTGAGGATGGCTATAAATTTCAGCAATCATATAGTCGGTCATCTTTCTTTGTTATCATATTAAAGGGACGACATTCCATCGATGTAATTATGCAAAAAGCTGGACCGTGGTCGCGGCGGCTGTCCTTTGACAACCGCATCATTATAGTTGACATAAACTAAGATTTATGCGATTGATTTGTTAACAAATATGAATTTATTATCTACATCGAAATATTTGTTAGCTACATAATCGCACGAAGTGACTTAGCTTCAACCATCGCAAAGATGAATACAAAAAATGCAAATGTTTAACGAGTAACTGCAGCTTCATTTGACGTGAAACGTAAAACGAGTAAACCAGGGAGACTTCCGACCCCCGAACAAGAGCAAACGAATGCGTAATTCGGTGAACAGTGGTTAAAATTAGCTGGCGATGCGGGCGTCTTTATAGTCCTTAAATTGGCAAAAAATCGAGACAAGCTTCGACTGACACCGATCGCGGAGGCATCAGCGAAACAGGTGTTATCATAAACATACATTTTGCGATAAAAACAAAATAATTTTCATGAGTGGCCGGTAGGCGCGAACTGCCGTTCGTGTCGCCGACACAATGGCGATTTCATAGTTTTTTTTGGTTCGTCGTCGGCGTAAAAGCCGACGATATTAAATTTAGTAAGCGGAGAGGTGTCCGAAATCTCACGCAGACGTGCGATCCGCCACACATATTTCCATCTGCACAAAAAGCGGAACTATAGCCATAAATATGTCCAAATAAACATTAGTCGACGACCCACTGAATAAGGTTTCGCAGGGTTCCGTTTGTTTTGCAATTAAAGAGTAGGTAACATTTATGAGTAGGTACCAACTTATTTGTAATTAAATAACATTTTAAATATCCAGACTAAACAGGCCAAATACTCGTATACCTACCTACCTATACCTATCACTCCCTAACACGATCGAGCAGCTACACTTACCTATCTAACATATTCACCTGCTATGACTTCTGGCTTATTGTGGAACCTACTTTTTACCACCAGACAAGAACCCAGAATTCGTATTTTAATACAAACTTTCGAAGTATAAAATAAGGTATTTTTCCAATACCATTTTCCATTAATTTGTTATAAAAAAACATCTAACGCATTTTCATGCAAAATTTTATTAGAGATTTGCCTATCCGCTACTTTACTAGATATTGTAGGTACCAATAAATATCTAAAAATACATTGCAGATACACATTTCAATGTGATACGCACCCAAAAATGGAAAGAAGATATCTAACGAAGGTGAAAAATCAAAACAGTAGGTAATGATGAAGGATCAGTGAGCTTGGCATTGTCCGCTAACAACGACCGGCGTGTGCGCAGCGTCGGAGCGGTGCGCGCGCATCGCTTGACAGCCGCGCCGCGCACCCGATAATATGTGTACATATGTAACATTAAACTGCACAAATAAACGAGACTTTCACACTACATGGGTTCAAGAACAAGTTTTTCCATAACACAAAAGACGACACTGAATAGTTATAGCTGCTTCGCGGCCTCGCCGCATAATCCAATAAAACAATCCGCGGAATGTACCGTCAGAACAATATGTGTCATGCCTAGTACAATGTTCTACCTGCTCTCAGCTGGACGTCAAACTTCATGCACTTATATGTTATTTGTAATCTGTATTTGTTCATTGCAGTTTTTTATTTTGGCAGTCAAAGAAATAACTATAAAAGGTAATGTTAAATGTCATTTAATGATGTTTAGGTTTTCATTGTTTGTAAAGATTAGTGTGTTGTTTCATGTCATGTGGGGTTTCAGGCTCACAAGGATTTGATATATTGATAGGTAATGCAAAAGAAAACCTTATTTGTAAGTTGTGTTTTATTGAAAACTTTTTTCCTATCGGTACAAATGAAATTGGCGACTGAATCTCAAAATATATGAATTTGATTCAATGGAAAGGCAAGCGGCTTCTTTCTGTTATTCCAAGGGCTACCACCGGGGCATTCGGCGGACACATTTTTTATTATTTTTAATATTATGGCCGCATATTCGCGACTTCACCAAAATATTCTTTCATATTTTTGTGTCCTCAAATAACTTGAGATTAATATTAATGATATGATAAGTATGTCGTGACTATGCTTACAATTACAACGTGATAGTAGAACGGAGGTAACCTTAGTACATTTACGTATTCAAATGAACATATTGGCACAGACTGTGATTATTTAATTATTTACTTCATACTTTCTATTTATTTGAATTGCCATGTAGGTCTCGCAGCCAATTAGCTTAATCAGCCATTTAATTGGTTGCCTAGCCTTTTCATTTAAATTTGTCGATTTTTCAGCGACCCAAGTTCTTTTGTTCAATATCGTTTAATGACTTGCCCATGTCACTTATGTCGCTGATTAAACGGCACAATTCAATGAAAAGGCTAGACTTTTAATGAAACGGCGGATTCAGCCAGTTGGCTGCGACATAGGTACAGTCAGGGAAATTAACTGTTCAGCTAATTGACAATAATTTGTCAGTGTCATCAACCTGTCATCGTTTCTTGGACAAATACTATATTGAGTATCGTGGTGGGTTAAGCAATGTAACCTTTGGTCAGCAACGAATTGCGGTGGACAGCCACCGGCATCAAAATAAAATAAATAAAACTTTTTCTTCATTATTATTATCTTAAATAGCTGCAGATATTCAGAAAGAAAATAAAGTTCGAAGGAGCAATAAGGGCTATTTGGGGTAAACAGGAGAGGAGAACAGGTAAACAGTGCAGCTAGAATATATTGCGGCGGCGCACGGATAGCCCTGCCATCCATTATGCAAGTCGGTAACACATGTAGTAGTCGGTCCGCACCTCGGCGACACCTTTACCAGACTTTACCATAATTGTCTATACGTATCTACTTATTCTTCAAAAAGCGATAATAATAAACTCTATTATATACAATTTAACATTGTGTTCATTCCATTTCTGAAATTGTGGTTTTCATTGTCACTTCTTGTAGTTAATTAGCTGTATCATTAAAGTTTCGAGCTGTTTAGAGTTCAATTTAGGTTATTTTATCTGCTCTAAATGGAAAAACTAGGAAGTTTTCACTGCCAAATTATTTTTAAACTTTACAGGGTAGGTATTCCAGAATGGTGTGGTAGTATTAAGGGCGATGTTGGGTACCTGATATACCTACATTAAGTAAAACATGTGAAAACATAAAAAATGTGTTTTATTTTAATTAGAAAAACGTCCAAAGTTACGAAGAAATGATTTTTCAAACTTTGTTACAGTTGGTGGCATTTATTTGAGTTTAATCACAGATTTGATGTCACCAACTGCACCAGACTGCTTGAAAAGTCATGTCTTCGGAAGTTTTTGGTCGTTTTGTTCTTGTCGAGTTTTTTGTTTTTTTTTTTCTTTTTGACCTTTTTTCTTTATTGTATATCAGCTACCCAACATCACCCCTAAATATGACCACACCTTTCTGGAACACCTGTATATCCCCGCGGCCTGTACGAGGATCATGTCAATGAATTAGAACTACTTGGTCCGCTGTATCTAAGTTGGTCGGCGTGATTTGTCTCCATTATTTTCTCTTTTATTTTCATTCACACGCTCCGTCGAAGCTCGCCCTTTCCTTTTGTCAAACATAAGTTTCTATTGTAAGAACTGTCATTGTTATGCTACCACCCGAATAGCAAGGAACTGGAGGAACACTTTTTAAAGCCTCTTCTTTTGGTTCACAAGGAAAATGTCAGATTGCGTTTCAGATCACGCAATGGTGGTGGAATTTGGTATGAGTAGGTGCTCAACAGTAAATATTTGCATGATGTTTATGTCGTACGTCTACCTAGATTTACCACACAACCTGTGCCATATGCCACTACACGCTAGATGGTGTTCCTACCTATATAGCTCTTGTACAACCTGACCAAGAATTAAAAACAAATTGGTACGTTGAGAATGAGAGGATGTTTGTTCAATACTTTATAATGGTAAAAACCCTACAAGTGAAATACTTACAAGATGTTGTGCCAAAAAAGGACAATTAACGAGATCAATTAACGATTTCTGTGTCGAAGTATTTTCACGGTAGTTCCTTGAATAAAGACGAGCCTCCTCAGAAACAACTCTCGAGCTGCGAGGAGATTCCGCCCGACTGGTGGATTCGAGTGAGATGACGGGTTAATTGCCTTGTACGCAGTGCACGTACCACCGCTGACATGTCACAAGACGTCTGCCACCGGCAGCGGCGATCCCTCAACGAATTCCAATCGGGAAGAGCGAAAAAGACACGAGCCGAGCATGCGCGGATAAAAAGTAGCGGAGCAGGCGCAGCGCCGCGGGAGGCACCGAGCAGCCGCGCGCCCCCGCGCCCCCTCTTCAAGCCCCGCCGCGCGCCTAATGCGCAACTGAATCACGCGATTAAAACGTTCACTACTATGCGATACATCCCATCTTGCCAGGAGTCATTCATGTTTAGTACAAGTCCTTTTTATATGACACCGATTGGCGGAAACGCTCCACCGGCCGTTCACATCTCCTATGTCTAGTTGTGGCGTTGCACAAACACTGTTAGTTATATTAACGTCAATTTGCAAACAAAAGCAGGCGTAGTCGTGTACGAACATACGTCATCTTCAAAGTAGGCAGGTATGTGTTTGATGCGAAATGTCCTAGTTCCCAGTATTGTTTCGGTCGATTTAAAGAATCGGCGGCGAAAGGCCGGCCGGCAGGCGCGCGTCGCGACTCACAAAAACAAAGCCGTCTGGTGCGGGACGCAGCCAGTCAGCCACCGCCATCAAACATTCACAAAGTTTGCGACGCACCGCGCGGACTCACGCCGCCACGTCCTGCCCAAACTGCCTGATAATGACGCGAGCGTTTTCTACATCATTGCTTCCCCAACTCCTTAAACAATAAGTTCAGAATTTACTAACTTGAACTGTGGCCAACTGAGCAATAAGATTGTAGTATAGTTACGAAGCGAAAGGTACTTGTAAACTGTACCGTGATGGCAGTCCGAACCTAGCTGTCTGCGTATAAGTTTTGAGGAATAAAGTAATCGTGTGATCGCGGGAGTCGCACGCGCACCGCCAGCATAGCAATGGGCAGCGTCTGCCGACGCCGGCGTCATACGAATGATGCGATATAACGGATCGCCCCGATTATTTCTGTCCATTTCACGACTGTTTCATAGCAATGTTAAACTCGGCGAAAGCAAACATACACGCCCTGTTTATCGAATATTTTACGATCTTCACCGGATTCATTTTAAAATGCTGAGCTTTGTGGAAGCGGCTGAAAGATTGTTTGATTCGAACGCATGTTACTAGTTTTACTATTTCAGATATTTATATTACAGTTAGTCATTTACCATTCTGATTTACCTGCATGTATGTTTATTCAGACGCAGGTGTTTATAATACACGGATACTTTATTTCAAATAAGATTTACTGTTCAAGAAATAATTTGGCGTTGAAACATCTGGAAGAGTTTATCTAACTCTTTCGTTGCCCGCTCAATAACATGTTCGGGAAATTTTTAATACCGACTTCGGGGAATTCTTATAACGCACAGAATTTGCAAATTCTATCATTTGAATAGTGCAAATAGAAAATAAATAAGAAGTAAACTGAAATGACGCCGACGAATGGTTCTGTTGCCACTCAACAAAACGTGATCTACTAAGAGATAGTCCCCTTGTTTGTAAACTTTGATAGATCAACGTGCATAAATAACAATGTAATTATAATTGGGGTACTAATGTGGTTTTTGTGTTAGTGACACCGTCTCGCTTCCGTTCAGGTGACGCCACCGATAACATCTACTTACATAACCCTGCCTACACCGTTTGTTACTCTGTTCATGTTATATTTTAACATTTTACTTATTATAATTATTGATCTATAGGCGGATGTTGCGTTCTCAAACCCTAAAATTAATAGTTTTCGCTACATAGATAATGTTTAACGCCTGAGTGTCGCTATAATGTGTATATCGTCACATATAAAGAATCAGGGAAACATAAGTATGAAAAACTATCAACTGCCCCATATATTTCATCATTATCATCATCATCATATCAGCCGAAAGACGTTCACTGTTGGACATAGGCCTCCCCCAGGGTTGCCATAATCACCACGCTTGGTAGGCGGGTTGGCGATCGCAGTGTAGCTGTAGCAATGTACCTACAGAGAATGCTGCTACCCATTCTTTGGTCAATCCCTTAGTCGCCTCTTATGACACCCACGGGAAGTGATGGGATGGTGCTATTCTTTTACGTCCGACACCATACGGAACCATACGGAATCATACCTAACCATATATTTATGTGCGCATATCTCAACAAAATGTACTGAACAAGTGAACAGCTGCTTTTTTTTTTCGCATATTTTTCGTGGTTGGTCCCATGGTAAAAGTTGTTCCTAATGATGAGTATTGTACCCCTAATATTATACCCCTTGGAGGTAGTTATTGCGTTTATTCTGTTAGGAACACATTGTATTTATCTCACATCAACGAAAGATAGGTACAAGTCTGACGGACGTAACCAATATTATATTTTCTTTTGTAATCTATGAATCCTTTACGGTGGTTCCGTATGGTGTCGGACGAAAAAGAATAGCACCATTCCATCGCTTCCCGTGGGTGTCGTAAGAGGCGACTAAGGAACTCACCAGAGAATGGGCAGCAGTATTCTCTGTAGGTACTTGCTACAGCTACACTGCGATCGCCAACCGCCTGCCAAGCGTGGCGATTATGGCAAAACCCCCATTTGGGGGAGGTCTTTGTCCAGCAGTGGACGTCTTTCGGCTAATATTATGATGATGATGATGAGATGATGAACCGTTTAGGATATATTTTTGCCTGCCCCTGTAAAGTTTCATCAACTTGTTATACCTATATATGTCAGCATCAACGAAGGTTGCCTATTAGTGTGTACAGTACTTATGTTTTTTTTTACTAGTTTCAGTTCTACTGGTCCCTTGCATGGCTGGAACTGACAGACTGGATGCAAAAAGCGGAGAACCAGCTGTCCTGGCGCAACTTGGTAGAGCCCTTCAATGGACTGCGGTACACTGGGGTGGGGACCATGCACCACTTCTTTCAGCTGAAAATATAAGACTACAAAGTTCAATAAATAGTAGGCGTATATATCTTCCTTTCAAACACCTTCCTTTTCACCAGTATCAACAGTAAATAACAGTTCTCGCTACACCAGTCAAAAACAAATTTTCATGAAAATAATGTAATTTTCCGTTTTGAATATAAAAAGTGTTTACCGAAATGCTTGTTCCTTGATATAAATGCAAAACATCTTACAAGTTAATGTGATGAAATAGCTTGGGTCTACTCTCTAAGCCCGAAGTCCATAGTTTCGGCCTAGTTACGGGCTTTTCCTACTCCGTATCACCCACGGACTTACGAGTAGGTACGATTAGTCCCGAACCCGAACTAATGTATGATCTTGAATGACAACTCATATTTCTTAGGTAGGTAACTACTCTATCTTTTTAAGTAACGCTGGTACCTACGGAGTATTGTCACGCTTCGTAATTAATTCACTACAAAACCTGCCTCAAATCCGAAGGTGAAGAGTGATAAAAGTTACAAAAATTTGTTTCGAATTAATTTAAAGAAACATAACAATTACTGTGCAATATGGGAACGATTACCTTTTGGTAAATAACAAAACGGTTAAATACTTTAATTAGGTAGTCAATTTACAGGTTGGTAGCTGGAAAATTTGATTTACTTAGGTAGCATAAACCTAGAATATACATCAGTTCACATAAAGGTTCTCATGAAACCTATATAGTACCTCAGACCAATAAAACAAAAGATTTTTGAGAAAACGGGACAGATTGCGAAAAGAAATATGAAATGTATATTGCTATTTTCCCATAATGGGTTTAAGATTCCAAGTGCCGTACAATTAGTGTTAAGGAGTTTCTTTAAGATATTAAATCTGTAGGTACCTATATAATCACCAACCGATGAGAAGGTTAATAGATTATGGCAATAATCCCGGACGGCAGCAACATCTTAACATCAATACATCTATTAGAATAATAAATGATTACTTAGAGCTTACATACCTTACATGGGAAAAGACGAGACATGTCATCCATGCAGCATGCATACCATGCATATTCAGATCCTGATTTCAATAGTAGGCACTAATCAGCACAATTCACGTACAATAGACAACTATAATTGCTTGACAATGATGTTGGGAAACTTGTCCATAGAGATGGCTATCACGTGACGCGTATAATAAAGCTTGACACCGCCATAAATTCATTGTATTCATAATAATACATAATTATCATCACGATAGATTATGAGACCGTCCTGATTAAATTTTATGAATAATTTACTTTTGCTCCGGAAATCCTAACAATTGTCTGTCGTCCGTTTCACAAAGGCCGCTTTTGTTATTTTTTCCTGATATTATTAAAAAATATGCAAATCGATCGGTGCGACAGGATGTTCATTTTAGTAATAATGTCGATGTATTTGCATGTAAATGACGCCGTATCCGCGGATGTCACAATTACTAATTGTAAATGTGCATCGTCATAGTTGTAAACAAACTGCATACCTACCTGCACATTAAAATATTTCAACACAAATATTGCTCACTTCCGTTGTTAGAAACGTATTATTATTCTAAAATGAGAAATAAAAGAAAATAGTGTAGAAATAAAAAATTAAAGACATTCTTATTGACCCTACAAGGCAAACAAAAGATTAAACTACTTTAAAATAAAGTTATACGAGGTTCCTATAAAACTAGGTGTTATTATATTAATTTACATAATTAAAACGTTTAGTGTAGTCGTAACACTCAAAGCTTGTAAAAGTTGTAAACGGTACGATTATAGTTCCGCTACCAGCCGACAGATGGTGTTACTGGTGGCTTACAGAAACCGCTTGCTATTATTTTTGCTACAGTTCTTTCACAAATCATGTGGAGTATTTGACTGAAAAAAATAATATATTTACAATATTCTCGAAACGAATCTTTGGAAAATTTGACAGTTTTAACTTGCTATTTTAACTTTTGACGAATGGACGTTTAGTTTAAGGAAAATAGTTATTAAGACCAAGTTTCATCTACTTTTCTTTTGACTTCTAGTGGTGGGTTGTCTGTTGTAACAAGGAGCAAGTAGTGCAGTGTTGCAGAGTGCATCGCTCAAGGCGTGGGGTCAGCGCAGCAGGCTGCACCGCACGCCCCCGGCCCGCCCCACGCCGCCCCCGCCCGCTTCCCGCACCACCGCGCCCCCCTCGCTCAAGACCTCACTTGTTTTGATGTAAGGTGTCCACCGGCCACTATGCAAAACTCATGGCTTGCGAGAGAGGTGGCAAGTTCGCCGTCCTTGTCGCTATAGTAAGGTGAGATAAACTTTTGAGTTCGCACGCTTCAACTGCATCTTTTTATTGAGCTTGTTATCCGGTAACTTGGAGTTGTTTTGTTTTTGGTTGATACTGTTGTTATGAAATTACAACGATGAACTATTGAACCGTTGATTGGTATTTGAATCTGATTAAGGCTTAGGTTTTAGGTTTCTGTTTACATGATACAAACCAGCCAACTTGCCCTGAATTTTTCATAGACATGGAAAAAAAAATACCAACCAAAGAAATATTAGATAATTAAGTAGGTATAAGTATATGTTGATATGTGTATCAACCAGATCATAATCAGTATTGATTATGATCCCAATTATAGTCCTATGGGTTACAATTTTATTAACTCTAATATCCTATATTCCTACGTAGTGAACATTATCATACCATACAATTCAATGGGTCTAAACCAGCCAAACAGTGAGTAGACTTAAATCTTAGAAACCTGACTTGCAAAATTTCTTACATTAAATTGCAATTTCTAAAAATTCCCACTAAATGAAGGGGATGAAAGTTTTTTATAGGAATAGATAATTTTTGTCGTTGGATTTTCTATACAACACGGTTTATCAAATAATAAATACAACGTGTAACAGAATAAACGCAATACCTGAAAAGGGGTCATTTTACTCATCATTATGGACAACTTTTACTATGGAACACTGAAATCGCAAAAAAAAATCAGATGTTCAGTACCTAAATTTTTTCGAGTTATGCGCACAGAAATGTATGGGGCAGTCGATTTTTTTTCGCGATTTCAGTGTTGGTTCCATAGTGAAAGTGGTTCATAATGATGAGTACAATGACCACTTAAAAGGTATTGCGTTTTTCTGTTACACATTGTATTTGAAATAAAGTGCTTTTCTACATTGGTATATACTTTGATTCCTCGAAACGCAGAAGAAATGTTACCTGGGTTTAACTAACATTTATCACATTTTCCTCTCATTGTTATGAGTTTATGAGGTGTAGGTACAATAAAGTTGTTTAAATATTTAACGAAAGTACCGGCACACCACATGCAATACATTTAAATAGATATGCTATAAACATTATATTAACAAAACTGACACTCCCTCCCGCTCCACCCAGAGCGGCAGGAGTCATTTGATGATTTCCCATCCATAAAAAAACCCCCATTTTAGTAAGATACTTTCTTTCACAATCTAAATGATTTTGAAGAAAATGCTCTAAAACTTGATAACACAATGAATGTATGTTGAAATATCAAAATGAATGGATACTGTCAATACCCTACTAGTCTGTTTAGCAAAATATTTTATTAGCATTTTTAATTATTTCTTTTCCAGCAGTCCGGTTGCAGTTTTCTACGGTTTGTTTCATTTATTGTGTCACCCATTTTTATTGCAAAGTTATGAATTTGGTTAGCACAATAATTTCAGCAAAAACTTATTTGTTGTAATAACTTTCTCGAGTTTTCTTGCTTCTCGAAGGCACCGAGGTAACTTGAAATCTAAAATGTGGATGTGCTTGCTTAGTAGCAGATCGCACAGGATTTGGTTCTTCTTACAACCTATAACTTCACAAACGAAAATGATGTATGTAAGGTGCCTACTACCAAAGAGCGAAGCCTTATAAATTATAATTCTATGGAAATTATTTAACAGTTATAAGACCAAATACCAGCAAACATTAGCAGCATGGTGTTTAAAGAAAAAGAACTAAGTGCACGTGATGTTTGCATAGAAGCCGACAACGACCCGGCACGCCCAGCTTTTTGCTATTGCTACGGTTTCTAAATTTCCAAATTTTATCCAGAAGCAGAATAACCGTAATATGAAAACCGTTACTAGTGACGTGATCTGCCTTTGTATTTCGGAATTTATCGGTTTATCTGCCTATACGGTCAGCAGTGAGCCATTCCGTCACGTTTGTTTTGATTCTACGTTACTACTGCGAAGCCGGATCCGAATGTAATGTTTGTGCTTATTTTTTTTATAAGACTGTATTGACCCACTGCAAGGCAAAATCCTTCTCTTCTTTCACACCACGGAAACTAAAAAGAAGGAAGGGATTTCTATTTATATTTTCCTAGTAAAAATGTTTCTTTTTATTTTAACGTCGTTTCAGAAAGACTTCACAAGTCCGCTACTGCTCTGCTAGGCTTCAGTTACAGCTTGTAATTGCAATTAACGATTGCCGGAAACGAATTATACAAGTATATAACGTTATCTATTGTTTTCATTTTGGAAATAAATAATTGCGAAATATATTTAGTGTAGGACTCGAAACGGCTAAACTGAAAATTTCAGGTCAGGCGACTCTCTATATACTACGTAAAAACCAGTCGTGGAAACAACGAAGTGTACAACTACATATCATTATGTAATTGATTTTCATGCTATGATAATACCCGCATACAGGTATTGTTCAAAAAATTAACATAGGGATCCCTCTTTCGAGCGCCCTCTCTTTCTTCAAAAGAATCAGTGCCGTAAAATGGCGCAAAGAATTCGTCCAAAGAAGCCCATAAACGTATTATGTCCGCCCCTTATATTCTCATGTAAGTATGTTTAAGTATTGTAATGACATTTAAAGAATGAATTAAATATTTACACGACACGACATTGTACTGTTTTATCACTGACAGCGGAACTTGATTGTCACCGCGAAATCCTGGAACGGCTTTGAACAAAACGAGTTCTGATGCAAAAAATGAGTTAATTGATTTCGTTAGTTTAGTCATACTAATTTGCTGATTAATATTAAACAACCGCCATATACGTGCCGATGTTGCAGATGGCTTGTAACTACTTGTTTTACATCAGGGAAATTTTATGGTTTTGACTGCGTTTTGTTAAGTCCTGGCGGTATCGAAATGTCTTCCTATGGTTTTACTTTCACTGATGTATTTATGCCAGAATTTTGTTTTCTTTTTCAGAGAGAAGTGAGTGAGAGTTGTGACGTTAAACATTACTATCGTAGTAACCCTATTGATTTCAATGATTAAGTCTATTGCCACCTCTTAATTAACAAGTAAATTTGGTATTATTGGACGCTGAACTTCGAGGATAAATCAGTGACCACCTCAACTTAAAATCAATAAAATCTAGTGCGATATTGTTAGGTTTATAATGTCTATCCCAAACAAAAGTAGATGCTTATCTATGAACTGCTCTGGACTTGGACTGCGAAGGCCCACAAAGAACCTAACTCCTAAACGGCTAATAGCGCAACCACTGATTATGGGAATAATGCCAATTTAGTTGTGGGGTATCCCCACTAAAAAGTGAATGAAGTGGGTTTAAAATAAAAAAAAGCTTTTTTACAAAAAAATACAACTGACTTACAAATAAAAAACACTAGGTACAAAGTATAGAATAACTTTATTTTCGGAAGTTCTCCCTTTCAGATTTTTACACGACTGCCCAAAAAAGGAGTGTTATGTTTTCAGGGTTCATGTCTATGGTAGCTGGTGGTGGTTAGGTACTATACTACCTACTGTACATTTTGCCACCTATGGGAACAAAACTATGATTCGGTTTGTTATCTGTTTAAGATTTAGAAAATATTTTCGATTTGCTTAGGTTAGATAGATAGGTACTAATAATTCAATTCAACTATCTACTTGACTTACACGGTCTCTTCAGTTGTACTTGAATTAGTTTGTACCAATGATTATTGATGGATGCATGGAAATTATGGATTTTTTTACAGATTGCGAATGACTTGTGAATGCGAACGTTACCAATTTGTAGAATTGGCCCTCAGAAGTTAAAGTTTATTGTTGTTGATTTCATCTGTTCAAGTCAGAGTAATAGAAATAAAAAAAACTTTTGTAAAACGTATTGATTCTTCCCATAATGTATAAGTTTGCCAGTTTTATTAATTTGCCTAGCCTTTTCCCAAATTTATTGGGGCCGGCTTCCAGTCAAACTGGATTCAGCTGTATACCAGTATTTTAAGTGGAGCGGCTACCTACCAGACCTCCACAACCCATTAACTGGGTAACACGGTAGGTACTTCTTGGCGAGACTGGAGTCAGATTGTCTGGCTTCTGACAATTCGTAACAACTGCCAAAGATCTACAAATGACATCCGGGACCAACGGCTTAACGTGCTATCCGAAACACGGAAGAATCTCGATATGTTAAAATGGTTACCCATCCACAGAACGACCCCGACAAGCGTTGCTTAACCTTGAAGATCGACCCGCTGTTAATATTTAGCCACGAGCTCCTCCAAATGATGGGTATTTAATTCACTGGGAGATCTTCATGTATGTGAGATCTCTATTTATTTATAGGTATCTGCAGCCACTTTTTTCAGATGAATTCGATGTTAGTTCATAGATTCCTATGAAGATATTGTAAATCTATCTACTTAACACAGGTCTGCAATGGTTTTTCCCTTTCAGTATTGATGATTGATTTGGATAGATTTTGGGGCGCTGATTACGGAAAAAATACTTAAAAATTCCATCACGTCAGGATTTTCAGTGTTTTATACTATAGCCATTAATGTTTTATTTTAATTGCTTCGTATTGAACAAAAAACACACTGAACGGTTGAACAATGAATAATTTCTCACAAATAAAATTAGTTAAATATAACTTACATAACTAAGTGACATACCTTTATTATCAAAAAAATGGTGGAGTTTTAAGTCATTTGCTAAAGACCTCATTTCTTGTAGACCTGTTTTTTTTAAATACAAATTTACTTATTTTAAAACAGGTTTAATTAAGATAGATTAAGATGTTTTTGAATATACATAGCATCATCATTTTTACAAAATCAGTAGGTACTTCCGTGCAATTTGTAACGCAAAAATGTCATCGGCTGACAAAACAGCAGCATTATATTAGGTACCGAATTCATAACCTTTGTAACGTTTATAATTATGTATTTCGGCCTAGCAATCGCCAATAAAGCTTTCAATGAAAAATTGAGTGAAATTGCATAAGAAGTCTGAAAATCTTTTAAGTTAGTAGTGGGACATTTTCTAGGAAACCATAAAAATCCAAAATAAGAAGACATTGTGAAGAAAATTGAAAATTTTGGAAAAATGGGATGTTTGATGAGCATTTAACTTCGCTTCCTTAATTCACATTTGGACTATTTTCTTGATAACTGGATTTGAAAGAGATCGAACGTCGCTATCAGGGAAAGTGGAATAAAAGAATGATTGCAGACTATTGTTGGCTGTTAAAGCGAGATGATCCAAATTGGAATTTCAAGCGAAAATCTCAAAATCGGAGCTTCGGTGAAAGAAAAGCAAGATACCACAAAAGTATTTAATACTAGCACTTCGCACGCGACTTCGTCCGCGTGGGGATAGTAGGTACTCCACAAACTGCGACGCCCCTATACATATCCCCTTATAACGGTTAGTTTTGGAAAATTAAGCACAACGATTCTCATTATTGGTTCAGCGCAACTCTTCACCCTGTTCAGCCCGTCAGGGGTTGATTATGCAAAAATTGTTAGGTACATGATCTGTTTCAATTATCCCACTTTTAGTTTGTTCATAGAATTCCGACGTAAATTGAAGCAAGCTATAATTTCCTCCCCTAAAAACTTATTCACCCCTGCTTCACCCCTTATTATGTATGTACCTAGTTGATTTTCGAAAAATCCAAACATTTGTTATTCTTATTGTTTTATCGAAAACATTTAAATGCCGTGGGGTTTCAACTTCATCGGACCAAGCATTGATACGATTCTCCCCAGTTCGCTCAAGCCGCGACATTTTTCTTACTCCGAGCATGTTTATTACCATCGTAACTTTTGAACGAAAGGTCCGATTTGAATGATTTAAAGTGTAATTTACACGGACATAATCAACCTTAATTATCAAACCATTTAAATGGATAAGGATTAATATCATGGTACTATAATCACCATTTTTTATTTCACCATGGGATTTGCTTGACTAATATTAACAAAAAGCGGTCATGGTGACTTATCCATAATAGTTAGACGTATGGTATCGCGGACTTTTTTGTAGATATTGATGACCTCTATAAAACTGTAGTACGTCACTTTGCTCTATTGTCAATAGATTCCGCAGCGTACGCGATATAAGGATTTTTTCTCACACCTTGGGTCACATTATCGAAGTTTTCATACGGATCCCTAACTTTTTTGAAAATATTCTATAGCCTATGACTATCACCGATAATGTAGGATTCTACTGGTGAAAGAATTTTTCAAATCGGTCCAGTAGTTTCGGAGCCTATTCATTTCAAACAAACAAACAAACAAACAAACAAACAAACAAACAAACAAATCTTTCCTCTTTATAATATTAGTGTAGATTTAAATTAATTTATTACTGACCTTTAAATGTATTTTTAATGTTTTAAAATCATTTGTGTTTTTTTTTATTACTGATGGGTTTGCTCTTGACTCTAGCCAATGTCAGAGATGACAGAGACAAAGTCTTCGATGGAGCGAGCTTACCCAGAAGGAACCTGTTCACTCTAACTTTGAAGAGATTAGGGTTGTAAGGTTTTGGAAATACAGACGCAGGCAGAGAGTTCCACTCCTTTGCTGTGCGCATTATAAAAGACGTTTGGAAACGCTTAGTGCGAATTGGTGGAATAGCTACAAGGTAGGGATGGTACCTAAGATGCAGTGCGTCTGGATGTCCGATGGTAGAAGGGGGCCGGTGGGATGAGGTCGTGGAGTTCTTGGGCACACTCACCGAAGTACAATCTGTAGAAGACTGATAAGCAGGCAACCTTACGGCGATGAGCCAAGCTATGTAGCTTGGCATCCACCAGTTTTACGTCACCGATGAGCCTCTTAGCTCTGCTTTCCACCGAGTCAAGCGCGGCAAGCTGATACTTAGCTGAGCCATCCCAAATGTGGCTACAATACTCCATGCAGGATCGGACTTGTGTTTTGTAAAGGGTTAAAAGCTGTCCAGGCCTGAAGTATCGCTTCACCCTATTTAGGATGCCCAGCTTTTTGGCCGCAATTTGGGCTTTGTACTCGATGGTGGCGCCGAAGTTGAGACTGAATGTCAACTCTATGTCTAGGAGCTCGAGCCGATCAGTAACAGGAACAGATGCACCCCGACAAGTAGGAGTTTGGTCAAAGCGACTCCTTTTTGCGGTAAAAAGATACGCCTGTATTTTGGTGGCGTTAAAGTGACCAGATTGTCATCACCCCACTGGGAGACAACGCTTAAGGTCAAATTTGTACGCTCTACCAAGGCCTCTCTCAAGGAACGGACTTCATCCCCGCCGGTTGTTGCGCTGGACAAGTATATCTCTGAAACCGTACTGTCATTGTAGACCAGGCTGAAGTAGGTCATTGATGTGTAGCAGGAAAAGAGTTGTAGAGAGAACAGACCCCTGAGGAACTCCGACATCAATAGCCATGAGGTCAGAGGGGCAGCCGTCAACGACTACTCGGATCGACCGTTCACTTAGGAAGTCTGATATCCAGCTGGGATGCCATAAGCAGGAAGCTTGCTGAGTAGACCTACGTGCCAGACCCTGTCAAAAGCCTTCGAGATATCGAGCGACACAGCAAGTGCTTCGCCGTGTCTCTGTGTTCCTTAATTGTAAAAAAAAACACAGTAAAGTTTGTTTTTTTGCGAATTCACACAAAGGGATATTTAAAAAAAATTGAGGGTGATAGAAAAAATCCAAGTAGTATCTTACATATTCGTAATATCAGCGCACCAAAATGCCCCCGTCAGATCAGCATTCAAGTTCGAAAGGAGGAGGATAAGAGTTAAAATTTGCAGACCTGTGAGCCCATTATGTTTCAGTGCTGTGCATAGGCCTTCATTAAAAACATTGTTATTATATTTTGAAAAAATATTGTGGGCACACAGGGTTATTTGTAAAACACCAACAACCTTTCAGTGGATGAAAGTACTCATGACTATAAACAATTTTTGTTATGAGACCCTGAAAAATCGAAAAAAAAATCTATGATCCTTCTTGCATGTGGTGTGTAGTACGATAGATGAATAATATGATAGATATAGAAATATTGTCCTCGGATGAGGTTCTTAGGAATTAACACAATAAGATGTAACTTCTATGTGGCTGGTACTAAAATTTCCGGACTAGCGTCGCTCGTTCTTGCAACCTTAATTCCAAATCTTTTTATGCTAAAGACGACAAAGAATAGTAGTTTATGCAACGACCATATAAAAAGAGTTATTAAAACACGAGTGTGGGTTTATCACACGAGGCGTAGCCGAGTGTGATAATAGCATCACACGAGTGTTTTAATACCTAATTATATGTCGTTACATACACTATTTTATCTTCACTCATACAGTCGAAATAAAATAAGTGGAAAAATAGTTAATTCCAATATGGCCGATATTCTCATTGCGTATTCGAATGACTGCGCAGCGCGCTCAAACATAGACAAAAATAAAAGCTGGCTCATTGACTTAAGTCAATGAGACCGCGCCAAAAATTAAAATGAAAAAGTGTGCTATAAAAATTAAAAAGTTATTTTATCTACACTCACAACGTAATGTTCCAA
This sequence comes from Melanchra persicariae, assembly GCA_947386135.1. Lineage (NCBI taxonomy): Eukaryota > Metazoa > Arthropoda > Insecta > Lepidoptera > Noctuidae > Melanchra > Melanchra persicariae. The sequence continues at coordinate 10,224,717 of OX376653.1, read as the reverse complement.
ATATGAGTTCAAAAACGAATGCATAAATACATACTTTTTTTTCGTGGATAGGTAAAATTTAAAAAAAAAACCATTACGATTCAACATTTTCCTTCGATTTTTAAACAACTGCATCATAAAATAACTTTTTAATTTTTATAGCACACTTTTTCTTTTTAATTTTTGGCGCGGTAAGTCAATGAGCCAGCTTTTATCTTTGTCTATGTTTGAGCGCGCTGCGCAGTCATTCGAATACGCAATGAGAATATCCGCCATATTGGAATTAACTATTTTTCCACTTATTTTATTTCAACTGTATGAGTGAAGATAAAATAGTGTATGCAACGGCATATAATTAGGTATTAAAACACTCGTGCGATGCTATTATCACACTCGGCTACGCCTCGTGTGATAAACCCACACTCGTGTTTTAATAACCCTTTTTATATGGTCGTTGCATAAACTACTATTATGATGCAGTTGTTTAAAAATCGAAGGAAAATGTTGAACTGTAATGGTTTTTTTTTTAAATTTTACCTATCCACGAAAAAAAAGTATGTGTTTATGCATTCGTTTTTGAACTCATATTTGGAACATTACGTTGTGAGTGTAGATAAAGTTCTTTTCAACACATTTGCTCAAAAAATGCATTTACGAAGCCTGTATGCATTGTTCGAAAGTTAAAAATTATGCACCACACAATGGAGCGTGCGGCAAAGTAGGTACTCTCACCTAAGTACATATTTTACCGCAAACTCCGTTGTATAGCGCCGTGCGTATTCTTTACGGTTTTTTTTTAATTTCCATAAAAATTAATAAGAATTCCACCAAGGAGTTTCACATCACGAGTATAAATAAGCTGAATGATCGAACCTCCTTGGAAGCGCTTTTGCTGTATACGTTTGTCTCATTTTAATATTATAGAGAAAATGAGAGAAGATAAATAAAAAAATAAAGTATGTGGTTCTAATTTTCACCACGCGCATGTGGCGCCCTTTGCAAATTCGCGCCATTTTCATATTAGAAACGTCAAAGATTGTTGCGACTTTCCGACTGATTTCTAGAGACAAAAAGTTTGTTTCATTACTTATTGTAATGTTTTCTCGCAAATGTGTCGAAAAACGTTGTATGACACACGTGCGGATTTGGTTTTTACAAACTCGTGACTATGGTAAGCCCTCGACTTCGTCTCGTGCTTACATTCGTCTACTCGTTTGTAAAAACCAACTTACCGCACTAATATCATAAATAACTATTACGTATCTGTTTGAATGAATGGTAAAACAGATTCTTACTCATCCGAGACGGGGTACTCTACATTTTTGGCGTTAATTTCATTCGCTCTCCAGATTTTCTCTCTCTCTCGCTCACTTATTGATACACTATCAGGGTTACCAGACCATTCACGTTATGGCGATGATCATTCAACTTTGCCATGTGTAATTCGCTTCGATTTTGTAAATGATTTAATGAGTATCAAATTAGAAAATAATTGATCCCTAGAAGACGTCCAACAGCTTATAAGTAGACGTAAAATATTGTGTGAAGCACAATAAGTAAAAAAGTCGGTATTTAAGTCTGCTACGCAGTACAGTTTTTACACAAGATTTTAATATTTAATTCAAGTACAAAGTCGATTTATGATCGTGGTGGGAATATCTATAGAGTATGTACAACAGTAATTTAATAAACAAGAAAAGCCAGTGGAGAATTGTTAGTTTTTACTAAAGTGGAGCTCGGCGCGCGCGCACCGCTCAGGCGAACCCCGCGGGTGGCGCAAAGCGCAGGCGCGGCCATGTTTCATAATTAGCTCTGTTATGAATTTTATAAATGTTTCATGCGCTACATGGGTAGCCGACAATTAATTAACTCCTGCGCAGTGCTTACATTAATTAGCAAGAGACATGTCATGTTCGTTCGTCATACATTATACATACAAGCCCGCGTTCTCTTGGAAAATTTATTAATATTACGTTACCTTTCAATAATTCAAACTGAATTGTACTCATACTACATTTTATTCCTAAATAATTGCTAATTGGACCACCCCTGCTGTATTTTGGCGCGTAAGCAATCAATTTCCTACCTAATTAATGTGTATGATTATTTTATTATGGTGTTTTTGTGTGTAGGTATTTAAATTGGACTGTCCACGAAATTCATTAATACGTCCTCTATTATGTGTTTATGATACTTAATTTGAGATTCGAGTCTAAGTTACAGGTAGTAGAAATCTGCCAATAAACGTACATATTTATAAAATAAAATAACCTGTTATTAATAAATAAAGCAGTTAGGAGCTCAAAAACATAGAATGAATCTTCTCTTGATTACTTCCTTTCAGTTCACCCCGAAATGAACAATAAATATCTAATCCTAATTTAGAGTGCAGTTGCCATTTCACCCTCTCCCCTTCGGATAGAGTAAATGAGTTTCCTTATAACAATGATATCATTCCTATATCTAAGTATTTGAGCCATATAGCCAGTACTTTCTCATTTAGTTTTAAAAAGGGTCTGATTTTCATTCTCCTTTATTTTGACATCGATATTAATTGCCTATAGCAGGAATTTGATATCGTTCGTAACGTAATAAAATGATGCCTTAGCATAATATTTATTTTATCCGATTTATATTGCACTCCAATAAATGGCCGACATTAATAATCAAAGTGGAATATTTCATTAAGACAGTAGAGACCACTAAGTTTTACAACTTAATTGCTTTCGCAAACTATAACAGGATCAGTTTTTATGATACACCCACAAAGACGTCCCGAGAATCTCGGCTGTAATCATTCATATTATTTATTTTTTGTGTCATAATGCCTCGCGATGTGGAATGGGCGCCGATCATCTCAATAGTTTTGTTCATTTTATAACGACATAGTTATGAGTCGGCAATATTGCTGAACTTTCTACGAAATGATCTCTGTATAAATCAGGGAACAGCGTCGGTGCAGAACGAATGAATATTGTCGGTAGGTACTAAACATTCTAATCATCCTTCTGTAATCTAGAGAGTATTTGTCGAACGGCATGGAATATTGCGAATGTCAGGAATAAGCCGCAGCGCACAATGGGCCGCGGAGTGATAAGGCGAGCGGGGCGGCCTGCCCGCAGAGCCCGCGCGACCCGACCGACCGATTGTCCGGCCATCGGTAATTTTCCCATGATCGAGAATGTAGCGAAACGATACCCCAACATTGTCTATACTCGAAAAGTTATCGTTCAGTGTATCATTTTCAACGTCAAAATACTTCAGCAATTATTATAATTCCCTTCCTGTCCGCAATCATCCCCCTCGCATTGTAAGTCAAGTAATTAAAGAGGCATTGTATAAAAGATAAAAGCTTTTCAAATACAGTCTAGATGAATTAGGGATACGAATTCCTAAAAACAATTGAAGCAGTCGATAAAGTTAGCCGTCTACTTAGCAATTAAAAAGTAAAAGAAGAATGTTTTGTTTCTAGATAATAAAGCTTCAGACAAAGAGTATAAAGTTCAAAATGGTATTACGATTTACATCCTTCGAGAAAAATAACCTCGCTGGAAGTGAGAAAGCTTTCCACCTATTCACTGAAAATAAAAAGTAAAAAAGTGGATGTTTTAAAGAAAATTAAAAACAGGGAAGTTTTGCCGATTGCACCTGGTACCTAATCTACTCCGTGTAAAGAAGAAATTAACACAACTTTCTTGGATATTTATTACGCTACTTTTATTACCTTACTTTTACACGGGTTGAAATTTAAAACAGTAAAACAGCCATTTACCCTACTAATGTTTCAAAATTCACGATCACGTGCTTAAGTAACAGTCTACTTTTGAACATAGACCTTCATAAAATGACAGTAGAGAAAGGCTTACCTACCTACTGTGTACTATACCAACGACACGATTGTTCTAATAATAAAATACTAAATATCTTGGGGACAACTCACACACGGCCATCTGATCCCAAGCTAAGCAGAGCTTGTGTTATGGTAACCAGACAAATGATATACATACTTATATCTATACTTATAATAATAATATTATAAAGAGGAAAGATTTGTTTGTTTGTTTGTTTGAAATGAATAGGCTCCGAAACTACTAGACCGATTTGAAAAATTCTTTCACCAGTAGAATTGTACATTATCGATGATGGACATAGGCTATAGAATATTTTGAAAAAAGTTAGGGATCCGTATGAAAACTTCGATAATGTAACCTGAGGTGTGAGAAAAAATCCTTATATCGCGTACGCTGCGGAATCTATTGACAATAGAGCAAAGTGATGTACTACAGTTTTATAGAGGTCATCAATGTCTACAAAAAAGTCCGCGATACCATATGTCTAACTATTATGGTTAAGTCACCATGACCGCTTTTTGTTCAAATTATTCAAGCAAATCTTTGGTGATTTGAAAAAATGGTGATTTCGGTATCATGATATCAATCCTTATCCATTTAAATGGTTTGATAATTGAGGTTGATTATTTCCGTGTAAATTACACTTTAAATTATTCAAATCGGACCTTTCGTTCAAAAGTTACGACGGTAATAAACATGCTCGGAGTAAGAAAAATGTCGCGGCTTAAGCGAACTGGGAAGAATCATATCAATGCTTGGTCCGATGAAGTTGAAAATGATTTCGATAAAACAAAAGAATAACAAATGTTTGGATTTTTCGCAAATAAACTACATACCTACATAATAAGTGGTGAAGCAGGGGTGATTAAGTTTTTAGGGGAGGACATTATTGCTTGCTTTAATTTACGTCGGGATGCTATGAACAAACTAAAAATGGGATTATTGAAAACTCCTGACGGTGTGAACGGGGTGAACAGTTGCGCTGAACCTGAGACCATAGAATGAGTAGAAATGGCTAAGTAATAAATGTAAATTAATGAAAATCGTTGTGCTTAATTTTCCAAAACGAACCTTTATAAGGGGGTATAGGGGGCGTTGAAGTTTGTGGAGTACCTACTAAATCCGCGCGGACGAAGTCGCGGGCGAAGTGCTAGTCATTTATAAATACATACATATTATAGATAAATTACACCCAGACACAGAACAAACAATTATGCTCATCACACAAAGTTTGTCCTGGGTGGGAATCGAACCCATGACCTCCGGCTTTGCAGTCAGGGTCACTAACCACTATATAGACCAACAGGCCTGTTCTTTGTAACATATTGGAAGGATATTTCATATGTGAACTGTTCTGAGATCATGCCCAAAGAAAACAAGCCAATTAAAAATCTGGAAAATTATGAAAGTAGGTACGGTAAACTTACGTACAGCAGTAGGTACCTACGATAATTGCATAACCATGAAGTTAGGAACTTAACATAACGCGGTTACACACAATCAATAGCAATTTAATACAATATGTCCTTTTGACAGTTCAACAACATTCATTGCGTTCTTTATGTACCTTGTAAAAAAAAATTTCATAAAAGCAATGGTTCATGGTGCCTTACATATCCTTTGGACTATGGTTCTGATAGGAAGTGTGTTACAACTAGTCACAACAATGAACGGAAAATAAAAAGTTTTATAATAAGATTTACGAGTCTGAATGTTAATGTTAATTAAATGAAGGCAACTGGCAACTAAATTAAAAATTGCCTTCGTACACGAATTCAAAGTTAATTAATAAATTGTCATTATTATCATGCTTCATTATGAAGCTGAACTAAATCAGCGAAAATATGTGAGTATATAAATGACTCGTAATATTTTGTGGTCGATATCCGTTTAACGAGTATGCATGTATGGGTTTTAACACCCATGCCATGCGACGCTTCCCCACATCGTTGCCTATTAACTACCTATTAATTAATTAAATACTATGCTGATAACAGCTCGACGCAAACAGGTTTATCCGGTAGTAAAGTTTAATACTTTTAATCAATCTAAATCACGTGTCAAGCAATGCTGCGCATTTCCCAAACTCGTGAACACTTTCATAAGCACACAACTTATGATAACGACGTAAATAAATTAAGCTTGTATTATATCAATGCGGTTGTGACCGGTTCATAAAATAGAGACCTGAGGACCCCCCACGGAGATGTGGCCGGTTAGATGAACGAAGATGTTGTGGACCTCGCGAAACCTTGCCGCTCGACGCGACGGTGCGATGATAACTGAGCCTCACCTCGCCATAATGACTTATTTACATTTTTATAACGTTTATTATCAAGTCATAAACGAGTGTTAAGCGTCCCCGGGTTATTGGCAACTTCCGTTACCTATAAGTTCCGCGCCGCGTCGTCGCTCGGTTATCCTAAAGTCACGAATGCCTCGCCACGGAAACTTGATTTGTGTTACAACTTCAAAACTTATTCAACACTTCAGCCGTGATAATAAACAGATCTGAATTGCTGCGCTAAGTTTAGAACAGTCAAACATAAACATCTGCTCGTGATTGTATTGTGTCGAATCTACGACCTTTTTCCTTTCCAGATATAAAGTATAGATTGTTATCGATAAAGTTATTTCAATATACTGCACATTTAAAAAGGATTTTTCGTTATGGAACCGTGTCGACATTTCTGATTATTTATCAAGCTACGAGAGCCATAAAACTTAAAATGCCTTTAAAAATCAGATTATAAAACAAGTTCTTTGTTTCTGTGTTAAAATTCGAGATGACGGTCCTTTGAAAGGCTATAATGAGTATTGATTTAAATTACGTGGATTAAAAAATCTGGGAAAAATTATAACGAGAGGACGCCGCCATCTGTTTGCCTACGATGACAATAGCGTGGACCTTATTCTGTAGTTTGTGAACGTTACACTATCGTGAATTCAGTTCAGGTCCGAACTTCACATTTGGACATGTTGTCATTACGTTAATCTTCTAAATATGCGAGTTTACACCCCTAAATGGACGACATGGCATTTTGTATATTGGTTTTATCACCACCGTGCAATAAAGTAATTCGTATGAACTTGGCTTTTTGATCTTCATTTTATCCTTATAATATTATTTCTTATGAAAAACAAACACTAACCACAATAACATTTCGAAATATTTATAGCACAATTAAAATAAGTCCTTATTGTATCCATTCCACATTAATCCTCGCGTTAATTTTTTAAGAATAATGAAGCAGACATTTTTATAACAAAGGTCCTTGGCCGTGCATCTTGATCTTAATGTTATCTCTAATAGGTCAATAAATAAGAAGTAACGTGCGAGCACCGCGGAGCGGGGGCGTGCGCGGGCGCGGGAGCGTGCGACGACACAGACACGCCAGCGACTTATTAAAATAAAAAATAATCAATACGATCGCCGCCCGTTCACAATATTACACAGTGTTTATATTCATATTTTAATTTCTACCTGTTTATGGACAAGAATACTTCGACAACTTTGTCATGCAAATGTAAATATTTTTTATTGTGTCCTGTTAAATCCATAAACGTAACTTCAAGAAATATAAAATAATTTAAACGTTTCTCTCGTAGCATTTCAAACTTTTCTTATTGCAAAGGAAGACCAAATTAATGCAAACAACCTTCAAACAAATTACAATAAAACGCAATATAAAGTTAGGTTTTATGATAGGACAATCTGGCTTATGAATGAAATGTAAACAGCCGCAATGAAATGATATAAATGATGCGCGGTGGTGCTGAGGTGCAATCAGACGGCGGCATCTAGCGGCCGGCGAGGCCCAGGCCCGGACCGGCCCGGCCCGGCCGCTTTATGATGTTACACTCTTTTATTTAGATATTTGTACGGATCCCCTCATTTTTATTCACCCGAAAACATTATTATGCATAAATAAGTACTCTTTTATTTTATTCCCATCGTTATTTTAATACGTTGAGTTTCAAAGTTGACTTCGTCACCTCTTGTGCGTGCGCCCGCGCCGCCCGAGATGTGGCGACAATATTTAACAGATAACGAGATAAGCCTCTTTTAAAGCGGTTTGATGTAACTTGATACTCTACTATTTCTATTATTTTATGCTTTATGTATAGGGTGTGTCTGTAAAAAAGGATATTTACGTGTATTTGTCTTTTTGGTTTTATTATATTAATATAGGTCCTACCTAAAACTGAATTTAACATCGGTTCGCACTATTCCAGTATGTACATTAAAAGTTGGGCAATTGATTGCATAGTGATTTCAGGAATTTTTGTTGCTCTAGAAAGCGACAGCGTGAGTTAGGAGGCATTAGCAAACATTTATCATACCTAGTGCTGTAAGGTGTCAGGCAGTAGCGGGGGTCGAGCATAACAATTAGCTGGCACCGCCGAGCGGCGCGGAGCGACGAGCGGGCGTGCGGACGGTAGCGCGCCCCGCTGGGCCCCGGGCCCCCCGCCGCGCCACGCGACCCGAGCCCCCAAGCTCCAACACGACAACACGTCTAATATTTAATATCTTAATAACCGATTAGGGCGTGTTTAATATGCACTTTGAATAATTACACACTTCATTGTAACAAATCGATCTCTGATTATGTAATTTACAAATGAAGTGTATCTGACGCTCCGCTCGCAGTGGGACGCCTCATCACAACCTGCTGCCAGTTGCACGACGTGACTGACATGCATGTGAAGAGATCACACATTGCACACTTCATTTTAAGCTTTAATATAATATGACTTAGTGCTTGTGATCGGAATCGATTAAGAACATACCTACTTTCGATTGTTTGGTTTAGTAACTACAATTAGAATAAATCCAGATTAGTGTTTGTAAATTACCATAATCAAATTTTATTAAAAGCTGTTCAAGATTGAAGCAATGACGTGACCTCCGTCTAATGACAAATGTTGTTCGTAAGGGGTCGTTAATGGCTGGAAAGTTCAGCATCGGCGGCGGCGGCGGCGGCGGGACGCGGGGACGCGCGGGCGGCGCATACATCGGTTATTGAGAGCGATTTGGGCAAGCAGTCTCAATACGAGTACATGCGACTGATTTACGAGACGAGCGTGTGCCCTTTGTGCTCCAGCTGACTAATGGACGGACGCTCACGGACATTTATGTAGATTGATTGTATGAATTTTATTCACAATGTTAATACAGTAACAGATTTAGATGTCATTTAGAAATGGCGCTCTAAAGTTGTGCAATTTAGGCCGTGAATAATGGATGACGAATGGTTAGTTTCTATACCGGCTCGTGCCGCAAGCCGCGAGGTGGGGCTCTTATTGTGAAGGATGCCCTAAACGCACAAACACGATATGTCGACCGCTCTTAATGTGCCCATCTACCTATTCACATTATGGCTACATCACTCGGATTCCGCTGCAGTAATTTGGATACATATTAACGCCTGATAAGAATCAACAAGACCGGCCAAGTTGATGACAGCGAATGTTCGTCCGGTTGAATACTATGTAATTTAAAACCTATATTTAGTAGGAAATTATACAAATATGAACGAATAAACTTGTTTGTTTACAGCCTAGGTATCTACATTATATCGTCGTTGTTTTAAATTTACTCAAAGAAACGATTAGGGGCGATTTACCAAGACCTACCTAGTAATGATACATATCAAAATAGCATTGCACACCTAATACGAACCAAATGGCACTTTCCACACCATTCATCTGTTTCAGTGACACCTACTTGCTCTTAAAGGTACGCTTACATATAATTATTATGTCATGACATGCCCTATAAACTTATTTTATTCACTAACAAGCTGTTGGTGAAAAAAATCTGACCAATCACTTTTCATGATGGTTCTGACTGCTAAGGTTCTGCAACCGAGATGAATAAGTTTATGGGGCATCTCATAACCTCATAACTTAAGCATATAAGAGCAAGCGTCAAAATAATTGCGCCATCATCAGGCTCATGTTGAATCGCACTGAAAAGCTACATTACTTTTGGAGTACTTACCTATATGTATTTACGAAGTGTCCCTTGTGCATTGGTAGAGGCAAGATGTGATGTCCTAAGTAAGGACCAAAATATATTTTTTATTAATCACTGTTTAAATTGTAATATGTTCTAAATATTTGTATGAACTTACAATTTTTTGTAATGTAAGTAATTTCATATCGTATTTAAAAGGTTAATGTGCGTTCATCAGCTATTCTCTAGGAGGTTCTCAATTCGGTTACTTTTTTTTTGTTGTTTGTTACCTCATACCTCCGACATTTATGGACCGATTTGAAAAAGTCTTATTTTATGAGAAAGAATATACCTACTTTTTGATTCATCATCTGCCTAGCCTTTTCCCAACTATATTGGGGTCGGCTCCCAGTCAAACCGGATTTAGCTGAATACCAGTATTTTACGTTGAGCGGCTGCCTACCAGACCTCCACAACCCATTTAACTGGGTAACACGGTACTTCTAGGCAAGACTGGTGTCAGATTTTCTGGCTTCTGACAATCCGTAACGACTACCAAAGATCTCCAAATGACAGCCAGGACCAACGGCTTAGCGTGCTTTTCGAGGCACGGAGGAGTCTCGGTATGTTAAGATGGTCACCCATCCAAAGACCAACCTCGGCAAGCGTTGCTTATCCTTGAAGATCGGTCCGTGCGGCTGTTCTCTTCTCTACAGAAATATGCTTCCAAATGAAATCAGTATTGCTGTCATTTTATTCGTACTAAACAAACTTTATTAATCTTCTGGACTAATAATCAGTTACATGTAGGTACCGTCATATCTTGCACCTGCATCATAAAAAATTTGTTTCCCAAAAATTCGTCCACCACACAAAAAGTACCTACCTATAATGTAAAAAGTTATTAAAGTGAGTGAAATAAAAGAAGTGTCGATGCATTCCTGATATTTAAGGGCATAATATTTTAATATCTACCTATAAGACGTAAAAAAATGTATAAACATTTTAGTTACGGCTCAAAGAAAAAGGACAATATGAGAAGGACTTGCTGCGTCATCTTATCGACACGGATCAAACGTTGTTAATCAGAAATTTTAATGACCATAGTTCAGAAAATAATAACTTTTCTTTAGCTACCAAAACACGAACTGTGAGCTAGTGAAATTGATACTTGCCTGTTTTATAAATGGGATGTTTTATAGTTAGAGTTCAGTATTTTGAGATAGGTAAATAAGTCGGCGTTGGTACAATCTGTCCGGTAAGTTTCTCACTAGAGCCTATTTAACGATGATGATTCAACAATATTAATTTTACTATTTAATTAGTAGAGCGGACGAATGTTGCGAACACATGAAGCAATCGATTTTCTTCAAAATCTTGTAAAAAATTTGGTTTAAAAAAATGAGGAAACTCAGAATTTAGTGCGTTTGAAATTAAAATGCCGCCGACTTGTAGACGTTTTAACGAACCTCAAAGAACTAAATTTTCTTTACACGTAAAACATAAACTTTAAAAATAAAATAAGTCGGTACATAAAAGTACATCTACAACATTTCCTTAAAACTTGACCCTTGGCCTTAAGACAGTCTTAGTTGGATATTCAAGCCTCAAGCTTTTAAGAAAACGTTACAGATGTCCTTTTACGTAAGTTTTATTATCATTAAAAACTTGTCTCATAGCATTAGAATTTCTTAAAACATCACCAACCCCTGTTCTATCAGGGCAACAATCTGAGATAACATAGGTAAGTATGCTTCTAGCAAGCCGCCCCTTAACCTCTAGTCAGTGAAATGAACCTAGACGCAAAACTCAAGTCATGGTAGACTTTTAGAACATCCTATTATAATTGAATGCTGATATACAATTTCGTTGCAGTTTTATTGACCGCTTAGGCTATCAAGCATATGGACCCAATCCTAGACGGAGCAGCCAAGTCATGGTGTACTTTTATATAGAAGGGGCTATAGAATGCTGATATAAAAATTTTGTGTCTATGCTGTTGACCACTGAAGAAATCTCGCATTTGGAGCCAACCCTGAACGCAGCAGTCAAATCACGGTGGATTTTAGAATATGCTATTTAAAATTAAATACATGGTATATTATAAAATTTTGTGTCAATGTCGCAACCAACTAACTTAATCATCCAGTTTAATTGATTGCCTAGCCTTTTCGTTTAACAGCGCCGATTTTTCAGCGAGATAAGTTCAGCGACATCTTTTGTTCAATATCGTATAATGGCTTGCTCATGTTACTTATGACGCTGATTAAACGGCGCAGTTCATTGAAAAGGCTAGGCTTTTAATGAAACGGCAGATTAGGCTAGTTGACCGTTATGAGTTGGTTCGTCTGGACCCAATCATTAATGGAAAATCAGGTCATAATTATCATTGAAATTTATTAGTATCGGAACTGAACCGACATTTAAAATTTCAACTCTGGAGGATACGAGAAACTTTGACCTAAACCAACAAACATACAGACGTTCAAACATACATACAAACATTGCCAATAAAATAAAAAGCTTTTAAAACATCGCCATCGCAAAGCCTTATTTTAAAGCAAATGTTCCTATTCGAATGCTCAAAGCATCAAGATTGTTCAGGAGCTGCACTAATGGTCACGCGTAGTGGCCATGCGAGACAGTTCGGCATTTAGGCTCATTGTGCCCAAGTTATTGACTGTATTCGATCCGTCCGTCAAATTGTCGCCCATCGAGATACGTGCTACTGTGCCGCACAGGCCCCGGGCCACGTTAGCTCTTCTCGGAAACACAATTCAGCTCCCATATCCTCGGATAAAGAAAAAATCTGGTGTGACTCATATTGGCAACGCAACCAACTGTGATACACAAAAAACAAAGCATCCTCTTTATTGCTGTGAAGTATGGCATGTAGAATTAAACATCTGATAAAAAATCGCAATGAACGACTAGGCTTATTCATTAACAGTCGCCATAAACGATGCGCTATGTGGTATGGTCACAATGAAAATTTAAAATGCTCACTTGATATAAAAGATCAGCTTAATAATGATAATTTTTCGATTTGCACTCATGTGGCGTCATAACAACATCAAACGATTTGTTCAACACGATTTATGTCCTTCTTTTAATTGTAAAATATCAGGTATTGATAGCTTTAGAGCAAAATTATAATTGCTTGTTCACTATGGATAATATAATTCAGAAAGTTGATAGGTAAAAGAGATTCTTACTGTGTTAAGTTAAAGTTAGTTGTTGTTTGTGAAGGTTTTTAAGAATGGTTTATGAGTGAAGCGCGGGCTGCCCAGTAGCGCGGTGTAATCGATTCGTCACGGATGAGTATCGCCTGCGGTTCGATTATATGTCGACGGTTAAATTAAAGATTAAACTTGTCTGAGACAATAATACCAACATCTCTTTTGTTTTGCTACATTTTTATTTGTGTTAATAAGCTGCGTAGGTACCCATGGATACTTCAAATATTAGTGTGGCAGTCTGCTAGACCGCATTATATGAGGTGTCCGCTAACTACCATTAAGTACGTGACGATGATGACCAAAATCGATCTCAAACATTGAACCTGTTTGAACGGAATATCATCACGCAGCGGGATCGTTGCGCTATCGCACTATCAATACAATTAAAAAAAAAATGATAGTCACGTACCCCACGAATTATATGGACGAAACCAATCGAGCACTTCCAAAATTATAAAAACTTACCCATCTAAGCTAAAACGAAAATCTAAATTGATGCGATGGTGAGATGTTTTTTTGTTTTCAAACTTATCTGCCTATTATCCAATGACTGAATGTTCAAATTAAGCACGCTTTACGCAGTTAGAAGAGTTTGGATGGCATGACGGAGCAATAACTAATAGAAGTGAAGAAGACATAATAGTGTCCGGTGCGCGGCGGGCGCTGTGGCGGTACTGTGGCGGTGGTGTGGCGGTGGTGTGGCCGTGTTCCTGGATGTGGCCCACGCGAGCCGATTTTGATGTAGTTATCCGCAAATAATGGTGGGTGCGGCAGCGGGCGGTTCGCTTCGCTGCCGCTCGCATTGTGCTCTCTATAATAAATGGCAACAACAGGTGAATAACTAATTTCACTCATAAAATTAGATCTTCATGGGTGGAGTGCAATATTTAACTGTCGACAGCATCCGCTTGTTTATATAGAATTGCCGTGACACAACCATTCACATTCTGATGGAAAAACGTGGATACACACTTACACAGCCAGGCTTTCTACATTTTACTGCAGCGAATAGTGTCACAAATAGACAGAAGTACTGTAGCGATTGACTTAAAAGCTTTCCGATTAAAATAATTGATTTATTATGGAAAACAAATGACATTTGCAAAGGAAACGAGCGGTTCGTATATCCTGTAAAATATCCCCGGACATTGTTTTTGTCACTATTAAATATGCAAAACTCAGAATGAAATATTTGATGCGGTCGATGCCATTATATAAATGGAATTATTCATGGAGCCAGACGCCGGAAAAAGCCAGTGAAAATCGACAATTCATTTGTTTTTGCGAGTGTTGCGGCTTCATCGGCGTTTGATGCAACACTCGCGCCGCGCCTATTAAATATTCCCAATTATTTTCACCTTCGATAATTGGGTTAACGATATCTCGTGACATTTGAGTGCGTTCATATTTCAACTGTAATTAAAGAATTAATCAAGTGAATTAAATCATTTGTTATTTTTAACGTTAAACTGTTAAATTGATATGTGTAGTAGGTAGTTACTTCAGAACGACACTTCCTCGTATGCAAATAGGTAGGTAGGCTCGCAACCCCGCGCGGCTCTCCCCACAAGTGTTCAAAGCGGGTGAAACGACTAGACAACCCTTTGCCGCTCACTCGCACGTGAAATCACTCAAATACTGAATATTTTAATCTGAGCAGATAACGAGCTCGCAATTCTATTAGATGAAACATAGCTGTGTGAGGTTAAACACTGGCGGCCCGGCCCCTGCACTGGCGGCCCGCGATGCACACACATAGGTACCTGCATTATATTATAGGTAGGTGCTGCAGCAATCAAACCATCTATTAATCCTTTAACGATCAACAAGACGAACAACTTGATTCTATAGACGAATAACTATAAACTAAATCTTTTATTGATTTTTTATTTGAATAAACTTAGCAGTAGGTATCTATCTAAGTATCTTGTGAGAAGACCACCTAGGTAATCTCTTATAATAATCTATTTCAAGAAATGAAATACCTATACAGACATGTGTTAATGAAACAAACGCTACGCATTTAATCAATCACTACGAAAAGTCTTTCTTTCACAAAACGATAAATTCCTAATAGAGCTTACGGATAAACAGTTCTAAGCCAACTTTATTTTAAAAGCATAATATAAATATATCAGGTCGAGCAATAAAGCTATCAAATATTTACTAATCTGAAACGGTGCGAGAGTCGCGCGAACCCCTTCTGGGTTCGGAGCTCATAAAATAAATTGAAATAGTCGCGCCGCCCCCCAAATTAAAATATTCAAATGGGACGCACGCGCAAGAAAATTGAAAATTGTCGTCTATCGCCCGCAAATGAAACCTATAACTCCTCACATACACTTGGAGCCAAAAAGGTGGGTAAACATTTCGATAGGATATTGCATTGCGAATTTGCGATTGGGAGCGAAAATGTTACGTCGCCTAATGGATATGATGAACGTACGGAATTTTTTGCAAGTGTTATGGAGTTTCATTAGTTTTTTACCGATACCTATCAAAATATGGTGTATTTTCTCGAAAAATCAAATGTGAACAGATTTCTTCTGTATTATGTAATCCATAAGGAATAACGTATATCAACATTTGTAGTTGCTCAAAACGATTACTTTTGTTCTAATTTATTAAATCCCACTCGGGGGTCAATTCTACTGCACTGCAGTGTAACTCGGTATAGAAAGCACGGTTTCGATATGCCTTCGAATAATGCTATAAATGGTCTTCACTTTTATGACTGCAATTTGGCTCAGATACTGAATTAGTGTTTGTTTTATGCAAGAATGGATTTAATTTATAAACTGCAATAAAATAAAAATATCTGTAAATAAGTTCGTTTGACAGGAGGGTGAATAATGGATGCTTATAATAGAAACTTGAATAGTTTATGGTCTGTCAGGATGTAGACGTAGTGATTTCTGAGTGTATGTTAATAAGTCACAGGTACGTGAGAGAGTAGGGCCCCTCGGTGGTGGCTTCCGATGTTCTGCGGCCGCCGCTGATTCTGTGGTTACATTTCGCGTAACTTGATAGAGACGTATACTTCACTTGCACATCCTTATAGTTCAAAGTGGTGAGTCAGTGGTGGGCGATATCGATAATTTGTGATCGAATCGAAAATTAAAATCGGTTTTTGAATTACAAAGTATAACATAATATAATAACGATAACTTTGACTTTTTCAGTTTTCAGTAGGTAACAATGAATTCAAGTAGGCAGTAGAATATAAATGTTTCTATTGAAAATGTTATTATTGACATCTTTCAACCGTAGATTCTCTCCGTTTCTAATAAAATATTACAAAACTTATGTGAAAGGAACACTACCTATTTACTTACGACGTCTAATTTATTCAAAATTGTTCTATATTCCTGATGATGATTTTTTCAGGAAATATTATTACCTACATTGAAAAATCGATAAGTACGGTATGTATCGAATGAAACTGTGTAGAGGTACGTCCTAGTGAGCGGACAGCGTCCGGTGTTCGTGCAAGTGATACCCTGGGAACCGACCGCCTTCCGTCGCACTCGCCTCGCGTCCCGGCGCGGCTCGTACGTTACCCCTTTACTTCACCCCCGGCACCATAGCCTCTCACTCTATAACAACAAGGTAGCAATATATCCAACGCCTTATTACTTTTTAACACCTTTAATTTACAAGCAGACGACCTCCATCGCCCCGTCGGAAACGCTTTTTATTCATTTCATCGCATTTAAAGATTTAAACCGTTTGCTTCCATTCATAAAATTATTAATGTGATCGTAAAATTGGGCAAATTTTATTGTCTCGAAGGCATAATGGGAAACTAATGTAGCGTGTTATTATTCAGTTCGGTTGTAGCCGTAAAATACGAGTATTTGTGAGAGTCCGCGGACGACACCGAGTCGCGGCGAGCGCGCACCGGCCCGCTGCGCGCCGCTCGCCGGGCGGAAGCTCCCTCGGCTATTTGAATATCAAATATTTCGGTCATATTTCATTGAAACAGTTATGATATTCTTCCTGTACATTTCGTGTACCCACGTGCGTTTAATGCTCACAGAAATATGTAAATCTCTATGGTCAACCTTTTATAAATTTCCATTTTGTTTGACGTTCTATCATTGCCGGTCGATTGAATTAATGAATATTTCTTATTGTTTTATATGATTAAATATTTGTCAATCGATGGATAATTAAATCGTCTATTACCTTTGGAAAGATATGAATAAATAAATTACGCACAAAGTACGTATTGTATGTAAATATTCTAATACAATAAAACTGATTACGTAATTCGGCCCCTGCGGAGTCAATGTTTGAATGTAATATGGAATTATTTAGTGTGTTATGAGTAAATAAGGCCTGTTGGTAGTGGTCGGCTCGGCACAAATGGAAAGGTTCACAGAAGTGCACAGAGGGCCATTTGTTCCGCGCATTACGGTCACTGAGCGCTGAGCGTGGCTCCCGCCGATATGAAATTATTATTAGGAACATATGACTTCGCGGAATCGTTGCCCTCTTAGCTCATAAAATCATGAGTTTTTTTAAATAGGTACAATCTGCAAGCAAACTTGATAAGTTGGTAACTACTAATAAGCAGACTGGTACACACCTAGTGTTCAATTATCTGCTGTAAGATAATTCCTAAAGTTCAGAAGGAAAATAGACTTTCAGGTCGAATTAACAAAGTGAAACTTTACCAGATAAGTCAGGTATGTCCACACTGCAGCGTATTGACAGAGTTTATCGCTGCAGACACCATGAGCACTGAGCAGCTATGGAAATCCCGTTAATAAATTGGTACTAAATACTCGAGGTGGTATTCGAGTGGCTGAAGTATTTTGGACACGACGAATAAATATTAATAAAACAGCACCAATGTCATTCTTTTTCGAATGAAAATATGCACGGGAAGAGCAGACAATATGCTTTTGTTTTTCTTTATTGTTATTGCCGTAAAACATTTAGCGAGCAGCGCTGGGCGATAAAACACGTTATTTTGTGTGACAAAACGTCGCGCTTCATGAGAAAATATTGACCCGCAGATAGTGGAATAAGCGAATTATTGGTGATACCCATCACGGAAAGGAACCAGCCACTCCGACTCAGCGCTACCAACATTATGTATTGTTTTTATGATGACGATCAACACTGATAATAATTAGGTCGAGCACTCGATGCTTTTAGGTCATCCTGTTTACATGAAAATTACAAGGTGCGCCTGCTAAGTACTCAGGTACAGATACACTTTGTCATGTTGCGTTTATTTAAAGATTGTATCAACTAAGTGACATCAAACTGAAATAATATATGGCAAAATAAAACCCTCAAAGCATTTTATAAAACGATAATACAAAATATACACTCAAAGCTCTATTATGGTTGAGTTGTATTGATGGCACAAGGTTTCTATTGTAAGCTGGTTCCCTCTAACTTGTCTCATCCATATGTTAATGTGACGAACGATAAATTGGCCACTAATAAGATAATTGGCCGCGCTCTATACCCACGTAAATCAACATCTTAACAGCTGCGCCGGCGCAGGCAACTCCCGGGCACAACAGAGTGTCCAAATACTCGGGGAACACAACAAATATTACAAATTTACTTTATTCTGTGACCTTTGTCATACCTTCGTGATATTTTACTTTTGTTGATGTGTTTACATAGTTCTTGTTGATCCAAACAAAATATAATTAAATTTGTGAATGATGAAATTAAGGGTGACACCCGTTATCGCGGTCGTCGTGAACGTTCTGACACAGTGGCGTATGCCTGTTGGCAGCATTAGTGCCTACTAGAATATATTAAGCGTTAATAGTTTCCGTCATCGCCTCTGAAATCGGTTATATTGTGCATTGTGATAAATTACCGAAAAAAAAATTAGCACAACCACAGAGTGCTTTAACAAATCTATTGTGTGGCTCATAATATATGACTCTTTTATTCTTAATAATACTGTGTTTCAATTCGATAAACATTTCATAGGTTATTTTTTTGCTTGTGACTTCATTATAGATTACAGCAGGCGTGGAATAAATTACAAGATTTATTTATTCCTGAAGATTCGTGTTTAGAGCGCACCCTGTGCATGGTATGATTCACTTCATTGTTTTGGAGCTATTTGAAGTAAACAATCAATTAGATTCGAATTACAGTACGACCAATAATAGTGGATATTTATTGTCATTGGAACATTTTATAACCATTTTATTAATTTAATTGATATTGATGAGGTTCACTGGGCTTCGCGTGGGCTGATAAATTCAATGTTCCTTTTGTGGATAGCCTCATTGTTTTAAAACAAGTTGGATATGACACAAGCACTGGTGTATGTGCTATTTTAGGTATTTTAATGCGAAATACCCTAATTTAATAAAAATTTAAAGCCATTGTTTAGAGTTTACGTTAACCTACTAGTTCAATGAATGTTACTACTTCAAATTATAATTTTATAGGGCGTTTGACGTTATGCGTATTGTATTCAATATCACCGACATAGATTTGTCACCTTTATTTAATTTTATGAAATCAGCGCTTGTATACTAATCTGTTTACCACATTAGCAATAAGTGGTAGTATTACGCATGTGCGTGCGCAGGTCCTCTGTATGACAATTGGCGGCGCGGGCGCATCGGTGCCGTCTACATAATTTGTCAACGCTTCACTGCGTTACACAAATGCTTTTTAGGTCAACAGTTGATTGGGAAACGATCTGTCCATGTAGTAAAATATAAATAATTTGTTTGAAACGAAATGAGGGCCATTTAGAAACATGAGGGTAATAAAACTAGTGCGTGTCATGTAAACTCGGTCGCAGGCCTACGTACAGAGCATCCATATCGTGATGAGCCGTAGACGATGCTTGGTCGTATGCTGTGGTGGGTGCGAGAGGGGGGAGCGGGAGGTCTGGTTACATTGTCGCGGAGTCAATTTGATCGTGGATGTGTCCGGACGAATGGTAACGTGATTAGCATTCTAGACGTAGAGGGAGGTACGTGTGCTGCGGGCGCGGGCACCGCTCCATCTACAACAATATCCTTGTTTGCGTCATAACGTATTGATATTGCACATAATTTGTCTACATCGACGCTATGGGAACATTTATTCATGTCGAACATGTCATTGTGCGTGTGAATACTTTGTGAACTGTTATCGAGGGCGTCTACCTGGAATTTCAGAGACGGAATTATTCATGCTAAGTTTTGCCTGTTTCAATTTTTAATAACACTTGTCATGTGTTACGCACAACTACGAGAATCTGTTGTGGCTTGGTTCGTTATCGTTTGAACGTTTTCCTAACATTTTCCTCACACTCTTAGGGAAATTCATGCCTGGAAAATATCGGTGTAATCTCTTTCTTAAGCTCGAGGTATCCGAAGGACCATAAAACAGAAAAAATACATTTTCTAAATTTAAAAATACCTCAAAATTTAATTTTATTGTCATTACATCGTCTATAGAGACACACGATGAAAATTTCAACTTTCTAACTATTACGGTTCATGAGATACTACCCGCTGACAGAGAAATGAACGGGTGGACGGATAGATAATAATTTGGTTCCGTTGGTTCCCTTCGAGTACGGAACCCTACCAAAAATTGGAACAGTAACTATAAATGTCTAAAATTTCTAGGCATATCTCGGTATTTAGATTGTAGAAACAAAGGTCAGGAGCCTACTTCCAGTGAAACACAAACACATTTATTTTATTATTCTGAATAAAAGTATTCCCAGGTATGTAAATCTTGTCCTACATTAAACTGTGTTACATAATCTAAAGTCACACCAGATTATTATCAAGGACAGTTACCAATAAAATCTAAGTACCTACCTACATACGCTATGGTATATTTTAATATAGTAACAGCATGACTGATGACAACACTTGATACTCATTGGCTCGTTAAAGTTATTCATCTAGAATCTCCCAGCCGTGTATATTTGAATATTTAAGGTTTTACGTAAAATTCGCCATGACGCCTTGGTTGGTATTCAGTACAAGCATTGTTATACGAATAACAATCGTTTGGTGATGGGTTTGCTACCAAAAATAGACTGTTAACTGTATCCCTCCACTGTTACGCGAATTGGGAGTCTACAACAGATCAAAGAAATATAACTTAGAAATCCTTGCTTGATTATACGATTAATTGATTAGGTACATTTTTTTTTTTCTAATAATAGTTCTCTCTTTCTAATAGCTTACAATTCATTGATATTACAATTCAAGAATGTACAATTGTACATAGAGCAAT
Source organism: Melanchra persicariae (assembly GCA_947386135.1). Lineage (NCBI taxonomy): Eukaryota > Metazoa > Arthropoda > Insecta > Lepidoptera > Noctuidae > Melanchra > Melanchra persicariae. The sequence continues at coordinate 10,203,451 of OX376653.1, read as the reverse complement.
TGTCAATTTTACCGTCCAAAAGAATTATAAACGTCTCAAGCGATTCAACTTAGTATGCAGATTTCACTCCACACGATTGTTCACAACAGTTCCATCCGAAAACTAAGCGGTGACTACGGATTAACAAGTACGTGTAACAACTTTCCCTGACTCGGTTCCTATGAATTGCGTACGCGCTTGCAGGTGACATAACATTCAGATTTTCCACCAATACCGAATCTGCTTAGAAACAACAGCTTTGTATGTAATATGCATGCACTTACCTACCAAATTCAGTAGATTCAATAGAATGTTGCGAATGCATAATTGAGAGCCTCCCAGATTGTAAACCGACTTTAATATTTAACTGCGCTGGAAATATAAATGGATTTATCCAATGGTTTGTGACTTTAAAATGAAATTTTGATTAAAGCTGACATGTAGCGCAGCGTGTGAAATTAATCAATTCAATCCGTAGGTATGCTAGAATAGAACTGTGTCGAGTTTTTAACATGCCATTTTTAAATAATTTTATAGGTCATTGAAAATATTCTTTGATATACAGGACACGGGCATAGCAGGACTTTTTAAACATGTGTAAACTTTAACGAAAAGAAGTAAAATATTTTTAATAAGCTTTATCACATTTTGCAACCAAAAGGCTGTAAATTTTGTTGAGGACGATCGAATGATAATATTTTTACAAGCATAACGAGGTCAGTTTATGTTTTTATAAAAAATATTTTTTAAATGTTTCACTAAAAGCTCTTATCTTAAATCACGTCGAAATAAATACTCGCGGGCTAGGTTGTCAGGTGTAAACAAATATTGCAGAAACCATCTTGAATCGGCTAGTGACATTGGTGACTAACGAAATTGTAATAAGTACTGTTGAATACCTGACGGCCTGCCCCCCGTTGCCAGCCACGTGACATTTTGAAAATCATGTTACGACATTATTTTACAAATGCCTTAACATCATGTTATTATGAATCTGAACCGAACTCAGATAAGAGGCATTAACATAAAGATTTTTATTTACTCACACGGCAAGGTCTCTTGCAGTGCGATTCTGCAGTGCGATTCTGTAAACATGTCGAAGTGAAAACTTGGGCGAGGTGCATGACGGGTGAGTTGTCAAACCATACAAATAAGATAGAATGACAGCTCTATCGTCGTTCACTACGCCTAGGTGAACACCGTGACATGTCGACAGAATCGACCGGCTGTAAACATGACGAAGTGAAAACTTAGGCGAAGTGAACGACAACTGCAGGCCTTGACAAAAAACTTTTCTGTAGCTTTAACGTCAGACGCTGACGACAAAATGTATGGGAATGACATTAGATGTGGAAAGGAAACGTCATCATCTAATGTCATTCCCATACATTTTGTCGTCAGCGTCTGACGTTAACGCTACGGAAAAGTTTTTGTCTAGGCCCCCTGAGCTGTCAAACCGTACAAAAAAGATGGAATGACAGCTCACTTCATCTAAGTGTACACGGTGAGATGTCGACAGAATAGACCGACTGGTCTAAATTCAAAACTGAATGTTTTTATTAGAAATTATTTGAATTTAAATTGAGTGTTCAGTTTGACTTCGCCACTATTTTATGATCATTTGATTCTTATTTTGGGGATAATGCACCAAAAACTGATTATTATTCTCATGGACTCATCGATAATACTTTACAGTTCGATCACATATTTTTATCTTGTTATGAACTACCTCTTGATATTATGGAAAACTGTATTCATGTATCCGGCTCAATTCGTTTCACAGACAGACACAGATTAAATACAATTTGTTTATCTTTCATATTTCCATATGTCCATTTTGTTTATTTGTCACATATGAAAACGTTAGCGTGTACATCACACGAAACACGAATACAATAATAATTAATTACAAAGCCATAGAGTCGGTGGTTCGTATAAATCTTCCAGTGGTCGTAGATCATTGTGCAGGCATTCTGCCGCTAATTAATTTAACGCTTTCTTTTTCATAGCAAACGAGGGGGAGTGAATGAAATTCCAAAAAGCGTAAATGAACGTGTTGTGTATAAGTTAGTGCAGTGCTCATTAAACGCATTCCGGCGCGGCTTCATAACCGCTGTCATAGCGCTGCGCGCGCGCACCGTCTCCCGCACACGATACAGGCTGATCTATGACGTATTGTATGCTAACTGAAGAGATACGTATCATTCAAGCTTTTATCAGTAATAGTCCGAGAACAGTACATTACGAAGCGTGAGGGAAAAAATAAAGATTGCATCTGTAGTGATGGATTGTGATGCGTTTCGCCAGTAACGTTAAGTACCAGGTGGAACTATCAATGGAGACCACCACACCTCATAAACCGAGAATAACAATAACTAGGTGTTCCTAAGCAGTATTCATAAACTATTTTCAGCATTAAATATACCTACATCACACATGTCATTCAGTTGCCCATTATAGTTTCAGCACCTGTTAAATATTATGAGTAATACTGAAATGCTAATCTTTTAAAATATATCAGATGCATCAGTAATTGTTGGCAGCATGAACCAAATAACATATTTCAGCCTCAGGAATCTTGTAGGTGGCTGAAGCAATTTTAAACGAATTCCTATGTTTGAAAATGGCGAAATGCGGAATACGGTTATAAATTTCAGCTGTTGTAATTACAAAGGAGCATTGTAGTAGCTGGAAAATATTACAAGCGGTTTTGGAAATAACAAGGCTTGGTCCCTATTGCCTGATTTATATTAGGAAATGCAAAGTTATTGTAGTACGTATCTATACGTAAGATGACGGTTTTAGTAATGACTATAAATCGCCATCGTTTCATAATTATATATAATGACTTCTACTACGACGCGACTGTAACTGACTATGGTTCAAAGTAATTCGAAATAATTGTTAAAGACCTTTAACACAAGTATGATAATTTTGTCAAAATAGAGACAGTCATAGTTTTGAAAAACGATGATTTTTTTTTCAGCATGTTGTGTTACATGCTTTGTTTTCCTACCACACCTGTACACTTAGGGTGCGTTGATAGCACATGGGTAGCACAAATCTCTGATTCTCAACTACTTTTTCATATCGCGAATCATCCTGTGAACAGTGCAGAACACTTGTGTATGACGGATGGTTAGCTCCCAGTCTGCAGCATGCCGCAGACGTCATCTCATGATATACTCGACACATTGTGTGGTAATTCTGCTCGACAGTTTAATTGCCGTTTCAGTGTAGTGTGACAGAAGTAAGATTAATTTATTAGGACACCTTGAATAGCCATGTTTTAAACTATAATTTATCATCATTAGAGACAAACCAGTCATGTAAGTATTTGATGCGCCCTTCATTAATTCCGGGGACGCTAAAAACATTTGTTTTGTATCGTAATTAGGTGATGTTAATTATTGCGAATAGTTTAGTGTTGATGAGACGTGACAGTAAAAAAAATAATGACATAATAAATAGGTAGGTACACCTGTAGTTCTAAGTTAAACTTTTATACGAAAAATACAACCGACTTCCAAATAAAAAAACACTACAAAGTATAAAATAACTTTAATTTTGGATTTCGATGTTTATCGTTGTTTCTTCGTTTTTAGGGTTCCGTATCTCGAAAGGAAAAAACGGAACCCATAGAGGATCACTTTGTTATCCGTCTGTCCGTCCGTCTGTCTGTCAAGACCCTTTTTCTCAGGAACGCGTGGAGGTATCAAGCTGGAATTTATATCAAATATTCAGGTCTACTGTCCCTTGGAGCTGTGACAAAATCAAAAATTTCATTTAAAAAAAAAAAAAATTAAAAATACCATAATTATGACTCGATTGTCGTGATGGGTGAACTTTTACTTATAGACCTACAGGTTTGTACGGAACCCTCGGTGTGCGAGTCCGACTCGCACTTGGCCGGTTTTTTTGACACAGTTGTTGTAATAAATAAGTTCTTAAAAGTTTTTTATTTTTCACGTTTTACTGGTAGGTACCCCAAGACTAAATTGACATTATTTCCATGATAAGTGGTTGCGTTATTTCCAGCTAAGGAGTTTTGTGTGCCTTCGTAGTCCAAGTCTCTAGACTCAGACCAGCTCATAGTTAAATATCTACTTTGCTTTGGGATTGAAATAAAACTAACAATATCTCACTTTACTAGATTTGATTGATTTAAGTTGAGGAAGTCATTAGTTTATTTTTGAAGTTCAACGTCCCATGCCAACCAACCAACCCAACACAATAATAATCATCCGGGATAAAAACAATAAAGATATGCGATTGCGTTATTTACGATGTTAAGAGTACCTCAAAAACATTGTTGACACATCTGCGTACCCCTATTATGTTATAAACTGTATATATGTTATGTTATAAACTGGTAAAAACCAAAAAAAAATCATCTAAATCGGTTGACAATTGGCGAAAATATCGCTGAACATACAAAAAAAAAAGCAGTCGAATTGAGAACCTCCTCCTTTATTAGAAGTTATAAAGGAACTAGGCGACAGTAGCTATCACACCTGTATTCCCCAAAAAAATGGGAGAACCCCCCACATTTTGACTGCTAACTTAAAGTCCCATGTAAAAGACGAGCCTATTGCCATGAACAAGGCACTCATCCAGATTGCGGGGTAGGTAATTTCATAACACAATATGATCATAGGCAATGCCTGCATTCATTGCGTTATTTACGATGTTAAGGAGACGAATTTTTCAAACCTATGAGGCAATGGATTCGGAGCATCCGTCTAAATCCTTTGGTTTGTGATATTTAAAAGTGTTAGAGCAATTAGGATAGGTTGCTACTGAGCAGCTTTAATTAGAAACTGTTAAATTACTAAAATAATGTAGGTTCTTATCGTATTTGAAAAAAAATACATGTGCCCTACCAACTTATGATCAACATTGTTAAAACGGTAAATAAAATGTAAAAATACTTGAGCAAGCGCAGTTGTTTGTACAAAGTGTATGATGAGCTGTTGTTTCTGGGTTTTTATTGTATCCATGTACATATGGCAACAAGCGGTACCTGACACGTTCCAAGTACAACTTGAAGCGTGTATAGGGCGGGTCCAGAATTTTTCGTTAAACGCTTCGACCATTGTCATAGTGATAAGACTTATCACTATATGAAAATGGCTGAAACTTTTGTTTAAAGGTGTGCAGATTAATGCTAATATGCTCACCTCCGGTCATAAGACTTAAACATTACTGGCGAAATTCGGGTACTATGCCTATGGGTTGCTCAAGTGTGCTGAAATTGATTAAAAACTTTTGCGAAAAACCCACAAAAAATATATTAAAGCGACGCTATCATAATTTCTCCATCTATTGTACTCATCTTTAACATTAATATTGATTAAAAACGTCAACTCGTGACGTCATCCCTATTCAATACGATAGCGTCAACGTCAATCCAAGAATTAGTATCAAATAATATAATTTCATATTCATACAAATGACCAGTCAGTTTCATTATAAATATTAAAGGATCGTGTTTATACATTTTTAATGCGGCTCACGTCAACATTGTTATATTTTCTATTCGGTTTGTAAATGTCATGTTGTCACTTGTTTGTTGGTAACACTGTTTCAAATAAAGGTACTTTCATAAATATTATATCATCTATTGAATGTTTATTTAGAAATACATGGAAGATAGCTGGCTGTCTATTTGTCATTAATTTTACAGGGGTCTATTGCGTCAATCATACCAACTAATAAGTACAGAATATTACCTAGGAATTATCGACTTTGTATCTAGGCTACAAATAAAAATTATGTCTGAAGTCTACTTGAATAATATTTACCAATTCTGTAAAATAAATGAATTAATACCTTGTATAAGCTATATCTCTGCAAGAGAAGGGATCTCATTAAATCCCGAAATATCGTTTAAAACAATAGGCTCAAAAAGTACTTAATAGTGTCGATTAATCCTGGCGCTCGAATACACGTTCTAAGTCTGTACGTTAAGCTGCACTATAAATTATGTGATAAAATTAAGTGCCCAAGACAACAGCAGTCGTCTCAAATATGAAATGTGTTAAATCGCAGCTAACAGCATAATGCGAGCTTTTAGATTTTTTTGTTGACACGACTCCACTGCGGTATTTCCTGCTACCGCATATGACAATATCCTCCGATCACAAAACAACACCCTATCGCCCACATCTTACAGTCCACACTTCAACACCGCAACACAAACTATTCAGCTTCCACTAAGTGGTGATTAATTGTGATATAAAGACTTTTATATTTCTGTTGTTATACCGTCGCGTCATTTTAAAAACGCGACAATAGTTTCCATAAACCTATCTTCGTGTTTATATTTAGCGTTTTATATTTTTCCTGTTCATAAAATGTCGGTGAGTAAATGTAAATTAAAATGCTATATCGAATCTATGGGGCATACAAGGAAATGTCCAATTAGGCAAAGGCAATGCTGCGATAATTCTGCGAGCTGAATTGATTCCACGTCTGCAGATAAAGCGACTGGATGTTGTCTAGAGGGATGTTATCAGATCAGTGTGCGCTCGGCACACGCCGCCCACCACACACGTGGGAAACTCTGCCGCTTCCAGTCCAGGAAAGCGTCTGTGCCGAGTAATGTCGATCATAATATGACGAACAGTCACGAACTCAATCGATGTTATCTCGCACAGATAAGCTCACTTGCGACTTACATCTGCAAAGAAATGTTAGCAGCTAATGACATACGCTCTGTACAATCGTTTTTCTGCTCTAGAAACGAGTGTAACTTGTGATCGAGTTTCATAGTAGAAATTATTGGCAAGAAAAAACCTTTATTATTGCGTTAAGAGATACAAATGTTAGGAACTTGACAGTAGATAATATAGAATCACACAAAGCTTTACTGCAATACGAGTTTCTATATTTTGTGGTATTTAATACGGTTTCGAGAATCTTTTGTCATTTAACTACAAATTAAGCGACATAAACAAAGACTTCTTTAAACTAAACATCCAAATAATTTGTATTTACAACGAGAAACATTCAATTATGCTAATGTTTATGACTATTTACGGAGTGTATCGACCCAAAGAGTCGAACAAACGTAGCGCTCTAGCTTCATATTTTACAATCATAAAAAACGTATATGGAGCAATATGTGCATAAATGTCAATATTTGTGTGGTTCTGAGCGCGCTGGGAGCGGGCGGCCGATTTATAAGCAACATTTAGTTCCTAAGCAGCAGCGGCGGCCAGCGCGCACAGCGGTATACCTCGCGTTATAACGTCCAGCATCGTAATTGTCGATTAATTATCTCGATTTCAATAAAACATACGCCATACAGATGAAATTGTATAATTTTAAACGATAAAACGTCACTAATAAGGTATAAGTACGACTTCGCCCGTCGAGAATTTTTACGCCATGCACATAAAAATGTAACAGTTGTAAACGAATTATGGTTTCGAAATAATTCGGCTGTATGCGAATACGTGATGGCGAGCCTGTTCACGGATACGTTAGACGGAGTAGCGTGTACGTAGGTATGTGAAAGTATAATGTTTATGTGTTCATTAATGCAGGCTTGTGTTAATAACGAGGCATCACGTCGTCGGTTCACAAGGAGCAGGCGCAAGCGCACCGAGCCTCACATTTATATTCCGTCGGCTAAGCTGTGGCGTTTAGATTTGGATTATATTTGGTCATTGTTATTCAGTTAACGGTCCCCAAAGTTTGTTTCATTTGGGAAACAATAATAAAACGATTTGAACTGAGCTAATAACAATATATCAGTCGTTGTTTTTTATTGCTTGAGGATACCTACATCATAATAATATTACTTTATTAGAGGATGTGAGCTCAGTTCTCTTTTGAGATTGTCACATTGTGTGACGTCACTGTGTGTGGTGATATTGTATTAAAATAGTTTTATATTAAGTAAGCTTTAGAGGAGCTGCAATGAGACAACTAGCCTGATTAGAAAATTTCCCCGGAACAATGGAAAATTACTAAAAGCACGTCAAGTCGTTGGTCCCGGCTGTCATTTGGAGAACATAGGCAGTCGTTACGGATTGTCAGAAGCCAGTGAATCTGACACCAGTCTTGCCAAGAATTACCGTGTTACCCAGTAAACGGGTTGTGAAGGTCTGGTAGGCAGCCGCTCCACGTTAAATTCTGGTATTTAGCTGAATTCGGTTTGACTGGGACCGACCCCAATATAGTTTGGGAAAAAGGCTAGGCAGATGATGAATGGAAAATTATTGTTTATAATCATGATCTCTATTGAACATAGCCTTCGTTAACCTGACCTATACACGGGTTCAAAAAATCTGTCAGTAGCAAAAAGCTCCACGTAAGTGTTGTCAGTGTTAAGCCATACATGTAACTGCGGACCAACGAGGCGATTACACATAAGATAGAAAGGATGCCTACAAACATACCAATAAAACGCCATATTTAGCTTTGCAATTATAATTATCAATTTTACAAAGTTCATCAGTGATGTGCTATAACTACTCTTAATTGACACATTTGCCAACACAATGTTCATTATAGAATGGTAAGGCCGTGATAATTATACCTAGACACTTTAAATTAGTCATCAAAATGAAAGAAAAAACAGCGCACAATGTTAATAAGCGCGCTATGGTGAACAAACTGACAAAAGGACGATAAGAGAACAAATGACGAATTATAATAATGGGCACACCTGCTATTCTTTTGATCCGACATTTCTCTCATTTATGACGTTAATCGAGCGGAATGCTCGTGTGTTCACATAGTTCTGTCGACTGTCCCCAACAAAGCACCACACTCAGACAATGCTCGATACTTTACTGATATTTTTTGTATCAAATATAAATTCTCTTTCATCTCACTTAATTTTAGATCAAACTATAGTTCTTACATGTAGATCACGTCATTATTGTCTCTGCGGGTCGCGCCGACAAATTAAATAACGTCTTAATGGCCGAAAGAGTTACCGAGATAAAGACTCTAAACGGATCAACAAAAGGTCTAATATGCCGCTTATTTGGCGCCTAACTTGCGTCTGTCAATTTGTGTTTAGTTGACAGATAAATAATAAGCGGCATTGCTTACAAGCGCAGTATGGATGTGGTATGAGCGCTTAGGTTGCAGTCGCGGGTCGAATTAGTGAATAGTTGGTTGCGCACACGCAGGCGGCAGGTTTTGTCTAGCGCTCGGCCTCTCTTGCACATTAATCTCCGGGCCCGAGATGAAACGATATGCATTTGTCATCGTGTCTGCGATTAACTCGGAGAAACTCTTTCCATTGTATTGAATCAATTCGATTATTATTTGAATGGTTTTATCAAGCAATAGTTAGTATTCAGGAAAATAATAAACGTGCTGTGTCCACGTGGATTAGTGTGCGTCCTGTATATTTTTGCAGGTGTTCGCCTCTGCATTGTGTGGTTGACTGAAACGTCCAACTCATCTTTATGGATAATGTTAAAAATAGTTGTGCGTAAATAAATTAGTCAGTCGTTAGGCGGTCGGCAAATATCTCAGAAATATTATGTGCATGAATAGCGCTCCGTATGACGGACAGCAGAAAGGGCTGCCCTTAAACTTACCTTGTATTATTTTGTCATTATTAAATTCCCCTGTCACCGGCTTGTTCTCATTTCGCCCTAAGAAAATATTGTATGCAAAATTATATGACATTTGAATGAGCACAAAAAGGTCGTATCGGGATTTGTTTACAAGTTGGTCCCAAAGAATATTTGTATTTGAAAGATTGTATTCGCATAACTTAAACAAATACAAAGTAGCGAGTAGGTACTTATCTCACAATTTATGGAAGCATAGTGGAATAAGTATGCATCCGAAGTGAGCACTCCACTTAATATTCATTTGAGTTGAAATCGCATAAAAAATTCACCACCGCGCCGCATGAAATGCTCAAATGACCGATCATTCGTGGTTAATAACACAAAATGGGTGAAATGAAGTGTAACATAAGAGCAACAACACAAAGATACTCGAGAAGGCAATCAGGTTTGACAGTGGAAACGTCGAATCTTCAGAGAGAGGCCCTCAACAAGCCGCAAAATGAAATTTCTCGACGCCGTCAATCATTTTCCCCTCGCCGCGGTCGCCCCACTAGTCAGCTGATAAAGTTCTGGAGCAAGTCACTAGCGGATAGCGGTGTGGAACTCTCACAGCTTGTAACACATGTTGAATGGAATATTAGTAACACAATAAAAAAGTTATCACGGTTACAGAAGTGAAGATTCATAGACTTCGCCCAACAAAATCTCAACATTTACTGGCCTCAGAATAGTATGTCTATTCTGTGGCTTTGACACACTTTGCAGGTATTTCGTATGTTAAACTGTATGTAACTCTCCATATGAAATGATCCATGCGAACCTTTTTGTTTTAGGTCGGATTATCAAATCATCAAATGACTCCGTGTTCCTCCAAATGCCCTTTGCATTCAAGGGCCGTGGTGACTCTTTCGAACAAATTCCGCAACCCTGGTCGTACCGTATCTAGCTTCTGATGTTTTTTAAGCGCCCATGTTAAATGAAAAATATTATGATTTTACGAAACTAAAAACTAAAGAACATGTCTATGCCAAAAGTTGTCTAGGCCGCTGAGCGCTGGTCACTGATGACTTGCAGCGCAGTGGGAGAGTAATCGAGACATTATTCCGGTGCGTAAGCCCCGACCATCCGTCTCGAAGATGTTACGTGGAAACTCCTCACATGACGGCCTGCTCCCGAGCCCCGGCCTGCACCTAAGTGGGTAATAATCACACAAACTATTCATCTAGAAAACCATTATTATATTGATGGGAATAAGTTGGTTACTGTAATTTGGTTATTTAGCAGATGAACAGCAGATATAATTATGTTTCTATTGAATCTGAAATTGGAGGAGTGGAAATGAGCTCGACGTATACTTGTAGTAGGTTTACAGCCCTCTCCCTCCTACAGAGAGGAAGCATGAGTCCCAGCAGTGGAAACGTGTTGAGAAACACACTGCAATTAACAGCTGTTTATGGTTCAGCTTATCCGCTTTACCGAAAGCAAAAACCCGAAGACGTCACAACACTGATTTAACTAATTAAAAACTTTTAACACCTACATTTTTAGCACAAAACGAGATTTTTAATTAAACACCACCTTTTAAAAACACTACTTTAAAAGGAAATTACGAAAAATTAGCATATCGCACGACACTTGCGACAAACGCGACTGCGCCGCGACTCATTGCGCCGCAGACGGAAAAATATTTCGGAATTGAGATTGATGTCGCACGCATGTGCAGACGGCTTGTCTGTATGCAAAACAACGTGCCACCAAATATAGAACTAATTTATGGTCATACTCGGCGATTATGTGCCGGTAAAAATAACTGGCGGTGCTCCCCGTTTCCATAACTTATGCAGTTTCTCACTAGAATAACTACATGCACTTAAACCTCATGGAACTAAACGTATTTCAGCTAGATGGAAGTTGAAAAATAACTGCATTTTTAGTGACTCTTTTTCCGGTAGGTAATACTAAGAACTGCCTACTTACTACCACTACTTACATAATTAACTGCTGTCATAACCCTACCTTTCATCATCACAATCTTGGCAACGATCTCATAATGATCAGACTAAGATTTCAACGAACACAAAATGTTTTCAATGAACATTACCGATAAATATAATTAAAATAAATCCCATTTAAGGGTAGGCTCCCACGCGATAAGAGGTGTTATTTATACACCCTCATCTCACAAAGGAACCGCTGCCGAATATCACCCATAAATATTGGGCTGAGGTGTAATTTTTCACATACCACGTCTTCTCGAGCGTCGCACCTTTAAAATAAATGCAAACAAAATTTAATAGGGAGAGATGCGCGGGATCGCGAGCTTCAGGTAAAAATAAACGATAGTCAACTCGACCAATCGCTGCAAGATATTTTATTATAAGGCTTTAGTCATCCTATTCTCTTGTAATATAAATATTACCTACTTGCTAAGTTGCTATTACTTACATTCCATTTGACCGTCCAACGAAGGCATTTCTGTGTTTACAAAAAGAAAATACTAGAGGATCTATGGTCGAGCGCAGTTCCCCGGGGTTCGCAAACTTTTGTAACAATCCTTGTGCGATTTTCGTTATAATTTCTGTGAGTTACATGGAGGAGCAGGAAGGCGCAGATCGAGCTGCGTTTATTTACGATTATTGGTTATGGACAGAGTTGATCGGCGGCCGGCGCTCCCGGGAGCCTCGTAACGCCTCGGACTTCGGCCGAGCGCACTGAGGGTGCCGCGTCTGACGGATATATCCGTCTCCTGAGAATACTCCGCCGTTCGCAAAATTATGAATCGCAAAAGGGTGTTGTCTCGACACCTTTACAAAGAATAGACTCTGAATAAACAGCTCGAACATTCTTGTCTCACATCAAACAGATTTTATTACGACGAGAGCAACAAGAATAAAAAGCGCTGTCAATAATAAAACGCAAAGGCGAAAAGCAATAACCGAGTTCTTATCCGATACACATATCACAAAAGATAGCCAATAAATAGTCCTATCTGTATTTGTCACAAAATAAGAATTCCATCAAATAATTCGGCAGCAATAAAAAACGGATAGAGACATTGCACGCATTTGTAATAAAAGTCTCACCATAAATAACGATCATGAAATATAATACACCTGCAATCTTCAGAAAATGGGAAAATCATTTTCCGAGGGCGGGCGCGGTCCGCCGTAATATTGTTATAAATGTACTTTTCTGAGGGTATAAATAATAATGGTGATCGCGCGCCGGACGTCGGGGAAGTGTCTGCGCGACGCTCGCTCTCCACACCGGTATTAGTGAACTATCTCTAGCTTATAAAAGAAGTAATACTGACCTATTTAATTTAACGAGTGTCTGCTGCTATAATTAATTAAATATTTTAACAGTGAGGCCACAATGATTGAAGTATTGCTGTGTCTAATGACGTCAGTTACAGCTGCATACACGTATGAGCTGCGTAGATGTTGCGTTGATCTACGTAAACGTCTCGTAGAACTTCTTAGACGCTGCGAGGACGTCTCGTAGAGCTTCGTAGACGTTTAAATGAGCTGCGTACACGTCACGTAAAGCTTTGTATAAGTTACGTTGAGCTACGTAAACGTCCCGTAGTGCTTCGTAGACGATAAATGGAGCTGAGTACACGTCACGTAGAGCTTTGTAGACGTTCCGATGAGCTACGGAGACGTTGTGTTGAGCTACGTTGACATCCCGTAGAGCTTCTTAGCCGTTGCGATGAGCTGTGTATACGTCTCACAGTGTTTCGTTTAGGTACATTACGATGAGCTACGTAGACGCCCTGTAGAGCTTCGTAGTTACCTCGTACAGTATTGGAGACATATTTTAAAGCTCCGTAGAACTTTGTTGACGTTCTTTGAGAGTTAGAAAACGTTATATTAATTTATGTATATGTTTCGAGAAGCTTTCGAGACGTTTTAAAAAAACTAACTAGCTAAAAGACTAGCAATACAAAGTACCCAAACAAAACAAAGATTTCAGTTACAGCATGTTTCTCGCGCGCCATAGTTCCGTGGCGTACTGCCCGGAGCACCGTTGGGAGTCATTTCGCTCCGACAGCCTGTAAATTCTCCATTACGCGATATGAAATATGCTTTGCCACCCTGCACGCCGTTTACGACCGACTGCTATGATTTCTTATCCATCAGACGTCCATTCTTTGTTCTAAGGGAGTGTACTGCTTTCGAAATAATTGAATGGAATGAGCTTTATGTTTGAACAGGATTCGGTTTTTAGATTTTGAGTTCTAGAATGACATTTTTCACTATGAGAGACATAACGAAACAAAGCTTATATTCAAGGACAAGATTAACATTGGGAAGAATTTGAATACTTATCGGTTTAATGTTAATGTGCTCTGAGGTTTTATTTTGTGTTATGGTTTAGTTGCAATATAAAATGAAAGGAAGCGACTACTGAGATGATGACTAATAGAAAAGTATGGAAGAAGATTTGATGCGCAAACCTCAAATAAAATTAAGATAAGGGCCATAGTATATTGGTTTAGTTGCAATATAGGGTCTTCTAAGACCCATAAAGCGTTCATTCTTTGTTTTAAGAGACTGTACGGCTTTCGAAATAGTCAAAAACGATGAGTATTTTTTTCTTTTCGTTTTTGGTATTTATAGTACTTAAAACTATAGTTAATGCAGACGTATAACAAGATTGGTTGAGTTAAAACGACTGAGTTTGAATAGTACGAGACGATCTGGCAGCAGTGGCAGCTGTATGGGGCAACATTACTTTTCAAAAGAAGCTATTATTGTCGCATTATGTGAAGAGGTGGAATTTGCGTTAACTTTTCAATATAAACATACTTAAACTCTTATTGAAATTATTCAGGAACGCTTTTTACTGTAAGTGTGCATGATTTTTTTTTTCAAAACAAGAATTAATCCCAGGTATAATTTTCGTACTTCGGTGTAATTTCTGATGAAACCATTATCGTACTCCTTTCAGCAGAATGACTCAAGTATGTAGGTACATTGTTATCCGTTTATACCTCACATTACAATATTTTGAGATTTCAACACAAAATTCTGCTTTTGTTCTCGACGCTTTGTAATGTCTTTATGTGGCCACTAACGTGATATTATTTCAATTAAGTGCCTGATTTAGCTTCGCCGGAAAAACTCAAAACAATGAGGTGTCGACGATTGTGTCGAGAAAATAATGCGCAATGAACCGTCTGATTTGTGAGCGAACCCACATAAAACAGTTTCACAGAATAACAGCAGAATGAAAGCGCACTCGTTCATTAAACGATGAACGTACCTACGTTACAACCGTTCACAACTTTGAACGGTAAGTTAATAAAGTATCGTTCACAGACAGTTATGACTAAGAATAGGCAAGGGGTATTAAGAGACACGTCTCAACAATTATACACGTCGTCGCTTGTCTTGTAAGACATCAAAATAAAATCACTACTATTTATGTATCTGAGAGCGTATTAACGGCACGCACCGCCACTCTTATAATGTAATAAATCGTCTGGAAAATATAACCGTCAGCGCTGTGTCATACGCATGTCGGAGATGCGCGCGCGCATGCCCGCTCCGCGCGCGCCTGCGCCCGGCTGCGCCCGCGCCACCGACCACGTCACGCATCCATACGCCATAAATTGTAAGACGTAAATAAAATCTGGCGTTCCATATTTTAAAACTTTATTTTAATAGGCCACTATTCAACGAGAAATTAAGACGTGTTTATTATCTGAGCGCTCGTAATACAAACAAGTCCTTCCCTCATGAGTTACTCTGCTCGGAGTGTCATAAATCTGTATTCACATCAAGTCACTACATAAACCTATTAAGTTGCTGCATGTATTATATCCATAATATCACAACAAATACTTTTATAATATTACTCAACAGAAAGAGATGTTCTTTCTATTTTTCTACTGACAGTATGTATTTTTTTCTGGAGATACGAGAAATGATTCTGTCCTATACAAATTGGCTAGACGAATGAATGATACTTACATAAAAATATTTCTGGTTCATATGCTAATCTCGAATGAGATCAATAAGACCGACAAAATATCGTTGCGAAGCAAACATATTCAATAAGCATGTTTTTTTCTTCATCGTAGTCAGAAATATTTTTCTTCTCCCATAAAACAATTCGATGGAAATTGTATATTATCATGTAAGTAGCAATCTGGGTTCGAATTTATGTATCGGAAGAAGTGTATGGAAAAAGTTTTTTGCCGAAAGCGTATTCAGAGCATTCTTCATGCGTGCGCCACCCCTTACCTACAATGTTAGTAAGCTTTTTTGTTCCGAGATTATAATAGCGCAGGTACTATTATTGTAGAACAATGTTAAGTGGTCGCATTCGAAGAAAACCCACAACAGCTGTCCTACTAATCAATTATGCGTCCTCATAATATGACTTTTGTCTTGACGACTATAAAATTGCCACACATAACATTTTTTTCTGTGCCAAAAATCAACATCATCTCGGACGGAATGTTAACAACATAATATTTTTCAGCGTGATCTTAATCTCAACAAATTGTTTAAAATGAAAATTTTTAATCGCGTTCCTTCAAAATGGAGAATGTGACAATTTACAATTAACAGAACATAGGGGATCTTGACGATCATCTTAAAACAATAGTTGAAATCTTAGAATGAAGCTATAATTTAATTTGCCTCACTTTGACTCGCTGCCAGAATGACTAATTCTCGCCAACATGTCGTGACTCTCGTATTATTGCAATATTTTCTGTTCAATTGTTTAAATTCAAAAAGAAGTTGAGTAACTATTAAATTATGTATCTTTAAAACGTGTCTAAAACATACATATTTTAGTGAAAATTAAGTGTGGATTCGCATTAATGTCAGTCTGTCACGCTACAAAGCTTCGCTCGTCCATTATTATCACAATCACTTGAGGCCTTACACCTTTTAACATCCCTATGATTATTTTAATTTGTATTTAGATACATTTTTATATACTTTTATATGTCTACCTCCTATCATTAGCATTTAAATTAATAATCTAACAATTCTTCTCTGTTCTAAATGAGACTACCTACCGAATTGGCTACTAATCTAGCTTAATGAGCTTTTATAGTGCTAGGCGACTTTAAGATCTAACTTGTGTTTTATTACAGGATTGATTTCCTAGTTCTTTACAAACTGATGGCAAAGGGCATTACGCGGCTTAGGACAGCTTAAAAGTTATTTAGGATGGCACCATTGAAATTAACTGAAACACGCATCGACGAAATAAAATCGGAGAGTATGATAGCCGATATTACGGCCACCAGCCCACCTGTTAGCGTGACCGCAGACGGATTTGGTGCAAGCGTCGCGCGACACGGCGCGGCTACGTGACGATCACGCGACGACAACGCAACGCCGACGCCGACATGCAGCGAACGCGAAATTCCACCAACACATAATAAAATTTTATAAAACCGCGGTTATCGTAAACAGAACAAATAGCAAACTTTATGAGCCATTCGTCGCGCTTTTCCATTTGCATGATACGAGTATGTCATAGGAAATACGTATCGTACGCGGCTAGGGGTTATGGCGACGTCCCAGGTCACCGCACTAAATTATTCGTCTCGAATAAATTTGTTTATGTTAAAGTTATGGACAGTTGTCAGACATCGTCAAATTTCCAATTCCACTCTGGTGCAAAAGTTGCTGCGATTATTTTGCGTTTATTTTCTTTAAGACTTTACTTGTTTATATTGAAATAAATATCGTGTTACAAGTGATAAATTCAATATTGGCTATCAGGCGGCTAGTAACAGTGCGGGCAATATATAATTCGAGGCTGGTTTCTATTCAGCCGATCTCATCCCGTTCCGCCATCTCGACATCCATAAACAATGTGTGAACATTCATAAAGAGAAAAATAAGAATAGACAATAAAACGTCAACGTACCATGCGGTGCGGCGTATTTACAAAAATTCTTGAGGGACGCATTTAGAGTTGTTAGCGCTTCTTTATAATAAAATGGTTTTAACAAAGGCCTATTAAAAACTGAAGTCATAACAGGAAACGTGATACAGTGGCCGGTGGGTAGCGGGCTCGGGTGCGGGATCACCTCTTTCATCATAAAGGCGCGGTGAGCGGCAGCTGGCGCTTCACTTTATGTGGTTTCTAAAGAGCTTCTCTTTAATAATCGTGTTTATTTTAGAATGTGGAACACCCGTAACTTGGATGACTATGAGCATGTGTCGTTGACTTGAGTGGACGCTTCGTTTCATGTCACACTCATTTTGGTGTCACCGAAGCTTTGTTATGAATGTTTGAAAAACGAGAAGTATCCGTTATTAATTAAGTACGCGTTCGTCGGTTTATTTACGTAAATAATAATTACAAGTTATGCATTATAGTCATATATCTCTCAGGATTTCACTGTTCTAGGTATTTGAGTACCTCTGTTGGAATTCGCAATGAGTCCTCAACTGTAACCTAAAATGATGACTAGAATCGAGTACAAATGCACTACTTCCTGTCTCCCAAAAGATAATATGGGAAATGTTGGGATCAGCTCAAGGTGAGTTACAAGAACAACACTGAACAGAAGGTAGAGCCTCAATAAAGACATGTACCGGAACAGTGGGTAAGCAATAAGCCTCCGTCTGCTAATAACAACAGCGGGATCGACGACGATATCTCAATATCGTAGGTGCGAGCAGTTAATTAACACATGACGCTTGTCGTGGAAATAGAATTCCTGTAAGCGAGTGGTGCGCCCGCGCCCCGGGCTGCTGCTGTTTGTTTACAAGCACGAGACTTCATTACGCCGCCGGCTAATGTATTCAGCTTCAGCCTCCACGTTAACAGCGACACTTCTCGGAATCAATATGCTCCTTGTATGTTTTGATTGGCTGTCGCCGCGCCCCGCAACACAATCCCGCCCTAACCCGCCAACGCATAAAACACACTTTTCCGCACCAACACCACATAACTTTAATGACACCGAATACAACGAACGGATTTCAGTGTTAATACTTGCCAGGGATAAATTTCCTATAGTGGTAACGACCTCTGCATTGAACTTGTCCAATTTTAGGGTTAACGCACATTAATTTGTTTTATTAACGGCTTTAAACGTTTAACCGTTTCCTGTCGTCACTGCTCTGGCTCGTATCATTCGACTGTGTGTTTTGTTAGTTTCTAATTTAACGCTAAATAGGCCAACAATATGAGAGTAACTGAAACAATGATTTGTACTTAATGGTAACATTACGAATACCTCTAACAAACTACAGATGCGTGGGGGTGCATTCGAAGCCACAAAACAGTGTTGGCTGATACAGCGTAGGAACATTGCCAAATCCATCGAAGCGACTTCTGATCCCTGCGCGCCCCCAAAAATAATAATGTTTCATCTTATAAAAATATTTCCCTTACGACTGTCGCGCGGTATATCACGGTATTTGTCACAGAGGATCACCCTTTATGTTCGTTTCCAGTCAAACCCCTTAGATAAGCGAGCCTTTTATATGCCAAATATAATATATTATGGTTTACAATTCTTGTTCGATCTTAATGTGGATAAGGTCTTGCTAAATTTTAAAATAATTCTATTTTTTTATATATTTCTGACAGCTATAATTTCGAACAGTTTGCACGCACCATTAAATTCATAACGTAGAATTCGAAACTATTACTAATGCTTACTTATAATTCGATTAAATTAAATTAATAAAAACATTTAAAAATTATTGATGTTTTTTGTTTTGTTATGCAGACCTAATGTAAAATACAACCATTTGACAGGAATGTGGGTAACAGTTAGTGTACAAATATTGAGCAAAAGGCATTAAGAACCACCAGTCTTGTGCCTGTCTTGTAGCCTTTGAACTTAACGTTTTTTTTTTTACCTTATGCAAGAAAGTAGGAAGCTGTGCTGCGTATCCACAGTCAGCTAACAGGCATGAGCCATTACTTCCAACATATGAGCAAAGCAAAAATATCAGCGTATTATGGGTTATCAGAGTCAGTCGCGTCTCCGAGACTCCGGCCGCCATTCATGCCGCTCCGACTTAATGGATTGCTCGCTTTCATATTCCGTACGTACACTATGTTTGCGCTCCTATGATCACGTATAGTGATTTAACGCTTTATGCTTCCTCTACAACATGTCTGTGCCGTCCCACTACTGGAAATTACAACTAATGTCGCAAAATGAACTCTAAATAAAATTTACATTTCAACTTTCAAACTAATAGCATTTCCCGGTACAAAAGCTTGAGGAGTGCGCGTGTCACCCATCTGTTTGCACGTCTATAGCTCCCCTTTCATATGAGAGACGAAAACAAACAGAGAATGTGCCAAATAGCAAACAATATTATACGGAATGCACAATAATATCAGTTCCGATGTGGGTGCGGGCTCGCTGTTTGCTTCCGCGAATAAATATGAAATTCGAAGAGTCTCGCCTCACACCCGAGAGCATATATTATGGGAGTTTGCTTTGGTAAAATGATAACTGTCAAGATTGAAAATTTGGGTTTAGGCGCAGGGGAGCGTTATTGAATATATGGCACGTTCCTAGACGACTGGTTTTTATGACAATAGATACTGGGCTCTAGCTATGACTTACCTTTATAGGCATTTTTGTGGCTTTAATTATATTAAGACCGCTACTGTCATGTAACGCATTATCAAATCGTAGAACCTTTTATATATGGCCACGCTTTTTTTTATGGATGGGAAATCATCAAATGACTCCTTTCGCTCTGGGTAGAGCGGGAAGGAGTGTCAGACTCTTACTGACTAAAACCCATCCGTGCTCCTCCTAGTGCCCTTTGCGTTTCAAGATCGCGGTGACTCTTTCGAACAAATTCTGCAACTGTATGGCCACGCTTAGCGTAAGTCGTTACTATTATTTCTTTTACTTCGTGTTTTTTGTTGTTGTATTGTGTCAGTGCCAAATAGTTTTCTATTTTATTATTCTAAATCAATCATCTTTACTAACCAATACCAAATACGTATGAGAATCTATTAGATAAAGACTGTTAAATCTCATAAGTTAAGTAAAAATAACCTTGTTACAATGGTATACACAGAATTTAAAATCAATCCACCACCGAGCACTTGTCCATCTCCCAGATGACGTCACAAGTACCCGACTACCCGTCTGTCAAAGTACCCGCCACCGGCTTCGTCGTCAGAGTCACCACCCCAATCTTGAATATTTTACACTAGATTGACTCAATGAAGTTTTCGTTTTGTTGACAAACGCCGGCCCCTGGGAATCTGAGATTTTATCTACGAATGAATATCACTTTTCTTGATATGAAAAGAGTTTCCGCTACAATATTATGATCAATGCTAGATGTTATCAAGTCGTGATAGACTTCAACTTTTATCTTATGTTAACAGTAGGTCTAGATTCTAGAACAACATCATATAAGTCTTTCTTGGAACACTCTAGTCTATAATAAATAGGTTAAGAAAGTTAACTGCTTTTTCAGTAAAACACGAGTTACACGAGTTTTACTAAGCCAGGCAAACATGGAACAATTCGTAACTAAATCAACACTGAACACATTACTGATCACCCCTCAAATAAAGCTATCAAACATTATTTGACGCCATCAATAAAATATTACTTATCATTTGCTACAGCGAGCTCCACAAGTTAGTGCGGGCCCCTGCCCGTCACAATCCCGCGATCCCGGCGATCCCGGCGATCCCGCGGTCCCCACCTTATCATCCCGTGAGAATAACTTTCAGATTTATGTGCCACGTAAAAGTTTATGTCGTGCTTTGTTTCGTGCATGCCATTTTATTGTTATCAACTATTTTCGACAACTGACTGGGAAAAGGGAGAGTTTTATGATAATATTTTTATGTTCATAACAATAATACCTATGTGTTTTTTCAGCTACATTTTCTTGTGTGATTTGGCAATCACTACTTAGTTTGTTCATTTATTTTGCTATTTAAGACAACCTTTGGGAACCGGTAAATTTTCACAAGGCCCTAAGAGAAAAGTTACGGTATACCTACAATTGATAGGTACGAATTTTTAAAGCAGTTAAGTTTGAAAACAATTATTACACAGATGGTTTCGTTATTACCCAATAACGAAACCATCTGTGTAATAATTGTTTCCAACCATCTAAATATTACCTACAGGTAGAATAGGTACTGTGATTTATCTGCATAACTTCACAAATTCCGCGTGACTAAAGACACATAATTACGGCCTCAGCGCTAGTATCAAGGAGTTGGAAGCAAAACGGAGATCTATCTTGAGGGAGCTTGAAGATTCAAAAACTAGTACCTACAATGCAAAAGCTTCTCTGGGAAATGGAAAACAGCAAGGTGGAAGTCGGGCAAATGGTCCATAAGGAAGGTCAGTGAACAGGTTACTAATACAAGTAATTTATTTCATGAGTAGGCACTGCAGGCGTTTCAGTCTAGCCAGTGTAACAATAGATTTGACCAATCTGGGTCACACTGAAAGTTTTTAGAATAGAACAGAAAGAAAATCAGCCGATGACAAATTTATTTAAATTTCGAATTAGACTCTTTGGAAATCTGTAGAATTAGATATGTAATAATAAATAAAAATTATTTCTTTTGTTTTTTTACAAATTGGAGGCAGTTTAAAAAGTATCTGTCGTGCGTCGAAATAGATTTGACTGGAGAAAATTTTTGCCCAATGATTATTATTTGTATTTATCTGTATTTATCGTTGCGGTCTTACTCAACAACGATGTTACGGTAGTCTTCGATTAGCATTCCATATCGAAGCCCCATTCCGCACCACTGTTTAAAACTGATGTAATGAGTGTAAACTCACTGATGATTCGCGAGAAGGGTGTCCTTCTACGGAGACTACTGAAGATTATAACGTGAGTGCTGTGCGGCTAGTGATAGGAGCTGATAGAAGGGTGACATATCAACCAATTCGGGTACTTTTTGGCATTGGTATGAGTCAAGTACAAAAAGTCTTACATGAACATTTAGGCGTCAGCAAGCTTTGTACTAAATCGAAACCTCATATGACGGAAGATCGCCGTCGTTTGGATTGGTGCCGCTCAACGGCTCAATGCTTGAAAAGTATGACGGAGATGACTCGAATGCTGACATCCTCACAGGTAATGAAAGATTGATATATTGTTACGAACCTGAAACCAAAAGACAATCTATGCAATCGATGTTTCCATTCGAAGACCGACGCCGAAGCCGACAAAAGTAAAGAAGGGCAGAAGTCAAGGGAAAATATGATTGCATCATTCTTTGGAAGGACGGGTCATTTCACAACAATTGACCTAGAAGATAAAAGGACTGTTACTGCAGATTGGTATGTCAGTTTTTACCAAGTTGTCTGGGAAAAAGTTAGACAGCAGCGACTAAGAAGCAGGATCCTCCTCCACCACGAGAACCCTCCACCTCACTCGGCCAGACGGACTATCGAATATTTGCCTATCGAAGGCGTGGAGTTAGTGAGTCATCCTCCTTACAGTCCCCACCAGGGTGACTTTTATTTATTTCCAAAAATAAAAGATAAATTTAGAGGAATTCGTTTTATTAACCCTGAAGGCGCCGTGGCTGCATTTCAAAAAGGCGTGGAAGAGATCCCTAAAGAAAAGTGGGCCCACTGCTTCAGTCAATGGTTCCATCGCATGCGGTGCTTAGAAAGGAACAGAGACTGGCATCATTCCGTTTTTTACTTTCTAAAAACTTTCTGTGTGATCCACGTAGAATACCAACAGGCCCTTAGCTCAAGTCAAGTTAAAAATATATGTCACCGGAAAATTGCAGACTATAATTTCTCTACTTATACTATATTATGAAAAAATCGTTTTATAAACAATAAATCCTATCCAAATTCAATAGTTTCCAATATTTCCGTGTTTTATTTTAAAAAAATTGTTTACAATTTCACGCGATATTTTACAATCTTACGGTGTTTGTAATTTTCCGGTGACATTTATATACTTACATTAAAATCTAGATTAAAAATAATAAAAACTCTTTTTCTAAAAAGTATAATACATTGAAAAGCTCGAAACATTTCCCCATTTCTAGATCACACAGACTCAGTCTTTGTGATCCAGAAAGCTTCAAAACTTTTCTATAGATAGAACTGACGCATCGATATTGACAATAGAAGATTTGATGGGCATCTAATCGTATATCGTTTGACGACACGTTGAGATGATCTGGACCCCAAGGTAAGGGCTGCGGAGTTGAGTGGACGATAATAGAGAAACGTCTTTACGAGTTCGACACCCGCTTGACACATCAACACCACACAGACATTGTGCGCTCGGCCGTGATGGAGCTGTGCAAGAGTGTGACAGTGATGCTGGTAGTGTGACAAAATCTGAATCATTTTGAGACATTTGTATTTGAATGGTAACTTATGTAATTATTATTATGGAAAAATTGCATGACAACTTAAAATAAAGCTACGCTACATTAATTTGTCGTATTGTGTCGTGGCGTGGGATACATCAATCAAACGAATCTTTTAAGCCTGCGTCTTATGAAATTGAATTTTGTAGCCAATCTACTGCATCAGAAGGCGTCACGAGTAGTCACGACACAACACAGTAATGTGAACCACAAAAGCGTTTTTGAAAAAAATAAGTCTTCATGAATTTCGAATAATGAAGTGGTATTAAAGATAGTCGTGATCGCCGAGCAAATAAGTCGAGAAATAGCTGCCAATCATACAAAATATCCCAAGGGTATTGAACAGCTCTGACGGTATTTCGAGACAGCCGCCACTTTCTGCAATGTCATCGGTGCATATAAAAAGTTATGACCGCTGGCAATATTTCCGAGAGCGGCCGGCGCGCTCCGAGCTCGTAGGAAACGATATGCAGTAAACGGTCGGGCGTGCGGTCCCGCGGGCCCACTGCGCGACTGCGCCCCCGCTGACCCGCCCGATTTTATGCCAATTTTCATAAAAATAAATCTGACTCGCGTTGATTGAACCAGTCGCCGGGCCGCGTTTCGTGATCGACTTTCTATTTTATTGTTATTAGCTCAGTCGCGCAAGGGTACGAATTATTGTTTTGCCATTTGTCCCCAAAAATAGAAAAGGCTATCCTCACACGAAGGTATAACTTGTATGACAATCAATTTATTCGAAGCTGCCCTTCGTTTTCTTGTGTTCTTCGTTCGCGCAGATTTTATCAAAACAAGATTGTGTATGGCAAATAGGTGATTCTGCAATTCTAATTATAAGAATGCGACTGACCAACAAAAAGCTCGTGTTCCGAAGTGTTCATTACATACAAAAACAATGCGGGGACAACTTGAAAAACTGTTGCACTGTAAAGGACGAGACGTGAATGGATCATTGGTTGAGTTAATAACCGGGGCCGCAGCGCTCGGCCGCTATCGCTGTTAACATCAGATGGAACAAGTGTTATGGCATCGTACGCTGCCTTATACGATTGAAGGCATTCCCGGAGAGATATTCCGATGCTATCGGCGGCCACACACGGCAGCTCAACAACCAGCGAGCATAACTAGCTGACGCCAGACGCCAATTTGCGACACTTTTACGCTCATAACAGCTTCTGATACCATTTACGTTCCACTATGGCCATTTTAAGACGTGTTTTACTTCAATCCACCTTCATTTCCACGGTAATAAACGCCACACCACATAAAATCCCTTTTATGTATCTAGTATTAATTTAAAAAAATAATTAAGTACATATGTACAGATAAAAGAGAATACAGAATGATACGTCTCAACAAAAGTGCAGGGTGTAGTCAAAGAAGCATGGCGGGCGATCGTGATTTATCTTCGGCCGCTTTTGAATATTAAATAATCTTTAATGGGAGCGCATGATCGGCCCATTAGCCGACGTCGCTCCTTTCACGTTTAATAAAGAGTCATTTATAAGCCAGCGACGCTTTTCCCTTATCTGGCCGAAGTATGTCGCGCGACTGAGAGGTGCCGCCCTATCAGGATTAATTCATAATTTTATCCGTGTATGTTGATGTATTCAATGTTTTTGGAATCGGAATGTACACAATTAAATACGTCAATCTTAATTACCATACAAACACAATTATCAGGCTAATGTCTCCGGGCTCTATTATAATGGTGGCTGCTTCGGGTGCTACTATCCCTTTACGTTAACCTCACAAGTGTAGGTTCGATTCCCACGATGGGTAAGTATCACCTCATTGAATCATTAGGAAATTACCCCGTTTCCTCGCGCCGACAACGACTGATCACGTCTAATGTCGTTCCTTTGAATTGAACCTCGGACACAAAATAGTTTCACAAGTATTATTAACCATGAGAACAAGATTGCGGGGTACATTATGTACTGATGTTAAATTAAATGGTGCTTATTTACAGTATTTCATAGTTAGACTGTAAACTATGTCAAGAATAACATTTTCTGTTGAAAATGTTGATCTATTCCATGTGGTCAAGCACAACGGTGAGTAGAACCTGTGCTGATTCTTGATCTTAGATAAACCATATTTTACTTAGCCAAAATTGTGCACCAAAAAAAACCAAAATATCTGTAGAGCACATTATGTTAATCACAAAGTTAAACATGATTCTTCAAACGCCAATTAAAAGCGCACCCACGATGAAAGAAGCTCATGTGACCATTGCCCGTCCCAATACGCTTTGCAAAAACAAATGAGTTATAAGTAACACTCTCCATACTGAGCCACTGAATGCGTGTAATTATGAAGATTAATCTGCTGGCTGCTCGAAGGTTAACATAGCTTGAGGGCGCACATCGGTGGTTACGACTTCCTAATGACACTTCGATCTCGGCCGCCGCTCATTATCGCGAAACATTCGATCGGCTCGGCCGAGTTATTCCTCTTAATATCGCGCCGACGGTGGCTGAGCGGTCAGGATATTGTCACGTATGCGCACCGCACTGCCGTAATTATATCGGCGCAATTAAAGACCAACTAATATATTATAATCGTTCTGTTAGCATCAGCGCTTTTTGCCAGAGCACCGGGAGCCGACAGTATACCGCCGTTCACACACTCATCCCCGTAACACCCTATTACGATTGAAACTGATTGATCAGGAATGTTCTAGGAATAGCTGACTCATTCGGTGTGTTTAGCAACGTATGCTGCAGTAAACTAGAATGAGGAATTTGGACAAAGCATTCTGTGATGACGTTGGCTTGAACGGTATTATTGGAATCAAAAACATGAACGCGTTATTTCTACCGTTTCCGCATTATAAGTACTATACTTATAATGCGGAAACGGTAGAAATAACGCGTTCATGTTTTTAGCAGTAGGGTTCCGTATTATGGAATACAAAGCCATGTAGAAGGAAACCTCCGCAGCGCTTACATAAGAGCAATAAATTACATGGTGGAGTCGTAGTGATGTACATTAGGCAGTCTCGTCAATGTGACTGCCTAATAAACGGGTAGGCTGCAGGGCAGTTTGATTTCCTCGCGAATCATGAGAAAATTATTCCGCAGACGAGCCAGCCGCTTTGAGAACATCCGACGGATAAGAATAATTACTTACATTGATTGAACCCTTATAATCTGAGTTTATTTAATAGTCGACAGATGTTAATCGGTGCGCCGACTATAATTACGCTTCGATTCCTGACGAGAAAAACGCTGAAGCGTACCTCTATCAAATACGGCACAGATTCATTTATACAATTATATACCTACTACACCTAATTCGTGTTTTATTCACGCTATTTGTCTGTTAAGGCAATTATAATGTACAATACGACTAGGAGCTATCTTGAGTGTAAAGTCATAATATTAGTACTTGTCAGATCCTGAGATCATAGATAAGTTACCGACAGTGTGAATGATAAATTTATTATAATAAAATCCTTTGCTAGTTTCACGTGGTAGGTGAATGCATATTATAGTGCATTTGTTATCTTTTATAGGTAGGTACCAAATTAAGTAAGAATATCGCAGTTCGCAAAATGCGAAAACAAGAAGTCTGTTGAAAACTGAAATTGAACCTATTTGCATACATATTACCTACAGTGAACACAAGTCGCAGTAACAGCAAAAAGCGTCGATAAAAGTGAATAACTATTAAAATTTACACGGTCGGTTCACAAGGTCATAAATATCACTAAAATGTTTCACAATGCATCGAGAAATGGGAAGTTGTATTCGTAACAAAACGGCATAAACTGGCATAGCTGTTTTAATTAGAGTTCATAGTAACGTGTCGGGTGTGGGGTTTATTTTACCATTTTTCCATTGTATGTAAAGCAGCTTGGGAGTTCATCCATCACTTCATATTCGCGGCTTGCTGACGGCGCGGGATTGCGCCCGCGCCGCGCGCCGTGCCGCCCTACTGACCATACACACGCTAATTGGATCAACATTGAAAGAATACCTCGGTTTAATTATCGTACGAATCCGAATTAGGAACTGAATTTTGTTCTTCGTCATCTCCGACGTCGGCATTCGTGGAGCTTTTCATGCAGAAATGTCATCAACCGCGAGGTGACGGACCTGTCGACAATGTCAATATTATGCTTATCAATTCAAATCTAACTGCAAATGGAAATACCTTTGCGTACTAATGAATATGAACATCTAAATAAGGTAACTCTACTTCATCGTTTTTCGTAAACATTTTTCGTAATCAATTGTAATGTTTGATCCCAACATTTTCTGAAGCTTTGTTAAAACTGTCTTTTACTTCTAAGGCTATCTGTTATGTTGGGATCTAGACGATCGACTCCTTTATCTATTGTTCCTGTAAAGTTGTAAATCATTATCGTCGGATCTAATTCTTCGTTCGAGATCTGAAGATAACGAGTAACAATAGCAATAGGACACATGTCCCCTGCAGCATATCCATGTATTTAAATATCAAAGTCATAAATGCCATACGCGTGCTTGTTAACGCGCTCATGTAAATTCTAATCCTTGTTGCATTTAGAACGGGGCGGCCTAGTAATTATGTGCTTTCATTTGTCTGTTTCTCGGAACAAACGAGCGCGGCCCGCGTGTAAGCCAGCTCCATGTAAAGCAGTTAGCAGTACTCTAATCTCGCACTGCCATTAATTTAAAGAATACGTCTGCGTAACCGACTTTACCAACAACGTCGAAACACAATTCTCCTTCACATTTTCTTATTTGCATATTAAAATAATTTCGAGTAAACGCAATACGTAAGTCGCCTTCCACCCGCATTGGGCGCTTTCAGAAACGCCATGCGTGGTCATTTGCTGCCATAGGAAAATCAACCTTGTTCCAGTAACTTTTAATATGATATCAGTTGGAGATAATTTAACAATTACGCTTGTCTTATACTGAAGGCGTGGAGAACGATGACAGATAAAGGCGGGTTGTGCGCCCAAATAGATAAACTAGTGTGGAAATTAATGTCTACATTTACTGGTGCATGAAGTTTGTAGTTAATTATAGGTTTATAGTTATTCGCTTTTTTAAATGCGTATAACTACCACAAAAGCTAACCATTATCGTTTTAAAAGGAAGTGTATAAATTATCCATAGTTAGTGGCTTATCAGTGGACAGACAAATATTTATCAACTAAAGTAGTATTCTCTCTGAAGCGTGAAATTGTAATGTACAGGTGAGCTTTGAGTGCTATTATGACACCCGTATTTTATTAGCGTTACTTTGTTTGGTTTAGTCATTAATTTGTTGATATGAAGCTCGTGGGTGGATAATAAATGCAAAGTATTTACATTTTCATTTCCTTATGGCATTAATTTCATGGCCTTTTCATGAGACTAAGGCTGCGTCATCATTGTAAAACTAGAACATTATGCAGGCAGTTTTAAATACTTCGCACACAGATGTCCAGAGGCGGACTTAATGCCATAAGCACTTTCCACCATTCAACCTATATCCTTCACGTTTCAAACACAGAGCTTTTTCGGCCAATATTCCGAAAATACTGGCTATGGACTTATTAGGTAAGCTTTTCTGTGAAAGAAAACGTATTTACTAGGCATACAAACGTTTCGTGAGAAATAAATCTTCCATTCAACTTATTAGAAACCTAGATAGCATCGTAAAGATACAAATCCTGAACATATGTTAAGAAAACTATGCGTGAAAGCGTTCCGAGGGTTCCCATCGAGCCATCGTGCTCACTCACCATGCTCGGCTCGTTTAATAAACATATTAATATTATCAAGGCACTCGCCGACTCGTCCGATACACCATCTAAAAACAACACTGTTATGAATTACTAATTTTACGACGCCCATTATGTAATGTAATTATGCGTTATAATTTTATGATACGTTCATTTAACAACTTCACACATTTCACTTAGCACCTTTTAAACGCTACAGTAATCGTAAGTCAATTTATACATGTTTCTTAACGTTTTACATGTGTAAGTACTTATGTTCTTACTTACTCATTGTTTAATACATTCTTAACATGAATGAATGAAAGCATTTTTAATTAATTTTTAATTTTTGTCCAGTTTAATATTCAGGAATGTATTAAACATTGTATGATAACGAAATGTCAGAGTTCAAGATAAAAATAACATTTGGTTACATCACAATATGTCATACCTACGTTATGGGTAACGGAGGGCTGACCGGCGGACGCAACCCTAACATACTTTAACACTTCACCAATTTTTAACGTTTGTAGAGTCAATTAATTACAGTGCAACAGAGGGCTACTATCGAGCTACTAATAAATGCAGTCGATATCGGCGTTAAATTTGTTGCGTCGACTCGCTGCCGATGAATTGTATTCAGTTATTATCTATGGTGCTGGTAATTTTTTTCACACATTCCAGGGAGGCGGGGTGGGGGGCTGGGGGGTGTGGGGGTGCTGGGCTGGCACCCGCCGGGAGGCGCTCGCGCGTGAAATTATTATCATATAATACCCGCTTTGAACACAGCGCGATTATTCAAATGCTCATCGCAGTACTCGAGCCTCGCGCCTCGAGCCGCGAGCGAGCGTCGAGCTATGTTCCCTCGCAGCCGGCTTTCGCGCACACATTCTTGGATTCCCATTCCACGCCGTCTTTTGCTAAAACTTGTCAAATATATTCATGTTTAATGCACGAGAATTGTCATGTGAGCGATAAGCAAATGACAGAAAATGTTATGTAAATTCAAAGTATCCATAATCCTTAGTAAACACCTTCATAATGTGCGCCCGCGGGAGATACCGCCGGGAACGTGACTTATTCCCGCAGATAAAATAATGCTTTGTCTACACTAAGTATTATGGCTTTTTATAAATGAAATATGTTGCCATAATATAAATCCAAAAGATACTTTAATCTTTAATGTACAATACAAACACAGTTTGATCTAAATATCAGATACAATGTCCGACTGGGCACAATTAAGCGAATAATTAACGGTTTGCAGACGTCTGCTTATATTTTTATAAGGTTGTTATTAGTAACGAAAGGTCACAGCTAAATCTGATAAAAGCTATTTTATAAGCATTTGTTCAACGTATACGACCGACGCAATTCCATCAATCTGTCCAAATGTGAGCTAGACAAGTGTGTTTTCCACTGTGCACGACTAACTACAACTCACTTTTGTCTCAAGTTTACTTACTTAGCACATGTCAAATCACACTTAACCTTTAGTTAACTTGGTGAACAAACTGCACTTGTCCAACTTGTGGGTTAAATGATTTATGATTGAAGCATTAAATTTACACTGACTCAATGGCGTCATGGAAAACATGAACTGAAAGGATTTCCTTGACTAACACTGAAAGGTATCGTAACTCGTTCACTGACTCGATTATAAAGTGGAAATTTAATTATAAAATAGTACTAAACTTAAATAAACTTGTAAGTTTACCCTCCGGCCGACTTGACGTAAACTTGGCAAGTGGAAAAGGGCCCGAGACGTAAAGTAAGCGTTATCTACGAGTATATTTTGCTTTGGACTCTTTATGAGTTTCAAACGAGATCCGTCACGCGACGTTAACTCGGAATAGATGTGATAAAGTGGCCGCTAATCTGTCCTATTGGGGCCGCACTTAGTACACTTTATTAATCACAAAGCTTACAAATTACACTATACTTCCTGCGGCGTGACACCTCGCCGAAGCGTATGTTAATTTTATTGTCGACTCTATTGGACGATTTGGACACCGTGACAACTTTTGTTGGGGTGGAAAGTGCTTGGATAATGTAAATATACATCGCCCTTTTTATTTTTAACTTTCAGACGTACAAGACTTTGTTTAATTCATTATTTGTCATCCATCATGTGTATAAATAAACGCTAGAAGATTTCTAAAATAGTAGACTGTGCTCTCACAGTTCTCTTCAGAATTTAGAATCTTCAGTGCTGTTTGCAAACCCAACAGAAGTGCATTAACTATGCATTAGACATTCGATCTCGATGTTCGGTACAAATATATTCACAATACCAATTTGTCATCGTGTCTGTACGTACAGTAGCAATAGATAACAACCAGCGGGTAGTTAAAAATATGTAGGTAAGTACCTCGTTTGAATAGTTTTGGCATTAAATAAGGTCACCTTGGACCGACCTTCTGTAACATAAATTGCCATCGCATATTTATTATTCTTATCGAGACGCATTTTGTTCAAAGTGTTTATGCACAATTTTATACTTTAATCGCAAAATTTACACTTTAAACGTGGGGTTCTCGACATGACGCCTTATGCAAAGCAGGTGCTACCTGATACGTGAGTTCACGAGCAGGTTACAAACGGTGTAAGGCTCGCGGGGAGGCTCACGAAAATTTGTTTACTGCTCGAAGTACACAAGGAACAAATTCGTTTCCATAACCTTTCGGCCGCTCCATCTGTTCGGAATATTCAAAGCACTAAAAATGTAATACAATAATGGTAATTCTATTTTAAGCGCTTGTAAGTCACATTTTCGTGAAGTTTTCCTCGCACTTACAGCGGTTTACAGCCGATCGCCGCTTATCGGGTGTCGATCGCGTATCGCCATCATAAAACGCTCATATCGGTACGAGTATCCTGAATGCTAAAAAATAAAATCGTAATAAAGGCCGAGTCGGCGTAACCGCGTACGTAGGTAGTACGAGTACTTATTAGTATTTGGAGATAAAATGAAGTTGGCCCGCTTTGGGCAATTTATTGGGGTAAGTTATGGGCGGCGCGCGGGCTCGAGCGGCTAATTTATTCGCCGTGCACATAAATTACTTGATTATGAATTCAAGTTAGCTCCACTGAATTGTTTGTCTGTTGTTGTAAGCAGCGCTTTTGTGTAACAAACAAGGATATTAGAATTTACCAGATTCTTGTCTTATAGTACCGCGCATAAATTACGGTTTGTATGTAGACGCGAGCAGGAGAAATGGTAAGAAGTTTTAAAAGCAACAAGCATCTCTGTTTGTCGCTTCTTTGCTCAGAAGACAAAACGGAGGCTTAATGGTAACACTGTCCTTAAATCTAAAGTTTGGTAAAAAAAAGATATAAATGAGGAGTGAAAGTAGAAAGAATCTAATAAAAAGCAATAGTAGGGATTATGTAGAACACCAATGGTAATGTCGAGTTGTTTTCCAGGCGGTACTAACGCGCCGCAAGTCGCTGCAGCGCGGAATAATCGCGGATACCCATAAAAGATGTAATTTCAGATAAGCTGAAACAGACGAGCCCCGCCCCCCGCGCTCGCCCGCCCCCTCCCCCCACCCTAGCTGCCTACTTTCTAATGACTAATTATTATGCTGTGCGTTCCGAGCTTTAACGTCAGCGAGTGAAGCCTACCTGCTGTACTCGGCTACGTTTTGCGCCGCGTCTATATTTATCTGTACGAGTACGAGTGTACCGTTAGCTGAAGATTTTCTTTTACTTTTCTTACGTTTTCTCGTGGCTTAACTGATTGTTAAGGTTGTTTCCTACGCCTACTCTTTAATATGCGAATATGAAGGTTCAATTATCAAGTTATTGTTACTAGCAATATGTCATTCCAATATTAATCGTTTCCTGTTAATAAACAAGAATTCCTTCCGCTAAAACAACGCTAATGTGGTTTTAATTGAAAATTATTATGCTCGGCGCCTAGGCTTCGCATAAGAGGCATCTATCGAATGGTAAGTTCCGATCACCGATATGGGCATGAATAATTTGTAATTGATAATGAAGTTTAGCTGCTTATGACAGTAGCATAGTGTGTGGACCGGCGCTGGCGCCTGCGCGATGACGCCGATAGGGCGACGGCGGCGACTGCGCCGATGTGTGATACCGGCATTAGCATAACGCTCGCACACTGCTCTATCTGTGATTACAAGAGCTAATGTATTATTGGGTCCGCGCTAATAATTTGTTAGATACGTGAACATCATGGTAATATGCTTTTGTGGGGGAAAACTGAGATATAATGAGGTAACTAATAGATATTTATTACGATTTTCAATATTTTATAAGGACATACCTACAAACCGTGTGACTATACAAAATACAGCTATAAACGTTCAATTTCAAGAATAAGTGAAAGTTTTGTGAAAATCCTTTGAGAAAACTGCTGAGGAAAATATGAAAATGTGTTGACGTAGTACGACGTCAGCAGTAGGTACATGAAAAGATCTGGAATTTTACATAAATCTCTCTAAATACTTGGTACACCAAATAGTTATAATGTATGAATGGATGGATTAACTAATGTTCTGAGAATTTCGTGCGTGTCGAAAATTTAGTGTTGCGTTGATATATTGATACCTCTAACATCTTTTGTCTATTAATCTTCTAAATCACCTACTACTACACTTTTAAAAGAGAATCTAATAAAACAAGGCTACTAAACGGCTTTATTATTCATACTAATGTTAATATTATTCCGTCTTACATAGATACTTTCCGTATTTCCTTTTCAATTGGAGGGAACAAATTGTCTATGACGTGAACACATGGCGGTGTGCGTGGTCCAAGATGGCGCCCAGCAAGTAAATCGTCCGAATTATACAAATAGCGTTTGCCTAACTGCACCAGCGTATTGGCATATGTTCGTGACTAGTTTACGAGTGCTACGACATTGCATATTAATTGGTGTCGCTATCGAGCGCGCATCGCTGCGACCCAGCTACCTCCGCTATCTGTGCGGAGTCGCGGACGTGTACCATACGTTGTCAGATACGTGCTGAGCCCAAACATATGCGGCTGATACACGCTCAACTGATTTGTTAGTCATTTTTACCTGTCCCACAAAATGACACTTGAATAGCGAAACGGTTTCATAAAATAACGAGTTTTAGACAACTTCAAGTATTCATGCAACAGTTCGCGTTCAAGTTACAATTAGGTTCTTCATTAAATCAATTTAATTGCCATACACAACAAAGTTAATTTATTGCCGGTCTTACAAAACTTGAAAGTTTCCACTTTCCTCTCACTGAAAGGTCGGGAAATGTCAGCAATATAAGTATGCAAACGTCTCTCATACTAGCAACTGCATAATTAATAGTTCGCGATACAGTCGAACAGGCACATCATTAAATGCTCGATTTATCTTATTTCAATTATAATTAAATGACTTCTTTATGCTTATTTATGTCTCATCACATCTGTATAATTTATTATTTACTTTATTTTATTATTTTTGTCCAGTACTTCATTTTTTTTAACTACCGATGTTTTCTTGTTGACGTCATTCTAGCTTGATTGATTACAAAAGTAATGCGTATTAGTTTAATTTGATAAACAACTATTAAGTACTGATATTAAAATTGTGTTTTTACAAATTTTTCCATTGAAGTAAAAGAGGTCGGAGGCCGAGTGCGTCACGGCTGTTTATAAAAGAAATTATTTGTGTACTGTCTTTAAAAACACAATGCTATATTTGCAGCTTATCGTTGAATAGTAACTAATGTTGTCAGTCGGATGGTCAGCGAACGTTAGTCCGATGCATAGCTGGCTCCGTGATGGAGCGAACGCAGTCTAATATGCAAATGTATTTAAATGCTGAGCCCTCTTCATTACGCCGGTATCGATCTTAGATATACAATTTGTAACTCGATAGGTGCAAAGTCTAACGAATCTCCGGCTAATACCCCTTGTTGAATACGCTCGGTATTTGCGTAGCTAGAAATTTGGTGAGAGGTGGATTATGCCGATAGTTATTACGTATACATTGAGAATAAAAGCTGTTGGGTTTTGTGTTTTATTTTAGGATAATATATTTTGTTATAATTGCATCATCGTCATAGATAAATCATTTCACCCAATGCTGATCGGACTGACAGAATAAACAGTTGTTGGCAGACTCAGTCATTGCATCAATTAGTCAAGACCATTGGCACATGTATTGGAGATGGTTTTACATTATAGGCACAGTACACTTATGAAGGCCACCTCATTTTAACGTTATTCCTCAATGGCATGTTATTCTTTAATGAGACACGGGTTTGCACATAATACACAATCACTTAATATACATAATATTGAGAGTACTATCTGGAAGCATTGGATTGGCCTACATATAGGACAATTATTATAGTTTGTTTGTGTATGTGTGTATAACTGACATAGCTTCTGCTCCAGTTCCGGCGACACACCGGTGTGTCGCCATTTACGCGTTTTAAAACTGTATTATTAGTAACTATAATTATTATAATTTAAGGAAAACTCGACAAATCCAATGCAGAAACCTCATTATAATTCATAGAATTTAGTTCACACATCATCTAATCACGTCACATTAGCAGGTTCTTCACGTCCATGCTAATTATACTAATTAACCCGCAACTAAAATCTATACACAGCGAATTAAAAGAGAAATTCCAACACAATTAGACGTTGCTTTATACTGGCAACATTAGTATTCTAACATGTAGTAGCGGCCCAATCAGATTAATCTTAAATATTTATTGCACATAGTGTATTGCCAGGTTTGTTAAATTAGTATTACGATGGTATACCGATGGTGGTGGACATGGTAAGCGTTGCTGAGACGTGGGTGGGCTGTCAGCCACTGATTAAGACTTGATGAATATTAATCTGCGCCTGCGCAGCGGTGGTAGGCGATGTTCTATGTGAACTGCAGAACTGTCACCTTCGGTTATGCTGATTATGAGGAAAGTTCATTTGTGGTGTGGGAATCTGAGGACGTTGGTAGGTTAGAACTTGGCGCGTGTGTGAGTCATTGGGAACCAATGCATGATAAACACGGGAAACATTATTGAAAACTATGTACTTAATGTTACTTAACATCAAATATTAACGATCTGAGAACACTATTCTTAATGTATGCAAATTTAAGTGTGGGTAATGCCTATTATTTTAGAACATAACAAACAAACACACAACGTCTTAACGTTTCCTACCATTGAAATTGAACTGAGGACCCAACCGTTATTTAATTTGAAAACAGCTAACAGTCGTAGCAATTATTTTGTTAGTTCAAAAACATTTTGACAACAAGCATTAAATTAAAATATCAAAAGTCGTAAAACTTTTGAAATGGTCCTAAAAAGAAAACTATTTGATGTTACATAATTAACACGGATAGTTAACATTCAGAAGATCAAAGGGAGAATTAGAATGTTCGTGAACGTTCCGAATATTAATGGCCGAATAAGGAATTGCATCATCTAGCCGCAATAGATAATGTACTAATAGAAGACTTCCCTTTCCGTATCGGGGACCGATTAGTTACTAGCTCATCCTGAACCTACAGCGAAGTTAAAAGGAACAAGAGGCCGGCTGCCTCCACCTGTCGAATCTGATAAAAGTGTTTTATTTAAATTTCTTTGGTTGGCGATTCAAAAACGAGCACAAAGTTGTATTTGTGTCTTATTAAATGAAATTTATAGTTTGGATATAGTTGCTGATTGCCCTCGGTCACTGGGAGGACAACAGGTTCGCATGAATGCTAAAAATGAGCTTTTCTACATAATATTTACACATGTACATAAATAAAGCAGCCCCAGCTTCGCACATGTGCTGAGCCGACATTGTTTATTTAAATATCATTGTCAACTTTGATTCGACAAAATAAAGACAGTGAAATAAAGAGTTGTTCGGTGTAATACTTTCGTAATTGTACACCGTATAAAATGCGAAGACGTGTTTCAAGATCAGAGGTGCGAAATAGGTGTTTACTTAAGTAAATAGGGCATTAAGAAGACGCCAACAAGTTCCCGAGCCCATGATATCACTATAAATAGCATGCAACAATGCACTATAAATAAAATACTACTTAATTTTATGTCTAAAGGCCGAATGTTGTGCAAGGTGCGCGTACGCACGTGCCCGTCGCCCGCGGCTCCGCTACAATATCTGTTCCGAATTCAAATTCGTGTCATACATCTTGTGCTTAGGTAACAATAACAACAACAGAAATGATGTAAACTGAACTCTAGAACCCCCGCTTAAGGATGATTTGAATAATAATGTAAAAGGAAATGGATATTCAAAATAATATCACCTCGGGGTTAACGATTACCGGTGCGCGCATGCGCCACAGATGGCGGGATAAACCGACGTTTGTTTCCGCAGTGATATCTGAATTAATGGCGATACGAAATGCTCGAAAGGTGCTCATTAACATGATTTATGCAAGATAATAAGTTACTTATGCAGGCCCTATTGTACTGATTAAAGCTTCGAAATGAACCCGGTGGAAGGCTCTACTCAACAAATTAATAAGTTTTTTCGGTCAGTGATATCTTTTTGAATGATAATATTAATTTATTTTACATTCGATGTATTTAAATTAGATAGGTAGTCAAAATATTCCAGCACGACGATTTGTTTTTTACCATAAGTTCGTTGAGTTCAAAGTTATGTTATTTTTATAAGGATATCCTGTGCAACAAAAGCATATATAAAAAACCTTGCTGTTTTACTTAATTTACATGCATACTAACCTAGTAAACAATACACATGGAAGGCAAAACTACTGCAACTAACATCTCTAATCACTACATAAAATAATTAGGAAATCGGGAAGAAGCAGGCTAGGTCATAGAATAGACCGTCGTAGTGGACGAGATGCCCATATCGCGCAAGGGCCAGCTAGAAAGACATAGCAAAGGCTTTTTGACAAGCTTTTCCATCTTCTGCGTTGACATTTATTTTCTAATTAGGCTTTTATAATTAGGTTCGAAATACCTTACGGCATTTGAAAACTTGATTAAAACATACAACAATTGGATACTTGTACACACTTTTAAGAGCCAGAAATGAGTTTATGAATAACCAAAAGAAACAGACTTCCAATAAACACTACAAAGTTCAAAATAACTTTAATTTCGGAAGTCGGTGTTTTTGGTTGCTTCTTCGTTATTTGACACTGACTTCCGAAATTAAAGTTATTTTGACCTTTGTAATGTTTTTTGGAAGTCGGTTTCTTTTTTTTGTGAAAAAGTTTTTTATTTTTCATTTTTGAGTACCCCACACCTAACAACACCACTGGAACCTCACAGGAAAGCAAAAATACGCAATTTCGTATACATGGATGATTTTTCCACATATTTTTTTCAGCTATTTGAATGTAAAAACCAAACTACTGAACCGATTTTGATAAAATTTCAATGGGACCATTTGGAAAGAAAACCCTTTCCAACAAAAGATTTTTTCAAATCGGTTGGCAAGCGACGGAGTTTTGCGCGAACAAACATAAAAAAAAATTTAAAAAAATATAAACATTCGAATTGAGAACCTCCTCCATTTTTAGAAGTTGGTTAAAAATCGTTTGAATAAAAAGACAAACATGACAAAGATTTAGGGTTAGTTGGGAATTCCGGGAATTCGGACTTGTGATCTTAGTGCCAATTCCAATTTTCTAATTTTCAAGTAACGATCGCATCTCAATCGCAAACTGTCAAAAATGTATGAAAATTAAGGCTATTTTGACAGTTTGCCACTGGCATGCGAATGCAAACGTTTTTTTTTAAATGAGAAAGGGTAAATTGAGTGGTACAGTCTTCAAATTCTTAATCCAGAAACCGGACCTTGGTCATCATAATCATAACCTACAAAAGAAATAAGAACTCAAATACATGACACGAAGCTCGTGCTGATACTTCTGAATTAACAAAAAGACATCAATAGCGCACAATCACAAGCTCGCTGTAGTGTTCTGCTGATAGCCTGACAGCGATAAAGCGTTTTCATAAAGTAGGTAAGTGCATAGCTAAAGGTTGGTGGTCGGATAATATTTCGCGGTATTAGGCGGCGGAACATGAATGTGTAGCGAGTCGACTGCCGCCTCGCCGTCCATCTCACGCCTCGTCCGCGCACTGAGTACATTCCCGTGTAAGTTTTTACACCTATTATTTTATGTGTCGGCGAGTAAAGTTCGGTACGTGAGTTATAAACTCGCTCGCGCCTCTCTCGCCCCTACTTTATAGGTATTAACGACTTGTCCGAGAGTTTTCTTATAAATAAATTTGAAGGGTAACAAGGCTCGCTTTTGTCGGATTAGTAGAGTGGATCTTGTTTCACTTTGTTGCGGAGCCTCTCTATCTTTTTTAATGGAAAATTTATGAGGAATTTCTATAGGCTTTGTGCGTGAATATAGACTGCGTTCGTGGTGAAACTTTCCTTGGTTGCGCAGATATTATGATGGTGCTCAAACAATTGGAATAAAACCGAGTCCTTGGTTGAAAATGAGTCATTTTCCGAGCATCGTAATTCTAGTGGATCACTTGATATGCGGCAATAAACTCATAAAATTGAAACTCATATCTTTTTCTGGTAATTAAATTGAGGTCTCTGAATGTGCAATAATTTTCCTTTTAGTGAAGGAATGGGGTACATTTGAGAAGTGGCGAGCGGAATCAGCAACTCACGTGACATTGGACCATAAGGCGTAGTGCGCACTATAAAAGCGGGACGTACGAGTATGTTAAGAGCACTACCTGTAAAATATCAGAGCAGTAAAGTAAATGCAGTGCTAGTGAGACAGAGGACGTGCTTCGGACTCTTAGCGACTGTTTAAGACAAGATAGCCTTATATCTCATCGTGACATACTTTTACATTTTCTTTTAGCGGGGGAAATTTACTATTTATGACCCACAATCTCAAAGCAAGGTAAGATACAGGTAATATTATCAGAGCCCACAGTTTGACATATTTGTTCGTAGGTGGGATTAACTCACTAATAAGACTTTTATATCATGAAATTTGTGGAAAATGAAGGTTCGAACTCTGTAAAATTTTCAAATGACTCATAATCAAAGAATTTTGATTATAAACTAAACTGGATTGTTGGTTCAACTTACATGACACACAAAACCCTGTTGCAAAAACTTTTCTCAAGGTTTACAAAGTGGGTTAACTAGTAAAGGTTTTTAATCTAAAAACCATTTTTAATCGTCTGGAAACTAAACTTGAAATGTACTGAACATCAAAATGTAACGCTATTTGTAATTAGAACACACCCACACAGTAACTTGACGCTTTCAGTGTCTCAACTTCCTGAAAACGTGTCCGATTGAAACAGATCGATTTCTTAGTTAGATTTGGACTTTCCTATTACATACATAAGATTATATAATTCCTATACAATTTCATCAATATAAGATATTTTCTGGGAAAAGCGTTTCAGACAACAGCTTCTGAAATACAGAAATGTATTTAGCTCATAAACATGTATTTATTAACCTGTATTGAATGGAACTAGATAAAATTATACACTATTTTTCAAAATGTATCACCGGAATAAATAATATATACACACACACACACACACCATCACATAGTTTATCCAGGGTAGAGGAGCAGCAGGATATCTGCGTAGCTACTGCAGAGAGACTATGGAGCTACGGCAGATGCACATTTTGCCCACCGCATAGACGCGCGTAGCTGCAGCAGAGCCGCTACGCACCAGTCGCATAGCAGCTCGTAGACCACTACGTCAGCATTGACCCACGCGTAGCAGCAGTGGATCCGGAACGATAGCGTCAAGTAACCGTGCGTAGCTGCAGCAGAGCCACTACGCAATAGTCGTAGCAAGAGTGGATCGCTACGTTAGCAATGCGTAGCCGCACGTAGCAGCAATATAGCCGTTCGTAGCTGAAGAAGCCGCAACAGTCGCGTAGCAGCTCGTAGCGAGAGCGGTACCGCTACGTCAGCATTGCGTAGCAGCGACGGCTACGCAAACCTCGGGTAATAGCACGTTGCGTGAGCGGTCACTCTACGCAACAGCCGCGTAGCAACTCTGAGCTAGTGTGGGGCCGCTAGTGCCGTTGCGCTAGGTTAGCATTGCGTAGCTGCGAGTAATAGCAATAGTACTTGTAAATGCCGCTCGAACCCTATTAAACGAATGTTGGTAACGATTTATCATATTAATCAATTGACAAAAATCACCGTTGAAATCGTTTATGGAGTGGTCAAGTGATAATGTCAGAATCTTGAAATTCAAAGAGGTTTAAATAATCCCAAGTCTTTCTCGTCATGATTGTATGTTTAAGTCTTTAAGGACACGGAGCGATATCGTAGCGTTCATGCTGCGCATACGTTTAGCGAACGTCTACGCTGGCTATCGTACAATGGAATAACATGCATTCGAAGATTCGGGAGAGGTACACTTATGTAAATATAAAACTTCCTTTGGAAACCTTCGAACATATGCCAGTTTTTTAGATAAAATAGGTATGATCCGGTAAGACAGGACCATAGTACCTATACCAGACAGGTATGTGAAAACGCTTGTGCCCCGTTTATGAGTAAATTGTAATAAATATACGAGTAAGAGATACGTCGACGCACTTCGACTGATTCGTTTCATAAAACTATTTATATCCCACGAGACGAGGCGGCGCGACATATTTAGTCAGTTAAGTAAAGTAAAATATAATAACAATAGATTCTATTCTTAGGACCGGGTTATTACCAACAAAAGCGAATTTATGAGTGCACTCTCTACAGTTTCAAATATCCCTAATGGAGCAAGAGTGAGCCGTTTTACATCTTCCCCCACAAACTGCATTATAATGTCTGTACCAAAAATAACCGCACATAAATATAAAACAATGTGAAACCACTTAAAGCGAATAAAATACACGTCGACTTCAACTCAGTAAAATGAATTTATTAATAACGGAGACAATGAACGTCTGAAACAAACGTTTCACTTTTTGTATTTTTAATTGTCCTCCGGACGACAGCGAAGACGCATTAGAAGAACGAAAATAAACCGGGGATCATATTGGACAGGCGGCCGGCACGGCGCGGCTGCCGCTCCCGGTCGAGCTGCGGCTCCGGCGGCGCCCGCGCCGGTGCCGAGCGCGGCGCGTGCGACGCACCTTACTCACTGCCCGATACTTTCGTGTTAACTTGTAGTAAAGCTGTCACTAATTAAAAATACTTCTTTAACCTCTGCCGCAGATATAATTATTGAATTGTAATTTGGCGATGTCTCTCGTATAGTATGGGACGCAGTTCTTAGATGATATCTTCCACGTAATTAAAAATCTTGTCGTGACATTCAGAGCCCGGCTCGCCCCCGCACTCCTCGACTCCTTCAATATTGTTGGCGATTGAATCGCAATTAAATGTAACGAATCAAACTACACTTTATTAAAAGGCCTGATAGCTCAAAATGGAGAGAGTATCGCGAGGCAGAATCGAACGTGCTCCCGTCGAAATGCCAACCATTTTATTTATTCGCCTTAATTATGTATCTTGTCTTAATTTACGATTGGATCATACGATAATCTGAAATGTAATTTATAACAGATGCCTAGGTATTCGAGTCGTGTCCATAACGAGATTTAGGATTACGTAGATGACGTCGCGTTCAGTGCTCGGTGTCGCGATTAAAATATATTATCGACATTCATTGGCATTTTGCAATTAAGTGCGCGCGCGGATAGCGGCGAAGAACGAGCAGCGGACTCGATGCGCGCGCTTCGATAGCGTCATCGTGTTTAATTTCGTTATGTGTCGATGGCATGACGGCCGGCCGACATCTCGATACGGCGACTGTCCACAGATATCCCTTAATGAAAGTAATGGAGGTTTATTAACGATCGTCGACTACTCTTCTCGCAATACATACTTATAGTAATAGATACGAAACGAAGGCGAAACGTGCGAGCGAGAACAAAGAAAGCCACATTTGCTAATTGCGGTTTTGCTCGTGTCGTGCGCACGGAGGCTGGATCGTGAGCTCCGGAGATATGACGATAACACATTCATAAATAATTAGAGCGAAATTTTCTCATTTGTAAGACGACAGTCATGATATTTGGTAGCAGACTCTCTGTTCTTGGAACACTCAGATCTCGATAGCAGCGCGCCGACACGCTTGCGAGCCGCTCATTTTACTACAACGATCACTGCAGTGACAAGCGCGACTATGTGGATGTTAGAAGAACACAAAAATACGAATTTGACATGAACATTTGAAAATATTGTGGGAGAGAAACGGAAAACCATAGCGAACAATTTGTTTTCTTACAAACGTCAGCCAGCCAAGTCAACTGCTAGGTCAGCTATTGAACCGCAGAACAATAAAAAAGCAAATGTGAGGTGAAACGCTGTGGGCTCAGTCACGGTTGTCGGAGCTTCGCCATGACAAGGTTCAAATTTCCACTTCCGCCCGATCCATGAACAATCGATATTGTTATCGCCGACTCTTCATTATAAACCAAACAAAAATAATTATACGAAACGTCGGAACAACAAAAAATATTCGGGTACCTACGCATTCACGTTTTAATAACGACATCGATAACAAATTAAGCATGTTTCATTTCCCTAAACCGAATGTTATCGAAAGCATCGTAAATCATCCGGAAGATAAAAGGCTTTAATTGAAAGAAAAAAGTCTGCAGCACTGCAGGATTCTGCTCAGTCACTCCGCGCAGATTAGAATTCCGGGCGTAGCCAATTATTGCAGAATGAAATTTATTGGTTTCGGGTATCAGTTGAATGACGTTTTTCAAATCACTAGTTATCCACTTATAAAGAGTATGAGCTACCAGCGACCGATCGCGCCAACTGTTGAAACATTCCCGGGTCTTTGAATCTGATCATCGATCACACTTTGTCTATTATTTAGTCAAAGTAAATTTTTCGTAACTTCCTCGATCGATTGTCGTGTTTGCAGTGACGTTTTTGCTGCAAAAAAGTAGCGACCAAATAAAAACAGTCTCTCTAGCGCATAAATTAAAATTTCCGCTTGCCGATAGTTATGGCCAATCAAGCATAAATATTGTTGGGGGATCCACTGATCGATACTGTGTTATAGCAAGCATTGTCACAAATATTATGGGGCTTATTTATGTGAAGGAGTTCTGCTTTTGATTATCTATACTTCTATGCTAATATTATAAAGAGGTAAAGTTTGTGAGTTTTTGAGGTTGTAGGAGGTAATCTCTGGTTCTACTGAACCGATTTTGAACATTATTTTTATATATGATAGTCACATTCATGAACAAGGCTATGGGCTATACGAGAACGGGAAATTCCAACGGGAACGGGAAACAACGGTATATACGCGTACGAAGTTGCGGGAAAAAGCTAGTTTAAAATTTTCTTGTTTGGTGCCTGTTACAA
The DNA here is from genome assembly GCA_947386135.1 of Melanchra persicariae. Taxonomy (NCBI): domain Eukaryota; kingdom Metazoa; phylum Arthropoda; class Insecta; order Lepidoptera; family Noctuidae; genus Melanchra; species Melanchra persicariae. Next base: position 10,158,510 of record OX376653.1, on the reverse strand, counting down.
ACGTGGCTCTTTCAAAGGAAGTTTACCCACATACCTACGAGCTACTATCAAACCTCGTCGGTGAGTCGATCCGGTACATAACTCTCAATTAGTTTTACTGCACATCATATTCATTTGAGAGTGCACTTCCCTTGATTAGTGGAATGCTCTTTAAGGGCCGAGGTGCCATTAAAATAAATAAACAACTATCCGAAACAATTCCGAGTGTTAAGTGTGTGGTGGCTATCAAAAATTACCAGATAAGCGTCGACAATGCTCGGCTGGTGACTTATGAAGTGATTAAAAAGTTGTGTACAGTCAACAACACTAGTGACTCACGAAATGTTTTTTGTCAACAAATGACACTATTTAGTTTTTACTTCGTTGCTGAAAAATGAAGAAAGAACGTTCATGTTGCCAGTTTTTATTTACATCGAGATCAAACGAAAATTATTATATCATGTCAAATCATCTGAATCGTGTATTTAATATTTTAATGCATTTCGCGCTTTTTTAGATAACCTCAATAATAAAATACAGTTTCAAATGCTATCAAGTTTTAGACAAACAAAATAGAATTCATACTGTCACTTAAACTTACAAACTCTACGCGAATTAATTTTGTTGCATTTTTTGCTGATGATGCAGAATTAACCAGCGAACAGATTGTTGAAATATTGTACACGGAGACCTGACAAGCTGGATTTATCAATAATATTTTATTACTTTCAAACTCGTTCATGCGTGCGTCGACTGAGCGACGACCATAACGGCTGATATTTACCAGCAGTGCGTTTCTGCAAACATGTCGGAGTGAAAACTTAGGCGAAGTGAACGCCAAGTGAGCTGTCAAACCATACAAACAAGATGTAATGACAGCGCAATTCGTGATCAATTCACCCAAGCCTTCACTTCGACATGTTTACAGAATCGACCGGCAGTAAAACGCATATAAAAATCTCTTAAACTGATCATGAGAGAAATATGGACCGGAATTTACCTTCCAAAGCATATGTCTGGATGTTCGAAGTGTGAGTCCATTGTAAAGATTCCTCAAGGCCTGCGTCCACGATATCGGGCGGCTAACTTTACGCGCGCTCTATTACGCCCAGCGATACCCACAATCAGGTAACAGCCGCCATGACATCTTTATGATGTTTCAAAAACCATTACTAACGACACCTTTTTAGTTACTTGCGATAGGAGCCCACCAATGGCTTGAAGACAAAACGATTTGGTGTCAACGGCACCTGTGCGCTGAGACTTATGACCGGCTAGAGATAACTCTAGTAGTTAGTAATGTACTTAATAATAAATAAGATTATCTCCTTCTCTAGTATTAGTGCAAACAAAATGAGAATAACTCTAAATAATAACCAGTAAGCAATATGGTTGCTGGGTTGATTTTCCCAGAGGCTCTAAAAACAGTGACATTCTTTCAGCGATTACGATTGTCACAAAGTCCGAAATGTAATGAATAGCAAGTGTCATCGAATTGTCACGTTGTCAACTCTTTTTTATATATATATCAGCCTATACTGTCCCACTAGGCAAAGGATTCCGCAACTCCTTCCAGATATTTTTGTCCCGAGCCACCTCGAACCAACCCTGGGAAGTAGACGTCTAGGTCGTCTCGTCACCTGTTCCTGGGTCGACTTTGGCGGCGCCGCCCATCTTCAGGCACCCTTTTTGTAGAAGCTATTGCCAAGTGGTCACTGTGCATGCGGCTGACGTGACCTAACATATCAGCTTGGCAGCCTTTTCTCCTACGTCTATGATGCCCGTTTTTGAGCGCAGCGAGCCTAAGATGCTGCACTCCATTGCTCTTTGACAAACGTCAAAGAGCAATGGAGTGCAGCATCATATATGGGTTTCCCAACTCTTAAAACCCCTAATTTCTCCCTGTCTCTAAGGTCAAAATGAATTATCGCCAATCGTCATCGCTGATTATAAACTTCAATTTTTCTAACCGTATGGACACAAAGATCGTACCGTAAAGCATCGCCATTCGTGGAGGCCATTTTAAAAAAAATGGCAGGAGAGTTTCAAGGAAACTATTTCATTAGAGGTTCTTTTATGGATGGGAAATCATCTAATGACTCCTTCCGCTCTTGGCGGAGCGGAAGAAAGTGTCAGACTCTTACTGACTAAAACCCATCCGTGTTCCTCCTAATGCCCTTTGCGTTCCAGGGCCGCGGCGACTCTTTCGAACAAATTCCGCAACCCTCATAAAAAAAAATATTTAGATCACAAACTTTTCTTTTGTAGTCATGATTATTTTGTCGTTTTATTATATCTAATATAAGTAAATTACCCACCAACCGAATGGATATTAAGCCATACCATGTTACCATGTTACCATGTTATTTAGTTAAAGGGCAAGAAAAAACCCATAAACCAACCCAGTATGGACCTTTTACTACGACAGATAACTACCTAATTAAGTCTTCTATTAATTAAAAATCCATCGTTATATTTGTTTAAATAATTCATATTTTTTATCTGTTATTAGCATCTGAGCTACATCGCTTATCTTATAACCGCATTCCGAGAAGAATCTGTGAACGAATACATTTTTGTTTTATAGCCCACTTTATATTAATTTAATATTATTTATTGCCTTGATGTCGGGTCAATTTTGTGTTTTTAGTACCTATTAAGCATCAACATAAGTATTATTCCATTCTCTTAAAGATCTTGTGAAATAAATAATTTTAAGTGCGACTGACGTTGTTGATGAGTATCTCAGTCGGTTCATAGCAAATTCGGTGCTTGAGTGTAGTTCGAGTAAGCAAACATAACTTGTAGAGGTACTTGGTGGCGGTTAAAGAGCAGAACTATTTAAAAATGAATGTTGGAAATGAAATCAATACGTTTGAACGTTTGGTTGGCGAGGAACGGCGCGTTATGAGAACATAAATCTCTGACCTTACGCCGAGTAGGTATCTGAACACCCCCCTTGCCCCCCCTGCTACCCCTACGATATAGTGGTGCACATCTGATGTTGTGAGAGATACCACTCAGCCCACTGAATTGAGTCTTATTCATTACGAGATAGTGTTGTGCAAGCCTTCCTGCGAGCGAGGGTAAGCATTCTACGATACAGTCTGTTTATTCACATCTACTAGATCAAACTAATTAGCTACATCAGTTAACTCGAGTTATAATACGAAAACGGTGTAGGTAGGTATTTGACATAGGGATTAGGTTTCGTTACACATAATTGTAATTAGTTGATCTTCCTAAAAACATTAAAAATAAGCATTATGCTTACACCACATAAAATTCCATATGTATCAAAATTCTAATAAGAACAATTGAACTTTTTGTTCTTTATTGGAAATATTAGGTCATTAAACCAAAGTTTCACATTTCAAAACTGAAATGGTGTAGAGTCTCATATACTCGTATATTATTATACAAATGAGTGTCCACCCTCAGTAGGTTAACACACACTTCGATCAAGAAATCGAACGCGTAACCCAAATCATACGCTCTACCCCTGAGCTACGAGTATGTAGGTCATGTTATACAATGTAGACAGCTGATCCAACATCATGGGACATTCCACACACATTCATAACTTGATTCCAATAAAAACCCATTGACAAAAGTGTCGCAACCAATACATTCGGTTCCCATGAAGATGACATGTTTGTTTAATGGGCTTAAACGACACACGTAGACATAATTTTCTAATTTGAATAACGTCAACTTTCACCTGGCAACGTAACGTCGCATTTCAGTGAAAACAAATTTTCCGTATCTTATCTGTGAACATAAATCACACGCAGCTAAACCTGTTGTGTCATAACTATTAAACACGTTAAGCTATTTGACGTGTTATTGATTGTCTAATAAGTTAAAATGATGGTTGTTTCAACGTGAGACGAGACGTGAGTACACTAGGAAACGCTGGGCGGTTCATCCCATAGATATGAGCAGGCGGGCAGGTTATATTTTATCGGAAGTAACGGCATCTAACGTACGGCCAATTTCATAATGCCTCGGCCGCCCCCGCGCGCACCCGCCGCGCCCCGCCGGCACCCGCTGCGAATGTGCCTCACTTATCAATTTGATATCTCGATGTGGAAACATAATGCGCCACAGATGAATCGGTAGTAGGATATATGGAAACCAATATCAGATAACTTATTAACTCCGCATTTAACTCTTTGCTACATTGTTTTTCATGAACAACTGCTGACTGAGAATCTTTATAGTCGTTAATTAATTAACGGTGACTACTTAGCTGTAAACAACCCGATTAAATCAAATCACAAATGTTTAATTAACGATCATTGATGCATGTCAAAAATCGATCAACTCAATTTCACAGTAAGCACCTAATTAAAATCCCAGTCCATAAACGGTTGCGCACAAATAATAAACACATAGCTAATCCCTCGTAGATTATAATAACACACAACGGTAAAACAGACGACTCACTCTGTCAAATAAGTCATCAGTGCGTCAGTTAACTCAATTACACCGAGATCAACACACGGCTACCGTGCATGATTAACAAGCTCACTTCACAAACAACTTCAAACTCAATATCTACACCAATAACCCCTAAAATTGTTTAACTAACCATACTCCCGGTAATCCTGCTTCATAAATCATTTAATAACACAAATGCACAGCCACACACTGAGCTATTCCTTCCGTTGTTGGAGTTATGATATCGATGTGCAAACAAAAACCAGCTCTAAATGTAACAGCCGACGTCGCTATTCAGAGTAACAAACTATCATTTTAAGCTTTTTGAAAAGTGTCAGTGAAATTATCCGCTACTAGAAAAGCAATATGTGTGATTTATGTGTTAGAAACAAATGGAGCTCTCTGCGGTCGTCAGAGAACTTATTTTGTATGAAACGTTAGAGTTGCCCTATATTGTGATGGTTTATCCGTCGTCCGGAGCGGATGCCACGAACTGCTGTCAACCCTTGACATACAGGATAAGTTTGACGGATCATGCACGAAAATGATTTAGGACATGTGTTTAATATTGTCAAACAAATATGTTAAGTGAACGTTCCATCGATTTCTAAATATACGACCAATTTATTAATAGTGTTATGATATGCTATGACAGAATTAAAATTAATATTTGTTAAAAAATTTGAATATGTCATAAAATATCATATTTCCTACCCATTAAACGTAATATGAAAATTAATATTTATAACAAAAACTCACATCGCCCGACATCGAAACATAATACGAGATGATTTTGTAACTTTATCTCGGCTCGAACTAATAGCGCTTGTCAAAGCAATACCGTTGACAAAACCGTTGACCTTTCAATCAACGCTAAGCAAATATTAACATTTCAAAATATCAACTGTATACGAGAACCGGAAAGTGGTCGTTAAAATGTGGACAGAGGCGGCCATAAAAATAAAATATTAATAATTAGCGGCTTGAGGTTAATAGTCCATTAGCAGTGTGTTCGTGGTCGTCACTCAATAACTACATCAGGGGCCTACAGAAGTGTTACAGCCATCATCGTTTCAATACAAGAAAGAGATCGTAGCTATACAGAATGAAGTGTTCCATATGTTTTTCATAACGGAAATTTTATGGCTTCAACTCTTCATCAACTACATGTCCACCTGCAGTTATGAGTTTTGTCAAATAGGCTTTAGGGTGTTCCAGAATTAAGGGTGATGTTGGGCAGCTGATAAACATTAAATTAAGGAAAAAATATGGTCAACGACTAGTTCGGAAGAAATTACTTCTCAAGCAGTCTGAGGCAGTTCGGGATATAAAATCTTTGATTGAACAAAAGTATTAAATGCCACCAAGTGTAACAAACTGATTGAAAAGTAATTTCTTCAGAACTATTTAGTCATGTTTTTTTCGATCGATTAAAAAAAAAAGAGTTTTTTTTTTGTTTTGCTATTTTTCCTTAATAAGCAGGGTAAAATTCAACAGGAGAACAGTAGAACTGAAAATGAGATTCTGGTTCGTGTGTCAACTCTCTTAAAGGCGATGATCAAAATATTCGGGGATTAAATTGAAAATTATTTATGATAGGAAAATAGTAAATGAGTGTCAACCCTGACTAAAGTTTCTCGTGGAGTCGTGCGACAACCCATTCCATCTCACATTTCGATTTTGATTATAATAAATAACATAATGATAAATTATATGCATTAAGTAACCATTTTAAACCACTTCATCACAGTTAAGATACCTGTTTACATAATCCTATTGTACCTGTCTCAAACCCAGGTTTCATAATTATGTTTATGAAATACTTTCATATCCAAGAAGACTAAGCATAAATGACGGATCGAAAAATGACGAAACGCTCCACTGGACACTGTTTAAAAACTATAGCAAAAAGATTTTCGTAATCAACGAGGTGATCTACTTCCCTAGTCGCAATATTAAATCGTACAAAAACAAGATAATAATTAAACCACCAGCACCGCTGCTTTCATCGCGGTAGCGGCAGGTGCGCTGCTGAGGCGAGCTCCAACAAGACGACCACGCGCACCGATAAGGAAAAACTATACCGTCACGTTGAATGTAAAAACAAATTATCAAAGAAGAAATAAAAATCCATCGAGGAAGCGGTCACAGTTGAGTGTATCCACAGATTATCCACAGCTCTATGAGTAGATTTCTTTCTTTATAATATCTTTGTAGAACGACGGAAACAAGCAGTCCTTGATTGTTTGATCAGTTTTCCAATAATTATTCCCTATAAAAACACCGGAAATGGAACGCTTAATCGATTCCGGACCGCGCCTCGTAGTGACGTGGCGTTTGATTACTGAAATTATATGGCGAGACGAATCGCTCCAACTTTGTTTTGTGTATTGTTGAACATGGCCTTCGATACAGGCGAAAAATAAAAACTAATACAACTATTGTTTTAGTCTTGTCATTATTATCGCCGGCTTTGAGGAAGTTAATTGACGCTTTCAAGGTGAGCGGTTTCTACCTCCATCTTGTTTGATGGTTACGGCAAATACAGCAAACGTATTAGACTCACAATCGTTTGTATTGCCTGCTACCGATTCGCACAGCAACCCTTGGTTTACGTTTATTAAAATCCAATATTATTTCAGCGTGGACCGATGGACTCAGTATGTCGGCTCTCAAAGTAAAAGCTTCATACTTTGCACACAAATAGTATTAGACACGCCACGTATAGAGTGTACCCCGTGTTCACATTAAAGATTGATGTCAGACGAAAAGATGGGGCCACTCTGCAAAATTTATCTCACATCTCCACTCCACCAATGACAAGAAAACTGTTACGGTTTGCAACGGTCTGAGTGTAACATTAAAAATTCAAGTCGTCTTACCCACTTGTGTGAGGGATTGCCGCATATTCGCCTTTGGACAGCATTTATATTTCCTTTGGCTACGGTTATACTCAGCATTCCGTCAAAAGGGAATTTCGTATTTGAGATTTATTTTTGTAGTGGTGTGCGGTATCATTTATTTATGAAAAGAAGGATTTTGTATGCGTTATATGTGGGACAGCTAGGAATTTCATGAGACAAGTTCATAGAGATGGGTCAACGCGTTTGATGTTGCTCCTCACCTCACATCGGGTGCTGAGCGCTCAGGTGTGACAAGCTGTGTCACGTCGTGTCTGATATTGCCACTTTTTGCATTTGTTGCCAAGACTAGTTACAGAGATGACATCTTTAGATTTTGTAAGTCACTGTACGTACATCTACTAATTATCTTCTTACGAATCTTGTTTTAACAGACACAGCCGCAAACGTTAAAATTCTACATTTAACTCTTAACTATTCGGTGAAGGGAAAATAATTGAATTTTTCTGTTAGAAAAATCTCTACAGCAGGGATTGGAATTGCGGACGCTAAAGGGCAATTGGCTCGCCCTCTATCACTTGGGACCTGATACCCTCCTCGTCGACAGTGCGTGTTAAACAACTCTGCTTGACCCTTTGGAATTCACCGACATTCGATTATTTCTAAATATAATTTTAGTTGAAACATTACTTGTACAACCTATTACAAAAACCTCCCTAATGTTACTTCATTGGTTAAAATAAACGATGTGACATTGTAACCTTTTTATTACGAATATAATGGCGGCGACGAACCCGATATTTCCGTTTGATATTGTGCTTGTTTATTATTCGTTAAGTACAATCGATTACAACGCGTTTATGAAGTCATTCGATACGACAACGCACCGAATAATAAATGTGAGAACTTCATACGCGACTGATTGTACTTACTTATAAATTCTCATAAGACAAAAAATATTCTCTTAATGCCATGATAATACAAGGAAACAGGTTGACAAATTCCTCATCTTAAATAACAACGTTCCAATAAGATGTTACGAGTCACCCAAAAAATGGTGGGCACAAACAATTTATCATAATGTGAACTTGTAACAACATTGTGACAGTTTTTGTGGAGAGTGTACAATGAGTGTACAAGGTGTCGCGGCTGCCACAATGTCCGGTGGCACTGCGCAGCGTCACGCCCCGCCGCACACCACCTCACAATACACGATTGGATTCAGGTGCTTTATCATATTTTAGAATAAAGAAATCAACTGACAGAACAGATTACTCATACCTGCGGCATTTCTTAGTGAATCCGATTCTAAAGATGAAATTCGAATGGTGAAATGACCTCATTTATATCATGAATAGAAAGGAATTAGAGCGTTTTATTATGCAAACGATTGTTATATGCAAACAGCAGCTATACAATTCTATATATAAATGTGTAAGTAGATGTACATGTAATTAGATATCAAACACTTTACATTTCAGGTACAGTCGGTTTCAAAAGTGTAAACATGGCGAGGTAAAGTTGTAAGCTATTAGTCTGAGCGGACCAAATTTTGAATTAAATGCGAGATAAATAACTGTTTAGTGACGGATCTACGTAGTACGGAAGGTGTGCGCACGCGCTGGCACTGACAGCTCGGAGAGCGAGTGGAGCCGCACATGCGCCGGGTGACGGCTTCCGTTTCATAAACTTTAATGGCGCGGTTGACCCAGCTTTGTTTGTTTTACCCGACTCCACAACTGCACCATTCATAGCCGTTCTGGTAAACTATTAATTGCTTGTGAAACGTCAACATGTGAAGCTAAACAAACCCCTAACACATCATAAAACATACTTTAGAAATTTATTTAAACATCACAACCTACAGAAAGTTTAAGCAGCTAAAAAGATACCAGTCCATGCTTTTTCGCCGCAATCAGAGTGAATAGATTACTTCTAGGCAAGCGTGCTCCACCTTCGACCACATCATGGCTTACCATCATGTGACACAGTGGTGAAACGCGTGTCTATAAATAGTAAAAAAAAACAGTACGCGCCTACACACTACACCGTTGGCCTCACCTAGTACAGAAATAATAGTAACTAGGTACTGCATCTTAATTTATGAATATCTAATATTTTAAAATTGGAATTTAATTAGCCAATCTCATTTTTTTGAATAAATTAAAATTAAATACACCTAGAGTTACCAATTCATTAGCATTTGTGAATAAACATCGGTAGATTTAAATAATATTATTAATTTATTATTTCACGTTATTAAGAAATATATTTTAGTATTAATTATAAATAAACTATCTAACATCTATGACATAATGAAGTCATGTTATATCTGTTTCCTTAATTAACAGAAAATCCTAACACACTGGCGTTCACAAATATCAGGGTGACTTAATCAGAGGATCACATCTCTTAATATACGGGCCGCCGACGAGTGAGATCTGACACGAAATTCCCTAAAAATAATATTTAAAATGGTAATGGGCCCTCGGCTTCATAAATTGGTGCGCCATATGTCCCGTGCGTTGCACCTACAGTGTACATAAATATGTCAAGTATTGAGAAGCTGCTGTATTATACGGTGATTGGAGTTCTTGATATTTGATGAGCCATGTTACTATTAATGAACTTAGTTGTTATGTTATTAACATTTGGGTTTTTCTTATATGGAATCTCTGCACAGCTTTGCCAAGAATCAAAGCATGTGTTCATCAGATTCCGATAAATGTAATGAATCATTGGGCATATTTCATGTAAAAAACTAATAAATAACTAATAATGTGAACCAACTGTATGGATATATTTTACATAAACCCTTTCTATTAAAAACTATTTAAAACAACTGCATCATTTTTAGTTACTTACTTAAGATTTTTTTTAAATTAAGTGTATATTTATTTAAACTTTATGTAACGTACAGTAGTGTTGTATCGGCGGACCTAGTGCTACAAGGTATTCTCTTCAACCTTTGGGTCAAGAAGACTATAAGTTTAGCATTATAAAGATTGTTTGTTGTTTATACACTTTTCTCGCGACTTCGTATGTACAGATTTAGTACAAACAATTTTCCCCTTTTCACACCCTTAGCGGTTGAATTTCTTAAAATCTCTTCTTAGAGCTCATCTACATCATAAAAGGAAGCCTTGAGCAAAAATTCATTTTTCAAGTCCCAGTAGTTTCAGCTGTGCGTTGATATGTCAGTCAGTTTCCCTTCAACATATTTAGATGAAGGTTTGAGGCGTTTAGTCGACATTTGACAGATTCTACTTTTGACATCATAGTCTACTATTGACAGATTCTACATATGACAGATTCTACATATGACAGATTCTACGTATGACAGATTCTACATATGACAGATTCTACATATGACAGATTCTACGTATGACAGATTCTGTATTTGACAGATTTTTCCCAACTTTGAAAGTACCTATTAGGTCAATACTAGCAAGTCGGAGCCCCGCTTCGCGGGGCTCAAGGGTTTGAAATAAAATAACAACGAAGGGTATGGCGGGGTGCCACCGTCGCCGCCGCTGCAACTGCTCGGGAGGGGGCTAGAATGGAGTGCCAGTAATGGCCCCATCTCGCCCCCTCCAGACGTACGTTAGTCGCTGCGCCTCTCAGGAACTGACGCTCCTGGGCAAGGCGCAGTGACTGACGCCTGCGGACAGCGAGCAATGGGTAGCTCGCTGTCCGATCAGGTCAGGCCAGAGTCGACGGCGCGTTTCACTCCAAACGCGCCGTCAGCAACGAGCAGTCAGCAACGGAGACGGGGCCCGCCAGGGCCAGAGCCTGCCAGGGTTGCGGAATATGTTCGAAAGAGTTACCGCGGCCCTGGGAAGAAAGGCACTAGGAGGACTAAAGGGTGGGTTTTAGTCAGTAAAAGTCTGACACTCCCTGCCGCTCCACCCAGAGCGGGAGGGGTCATTTGATGATTTCCCATCCTATAAAAAAAAAAAAAAAAAAGAAAAAAAAAACCTTCTCTTCTTCTAACCTAACCTGTCCGAGTCGGGGTTGACCTAATAGATACTTTCAAAGTTGGGATTTTAAACTTTGATCTTCTGAACTGTTGACTTACTAAGCTGTTGAGATTCTGAAGTGTTGAGATTTTGAATCGTTGGTCTTACGGTGTTGATGTTTTAACTGTTGATATTATGACTGTTGATCTTGCGTATGTATCCGCTAACAAATTATGCTTATCAATAAATATAGTGATTACTATTTAGCACTTTTTCAAAATCTGTCAAATACAGAATCTGTCATACGTAGAATCTGTCATATGTAGAATCTGTCATATGTAGAATCTGTCATATGTAGAATCTGTCATACGTAGAATCTGTCATATGTAGAATCTGTCATATGTAGAATCTGTCATATGTAGAATCTGTCATACGTAGAATCTGTCATATGTAGAATCTGTCATATGTAGAATCTGTCAATAGTAGACTATGATGTCAAAAGTAGAATCTGTCAAATGTCGACTAAACGGTTTGAGGCCTCATTTACGGAGACGCGGTGCGTTCAGCGACGCGGCCCACACTTAAATCCAAACATAGGACGCTGAATGAGAGCGTTTAAACGGAGAAGCGATTTTACAAGCGTTCTTGAGATGCAGGTGGGGCCCGCGGTAATTCGAACATACGGCGATACCCGCCACCGCGGACGAAGCGGGCACCGCTACTCTTCACGCCCCGCACCACGCGCCGCGTCAGGCCCCGCATCTTCATAAACAACATCATGCACTGCCTTAAGTTTGTGTTTGAGCGTGTGATGATGCTAGCCGCTGCACGCCCCACGTACCTATCTGCATAAGCAGGCCTATAAGTAAATGAGTGTTATATGCATCAGAAGTATCAAAATTGCTGAAAATGATTGTCAGTGGTATAAGTCAGTGCACCGAGGTGCAGACACAGTAGCACGAGTCAAATAGAATTTTTGACACCAACAATTTTGCGTTTCCGGGGCTTTGTTTGTGGAGAGACAAAAATAGTGCGCACTAAATAATAGACATTTGGCCCCTGCCTGCAGCCATAACTGCACGTGAAATATTTGTATGGATATTGTTACGTTTATGTGTGTCAATTAGCGCTGAAACAGTCGGTAGATTTTTAATAATTTGAGTCATAAGTCATCATATCATCAAGTCTATTGCTGGACAATTGGACTTTGGCCCAGTGTAAAAATGAAGAAGTTTCTGTTTTCTAAAAAAATGTAGAAAAGAATACATAGTACATCATCTGCCTAGCCTTTTCCCAATTTTATTGGGGTCGGCTTCCAGTCAAACCAGATTCAGCTGAACACCAGTATTTTACGTGGAGTGGCTATAGATACCAGTAGAGTAAGATTTTCTGGCTTCTGACAATCCGAAAAGTAACGTATCCGTATTGTTAATTAATTATTAAATAATTACCACTATTAGATGATTATTATAGAGCTGGTTTTTCATACTTTGAATTTGTAAACTTACTCAATTGTTACTTGTATAACAATATGTATAAAATAATGCAAAGTGATTGATATTATTACACACTAAAATAAAAATAAAAATGAATCAAACTACTTGATATTTTTACACTCGAATGCCTTTATTTCGTCAACCAACATTTATCTTTTAATTTAGTTACTAAGCCAGATCGAATTCTCATATCTAACAACTACAAAGTTCAGCAAAGCAAAAGTCGACTGGGATGGAGCTGCGCACGCGCAACTTCTTAGCAGTCTTCGCCAGATGTCGCACTTAGGTCGTGCGATCTGTTACGACTAAGCGTATACTTTCACACATTATAAATAAATAATATTATTACTTGTTCACACCCTCCTCACTCCCACTGCAGCAATTTATAATCCCAAGAATATTTTGACTATCGAGCCCACATGCGCAAACTTCAAAAATAGACGACACTCACGTAGTAAGCTTATAAAAATAAAAATTTAAATGAAATATTGCCTCCCAAACTAGAACCGCACAGGTGACACAGATTCACACTGAATCTAGTTTCTGATATCGATTTTATTTTATTATCGGACGTGCCTACACAAACCGCGTGCTCGTAGTTTACAAGAACAGCAAATATATTTCCAATTAAACCACCGCTGTTTATTTTACTCTCATCGAACAGCTTTTATGAAAAACGCGGTAACGCGAGAGGAAAACAATAAATTTTGAAGCTTCTACAATACACTCGTGGGGGACCTTAGCCAGTTTTTGGTCAACAATAAGTAATCTTAAAATCCGTCTAAGGACTCTTGTAGAAAAGACCCCAAACTATGACCAAAGAAAACAATAAATCGTAATGACGGCGCGCCCGGGCCTCCAGGCCCCCAGGGCACCCTCGGATGCTCGCTATTTTGGACTATAAATAAATGTGTAGATGGATTGATAAATATAAATATTAGGGGCGAAACGAAGAAAAACAATGTTTATGAAACTCGTGTCGTTCGCATCATAACTGTGAGTTACGACTTCCGACGGCTGCCAACATGCATGCACATGGGTCCGCAATTTTTTGTATCACAACTTATCTTAATCTAAAAATAGATAATTAAATATTGGGGCTACCTGACCTATGATTCGATAACACATAATTTAGTCTAATCTCACGATCCATTTCACTTGGGAACTAAAAAAACATAATTTAAAATGTGTCTAAGCAGAAAGCAACTTGGTCTTTGGCCTAAGCTAGATCAAGTACCTTTCATACTTTATACGATATTCAGCAAGTGTTTGTATCAAAGTACAGGTGAATGTCGCTAATTAACTCAACAAGATCCTAAAGTCACGTCTTACAACACCAAAAGAGACATAGAAACCTATTCTTATCCCCCAAGAACTATCTTCCTAAACCTATACAAATAGACAGTGAAATGAAACGTTAGGTGTCAAACAAATTCCATGGCATAGCAAATAAATTCTGTTGCCATAATAAGATTAACAGAGTCGAGCATGCGTGTACCGCCGAGCTGACGGGACGTTAGTCACGACGGCTATACTTAGCCGATTGCATTGTCTTCTGAAATATCTATTAACGATTATTGACAAGGCATCGGCACGCGAATTCTCCCTGTGGTAGGTGCGACGAACTGCTATAAATATATTTTATGTGCGATGCAGCGACGCCGACGCAGGTATGTGACGGATAGTCGCGCGAGCACTCGCACCAGCGAACGCGACCAGCTTATTTGTGTAACTTAATCGTGCTACAACGTTACTGACGGCCCGACATGAACGACGAATACATTGTAGGTATTGATGAGATGAAGAAACATATTGTTGTCATATAGACAAACATAATGACATCGACAGTAGGTTTATGACATCGTGAAATTAATGAGCATAATTCACATCATGAATTATAGTTACTATTAATAAAAAAGTAGTTTCTCAAAATGACGGCATCAATTCAATTAATGTCCAACATCCGCATACTAAACCCAAAACACACATATCAACATAACCTGCACAATCTATAATTATATTCCGCTAACAAATTAATGAAATACGCGTCAAAGTTGCAAATTGTGAATTCAAATTGATACAATTCGACAATTGATTACAATATGCACACAAAGCAGATCGTCCACAAACACAGGCGAGCAGTCAGTGAGCCGACGTCGATTCATATCCAACGAGAGCTTTTCATTTTGTATGTTAAATTAAATTTCCATGAAACAAGATTGAATTTTTCGCAATCAACGCGTGCGAAGCTTGCTCCAAACGAATTTGTGTGTTTATGGATACATAGATTTATTTATAGTTTGTGTTAAATACATTTATTGAAGTGGAAGAGTTATCAGTATGTGTCGATACAGGGTTTGATTGTATATCTAAATGAGTATAGGTAATAACATGAAAACTATCAATAAACGTCAAACCGCGAGTGTGCATTAGGCGCGCGGCGTCGACCGCAGCGCGCCGGCGGCGAGCTAGCAGCGGCTTAGCTAATTTACAATTTAATTATCAGTCGGGATGATGCATCGTTAGCGCGCGCCAAACCGAGTTTATGCGACTAATCAATTGTTTGACGCGACCACTGCAATCACGAGCCGCCCGCCCTCTCCCGTCCGCCCGCCCCACGCGACTACGCGCCGCTAGTAATGTAAAACATGAATATCGCACATATCCCTTCACTTCAGCCGTCATGCATAAGTCACGCTCTGTACCGCTTAACATTAATCGAATGTTTCGATAATTATTTTATTGCGTTAGCTATAATGAATCTCCGTCGACACCTCGTAAAATAAGTATCGATAGACGCTCAGCAATCCGATCGAGAGAACAATGCGGCGGCGTGTCGCGCCCGCGTTCATTAAATATAGCTCAGAATCCATCAAGCGAGCGGCGTGATCGAACCGTTGCTATGGATTTATGCGCTAAATATTCGACAGGTGCCAAGTGTGTCGATCGTAGAGTTCGATCGCCGATGACTAACTACGCCCTAAATTTTATTTCAAATGTCAAATAATTTGAGCACCTGCCCTGCGCCCAGACCGCTGACCGGCCTAGCCGCCTAGCGTGACGACACACCACTTATAACTGCGCATCAATCACCGCTCAGTCAGACTGCACCTCCTTCGCACCGACTACATAGAACACTCAGGTATCTTCAAACCTGTGAACCTGTGAACTGACTTTATGAAGAGCCTACATTAGCATGTACGCGGTCAGTAAATAATGATTCCGCTACTGTTATCCGATAACGGTAAACAATTGCAAATATACGTCATTAGAAAGTCACGCAGAGTTTTCATTAATTTATTAAGGACGGTTAAAATTAACCGCTCACGAATGAGAATCGTGCGACACAATCGTAATGTGAACGTTCACAATTCGCTAATCCCGCGTCGCTACCGTTACATAAGACAGCTGAGTTGAATATAAATGTAAAACACAATAAATTTCATGCCCCGTAGGAAATGAATATTCATCACGAAATCGCCATGCATATTCTCTTTTGCTACAGAATTTCATGTTCCGTAGAGCGGCGCGCGGCGCAACGACAAAGTCAACCTTAGCGGCTCCACCATCAGTTAGTATTCGCGTGCGGCGGCGCGCGCGGTACGGCCGGGGTCGGCGGTTCAGCGAACGAGCTCTCGTAAATTTCAACATATAGTAAAGTGATTTACGAATAATTGTTGTGTTGGCGTATAACTAGAGAAATCTTTCCGCTGTTTGCCGCTGCTTAATTTATATATGAGGCTTAGGTAATTCGCGAGCCGCGAGTAATTGGTGGAGAGAACAATAGCTTTTGTCATACCCTTATCTCGTGCGCCACGTTTGTCTCTTCAAAATGCCCTCGTAAGCACAATAACGTTCACATCAACCTTATCTAAATTGTCTACATATTTCTACTTCTCGGACTTATATGTATTGTTCCTGAAAGCTTCAAAATTAGTCGGAGACAAAAAGAAACGATTTTACCTAAGCTGTTATTTCGCTTAGTTTTACTTTCGTTTTTAAGTGGCAAGGGGTGGGTTGTCAGGTGGGTAGGCACATGATAACAACAGAAGTGTAACGCAATTGGTTTGGGGCGCAAGAGTCGAGTAGGTAATAAGCACGAGACATTAGCGTAACACTTAATCGAAACATGTGTTTATCGTAACATGCGAATCGGCCTAAGGCGAATTAGTTCTCGCACAATGCAATTTGAATGCACATTACACAACGGACGAGGTACGAACGCTTTTTATTGCGGCATCGTGAGATCTTATCTCGGAACTGCCACTTCCAGCAGGCAAATTTCAGATTCCCGGTGAGTCGTCGCCGGTTTTGCACTCTACTGCGTTTAGCCCAAAGCTACTTACCGCTTAACGTGACGCGCCGCGCCCCGGTGTGGGTATGAACACGTACGCACGCACCCTACCCAACATGTTTAAAGAATTCAACATAAAATCAGCAATAAAATTGAAAACATTTTGTTACCTTTTAAATAAGTTTCGTGATGTCGACCGCTGTGCCACGCGACTTTCATCCTTCCTCGCACATGCAATGTGTACAATTTCGTATGGAGGCTTTAACTCTGAAATCATTTCTCGATCGATAAGAAGCGTTAATTTTACGAGCCAGTGATAATTTGCTAACTTCCGACAGAACATCGCCCTAGTTGAATCGTTCCGAGCACTTGCCGTACAAAATTACTAATTCGAAACCGAGGAACATAATTAAGCAGACTTATTGAAAACATGCGTGGCTTGTTACTGTACCTATCTATTTCATTACTTATTTAAAATTAGTAAGTAGGTACATACAATAAGGTGTTGGTCCACATGCCCGGGCCGCGACTACGGCGACCGCGTGTATGACCGGCACGGGTAACAAAAACAATTTGCAGCTGTTACGTTACATTAATTAAATTAACGACATTTTTGCAGCGTTGAATTAAATTCCTGGTCATCTGAAAATTATTGAGTATCAGCTGTTAATCTGCACAAGATGTAGCAGATGACTCAGGCTAATAGGATGATAGGTAAGTAGATACCTACTTGTGATCTCTTATCGGACCATAACAATTTGTTCTCTACCAAAAGAAATTCCTGTCCACTATTTTTCTTTATTAAAGCTATTTTATATTAATTACATTTAACCATGAGCGGTGGCGTATTCCTCGTAAAGAAGCGAGGCCGATGATTACGGTAAAATTAATTACATTGCATTAAACGACAGTCGGTCACATGAAAACATTCATTACGGCCGGCAATGGATCAACAGAGATACAACAACAACATGTATTATCTAATCGCATCTATTTAAGCCTATTTTGTATAATTATCCGTATTTTGTTTTGCATGCTAAAATTATTCGCTTTTAAAAGGACTTTCAACATGCAAACGGCTCTAAAATTTTAATGAGTAGTGAGCGTAGCACTGGAAACTTTGTAACTAAACATTATGACTAATACAATATTGATGTCAATCGGATTCAGCATTCGTTTGTTCAATTTTGTATTCTCATTTTATTGCCATTTATTTAAACGAACCACGAATATTTTTAACTAACTTGTACATAGGTACGTGTACATACAATATAATTTTCAAGCATGACGCTGATGATGCAACAGAAAAATATTTTTTTTATTAAATAAAACAATACTCCATTAAACCGGATTATTTGTATGGAGCAATAAACATAATATGCATAATTACTTCTTGGAAAGATTACAAGTACTCGGTTAATTAATAGCTTGCCAAACTGAGAGCATGCGCCCGCGCCGGCCGGGCTGGGCCCAACAATGGATAATTATTTTCACTGCAATGCTTTTTATTAATTACACTCCCCAATGACGCCTTTGTATTGTAATTTGACAAAAATTCACAGGTTTCACACGAAATTAGCCAGCGAGCTAGCCAACCACTGAATAGACAGACAAATTAATTCCAATAAGAAAGTTACATTATTTTTATTCACATAGGTGTGCACCTACCTTGTTTTATATGCCTCTAATGAATGAGCACACCTCTGTTTAGCAGTAAATAACTTAGTGAAGTACCTGCGCAGGTAGATAGTGTTTATCGAATCAAAATTTGTTACATGCCATATAATTTGTTCGTCACGGTGGATGCATAGGCACTGAGATTAATTTACGTATTCACTTGTAACTTAACAACCTTTATACAGTCTAGTATATCTTGCCAACTTTACTGAGAAACTATTCCAGCGCAATTAATATACTCATTACATGTTGGATGTAACGAGAAATCTAATTAGAATGAAAACTTCCTGTTGGGCTAGGAATGGCGACAGCTTTGATGTGTACAATATTGGACTTGCGAATATCTGTGGTGCCTTGTGTCCGACGTAGGATGAAGATGACTAGCAAATGAAATAATGCACAGTCGGTGAAGAATTGTAGTAATGGTATCTGTATAATACTAAGGAAAATGTAAATATTGGCACAAAACACGCTAGGTTAGTAGGTAGATACATCGGGTGCCAAGCGTTCATCATAGTGATTGACACGGAGGCAACTCTGCTTGACCCGTAAACTAGTGCAAACGGAAAACGTTACAATAAAAATCCTAGCCGACACTAATAAGACTCATTGTATAAATCATGAAACGTAACAGAAAATTTAAAAGTTCCCGCAACCGTTTTACAAACAATCTGTGATTTATTGGTGGCGAAATTAGGACGCTCACACGCTGACTAATGTATTAGAAGCGAACAAGCACATAGCAATCCAATAAACACGCTTCTTAATTCCAGCGTGCGGCACACCGGTAGCAGGGACACGGGTGGCGACCAGCCGCGGGGCTGATTGGCTCCATGCCAACAAGGTGAATGCCACGAGCCACGCATCGGGTCGAGCAACCCACTTTACCCAACACACGGAAATATATCCTGCCCTCGATACCATAATGTCCGCTTATCTAGTCATACCGCGCCACTCGCCACTCGCCACTCACCACTCGCATCTTAGCGCTGTTGTCCGCCGAACACTTGCTACAGGAGGTTTTAGCGCTGTTCGAGTATTTTC
Source organism: Melanchra persicariae (assembly GCA_947386135.1). Classification (NCBI taxonomy): domain Eukaryota; kingdom Metazoa; phylum Arthropoda; class Insecta; order Lepidoptera; family Noctuidae; genus Melanchra; species Melanchra persicariae. Next base: position 10,138,757 of record OX376653.1, on the reverse strand, counting down.
ACACAGCTCGATAACGTTACGATATCGATACCAACGAAATATGGGAACACATGGCGCGGTTTACACCAGCTAGCGCAACTAGATGTCTCTACCTAAATATCGTGGAAATTATCTCAAACATTTGCTTGCCTTGGCTATTCTATTTCGGTTTGCCTACCATAAATTCAATTTCTGATTCAAATGCAGAAACAATCTTGCAATGGCTTAAACAATTAGGATTTAGTTCTTGCTAGAAATATTGTAAGGTAGTAAGTAGTTATTTCTGTTTGGGAAGTGCGACATTGTTTACGAAATGGTGCTCATCCTACTTCAGCGTTGTTACGTGATTCGATGGTCCATGTGGCAATGACATTGACGAAATAAATAGCGTTTGATTTTATTTCGCCGCCGTTTGTTTGTACAAACTTGCAATCGTCGTGTTCACAGTTTAACACGTCTGTTTTTACTGTTCGCAGATTCTTTGTAATGAATGATTATCGCGTCATTTGTCTATATTTATGTTTATGACTTGTTTATATCCTGTCATTGCTAGAAAAAGATTTCAAATCATGAATAAACTGCGCACTGGAAAACAACACTGTTTCGTAACTATTCGTGATACATTTTTGTTTCATAAATGATTAAATATAGTTTATATATTTATTTCGTTTTTTAAAATTAACTAAATATATCTCATAAAAGAAAAGCACTGTGTTTCTATGTCCATCTATAAGAAAACCACCGATACGTGATTAGAATTCAAACTGTTCATAATTTTCAGCGATGTTCCTTATCGGAAATATCTAAAAGAAACACTATCGCTAGCTAAACTCATATTAGATAACTTTAAAACATAGGACCTAATAGAAATATTATAAGATTAGTAGCAACTAAGTAATATAACCAAGACTGCAATTTGGCACAATACATCAGCAGTGCGTACCGCGTTCATTTTGGAAGTTTGCCGGGAACTGTGCAATTCTCAGCAACGGATCAACGCGATCACACGTTGGCACTGAATTTTAGAGTTCATTGTACTACTACGTAACGTTTTCTAGGGTAAATATATTTGTATGTCGTATCGCGGAAATATTTTATCAAAATATCGTATAACTTTTTTCAGCAACTGAAAATCTTATTGATGCTGTTTTGAAAGGTTTGGCGTTAGACGTACCTAGTAGGCAGTCAGGCTCTCTGCAAGAACCTGAGAGACTAAAATGGGTGTAATAATTATTATTACAGAACAGAATCGTGGCTGCAACTCAACTGAATTTCGCCATCGCGTTGCTTGAAAAATGGCAAGTTCTGACTCAGCGCGTTTCATTCGCTGTAGTTAGTATTATTTTTACAATCAATAACTTCTTATGGGGTTATTTAAAGGGATATTTTTAAATGCACATCTGTATAATTTAATGCATACCAGAAAAAATAATGCTGTGCAAAAAATCCCAATTGATTAGAAAACATGTCTTACAAAAAAACTAAAAAAATCATCCAAAACGAGATGACCTTTTTATTGAATTCACACCAAAAATGTGGTTCATACATCGGATTTATGATTTATAAAACAAAAATACGAATTGTTTATCAAAAATACTAACTTGCACTCTAAATTGCACTTCCCTGAAATAGCAGGTGGTTATCATGGTTACAATAGTAGCCGGTCATTGGGCACCCCAACTCGGACAGGTTAGGTTAGAAGGGGATGGCGGGGTCAAGTGAGCGAGCGAAGCGAGCGAACAGACCCGCCATCCCCTTCGCGGTTATTTTTTTTTAAACCACCCAGAAATATCATTAGCCAAATATTCGTTCAGTAAAACAGTTCTGCAAATACCATTAAACAGTATATCGAATTTGATTTATTTAGTGTGCATAAATTTGAGTGCAAGTCAGTATTTTTGGTTTAACTTTGAAATATTTTGATCGAAAAAAGGGAATATACAGATATCGATTTAAATACATGCCTTATTTAAATGTTAGCATACAACCTAATTATACATTATCCATGGGTTTTTACTTAGACCTAGGTATCTGAAACGACATAAAGCTGACAGATACCTATAGGTACAAAAATCGTCGAGTGGACCATGATTCTCATAAGTCTAATAAGAGTGCAATTGCCAGAATATTTTCTTTGCTAAGTTTTTGTTCCCAATTAGAAAATATCACGAAATAATGCAATCTTGTAAGTTCCTATTTATAGAAAACTCGTTTTTTTAATTTCAGTATTTAAAGCACCGCTTTACAATAGCGATATTTATCCAGACATTGTGATACAATCACACAAGTTAATGAGCGCGCTGCTACAATATGATAACAAACGTCATGCCTACATATTCAATTCGTGTAGCTGTAGGTATTGCAGCTGAAATGCAAATTGATATAATGCAGGAAACGTCTGAGTGGGCCTCATAGCGGGAGCCTATACCACATGAGTAGCATAACTTCGTTTACATACGACAGTCAGACGCATTTGCATCCCAAATGTTCGGGCGGACCGCTCGTTCGCTCGACTTATCTCTGTACCAGGCAAAATATTACAGTTTGTGCATCGCCACTCGCAATGTGCATAACTGAATGTCAATACAGGAATAAAAAAGGCCACCAGAGGCGTTCCCTCGCATTCGAGGCGGATATGCTGTAAACCAATGGGCGAGCAGAGCTCAGCATATTCATAACGATATTACCGCCGTCGGAGCCGCGGCGTCATCATAATTCATACATAATAACCCTTCCGACGACGCAGCGCCGCGCCGCCGCACCGAATGCGTCTCGTTCACGCCAGCGAGCTCCTTCGGAGACGAACAGAGACGCTCGATGCTCCAAATATCATAATTCATAATTTTATTTTTTACGACCGACGTCTTCCACATACACATACGTATCTACGTGTAGCTGAATTTTCCGTTTCACTCTCTCACATTGCGAGAATCGCCCCACACGTGAAATGAAAACAATGTTTACCGAGTTTAATTTTAATCTGAAATGTGAAATTGAAAGATATAGTTAGTTGGAATACAAGAAACAGAACATGTTGGGCATGTAAAGACGATGACAGCTATTTGTAATTGGAATATGACGAGCCTGGTGCGCGTGCGCTCGGCGCGTCTCATTCGTCAGTTTATAAATAGAGCTCGGCGTCTGCGCCGTGACGACTCGCGCCATTAATTTATATGAAATAACTGTCGGCAGACGGAAAAATAAGTTCGATCGGGAACGGCCTTCTCCACGATAATATTTATGTTTTACGAAGTGGCAGACGGACCCGGGCGTGTTGATGTACGCGTGTCAGAACTGTATGTATGGGAGGTATCACAGGTATTAATGCTAGATTCATACCGACTCCCACTTGCAGATGTAAATAAATAAACTGTTCGGCTCCTTTCATTTCTAACGTATGAACAAACAGTAAACTGATTTATTGTAATTTACATACGAATGTGCAGATGTTTGGTCATAAATATAGGAAAGATAAATACTTGCGGAACCCACCTCATTCTAATATATCCGCATGTTTTGTTTCAGTTTTAAAGGTAACATTTTGCAATGGAAATCTCCCAAATGTTGTATACTGGCCATTTGGTGACACGTTGTCGCTCGAGATGAAAACGCAAAGCTATAATAACCCTCTTCGAGGCTGTTTCTTTCCTCATTACTACTTTATAAACATCACCAAATCCTCTTTCACAGTTCTTTTGAGATTCAATAAACAACCGAAAATACTGATTTCCGACGATAATAATGTTCGCAAAGTACGCAAAGACAAGATGAGACATAAATTCGTTAGCACGTGTGTAATCGTCACGAACATGCGACAATAATTTACGTTCGTAAATTTTAAAGTTGACATCAGAAAGAACATCTTATAAAGCGATAATTCAAGCACATTCTAATGAGTCATGCTCTTATTCAGCGGTGAGGAGTAAACCACACATAGACGTGCACATTTCACTGTTTATTTTGTTTCAGCATGTGCCTAGAGGCGCCTAGCATGTTTTAGTAGGTATAGCCGCGAATTTGTTGGATAGTTTCAGGTATATCGCAATCGAACTAATCGAAAAAAAATCCGGAAAAAACTTTATGACTAATTTGTAAAATAAATGTTTTTCTAACCTGCAAACCACAGAAGCGCTTTGTACAAAATTGATACTTATTCAAAGAATGTAATCTGTGAACGTGTGTAATTTTTTACGTATAAATTGTCATAATCTACACCTACTCCATTCGTTAAACTCATTTAGAACCTAGATTCCAGCACATAAAAAAGTCAATAACCCTCAAAAATTCCAACTCGCAATAATATTTTCACATTTTTCTTTTGCAATATGAAGTTAATGTCAGTCAATTTATGTCAACAAGTTTTGTTTACTACTGAAACTTCCTAAATACCTGTTAAAATAAAAAAGAAATATCATGAAATAGGCGAAATATACAATAAGTTGTCGTCGCCGGACTAATGGCCGCTCACTTCTGCCACACAAGATGAACTAATAAATGCCCTCGTCATTTATTTTCACTACCTACCACACTCTTTAATTCACGAAAACCTTATTTTTCAGTTATTACTTTTTAAAAATAAGTATAGTTAATCATTCCTCAAATCAAGATGTGGATGTGGACAATATAATTGATTAATGCATTAGGTACCACTTTCCAAAAATAAATATAGTTAGTACTTCCATTAAAAAAATGAACACCGCATGCCATTACACTTCATCAAAGAATTTCAATTCGTTAAAGCTACTCCACAAAGATATAAATTCGACAAATTAATTTCACTCACTAACGAATTCAAAGACTAATCTATACAAAAGATAACAGATATTAACCTAATGGATTCCTGAGTTACTCCATCTGAACTCGTATTTAAAATCTACAGATATTTAAACACATCGCCCTCGCGCGCAGCTCGCCATAAATAAAATAAATACAAATATTCTCACGTAAACGAGTACCTCGAAAGCGTTCATTTACATTTGTGAATGTAATAAATGAGGCATCTTCTTCTAAATACAAAAGTAAACTGACGAAAATAGTCTGTTTTTGAAATAGCGTCTGCCTATGATTAGAAACTGTCTACTAAGAAATATATGGCGAATCCGCGTTCCACACATATTTATGTAACGTAATAATAGGCAAGACTGTAAAATGTATATAATAGTGTTGTAAAATATGTGTGTGATAAACTGTTGTGTTTTGACTTGACTTTATTAGTTATTGTCGAACGAATTCAGTCGAGCACGCCATTGTAGTTTATACAAATCTTCATATACATATTGTGTTGTATAAGTATGGCAAAAGGGTTGGCACACCTGCATATTCATTCTCATACTTGCCATTTATAGATTTACGACCAGGTATTGGACCAACAAATAAGATCTTCCAAAAAGTGCCTCCAAAAAATATAATAAGAGCATTACAAAAAGCTCAGCAAGACACGTCAACGTCTCCCGCGCACCATTGGCCGGGCGAACAAAGAAATATTACCGAGCGTTTATTTGTTCTCCTCCACGCCATATTTGCTATTAAAACGTTTTGTTTTGTTAATATTTGGTCTCGAGAAGCTCTTTATTGAACCGAAGTATGTTTGAAAAAATAAATCAGAAAGCCAACTTCATAGAACAGCCTCAGAAAGCCATGTCAAGAGAACTTTAAACAAATATCATGCATGGTACTAATTATACGTTAGTTTATTTAGATTATACTTATCTAGTTTATAACATATTTTAGTGCACCATAAACAAACATAGCAAGATTTTACAGCTCCTGACGGTCCCGGCTCACATTCGAGGCATTGTGCCTCTTATAATTTTTATTAGGGGCAATCCGTCCGCCTTGATTTACTTCTTCCCGAACTGACGGATCTTTCATTTAATTTACGGTTCTACCCCAGTCTTCCAAACGTAATAAAATGTTACAAAAACAAGCAAAAATTACATCGTCCCATCGGGTGTTGTAGACTTTTTATTTATGAAATAAACAAGAAGAGAGACCTGCATTAAATTATAACCAAACTGTAGTGGATATCGTTAGGAAAAGTTCTGTATCTAATATTAGATTAGGTAATAAAGAGTTTGTTAATGTAGCTACTTAGTAAATAAGACATTAAAACTCAAAACTTTCAGTGTGTTATTATAAGCCCTATTACTGACTGCTGCTGAAATGAAAGAAAATATGTCTGAATTTTGTAAATACCTACACATTTTTCAGCTCGTCGAAATCCATGAAGTGGTTTAAAATTGTATGATTTATGTTTCATACAATCGTAACAAAAATTTATTGTTCGTATTTTTGGTACAAATGGTCGGCGGGGCAGCCCACTCCCATCGCCTCGTATCCGACAAGCACTTGGCAACGATTCAGAGATTGTTATTATAATAATGACTCTTCTACTCATAACACTACCTATTGCCTCGGGAAATGTCTTCGTATCCTCAATAAGCCATAACTCGTCAATACATTAAAGTCACACTAAATTGAATTTCAAATGAATTCTTTGATTCATAAGATGCTGCATCTGTGTTTCGAAATATCTTTCGCAATAAAAGGTATCTCAAATAAAGCAAAAGTTTAAGCGCAACAAAGCAGAATATCTCAAAAGATTCCCATGAAGTTCGTTTGAATTAAATAAAAAACTGCATTAAGAAATTTTAATTATTCGTAGCTACATCATGAGCGAGCCAACACTAACATGTTCGCCGTGTGTCTCATTTGCAAGTAACAGGATGCGTATTATAGACCCACGAAGGCAATAAGATAAAAAGACGCTCAATAAGGCGCGATCAGAGGCAAAAATGAAATAAATTGCCGGTGAATAAGAGTGCTGTGTGCAATTGAGGCGAACACGCTTGCTCATTAGACGCGCTGGGGACGACCCGCCCGCCGCAGAGCTGCGCCCGCGCACCGCTGCACCCGCGCCCGCGCCACCTACCCCAGCGGCACGGCCTGAACTGCCATCATAAACCCAATAATGCAATCTGCATATACAAACACCATCCTTCTACTCTTCTTAAACGAAAACAAAAGTATTAAAAATTCTCAGAACGTTTAGCATATGAAGCTGGCCAAAAGTGGCGACAATGACTTCACTTGCAGCCCTTTTGCCGAAATTCTGTAAAATCGCCGGCCATTAGCATAACAAAGACGGTGATTTAGAATGACAGCGTTCGGGTCCGCACACGACGTCACTTTCACTTATTTCGAGATTTAGCAAAAAAATGTTTCCTACTATTATTATAAAGTATTTAACTGGTGTGTATATCGATATGGAAATTGTTTAAAACCGCAGGCTCCCGGGAACAATGTAACGACAGCAAAACGCTGGAGCGTGTCGGGGCGACACAAAAACTTATTTCACTCGGATATGGAATCGAAACGCCAAGAATAATGAAAGGCATGTCTCGGTTTGCATAATGCGGCAAATTAATAGTAGATTATGCACCCAGGGGATAAAGCAGTGTCTTGTGTCACGGGCGTTATATTGAATCTCGAACGCAATGAAGGATTCGGGAGTTAACTCCCGAGCGAAGCGAGGGAGTTTAGAGTTTAACTCACGAGCGAAGCGAGGGAGTTAATACAAGAATCCTGAATGCAGCGAGGGATTCAAGCTAGCCCAAGGCAAAGACACCTTTATCCCCGAGGAGGATACTCTACTTTTCACACCTCCTGTGAGAAAATAAGAAGCCATAATACGAAAAACAAAGTATTTTAAATTTACAAACACTAAGTAGTGATATGTATTTAGAACTATACTGTATGTATACCTCCTTAAAAAAAGTTAGTTTAATACCATACGGATTTGCAATATCCGCGCCTTTTTTGCGTTCCACTCGGTATACCTACCACATAGCGGCCACGACCAACTCGATTTTCGTTTTTTTTTTTACTTCTCTGTGGGTAAGTAAATATGTGCAGGCTATTGTATTGTTAGCAACCTAATACAATTTATGTGTACACAAAGCTTTATACAGAGCTTTATATCAGCTGGTAGAATGGGTTCGGACGCTTGGCTGTATGCAATTTGAATTTAGAACGTCATAGGAGATGCTCGAGAAAATAGCTTTAAATTAATAAATCGACTATAAATGGGTTTTAAGTGTTATTCTTATCCTTTTATACAATAATCCGTACATAACCAATTATTGTTATAATATTGTCTTCAATCCTGGTCAATCCTTATGATTCTGTAGAAATTCGAGAATATCATCCCTAAGTAGTAAGAGTATCGAGAATATCTTTCCTCTTTCTGGGACAGAAAGAGAGAGACAGAGACAGAAGGCGTTGTAAGTAGATACCTAATATACCGCCGATTGAGCAGACAGATGAGGTTCCAAATTTAAATCACATTATTGACCAGCGGGTTATAATGAAATCCAGTACAATATTATTGCCCGGCTGTGCCACCGGCTAAAAATGACTCACTTTAGGTTAGGTTGGCATGACATATAATTTGACGTTTTCGATCAGGTGGTGTGAAAATAAATTTTTGGTTCTGCTAAACGACGGAAAAACAAGTCGATGGAGTTGCTACTACTCACATGCTACAAATATTTTTTGAGTGAAAATATCTTGTCGGCATAATGTTTACATAGTAAACCCGTGCGTGCTTTTGAGAATACAAAAATACAATGAAAAATATATGACAAGGAATTTCAATTACAAGTTTGGATTTTATGTCAAAACGAAATTGGTGTGAAGTTGAGCGCGAGTCCACACACACATGTCTGTATGAGCTAGTAACGTTGTGGTAACGAGGGTGGAGGCGCACTGAGTCCACGTCACACATCTCCACGCACCATTTGCTTGCACCCGGGCGCATCGCGGTGCATCCCGGAGGGGCCTCCTACAGAAATAGTATAATATCATATCAAATGTCTACGAGCGCGTGCCATGACTACCGTGTCACTCACATCCACCGACTGTCACCGACACGACACCCCGGCTGCAAACTAGACCACTTGTTTTACGTGTTATGTTTTTACCGTTGTGCTCGTAAGGATTAAAGTTCAAGCTTCCAGTAAAAAACTTAAAATCAAGTCGTGTACCTGGCTCTACTTCTAATATTTAAATAGGTACAGCTGATTGTGTAGGTATCTTTCCGCAGAATTTAAGATAGTAAAAACGTCCTTCCAAAGTGTTAAAATTTTATTAACATTTAAACAATAGCCAAAAAATGCTTATGACCATCGGTCGTGCCATAAATTTTGTAAACGTGTCATTTTTTTGGGTCTAATTTTGAATAAATTCAAGTTTTTTGTGCTCATGACTAATTGGTTGGCTGCTACAGCGAGTAACGACGGGGTGCAGGACACAATTGTTTCGTCGGGTATTGCAAATATAATAATAAAAGTTTATTACCCCGTTTCTGAAAGGGTTTGTCTCAAGCCGCACTGAAAGGGTAGCTGTAAAACCTCAGTCCGTGCCATCATAAGTCAAAACGGGACGATTGTTCGGTTGCATATCGCCATAAATCAGTTTTAGAAAATATTCAATGAATGGCAGTGCTCGTTACTCAATACAGGATCATTATACAAATATAGATTTTTGGCATTTGTGCACGCTCCGCGGTGGGAGGTATACAAGGCTTTGCAAAAATGTTAACTGTGTAAACGTTTCTGAGAAAAGAAAGCTGTTGTTCGCTGAGAATTTGTTTTGTCACCTGCTAGGGCTTGTGTCAGAAGAAATTGACATATCTATTTTTAATCATTGATAAATGGAAGAACTTTCGTGATTTCGGAATAGGAAATACTAGTGTAAAAAGTGAATTAAAAAACTTTAGTAGGTACTTAGGGAACCTAAGTACTAAAGTTTTTGTATTTAGGTTCCTTCAGAGGTTCGCGCGTTCGCGAAAGATTGCAGGAGTGGAAGCGGCCATTTGTTCATGATTGGGACAGATAGTCCAACAGAACTTTGCCACTGACAGAAGAAGGACCTGATGATCAGTGACTGACAGGACCACCACCCATCTTCGAATATAATAATGCAGCTCATCAGCAGTTCAGACAACAACGGTGGAAGAAGGCCACCGTTCCTGGCATGCTTCGGGATAACCAAATAACTACCAGTTTTTTGCAGACCAATGTAAGACAATATAGATATGAGACAACCTAGAGAGGTTGTCTGAAAATTTGCAACGTTATTGAGCTATCCAAGCTGTAAGCCAAACCAACCAGCCAATTAGTCACCCAATTCCTATTCAAATCTCAAAATACACAATGACATCAAAGCTGTCACAAGCAGAGAGTCAGTGTCATCATCAGAACGTCAGCATTGATGGAAGAGTGATGGAGCGGGTCACCGGCGGGGTCAGCGCCGCCATGCGTCATCGCTAACGACGACAAATGACGTGCCGTGACGCGACTCAACAATATCGCCGTAGCTTTACATGCGCGTAGTAGGTACGTAGATATATTATGTAGTACCGTAAGGTTGTGTGAGAATGTTTAAGGAAGCATTTTTGTATTGGCAGCAATGTGACTTGTTTATTGTTGGTAGAGAGAGAAAAGTTAGACGGCTTTCACTTTTTAAGATTTTGGTTTGATGCTATCTACACAGCTTAGCCTAGCCTGCTGTGTAGCAAGAAGAGACAAAGTTCGACTATCTAAATCGACATAATTCTCACTTAGGGTGCTTGTGAATGTTGTTCCTCTTGGTCGTAGATTTTTGCAAGATTGAAACTATAATAATAAGTGTACTTTCGTCTGTATATTCGACATATTAAGTTTGTGTGTCATCATTATTGTAGTTGCCCTTGCCTTGTTTTACAGGTGAATCTGATTTTGTTTTAGAGCGTGACGTAGCATTGCTGCAAGCATGTGTAAGCAATGTGTTGAAATACATTGCAAATAAATAACTATTTATTACTATTTTTATTGGGTAGGTTAATCGATCCATTTGGGAACTGATGTTAAAATCAAACATTGATGACAAATGAGGCCTGTCGATACGTAAATATTATTTACTTGATTAAAATAACTCAATTCCTTTTAAAAAGATGTAAAAATTAATAGTTAATGTTTGACAAGTCTAATGTTTTCACTGATGACAGACTGGTGCTCAAGCGCACGTTCTGAAAGAATCGAACTTATTTTTTACCAAACAGAAGGAAAGTGTCAGTCGTCACCACTATCCGTCACAGCGTTCGTTTCCTGCTGGATGCACATTAATAACGTTTTAAAACTCTGCTGATCTTGACTTTATTATCTATGCTCATCATTTAACGTTTTTATGAGAACATTAAATATTCAAAAAAATCTGGGCATGCAATCTATGATTTGTGATATGACATCCCACTCGCGTCGCTCGACGTCAAAACGTGAAGACGTGAATGTTTATTTTTTGTGAAAAAAAAAATAAAAGTTGTTATAATACGCATTTATAAGAATGAATGTTATACAAGTTTCCCACAGAGATTTAACAAGGAGACAGCGCGCCGGCTGCACGCGTCACAGAAATAGCACACAGTGGTCGAAAAATAAAATTTTCCCCAAATAGACAGAAATATACAAAAATGTGAGGCAAAGGCGAGGGGCGAGCGTGATGGCGTGCCGTAATGTGCGCCCCTAATTAAAACGTTAAAAACCGACCGCTTCTGAAAAACGTCAATTTTGAAGAGAAATGTGCCGTCCAAAAGATCCCCTTTCATACTTTTGTTCCTTTTATTTTTATCATTTGAGCTTTTAAAAGAAACAAATTGCAAAGAATATATGTAGCATCACAAAGTTGGGAGGGGTATTTTTAACTTAGGTCACAAAGAGTCGCTCTGGGATGTGCTTAGATTGTTATACGAAGTTTGCAGTGGTATTTTAAAAAGGAAGGTGGCTTGCGTACCTAAGTATACCATTTACTGTAATAATCATACCGCTAGATATAAAACGATTGGTTATGATTTGCAAAATAAAATCTGCTTGAATATGTGTGAGATAGATTAGTAAAAGTTATAAACTTCAATCAGCGGAATTAGCGGACGGGTTAGGGTAGTTGAGGCTTTATAATTACAATACAAACATGTTGCTCCTTAGCCATCTGGAATTTTAAGGGTACCTAGTGCTTAGAACTTAAGATTTGTTGTACCTAACCATGTAACTTAATAACCTTATTTAATTTAATATTTTCTACCGCTATCATAATGTTTTAAACAATAATAATAAAATTATTATTACTAATATTTAACTATACCATTGTATAAATTCAAGTTCTTCAAACTTAACAGACAGATGTGTTGCTGCGGAGTTTGGTGCGCCATTTCTTCTTCCCAGCTGAAACAATAGGAAGTGGTGACGGGCGGGCGTTTTGATGACTGTCTCCATATAAATTTTGACTTTCAAAAAGTGCTGATTTTCAGCCTGTTTTTGATAAATGATTTTTGATTTAAATCGATTGGATCTTCACTAAACCTGTCTGCTGCTCTACGGTGGACTGGCAGATAGGTATTGTTTTTAAGTCATGTTCGGATCACCAAGATTATATTTTATTCTATTTTTATATATGGCAAACAAAGTCGATGTCGACTATTCTGCCAATGTCCAAAGTAGATTGGAGAAGCAAGTGTGCATTGTTTTACTAATTAATAGAGGGAGCAAAACCAAGATTATATAAAACGATATATACTTACTTCTTACTTACTTATTCTACCTATTATAGGTAGTTATTTGAGTGACAATTCTACTAATTTTCAAAGAATGTTCGAATCCGCATCTCACTGACAATCTGTCAAAAATGTGCGAATGCGAACGTTGTTTAAAAATGAGTAGAATGTGCGCTCCGATGAACACGGGCTCATTTTATTTTGCATTATTAGCAGCCAATATAAATAATGGAATTTCATTCTGTCCGCGTACTCTGCACCAAACAATAAATTTATCCATCTATTTGTACAAATCGTTAAATTGGGGTTTAGTTAGAGTTTGAAACACGGACATGGAACGAATGGATAAATCTAGCCGTTAAATCGATATGCAGATCTGCATCGACATTCATTACCTAATTAAAATCGCAAGCCCCTTCCGCTCGCTACATTTCTCCAACGCGCTGCCAATAAATTTCATCCGCCAGTCGCCCCATAACGATAACCAGTTCCTCGGGAACTATCGTTCAATCTGGCGTCGATGCCGTATGTTGATCCGGTCGTGTACCCGCCGCTCTTCGCAGACGGCGCTGTCGATACCTATGTATTATTTAGTGGCAGCACTAGGGCTCCGCAGCTCGCAGCCCGCAGGCACGCACCAGTGTGCGCCACGCAGCGCCACACACCGCCAGGCCGCGCCACGCACACAGCCGCCGCCGCCGCGAATGTCTCGGGCCACGTCAGCCCACAGATAACGAGCTCACATATTCATAAAGAATAAAGAATTATCCAACAGCCTCTTCACTCTCCTCGCCCGCCGCCTCCCTTTTTGATCGTAATGCTCTCATTCACACTCTCTGGCCGATCTCGATCTATCCGTTCCCCTCTAAGGACTCGATAAGAACGGTCTTACGGCGACTCGGCGGAATTGGATTATGGACTTTAATTTATTCTGAAGAAGAAATATTTCATTTATCGTCGGCACACGCTCATGAAACCCTTTAACTCCTGGCGAGGCGCGGTCGAGTCGTTTCAAAACGATCATTCTAGTCTGAGACGTAACGACCGGTTTTAATTCTTACATCCATGATACGAGAGACCATTTCATCGTCGAGTCGCATCGGACAAAAGATCATTGTAGAATTAACAGGTTTGGGAGTCCAACCCTCGGAGTCAGCATCTTTATGGGCGACATATTTGATTCGAAAACTTGTTATGCTTCGTCCTAAATAAATTATAACGAGAAATTGTAATCATTAAATGGATATATTTAATGTGTGTAGATGTCGGCGCGACTCGGCGCGACTCGACGCGGCGCGGCGCGAGTCGGGGCGGCCGCGCGGCCGGTGCTGCGCGTATCGGCCTACACGAATGCGCGCTCGCGGGAGATAGCTCGCACAAATCTTCGCGACCTTTGTTGCTGCTGCTTTTATGTGTCTCTCTCACTTAACACGACATTGGAATGATTTACTGGCCACGCGATTTTACCATATATGCAGATTTGTATTGTTTTCAGCACATCATCGTTTAACCGCATCATTTCTCCAATTCTATGCGTGATAGTCAACCATAGTTTTCCAGCTCCACTAGTTTCTTCGTCAAAGATACTAACAGGAAAACTGTGCCAAAATCCACCAGATAAGCACACAGAGCAAGCATACTCCCGATAACTTTATTTCACACCTAATATTAAGCGTTACCTTTCTAACTTTCCAAAAAAAATGAACGAGTTTTTTGTTAAGCTCTCCTAATTCTCATAAGCATTCGACTCCGTCGTCCCACGCAACCGAATGTTTACTCAGCTCTCAATATTAATTTAAGACATTAAGACAATTTATATGAATATGGAAGCAAGCAACTATTTCATTAATTAAAATGGAAATTGTTTATTGGCGTGGGCGGCAGATCCAGTTTAAATGAACGCAGTATTAAATACGATCGATTGTAGAATAATTGTTTATCTGTTTCAGAAACGTGCTTGGCTTTTAAATCAAATTAATTTATACTGTTATAAATCTGGACATAGCTTGCGTAGATACTTGAGATTTCTATTTTTGATAAATAATTTCTAGCTAATTGATACTAAAGTCAAAAGGATTAGTCGATAATTTTCTGATTCTGACTTGTCGGCTATGTTTTGATAAGGCTTCTAAGTGATTGTTGAGACCTGAAACTAGTGCAAACAGCTGAGTATGAAACACCTACATATTTTTTCTCGGTTTCCTATTGGACCTACCTACTTACTAAGTAGGTATTGATTCTGACTAGTGACACTTTACTCCTAGGGTGTAGTTGGTGTGCAAATGGATGCTGCTTGGTGTACTGGTTGTCCTATACAGACATCTGTGAAATCGAAAATGATTTCTCATGCTGGCTGGTAGTAACATTCCGCCACAGTCAAGAGGCTGTACTATCCATCAAGCACCAATCCTCTAAAAGGTAAGAGCCCTTCAGCTCAAAAAAAATATCCAGGGTGGACGAGTCAAACCCGAGCACAAACTTTCACTCGAGGTGTTACGCAGGAATACCTGATAAGAAATCCTCATAACATGATTTCCGATCTGGCAATCGTATCCTGTCTGCATCAGACTTCCAGAGTTCCTAGACGAAGTGCCATGTGTATTCTATCAGCGAAAGCGTTTGTCGAAATGCTAAAATATAAGGGAGTGATCAGTGTGATCACACTGATCACGCTCTGAGTCGGCGCAGCGATCAGCGTTTGTCAATCCCATACATAACAGACTTTTTTGTCATGTTACTTGTCTAACTCTATGAGGAGGTTCATAGAGTTCTGTTTACCGTAAAATCAAATATCGCCACCAATATGGAATACGCATAAAAAAAATATATTTTATACAGAGTTTATTTCAAAATACACAAAAATATAATACAGTGAAAATAGAATCAAAATTTATCGAAAGCAACGAGATTTAACTATTTTAAACAAATATATCTGTCCCTCTCGTGAAGACGCTGTTTTGTATGGCAGCTGTATAGGTGTCGCGGTATTTGACGTCAGAGTTCGTATCGGACTTCTCTTTCTAATTGTCAACTTTAAAGCTTTATAACTTCACCGCTGATTGAGGTATTTTATAATTGTTAACCGCTCAAGCACCGGCAACACACCGGTGTGCGCCGAATTAATCGCGAATTTAGTGTTTATTTACCAATTACATAAGATTTATTTTATACCTATTTGGGAATTTTCACATGTCGGGGCTGGAGTAGAGCTAATAAAATAAAATAATTGCATGCATATTCATTGCAAAACAGGTTGGTAACCCCACTTCGTTGTTATTAGAGCAAAGAAAAACGCTGATCCCAAAATGATGAATTCATGAACCCTCGTAGAATAAGCCATATTTTACAATAACCGTCGGAAAGACTGTTTATTACACCTCATGACCTCAGTCCTAACGGGATCAGCATTTTTCCAACGTTGAAAAACATATTATCAATATGAAACCTTTCCTTATTACAATCTACAGATTTCCCCAAAAAATCATATAATTATTGAATCCCCAATATCTATTCTTATAATCAGGTAATTTAATTAAAGAAACGGACACATTATTCCCATACAACACGTAAGTATAAGCTGTTACTCACGAGTGATTAATAAAAAGTAAAATCAACGATGTGTTGAATACACAAAAAGCAAGGCGAGATGCGTTGAAATAAAATTTTATATAGTGATCGTTAACACTGTCCCGACCAATATTAAATGGACAGCGGCGCAGGAGTAAAAATTAAAGACAAACATAAATATCGGAGAAAAAAATCTTTGATTCAAACTTGTTGTCGTGGAACATTTTGACGATTGGAAAGAAATCTGATATTTTCGATCGGCCCGTACTGTTTCATTGTTACGTTACAAACTGTATATTTATCTTTTATAAGACTTTATGAATGGATCGTCGGACAAGCGTTGTTAACGCTAAGGGCCTTTACACTATTTTATGTACATGTTTATGTACAGGTGTTAAGTTATAGTGCATGCTGCGGGGAATAGCAGATAGCTGCTTGTCCGAGACATGTCTATTTAGATCCCTTTTTGGCACTGCAGTTCAGCAGTGCGATTCTGTAAACATGTCGAAGTGAACACTTGGGCGGGGCGCACGACAGGTGAGTTGTCAAACCATACAAATAAGATGGAATGACAGCTTACTTGTCGTTCACTCCGCCTAGGTGAACACCGTGAGATGTCGACAGAATCGACCGGCTGAAATACAAGACACATTTTTCTGGAACATTGTCATTGCTAGGAAGATTTACCTACGACTCTACATTTTACTAAAAAATATTCTTGCAAACTTTGCTCCCAGTCTACATAATTAATTAAAGATGTTTTAATACATGTACAAAATAGAGTTTTAATAAAAGTCATAGTAAAAATCAAGGTGCTACAGAGAAGGTTGCACCAAAACTGGATTGTAAGTGGAGACGAATAAATTAGGAGTTAAGTTATGAGCGGTCGAATCTAACAACATGAATGAACCGCGGCCCGCGCCCGCGCCTGCCACCTCCCCCTCGCTCGCCCGGGCACCGCGCGGCCGCGTGTGGCCTTCTACCATTGCCGCTACAGGTGTGGACTTAGGTATCACTGAACATAAGGAAATGGTAAAGTTAAATGCAAACACTAAGCAATTAGTTAATTAAGGTTTTCCAGAAAATCCCAAATGTAGTTGTGGGTTTACAGAATTTGAAGCTGCGCTCATTGAAGCTTTTCCTACATGTTTTAAAATAAAATGTCAATCAGCTTTCAAGCACTTTCTTACTGGCCTAGCCTGCAAAGCTAGTCTCGTGCAACCTGGGTATAAACATGGTTCTTGGTTCGCTACAACTTTGAAACGAATCTTACAATTAATTAGCGGAAAAATCGTCAATCCATAATGAATCTAAAATCGCCCGAGTCTGACCCTGGCGAGAGGTGAGATGACGCCCTATCAGCATCGGTAATCTGAACCGAAATTATTACGATTCAAAACTTGGTCAGGACCTTGCCTCGCCGTCGACACCGGCCCGAATAAACTAACTGTGGCCACCATTAATGGGAAAAGTGAACATTTATAACTCAGACCCTGAATATTTTATTTGTTCAGTCATAATAAAAACGACGTCAATTAAGCTCAGTAGAAAATTAATGTGCGGTCTCTTTTAAAATAATTAATAAGTAACAGACTGTTTATTAGAAAAAAAATAATGTGTAGAAAAGTCCCGGCAATTATTGAGATAACTGCGCGCAGCCGCAAGCGACGCCACATATAAGTTGTACGCGAAGTTTACATCACACAATCTAAAAATATAGCCACAAATCCGATAGCATTTCTAACTAGTGTAAAACTCTTTATTTTTCCATTCTTTGCGTAATAAAGTTTAAAAGATCGCATTAATTAATCTTGATTAAAACACGATAGCACTTTCACAGCTTTATCTTTAGATCATAAAATTTTAAAATACATTTTATTCTATTTGTATAACGTCGCATGTGACATGGACAAACGAGTTCTCAGATTCTGAGTGGATATTGCCTTATTCTGAGACAAAACGCTGGCCATATATTAAGCGTGTGTGTAAAAATTCCGCTCCTCTTTATGTGTCGCAATTTAATTGAGATCTTATATTAATTAGGGTGGCGGTGTGATGCACGAAGTCGAATGTGCCCGCCGCACGCAGCCTGTGCACGCAACGAACTACCTCACCTACATAAATATCGATTTTTTCGTCATTTTTAGCATTCTGCAATACAGATGCAAGCAACCATTTTATTGCGCTTGCTGCGGCTTGTTAGCACGAGTTTCATCGTAGGTACCTATAATGGCCTAATTATATCAATTAATCTAGGTATACCTTTATAAAAAAGCTCACTTGAAGATAAGAACGGACTGCAGGAGTAAATGTAGCAAAACTATTAACGGTCGCAGTTTGAAATGGTTATATCTGTTTGAGGGAAATTAATTCGTAGGCACTTGGCAGCTACCTGTGTAAGTATAATGTGTACTTATTTTGTCAAATGACATCATTTTGGCAGTTCGTCACTTGGTAAAAACTACTCAGATAAACGTACCTCATTGAACATTCACAATTTTATATGATAAATGCATTTAAGTGTATCAAAAGTTGGCTATACTCTTGCAAAAGGTTTCCTCCTTCCCCAAGTTGAAATACTGAGTTTAACTATGCACATGACGTTTTATCTTAGCAGCCATAAAAACAAATATTGATTTGGGGCCGTCCTCGGCATGCAATAACGACATTTCCTCGGCCATGCTTCTCGCAAATCCTCCAGGTTTCGCGTGATTTACTGACAAACAAACAAAAGCGACCAGTTTCGCATTTATAATTGTATTATAGGGATGAGGAGTGATCGCAGGCGTGTTCGCGTGCCTGATGACGTGATACCGCCGTCACGCGTGTTTACACCAGGTTTATAACAAGTTGTAAGGAGCCAAACTAACAAGCCAGCGCTATATCTTGCCCTATACCATTAGCGATCGAAGCATGCGAGAATTTTCATGTAGCACATGCTTATTATAACGTCAGCTCACACTAAGAATAGTTGGGACTCTTGAATATAAAACTACGATCTAAGAATATTTTAGAATCGAAATCGGTCAAGAGGCAAATGGAAATACCGCGAGAGAACGTAGTAGGTACTTTTAGAATCCGTCTGAAAATGTACCCTAATATTCATAGTTAAGATAGGAAACAAGGATCATACTTCAGAAGTGCGGTTTAGTTCCATACAAGAACGTATTAAAAACTAAAAGAAAGTCGTCGCTGCGACGAGCTGAAAGGGAGCTTACTTTAGTATACGAGCATTACATAGCAATAACGCAAATACTAAAGTATCTAAGCCTCGTTTGCTCTCTGATCTGAAAGACACCGAATGGCTCGTCTTGGCTGAGGATCTGCCTGCCCACAGATTCACTACTGAATCACATTTTTTTAAACGTTGCCCCACACTATGAATTTTTCCTGTATCGTGGGTGCGTTTACAAACATTTAAACTTACATACACAAATAGCCAGACCCGGAACAACAATCTGTAGGCCATACAAATATTTGTTCCGTGCGGGAATCGAACAAGCGACGCGCAGCGCAGCAGTCAGCTCAGCAGCGCTCAACCACTGCGCCGCCCGTGCCTTCAAAACCAAGTGAGTTTAATACCAAATCTTACTCACTGTTTTTTTAACACTAACCTAAAACTTATTGACAAAATGTTAACAATTGTTGAACACTTTTATTGACTTTTAATTTAACAAGTTATAAAAGTAAAAATCACCAACAAAAGCTTAACATAAGTTTAGAAAATAAATTCTCTCCTTGATCTCCGAAGCTTGTTCTTACATAACTATTGATTATTCCGACTTCAAAAGATTAAACGTCTATTGTACATTTGTATAATTAATTAAACCGTCCCATATACCTACTATAGAAGGTTGTATTGTGTGTTTTGTTTGAGGCTCACATGAAAGCTTTACAAAAAATATGTCGCCATTGTCAACCGCACTAATGCTTCATAATTGTCGAGATATTTCCTTTTCATTGAAGCCAAGCCCTCTTTACCAATAATTTCTCTTGTCATATTACGAACAAGTACCTGCTTACAAACAAACGCTTTACACACGGCACGACTATTGTGTTTATGTTCCAAAGCCATCAACTTTTTACTGTAAATTATGTACTTTCTAAATTTTGGATCGGCACGTCCCTATGGCCATATAATACAATTTTAACGAGACAAAAAAATACTTAATGTGCAAGGATGTCTTTTCAAAAACGCAAATCGAATCGAACTTACAGATATATCGAACCATATGAAACTCGATACCTGATTTAATCTCAAAATAAAACTTGTAAATTAAGTGAGAAAATAATATCGCGTAGTGTGCGCCGACTCATTTGGTGACATAAAACATGGAAAGGAACCCCAAACAAAAGGCGGAATAATGTCCCTTAAATAATATAATATTACGCGTCACGAAACCAAAGCTTTATGAAATCGGATATTTTTGTCATATCTTGTTTTATTGCGTCTCAATAGAGAATTACTGCCATCGGGACTCACCGGAGCTATTCAATTTGGTAAATGTACGAGGGTGGAAACGTCTTACCTCGAAGGAGAAACAAAAAATATGAAAATCCATAATTTTATTACCTTTATTGGAAATTTTATTGCACCGTTAACTTTTATGTTTTCCACATTAATGTTAATTATATCTAAATTTGTCGGAAATTATCATTAAGACTTAAAAGGCGGTAGGTTTTTGCTTTATAAAAAGTTAAACAGATATATATTTAACGTTATTAAATAATAGGTACCGGCTTTCAACACAACAAAGCCTACGACGAAAATTCCCGGCAGTCGGTCGTACATGGACATATTAATCCAATCGTGTAATACAAAATCACTGTGCGTAACAATTTCAAATTTTGCACAAATCTAGTCGTATTTAAAGTATTGTGTTACTTGATGTATTAAATAGCCGGTTGACAATGTCGTGCGGATATTATCCCACAAAAAATGTCCTCAAATGTCCCGAGGATTTTCCGCTTCACGCAGTGGTGCACTCTCCGCGGCCCGCAGTCGGCAGTTGACAAAATATTGCATTGTTCCTATTATCTACGCAGTATTTATTTAAAAACGTTATTTAAATGGATGATTTTAAGCTCATACAGTTGACGGAGCTATTGTACTCCTCTTAATATAGTTACACTTTGTTGCGACGGCACACCGAATGTCTTTTGACGACGAGGGACGTGCCTAGCGCAGTAACACCGAATGTGTATCTAAGTTATTAGCTAAGTAAAATAATATATTATTAGGCGTTTGTTCCTAAAGGTTCTAATGGCGTGTAGCTAAATAATAGTGGACGATATGTAGAGCCTCGTGAAACCAATTTATTACCTTTATTACTTCGTTCACTTTGTTACAGTCATTCAGCTATCACCCATATCGCTAACCATAAATTCAAATTCACTCAGTGACTTCCAATAAAGGTAATGAAGGCAATCATCGGCCAAACCAATAAAATAATAGAAATAAATTTGATATGACCGACATATGGTGGCTCTAATGCGCGACGAACCCTGTTATTGGTGTCAAACATGCGACAAATAGCTCAGACCCAGAATTTCATTTCATTTTATCCAACCATTGATTATACAGTATTGGTCCGTTGGACGACAATGAAAACAATCTACAACGAGCAATATGTTCACACCCCTTTCTGTTTTTGATTCAGTACGATGACCAAAAAGTAAATTCCAGTTTATTATTATTCCATTACCCGTCACCCCATTTTAAAAAATATGTCAGCAGATGACGAGTGAGGAAGATGGGGGATCCGAGTAATCTGCGAGTGAGGCGAGCGGGGAGCGCCGGAATACTCAATGTGTTTATATAAAATAATTTTCATGTTCGACAAGTCGCAACACAATGCCGTATATTTTTTGCTCTGCCGATAAATTGGTAGGATTATCATTTAATGGAGGGCTCGTGTTTGCTTGTCCCGATTGCCTATGACTGACATGATTTTATTAACACCATATCGATGTTTCACTGTGGGCTGGAAAATTTCGCAGTGACAGGAGCGTGGCGTAAATAATTTACACGCTTTCATTTCAAAAGGTAATGTGCCAATTTAAGTTGCGAATAGGCGAGTTCAGATATTAGTTCAATTTAGGAGTTAGATAGACAGAGTGATAAATTATTCACAATATACATATGGAGGCTTTCTATAGCTGACACATGAGTAAAATTTAAATGACAATCAAATATTTATATTTGTTTGAAACTTGTTTCTGCGTACTAATGTGGAGAACCTTTGTTGTATTGAATTGCGTGAGCCAGGGTCTCACTCAATAATTAAGTAAAGCATCTGATTAACAACGTAAACTCAGAGTTTCGAGACAGAAGCTGAATATCTTTATTGTTAAGACATGAACAAAACACATTTAATTTGAACATTTTATAATTTTGAACTTTACAACTTGTTATTTTGTGATGTATTGAACGAAATCAGGTAAAAATAAATAAGAATAGCAAAAAACGTATCCTATTTTATCATGGTACAAAATTGTTAAAGAAATGTCAAAACCAATGAAAGCATTCACATTGTCGTGTGACCCAATTTTAACGTATTTATGGTAACGGGACTTAATCTCTTTTATATTATCGCAAATAATCGCGTACAAATCCCTTATTAGCGAGGCAGAAATATTTTTTCTTGTGACATAAAAATGTGTTTTTATTGTGTGATACGCGTTCTGCATCGGAAATTCGGAACTATGAGATGTTATCTCGTGATGCAGTCCCGGGACTCGCCCCGCGTGTTTACACTAAATATTGTGCGACACAATGAAATTACATGACATCTGTAGTACAAATAACGGGAATATCTTTATTCATACCGCGGCGAGTAAACAAGCTCCCCTCGCGTTTGCATTGTCACCGCGCAGAACGTCTGCTTACTGTCGCCGCTCGCGTCCTTGATACTCTAATAAACTATATTCAAACCGGATTGCAAGTCTCGGATTTTTTATAGTAATTCCTTTAAATCATAATAATTATCTGCGTTTTGTACCTAGTTCATTTTGGCACAGATTTAATGACATTCAAGTCTTCTGTTTCTATGAATATGTAATATGTTATTCAAATGACATTTTATGGACAACTATCAATGTCTTCATTTATGAAGCTAGATACTTTATAGATTTTTTATTTCACAAACAAGCCGCATGCTTCAAGCTGTTTGAACGAGCTACGAAAACAGTGATATTGCTCGTAAGGAGGCAAAGGAAGCGATTTACAATAAATAACTTTAATATTAGAGTTACTCCCCCATATTGATACCGATAGTAAGACCAACCCCACGCGCCTCGGGCTGTGGCAGACGTCGCCAACATTTTTGGATTTTCGATATAACCGTTTAAAACAAAAAGGTTTGGTTATTATTTCTTTTATAATATTGTTCTCATTCTTTCGTAATGTATTTGTATGTTTGTAGGATGTAATTTCTGTTAATAATTCGATTAGGTACAAACATTCGTAATAAGTCTTACATTTTCAGTTGACATGATAAAAATGTATGGTACGTCTTTGTTTACCTGTATATACCTGCAGATTAGCAACAGAATCATCGACAAAACAAATAACAAGTAAAACAAATTGTTCTAATAGTGCACTTCGAGATGTTAAATAGCAAAAAAAAAAGCGTTCAGAAAGCAATCACGGAAGTAAAGCTACAGGTAATAAAAACTCGTAGCGTCGGCGCAGACCAACGGTTCGTGAGCCCTGATTTAACGTAAAAACGGTAAAATAGTCGTAACGTAGCGAAGGAGCCACTATTAGTTTTCTTTACAACTTTTATTGACAATAGACACTAATATCTATTTGCAGTTATTCATACATGACATGAAATGTTACGATTTCCTGACTTGAATTCTCTACATGGAAGTCTTGTCGTAGAAATTTATTTTCGTCGTAATAAAGTCATATAGATGGCGGAATTTGTAAAAATGTTTGAAAAGTACTGAAAATAGTCGATTTAATTTTAGGTGTCTACGTGGGTCTTAACTAAATCATAACTGGCAAAATATGAATGTACCTACAAAGGATACAACTCTGCCCAAACCTACAGGGAAAACAGGCTTCATGTTAAATAGGTTTATTGTAAAGAAATGTAACCTGTCCACATCTGAAATATTAAAAAAGTATCTACGCTTGATTTTGCTGAAAAAACATTGGTATTTGCGGTGACAAAAATCTTCTGAATATGGAGGAAGCACCAATTCTTCAAGCTTAGTCTTGATCTTGTTAAAAGATCATAGATTGCAGGTTGATTATTTCGTCAGTCGATAACATAACGTCAACCTGAGAACGAATGAGAGCCCATTCCCATGTAATATCATAAAACCCAAATCCCATGATGACACAAACCCATAAAGGTTAACTCGATGTAACTTTTTATTGTGCCTAATGTATCCTTTACGACAGGAAATACTAAATACTTATCTAGAATATTATTACCTCTAATATATTAGCGATATACCAATAAGATACCAGGTGAATCGATGCCCAACAAAGTTGAATTATCGAATGAAATAACAAAGAATTATGAGCATAATATAAAAACCGCCTTCAACGGAATGTCGGTATTGAGCACAATTAAGATATAAATCATCGAGAGAGCGTCATTGTGTGTCGAGGACGTTATGACTGCACGGGTTCGATTCCGGGTCGAATCACTCATTGCCCAGCGGCCATTAGAAATGGTCACCAATTTATCATTAAAGCAATTTTTGCAATAATTGTTTGCTTTTGTCCGAAGCGACATCGACACATAATATGCTCTACTTAGATAGGTACGATTTAGCTATGACACTTTCACTTCAATGATTTGTGCATGTATATGAGTAATTTGTAATCCACGTAGTAGATTTTAATTTATGTCATTATGATACGAGCCTGTTTGCGAAACCGCGTCGCTAATATTGATTCACATTTGAATTTAAATGCGAATGTAGTCGTAAGCTGCATGCAATTTAACATAACTAAGTACCTAAGTAATGTTGTAAATGTCAGACGTTCAGATAGCATTCGAAATGACAATAGTATGCTGTTCATATTAACGCAAATCAATAATATAAATAATGCTCTAAGGAGTAAGATGGAAATTGAATTGCCCAGATACTATAATAGACAAGTAGGTACCGAAGCGGTTGAATTTATTCGTACCTGCTAATTTAACAGTAGTCAACACATTAAAACGTTCTCTATTTATAAGCCGCGCTCGAGATAAAGGTCACAAAAATAAAAACTCAAAAATGTAGAACAAAGATCAAAAACGCAAAGTAGAGCCTCTTTTCGATCGTGCACGCACCGGTCATCGGTCCACCCACGCTCACAAAAGACGCGTGGGTGCAAAGATTATTCTCATTCAATTGAACCGCATTGTGCGCCGGCGCATGCCACTTCCAGCCACCTCTTAATTACCGCGCAGCTGCTGACCCGCGTCCATCTGGATCATCACCACCTACACCACTGACAGGCTACACAGGCTGATCGGTTATTGACGATTTTAAAATAATTTACCTAATTTGAGTTTTCAATTGAATATATTATGTAGGGTAGGGTAATATATGTACCTACCTCTGGGACCAAAGTTAGACAAGTATAGTTTTAGAAAAAATAATTGATAATTAAATATTTTTTTCTAAATCATTAAGGAAAAACCGGCCAAGTATGAGTCTGACTCGCGCACGGAGGGTTCCGTACCATCAACGGCAAAAAATCACGTTTTTTGTATGGGAGCCCCACTTAAATATTTATTTTATTCTGTTGTTAGTTGTTAATAGTAGTTAGTAATAGTTGTGTTATAGCGGCCACAGAAATACATCATCTGTGAAAATTTCAACCGTCTAGCTATCACAGTTCATAAGATACAGCCTGGTGACAGACGGACGGACGGACGGACAGCTTTGTCTTAGTAATAGGATCCCGTTTTACCCTTTGGGTACGGAACCATAAAAACTAAGTTCGCAAAGTCGGCACCTAAACAGTTTCTCGTTATAATCCTCCTGATACAAGGATCATTATACCTGCATGTTATCCCACAAAGCATTTATATGGTAGGAAGGCTTGGAACAAGTTGACTTATTCGCAACCCGCCTATTTAAAAGCACTGAGCTAGTATTCTCTATCCCATTTACGAAATAAATGAAACTCGAACTCGAAACTTGATGTTTATACCAAAGTACAAGACAAACAATCGACAATTATACAAATCGGGACAATTTATAGTTATGTTAAAGTAGTAGTAATTGATGATGTTAAATAGCATTTAAAAAAAAAAACAATTCTAATTCACGAATTAGCATTGTAAGGTTAGGAAAACAATCAAAATTGGTCAATGAAACTTTAAAGAATCTACTTAACATCATCAATAATAGAAAATCGACCTGTTTTGTTACTATAAGGAAATCGAAAATTCACGGTATAAAGTACCTACACATTTATATTCATTGTGTATGAAAAAGCAACACCCTGTGCACTTGAATGAACACGCCATATTTAGTTGATCTGTGTAATGTAAGGTGAGAGTGTCCAGTGACAATAGCGCGACAGTTTTGAGTGGCCAGAAGTCCGGCAAATCTCATTTGTGGATTTATCATTAACCGTATTTCATCCACCCTTCCCTCCATAGCCTATTAAGGGTTATAAATTTTATATCCGTCCGACATGTCCAAAGCTTTCCGTTGTTTATTTATCGTAATTTTATTTGTACACATTTATATTAGATAGAGACGAAGGAATACTTCCATTAGACATTATAAATTTCATAAGTACGTACGACTGCTCGCTACACGAACTAAGCAATCTCGTATTGAAGTCGTAAAAGTGGAAAAATATTGGCTATATCAGCGCCAGCGCCGCATTCGTCAGAACAATGAGGCGAGCCCTAATCGTGCGCCTTATCGGCACTAGCTTTTGTCTTAATTCGATGAAGGGTAATTTATGGCAGACCACGCTTGCCATAAATAATAGTATTTTAGTGTGAGTCTGCTGCCCTTAGAGTGCTGTTCTGTCAAAATTCACATAAATAATGACGACCCGACGAGACAGATCTTATCTCGGAATAGCGACAAGTCTACGACGCGGTTATAAACAAAAGACGCACTCTAATGACTGAATGAGCCATCGTAAACCCTTAATATTTACGCACGAATCTTTCAGTTCACCTTTTGAGAGGTTTTATAACTCGGCGGGGAGATCTCCCCGCGCTCCGGGCAGGCGCCTACGCCAGTCTCGCTATATCTGATTTATTCATACCACCCGAAACACATGATCGGTTTTTCGGATATCCAGTTATTCTTTTTTTACTGCTGAGCTTTAGTTAGGTCAGGTATATCTAGCTATTGTCAGGTTGAAGAATTTATTTGAAATTGATTGACATCTTAGGTTTGTTTTTCACATAGTTGGTGTGAATGACTCCCATGAACAATACTTTCTCATTAGTCTCGCAAATGTTCTAATAGCAAATCTTTCCACTGTTTGCAATGACATAAAAGTGCAGATATCGGGTTGCAATTAAAACTATTGGACGCCGCTCGTTAACTGCACGAGCGCGTGGGTGGACAAACACGGCAGATGTGCGCGACCCTTGCTGACCTCTGCACTCACCCCAATTCTTGCAATTAGCCACCTACTGTCATCGCCCAGTTTCGATACTTCTACGCTTCTTACACACAACGCTGAAATCCATGAAATACCTAAAATAGTAAGTAATTCAAACAAAACTATGGGATCCAACCATTTGGGAGGTCTATTTTAGGATTTAAACCCAAGTGACGCAAGCTCGGATAGGTGAGCGATAACGATTCAATATTTATTGTCACCCGACGTCCGTCATTAAGATAGTGTCAAAACTGACTGGCTCGCACACAGGCATTACCGGAGCCGGAGCACTCATAATTATTACTAATGCCTTAAATATGTCAAAACAGGAATCCAGGTAAAAAGGCGTAATTTACGCGCGTCCGATAGAGATTTGGCAGTTGGCGCCGACGACGCACGCGCAGCCGGGCTGCTTCGCGAAGAGGCGCCCACTTTTTGTTAACCATTGTCTTTTAATATAAATTTTAAATAGGAAATGTCCCTTTTTATGGAGATCTAGTTTACGGCTCTGACAATGAAGGCATAAATCTAACGAGTGCGTCACTCTGGCTCGGCGATGATCGATCGATAAACATTATTTATGTACTTCCGTTGGGTAACACACGATTGGAGTCGTGGACGTGAACAAATTCGTAGAAATCCGCCTCGAATATGTTAGTAGCCATGTTGTAGGAACACAACTGCACCCTCTGATTTAATTCTCTAAATAATGTATAAACACAACAATCGTTTTCTACTTAAGTGTTTGTTTCAGATTCCTAAGAAACTAATTAAATAATAATTCAGAAATGGAATCACACTAACAGCTTTACCTTTTTACTTGGCAACCTAGTCTAGAAAATAAGAGGTTTACCTACGTCTGGTTCCATTTGAAACCTTAACACGTGCGTCCCAAGATCCAGACTTGAAGTGATATCCCGAAGGAATAAAAGGTGCAAAGCGGTAAGTAAATACGAAGAATGCCTCTATATGATCGGTATAATTAAGCCAAATGTTAATAAAGAGAACAATGCCGCTCATCCATACGAGCCGACCTGGCCTCCAATCAACATGCCTTCAGAAGAGGGCTGATTAACGACAATAACTCAGCGACGACACCAACTTGACCACGTTTATTTTTATTTTAGGCCATTTCCAGTCGATCTCTAATGAATACGGTTTATCTTCAAGTTTATATAAAAAATAAATCGCTTTTAACTGAAGAATCACGCCTTAAAAAAGAAACGCTTATTAAAATTTATTTCTTTCTCTTCTCGCGGCGCTGTCGTGTACTTCGCCTCGAATAAAATTAAAAAGTCAAGAATTCTTATTTATTTTAATACAATAAACCGCAATCGCTGAATAAAGATAAATAAAAAGCAATAAAAAATAAAATCGCATTAGCAATAAACAAAATACTTCAGCGGATGTGGGCAGAGCGCAGAGCACGCACTCGGAGAGGCGTGGAGAGGATGCCGCGCGGGGACGGCGTCTCGACTAGGTGATGGAGGATGTTTGTGTCCGAAAACATATGCCAAGTATTCACCAAGTAAATAACATCATGTTCTGCGTCTAAAAATCAGTTATTTGCTCAAGTTCAGAACCTAATTTTATAAGACTGGACACCTTACTAGTAAATCATCGTGTGTCAAAAACAGTCAAGTCAATATAAGAAATAGTAACACTTTTCAAATTTAACATTACGATCAAATATTTCAAGACGCAAAGGAAACTCCACGGCACACTGTTAGCCGATTGTCACGAGTGCTACCCTCGTCGGCGTTTTCTTAATTGTGCCGAAATATTTATTTGATTGCGAACTTTGCAGCACAAGCGTGCAACCGAAATGGTCATCGGCATCCTGACCGCCGCCACAATAGCACCGCCACCTCACCTCGCCACATTAAGACTATGTTACCAATTCAAATCTATTTTTGCCAGGTTAACCAGCCAGCCCAGCTTCCTTCGAAACCAAAACATCGAAACCAAAAGTGTGAGGACGTAAAACCAGGAGGTACGATGTCGAGGCCGCTCATTATTTATATCTCTTCCGCTAATGTATGGATTTAAAATCAATGATCAATTGAATAATGTAGCAATTTGTTCACTGGAATTGGAATTATTTATTTGCTGGTAGAAAATATATGTTTAAGTACTGAAATTTTAATTTTTATCGGACTTTGGTCTTTCATAGGGCTTTCAGACAAAGTAGTTTTCTGGTATCTATTTTACATACATTTAAAAGGTAATACTTCTACTTTACATCAAAGTAAAAAGAAGGCAAGTTACAGCTGTCAGTCAAAAACAGTTTCCAAAGTTGGGCGTGCGTGATAGAATTGAATAATGTCGGAACACAATCAATTTAGGACAATCAACTGAGCGATCACGTTCAGTGCTCAAGACATTCCTGCCTTCAAGTCAGAGCGGCCAACGCGCGACTCCTGTCCGTCAGCAAATTGCAGTATCGTAGATCTAAATGGGCCACCGAGTCGATGCTGGATACATTCGCGACAGCCACGCATCGTGCACTGATCATGCGCCGTGAACAAGAGATGAAATAAAGTATGAAACTGGTCGCGCGTTCCGAACGCAACACAACCGTATGGTCCCAGAGCCAACAATCGAGATCTGAAGCGCGATAACGATGTCAACTAGTGCAGCCTGTCTTCGCCGTTCCCATGATTTGCGATGCCGTTCTAATCGTAATAATTACGGCCTATCCATCAAACGGACGTATGATAAACATGCGTCTCGGGAATCTGACCAAGAAATGGTAGTAGTTATCAATCTCCGCGTGCCGACTGTGTTCACAGTTTGAGAAATAGCAGAGATCATTTTTTGCGCGAGTGACGTGTTTATGAACGCTCCGTTATAAATTCTCTTTGATCTCATCTACCGTGTCACATTGCTGTCTCGACGTAGTTTTCCTCGTACATTGGAGCCGCAGATGGCGCTCGTATACATATTTTTATTGGTCTAATTTCTCTACGCAGCGTTGGGATCGGACATAACATTCGTCAACGGTCCTAACAAAGCTGACTAATTATCGTGGCGCGGCATGTCGTAAAACAGTGCATATTGACGGAATATAGAGAGGCCGGCACACAGTGCTTAATGACATTAATCACATTGATTTATTGTGGTTCCGAGTTATTACAGGCCGGCCGGCGCGCGCTGTGTGCGTGATGCGTTGGTACCGACACGCGCGCCTGTGTGCGCCGCTTCTTGTGTAAATGTAATACGCAATGCATACAGGGTGATACAGTACACCTGTACTCTTGCTGCCTCATACCGCTGTAGTTTTCGAAATAAATCAATGCCTTCCATATGGAGTCGAGAAGAAACAAATCATTTTCTTAACAGTTATAACTCATAAAACTCCAAACTGCGATCTAGATCAACGGTTATCCACCCTATCACTGGAAGTCATAGTTCTAAATACAGGAACGCACAAACTGAACCTTACGCTGAAATAGGAAAAACATTTCCCGCCCGCTAGGAGGGAGCACCCTGGCTAGTGTAGGCGCTAGCACGGACGACGCCGCGGGTGTGTGCGTGTATGGCATTAGGCAACAATTTACGCTGTTTGCGGCGTGTTAATATTGATTGGCTCGCTTTATTTCGACTCGCGCGAATCTATCCACGAAACTACGTCAATGTGTGTGGAAGTAGATCATACACTTCTTCGTAACGCTCTAAATATACTTTATAATCGAAACTTTTCTTACGTTTGTTGTGACTTTTCGACCTCATTATTCGACAGGGTGATACAATTCGTGAGTATTTCAACTGCTCATTTTTTTTTCATTACTCGTAAGTAGGTTAATATATTAGATTACATGTTTTTCTATCGATCAGTGTGAGTGCAGGTGTAAAAATATGCGGGTGTTTAGTAATCTGTCTGTACGCGGATGCACTTGTTATGTTTGATGTATGACGTAGTTTCTATTCACAGGAATATAAAGTTGGTGTCTATTTATAGGTGTAAATATGGTCATAAAGCAGTGGTATTTAGAGCAAAGAAGCAATAAATTTGGCAGTGATCTGAGCCCCGGCGCTAGTGTCCATCGCTCAAGTATTTAGTACAATAAGGTACGTGTGGACAGCGGCTCACACGTCCCAGTCCGGCCGAGCGCCTCGCCGCATATCAATCACGACATTATAATTTCATAATGCACGTTTGTCAACGTAAATAATACGCAAAATTTATGTTACGAGGTTCTCACCGTTCTACAGAGGCACAAGGAATACTTAATAAGCCATCATTAAGTGTAGAAAACATTGCGAGTGTACCTACTACTCATATTCATTTGACGACGTGCCTATAAATTCAATTAAGTCGTATGTAGATATATGTACGTAGGTACGCAGGGCGCACGATGTAAACCGTGTTATGAACGCGAATATAAATTCATTTAGTTATTTGCATAAATTGCTATTTAAACTGTTTTATAGTTTGTTTGTTTCGTGCATGAGTTATGAAAGTCACACATTGGAGTAAGCGTGGGCTGATATATTCAGCCTTTGGGAAAGGTTGCACAGTCAGCGTCAATATTATCGGGACAAACAGGCTCTGCCACACATTCCCAACCACTGCAAATCACAACTCCTGAAAGCCAGAATCAACAGTGGCAACCACAAGAAAAACGCCGAGTCAATGAAGCTCGACGATCCTGGATTGTTGGATTGGTTGGATCCCGCAACGAAATTAATCTAACAGCGGAGGAGTAGGAAAAAATATAATTTCTACTTCCCTCTTTATCAAGCAGGAGACAGAACAGAGCTAGGCCAAATAGGTACCAAGGGACGAACAGATTGTCCAAAATGATCTAAACAACTATGAAAATTAAATACTAACTCAATGACACAAGGAATGTTTCAGACAGTACACGACAAATGTCATTTTGACAAGAACTTTATCGAATTGAGATAAAGTTTAACTTTATACGTTGTTGAGGTCATTTTGAACAGTCTGTTCGTCCCGATATTTTTGCAGTGATCGTAATAACAGGCTTATAGTAAGAATAAAGTTATATGTTTTCAGGCACAAAATAAGGTTATTTTATTGCTAACTTTTATAAAACGCGATTATGATCGGAACTCAAGGACAACTAGGAGACACATTAACATGAAAAGCGTTTTCCAGATTGTTGGTAGGTAGATATAGTATAAAAAACTTTTTCACAAAAAAAAACCGACTTCCAAAAAAAACACTACAAAGTACAAAATAACTTTAATTCCGGAAGTCAGTGTTTTTGGTTGCTTCTTCGTTATTTGACACCGACTTCCGAAATTAAAGTTATTTTGTACTTAGTATTGTTTTTTTTGGAAGTCGGTTTTTTTTTGTGAAAAAGTTTTTTTTATTTTTCACTTTTTAGTGGTACCCCACACCTAAAAACACCACTGGAAAGTCACAGGAAAGCAAAAATATGCAATTTCGTAAGATTTTTCCACATATTTTTCCAGCTATTTGGATTTAAAAACCAAACTGCGGAACCGATTTCGATAAAATTTAAATGAGACCAATCGAGAAGTATATCCTTTCACATAAAACAAGAATTTTTCAAATCGGTTCATAAATGACGGAGATATGAGGTAACAAACACAAAAAAAAATACAGTCGAATTGAGAACCTCCTCCTTTTTGGGAAGTCGTTTAAAAATCATTTAAATACTTATAAAAATAACAATCTGTAGCTACCTAAAACTATAGTAATATCAACGTAGGAGACAGCAGCCGCCGTGTATTGCCTGCCTGTACTGCCCTACCTGCTCACCAATTATAACTTTTATGATTGTATACTTAAATTATCAGGAAAAGCACCATAGGCTTTATACCTTCGCTCTGTGTTCGTAGCAGTCACTTGATAAAATCTATCTCGAGTTGTTATTTGAGACAAACTGGTTTATTTGGTAGTAAACGACGCGCACGCCACCTATCTTTATGTTTATGTAACAATTTGTTAACAGTGTTTGTTATTGCTTCACATATATAGGCTGGTGGGTACATAGGTAATGCATATGAATGAGGCTATAAATATCCTATTCCGTCAAACTTCAGTTCAAAGGAAAGTAACTCCAAAACTCGTTCTACGTACCTAATCAGAAAAGTATCTATAATTTGGTTCCCGGTCATAATAAGTAATTATTTATTAAGTATATACTTAACTGTACTTACACAATTTTATACAAAGAAGCAAATTTAAAACGCAAATAGGCACTGAGCGACCTTATCGCATTCCGCGATCAAATAAATCAATTAATCTAAAAATTACAAAAACAAACTCACCAATTTCTTCATATTCACAGTACACCACCTTCAAAGGTTTAAAAAAATCTGAACATTGAACAGAGAATATCTCATGATGAAAAGGCATTAAGAACAATATTCGGGCAAATCTCCCTTTTCGTAAATCTCTGTCTGTCTCTGTCTATCCGCATTAAGTCGCGATATAATGTTGTCATGTTTAATGGGGAGAGTCCATAATAAAGCAACCGTTAGCCGAGTCGGTCATCATTAGCGCGTTATCCGGCTATTTTTGCGCACTCGTGTGTATGCGAACCAAAATAACTCGCAACACTAATGAATTACACTTTATTCGATTGTTTATGCTCAAAATATCTAGCCGTACACTCTAGTCGGTGAAACAGATAAAAATATCTCACTCAGACTTTCATATACACTTAGTAAGAAATACTCCATTTAAATGCCAACGTACTCGTACCGTACAATCCCTGAGAAATCCGTTAGTAAAACAGGCAAATATATCTTGTAGCACATTGAAATTAATGTTGATAAATATACAAAAGGAACGGCGGAAGTGCGGACGTCGCGGCCGGAAGTAGGTCCATCCATCATCCGCCCGCCCTGGATAAAAACGGTCGTTAGCGCCGCCCCCCGACTCTACCTGCCTCTCTATTAATGTTACACTCAAGCGCCTCTATTACTCCTGTCATTTGTTATATCCATTTTGGCAAATTGGCTGATCTCGCATAACGCTATCCGCTAGACGTAATTAAGGGGCTTCTTGCAACCCTAATATCGCTAATACGACAAATGATAGTTGGGCTAAGTAAGTGATTAGGTATTTATTATTTCTGCAACTGATAGAGATAGACATGTTACAAAGATTTTTATTGCCAGCCCTGTCAGTGTCTGCCATTGGGAAAAATGCTATCAATTGAAATTAAACAAGCTCTACGAACATCCCCCAAACGAAATAAAAATTACACTAACTGTCACAAGACTCACAAGAGAAATCTAATAAAGAGCACCTATTTAACAAATTAAATCTGTCTACACAAACAACGTAAACAAGCCAAAAACGTGGCAATAAACGTCAAAAGAAAAGTAAAAAGATTCCCGCGGGTGTCTTCAGCGGCAAGTCAGCGCGCGGAGATTGAAGGCATGCACGCGAGGGTGACACCCGCTCCCGCTCCGAGCCGGCTCCGGCTCTTCGGGGAACCAAACCGCTTATAAAAGTATGCGCCGGAAATCCGCGGGTTGCCGCCCGGAGTATTAAAATTATTATGAAACCGCCGCGCCGCGATAAGGCGGGATGATACCGGCTTAGCACCAACCCCCCTCCCAGCGCGCCCCCCACCGGCGCCCGGCATGCCACCCCCGCACCCTCGGCGCACTATCGCACCAAGCTCGAATGCCTTTTCACCGTACATCTATGCGAAAACTTATACGACACTAGTTATGCATAAATGTTTATGCGAAGTTAACCACCCAACACCTACTTGACACCACGCAACTATGTAACCCTTGCTGACTTATAAATCGACTATAATTTTAAACTTTTTATGTGTGGAAAACTACTTTAGAGCCACGCTTTGATAACACAAACATGAAAGTGAATCAAAACGCTCACCAATAAACTAATAACGCTCCAATAAGCATCGTTAATCTAGCTGCGAGTTCCGAATGAATCAAAGTGAGTAAACTTAAAACATGAACCAGATAAAGTTATTTCAACAATGTAAACGTCGCTGGGCAACTTTATGCAGAAGCTGCACTGGTATGTCGAACTACAATTATAACTTTGGCCCCGGACGCGACAGAACGTTGTGTTGCAACAAATAAAATATGTCCACGAAAACGCGCGAGGGGGACGGCACAGCGAAATTTCGTACACGAGACAAAGATAAGCTTAACCAGCACGAAATTATGAGCGTTTAACTGTTTCTAGCTGTAGAATCTGGCACGGGTGCTTCGCCGGCTCGCCAGCGCGCGTTATTTACGAGGGGGTGTCGCCCCCCGCTGCACCCGAGATAGTGCCTTCCCCGGAAGAGCGCCGCGCCGACGCCGCGCCGCGCCGCCCGGCCGTTCCGAACCAGCCCTTGCGGCCGCGGCGCAGGGTGCACTATGCCGCGCGCCGCCCGCCACCACAGCACCTCGCTTACACCTCGCTTCTGCTTGTGCAGATTGCTGCCAACCCGCACTTGCTAGCACGCCGCATGCACCCACGAATATCACCTCTACGACAAACGCCATACGGTCACCTCTCGAGGACGCTTGCCCGCTTTCGGTTCACAAGGCGCCCACCGTTTTCCTACATTACATTATAGTGAAGATGTCTGGTAGGTAAATTGACGGCGCTATGTCGATGTGGCACGTCTACGGCACGTCTACGGCACGGCCACGACACGGCCACGGCACACCACCGCCGGCGCTCGATACACTTTGTTAACATTAATGTGTGCTTATGCACTAATAAATCACGCCGTGCTTTGTACTTTAACATCGTATTTTTGAGACATTACCTGACCTAAGAACGAAGACTATGTAAGTGAAGGTAATTAAATAGAATTATGTATACAATGAAGCTTGTACCTATGTAGGTAGGATATTCGAAGGTGTTACCTTTGTACTTAAGTGATTATCGCTCGTGATCCTTTACGTGATGGGGAAGCAATAGCAGTGTTAAGTCCAAGGGGTAAGTTTTACAAATGGATCTGATACCGTGCCATCGAGCCCCATGCAGTCGAACATGCTTTAAAAGAATCTACAACGTCTAAATAAATAAAAGTTTAAGTATCTGCTTCCCATTCATGAAATACCATTTTTTTTATTAGGACAAGCCCGCCACACATTCCCAACCACTGCAACTCCTGAAAGCCAGAATCAACAGTGGTGACCACCAGAAAAACGCCGAGTCAATGAAGCTCGACGAGTCCTAGAGAAACGATTCAACTGTATTGGATCCCGCAACGAAATTAATCAGAAAAAAACAGTGGAGGAGTAAAAATAATATAATTTCCACCTCCCTCCTTATCAAGCAGAAGACAAAACAGAGCTAGGCCAGTAGGCAAAAAAAAATACCATTAACTTATCTGTTTCTTGGCCCCATTAATCGAAATAAGAATCTGTTCCTAATGAGCAATTGCTACTAAATAATGTAATTTTATTAAGCTCCCCATACATTTAGGTCGTTACATAAAGCACGATACAAGCGAACAGCGGCGACGGTCACGTACCTACGTCATTTAAGTGAAAATATACGACACACAGAAAAGAGAAAAATGCGCAAAAACCATCTAGAGTATTATGGCTCGCGGCGAACCATTACTTTTAATATAAATAAAATAACAAAATATGAGCGTCCGGCCGTTGAGTGCCCCCGAACACTTTTATATTTGAGCGGAGACACCACCGTCCACCACACTACCCCGTACGCTACGCCGCACCCCCCCCCCCCCACACGCAAGATTTATATTTTGACTTGTTCACTACTTATCCCTTTAAAGCTCGGACACATCCGACGCTGTGACTTCAAATGACTTATCTTGTGTTACGGAAGTGTTACACACTGATGCGAAACTTTGGGCAAACTAAGAATATGTCTAATAGGTATGAGTATTTCGTAGACGTCAATCAAAATAAAAGAATTAAACTGTTTTAATTAATAGTGTTTTGTTTTTCATATTTGACTGTGACAGCTAAGTTAATTGAAAAAATTACATATACAGGGTGTTCCAGAAGTGCGTGGTCATATTTAAGTGTGATGTTAGGTAGCTGGTCTACATTAAGAAAAAAAAATAAGAAAAAAATAAGTTCGTCTACAAAAAAGTTCCGATCAAATAACTTTTCCAGTAGAAACAGTTCATGGTATTTACTTAAGTTCAATCACAGATTTGATGTCACCAACTGCATCAGACTGCTTGTTGTGCTTGTGATTTTTTTGCAATCCGTTATGATCGTCAGAAGCCAGAAAATCTGGCATCCCTGGAGTTGCCAAGAAGTACCATGTTACCCAGTTAATACAGGGTTGTGGAGGTCTGGAAGGCAGCTCCACGTAAAATACTGGTATCTAGCTGAAATGGGTAAAACTGAAAGTGTCTGGAAGCCGACCCCAATAGTGTTGGGAAAAGGCTAGGCAGATGATGACTAAATTCAGAAACTGGCTATTTAAATCCAATAACGTAGTCAAGGACACCTAAGTGGCGCTACACTCAATCAGCAAAGATTATAAACATGACATTATGTATGTACCGTGTGTACATATTAACATAACTAAATAATAAAGATTAATGTGAGATCAATATCAGGACGACTGATACTTCCCATTAGAATATCATTAATTTGTGACATGACTGTAACAACCTTATAATAAAGAGAACAGTGTGCTAGCATTGACACCATAACTCAAACTTTACAAACGGCCGTGTGATCGTTCAGAACCGGTCCTGTGTGCATATTTACTAACCGCACTTACATATTAAACGCCTTATATTATTATCTATATAAACATAAAACTACAATTAAATTCGTAGTTTCAAAGTCTTGAAAAATTCCATTTTGAAGGCCAACAGGTGGATTAAAAAAACTGATAAAGATGAAACAATTAGTTTAACAATACATAATTATGGTCTTCAGTAAAATATGCCAAAGCGCATTTGAGGCAGCGAACTGTTCTCATACAGCCATCATTTTGACAAGTTAAGTGTTGTTTGTAAACGAGCTGCGTCGACAATATTTTTCTGTATAATTTACGGTATTAAAATTTCATCTCAATGTCTGAGGTAGCACGTAATAACGACTTGACACGCACTTCTTACTGCTTCTCATACATGTGGAGATTGTAGGCAACTTAGTATAGAACTTAATTTCGTCCACTTTAGAAATATAATATTTCAACGCTATAAAAACAACCAAGGTTCAATCAATAGTAAGTCAATAAAACCTGAAATAAGCAAATGCGATTATATCGTGACATTGAAAGTAATTGTAACATAAAACAATTAATCAAATCAGGAGTATGTTCAAGTACAAAATGAAAAACGAGGGGTCACTTAAAAGCTCTCGAAGTTCATCCGCAGCTCGCCATGGCATCTATCTCATTCATGCGATTAGATGATTGTCTGTACAAAAGGAAATATGAGTTACGCTTCACTGGAGTGTAAACAAGTGAATGAACAAACTCAAGTGCTCGACACAAGAGTTGCGTGCGTTTCCGCGATGCGTGCCCTTTGCACAAGCTCCAATCAATCAATGTCCACTTTTAATGACTTAATACTGACATACTCGACTCCGTATTCCTTCAGAAATTCGCTTCATAAACGAGGAAATTTACATGATTATAGTACAGTCTTATTATCGCCTCAATGAACGTTCCGGCCGGCGCTAATTACACTCGATGCTCCCTCGAAACCTTACGAGGCTTCATCGACCGATATTGTCCATCGCACTCGATCGTAAAGCGGGCCTAACAAAACAAAGAACATAACACGACTATAGAGTTCGCAATAAAACCGCGTGAAAATGGCAATAGCTATTCAGAGGGAGATATTAAAATGCATGGAAATAAATTCGGCGTCGCATTCGGGCGTACGGCTCGGGGGGTGCAGTAAAAATAAACAGCGACACCATTAGAACTCACTTCCATATTCAAATTTATGAACGCGTCCGAGCCGCGTCCCTCGCTGGCGTGACTCGTCCGCCGCCACGCCGCTGCTACGCGCCCGCTACAACAGTGCTACGGCACTGCTACACTGGTGCTACGACACTGCTACGCCGAGCTACGCCAATGCTACATCACTGCTATGCCACGCTACACTCGTGCTACGCCACCGCTACGCCACGCTACACACTAGCTACGAAACCGCTACGCCACTGCCACATACCGCCACGCACACCCACCGCTCATTTATACCGCCATCATTTTGACGGTCAATTTAAAAATTTTCACCCCTGTTTTACCTAACATAAACCTACATTATACCGCTTTAACTAACTCCACTTTTTCCGCAAACTCGGCACCTGTTACAGGTAAAAAGTAGCTAAACGATAATGAACAGGTAGTGGGTATTTAAAAGGTTATTTTTATGGATTTATAGTAATGTGTAACATGTTGTAACACTAACAAATAAAATAAACGTAAGACAAGAGCGTTCGGGAGGCGGGCGTCGAGCGACGCGTGCTTTAGCTTAAATAAACAGACGTTTTCAAAAATTTGTGTATTTAAATCGTATGTGACTTGTGTTACTGGGCTATTTCTGTTTAACGGCCGCACTGATGGATCTGAAATAACACCTCCATAGTGCCGTTCAGGGAACTCA
The DNA here is from genome assembly GCA_947386135.1 of Melanchra persicariae. Classification (NCBI taxonomy): domain Eukaryota; kingdom Metazoa; phylum Arthropoda; class Insecta; order Lepidoptera; family Noctuidae; genus Melanchra; species Melanchra persicariae. The sequence continues at coordinate 10,098,490 of OX376653.1, read as the reverse complement.
CATTAAATTCATAAGGGATTAGGTGTCATCATAAACAGGAATTATTTAGTCGACTGAGGTTAAAAACAACAACATAGCTCCCGGCTAATTATTTTTAATGGCAATTATAGTGCGGTTAATGTTCTCCTGAAATATCTAATATGTTCCTTTTATTATAATGTGGGATTTCGTAAGTCAAAAGGGGAGATACCTTTCCGCTAATTTAATGGGGTTTAGAATAAACGTAGATTAACTGGGGGATATAGTTGTGTAGATAAATATTTATCTTCTTCGAGCACATACTATCATTATGCTGAAAATTGTTTTATCTGTCCTGTTTTATGTGACAATGAAAATTCAGTTGAATATCGTTAGCTCTTTACAACAGCACATTAATAGAGTTTCTAACTTTATGATACAGAAGTAGCTAGGACACCAGTGTTAGGTTCTTAATGTCTTTCATTCGATTTCATAAACTATCTACCTGGTCCATTGCGTAGAGCCCTGAAGAAGGTCAACTCTGATATGTCAAAGAAAATAACAGCAGATAGGTAGAAAACCAACCCTAACTCTGTGAAGCAATTGTCTTTCTAAACCAGAACATCACCTCATTCATCATCATCATTTCAGCCGAAAGACGTCCACTGCTGGACATAGGCATCCCCCAAGTGTCGCCACAACAACCGGTCCTGTGCGTCCACCTCCTTCACTTCCACATAACTAATTCAGCGCAATCAGAGAACAAATAATAAATAGAAACTATACCTTTATGATAGAAAAGAGGATTAGTACTTAATATCTTGCATTTGATTTCATATCCTACCAGAGGGCCATAATAATCATAATCATTTATTTATTGTTTGTCACAGGTTGAAAGACAGTTCTTACAATTATAACTTTTTTATCACTGTAACATACCCATGCGGTGTACAATATTAATATGTACTCTATGTCTCTGATATTATTGCCTTTGTTACAACGTTCGCATTCACATCTCAGTCGAAATCTCTCAAAAAAGCCTAAATTTACTTAAAAATAGTGGAATTTATTGGCACTCTGGTTCATTTCGCAGATCCCTAAATTAGGTCAACGCTGTATGTTAAGGAAAATCACCAGGCATACCAAGTAAAGACACAATTCTGGTTTTATAGATAGAAAATGCTTCGAAAGCAGAACGCCTCATTGCCTCCCACATAACTATTAATTCAGCACAATCAAAGAACAAATCAAATCAATGCTACCAACAAAAAACCAGTAGCATACCGCCAACAAAATAATCCGGGCCCCGCTATATAGTTTCGTTAATTAAAAAAAATATCCACCCTACATCCGAGGCAAATGACATGGAGGAAACAGAACCGCGTGGCGGGCCTAGTCCATGACTGGCAGAATCTACTAGATTGCTTCCATCGGCCCCGGGTTACAGTCACACGTATTCGTTATATTTAATTTAAAGCACACAAAGCAATTGACATGGCTCCCGACATTCGCTTTTTCATAACGACTCCTCGTAAATTTGTTTCAGAAATTAAAATTGGGTTGAATGGATCTAGTTACGGATGTCGGTAGATATTGTGAGAATGAGTCTGCTTCGAACCCTGCTGTGATGCTTTTTAATTATTATTCATCTTTTTTATGAGCTTAGAAGGAAGGCTGCGAGATGTGATAATGAGATGCTGACAACAATGACTGTTGTTGTGATGCAGTCATTAACTAATGACATGGCGTAGGTACGAGTACCTACATATTGTAGTCATCGCATAACACCCTACAGGCCTACAAAAAGTAGGTAACACACCTATTTCTACAAATTAACATGCTGCCTAGGCACCCTACCTATACCTATATTTACCTAAGTACTTATATTACCCAGCAATCATGGAATACACATAAAATGAAAAACAGAAGCCCGTTTTATTTATGAGTTATTAATTATAATTAATGATATTCTTTCCTAACACGTGTAACCTAACCAGTCAAAGTTTATTTATTTTATTATTCATGTGCTCTATAATTTATTCTGAAACCCGTTAATGATCAATTGTGCATGTAGAAATGTTAAACAAAAAATACAAAATTGCAAAGTTCATTAAAACAACAATAGCAAAATAAATATTTTATAAATGCAAATCGATTAGTAAGTTATTAACAAAGTTACACAACAAGTTTTCGTGCTCGTAAATTACCGAGAACTTATCTCTGAGCAATTAAAAAAGCCATTTAATAATTATTGAATACAAACAAAAAGTTATGACGTGCAAGTTCAATTAGTGTGTGTGGTGTGGGAGGCTTCGCGGGGCGACGGCGGCCGCCATCTAGCGGGCGTCAGCGCCGCCCACCACACCGCGCCGCCACTGGCCTCGCGACCACATGTCGCTTATGAATATGAGGCGTTATGATTATGAAAATATGCCCCGCCCCGAATATGGAATATGGAGGAGGGGGGCCCGTGTAGCGCGTGCGAATGGGCGAAGTTTGATTTATGAGCCGGGCGCGGCCCCGCCTCCCTGTCATAACCGAGTACCTGGTGCGCGCGCGCGGCCGCCCGCCGCCCGCCGCCTCGCGCTCAGTCCCGCTTCAGATGGCGAGTGGTGCGCCCGGTCCCACGCGTCCGCTCCGCACAGTGTACTTCGTCCGAGCCGAGTAGCGGCGCCGCGAGTGTCCCGTGAGTGCAGCGCGAGCAGTGCCATGCGCCGGCCCTGAGCCGCCAGCGGACACCATGCCGCGCGTCAAGCCCTCCTGCGTCCGCCGCGTCTCCATCGGTACTTAACCCTCACTTCGACATCTCACCACATCACACACGGGTGCCGCCGTCTCCACCACATCTCACCTGTGACCCCACTCTCACGAGGAATTACATGTGTTTTTGTCGATACGTTATTGTTGAATCCACGATTTGATATTCGTACCGATAAAATGATTCAGTTAGCGACGATAAAATTTGGCATACATGAGAAAGTGAGCACTAAAATTCGTCACCAGCGGGGTGAGTAAACAGTGCAGTGAATTATCACACTTGACAATAATATGTAGATAGTTGAAAGGAAACAAGTTGTTAGGGAGGTATGTAGAGCTTTACTATTTAGTTTAACAGAAAGCTTACCTAACGAAAACTTTGAAAGCTTGCATTAAAGTGTTAAAGTTCCAAGTTAAAGTAAAAAGTGTGTATTTTAAAATCAGTTCAAAGACATTTTAAAAATAATGTCAAATGACATGTGTAAGTACAATAAAATTGTATAGGAATTTCAAAAATAAATTTATAATTTAACGCACTTGTAAATGTGATCTGCAAATTGTTTTTCTTTTAAAGTTCTAATTATTTCCAGAGAAGACTTTATTTGCCAGATTTTTTATCAGACCGGAACAGTTTACATTTTCCAGGAAGAGCAAAATGTAAAAAAAAAAACGTTTGTGAACATAAGCTCGGATGTCCCGGTTACATTGTGGCAACTTGGCGATCGCACTGCCGCGCGCTAAATATCTTAAATGGTCCAATTAAAAAACGGTTACGAGCAAGCAATAGGTCGAATTTCAAAATGTTTATTACCACGAGTATTAATAGAAAGCTATTGTGGCTTAGCATTTATTTGTAGGCTATTCTGTTGCATTAAAACTATTAGCCACCGTGTCCAGTTTTATGACTACAACTATTGATAATCTGGACAGATATCATTGAAATACTATTTATAATATAAAAATTTTACCTTCAAATAAAATTTGTATTATGTTTCCTAAGACGTCCGAAGTCCATTATGAGAGAGTGCACGCTTCGTTCCGTGAACAGCTGCTAGATGTCGTTAGTTTCCGCCTCGTTATCGCGCCACTAGCGACCCCCAACGTCAAACCTGTGAACTACTTTCAAAAACCGCATACAAGCCGCCATGATGAAGTCTTTGGTCATTGTTCGGCTCATAATGATGTAAAGGTAGTTAAGTATGCACCAGGAAGACCTTACCTGGACTTCGGACGTCTTAGGAAACATAATACAAATTTTATTTGAAGGTAAAATTTTTATATTATGTGTTCCGTTTGACGTCCGAAGTCCATTATGAGAGACGTGTTTGTTATCTCCTGGTGGATTGTATGAATGAAAAGCAACAATGTGAATTATAAAGGATTTTTTATAGGTACCTACATATACACAGGTTTTAAATCTTAAACAAAACATAGTCATTTAAGCATTGGCAGTATATACTAAGTAAAACATAATTAGGTATATCACTTGCAATCCATGCAAAATATTCATTAGTAATTTTAACATAAATCATTTGACTTGAAAACATCGGTTAAGTTAGAGTCAATCGGGTACTCGAAATAATCTTGATAACGAATGCACCGAGGACATTTCGTTACTAGAGCTGATTTCTTTACAGTAAAATTTTCTGAAAGTTGATTCACTCCTCCAGTTTGCCTTAGTTAATATGTCATTTATAGGATAATTTTCTAGCCAATTTAATGATGAGACAGCTGATCTAAAACTACCTGGAGAGGCTTGTATTCCAGCATCAGATAGAAGACGTTTTACCCATCCACCGATTATAGTTGGTGTAGCTGCTCTAACGGGATCTCTAGTAGTTATGAACAAATTTGTTAATGAACCCCGTCTTTCCTTTGATACATTTTTTAAAATGCGGAGCCAAAATAATGGACTTGTATTTTGATCTTGGGATGCCAACAAAACCCAACTTGATTGCTGGAAAGACGCGCTATCTGTCTTTGACCCAAACACTGGGTGTAAAGTTATGGATTCCCCACTATCTACAAAATGATCTGAATCAATGTGCAAGAGGGAAAGGTCGTGTACACGACGTCCCGAACATAATAATAAAATAGTCGCGGTTCGCTTAGACACCTCATACAAACTACTAATGCAAGGAGTATTGTCTTTTAAATAAGTAATTAATACCCTGGCGTCCCATGTGGGTACCTTAGGTGGCAACGGCTTTGCAATTGAAATTGCTTTCAAAATGTGCTTAACAATGTGACTAGAAGAAATTTTAATATTTGAAGTAGTTTCACACACAGATGCAATAACGGACTTGTGCACAAGAATAGTTCTATAAGCTAACTTTCGATTAAGATATAGATATGCTAGATATTTTGCAACATCTGCCGGAGTCGGTGTACGAAAATTAACATTATTTTGACTACACCAACTAGACCACTTACCCCAAATAGGTGTGTAAGTTTTAAGCGTTGAAGTTCGCCAGCAAGATAAAAGAAGATCTTTCTCTTGTGGAGACCAATCTCTTGTCATGGTGTCCCAGCCGAAATGAGCCAAGCTTCCAACTGCAGATCGTTGACATGAGCTGGTGGTAGGCCGGTCACCGTGTCCACCAAGGTCTTCTTCAGGTCTCTGATCTTCAGGGGCCGTGTCAAGGTTCGATTCTTCAGGTCTGGTCGCCAAAAGGGTTTCTTCCACTTGGGTGCTACTATGATGTACCGACCTGATGCCGAGTTGAGGTGGTGAAGAACTCGTGGAAGCAGCGCCGGTGGTGGGAACACCCATGCGAGGTCGTATCGCCAGTACCTGCTGAACGCGTCGTGATAACAGGCGTTGGAGTCTGAGGAATCTAGAGAAACGTAATTTATCACGACGTGTGCGGTTTGAGACGCGAACAAGTCTATATCCGGATTTCCCCAAGTCTGAAATATCTTTGAAGTTGCTTCCACCTGAAGGTGCCACTCGCTGCCTTCGCGATTTCGTGACAGGTGGTCGGCTTCGGTGTTGTACACCCCTGGTAGGTGGTGAGGGATCAGTACAACATTGAGGCTGTCCGTCAGAGTCAGCAATTCCCGCGTCAACTCCATCAATCGGCGTGATTTTGTGCCGCCTTCCTTTTGAATGTACGAGACCACTGTCTTGTTGTCGGTCTGTAGAATGATCCTGGAGCCCCAGAGGGCTCTGGATTCCTTCGACAGTACAGCAATTACAGCATACATTTCTTTGAGATTGCAATGCCATTTTTTCTGGTGGGGTTGCCATGCGCCTTGTACCGTGTTGTTGTTGACCAGGGCACCCCACATTATGTCGGAGGCGTCCGTGATGACAAAGTTTGTGGGTAGCACATCTATGTGAATTGCCGTCTTTTGATCTATATTTTCCATCCACCACTCGAGTTCTTGGCGAATGTCTTGAGTCAGTTGTACTGCTTCGAGAGGATTTTGACGCAGTACTTTTATGTGACATTGCAGTGCACGGCAATGCATCCTTCCCCGGTGGGTGATGAAGGACGCAAAGTTGAGAAACCCTAAGAGGCGTTGTGCCTGCTTGAGGGTCCAACTGCCCGCTGCGAGTCTGGTCGATAGGTTCTGTCGAATTTTTCTTACCTTCTCTGGTGGCAGGGACTTGCAGTTTGTTTGGGTGTCCCAATGGATGCCGAGATATTCGATTGACCTCGTTGGTCTGGTGATCGATTTCTCGTGATTTACACACCAGCCCAGACTGGACAAGAAGCGTACAGCTATGTTTAGATGCGTGCTGAGTACTTCCTTGTTCTGATGGACTAATAAATAGTCGTCTAGATATACGACGAGGCGCAGACCTTTTTTGCGAAGGTATTCTGCAGTCCAGTTTGTTATCGTCGCAAACATTTTGGGAGCAGCAGCCAGACCGAATGGCAGACATGTCATCTGCAGAAGTTGACCATCGTAGCTGATGCGCAAAAAACGCCTGTGTTCTGCGCGTATTGGAAGGTGATAATAGGCCTGGCTGAGGTCTAGCTTGACCATCCAGTCGCCTTGTTGCAGAAACGATGGCATTTGTTGATGGTGAAAAAGGTGGAAATGTTTTGGCTCCATGTATAAATTTAGTGCTTTCAAGTTGAATATTACTCGATTTTTTCCATTGCTCTTTGTGATCATGAAAAGAGGGCAAATGAACGACGGGGTCAAAGGAGCAGGCTCTAACACTCGTTCTTGAACCATCTTCCGAATTTCTAAAGTCATTTTTTCCGAAACAGGGGTTTGAAATTTCGACAGGTTGTCCAAAGTTGGTAATATTAAGGGCGGTACTTGATTGAAGGGGATACGAGCTCCCGAAATCATTTTTAAAATAGTCCTTGGAGGGTCGAAACGATTCCAAATTTCTATATAATGCCGAAGACAACCGCCCCAAAAACTCGGTTTTAAATAGTCATTTATGCTTTTGGTTTTGTCCTGCTCGCCTCCCGTTCTTATCTTTTCGCCCCCCTTTCTTTTTTGAAGAGAAATCGTAATTTCGTTTGTTGTCTTTTTTGTCATTACGCTTCGGTTTGTTTTGTCGCGAACGAAAAGTATTATCTTGAAAAGACGTCGAAGGCTCTAAAGAAATCGGACGACTAGTTCCGGCACTATTATGCTGTTTTTCTAATTTTTCTACACCCCCAATCTTTTGTAGGTAGTTTGATAAATTCTGAGGATTGAATATATATTCGATTGAGGGTGGAATTTTTTCTATGTCGTCGCGTATGTATTTACTCTTAACATTTTTTAACAACGATCGGCGCCGCGTCTCTATAACTTCAGCTCGTTTACCGCAAATAATTTGAAGAATGTCATGTGATACCGTTTTATACGATGACTCAGCACCAAACAACTCTTTTAGTTTAGTGAAGAGGGTAGTTGGAGATAATTGAGCATTAGACGTTGCAGACCAATCAATTAGATTTTGTAATGCCGCGTTTACATGCTCATTTTGAGTTAAAAAGGCATTAGATAACGCCGCAAAACTGCGTTCCATTTGAAACCATCTTAATGGTGAAAATGGATCTTCAAAACGCCGCAACTCTTCGTTTACTTTCAATTCGACAAAACTGGGAAAGGCTACATATTTCTTCTGCACTTCTGTGTAACGTACAGCATTCCAATCCGGGGTATCAAACCTCTGCATTTCTGCTATTTTCGTTACACGTTCTGGATTTGCTTTAGGTACACTAGGTTCTTTAACAGAAACATCAAGATTTGCAATATTTTCTAAGCACCCCGGGGTAAGCTGTGGCGGACGTAAGAAATTTTCTTGCAAATTGTGGGTAGAAACAGTCGATGTTGAAGGCAAGGTGCCAGTATAATTTTGCGTGACGGGTAGGCTTTGTGCTAATGGAGCACTATTTGCCATGACACAATTTGTTAAAATATTATTGACATGACTCACCAACTGTTGGGATAGTAAATCAAACCTGCGATCCAGTTCGGAATCTTGCGAGAGGGAGCGCCCGCGTGCCTGACGGGGCCGTTTGCGCGGCGCTGGATCACCTACATCGCTCTCCGATGACACCGTATTACTTCCTTTCGATGACGATGACGAACTCGAACTCCGCGTCCTTTTCCTCGAAGTATCCTCTGGCGCGATAGTTTCCCCGTCCATTGTTTAAAATAAACACACTCACGAGACGGAAAATTAATTTAAATTTAAAAACTAATATAACGAACTTTCTACTTTAATCTCAAAAGTTCTAAAAAATAACGAATTTTCTAAAAGCTAATTCGATATAACCGACAATCTAACAAAACTGCGCACCGTTCGGAAAACGACGCAACAATGACCAAAGACTTCATCATGGCGGCTTGTATGCGGTTTTTGAAAGTAGTTCACAGGTTTGACGTTGGGGGTCGCTAGTGGCGCGATAACGAGGCGGAAACTAACGACATCTAGCAGCTGTTCACGGAACGAAGCGTGCACTCTCTCATAATGGACTTCGGACGTCAAACGGAACACATAATATAATTTATGATGTCATTTTTAGTGTATCTTTAAACAATATTTTAGCTGTATTTATTGTAGGACGATTTTATTGCAGTTAGATTGGAGTTTTTACTATACATTTTGTGACAATTATGGAAATGTTACTGAGTGACGTCAGAGTTTGATGAATTAGTTAGATTTTTGACAATAAATCAAAGTTTTATGATAGTGGAGGTCTTCGGAGGAACATGATAATTTATCTCAAACAAATAGGATACATTATGTGTGTGTGCTTTTGCGACGGCGGCACCTGTATCAAGAACTTCTATATGTTTACACCTTTATTTTTTAAATTTTATTTTTATCTTGCATATTTTAAATAATATAACGTTTTAATGGCTTTTTAATTATATTAGAAAATTCGCTGTATAAAATCCGTTGACACAGAATATCTTTATTCATTGCCATTTATTATTTTTAGCATATTTTCAAAAATATTCATATCTAACGGGTATCGGTAGAATATTATAACTTAGAAAAAATATCTATAAAGTTGATCTGGCATCGTTTAATGAATACATTTTAAGCATTCATTTATTTTACCGAAAGCTCATAATATTAATATGTTTCTATCTAGCAAGATTGTCTTTTTAAGATTGTTTTGATGAAAGAAGGAATTTGAGGGAGTACTAAGCCTAAAAGGAAACTAACAGATAAAAGCTAGACTTTTCTTTTGTTTTCATTTTTTAATCTGAAACTTACAAAGCTTACTTATCAAGTTATCACGGTTTACAAAGACTTCCTGCTGATACAAAATTATAATTTGTTGTTCATAAATGTCTTATATTTGTCTAATATAGACAACGTATATTTGCATGTCTAATATACATTTTATAGTAAATTATTGTAGCGCCCCGCGGCGCTGCTCGTCGTTTTAATGATTTCACAGTTCATCATTCACTTTACCATGACGTTCTTAAAATAATAACCTTGTAGAAACTATTTATAGAACACATTGTAATTTATAACTATTTATAATATCTAACATTGAGAAGGGTCAATACAGTAGGTAAGCATTTGATATTTTGATTAGTTGGATTTTCAGTCAATGTATTCTGGTAGCGTTATCTTCAAAATAATATCACGCAGATACTAACAAAACGGGGGAATAACAATGTTTATATTGTCTTCCTACCTGGCCTACATGATCCAATTCAATTTCTTATTAGCCTTTTTTTGTAAAGCGTGAGAATTTTAATATTAAACAATCGTTTTCCGATTTCCCCTCTTCCTCTCTTACTTCCGGTCCGACTTCCTGATTTTCCTGAACTTTTGTAAATGGAGCATTCTTGTTTCACAGTCAAATTCTAGTCTACATTTGTAAAATAGATCGTTCTCGTTGTTTTTCTTCTGAACTCAATAAAGGGACATTGTTCTTTGTGGTATAATATCTACCTCTAATAACCTAGGTTATTGTTCGTGTTTTGTTATATTGCTATATAATGCTATTAATTATTTTCATTCTAGAACTTAAATAAGTATGTGTACCTACTTAAAGTTAACTTAGCTAAAGTTAGAAAATGGAAAATTTAAAGATAATGTACATCCCTAAAATAAAATGTAAGAAGATATATGATGCTTTAGTGAGATGAGCTATCCAGTTACTTACTTATTTTTTTATTGTTAAACTTTTAAATATGATAAGTAAAAAATTTAATAAAATCTACCTACTGCTTATAACTTCCTCAACAAAACGATTAGGTATAAGTTTTGATTAAACATACTTACTTACTTTCATGGTTTTGCTTTAAAAGCGCCATTAACGCTCTGATATAATTTTAATCGATCGTTACTGATTAGAGAGAAATGTCTTTATAGTACAGACTGACACGTTGTCAAATTTTATTTTATTATAGCAGTCGCTAGTCTATGGTCGGCTTATCTCATTGCTGGTTTTACGAGTGCTCTATAAAATATTTATTACAGACATTCTATCTGCTAACGATTGAAATAACCTATTCATATTCTTATGAAATACTTATATTCTCTATTTGTTTGATCGGCTAATAAATTAAAAACAAAACTCGTTAAATATCTAAGCCAGTTCTAATTCGGACTAAAATGAAAGATCACTATGCATATCGCCGTTCATTTACCTTGAATGATGAATAATAATTACTGTTGATGTATAAATTATAGACTTTCTGTCAGTTGATTAATTAGCATCGACATATTTAATGGCGATTGTAATAGCATTAACAACACCTAGTTGCTACAAACACGTTACATTGAGGCTGACGCTGCGGCGGAATGTTTGGCAGTCCGACGCTCTCTCGAACATTGTAAACATGTTTCTTTAGCACGAAAAGGGAAGCTCAATATTGATGAGTTTGCTTTGTGGAAAAGTTGGACAATGTCGGGCTATGAATATCCGCAACGGGCGGCACACTAAAGCCTTTTTATATTTGTGCGTAACGCGGCGGCGGCGCGCGACAGCTCGGTCGTCGCACTGGAGCACTCACAAACACCAACCAACAGACACCCACTAATCCTTCTCCTTACAACTAACTATTAAACGCACCGGCATCTCGCTACAAATGAGTTATTTAATCCTCCGCCGCAACATTATCCCGGATTATATCATGTTTTGTGTCGGTGCTCACTTATCCGTCCGCTTTTCAAAACACCACAAACTTCCACCAAAAAAATGCGTATTATGAAAGGAATATTCAAAAGTGTGCACCAGCCGCCGGCCGAGTGACATTGGCAGGTAATATCTATAAAAAAGATATATTTTAAATATTAAAACGGTGAAAGTATAATGTTGCTGATAAGAAAAATTTATGCACCAAATATATTTGGAAATCTTTAATTTAACAATATACCTAGTAGGGCCAGTAAGTGGTGGATCGGGTCGGGTTTTTGGAATCTCGATAAATTAATATGCAGGGAGGTAGGTACTTACGTACACAGTTTATTTTGTTTATTGGTAAATTTTGTAAATGCAACACACCTGTGTGGCTAATTAAGAAAGTTTTGAACTGGATTGTGCTTCCGTATAAAGTATCGATGAGTCGTGAATGTCGTGATACAGGTAAGAGCCGGCGTGCTAATAAGCTGCTAATTATTAATAGGTGCGTTAACGCATATTAAACCGCTAACGTGCGATAAGCGCTGTTAACGCCGATTACACATTTTAGTTCCTTCTGGTATCCTTGACCCGCCGTGAAGTAATCGTATTACTTCAATGATACGGGAATCTGTTTCGCTAACTTCGCTGTTAAACTCTCAAGGGTCAATTGAAACCGAATTCTTTAAATACAATGTCTTTCAAGGTATTTTTATTTAGACTTTATCTTTGCCAAACCAGAATAGTTTTATGACTTACAATTACAATATTCCCTTAACTTCTTCGTCATGCCATGTTACATTATATCTTAACGTTTAATTTTGATTTCCTCATCAGCTATTCATATATCAAATAAGTAGCTTTCCTCGATAAATGGGCTATCCAACACAAAATATTTTTTCAATTCGAACCAGTAGCTTTACTGAGATTAGCGCATTCAACTAAACAAACAAACAAACTCTTCAGATTAATAATACTAGTGTAGGTAAATCTATTTTTTTACTTTTTGAATGTGTTCAACAATAACCTAACGAGGGATGGGAGCAAAATGTTAAACGAATCGACTGTTCATCACTTAATCTTCGTAACTATTTAAAAATCTTAACTTTAACAGCAAAGAGCTATTTTTTCAAACTCTACCGAATTGGAATTTCTTTGAAAAGTTTCAAGAACTGTCTGAGTTAACCATCAATCAAGCTATATCTATGCTTAGGGCTTTTTTATGGATGGGAAATCATCAAATGACTTCTTCCGCTAGAGTGGGAAGGGAGTGTCAGACTCTTACTGACTATAACCCATCCGCCGTGTTCCTCCTCATACCCTTTGCGTTCCAGGGCCGTGGTGACTCTTTCGAACAAATTCCGCAACCCTCGCAGGACCTATGCTTAGAGCTGCGGTTGACGTCTTTTCATTGGTATCAATCTCCTAAGTTACTAACAGCGTTATCCCACTGTCAAATTTTCCATCAACTAGCCAGGCCAGGCTGCCTAGCCTTTGTCATCTTCTTAATAAATCTATACCTAGCTATTTTACAAAAATAACTTGAGGACATTTACAAAATAAAAAAAAAAACAATTTATTAAATTTTCTTTTGTTTTTTTTATTTGTAGGGTAATTTATACTTTTTACAGTACGATAAATTAGGTAGGTAGGTATATATATTTTATAAAAAAATATTTTTTAGTTGTGGCGACACTTGGGGGAGGCCTATGTCCAGCAGTGGACGTCTTTCGGCTGATATGATGATGGTGATGGTGTGGTGAACAGTTCAAGTAAAAACAACAAATCTACTTTGTCTCTAAAGAATCTTTATCAAAATACCTAACTAAGTGCTCACTTTATTCATATAGAATACCTATTCTATTGTATTCAGTGTTATTTACATATAAATATATTGAAAAGGGATTTTTATGTTAGAATATATTAAAACTATGAAAGTGTAACTGTCACTTTCTATTTCCGGGATTAAAGTACAAAAATACTGAAAATACGGTCCCAATAATGGTAAAAAATTGAATAATGTAGATGTACCTAGAAAGTCGACCTGCCTTTTTATCGTGTGGAAATCCTCATATGGATGTCCTCCACCCTGGTGACGGTTAGGTTCTACTGAATAAAACCACACGGTGTACTACCTTTGGCCGGAGCACTGGAGTGCGCATTTCGTCGCGAGGTACTCAACCTGCCTAAGTATATTTCTGTTGTTAGGTAGGTACTTTATCATGCATCATTCTAACCTTATCAGTATTTATTTGCGGGTATGCGCAACATGTTCTTCTCTTTCATACATTTCCATTTGCCGTCATCTCAAAACTCACCAACATTTCTCAGTTTCTCACACAATCCATCTATTCTATCTTTGATCTTCCTCTACCCTTAGATTTAAGCAAACCACTGTAAACCTAGAATTACAAGATTATCTTATAATACGGTGATTTACTCTAAATTATTTGCAACTTATTGAATTAGCTTAGGTATCAATTTTTGGGCATGTGAACCTCTATCACAGACGAAAGTTATGATCCTATCCTAGAATTAAAACATTTATTCCATCTTCACGCTTGAGCCTTTTCTCAGATTGAGGTCTGCTTCCAGTCGCATCGGATGTAGCTATAACAGTATTTTACATGGATCAGCCTACGTGACTTCCACAAGCCAGTAATTTAGCGATTCATTTCGCCCTGGCAAGACTTGTGTCAGCTTTTCTGGATTCTGGCTACCTGTAACGACTGTCAAAGATGTACAAAAGACTGTCAGGATCAACGGCTTAACGTGCTTTACGAGGCACGGAGGGGTCTCAGTATGTACCCAATGGATGATCACTCATCTACGGTCCATCCTTCGAAAGAGTTTTTCAACTTCGAAGATCGACCCGTGATCGTCAAATAAAATGGTACCTACTAGTAAATAAAAATAAAAAAAGAAAACCTTCTCCAAGAAGAACATAATTATATTTCCATCTTAGTTTTCTCATTACATCAACCGAAATATCTGCGGTCATACCGCAACATAATCTTTTCAGTAACTCAAAACTAATAGAGACAACTCTTTTTGCTTATAGCCTTCGGTCACACGAATTCTTTTTGGTTCTAGCTTCCAGACCTATTGATATTTCTCAGTAAAAACAGCTTGTTATAGAAGAATGTCATCTCAGCTGTATCTGATATAACAAAAAAAAAGAAAAATAATATAATAAGTTATAAGTTTTTTCGATAATAGAGACGATACAAATAGGCATGAAATATATTTTATATAATTATGACCTAATTTTTCTTTCTACTTAAATACATCGAAAAAAAAATCGAATTAAGTATTTTTTTAAGTAGGATTTGTTCTAATAATTACAATATTGTATCAATAAAATAAGAACTAAGGACCTATGTTTCCATTCAAGCGAAACAATTATAAGCACACGCATATTCACGAAGCGAAACTTCCAAATAAAAGTTTCATGTCGATGCGAATGTTCTATCGTGATATTTTTAGCTTTCTACCCTTCTCGTGTTTATTGTCACAAAGTTCGGACTAAACACGGCTTTCGAGGCGACGTGACAAGCTACTACTAGCGACATCTATTGTTGAGTAGCCGGAACTGGAAATGTAGGCGCGAAAGTAAATTGAAAATTACATGTTTTATCGCGCTAATTGTTGTTTTATTTTATGAAATATTGGTTTTAAAATATGGTTGGTTTTTACTATCGACTGCTTTCCAAGAAAAAACATTCTTCTAGTGTGCATTCACGCTATTGTGTGACTATTATATTTCTTGGTATCGATTTTATCCTACCCTAATAGATTGACGCCATGTGTCACTTTTTATTATAACTTTGTTTCAAAATATTTCGGCCGTATGAAATAATATTATACCCATATCATGCCATCTCGTGTATAAAGAAAATACTCTGCTTTCCGCGTCGCAACTTGACTATCCCGAATTTATACTCTCGTGGGAATTGAGTAAAATCTTGTGACAGCAGTTTTCTACCTCGAAAAGGGACGTGCACATCAAACAAAACCACCGTTTGGGACTCTCCCCTGATAGTATATCAGTCATCTTTTCCTTTTACGTTTATAAAATAAGCTACATTTTACCTACTCGAATGCTACAAATAGACGTTTGAATTTCTCCAGTTAAAGCTAAATTAAATAACTTGCCGGACTGTTAGGCCGATACAACAAATTCTAAATATTTATTTGTAGGCTTAAAGACATAGTTGATAGTTTAGATATTGTTTGGGGCAGGTGACTTAGGCCTAAACGTAGGGAAACCTGCATAGATTATCGACAACTGAATCATCGGCAAGGTTATTTGTTTATTTAATAAATACCTAGATTTGGATTTAGGTTAGATTTTTACTGAGAATTAGCGATTTATCATCATTAACTCATATTCATAAATACACTTTATCTACTCATATCTTAAAGTTTCATAAATTCATTAGGCTCTATGTACACTTCTTAAAATATCTATATCACTCAATAAAGATCCCAAATAGAAACAATTTATTTAACATTGAAATAATCTTTTCAAACTATCACTTAAACACTTAATATTTTCCTGCACTCTTACAGTATGGTCACACATTTGCATGTGCTTCAAGGATATATGACATTAACGTATTATTCTTTTGTTCTAGGTGAAAGTTCGGGATCGTGTTCAGAAGAAGAGATCAACCATGTGTCTGACGAGACGAGAGACAGGCCTGAGGCGCACATGTGCCCGCGCTGTCAGGAACAGTTCGAGAACCTGCACGAGTTCCTGTACCACAAGCGACTGTGCGATGAGAAAGCGTTGCAAATGGGCGAGGAGAGAATGCACTCCGATCCAGAGGAAATGGTCGTCTCAGGCGACGAAGAAATGGATGGACCCAACAAACGATTAGAACAAGTCCGACGGCATCGACAAGATGCGGAAAATAATAACAGCCTCGAAGATGGCGAGGCAGAAGTGCCTGAAGCCGACGTGCCGCCGGTCGGCCTGCCCTTCCCGGTGGCCGGCCATGTCACGCTCGAAGCTTTACAAAATACTAAAGTTGCCGTAGCGCAATTCGCCGCGACTACAATGGCGAACAACGCAGATAATGAAGCAGCGCTACATGAACTAGCCGTGCTACAAAGCACGTTATTTACGCTACAACACCAACAAGTGTTTCAGCTACAATTAATACGCCAATTACAAAACCAGTTGTCATTAACGCGACGGAAAGATGACCAGCTCCCGAGCCCGCCGCCGAGTGAACCGGAGCCGGTGCCCGTACCTGCCGCTCGATCGCCGTCGCCGCCTCGTCCGCCTCGGGAGCCTACTCCTGTCGCACCCCCTCCTCCCACTAGTCAAAGCTTACCGTCAACCCATTCGCATCTCACACCTAAGACGGAACCCATCTCCGTTCCTAAACTCCCGACCTC
Source organism: Melanchra persicariae (assembly GCA_947386135.1). Classification (NCBI taxonomy): domain Eukaryota; kingdom Metazoa; phylum Arthropoda; class Insecta; order Lepidoptera; family Noctuidae; genus Melanchra; species Melanchra persicariae. Next base: position 10,081,814 of record OX376653.1, on the reverse strand, counting down.
ATCTCCACCGATGATGTCCCATCCACCGTACAGCTCCATTTCCTCATCGTTAGCGTCTTCAATTATTACAAACAACGACCCGCCACCGTCTCTCAACGAACCTAATACGCTTGAGATGCTACAAAAGAGAGCACAAGAAGTACTAGACAATGCGTCACAAGGCCTACTAGCCAATAATCTTGCCGATGAACTCGCTTTCCGTAAATCGGGAAAAATGTCACCTTATGATGGAAAATCAGGAGGAAGAAATGAACCATTTTTCAAGCATCGCTGCCGTTACTGCGGAAAAGTGTTTGGAAGTGATTCAGCGCTGCAAATCCACATTCGATCGCACACAGGTGAAAGACCTTTTAAATGTAACGTATGTGGATCACGATTTACAACCAAAGGGAATCTCAAAGTACATTTCCAAAGACACACAGCTAAGTTTCCGCATGTCAAGATGAACCCCAACCCAGTACCAGAGCATTTGGATAAATACCACCCCCCACTGTTAGCGCAGCTGTCGCCAGGACCAATTCCTGGCATGCCACCACATCCACTTCAATTCCCTCCGGGTGCGCCAGCTCCTTTCCCGCCAAGCTTGCCGCTGTACAGACCCTCACACCATGACTTATTACCGCCTCGTCCTCTCGGAGACAAACCTCTGCCGCCTCATCCACTGTTCGCCATGCGAGAGGAACAAGACGCTCCGGCTGATCTCAGTAAACCATCCGCGCCGAGCCCTTCTCGATCAGCACCAGAGGTTAAGTCTGAGCCACAAGACGATGAATGTCATCGAGAGTCCAGTTTTGAAGACATTGACCGCGTTTCTCCTAAGCGAGAACCTGATGAAAATGATGCCACGCAGGATCAAGAACAAGACAGATATCCGTCAACATCGCCCTACGACGACTGCAGCATGGACTCAAAATATAGCAATGAAGAACAAATCGGCAGAGAGAGTCCTCATGTGAAGCCCGATCCAGACCAACCGGAAAATCTCTCAAGTAAGAATTCACCGATATCCGGGCCAATTTCAATAGCAACGGGACTGCGTACTTTTCCTTCGTTTCCTCTTTTCCCTCAGTCTCCCAGCAGTATGTCCTCTGGTAGTTTAACTCCTTTTCCGAACTCTGTTCAACACGTCGGTGATACAGATCTGGCACGTGATCCAATGTTTTATAATTCACTTCTGCCCCGCCCAGGCAGTAATGATAACTCTTGGGAAAGTTTAATAGAAATTACAAAAACTTCTGAAACATCAAAGCTTCAACAGTTAGTTGATAACATTGACAATAAAGTGTCCGATCCCAACGAATGTATCGTTTGCCACCGAGTTCTCTCTTGCAAGAGTGCGTTACAAATGCATTATCGTACGCACACGGGCGAGAGACCTTTCCGATGTAAATTGTGTGGCCGCTCTTTTACGACTAAAGGCAATTTGAAAACCCATATGGGCGTCCATCGCATTAAACCTCCAGTTCAAATGTTACATCAGTGTCCAGTTTGCCATAAGAAATTTTCGGATCCTACCATATTACACCAACATATACGACTTCACACGGGCGAGCGAGCCCACATCCCTTACGATCAAATGAGAAATATCGATATTGAGGGTTTTCCATCACTGAGTAACGGGTCAGACGTCAGCGACTATCAAGCTCAGCGCCCCTTCCCGCGCCCGCTGTTCCCAACTCCGACCACTCCCGGCGACCGACGGGCGGACTCCCGCGGGACCGACGATGAGAGCGGCCGGGACGAGCGCGAGCCCGCTATTCGGGAGTTCGACGACGACTTAGATATGAAGGATCGTCGAACTTCGCCGCTCTCCGTCTGCGCCTCGGCGTCCGAAAGCGAAATAAAAACCATCACCACAACGGCTTCCCTCCCATCGGCGACAGGTTCGGAGAGCGGGCGGAGCGCGCGGGCCTCGCCTCCGTCGCCCAGCATGTCGACGCTGTCGACGCCGCCGCGCCTGCCGCTGCACTCGCCGCTGCCGTCGCCGCCCACGCCTATCGCCGCGCTGGGTGCGCTCGGAGGATCGCCCTTCAGCCCGCTCGGACTCGCGTTCCCTCCCGCAGGTATGCGATAGCGGGATCTTATATTTTCGTCCGCCCCGGTCGCCCGCATTTCCATTTCCTCGCCCACCACTAATAAATGAATCACCGGGCGCTCGAATACACGTCAAAGTCACCGACCAAAACTAAATGTGGAAGAAGTAACTCTCATTGATAATAATAACACAGTGTAATCGTGCGTTCCGACTGTTATACAATTAGTGACAACGAAACCGCATTGAACGATGGGTTTATTTGTGTGCAGTGCGCGGCAACACGACCTGTAACCTCTGCTACAAGACGTTCGCCTGCAACTCCGCTCTGGAGATCCATTACCGGAGCCACACCAAGGAGCGACCGTTTAAGTGCACCGTCTGCGACCGCGGATTCTCCACCAAGGTTTGTCTCCACCACTTCTTATTATACCTTAGATTTACCCCTTTGATATTTATATCTCTGATTTGAAGTTAAACCAACTGAACAAACTTAGGTACCAACAGTATTTTTGATCGTACTTGTCGCCTGATGTATCTGTGTCTAACAATGCCGTGATATGAGTATCATGTAATAGTCCCGTACATACTAGTAGCTCAGATTGAGTGACTTTGGCTTTTAGCCAGTTCATACTTTATTGTTACACAAATAGCTAGACGTACGTGTTTACGACATTTCCACTAATTTTCACTACATCTAAAGAAATTCATTGATAATAAAAATCTTTTAAAATATAAATACTAGCCCCAGACCGCTGCTCTGTCTACGTACAACTAGGCAAACAATTTCTTTAATTTTCTGCTTCCTGACATCGCATTAAGATAAAACATCTTAATTTCTTTCCTAGATCCTAAATGACACTTAAATAACCATTTTAAATGAATTGCATATTTTACTTGAACCGTCTAAAACAAACGATTTAATATGCTAAAAGCGATAAAGTTTTCAATTCGGTGCGCGGAATTTCTAAATAACACAGTCCTTTGAACTCATTTCTGTTTGTAACTTAAATATGTCTGCATGTTTTTCCTTTGCCGTTTTATTGTTAAAGTGGATGCAGTCCCTAACCTCTATTTGCATACAAGCAGTAGTTAGCAGAGGTATAGATGGGGGAGGTACTACGGCGACAGGACGTATATAGTTCGCGTTTGATAAATAACACGCTGCTAGTGCCAGCGGCATCGTATTCCAAGTTGAAGGCGAGACATCGACAAGCGACGCTGTGCGCGACTAACTTCATGCGCCAGTTTCATTTCATCCAAGTTTCAGTGCATTAATTTTGCAGGCAGTAATTACAAGTCGCTAGTCGACGCCTCTAGTTCGCATTAGTTTTAGCTGTTGTCTTCCTCCGTCGCTCGCATCCGAGCTGTGCCGGCTCGCCGAGTAATTGACGACTAACTGCGCAAACTTGTAGGCTCGTTTGTTCCGATTTAATCAAAACTATGTACTGCCTTATTGATCACATTCAACGTTTATGTATGGTTTATAATTAAAAACTCAACCTTTGTATTAATGTCAGCGTGTACGGTAATGCTTCTCATATCAGCACAAATGCAACCACTTGTTAGCCGTGCGCCGGCCACATTTAACATCGTTTCCATCTACAGATAATTAAACTTTGTTTATTATACAACTTCGCTGCCTTATAGATAATCGCAAATTGAACTGTACGTCATGTCATTAATTTATTACTTTGCGATAAAACTTATTTTGCATATCATACGGGCACCAAGTACATTAATCGATGTAAAATGTATTCCTGCCCACATTTTTCCTGGAGTAACGTGTTTCCTGTGTGTTGTATTTTCTTTTTATAGTTAACCACAGTAAACATCTCAATTAGTAAGATGAAACCTAAGAGCAGCTCAAATAACTGACTTTGTATCAAAGAAAGAGGCTTGGACCACAAGATGCACGCAAACCGCAACGATATCTGAATAGGCTTCCGTTAAAATGCATATAAATGAAAACATAGCTACCGTACCCACCAGCATGTCTTATTTCCGCGTTTACAATTTAGATGGTTTGAATATCAAGTCGTAATTTTTTGCATCAACTCATTTATTAGATGTCTTTCATATTTTTTCACACCACCTGATCGAAAACGTCAAATTATATGTCATGCTAACTTAACCTAAAGTGAGTCATTTTTGGCCGGTGGCACTGCCGGGCAATAATATTGTACTGGATTTCATTATAACCCGCTGGTCAATAATGTGATTTAAATTTGGAACCTCATCTGTCTGCTCAATTGGCGGTATTAGGTACTCACAACGCCTTCTGTCTCTGTCTCTCTCTTTCTGTTCCAGAAAGAAGAAAGATATTCTCGATACTCTTACTACTTAGGGATGATATTCTCGAATTTCTACAAAATCATAAGGATTGACCAGGGTCCAGGATTGAAGACAATATTATAAGAATAATTGGTTATGTACGGATTATTGTATGAAAGGATAAGAATTACACTTAAAACCCATTTATAGTCGATTTATAAATTTAAAAACTATTTTCTCGAGCATCTCCTATGACGTTCTAAATTCAAATTGCATACAGCCAAGCGTCCGAACCCATTCTACCAGCTGATATAAAGCTCTGTATAAAGCTTTGTGTACACATAAATTGTATTAGGTTGCTAACATTAGGCCTGCACATATTTACTTACCCACAGAGAAGTAAAAAAAAAAAACGAAAATCGAGTTGGTCGTGGCCGCTATGTGGTAGGCATTCCGAGTGGAACGCAAAAAAGGCGCGGATATTGCAAATCCGTATGGTATTAAAACTAACTTTTTTTAAGTAGGTACCTATACAGTATAGTTTAGTGTTTGTAAATTTAAAATATTTCGTTTTTCGTATTATGGCTTCTTATTTTCTCACAGGAGGTGTGAAAAGTAGAGTATCCTCCTCGGGGATAAAGGTGTCTTTGCCTTGGGCTAGCTTGAATCCCTCGCTGCATTCAGGATTCTTGTATTAACTCCCTCGCTTCGCTCGTGAGTTAAACTCTAAACTCCCTCGCTACGCTCGGGAGTTAACTCCCGAATCCTTCATTGCGTTCGAGATTCAATATGACGCCCGTGACACAAGACACTGCTTTATCCCCTGGGTGCATAATCTACTATTATCAACTTTCAAGTTTTAATAGCACGAGACAAGTAAATGCAATATAATTTAATCATTTATATATGTTTATTAATGATATTTCGTTATCTCCATTTACGCTAATTTGCTACTTGAATACTGGTCATTACCAAATAATATGCAAACGTTCGGCTCCTCATTTTATTATAACTTGTCATCTTATCGTTTTAACATATTATTATAACCGTTTAGTTGCACTTCACTAATCTGAATGTTCGCACTTAAAACTTACTAATGAACAGCTGAGAAACACTGTTTTATAAGTATATATTGAACAAACAACGAAATAATAATGTGAAACATTTATTAGCAGGTAGATACGGACAAAATGAATTAATTCAATATTTTAGACAATAAATAAAGGTTGTTAAAAGCATTTTTATGATGATACAAGTTTTATACTCGGTTCGGCCAATATTTCAAGCGAGTAGCGTAAAGCTGCGCTTGCGACGCTCCATCGCGTCGCGCCACAAAAATGATAAGTCATAAAAACAACGTCACGGAAAACGATCGGAATATTAATTCATGTCGTAAAATATTTATTGCTTATAAATCCTTGAGCCTTTACCTACGCTTCTCGTCATAAAAAGATTATTTATGCTTGACAAAGTAACATTTTTCGTATGTTACCGAAAGTGACCAGGGGTCTTATCAATAAAATATAGGTTATTTACGATGGCGCCAAGGTTTGAAGTTTAAACCCCCACAAAGGCACATTGCTTACCTCAGTTGGCCTAATTACGTTCTTCTGATAAATATAGCAGCGCTTTAGTACCGATGTACCTATGTATGATTTACATTTGTAGTGACCCAGAAGCCCAGGTAACTGTCACGAGGAGACGTAATAAATATAGGTAGGTATTCACGAACATTCTCGAATGGATCATGGAAAAGCTCCAGATAAACTAAAATAGCTGTTAATTACCTACATCAAACAAAACCTTTTATTTTTAAAACTATGCAAGAAGCAACGATGAACGGATGAACATTGAATTCTTCCAGTTACCGTTTTTCAAATTCGACACGGTTTTCCGAGTAAAATGATACGGCATGACAATATGAACCATTAAATACCTAACAATTCCTATTGGTCACGAAATGAGTGATGTTACTCCCAATATGGCCACTCCTAACTCTGAGTCATAACATTTTATAGGCACCGATGACAAGTTGACATTAAGTATTAGCGTGTACTACGATAAATTATCATTATACTTAATTGACAATTTAGCAAAACTAGATTTCTATTGAGTTAAGTACCTACATTGTTATTTTGATAAGTTGTAATGAATGATTGTCTTCAAATGTAAGACGTCAGTTTAACTTTTTATAAATATTTTTATCTGCTGCTGGCTTCGTAACACGCGGTATTTTACTTTATATAGTAAATAAAGTAAAAAAAATAGTAAAAAAAATAAAAACCTTCCCGATAGCCTACACCTTAAGTACTGAATTTCTCGTATTCAGGACTCACCGGTACCAACGCTAGACAAATAATTTTATGTCTTATGCTTAGTCTCACGGTAGAGTCTAGTCCAGTGATAGTACAAAATAAAATCCTGAAACAGAGATTGTGTAGTGTCAAAACAAGGTCGGTTCCGTACCCAAAGGGTAAAAACGGGACCCTATTACTAAGACTCCACTGTCCGTCTGTCCGTTTGTCTGTCTGTCACCAGGCTGCATCTCATGAACCGTGTAAGCTAGCTAGACAGTTAACATTTTCACAGATATTGTATTTCTGCTGCCGCTATAACAACAAATACTAAAAACAGAATAAAATAAATATTTTGGCGCCGCGTGTCTTGCAAATTACTGGAGTTTAAAAAACAAACAACACTTCAAATATTAAAATATTAACGCCAAACCATCAGTTGTTGTCAGCGAGCTAACTGACGGTGAAGGACGGGACGGTCCACTTAACATTTATTTATACTTTATAAGAAAATTACGCTCCCAAATCGAATTTTTAATCTTTCGAATGTTAAGGAATGTACGAGAAAGACATGCGTTCAAATGGGACCTCGTACGTTGGTATGCCGTAATACTGAGCTAGAAGGAACTGGTTCGTGTCTGTGTGATGGTAGTGACGAGCCAGCAACCTGTCACGTCCTACGCATACTTGCGAACGCCTCGGTTACTGCAGTATGTCGCTCTCCTCGGAGGCCTGACTAGACCGACGCACTTGTTTCTACACCAACTTTAACAACTGACAATATGCTAACAAATCTAAGCACGTGTTTTTAATCAGAATACTGTCCACTAAAACATGGGACACCCACAAAAGCTACAAAAGAAACATCAACCCCTCTAGTTTAGGTGTCTCTACTAAAAGTGGGCCTACCCTCTTAACAATACATGAAGTTACAAATATAGCCATTTCGCTAAAATGCTTGAAAGCCCAAGCCAAGCCAGCCAAGAGGCGCTTGCACTTTTATTCTAAAACGATATATCCCAATTCTGTCCAAACCTTGACCGACTTTTATATTCAGACCTTATATCGACCGTGGGCGAGTTATTCTGGGGTTGCACTCAATGACCGGTACGGATCGGGGGCGAAGCTTTTTATTATGAATACGGCACGGTAATAAAAAACGTGTCAATCATCCAAACAATACCCAGGAAAACAAGCTTTATACGAAAATAGAGACGGTAAAACTCATTTTAGATATAGGTACCAATAGCCTTTTTCGATACGGCGACCTTTATCTACAGATATGAAATTTGGAGAAAAATATGAAAACAAAAAACGAAGTGTAAAATTCATAAAAATTAAACGTTTCGTTTTCCATTGAAATGCAGGGAGCAAATCTCATAGTCCCGGGTTAGTGATTTTAAAGATGGCGGCCCTAGGCGTTAACCACTAGTGCCTGAACCAACTGCTTACGAACACATTTAAAATTACAATAAGTGTCGGGGACACTGCACCGACGAAAGTTCACGCGCCAAACTATTTATCGATTATTCCAATCTTCTTGTACCTACTACATGTAATGTAGGTACAGTCGTACTCAGTTTACTGACTCGAATAACGTCACTAAAAGAGCTAATGCTTCGGTTATAAATAAAAACACCCATATTTCATACGCCATTGTATTTATGCATATAAAACTGAATTTATAACCGATGCCCACTGTAAACCTCATGTTTTTGACAATATTTAAAGTTATGTCCAATAAATGTGGCAGTTGAAAACCCAGCGTAGGAAAGTTTTCTTTATAAAGTGTTCTTAAGAATGAGAGACGCTCGTGATTGTTTTTCCAAAAGAAAAACAAGCTCTTGCCTACCTATCACAATGGTAGCGTTGGATATTGAAATTTAAAATATAATAGGCAATGCAATATTTCTTCACCCAAAGACACGATCTAATACTAGTTACAAGCGACCCGTAGCGATTATATGCTCTTTAGAACTCAGATCAGCAATTAAATAAATCCAATATACCCAAGCTTATACGCGTTCGAACAGCTTAATAAATTCAGTAGCAATTTAGCGATTTATAACCCCTAAACAAATGTAGGTACCTACAGGCAAAGTTATTAACCGCCACGGCATAGAAATAATGACCCAAATGCTTAGAATGCGAAGTCATATATTGTAGATATTTCATTTACGTACCAGACTACGCCAAATTTAAAGGGAATTATTAGTAATATAGATATGTAAATGCTGCAATACCGGTTTATCGATGAGTTAGGTTCTCATTGTTCATAGTTTCTCGTTTAGGTTTTAGAAACCTTTGCTAAAAATATCAGTCATCAAGAATACTTTGGCGATCAATACGAAAATGAAACGGAGCGCTTATCTCGCGGTGAACGCTGGATGTTTTGCTACATCCATCGTATAAATAATTAACTTCTGCACAAACGTTCGATAAAATCTTTAAAAAATATTGCTAAAACTCGACAGACTACAATGACAGATAGATGACAACAATGATCAACTACGTGACATCATAAATAGGTACTTACATGAACGCGAAACGTTAAATTGTAGCTTTTAAAATTATGTAAAATAGGGTTTCTTGTAGAACCGTTATTGTACAAGTACCTATTCCTTACGTGTTTTGCCATAACATTGATAAAAAGCTTGTAATTTTAAACATAGAGTAGGCAACTAAGGGCGAGTTTTTTATCCGTAGTTATGTAGTAAACCAATGGTTACAAATGATGGGCAGCTAAATTTCGTTAATGTGCGTTTTTTAAAACAATATTAGCTTTTTTTTATTGAGGAATGTGCTTGCTCTTGACCTCGATCACGCCTGATGGAAACTTTACCAATGGTCAAATAAATAACTATTCGCTAAAACTGTTAGTAAATAAGTAACTATTGATCGAAAACGCATTTAAACGGAAAATTTTATGACATCTTTAACCATTGGTTGACTTAACTACTAACTTAAAAAACTCGCCTTAAGTAGTATACTTAGTAGTTTCTTCTCAATTCTTAACGTTTAATCTAAGGTTAAAAAATAATGTGCCGTGACCACATTGCATGCCGATTTAATACGTACTACGAGTAAGTACTAAGTGGGCGTTCAAATACTCAATCAATTATCGGTAAAGATTAAATGAAAAATAATGCGATAAAACAGAATAATTTTGTATGTACGAGTCTTTAGTCAATTTAAATTCCATAAAACATGTGAAAATATACCTACAATATAAAAATTTATGAATATTTAAGTAAAATGTCATTTTGTTTAATGCTTCCCCGTATCAAAGGTATATAAAATATCATCGGTGAATAAGAATTAGCTACTTAAACAATATTTAATGGATTTAGTGGCCTCATATTTTAATATAAATCAACAACTTTTGTAATAATACAACCGCTCCTAATTAATTTATGTTATACATATCGAATTATTAAATTTATATTTACCTAACTGTTTTACAACTTTTAGGCGAAGTTCACAAAAATAAAACAAATTACATTATTTTTAACCTATGCTGATATGATAACGTAGAAGTCTGAAAATATATGCATAGTTTTAATAAATAAACTGGCTTATCACGACTTGTTTTTGTTATCTTTAAAAATAACTTTATAGAAATTACTTGACGTTTCGTGTTTTAAGAGCCGTGAAAAACTGAAAACTATAAATAATTATCCCTCGTAAATTGATTTCAATAGTTTTTACTTAGGCAGGTAGGTAATTATTAGGTAAAATGTTGTAAACATTTCCATCATAAAGAAGAGCTCACAAAAATCTAACTTCGAGTTTGTGACCTCTTCTTCGAGTTTGCGATCTTAATCTTTTATTCTTTATATCTAAAGTAGGTACCTAGTCCCCTTTAGATTAGCTCCCCGCTGTAGTTTGAATTATGATTATGACTGTTGGTATCTTTGTGCGATGTTTATGCCCTACACTTATTTTTTTCACAATTTCCAATTATGTAAACAAATATCTGTTATTAATTTTACTTTGACGAAACTCTTCACCGACTTTAAACAATTGTGGAAGACTGCTTGATGGTCTAATTTAAAGCCTGAAGCGTTTCAATGTTAGTATGTTAGTTTACATGATTGGAAATTAGTGAAAACAACCTAGCGTGTACCTATAACTGTGTGTATTTGTCCCACGGTGCTGTGTGCGTGTGGTGCGTGTGTAACGCCTGTGTATTTGTGGTTCCAGAGCAGTGGCGGCGGTTGCCGGTGCGGTAGGCGCGCGCGCGCACCCCGCCCCCCGCACGCCACTGCTTTGGACCTGTGGAACGCCTTCGTTTACCCGGTATGCAAGAGTGACGCCTGGCCGAGGAGCGACCATATCACGAGCGTTTTTTATTTTGCTTACATAGTTTGCATGACCCTTTTTATTTCTTTTTTCAAAGTCAATTAACCCCCCGAAGTCAAAGTTTAAGCGCTCCTGATATACAGTCCGTTCTTTTGTTCAGTTATCATAATTATAAGACTAACTTTTAACGCGTGTACCTACCTTCCTATTTTTGTGACGCATTTGACATTGAATTTTAAGCCAATTAATTAAGCATAAAAAAATATATATAGCTAAGACAGTTACGCAACGCTTGAACAGGAATAATTACTTGATTAACACATTGAATTAATTTTCTGTTGCGCTTAGCGTTGTTAGGTACGTACGTACACTTTTTGCTATTATTAGATCTATATTTTAAGTCTACATTATTTGTATTAGATACTATGCTTACACAATTTAGTTGTTAGTTCGTTTGGCAGTTAATTACAATAAATGTTTGTATCGTCCTCAGGGCAACATGAAGCAGCACATGCTCACGCACAAAATCCGCGATGTGCCGCCCGGGTTCGACAAGAGCTCGAGTGGCGCCGATGATGGCCGAGACCCGAGCCCCGACCGCCGCTCGTCGCCCGACAAGCTCGACCTCAAGCGATCGCCGCCTGCGCACCCCCCGCCGCAAATGACGCACCCCCCACCTATCGATATGCCGCCGATGCCCAAACGGCCCAGTGGTAAGTTGCTTAAATTGGAACTCCCGAAGGAAAACCGGTAGGAATCATGTTGTGTACTCATCGCACCTGATAACTCGTATTTGATCCCAATAACATTATTCGTTTGATCCCCAGTACCCAGCGGGCCGACGCACCCTCCACCGCCGACGTCGTCCAAGCACCTGTGCGGAGTGTGCCGCAAGAACTTCTCGTCGTCGTCTGCGCTGCAGATCCACATGCGCACGCACACCGGGGACAAGCCCTTCCGATGCGCCGTCTGCCAGAAGGCCTTCACCACGAAGGGTAACCTCAAGGTAAGCTATATCCAAATTCTGCACGACTAGCAAGCAAGTGTGCCAAATCCATCCAAGCTGATCAATAAGAGCGAACCTGCTCAATAAAAAGGCCTCTAGATTCTTATACGGTGTCATTCGAAACGGGTTTGGATGCTTCGAGTTCGAAAGATTTGAGAATGCTCCATTCCGAGATATACAGAGTACTGACTTGAGCTTACATGGTATTCGCCTTGCCAACCTCAACGCAAGAATTTTGGCCTGCAATAACATTGGTTCGGCAAAAGTAACTGAATTTTTTGTTCTCCAGGTGCACATGGGCACTCACATGTGGAGCGGCGGCGCGTCCCGGCGCGGTCGCCGCATGTCGCTGGAGCTGCCCCCGCGGCCGCTGCACGAGCCGCACGACCTGCTGCGCCGCCCCGACCTCTTCTACCCCTACCTGCCCGCGCCCTTCCTCAACGGCATGCAGCAGAAGGTAAGCAGACCATCAATCGAGGGAGAGAAATAAAGCCATACTGCTAGGCGTCTGTATTAGACCAGTTCTATAACTATTGCTTTTTGTTTGTCAACAGCTGAATGAAATATCAGTAATACAGCAAAGCGCGGGCCAGAACGGTGTAGCCGGAAAGTTCCCAGGACTTCTCGGTTTTGGAGCATTCGGTGGTGCACGACCAGGCGCTGCGTCACCCCTGGAGAGACCACCTTCACTTGAAGGTGGAGACGAAAGGCAAGCCGCCATGCGCGAGCTGGCCGAGCGCGGGCGCGAGCTGGCGGAGCGCAGCCGACAGATGCGCGAGGACAACGAGTACCGGTCGCAGGCGCCGCACGCGCCGCACGCGCCGCCCGCGCCCTCGGGCTCGCCGCCTGCGCACCGCGCGCACCCGCTGGCGCCGCTGCCGCCGCCCGCGCGCACCGAGGGCCTGACGGTGTAGACGCCGCGCGCCGGGGAGCAGCGCAGTACATTCCAGGGGCCGGCGGCCACGCGACGTCGTGTCTATATTGTACAAAGAGTTAGTCTAGTTGTCGACGAGGCGAACTGTCGTAGCGTAATTATGTGCGAGGTGTAGCGCTATGTACCGTTGTTATTCCACGTGTTATAACGCCTAGTATTACTGTAAGTAACTTATTATGCACGAGTACGGGCCTGGGGCAATCGGGGGCTCGTCGCGAGCTCCACGTTTATGTCATTACTCTGTGATAGTGCACATTTGGAGGCTGTGTCCGACGCGCTGGAGCGTTCGGCGGAAGCGATGGCGTCTCATTGATGCAGTCGAATGTGCTATGACATCAAAAATTAAATATAAATTATCCCAAAAATTAAATAATTTTCATAAAACTATATCTTTTTAAATTAAATAAATGTACATAATTTGTAAAATAGTATTGTAATGAACGAGTAGTTATAAACTTGATTTTAATAAAATATTATATTATTATATTGTACGACTACAACTGGAGTGCAATATGCATGATTTTGTCTTTTGCCACATTCCAAATGATAGATGTTACTGAGAAAACCACATGTGTAACAATTCACAGTTTCCTTTGAGAACAATAGGATTATTCTGCCTGTCAGTGGAAATTTTATATAGGTACCTATGTATAGTAAACTTATTCCGTACGATTATACATTATTGCACATTGTATGAAAATACCGAAAAAATAAGTCTTGGAAATTCTATTACCTATGCATCTATTGTCTTTAGGTATTCAATATTGTATTACAATACATTTAATTGTAACAGAGGTTAATGACATATTCATATCATGTAAATTAAAAGTATTTGCATTTGAGGTCTATAGTTATAAGTATTTAGAGTCATAGCTATTATATTGCTTTAGAATACTTCAACATATCTTTGTAAAAATGTGAGCGACTGGTGTTTTGACGAGACGTTGACTAGGTACTTAACGGTTATATACTATGTAGTAGGTATCACCGGCACTGTACGCAGACTGACCACGACTATGTACACACATTTATATTACATTTCTTTCCAAATATGCATTTTCTCAATGCTTGTTAGTAGACGCCGTAGTCCAGTTGCTATTATAAATTTAATTATTTTTTAAAGAATTATATATGTATTTTATACTTTGGAGACTAGTTATCTGTGTATAAATGTCCTACTAAATTATTTATAAATTATAAATCATGCATACACTCTTAGTATTAATGAACGCTTGCGAGGCGATAGGTCTCGCGCGCCAGTTTAGTTGTCTAGAATAAATTCTCATAGCACCTACGAGCTAATTATTATTATATCAAGTTGCAGATAGATCTTAGAGAGTAGTATTAGTCATGAATATGATGGTGTCATGTCATGTCAGTATAAATAATCATTGTAAATTATTAAATGTTTATGTAAATGTCCAAAAAGTATTCAAATTATTTAAAAAAACAATTATTATACTAATAATTATTTTCTTTTTTGTTGTTCCTTTACCCTCAACCTTCACCTTTTTAGTTTTTATTTGGTTTTAATCAAATCAGATACTTCAGACAAAACTACCTGATTGCCTAATTATACGAATCAGGGACCGCGGAAGTACTCCATGACGGGGGGAGGGGGGCAAACTTCTTTAGTCAAATTATAAAAATATTGGAAAATTCAAAAGTGCAAATTTATACGGGGTGGCTCAATCAAAATACTAATACATATTATAAATGCGAAAGTTACTCTGTCTGTCTGTCGGTTACGCTTTCACGCAAAAACGACTGAACAAATAGTTTAAGTAATTTTTAAAATTTGGTTTAAGTATTTTTAGTAGGGTTGCTACTTTTTAGAGAGAATATGAATGCTTGCACCCCAACTCGGATAGGTTAGTTTTTTTTTCATTAGTCATACTCAAATAGTAGTAACTTTGTTGACTGATGCAGGAAAGCTTAAGAACTTAGTGTAGAACGTAATGTAGCGAGCGAAGCGAGCCGAAAATTTTGCATTCCACCTCTGATAGACACCAAGGATAGATTTTCTTTTGACCATTCATACTTTTTTGACTAATGTAGGACAAATCAAGGACTCATAGACTAAAGAGTGCAAGAGCGAGCGAAACGAGTTCAACATTTTTGCACCCTCAGAATGTACGTCAACAGTAAGTCTTCGGTAAGAGCCGGGCTCTAGATTAAAAATCCTATTTAAATCAGGGGGCGGGGGACTCGGCCCCCCCGTTTGATTTTGGGGGAGGGGGGGCATTTGGCCCCCTCTGTACCCCACCTCCGCGGCCCCTGATACGAAACTACACTAAAAACATTACCGAAGGCTGAATTTTACATGAAGATTGGCCAAAATTGAGTTCAAATTTAAATCTATACAGAGTGATACTGAACTAAATAATACAGCAGTTAAAATAAGTTATACATTAATTAATATACTCACGCCTTATTTCCATGTGGGTTAGGCAGAAACTATAAGATGCTGCCTGCTACAATCCTTACATACTCTTAAACAACAAATGTTATATGCTACTGGTCTGTCTGCGATTTTCACAAACTGAACAGAGACACAGGACGGACCTATAGTAAATAGTGTGTTAAGTGGAAAGCTATAGAATTTGATAAAAAAACCCATAAAATTGGAGCTACCTATTTTTTAACTTAAGGGAATTAATTTATTTATTATAACTTTATGCACTAGTAAAACACTGTACAAAGGCGGACTTAATGCCTTAGGCATTTTCTACCAGTCGACCTTAGGGTGGTGCAGAGAGAACATGGCAGTTGCAAATTAAAGGAAAAACAAGAGAGAGAAAAATACAATCATAAATACATAAGACACATAAGAAAAAATTAACAACGTTATTAAGAAAAAACGAATCATTCGATTTCATTCCGAAGTAAGTAAAACTGCATTCAAACATTTGAGAAAAGTTGCAGGCCCGAACTGGGAACCTAAGCATTTACATGTTAAATATTAAAACAAATAAAAAGTCAACCGAAGTTACTAGTAGTCTTGTGTAGTTCGCGAATGAACTAGTTCGTAAGAGTGTTCCAACAGGCGAACTACACGAACTAGCTCCAGATCCGCCGCTCTTTAGTTCGTTAGGTACTTCGATGTGACCGACATAATTGTAGAGCGGGAGCAAGTTGAGTCTCCGCTCACTTACTGATTTGCTTCTCATCCATCAATGCAATGCAAGCTAATCCATAAAAAATTTGAATAAACTCATCATATGTTCTATATTGAACTAATAAATCAATTAAAATACTACGAATACAACGTATGTAAAGTAAAAAATATAGGTAAAATAGCTACTTTACATACACTCGTAAAAAACGCGCGTAGCAGTACCTAAATTGCAAAGAGCGCGAACGATCTGCCTCTCGCAGCTCACTAGCTCAGTCACCTCTCGTTTCAAAACATTGGGTTTAGAGCTGGTGAATTAAAAGAGCGAATTAGTTCGCCAAGGAGCCGCAATTAGTTCGCGGTGCCGGATAATGAGCGCTGAGGTTGCGAACTACTATGTGCAAGTCTAGTAACTACTACATTATCTGCCTGGCCTTTTCTCAACTATATTGGGGTCGGCTCTCAGTATTTTACATGGAGCGGCTGCCTCTCAGACCTCAACAACCCATTAACTGGGTAACACGGTACTTGACATGACTGGTGTCAGATTTTCTGGATTTTAAAAATCCGTAACGACAGCCAGGACCAACGGCATGTGTGCTCTCCGAGGCAGGAGGACACTCTATATGTTAAGATGGTCACCCATCCACAGACTGACCTCGGCAAGCGTTGCTTAACCTTGAAGATCGACCCGTGCGGCTGTCATTATTAACCACGAGCTCCAACGAAACGACGTTACGACTACATTTATTTTTATTATGAACCTATGTTCAAAGAATGTCATGAAGGACACACAGTTCTATTTATAACCACTCTGTATAATATTGAAATGCAAGTGCAACAACACCATCCGAAATCTTACCAAAGTGGTCATTCTATGGGACGGATTATTTCGGAAAAGACGAAGCCTCATCTGATTACCCAAGTATTCAATAGTCAATCAGTGACATACGCCAGTATTGCTACTCATGGAGACGTTTTTTGTTCAAGCAGTATTAATAAAAGTTTCAAAACCAAGGTCGTTCTAAATCCAAGAAGTAGGAGGAATTTATGCTAATAAGACAAACTACAATATAATTACTTAAAAAGGTTATATTATAATAATAATGTTACCAAGCGCACATGAGAGTTAGAAGTTGATGACGCTGGCCAGTTTCTTGACGCGGTTGAGGAGTAAGTCCCCTTCGCGGATGGTCGCCTGGTACAGCTGCGAGCGGTCGGCGTCGGCGCCGCGCCCCGCGCCCGTCACCACGCAGCCCGCCACCGCGTCGATGCGGCACTGCAGCCGGCCCGCGGCTGTGAAGCTGGAACAACACACGAACGTTGTGATACTAATGTGGTTTAACTTACCACAAGTGTGACCTGCAAACCGAGGAAGGCAAAAAAAATATCTCTAAAATTGAAATATAAATTAACCTGAGTTTTGTCATGAACATGGACGCTCACTAATCAGTTTATGCTAAAAATATTATACTGCAGGCCAGTAAAATATTTTTTTTTTAATATTTTCGTCTTTTAAAAAAAAAACTCCGATGCAGATAAGCCTCAAAGAAAAGAGTTACAAAAAGGTACTGTGGTGCATACTTGGAAATCTGATAAATGCCGAATGTGTCCAGGCTGACTAGATTAAACATACGCTTTGATATAAACCTACCTACTTGCAGCACTGATACAACCTAGAGTATGTCTGAACTGGTACTTACTTAGAGATCTCCTCCTCAACGAACTCCCGGGAGACACCGAAGGTGTCAGCAATGTTGTCGAGGCTGAGCGAGCGGTACGCGCGTAGCAGCTGAACATACGCCTTGATACGCGCCTCCCGCACATAGTGCTGGTAGTGGGGCCTGAATACTGGGTCTACGCAGATCTGAGTCTCCACCTGCAAGCATGTATTGAAATTGTTTATATTGTGTCCAGAAAAATAATTACTTCAATGCAATATTTTGAAAGAAAGAAAAGCGTTTATTAAGTTTTTGATAAGTTCTGATATATTTGTTCCGATCCTGATGTATGTTTTTCTCAGTAACAAGTGTTAGACAAAAATAATGCCCACATACTATTACTATTATATCCCACGAATTTACAATTTAGTAATAATAAAAACTTTCTGGAAGTTGGTTGGGTTTTTTTGTAAAAAGTTATTTTATACTTATTTCACTTTTTAGTGGTGATACCAACTAAATTGGCATTATTCCCATAATGAGTGCCCATTAAAGAGTTAATTTGTGTGCCTTTCCATTCCAAGTCCAGACCAGCTCATAGTTTAGGTTTATATCAATTTTGGGATTGATATAAACCTAACAATATCTCACTTTAGTAGATTTTATTGATTTTAAGTTGAGAAGGTCACTGGTTTATCTTTGAAGTTCAACGTCCAATGCAAATGCAATATCGCTATTACTAAACCCAACATAAAATGAATCATCAAGATCAGTTCATGAACAATAAAGTTTTGCACAAATACATAACCCCAAAAACATGGAAATTGAACATAATTGTTGAGGTAAGGGTGTACCAGGTTGACTTGTACACATCTGCATACCCCTTCTCAGCATACCAGCGTGATTTATGTTATGAACTGTTGTGTTAGTAACAAACAGACATGCAATTTCAGCAATTCAGGGAGATTTGCTATCATGTATTGAAGAGTTCCATTGCCTGCCTCTAAAGTTCTTCATCAGATCTTCATCAAATTGAATTGGGAGCAGTCCGGGAAAATGCTCAACCAAACAAAAAAAGAATCACCAAAATCGCTTGACAATTGTCAGAAATATCGCTGAACAACCGAATTGAGAAGCGATTTTGGTGATTCTTTTTTTGTTTGGTTGATCGGTTGTCAAATAAAATATAAGTAAGGTCTGGTGGCTCTTACTCTATCACAGATTGTTCACACAATTTAAACTGATATGTTTGATTGGACACCCACATATTTATATATTTATACACATAAACTTAAACATGATCACAGCTACTGCCACTTTCATAAAACCAGTAAAATTTAATACTGTACCCAAGCAAGACTCTTCAAGAAGTCAGCGTAGCGACACTCATGTAGGGACTCCACTAGTTCCCTGAGTTCTGGGAAGCGAGAGCGGAGCGCCTGCACGGCTGCCCCCTGCCGCCTCAGGGCTGACTGCAGAGCATGGCGCTCCAGAGCCAGAGCACAAGCTAAAACGCAGTATTGGATGATGGTACCTGTAATAGCAATAGAGTAAGGTTAAAGTAACTGTGTATATTAGGTACTTACAAATATATTTTATGTTGTTACAGTCCATAGACAACAACTTTTTAATATGTATGTTTAAGTATGTTTCGACTTTTGAATGGCACACAAGAGTATTTTAAGGCCACTGGCTTATGAGTTTAAATTTAGCAGAAAAACAAGATCAAACAAAAATAATGAAACTGATCTCTCAACCGTCAATAGAAACTCTCAATAATTACTATCATGATAGCACAAGTTTATTATTGCTTGTTTTGTTTGTGAACTTAAACATGAAGAAAAGTGGCAAAAAAATTACTCACCAAAATCAACCAACTCGTAAGACTCAAATGTGGACACACAATCAATGAACAAGTCTGCTGCCTTGCTGTAATCTCTGACTGCAAGGCAGTAGATAGCTTCATATGCCTTCAGCTTGTTCCTGGAGCGCCAGTCTCCTCCCTTATCAACAAGTTCATGAGCCTGAAATGTTTCCAAAAATGTTATGAATACCAGATTCAATGTGTAAAATCTTTAAGATTGTTTTACAGTTAGATCTCTAATTCGAATTGAATGCCCATGTCTTTGTCTTAGATACTTCCAACATATCTTTAACACTTTCTGTTTTTAATGAACTTGTCGAATTGATATAAAGGAGAATCCAGTCAAGCTGTTGAGTTTAAGCCATCAAGCGAAAGATTATTCCCATGGGCTAGTTAGTTAGTGTTTGGGCATGCTATATGAAAATATCTGCTAAGTCATCAAATTAAGGTTAAAAAACAAATCTTACCCTACCTTATTTATATTCTTCCCCATTTCTTTGACATTGCAGCCATGGAAGTAAGCAATCCTAAACAGAGCAAAGACAGCATCCAACCGTCTGTTAGTAGTCAATGTTGCATCTTCATACTTTGTGGTGGCCAGTGCTGTTGCGGCTTCCTTGTCCCCAACAGAACAAAGGTAGTCCAATCTGGAACATTATAGTTGGATGATGATTTTTTTACACAATCTCCAGTAATATTGATCAATCTGGTATGAAATCTCAATAACATATTAAGGAACTTTAATTTAAACCTTACCTATCTTGCCAAACAGGTGTTTCAGAATCATCTTCTTGGAACTTGGATAACCTGTCCTGGTTTTCCTTTGCCATATCATCATATAACTTCTGATCAAATGGCCACCCAAGGTCAGTACAAACCTCTTTGTAGTAAGGAGCCATGTTTCCATTCTTGATTCCTTGTAAGAGCTGTTCTTTTAACTGCGGGTCACCTTTTAGCTGAGGCAAACTAAGCTTGAACTTGATTCCAGCCAATTCCATATACTCGGGAGTTTTACCTTCAGCAGAAAGCTCCATTTTTAATGTTTGATTGACACAAATTTATCAACTAAACAATCGTATTCAATTTATTTTAGAAGAGAAGATGATCAGCGCAATTCACACAATAATTTCTTGAGAACTTGCAAAAACAAAAGTCACTGTCTGTACAACCAATCACTTTAGGTGAACCGTGAACGTTAATTCTTTAGCATTGCATGTTGTAACCTCTCCTTTTTTTGCTCAAAAGAAATAGTTTTGTGAACTCTTCATTTGATGCTTATAATATGAAATATCAGTTTTGGAACGCACGAAACAGATCATCTTTCATTCCTGTCAAAAGTTGACAATAAATAAAGACGTGTCTACACTTCAGGCCTAAAATGAATCAAAATTGATTGTTTACAATTTTATTGTTGAATGATTGGACTGAATTATTGACTGAAAAGATCGGATGACGAAAAGTAACGGTTTGATAATTTGTTTGTGTTGTCATGTATGTGACATGACAACACAAACACACGAAGCAAAAGGAATTATATCAGTATACGTCACTCGTCAGTTCTGACGTTCTGAGGATGATTATTATGTCGATTATGTCTCACCGCGTACCGAACTATCTCAATGGTACCGAAGCGTTGTGTGTGCGTAACAATCTAGAAACCAAAGCGTGATATCAAGTATATCTTTTTGCCTGATTAAAAAACAAATTTTTTTAGAAAGAAATTTCCTCACGAAATACTCTTTATTACCATCAACACAGATTGATTGAAGAACTGAGTTTTGATGTGCGAGGGAAGGCCATGGGAAGGCTAGAAAAAGTAAATACACGGACGAACGAAACGTGCTATAAATAGGTGTGTTTGTGGCTGTCTTGATTTATATTTTTATATTCTTATTCCTAGCAACCCTAAATTTGCCTTTGCTTGACAAGTGACATATTATTATTATATGACACAATTCATAAATTATTGTCAAAAAATTGACAGGACGACACTAATAAAAAATACAAAATATAGAGAATTAGTTAGATATTCAAAATAGCAATAATAAATAGTTAAGTTGCTGTGCTGCCAATATTTGTGTTCAATAGCTTAAGATAGAAACAGTAGATATTCATCAACATTTCAAACTAAAATTATGTCATATGGATTGCTGATCCAACAATCCAACTTTGTACTAGTAAATTGTTGGAAAGAAGAATAAGTTCAAGACATTTATTACGATGGATATTAATAAACTAGTCAGTGAGAATCAATCCATTAAAATAGTACCTTCAATCGAAGATTCTTTGCGGACTATAGGTCTGAACGTAGATATTGATGACAATTCCAAAATGTGGTTAGAGCAACTAAAAGTAACTTGGAAAACATGGAAGAGAAGTCCTGCTATAGAGACTTACATCGAATCCTTTCTTCAGAGTGCAGAAGAACGATACAGATTAGCATTAGTTTTTGTTATTAAATGTGATGATTACAAAGATTGCAAGCCAAAAACGTTACCCTTTTTTATTATGGAAACTTTATTGAAGTGGTCAGAGACAAGTGAGATTCTACCAGATGAAGATTTAAAACTACCAGCATTCCATATAGCTACTCAACAAAGGAATCAACATTTTCTCTGTCTGACAGTGAAAACATATAGAATAACTACAATCAAAGACAAAATTTTGCCTATTGTGAAAGATATGGTCAGTAAGGACAATTGTAAGCAAGCATCTCAAATTGTAATTTCAATGGAATTATTTAATGAAATACCTGTTGAAGATCTTGTATTTCCATTGATTCTGCAAGACAAGTCAAATTTAATTGATGAGTATTTAAATGAATGCCCTAGCCAGGTAAAACCACTGTTAATTTTTCTGGATAAATTACTGGACAAATCAATTAGTATCCGAGAATATGTACAACAGTACATCCATGACAACAAGATTTCTCATGTCAAGTATGATAAATTACACTACAAGCCACTTGGAAAACTAGTGGCACGTTTATGCAATAAGTTTAACATTCCTATAGAGACTTGTAAGAACCTCAGTAAAAATCGCACAACTGGTGGATTGAGATATTTAATACATCAAAAATATCAAGAACATAATGTTAGTTCATCAGTATGGGAGGACTTAGTGAAAGATTCACTGAAGCAAAATGCCGGTTCTGGCCAAGAATTTATTGAAATGTTAGTTGAATATGACCGGGTTGAAGCTCTCAAGTGGGCTTCTTACTTGAAAATGGCTGAGAGTGACTTACCTCTGGCACTCAAAGAAATCTCTTTGAATGATGTCCCTGCAGAAGAGAACTGGGATACAAATGACAGTTCTCCACAAAGTCCTCATGAGTATTACAAGTTTTGTCTACTTGAGGAACAGATTACCCTTATTGACACAGGAGAAAAATTCTATGATCTAATGATATCAGATGTTGTTAAGAGCAGTGTTGTAAGCATAGATTGTGAATGGAAGCCTTCATTTGGAGCTACACAGTCTCAAGTAGCATTAATACAAATTGCCACTACCGGTAGAGTTTATCTTATAGACACTCTGGTGTTGAACAAACCAGATTATTCAAGCTTTTGGTACACTTTTCATAAATCTTTTTTGGATAATGCAGAAATTATAAAAGTTGGTTTTGGTCTCGAACAGGACTTGAAGGAAATGAAATCATGTTTGGTAGGATTGGGGAACATTAAAGTACAAGGTGAAGGACTGCTAGATCTTGGCACTTTGTGGAAGAGTCTTCTCAACAATGGACTAACCTTGCCTGGTAACAGTGATAATGTGGGAAACAGCCTCAGCTGTCTAGTTCAATCATGTTTTGGCCTACCTCTTGAAAAATCTGAACAATGTTCTAATTGGGAATTGAGGCCATTGAGAAATACCCAAATACTGTATGCTGCTTTAGATGCTCATGTGCTTATACAAATATATGAGTATCTTCAGAAACTATGTTTAGAGCAACAAATTAATTTTGAGGAAATATGCAATGATGTTATGTTAGAAAGCAAGAAGAAATGCACTAAGAAACCTAAAGTTGTTGACAGGTTTCTGACTTGTGTACCCTTGGTGCAATCAAGATCAGTCCATGAGGTGAAATTTATAGTGGAGCCAGTGCTATCTCATTTGATGCCTTATTTAAGGTACTGTGGAATAGACACAATATTGATTCCAACAACAATGTTATGGCATGATGTAATAAACCTAGCAATATCACAAGACCGCCTGATACTATTATGTAAACTTAAACATACACCAACAACAAACTATCCACAAAGTTCTATATTAGAAGTTGGTAAAGACACTGTTATACAACAGTTACGAAAAATATTTAATAATTTTAACATAAAAGTGGAACAAGACAATCTTTTCAGCTTTTGTATAAATTGCAATAGTAAAGATTTCAGAAAACTAAATTCAGATGAAGTTGTCAAAATGTGTACTGAATACCAAAGAATGTTGAAACCTGACAATGTTGTTCAGACAGATAGATATGGCGGTGGATATGAAGATGATGAAACTGCATATTATGACAATTTTCTGAGTGATTCAGATTGTGATGAAGATTTATATCAACCAGATGTTTACTCAAAAAGTATATTAACCACAAATAAAGGAGTCACCATTGATATACATAATGCTTGTAAACTACATTCTCTAAGTAAATCAGCAATTTTATGTGAAACATGTGGCAAATTATTTTGGGATGAAGACATATTGTTAAAACCTGTTGCTGAGGTTGTGTATAACTTTAAAAAGCTTAAAATCTGGTAAGTTAAGTAAGTCTCGAAAACAAAATCAAGTCTCGTATTATTTCATAATAATTTATTTCCATGTAAATAAATTTCAACATGATAAACTATAAAAGAATATACTTAAATAAAACTGTTAAGATTACTGAAATTAAAGCCTTTGTCCTGTCGTTATTTGGAAGTGTCACAGCATTGAATGTTTCTCTTTTAATTAGTTTGTAAAAAAAATTGGGACTATTTGTAACTGTTAGCAAGATCATGCTTGCTCTAGAGCAGCTATACTCAACCTGCGGCCCTGCGCCAAGCTTTTCCATGTGGCCCTGTAGCCTAGCACATTATAATTATTATGATGCTATATTTAGTCAGTGTATTTACATATCTGTACTGTACTGATTCACTCCTTGACGATGTGTTGAGATTATTCCTCACCAACTATCAACGTAAAAAAGTTGGCCTATGCCTTATGAAAACGGTCCTTTTGTCACAAATTCAAGTCCCATTCCCTGAGATACCTACTATTAAACATAAAATTTAATTTTACTGGAGGTTATTGCGGCCCATCATGACAATAGTAGAAGCGCAATGTGCCCCAGAGAGAAAAACGGTTGTGTATGGACTGCTCTAGATTCTAGAGCAAGCATGATCTTGCTAGCTGGTATCATCTAACACCAAACTCGCTAGAGATTGGTTTTTAGATGGTACCAGCTGAAGCGTACCTACACACACAAACATATAGCTTTCTATTTGGTTAACCAGTTTATTTGTAGCTCCCAGTAACTTTGCCCTGCATTGGGACTGTTTAGCCAGCAATAACAACAAGACGCATTGTGATGCTGGTCTCCATATTGAAACAGAGCAGTTCAAGCGCGCCTCTTGCTTGTTACAAAAGTCCCTTACATTATAACTTCCTATTTAGATGTGTGTGAGAGTGTTTACGGTTTGTTATAGTATGTTAAAAACATGTGTGCAGCAACACAAAATATTTGTTAATAAACATTATATAATAATAGATATATTTTTCTAAACAATAAAATGTCTAGATATTGTAGAGTATTGTTAAATAAACAAATGATAAAATAATACAAAACATAGTTTGAGGAAAGTGGGCCTTTATCATTTTAGAGTTAGTTACATAAGTATTCTAAACTTGACAAAAGCTTAGTTTAAGGCAGGCTATACTTTGGTGGAATGCAGCTAAATATTAAGATATGTTACTGAAGACTGTACACTTAAATAATAAAGATAGGGCCATCCGAATGTTTGCTTATACATATTCACCGTACAAGAAACACGGCATGTAAGTCCCACACGGACTTAATAGCCGACCGCGCGGCGAGTTCGCTTTGGTCTCGCTGGGCCTGTCTGGCCAAATTGTGGCATCAAAAAAACGCTCGGTCTGCCATGTCCTTACTATATATATGTCACCGGAAAATTGCAAACGCCGTAAGATTGTAAAATGTCGCGTGAAATTGTAAACTGTTTTTTCTAATAAATAAGACACGGATATATTGGAAACTATTCAATTTGGATAGGGTTTATTGTATATAAAACTATTTCATAATATATCAAAAAATTATAATCTAATAAGATTTATTACAATCTTACGGAGTCTGCAATTTTCCGGTGACATATTTAAGTCAATCTTGGAGACAAATATTTTTGCAGTAACCTATAATTTTAAATAATAATTATTAATAGAAATAAGTAATTACTTTTACCTTTAGTTTGTAAGTCATTAAAAGCATATTATACTATTACTGTTCTTTTTTGTTACAATCAGTCTACACAAAACAGTAGTGAAATATCATGTACTTATAGCAAACAATAAACTTATAATTAAAATCTTAGCTCTTTAATTGTTATTATTACTTACAGCTTCAAATATGAAATCAATAACAAAACAATATTGATATTATTTCACAAAAAGGTTTAAAAAATACCAACTTGATTGAAGCTGCAAGCTTAGCGTGCTTTGAAATGAGTTTGTTGAATAGTAGTAAGTAATAGTTTAAAATGTAACAATTGTTTTTTTGTATGTAAAAGACACATTTTATTTTTTCCCAATAATGATAGAGTTTTTTACCTACTTATATATTTAACATATTAATATTATAGGCTATGTTATTGACATTAAATCTGTAGTAATCATTAAAAAAAATATTAGAATCTTGTTTACATTGCTGGACAAAACTATGATTACTACTTGGACCATTTTCATTGTCAACAATAATGATAACTTGGTAATGCCTTTGCTACAAAAATGCAGTTAAAGCTGGTTGAAATTAACTCGAATTATAACGTTAGGTTGTAAAAATGTACGCCATGCGGCAGAACGTGAGACATTATAATGATAATCCCTGTTGTACAAATAGAAAGACCGGCAAAGCAAACAATCTTAGTCAATTCATTGTGCAAAGGTGTGTGCTCAAAGCTTCCGCTTTCCATCTGCATTCAGTGTTGCGAAGGCTTAGTAATCTGATTATTTACCACTGTAATAATTAAGTTAAAGATATTAATTATTAAAATATATTTTAAATATCTTAACCAGCTGTAACATGTTCTTCAGAAAATCACTGAATAGTTGCATCTTTCCTTAAATAACTCCACTTCTTCTTTAACTAAATCATTGTTTCCTGTTAAATTTAATTCTTTCAGATTCAAATGAGGGAAACCTTTCAATGTCGTCAGATGATTATTCCCTAAAGATAATTTCTGTAATGTAAAAAAAAACTTAAATTAATTGAGCATAATTAAAACTGGAAAAAAAAAACTCGGTAAATTAATGAAAACAGTTGATAATAACTCTATAAAAAATAAGTAAAGCTTACCTCACAGTTTTGAAGCAATTCTAAGGCAGGTAAAATGTTTGATGTTAAATTCTGATTAGATAGGTCTACATTTTCGCAATGACTATAGTATTGTAAATGTGGTAAACTGATAGCTTTATCATCAAATTTGATTTTGAAATCTAGGCTATCTTTTTTATAATCCTGTGTAAGTTGATTTTCTATACTCCATTTAGTAATTAAATCATCATAGTAACCAGCCCGCAAATTATCTATAGTTTTTAAAGTATGTAAATTTTCAATTATTTCCTTGTGATACTGTTTCGCATCAATACAATGAAGAAAAACTGTTGTAGTAAGAAGAGTCCCTGAAAATGAAATAAACAGTTTAAATTGTAAATCGTAATACAAATCAACATTTGATGTCTGCATCCAATTCATGTTTAGAATGAGTAGTTGACAATATAGCGACATATTATGTAAGCCAAAATACAACTAAGGTGTATTATAATATAAGATAATAAATTACCAACTACATCTAGCTCGAAAGCTGGTAGCTGACCCCAATATTAGTTGGTAAAAAGGCTAGGTAGATGATGATCTAGCTCGGAAACTTTTCTTTAAAAGATACTTAAATTTTATATATATACTCAGCAGTGGGTGTTACTTGGCTTCCATTTAACCGTCTCGAAACAAACATGACAAAACTAAAACAAGTTACTTTTGTAATTAGTTATTATATTTACATTTATTGTCAGGTTCCATAGCCAGCAACTGACGACAGGCATCCAGCTGGTTGTTCAGTTCCTCAACAACTGGCTTGGAGTATTTTTTCTCGAAATTAATCTCACCTTTACCAATATAAGTCATTGAATTATGTTTAATACTAGGAATTATTTGTATGTTTCCATCTTCACTGTCATACTCCATCTGCAAAGTATAAAGTACCAATAAAGTTATAAATTGTTCTATATCCATGTTTTTATTATTTACTTCTGTTCTATCTATTCAAAAGTGTATTTTGATATACATACGAGTACTTTAAAATATAAACATAATTACATAAACTTATTACCTTTACATCCAAACCCTCAGTGATTTTTGCATTATGTTTAAAAAGCCATAAAACGTCATATTGGGTTCCTGTTAAAGACTCCCACTCTCCATTTACTAATTCACTGCCGAAGAACAGGCGCGTCTTAGAGGTTATAAATGAGTGGTTCACAGGTCGACTGAATGCAACCGTCGTTTTGAATGGCGACACAACATAGACCACAACTTCTATATTTGTTCTAACAGCTCCTGTAAATATGAATTTGTTGGATTAAGAATGTATATGTCACCGGATAATTGCAGACTCCGTTAGATTGTTATTAATCTTTATTAGATTTTAATTACTCGAGGAATTATGAAAAAATCGTTTTGTATATACAATAAATCCCACCCAAATTCAATAGTCTTTAAAATATCAGTGTCTTATTAAGAAAAAACAGTTTACAATTTCATGCGATATTTTACAATCTTACGGCATTTGCAATTTGGTGACAATATAATATCCTTTCATTTTTATAAAATTTAAGTAAAATGACATTTTGCTGCTGATACCAAAAGATCAGCACAACTGTGGCACCCTTTATCCTGTTGGGGTGTGATTATGAATAGAAACAGATTATAAACTAAGAATGTTTCAATTATTCCACTTTTAGATTGTTTTTATCAATTTTTGACTTAAATGAAGCAAGCAGTTAAATCTTCTCATAAAAACTTCATCACCCATTTTCACCCCTTTAGATTTTCACAAAATCTAAATACACATAATTCTCACTATAATATTTTATTTTCAAACTGTAAATTTGACATTCAAAATTAGAATTTTCCAAATCCTACTGGTAGTTCCAGAGATTAGTGCGTTCAAATAAACAAACAAACAAACTCAGCGTCAGCTTTATAATATTGCTATAGATAGATAGATAGATATGTTACTGTGAATGTCCAAAGTGCAGACTCTGGTGCCTGTTAACATCCACCAAGATAACTGGTGAATAACCATTATTTATTATTTTCATGACGATTTTGGTCATTCACCGGTGACTGTTGTCATCATAGACCACGACTTTGTTAATGTTCATTATAAGCATAATTATGATGCCTGATTGATAAGTCAGTCCGTAAGTGTGGACTTGGGGCACCCAGACTGCGACAGGTTAGGTTAGAAGGGGATAGACATGGAAATTTCTTTTTTAATGGAGTTACACCATCGAAATTGATGATTGTCTACATACTCTGTTACATGTTTACATTCACTAATATCAGACATTCACAGTAACAGATATACATACATCATAGTAGTTCCAATAAATGGTTTACCTAGTACCCATCTCTGATAAAACCAAGCACTGGTGTCATCTGGGTCTGTGAATGCTGCACTCTGTACCATTTTCAACTCATGTTTATGATGACTATCTTCTATTGGCCGCCCACCTGGTAAAAAAATTACTTCATGAAAATGTATGTATAATTATGTAATGTTTGGTGTGCAATTATTGTATTTTAGTGGTACTAAAATACAATAATTGCACACCAAGAGAAGAAAGTTTAGCTTGGCTGGGGGACTTTTTCATGTTTTTGTACATGGCAGTACATGATTAGCTCAGCTCTTCATCTGCAGTCTAACTTGGCTTTGGTCCTGGTTTGTAGTTGGCTATCAACTTGAAAGTTAATCTAATGAATAATTAGAGAAATTTTTTACTTGTTTTTATACAAACCTTCTAAATCTGGATAAAGCTCTACAAGCAATTTACTCCTGTAGTGCCAAGCAGAATAATTGGAGAAATTGTCCATTAGTTTTTCAGTAGTGTAGTCAAATTCATCTTTCAATGATGGCTTAAATTGACTGACAACAAATCTCCTGTAATCCCAGGTGTGAACTGAAAAATTAAGTTAACCTCTATCATCCGAGGGAGCCAATTTAATGAAAACAAAAACATTTTAATTAACTGTATAAACATGAAATTTAAGTTTAAATCAATTCGCAATATACTGGAACCAAGGGACCTGGGATGTAAGTTGTTAAAGTCTCAGTATTTGTATTTGCTAAAGTCGTAATGAATGCCTTAATATCCAGTTCAGAAAAAAAAAACAGTTTGCTATATATAGGTACTTACAATTTCTTTCATCCAACTTCAAGTACATATTGCATAGAGCCAGTTCTTTTTCCCAGTTGGGGTCTGCCCTGGTAGTAAGCACCCATTCCCTCTGATGCCAGGCACAGTAGGATTTTGGGTTAATTTTCAAACAATACTCTGTTAAATGCAGTTCAGCATCATACAACTGAGACAGCTCCTCTTCATTTTCATCATTTTTTCTATTTTTGTGAAAACAAAATACTTGTTAGGCTTGTACTTCTTCAAATATCAGGCTGTGATGTTACATTATAATTGAAATGTTAGTGTATAAAATACCTAATTAACAAAAAAATAGGGAAAGCAACTATAGGAATAGGAACTTATTTAATTTAATCAACTCTAGTCAGTAAATCATCATAATAATAATTATTGATAAGCCCACTATAATTAAATAAGAAATGGAATAAGTAGTTACTTGAAAATTATTAGTATTTCTCTCCTGATGTTCCATAGTGTATAGATATCTGGGTTAGTAGACAACACTTTTCCAGTCAGCTCCAACAGATCCTTATCCAGCTCACCTTCCTTCCTCTGAAAATAATGTTGTGAATATGAGTTTTAAGGTAAGGTATGATATTAGTTACCAAGACCATTAAATTTTCCAATACATACCTTATGAAATATCTTTTGCATAGCATGTTTATGAACCTTAAGTTTCTCTTGACGTTCTTTTTCTTTTCTCGCCCGTTCTTCTTCCGTAGTACGAACCTTGACCCGGCCGTGCTATAAATTACAGTAAAATGATTTCTTTGTGCTGATGATAATGTTGTAACCTCAACCATTCCACAACATCGTTTGACTTACTTACCATGTTATTTTTAAATAGATATGGTTTGATTCCACTTCTCAAAAACCTGTATTTATCGTTATAATTTATATATTTATGAGGAATAAGACACCGTATTTCTCACTAAATCTGACTCAAACTATTACAATAAATAAAATTATACAAACCACAACTCGAAAATGTCAATGTCAAATATTGTCAGTTTGTCACCTTTCTTCTAGGGATGGGCAAGAAATATCGTTATATTTAATATCGA
Organism: Melanchra persicariae; assembly: GCA_947386135.1. Lineage (NCBI taxonomy): Eukaryota > Metazoa > Arthropoda > Insecta > Lepidoptera > Noctuidae > Melanchra > Melanchra persicariae. Next base: position 10,050,579 of record OX376653.1, on the reverse strand, counting down.
TTCTATTACCATAAAATTATCTATATTTTTAGTCGCGACATACCTATATTCGATATTTATTTTACTGTCGAAATTGGGACGATTTCAGTCCCAATTTTGACATAGTTTTGAAGTGAAAACTTCTTGGCTGGAATTTAGCTACCAGTAACACGAGGAGACGGGTAAAAGGGGTCAAAGATGGTAGGGGTTCGGTCCCTGATTTTAACGTTATCACTCTTATTAACGAAAAATGCATATTTAACTAGAAATTAATTTTAAAAAATCTAACCTAAAATCACATAAAAACGAAAAACGAAACGTAAATATGGGCGATTGACAACCAAAACTGTACCAATATCTCCAATATTCTGGAGATATTGGTAAAATGTCGTGCAAAAACGGTGAAAAGGAACGTAAAAAAACGTCAATTTCGTCATGTGTCAGTGTCATTTGTTTTCGTTCATTCCGATTCTCCCCGAATAAGTCAAATCTCTCCCAAAACCGACTCAGGGCACCCCGACTCCACCTAGTCTTTTGGCTGCTATCTCTAAAGTGTTTATACAAATCAGGAGAGCAGGCCCCTCACCTTCGCAGCTTCGGCTTGCTGGTCGCCTCCGGCGACCAGCCTCAGCCGCTACGGCTCGCCCGGGTGCCTATGCTTTGTTGCGTAAGGGCGAAAGGGCTGCACTTCCCGCAGCGCCGGAGACGTTGCAGAAGCAATTTTGTTTCGAGAAAAAGCGTTTTGAGATTAGGTTGCAATAATTAGTTTTTCTCAAGAATGGTGTTTTTTTTTATGGGAGTGGTACCAGGAGGGAGGGAGGATAAAAAAAAATAGGACCTCAACAGCCGCAGTGGCAGCGCCGGCACAGCCCGCCGTCCTTGGAACATGTGATGGTGCAAGGGTGTAGATACATGTTGCGTCCCACACCAGGGGCCTATCCACTTTCCACGGCACCAACGTCATACCATCTCGTCTCTTCCCATCGTCATGCACCAAGCCACTTGGTTCTAATACCGCAGGTACGCCGGCGGTGACAAGAGCCCGACGAATAATAACATTGATGCTGGCGTGCCAAGCTATGCACCCAGCGCTCTTGCAGCAGGATAGGCCATTGTGCCCGAGGTGGCCGAGGCTGTCGACACCTACTCCGCAGTGACACTGATGCGGAGCAACACAAGGTGCACCTAGGCGAAGACAGATAGCGAGCCTATTTGTGATTTGTTTTTTTTTACTTTTTATTGTCTCGGCAACCTCATCTAACATGTCAGCATGAATATCATGAACTGCTTACTGCTTACACTGTGTCACTTAAGGGCAGCTGGTATTTATAGCTCAGGGTTACCTTTTTTAAGTACCAGCAGTACATCATCTGTTCATTCTTGCACATAAATCTGTACTAAACATGTATATCACCTTGTTTGTGAAACAATAAATACATTATTATTTAACATATAATTTTTTTTCTATGTTTGAAAAATCATTAGAAAACTGCACATATATCGAGTTATCGATATTTTTCACTCGTTAATACCAATAGTTTAAAAATATCAATACAATTTTCAATTTTTTTTCACTTGCCCATCCCTACTATCCTGTATAGTCTGTCACTGTAATTTTTTTTTATTTACCCGAAGGAAAGGCTACAGTCTTTTGTCCATATTGCCTAGTGTTACGTCTTTTATTTGTTTTGTTTTGTTTTGCATTAGAAAGCGAGTGTAACACATTCTAATGTTATTTAGACCATGTATGACTCGTACAAACCTGGGTTGTTCAGCTCCAATGAACCGTTTAAAGAACCTATAATGTAACTCAAACGCGCACCAATAGTATCGACATCTTTTGCGACACCTGGCTGAATTCCGTAGGCATTTGGCAGATGTGAGCCTTTCCTAGGCACAAATATGTTTTAAATTTTTTTGCTCAAATATCTCACTTTCTGTAACTATTAATTTCTATTTTTAATATTGTTACCTTTAAAAAAAAAAAAATGGTTTTTCAATACACCTACTATTTTTTTTTCATAGATTCATGCTATTCTCAGATAGATAGATACTTCATTCATTTATTGTTACTAAGTTACTGAAATGAAATGTAATGGCAATGTAATCATGTAATATCATTTAGTGATTTAAGTGAACGTTCCTACAATGCTTTGTATACAAATTTCACTTTTATAAATTACTAGCACTTCGCCCGCGACTTCGTCCGCGCGGATTTAGTAGGTACTCCACAAACTTCAACGCCCCCTATACCCCCTTATAAAGGTTAGTTTTGGAAAATTAAGCACAACGATTTTCATTAATTTACATTTATTACTTAGCCATTTCTACTTATTCTATGGTCTCAGGTTCAGCGCAACTGTTCACCCCGTTCACCCCGTCAGGAGTTGATTATGCAAAAATTGTTAGGTACATCTGTTGCAATAATCCCATTTTTAGTTTGTTCATAGCATCCCGACGTAAATTAAAGCAAGCAATAATGTCCTCCCCTAAAATCTTAATCACCCCTGCTTCACCCCTTATTATTTAGGTATGTAGTTTATTTGCGAAAAATCCAAACGTTTGTTATTCTTATTGTTTTATCGAAATCATTTTCAACTTCATCGGACCAAGCATTGATATGATTCTTCCCAGTTCGCTCAAGCCGCGACATTTTTCTTACTCCGAGCATGTTTATTACCGTCGTAACTTTTGAACGAAAGGTCCGATTTGAATAATTTAAAGTGTAATTTACACGGAAATAATCAACCTTAATTATCAAACCATTTAAATGGATAAGGATTGATATCATGACACCGAAATCACCATTTTTTCAAATCACTAAGGATTTGCTTGAATAATTTGAACAAAAAGCGGTCATGGTGACTTAACCATAATAGTTAGACATATGGTATCGCGGACTTTTTTGTAGACATTGATTACCTCTATAAAACTGTAGTACATCACTTTGCTCTATTGTCAATAGATTCCGCAGCGAACGCGATATAAGGATTTTTTCTCACACCTTGGGTTACATTATCGAAGTTTTCATACGGATCCCTAACTTTTTTGAAAATATTTTATAGCCTATGTCCATCATCGATAATGTGCAATTCTACTGGTGAAAGAATTTTTCAAATCGGTCCAGTAGTTTCGGAGCCTATTCATTTCAAACAAACAAACAAACAAATCTTTCCTCTTTATAATATTAGTGTAGAAAACTATAACACACGATGTAAAAGCTGTGCACACCTATAAGTGACAAGGTCACATTAGTACTAATTTAAGGGACTTTGCATGTAAGAATGTTTCTGTGACTTTGTTGTTGGAGTTGGAGAAAAAAAAAAATGTTTGCTAGAGTATTTGGCAGCAAATATATCGAGTCAGCCACCGTGTACGAGTCAGCCTTCTCGACAAACTTCGCTGTGGTAGTCATACTACAATAAAATTCACAGCTCCATTTTACCGAGATCGCGTCTGTTTCAATGATTTCACAGATTGGCTAGTTGCGTAAACACTTGAGACATAAAACTACACCAATTTTACACTACAATATCCACTAGGAACCAATTTGCGAATCATTTAAACAGCCACTAAACTTAACTCGTTAAAATCCCGCCAAAAACTTCCTGGCAAAAATATTGTTGTGCCGTGTGCATGATACCTACTACTTTTTATTCTTGTTTCATTTCGTTATTCCACGTGGTCATCGTCGATCAGAAAAGACAGTGCAGCACTACAACAGGCCAACAGACAGTACTAAAAATACATATAATATTTATAATATTATTATTTCAAATCCAATTTCACTGTTTGCCCCCATGAAAATTAATCTAATCAGGTTAATACTGTTTAATCATGTACTCATGATTATTAAATTTTAACCTGATTAGATTAATTTTCAATAATCCTAATGATCAGAGATCGGACTATGTAGACTACTAGCACTTCGCCCGCGCGGATTTTGTAGGTACTCCACATTCTTCAACGCCCCTATAAAAGGTTAGTTTTGGAAAATTAAGCACAACGGTTTTCATTAATTACTTACCCATTTCTACTTATTCTATGGTCTCAGGAGGCCCTCGACAATGTACCTTAATTAGCGAATGCGACTGTCGAAATGCCAAAATGTAGGAATTTGGTCACGTGACATTTCCATAGCATCTGTCAATCCTACACATTTTGACGTATTGCCAATCGCGTACGCCACGCTACCGTTGACAGAATCTCACTTGTCTCGAGCCCAGGTTCAGCGCAACTGTTCACCCCGTTCAACCCGTCAGGGTTTGATAATGCAAAAAATTTTAGGTACATCTGTTTCAATTATCCCGCTTTTAGTTTGTTCATAGCATTCCGACGTAAATTGAAGCAAGCAATTAGGTCCTCCCCTAAAATCTTAATCACCCCTGCTTCACTCCTTATTATGTAGTTATGTTGCTGTTATCAATGTTTGGTCCGATGAAGTTGAAACACCACGGCATTTAAATGTTTTCGATAAAACAATAAGAATAACAAAATTTTTGGATTTTTCGAAAATAAACTACATACATACTAAGGAGTGAAGCAGGGGTGATTAAGATTTTAGGGGAGGACATAATTGCTAGCTTCAATTTACGTCGGAATGCTATGAACAAACTAAAAGCGGGATAATTGAAACAGATGTACCTAACAATTTTTGCATAATCAAACCCTGACGGGTTGAACGGGGTGAACAGTTGCGCTGAATCTGGGCTCGAGACAAGTGAGATTCTGTCAACGGTAGCGTGGCGTACGCGATTGGCATTACGTCAAAATGTGTAGGTCAATCCTACACATTTTGACGTATTGCCAATCGCGTACGCCACGCTACCTACTACTACACACACTACTACAGATGCTATGGAAATGTCACGTGACCAAATTCCTACATTTTGGCATTTCGACAGTCGCATTCGCTAATTAAGGTACATTGTCGAGGGCCTCCTGAGACCATAGAATAAGTAGAAATGGGTAAGTGATTAATGAAAACCGTTGTGCTTAATTTTCCAAAACTAAGCTTTTATAGGGGCGTTGAAGAATGTGGAGTACTTACAAAATCCGCGATTGTCAATACGTCAAAAATGTATAGGATTGACAGATGCTATCGAAATGTCACGTTTCCAAAGCTACTAAATCCACGCGGACGAAGTCGCGGGCGAAGTGCTAGTGGTTTAATAATTAAGGTTGATTATTTCCGTCTAAATCACACTTTAAATTATTCAAATCGGACCTTTCGTTTAAAAGTTACGACGATAATAAAAGTACTCATAATAAGAAAATTGTCGCGGCTGGAGCGAACTGGGGAGAATTTTATTTTAAGCTTGGTCCGATGAAGTTGAAACACGGCATTTCGAAAATAAGAATAACAAATGTTTGTATTTCTCGAAAATAAACTACCTACATAGTATAGGTTGAATGAGGGATAATAAAGTTTTTTGGGGAGGACATTCTTGCTTGCTTCAATTTACGTTGGAATGCTATATGAACAAACTAAAAGTGGGATTATTGAAACAGATGTAACAAGTTTTGCATAATCAACCCCTGACGGGGTAAACGGGGTGAACAGTTGCGCTGATCCTGGGCTCGAGACAAGTGAGATTCTGTCAACGGTAGCGTGGTAGCGTGGTGAAGGCGTGTAGCGGCATTCATGCCGCCACAAAAATCAACGTAGCAGAATCAACATCACAACAAATGAGACTCGCAGCGCCATCTATCTCGACAGCTGCGAACAAACTGCAAAATCCTAAATCGCGATATCAAAGTTTACCGTGCGATTAGAACACATGCAAAGCCCGAATATCAACTCTCGGGCAGTTGCCCACCAGACACAAACAACCGTCTGGTCGGAGGATCCTCCCTTTTCAATGGAGGTTTGCGGGACTTTACTCTCTGTTCCGCTACCTCTAAAAGCGATTGTCAATTCGTCAAAAATGTATGGAATTGACAGATGCTATCGTATTCGCTAATTGAATGGTACATTGTCTAGGGCCTCCTGAGACCGCAGAATAAGCAGATACGGCTAGGTAAATATTGAAAATCGTTGTGATTAATTTTTCAAAACTAACCTAAGAGGGTAAAGGGGGCGTTGAAGTTTGTGAAGTACTTACTAAATCCGCGCAGACGAAGTCGCGAACGAAGTGCTAGTACCTATATTATATCGCTGTCAATATGGGTTTTCTCTCAAAAGTCAAAACCGAATGACAGATTAAACTTATTGACGTTTGTGTTGACAACCAATTTTTGTGTAAATGAAAGAGAAACTCGGATTTTTTAATCGAAACATCAGAAAAATAACCTGACCATTATCAAATCTGGTCTATTATCTCAGTAAAGTGATAAACTTATAAGTAGATTAAGTATTTTTGAAATTCCAGCAGTGTTTTTGCTGAATACTAGTTGTAGGATGAATAATGCACCGCAGTTCTCTTTACGCTGGAATAATTACGTATCTCACGTAACAGAAGCGTTCAATGTTCTCCGTTTTGAAAACGATCTCGTGGATGTGACGTTGTGCTGCGATGGAGGCAAAATCAAAGCACACAAAATGTTGTTATCTGCTTGTAGTAGTTACTTCAAGCAAATATTCAAAGAGAACCCATGTCAACATCCTGTGATTATATTCAGAAACTTCAAGTTCGAAGACCTCAATGCGATCATCAACTTTATGTACCATGGTGAGGTAAACATATTCCAAGAACAATTGGAATCATTCCTTATAACTGCTGAGCTCCTAGAGGTTAAGGGTTTGACTGATAACATGGAGGATGAATCATCTAAAAGCCAGTTGAGAATCACAGACAACACTTCTTTAGATTTAAGTTCTAAATCAAGTAGAATGACTGAGGATATTGTGCCTGTGTTGTCTGATGAACCAATCAACTTAGCCACCATGCAGAGTTCTAGAGAAGAGTACATTCCACAACCTATGACAATGATAAATACCCCAAACAAAAGTATTCAAGAACAGGAAAATGGTATTGTTGAAATGCAACCCGAAGCTTCAAAGTCTGATGACAATGTTAAATTGAAACCAGCTCCATCTACCAGTAGTGAAGAAATGCAGGTTGATACACAGACAACATCAGTTGAAGATTTGTCAGAAAAAAGCAATTCCGGTAGGTATCATACAAGGAAAATTACTGTTTTGGTAAATTATGTATTGAACAAGTTTATAATAAATTAAGCTTTTTGAATTGAGCAAAATCAATTCTTATACAGGGTGTCCCAAAACTCAACGTCAAGCCGAAACGGGGTGACAGGATTGATCATAACCATCACGAGAAAAATCTGAAAAAAAATCTATCCCATGCAGTTTAAAAATTATGGGCGTTTTAAGAAAAACCTAGAAATTTGATCAAACTGTACCATTTTTCGGTTATTGTGGTTATTCTTTTTTATTTTTGTTCATTTGAACTTTGGAAACGTAATCCTAAATAACATTTCTAGAATCCCAATAAAAAATAATGACACAATTGCCTCAAGTTTCCGAGAATTGAGACTATTTGTTAAACTACGAATTTAAAATTTTCAAGATTCGTCGACTTTGACAGGCCCTCCTATAAAAAAAATGTACTAGAGTGCCTTGGCAAGTGGCATTAAAAGTTGGCGCATTTAATCAGAATTCTAAAATGGTACAATACTTGTTAGTTCCATACAATAGAAAAGAGTAAAAAAATTAAAACCTCAAGTAACCCGATTTTTGCTATCTCATTTTACTCAGTTAAAATGTTTTTAATTCACACAAGCTCTAGGTAGGTTCTTAATTTTAAGACAAAATGATGAGAGAGATGGATAATGGGTATGTTCGCCATGAGTGAGCGAGACAGATAGTGACGCCACTTTTACCAAAGTGAAAAAAAGTTAGTAAAATTAGTAAAATAATTAGGTTTGTTGGAATAAAAGTCAGATGATAGAGAAATACAACACAAAAGTCCAGAGAGAAGCCAAAGTTGCCGGTATGTTATCAACAAGTCCAATTCACAAAGATTCAAGTCCAAAAAGAGAAGCCAAAGTTGTCAGTACTAAATCAACACAAGCGAATACGAACGTGCGCAGTAGACGAATGAGCGAAACGTACTAACTGGTTGGTGTCGGACTGGTAGCGTAGCCATTTGCTTGGCTGAAACTAGTGCGAATGAAACAGATAGATGCCATAGCATCTATCTGTTTCATTCGCACTCGTTTAAACGACGCATCTCCGTCTCAATGCGTGGCGTCACTATCTGTCTCGCTCACTCATGGTAAACATACCCATTATCCATCTCTCTCATCATTTTGCCTTAAAATTAAGAACCTACCTAGAGCTTGTGCGAATTAAAAACATTTTAACTGAGTAAAATCTGATAGCAAAAATCGGGTTACTTGAGGTTTTAATTTTTTTACTCTTTTCTATTGTATGGAACTAACAAGTATTGTACCATTTTAGAATTCTGATTAAATGCGCCAACTTTTAATGCTACTTGCCAAGGCACTCTAGTACATTTTTTTTATAGGAGGGCCTGTCAAAGTCGACGAATCTTGAAAATTTTAAATTCGTAGTTTAACAAATAGTCTCAATTCTCGGGAACTTAAGGCAATTGTGTCATTATTTTTTATTGGGATTCTAGAAATGTTATTTAGGATTACGTTTCTAAAGTTCAAATGAACAAAAATAAAAAATAATAACCACAATAACCGAAAAATGGTACAGTTTGATCAAATTTCTAGGTTTTTCTTAAAATGCCCATAATTTTCAAACTGCATGGGATAGATTTTTTTTCAGATTTTTCTCGTGATGGTTATGATCAATCCTGTCACCCCGTTTCGGCTTGACGTTGAGTTTTGGGACACCCTGTATAATGTTTAGTAAAAAGTTTTTACAACTATGTAAGTCAAAATTTTTAATTTCTCATCCTATTAGGATGTATGGATGTAAGAGAACATAGCCAAATACTTTGAGAGAATGGCAAAATAAGGATATTGCTGGAACTTTCATCAAAGATAGTGGTTTTGTCCCATGTTATTTATCTATTTATTTTATTATTTATGTAAACACAGAAATATAATAAAAGATAACAATATAGTAACATTATAGATCTATTGTTTGATCAGTTGCTTTTTGTTATCTTACACATTTTTTCAACTTCTGTTACAGAATCAGAACTGGCCAAGTTCCGCTGCCAACTGTGTCCAAAAGGATTCAAGCATCCAACTTCATTGACATTGCACAAGGATTCACATGCAGGAAAGACACAATGTCCCGTGTGCCATCGTTCTTTCTCGCGGTCTTATGATATGAGGAGTCATCTTCAAAGAATACATCAAGGGAAGCAACTGACCATCAAAGAGATCAGATACAAGAATACAAATGACAGCGTCGCCCCCAAGCAGTTTACCCATCACATATAGTTATAGCTTCATGGTAACAAAGTCACCACAATTTAAGCACACAGTGCAAATGCCTAGAACTGTCTTATATTATAGAGTTTATGTATAACAGCTATTACTTATATTGATATGAAAAAAATATTTTTATTTACTATTTTTATTAAAAGTCACAAATGATATTGCTCAGTGCTAGCTTTGGCTATTTTTATACTAGTCTGTAAAATTACTGTTTTAATATAATAATTGTTTCCATTATTTTTTTGTTTTATTTACATCATTTGGAATCAAGTGTAGATTTGGAAAGATAGTATGTATTCATATTCTCTAGGCATAAACTGGATTTTGCTCAGTTTGCTGCTGATTATTTACCAACCTGTAGCCAGGGTGGGGTGAGCAGACTGCCTGGATCTGCTTTGTTAGTGGTGGTTAGTGTGTTTGTTGAATGTAAGGAAATTGGTTTGATTGCCCAGGCTCTGACCTACTGATAAATCGAACTGAAGGGTTTAGAATAACGATTATAATATTATTACAAACTACAATAAGTTCCTGCCCCTCGCAGGAAACAATGTCATGTTAAGTTTTGTGTAAGTTGTCTTTTTAGGGTTCTGAACATCCCTACGGAAAAACTGAACTCTTATAGGATTACTTGTGTTTGTATGTCTGTCTGTCTGGCTGGCTGGCTGTCTGTCTGTCTGTCTGTCTGTCTGACCGAATATCCGCCAATTTTCTCCGGATCGACTCGACCGATCCTGTTGAAATTTGGTACAAATAGGCGTACCTACTGTGACCCAAACACGGACGCGTAACGTAAGGGGTCGTCCATTAATCACGTGAGGCTCGAAAGGGTCCGGGTTTGTGAAAAAAGCACGAAATAACACGTGTTTTTTTTTCATGAAAGCACGTACCTGCCTAAAGATAATATTCTGTTTTTTTTAGGGTTCCGAACGTCCGTAATAAACGGACCCTTAAGGATCACTCGCTGGTTTGGCTTTGCTTCTGTCTGTCCGTCCATCACAGCCAATTTTTTTCGAACCTACAGGACCGATTCTGTTGAAATTTGGTAGACATATGAACATGTGTGACCCAAACACGGACGCGTTACGTAAATAAGTAAATATTGGAGGTGACTTCTGGGGGACAAAATAGAAAAGTAAAAAAAAAGTTTTTCAAACTCTACCGTGTGACTTGTGACATATACCTACAATAAGAAAAGTCATATTGTAAGGGTTTTATACACCTACTTATTCATAATTTTAAAATGAATAGTTTTGAAGTTATTAAAAGAAATTAGATGAAAAATTACCATTCCACACACCCCCTTTTTTTTGTGGCTGGGAATTTAAATGACTCCTGCTGCTCTGGGTGCAGCGGGGGGGAGTGTCAGACTCTTGCTGACTAAAAGCCATCCGTGCTCCTCGTAGTGCCCTTTGCTTTCTAGGGCCGCGGTAACTCTTTCGAACAAAATCCGCAACTCTGGCAGCCCCTCACCCCTTATCTCGGAAACTACTAAGATGAAACTTTCGAAAATAATGCAAATAATTGGTCTTCACCAATAGATTACAGCCTATAAGATTATCAATGATTTAAAGTACCTAACATGAGGTTCGTAACCCTTTACGGGCGAGTTCAACTCGCACTTTGCCGGTTTTTTATTTGATTACTTTGTACCAAAAAAATACATGGGCTTTGTATAAAGTCACCAGGGACGTGATGTTTTTTTTTTACCAAATTTTTACCGCCCCCTGTTAAAATTAGGTAAAAAAAACATCACGTGATTTATGGACGACCCCAAAATTCATACATTTTAAATTCATATTTAAAATGTATGAATTTTAAATATGAATTGATTTTTTTTTTTTCTAATTTGTTCCCTGAACTTGACCTCATGGTCAAGTTCAGGGAACAAATTAGAAAAAAAAAATAAGATTTCAAAAACGGCTACTTGTGAAAGGTTTCGAAGTCCCGAATTTTTTTTTATATTTTTTTTTTTTTACATCTTTATTTATTTTGAGGTTTTTAAAGTACCTACTTAAATAGTTTTGTAGTTACGAAAAAAATAAAAATTGTCTGACCGTCTGTCACAGCTGGATATCCTAAGAACTACTACTACTACTTACTACTAATGCTATTTAACTTGAAATTTGGAATAGTTTTGGATGATGTTTGCCAACTATTTTACCTATCCCGTACGCGTTACCTTGGCACCTGGCTCGACACATTTCGAATGACGATTTGAGGTATTAATTTAAATTGAAAAATTCCATTTCAATGAAAACAATATAAACGCGTTAGCATCACTGTTACCGTTGCGTTTGTATTATTTTCATTGAAATCGAATTGTTCAATTTAAATTAATAAAATGTCAAAACGTAATTCGAGCCAGGTGCCAAGTTAACGCGTGCGAGTAGTAGTAGGTAAGTATTTTTTTTTACACCAGAGACTGAAAGGGGGTCTTAAAATTCGCAGGGCATGTGGGCGCTATTTACACATTCTCTAACATTTTTTCTTTTTCTTTAGGCCTCATAGTTTTCGACTTTGACGAAAAATGTAAAAAGATTCCCCCTTTTCTCTGAAGTTTGCATAGAGAAAAATCTGAAATTATCCTTATGATAGAAGTTTATGTAAAGATTACAAAAAAAATAAAACGATGCGATGTCTCTAAATACCACACTTTATCAGAAATCATCATGATGGTACGGAACCCTCGGTGCGCGCCCGATTCGCTCTGGTTTTTTATTTTGTTGACTTGTTCAGTCAGTAGAAATATACTCGCTCACAGTGCGATATTTCAAGTGGTTATCAAGTGGTGTTTATTCTACTTGTGTACCTACCTGTAAAAATCCTAATCACCAAATTATTATCTACACTAATATTATAAAGAGGAAAGATTTGTTTGTTTGTTTGTTTGTTTGTTTGTTTGTTTGTTTGTTTGAAATGAATAGGCTCCGAAACTACTGGACCGATTTGAAAAATTCTCTCACCAGTAGAATCCTACATTATCGGTGATGGTCATAGGCTATAGAATATTTTCAAAAAAGTTAGGGATCCGTATAAAAACTTCGATAATGTGACCCAAGGTGTGAGAAAAAATCCTTATATCGCGTACGCTGCGGAGTCTATTGACAATAGAGCAAAGTGATGTACTACAGTTTTATAGAAGTCATCAATATCTACAAAAAAGTCCGCGATACCATATGTCTAACTATTATGGATAAGTCACCATGACCGCTTTTTGTTAACATTAGTCAAGCAAATCCCATGGTGAAATAAAAAATGGTGATTATAGTACCATGATATTAATCCTTATCCATTTAAATGGTTTGATAATTAAGGTTGATTATGTCCGTGTAAATTACACTTTAAATCATTCAAATCGGACCTTTCGTTCAAAAGTTACGACGGTAATAAACATGCTCGGAGTAAGAAAAATGTCGCGGCTTGAGCGAACTGGGGAGAATCGTATCAATGCTTGGTCCGATGAAGTTGAAACCCCACGGCATTTAAATGTTTTCGATAAAACAATAAGAATAACAAATGTTTGAATTTTTCGAAAATCAACTAGGCAGGTACATTCATAATAAGGGGTGAAGCAGGGGTGAATAAGTTTTTAGGGGAGGAAATTATAGCTTGCTTCAATTTACGTTGGAATTCTATGAACAAACTAAAAGTGGGATAATTGAAACAGATCATGTACCTAACAATTTTTGCATAATCAACCCCTGACGGGCTGAACGGGGTGAACAGTTGCGCTGAACCAGTAATGAGAATCGTTGTGCTTAATTTTCCAAAACTAACCTTTATAAGGGGAAATGTATAGGGGCGTTGCAGTTTGTGGAGTACCTACTATCCCCACGCGGACGAAGTCGCGGGCGAAGTGCTAGTCATTGATAAAAATATTTTAATTGAGACTAACATTTTTACGATAGCAGTTTTAAAGGAATCTGTACCTATCAGTTCATAATAACGGTATTAACGGAGCTTTTCCTTTCATTTATTAGATAAAATTGCAAGTCGATAACGTTTGATTTTATAATTGAAATTAAAACTACTGAAATAAAAGAATTGAAGAGAAATTAACCGCGTTAGTGCATGCAGTAGGTAATGCCCGTAATGGCGAGGCACACAGAGCCGCGGAGGGGTAAAAGCTAAGAACCAAAAAGCTTCAGTAGCCGGGCGGGACAATCAGGGGTTGTAGAAGCGAGGGTGGCGGGGGTCGGGCGGAGGGCGCTCGATACGCGCGCGCGCCGCGCTCCGCCATCAGCCAGTCGCATTTCGACGTCGTTGCGCTCGGTTTGTGTATCGGTCATCGGCGCGCATCTGTCAAACGCTACGATATCGATATAAAAATTCTTGCGTTTTTCACAAAGTACGTATCTTGTTTATTGAAATTATTCAAAACTATTAATTAGCATTAGTTTTATTGCGAATCGGGAGTGATATGATTGAATTTATGGTATTTCATTAAATTGTTTACATTCAAACCACATGTTTACGCGTTACGTTAGGTTTGTTTCTGATAAGAAATTCATAATGCATTGATAATAGTCAATTAATTAAAGTGCAGTGCATCCTTTAATAAAAGAAAATGAATATTATACCACTGTAGTTGCTCAATAATCGTCTGAAATCTGAATAGTGCATTGATGTGGTGTTTTCAGCGGTTCTTTTCATAAATCGTTTGGAGATTTGTGAAGTTTCGTGGAAATAGCGGGTGCTTTTATTCAGTAAAATGAGTGTGTGAATTTTTGATGGTGTGTCGTGAACGGGAGCGCGTGTAGAGTTGAGATTCGCTCGCTGAGCGTCGCGCGACGGCGCAGCGAGGGTATTGATCGGCGGCGGCGGCGGGTCGCGAGACGCCGGCGTTCACCCGCCGCCTAAATAAAGCTCCGCATGTGTGCGCCCCGCCTCGCCGCGCCGCCCTACGTCGATGCCGCCCGAGCCGTCGACGGCGACGTCTTCGTGCCGTCGTCGCGTACAACATGCGCTAGCCCGCTGCCCGCTACACTAACAACATACTATCACATGATTCAGACATTAATTTCATTTTACGATCAATCTGCATTATTTGTGCGGACAGTGTACGATAAATATTCATGAATAACACTATAGGCGCTACCTCTAAGGTATTCTTGAGTGTCTCATTGAACCCAAAAGCACCTTGCTTGATATCGATCAAACAAATTCACTGCCAAAGTGTGGATTGCAACTATGGAATCAGTCTAGTCTATCTTTCTTGACGAGTAAATTAAAGGATGCAGCTTCGTACATTTCTTGCAGCAGCCAAAACAGACCTCGTGATAAAATTATAAATTCATGAGTAATACCAATAATAAATAAATAGATAACTTTAGCATCTAGGTACTTATCTATAATAATTTCTAATTCATACTCTTATAGTGGCTACACACTGTGTTTTTAAGAAAAAAGTAACGCTTACCGCCAAGAAATATTTGGTATGAGAAACAACTAGGTACCTACATACATGACATACCTATTTACAATTTTATAGATAAAAGTGTTAATCATGAACCCATTTCGGGAACACTAAAACGGCAAATTCAGATTTAACAGCTGGTTTCGCTGGGCTCAGGGCATTGAACCCGTTTTGTATAAAAAACACCACCCCTAATATTGCATCGATCGATAATGCTGCTGATAAGGATCAAACTCTGCAAATATTTATGTGTTTTAGCGGGCCTATGTGATAAAATTCACGTTAACGATTATCTCGGCGTACCTACGTTTTAATTATTGTTCTGTTGAATATAAGCACCCAAAGTCCACCACGTGAACACGGTCATTTCGGTTGTAGAACTAAGCAACTAACGTAAGCATTACAGTACATGCATTATGTGTGCAATCTCATTTTGATTGTATCTACTAATATCGATTACATGCATAATCATCTCGTTTTATCCAATAAATGGTTTCCTTTAGGGTCCTAATTTCAAAGTGACAGTCGTCGAGAAAGAATTAAATCGATCAAATTATGATTGCGTTAGAATGTCATCATTATCATTCAGTTGAAAGACGTCTACTGCTGGACAAGGGCCAACACTTTGTTTACATATTTTTAAGAGTATGTACCAATTAATAAATAAAATGTTTGTTGTAGGTGTGAAATGTCGGGATAGTTAGACGATATCCCCGAAAGAGCTATGGCGCGCACAGTGCTGGCGGGCGGCGCGCTGCTATGCGCGCTCAGCGTCGTGCTGCAAACGCGCGCGCTCACCCTGGTGCCGCACGACGTGCGCCCCGGGCACGCCGTCAGACACTTCATAGGCAACCACTCTAGATACACGCTCCTAGATCCAGAGTTCGCGCCCTACTTCACTCTCCTCGATGACGGCCTACTCATGACCACCGCTGATCTAACACCCCTACTGAATCAACCCGTCAATCTAGCCATATTAGAGCAAACTCCTTACAGTAGTGCAGCTCATGCCATCCATCTTCTAGTAATGGATCGACGGCAGATGCTACATTTCACCGCTACCGAAGGTCTGATAGGAGTAATCTCAGAAAATGCCCCACCAGGCACTGTCGTGGATGTTCTACCTATTAGAGCTACGGCTCTCATCGATGTGGGTCCACTAGCTTATAAAATCATTAAAGGAAACGAAGATGGTATATTTTCACTACGAGAGAAAGGGAGAAGTGAATCTAATTCGGAAGTTAAGTCAGTTGTAACAGATGGTGATGTTGAAATGGTCGCTACTAAACCTTTAGACGCCGAAGAGAAGAATTGGTATGAAATTACCATTCAAGCAACAGACATTCATGGAGCGAATAAGGCTCACCTGGCAGTTCGGATAGATGTGGGCAACGAAAACGATCACGAGCCACGTTTCGATCAAGACCTCTATTATTTTGCTGTAAATGGAACTACTGATGAAAATGGTCCGAATGGTACTGCACACTGGCAGAGATTCTCCAACATTGGACAAGTTCAAGCATACGACGCTGATGAAGATCGGGTGTACTATTCTTTAGAATCGCCCAGCAATTTGGTGGTTATAGTACCTCAGACTGGAGAACTTATATTAGCGGGTGAACCAGATGGCCATGACGCCGAAATAAGAGTGATTGCTCATGATACTGGCTTTCCACAACGTAAAAGTCGACCAGCACGAGTCTTTTTGGATTTTGTTATTCGTGACCAAAGAGATTTACCAGTATTACATCGTGAGAAGCGTCGTGTAACACGAGCTGTTAGACCGACGAAAAGAATAGAGTTTACTGAGGCAGACGGTGAAGTAGAAGGACGTGCTGTTTTCACGTTAGAAAAAGAGACTGATCGCGAGACATTTAAAATTCGGGACGAAAATCCGTGGGTTACCGTTGAACCAAGTGGTGTAGTGAAAGTTAAAAAGAAGTGGGACTATGAGGAATTGGGACCTGAGAAGACTATCGACTTCTGGGTGACTATCACCAACGCGGGAAATGGAGGTAAGTCTTATTAAAATTTATAATGGCAAAATCCTAAGTTCCAAACATATTCATGAACATAATTTGTACTTACCCTGATAATAATAATCTGATTTGAATGTCGCTTTGTTGGCTAATGTGTTTAAACCTGCGTGGTAAAATTTTGGAAACTTGTTGTTATTTTCAAGGACACCATGAATAAATATTTTTAAAGAAAGCCATTTCTTTGCATAAATACTATATTGCATTGATTTAACTTTCAGTCTTTCAATATACATAGGTAGTACCTAACTAACATACTGCATCTGCAAAATACAATATAGTATGAAAGATGACTTCGTGAGTCAAACAAAAAGCTGTAATATTGAACAATTCTCAAAGCAATCTAATCGTCTCCAAAAGAAAAGGTGTAACGCAATTTAATATTTTTTCGTCCAAGTCGTTCCGTTTTTTATCCATCCATCCATCTCTTGAATGTCTCTATCAAGGGCAAATTGAGATAATGATAGGGAAAGAATGGGGTGGGAAGGGTACAGGATGTGTATTATACGACCTAACAGCGACGGCTTTAAAATTCTGTTAATGTTCGCTTTCATTAACTAATGACGATGTTTAATTACATGTTACTTATCTTGTTACTGTGACAAAGCTTTTGTTTCGTTTCATGTTGCCTGCTTGATTAATTGTGCTATACTTATCATGATCATGTCACAGGGTGACTTAGCAAAGGAGCACTTAAACTTTTAAACACAGCAAGTAAACTTAATTTGACAAGGTTGAATAATCTCAAAGAAATCGAGCAGTAGGTAACTCATGATGACACACTGCATTTTTGCTTTGATGATAGCATTACGCGACAAGTTGGAAGCAATCGATTTTTGTATTAAAAATAAAGCGTTAATGTAGTAAATATGGTACCTATACGTGCCGCATGCACCTGTCGGATCGAATGGCGCAGTGGAGCATGACGCCGTGGTCAGGTCCGCGGTCCAACCGGTCACGAGCACTCGCGAGCCTCCGACAGCCTCCGTCGCTCCCATCACGACTAGCTAATTGTTTACTCTGTCGAAACGTGTCTAGGCCCTTTTTACCTAATAATTAATAATTGTACCTAATAACGTGATTTGTATTCAGTTGTCGCCTCTCAAACATTTTTGTTTTGAAATTTTTCAATATTCTCTTTAATTTTTTTACTTTGTGCCGTTTTATTGAATAGAGTACAACGCTCTACATCGATTTTGTGTTTCAATATTCTGCCGAATTCCATGTAACAATGATCATTTTCGTTCTATCATTGTTTGTTGTTGAAGAAATACACAGCAGAGATTTTGTATTATTCATTTTATTGATGTGCACATGTTAACTGGGAATTGAAACTTAGTTCTGCTGAAGAAATTCCATCATCTACATGAAATAGAAGGAACTCACAACTACTCTCGAACGAACTCTCGTTTTTTAAGTTTGGGAAATCATCAAATTACTCCTTCCGCCCTACGCGCAGCGGCAGCGGTAAGGAGTGTCAGACTCTTACTCACTAAAACCCATCTTTTTCCAAATGGATTTTCTATTCCAGGGCCGCCGTGACTCTTTCAAACAAATTCTGCAACCCTGGCTAGCACTAACTCTAGGACCAGGTATTCTAGCCAGATTAGATTGAAATAAAAAGTCCGCGCCTCATCTGTCGTAAATTAGCGATGGCACGAGTGTCCGGCGCGCGTGGAATGCCCATTAGGTACAATGGCTGTCAGGTGGAATGGTAGCAGGTTGCATTGTGACCACGGCTGCCACCGTGCTCAATGCGTGGATAATCGGAGACCTGTCGCACGGCCCGGCCGCTCCGCTCCGCTTCGCTTCCGATTGTACGCATCGTAATTCGTGACAATTACCGAAGATGTGGAATCTCCACCATTAAAGTGTTTTGTTTTATTCAATCTGGAGCACGTGTCGTCTAACTACATCCAAAAGCTCCAAATCGATTGGTGGAAACCAAATGATTTGTGAACGAATATTTCGCACAGATGCAAAACCCTGTTGTTCGAATTACTGAAAAAACAAAATAAAACTTACAATCGAATCTGTTAATTAAAATAAAACAATCTACAGATAAAAAATCAAAGTAGAGCATCAGTTTATATACGGCGTGCTCCAGCCGAGTGTTATCGGACATTATCAAAATAAATCGGGAAGGGTTTTGTTTAATTACATCATCGGGGCGCATCCGAGGTGGGTGGGCGATCCGAGCCGCGGGCGAAGCACCCCGAGCCCCGGACCTCGCCAGCAATCTAATCATTATCATTATTGTGTAGATACTTGTTTCAATTATATAATAGTGAACATGCAGGATTTCTTTACTTACCTGTGAGAATACCCCTTGAATTTTAAAAACCAATTTTAGATCCTTTGTAACGTGTGTGGTTTTAGTTGATGGATCTATTATATTCCAAGCACCACATTAAACTAAGTAAAGGTGCCGATGAAACATTTTCGTGCAGCGGCCCCACCACAAGTTGGTTCGTGACGAAGTACTCGAGGTCGAGTCTCGTCAAAGCACCTTTGTCTACTGTAAAGCGTGCTCTATTGGCAAATTAATTCTCTACTCTCCTCCAGCAACGCTTCTCTTTGAACTAATACACAAACACTTTGAAGTGTTTTCAGAACCCTCATTCACTTTTTACCTTGGAGAGGTCTGCATTGATTTTGCAAAAAATCACTGATGTGAAAAATGGTAGTGTCCCGTTATTCAAAGAATGTTTCCCAAAAAGAGTTGTTTTATAGGTATTGTAAATGGCTGGAATATTTTTCTTGCAATAAAGCGGCCTGGCCGCACAGGTGCGCCGTGAGCCGGGGTGGCATTTTAATCCTACAAGAGGGATGGCGCAGTGCAACGAAGAAGGAACGTTCAGTCCCAAGAGTTATCAATTATCAGGATGCAACGAGACAACTAAGTTGCTTTTTATAATATTTATTTTGTGAGTTACGTATTATATGTATGCATCCGGAATGTTCTACAATGTAAGTAGGTACCTCTATTATGGTCCGGATATATTTTTTCGCTTTTTTGTTGTAGGTACATAGTCTAGGTTTTCACTGCGACTTTTTTTTTTACTTTCATAAAGCATGGTGTATCAAACGGTCTGACGATGACGGTGCGGTCGGTCACTCACTTTATTATTTGTAGTTCATTTCGGTTTGATGCGGTCGCTGTATGTCCAATTTACTTAACTATTTCTGTCGTTTACAGAATTTAGTTGATTGAAATATTATGTAAGTAATGCAGAGCTTCGAATCAGTTTTGAAATTTCGAGAGAACCATTTTCTCTGGAATGTGCTCAGTCAGCAAATACATGCACTGTTAATACGCAAAGCAATGCAAACAATAATACCATCGATATTCGTGGTGACAACATTTGTTAGTAGTAACCTCGATAATTATATAATTTGTGTATTATTTCCGAAACAAAATTCTACTTTAAATATTTATTGTTGGACACTTGTACCACAGTGTAGTCGTTGACTGGTAGAGAATGCCTTGTTGCATTAAGTCCGCCCATGTACGATTTATTTATTTAAACTTTATGTACAATAGTGGTACCACTATTGTACATAAAGTTTAAATAAATAAATCATTTTTCATTGGAATAGGAGAATCATTTCCGAGAATAGGTGTAGTATCGGTTGCATCGGATATCTGGTTCGAGCTGGAGGTTTGCGCTGCAATAGTATATGTCAAGTCGAATCGATTTAATTGAATACGATAGCTTGTGTGACGTACGTCAGGCGCGCCGACGTCGGTTAGGAATTGGCACATCCGGACAGGGGTCTAGCCGTCGGGAGACGGTTTAGAGACCAGTCTGGTCGGTTTTAGATTATACGTCCCATATGTTCCGCCACAGGAAAAGACGGGCACAAGAATTTCATGTGCCACTATGTCTCTTAATACAGCGCAATATTGTTGAATCGCGAATAACATTTTGATGTACTTTAATGAATGAATGGCAATAGCAATATAGTTGACCGTCGCAGACCGGTTACGGACCGTTTGTGGTGCTTTGTTTGTCAAGTTAAATTCAGTCGTCATTCAATCAATGGGCATGGGTGCGGGCGTCGCGTCGCTCGCGCAACAATCGCACTGGCCATTACTGGCCAATTCCCCTCATTGTGACCACTCGCCGCAATTACGTATGCGCACTTCCTATGGTCGACCCCAAAGCTATGATCATAACACACCACAGCTGCTGCTCTTAATCTTTTTTACTTTTCACGGTCCCTTTATGAGGATGCATCTTGACTGTTAATAAGCGCTAATAGCTTTAATTAGAACAATGCAAACGTTGGCTGAGGTCATGTGAAAGTTATTTCTTTTATTTGTTTGCAAACGTACTCTGTTTGTTTTATGAATTTTACTCAATTATTTACAGTGCTTGCCTAACAAACCTTCGTCTTTGCAAACACAAATATCTCAATCAAATAATGTTGGCGTGTCCCATTCGTAATTTTCTTTTCTTCTGAAGGGTCTAGGGCCAGGCTGTGAGCCGTTAATAAAATTTGCTCACCCCCTCATTTATTTTAATCAAAATACGTCTCAGTTGTGTATTGTGGACGCTGTGGTCGACCCTGATTATTTCTGGGGTAGGTACCATATTTTATTGTTGTTGGAACTAGAGCCATTCGGCTGAGAGGGGTATATTTAAACAATCGCCAGGGCCGCCATTTTTCTAAAGAATGTTTTTGCATACTTAGGCCCTAATATATAATTTGTTTAATTGCTTTCTTTTGGTAACATTACTAAAAGTAAGTAAACACACTTTGCACTTTGATTTATATTGTTACGGTAACTTGAATACAAATAAAAGCGGTACCTTGGACAAATGTTTTAACACATGAATGGGTGTTCGATGTGCCTAGTTATGTGTAGTTGTTGGTCCAGCGTGTACTGCGAGTCGTGATCGTGAGTGATGCGCACACATCTCTCCTATAATTACATCTAACGCATTGGTAAACAGCAGAGGCGTCGGTGCGGGCTGCGGGACTGCTGCGATCTCGACCTGCACATTTATGTGCTTTCACTCTGATTGTGATTTGATTGCGGTCATTTGCTCGTCTAAACGGCGAGCGACCGCGATGCGTTTACACGCTCTACCGATGTTAGATTATCACAATTTGTGAGCCGAGTAATAAATTTGAGCTTAAAACGATAACAATCACGTTTGCGTAACGTCTCTTTTACATAAAGATACGGGGCTGATCTCAAAGGATATCCCTCTGTCTGTGAGAATGAAACAGTACGACCTTAGTCCTTTCTAATCTTATCACTAAACGACCCCTAATTTGTCCTTCTAGTGAGGCGCCGTCAAATTTGTCTCGTGATATCGATTTAACGTAAACGTGCTCGTAAATCAGAGGTTAGTAACACGTAGAATTTTGGTGTTGGATGCTCTCTCAACTAACGATTATACCTAGTTGATTAATGTCGCAATAGATCTCCGTCAATCGGATCGCGGTGTGTGATGTTCGGCTATCAATTGTTGAGTACGTCGTGGTCGAGGTACATCGTACATGGGATACAACACGCAAGCATAAAGGCACTAATAGGTGTGTCATTTTACAACGCTGTATGATGCTTGTGCTGCTATGACTGTTCACATGACCTCGGCACCTTCAAATGTCATACTACGAATGTAGGTATGCTTATTTGGCTGAGAGGGATTTCTTGATGCTTTATCTTTTGTTTATTTGTTTGAAGATTTGGTTAGGCTTGGTGCTATTAAGCTGTTAGCTTTTTTAAGAAAATTTGTCCATGTATGTATGTATTCGTTAGTTTAACAGTCCCTCAGCACAAAGACCTACCTACTTGTCACAAACCATCCCATGTTTAAAAATTGCACATGACATGGGTTCAATCAGGACTCGGTTTTTATTTTCTAGTGATGCACAACTAGTTTTCACTGCCGGTAAAAATATTTTTATTCCCATATTTCGCAGTGACTCCTGCGAAACAATATTTTGCTAAACATTTTTTGCCCACCGTGCAAAGTTAGTAGTGCACATTCGCCACGCCTGCAGCTAAAAGAGCTTGTTCGAAAGTTTTATTTGTGCTTATAAAACATACTTCGTTTATATTACATTTATAACACGAAGCTGTGTGCTATCCGGGTGTGGCAGGAGGTGCGACCGTGCGACGCGAGGATCGCACGCCGCGTGCAATGCGGTCGTGCATGCACTTCATTCCGCATTGTTCGGTTTCGCAATGGCCGCTCTCGAGACCTCTCCAAACACATCCACGATTGACATTCACAGTTTGTACCAGACGGCTTAAAGTTCACCCCCCTACTTACCAAGAATGGGGTGGCCGCGCAACAAGACTCTCTCAACTTGAACGTTCCAATCCTATGTTACATACGAGCAAGTTTATATGCGAACGTGCATGGGGTTGTACCAGTACAACTGCTAGGCTTGCAAAAACAGTTTGTTTCAGAAGTACACTACATTTTCTTGTTTCTCTGAACGATCTACGCGATACTCGAGACGGTCCAAAAAAAACTGTAGGTAGGTATTTAATTTCACTCACACGGTGAAAGTGTTATGAGAACAAATATCAAACCGTATCAAAATTCAAAACATATCAACCAATTCTAAACTAATGTGACGTGCCCAATAGACAGTAATTTACCAAACATACAGTTAGCCGCTCGAGTGGGTACTTACATGAATGTTTGTCAAGCACACGCCATGGCGTCTGTGGTAATGTGGTTTTTAAATGCGCTTGACATCAAACTTATCCGTAATGTCACATCAGCGTGTGGTGTGGTATCAAGTGTGCGTCAAGTGAGACACCTCTTGTATGTATAAGTACCTACATACATAGAGGCGAGGTGTGGCAGGTTCACGCACCGGGCTCGTCAGACTCAAACAGAACAGCCGAACACAGTGCAGTTGCTTCTAATAATAGCCAACGCTGGCCATATGGGGATCTTTATTATATCACGCCAGACGCTTTGTTTCTGCCACATAATTAGGCCACTTTCTTGATTTCATATAAAAATACATTATGTAAACGTTCCAATAATGAAGGGCTAAAAATTAGATACTTTACCTAAATATCGGTTCTTCTTCATACAAACATATTAGCTGGCAATTTGTAAATTGAACTACTTACATAAGTAGGTTAAAGTAATTCATAGATTTCATAGTTTGACGATGGATGCTGTGTTATCCCACAGTACGGGAAGGTATTCGAGCTCGCGTTTAATTTATTAAGGATAGACGGCAGATTGGGGTCTACGTTCGGTGGCTTTATTAAGATTTACAGCACCTCTGGGATCTGGGCGCAATTATCAGCAGACTCCTTGACACCCATGGGAAATATCGTAAGGGGCATAACGCCGTGCTGACCCTCGTCGACATCACCATCGATCCATAAAATACAGCTAACAAATGGATTGGATTAAATTACTCACACAAACACTTTGAAGTGTTTTCAGAACCCTCATTCACTTTTACCTTGGAGAGGTCTGCATTGATTTTGCAAAAAATCACTGATGTGAAAAATGGTAGTGTCCCGTTATTCAAAGAATGTTTCCCAAAAAGAGTTGTTTTATGTATAGGTATTGTAAATGGCTGGAATATTTTTCTTGCAATAAAGCGGCCTGGCCGCACAGGTGCGCCGTGAGCCGGGGTGGCATTTTAATCCTACAAGAGGGATGGCGCAGTGCAACGAAGAAGGAACGTTCAGTCCCAAGAGTTATCAATTATCAGGATGCAACGAGACAATTAAGTTGCTTTTTATAATATTTATTTTGAGTTACGTATTATATGTATGCATCCGGAATGTTCTACAATGTAAGTACCTCTATTATGGTCCGGATATATTTTTTCGCTTTTTTGTTGTAGGTACATAGTCTAGGTTTTCACTGCGACTTTTTTTTTTACTTTCATAAAGCATGGTGTATCAAACGGTCTGACGATGACGGTGCGGTCGGTCACTCACTTTATTATTTGTAGTTCATTTCGGTTTGATGCGGTCGCTGTATGTCCAATTTACTTAACTATTTCTGTCGTTTACAGAATTTAGTTGATTGAAATATTATGTAAGTAATGCAGAGCTTCGAATCAGTTTTGAAATTTCGAGAGAACCATTTTCTCTGGAATGTGCTCAGTCAGCAAATACATGCACTGTTGTTAATACGCAAAGCAATGCAAACAATAATACCATCGATATTCGTGGTGACAACATTTGTTAGTAGTAACCTCGATAATTATATAATTTGTGTATTATTTCCGAAACAAAATTCTACTTTAAATATTTATTGTTGGACACTTGTACCACAGTGTAGTCGTTGACTGGTAGAGAATGCCTTGTTGCATTAAGTCCGCCCATGTACGATTTATTTATTTAAACTTTATGTACAATAGTGGTACCACTATTATACATAAAGTTTAAATAAATAAATCATTTTTCATTGGAATAGGAGAATCATTTCCGAGAATAGGTGTAGTATCGGTTGCATCGGATATCTGATTCGAGCTGGAGGTTTGCGCTGCAATAGTATATGTCAAGTCGAATCGATTTAATTGAATACGATAGCTTGTGTGACGTACGTCAGGCGCGCCGACGTCGGTTAGGAATTGGCACATCCGGACAGGGGTCTAGCCGTCGGGAGACGGTTTAGAGACCAGTCTGGTCGGTTTTAGATTATACGTCCCATATGTTCCGCCACAGGAAAAGACGGGCACAAGAATTTCATGTGCCACTATGTCTCTTAATACAGCGCAATATTGTTGAATCGCGAATAACATTTTGATGTACTTTAATGAATGAATGGCAATAGCAATATAGTTGACCGTCGCAGACCGGTTACGGACCGTTTGTGATGCTTTGTTTGTCAAGTTAAATTCAGTCGTCATTCAATCAATGGGCATGGGTGCGGGCGTCGCTCGCGCAACAATCGCACTGGCCAATTCCCCTCATTGTGACCACTCGCCGCAATTACGTATGCGCACTTCCTATGGTCGACCCCAAAGCTATGATCATAACACACCACAGCTGCTGCTCTTAATCTTTTTTACTTTTCACGGTCCCTTTATGAGGATGCATCTTGACTGTTAATAAGCGCTAATAGCTTTAATTAGAACAATGCAAACGTTGGCTGAGGTCATGTGAAAGTTATTTCTTTTATTTGTTTGCAAACGTACTCTGTTTGTTTTATGAATTTTACTCAATTATTTACAGTGCTTGCCTAACAAACCTTCGTCTTTGCAAACACAAATATCTCAATCAAATAATGTTGGCGTGTCCCATTCGTAATTTTCTTTTCTTCTGAAGGGTCTAGGGCCAGGCTGTGAGCCGTTAATAAAATTTGCTCACCCCCTCATTTATTTTAATCAAAATACGTCTCAGTTGTGTATTGTGGACGCTGTGGTCGACCCTGATTATTTCTGGGGTAGGTACCATATTTTATTGTTGTTGTAACTAGAGCCATTCGGCTGAGAGGGGTATATTTAAACAATCGCCAGGGCCGCCATTTTTCTAAAGAATGTTTTTGCATACTTAGGCCCTAATATATAATTTGTTTCATTGCTTTCTTTTGGTAACATTACTAAAAGTAAGTAAACACACTTTGCACTTTGATTTATATTGTTACGGTAACTTGAATACAAATAAAAGCGGTACCTTGGACAAATGTTTTAACACATGAATGGGTGTTCGATGTGCCTAGTTATGTGTAGTTGTTGGTCCAGCGTGTACTGCGAGTCGTGATCGTGAGTGATGCGCACACATCTCTCCTATAATTACATCTAACGCATTGGTAAACAGCAGAGGCGTCGGTGCGGGCTGCGGGACTGCTGCGATCTCGACCTGCACATTTATGTGCTTTCACTCTGATTGTGATTTGATTGCGGTCATTTGCTCGTCTAAACGGCGAGCGACCGCGATGCGTTTACACGTTCTACCGATGTTAGATTATCACAATTTGTGAGCCGAGTAATAAATTTGAGCTTAAAACGATAACAATCACGTTTGCGTAACGTCTCTTTTACATAAAGATACGGGGCTGATCTCAAAGGATATCCCTCTGTCTGTGAGAATGAAACAGTACGACCTTAGTCCTTTCTAATCTTATCACTAAACGACCCCTAATTTGTCCTTCTAGTGAGGCGCCGTCAAATTTGTCGCGTGATATCGATTTAACGTAAACGTGCTCGTAAATCAGAGGTTAGTAACACGTAGAATTTTGGTGTTGGATGCTCTCTCAACTAACGATTATACCTAGTTGATTAATGTCGCAATAGATCTCCGTCAATCGGATCGCGGTCTGTGATGTTCGGCTATCAATTGTTGAGTACGTCGTGGTCGAGGTACATCGTACATGGGATACAACACGCAAGCATAAAGGCACTAATAGGCGTGTCATTTTACAACGCTGTATGATGCTTGTGCTGCTATGACTGTTCACATGACCTCGGCACCTTCAAATGTCATACTACGAATGTAGGTATGCTTATTTGGCTGAGAGGGATTTCTTGATGCTTTATCTTTTGTTTATTTGTTTGAAGATTTGGTTAGGCTTGGTGCTATTAAGCTGTTAGCTAGGTGCTTTTTTAAGAAAATTTGTCCATGTATGTATGTATTCGTTAGTTTAACAGTCCCTCAGCACAAAGACATACCTACTTGTCACAAACCATCCCATGTTTAAAAATTGCACATGACATGGGTTCAATCAGGACTCGGTTTTTATTTTCTAGTGATGCACAACTAGTTTTCACTGCCGGTAAAAATATTTTTATTCCCATATTTCGCAGTGACTCCTGCGAAACAATATTTTGCTAAACATTTTTTGCCCACCGTGCAAAGTTAGTAGTGCACATTCGCCACGCCTGCAGCTAAAAGAGCTTGTTCGAAAGTTTTATTTGTGCTTATAAAACATACTTCGTTTATATTACATTTATAACACGAAGCTGTGTGCTATCCGGGTGTGGCAGGAGGTGCGACCGTGCGACGCGAGGATCGCACGCCGCGTGCAATGCGGTCGTGCATGCACTTCATTCCGCATTGTTCGGTTTCGCAATGGCCGCTCTCGAGACCTCTCCAAACACATCCACGATTGACATTCACAGTTTGTACCAGACGGCTTAAAGTTCACCCCCCTACCTACCAAGAATGGGGTGGCCGCGCAACAAGACTCTCTCAACTTGAACGTTCCAATCCTATGTTACATACGAGCAAGTTTATATGCGAACGTGTATGGGGTTGTACCAGTACAACTGCTAGTCTTGCAAATACAGTTTGTTTCAGAAGTACACTACATTTTCTTGTTTATCTGAACGATCTACGCGATACTCGAGACGGTCCAAAGAAAACTGTAGGTAGGTATTTAATTTCACTCACACGGTGAAAGTGTTATGAGAACAAATATCAAACCGTATCAAAATTCAAAACATATCAACCAATTCTAAACTAATGTGACGTGCCCAATAGACAGTAATTTACCAAACATACAGTTAGCCGCTCAAGTGGGTACTTACATGAATGTTTGTCAAGCACACGCCATGGCGTCTGTGGTAATGTGGTTTTTAAATGCGCTTGACATCAAACTTATCCGTAATGTCACATCAGCGTGTGGTGTGGTATCAAGTGTGCGTCAAGTGAGACACCTCTTGTATGTATAAGTACATACATAGAGGCGAGGTGTGGCAGGTTCACGCACCGGGCTCGTCAGACTCAAACAGAACAGCCGAACACAGTGCAGTTGCTTCTAATAATAGCCAACGCTGGCCATATGGGGATCTTTATTATATCACGCCAGACGCTTTGTTTCTGCCACATAATTAGGCCACTTTCTTGATTTCATATAAAAATACATTATGTGAACGTTCCAATAATGAAGGGCTAAAAATTAGATACTTTACCTAAATATCGGTTCTTCTTCATACAAACATATTAGCTGGCAATTTGTAAATTGGACTACTTACATAAGTAGGTTAAAGTAATTCATAGATTTCATAGTTTGACGATGGATGCTGTGTTATCCCACAGTACGGGAAGGTATTCGAGCTCGCGTTTAATTTATTAAGGATAGACGGCAGATTGGGGTCTACGTTCGGTGGCTTTATTAAGATTTACAACACCTCTGGGATCTGGGCGCAATTATCAGCAGACTCCTTGACACCCATGGGAAATATCGTAAGGGGCATAACGCCGTGCTGACCCTTGTCGACATCACCATCGATCCATAAAATACAGCTAACAAATGGATTGGATTAAATTACTTACGGCCGGCGGTTTGTCCACCCGCGTACCTCCGGTTTAAAAACATGAATCTGTGAAAATAATTCACGAAAATAGCCGTGAGAAAGTTCTTTATCGGCTACTCGTTTCTTGCACAACTCCGGGTAAAAAATAATAACTGCTATCCGTTCTTATAAATGTCCACGTCTAATTACTATCAATTTAATCTTTAGATGTTAGTAACGCCGCCACACGCTTTTTAATTGTTTCTACACACTTTTCTGTTAGTGATTCTCTGAATGCTCTTCCAAATTATTTAGTGAATTTTATATCAAAGGTTATGTTTTCCACCTGAAATGAATTAGAAGCTCTATTTAAAGCTCATCATCTGCTAAGGCTTTTAGACCCCTAAAGAAAACCATCGTGTGTTAGCTGGAAAATTCCATAAAAGTTAAAGACGGAAACTACAAAAACGTCTGATTTCAATCTTATCATGCATAATTCTACGAACGGCCATAAGGGTAGAAACGGTCCATTCATCATCTTGAATGATTATTCCCCTTTATATTTGCATTTTGTGCGACATAAACCTCTTGATTAATTGTGCCGGGCGCAAGAAGTGAGTAGTGCGACATGTCGGCTCGCGCTGTTTTTGGGATTACTGGCCGCTTAATTGGCGCAATCATAGTTTCAGCAAATGTCGACTTTGTTCAACAGTTCGTTATCTCGCTCGACGTTTGTTCTGATTCGCGACTCGCAGATGATGGTGAAAATTAACGGGTTTCGGCTGCTGTCGTGCACATACAATTTGGCCGATTATAATAAACCTCAATTGCTAACTTGGTGTGAGGTTCTAGTTTCGACACGGGCAGCGGTCGTCACGAAACATTACGAACATTCTAAAATTTGTTTTGGTTATGTAGATACGCTGGATGTCATGCAAGGCTCGAGTCTTCCCAATCAAATTCAAACCCAAGTTATCGATCTAAAGATATTTGATTTATTAATATTATGTTAAGCTTCACTATTTCATCTATTAAAATGCATTCCGAAACATTATTCTAACACGCGATCGAAATTTAGAATCCGCAGGGGTCCTGACACCTACTGTTACGGGCATGGTTACTGGTTAGATGGTTCGTAATATTTTTAGTATTGGTTTATGATATCGACCATTTGTATCAGTAAATGTTTATTGCTTATTACTTCCTTATCTTCATGCTCTCATAGTTTCTGGGCTCGTCTTCGTTCGCTATTGTGAATAAGCTGGCTTTGCTTACCTACATACAGCACAACTAACCGCTAGAACCTTGGCTTACGAAACCTATTATACAGAAACAAATCATGTTTATTGTTTACCATTCCGCAAAGCGCAAGGTGGAATTATTAGAAATGATTAAATAAGAGCCTTTATACCGTAAATCTTTTTTCTCAAGGCTTCGTAGAACGCATTCGACAAACGCGCTAAGTGGCACGACTAGAAAAGACAAGAGAGCCTTAACTACCGGTCAAGAGGATTGGTTCCCACAGCACTTCGAACTCGAACTAGTGCAGAACGCAATATGACAAATATGGATTGTAGTTTTTCTTATTATGAATGTAGGTAAGTAACTGTTATTTCTATCGACATTTTGCAATAAGCCCCAAATACTTTTTCACAGGAAATTTTAGCTGCCCATAATCATAGGAAAGGAATAATAAATGTACCGGCGACCTTTTAACCCGCCACGTTACGAAGATAGTCTCGACTCTCGATTGATGGTCGATGGTGCTCTCGAAGATAATGCACGCAATGGTTTCAATCTTTTATTGTAACAAAGATTCGCTTTCTAATCAGAATTTACAGTAAAACAAGCAGTGAAAAACTTCTTCGTATTTCCTTTTATTGCAGCTGCAGCGTTGCAAGTCTTGATTAATTGCGTTAAATTGAAACAGCATTAAGTTTAACAAGAGAGAAACTGTAGTGGCAATTGTTCAAGTCTTGAAGAGTGTAGGAGTGTACATTGCTCAGTGTCTTAGATGAAACTAAGCAGCTTTCCCGCGGTATATCTATTCAAGTCAGCATTACTTTGGAGAATATCTGAGGGCGTAATAGAGCACCTAATGAAATTATCTGCAACAATGCAATTCGTGACCGGAGCCCCGCCAGTCATCGCCAGTCGGGGCCGGGGCCACTCGGCTCGCGAGCATCTTAGCCGCAATCCCCCCGGCGAAATTGCACTTCATTTGCGTGCACGCGGCTTACGAGCTCGACCGACGTTCTCACGCCCTTCACTGAACCGAACCTTTGGAGATATTGTAGACGCATCATCACTTGCATTCCGAACGATACCGTGCCTGCTAATAGAGCGCTGACACAATCGTGTATATTATTTAGAAATCCCACTTATACAAGTTTAATTACATATCTTTTAGATTTATATCGCCGGATGATGTTTTGCCGCATCATCCTGTTCAACTCTCACGGCTTATGATAGCGTCGAGTTGTAATGCAGGCGGGCTCGCTTAGTGCTCTGTTGTTCTCCGAGGATCTTGTATTCTATGGCCGTTACATAAAAATACGAGACCGCGCATAGAAACGTGTTTAATCGTCAATGCTGGCGATGCAATGTGGGCCGAGCTCATCCTGCGTTTGGAGCGAGAGGGAGATAGGACTCTTGCACGCGATAGACAAAGCTGACGATGCAACTTTTGATATCATAATTAAGCCGGGACGACCGGCGGCGGGTAAATAAAAAATGTTTATCTTATAAGCTTAAATGAAGATGATTTTTAATAACTCGACACGTTTGGTCATTAAATCGAAGCTCGCCGGCGTTAAGGTCGTTTAGTCACGCTTCTAAGTCACACGTGGCTTGGAGCCGTCGAACTGTTCATTAACTATGAGAGTATTGGTATTTAATTAAATTGTTGACGGAACCTATTTAAATAAAGTCATTTAAATTAGTTTTGTAAACTGCACAGCCTTCATGGGAGCATTTTTGCGTATTGATGGCCTCACTTACTCAACTATCTAGCTGTATAGTTTAGCATTAGGTAGGTACAGGAAAGAGAACACAGCGAAGTGATAATAATGTGCTCTTCATCACGTTTTTAATTTCCTACCATGTTGGAGTCGTACTTAGGAAGTAATTATATCGCCCGTAATGAATATAAAAGCTCGCGAATAATTATAATCTGTGAATAAACATTTGTACCTACATAACGAAATCTGCTTTAATTAATCTAATAAGGAAAATGATAGGTCTTCAATTCATTTCAATCGAAAAGGTCTTAATCATTGGTATCTTTGAAGTACTTTGAACCATTCACTTAGGTACTGTATGGATCTTCTAACCTTACAAACTAATTAAGGATAATGTACCTATCGACAACGTTAAAATAAACAGAAAAAAAGTTTTTTTTTTTAATTTGAAGTACAAGAGACTATATTATTTCAAAATTTTCTTTTCTTTACTATATCTACAAAAATATAATCCACTAAAAACACAGAAGCGTAAAATCACGCACCCTTAATCTTTCTTAGTTGCTAAATCCCCAAGACATGGTATCCGCCGAAGGTCGTAAGTTCGGTGCATTATTATAAATAACTTCGCACAGTGGCGAGCGGATGCACGTGTGAGTCGCCCTCGACGACTTTTTATTGCGCTGCGTTTTGTCGCCAATAGGGCCGCCCCTACTGCATGCTGCGTGCTGCGTCATTGCACCCGCAGATTTCTGGGTTTTCTGGGTTGGTGGATTTCTGGATTTCTGGTGGGTCTGTGTTCCCTTTGTTTTAATCTTTGCTGGATATTTATTTGAACTTATACTTTTCTTGAATAATGTTGTCATTTAAATTTAGGTATCTAGGCTCTTACGAAAGCTGTTTAATTTTAAAGTAATATTAGAAGCCATTAATATAATTACTTAAAGACTACTCACGCACGCACTAAAGCTCAATCAATTGGCTCTTTATCGTTCACAACGGATATCGGGTCTTGTTCTTTTATAGGCGCTCCCTTTTTAGAGATTTGTCGAAATATTTACGCCCCATATTGTATGAAATTCCCCAAACAATGCGATCGGCCGCGCGCCGTACTCTCCGCGCCACACGTGCGAGCCCGCTCATAGATTAGTCAGCCCGTTGAATAAACAGAAGCGACACGTAGGCAGTATTAGGCGCTATGTTTTTTGTACACGTTCTTAAGAATATTTTATGAGTTTGTATTAAGATAATACCAGGTTATGTTGCCATAATTTATCCGTTTTTACGGGCACCGTATTTTTATGCGGAATATTACAATGCTCCCATTGACTCATTCAGTGCCCCCAGCACTGTCGTGCCCTCAGATTCGTAGAGGCAAAATTAAATGTTAACTAGAAAACTGTCAGAAAATAATGGTTTTACCACAGAGCGGTTTTACGTACAATACTTATTATAATTCGTATAGCAAATAACTGTCAACCAAAGACCTGTCAGAAAATAATGATATTGAATTTTATCCAAAGTGAAACACGTACTTTTATGAAAGTTGCTGTTAAGGATTTTTAATGAAAACTACGAATAATTTATAACGCATGCATGGGACAGATACTCCCATATTGGGTTTATCCCTTGAACATTATCCTCCCGAACAATACCGTGAGAGCACAAGCCTATTACGTATTCATCGAGCAATGAGCTTTCGTTTATTTTTTTCTGAGAAGACTTGGTGTAGATGGATGAGCGGCTGTGTTAGTGGGCGAGAAGCGGAAATGGAACTTGAATAAATTGAATTGTGTGACTATGATTGCTTCAATATGGAAATGTACACAGTGCTAAGATGTTTTATTCCAATCGATTCTGTATCATCTAACATTCAAGTATGGTAAATGGTAACAAATCAGATTGTAAAACTTTTGAATTGAAAACATGTTCATCCAAATTGATTTGATTTAGGTACTCAATTGTAAAGCCCATATACCTATCTACTTGGTTAAATTTTCTTGAACTGTTTGCAAAAGAAAAGCAATTTCTTTGATTTACGAAGCTAGTAGGAAATGAGTGAAGAATCCTGTGACCCGTCAAAAGTGGCGATGTTAAGGCGAGAGCGACACAGCACGGGGTCAGACATCGATCGGGGCGGGCGGCGGCACATGTAGACATGGGAGAACAATTGCTACAACCTGATACCACTTTTCTACAAGCGGTATGATGTATCCATAGACACGTTCGATAAGCATAGTCCATAACAAATTAATATTGTCGATGGTATGCAAAACGGCGTGGAGCAACACGAATAGAGTAATTGGATGTGGTTATTATGCATGTGGCTACTAAGGTTGTCGAATTTGATTGTCAGAATTATTAATTTAAAAACAATGAGTTTTTAAAAAGAAAGAAAAAAACATTCAAATTCAAAGAATTCCCCACATAACGATTCACTAAAACTATTATAAAATAATAAACAGACACTCAAATGACGAAAATACAGAAATCTGTAAAATACGTTCAGTAAATCTAGTTTGTTTCATGCGATCCAAATCAGAGACTTAAATATAGAAACTGTCTCAGACTAAACTGAGGCATGAATCGATTGAGACACAGACACGCAAAAGCACCTTTACATAGTTTGTATAAACTGGGCGAGTCTGCGACACAATCTAACTGTTACTATTTTGATCGTCTCGGCTAAGCTGTTGCAGCACTGTTCAAACAGTCTCGGTTAATACCGCTTGGATTCCGATAGAAACGAACTGGCCTGCTAAATACAGCTATACATGCCTCAAATGTATTCAATCCTGTACTAATTCGGTCCTCAAATATGCTCAACGCCATATAATGTGTTTAATTCTGATGGAAATACTCTGTGTATACAATTACACCCTAGCT
The DNA here is from genome assembly GCA_947386135.1 of Melanchra persicariae. NCBI lineage: Eukaryota > Metazoa > Arthropoda > Insecta > Lepidoptera > Noctuidae > Melanchra > Melanchra persicariae. Next base: position 10,015,732 of record OX376653.1, on the reverse strand, counting down.
AATTTACTAGTAAATCGATCGAACTACGACCGAGGTAGCCGTAATAAAATCGTGTTGCTGCTTAATAAAAGTCCGTTTCTAATGTGTTCTGGAATTTGGGGTCCCTTTTGAGACTTGAAGTAAGTTGGCGATATCTGTGTTGCGAACCCATGACTCGTTACGATACGTTAGTTCCTTTGGCTGCTTTTTGTCTCCTGCTAGTTGCGTATAGAGGTTAGATGGTTAGAAACTTCGTGTGAGATATGGTTTTGATAGAAGCATTTTAGCGGAAGTTAAAATCAACTCTGAAGTTAGAATCATTAAAAGCATAATAAAACCGTAAGTAAAACACAAAAACACCATTTTATAATCATAAATTGCGAAGTATAAAAACTGTTTGTTTATAAATTCCCGTTTTATGCGTATCAATGGTCATCAGAGCGGGCAGGTCTCCGGAAGGAAGTGAGAGGCTCAATTACCATGCGCGGCCGGGCGTGTGTAACGGTGTGGTCACATGGAAACCCACGGCGATCGATATTAACTGTTGTGGTGATTTACACGGCGCAAATTCAGTGTTAAACGTACTACAATCGGAGAGGGAAGAGGACGATTCTGACGAGTGTGGTATTACATTACGTCGGTTTCCATTAGATAGTCTTTAGAAGTCAACTGACTTGGGGGAACCAACTTATTTAAGAATTGATTACACATCATTTACGTTACTTGTAACCGTAGAATATAACGGTGGCTTTGAAAGGGAAAAACACACAACGTAAGTTAAGAAATTTTATAGTCGTCCCTTTTTCCTTGTAATTCACTCAATTCATTGCGGGTATTTCACTGTTTCTCAGTAAAAGAAACGTATTTTCGTGACATATTAGGCCCGATGTTGTTAAGTTCAGTTCCCACAATAGTAGGATCGTGACCACCTAGACGATCAGGAGCTGTGATAACTCACCACTCCGCTTTGTTCAGAATTAAGACTTACATCGTGAGAGCATTTAATTGTAAATTGTAGCCGAGATCATCTATCTGTGAATCTTAAAACGTTGCTCCTATTTTAAATAACACACATTTGTGTACTTGTATGTATTTAATAATACATTATGTATCTCTCAATCTCCGGTTAGTACCTGATAACCTATAATTTAGATATTGAAAGGATTAGCTAAGTTTTGACTTACCTGTATAATAGATGTGCATCGTACTAAGTTAGATAGTTCGCACCTCGAGTAATCTACGCTCTATGTACATAACTACTATGAAGAAGTTGTATTGCACCTGTGTCTACAGGCTATTCATATTCATGAATGGGATGAATTATCCATGCAATGCCTTTTGATGAGGGTGGTATGAGAAACTGTTTCTGTTAATTACTTGACAATGTCGAGCCTTTTGACAAGTACACGCGATTATCAAAATAATACGTAATCAGTGTCTAATTCTAAATATATGTTCTGTTTAAAAATATAAATACTTAGTCCTTACAGTAAAATTTAAAAACACGAGACAATGGATTACAATTTTACAAATGAAAACAAAGCAAGCCGTCGACAAGAGAACTTCACAAAAGAGCTTGAAATTAAAATACAAAAAAAGAAGTTCAACGGCGTCCTTTTATATCTACTTCTTATTTATTAACTGAGCACATTCAATGAAAAGGATTCCATACACTCGTGTAGAGCCAAAGTTTAAGTTCAAATATAATTTTCTCTTCCAAGTATAAGCTCGTTCGGCGTACTGGATACGTGCAGAAAGGATATACGTGTACACTGTACAATTACGTTATAGATAATTAAACATGAATGACACTCTAGGAAGGGTGGCGATGGCGGTTGGAAACTTAGAACTTCTGTATCAAGTTGCGAACAATAGCACAAGATGCGTAGGCAAAATATAATAGGTAACGTGGGTACTATTCAGAGGCTTTCATGACGCCTTAACAAATGAACACTTGCATGTTTATAGGTATTGTTCATTTGGTTGGTAACTTAATAATTGATACTATAAATAGAGTAAATGCAATGATGACTTATGATTTATAATAGGTCGGGCGCCACTCTGCAGCCTTACTGCAAATACGAGTTCAATTGTTTAATTCTTACTAATTAATCATGGGGACCACGATCCCTTTTATTTAAGTGACCCTTAAATAGCGTTTATTTCATTTAAGTAATTACTTTTTACGTTGAGAACTTTTTGATCGTGTCTGCAATGTTTCTTTATTCTATGACGAATCATACGAACTTTCGACATTTCACTTTTTTGCATAAAAAACCGTATTTGTTTTTGTCAATTGTTAAGGGGTCGTCCATTAATCACGTAAGGCTCGAAAAAAAATAAACTTGATATCTCACTACAACCTCCCCCAGGTTGTAGTGAGATATCAAGTTTATTTTTTGGTTGATCGCGAGTTTTCTAGATTTTATTATGTAGATTAAACCTGTATTAAAAGATAATATTCACATTTTTTTAAACAGACCATACCAATAAAATACACGTGATTCTGGGAAGGGGGAGCGGGTCTTTTGTATAAACCTCACCACAAATCACCAGAATGGAGGGAGAGGGAACATCACGTGATAAATGGACGAACCCCTAAGTATTCTGTAAATTCTTCATATTATTATTGTAATTCCATTTATTTATTTTATATACTTACACATTATCAAAATTTTTAAATATTTCTTTAAAATAAAATTATAAATATAAAAACCAGTAGCCCACCTATCGGGAATTATTATAATTATTTATGCGGCCCGTGTGAATTCAGTCAGAGTACAATAGAAGCAGTCAATCTGTTGTGACACCATAGTGAGTGCGTGCTGGGCGCGCGTCAGCGGGGCGCTCATATCTTGAGGTGCTAGAGAAGTGGAGAGGTATACTGCGGCTATCAGGACAATCCCGGAAGTACGTTCAAGATCCCTACCAGCGTCTTACTGTCTAACATCCTTCTCCCGAGCACGTTTGTTGTAGCGAATCTCCACTCAGACCGACCAAGACCACCACCAACGGCAAGAAAGAGGTGGAAGCTCAGTTCCTCGTCAGTGTTCACCGCGGCCAGCCAATGAAGGCAGGCTGGCGATGAGGAGTAAGACTTTTCCCGGGAGATCAGGGCCTCCAGTCTGCTATTACAATAGTGTCAGAATGGTCTATCATTGTTTTCATAATTGTAGATTTTGACAAGTTTGGTAATCTACTAATATAAAAGCGTCATTATGACTTTCCAATGGTCAACCACTGACACTCCATTGAAAGAAATGGCATAGAATGGTAATCTCGTACATAATGACAAATGAATGACAGATGAATGCGGTAATCTGCTAAAATATTGACAAATCCTTCGATCAGTCATTGTGCAGTCATTACTTTTCAAATATTTAGAACCACGATTCTATTACGAGACCATTGACCGACCAATGATCGACCATTATGAATTTAGCAGATTACGAACTTATAGCAAAATGACAATAGGATCGTGTTGGAATGACGAATTTATTTAAAATGGCAGACTTGGGACCCAGGTCCGTGGGATCGCTACTGCCCAATGACTGACTGACAGACAACGCACAGCCGAAACTACTGGTCGTAGATAGCTGATATTTGGCATGTAGGTTCCTTGGGGTATAGTGTACCCCTACACTACACCCCAAGGCTAGCGCTAAGAGAGGACATCCCGAAATTCTAATGGGAACGGGAATAAAAACGGATATGCGCGTACGAAGTGGCGGGCAAAAGCTTGTTATTAATAGGTAGTAATAAGTATTCTGTAAATTCAGGATCCCTATTCTATAATATTCAGAAAATAACAAAAAACAGACATGTTCCAAATGTGATGAAAGAATATTGAACTTGAGAATTGCATGCGATTTTTGGTAGCCGACCCGACACCCACGCCACGTTGTGACCGAAAAGAATTGGGCTAGTAATTTTTAGTTGCCCCAGATCTCCAGCAAGATAGGATTGTTACGGTCTATTCGTCCGAACGCTGATACAATCAACGTCTGTGGTATGTGTACTCATACCATGGACTTTGAGTTTCATAACACTATCAAACGTTTGGGAGATAGGAAGAACCCGATTTTGATGAAAATTAAAAGTGCATCAATGGATTTTTGAAAAATCGAATCGAAACGGTTCATTTTGAAAAAAAAAACACTAACACCTTCTAAAAGTGTCACTAGTAAGGATAAAATTCTGGGAAGATAACACATGGCAAACTAAAGGAAAGCGCTAATTTTTAAGTAATTACTTTTTTTTTCTGACTAAACCTACCTATTTAAACTTTAACTCGTATCTTTTCAAAAATCCAATGATGCAGTTACCTACTTATTCGTACAGATTCTTGGACCCGATGTTGATAAAAACTAAATTTGAAAAGTTCATAAGTCGAGGTTTTTTTTAAATTAGAAAAGTATTTTCTTGAAAATGAGCTCTTTCCTTAATTATGTTATTATTAGTTATAACTTCCCAGAATTTGATCCTCATAATCATTAGCGACACTTTCGGATGGTGTAATAATACCGGATGTGTTTTTCAAAATCCATCGATTCGATTCCTATTTGTGAAACCGATTTTTCAAAAATCCAATGATGCAGTTTTAGTTTTCATCAAAATCGGTCTAGAGACTCCTTTCGATGTTTTTCGATATTCCTCATAGTTTTTTATTTGCCCATTCACGCAAACTTCAAAAAATCTCCGTGTATACCTAGTTGAGATAATCGCAGTAGCTATGATATTTTGACATTGTTTGTATAATTAGATATAAGTAGGTACTTAAATGATAAAATAAACGATATCTCTCAATTCCCGGTAATGTTTAAAACGAGAGGCAATTATAATTATTGCTAGCGCTGATATCGCGGAATTAAAAACAAACAACGTCTGATGACGACGCTATGCTGACTGACGTCGGCCGTCGCCTGTCGCTGTCCGGAGACGTCAGGCGGTATTTCATTCAAAGTAGCAAGGTAGCAAGCTTGTCCTTGTTCTTGGAAATGAGTAAACCGATTTTAATCATACATAAGACGTATGTATACTTTAGATACCTAGGTTTAGAAAGTTAGTAAAAAACTTTTTCGAAAAAGAAAATAGAGGGAGAGGGAGTTTTCATTTTAAATTGCGGTCTCTGCCTTTCTAAATTTTTTTTGTCAAAAACGTTTGTGTCAAAATTTTTCGAGGTGTTTTGCATTAGCGTATTAGTTCCACTAAAATCGGTTCACTCATTTCCAAGAATAAGAACTAGCCAATTTGTATGAAATACCTACCGTGAAGAAAAAAACTGAATCCTTTTGATGTTATTTATATAAACTTATCATCTTAATAACGACTTCCAGTGAATAGTGATGAGTGGATAACTGGACAACATTGTAGAAGGTAGCGCTCAATGTGCTTGCGTTACTGCAACATTTAATTTTATCTTTGAAGTGTTTGTTCGGCATCTCCAAGTTACGCTCATTTGCTCTCAGCATATTTACGCATCATTTACCCATGACCGACGTCTGCTTGCATTTTCTATGTTTTCTTTTGGAAAGTGTGAAGATCTGTTAGTGATATTGAAACGATCGTTGGTTTGTATCGTCTTACCTACCGAAATACCGTTGTTTATAAATATCAACAGAACTTCTTAAAGTAGGTAACGACTCATGTTTAAGTAGTTTTTGTGCATTTTATGACCTCTTATCTTATGTTCAAATAATAAAATAATGATGTTCCCGAACATTCCCGAATCCTAAACCGCATAATATAAAAGTAACTACCTATCCACATTCGAAGACTGCAACCAATTCGATAGGTTTGTTTGTGTTCAAATCCAAAAACAAAACGGTCCATTCGTGAGCAGCCGTTCACGGTAAACGCGTAGGGAAAAAATCCAATGGGATACATAAACATAGTGCGGGAGATGCGTGTCAACGGCCGCGCATTGTGCCCCCCGCCCGCGACCGCCACCCGCCCCTTAGCCGTCCACGCGACGGGGAAGCGATTTCAAGGGTGGCTTGGCTAGCTAGAATATTTCCTCTTTCCTCTCATTTATCGATAGAGTATCGAAGACCTCCGAGTCCCGAGACACATCAACTCCAGTATCTTTATCTCCACGGCCCGTTTTCATTAAGATCTTACGCGACGACTTTATTAAGTTGATTGCTTTTGTACGTTTTTGAATGCAAAATTTATGAACGCCCTAATTAATAATGGCCTTGAATGGAGTGAGGATGAGGACCCCTTTTAAATGTTTTGTTGTGGATTTTAAATTCGGTTTTTGTTGTTCAATGTCGGAATATTTTAGATGCTGATTCAAGGATCTACTACCTACTTATCGAAATGTACACTTAGGTAAATGAAATAACCTAAAATATCATTAACCTACCTATACATTTAGTACCTGTAGGTATATATAGTCCACATGAGTATGGGAGAAAAGTCTTTAAAAATGACGAATTGGTGATGGCAGGCAAGAGTTACCTCAAATAAATAAAAATAAATACTTTTTTGTAACCTACATAATCCCAAAGAGTTTTCATTTTATGATTTTTATGGGATTCAGTTTTATCTTCCACTGAGGAAACCTAAAGCATATACGGCCATTGAAAACATCCTTTCAGGCGAGCCATAACTTGGACGAAAATGGTGCCATCAAAACGTAACGTTGGAAGATAGTAACTCCTAATATAAGTTTTATCTCGAATCGCGAATGTAGCGCGCCACTCGTGACGCGAATCGAATAAGACATAACATTCCGCTTTTAGGGTGGCTCCACATCAAAGCGGAGACGAATTGAGAGGCGCTGGGTAAACAAACATCCACCAATGAGGCCGCTTTATGTTTACATCTTTATTAGATTAGCGGCTTAAGGCTTGATTGATACAGCTCCTTTTTCCCTCGAGCGTCTACAAGTTGAGAGACGCCCTCAGTTCAACCCATAGAGGTTATAGTCTTTGGTTCAACCGGACTCGAGGAGTCGAGGCGATCGATCTTGCAGTCGCGATACCAAGCCTATTAACTTATTGGTTAGTTCCTTTCCTCCTTATTTGTACGCCTTATCTCAAAGAAAAGAAAACCAGAAAACCTCTTTTTGCAACGCGGCAGTGTGGGCCAATGGATTTTTTGCTGAATCATCCATTAAAACTAATTTATACAAAGAGTATTATCGTACGTTCTAGATTTTCTTAATCCTTCGAGGGATTAATGATGCTATTTTTAGACTCACTGCTTATTCATCCCTCTAAGATAGATCGCAAACATCCCTTTTGAAAGGGGGCTAAACTGTGTGTCGAAAATTACTTTTGTTATTGTTGATTATGTTCAGTAACATAGCCTAGGGTTTTCGCTCATGTCATTTATCAGAATGTGGGTATTTGTTTTACATTGCAATATCGTAAAAAAAACATCTCTGTGACTCTATACTAATTCCATACGAATATAATAAATCTGAAGATTTTGTTTGTGTGAACGCTCTAACCTTTGGAACTACCAGTCGGATTTGGACTTTTTTTTTATATGATAGCCACATTCATGAAAGTTTATACGGGAAATTCCTACACAAACGGGAAAAACGGGATAATGCGCGTACGAACTAGCGGGCAAAAGTTAGTTTACTATAAGTAGAGTACCCTGAGCTTAAGAGAACAGATATACTAGAAGTGGAGTCGAAAATGTTTAAACAGATGAACCTACTTATTCAATAACTTATGTTCGAATGGTCAGGCTAGAATGTGCGGAATCCCATGCACAGTGGTAGTTAATTTAGCACGAGGATTTGCAGAATGTTCCCATTGCACGGAACCCTATCCCTTAAACGGTACTTGATTTGGGCGGCATAGCTTAGGATGGCCTATCGGAAGATCTAGACGGGTTCCCTAGATATATTACCTAAAGCTCTCTGTAAGCTTCCTACTTTCTTTCAACTTAGATTGAACTTATTTTGAAACATTAATGAAATAAGTTTGAATATACATAAATTCTCAAACTGTTTTATACTGGTTTTGCAATTGCCCAAGTTTCGACGTTAAAAATTTGCAATGTTTTCAGGAAATGAGAGATATTTTTTGCTCCCCTCCGCCAAGTTGTTGAGGGAGATTGAGAAACGAGGGGCTATTATACGTGGTGGTTTAAGAAGAGACATGACATGACGTTTAAGTTTGCACCTACGCAATTAGACACACCAGCTTATGTCGGCGGCTCCGCCCGCGTGTATGTCGGTTATCGCGTAAAAAAGTTGCACAAGTCCTTCTCCATATCCCAGATTATACAACTGCTATTTCAATGACGAATTTCATGACGATCCGTTCAGCAGTTTTAGCTTAAAAGCGACAGACAGAGTTACTTTCGCATTTAAGTATTATACAATATTAGTAGGGATTCAAAATGTGATGAAAATTGTAAAAACGACAAAAATATTATGACACACAACGTGCAGGAATGGGGTGACGTCTTCATGGTGACTCGATTCAAAAGGGGTGTTATGATGTGATTTATACTAGCAGGGAGAGCTTTCTGGTCACACAGCGGCCGTAAGCGCATCGTATCATTGGTTGGTTTGATTGATATAATCAGTTGTATTATTTTTATTTTTGCGTATACAAATAGTTTGGGATTCAGGACCATGATAGGTTACATTGGTTTAAATATTTTCTCATTTGCTGAATTTTGATTTTATATTATACTTGGATAGTGTCGCACAGCCTCTAAAGCACTAGATGAGGGTAGAAGGTATAACAAATTTGAAAAGAAAACACCCAACCGCAATCTAAGCTTTAGCACAACAATTTTCATTAATTACTCAGCCTTTTCTGCTGCTGATTCTGTGGTCTTAAGATCAGCTCATAATAAATGTATATCCATCCATACATACTCCAGGAGGCCTACCACAACCTCTTAAAACAATATTATTTTAATATTACTTTGTAATTTCTGTTGTTGCATTTTCAACTCTCGGCGCTGATCCGAGCGTTGAAAATCCAACAGAGCGGAACGCAAAGTAATATTAAAGTAATATTGTTTTAAGAGGTTGTGGTAGGCCCCCAGTAAACATTACCCTCCTTTTGGGGCAGTCGGGTCAAAACACCAATATTATTACTGTAGTCGTCCTAAGTTCGTCCGGCGTATTGCCCAACGAAGTAAACGAATGTTCTGAGATGTTAACCCCTGGTTTGTCCATTCAGCGGAAACTAGGAGGCACGTTATCGAGGGGAGGCCGCGGTGATATATCGACGCATTCCTCAAGAAATATTGTCGAACGCACGCGATATAAGTAGCGTATCTCGTATGCGAGTGCTGGTGCGGCCGTGAAGGGAGACTTTTATATTCTGAAAGCCTTTGCGGAAACTCAACCGTATGTGAAATAATACCATAAAAGAACAGTAATAATACGCATCGCGATTACTTTTATCCCGGCATGTGGTAATGTGTGAAGTAAAGCAATTTGGAAAACGGACTACTTTATTGTATGGTGTACGATACAATATAAGTACACGCAATAGAATGGCAATAGAAACATTTTGATGTGTTTTGGTTTCGGGTGCTTCCGAAACCAAAACACATCAAAATGTTTCTATTATTTACATTATTGTTTATATACTGTATTTAATGTCTTAGGCAAACTATTTACCTCCCTTCAGCTTAACGCGATGATTTTAATAAGTAATCTTACCGGTTTTGTTACTTTATAATCCGTCATTTACTTTAGCAAAATTGGTTTATACGACATCACGCTTCGTTAAGCTTGTCATAAAATACTATTTCAACAATAGGAACGATTTAATGCGACCGTTTCGCGTTCTAAAAATGAAATATAGTTCTGGTTCCGCATTGCAGTCCTTGCATGGGGTAACTCGCAGCAGTGCTGGTGGCTGCCACAGTGGGGAGGCCGAGGCGACACATGGAAATAGTTCCACTAGAAAGGAGAGCGTAGTTGTCCCCTGTTACAATAAATATCCGTGCTAAAATCCGTTTCACTTTGCTGTAAGTATGATAACATGTTATTTCGTCTGTTATCGTGTTTAGTATGTCCTAATCTGTATGCATTTACACGTAGACAAAGAATACAAGGAAACAGCGCGCAGTGTAGCTTTTAATTAAAGTTGGCCCAAGAGTTTTGGGGATTACCGACACTGTACTGGCTCGCGTCTTTATTAGTATAGATAGTCCGGGGACTCGGGCGGATACCGTCGATTTAGCCGTGACGGCGGCACGGTTTACGAATTGATTGTTCTCGACAGTAAAATCAATAATAACGATTTTATTATTGGCGGTCGCGACCCTCGTTTTGTAGCTTGCGCCCGAGGCAGGTTGCACTGTGAAGGGAATAGGGTCACCAAATGGTAGTGAGTGTCACATTAACAATAATAATATCGTGAATCAGAACGCTTAAACTCCGACTGTACCTATACGTTTTAACGACTACTAGGTTCGTACTATAAATTAATCCATTTTGTTATGGATGGGAAATCATCAAATGACTTCCGCTCTGGGTAGAGCGGGAGGGAGTGTCAGACTCTTACTGACTAAAACCCATCCGTGCTCCTCCTAGTGCAGTTTACGTTCCAGGGCCGCGGTGACTCTTTAGAACAAAATCCGCAACCCTGGCAGGAGTATAAATTAATCCTGCAAACTTAATTTCGGACTAAAACAGAGCAATTCTGTGCGAAGCTAGCGGTTGCAACATTGCACGAAACGATTACGAAGGCGAAGTAATAGACTTTTTATAAAATTGCAATAAATATTCGAGGTTCCTATTTGATGGAATCTTACAGATTGTAGATGTATATGAGTTTGTCAGAAGTAGAGAAAAAGAGAACAAAAACAGATACAATGTGGGTTATGATAATGGTCCGCAGACGCTATTTTTAGAAAGGATTTTTTTTTTGTAATTTCGACTTTGTTGTCTTAGGTCGAAGACGGCTTTTCAGTGGATTATGTTTTTCTTGGAAAGTCTGAGTATTATGTGATGTAATATTTAAGTAAGTGCTTAAAGAAAACCTTTATACAGTTGAGTCCAGTTCGTCTTATTCTTGTTTCATTGTTAGCAGTCGTAACAGCCACTTGTTATTTTGCTCATTTGCGAAACTTTGTAGTTAGCGGCGATGAGTTAAAATTTCGTTAGCGGTTCACAAGTAGCGGAGTTTTGATTGGCGACCATTGTTATCTTGGCAAATTAGTTTATTTGGGAGTCGCGCAGCTTGGTGAGTGAGTGACCATTTGGTGAGCTTTAACTAGTTTCAGGCATTTGATTAGGTTTTACTATGGCGGTGTTTAAAGTTTGTATCGCATCTATCCATTGGTTGTGTATCTCCATACTTATATTTAGATACGAAAGTAACTCTGTCTAGTTACGCTTTGGCGGCTACACGGCTGGTCCGATCGTGATGAACTTCGATATGGAGACAGTCTGAAACCTGGGGAAGGACATAGGCTACTTATCAACTTCGTCTGCATCCGCGATAACCGACATTCAAATGGATGAAAGCGCAGGCAAATGCTAGTATTCTATATTTGGTTACTTACCTACGACATACTTTAGAGTCGACAGTGTCCATGCTAAAAATAAAGATTTCCTTAAATTATGAAACATGATAAATTGTTTCATTAAAACTTTTTTAGGTTTCCTTGTGCCATTACCTTTGAATACCGCCATTCCTAAAACAAAGTACCTGCTATAATATGAAAATACATGTTTCTTTTGTTGCATAATTGAGTTCATTTTGCAGAAATTGTACATAACATTCAAAATGACCGCGTAATAAAAGTTCAGCTATAATACTTTGAAACTGGGTTTTCGCAATAAAGTTTGGTAGCCGTGATAAGAGCTATAGTAAACTTAATGCGATACTTTGTGGTACACTCCCTGGCGAATCTAGCTGCAATTTGTATCTCATACAATTCTCATGCCTTACCTACGAGCTTATAATATAATTTGATATTCTTTTGTGCGAAAGGCACCTTGTATTTTAGGTGATCGTAAAAATAAATGCACGAGATCTTTGTGTTACAGACGCTTAAATGAAAATACTATCACATTTTTTTATAACATCCTTTTACGGTTCTTTCATAACAATATTTTTAGTTTCAGGTTCATTGTGATAGCAAATATTAAGTTGAAAGCTTGCTCCATACGTCGTCTCTGTTTATGGTTCAGGAAAATTGATTACGAATTTTCTTCTCATGTATTTGGTGTCGATTGTTTCAGCCATTTTGGAAGGCATGGTACATTTTATAACCTCTGTTGAACACTATTTGTACGCATGTCCGTTGAAACTGAAACACTTACATAAGTAAACCATTGTTTATATTTTCGTTCCGTTGAAACAAGGTTTATTACCTCCGCTTTGTCCTCGGCTGTGCTTTGCGCCCATGTAAAATCCTTTCCAAGTAAATTGCCTCCATCTCACCGGTAAAGTGGGTGAAAATGCACCTTTATTTTGCCGTGCTCATTTTTGCTGTTATTAAACAAATTATGTTGATAACGTCTTATAATATTAAGGCCACGAGCTTCTAAAGACCGAAAATGTGAAAATGTTGAGTCTAAGTATTTCTTTGGTGGTTACGTATTCATGTTAATATTTTGAAGTGGAGTGAGTTGTACCTGAAAGGGTACGGTATATGAAAATGGGGAGTGATTTTGTAGTGTAGAGAGGTTGGGACGGTTTCCCTCGGCGTCAGTGCACGCATTCTTTTAAAACACCCTTTTGAGACGTCTCGTCTGTGAGCTGCGAGGGACGGGCTCGACACAAGTACCGCGATGTATGGGGCTCGGAAAGATATACACATTTATTTAGGAACGACTGTTTGCGTTTTGTATTTTACGTATTTGTAGAGTTTTTTCAAATATGCTGAAAGAATATAATTTATAGCGTAAAGGCGCTTAACTTTTTGGTGCGGTATAATTAAAGCATTAGCAGTTTCGGAATGAGTAAAAAGCTGTTTCTAGTGCAAATACATGTTAGCAAGCTGCTCCAAAGTCTGGCTATGATAGGTACCGGCAAGTTGGTGCAATATAAGAAAGTTTTCTCACAAGTAAGCTAGCGCGCGTGCTCGGGGGCCCATCTGATGAGTTTAGTAAGTTTCTCGTCGGTCGTGTGTTTTGTTACCCGATGCGGGCGTGTTCCGCACGCTAAATGCTACGTGTGACGGCAAATAGACGGCTACCGATTTATGACACCGCCAGTAAATAAGTACCTACCTACCTTGAGCCAACAAATACTGGCCACTTCTCGCAGTTGATATCCCAAGAGTGTTAACTTGCTAGTGGTCATACCTAAAAAAATAAAAAAAGTCGCAATCTGTCAAAACTCCTCTAATTTCAAAGTCTAATTTCCATACATTTTGACAGATTGCGAATGAGATGCGAATGCGACCGGTTCTTAAAAATAAGTATAAATGGCCCTCTTGATGGTTTGGATAATGCTGGCTTTTTCCAGCACGTTTCTAAATCTATGGCCACTGAAAAGAGTAAGAATTCAGAAAGAAACAAAATTATTCTCCTCCGTCAATATTTCACAGGCATTTGTTAGCAAGGTTGTTTCCTAATTATAATTATTGTAAACACAAATATATAATTAAACTTTTGATGTACCTAATATATTGTTCAGAACCAACGTTAATTATAACTTCGTGTAAATTATTTGTTTGCGCTGAATGAGCTGGGACCACGTTATGCTTATGAGAGAGAGATAGTGTTCCGCAAACAGTTTAGGGGGAAGATACCGTCTACAAATGAAAATATCTACGTAATGTCGCGGTCGGAGACATTGCTTAAAGAAAACCGTGTAAGAGAATATAAAAATGTCTGAAAAGTCGTTGCGGGCTTTTAGTAGAAAATTATTTAATTTTTGTTTTCTATCTTATCTCCTTTTAAAAATTGCGATTTTCGGACATCATTATCTCGTGAATGGTAAGAGGTTTTTGGTTGAAATTTTAGACTTGGTAATTAAAAGAAAATTTTACTTGATACAAAAAATTGCAATTGTGCAAGTCAAATAGATTTTGAGTGATGGGGGTCGAAAGTGAGATAACAAATGGATAGTGTGTCGCCCTTTTGGTTTCCGAACATGGCTGACACACTTTCATGTGTCTAGATTGCCATAGTATGAAATGTATTGTTGTGTAAACATCCCTCAGGATATTTGATACATAATCTTAGCAGGCTCTGTAGGCAGGTTCTGTTTGGTGTCGGACGTAAAAGAATAGCACCATCCCATCACTTCTCGTGGGTCGTAAGAGGCGACTAACGGACTCACCAGAGAATGGGCAGCAGCATTCTCTGTACATTGCTACAGCTAAACTGCGATCACCAACCAGCCTGCCAAGCGAGGCGATTGGCTATGGAAACATATATATATCCCCCATATTGGGAAAGGCCTATAATAATTATTATAATTGCTCTCGTTGGGCAGCTGGATCAAGGGCTTGATCCAGAAAGCAGTACTTGGACCCTGTTCTCGATACCGGTGGGCTACTATTTTTATATTTTTAAATGTTTTATTTTTATTTTTTGTAGAAATATAATTATATTTTATTTAATTAATTTGACAACAATGGCCCAATGGTTAGTACAACAATAAATTATCAACTAAGGGTTAGTTCAACTTTTTTTTTTTTTAAATCTATTTCTAGCAGTGGACGTCTTTCGGGGCTGATATGATGAATTGATGATGAATCTTAGCAGCCATCCATCTGTTGACAGTTTCATTTTCAGTCCAACAGCTACTTAATGTATTGCAATACTCTTGTTTGAACACGCCAATGGGAAATCGATCTCAGCGTAAATAACTAGGTACCTAAGTAACGGTTGTAGTTTTTAACACAATTTTATCGTCGGTTGGCGTCCATCAAAAGTGAACAAAAAATACCCAGCTTATTCTCTGTGGACATTTTGTTAATACAAGGTATTATGATCGATAGAGGCAATTCTGTGGATTAGTTTTTGAATAACTAAGTTCAATAAATAAATTATTTTCGTAGCTGTACTAAATACTTATTGGAATAAAACTCTGTGTTGTTTCAGTTCAAACGTGAAATAATCAAAACGACGCAGCAGAAAATAACTTTCTAAAAATCAATTCACTTTATAAATTCATCAATTTATTATAAAACCGTTATTTATAAATTAGATTTGGAAGAAAAACTGAAGAATGCTCGGTGGGAGCGAAGCCGAGGGCGCGGAGACGAAATTATTGATTTCAGCGAGCGCGAGCGGGGCGAACTTTTGCATTCGCTTGCCTTACTAGACAAATTGCTTATCTTACACTATTATTTACGCTCTTATAATTTCTCATTCCTCCACATCCTTAAGTTAAATTGCGGAATACATTAATTTAAATTAGGCTGTCGAATTCACGATTGTTTTAGAGTTCTGCGGAGTATTCATGCCTATAACCTGTTAATCATTAACTTCGTTACGAAAAATCTTCTTATTATTTCTCCTGGCTAATGTCCCAGTTTATTTTTGTGGTCAGCCCTCCTAATATTTGTTGTGAAATATAAAACATTTCGTAAATAACAATATTGAAGGATAATACTAAGTATATTCGCCTCGTTAGGTAAGCAGATTCAGATCACAGTATGATGTTATTATCCCTCAGGTAAACGCTGCCCTCCTGACGTAATCCCTTAGTCGCCTCTTATAACACGAGGCAAAATGCCGCAAAATAATTAATTTACGCCTTATAATTATACTGTAATGTATCAGGATCAAGGGATTCTGGAAATACACAATGGGATGTTAGTTCATCCCACGTGCATTATCATTTAATTAGA